>JAWDJE010000005.1:206593750-209267500 GCA_035047345.1 Bradypodion ventrale
CCCGACGTTTTTAAAAAAGGACTGGGAAAATTCAAGGGACCCCCTGTAGCCTTCGACCTAGACCCGGAGGTCCGCCCGATAAGACTCAAACCGCGCAGGGTGCCCTTCGCACTAAAGGACAAAATAGAGGCGGAACTGGACAAATTGGTGGGCCAGGGGATTCTTATTCCTGTTGATTCCGCGGAGTGGGAAACTCCAATTGTAACAGCTCTGAAGGCTAACGGGGAGGTGCGCATTTGCGCTGATTATAAGTGTACAATTAACAAGGCGATCCGCCCTAATGCATACCCGGTGCCGGTGGTCAGCCACCTTTTGGCCAGGCTAAATGGGGGAAAGTGTTTCGCTAAGCTCGATCTAGCACAAGCCTATCAGCAACTCCCCGTAACTCCCGCCACGGCCGCGGCCCAAACGATAGTCACACATAAAGGAGCGTTCCAGGTGTCGCGTTTACAGTTCGGCGTGAACTCGGCACCCGGCCTTTTTCAGTCGCTTGTGGAACGCCTCCTGAAGGGGCTGGAGGGGGTGTTGCCTTATTTTGATGACGTGTTGATAACAGGGGGGAGTGAGGCCGAACTGGCAAAAAGATTGGACAAAGTACTAACTGTGTTCGAGAAAGCGGGGCTGAGACTGAGGAAGGACAAATGTGTCTTTTTCGAAACCGAGGTCGAGTTTTTAGGGTTCCGAATCACACCCGAGGGTATTAGGCCATCCAAATCCAAAGTGGCAGCCATCAAGAAGGCCCCTCGCCCCACATCCAAAACCGAGCTACAGTCATTCCTGGGGCTCCTCAATTTTTACCATACATTCCTTCCGCGGAAAGCGTCCGTAGCTGAACCGCTTCATCGGTTGCTTAAAAAGGAGGAGACATGGATGTGGGGTGACGAGCACGAGAGGGCATTCAAAGAGCTAAAGCAACTCTTGACTTCTGACGCAATTCTAACGCATTTCGACCCCAAACGGCCGGTGGTATTAGTCTGCGATGCATCACCGGTGGGGGTGGGGGCGGTGCTTTGCCACGTGTTGGATGACGGAAGGGAGGCCCCGGTTGCGTTTTATTCAAGGTCCCTGTCCCAAGCAGAGCGAAATTACGCACAAACTGACAGGGAGGCATTAGCCATAGTAGCGGGGACCAAAAAGTTCCACGATTTTCTGTATGGCCGCCCGTTTAAAATTGTAACGGATCACAAGCCCCTGTTAGGGATCTTCACGGCAAGCAAGCCCACGCCGCAGATCCTATCCCCGAGAATGCTGCGTTGGGCTATCTTTCTCAACGCATACCAACACGAGTTGGAGTACCGGCCCGGAAAGGAGATCAGCCATGCTGATGCACTTTCGAGATCCCCTTTGCCCCTGTCGGATGACCAAAAGGCTAGAGTAGACAGAGACCGCCAGGTGTTGCTAATCGAGGTCTTGGACGCACCCCCACTAGTACCAGCCGATATTGCTAGGGCGACAGGCAAGGACAAAACGCTGGAAAAAGTTAGCTCATGGGTACAGAAGGGGTGGCCGGCATCGTCCCCGAGCACGGAATTCGACACATTCTTTCGGAAAAAGCTAGAGCTGTCCCTAGAAAGGGGGTGCCTGTTGTGGGGCCAACGGGTGGTGGTCCCTACATCCATGCGGCCGAGGGTGCTCAAACTGCTGCACGTCAGCCACCCGGGGATCGTTCGTTCGAAAGCGCTGGCCCGCAGTTATTTTTGGTGGCCACAACTGGACGCGGACATTGAGCACATGGTCGGCACTTGTGAGGCATGTCAGGGATCCCGTCCAGAGGAGGCTCGCCTCCCGCATAGGGAATGGGACGCAGCAAGGGGGCCGTGGTCCAGAGTACACATAGATTTCGCTGGCCCATTCCGAGGAACCATGTTTCTCCTGGTGGTGGATGCGTTCTCCAAGTGGCTGGAGGTTATCCCAGTAAAGAGCACGTCCTCCGCCACGACAATTAGCCAGCTACGGAGAGTCTTTTCCACGTTCGGTTTACCCGACACGTTAGTCAGCGATAACGCGAGTTGCTTCACCTCCTCGGAGTTCGGAGCATTCATGGCGGCAAACGCAATTCGGCATGTCACATCCGCACCGTTTCACCCGGCCACGAATGGCCAAGTGGAACGGTTGGTGCGTACAACAAAGGATGCGCTGCGGCGCATGGGCCCGGGGGACCTAAATCACCAAGTATGTCAGTTCTTATTAGCGTATAGGGTGACCCCCTTAGCGTCAGGTTACTCGCCGGCAGAGCTCTTGATGCGGCGAAAACTGACCACGATTCTGTCCAGGCTAGACCCGACGAGAGTCGAGGAGAAGGGAAAAAACATAGGGCTGGCAGTCTCGAAAGGATTCGCCGCCGGCGACCCTGTTCACTGTAGAAACTATGCCAGCGCAGGGCCAGCCTGGGTGCCGGGGACGGTAGTAGAACAGACGGGGCCAGTGTCGTACCGGGTCGAGACCAGCACAGGTCTCCTCTGGAGGAGGCACGCGGACCAGCTGAGGCACCGAGTGAGCGTACCAGACAGTGGGGCTCATCAACAGGATTCAGCGTTAGGGTTCTCCCCCACCCGCTTAGCCCAAGGGGGAGACAGCAGCGGACAACAGTCCCAAGCAAGGGGGGAAGGAAGAAGCAGCGGCCCCGACTCATATCCTTTTGATAAACCAGTTCCAGCAGAGGCCGGGGAAGGGGGAGAGGAATTCGCGACCGCTGCCCCCGAATGTAATTTTGGTTTTGGTTTTGCGAGCCGGGGGGGTTTTCAGGAGTGTTCCCCCACCCATCCAAGCGAGAAGAGGGGTTTTTCGTTAGTCCCCAGTGCCCCCGGTTCTTCCCTAAGAGAGAGCACACCTCCCAACAACGCCGCGGAGCCGCGGCAAGTCACTAACGAGTCTCCCTCTCCAATTACAGGGCAGGAAACCAGGGGACAAAGAGAAGGTAGCAAACCCGGGCAAAGGCAGCCCGCATCGAGACCCCAGCGTGTTCGAAATAAGCCATCTTGGCTGAGAGACTTTGTCTCCTAGGGGGGGAGTGTGTTTGAGTGTGGGCTCGAGACTTTGTCTCATCCTAGGGGGGAGGGGTGTTGTGTTCTAATGGTTTTATCTTCCACATGGATTACAATGTATCTGAACCAATGTAACCCTGCCTTTAGCAACAATGTAACCTTCACCTGTATCATATGAACTCTGTAATAGGACGCGAGCTAATGACCACCAGCTGGCAGCAGCGAGCGTCCCAGCTCTCTTGGTCCGAACTCATCAAAGGCAACAGCGCGGGAAGCTTTCCCGCCACCACATACACCTGGACAAGAAGGGCGTGACTCGAAATGACGTCACGCAGGCAGTAGCCAATGGGCTACCATGGCACCACGTTCAAATGTATTACTACGGTATATAAAGAGCTATCGATCCGCCATTACCTCATGTTCCCTCTGTCCACGATGCAATAAACCTGAGTTAACCCAGCCCGAGGCTGTGTCCTGTGTCTTGGTCTTCATACACCAAACTTGGCACTCCAAGGTGTAGCTGAACTTCAATTCTCATAAGCCCTGATTAACAAGTGCTGACTTGGGTTGCTGATAATTGAAGTCTAAGAACACCTGGCATGCCAAGGTTCGCCATCACTGGCATAGTGGCATAATTCTGCCATTTGAACACATTGATCAGAACCCTATTGGCATTTGCATAATTCACTGCAAATAACTATGGCTCATTGATTAGGCGCTGTGGTACTCCTTGGTCATATGTCCACCTTGTCAACTGACCTTAGTAAACTGTGACAAATTACACAAACTTTATGCAAATTCTGGGAGGATTCTGGCTATAGAGTAAAATGCAGTGTGTTAAAATGCAGTTCTGGAAGGGCATGATCAAACTCTAATGTTCTCTGATTTTTCTTATTTAGTTCTAATGCTTCCTTCAGTGTGTTAAATTGAGAAATAGCTGAGGAAGTTGTGACTGCCAGGAGGAATTTATTCCTTGCAAGTAGAGATGGTGAAGTTGTGTTTTTCCACAATGCTCTTTCTCTGAGTACTCTTATTTCTTGGTGTGGTATAAAGCAACAAAAAAATGAAAAAGAGTGGAGTAATAAAAAAGAAAAAAGAAAAAGCCATTTAAACTTGATGGGGGGGGGCTAGACACCTAAAGAATGCATTCTTTATGACCAATAGTAACTGTGGCCATTTGTGAATGTAAGTCTTTCTTGCAGGGGAAAAGCACATGGCCAGAAGCATAGCAGGCAGCAACCTGCTGCTAATTGATAACATGAACCTGAATATTTAATGGTTTGAACAGAATCTGTGGAAATGAGACGTGTGCTCTTTGGCTTGTAATTCAGGCAGATATGATTCAGGCACCAGAGAGAGAGAAAAGAAAAAAAATCAATATTGGGAAATCTCATCTGTAACTGCCATCTGTACAAGCTGTGAAGGCTACACTTTATGTAAGGTGACACATTAATCTCCATGGTGCATGTATGGATCTAAATCCTCCGTTAGGCAGGAAGGCAACATGCAAGCTAAACCCAAATAATAAGACTGGTGTCGTCATGTCTCCTGTGACCTTGCCAAGAGGAAAAATGATGCTGATGGAGACAGAACTTGGGAGTAATTAGTACTAAAAATGTAGAGCATATCCAGACTGTTCCTTGCCAAGCAGTCTTGGCTCACTGATTTTTGGGTTGCTTTATGAGGAAGAGGTTCAGTAACTTTTAGCTTGCTCTTTTCATCCAAACACTCCAAGCAACCTTTGTCCATGAATTTGCTGACAAGCCATTTCTCTATATGAGCAAGGGAAACACTTGCTTCTCTACAGAAGGGCAGGGAAGGTGCAATTATTTTTCCTTTTCTTAACCAATTGTCATAGCACTGGATCAGTTAAAATGGTAAAAAGAAGTATTTTTCTTCATTTTACCCTTCTGTCACCCATAACCGTGAGCAGTTTCTCAACTGACAATAGGAAAAGGTATTTCTTTTTACCTTCCAAACTTTCACTACTGCAATAATTGGTAGGAGGGGAAAATAATTTTACATTCCCTGCCACTCTGCAAAGGAGCAGGGGAAGTGTTTTATTTAAACATTCAATGTGCTGAGGAGACTCATTAGCCCACTGTTTCCCAACCTTTGGTTTTTGGACTTCAATTCCCAGAAGTCTGTGTCAATTCCTGTTGTGTATTAAGGCAGAATTGCAAGTTGCTCAAGCAACGCCTTGCAAAGATAAAATGGTGGTTTCCCGACATCCAAATTAGGAGCTAAAGTTGGCGCGAAATCTCCCTCTCTGGGCATGCTCATTATGCTAATTAGAGTTCTGTGATTGGTTACAACTTTGATCCTGTTCCTGATTGGTTAATACTTAAATATCTTGTTATGATTGGTTGGTTATTATTGTCCGGTGGGTTGCTTTTGCTTCATTGTAACAAGGAGTCTCCGCCAGGGAGACACTATATAAGCCCCACGGGTAAACAAGAGTCAGGCCAGACTGGATCTATACTTCCCGTTACAGCACAGGTTAGCCAGCGTTGGCTAAGCCTGGGTCTCCTCTATACGCTTATCACACCAAGGTGTAGATTAGCCACTGCCTCTACGGTAGGAAACACAAGGGACCGACTACATGGAACCAGTGTAGCCATCTTATGCCTTGTAAGTGTATTCTGAAAGACTGTTCAATAAACTCCTGTTGTTATTCTCTTCATTGTTGCCTAGACTATTGCTTATAAGGGCCGGACACAACAATTCCTCAATGGACTGGCTTAGGCTTCTGGGAATTGAAGTCCCCCTGTGGGGTATGGGCCCCACTTTGGGAAACAATGCATTAGCCTCTTCAGCATACTGGATGTTTATCCAGAAGCAGCCTTTGAAAGCTGAAAGCCTCCCTTATACGCTGCTCGCATACCAATAGGGAAAACTCTGGATATTCCTGTTCCCCTTGAGAGATCACCAAAGCATTTCTACAGTTGTGAAGTGCACTCAAAACAGTAGCAGCAGAATTGGTTGGGTGCTGTTCAGAAGCATGGAGACATTCATCTGTACGTAGGTGAATGGCACTGCATTTGAGAAAAGGGAAAAGGAAGATAACTGGGGCAATGAAAATGAAATTGTCCTTTGACTGCTTATTTGAGTAGCCACAAGCCATTACTAATAAAACCATGTTCTCCATTATGCAGGACAATGAAAACCTGAAGCAATAATGTGACTATGCAACAAACACACACAGGCCTTTGCTCAACCCTCTGCTTCATTAATTAAGCAGGTCATGGTCTGTGGACTTCCTTATGTTTAATGGGAGCTAAATCCTAAGGGTGATATCAGCTTCAAAACCCACTGAAACAAACAGGAGCTTCTTTGTTTTGGTTGTCAATGAGCAGCTCCTGGAAGTCCCCTTTAAAATGGCATTAGAAATATATTGCAGAAATTTTCCAAAGCCTTAGTTGTCTTAGTCTGTGATTTGTTGCAGTAAAAACTTCAGAGTCTTGGGTCACTTTAAAAACTAGCAAGATTTGTTTGTTGTAAGCTTCAAATGGACTGCAACCCACAGATGCCTATGCCCAATTAGATGTCTTATGGTTCTTCAATACAGAAACTTGCTTTCTTTGTAGCCATGATACCTGCATTTTTTTCCTTGTTTCTCCTAGTCATTCTTAGCCATACCCATCAAGCGCGGCTCCGGAAAATACGGGACCTGCGCAGAACCCTTCTGCACAGAACCCTTCTGTGCATGCGCAGAAGGGTTCTGCACATACGCACATATGCTGGTCAAATTACAGGATGGTGGCGGAAAAGTGGAGGAAGTGGCGTTGAAATATGGGAAATCCCGGCCAATCTGGGATAGTTGACAGGTATCTAATCTTAGCTGCTCTACACTTTAGTGCCACCCTGATCTGTAATGTTTTGTTTCTTTTACAATTACAGTGCTAGGATATCAGATGCTGTTGTCTTCAGCCTGGATACATCAACATTTATAATTTAGAATACTGAAAGGTGGCAAAATATTCCAAACTTGAATTAAATGTTGTAGCACCAAAAAGCTAAAACCAAGAAGAACCTGGAAGAAACCCTTTTAATTTTTTTAAATTTACAAACAGCCATACTTCACACAACAAAATAGGTAAAAATACTAAATTTCAGGAATCATGGGTGGGTGAAATAAAGGAAGAATCCTCAAGTGCTCAGGATTAGAGTAGAGAAGATGTACAAGAGGATAGGCCAGTCAGTATTGGGGGACAAATGTTGGGGGACATTTCCAAATATGTTGATCTCAATACACCAACATCAATTACTTCCCTATGTCTGGACACACATACTACAAACAAATCAGAACGAGTTTGAAACAACTGGAAACAAAACCACTCTCTGGATAATCTCTTCAAGGTGGTACATAATTTTTGTTGTTTTTACAATTGTGGCCCAAAACATGAGGGGGGGGCTACATGTTCCCTGTTGAACTGTTATTGCAGTACGTTACGCCTGATTATTACAGCAAAATATAAGTGTAGTAGGTGGATTTGAATTTAATGAAAAATGCAATCTATATCTTACAGAAATATTTTAAAAATCAACAATAATGACAAAATTTATGGCTATTCTCCCCACCTCAGTTATTGTATCCAGGGTGAATAAAATCATGTTAAATTATATGGGCCTGTCTTGGACTGCAAACCAGATTGAAGCTTTAGTTTAAGCACTGATTTATCTGTGAATCTTTACAGAAACAAGCAAATTTGTACTGAAAAGATACAGTTGCAGATGATACTTACTTAATCGCCTCCTCTTCTACCTTTAATACAGTTGCATCAAGAGGTGAAATAAGGATACAAAGCACCATTAATTCTGACCATTTAACAATGTCTCACTATAAACACCTGTAGTAATTATATTTTTCAGTAGAACATTTGCTGTAATATATCTTAGTTGTGAAACTTTATTAAAGCCTGACAGCTGATCAGCATTTGCCTCCTTTTAGTGCTGCGGATACCCACAAACCTGGGAGGCAGCGTCCGTAGATCGCCCACTTTGGCACCAAACCATCTCTGCTGCTACTGATCACTTTGAAGGAGAACACCACAGACATGAAGAGGATAAGTGACAAACATGGAATCTTTGTCAAACTAAGCCCTCCACCATCTATTCAGTGTAATGTGTGTGGTCGCATGTTTCAAGCCATGGCCAGTTTATTGAGACACCAGAGACACATCCATCAACTGAGAAAATTACTTCTAGGAAAATTGTATGCTTGGATACGAATAGCACCTGTCAATGATATATATATATTTATATAATGTATATATACATTTCAAGCCACCCTGAGTGGTGCTTGCACCAAAAGGGCGGGGTATAAATGTGAAAAAATAAATACATTTACAGTGGAAGCCAGTAGGTGCTTAGAAGGCAAACTAGTTTCTTTAGAGACAAATCCAGCAAAATAGACTTTGATGAATCTTGGCAGCTTTCATCTAGTGGCTAGCCAAAGCTAGATGCATGATAAAAGAGGCTTTGTTCAATTATTTTTGTTCACATACTTCTGAGAGCCACCAGCCCTTCATCTAGGATGGCTTCACTCACTCAATGTAATTTATTTACTAGCTATTTTGCCCGGCCTTGCCAGGCAGGTATTGATTTTGTTTTGGCACACCCACACACAACACATACACAACACAACCACACACACCACACCTGATACAACACCTCACGCAACAACCCCTCCAATTTCCTTGCCTTGTCCTCGCTGAACTGTCTCCATCGTCCCTCTTCTCCGGCGGTGTTGGGGACAGAGGGCTGGCAGGCTGGCAGCGGGCCCTCTCGACGTCAGGCAGGGTAGGCGGCTTTTTTAGGGCCACCGGAGAGAGCCCAGGTGTTGTGTGTCTCTCTTCCCTGCCTCCTTCTTCCCCGGCCGACCTACCGGGTGAACTCTGCTGGGCCGGCGCCGGCGGGAATGGCAATGGTGGGGAGGTGGCTTTTTTTTTGGGCCACCAGAGATGCCAGGTGTTGCAGGTCTCTCCTCCCTGCCTCCTTCTCCCCCACCTGACCTACCGTGTGAACTCCGCTGGTCCAGCAGTGGTGGGAATGGCGGCGGCGGTGGCAGCAGGAAGGTGGATTTTTTGGGCCACCAGAGAGAACCCAGGTGATGAGGGGGGAAAGGCGTGTGAGTTGGCCATTTTTTTTCTTTGTGCACACCAGTTGTCCTGCCTCCTCTATGCTCATGACATCCTGCCTGATTGGTTGAGGTGTGCCGCAGCACAGAGGACGCTGGGACTCATAGATTTTTTTGTTTGCATTCGTGGGGCATTGGCCCCACTCTTGGCTTCCGGACCTTTGCGGCGATGCTCTCAGGGACAAAAGGTAAATGTGGCCGGTGCATTACGGGATGGGCTGCATGTGTGTGGACATGCATTCCAGACACGCACGGCCCAACCCCATTCTTATAGGTATAGATTTATTTATTTATTGCATTTTTATACTGCCCATTTGGGAAATGTATCCCACTTGATACATACAAATATCAAAATAACATAATTAAACACAAGAGATTAAAAATAAACCAACCAAATCAATCAATCAGTCAATCTTCTAAATTGTGGGTAAATGTGGAACCCCCTCCTTTATCAGCTAGAATATTTAACCTGGCATCTCAGACAGGGCTTTCTCCTTTTCTTTGCTCAAGTCATTAATTTGCTTTAAATATCAATTTCTGTCACTTTGTTGTATTCTAGGAAGAAAATGTTGGAAAATTCAAGTTATATATCTCAAAGGCATTTTAAGCAGTTTGCCAAGTGAGAGAAAAAAATCTTTTAAAAATATAATCTTGGTAACTGTCAGCAAATGGACTAACGAGGCATGCATTTGTATGCATGTCAGTGAAGATACTTGACATGGTTTATTGGTATAATACAGAGTGACGTGCCTCCTTATGACTGCCTGTTAGGCCTTGATTATGTAGTCAAACCCAGCAGATAATTAGAGTTGTATCCAACTGTCAAATTGTGTTGTCAGTCACAGATATTCAGTTGGGCTATTTAGCAAACAATGGGTTCATTTTAAGTTCTGAAGAAAATCATGCATTTAGAAACAAAGAAAATAATCTGTTTCATGATAAGAAATGGGCAGCGTTCCTCATAAGTAACTCTCTTCTATTGCTGCATTTTCCAATTAAGTTTTTTAAAATTCTGTGTGGGTTTTATTCATTGCATGTTTTTATAGTACAGTACCTGCTTTTATCCATTGTAAGCTTCCTGGAGTGCCATTTGTAGGAGCAAGGCAGGGCATTAGCCAAAGCATTTTAAAAAAAAACAACCTCTATTTAGAATGTGGTTGTTTTGAGCCACTTCAGAGTTTTTCTGCGGGGGAGTGGGGAGTTAGTTTCCCAAGTTCTTTGAATCATGGAAAAGACAGCTCATTCCAAACAGACCTTAGGAAGCTGCATTATGCTGAGTTGGATGTCAGTCATTCTAAAGGTTACTCCCAGACATCTCTGTGGTCATCTAGCAGGCATGACTAGACACCAAAGTGAACAAAACACTGTTATGTTCCCACCGAAGCAGTACCTATTTAACTACTTGCAATTTCTTCCTTTGGACTGCTATGTTGGCAGGAGCTCACTCCATCATGGAGCACTCAGGTCTCGACCTGCAGACCTACCGACCTTCCAGTCATCAAGTTCAGCAACTTAAGTACTAAGCCACTGCAGTCCCTCAATAGAATTCATAGTAAACAAGGGCAAAGCTGCATTCTTAGGAGCTTAAGTTAGCTGGCCCTCCAGAATCCATGTTGTATGCCCCATGACCAAGAGCCTTGCTTGGTGGGAGAATAAGGGGAAATTATTGTGTATGTGTGTGGGGGGGGGATCCTTGTTCTTAAAAATAATATTGTTCACTAGAGATCTACTGGGAAGCCACTAAGTCAGGGGTTCCCAACCTTTTCAAGCCGGGGGCTGAGTTACGCTCTCTCAGTCAACTTTGAGGGCCGGATGGCCATTTTGCCCTGCCTGCAGAATGTGGTTGGCCATTTTGTCCCAACAGTTCCAAAGGGGTGGGCATTTTGTTTATTGAATGCCCTTGGAGGGGTGGGGGCCACATGAAATGGCACCATGGGCTGGATCCAGTCCACAGGCCTTAGATTGAGAACCCCTACACTAAGTGAACAACTGGTACAACCTCTTTTCTACTGGACAATGAAGGAGGGCAGTATTCCATAGTGACTACAAAATGATGGTCCCTCCTTGAAACCTACATTTGGAGAAGAGAACTGAACATAGAAGCTGGATGCAGCACTCTCTATTTTTCTTCTCTAGACTGGCATGCAGGAAAAACATCTCAGCTCAAGTTATGGATATCATGAATAAAGTGCAAGTGCCCTGCAAAGTAAATTGCCTTTACTTAGTCCTGCTTGGCGTGAATATTCTCTGTCCTATCCATTGCTCTCAAGATATGTTTGAGTATGGTTCCCTTCATCCCCAGCCAATAAGGTTGGGAGAAACTGCTACAGTGAATGTCCGTATGGTAGGTAGGTGAAAATGCGGACTGAAAGGAGAGAAGGGAAAAGAAGAAAGAAAGAGCCAAGGGTGGCCCATGTTGGCCAACACACATCCCAAAGACATGCAGTTTAGTGTACTGTATATAGCAGTGTATCCATATCTGGGATGGCAACATGGGGGTGAATTGGCAGTGACAAATAACTAAACAGGTAATTAATGATCTGCCAGGCTAATTTTTTTTTAAATGAAAAAGTAGAATTACATCACTCATTTACATTCACCAGATTTAACAAGAGGTATAGTTCTTGCCAGTAAGTTGGAACAGGGAGGGTGGAAGGCTCAAACTGTGTACAGTTTCCCTACTGGTCACAGAAAATTCTGTTTGCACCTATACTAGCAATACATTAAATGCTCTTGAAGCTGAGCATGCTAAAGGTCATCCTTGCTAGAAAGCCAGTCATATCCAACTCTAGCGTTCAACACTCATCTCTGTTTATAGCCAAAGAGCCAGCATGATAATTGGCTAAAATCCTATTCCACAGTTCCACATCAGCAACAAGATGATTAGTAGGCAAATTGTCACTAAATTAAAGGTGATTTCAGGGTACATGCCTCTCATATACAACGTATGAAGTCGTATGCACCTTAGAATCATGAGAAGAACCCATTAATCAACAGTAGTTTGATACTGATGATGACAGTCTTGCCATTCTGCAGAAAGAGATGCAAACAAGATGTCAGCTATTGGTTGTCCCTATGGTGGTTTGCGGGCCCGAAGAAAAATAATAAAAGAAGGACAGTTTTTGGTTTGGTTTTTGGGGAATAGTCTAATGCCCCAAAGGTACCATATCAATACAAAACCGAGCAGTAAAGATGCCAGTCTGGAGCTCAAAGACTCAATGTTTTTCCAAACAATGAGGGAATTCAATATGTACACGCCCTCAGAAGCATGTGTCCTCCTGATTACTTTGTAGCTCCCAAGCATGTCTTGGCAGTCCTCCCAGATAATGGATCACTTGCTCTTCACATGATCAGAAGCATTCATCATTATTATTTCACCATCAAAAAATTCCTATACAGTACTGCAATAATACAAGAACAGCTTCTTGTAGCCAACACTAGGGTGCCTGAGTTTTGGAGGGGAAAGAGTTTTGAAGCAATACTGCCTGTGATTTGGTATAGAGAAGAATGGTGTACTTTGAACTGCCTCCTAAAAAAAAATCCATTTGACAAATTACTTCTTGTAACTTTTGTAATTACTATGCACCTATGCTGCCTGGAAGATTAACCCCAATTCACTTCTAGAAATGGCATTTCTTAAAGCAAAGACATAAATTGAACTGTTAAAAGCCATAAGATCATAAAAATGTTTTTAATGCCATAAAGCACATTTCTAAGAAACCAAATTTGGAAAATGACAGGAAAAAAACATCTTTAAGTGATGCTTCATACTGAGGACAATTTAGATACAAACTGCTGATGAACTACTACAAAATTTGGAATGAGTGCGACTCAGATTTCAACAAAGTGTTTATAACGCAGTCCATGAAGGGTATCTCACTCCCCATCGACTAAAATATTTTACAGTAAAGTGCTTCTTTGGAAATGCAAAAATCCTAAACCAATTTTCGAAATGGGCTTTTTAAGGGTGGGAGCAGGAATCCAGTAAAATAAAAACAAATTTGAAACATAGTATTACTGATAAAAAGCCATTTTACAGGTTACCATTTGCCAAGAAATCCAAAGGCTATATTATTATGTATGTCAAAGCTAATGCTATAAAAATAATTGTTCCATAACAATATGTATTGTTCAGTATGGGGAGAATAAAATCAGCACAACAATAGTTGATGGCTAATGAAGATATGGGAAAGAGGCTTTAATGTTTAAACTTATTTATTAGCAACAGAATAATCAATATTTTGAAAGATAGACCTTATTTGTCAATTCTTGGTGCGGAAAAATAAAAAGGGGGAAATCAGAAAGAGAAAAAATGCAAAATGTGACACTTCAGATTTATTTAAGCGTGAGCATTTCTGTATCAAAATTTATTTCTTCAGACATAAGGAGGGCAAATTACATATCCTCGTACAGATATTAGACTAAATGACCAATGTTTGTTAATAGAATTAATAGGACTCTGGCTGTTAATTACTCAAGTTAGCAGGCCCTATCAGGATGAAAGGATGGATGAATGGATGAAATAATATAACTGTGTTTATTCCAAGGTAAACTTGGCTGTTACAGGAATGCTGAGTTGTTTCTTGGACAGAGGTCAGAAACTATCAATGGAAACATCTATTTGCATGCCTTGTGTCTGAAAAAGTGATTCTCACTGAAATAACTTTATTAATCTGTATTTTGCCTCTCATACCTTTCTTTTTCTTTTCTCTTCTTTTTTTAACAGCTTAATTTTATTGAGGTTCTGAGGAAAATAACTACTCTTTTGGAAATAGCTGAAGTTAGGAGAAATGCTTTCCCCTTTAGTTCATTTAGCTTACTATAAAGATATGATTGTTAATTATTGGATTGTATTAATACAGATAACAGGACTGCAGTGGTTCAAGTGGCTAAGACGCTGACTGGAAGGCGGCAGGTCAGCAGTTCGATACCCGAATACTGTCCAAGCTCCTGCCAACCTAGCAGTTCAAAGCAAGAAATTGCAAGTATAAAAATAGGGACCACTTCAGTGGGAAGGTAAACAGCATTGTGCGCTCCAGCATCTAGTCATGCCTGCCACATGACCATGGAAATGTCTGCAGAAGCAGACAGCGCTGGCTTTTCAGCTATGAAACCAAGATGAGCACTGAACCCTAGAGTCGGATATGACTGGCTTTTGAGCAAGGGTGACCTTTACCTTTACATTTACCTATTAATATAGATGTGTGCCTTGGAAAATAACATTGGAAGAAGAGGGATTGGCAAGAACTGCATTTGACATTCTACAATCTATACCTATAAGAAGGGGGTTGTGCAGTGTGTGTCCAGAATGCGTGTCTGCACATGTCCAGCCCATCCCGTAATGCGCCGGCCACACTTACCTTACCTCCCAGACAACATCGCCGCGAGGGGCCGGGGACCGAGAGTGGGGCCAATGCCCCATAAACAGGAAAAAACTATGCTGCCCAGCGTCTTCTGTGCCACAGCACGCCTCAGCCAATCAAGCATGAGGATGCAAATGCAGAGGAGGCGGGACAGCAAGGCACGCACAAGAGAGAGAGAGAAATGGTTGACTCGCGTGCACCTTTTTCCCCTTAGGAGCTGCTCTCTGGCGGCCCTAAAAAGCTGCCTCGCTGCCACCGCCATCCCTGGAGACGAGGAGTAGAGACGGCTGCAACATGAAGGGTCTCTATGGTGACCCTAAAAAGGCACCTCCCCGCCTCCTTCTCCCCCGGCTGATCTACCGGGCAAAATCTGCTGGGACGGCAGTGGCGGGAACAGCTTTTTAGAGCCACCAGAGAGACCCTTCATGTTGTGGCCATCTCTCCTGCCCTCCTCCTTCTCCCCCGACTGACCTGCAACATGAAGGGTCTCTCCGGAGGCCCTAAAAAGCTACCTCACCACTGTCCCAACAGAGTTCACCTGGCAGGTCGGCCAGGGGAGAAGGATGCAGGAAGGAGAGATGGCCGTAACACGAAGGGTCTCTCCCGCAGCCCTAAAAAGGTGCCTCCCCACCTCCTTCTCCCCGGCTGACCTACCGGGTGAACTCCACTGGGATAGTGGCAGTGGGGATGGCGGTGGCAGCAGCAAGGTGCCTTTTTAGGGCCACCAGAGAAACCCAAGCAAGGAGGGTTTGTTGCGTGAGTGTATGAGTGCACGAGTCAGGTGTGTGTGTGTGGTTGTGTTTTGTGTGTGTTGTGTGTGTGTTTGTTGTGTGTGTGTGGAGGGGTGTATTGTGTGGGTGTGTCCTGTGTGGGTGTGTCTTGTGTCAGTGTGTGTTGTGTGGGTTTGCTGTGTCATGGGGGAGAGCGCCATCCCTGACGGATCCCTGC
Organism: Bradypodion ventrale; assembly: GCA_035047345.1. NCBI lineage: Eukaryota > Metazoa > Chordata > Lepidosauria > Squamata > Chamaeleonidae > Bradypodion > Bradypodion ventrale. The sequence continues at coordinate 206,609,185 of JAWDJE010000005.1, forward strand.
CACCAACACACAATCCATACCTGCCCGGCAAGGCTGGGCAAAATAGCTATTGGTGCCTATAAGTATACAAAGGTGTATGGTGGTATTGTACATATGAATTTGTTCGCATACAAGCTTTCAATATTTCCAACTGAGTAAGCTAGCCCATTCTTTCTCTTTTCTGGAACAAAATAGGCTCTTCAAGGTAAGCTGAAAGATTTAAGCCATGATTCACTGAGGTAATTTGTCTTATTTCAAAAGAATGAGTCATCCAGTCCTGGTGAATTAAAGGTTTAGCAGAGTTTTGCCTGGGGAGTCGATCAAAAGATAAGTGACGTAAATAGCAGTTTTTCCATTTACTTCAATGAACCTAATTTCAGGTCCTGCATATTAAGCTGCTCCCACAAACAAAACATAAAAAAACACTCTTGTGCCAGGAGTAGAGGAAGTCACTGTGGATAAAGTAAACAACCTCTCTTACCTCACGGTTTCATCAATCAGTGAAGTATGAAGAGAAGTCTTCTTTCTAGTTTCATCATTTTCTTCTGGGACGTGTAAAGCAGTGCTTTCTGTTGCATTCAAATACTGTACATTCAATCTACCCACCTAAGATTGCTTTATTTCTCTTCCTCCCACTTACTCCATAGGAGGTTTTATATCTCAATAGCACATTCTTCCGCACATTTACTTAGGAGTAAATCCCTTCTCACTTCATAAGAATGGCAAGTCACAGCTTTCAAAATAACAAGAGTTATGTGAATGCTTTACTGAAATGAGTGTCATTTGGGATCCTATGTTATTCCAGCAGCTGCCATCCTTGGTCTTGGATGGGGTTTCTCTGCCCCAGACGGACCCAGTCCGCAACTTGGGGGTCCTGCTGGACTCTCAACTGCTACTAGAAGAGCAGGTAGCAGCCATGGCCAGGAGGGCCTTCGCACAACTTCGTGTGATACACCAGTTGCGCCCGCTCCTGGATAGGGACTTCTTGCTTATGGTCACACATGCTTTGGTCACCTCCAGACTGGACTATTGCAATGCACTCTACATTGGGCAGCCCTTATCGACCATTCGGAGGCTGTAGCTGGTCCAGAAGGCGGTGGCCCGAGTGGTGATGGGATGTGGCCATTATGCCCATACCTCACCCCTACTCGGGGAGCGGCACTAGTTACCAGTCTGCCTCTGGGTGCAATTCAAGGTGCTGGTTATGACCTTTAAGGCCCTATATGGTAGTGGGCCAGGATACCTAAGAGACTGCATCACCCTAAGAACATCTGTCCGTCCAACCAGAGCAGACCGGAGAGGGTACCTGATTGTTCCATCGACCAGAGGGGCTCGCCTCTCTGGCACAAGAAAAAGGGCCTTCTCCGTGTCTGCCCCAGCCCTTTGAAACCTCCTACCAGTAGAGCTATGGCTGCAGATGGAGTTGCTGCCCTTCAGGAAAGGACTTAAGACCTGGCTGGCAGGGCAGGTATGGGGCCCTGAGGGCAATTTGGCTCCTGCCCTCTAGCTCTTACCATGAGATGTACCCTCTCTCCCCTGCATGGGGTGGGTGGGGGTTTCTACTGTTTTTATTGTATGGGGTTTCTTAGTTTATGTAAGCCGCCCTGAGTCAGGCTTGCCTGAGTGGGCGGCGAACAAGTCGAAAAATTAAATTAAAATTAAATTACATTACATTAAATTCTGCTCCAAAACTGAATTAGGCTAACCATGCAAGGAAGGAATATAACTGTGTGCATTCCCAAACTGTACAAATCTCAAATCATGCCTCCCCACCCCCTTCCTGCATGCACTTCAGGAAGACCTGGCGGCTATGGAAAACTGTGCAGGAGGAGTCATTCCCCATACAACATTATTGTCTCTTGGCAGAGATAAGAGCCCTTATTTTGACCAATAGATCAGTTCCTCTGCCAGGTTGCACTAAGTGTAAATAACTGAAGGAGTAAAATAGGTATAACAAGTTACTGTTGAGTAAACTAGAACAACCCCACCTTGCAATGGCTTGTTGACACTGCGCATAAAATACTGTATTGTTACTAGATTGGCAAATACCACCCACAGGTCATGTTTACACATTTTTTTTAATGACTATTCAGGGTTTATGTGTTTTAATGTGGATTTTAGCTGGGGTTCTTTGAGGTAATCTTTTTAACTGTTGATGTTTTAATTGTTTTATATTGTATTTTTATTTCTGTTTTTCCCCTTTCCCTTTTTCCTCTTATGTTGTTAGCCACCCTGAGTGGTGTCCCCACCAGGAGGATGGGATATAAATAAATAAATAAATAAATAAATAAATAAATAAATAAATAAATTATTATTATTATTATTATTATTATTATTATTATTATTATTATTATTATTAATAATAATAATAATAATAATAATAATAATAATAATAATAATAATAATAATAATAATAATAATAATAATAATAATAATAATAATAATAATAAATGTTTTACCTGTTCTGGCATGAAAGACATTCTTTAGCAAGGCAATGTTATTACACAGTGACATTAGTTCTAAACTTGGCTGCAGCAAGCTGATTCTTTTGCACTGACTTTTAGTAAACTGCTGTTCAAACCTCATTTTAAAAATACATGTTCAGGAATGCATTATCTATAGCGGTGGTGGCAAACCTATGGCACATGTGCCAGAGAGGGCACTCCCAGCCCTCTCTGTTGACATGCATGCCATTGTTTCCTCCCTCCCCCAGCACAGAGTTCACTCCACCCCTCTGCCCAGCAGCCCAATGGGAGCGCTTCCTCCCTCCCCATAGCACAGAGTTTGCCCTGCCTCTCTGCCCAGCAGTGCAATGGGAGTGCTTTCTCCCTCCCCCCAACACAGAGGTCATCCCACCCCTCTGCCCAGCAGCCCAATGGGAGTGCTTCCTTCCTCCCCACAACACAGTTTGCCCCACCTCTCTGCCCAGCAGTGCAATGGGAGTGCTTCCTCCCTCCCCCAGCACAGAGTTCATCCCGCTTTTCTGTTTGGGTACTCAATCTCTAAAAGGTTTGCCGTCACTGCTCTATAGGTAAAGGTCTCTCTTGGGCAAAATCCAGTTGTATCCAACTCTAGGGGGCAGTGCTGATCTATGTTTACAGTAAAAAAGCCAGCAATATCTGTGTCTATAGATATTTCTATGACCATACAGTAGGCATGATGAGACACCAGAGTACACAGAATGCTGTAAACTGATCCAAATATAAGCTGAGGTACCTAATTTTGAACTGAAAACCCAGGAAAATAGATTGACCCAAGTATAAGCCTAGGGTGGGAAATGCAGCAGCTGCTAGTGAGTTTCAATAATCAAAATACATGAAAATATGGTAAAATTAATTAAATTGTTGGCGCATCTCAATCCGATATGGTCTTTGGACCGTCGTGTTCATTGACCCTAGTATAAGCCATGTCTCCTTTGGGAGGTTCATTTTTGGGGCTAAAAATTCAGCTTATACTCGAGTATATAAGGTACCTTTCCCACTGAAGCAGTACCTATTTATCTACTTACAATGTCTTGCTTTCGACTTCCAGCTCTGCAGTTCAAAGATAAGGATGATTATATAAAATATCTATTTATGAGTTAGAACATATGTCAGAAACCTGTGATATGATAGCCACCTCCATCCTTCAAAGTCTGTTTCCTCAGCTTGTCACATGGCCAGGGAGTGGAAAGGTAGGAGCTCTTCTAACACCTGTGGATCTCATGAAATTTGACCATTAGTCCAATCAGCAATGGTTTACATATTCCTCATCTATAAGTGACAGTATATTTTAAAGCAACTCCTCCTTTTTTCATATTTTGCTCTATTTTAGTTACCACTGAATCCTTTCTTTGATTATTATTTCCAATTTTGCTCACTTTGGTATATTTTGTAAATTTTTGGTGAGTACTTATCATTTGGTGGGGTAGCTGAAATCAAGTGTTGTAACACAAGACATAATAATGTCCTTTCAAAAAGGAAAGGCAGCTATGCCCAGATTTTATCAACACCACAGTTTAGGTTACCATGACAATTGTGAGTAGTATGGGCTCTTGTGAAACCTTCCTTTCTCTTAGATCTGATACACATAATGTATGATTTATTAGGGCAGCACAGTTTAAATTGAATGCAAAATCAAATCCATTTCTTAATTCAGTTTAGTGTACATGTAGATAAATGACAAAAACACACTAACATGTCAAAAAAACAAGAGTAAAAAGAATAAAGATATGTGACATGATGCCATATATTCCTTTTCACTAACCAGACAATTATTTAAAACAGAAGATAAAGTGCACCCCGAAACTCAAGAAATCTGAAAAATATAAGCTTGATATGTATATGAGGAATTACTTTGGGGCAAATGATATTACTGACAAAGTTCTTGTTTAAGTGACAGGAGAAAGACAGGATGTATTTTATAATGTCACATAATACATCCTGAACTACACAAAAGCCATGCACTTTTTGCAGGAAAGTCTGTCTTTGCAAATTTTGATATGAAATGACTTTATCCACATCTTTCAGTCAGAAACACAAAATATGATATCCCCTGCATTTCACAATTTGCTCAATGTTGTGCTGCAGTAACAAACTTTAAAAACCTTCAAAGTTGGAAATATTTCTTTTTCCTAAAAGATAAAATACTTATAGAAATGTAAATTTTGAAAGGGAAAAAAATGCCTAGAAACATTAGTTTAAGTGCACATTTAAACTACCTGTAAAATGTACACAATCCCTACAGGTTAAATATAGATTGAGTCTGAAAAATGATCAAATTAATTGCAGGGTAATTCTGAAACAGTTACCTTGATTCTGGGAACAGGGCGAATAGTGATTAATAAAATTTAAAAAAATAGAAAGAACTGATGAGTGGTGTCAGTCTTTTCCTGAAGCACAACAAGGCTTGTGTGTATCATACAAAGAAATCAGGTTACTAGTTATTTAATCCCATACATTTACGCCAGCCCTGTTTGTGGCTGACCATAGGCCACAGGAGCATGCATATAAACAGATCACTCCAGCCATCCCTAACATGCTTTAAGCAGGCTCAAATTTGTCTGCCATATAAATAATGACCAGAGAAGACTAATTAATCTGTGTTCAGGATGTAATCATTTGTATTGCTATGATTCCTTAACACTTCACATTGGCACAACTACAGCCCACTTTACACCAAGACTGAGAAGTACCGTATGTGGCTCTTTGAGCTAGGGTCCTCAATATATTTGACCTTCAACCTTACTGGATGTACCCAACTGCAGCTGTACAACCATCGTTTTTCTCTCGGATATAAACTGTTAAAAAGAACAAGATTATGAACACAAAAAAAGATTATGGATGCACTCATGGCCAACCATCCTTTGGAACTAGGAGAAAGGAACTTCCTGCTGTTTAATTTCATTCTCTCAACACTGTGTAGCATGGTAAAGCAATGGCAGAGGAAAGATATCAACTAATTAGAGAGACTTCTCAAATGTCCATCCAAGCTAGTAATATAATATCAAAGTCTTGTTTTGTTAAGAACTAACTATACTTACACAATGGTTTTAAAGGACACACACACAACACAATATTGTTGCTAGACTAAATGATCAAATAGCTTGGGAGAGATATGGATTGCCCAATGGACATCAAATTTGCATAACTAAAAAGAAACTATCATAGTATGTAAAATTTAAATTTATCTGAAAACAAAGATGGAAATTCTGAAATGCACAGGAAAAATGGGACTGCCTTGTTAACTCCATGACATTATAATCCATTGGTATCTGAAAACCAATGACGTTATAATCCATTGGTATCTGAAAACCAATGATCTGAAAACCAATGATCAAGAGCAAGAAAAGCTCATTTAGAAGATGGAAGGCTTGTCCGAATGAGGACAGCAGGCAGAAACATAAATTCTGGCAGAACAAATGCAAGGCAACAATCAGGAAAGCAAAGCAAGACTTTGAGGAGCGTATAGCTAAAAATACTCAGAGAAATAACAAAGACTTCTTTAAGTACATTAGAAGTAAGAACCCAACTAGGAAGGCCATTGGACCATTAGATGACAATGGAAGGCAAGGGGTTATTAAAGAGGAAACAGAGATTGCAGAGAGACTCAATGAATTCTTTGCTTCAGTATTCACTGAAGAAGACAGAGGCCACATGCCCAAAACAGAGCCTATCTTCGTAGGGAGGGAAACCGAAGAATTAAGCCAGATAGAAACAACCAGGGAGGAGGTCCTTGCATGTCTTGTTAAACTAAACACTAACAAATCACCAGGACCAGATGGCATCCATCCACGAGTTCTCTGGGAACTTAAAGATGAAATTGCTGATCTCCTAGCCAAAATATATAATCTTTCCCTCAAATCAGGCTTTGTGCCTGATGACTGGAAGGTAGCGAATGTAACACCAATTTTCAAAAAAGGATCCAGGGGTGATCCAGGAAATTACCGACCTGTCAGTTTGACATGTGTCCCAGGTAAAGTGATGGAAACCATCCTAAAAGATAGAATTAATAGGCACATAGAAGAGAAGGCGCTGCTAAAGGAGAGCCAACATGGCTTTTGCAAGGGCAAATCATGCCTCACTAATCTGTTGGAATTTTTTGAGAGTGTCAACAAGCATGTGGATAAGGGGGATCCAGTTGACATTGTTTATCTGGACTTTCAGAAGGCTTTTGACAAGGTCCCACACCAAAGGCTCTTGAATAAATTTACCAGTCATGGAATAAAGGGACAGGTCTTGTCCTGGATCAGCAACTGGCTAAGGGACAGGAAACAGAGGGTAGCACTAAATGGACTCTTCTCCAAGTGGAGGGAAGTCAAGAGTGGGGTCCCCCAAGGTTCAGTACTGGGACCCCTGCTTTTCAACCTCTTCATAAATGATCTAGAGGTAGGAGTAAAAAGCAAGGTAGCCAAATTTGCTGACGACACTAAATTATACAGGGTAGTGAAAACTGTGAGAGATTGTGAGGAGCTCCAGAGGGATCTCTCGACACTGGGGGAGTGGGCAAAACAGTGGCAAATGAGTTTCAACATTAGTAAGTGCAGAGTGATGCATGTTGGGGCAAAGAACCCCAATTACATTTATAAACTGATGGGGTCTGAACTCTCTGCGACAAACCAGGAAAGGGACCTTGGTGTCCTGGTGGACAACTCAATGAAGGTGTCAACCCAGTGTGCCTCAGCAGTGAAAAAAGCAAACTCAATGTTAGGGATCATTAGGAAGGGTATAGAAAATAAGTCAGCAAGTGCCATTTTGCCTCTTTATAAATCTATGGTGAGGCCCCATCTGGAATACTGTGTACAGTTCTGGTCGCCATACCTCCAGAAGGATATTATGGAGCTGGAAAAAGTGCAGAGGAGGGCAACCAGAATGATTAGGGGACTGGAACACCTTCCTTACCATCTGAGGCTGCAACGGTTGGGCCTCTTCACTCTTGAACGACGACGTCTAAGAGGTGACCTGATTGAAGTTTATAAAATCATGCACGGTGTGGACAAAGTAGATAAGGAAAAACTGTTTTCCCTATCGCATAACACTAGAACTAGGGGACACTCCATGAAACTTTTGGGTACTAGTTCTCAAACAAATAAGAGAAAGTACTTTTTCACCCAGAGGATTACTGGTCTATGGAACTCCCTGCCAGAAGAAGTGGTGACAGCTGTCAGTCTTGACAGCTTTAAGAAAGGATTAGACAAGTTCATGGAGGACAAGAGTATCAATGGCTATAATTATGGATACTTAAGGACAACATCCGGGTTGGAGAGATAGGCAGGATATCTCTCAATATCATTTCCAGGGAATCCTAAGCAGGTGAAGGCATCTCCTTGGGAATACCCTGAAGGAAATGGTGAGCCACTGTGTGAGACAGAATGCTGGACTGGATGGGCTGTGGCCTGTTCCAGCAAGGCTGTTCTTATGTTCTTATGTCTTTTTTCATCTCAGTCAGACTGCAGAGTCAGTTATTATACCCTATCATGATCCCCTCCTACCAATAGTCACAAAAACACTTAATTATGTAGCTGAAACTTATCTTTAAGAGGGACAATAATCAAGATTCATTACCTTCCCCTGGATAATGGCTAGCAACCTATGGGATATGTGAGTAATTTATTCTCACTTCTTTCAAATTCCAATAATAAACATATGCCAAACAAGTTTATTAATTGAAATGATCTGGCATTTATGTGTCGACTCACAGGGCATAAATGGCAGAAAGTAAGAATAAATATCTCTTATTTATGAGGAATGTACAACTATTGTTCAAATGTAGAGGATTATTCAGATATATAGTTCACAGGCAATAATAGTAGGGACAGTTTGATCAAGAGCCCTGGTGGTGTAGTGGTTAAACTGCTGTACTGCAACCAAAAAGGTTGTGAGGTCAATCCTGACGAGGAATCAAGGTTGACTCAGCCTTCCATCCTTCCGAGGTCAGTAAATTTAGTACCCAGCATGTTTGGGGCAAAATGCTAATTAACTTGTGAACCACCCAGAGAGTGCACTAGGTGCTATGGAGCAGTATATAAGCGTGATTGTTTTGCTTTGCTTTTGATACTTGGCAAAATTAATCTCATTAAAACATGTAATTTCCTGCTAAGAGTTCTGGAAAGGTTCAATCTGATTTGAAGCTCTTGTCCCAAACTCATAAAATGCATCATTCAGGAGCAGAGATGGAGAAGTGGGGGGCAGGGTGTAGAACTACAATTCCCAGAGCACTATAGTCAAAAGCTATGTTGGCTGTGGAATTGTGGGAATTGTACTTCAAAAACCATACATTTTCTACAGCTACAGTTGACAACTGTACCACTAATATGGCAAGTCTGTACAGTTATTGACCACCAATTTGAACAAAGACAAATTTCTATTACAAATAGAGGATAACTCCCCATCTCTGCAGTTTGATGACCGGAAGGTGGGCAGATCAGCAGTTTGAGACTCAAGTACTGTTCAATGGAGTGAGCTGCCATTAACTGTCCCCTACAGTTGGACACAAATTGGTTTTTGAGTAAACGGAGACCTTTATCCCATTTCTGCATGAGTTTATAAGAATGTGGAATTCAGCTTTGTGCATATTGCAAGAACCAAAAAAAGAAGACAATCAAACAACCAATCAGGATTAAGTGATAAATGTTGAAATACAGCAGGCCATCATGACCAAAAGGAAAGTCCAAAAATACAGTTTCAGCTGTACCAATCCATATTAAGAAATAAATTGTCGCAAATGTTGTTTCTACCAGGAGCAGGTTTTTGATAAAGCTAATAGCTTTTAATTGACCATTCAAGACTAAACAACTTTCAAGGTACAGTAGAACCTTGGATAACATCCAAACTCCATTCCATGGAGTTGGCTGCTATGTGATTTTTGACGTTATGCGGTTCCTATGGGGAGATGCATCGCATAAAGTCCAAAAATGGTCGAAAATTGACGTTATCCGAGGTTCCTATACCAATTCCTCGGATAACATCCATTTTTGAGTGGTTTTGGACATTATGCGATGCATCATGTGTGCATCATGTGTACATAAAAACTGCAATGTTATGCAAATATGATGCTATCCGATGTGGTCGTTAGGCAAGAACAGCTTTTAGTTATATACTGTTCTTGGGGAAATTCATCCTCCCCTACAACTTAGTATGGGTTGCAGCTAAATTCTAAGGTAGGGGCGCCCAAACTATGGCCCATGGGCCCAATTAAGCCTGTGCATATAATTAATGCAGCCCATGGTGAGTACCCGGGCTCACCATGGTCCACCACTCCACCCACCCCCACCGCCTGACATCAGCAGCAGCGGTGGTGATCGTGCATTGTCCTGGCTGCTCCGAGCAGCCTCTGGCTCAGTCCCATCCCCTCTGCAGCCTTTGCCATTGGGAAATTTTTTGGAGCCTCCTCTGTTTCAAAATCCGCAGCACTAGGAGAGCCCCCTAGTGTGCCTGGGATGATGTCACCAAAGCACACCAGGTTTACCCTTCCAGCGCCACAGATTTTGAAACAGAGAATATTTCCACAATGCAGCGATCAGCTTTGCCAAAGGCTGCAGAGGGGATGGGACCGAGCCAGAGGCTGCTTCGAGCAGCCGGGACAAAGTGTGATCACCGCTGCCACCGCCACTGCTGCTGACATCCAAACTGTTAGCAGCAGGAGCAGCCCGCCTCCAGCCCCCACAACTATGTGTCGGGGCAAGACCGGCCCACGAAAAAAAGTTTGGGCACCACTGTTCTAAGGGAACAGAGAAGGCTAAAGAAGATGGCAGTTGATGCCTTAGTCCTCATTAATTATGAAGTCCTGGGCCTTGACTCCATGACTCCTGGTTCCTATAAACTGGAACCAACCTATTGAATCATAGAGCATTATTATTATTTAATATGAATAATACAATATATAATGCACTTCTGTTGTCCTTGTCCTTGTTGATGAAATCAGTCTGGTTTGACTTCTGATTTAAGTATTTATCATGATTAATAGGAGAATGAGGAAAAGAGTAGGTGTTTTTTTTATACTACAAGATACATTGGCAGGATTATATTCCACATTATACACAATACACTTTCTCTATTTAACAGTTAAGAAAGAGACAAGAAATTCTGCTCTATGGTTGTTGTTTTCTGGAAATCTCTCCAGCAATTTATAATGATGACAAACAAACAAAATGCAATTATATGGTGTGGCCTCTTAGGTGATTAACTGCTCTTTGGTCCCAGAAAGACATCAAAAGTGAGAGGTATATTTGGAGCCTGGTGGGTCACCATGTGTGACTGAGGGACTGAGGGATATTTAGTTTTGCGGTTTAAATAGTGTTCAGACCTGGAGAACTGCTTGCTGAATATTTAATTTATTTTCCATTTTCCACGTCATAGTAAATAAAATGATAACTAGAGAACAGGAGGCAATATGAACATTCTGTCAGAGTTATTATTGCTGCATTTATTCAAATCCCAATAGGCTTCTTAATTTTGTCTCAGTTCCATATCTATGTCTATCATCAATCTATCTATCTATCTATATAGGCTTCATAATTAATGAGGACTAAGGCATCAACTGCCATCTTCCTTATATGGTGTTGGAGTATTTATTTATTTATTTCTGCACATTTATATCCTGCCCTCCTGGTGGGTACACCACCAGGTGGGGGCATGTGGGAATCTGATAGGGATGAACCATAAGCCAAGTTCATGAGAGTGCAAACACTCCTGTTTGGCTTCTGAGTTTCCCTCGAGAGATTCCTGCATCCCTTTACTATGTTTCAATCTTTCCCTGAAAGAATGTCAGTACACATGTAATCAAGGTCTAAGCTTCTACTATGAACTGATCACGCAGGTTTCACGAGGCTAGTATGCTATCTTAGCTGCTCTAACCAATCAGGACTCTAATCAAGTACTGTAGCTTGCATGATTCTCACACGGTATCCTGATGTTAGAAACAATGTATGCCGAATGTAACCTGCAGCTGAATACTCTCTATTGTTCACTATGCAACCCATTTTGATCCCTTTCTACTGAATACACTATTGTTCCTATACTCTTATCTGCTGTTGAATTTTGGCAATAAAAGATACTCGTTGGGGTGGTTCGAGAGAGCTCTCCCCAGATAGTCGGCTGGACCGTATCTCTGTCTGGGCATTTCATGGTGTCAGGATTTCCTCCCGCAACAATATGGAACTGTATATACATGCATTTTTATGTGTGCACATTTCTCAGATAGATATTTATACCAAGTATGTTCATATCACATACCAAGACAGAACAAAAATACTTTTCCGGGTAAGCAGGGACTATTTGTTAGCTGCAAGTGAGTAATATAAAAAGTAATGAGTATGATAACACATTAGCATAATGTTCCATATGGTGTTATCCTTGCGTTTGAATACTGCAATTATTAATCTTCAATAAATTAACTATGTTTTGTCTCTAACTGCTTTGCTCAGAAATGCTGAAAATCCATTACTTTTAAGGTGATGATGATGATGATGATGATGATGATGATGATGATGATGATACAGTGTAACTCTCATTGTAGCAGTTCAGACTATATCGCCAGTCTGTCGTCAGGGGTGCATTTAATGTGGAACATACACTACTGCATATGTGTGCTGTGAATGTTTTTTTTAAATCAATATGAGGATCATGTCCATAGAGCCTGCATATCTGGAATGAATATCTGAAGTCACCTATTAGGGCTAGTTGGGTATTCCATAATCAAATTTGTATTAGATAATAACCTAGAGAAGTTGGCAGGATGAATAGCGGGTATGTTCCTATTGGATGTCTGCAATGAGTGGGATTGTGCATGATTTTCCCTGGCAATCCTTATGAAATTCCTATCTGAAATTAATGAGGTTTATTGCAATAAAAAGAAGAAACTTTAAAATCTATTTTTAAAAGGTGTTAGTTGAGATTACAACAATTCCTGTTCTAAACTATAGCTTCCAGAATATTCCAAACTAGCTGGAAGTTTTGGTTCAAGAAAAGAAACAATTCCAAACTTGACAGTGTTTTGAACTTTGTCACACTGGAATATTTTGGGAGCTATTACCCCCAAAAGAGATGTTTTTCAAGCTACACACACACTTCTGAACAACACACATGACAGGCTTCCCTAATCCTTACAATGTTATTTACATTAAACCCAATTACCATGTAAAAGGCACTATAATGGGAAGGCCAGCACATAGCATTTTAAACTATTGCTCCCTTTCATGCTTGTGGAAACCTAAATGAAAATTGGTTATAATATGTCTGTGTGGACCTGCAGCCTTAGCAGAGAAAGAGACTTTAGAGCATGGCGAGATGGAGTTATTATAAATGGTTAGATAATGATTAAGAGATTAGTTTTCTTCATTTCTTTAGATTTTTTTAAAAAAGATAATATTTAACCAGCAATTAAATGTGATAAATATTTAAGATCTCACTATTTTTCATAAGCAGGTTCATTATCTGATGTTAATTTTTTATCTTGATTTAACTTGGATATGTTAATGTTACAATTCTTTCTTCCATTTTTTGTGATTTTTTAAATATTAATCATTTATGTGGTGTATGTTATATTGTTTTTTCTTCTTTGATGTCTTTTTATGTATATTTGAAAAATCTTAATAAAAAATTTTAAAAAATAAAAAATAAGAAAGGATCACTTAATTCCTTCTGCCATGTACCTATGTTTTTTTCTTGCTTTTATAGTTAAAGAAGTGTGGCTTCATGGACTAAATCAGGGGTTCCCAAACTATGGCCCATGGGCCAGATCTGGCACATGGCACCAAATAATCCAGCCCACACCACTCCCAGAAAAAAATGCACCCACATGTGCGCAAAATGCTGCCGTAAATGCACCTGTGGCTGTTGTAAATGCATTTACGACAGCCACTGGTGCATTTATGGCAGCGTTTCATGCATGCATGGGTGCCTTTTACTTCTGCTTCTGGTGAGGAACCACGAGACTGGCCTACTCAACCACATGACAGGCCTGCACCACAAAAAGTTTGGATTAAATTATAGAGAAGCAATATCTCACAGTTCAAGTACATCCTTATGATACTCTCTTGTGCTTACTTGCCGGTGCTGAGATGACAACAAGAGAGACAAGCAGACAGTGTATTTAGTACTTCAGGCCAGACCTTTGTTGTTTAAAACAGAGATTCTCAACCTGGGGCCCGCAGGCTGGATGCAGCCCACGGCACCATTTCATGTGCCCCCCGCCCCTACCTCCATCACACCAGGAAGTGCCATGTGGTGTAAGAAGGGCAAAATGGTCATCTGCCCCCAAAGCTATCTGAGGGAGCGTGACCCGGCCCCTGGCTTAAAAAGGTTGAGAACTCCTGCTTTAAAATAAGCTTTTTTAAACAGCCCCTTTTAGCACAAACCCAGAAACTTCCATTAAAAAAATCATAGGGCTTCAAGTCTCATACTCACAATTGACTTCCAGGAATCTTTCAAGAATGAAAGAATGCTCATTGTGGCATCCTACCATGGTAAGAAATCCCATTAACACCAAGAATAATAATTTTCTACATCCCTTTGCCAGGCGCTGTAGGGTTGCAATCTTAATTTTTAAAAAAATAAAAAGATGATAGGATGGAACATGTGTGTCTTTTCCCCCCAGAGAAACATTTGTTTGTGTGTAATTACATTTTAAAAACTGCCACTAACCTAAACAGTTTGTAAAAGTGCCCAATGACAACATTTAACATTTGTTATTAAATCTAATGAAATATGCACAGAAGATCTATGAAAACATTATAGTTGGCAGCTCTGTACATTTTGGCCTTTAGATAGTAACGAGAGATGAAAGAATATGCAGCTGTCCCAGGAAATTGAAACAAGGCCTAAACCTCTTCAGGGCATGTTATTGATATGTTGTAAGGATTACATAAAGGGAAGCATAAAAGAAAAGTGGAGAGGGGAGAATATAAATGGGTACAAAACAATAAGCCCTTTGGGAAGCCAACAGAAACAGCAGATAGGACACTGCAGAGACAAAATGATCTATTCTAACACAGTAATTAGCTCCATGAAAGCAGGAGATGCTCCTGTGATTGCATTTTGGGGGGCAGCTAAAAAATATGATTGTTTATCACAACTGATAGAAATCTTCATTGTCTGTTGGTAACAAAACTATTTCTCATTTTTATTTCTATGGTTGGTATCTAGCCTGAATTATAAAGCAATAAGGGCAGTTCTGTACATAGCCTCTCAAATTAGAGGCTTTCAGTGATTAAAAATCTTTTGAAGAAAAACACTTAGCATAGCAACCAAGAAAGCAAAGGGGACAGGGTTTCCAGACTTGGTTTGAAATAGTAATCCTGGAGATATGTTTATTCTTCAACATTAAATATGAAAGCATAACAAATTGCCTCCTGTTATAAGAAAGATTCCCACCCAACCCCATTTTTCATGGGTCTCAAAGAGAATTTGCCCATACGCAAGACTAAGTTTTCTGCATCTCATAAATGCACACAAATTGAAATTGTAGTGACATCTAACTTGTTGAATAGACTATTAGATGTAAAAGCACTGGATGGATTCATTTATTCCATTTTGAACTATCTGACTGTCCTTTTTCACTTTTCCTGTGTATCTTCTCTTAATAAAATAAAATATAATACTATGATGAAATTCAGTTACAAAAAGCCAAAGATGCTTCCCTAGTATTAATTGCTATTGTTTACTAAATGTAAGAGCCTCTTTCCACAACAAAGTAGTGCTCAAGATGGTTTCCAATAATCATAAAACAATAAAAATAAGTAAAACCACAAAATCACTGAAATCAAATGAAACTAATCCCGCCGTAAAAGCCATTAAAATAAATTGCATATACAAAGAACTAAGAACATCATAGTGGATGATATGCCATTTTAGAAAGATATGTCTTTACGCAATGATCTTACTGATCTAACAGACAGAACTTCTGAAAAGCCTATCAGAGAAATAGGGAATTCATTTTCCCTCACCGTACCTCCTTGATGATCTAGACTTGATGATCCATAGGGACCTCATCAGCTCTGCAGGAGTAAGATCATCATTATTATTTGTCCTACAAATTAATCATCTATTTAGCTCTGGCTTTCCATCAATTACTTTCCAAGGGTCAGGAATCAGTGCACTCACACCAATGAACCTCTATGTTTGGGTCCCACTACTTGAGCTCTTAAGATCAGTTTTGAAACTCACAGATCAATACAATATTGTTTGGGTAACAGGGGCTGAGGGGCTGAGTAGTTGAAAAGATTCCATCCCTCATACAGCAGTATCTTCTTAGAACCTGGTTGAGCAACTAGTTAATCCTGCACAGACTAAGGAAGAGGGAGAAAATCCTGTGCAAAGCATTGATAAAGGACAAAGCTGTCTTAATAGTACCAAATTCTGACTTGACTTCACAGAGTACAGACAGCTATTTTTGAAAAGTAATTCATTTGTTGTAGTGTTTAAAAAGTAATCCAATGGCATCTCTTTTTATGGAGCTTTAAAACTCTTTTAGTTGAGGTGTTGCTAAAGGCTTTTTGTGACTTGCCATTCCTTTTTTTTTTTTAAAAAAAAAAGCCCAAGATCTTAGAATTAATAAAAGAATGGTACGAATTTTGAAATGCCATCTCATTTCTTATGGGATAATTTCAACAGGGAATAATGCAAGCGCGGCGCCAAAATGGCTGCCGCGCCCTTTGCGGGGGCCCCCCATAGGACGAAGGCATCCGGGTAGTTAGGGGCGTGGCCAGCTCCCTTATAAAAGGGGTGGCCATGAGGCAGCCGAGCTGCCATTTTCCGAAGCGACGGAGCGGAGAAGTTTTTCCCCTCTTGTCTCCGTCGCTCTTACCTTGCCAGGGAAGCCTTTTTGGCGGCGAATTTTCTCTTTTGGCTTCCCTTAGATTTCCTTGCGATGCCTGCGAAGAAGAGGGCGGCCGCGAGCGCGGCTCGCGCTGTTAGGAGGCGCAATCCGGGTCAGAGGACCGCGGTTGCGCCTCCCCGGCAGCCGCCTTTGCTGGTACCCACCGGGACCGGTGGAATGGGGTCTATTCCCCCTTGCCCGGAGGCGGGGGACCCGAACATGGGTCAAGTGAGGGCTGTGGCCCGCGGCCCGCAAGTGGTGGACGCCGCTCCTGGTGCTTCCCATCCTGTTGGGCCTCCAGCAGCGGGGGCGCAGCTCACCCCGGGGCCTTCTAGCCTTGGGGGGTGGTGTGGCCCCTTGCCCTGGCAGGTACCTACATCGGCCCTACCGGGCCTCGGCGTGGGGCGATGGCCCTATTAGGGTCCCGGGGTACAGGGACCTGTACCTGTGCCTGTAGCATGAGGGCCGGCCGGCCCTTGGCCCCATGTCAGCGTGGAGGTCTTACTGGCCCGTGTTGCGGCCCTTGAGGCGTCCTTGGCTCGGGCCAGCCATGCTGGGGCTCCCTTTGGGGTTCATTTCGACGCGTCGTCTGCTGGGCAGCGGCAGGCGACGGGACGGGTTGAGCTGCTTGAGGCGTGGCACAACCTCGGCCACTGCCTCGCAGCTCCCCAACCAACAGGCCGGTGTGGGTCAGCCCCCAGTGACGAGCTCTACGGCGGTCGTGAGCTCCGACGCCCCCAGTGGGCCGGAACCCCCGGTGGGGGCGGCCGCGGGGGTACAGCACATGAGTATGCGGTCCAAACTAGTGCACCTACACACGTGGCCACGTTTGGGGGGGGCTTTCCAATGGCCTTGGCCTCGCGTGGGTGGTGCGGCGGTGCACCCGCTGACGCCCCACCCGGCGATGACAACTACCACCCAGGGCCCCGTGGTGGGGGGTGTTCCCTACCCCGAGGGGAATGTTTTGGGTGGCTGGGTTGGTCCAAGCCCCTATTCCTTACCGCTGAGTGACCACTTGGCACAGGCCAACAGAGAGTAAATTTGGCGGGGGGAGTACGTGGATATCTTCTCACTCCTAAATAGAGGGCCCACCAAGGAGGAGAGGGAGGGGCAGAATGAGAAGGATAGTGGCAGGCACGTCGTCGCAAGCCACCAAGTATGTGGGCCAAATGGTTGCCGGCCTGCATCATATGCATGGCGGTGTACCTTAGGGCCCGGCCGGATTTGGCAATTCTGAGGGTCCAGTATTTGGACAACGTCTACCGGGCGATGGTTTACTTTCCGGGCCCATCGTGGTTGGATTGTGACGTGGAATGCCGTAGGCGGATTTCCCCGCACCCCGAGATTAGGGTCCAGCAGGCGGCCCCAGCACAGGTCACCGGCCGGGGGGCGGGGCGGGGGGTTCCAGCCCGCCTGCGGTGCTGGACTTTCTTGTCCAATGGCTCCTGCAATGGGAAGAATGGCAAATACAGACAGGAGTGTCCCACCTGTGTTGGCCCCCATGCGGCCTCTGCCTGTCCCAGGCCTAGAGGGATGCGGGGCAGAGGGTGGGGCAGACAGGGGGCTGGCAAGACTGCCGCAGATGGATTTAGTCCACCGAAGGCCTCCCTCCCCAATTAAGGTGGGCATGTTGGAGCGTTGGCTCACATTGTACCCGAAGGGAGAGGATGCGGGTTATCTCCTTCAGGGTTCTAGGCAGGGGTTCCGGATCCCTTTCATGGGTAACAAGTCCCCTCAGGATGCCCCCGATTTTTTATCCCTGGGGGGGAGGGAGGAGGTGGCTGCTGCCAGCTTTGACAAGAGGGTCTATGCGGGCAGGGTCGTTGGCCCTGTCCCTGCACCCCCGTCCCGGGGAGCATATTATTTCAATGATGCCATGCCTTTTGGCTATTCCATTGGGGCTCGGTATTCGAGCGTTTCACCACTTTCCTAGAGTGGGCCTTTGTCCGCATGTCAGGGTCCCGGTCTGTAGCCCATTCTCTGGATGGTTTTATTCGGGGCTGAACGGGGCTGGGACACGTACACAAGTCTCCTCAACACATTTCAGACGCTAATGGAGGAACTTGGTGTCCCTTTAGCGCCCGAAAAGACCGAGGGCCCATCTCCACAGCTAGTATTCCTGGGGTGGAGAGTGACGCGGTAGCGCAGGATTCTAGGTTGCAGTGGGATAAGGTATCAAGGCTAGTGGCCCTTATCTCGTACTTGCTGGCCGAGCGCATGGCATCACTGAGGGAACTTCTGGTGCTACATGGTCACCCCAATTCCGCTGGCAGGGTCGTCGCACCGGGCAGGGCATTTGCTCCGCGCTGGTGCAACGCCATGGCAGGATTATCCAGGCCCCACCATAGGCTTAGATTTACCCGGGGTATCAGGGCAGACGTGCTTGTCTGGCCATAGATCCAGAGGTAGTTCAACGGGGTGTCATTTTGGGGTCTGATCTCCTGGCTCCCCCTTGCTTTCAGACGCAGTCCGATGCCTCAGGATTCCTGGGTTATGGGATGTACTTCAATTGGAAGTGGGCCTATGGTGGGTGGCCACCATCCTGGGCAGGCAAGGGTCGCCTGCATGGTCTCACGTATCTGGAATGTTTCCCTATCCTGGGTGTTTTGATGCTATGGGGCAAGGAGTGGGCCAACTCGGTTGTGCAATTTTGGCGTGACAATGCGGCTCTTGCCCGCATCGTCAATGCACAGATTTCCAAATCGCCCGGGGTTATTGACCTAGTGCCCGAGTTTGTGTTATGCAGCCTGTGCCTCAACGTTCTCTTCAGGGCCAGGCATGTCCCAAGGGTTGATAATGATATTGCTGCTGCTTTGTCCCGCCTACAGATCTCCCGGTTCCGTGCCTCGGCCCCGGATGCGGAGGACTTTCCCTCGCCACTCCCGGACGAGAGATGGAACGTTGGCAAGGAGAAGTGACCCGGGCGATTGGCCTGTCACTAGCGCCATGCATGAGTAAGGCGTATCACCACGCATTTAGTTCCCTCAGAGCATTATGTACCCAATTTGACTGCCAGGAACCTGGCCGATCCCAGTAGCCCATGTTCTGCAGTTCATGGTTTACCTGTATGCCCAGGGCCTTGCTCCACGCACCATAGCATCTCAGCTGTCAGGGTTGGCTTTTATGGCCAAAGTGGGAGGTCGTGTGGACAGCACCAATGACTTCCGTGTGAGACATGTTTGGGAAGGGTGGGTGTGCGTGCGCGGGCGTTTCCCGGGCGACCGCCACCCGATTTACCCAGGGGTTTTTACCCAATTGGCCCGGGGCTGGCCTGGCCTCTGTTTTGATAGATGAGGCAGCCCATTTCATGCGGCTACTACGGTGGCCTTTTTGGAGGCGCTCCGCATCAGCGAGCTTGAGATGCTGAATAAGGCGGATGCAAGATTTTCCCAGGGTTTTTACCCAATTGGCCCGGGGCTGGCCTGGCCTCAGTTTTGATAAATGAGACAGCCCACTTCATGCGGCTACAATGGTGGCCTTTTTGGAGGCGCTCCGCATCAGCGAGCTTGAGATGCTGAATAAGGCGGATGCAAGATTTTCCCAGGGTTTTTACCCAATTGGCCCGGGGCTGGCCTGGCCTCAGTTTTGATAGATGAGGCAGCCCACTTCATGCGGCTACAACGGTGGCCTTTTTGGAGCGCTCCGCATCGGCGAGCTTGAGATGCTGAGTAAGGCGGTTGCAAGATTTTCCCAGGGTTTTTACCCAATTGGCCCGGGGCTGGCCTGGCCTCTGTTTTGATAGATGAGGCAGCCCATTTCATGCGGCTACTACGGTGGCCTTTTTGGAGGCGCTCCGCGTCAGCGAGCTTGAGATGCTGAATAAGGCGGATGCAAGATTTTCCCAGGGTTTTTACCCAATTGGCCCGGGGCTGGCCTGGCCTCTGTTTGGATAAATGAGGCAGCCCACTTCATGCGGCTACAACGGTGGCCTTTTTGGAGCGCTCCGCATCAGCGAGCTTGGGATGCTGTATAAGGCGGATGCAAGTCGTAGGGCACTGGAACTCGAAGATGTCTGTGTGGATAATATTGGGCTCAGTTGGGGATACGCTCCTCTAAAACGAATCAGCACGGCGTAGGCAGTGGAATAGACTGCTACGATGTTCCTCGACAGACATCTGTCCGGTTGGTGCCCTACAGGATTTCCGTGCACTGTGGCTCGCACCATGGCACGTTTTTTCTGTCACCGAGGTGGGTCTTCTATTCCTAAATCACAATTTGGAGGGTGGTGGGAAGGCACTAGACAGTGTTGGCCTCTCAGGGGCGCGTTGCGGCGCCCATTCGCTCTGCATAGGGGCGGCTTCTGCTGCAGTTGTTTTTTGGGTACTACAGGGCTGAAATACGCCGCAAGGGAGGGTCGGGATCACAATGTTTTCAGTTTTGTCTTCGCCCTCCTCAACTGTGAGTACCAGTTTTAGTCACTGCACTGTTTCTCCCCCCTTCCCTTTTTTACTTGACAGACCCTGGGTGTCGTTTTACACTGGTGACAGTATGCCTGGTGGGCCGTAGCCAGGTGCACGGGGCAGCGCGTTACGCTGCATGGGGCAGCACGTTACGCTGCGGCGACAGAGTGGGTACCCGACTGGGACAGGGTGCATCCGCACGTCGGACACGATACCGCGGTACGCTTACAGGGGGGCGTTCGGCCTCGGGGCTCTTGACTGAGCCGACGCTCCGTGAACGGGGCTATTGCCCGGTTCCCTTGACAAGGGCGGGGGATGCGTCATTAGCCTCCCCGCCATCAGTCTGCAAATTTACGAGCTTTACTCAGGGGATGGGGCCCATCTGTCGCAGGGAGGTATGGACCTCTGGATTACTGGACTGGCGAGCAGGCCTGTCGACCGAGCTGACAGTCTTGGGGGGGGCGGTGAGCCTTTGCAAGCCTCCCCGTGTGGCGGGTATCACTGGTAAGGTAAACATTATGACCCACAGGTATCCGGCAGGTTCGCAATTGACTGGACAACAATAGACAGGCATAAGTTGGTTAAACGTTGTCCGGTCAACGACGAACTAGGCGACGGGGTGATGGCGATAGCTAGCCAGCATGCATCACCCCGTGATTCCACGGATACGCGTCAGAGGGTGGGGTCATTAGTTAGATATTGACTACGGTCAACAATTTGTTTGTTGTAAACAAACAAATTGATACAAATCGATACATTGTAACCAATTGCCGTTGGCAATTTTGGGGTGGTACCTTACCAGTGTTACTTCGGCCTGCTTGCCTTAAGAATTATGATTGGTCGTTTTACCAATAGAAATTTATAATTCGGACTAGGGCATGAATCAATAAATGTGGCCCGATGCTGTTATCCACTTTTACCGGTGTCTGAGTCCTTTATTGGGGGGTGCGCCTGCAATGCAAGCGCGGCGCCAAAATGGCCGCCGCGCCCTTTGCGGGCCCCCCCATAGGACGAAGGCATCCGGGTAGTTAGGGGCGTCGCCAGCTCCCTTATAAAAGGGGTGGCCATGAGGCAGCCGAGCTGCCATTTTCCGAAGCGACGGAGCGGAGAAGTTTTTCCCCTCCACCCCCTCCCTAGTTAACAGTGTGATATTTTGGTCGCTTCGGGGCCGGGTGGGAATTTTTGGCTGGGACCCACAATTAGCTCTCGGGTCCTGGTTTTTTCGCCCATCCCACACTGTTGCTATGGTTTGATATAGGGGTTTCTGTGATGCTGTTGACTTGGTCACATGGGCGGGTATCACTGGTAAGGTAAACATTATGACCCACAGGTATCCGGCAGGTTCGCAATTGACTGGACAACAATAGACAGGCATAAGTTGGTTAAACGTTGTCCGGTCAACGACGAACTAGGCGACGAGGTGATGGCGATAGCTAGCCAGCATGCATCACCCCGTGATTCCACGGATACGCGTCAGAGGGTGGGGTCATTAGTTAGATATTGACTACGGTCAACAATTTGTTTGTTGTAAACAAACAAATTGATACAAATCGATACATTGTAACCAATTGCCGTTGGCAATTTTGGGGTGGTACCTTACCAGTGTTACTTCGGCCTGCTTGCCTTAAGAATTATGATTGGTTGTTTTACCAATAGAAATTTATAATTCGGACTAGGGCATGAATCAATAAATGTGGCCCGATGCTGTTATCCACTTTTACCGGTGTCTGAGTCCTTTATTGGGGGGTGCGCCTGCAAAGATATTTCTCATGTTACAAGTAAAGTAAAGCCTACTCAAGAATTTGGTTTTGAAGTATAGATTGATTACATCATCAACTCTGTATTACCCCAAATATGATATTACAGATGAATGTGGTCCTTGTATTTTATTACTTAACAAATTCTACTCTTAATGAAGCAGTTTTTCATATTGCCTGTTCTCGAGACAAGGTTTCACAGGAGCATTGATGGCAATCTGGATTGTAAGATTTAGGGTCCGTGGGCCAAAGGTTCCCTACCACTAATTTCTTTGTAAAAGTTAACCTCAATGAAAATGGAGTGCAGTGTCAAAATTATATGCTTTCCTAATTTTCCTTCTTTATAACATGTCTTCAGTATTCTGAGCCAGTTGTTGATTTTTTTTTTTGCTGTGTAAGTAATGCATCTCTTTTTAAGGGTTTTCTTTCAAATTATTAATAGACGGCATGACAGTCATGTGCCCTTGACTGAGGCGAAACCTTTCCATGTGATGAGGTCCAGGTCAAATAAACTTCTGCTCACACTGCCCACCCCACCCCCAATGGAACTGTCTGTTACATCAAATAGAAAAAATAAAGGATAAAAATTATATAGAAGAAAGGGTGATAGAAGCCATACCAACTCTCCTGGACACTTAACAAATGTATTCATTTTTAGTCCCAAAAACAAATATTTACAGATACTTTATAAGGCACAGGATGAACCTATGTGGCCTTTATATTATCAAACCTTCTGCGGTGGGGACACTAATGGGTCAAGAATATCCACACATAAATATTTTGTTTCCATTTAAAATTTATTCTAGTTAAAACTGGGGTGGAGGGGTGACAATACCTATAATTTGTTTGCCACATGCAAACATCTTGCTTCTTCTTTTGAGTTTCCTTAAGAAGAATGGAATATGAAAGCAAAATATATGAGGAATTCACTCATCAAATCACTCATCACAAGTAATTTAAAAAGAAAACAATGCAAACATTCAAATAAGGATGCACATTTCAAGACAACATGTTTTCTGCTGACAAAGATGCAGTTTGCAAATAGGTATGAATTGTCTTCCTGTATTTGCAAAAAACAATCCCAAGCATGGAGGGGGTGGGAGGGAAGAACCAGCAACATAAGTGTGTGAACATGACAATACAAGGACATAACTGGATGAAACAATATGGTGCAAAATCAGCATGCAATAATTGCAACATAAGCAGATACATAAACATACAGAGAGAGAGAGAGAGATGGAGAAAGAGATTGAGATTGGAGGTTAATAAAACATGCTGGAATTTATTAAAAGAGGTATTGCTGCATGGAATGTATATTCCATATTCACATTTGTTCTCCATTGCTGAAAGTAAGAAATATGCATTAACAAGATATTTATCACTACTAGAGTCATGATTTTTAAAATTATTATTATTTTATTTTATATTTAGAATTTGGTATCACACACTTTATATTATTTAAGAAAAGCTTTGTGTCTTATAGTTTGCATTCAAACATCACAGAATCAAAACAATGTTTTTCAGAATACCTGCAAAATCACCCAAATTTTATTGCAGCAATGTTTTTCAGAATACCTGCAAAATCACCCAAATTTTATTGCAGCAATAACATGTAAAAAAGGGAAATAAAAATGCTCACAATTATAGCCCAAATCCTATTGGTAGTCTCAGCCAGAGTAGTCCTTTGAATCAATGGGATTTATGGAAATTTTGAGACACTGTTCAACAATTGATTGTCTATTCCAGCCATACCTGTCAAGTATCCTGGATTGGCCGGGATTTCCAGTATTTTTGCGCTGATTTTCGCCCGGAGCTGCTGCTACCCCGTAATTTGGCAGCGGGGGGTGGGAAATAAGTTACTGCGCATCCCTTCTGTGTAGGTCCTTTCTATGCATGCGTAGAAGGATTTTACGCATGTGTAGAAGGCTTTTACGCATGCATAGAAGGCTTCTGTGCAGAAGGGGATGCGTAAAAGCCTTCTACGCATGTGTAGAATGGACCTGCACAGAAACGTTCTGCGCAGGTCCCATAATCTCCAGAGCTGCGCTTGACAGGTATGATTCCAGCTAAGATTGCCAACAGAATTTATACTTATACATCAGAAAAAGATGAGACATTATTAAATCAGTGATCTCCAAATATGGGTCCCCAGATATTCTTCTCTTTTTTGCTTTCTCTTTTATCCCTTCAGGTGCTGAGGGAGATACAAAGTTCTTGCTCTGGCACCCCAGATGTTACTGAACTTCAAACCCAGAAATTCCAGCCAACATAACCAATTATAAAATCATAGAATCGCAATGTTGGAAGGGATTTGAGTTCCATCTATTTAAACCTTTCAGGATGCAGGGAACCCCCAGATAAAGTATCTCTGATAGATAGCTATCCTAACTATCTTTTAAAACTAGTGAGAGTGACTCTTATTATCAGGAAGTTCTTTCTAATGTTTTAAAATGGTCAGAGACTCCAAGAATAGTTGTATTGTATTACAACAACATCTAGTGGCCCAAAATTGAGAACTAGTGTACTTTACAAATAGGATATCCATGTCCGTAGCTTTTTCTGTCATTTTGCATAAGAGACTATGACTTGATGCTAATATCTCAAAGCAAGCCATCTTATATTAGCAAAGAAATTTGGGGATCCCGGAAAAGAGTGAGTCTCTCTTCATAAAAAATCTAAGTGAGCAATAGTGGATTTAAATACTTGGCTAGAGATAAAGAGAAAGTATCCCTCCACCCCATACACCTGGGGATAGGTATTTCATTTCAATTCATTTGGGATAAGCTTCTAATAAACATAAACAGTTTCTTCACATTTGGGTTTGAAACAACATGAAATTTAAAAAAGGAAGATGCAGGAGAAACTGAAGCTGACATATCCCGTTATCAAAAGCCAGGGCTTTGATTATTTTTTTTAAGCTTCAGTTTTAATTCTTATAATAATACTGAATTAAAGATGCCTCCCCTTTTTCTACTGAGAAGCTCATCTATACCTATAAATCTGTGCATTAACCGTTGGAATGTGACAAAGGATGTTTAGCCAGGCCCCACTAGCCCTGTCCAAGCCTCCGTGCACTCGCCCGACCGGGGTTCACAGATAACTGTCTGGTTGAATTTTGCTCCAGTGGCGCAGGAGCCCCCTGGATGCAAACAAAAAAGGGAACTTTAATTCCCAACATTCCTTGTGCTGCGCCGCACCGAGCAAAAGGAACATTTGGAAATGTGCCACGGCCAATCAAAATGAAGCCGCAGGGAAAAAAACCACTGCACAAACTGAAATCGCAAATGCCAAACTACAAGCCCCAGCATCCTGCGTGCCATGAGCGTGCAGAATGCTGAGGAAGCCAGGGCATGAAAAATAAAAATAAAAAAACCAACATGAGGGCAAGTCCGCCGCAGGCGGATGCAGTGCCTCACAGACACACCGCAAGCCTTCCCGTGGCCCAGCCAGCAAGGCAAGGCTACGGGAAGGAAAATCCCCCACCCCATGGCTTCCCGTGGCCCAGCCAGCAAAGCCAGGCCATGGGAAGGAAACCCCCCATGCTGCATGGCTTTCCGTGGCCCAGCCAGCAAGGCAAGGCCATGGGAAGGAAACCTCCCCCAGTCCATGGCTTCACGCAGCCCAGCCAGCAAAGCCAGGCCGCGGGAAGGAAAAAAACCCCCACGCTGCATGGCTTCCCGTGGCCCAGCCACCAAGGCAAGGCCGCGGGAAGGAAAATCCCCTGCCCCATGACTTCCCGTGGCCCAGCCAGCAAGGCCAGGCCGTGGGAAGGAAACCTCCCCGGTCCATGGCTTCCCGCGGCCCAGCCGGCCGCTGGAAGGAATAAAAAGCCCTGCGCCGCATTTTTTTCTGCGGCCCAGCCACCAAGGCAAGGCCGCAGGAAGGAACACCCCACACACACAACACCCCCCTGCGCTGGCCTTGCCCCGGCCCGGCCAGCAAGCCCAGGCCGGGGGAAGGAAAAAAACCCCGGCGGTTAGGTCCCCACGGCCCAGCCAGCAAGCCCAGGCTGCAGGAAGGAAAACCCCCCTGCACCGCATGGCTTCCCATGGCCCAGCCACCAAGGCAAGGCCACAGGAAGGAAAATCCCCTGCCCCATGACTTCCTCAGGAAGTCATGGGTCCCCACGGCCCAGCCAGCAAGCCCAGGCCGCGGAAAGGAAAGTGTTATGCTTTCAATTGGGGGCCAAGGCACTGGTGCCTTGGCCCCCCTTGAAAGAGAAAAAAACAAAAACAAACACCAAAATAATTAAAATAAATAAAACATTATTAAACAAAAACACACAAAAAACAAACAAAAGCATTCAAAAACAAACCAAAACCCCAAAAGAAATTAAACCAGCCAACTTACCAGCAGACATCCTTCCTCCACGAAGGCTGGAACTGAAATGAGGAAAGGAAGAGACTACTTACCAGAAGAAATGCCACCCAGAGGCCAGTAGAGAAAAAACAGTCAAAGTAAAAAAAAAATACTCAACAGCCCCACCCAGAGGCCACAAGAGAAAAAACAGTCAAAAACATAACATTGCATCACACATTCACACAAATCACAAACAAATCACACAATAATAAAATAAAAACATTTCTAAAATACTGTGTAGAGTTTTCACTCAAAAAAACCCCAAAACATCTAAAAACAGTTTAAAAACATTGAATGTAAAAAAAAAGTACTTTCACATTTTTAAAATTATTATCCAAGATACAAATATTTTTAAAAAATTCACATACTAAAACATTATTTGGTTAAATAAAATAATTGTAAAAAATTATATCAGCCTTTCCTCTTTTTTTAATCCACAAAAACAAACCCCAAAAAACTGATCAGACTTTATAACAGCCCGTGTGAATAAATAAACATTTTAAAAATCACAATTACAGACTAACCTCATTTGTACAAACATTAACAAAAGAAAAACCTTCCAACACAATTTAAAACAGCCCGGCACCGCCGGCAAACTATGCTAGTCATCTATAAAATTTATATGGCAGCCAGGAACAACACGGTCATCTCCATTATGAGAATGTCTGGGATTACTGAATTTGGCTAGGGGAAATGGTAGACATTTTTGATTCAGTTTGGTTTTGAAGAATTTATAAAGTTTTGCACATTTCTTCATATTTTGCCATTAATTGAGTTTTAGAAGAAACATGGGAGGGGGCGTGGCTAAGATGCCAATGGAGTAACATCGGAATAGTTAGCTCGCACTGACAAAGAGGTTATGAAAGAGATTTATTACTTTTAAAACCATCTCAAACATTGAAAAACAGAGGTCTGTGCCATCCTGAATGAACGAAGAATTTTCTGAGGATTTGAAGCCTGTGGAGCGGCGGCACTGGGTGAGATAAGTGGTGGCGGTGGGTGCCGAGGGCTGAGCCGGACGCGCCAAGGGTCGAGCCGGACGTGCCGCAGATGGGTGGATTTTCCTCGAGAAAGAGAGTTTTTAAAAGAGAATAAAGGGGGACAGGCAAAGACGCGGCAGTCACAGGATCTCTGAAGCGAAAGAGCGGGGAGAATCCACGTCGGAAAGGCAAGTGAAGAGAGCGTGTGTGTTTGTAAAGTTGTGAGAAGGCAGAATAAGGCTCTGTAATGGCGGCGAAATGGAAAGTGAAAGTTAACTGAAGACAAAGAAGGGGACGGTGAAGAAGGCTTCCGTGAGCTGGGAAGCAAGACTGGGATATTAGAGAATTAAGAAGCTTGGAGAGGAGAGAAAGGGGCAGAAAGGACTTGAAGGATTAAATCTGAAAAATACCGGTCAGAGCTGCAGAGAACGGGTGGAGCAGAAGAAAGAGGGAGAGAGGTTGGTTTTGACCTCGGTGATTTCAAGATCCTGCGCCATTCGGAGGGGTCCTTTGGATCTCCTGGTTACTTTAAAGGTTTGGAGCCCCTATCTTCGATTTGCTTTGGGCTAGGGATATTTTATGGCCCATTTTTGCGGAATACTAGAATTTGGCTGTGCATTTTGGAAGGTGGAGCCATTACTTTGAACTCTGTCGATGTTTGCTATTTGGATTACAAAGCAAAGTGGTGGTTTCATCGAGAAAGTTATAGCATCCCTCCTCCCCTAGTACGTGGACATGCTGTTGCTGTTCTTGTTGGGAACAAGGGCTTATTAAAGTGGCATTTGACTGTATTGGAACACAGGAACAGCCTTAAGGAGAAGGATTGCTTTGAGACAAAAGGGTTGAGGTTTTGAAGCTCTTGTTTGATATCATCACGGAGGGCTGTGCTGTGCTCTGAAGCATTTTATTCCTCCCATTCCTTTGGATATATAGACTAAAATTGGGTTGCTGGACGTTGTTTCACAAGTGGATTACAAAACTGAGGAACAGTAATTGATATTGATTGGATTATAACACGATTGGCCCCTCCTTTTGGATTTATTCCTTGGGTTGGAAAAGCTGGAATTTACCTGGGAAAAGAAACCGGTGGGCAGAAAAACGGTGCATCTTTTGAGTGCACTGTTTGAAAACCTATCAGAAGAAATGGATAAGAGAAAGAAGGAGGAGGTGGTTAGGCCGAAAAAGTTGGATTCAAGAAAGGAAGAGAAGAAGGATGAAAAGAAAGAGAAGTCTGCACCTATGGAGTTAACAGCAACAGGAGGGACAGAAGCTGATTCATTTGACTAATTGCAAATAATGGTGGAGTTGGGGAAGCTGATGAAAAAATAGATAAAATGGAGGAGGCAAATGTAAAGGGGTTCCGTGAAATGAAGGAAGTGAGGGGAAAAGATAAGGAAGAATTAATGGGGTGTCATAAAAAGCTTGTTTCACAATTAACCGAGTTAACTATAAAGGTGGATGCTAACTATCAGAGGATGGCTAAAAGTTTTAAATGTGGTGCAAAACGATATGAAATTGATGCAAGATGACATGAGAGGGCTTCATGAGGAACAAAAAGAGGTTAAATTAAAAATTGAGATTCAGGGGGGGAAATTAGATATGGTTGAAGAGGTGATGAGAAAACAGAATGTGGTCATACGCAATTTGATGGAGAAAATGCCAGATAAGCTGAAAGAAAGAATAGTGGATTGGCTAAATAGTTTGAACATGGGGATAAATTTTGTAAATGAAGATATTGTCAGTTGTTTCAGACTGGGGGCTAGAAGGGGGAAAAAAGGACATAGAAATGTATTAGTAAAATTTGCAAATTGGGCGGAGAAATTAAAGGTGATGGCTTTTATAAAACAGGCTGGATCTGGCGTTTAAAAAATTGATGGATGTGAGTTTGAGGTATATAACGACATATCTGTTGAATAACGAGTATGGAGGTTTAAGATGAAACCGGTGACAAAAATCCTCAGGGAGCGATCTATCGATTATCATTGGAAGTTTCCCAAACAACTCAGATTTTTTAATGAAAAAAATGCATGTTCTGGAGGATGAAATGGATTACTTAGATTATTTGTGTCGGATTGGTCTGGTCAAAATGTCATCTTGAGAATGGAGGGTATTAAGTAAAGCATTGGTGGAATCAGGGGGATTGCGGAGAGATTACGCAGGTGAATCGGAGAGGGGGGCAACAGGAGGAGCAGAGGTGGAAGTGGAGGTGCAGGTGGTTGCAGAGGATGGGTGAGATGGATTAATTTGAAATAGAGTCTGTTTAGTAAAAGTAATAATTTTATAATATTAGTAGACACAGCGCTGGAGCTATAGATAATATGCATTCTTTTACACGTTCCCCCCTCCCCCCTTTGATAGTCAAGGGCCACTTTTTGAAAGAAGGGTGGGGAGGGTAGATATGATTGTTTTTTGTGTGGGTAGTTTAGATGTTAAATGTAATTTTCTTTTTTGTCATAGTCCGATAGTTAATGTACATGTGGTGGAGGAAAAGGCACAAATAGGAGTCCGCGATTGTCAGAAAGAAAGGGGATCAAGACTTAGGTCTGAAGAACATTAAAATATTGACCTGGAATGTGAAAGGTACTGGCTGTCAAGTTAAGAGGAGGAGGTTAGAATCTGCCCTGAAGAAGGATAGACCAGATATAGTCTTTCTTCAGGAAACTCATCAAAAATCAGAAGATACTAATAGGCTTTTTTTGGGATGGATGCAGGTATATGAAAAATCATACGGAACATCAAAAGCGAGGGGTGTGGCAGTTCTGATTTCGAGGAGATTTAGCTTTGAGATGATAAAAATTCAGACCCAGAAGGTAGATATGTGATTATAATTGGGAAAATAGATGATGAAGAGATAACGTTAGTAAACATATATGTCCCAAACGATCATCAGCAAACATTTTTAAACAAAGTATATGGTATTTTAGAAAAAGAGAGAACATCAAAAATTATAGTTGCTGGAGATTTTAATTTAATACGGGCACCAGAGGACTGCACAAATTTATCAAGAGCTGGGAGAGTAGCTGGCATGAAGATTTTAGATAAATGGATGAAGACATTAGGTCTGAAGGATAGCTGGAGGGAGATTAAGGGATCAGAGAGGGCATACACATATTTTTCACAGGTCCATAATACATACTCTAGAATAGATTATATTTTTGTTTCGGAAAATTTGATTAAAGATTTAGAAGATGTGGAGATTGGGATATTTAAAGAATCAGACCATGCAAAATTCTGGGTGGAACTAAAAATTGATAGGGGGGGGAAATATAGGAGAAATTGGAGATACAATGAAAAACTGTTTCACGATCAAAAGTATAAAGAACAAATAATTGAAAAGTGGAATGAGTGTTGGGATTGGAATGATACAGGTGAGGTTGATTATAATGTAGTTTGGGATGCCATGAAGTCAGTTTTTAGAGGGGAATGTATCAAATTGGCCTCAATTAAGAACAAGCATTTTAGAGATAAGCAATACGAAATGGAGAATGAGATCAAACGGTTACTACAAGAGCACGCGAAGACTAAAAGAAAAGAGGTCTTTGAGAAAATGCAAAGATTAAAGAATGAATTGGTAGGGAAAGATATACAAAAAGTGAAAAATGATCTGGTGTATTTGAAGAGAGAATATTATGAATATAGTAATAGAAATTCTAAGCTGTTGGCAAGAGCTGCTAAAGCAAAAAGGAACAAAAGAGAGATGGGGATTTTGGTTGATGTAAGTGGTAGGAGGTGTAATAAGCCTAAGGATAAGATCAGGATAGTAAAAGATTTCTATCAGGAACTGTATACCAAAAGGGAGGTTAATATAGAAAAGTTGAGAGAACAATTGATGAAGCGAATGCAAAAACAGATAAGCTTAGAGCATAAAAATAGAATGGAAGAAAAAATTACGGAAAAAGATATAATAGCCAATTTGAGGACAAGCAAATCACCTGGGGATGACGGTTTGACAGCGGAATTCTATAAGGAGTTTAAAGAGTGTGTGGTGCCAAGAATGGTGAAGTTGTTCAATTTTATAATAGATGGGGGGAAGTTACCGACTTCATGGTATAGAACTATAATTGTGTTATTGCCAAAACCTGGAAAGAATCCAGAAAAGGTGGAATTTTATAGGCCAATCTCTCTGATAAATCAGGACGCCAAGATTTTCACAGCGATAGTTGCAAACAAATTGAATAGTTTTATGACAAATTACATAAATAAGGACCAAGCTGGATTTTTGAAAGGAAGGCACATGACGGACTTGACAAGGAGGGTCTTGGACATATTAGATACAGTAGGATCTACCAAACAGAAAGTTGGAATATTTTCACTAGATATATTTAAAGCTTTTGATTCATTATAATGGGTGACAATTAAGGAGATTATTAGATTTTACGGATTTGGGGACAGATTTTGTAATTTAATTGGACAATTATACCAATTTGGATTCGCTAAAGTCAAGGTAAATGATGAATTTACAGAAGAAATTAGATTGGAGGCAGGGACAAGACAGGGGTGCCCATTGTCTCCAATATTATTCATTATGGCAATGGAACTGTTAGCAGATGCTATAAGAGGGGACAATACAATAAAAGGGGTTTTAGATAATAAGATAAGTCTCTATGCTGACGATACTTTGGTAGTTATGAAACATCCCGGAAAGGCACTGGAAAAAATAAAGGAGCATTTAATGGATTTTGAGGACATAACAGGACTGAGAATAAATTGGGATAAATTTGTAATGTAGATAAAGAGGAACAGGAGAGAGTAAGAGATAAGTATAAGTTACAGGTTAAAAAATCTTTGAGATATTTAGGTGTAAATATTTCAAACAATTTGGAAGAACTTAAACAACTGAACTATGAGATACAAAAAAAGGAAATTAAAGAGAAAATAGAGCAATTTAAAAGGATTAAGCTATCCTGGTTTGGCAGGATAGCATTAAGTAAAATGATGCTGCTGCCAAAAATTAACTTTTTATTTAATGTGTTGCCCATACAAATGAAAGATAAAGAGATTAAAGATTTTCAAAATATAATAAATAATTATTGTAATGGGGGGAAAAACCTCGAATAGCAAAGATTTTTTGGTATTTATCGCAAAAGGAGGGAGGACTGGGGATACCAAATTTGAGAAATTATTATAGAGCTTTTCAAATTAAGAATATTACGAAAATTTTAGCAAGAGAAAGGGTAATATGGGAAGATTTGGAAATGAAGGAAATTGATTATGTGGGTAGAGGAGTATTTTTGGACAGTAGCAATAGAAAAATAGTAGTTAAAAACAAGATGTTGAAGACGATGCTGGGGGTATGGAAAAAAGTTAAAAAGGAACTAAGTCCTGATGTGTTCCCAATAATCGAAATTGAGGATCTTAAAAGTTTTCCAATAAAATTAGATAAAAGGGGGAAAGAAGTATTATTAAGAAACGATGTTTCCCTGTTGAAAGACTGGATAAGAGATTGTAAGGATGGAGGGAGAAAAGCGGAAATATATAAGCAGTTAAATTTGAATTGGTTTCAGATAGCATTGATTGACAAATGGAATGAAAAATATAAGGAGCAATTAAGCTTAAAGAGAGAAAAAACTGAATTTGAAGAATTGTTAATAAAGATAAGAAAAGGAGATATGGGGTTAAAGGGCATAGTTAGCAAAATATATAAAATATTAAATAAGGAAGGCAACCCACAAGAAACGTTGAAATCGTGTTGGGAACGAGATTTGAATATAAAGATACCTGAAAAAAGTTGGAAAAACAAATGGAGAAAGAGGTATATGAAAACAATATCTGTTAGAATAAAGGAGCACAATTACAAGATGTTATGGAAATGGTATTTGACACCAGAGAAGCTATTTCAAATGGAAAATACCAAAAGTAAAAATTGTTGGAGATGTAAAAGCACCCTGGAAACATATGAACATATGTGGTGGGAATGAAAAGTGGCAAATGATTTCTGGGGGGAAATTGAGAAGGAAATATGTGAAATTATGGGGACAAAATGTACGTTAGATATAAGAATGGTGTTTCTAACAGATGTTGATAAAGTAAACTTGAATGAGGATAAAAAGGAACTAATGTCTCTAATGGTGATAATTGGTAGAATGTGTATTGCAAGAAATTGGTATTCAGATGGAGTATTGAGGATAGAAGAGTAGTATAAAGAGATGTGGGATTTTGCATTGAATGATAAATTAACATGGGAAATAAATATAAAGGGAGAGTTAAGGAAAATAGATTTTGGAAAATTTGGCGACTGTTTGTGGATCATTCATTGAAGGGAGAGGATGGGGACAGTCGGGTACCGGAACAAATTTATTTTTGGAAATAACAAGATAAAATGAAAAAATGTGACATCCCGCGGACTCATGTATAGGTATAGGCACACAGGGTGTTTATTGTAATTGTATCATGTTTAAGGAATTCTTTTTTTCTTTTGTAATCTATTTTGATTTTTTTTTAAACAAAGATATAATAGATCATAGTGGACTTGATTATCACAGCACTGATGAGAATGCCCATGGAGATGGAAAATCAGGAAGAAGATTGGCTGTGATAATTAAAGTGATTGAAGTTCATAATAAAGCGTTGAATTATATGCTAACCGGAAGTAGTTATATTGAAAGAGCATCATCTTTGTTATTTAGCGAGTTAGTGATTAATTTAAATGTATGTTGTTTATTAAGTTGTTGTTTCTTATTGTCTATGAATTTTGTATTATTGTTCTTTTTAAAAAATTAATAAAAATTATTTTAAAAAAGAAAAAAGAAACATGGACCACTGTGATTATATAGCTATATGTTATTGTTATTGCTTGTCTTAGGGTTGGCAGGGTATATGTATGTTGTTCTGTTTCTAACTAGAAAAAAAAAGACCCGGTACAATACAGCAGTTATCTATTACTTCTCTGACTGTAACAGTCCAGGCAACTATCCACTACTGGATGGAGGAACTAGAACACATCATTGAGAGAAAGAAATGATGCAGTGAACGTGAAGTAGGCTCATGTTCACAACCACCATTACAAAGTGTCTATGAACAATTTCCAATAAACACTTAATTATAAGTACTTAATAATAATATTATGCTATCAAGTCAATTCTGCCTTATGATGAGCCTTTCCATGGTCTTCTAGGTAAAGAATACTTAGAAGTGGTTTACCATTCCCTTCTTCTGGGGGCACCCTGTGTCTGTGCAGATTGCCCTTGACTACACAGGCTGGCTCTTCTTCTGGGAGGCACAGTGGACAATTAGGTTCTCAACACCTGGCTCTCCAACCAGATACCTAAGTTATCCAGCAGCTCAACAAACACTGACACATAGATGAAAATTGATGTCACTGATTGAAGATTGTTCCATCAGCAATCCTATATCATCATAAAAGACACAGCACTCTGACTATTCATGACTGGTGTAGATAAACAAGATATTGTCCATGAGTGACACTGTCCATTCTATATTTTGCAAACCTTGCTACACTTCTTTTCCTATCTAATTTTCCTTGAAAGATGAGCTGTAACAAACCTTAATTTATATTTTCCCTCACATGACCAAGGTCCTATCCCATAATGCGCGGGTGGCCTACCTTGGTGCCCCAGGTGTTCTTGGACTTCAATTTCCAGAAGCCATGATCAGCAGGTGTGCTTACTTGGACTTCTGATAATTGAAGTCCAAGAACATCTAGGGCACCAGGGTTGGTCACTCCTGCCTCATAATTTCTTCATTTATCTTTATACTAATACATTGTGGCAAACAGCATTACATAAATCATTGAATGCAGTTACTTGTAGAGTGCAATTATTTTGTGAATCATGCATTTAATAAAAATGCATTCCAAAAATCTTTCTCCTCTCTTTCAAAAATTCTCAAATAAAGTGAGACGAAAACTCACCAATAATAATGAGTTCATTTAATCAACTTGTATACAGCTTTCATACCTAATGACATCTCAGAGTGGTATACAGTGCAGAAATTGACAGTGACAGGGTGTCTTCGGAGAGCGTGGGACATTTCCATTGTGAAAATTATAACTGCCAAGCAAGCGTGTTAGAGAGGGGCCAACAAATTGGACAGCTTTTTTCTACATGTCATTATAACATGGCAAATGCAATATAGGTACACAATATGTCTCCCCTTTTTTGCATTGTATTCTCCTTATTCGCCTTTCTGTGAAACAGACAATGAAAATTAGTTGTCAATACCAACCTGCATTTGTCTCAAAGATGTCCTCTGCTGTAAGCTTTGAAGCAATTACTGTGGTTTTCCATAATTAGTTTTGATCTGTGGTCTGAGATCTGTTGCATACGAGGGAGCATTTCAACAAGGAGTCATAGAAACAGTGAGTAATCTTGCAGCTGGAACATATGGGTGAATTAATTCCCTGTGAGAAGAAGCCTGGAATCAATACTATCGGCGAAAAACATGTGATGTCCTGTAAATTTTTTCCTTCATTATCTGCAAACTATGCTTTATGAACCCTGAATGATATGACGGGAGATCTCAGGAAGGAAAAGGGAATCATTTTTATGAGTTGGGGAAGGAAGACACAAAGAACTCTGTCAATACTGCTTTCATAGGGAAAGGAAAAACAATACTATTTGCTATTTAATGATCTTCTAATTGCACCAAAGGACCCTGCTGTCATTTTAATGATTAATATTCCAGCACACATTTTGCATGATTTAGATTTTTGATAAAGTACATTACTGAGAACCTAAAGGAGGATATTTCAGTTCATTTCCTCTGGCATAAAACATTTCAAAAGAGTTCATCCATCTCTCTTGATTGTATGTGATTTGATAAAGCAAAATTATCTCCATGTACTCTCATTCCAAACCATCTCAGGACAGGTACTTGTGCGAAACAGTTGGCAAAATAAAAAACAAAAAATTCTCAACTTTCAGTCTGCAAAGTTATTCTACCTTCTTTTCCTTTGATAAAAACAACAACTGTGGTCTACTATTATGTCCTTCTATGCATTTCTAATTTAAACCAGAGACTACCAGGGCCAAATTAGAAGTAATTGGGAAGGGAGATCAATATCAATCTCTACTTGATATTGTTTTATGTGGGTAAAAACAGGCAGAGGGATGAGGCCCATTTAAATCAGTGATATGATGGCAGAGGAGAAGTCTATTGGATTAGGGTCGCCATATGTAATGGAAAACCGGGAATTTCCTGGGTTGTAACTGTCCTGGCCCAGTTAAATAAAAACCATTGAAAATTCCCAGTTTTCAAACCAAGAGATCGAGTAAACTGAATTACTCCAGAATCTGAAATTAATATGGGTAGGTGGATCTTGCTTCATATTCTTTAATGTTTTGATACTGCAGTTTTGTTTTTAAAACTGGAGGAAGCTGGAATTTATAACATGCAGGAAAAAGATGTGATTAATCCAAAAGATTTATCCAATTGCTGAAAAATGGTCTTGGCACCTTAGTTATGCCAGCTCAAGTGGCTAAGACACTGACTGGAAGGCGGCAGGTCAATACTTGAATACTGCAGGACGGAACGAGCTCCCGTCTTTGCCCCAACTCCTGCAAACCTAGCAGTTTGAAAGCAAGAAATTGCAAGTAGATAAATAGGGACCACGTCGGTGGGAAGGTAAACAGTGCTCCATGTGCTCCGGTGTCTAGTCATGCCTGTCACATGACCATGGAAACATCTGCAGATGCAGACAGTGCTGTATCTTCGGCTTTGAAACAGAGATGAGCACTGAACCCTAGCGTCAGATATGACTGGCTTTTGAGCAGGGGCAACCTTTACTTCTGTCCCAGTTTTGTGTGAGGGAATTATGGCAACTCTATATTGGATCATCTTACCCTCATCTTCAACACCTAACGAAATCAAATCAAAAGGGTCAGCCATTGAAAAAAGGATAGATACCTGTACTGTATCTATTTTTACTCTCTCCATCTAACAGTGGTGCAGCTTGAGGCATTTCCCCACACATAATGGTGGTCTCCAACTCTCATTAAGCATAGCTAGTAAAGTGAGGAATATTGGGAACTACAGTCCAACATAATTTTGAGGACTTCACTTCACCCAAGCCTGATGAAGTAGCAGCTTTGTTGTTGTTTGAAGTATAAGTAAGTCCATTGTGTGTTTCAGTGACAATGGCTCAATATATCACAACCTTTAGTCTTAAGATATTTCAGCCTGCCCCTTCTCAGAATTGCTGTCTGTTGGCCAGTCTAACTGGGACTACCAAATAACAGGACGGAAGTTACTTCATTAGTACAATAAATAACATTTTCTAGTTGTTTTCAATGGGTTATTTTAAAGGACATTGTTATTTTGGTAAGAGTATCATTTTGTTATCAGTCCTTCAAGAAAAGGATGTAATTGAAAACAATATATACCAGTATATATTTTCAACATGACAAAAGTAAAGATAAAGGTTTCCCTTGCTCGAAAGCCAGTTGTATCCAACTCTAGGGTTCAGTGCTCATCTCTGTTTCAAAGCCAAAGAACCAGCGCTATCTGCTTCTGCAGACGTTTCAATGGTCATGTGGCAGGCATGACTAGACACCAGAGCACACGGAACGCTGTTTACCTTCCTACTGAAATGGTCCCTATTTATCTACTTGCAATTTCTTGCTTTCAAAATGCTAGGTTGGCAGGAGCTGGAACAAAGACAGGAACTCATTCCATCCTGCAGTACTCGGGAATTAACATAAGAACAGCCTTGCTGGAACAGGCCACAGCCCATCCAGTCCAGCATTCTGTCTCACACAGTGGCTCACCATTTCCTTCAGGGTATTCCCAAGGAGATGCCTTCACCTGCTTAGGATTCCCTGGAAATGGCATTGAGAGATATCCTGCCTATCTCTCCAACCCCAAGGTTGTCCTTAAGTGTCCATAATTATAGCCATTGATACCCTTGTCCTCCATGAACTTGTCTAATCCTTTCTTAAAGCTGTCAAGACTGACAGCTGTCACCACTTCTTCTGGCAGGGAGTACTTTCTCTTATTTGTTTGAGAACTAGTACCCAAAAGTTTCATGGAGTGTCCCCTAGTTCTAGTGTTATGCGATAGGGAAAACAGTTTTTCCTTATCTACTTTGTCCATACCGTGCATGATTTTATAAACTTCAATCAGGTCACCTCTTAGACGCTGTCGTTCAAGAGTGAAAAGGCCCAATCGTTGCAGCCTCAGATGGTAAGGAAGGTGTTCCAGTCCCCTAATCATTTTGGTTGCCGTCCTCTGCACTTTTTCCAACTCCATAATATCCTTCTGGAGGTATGGCGACCAGAACTGTACACAGTATTCCAGATGGGGCCTCAGCATAGATTTATAAAGAGGCAAAACGACACTTGCTGACTTATTTTCTATACCCTTCCTAATGATCCCTAGCATCGAGTTTGCTTTTTTCACTGCTGAGGCACACTGGGTTGATACCTTCATTGAGCTGTCCACCAAGACACCAAGGTCCCTTTCCTGGTTTGTCGCAGAGAGTTCAGACCCCATCAGTAATTGTAATTGGGGATTTTTGCCCCAACATGCATCACTCTGCACTTACTAATGTTGAAGCTCATTTGCCACTGCTTTGCCCACTCCCCCAGTGTCAAGAGATCCCTCTGGAGCTCCTCACAATCTCTCACAGTTTTCACTACCCTGTATAATTTAGTGTTGTCAGCAAATTTGGCTACCTTGCTTTTTACTCCTACTTCTAGATCATTTATGAAGAGGTTGAAAAGCAGGGGTCCCAGTACTGAACCTTGAACTGCTAACCACCCACCTTCCAGGCATCACCTTAGTCACTTGAGCCACTGCATGACAAAATCATTCACCTATTCAATCTCATGTGGGAAGATGGGATATTTTGGGACCACAGAGCAAGGATGTGAATCTCACATCCTCTTGCTCACTAATGGAAACCAAGAAAGCACTCCTTACCACCAACAACAACTATTTTCTCCTCACAGTGAGATTTGCAAGGGAAAAATGATGAATGCCAAACGTCTCAATGTTATTACGGTTATTACAATTCCTCATACAGAATGATATCCCTTCTTCATGAGATTTGTCTGGAAAGGGCAGAAAAGCAGGAAGTTTTGGACTGTTGCAATTCCTATGCAGGACAGCACATTAATTTGCAAAGTATCTGGCAGTTTACAACTCAGAATAGGCAAAAAGTTGGGGGGGGGGAATGGGGCATGACTCCAAAACTGAGGTCTTGTTAACATAGGAAGCCAAAAGCTCAGCAAGGCTGTGGTAAATCTCAGCAATAAATTCCAGCAGGGCAAGACTCAGGAAGCTACAATGAACAAGAGTTTATATTACTTTACTCATGTAATATAAACTACATGATCATGTTTAATGTCTGAAGACATGCAGGGTAAAAACTGTAAGTTAAAGATTTGATAGTACAGTATTATCACTTGAAGGAAAGATGTTCTGTCAATTACATTACTTCTGGCACTCTTTCTTTCCCTTTCCCTCTCCACTCTTCAGGTTTGCCCTCTATTGACACCAAGTCCAGGTAGATAGATAGTTCTTTATGAGTAAAAATGTGGCTTTCCCTCTCAGCTGCTTCTCAATTGCCCTGAAGCCCCTGTTTCCCATGTGATCTGTGCTCTAGCACTCCAGGATAATTGTGAAGGTCCTGCATGTCTCTTTAATATATCCATAGTTGTTCCCTCCTACCTTCTTAATTGCTGTTGCTCAGCCGATTATGAGCATTCTAATAAAGCTTAACAGCTGTGTTCTGCTAATGCTGCAATAGCAGCTGAGGCCTAAGCAAGAGTAGAACATATTATGCATATGAAATACCGAGATGGCTTTGCCAAGACACACACACAGTTAATTCAAACATATTCTTCTTTCTTTTAAAAATAACTTCAGGTTACCCCTGGTTTGCAGTACATTTCTGAATCCAGCTATCATATGGTCCAAAGGAAGGTATAATAGCTGCCCAATGGTACAACTATATTACTGTGCAGTAGAGCAAATCAACTGTTAGGATACATGGATATGTAGTCCCCACAGTGTATTGTATTGGATCGCAGTCTGTTCCTTTAAGAGTCTCTCTGTGCTCTGCACCAGCTGAACTGAATCAGAGAGTGACTCAACAGTTTGCTGCTAAAAAGGAAATGCACTCTCAGCATTCCCTGGAGCTTTGATCTAGGAGGTAATGGAACTGTGGAGGTAAGGAGCCTTTGTGGGTTTAATCACCAAGGGCTACCTGATACTGCAATGGATTCCTAAGGACTGAACTGTTTACCTCATGCTTGCTACTGAACTGCTAACCTGCTTACTGCACTGGAAGGAAACTGTTGTTTGCATCTGCTCAGAGGTAAATCTATGCTAAGACTGTTTACTTGGACTTATGCCTATCTCTTATGGACTGCTGTCAACTGTACAGAGAACTGCTTATCTCAGACATGTGTTTTTGTTTCTCCTGTGTTTGCTGAAAGTAAAGCTATTTTCTTTTACTTTACAACTTGCTGCCTTTGTGGAAATTTCTCCCAGTTGTCGCTGTGTACACAGCTAGCTGCTTTTGTTCTGCTAAACACAGCCAAGCCTCATTGGATGTACCCCCAGTACCCCAACACCCTATCATCAACATTATACAAGGCAATTCTAAGCATGCCCAAACAAATATATAACTTTGAAACTGGGCTGTGGATCAGTACTAAGTTTGGCACAAATGTAGCAGTCAATCTGTGTTTCCTGTGTGCTAAATATGATGAAGTTTAAGCAAATGACTTTTCAGTTATACTTTCTTCCACCAATATAAAACTGTCAGGGGGAAGCATTTAGAAGTACAAAAACCCTAAAGATCCCCAAATTTACAACAGTTCATTTAAATTGAAAAGACCAATCAAGCTTATCTTGAAAGAGATACCCAGGAACAGAAGAAAAGAAGCAAGCTTCAAACTCTTAAGTGTATAGACTGATAGTGTTCTCAGATGTTGTGTTGTCTTCAGGATCTCATACTTCAGTACTTTTAAGACCTGTGACTTATCCTCTGCCTTCATTTTGGTAAGGTGGATAAATGTCAATGGAATACAGTAAAACATTCCAGAACTGACTGGTGCTATTTCTTTTTTGGTGTTATTTTTTGCTAACACAGCTATTAAAAGGTTGTTATTTAGGACTGTAGGTAGCAGAGAGAAATGAGAAAGAAAATTCTGTCACTGAGTAGCACAAATGACTGTGTACTAAGCAAGCCAGTTGACCCTGTTGACACCTGTTTTCTCTAATGCATGTCTGAGTATTGTCTGAGTATTTAGACAGCAAGTGTGTTCTCCTGGAAGAATAAAAGGTGGTAGCTAAAGCCTCTGTGTGGCATTTAGGGAAGAGCTAGATTAGAGTGAAGAAAGTAATTTCTCCTTCCCAAAGTGGCAACTTCACATTTTCTACAAAAGTTAAGCTGGTAAATGGACTTTATTGTGTGAAATAAAGAAGAAGCTCTGTTAAAGTTAAGGAAATGGTTAGTTCGTTCATGGGCTCCATAGCCATGGCTTTCTTCGTGCTAATGAGAAGACAAACTTCATTAGCAAAGAAACAGTATAAAAGATATTTGAGGAAATGATGAGGGTGAGTTTGCCTCAGTTGTGGTTGCTTGGTTACCTGTTC
Source organism: Bradypodion ventrale (assembly GCA_035047345.1). NCBI lineage: Eukaryota > Metazoa > Chordata > Lepidosauria > Squamata > Chamaeleonidae > Bradypodion > Bradypodion ventrale. The sequence continues at coordinate 206,651,515 of JAWDJE010000005.1, forward strand.
CCATTTCCTGTCAACAGTATTTGTTCCTTCTCCTTGGGTGCCAAGCTTTAGATTTATTAATATCTAACCTGGCCTATTCCCTACAGCCTTGGTTTCTCTTATCTCTCCAGGCCAATCTCCATGTTGTTTCTGTCATCCTACCACACACTTGTACTTCTGGATAAGATCTACAGATATTTTGACAGCTAAATTTATAGCCTTGGTATATTAAAAACTTGTTGAAACATTAGAAGCTTTATAGTCAGAGAATGGTAAAGTTACCATTTTGGACTACAGCTCAAAGAATCAACCAATCACTACGGTCATTGGTGTTGCTAATACTCTGACTAGAATAATAGTGAAAATTAGGATTGGGCATGGCATTGGAACCAGTGTCAAAATATTTACCTGCAGAGGCTGTGTGTGTGAGCATAGGTATGCCATATATCCTAGGAAAGATCACCATCATGTAGATCACAGAATCATAGAAACACTAAATTGGAAGGAGGCTTTTAAGCCATAGAATCCAACCCCTCCCTGCTCAATGCAGGAATACGAATCAAAGCAGATATGACAGGTGGTTGTCCAATTCTCTCTTGAATGCTTCAAGGCAGTTGGTTCCATTGTTGTACTGCCCTAACCATTAAGAGGTTTTCCCTAATATTCAGCCTATATCTGGCTTCCTTTAAATAAGCAGCTTTGCAAATCACAATTCCTTTAGCTCAGCAGCTTTACAACTCACTCCCATAGTAACTGTGCAATTAAGCATTCTGTTTTCAGATGGGTACCACATACTGTACTCAGATCTCATAGTGTCTTCTAAACCTTGCCATGTTATATCCCTTTGCAGCAAATGAAAGGCATTTTTGGATATTAAGAAATAACACAAATACCACTGCAACCAAAGATAAATCTCAGAGAACATAGATTAAAATGGGTTTAGATGTGTATGCCCTTTTTTTGGAGAAGATTTGTGCCAGGGGGCAATGCACAGCCCCAATGGAAATAATTTTTAAAATTTAGTCATTACAAAGTAGTTCTGCTGTAAATAAGTACAGTTCCAAGGTGGGAGACAGAATCCCTGGATCAATATAATGCCCATCCTTGTGCAAAGTAAGAATACACAAGCTTCTTCAGTCATGTGATATTGGGCATCCTTGCTTTTGAGATTAGCCACTTCCAATTCCCTGAGGTTTGAGAGCCAAAGCTTGGAATCTGAAGAGTGACTCCTCTGATCCCAGATTTCAGACAAAACCCCAAGCTCTTGTAATATGTGACTCTACAGGTGACTTGATATCTGAAGGAAAGTGTGCACTATGGGGTGGGGTTATAATTAACTAACCATGGATCTATGTTTATAAGCAGTCTTAGCGAAAAGCCAGTGATCAGTCTCCTCTCCTGTAGCTTAATCTTGCTACTGGTAGAGTTACTTGACCAAAACAATAGTACTCCTGTGATCAAACCAAATTTTAAATTATAGAGCCCAACAATTTCTTTCTCTTCATTTCCCAACATCTGGGGAATTTGTTGAATATATTTAAAACATATTATTTGAAAAGCATTTGAAATGTATTTTTATATATTTCTATATTTTACATGTTGTTTTAATACTTGTGTGACTAATTAGATCGTACAGTGCCTTGGGCTTTATTTGGATCATAAATAAAATGATAACTAAATTAAATGTAATTAATTTAAATGTAAATCTACCGCCAAAATGTAATGAAAGTACCTTTTGAAGCTACATAAGAAAGAAAATAATTTTCGAATGTGAAATGATTCACCACAGTAAATTGTCAGCCAGCTTTGGACAAAGATGTGTCAATGGCTCCTGGGTCTTGAATCTTTTAATTTAATTTTTAATTTTAATTTCCAATTTGTGTAGCCACCCAACTCAGAATGACTCTGGGCGGCTTACAACATTAAAATCAGTACTACAATCTAAAAACTTAAAACCAGTAAAAACCGCAATTAAAAATACAATAAGAAATTACTCAGACAGCTAAAAACTGCGAGGGAGCGATATTGCTATATCAGACAGCAGGCCGGGAGCACTCTTTACCAGCCAGGTTTTTAGTTCGTTCTTGAAGGGCAGCAACTCCATCTGGAGTCATAGCTCAATTGACAGGAGGTTCCATAGGGCTGGAGCAGTCACAGGCCCTCTTTCTGGTGCTAGAGAGGCTCGCACAATAAGATGGCACAATAAGAGACCCTCTCCAGTCCACTCTGGTGGGATGGACAGATGTTCTCGGGGTGATGCAGTCTCTTAAGTATCCTGGCCCACTACCATGTAGGGCTTTAAAGGTCATTACCAGCACCATGAATTGCACCCGGAGGCACACCGGTAACCAGTGCAGCTCCTGAAGCAGTGGTGAGGCATGGGTGTAATGTCCGCACCCCATCACCACCTGGGCAGCCATATGCGGGACCAGTTGCTGCCTCCAAAAGGTCGTCAAGGGCAGCCCCATGTAGAGCGCAATACAATAGTCCAGTCTGGAGGTGACCAGAGCATTCGTGACCACGAGCAAGGAGTCCCGATCTAGGAGTGGGCGTAACGAGTGCATGACATGAAGTTGTGCAAAACCCCTCCTGGCCAAGACTGTCATCTGCTCATTGAGCAGTAGTTGCGAGTCCAGGAGGACCCCCAGATTACGCACCGGGTCTGTTTGGGGTAAGATAGCCCCATCCAGAACCAAAGATGGCAGTTCCCGAGATAATGTGGGGCCCCTAACCCATAGCCACTCAGTCTTGCTGGGATTCAGTTGAAGCCCGTTGTTCCCATCCAGACCCCAACAGCCTCCAGACACCTGGATAGGACTCCGACTGCATCGCTTGGATCACCATGGGCCGAGATATACAGCTGAGTATCATCTGCGTACTGATGATACCTCTCCCCAGGGGAACAGTTGATCTCCCCCAACGGCTTCATGTAGATGTTAAATAGGAGAGGTAAGAGCACCAAGCCCTGAGAGGTGAGAGAACTCAGCCCATTTGTTGATGGGTGCATGAAATGTTGTAGTATAGTATTAAATTCAAGAATTATAGGCACTCATCACAATTCCCATTGACAGGAATGCCCCAAAGTCAGACGTGTGTGTGTGTGTGTGTGTGTGTGTGTGTGTGTGTGTGTGTGAGAGAGAGAGAGAGAGAGAGAGAGAGAACATACTGTTTAACTTAACCCCATATTACAAATAAGATTTCCCTGTCACAAGGTAGAGGTTGCCCTTTCTCGAAAGCCAGTCATATCTGACTCTAGGGATCTGTGCTCATCTCTGTTTATAACCAAAAAGCCAGTGCTGTATGCGTCTGCAGATGTTTCTGTGGACATGTGATAGGCATGCCTCAACACTGGCGTGTATGGAATGCTGTTTACCTTCTTTAGTATATGAAGACCAAGACACAGGACACAGCCTCGGGCTGGGTTAACTCAGGTTTATTGCATCGTGGACAGAGGGAACATGAGGTAATGGCGGATCGATAGCTCTTTATATACAGTAGTAATACATTTGAACGTGGTGCCATGGTAGCCCATTGGCTACTGCCTGCGTGACGTCATTTCGAGTCACGCCCTTCTTGTCCAGGTGTATGTGGTGGCGGGAAAGCGTCCCGCGCTGTTGCCTTTGATGAGTTTGGACCAAGAGAGCTGGGACGCTCGCTGCTGCCAGCTGGTGGTCATTAGCTCGCGTCCTATTACAGGGTTCATCTGATACAGGTGAAGGTTACATTGTTGCTAAAGGCAAGGTTACATTGGTTCAGATACATTGTAATTCATGTGGAAGATAAAACCATTAGAACACAACACCCCTCCCCCCTAGGATGAGACAAAGTCTCGAGCCCATACTCAAACACACTCCCCCCCCTAGGAGACAAAGTCTCTCAGCCAAGATGGCTTATTTCGAACACGCTGGGGTCTCGATGCGGGCTGCCTTTGCCCGGGTTTGCTACCTTCTCTTTGTCCCCTGGTTTCCTGCCCTGTAATTGGAGAGGGAGACTCGTTAGTGACTTGCCGCGGCTCCGCGGCGTTGTTGGGAGGTGTGCTCTCACTTAGGGAAGAACCGGGGGCACTGGGGGCTAACGAAAAACCCCTCTTCTCGCTTGGATGGGTGGGGAAACACTCCTGAAAACCCCCCCGGCTCGCAAAATCAAAATCAAAATTACATTCGGGGGCAGCGGTCGCGAACTCCTCTCCCCCTTCCCCGGCCTCTGATGGAACTGGTTTATCAAAAGGGTATGATTCGGGGCCGCTGCTTCTTCCTTCCCCCCTTGCTTGGGACTGTTGTCCGCTGATGTCCCCCCCTTGGGCTAAACGGGTGGGGGAGAACCCTAACGCTGAATCCTGTTGTTGAGCCCCACTGGCTGGTACGCTCACTCGGTGCCTCAGCTGGTCCGCGTGCCTCCTCCAGAGGAGACCGGTGCTAGTCTCGACCCGGTACGACACTGGCCCCGTCTGTTCTACTACCGTCCCCGGCACCCAGGCTGGCCCTGCGCTGGCATAGTTTCTGCAGTGAACAGGGTCGCCGGCGGCGAATCCTTTCGAGACTGCCAGCCCTATGTTTTTTCCCTTTTCCTCGACTCTCGTCGGGTCTAGCCTGGACAGAATCGTGGTCAGTTTTCGCCGCATCAAGAGCTCTGCCGGCGAGTAACCTGACGCTAAGGGGGTCACCCTATACGCTAATAAGAACTGACATACTTGGTGATTTAGGTCCCCCGGGCCCATGCGCCGAAGCGCATCCTTTGTTGTACGCACCAACCGTTCCACTTGGCCATTCGTGGCCGGGTGAAACGGCGCGGATGTGACATGCCGAATGGCGTTTGCCGCCATGAATGCTCCGAACTCCGAGGAGGTGAAGCAACTCGCGTTATCGCTGACTAACGTGTCGGGTAAACCGAACGTGGAAAAGACTTTCCGTAGCTGGCTAATTGTCGTGGCGGAGGACGTGCTCTTTACTGGGATAACCTCCAGCCACTTGGAGAACGCATCCACCACCAGGAGAAACATGGTTCCTCGGAATGGACCAGCGAAATCTATGTGTACTCTGGACCACGGCCCCCTTGCTGCGTCCCATTCCCTATGCGGGAGGCGGGCCTCCTCTGGACGGGATCCCTGACATGCCTCACAAGTGCCGACCATGTGCTCAATGTCCGCGTCCAGCTGTGGCCACCAAAAGTAACTGCGGGCCAGCGCTTTCGAACGAACGATGCCCGGGTGGCTGACGTGCAGCAGTTTGAGCACCCTCGGCCGCATGGACGTAGGGACCACCACCCGTTGGCCCCACAACAGGCACCCCCTTTCTAGGGACAGCTCTAGTTTTTTCCGAAAGAATGGGTCGAATTCCGTGTTCGGGGACGATGCCGGCCACCCCTTCTGTACCCATGAGCTAACTTTCTCCAGCGTTTTGTCCTTGCCTGTCGCCCTAGCAATATCGGCTGGTACTAATGGGGGTGCGTCTAAGACCTCGATTAGCAACACCTGGCGGTCTCTTTCCACTCTAGCCTTTTGGTCGTCCGACAGGGGCAAAGGGGATCTCGAAAGTGCATCAGCATGGCTGATCTCCTTTCCGGGCCGGTACTCCAACTCGTGTTGGTATGCGTTGAGAAAGATAGCCCAACGCAGCATTCTCGGGGATAGGATCTGCGGCGTGGGCTTGCTTGCCGTGAAAATCCCTAACAGGGGCTTGTGATCCGTCACGATTTTGAACTGGCGGCCATACAGAAAATCGTGAAACTTTTTGGTCCCCGCTACTATTGCTAATGCCTCCCTGTCGGTTTGTGCGTAATTTCGCTCTGCTTGGGACAGGGACCTTGAATAAAACGCAACCGGGGCCTCCCTTCCGTCATCCAACACGTGGCAAAGCACCGCCCCCACCCCCACCGGTGATGCATCGCAGACTAATACCACCGGCCGTTTGGGGTCGAAATGCGTTAGAATTGCGTCAGAAGTCAAGAGCTGCTTTAGTTCTTTGAACGCCCTCTCGTGCTCGTCACCCCACATCCATGTCTCCTCCTTTTTAAGCAACCGATGAAGCGGTTCGGCTACGGACGCTTTCCGCGGAAGGAATGTATGGTAAAAATTGAGGAGCCCCAGGAATGACTGTAGCTCGGTTTTGGATGTGGGGCGAGGGGCCTTCTTGATGGCTGCCACCTTGGATTTGGATGGCTTAATACCCTCGGGTGTGATTCGGAACCCTAAAAACTCGACCTCGGTTTCGAAAAAGACACATTTGTCCTTCCTCAGTCTCAGTCCCGCTTTCTCGAACACAGTTAGTACTTTGTCCAATCTTTTTGCCAGCTCGGCCTCACTCCCCCCTGTTATCAACACGTCATCAAAGTAAGGCAACACCCCCTCCAGCCCCTTCAGGAGGCGTTCCACAAGCGACTGAAAAAGACCGGGTGCCGAGTTCACGCCGAACTGTAAACGCGACACCTGGAACGCTCCTTTATGTGTGACTATCGTTTGGGCCGCGGCCGTGGCGGGAGTTACAGGGAGTTGCTGATAGGCTTGTGCTAGATCGAGCTTAGCGAAACACTTTCCCCCATTTAGCCTGGCCAAAAGGTGGCTGACCACCGGCACCGGGTATGCATTAGGGCGGATCGCCTTGTTAATTGTACACTTATAATCAGCGCAAATGCGCACCTCCCCGTTAGCCTTCAGAGCTGTTACGATTGGAGTTTCCCACTCCGCGGAATCAACAGGAATAAGAATCCCCTGGCCCACCAATTTGTCCAGTTCCGCCTCTATTTTATCCTTTAGTGCGAAGGGCACCCTGCGCGGTTTGAGTCTTATCGGGCGGACCTCCGGGTCTAGGTCGAAGGCTACAGGGGGTCCCTTGAATCTTCCCAGTCCTTTTTTAAAAACGTCTGGATGCGCATCGCACACCGCTTGTATTGGATCCACCCCCACCGAATGTACTCCCCCTATGAACAGGCCTAAAGGCTGAAACCACTGTGTCCCTAGGAGGCTACAACTTCCCCCCTTGAGGACAACTAAGGGCAGTTCCGCAGAATGTCTCTTAAAACTAACCCGAAATTTCCCGACCCCCAATACCGGAATGCTGTTTCCCTGTACATCTCGTAGCGTGGACCTCAATGTTTTAAGTTTGGGCCGCACGTGGGGGTCGATTTTCAAGTACTCTTTCTGGGGAATTATGGAATAAGAGGACCCTGAGTCAATTTCCATCCTGATGGGGGCCCCTTGTATTAGTACCTCAACGAAGTAATGGGACTGTCCCGTGGACACGCTGAACACTGGGGCGTCATCTTCGCTGCCGTCCGAGACGCGGCCCACGCCGTCCCTCTTCCTCGTGGTCTGGGCGCCATCTTTGGGCCTCGCGGGACGGTCCGGTCTGGTCGAACGGTCTGGCGATTGCCTCCGGCCCTCCTTTCGTTTTCTGCATGCCTTGGCAATGTGCCCCCGACGGCCGCAGGTGTAACATTCAGCCTTTCTAAATGGGCATCTCGCGCGTTCGTGGGCCGCTCCGCAACCATCGCAGCGGCGCCCCCCTTTTCGGACCTTCTGGACCTCCTCGCCGTCGCTGCCTTCCGAGGACGATTTTGAGGCCCGTCGAGTTGCGTGCACCGATTGTCCGGACTTCCCGTGCACCGAATTTTCCGCTTTGCCGGCCCTGGGACGCCACTCACGCCACTGGTGCATCTCGTCTACTCCAGCATTCGTGGACTCCGCGGCTTCTGCGGCCTCGACGACCTCTGCCAGCGTTGGTGGCGGCTCCTTGTTCATCAAGCTGCGCTGCACCTCCTTGTCTTTCAGGCCACACAGCACGCCGTCCCTGAGGGCCATGTCTAGGATGTCGCCCCATTTGCAGGGGACGGCGGCTACCCTCATGGCGGCCACGAATGCCTCAACCGACTCGTCCGGCGCTTGGACTCGCCTCCAAAACGCGCTCCGAGCGGGAAACATCGCCCTCGAGGGTTGGAAGCGCTCCCGTAGCAGCTTCATGATGTCGTCCGCCTTAAATTCGCTCACCTTCTTCGGAGCGATGATGCCCACCAGCGTCCGCTTGGTTTCCACCCCGAGCATTCTGGTGAGGATGGCCCTCTTCCGCTCCTCATCGTCTTCCTTGACTTTGAGTTCCACCAGCGCCGCCTGGAAGTCCATCTCCAACAGCTCCCAGTCTTGCGGTTTGGTGATGTTGAACCCGCTCTGTGCCCTGGCTGCTCCTTGGGGATCCATATCCCACCTTCGTCGCCAATTTAGTATATGAAGACCAAGACACAGGACACAGCCTCGGGCTGGGTTAACTCAGGTTTATTGCATCGTGGACAGAGGGAACATGAGGTAATGGCGGATCGATAGCTCTTTATATACAGTAGTAATACATTTGAACGTGGTGCCATGGTAGCCCATTGGCTACTGCCTGCGTGACGTCATTTCGAGTCACGCCCTTCTTGTCCAGGTGTATGTGGTGGCGGGAAAGCTTCCCGCGCTGTTGCCTTTGATGAGTTCGGACCAAGAGAGCTGGGACGCTCGCTGCTGCCAGCTGGTGGTCATTAGCTCGCGTCCTATTACAGGGTTCATCTGATACAGGTGAAGGTTACATTGTTGCTAAAGGCAAGGTTACATTGGTTCAGATACATTGTAATTCATGTGGAAGATAAAACCATTAGAACACAACACCTTCCCACCAAAGTCCCTATTTATCTACTTGCAATTTCTTGCTTTCGAACTGCTAGGCTGGCAGGAGTTGGGACAGAGATGGGAACCCACTCCGTTGTGCAGTACTTGGGAATTGAACTCTAACCTTCCAATCTTTGACTTCAGCATTTTAACCACTTGAGCCACCACAGTCCCTTCTCTTCTCAAACACATGTCTAAATCATGTTTCTAGAATGCTAACAACTTTCAGCCTCTAATGATAGGCTATCTAATACGAACTAGCAAATGTTATTTATTTATTTATATTTCTGTACTGCCCATCAGCCAAATGGCCACTCTGGGTGGTTCACAATAAAACAACCATAAACATAGACAAATACAGGTGCTGAAACTAACCTAGGTTTCAGTCTTCAGCTGATAAATTACATCAATTAATTGACCCAGAATTGCAGCCTCTATTAGTTAGCTTAATTAGTTAGCTGCAGTTAGCCTTGATTAATAAGCTGCATTGCTAAAATAAAATAAATGTTATTTCCCACTTTTCTTTATTTCATTAGAGTCAAAGAAGTTATTAATATTGTTGACAAATGTATTTAGAGAGCATTGAAACAAGAAATGTACCTGTTCATGTCAAATACTTAGGCATTGCTACTCTATCAATATAAATATACTGTACTTCTTCAGAGATGATTAGAGGCAACTCTGGAGAGAGGTGAGCTCCCGATTCAGTTGTGCTTGAATCCTTCATTGTTCGATGTATCATTTAAAGAAACCTGGAAGCTTTGTTGCCCTTTATTCATTGCTAGATTTCAGATTAAAAGCAAGACATATAGAAAATATTACCTTAGGCACTCTTGTGTGTACTATAGAGTTCATTTCTTACCAGCTGAAATTTAATCTATAACATTATAGCCAACATACATTGAGAAATATCATGTAGCTTAGCTTTCTTGAACCACACACTTCACATAGCAAATTGAAAATTTATTTATTAAATTATTTCTAACCCAGGTTATATTAACAGATCTAGGTGGAGTGAGGTGAATTAAATTACCATGAAACAATCTAAAGTAAAGTTACACTAATTAGTTTAAATACATTTTAAAATAATTCAATAGTTCATATACTTGTTCAGTGTTCTATCATGGTACTAGAGAACTTTTGGCACTTAAGATGTTTTGTATTTCAACTACCAGAAGCCCTTCCCCGCAATGCATAACTGAAGATAAGGAATTGTGAATATTGTAGTCCAAAGCCTCAATAGATGTTTCAGTTGTCAACTGGTTAATTAAATCAATTAATTGGCCCATGGAAAGATAGCATATTACTAAGAAAAAAATTGAAAGCACTGCCTTCCCCTCAAAGAAAAAGAGTTGTTATGGGATGTGAGAAAAGCAAGAGGGACACATCTGAACATGATACCCCCCTGTATATTATAAACTAGGTTTCATATATGTAAATTATAAAATTACTTGAGGATTGCACCATCTAATCATTCTAAAACAAGCATTCTGGCTGATATGATTACATCATGATTTCTTTTTATAAATTTTGCACAGGTTCCTTGTTTAAACAACCTGGAACATTATCGTACAAAATTTAATTTGGAAAATGTCAGGCTCTAATTGTATTTTAGCAAAGTCAATATTTCTGGTCAAAGCTAACCAAAGTTGGGCATCTCAAAATCAAAACAAGCCATTTTCTTGCCCAAAGGGCTTCCTGTCTTTCGCCTGCTTCTATGAGATCATGGCAGTGATCTAAACACTGCTGCAGTCCGTGAATTGAATTTTCTTTTAATCTGAACCTTTCTTACATTCATTTGTGGTTTCTTTGCCCTCATCAATCAGCCCATTAGCCTATGCAACTTCCTCTGCCTGGAGAAGATATCCCTGGGTTATGTCATGATTCAATTCCTCCCTGTCCTCACCATGCTAATGTGTTTTTTCACATGTGAGAAGGATCACTATCCAGAGGAGTAAAATTCTCTCTGGAAGATATGACTTCTATCTGCCATAAAGCTGATTCCATTTGAAAAAATCAATCACCTGTCGGATAGTTTACACAATGCCTGTGATAGCTGAAATAGTGAGGAGCATAGTGATTTTCTCTCAGGATAGAAAGAAGGCACATTTCCCTTTGCTGTTAGAAAGCCAAGGTGACTTTCCTGTGTCACTGCATATAATTTGAAGTGAAGAAACGCAGTTATCCCTATTTATTTATTTATTTATTTACTAATTTACTTATTTTCTATACCGCCCATTTGGGTGGTATCCCACTCTGGGTGGTGTACAAGCAGATATCAAATAACATGACAGAACACACAACAAATCAAAACAGACAACTGACAACTATGTCTCAAAATACAATAAAATAACTGGCATCTGAGGGCATAGGTCAGCAGTTCTCAACCTCCGGGCCACTAAACAATTAAACCAACTGAACAATGTTAATTTCTTCATAGTTGTCTTAAATGTTATGTCCATCTTCTATAGATACAGGCTTTTGAAATGTTCAGTTGCATTTTATGATAGAGAGCCTATATTTTTCTCTTATCAAAAAGTTTGTCTCCAGATGCTGTAAAATGTGCAGGATTACAGAAGGCAAGGTGCCATAACTTAATGTACTTGAAGTAGCAAACCTTTCCATGATTCTCTGGCCTGAGATAAAACAAGAAAAGTACATTTATTATTTATTTATTTAATCATATTTTTACCACCGCCCACTCGCTGAGGCGACTCCGGGCAGCTTACACATTAACAATAAAACATCACAGAAAGCAATTAAAAACATTAAAAATAAACTTTTTAAAGTTAAAAACTATAAAATTATCAAAATTACTTACAATTACTTAAAAATTTCTTTTAAAAGTGCCCTCCAATACCACCTGACAAAGCTGCAATACCTTAGACAAGCCAGCCCAAGGTGGCTATGCCCCCAGCTCCCCCCACCCACCTGCTGTGCCAGCCAGGTCTTCAGGTTCTTGTGGAAGGAGTGGCTGGGGCCCCAGTGGCTGGGGCCACATTCTTGACAACAGTGGAGGCATTTCTGGCAGCTATTGAGGCATTCCTGGCGGATGAGGAGGCATCTGCAGCCACTGGGAATGTCTGCATGGCCACTGGAAATGCATTAGCTGCTGCTGGAAACATGTCAGTGGCCACCCAAGCTCCCCCCCTCCCCCCAGCCACTGGGAACACATCTGCAGTTGCTGAGAATGTGTCTGCAACCATCAGAAATGCCTCCAAAGCTGCTGGGAATGTGTCTGCAGCCACCAGAAATGCACATGCAAAGGCATTCATGGTGCCCGTGGCCGCATTCCTGGCAGCTGCACGGGGTTTTCTGGCACCCACTGATGTGTTTCCAGTGCCCATGGACACATGTCCGGCACCTGTTGAGGTGTTCCTGGTGGCTGCGAACACGTTCCTGGTGGCTGCGGGGTTTTTTCCTTCACCCTCACCACACAGCTACTCTAGACTGGTAAGTATGGGGAGTGGTGTGGGGGTGACTGGGTGGGATTTTGGGGGCGCGGGCTTGGGGTGGTCCTGCCACCACCGCCTCCACCGCCGAAGGTTGTGGTGGCAGCGGAAGAGGACACCAGTCTGGCCCACAAACAGTCTGAGGAGACGTGATCTGGGCCCTGGCTTTAAAAGGTTGAAAACCCTTGGCATACACTATACAGCTCATACCCACTTTGCTACCTAGAGTTATTGTATCTAAGTACTCTGGACTCACATAGCGTCTCCAAAGCTTTATACTCCTCCAGCATTTCTCATACAAAGTAACCTAGGCCACATTTTTCATTGTGCTTGAATGACGCAGAGCATAGGGAGGACATTTGCTTGGCATGATTATTTGTTTAGATTTGGGAAATGGAGCTCATTATAAGGACCTCTCTCCCCCCTTTGCACCCTAAATCTGTGTTTCTTTTGCAGTTGCTTTGGTATATTCCAGAACTGAATTATGTTATTCAAAGCAGATGCTGAGGATAAACTTTTACGGGCAATATTCTATCAGTACAGGTATTTGTCTCTTTGTTTATTATATTATATACTCCCCTTATACTACAAGGCGGTACTTAAGGCAGGATCCTTGATGCAGAATGAAAGAGGGAAAAACAGAATGTGGCTCTGGCAGAGTTTGCTTCCCATCATCTGTGGGTATTGAGGAAGATACAGTTCAGTTGGGTTGGCTCCAGTATTCCCAAAGGCCAGAGACCATATTGTGACACAGGTAGTCTGCCAAGATAGTAAACAGGATGTCTTCAAAATTTCTTTTCCATGTATAACAAATATTCAGCAGGACCTAATAGCTTGGCCATGCTACAGAAACAAAAATAACATCTGACAAATAGTTCTACTGAATTTTCTGGGAAATTCATGAGAAAGACAGAGCTATGGTCTCAAACAACCCCTGCCTCTTCAAGAGTCAGTTCTGATTCCTAACATAATGACCCATCATGACTCACCAGCACTAATCTTCCCACTATTTGCAATTGAAAAGGGGACATTTAGAGCTAATCCAAATAACAGCCAAAAATAATCTGCTACTACCAATTGTAAAAAAGCCATATTGATTTGCATACTTATTTGTCATGATGACCAACCACTCTGTGCCTCTGTCTCTGATGTGTATAAATTGGTGCCATGAAGTCTCACCTCCATGTCTCACATTAAAATATAACAGTTAGTCTTTAAAGTACTACAGCATTTTTGTTTTGTTTATTATCTGATATGCCTGAAACATAGAATAACATGGCTACTATTCCAAAAAATTCAGCACTTACTGGACATTTAGGTAATTGCCTAATTAGTGAGGTAGTTTTTCAGTGATTTTAGGAATTTTTAGGGTTTCTATAGTTTAAACGTTGGGGATTTTACATGTACACCACCCAGAGTTGCATGTTAATTGGGGCAGCTATACAAATTGAATGAATGAATGAATGAATGAATGAATGAATGAATGAATGAATGAATGAATAAATAAATAAATAAATAAATAAATAAATAAATAAATAAATAAATAAATAAATAAATAAATAAATGAATGAATGAATGAATGAATGAATAATCAATCCATTGCAGAGAAGGGAGAGGATCTTTCCCCCCACTCTTTATTGTGGTACTCCCTTGGAGTAAATGGGAAAGGGGAAGGTCTACCTACAGATCTAGCAGTGGTTGTTCCATATCTCTTTAAATCTTTATTTCTCCTATTATCTTATTCTGAATCCTTCCTCTTGTTCTGTCCATCTCTGCCTGGGAGGCTGGCAGGAGATCAATTTTGCCAGTTGTCTGAACTGAGTGATTGTTATGGCAAGGTTGCCCAGACTATCACCTTAACATCTATCTGCCTTTGATTGGCACACTGTTGAGTCCAAAGGTAATTAGCAACGAGACTACAAGTTCAGGGTTAACATCAGTGATTTATTGTCAGCTCATATACTGCTGCAGGGATAATTCAGACTGGGGAATAAGGGACGAGGTAGCAATTTATATACAATCAGAACGGCAGTTACAGTGATACACTTGCCTGAGCTTTTGCTAATGTGGGAAACCTGTGTTAGACCAATCAGAGTACGTTGACAACATATGAAAGTGGCACCGTACAGAAAGGGTGTGCGTTTACAGCAAAGACTTAATGGCGATTGTAGATTTAAAGTAATATAATATTTTGACACAACACATACTTTGTGGGCTGAGTAAAGGTAAAGATAAGGATTTTTGACCCATCTGAGTAAGGAAAGATTAAAGACACAAATGGTTTTAAATAAAGATTTGTTTATTACTGTTTGGTGTAGTAGCCATGTTAGTCTATGTTTCAAGCATATCAGAGAATAAACAACCCAAATCATAACAAAAAATGTTGTAGCACCTTGAAGACTATCTGTTAAATTTCAATGTTAGCTTTTGTGGATCAAGTCTGATGAAAAATCTAATCCAAACAGATTAGTACTTCTATATTTATTTTATGTTACATGATTTTTTGGCCTATGCAGTTAATACATAACCTAGTTTGGTACATATTAATAATAATTTTGTGTCAGAGATTACTCTGGGTTGAAAGGAGTTTTTTTGGGGGGATGCCCGAATGAGGCTCCTTTCATGTCCCCAAGTGCAGCTCTTGGGTATCGAAACCCAACCTTCTAATCTCCAGCTCAGCATCTTAACCACTAAGCCACCTTTTATTACTTATAACATTTATGTTGTAAGTAGTTCATCCCCATCACCCCTGCCGCTTTTCTGCCTTCAATGTTTTCTTTTAAATGCAAGAGAAATTAAAATGATTAGGGGCAAAATGAGTTTTGTTGTTGTGCTCATTCAATTTTGGCAGCTTTAGTTTTTCAGTTTAATGCTTGCAGGCGAAGACTGAATAGATTTAATTAATGTGATCTAAAATTATGTATTTCAATGTTATAGATAAATGTAGTTGTACTTATTAATATAAAAAGCTATGCAAATGGATGCTCTTTTGAATGCAGTGCTATCAGAAAATTAAAGCAGTGCTATGTTGTGATTAATTGATTGAGGATGGGTTTTGTTGAGTAATTTTTGTTTTTAATATGGCTCCATCATTTCAATTCTTTCATCTATTTTCACTAATTTTATATGTGCCCTGCCAGTATGGTACACATATTTATAAAGGATATAATATTAACAAAAGAGGCTTGTTTATATAATAATACATGTTTTCACCAAAGCATAGGTAAATAATAATAATTTCATGTCAGAAATTATTCTGTGTTGAAAGAATTTTTGCTGGAGAAACTCTACTTAGGGGATGCCCGAATGAGCTCATTTCATGTCCCCAAGAGCTAGTACAGAGACGGATGCTCAATCCATCATGCAGTACCTGGGTCTCGAACTGACAACTTGCTGGTCATCCAGCTAACAAGGCAAGCTTCTATTTTATTTATTAGTATTTTTAATTTTTTTAAAATAATTTATTTAAACTTAACATTTAAACACACAAAAACATCATTATCACATACATCAACAAATCATACAATTTTACATTGACAAAACAATTCACTCTGTGCTCCACACATCCCATGGGACTTGTGCTTTCAATTTGTAATTATTTCACTTCTATTGACAATCTTCACCTATAAAGAGGGGGTTGGGCTGTTCGTGTCCTAGCCCAACCATTCGTGTCCTAGCCCAACCATCCCGACCCGAGCTGCCTACACTTACCTTAACATGAGGGTCACCACAAGGGTCCGGTCGCTGAGAGTGGGGCAACCGCCCCACAAAGGCGAACCAAAAAAACCTACAAGGCCCAGCGTCCTCTGCACTGTGCCACCCCTCAGCTAGTCAGGCTGAAGTGCGTGAGCACGGAGGAGCCAGTGCACACGGTTAAAAAAACCTGCCAACGCACTGACAACTTCCCTCTCCGGGAGAGACTTTGAATCCTGGAGAGAAGCCATCATCCTCACCTCACCATGGTGGGCGGGCAGCCACAAAGGCCTCGGTGCCAACGGGGATGGAGGAAAGGCCGTGCCATGGAGGCATGGAAGGTGAGCAGCCCAGCGCAGAGGGCCACGCCAGGGAGACAGAGTCCAAAAGGCCCAGCCGGCAACAGGTAAGTGGGGCAGGGGAGAGGAACTGAGGGGGTGAATGGGCCCGGGGACCATGCCACCCACCCAGGTCTGGGTGGAGAAAAAAGGGGAACATGAACCTGCCCCCCCCCCTCAGTTCCACTCCCCCACCCCACTTACCTATTGCCAGATGGGCATTTCGTACTCTGCGCATCCCCGGCACGGCATTCTGCACTGGGCTGCTCACCTTCCGTTCCTCTGTGGCATGGCCTTCATCGATTGGGCGGGGGGCACCAAAAGCTGGTGGCCCACCCACCAACCAACGCACCCACCCACCCAGCGAAGGCTTCCTGGGTGTCCTCACCAAGGCATGGGGGAGGAGGAAGAGCCCCTCCACCACCCGCACAGCTTCAGCATGTGTGTGTGTGTGTCCTCACCGAGGCTTTGGGGGGAGGAAGAGCCCCTCCTCTCCCCACAGAGCTACTGTGTGTGTGTGTGTGTGTGGTGTGGGTGTGTATTGAGTGTGGGTGTGTTTTGTGTGTGTGTCTTGAGTGTGGGTGTGGTTATGTTGTGTGTGCTGTGTGTGGGTGTATTGTGAGTGTGTGTGGTTGTGTGTGTTGTATGTGTGTGTTGATTGAGTGTGTGTGTGTGCTGTGTGTGTGTGTATATATATATTGCGTATGTATGGTTGTGTTGTATGTGTGTATTGAATGTGTGTGTGTGTGTGTGTGTGTGTGTGTGTGTGTGTGTGTGTGTGTGTGTGTGTGTGTGTGTGTGTTGCATGTATGGTTGTGTTGTGTGTGTGTGCCCCCCCAACCACCAGCACACAAGTTAGTTATATGCTAGTGTTCTATATGTTCATGCCCATTTCCCAAAAAGTTGTATACTCTTGTCTTGGTTTTGTTCCTTTTAATTTGATTAGTACATATTCTATAAATTCTACCCAAATCTCTTTAAAGTCATTTCTCTTTGTTAGCCTTTTCTTAAACTTTAATTCACAAGTTAAACTATCATTCATTGGAATATTCCAAAGTTCCTCATACCAATCATCCAGATGAATGCCAGGTTGGTGCGTAATAAGGCTCCTCTGATTGCAGATTCCATCTTGGGGAGGCGGGCCGACCTGGCATGCATCACTGAAACCTGGCTGAGACCAGAGGACGGTGTACCTCTTTCAGAAATTTGTCCAGCCAGGTTCGGTATTTGGCACCAGCCTAGGGTTGAGGGGAAGGGCGGTGGCATTGCCATAATAGTTAGAGAGTCTATGAGAGTTGCCAGGGCCACTGCTCCACAAGTACCAGGTTGTGAGGCTCTGCTTCTGCGATTGGGCACTATGGGTCATTTGGGAGTCTTACTCCTGTACATGCCCCTTTACAGGGTAAGGGACACTCTGTCTGAGCTCCTCGAGGCCGTCTCAGCATTGGCGTTGAAGTTCCCTAGACTAATGGTTCTGGAGGACTTCAATTTGCCTTCGCTGGGTACTGGCACGGAGGTTGCACGGGAGTTCATGGTTTCCATGGCAGCCATGGGCCTGACTCAGGTAATTCAGGGTCCAACCAGGTGCAGTGGCCACACACCAGACTTAGTTTTTCTGTCGGAGGAGTGGCAGAGTGATCTGAGATTACAGAATTTAGTCATAACACCTGTGCCATGGTCAGATCACTATCTGGTGACTCTGGACTTTCTGGGGTCGACGCTTCACCATAGGGAGGCAGGGTCTATTAAATTGGCCCGCCCTCGGAAACTAATGGATCCAGTTGGATTCCAGCAGGAACTGGGGGATTTTCCTCTAGAGCAGGCACACGATTCATCTGTGGTGCTTGTCGATCTGTGGATGATGACGGCAGCCTTGGTTGAAATCACGCCACTGCGGCCTCTCCGAGCCCGTGGGGTAAGGTCATCCCCGTGGTTCATGTGGTTCCTTCTTTTATGTGGGGTGGGAGTGGGAGGGTGAGTTGGTGAGTGGTTGAGTGAGTTGGTGAGTGGTTTTGTTATATTTTACTGTATTTTATCTGTTTTTACCATTGTGTGCCGCCCTGAGTTGGGTTACCACCAATGGGCGGCATAAAAATCTAAGAATAAATAAATTTCACAATGCATTTTCCATTTTTTCCTCCTGCCAACCTAGCAGTTTGAAAGCAAGAAATTACAAGTAGATAAATAGGGACCACTTTGGTGGGAAGGTAACAGTGTTCCATGTGCTCTGGTGTCTAGTCATGCCTGCCACATGACCATGGAAATGTCTGCAGAAGCAGACAGTGTTGGCTGTTTGGCTTTGAAACAGAGATGAACACTGAACCCTAGCGTCGGGAAACCTTTACCTTTCCATTTTTTTCACAATAAGTAACTTTGTAGCTGTCATCATTGTTATGATCATTTCTCTCTTATTTTTAAGTATATTAATGCATTAGTAGTGCGATTCTGGGACAAATTTCTGATTTTGTAGATAATATTTGATTAATTTTATTAAAAACTTTCCCATATTTCCTTAACAGGTTTGCATTACCACCATAAATGTAGGCACCTTCAGCATTCCTTCTTGTATATAGGGTAATATTGATTTAATATTATTGGTGTCATATACCATCTCCAAATCATTTTATACCAATTTTCTTTAATTCTAATAGACATACTTTTCATATTTCTATGTTTCCAAATTTCATCCCATTCCTCATTCCTCATTTTAATCTCAAAATCTGTTTCTCAAACTGTTCTTAATGCTTTCTGTGTCTCTTCATTTTCTGTTAATAATGTGTAAATTTTACTAATTAGTCCTTTTGTTGCTACTGTCCTCTTATCTAATTGGACTATTAGTTCTTCAAACCTAGTTAGTTTTCTACAATTGTCATGATGTTTTAGCCAATATTCAGTCCATTTTTCCAATTGTAGTCTGTTAAACCATGAAAAATTAGATTCTTCAAATATCTTTTTCTTGACATGTGAACTGAATGTTAAGAAAGGTATTTTGAAAGAGAATAGGTTTTGGGAAATATGGAGTCCATTTGTGGAATATGTCTTAATATGGGATAAAGGAGATAAACCAGTACCTCAGCATATGAGTTTCTGGAAGGATTAAATTAGAAATCTGATCCTCATGGTTTGTATATATCACTGGGTGTTATTATTTTGTAATACAACAGAATGAACCTTATAAATTTTTGGAATCTCAAATCTATAATTAAAAATATAATCAAAAATAATGGAAAAATGGGGAAAATGGTTGATAAGTGATAGATAATTATGTAAAGATATAAGGCATGGGGTACAGTTTGTAAGAATGTATATTTATAAGGTTCTAGAATTGGTATTGTTTACAATGCTATTATAATGGAGTGTAAGTAATTCAATGTATTAATTTGTTTTTTTGTTTATGTTTTTTCATATATATTCTGTAATGTTTATTATAATTTTGTTATTTTAAAATTAATAAAAATATTTTAAAAAATACCTTTTTCTTATCTTCTTTGTCAGACTTTTTTTTCAGCCACTCTCTTAATCTTATGATAACTATTCTACCTTGTTCTTTTGGCGCTACTTTCTTAAGATTGTCTGGAAATATCTCTAGTTCAGTTATTTTGATTAAGGGCGAAATACCTCGGCTAATTTTAAAAAAAATCCCCCATATTTCAAGATTGCACCTGCAAAATGGATTCTGAATTCCTTTTATCTCCTTTTTTCTACTTTCTTAAAAAACCACTCTTTATAATCACCTTTTAAATCTATAGATTCATCATCTCCCCATATTAAGTTTTCTTCTTGTTCAGTCGCACAGTCGATTCTGACCCTTTGCGACCCTATGGACCATTGTCCTCCAGGCACCTCTGTCCTCCACCATCCTCCTCAGCCCTCCCAGCTCTGTGCCCACTGTGTCTACAATACCATCTAGTCATCTCATCTTTGGCCTCCTCCTCCTTCTTTTGCCCTCCACATTTCCCAGCATCAAGGCCTTCTCAAGTGACTCCTCCCATCTCATTTGATGTCCAAAGTACTTAAGCTTCATCTTTACTATTTGACCTTCCAATGAGCAGTCAGGGTTGATTTCTTCTAAGATTGACCTATTTGTTCTCCTCACTGTCCAGGGGACTCTCAAAACTCTCTTTCAACACCACATTTCAAAGGCATCTATTCTTCTGCGTTCAGCTTTCCTAATGGTCCAGCTCTCACAGCTATACATTACCACCGGGAATACCATTGCTTTGACTATGCAAATTTTTGTTTGCAATGTGATATCCCTGCTTTTCACTATGTTTATTTATTCTTGCTTTTTTATCCCCATTGCAAAAACTATTTACAGTGATACCTCATATAACGTCCAAACTTGGTTCCACAAGTTTGGACTTTATACGGATTTGGAATTTGTATGAGGCATGCAAAATCCTAGCTGCAATGCCTCATACAACGTCCAAATCCTTGCTGCAATGCCTCATACAACGTTGTTTCCATAGAGATACATTGTACTGTAACAGCATAGACTTCAGGGCAAAGTCAAGGAAACAGACAGGAAACTGACAGAACTTTAAGAAATCATTGTCTAAAGGCTAAAAACATTACAAAAACATGTCAAACAACCATGATTGTCCAAGAACCTGAAGAATGCTGCAAAAATCCCAGGAATGCTTCTAAAAATTCTGACAAAAAAATTCGAAAAAATCCAAAATTGTGCTCAAAACTACTCCTAAACTCTCTTCGCCTCATGCAAAACTCACAAGAGCAATGCACGCCTGTGTCCTGCCTTCTATACTGCCCAGGCACAATACAACCTGGGAAAACCCCAATGCCTCATACAAAGTCGCACGACTTTGTATGAAGCAACTTTTTTCAAGGAATCAGGCGATATTGTATGAATCCGATGTTGTATGAAGCGGACTTTGTATGAGGTATTACTGTATTACATTTTGCCATTTTTTTAACTCTTAATCGGCAAGTTTAATTGGTATCATCCCAAACAGGGAGTCTATTTTGGACAAAAACTAGTTATTGACCATTGAACAAGTAACAGCTGCTAAGAAAAAAGCCATATAAGGGATCTCTTGCTGTAAACCTGGTTTCTAAAGCAATGGTAAGATTATTAAGGCTGTGTCTACCACCTATGTGTCCCCCCCCCCATATTAGAATCATAGTATTAGAGTTGTATGCTGTGGGAAGAGTGAGAGAAATATATATATTAATCTACTTTTCTGCAGCTTTTATCATAACATTCAAATGAGAGCAAACACAACCTAAAATAGAATCTGATTAAACCCTAACCAGTAAAACGACTAACCCTTCAACTAAATCAACTACTGTATATAATGAATTATCTAATTAAGGCAACGTCTATATTACTTTGTTATACTTGTAACAAAGATCCCAGAATCAAATTATAAATTTACATTATGACAGATTCATGGTAGCTGTTTTTAACTCCTTTTA
Source organism: Bradypodion ventrale (assembly GCA_035047345.1). Taxonomy (NCBI): domain Eukaryota; kingdom Metazoa; phylum Chordata; class Lepidosauria; order Squamata; family Chamaeleonidae; genus Bradypodion; species Bradypodion ventrale. Next base: position 206,673,045 of record JAWDJE010000005.1, read on the forward strand.
GACTCAGGGTTTGACTAATTACTCCATTTTTTGTATTGGGTTTACCACACTTGAAAGATTAGGAAATACATGACATACAGCTAAGTGTGTTTTTCTGCCAGAAAAGAGTTTATTTAAATTATTGAACATATTTTTTTCCAAACACACACACACAGAGATTAAGGTGGAAAGGTCTTAGGCCACCCCTAATAGGTTTTGGGGAAATTGGAGTGGGTTGAGAGAAGAGTCAACAAAAGACTCTCTCCAATTTTTGGTGCATCTAGTGGACTTGGGAGCTGAGTTATGCCCTCTCAAATCAGATGACCCAGCCTAAGACTTTAGCACAGTACTGTTATATTAAAAATATTTACACACACACCACAGATCCTGGAACAACAAAGTACCAAACTGCTTGTATATACAATGAATTGAAATCCCATGTAGTCCCCTGGACTGCACAGTTTACAATCAGACTAAAACTTGTCCCATGTAAGAGCATAAGAACATAAGAACAGCCTTCCTGGAACAGGCCACAGCCCATCCAGTCCAGCATTCTGTCTCACACAATGGCTCACCATTTGCTTCAGGGTGTTCCCAAGCAGATGCCTTCACCTGTTAAAGATTCCCTGGAAATGTATGCAGTATGCTCCCCATACACATCAACAGAAAGACGATGTGACATTAAATTGACTTTTAAACAAACACCAGCTGCACTTTCAACAATGTAGTCAGGCCCTCAGTCTACATACTTCAACTTAGATGAATTAAACCTGATTCCATTTTATATTACCACACTTTCATGTTCAGAGAATGAAGAAGCAGATGAGTGAAGTAGTGAAATTCAGCTCTTTATTAGTGGGGTTTGAACACAGTTTGGATGGGGCAAAACTCTGACTTATATACACTATAAACAGTAATAATACAACAAGCCCATTGGCTAACAGAGTGTGCACATTTTTGATCCACTTATTTGCATAAGAATAGATACATGAGAAAAGATACATTCTGCTCCTGTCAGAAAACACAGTTAACATACATAACACACACCTTAATGGCTGCCATTCTCCATACACGGGCTCCGGCCTCGGTCTGTCCCAATCTCCCGCCAACTTGAGACCAGGCTGCATGATGGCTGCTTTTCTGGTCACCTCGTCCCCAGACTAATGGGACGCTTTCCCGACTCAGCAAGAGAAAGCAAAGCGGACTTTTGGTAGCATTGTGAAAGGGTGTCTTCACACAGTTTATCCAGGCAGGGAAAACCAACGAAGAAAATTGAGTTCTAATGGGTAATGGCGGTGATTTATAAAATGTTGCAGATAAACTGTTTATCCAAAGGCATCTGGGATGGGTAGGGGCTTCCACCATTAGAACTTCTCCACCCTTATCACGGTTTCTATGGGAATTTGGCCTTCAATGTTTTGGTTAGGTGTGTGTGGGAGTCTATCTCAGTCCTGAGAAAGTGAAACAGAGAAATCTCTCTCCCCAATTACTTTCCTTGTTTGTCTGGCCCAGCTGCACTTCTAAAGCCGAAATAACAAAGAGTCCATTCTGTAGAGTAACAAGGCCTTATCTAAAAATTCCCTTTCAGCTCCCTTCTGTCTGAAAGAAGGCAGACAACTGCTCTTGACAAAATAAGTCCATTTTGAAGATTTAATGACTAAAAAGGCAGTTCAAAAATATAGAATAAAGTCCTCTCTAACTAATCTAAATAAAATACATCTTTCTGAGAAAGAAAAACTAAGTTTCTAAAAGAATATATTTCTAAAAAGAGTGCGGCAAAGCTGCCCATCTAGGTTCAGGGTGCGGATCTAGTCTGGAGGCAAACGGACAGCATCTCTAGATGAAATCGAGATAGCTGATCTGCTATTCTTCCCAGGGCTCACAGCCTCAGTATTTATACGTTTCTCATTGAGAACATGTGCTGAATTATCTTGAGTGACAGACAAGTCTTTTTGAAGTCCGGTCTGAGACCAGAACATTTGATCTAAGTTCCCATCTCTAGACATGAAGACTCACGTCTTCCAACAGGTGGTTTGTCTGAGAACGGTGCTCTTCCCAGGTGATTAGCCTGAGTACAGACACTTTCTCAGCTTTGCTGTCTGTGAATGGAGCTCAGGCTGACCTGCCGCTTTTAATTGGTCAGAAGTCAGCTTTTGCGTACTGAAACTTTCTAAAATGGATCCAATTAAGCTAAGCAAAGTTAAGCAAACTAGCGAAATGAAAGCAGAACAATAACATAGGCATATTAAACTCTAAATGAACATAGTAAATAATAAAATAAATTCATCCCAGCTATGAAATCTCTTACAGCCATCAAAATTCTAAATTGCATTAGAATTACTTGAAGAAGTTACCTCAGTGGTTTTCAAACCTGGGGCTCTATATCTTCTGGGACTAGAAGTCTGGAAAGCTTTAACTTGGAAGCCAATGATCAGTGTTTCTGGGACTTGTAGTCTAAGAACTGCTTCTTCTTTGTCCATGTCTAGGCCAGATGTGAAACTGCCAAAATGAAGCCAACTTTGGAGAGTTCATTCTAAGAACTGCTGGAATCACATTTGAGAAGCTCTAGGTTTGTGGCTTATATACAGCAGTCCTAATGAAGTTGAGTTCAATTAGAATGAAGCCTGATTTATTTCATTTTTTAAAAGGAAGGTTTGCTTATGCAGTTCATTTTGACATGACCTGTGAGGGTGCTGCTTTACATTGGGAAATTCCTTGGTGAGACTTATTCCACAACCTAATTAATGAATTTGACACCATTGTATGTTCCCCATAGCTTGCAATATAAACAGAATTATATGCCAAGACTATAATTCACAGGCTCTATACACTTTCCTCAGCAGCAGCTTCAAATGAATTGCTTGCCTGAGTTTTAGAAACAAGATAATCTGCCAACCAGGGTAGTTAAAAACTGCAAAAGATATTCAAGCATTAACTCTTCCCTGACATCTCTGATGTTCTAATCATTGTTGTTATTGCAAGGTTTGGGCTACAATTTTTGTGTGATATCAGCTTAGTTCTAAATGTAAACTGACAACTATGGTATTTAAAAGATCCCTGAAGTTAGTGTAGCTCAGTAGCAGGGTCAAGTGGCATAAGGATAACTGCTGACCCAACAAATAAAAGCAGGGTGAAATTTGGATATTGGTACATCTAAACCTCAATCACTTGGCCTTCTCTTCCAGATGTAAATAACACCCTCCAAAACTCCAGTAACAAATTCATCCAGTAGTGGTAATCCTAAACAATTCTTGGGTTCTTAAAGTTTTTTGCTATGCAAAAGAATGAATGGAGTCTTTGCGAATTAGATGACAGCTCTTCATAAGCAAGTACGTATAATGATATAAGATCGGTAGATTTCTATTTCTTAGAAATTAAATTAGAGAGTTGTGTTGCAGATCTTTCTATTTCAAATTTTTTAAGACTTGGCTATTTTATTTTCTCTTTTTCTGTGAGTGAAATGGTCCCCTAATTTCATGTACTAGAATATTTAGTCAAATAAAACCCAAAAGTATTTTGTCTTATACATGGCCTCTTCTGTTAAAATCCTCTGGGTGGTTTACCAGATTTAAAATATTAAAACACTGAAACCTATGCATCAGATTAAAAATTCTACTACAGCAAAACCCTGAGTTATGAAAAAAATCAGTTCCATGGCCTTTTTCGTAACTCAATTTTTTTCGTAATTTGATGCATCCCCATAGGGATGCATAGGAAAAAAAGGAGCCCAGGACGAAGCTGAACCGCTCTTTGTCCTCAGCTCAATTCACCACCACCACCACTACCTGCACCTTCATCCTGGTCTTGTTTCACCCCTCGGTGCCTTCCCAGCCAGATTGGAGGACTGGGAAGGCACCTGGGGCTGGTTCCTTCACCTCCCTCCCCCAAAAGGCACTGGGCAATTGCAGGATCCAAACGGGGCTTTTGGGGCAGTCAGGTGAAGGCTGTGCCTGAATGCCCCAAAAGCCCGGTTTGGCTCCTCCAATAGCCTGGTGCCTGTGCCTTTGGGGGGAGGGAACTGGTTCCTTCACCTCCCTCCCCCCAAAGGCACTGGGTGATTGCAGGATCCAAATGGGACTTTCGGGGCAGTCAGGCACAACCTTCACCTGACTGCCCCAAAAGCCCCGCAGGCCTCCCCAGCCCTCCGGTCTGGCTGGGAAGGCACAGCAGGGTGAAATGAGCCCAGGACAAAAAGCAGAAAGGCTTTTCTGCTCTACAGACTGGGCTCCCCTTCACACCTCTGTGTGTGTGTGTGTGTGTGTGTGTGTGTGTGTGAGAGAGAGAGAGAGAGAGAGAACCAAGCCCAGTCTGAAGAACGGAAAGCCTTTCCACTCTTCAGACTTCACCCCTGGTGCCTTCCCAGTCTCCGGGCTGGCTGGTAAGGTACCGTGGGGGTAAAATGAGCCAGTCCAAAGAGCGGAAAAACCTTTCCGCTCTTTGGACTTCACTCCACTTCACCCCCCAGTGCCTTCCCAGCCTCTGAGCTGCATGGGAAGGTGCTGTGGGGTGAAATGAGCCCAGTCCGAACAACTTTTCCACTCTTCAAACTGGGCTCATTTCAACACACACACACCCGGCACCTTTCCGCTCTTTGTCCTGGACTCAACTTTGCACAAACCCCTTCCATAAATTGGAGGTTTTTTTTGTAAATTTGGACACCAAATCAAAAAATAATAATAATTCATAACTCAAGCTTTTTGTAACTTGAGTCATTCATAACTCGGGGTTTTACTGTATAAAGGTAAAGGTAAACCTTTATACAGTAAAACCCCAAGTTACAAATGACTCAAGTTATGAAAAATTCAAGGTATGAAAGGGTTTTATTTTGTTTTTGTTTTGTTTTTTGTAAACTGGTGTCCCAATTTTTTTAAAAAAAACTGAGTCATTTGTAACTCAGGGTTTTACTGTATAGGACAAACTAAATAAATGACAATAAAATAATAGCCACAGTATAAACACTGTTGATGCTAAAACCATTCTAGAATGGTCTTTAATAGCCTAAAAGACACCTGGGAAAATAAAAGCATTTTTACCTAATGCTAGAACAGGGGTCAGCAAACTTGGCACTCCAGGTGTTCTTGGACTTCAATTACCAGAAGCCCAAGTCAGCACACCTGCTGATCAGGGCTTCTGGGAACTGACGTCCAAGAACATCTGGAGAACCAAGTTTGCTGACCCCTGTGCTAGAAGAATCACAGCATGGGTTTCAGACTAAATGTGATATCAAAACCTTGGTACTAATAGTGGGAATTGTATAGCTGAGCTAATTTTTCATTCAGGTGAAGGCATGGTCAAGGCCTTCTAGCAACAAGCAGCACAGTGACGTGAATTCACTCTCCGTTTCCTTTGCTTTAGAACTCATCTCTAATCTGATTGAAATATCCAGGGAATGCAGAATGATAGCCAGGGCATTAAAACAGTAATCAAGATATGTAAATGAATCTCTAAATGTGATCTGCTTGGAAAAAGAAATTAATCTAGCCATGGTCAAATAAACAGTGCATGATATGGATAATTAATTATCAAATTAGCAGTTGTAGTCTCATGAGAAGATTATGCAAATTAAAAGGCCTCTCACCGAAACACAAATATTGGCCACCTGATAGCCATATCCCTGGGATTCTCAGAAACATTACAGAACCACAGTTTAGTCAACTTGTGTGGGTTGTGTTCTAGTTCTATCAATAATAAGTTGATGGAGAGCTGGGAAATTATTCTTTTTATGTGTGTTGGTTTATTACACAAAATTGATGTTGAACTGTCACCAGGTTGTCTTCTGTGACAACCTAGTCTGTTGCAGCAAATCACACATCCAGCTAATATATTTGTACCAATGCAATTAGCTAGAGGTGTTCTGGTTTGTGTTCTTGGATGACAATGACCTGAAATTTGGGAGCTGTAATCCAAAAAATCCAAATCTGCACAATTTTGGAATAAACTCCAAGACAAATAATCATCCCAGTGTTACTTCCAGAGATAGTGTTGATAATGTAGAAAAGAATTACATTTTGTGGTATGGCAAAAGAAATATGGACACTTATTAAAGAAGGACCTGTGTCAGATCAGTGCACTCCCCTTATCCAGGAAGCTTCATCTGCTGAACTCTAAGCTGGGTATTTCCGACAAGTGATAATTGTGTTGATGTGGAAAGAAATTTCCAACATTTGCCAGAGTGCAATGTGCTCATCAGAGGCCACATCATTTTACTGCTCATGACAGATCCTTGACATTGTTTGTGCTATGCCACCACAGTTTCCGCTCCTGTAAAATTCACAATGCTCCTAGGAAATACAACATACACGGGACTATATTAGGAGCATAACTTTGCTGGGATGTGAAGGTGCATGCTCCTTGAACCTCTTGTTTCACATTATTTTCTTTGTGACAGAGTCACACAAAAAATAGCTTCAGAACTACTTGTGAGCTGCACGTTGCTTATCCCTGTTCAAATCATCCATCCAAAATTTAAGGAATCAAGATAGCTTGTTGTGTACAAGTAAAGGGGATTAGGATTTGCAGGGCCGTAGCCAGGGGGCAGGGGGACAAAAACCCTCCAACCCACCCCATGGTGCCAATGTTATTTATGTGAGTGTGACATTGTTGCCTCTCTTGAAAATGTTTCGCCCCTCCTGAAAATCCTCCCCCCAAAAAAAAACCAAAAAAAAAAAACCTAGAATCCTGGCTACGGCCCTGAGGATTTGTATTGGCCAACTTCCTTGCTCAACTTTTGAAATGTAAGGGAGTTCCAAAATCAGGTTGTAATATGACACAACAGTTTATCCCATGGATGTTTTAGAATCCAAAGCACAAACAGTTGATCACAATTATCACTTTTTTGCTTCTGGTGTGTATATATGTATTTTTTTTTTTAAAAAAAAGTGTGTCTGTTTTTAATGTGTGAGTTTGTGCTGTTAGCTGCCCAGAGTAGGAAAATCTCCTAGTTGGGCAAGGTATAATTCTAATAAACAAACAAACTAATTAATTAATTAACTAATTCAATCTGGCCCTAATTATTGCTTTCATATAACTGTTGGGTATAGTTTAGTTCAAGATATTTCTAAATGAAGCAGGGTACTTTAAAAAAATAAGATTACAATTCAAAAATGAAATATAACAATAAAAGAAAAATAATAGATATAAAAGATGGCATAAAACAAAACAATAGAAATAATACATAATGCAATGAACAATAAACATGTTATGTAGAGCAATTAACAATCCATAACCTCATTTCAGTGGTTAAAATTTTCTATTCAGAACTTGTACATAAAAGAAGCAGGTTACCTTGAACAGTGTTACCAGGTCCTATGGAGACAAAACAGAATTAGCCAATAAAATATGTTGCTTTACTATTACTGTTGAAAATAATTCCTACTGAAATCTATGAACAACATTTCAAAAGTAATGAATCACTCTGGGGGGGGATTAATTAAGAGAATATTATTAGATGGTTTTGAAATCCTGTGATGGGCAGCCTTTATTACTCTCTAATTTTCCCTCAGTAATGTTTATGCCAATTAAACATTAGTATAAACAGGAGTATTCAATACCATTTATTTACTTATTTGTTTGTTTGTTTATGCTGCAGTGCAACTTCTAATCCTCAACAGCACACATATACAGCACACTGTATTTCAACAGAACAGAGTGGCTAGTTGTGTTACTCTCTTCCATGGATTCTTGTGTTATGGAATTTAAAAAAGAATCCAAACACATCATGTTGTGTTACAGAAATTCTTGGCAATTTGGAAGACAACAAAAAGTAACAGAAAATGGCATTTAAAATTGTTTACAAGCAGTATTAATAATATGGTTGTTCCCATCAATTTGATTTTGTTCCAACAACTGAGTATATATACTCATAGCTCTAATGATTGACATTTGCAAATATTTACTTGTAATCCTTGATACATTAGGAATATTAACATTGTTCATATTTTGGTCATTCTCCATTATGACTATGGGACTGAAATGGAGTGTAGACCTACTTGTCCGTTAACACATTTACTTAAGAATAAGCACTATTTTGTTGTAGCAAAGGATCCTGTGACCAAGATGCAGCAATGTGTTTTGGTATCCAATTACCAACTGAGTTGAGAATTCCCTTCTCCTGCTGCTGCCATCTACACCACAAAAACCTGCTCCACAGGATTTCCTGCCCTTCAGAATAGGGTTTTAGGATACAAAAGGGACTGAAGAAGGGAGAAAGGTGTATCATCTATTATGCCAGAAGAAGAGGGATTGGATTTCTACCATCTATATTTCAACAGGAAAGCAACAACAAAATGAGCAGCAGGAATGATGTGATCATCTCCAGATGTTGCTTGCCCAATTCTTCTTCTTTTGTGTCCCAATCAAACCTTGGACTGCCAAAATGAAGCGATTTTCTTGGCTTTGTCATTAGCCAAACTTAAGTCCTCATTGGTACATGTTTTGGCAGACCAGAGCCGGATTTTGTATCTCTCCACATTCACAGTGTGTGTTGCTGTCTGCCAGCAACCTTCACTTGAGCATGTTGGTCTTGCATTTAGAGACTCTGACCCTCAGCCTATTCAGGGTCTTCCAAGAGATGTAGGGGGAGGTTGAGTTCCTCAGCCAAATCCTCCTTTAATGTCGTTCCTTGTCCAGTGAGCTCCTTCCTCCATCTTCTATTTCGGTTTTTCTCTCACGTACTCTCAAGAATGTTTGTTCTTGCCGTAAAGCTCTTGCTGGATCTGAGTCAGCAGACTTGGGGCTCATATCCATTCAGAGGATGTTGAGGGTCATTCTCTTGCTTAGGTCTCTCAGCATCCGCTGCTACTTCTCTCCTTATCTTAGGTGGAGAGATAACAAGTGAATATTTTCTCAACTGATGTAGGTTTGACTTGTTACTATCTGCATAGCTTAGTTAACAGTGATGTCAACTTATTTTGCAGCATGTGTAGATGTGCTCCATCCTAGAGCAGCATACTCTGCTGCAGAGACACTAGGGGCCAAAGCTGGTGCACACAGCGTGGATGGTTGAGTTTCCCATTTATTATTTGTGAGTTTCCTGATTATATTGTTCTGTGTACTAACTTTGGCTTTGGTATTCAGGCAGTGCTGCTTAAAAGAGAGTGCCCTATCACACTGAGGTATTTTGGTGCTGAACAAGGCTGTAATCATTTCTCTTGCCACATAACATCCAACTGTCTCTTGGTTTTGAAGGTGGGAAACACACACCTGAGTCTTGTTTGGATTAGGCTTCAAATAATTGATGTTGTAATACTGTCTTAATCCTTCAAGTGCTCCAGTAAGTTTTCCAGCTATTTCATCAAAGCTTGATCCTTGTATGGCCATTGCTGTGTCATCTGCATAGATGAATAATTTTTTTTGTCAGGCACTGATTGATCATTTGTATATATATTATACAGTGTTGGGATAATACACTTCCTTGGGGCAGTCCATCCTTCTGCAACCTCCATCTACTGTTCTTGCAATTCATTTTTGCCCACTGTGAAACGTCTTTCAAAATAAGAACAACATGATCTGGCATGTCCATTGCTTGCATCCCCATTGCTTGCCAGATGCTGATTATGGATACAAGATCCAGCCACACCTAATTCACTGGATCTTGATTAATGTATTTCATATTCATGCTGTATTGCAGGGATTACTTTTGCAAAAGGCAATAAATATTCTGTAGCCTCTTTGAACATGGTTTTTCCTCATCTAAATGGTTTAGAAGTGGGGTCTTTTTAAGGAACTTGCTTACTTCTGCTTCTACAAACCTTTTTCTAAGCCTATTGCTACCTCCTCCTTGTTTGTGGGTGATGCTGTTTTGGGAGTTTTTGCTGTTCTTTGTTACATAGGTTAATATTAATCATGTAAATATAGAGATGTGGGGGAGGGGTATCTGACTGACCCAGCAATAGTTCAGACAATTATTAAAATCACCATTAGAAGAAATCAGCCATGCAACTCCAAGAAATAGTACTTGTCTATAAAGTCATGCAAACCACTGAAATATTAAGATTGATTTTTCTCATCTTTCTTATATACTTGAGCCTCAATGTAATAAATTGCAGATTCATTATTGTTTAAAATAAATGAGCAAAATCAATACCAAATTTAATTTCAAGGTCGAAAAACTTTAGACATTGCAGAACTGAGGATATCCATGAAATATTGAGAATATGAGGTCAAATGTCAGGTTCATCTCAGCAGATTCACAGGTTTGGTCTATTTTGAATAATTGCAATCACTTAAATTGACACGTTATATCTGTGCGAGCCCTTGTATGTGTTCACACTGCATTTATGATCAGAACTTCAAATACACTGGTCAATCAAATGCTTCTTCCATTTCCATCCTTTGTTAACTTTTTCATAATGATTTACTGCATAGAAGAAATTATTGTAGAATTTGGACGATGGTGCATGCTAGTTCCTAGCATTGTATATGAGCCATGTGCACCATGAAATTGCAAAACGAACTTTAGTCAGTGGTAATAAATCTGCTGTTGTCAATGCATAATTCCCATTGTGCAGGCAGAACTGTACAACAGGATTTCAGCTATTGAAAACAGAAGAGAAGCCCTGTAATCCTTTCCAGGTGTTCTCCAGAATTAGAAGCCATGACACCAAAGCTGTTTCTTTGGTGTATTTATGTATATTATAAAGCAGTGCTTCTCAACCTTTGGTTTTTGGACTCCAATTCCCAGAAGCCTAAGCCAGTACTTAGGCTGATCAGTGTTTTGAGGAATTGACTTAGGCTTCTGGGAATTGAAGTCCAAAAACCAAAGGTTGAGAAGCACTGTTATAAAGGCTAGTCCAACTACACATTGTTACCATAATTCAATTCAACTTTAAAAAGTAAGACATAGATAATATTTCTTAAAATGTGTATACATTTTGGCAACCTCTGTATTTTAAACAGCATCTGGTGAACAACCCCAAACTATCATGAGATGTCTGTTCATTGCATAACGTTCCTGTCAATTTCCAGTGTTTCAGGGAGATGGTTTTTTCCATAGTGCTTCAAGATGCCAGAAATTAAACTGGGCTTTATGTGTGCATATGTTCAAAAACTGAGTTTCCAACTAAGTGCTTGATTTCTGATGGATATTTTTTCTTACATTAACTAGCACTCACTCGATTTCAAGTGAAGAGTGTCCAATGGAGCCAATATATTTCAGCATATGTGTCAGAACAGATCATTGTCTCTCTACCCTGCTGGCAGGAAAAAAGTAATAATACAACAAATTAAATAATTAAATATTTTGCTGCAATTTCATGCTATCCACAATCTGCTGCCTGAGGCAGTCAGTTAATCTTTACCTATAAGAAGAGGGTAGGTTGGTGCATGTCTGGCATTAGCAGCCACACCTGGCACAACCATCCCATACCGAGCCGGCCACACTTACCTTTAGACCATCTGAGGGTAGCCACAAGGGTCTGGCCATCGAGAGTGGGGCAACCACCCCACAAAGATGAACAAAAAATCCCTACAAGGCCCAGCGTCCTCCGCGTCATGCCACCCATCAGCCAATCAGGCTGAGGGACGTGAGCACGGAGGAGGCCGGGAAAGAGCTGTGTGCTAAAAAAATGGCTGACGTGGAGTCGCGGACTCTCCCTGCTACCTTGCCAAAGCCATGGGGGAAGAGGAAGAACTTCCCCTCCTCCCCCCTAAGCCGCTGTGAGGCCGATGCCAGCCTCTGTGGCTGTGGGGAGATGAGGGACTCTCCCCGCTACCTCGCTGAAGCAGTGCAGGAAGAGGAGGGGCTCCCCCCAAGCTGCAGCGAGGCTGGCGCCAGTCTCCATGGCCGCGAGGTTCGCATCTTTCTTGGTTGGTGGGGGACAAACACTTTGGCCCCCGCCAAACAAGAGAGCAGTGAACAACTTCCCTCCTGGAGACGAAGGCCGCACCTTCACCTCCCGTAGGGAAGGAATCGCTTTTCATGGTGGGGGTTCGCTTTCGTCCCCCACCAACTAAGAGAGAAGTGAACAACTTCCCTCTGGGAAAGAAGGCTGTGCCTTCGCCTCCCGGAGGGAAGGAATCACCTTCCACTGGTGCTTTCATCCCCCTCCCACCAAGGAAAGTGGACAACTTCCCCAGGAAGTGAACAACTTCCCCGGCGCTCCGTTCTCTGCCTTGGCCTCCAGGAGGGAAGCAAGCCCCTTCCACATTTGGCCCTTGCCTGTCAGAGAAGGGGCTGAATGTGGAGCACCACTCCCCCCCCTCTCTCTCTGTCTCTCTCTCTACCTCTCTCTCTCTCTCTCTCTCTCTCTCTCTCTCTCACACACACACACACACACACACACACACACGGCACTTCTGCCTTGCCGGGTAGTTATTATCTGTGTGTTGGTGGTTGGGGTGGTTTTGGGGGGAGTGCACACACCCCAAAACCACCCCAACCACCCACTCACAAAAAATAACTGCCCGGCAGGGCCGGGCAAAAAATCCTAGTCCTTCATAATAATAATCTTCACAAAAATATAAGCCACTAATTTAAAAAAACTCCATTATCTATATATCTATGTTAGGAGTATGGGAAACAAACAAGAATAATTAGAAATCTTAATTCAGGAGAGTAAATATGTCTTGATAGGGGTAAATGAAACTCGGCAGGACAACTCCCATGACTGGAATACAGCAACTGAAGGATATAAGAAAGAAAGAGTAGAAAGGAAGGTGGAGTAGTATATGTCAAAAACACATATCCCTGCATAGAAATAGAGGAGGATGAGCTTGGTTGTTTCATTGGGATCACCTGGATTAATGTGATTGGTTTGACAAACAAAAAGAACATGGTAGCTGGCATCTACTGCTGAATGTCAATCAAGGAGAAAATGCAGATGAAACCTTTGTAAACAAATTGCAAGAACGTCAAAGATACATGAGGTAGTAATAATGGGAGATTTCAATTATCCTGATACAGTGATACCTCATACAAGTCCAAACTTGGTTCCACAAGTTTGGACTTTATACGGATTTAGACTTTGTATGAGGCATGCAAAAATCCTAGTTGTGATGCCTCATGTCAAAAGGTACTTTCTTGGCTCTTCTCTGTACTGCTTAACAGAGAGCCATTTATTATAGTGTCAAGGCAGGCATAAATCCTTTCCTAGAGGTTTATCTGCTTTTTCTTTTTGCAGGGAGCGTTTTGAGATGCGCTCACCTCTTAGTCCAGAAATATCTGGCAATTAAAATGGAGATGCGGGACTTATAGGAATGTCAAGTATTCCCAAACATCTACTTTATGCCTCTTCCCTTTTGATGACACTTTCAGAGTCCAGCTAACCAGGAGTATAGATAAAAATTACCTCAATCAGGAAGAGACTTCAGCAAACTTGGTAACGCTCCTTTTCAAAGAACAAAACCTTAATGAAGTCTTCTTTTCTTTGGAATTCACTCCTCCTGACAAAGGACCTAATTTATGGCCTCCCTCTAACTTCTGGTTTTTGTATGCTGGATTCTAAATCTTCTCCTCTTTAAGCTTTGAGGAGAATAAAAATACGCTACTAAAATTATTCAAATATAGCAGCTTTTTAGTGATACAAAAATAACGTAAAATAGAAACATAAATCATAAAACAAATATAAATGGCTAAGCTAGCTAAATAGGTCAAAAGTTGGGCTACGGAGAGCTCCCATCAAACATTAGACCGACTATCTAACATTTAAGCATGTTGAAATAAAAATTGGGCAGAGCCACTCCCTGCAATGGGATGTCTGATGTCTGCTTCTAAAAGTCTCAGTTTTTATACATTTTCCCCCACTCACACCTCTTTTCTCAAAAACATGTGAAAATTCCCCAAATATGACATAAGGAGACAAATTGGCTGGACATCTGGACATCCAGCTGGATGTTATGCACCTGCATATTATGTGAGATGGTTATCTTAGATCCCATCTTTGGTATCTCTATGTGACAGATCAAACTGTCAGATTCCCGGACTTAGTTGTCCTTGGAACTGGCATCGAGAATGTGTGAGCAAGGGGTACTAACTAGCACCTGGGCATGCAACAATTTTATAATTGGCTAAACATTTTTCTACTTCACACAGAAATAAATGAAAATCAATGGCTTCCTTTGAATTCCCATTACACCTCATACAACGTACAAATCCTTGCTGTGATGCCTTGTACAACGTCATTTCCATAGAGATACATTGTACTGTAACAGCACAGACTTCAGGGCAAAGTCAATGAAACAGACAGGAAACTGACAGAACTTTAAGAAATAATTGTCTAAAGGCTATTACAAAAACATGTCAAACAACCCTGATTTTAGGGGACAAACCATACAACAAGTTTTTAACTTTTGAAAACTTTATGAAGTGCTGCCGCCACCAGCCCTGAACGGAACACCTGCACTGGTGGCAGGCATAAAGGGACCAGCGTTCCTTGCCCACCAGCCTTGGTGTCCTCCTCTGTGGATTCGGACTGGTGGGGGTTGGGGGTGGGGGAGATGCCTGGCCGCCTGAGGCATTTATCATCAACTGGGTGGCCAGATGTGCCTTCAATGGCCCCATTGCCTTTGCCACCAGACCTGGCCTCGTCCACCCACATGGGGGCGAGAGAAGGAGGCAACTTGCTGTAGGGCGGCTCACCATTCTTGCTGCCGGAACCAAGGGGGGACTGTGGGTGGGGTAGGAAGAGAGGGAGTTGGTCCTGCCAGCCAGGAAGGGGGGGCAGCAGGGACCCATATAGGTGTCATGATGGGCATGGGGTGGTATGGCAGGTACCGAGGGGTGGGCCACACTCGGGGAATGTGGGTCTGATGTTTAAGTGCGGTCCCTCGTTCCAGTCCTGCAGGTACATCTCTGGGCCCTGAGCAGCAGATCCAGAGTGACCCCGCCCTTAGGCTGCTGCTGGTGAATGCCAGATTGGTCTGTAATAAGGACCCCCTGATTCAAGATTCTATCCAGGAGGGGCGGGCCGACCTGGCATGGATCACCGAAACCTGGCTGACACCTGAGGATGGAGTACCTCTTTCGGACATGTGTCCAGCTGGGTTTGGTATTTGGCACCAGCCTAGAGGTGAGGGGAGAGGCGGTGGTGTCGCCATTGTTGTCAGGGAGTCATTGGGAGTTGCTAGGGCCACTGCTCCACATGTGTCTGGTTGTGAGGCACTGCTTCTACAGTTGGGCCCTAAGGGTCAGTTGGGGATCTTACTCCTGTGCTGCCCCCTTGCAGGGTAAGGGATGCCCTGCCTGAGCTCCTCGAGGCCACCTCGAGGCTTATGGTTCTGGGGGACTTCAATTTGCCATCATTGGGGATGGCTTCTGAGGTGGCAAGGGAGTTCATGGCTTCCATGGCAGCCATGGGCCTGACACAGGTAGTTCGGGGTCCGACCAGGGGCAGTGGTCACATGCCAGACTTAGTTTTCTTGTCGGAGCAGTGGCAGAGTGATCTGAGATTACCGGATTTAGTCATCTCACCTGTGCCATGGTCAGATCACTATCTGGTGACTCTTGACTTTCTGGGGGCAACGCTTCATTGTAGGGAGGCAGGGCCTATTAAAATGGTCTGCCCTCGGCGACTTATGGATCCAAATGGATTCCAGAGGGAACTGGGGGATGTTCCTCTGGATCGGGTACACGATTCACCTGAGGCGCTTGTCGACCTGTGGAACAGGACAGCAACAGCAGCCTTGGATGAAATTGCGCCACTGCGGCCTCTCTGAGCCCGTAGGGCTAGGTCATCACCATGGTTCACGGATGAACTGCAGGAACTCAAACGGGCAAAGAGACACTTAGAGCACCGCTGGGTGAAGACCCGGGATGACTCCGATTGGACACTAGCTAGAGCTGCTATTAGGGCCTACCTAGTGGCGATGGGGGTGGTGAGGTGGCAATACTTCACCACCCTTATTGCCTCCACTGATAATCGCCCAGCCACCCTGTTCCGTGTAATCAGGTCCCTCCTTAGTAGGAGGAGATCGGTGCCCAGTTGGCAGGATTCGGCTGAGGACTTTGCTGACCATCTGGTGGAGAAAATTGATCGGATTCGCTCAGAGCTGAATCCTGGCGTGGATGGGGAGGGTCGGGGGGGACCGGAGCACAGTCTTGTGGTATGATCTGGGATCAGTTTGATCCTATTGTCCCTGATGAAGTGGACAGGCTCCTTGCAGCTGTGTGTGCCACTACATGTCCTTTGGACCCCTGTCCCACCTGGTTGGTGAAAGCCTCCAAGCTGGTGACAGGTGGCTGGGTCTGGGCGATAATAAATGCATCATTACGGGAGGGGGTGTTTCCTGCACCACTAAAACATGCTTTGGTGCGTCCCCTCCTGAAGAAAATATCCCTTGACCCAGCTGTCCTTAACAACTACAGGCTGGTTTCCAACCTTCTATTTCTGGGTAAGGTATCGGAGAAGGCGGTGGCGTGCCAGCTGCAGAGTGTCCTGGAGGAAGTGGATTATCTAGACCCCTTTCAATCAAGATTCAGGCCCGGGTACTTTTCAAGTATGGGGTGCCTCAGGGTTTGGTGCTCTCTCCTCTCCTATTTAACATCTACATGAAGCCACTGGGTGAGATCATTCATTCCCACGGGGTGCGGTACCATCAGTAAACGGATGACACTCAGTTGTACATCTCGGCCCGTGGAGACTCCAGTGATGTCATTGAAATCCTATCTGGATGCCTGGAGGCCGTTGGGGTCTGGATGGGGGCCAATGGGCTTCGGGTGAATCCCAGCAAGACAGAGTAGCTATGGATAAGGGGCCCCGTGTTATCCAGGGAGCTACCATCTTTGGTACTGGATGGGGCTGTTTTGCCCCAGACAGACCCGGTGCGCAACTTGGGGGTCCTTCTGGACTTGTGGCTGCTGCTAGAAGAACAGGTAGTGGCTGTGGCCAGGAGGGCTTTTGCCCAACTTCGGCTGATTCGCCAGTTGCGCATGCTCCTGGACCGGGGCTCCTTGCTTATGGTCACTCACGCTCTGGTCACTTCCCGACTAGATTATTGTAATGCGCTCTACATGGGGCTGCCCTTGACGACCATTCAGAGGCTGCAGCTGGTCCAGAATGCGGCAGCCTGGGTGGTGATGGGGTGCAGACGATATGCCCGCATCTCACCGCTACTTCGGGAGCTGCAGTGGTTACCAGTTTGTCTCTGGGTTCAATTCAAGGTGCTGGTTTTGACCTTTAAAGCCCTATATGGCAGTGGGCCAGGATACCTTAGAGACCGCATCGTCCCAAGAGTGTCTGCCCATTAAACCAGAGCGGACTGGAGGGGCTCTCTAATAGTGCCATTAACTAGGGGTGCACATCTATCCAGCACCCAAACGAGGGCCTTCTCCGTGTCCGCACCAACCTTCTGGAACCTCCTGCCAACAGATCTAAGACTTCAAAGAGAATTGATGCCCTTCAGGAAAGGATTGAAGACTTGGCTGGCGGGGCAGGTGTGGGGCCCTAATGGGAACACGGTCCCCGCCTGCTGGCTTATGTAAACAATTAAGAACTCTCTCTTCTTTTTTATAGTGGGTGGGATGGGTGGGTGGGATATGGGTTTTTTAAAGTGGGTGGGATGTGGGTCTTTTAAAGTGTTTTTATGTGTTTTTAGAACTTGTTGTAATGCCGCCCTGAGTCGGGTTCTGCCTGAGTGGGCAGCATATTGACTATTAAATTAAATTAATATTGACTATTAAATTAAATTAAATTAAATTAAAACATGTCACATCATTCAGCACAATGTTAATCTGCAGCCATGCAGCCGATCATCCATTTTGTACAAGGTACTGTAAACAATTACTGGATGGAAGCAAGGACAAAATGGATGCCAACACGTCCTATCATGTAGCACAGTGTTAATAATCCAAACAGCAGCAAACACCAAACAATTGCACACCTCACCAAACAGTGTTCCCCCCAAAAAGACCAACATAAGAAAAATTATGGAGCATGCAATCTGTTTTTAAAAACCACAGCAGCAAACACCAAACAATTGCCCACCCCACCAAAAAATTGCCCTCCCCCATCCACCTCCCCACCTCATGCCAATTGGAAACAGAAATCCTCATTTACCTACCTTTCCACTGTGCCAAAGAATGTTCCAAGAACCTGAAGAATGCTGCAAAAATCCCAGGAATGCTTCCAAAAATTCTGACGAAAAAATTCAAAAAAATCCAAAATTGCGCTCAAAACCACTCCTAAACACTCTTTGCCTCATGCAAAACCCACAAGAGCAATGTACGCATGCACCCTGTCCTTTATACTGCTCAGGCACAATGCAACCTGGGAAAAACCCCAATTTCTCATACAGAGTCGCAGCGACTTTGTATGAGCCAACTTTTTTCAAGGAATTAGGTGATGTTGTATGAATTTGATGTTGTACGAAGCGGACTTTTTATGAGCTATTACTGTATCTGTAAGAAGACAGATTCTGCTCAATATGACCTTACAAAAAATTCCTGCCTTGTGGGGCTGAAAATTTTCTTACAAGAAGTGCAAGAAATATCTAGAAAAGTAGCTATCCTTTAATTCAGGCATTCTTAACCTGCGGCTCATGGACCTGATGTGGCCCACGGCACCATTTTATGTGGCCCCACACTGCTTCGACCACACCAGTAAGTGCCATGTGGTGGAGGAGAGGCAAAATTGCCATCTGGCCCCCAAAGCTGTCTAAGGGAGCATGACCCGGCCCCCAGCTTTAAAAGGTTGAGAACTCCTGCTTTAATTGATTCTAACCAGTAAATAGAACTCTGGGGGAAAGTGACCATGTTCTACTTGATATCTTAATTTCAAAGGAACTAAGAGCAGAATGTAGCTGCACATGTACACTGGACTTTAGGAAAGCCAATTTCAATATACTCAGGACAATGATAGGCCAAGTCCTATGGCAGCAGATCCTATCAGGAAAAGGAGTCCAATATAGGTGGAGATTTCTAAAAAATCAAATTCTTAAGGCACAACTACAAACAATTCCAAGAAGAAAAAGGGTGGAAAACAGCCAAAAAGAAAGGCAAAAAAAAACCTCAGGGAGGAGCTAGGAAAAATAGACATATATAGGAAGTGGAAGGAAGGTTAGGCTACAAAAAGAGTACAGAAAAGTAGCAAAGAATTGCAGGGATTGTGTTAGGAAGTAAATGCTGAAAATGAGTTGAAATTAGCAAGATATACTAAAAGCAATTTTTAAAAAGCATCATTCAGGTAAGTCTACAAACAGACAATGGTTCAGCTAAAGGTAACAGATGACAAAGAAAAGACATTAACTGTTCAATTCCTACTTCAGCTCAGTCCTTTCCCACAAGGTAGTATATGACACCATCCCCACCCCTGAGCAAATTGAAGTACAAAGTGAGATAATACAAGATTAATAAATCATGTCCCCAGCTGGTTGGCTAGTGTAAATCAGCAATATTCCACCCCCTTTTGCATTTTTAGCAGTTTTATGGGGTGGGTAGTTTTTAATGTTGTATGAGGGTAGTGTTTTTTAATATTTTTATAATGATTTTTGTACTTGCTTTTATGTTTTTACCTGTGATATTGTTGTTTTATCTGATTGTTGTGAGCTGCCCTGAGTCGGCCTAGGCTGAGTGGGTGGCATAGAAATTGAATAAAATAAATAAATCTTGAATAAATCTTATCTCCTTTACCTTTTTCTCAGGCATTCCTCTTCTCTGACTTGCCCACTGTCCTCCACCACCAATCTCAAAGCTCTCCCATCTCTGACCAGATCTTCCAAAATCTCTCATCAACATTTACCATCTATTGTTTCTCCAGATCAAGTCCACCAATTGTACAATATCTTTTCTCTTTAACCATCTCACGCTCAGTCAATAATAAACCACTTCACACTCTTCAATGATGCTCCTCACTGACCAGACCCATTCTGGCCTGCTTCGCCATTCAAGCCAATCCCATTGACTGCAAATGAGCACTAAGCCTGGTCTTTCAATTCTCCTCCAGAGATTCCTTCACCCTCCTCTTTTCACCAGTCTTCCTGCAGTTTTCATTGTCCCAGATGTCAGGCCATCCTAAAATCATTCCAACAATCTCCCCTCTCGGCCCACTGCATGATAGGCTTTGGTAAAGATAATTTTAAAAATGGGAAATGTGTGTGTGTGTGGGGGGGGGGGGATATAACTCCCAGAATCACACAACTATATCCTATGCTGGCTATGGGATTCTGTGAATTGTAATTTTAAAAGTAAACAAATATCTTCCATCTGTAGTGTAATGTCACTGGCCACACAGCAGTAGTGTAACTCCATAGTAAAAAAGAGTGGCCCCAGTAGTTCTACCTCTCCCTCCTGTTTCTGCCACTGTCCCCAGATGTCTGTTCTCTGTCATGACTCAGTGGTAGCAAACAGCATAATCTGCCATAAAACGTTCACGAGTTGCTGCTGCAAGTAGTTCGAGATGCCAAATATAGCTTAAGGAGGACACATTGCTCTGACCAACAATGCAGTTTTATTCATTATAGGTCTACATGTATCCCTTGATTGCTAAAGCTATTCCTCATCATTTTTTGAAAGTTTTCGCATGCAATAATAATTCAGTAGCAATATAGTCACACTTATTACCATTTTAGAGTTTATCTTCAGTGAAAAGGTGACCTATTCAAAGAATGGTTTTTTTGTTTAAAAAAAATTGTAGTCACTAACTGGAAATTTTTGTCCTAGAATCTTTTATTACTACCATATGATAGTCATTTTCCTTTGGGCACATTCTGAAATTGTGTGAAGCATCTTATTATTAAACTCATCTCAAAAGCACAATCATTTTCCAGTCTGTTGTTTTGTTTTCCTCTTATGCGCTTACCAGGAGCCATGCAGTGCTCTGGTCCTGAGCTGCCGACTTGTCCACCTTCCAGCTTACAAAGCGAACCTCTTAACAACTGAGCCACCACGGTCCCATGTAAATAAATAAAATGAATGGTGCAGTGGCTCAAGTGGCTAAGATGCTGACTGGGAGACGGAAGGTCGGCAGATCGATTCCTGAGGGCTGCAGGACGGAATGAGCTCCCGTTTTTGTCCCAGTTCCTAGCCAGTTGAAAGCAAGAAATTGCAAGTAGATAAAAAGGGACCACTTTGGTGGGAACGTAACAGCGTTCTGTGCGCTCCGGTGTCTAGTCATGCTTGCCACATGACCACGGAAACATCTGCGGAGGCAGACAGCGCTGGCTCTTCAGCTTTGAAACTTCCATTGGGTGGCTGGTATAGTGAAATTCCGGCCCCCTCGGTCCCTGCACCCTTTTTTTAGGGGAAGCGTAGTTTTTAAGCAGTTTTTAATCATGTTTTTATTATGATTGTGAACCGCCCTGAGTTGTCCTTGGCCAAGTGGGCAGTATAGAAATTGAAATAAGAAATAAATAAATAAATAAATAAATAACTCTATGCATGTGTTGCTTCCTTTATCAATTAATAAGCCAGACCACCCTACTCAGCCATTTGGCAGGATTTTAAAACTCAATTTTCTAAATAATAATAATTTTTAAAGGACCTTAATGGTTCATCTTTTTTCATAAAAAGAAAACACTATTCAAGATGTGCTTCAGATGTCTTGGCATTACTAAGGCCAAGCAAAAGTTTTACAAGTGTTAACATTTCCCAGCTGATTTATTACTTAGATTAAAATACTGTAAAACATAGTCATTTGCTCATTTAAAACATTCTCAAAGTAAACTTCCCTCTCAAAATGTAATTGTCTGTTTATTAAATTTATACTGTATTTCTCCCCCCCCCAGCAGTTTTGTTAGTTTCCATGTATTTATATGCTTTCTGTGTTTATATATTCAACGTGTGTGTTTTTGTTAAAACCATTCAGTCCATGCTTGCCTTGAAAATAACCTGTTACAAAATTCAGCATTACCAGTATTGGGAAATACAACAGGAAGTTGCAGTAATGAAGAAAAGTATAAGAAATGTGGCAACAAGAAAAATATTATCTATTTACTTTATCTCATATACATGTACACAACACAATATATGGCGCCAGATTATCAAGTTCATCCAATGAAAGTAAATAGGGAATGAGCTTGCTGGTAAAGTAATTTATGATAGAGAGATGAACATATTTCTGTTTTGGAACTAGCCCTCCCAGAATTCTCCAAGTGGATAAAATGCTGAACTTGGTGATTGGAATGTCGGAGTTTGGATCCCGGGTACTGCATGACGGGGTGAACTCCTGTTTCTGTCCCAGCTCCTGCCAACCTAGCAGTTCGAAAGCAAGACATTGCAAGTAGATAAATAGGTACCACTTTGGTGGGAAGGTAAACAGTGTTCCCTGCACTCCGATGTTGAGGCATGCCTGCCACATGTCAATGGAAACATCTGCAGCAGAAGACAGCACTGGGTCCTTGGCTATAGACAGAGATTAGCACTGAACCCTAGAGTCAGATATGACTGGCTTTCAAGTACATGTGACCTTTACCTTTGCCTTACTCATGAAAGTTTTTTCTATCATGGAAGTACTGGTAAAATAAAAATCCACTTACACTACCTCCCACTAAAGGCTGACTTGAGGTGAGAGATGTTCTGCAGAGCCATGCTGCCCAACAATCAAGTCACAGGAAAGGAGCTGGTCTGAGTAGGGAAGCAAAGTGGTGGCATTTGTCCAACAGGCAACTCCACACTCCATAGCCTACACTGAGACCACAGGTCATCATCCCTCACCCCCATTCCAGGAGTTTGGAGGCATAGGCTCACTGTAAGAAAAAAAAGAGAGGGGTAAGGCCACCATTTCCCCTCTTTCTGCCATCTTGAAATTCCCATGCTGAGTGGTGGTGGTGCACAGATGGATTGATGAGGGAAGACCCTCATGCAGGCACTTAACATGACTTTAGCTAACCTTTGTCCTAGCATTGATGGCAATTGTCATGCCCCCTTTGATGATATCTGCTCCTCCTGGCTTCCATCCTGTCTTCAGCTGTCCTGCACGTTTCTGAGATGGTAGCAGCAAAGGAGGAAGTGTAAAAGAACCATTTGAGTAAGGTTTCATACCGGACACACAAATTGAGATAAAGACCTTATCTCTCCCCAAAACACCTGTTTGGAAACCCAGTTATTTCAACAGTCAAAACACAGCCTGAGATGTTTAAGGAATAGTTTTACTAGTTCCACACAGTCCCATGAGTTTCCATTGCTGATCAGGGATTCAAACCCAGGCCTTATGAGTCATAGTCCATCACTCTATCCACGACACCACATTGGATATCCTATTTCCTAATTACAATGACTAAATATCTCAAAACAGTACAGTGATACCTCATACAATGTCCAAACTTGGTTCCACAAATTTGGACTTTATACAGATTTGGACTTTGTATGAGGGATGCAAAATCCTAGCTGCGATGCCTCATACAACGTCCAAATCCTTGCCGCGATGCCTCGTACAACATTGTTTCCATAGTGATACATTGTACTGTAACAGCACAGACTTCAGGGCAAAGTCAAGGAAACAGACAAGAAACTGACAGAACTTTAAGAAATCATTGTCTAAAGGCTAAATACATTACAAAAACATGTCAAACAACCCTGATTGTCCAAGAACCTGAAGAATGCTGCACAAACCCCAGGAATGGTTCTAAAAATTCTGACGAAAAAATTCAAAAAAAATCCAAAATCGCTCTCAAAACCACTCCTAAACACTCTTTGCCTTGTGCAAAACCCACAAGAGCAATGCACGCATGTGTCCTGCCTTTTATACTGCCCAGGCACAATGCAACCTGGGGAAAAACCCAATGGCTCATACAAAGTCGCTGCGACTTTGTATGAGGCAACTTTTTTCAAGGAATTAGGCAATGTTGTATGAATTCGATGTTGTATGAAGTGGACTTTGTATGAGGTATTACTATACTAGTAATTCCTGAAAGCAGACTTATTCAGTTTTTCCCTTTGGCTCACAAAAGGTATGATGCAAATCCATCACAGGTTACTTTTCTAGTGCTAATGTGATAGAATGACTAGAGCCTTGTAGAAAAGATATGGTTGTACTTTTCGCTAGCCTACAAGGGCAAAACTGTATTCCATCTTAAATGACGGATATTATTAAAGAAAAGTTCTCAGATGCAAGTCTCATTCTCCCTTGCCTCATCTCTCGTTGCTGATTAGAATTTCAATAACAATGTTTCTCTGGCTCTGAAATAAATTATATGGATGTGTGTTTTTGCTTTCGCCATGTATGCCTAATTAATCATTCTGGGACTGCAAGTTCTAGGAGCAGCAATGTCAAGCTCATCTGCCAGGAGTACTAAAAGCAAGACACATTTATTATGCTTAACTGCTTAAATTATAAAAAGGGCACGTTTACAGCTCAGTGGGAATCTCTGTGTGTTATGTTTACAATAAGTGCTTCTTTGATTGCTTTAAGAAGCATCTTAGGTTCTTTAAAGGATAACAGGTTTCTATTGCTGAGTCACTCACATAAGAAAAGTTAATTAAGCTTTTGACCTTATGTACTGTTTAGTGGTTAGAACTGGCTAGGCACTGCTTAACTCTGCTTGGGAAACATAATAGTTGCGTCTATTTGAAAATTGTTTCTGCTTTAAATCAGACTACCTTAACAAATTAATACAGCATTTAGGTTTAGAATAAAATAACATAATCCCTTTATTACCTCTCCAAGTCCAAGAAATTAACAGCTAGCTGGAACTTAATGGTTTTTACACAGAACTGTTGCAATCAACCAATTATTAAATTGAAAGGAATAGTCAGTCCCAAGCAATCGTTCTCCATTTTTGGCCAATTAAAAATAACCCAAATTTCATTTATGGTGTTTATTGAAGAAATGGCTAGTTATTAAATGGGTTGCTATCTGTTTGTCTCTGGGGCCTTTTTTTATTACAGCATCACATTTTATCTGTGGCCAATTAGTTACACCAAATGATGTTATATAGTCAACTAGCTGATTTCCCGGTGTTACCGACACACACACACACAGAGAGAGAGAAAGAGAGAGGAGGCAGCAGGGGAGGCGGCACCCAGGTGAGTAGGAAGGGAAGGGGGGAGGTGGATGTGATCCATTCTCCCTTTCCTTCCTGTGGCAGGGGGGGAGGCAGGAAAGGGGGAGAGGTGGACATGATCTGTTCCCCCTTCCCTGCTGCCACCCGGGGGGAGGCACCTTTGTATTTTCCCCCTCAGCTGTTTCGAGGGTTGGCTAGAAACAGTGGAGGGGAAAATGCAAGGACGCCAGCGGACACAGCAATGGGAAGAGGGGAGCTGACAGACAGTCCGCTCTTGGTCCATTGACAGCATTCTCGGACAAAGTGTGGCCTGTCTGTCAGCTTCCCTTTTCCCCATCGCTGTTTCGAGAGCTGCTCTTGACACAGCAATGGGAAGAGGGGAGCTGGCAGGCCGCACTTCATCCAGGAATAAGCGTTCCCGGATGAAGTGTGTCGTGTCTGTCAGCTTCCTTTTTCTCCATCGCTGTTTTGATGGGAGCTGCTCTTGACACAGTGATGGGGAGCTGACAGACAGGTTGCACTTTGTCCGGAAACGCGTGTTCCCGGGTGGAAAGTAGCCTGCTCCGTATTCTGCCCTTGCCTCCCGAAAAAGGGGCATGTTTTCTCTGGCAGGCAAGGGCCTATGGTAGTGCCACATCCGGCCCTTGCCTCCTGGAGGAGGGGGGTCTTGTCTCCTTGCCCACATCCAGTTTTGCACACGCCATTTGTTTTTTTTTTCTGGCCATGCGCAGACTGTGCTGCGCGTGGGATTTTTTTCCTTGCACGCACATCTCAAACGACGACGGCACATGGACCTTTCTTTTTTCCCCATTGGCATGCTCACAGTGCTTTTTTCATTTTGCTGGGGCGAATGACCCACCCTCGGCCCCTGGACCCTCACGGTGATGATCTCAGGGACAAAAGGTAAGTGTGCGTGCATTAGGGGATAGGCTGGACATGTGTGGAAATCCATTCTGCACACATACGGCCCAACCCCCTTCTTATAGGTATAGATGCACAGGTTTTGTATCCACTAAGCTACAGGAACAGTCCTGGCTAATAATATCCAAGGCTTTTTTAAACATATAGATTCATATACAGTACATAGATTTTTACTTCTGCTGCTTCTTGGTTGAAAGGATTAGCTCGCGAAAAAATCTCCATTGCCGGTGATAAATCTCTGTTGCCCAGGGAACACCTGATTGCTGGAGTAGCAATCTTTGGGGAGGCTCCTTTCATGTGTCCAATATTGGGCAGATATCATCTAGTCCTTTCTAATTCTATTTTGTTTTTAGATGTGTTAATTTTAGCTTTGTACGTTATTTTATGTTGGTGGTGCATCTGACATGAAAAAAGAAAGAATAGATTTTAACACCCAAGGAATATCTATATAAATAAAACAGAAAAGTACGTCCATGTGTTCCAAATGCATTTCCACACTCCAGAACAGAGCCGCCTGAAAGCTTACACATGCCTACCTTTGGTGTCACAGATTGCATAGCCAGAGAATGGAGGTAGCGGGTGGGGCGTGAGCCCCACAAAAGGCAAAAGAAAAAACTACAGGCCCCATCATCCCTTGTGCCATGTCCCAGCCAATCAAAAAGCACGTCCCAGCCAATCAAAAAGCACGAGCACAGTTTTAACTAACTCCTTTCCCCAATAATTAAGATATAAGTACATACCGATAACAATTGTAACTTTTAAGGCCAGTTCTTTTACAGTGTAATGTTGAATTAATTTCAACTACTTTTTCAGTTGCTACATGTGGTCTCACCTGATGATGGAGGAGTAATTTCATATGGTTTGAATGCTAAGTTGGCCTGGGCTTCACCAGGTGAATGAAAAACATCTAGATGTATTTTAAAAAGGAACTAAAATAAATTACTTTAAGTAATTTGACAACTGCAGAAATAGAGTTAGTTTTTTAAAACTGCAACTATAATGGGGGGTAATAATTTTTGAGGCCTTGAAATTATAACAATAACTAATTACATTTTTAAAAGTAATTTCCCAAGATCTAGGAAAGTCCAAGGCTGAAACTATACTCTCTCTCTGATCAAATCTGCAGTGACTCCGTCATATTACATGATGCAAACCATATAGGCACCTAATCTGGAGATGGTATATGACAGTGATGGCAAGTCTTTTAGAGACTGAGTGCCCAAACAGAGGGGGAGGGCAAACTCTGTGCTGGGGGGAGGGAGGAAGCACTCCCACTGGGCAGAGGGGCACAGCATGTGTGCCCACAGAGAGGGCTCTGAGTGCCCCCTCTGGCACGCGTGCCATAGGATTGCCACCACTGGTATATGACACCAGCTCTTTTAAATCAATATGATAAAAATTACAATAAAAATGCTGGAGATGCAAAGAGTGTAATGGGACATATTTTCCACATGTGATGGGAATATAAGGAAGTAAACAAAATCTGGATACAAATTTTAAGGAAGTTGACCAAATATTAAATTTAAAATTTCAGGTGTGTCCCAGAATTGCTCCATTGCAGGACTATAGAAATACAATATTAGATAGGAACAAGAGAGATCTAACTGTCCTTATGACAGCTGTGATATTGTTGATAGCACAAAAAAAGGAAAACATGCATGACTTTTAGAATAGTGTACTAGTATAAAGAATTGTGGGACACACACACACACACACACACACATTGCTATCTGCAGCCCATGCTGTGTCTTATAACATATTCTTTGGTGGATGACTATGGACACAACTTCTTCTCCAGTATCTAGGCCAGATGTGAAATTGCAAAAATGAAGCCAGATTTTGGTGAATTCATTCTGTAGTTCTATTCGCCTGACCTAGTGTGAGAAATATTAGCCGCTAGAAGGTGGCTGTTGATGGACACAACTGAGAAATGAGCACATTTTGAAAGAATGCCTGCAGAATTTGCACATTTGCAACATGGGCAAACCACTGCTCAAACAAGTTTAACTCAAGGAGGAAATGATTTCAAGCAATGCATATGTGAGAAGGGAAACTCATGTCGGGTAGCATTGGCTTCCTGCAGACCACTCAAGCCGTATTCATGGGGAAGAAAAGCCTGAGGGAGAACGAGGTCCCCAGGGAACAAGCCTGCCAGAACAGGCTGATCCAGCTAGAGCCACTTAATCAAAGGCAGCTGAACAATTTCAAGGATATAGGTTTAAAATAACAGGCAAAGGCAGACAGAGGGGAAGGGTAGAGGTTCATTTGCATCATTTGAGGGAAAAGCAGCAGACCTGTGGAAAGATGTAGTTGCTGATTAGGAAGTGTTCTGCACCTAAAGAGGTGCTTAAAATTCTCTCTTTGTTTCCAGTTGGCATGTTGGCATAGAAGCTAAGGATGTTAATGCCTTCCTTTTCCTGAGATAGTTCCTGTTCTATTCTAGCCATGGAAGGTGAAAGGCAAGTGGGAATCTGGCTGGACCAGGAGAAGCTGCAGAATTTGCCTTCTTCCATCTGTTTATACTAGCCTTTGCTGGAAGGCCATACCCCAGCCAAAGGCTTTCTTCTCATTCCTGCCTTCATGAACATGGACTTGTAGGAAAGCAGGTGGATATAACTGGGGGCCTGACTAGGGGAAAAGGTGTCCAAGAGGCTAACTCTTCCTTTGGGAAAAGGGACAGTGGAAGCAGCTGTTCTTCTTCATGTGCCGTATCCAATTCCGAATACAGTAGTACCTCGGATAAAGTCCAATTTGGATAAAGTCCGATTCGGATAAAGTCTGATTCGGTTAAAGTCACGTTTTTCATGCACACATGATGCATCACATAAAGTCCAAAACTGCTAAAAATGGACGTTATCCGAGGTATTTGGTATAGGAACCTCGGATAAAGTCCATTTTTGGACATTATCGAATGATGCCCATTTGATTCAGATAAAGTCCAAAATCGGATAAAGTCCAAACTTGTTGAATGGAATTTGGACTTTATCCAAGGTTCTACTGTATTGGCTATCCTCATGGTGATCAGCCTGGGAACAATATAATGCATCAGTCTTTTGTTTGCCTTCCACATTGCAGCGTGACACCCGTACCACTGATCCAGTTCCGCAAATCATTTTCGGGTCCTGAGCCCTTTTGCCATACAAAGTCCTCCTCAGCCCCAGGCTAGTATTGATGAAGCTGCTGCCCTCCATCAAGATGGTTTCAAGTAGGTTTTAAACCACTTGGGGACCATCACCCTTTCCTGTAGACTTTGCCATCCAAGGTCGTTAGTCCTCAGGGTTGTCAGGTTAGTTAACCACCACCCAATTATCAACGATGAGTCACTGGCAGTACCATGGAAGGATAACCTGGCCAGACTGTGAAGCAACTGTTAACCCTTAATAAAGGTTGTGGGCAAGCAAAGTGACCCTGAGCTCAGCTCAGGGTTCCTTACCCTGTGGTGTCTAGTAGGTGCACGATGTGTCAGTTCAAACACTTGTTCAAACCTGAGCACAGATATGGAGTGGGGTAGGAAAGAAGCTGGATGGAAGTGAGTGTGGACTGGCCCTAACATGGAGTTGGAAAAGGAGGACATTGGCAAATGTGGACTTCATTGATGTGCCCTAGTTTCCAGTTATTGTATTTCCTCTTGGCAAATATGGACCTCATTGATTTGCCCTACTTTTCACTTTTTCCTCCTGTTTATTCTAGTAATGGCTTCAAATTTTAAGAGGCCAAGCTAAGAAAATGTGACTTTTGGCATAGAATGAAACAGAAGCATCTGCTGAGCACAGATGCTGCTCATCTGTATTCGTTTCTGTGGGGTCAGAGCAATGATATTTCCAACCCTGTAAATTACTTCAATGGCCAGGAATCATTAAAACAATCAGTGATATTATTCAATAGCTGCTGTGACAAAAACTGCCTTCCAGATGACCAAGTCTTTGTAGGTCAGTTCTTTTCAAAAGGAGGTCTCTTCCTGAAGGACCATTATCTTAAAATTACAGATGATACAACCAGCACTGCTAGCTATTTCCGCCTTTCAATAACCCACTTATGCTTATTTCTGAGGACTAAGTAACTTAGACATTACAGTCCAAGGCTAATAAAAGAAGTTAATGAAATTTGGTACATTCCCCCTGTTCTTGGCCACTCACCTTGATTTTTTTTAAAATGTTCCTATTATTACTTTGTCTCAGTGATGATTTTTTCTGTGTTTTAGTATACAGTAAAACCCCGGGATACAACTGCCCTGGGTTACAGTTTGCCCCGGGATATGACTGTGAATGTAATTAAAATAATGCCTTGGCTTATGACTGATTTCTGGGTTATGAGGGCCCCCACACCCACAAAAGCAAGGGAGCAATCTCCTTACCTTTTCCACAGCGTTTGGGGACCTTATCCAATGACACGTTTGCATCTCCAAAGCAGTAAACAGTTAGGGGGGCAGCTGTTGTGATTCAGCCTTCCTCTGACTCAGAAGATGAGCTGGATCAGGGGGTACCCCTGATGCCCGGCCCAGTTTTGCCTGCACCCAAGCCTGAGAATGTCTTGAGCCAGGGATCTCAGCCTGTGCCTGGCACATGTCTGCTTTCCCCAGCAGCTGACGTGTCAGATCAGGCTATGACAGTGATCAACCCTCAGTCAGGGAGAGGTCCAGAAAACAGCTACACCTGAGACGCAGGCAGGCTAGAGAGACGTACCAAAGAAGGCTCCCAGCTGATACCAATTAGCTGGGAGGCTTATAAGCAAGCTTGGTGCAGCCTGCAAGTGTCAGTCCAACTCTTGTGTAAAGACCAACATCCTGCTTGACTCCAGACTGCCTGCTGTTACCTGGACTATTATGCCAACTCCTGACAACACCCCTGGACACCCTTTGGATTAGACTACTGACTTGGACTAATGGTAAATAGACCTTGGCTTGCCTTTTGGACTTTGATATCTGGACTATCCTCAAACAGACTCTCTGTGTAGCACCGCCATGTGGCGGCCATTCCTGCTCGGGTGGTTCAGCACAGGGGCAACCATTTTATGCCCCAAAGTGCTATCGTCTGCCATTTTGAACTGTCAAGATTTCTGGGAGATGTAGTCCTGAACAACAAAATGGCCAATGCCAGCATTTGGGGGCATGAAATGGCTTCCTCCAACTGTTTACTGCTCTGGAGATGCGATCGTGTAATTGGATAAGGTCTTAAGCAGAGCTGCTGCTGAGGAGAGCCAAACAAAGGAAGTGAGCACTGGTAAGTTTTGCAGTTGGAGTAGAGCTGCTTTAGAGGCCTGTGCGCCTAATGGCGCGCGAGATTGCAAACTAGTAACAAAAGAAGAATATAGTCTTACTAGGTAGAAAGGTAGTAAACGTGTACATTTTTGAGGCCCAGAATACTGCACTTGTTAAAATGGATTCTGAGGGAACAGCTGTAGTTACCTGCAATACTTGTGCCATGTTTGTGTTCTTGCCAAAGCATATAGAGAACTACACTTGCAGCAAGTGCAAGCTGGTTGCACTACTAAAAGAGAAGGTCTAGCAGCTAGAGGCCTGCATACTAACCATCAACAAATTAAGGAGCTTGAGCCGTTCTTGGACAGAGTGGAGCAGACTATGCTGGACAAAGAAGAGACAGGGCACAGTTCTGAGGGACAAGGCCCTTCACTAACTCAGGAGGGAGATGTTTGGAGGAATGTGACTCAAAGGAGGAGAAGAGTAGGGGATCACTCTGAGAGTCTGAAATTACAGAATAAATTTGAGGCTCTTTCCCTCATCACACCTGATGAGGAACACACAGAGGAACAACTGGTTCCACCTGATGATCTCTCTTTCATCACACTTGATGAGATCCAGGAAGATAAACAACAGAAACAAACTGAGGTTCTCTCCCTTAATATGGTTGATGAGGTGCATGTAGATGAACAGATTGCAGGAGAGAGGCTCCTTGTACTAGGTGATTCAATAATTAGAAATACAGAGAAATGGATTTGTGATGCACATGATAACTGTATGGGCCTGCCAGGTGCAAAAGTTGCAGACATCACAAGAAATCTAGAT
Organism: Bradypodion ventrale; assembly: GCA_035047345.1. Lineage (NCBI taxonomy): Eukaryota > Metazoa > Chordata > Lepidosauria > Squamata > Chamaeleonidae > Bradypodion > Bradypodion ventrale. Next base: position 206,704,837 of record JAWDJE010000005.1, read on the forward strand.
AGATTGTTAGAGAGAACTGGGAACGAGCCAGTTGTCATGGTACACGTTGGTACCAGTGATGTTGGGAAGGCCAAGCGGTCTATCCTGGAAGCCAAATTTAGGTTGTTAGGAAGAAGATTGAAGTCCCGGACTTCCAAGGTAGCATTTTCAGAAGTGCTGCCTGTCCCTCGCGCAGGACCTACCAGGCAGGCAGAGCTCAGAAGCCTCAATGCGTGGATGCGGCGATGGTGTCGAGAGAAGGGCTTCAGATTTGTCAGGAACTGGAGAACATTTTGGGACAAGCCAAATCTGTTCAGGAGGGACGGGTTGCATTTGAACCATGATGGGACCAGATTGCTGGCACTCAACATCAAAAAGGCTGCAGAGCAGCTTTTAAACTGATAACTGGGGGAAAGCCGACAGGAGCTGGGCAGCATCTGGTTCGGGAAAGTGTGTACTTGAGTAGTGAGGAGGATGCAAAAATTACTGAGCAGAGCAAGGAGCTAGTCACCAGCACTCTAGCAGAAGGATGCAAGAGGCAGTCTAACAATGCAACTGGACTCAAAAGGAAAGCATATATAAATGCTTGTATACAAATGCCAGAAGCCTCCGGAACAAAATAGGGGAGCTAGAATACTTAGCAATAGATAAGAATATTGATATTATTGGTATCACTGAAACCTGGTGGACGGATGATAACCAATGGGATACAGTTATCCCAGGCTACAAACTGTACAGGAAGGATAGGAAGGGGCAAACGGGAGGTGGTGTAGCCTTTTATGTCAAAGAAGTGATAAAATCGTATGAATTGGAATATCTAGGTGATTTGGAGTCACCATTAGAAGCTCTGTGGGTAAGAGTACCAGGCCACAAGGATGGTCTAACAGTAGGCATATACTATCCGACCCAAACTCTTCAGGGAGACTGGCAGTTGGAGAATGTTGTAAAGGAGGCATCCAAGAAGGGAAGCCTGGTTATAATGGGGGACTTCAATTACCCTCACATAGACTGGGTGAACTGTTGTTCAGCACATGATAAAGAGATAAAGTTCCTAGATATGCTAAATGATTGTTCCCTGGGACAGATGGTTGAAGACCCAACTAGAGGTACAAGAATCCATGACTTGATCCTGAGTAATACTCAGGATCTGGTGCAAGATGTTAATGTGACTGATCCAATAGGGAACAGTGACCACAACTCAATTATGTTTAACTTGATCATAGACTGCAAGTCACTGATAAAATCTAACACAGAGATGGTCTCCAACCCCGAGGTTGTCCTTAAGTATCCATAATTATAGCCATTGATACCCTTGTCCTCCATGAACTTGTCTAATCCTTTCTTAAAGCTGTCAAGACTGACAGCTGTCACCACTTCTTCTGGAAGGGAGTTCCATAGACCAGTAATCCTCTGGGTGAAAAAGTACTTTCTCTTATTTGTTTGAGAATTAGTACCCAAAAGTTTCATTGAGTGTCCCCTAGTTCTAGTGTTGTGCGATAGGGAAAACAGTTTTTCCTTATCTATTTTGTCCACACCGTGCATGATTTTATAAACTTCAATCAGGTCACCTCTTAGATACCGTCGTTCAAGAGTGAAAAGGCCCAACCGTTGCAGCCTCAAATGGTAAGGAAGGTGTTCCAGTCCCCTAAATATTCTGGTTGCCCTCCTCTGCACTTTCTCCAACTCCATAATATCCTTCTGGAGGTATGGCGACCAGAACTGTACACAGTATTCCAGATGGGGCCTCACCATAGATTTATAAAGAGGCAAAATGACACTTGCTGACTTATTTTCTATACCCTTTCTAATGATCCCTAACATTGAGTTTGCTTTTTTCACTGCTGAGGCACACTGGGTTGAAACCTTCATTGAGTTGTCCACCAGGACACCAAGGTCCCTTTCCGGGTTTCTCGCAGAGAGTTCAGACCCCATCAGTTTATAAATGTAATTGAGGGGTTTTGCCCCAACATGCATCACTCTGCACTTACTAATGTTGAAGCTCATTTGCCACTGTTTTGCCCACTCCCCCAGTGTCAAGAGATCCCTCTGGAGCTCCTCACAATCTCTCACAGTTTTCACTACCCTGTATAATTTAGTGTCGTCAGCAAATTTGGCTACCTTGCTTTTTACTCCTACCTCTAGATCATTTATGAAGAGGTTGAAAAGCAGGGGTCCCAGTACTGAACCTTGGGGGACCCCACTCTTGACTTCCCTCCACTTGGAGAAGTGTCCATTTAGTGCTACCCTCTGTTTCCTGTCCCTTAGCCAGTTGCTGATCCAGGACAAGACCTGTCCCTTTATTCCATGACTGGTAAGTTTATTCAAGAGCCTTTGGTGTGGGACCTTGTCAAAAGCCTTCTGAAAGTCCAGATAAACAATGTCAACTGGATCCCCCTTATCCACATGCTTGTTGACACTCTCAAAAAATTCCAACAGATTAGTGAGGCATGATTTGCCCTTGCAAAAGCCATGTTGGCTCTCCTTTAGCAGCACCTTCTCTTCTATCTTTTAGGATGGTTTCCATCACTTTACCTGGGACACATGTCAAACTGACAGGTCAGTAATTTCCTGGATCACCCCTGGATCCTTTTTTGAAAATTGGTGTTACATTCACTACCTTCCAGTCATCAGGCACAAAGCCTGATTTGAGGGAAATATTATATATTTTGGCTAGGAGGTCAGCAATTTCATCTTTAAGTTCCCTGAGAACTCGTGGATGGATGCCATCTGGTCCTGGTGATTTGTTAGTGTTTAGCTTAACAAGACATGCACGGACCTCCTCCCTGGTTATTTCTATCTTGCTTAATTCTTCGCTTTCCCTCCCTACAAAGATAGGCTCTGTTTTGGGCATGTGGTCTCTGTCTTCTTCAGTGACTACTGAAGCAAAGAATTCATTGAGTCTCTCTGCAATCTCTGTTTCCTCTTTAATAACCCCTTGCCTTCCATTGTCATCTAATGATCCAATGGCCTTCCTAGTTGGGTTCTTACTTCTAATGTACTCAAAGAAGTCTTTGTTATTTCTCTGAGTATTTTTAGCTATACGCTCCTCAAAGTCTTGCTTTGCTTTCCTGATTGTTACGACCATTTCAGGTTATGATGGAGGCTGTTGGAATGGACCTCCGTTGTATCTGGGGTTTTTACTGTAATTGCAAGAGACCTTTTTTAACATCTAAAATACTTCTGGTATAGTCTCCCTTAGCAACGAAGGCTTTTACTTTATATGGAGCATTAAATGCTTCATGTTCAAGCTTGATTCTGAATAGGAAGAGTCACTCAAGGTCATATTGAAAATATCCACTGGCTACAGGAGTGCACCAAAGAATTTTAGAAGATGATCAATTTGTGCTCTATAGACGACAGCAAAACATTTGACTGTGTGGATTATGAGAAACCATGGGTGAAACAAAAGGCACTTTTTACATGTATAGGCCAGACATGAAACTGCCATGGTTTCCTATAGCCAAAGGTGTCCGACAAAGGTGCATTGTATCCACCTATGTGTTCAATTTGTATATGAACATATAACATGGAAAGCTGGAACAGATACAAATGAAGGATGTGTGTAAATTGGTGGAATAAATATTAATAATTGAAGATATGCAGATGATACCATCCTACAGCATAAAAATAACTTGTAACAACTGTTAGTAAAAGTGAAAGAAGAAAATAACAGAGCAGGACTGCAGTTGACATTAGGAAGAAAATAATCATGAGTAGAAAAAACTAGACTGCTTTCATATTGATAATGAAGAAATTAAAATAGTAACAGACCTTTTATAGTAGAATCCCAAATTCCATTAAATATGTTGCAACATAGAAGATACATAGCAAAAAACAGTCTTTTAGCAGTTTTTTTTACAAATTTGAGAAATTTAGCACTTTTTCAAAGCCCTGTATCTTGGTACCTATTGAGTTAAAAATAGGTTTGACCAGTGATAATTGAAGGAATTTTAATGCTCTACAACTTTCTAATTATATGTAGTACGCAAAAAAGTTATTTTTGACATGTCATGCTGACTCAGAGATTCTAGAAAGGGTAGTCTGAAAAGTAATTTTTTCAAACTTTGTTTGACTGACAGGAGTAAACCAGCACAGGACAATCTCTGACAGTGGAAGTTGTGTCAGGATGTACTACAGTCCTTCGTGAATTTCAGTTTCATGACCAAAGTTGCCCAATGATGCTGAATTATGATGCCTGCACTAGATATGGATATAGATGGCCTGATTCTCCAAATCTAGACAAAGGAGATCTGGTGTTTTATGTCTATCTGTTTGACTCTACCAGATCTGTGGGTTTCAAATAATACTTCTGTACAATGAAGAATCTCTGCTTCTGACCCCTACCCAAGTAAAATCTCTAATATTTTTGAAACATATGGACTACATTTAGGAAAACCCCGATGCTGCATTATTTCTATTCACAGTTGCACATATGAGGCCTCTACTTTACCATTATCCAGCACACACCCAAATCCTCATTTACCACAAGGGCCACCATGATATTAGATGTTTAAAACTTAGTGCAAAAGGTTGTGTAAATAGTGATTAAGCTGAAAGCCTCAGCAGAACACATACAGTACTTAAAACTCTGACTGGATGGGAAACAGCCTGGTAGAATTATAATTTGGGCAAATGATAGACATACATAAGAAAGGATCATATTGAATCTAAGATATGTGTCTTTGGGCTATGAGGTTTCCAAACTCTCTTTTCTCTATACCACTCCCAAGCTTTTCTATTTGGTTATGGAAGTCTGCCTTCATGTCAGCAAATATTTTTTTAAACTGCAGGTTAGCTATAAACAGGAATGAACCCGTTTGTGAGACACACCCTGTTTTTAATGTACACCAAGAGTTCAGAAACTTCAGAGACTTTCTACAGATGGTGCCAAAATGTTTACAAATAAGTTTGTATCAGAAGCAAAGAGTGGAAATGAAGAGAGAGAAGTGTGCGCTGAAAAGATAGCACAAAACCCCAATAATTTCTTGTTCAGTTCACACTGGAATTGAGTGCCACTATAGTTATGATTCCAATTTTATTTAAACTTGCTATGATTTATTAACAATTTCAAATGTCAGGGGAAAGCCCTTACTTTTTCTAATTTGTCACAATTTGTGTCAACTAACCTATGATCATTTCAAAAAACTAAAAGCCAAAGTTGCTGCTTTAGCATGAACACACTTGGAAAATATAGTTTGTTGATTCCCCCCTTCCATAGATACAGGAGGTATACATAAACTGCAGGGATGGAGTGGGGAGAATGGGTCTTTTTGAACTTTACCTGACCTGGGAATATAGTGCAGCATCAGCATTAGTCAAAAAGCCAAGGGAGAATGCCTCTGTTATCTGTAAGAAGGTGGGCAGCTGTATCTGGCTTGCAGACAGCACACAGTTTCCCCAATCACATTTTTTAAAAAATCTCCAAAAATACTCATGAGGTTGCTGGAAGATGGTCATACTTCCAGGCCCCAACACTGCTATTGTTTCCTGACAATTAAAATTCCTTCAATTATCACTGGTCAAACTTATTTTTAACCCAATAGGTACCAAGATACAGGGCTTTGGAAAAGTGCTAAATTTCTCAAATTTGTAAAAAAAAAAAAGGCTAAAAAAGGTTGTTTTTTGCTATGTATCTTCTATGTTGCAACATATTTAATGGAATTTGGGATTCTACTTCAATTTCCAAATGTTCAACTACATCCCCCCCCCCCCTTCGCCCTCCCACTACCCCTCCTCTGTTGGATGTTCATATAATACTTATAGTTCATATAATACTTACCTATGGGGTTACAAATAAGTTTGGCCAATGGTAATTGAAGGAAATTTAATGCTCTACAACTTTCTAATTACATGTAGTACACAAAAAATGCATGGTTTAGAAGATATAATCGAAAAACTGAGAAGAGTGCTAAAATTTTGCAGCCCCCCCCCCCCCCCACACACACACACACACACAGGTTCCACAAGGAAATTTTTGTTGGATAAATTGAGTGTAGCTCCACTGGGTACCCTTACACAACATCCCAAAGTTTCATTAACTTGGGAATTTTTGCAAGGTTACCACCCCCCCCCCAAGTTTGGACCTATGGCAACGAGTTATGAAAAAAATGAGTTACGAAAAATGCCAAGGAACTGATTCCCTCACACACACACACACACACCGTAACTTGGGGTTTTTCTGTAGCTGCCTTTTACTGAGTCATGCCAGTTGTCTATCTAGCTTGTCATCTATAGCCCACATCCTGTAGTCTGGACCCTCCATGTGTTTCAATTCTGTAGTTTATGTTGTACTCCATGTGTAAACCCTACATGCTTCTGATCTTTGGGATTGTGGTCCCCAAAAATAACTTTTCTAGGCTTCTCAGCCACTTACTCATTCACTCACATTATTTCCCAGATGTCCAAACTGGATGTGGTATAAGGGGCTGAAGGGTTGGGGGAGGGAGATGTGTGTTTGGGTAGTGGCAGCAGTGTTGGTCAAAGCCCTCTGTTGTCCTGGAGATGACAAAGGTGGAAGGAGGATCTGACAAGTGCATACATGGGTTGCAGATCAAAAAACGTAGCTTTCCCAAATTCTAATCTTATTGAATCCATTGAAGAGGTGAGGTTAAATTGCTGTGGGATTGACAAACTTCTGATGGAAGACAGGTAGCATGTTGGTGGAAACAAGCTGATACCAGAGGCACAAAACACAAACAGTTGAGAAGCAGATGGTTTCCAAACAAAGCAAAAACACAATTAGTAAAAACTTTGATAATTACTGATTTATTTGTAAGCTTTGCAAGTGAAGAGTGAGAAAAAAACACAGAACAATTAGACACAAGGTATATCTGCATTTGTGGAGACAATATTTCTAAGTTTTGCATTATAATTTGTGATTTCAATACAAATCTCAGTCCAAAGCATAGATTGGAATAATGTATAAGCACTGCATGTTTACTATTATGTCTGAGTGCCTCTAGCTGGCAACCATCTTGTGGAAATTAAACCATATGGAATTTTCTCTATTCAAGGAAACACAACATGCAGTGTTACCACAGAAAAATAAGGGGGAAGAAGAAATCTTAGTTGGGAATGAGCCTTGCTTTGTAAGAACCATCTGAAGCATGTAGGGTTTCAGTATAGGGTGGAGTAAACCATAATTTACAGAATCTGCCATAACTTACAGAATCTGAGAATTAACATCAAAGGTTTCCCTTTGAGGGATTTTTCCTTTTCAAGACTGAGAAAACTGAGAGCCAATTGCTCCCATGTTCCTGATTTGTTTAATCATATTGCCTCTTCCAGATGTCACAGATGTTTATAACAAACATTCAGAGCTTGGACCATTGATCCCACAATCCTCTTACCACCTTGACGAGAGGATTCTGAATACCAAATAAGTAACGTTTCCAAGCTCTGCAAACTCCCCCTACCCTCATCATCAATAGCTGGTTCGGGTGTTCTGTTTAGTCCTTCTTTGCCTGCTTCAATAGATTACACCAGCTAATAAAGCTACATCTCAAGGAAAATCAGCACTTACTGGAATTTGCCAGTCTTTATAGTTTTACATAGCTTAACCTAAGCGAATATTGTGTAATACTCTTTGTAATAAACTTCAGAATACTGTTCTTTCAATACATGTAAATGCAAAATAATTAATGTGCAAATATATAACAATATACAAATCATTCTCTTGAAAAGAAATGGTATAGTACAGTGTTTCCCCACTTTGGGACTTCAATTCCCAGAAGCCTAAGTCAATTGCCAAAGCACTGATCAGCCAATGTACTGAATTAGGCTTCTGGGAATTGAAGTCTTCCTGTGGGGCGTGGCCCCCATGTTGAGAAACACTAGTATAGTAGCTCTTGTTTCATGTTGCTGAACTGAATATGTCACACTAGCATGCTTTACTGAAAATGCATTTTTAAAACGATGTATTAATGATTAAAGCGAGAAAGAAAAAAATCATGGATTTAGATTGTGTGATATGTTATGCACAACAATTGGATATGAAAGTTGATTTCACAAAAGCCTGACTCTTTGAATATGCTTCAAATGCTCAGAGAGCCAGTTGGAGGTGGTATTTATGGGCATCAAAGGACCTTCCCCTTCAGTAACCCAATCATCATGAAAGGATTCAAGAGCATACTGCAATGAGAACCAGCATGTTTTTCTGGTAATTATATTACCACTGTAAATGATCAAATGTTGCGAATTCATGCATTTACATTCCTTTTCATTATTAAACTGGAATCAGTGTCTGGCTGAAATCCATAACAATAAAAGCATCATCTTATATTAAAATAAATAAAACCACAATTGCTGTGGTACAAGCATAAGTTAAAAATGACTCTCAGTTTTTAAAATCTTTCTCCTCCCCCTGCCAACTAGACCAGTCCACAAGGACATTTAAACAAGGAGCACAAATAAAGTCAGTAGGATAGCCCAACCAAACTAAGTTTGGTTATGAGCTCTACCATAAACAAGTTCTAATCTTAAAATTGCCGTTCTAAGTTTTCAGCTTGGCTTCCAGAGCCAAATCTTGCTTTGGAACAGATCCTGGAAAAGTAATTTTGGACATTGAAAGAAGTGATTTTTCACCATCACCCCTTTAGTATTCGCAAAACTGTGAAATACTGCAATGATGAAATATTAAATAATATAATTGGAATCTTTGGAAGGTACAAGGCAGAAATGGCTACTGCTCCCCCCCCCCCCTCTATGTCTGACAGGTCTTGTTTTGCAATTCTTTCATTTTTCCACCCTCTCCCTGCCAATCCTAAACTCTTAGGCTATGGTCATCTACTTATTAGTCATGTGGTGGCTTAGTGGTTAAGACGCTGAGCTTGGAGACTGGAAAATTGGGGTTCGATACCCAAGTACTACATGACGGATCTTGGGGACATGAAAGGAGCCTCATCCAGGCATCCCCTGAATGGAGTTTCTCCAGCAAAATTCCTTTCAACCCTGAGTAATTTCTGGCACGAAATGTATTTTTCAATGGGATGTAATAAACTCTGTGGGGTGATCTCTGAGAAAAAAACATTTTAAATGTAGAATGCTTTTGAAGTTGATGTCATGAAGGAAATAATGCAGGCCACCATTCCTATTTTGAAAACTAGGTTCCCCCAATTAAATTGGGAAAGAGCAAGGAGGTATCTGTAACCAGATAAACAACTATGGAAAAGAATTGTCTGGTGCCATTCTTCCCTACTTCACCTAAACTTCCAAGTTTGCTTCCTTCGTCACAGCAGAGAATATAGCTACCCCTTTCAAGACCTGGCAAAGGACTTGCCAGCGTAGTTGGTGGAGGAGGGGATTTGCCCTTTGGCAGATAAAAGAGGCCATCATTTTAATACCTACTTGTACAGACACCTCTGAAATTGAGTAGGGAGGGGAGAGAGAGAGATTCTCATGAGGTTGGAAGGGAAAGCTTTTGTGTTCTTTTTTAAAAGGTCTCAGCTTGTTACATCTCCCAGAACAAATATCCCTCTTATTATTCCCTACTACTCTCTACGAAAAAGTTTGAGCCCATCTGTCAGCCCAGGAGCCTAAATTGTGTACCACCAGGTTTGAAAATATAAGACACAAAAACACAGTCAAAGGGAGCAACACGTGCATATGCTTATGCAAACCATGTACAATACTTGCAAAATTGGGTCTTTGTGAAGGTGGAAAAAGAAAGCTCTAAAGACATCAATTACAATTTCAAAGCCAGCGAACATCATTTTGACAAATTACTTTAAAGGTTGGGAGCAATATTTTGAACGTTGAATTTATCTGGCTGGGGTCTGAAATAATGTTCCAGGAGGAAGTCTTTTTGTCAGCCACTTCTCAATACTTTTATTCTATATTCAATGTTTTGGGTCCGTATAAGAAACAGAAGGTCAGGTCTCACACCTTATGCAGCTAGTGTAGCTCAGGATAAGAAAGTAAAGGCAAAGATATTGGCTGAGAAAGAGCTTAATCAACTTGTTACCTCTTCCCACTTTCCTGAGGAAGCTTTTAGGGTTTCAGTACACAGGACAGGATCTCTGAATTACTTGTCTGTTTGCCTTAGGACTGCAGTGGCTCAAGTGGCTAAGACACTGACTGGGAGGCTGAAGGTCAGCAGTTCGATTCCTGAGTACTGCAGGATGGAATAAGCTCCTGTCTTTGTCCCAGCTCCTGCAAACCTAGCAGTTCGAAAGCAAGACATTGCAAGTAGGTAAATAGGGATCACTTCAGTGAGAAGGTAAACACTGTTCCGTGCGCTCTGGTGTCTAGGCATGCCTGCCACATGTCCACAGAAACGTCTGGAGCAGCAAACAGCACTGGCTCTTCAGCTTTGAAACAGAGATGAGCACTGCACCCTAGAGTCAGATACGACTGGCTTTCGAGTAAGGGAAACCTTACCTTGCCTCGGTTTCTCTTTTGTGTGCAAAATATATTTCTGTTAAAACAAAAAACTGGTAGGAATAAAATAATGTTTTTCTCCGATGGCATCCCACTCCATCTACTGTCACTGAATCTGCCAATTCTCTTGCCATTCTCTACTACAGTTGCCCTGTGTTCTGTCCCACCACCTATAATGGGCACCAGCCATCTGTTAGCTGTGTTGTATCCTAATGTTTTCCTTTTAACAGTAAGGCATTGCAACAATTATCAAGCCTTAAAAGAAACTTGCCTTGAGAAACAGTACCTTAGCTGTTTTCTTCCTTCCTTCCTTCCTTCCGGCTAGGTTGTAGAATCACAATCATTAATGTTGTTTTTAGTGGGTTGGGTTTGGTATTTTTTAGCGGTTGTTGTTTTACCTGTTGTCATATTGTATTTTATATATGTTGTTAGCCACCCTGAGTGATGTTTTTCATCAGGAGGACGGGATATAAATTCATAAATAAATAAAGAAATCACAAATCCCAGCTTTAATCCAATCTGATGCCTTCTAGATTTTTTTTACTCCAGTTCCCATGATTTCAGCCAGCCTGGCCATATCTGGAGATAAGGGGTAAAGGTCGCCCTTACTCAAAAGCCAGTCATAGCTGACTCTAGGGTTCAGTATTCATCTCTGTTATACCCAAAGAGCCAGCGTAGTCTGTGTCTGCAAATGTTTCCATGGACATGTGGCAGGCATCCCTCAACACCGGAGTGCACAGAACACTGTTTACCTTCCCACCAAAGTGGTCCCTATTTATCTATTTGTAATTTCTTGCTTTCAAACTGCTAGGTTGGAAGGAACTGGGACAGAGATGGGCACTGACACAGTCATGCAGTACCAGGGAATCGAACTCTGACCTTCCATTCAGCAAGTTCAGCATCTTAACCACCTGAGCCACCAAAGTCCGGAGATATGGGACATGAGAATATATCTGGAGGACACTGAAGATGTAGAAACAGAGAAGACTGCTTTAACAGATCTATTAATATATATTTTTAACAAAACATATTTTGCATCGGTTCTCATTTGGAACAATGAAAGCATCACTGGATGGGGGGAGAAGAGATGGCAGCTGCACTGTAAGAAGTGTCACCTCTCAAGTGTTTTATCCCTCCATGTACACACTGCTGTGTGTATAAACATCTGAATTACTCAACAGTTCTATATCATCTCTGTGAGTAGACAGAATAGTCCGTTGTGGTGTATTGAGGCCATCATTTTAATACCTACTTGTACAAGAGCTGGAGAGAGAGACAGGCAAGCAGATGATTCACTGAGCTAAATGAGAAACATGAGGTTGATTCTCTCATGCAAAGCTATGGTAATGGAAACAGCTCAGGTGAGATCCACCCTGTGAGGTGAATACCTGCCAAACAATTCTATTTAACAAGAGCTGGAGACAGATAGACAGGTAAGCACATGATTCATTTAAAGAATTTCAAAGACATGCACACACATGAATCCATGTGCACCTCTTCATGCGTCCCTTTAGATACACATTGTTCCTCTCATGGGGGATATTGTGCTTCAGACAGGGTATTTAAACTGATGTCCAGCTTAGGCAATCACTTCTAAAATATAACCAAAAAAATGATTAAGACCTGGCTTACTTTTCAGATGGAGGCATTCTCAAGCTTCACCACAATTTGCAAAATCCGCCTCCAAAATGAAAGCAAACACCTTTCACATTTCATCAGAGGCAATCCAAGCCATTTTCATGAGTGGTTGGTCTTTTAGAAATGGTCTATGAAATTCCCAACACTTAGTGCTCTTCCTATCACAGTGCATATGCTGGTTAGTCCAAAGTTTCCCAATTATTTTTCTTAAACCCATGCTGCCTTTTAATAAACATAAAGATCTTGTGCCCTCTTCAAATCCGCTAATGCATCTTGCAATAATTTTCTTTGAAGTAGGAAAGCTCACAACTGGAAAAAAATTACAATCAAATTGATATTAAATTGACAAAAATGAATTCCTTTTGAACTTTGCCTTTTTTTGTACAATCGCAATATAGCACTGAGATAATGGAAGTGTGGCGCCAAAATGGCCGCCGCACTCTTTGCGGCCCCCCCCCCACCAGACGAAGCCATCCGGGTAGTTAGGGGCGTGGCCAGCACCCTAATAAAAGGGCTGGCCACGAGGCAGCCGTGCTGCCATTTTGGCGAAGCGACGGAGCGGAGAAGTTTTTCCCTCTTACCTCCGTCGCTCGTATCCTTCCAGGGGAAGCCTCTTTTGGGCAGCTTTTTCTCTTCTTAGGCTTCCTAGCTAACTCAGCTCAACGTGGCTCGATCGGCGCAGAGGCGCCAGCCGGGTCGGAGGACTGCGACTGCGCCCGCCCAGCAGCCACCTTTAACGGAGCCCACCGGGACCGGTGGGATGGGATCGGTGGCTCCTTGGCCCGATCCGCGGAGCGTGCAGTTTGCCCCGGACGGGGCCTCGGCCCTTGGCCCGCAAGCGATGACCACCGCCCCCGCCAGGGTCCGTGCGGCTGGGCCCGCTTGCCCGGGTGCACGGTTCCCCATGGGGGGAGCGAGCCACGGGGGTGGTTGGGTTCCCTGCCTTTGCAGGGTGTGCCCGCGGCTCCACAAGGGCCGGGCATGGGCTCTTGGCCTTATCTGACCCCCGGGACTCAGGGGCCTGGACAGGTACCCGTTACATATGGGCCGGTTGCCCATTTGCCCCCTGCTGGGGCTGGGGCCTTTGTCAACGTGGAGGCCCTTCTGGCCCGCGTTGCGGCTCTTGAAGCATCCTTGGCGAGGGCCAATCAAACAGGGGTGCCTTTGGGATTCCAGGCGCCCCCTTTGGCTGCCGAACAGCGGCCGGCGACGGGTTGGGTTGAGCCGCCTGAGGAGCGCGGGCCGGTGGCGGCCACTGCCTCGCAGCTCCCCACTAAACAGGTGCAGCAGTCTGGTGAGGGTCTGGCCCCGTCGACGAGCTCAGCTTCGGTCGTGAGCTCCGACGCCCCCAGTGGGCCGGAACCCCCGGTGGGGGCGGCCCGTGGGGGTGCATCGGGTGAGTATGCAGTTCAAGCTAGTGCATCCACACAACTGACTTCCCTGGGGGGGGGCTTTCCAATGGCCATGGCCTCGCACGGGTGGCCCGGCGGTCCAATTGCCCTCGGCCCACCCGGCGACTTCGCCCCTCACACAGGGCCCGGGTCCGGGTGGCGCCCCCTGTGTGGTGGGGAATGTGTTGGGGACCCCCGGGCTGGTACAGGCCCCCTTTGCTTTGCCCGCAGTTCCCTCCGTGCCGGTGTCGGCACTGCCAACGGCAGGGTATTCCTTGCCCCTGGGGGACCATCTGGCCCAGTCCACCAGGGAAAAGATCTGGAGGGGAGAGTATGTAGATATCTTCTCCCTTCTTAATACGGAGCCGACCAAGGAGGAGAGGGAAGGGCTGGACAAGAAGGATAAGGAGCAGGCACGTCGTCGTAAGTCGCCACGCACGTGGGCAAACTGGTTGCCAGCATACCTGATTTACATGGCCGTTTACCTCAGAGCTAGGCCGGATTTGGCCATCCCTATGGTCCAGTATCTGGACAACATCTACCGGGCCATGGTTGACTTCCCGGGTCCGTCGTGGCTGGCTTACGACGAAGAATTCCGTATGAGGATTCCACTGCACCCAGAGATGAGGTGGGATGAGCCCTGCCAGAAGCTGTGGCTTCTGTAGATGACCCCCACGCGCCCGGCGCCTGGGGAGAGATACCATTGTGGACATGCGGTCCAACGAGCAGCCTCGGTACAGGTTCCCCGCCAAGTGGCGGGGCAAGGGGGTTCCAGCCCGCCTGCTGTGCTGGACCTTCTCGTCTAATGGTTCTTGCAACAGAAAAAATTGCAAGTGCGAGCACGAGTGCCCCTCTTGTTCTGGCCCCCATGCTGCCTCCGCCTGTCCCAGGCCAGGAGGATACGGGGGCAGGGGTAGGGGTGGACAAGGGGCAGGTAGGACTGCCACGGAAGGAGCGGGTTCACCATAGGCCCCCTCCCCAATTAATGTTGACACTGCTGGAGCATTGGCTCGCATTGTACCCGAAGAAAGCAGACGCTGTGTACCTCCTTCAGGGTTTTCAACTGGGTTTCCGTATTCCTTTCACGGGGGATAGGTCACCGCAAGACGCACCCAACCTTTTGTCAATTAGAGGAAGGGAGGAGGTGGCTGCCGCCAGCATTAATAAGGAGGTTGCTGCGGGCAGGGTCGCTGGCCCTTTCCCCGCGCCCCCTTTCCCCAACCTTAAAGTGTCCCCTCTAGGACTAGTGCCCAAGAAGTCCCCGGGCGAGTTCCGCCTGATTCATCACTTGTCCTACCCAGCCGGTCATTCGGTCAATGGTGCTATCCCTGAGGACCTTTGTTCTGTCGGGTATACATCATTTGACCAGGCATTGCGCATGGTGCGCTCATGTGGCCCGGGTGCACTGTTGACTAAGTGTGACATTAAGTCGGCTTTTCGTCTCCTGCCGGTGCACCCGGGTGACTTTGAGTTGCTGGGTTTCAAATTCCGGGGTGAATATTATTTTGACAAAGCCATGCCATTCGGCTGTTCCATATCCTGCTCGGTTTTCGAGCGTTTCAGTACATTCCTGCAGTGGGCATTTGTCCGTAGGTCAGGGTCTCGGTCTGTAGCCCATTACCTGGATGATTTTGTTCGGGGCTGAACGGGGCTGGGACACGTGCACACGTCTCCTCACCACATTTCAGACGCTAATGCAGGAACTCGGTATCCCTTTAGCGCCCGAAAAGACCGAAGGCCCCTCTAATAAGTTAGTATTCCTGGGGGTGGAGATTGACACGGTAGCGCAGGCGTCTAGGTTGCCGGAAGACAAGGTGTCAAGGATAGTGGCCCTTATATCGGACTTGCTGGCTAAGCGCAAGGCATCCCTTCGGGAACTGCAGGTGCTACATGGACACCTTAATTTCGCTTGCAGGGTGGTCGCACATGGCAGGGCATTTGCTCGGCGCTTGTGCGACGCCAGGGCAGGCTTATCCAGGCCCCATCATAGGGCGAGATTGACACGGGGCATCAGGACAGATATGCACATATGGCTCCAGTTCCTGAGGGAGTTCAATGGGGTCTCATTTTGGAGGTCCGACCTCCTGGCTTCACCTCAATTTCAGTTTCAGTCTGATGCCTCGGGATCCCTTGGTTATGGGATGTACTTCAATGGGAAGTGGGCCTATGCTGGATGGCCACCAGCCTGGTCAGGCACGGGTCGCCTGAGGGATCTCACATATTGGGAACTTTTCCCATACCGGGGGCTTTGATGCTATGGGGTGAGGAGTGGGCCAACTCTGTGGTGCATTTCTGGTGTGACAATGCGGCCGTTGTCCGCATTGTCAACTCACAGACCTCTAAATCTACCAGGGTCATGGTCCTCGTGCGCCAGTTTGTATTGCGCAGCCTGCGCCTCAATGTACTGTTCAGGGCCAGGCATGTCCCGGGGGTGAATAATGATATTGCTGACGCTTTGTACCGCCTCCAGATATCCCGGTTCCGTGCCTTGGCCCCGGATGCGGAGGAATTTCCCTCGCCCTCCCGGAGGAGATATGGACTTTTGGCAAGGAGAGGTGAACCGGGCGATTGGCTTGTCACTAGCGCCACGCACGCGTAAGGCGTATCACCATGCATTAGTTTCTTGTCAGACATTTTGTACACAATTCAGCTGCCAGATACCTGGCCGATCCCGGTGGCCCACATCCTCCGTTTATGGTTTACCTGCATGCCCAGGGCCTTGCACCCCGCACCATAGCATCCAGGCTGTCGGCGCTGGCTTTTATGGCCAAGGTGGGAGGTCATGCGGATAGTACCACTGATTTCCGTGTGAGACACTTTTTGGTGGGGTGGGTGCGGGAACGTGGGCGTAGCCTGGACGACCGTCACCCAATTTCCCCTGAGGTTCTTACCCAACTGGCACGGGGCTGGCATGACCTATGTTTCGATAGGTATGAGGCACCCCTGTTTCATGTGGCTACAACGGTGGCCTTTTTTGGAGCGCTCCGCATCAGCGAGCTTGTGATGCTGTATAAGGCGGATGCAAGTCGTAGGGCACTGGAACTCGAAGATGTCTATGTTGCAATGATTGGGCTCAGTTGAGGATACGCTCCTCTAAAACAGATCAGCACGGCGTAGGCAGTTGAGTAATACTGCTACGATGTTCCTTGGAAGACATCTGTCCGGTTGGTGCCCTACAGGAGTTTCTTGCACTGTGTGGCACGCACCATGCCCCGTTTTTTCTGTCACCAGGGTGGGTCTCCCCTCACTCAACCATTCCTGCAGGATGGGGGTGGTTTCTACTGCGGCTACTTTTGGGTACTCTGGGGCTGAAATACGCCGCATGGGAAGGTGGGGATCACATTGTTTTCAGTTTTTGTGTTCACCCTCTTCAACCGTGAGTACCAGTTTAGTCACTGCAATGTTTCTCACCCCCCCTTTTTTCCTTGACAGACCCTGGGTGTCGTTTTACACCGGTGACAGTAGGGCTGGTGGGCCGTTGCCACGTGCACAGGGCAGCGCGTTACGCTGCACAGGGCAGCGCCTTACGCTGCACAGGGCAGCGCGTTACGCTGCGGCGACAGAGTTGGACCCCGACTGGGACTGGGTGCACCCGCACATCTCAGGTGGTGTGGTAAGCGCGGCATGTTATGGCAGGAACTGTTGCCATTCCTTTTCTACATCAGGGATGCTGACTCGCCTGATGTCCTGGTTATTCACCTTGGGGGCAATGGTTTCGGACAGGTCACTGGCCTATCGTGGAAGCTCGCGATTTGCAGTCACCTGGCCTACTCACATTATGTGTGGCCTGCCACACCCCTCATTTGGTCGGACATGATACCGCAGTACGCTTACAGGGGAGCGTTTTGCCTCCAGGCGCTTGACCGGGCTCGTCGCTCCAGGGCTATTGCCCGGTTCCTTTTTGACATGGGTTGGGGACGCGTCATTCGCCTCCCCGCCATCAGTCTGCAAAATTATGAGCTTTATTCAGGGGAGGGGGCCCATCTGTCGCGAGGAGGTATGGACCTCCTGCTGAGTGATTGGCGAGCAGGCCTGTCGACCGAGCTGACGGTCTTGGGGGGGGGGCGTCGAGCCTTTATTGAAGCCTCTCCGGGTGGCGGGTAGCACTGGTAAGGTAAACATTTATGACCCACAGGTATCCGGCAGGTTCGCAATTGACTGGACAACATTAGATAGGCATAAGTTGTTTAAACGTTGTCCGGTCAACGACGAACCAGGCGAGGGGGTGATGGTTACCACTAGACAGCTGGAATCACCCCCTGATTTTATGGATACACGTCAGAGGGTGGGGTCATTAGTTAGATATTGACTACGGTCAACAATTTGTTTGTTGTCAACAAACAAATTGATACAAATAGATACATTGTAACAATTGCCGTTGGCAATTTTGGGTGGTACCTTACCAGTGTTACTTCGGCCTGCTTGCCTTAAGAATTATGATTGGTCGTTTTACCAATAGAAATTTATAATTCGGACTAGGGCATGAATCAATAAATGTGGCCCAATGCCGTTATCCACTTTCATTTGTGTCTGAGTCCATTATTGGGGGGGTGCGCCTGCAATGGAAGCGTGGCGCCAAAATGGCCGCCGCGCTCTTTGCGGGCCCCCCCCCCACCGGACGAAGCCATCCGGGTAGTTAGGGGCGTGGCCAGCACCCTAATAAAAGGGCTGGCCACGAGGCAGCCGTGCTGCCATTTTGGCGAAGCGACGGAGCGGAGAAGTTTTTCCCCTCCACCCCCTCCCTAGTTAACAGTGTGATTTCTTTGTCGCTTCGGGGCCGTGTGGGAATTTTTGGCTGGGACTCGCAATTGGCCTTGAGTCCTGGCTTTTTTGCCCATCCCACACTGTTGCTATGGTTTGATATAGGGGTTTGTTCTGTGCTGCTGTTGACTTTGGTCACATGGGCGGGTAGCACTGGTAAGGTAAACATTTATGACCCACAGGTATCCGGCAGGTTCGCAATTGACTGGACAACATTAGATAGGCATAAGTTGTTTAAACGTTGTCCGGTCAACGACGAACCAGGCGAGGGGGTGATGGTTACCACTAGACAGCTGGAATCACCCCCTGATTTTACGGATACACGTCAGAGGGTGGGGTCATTAGTTAGATATTGACTACGGTCAACAATTTGTTTGTTGTCAACATACAAATTGATACAAATAGATACATTGTAACAATTGCCGTTGGCAATTTTGGGTGGTACCTTACCAGTGTTACTTCGGCCTGCTTGCCTTAAGAATTATGATTGGTCGTTTTACCAATAGAAATTTATAATTCGGACTAGGGCATGAATCAATAAATGTGGCCCAATGCCGTTATCCACTTTCATTTGTGTCAGAGTCCATTATTGGGGGGGTGCGCCTGCAAAGAAAGATAAAAGAAAAGCAATACATGTTCATATGTTATGCAGTGATAAATTTCTGTGCACTAAGAACTGGAAATTGCTTTTCTTCTTTTCCAAACTAAAACTGATAGTAAGGTCACCCTTGCTTGAAAGCCAGTTGTATCCAGCTCTAGGATTCAGTGCTCATCTCTGTTTATAACCAAAGAGCCAGCACTGTCTGCATCTGCAGACATTTCCATGGACATGTGGAAGGCATGCCTCAAAACCAGAGCACAAAGTACGGTGTTTACCGTCCCACTTAAATGGTCCTCATTTACCTAAGTGCAATTTCTTGCTTTCAAACTGCTAGGTTGGCAGGAGCTGGGACAGAGACAGGTGCTCATTCCATCATGCAGTACCTGGGAATCGGACTCCGACCTTCCAGTCAGCAAGTTCAACATCTTAACCACTAAGCCGCTGCATTAGCAATCCCATTAATTGTGCAAAAGATGAACTCAAAAGATGAATTCATAAACATAGACACAAGTAGAGGGGAAGGCATGTGACTATAATAGCAACCTTTTTACTTCTGACTTTCTTATACTGATCAAGGGCGTAACCAGGAGGGAAACCTACATAAATGTTTCTTTTGAGAAACTGACGTTCCTTAAATTAACTTAACAATGCTGTGCAGGAACAAATGCATGTCTTTTGGGGTTATTCGAGTGGTGGACATCACAGGGCCGCCATTACAGAGGGACCATCAGGGCTCCCGTCCCAGGCCCAGAGATGACGGGGGCCTGGCGCCACCAGGAAACCACTGATCTGCGCATGTGCAAACAAATTACATGTGCGCAGGAAACCATGGGCCGTGGCCAAAATATTGTGGGGGGGGGCGCATCCCGGGCCCAGAAATTTCTGATGCCAGCCCTGGGGCATCAGCAGGTTTGCACCAGTTCGCCAGAACCAGGGTTTTCCCTCTGGCCATGCCCACCACACCACGCTCACAGTGTGGTAGTAAAAAGTTTTGGGGTCCACCATTGGGTTATTCAATATTTCTGTATTGAGCTATTCTCCTTACTAATTTTTAATTGCATAGGTCAATTAAAAACAGGACACATGCCACAACAAAGTAGTCAGGCTGATGTTGTTGTTGTTCAGTCACATAGTCAATTCCGACCCTTTGCGACCCCATGGACCATTTTCCTCCAGGCACCTCTGTCCTCCACCATCCTCCTCAGCCCGCCCAGCTCTGTGCCCATTGTGTCCACAATACCATCTAGCCATCTCATCTTTGGATGCCCCCTTCTTCTCTTGCTCTCCACCTTTCCAAGCATCAAGGCCTTCTCAAGTGACTCCTCCCTTCTCATTTGATGTCCAAAGTACTTTAGCTTCATCTTCACTATTTGTCCCTCCAATGAACAGTCAGGGTTGATTTCTTCTAATATTGACCTATTTGTTCTCTTTGCTGTCCAGGGTACTCTCGGGACTCTCCTCCAAATAGCATGTGACTGCTCTTATCTCGTATGAATCTTCATTTACTATGTCAGGCTGTTACAATAAAATCTGACTTGCTGGCAACATAGTCTGTCAACAGTTTAAGATCAACCCAGTGACTCAGTAGGAATCTGTCAGCCTTAAAGGCAGAAACTTGGAGTCTCTGGGTCTGCACATGCAGATGCAAGTTTGCCCCAGGTAATAAGGTGTTGTCGTACACTTTGTGTGACCTTTGATCAAAAGACAGCTGTTGTCACACAATTTTACAACCACATGAAATAAATGACTCTGGGACTTGAAGAAAGTGGATTGGGTGATTTTGTTCCACCCCAATAAAATTATGCTCATTTCAAGGTTTTTCAAATACTTCAAGTGAAGACTTATGGGGGGAAATTGTTACTCTGGAACACCTACACTTCCACAACCTGATGCACTCCATATGTTTTGAACTATAGTTCCCAGAATTCGCTTGTACAATGAAAAGCTAATGATGGCATCCAAATTCTTCACCCAAACTGTGTGTAGGCATGCAGATATCATCTGTTTATAACACATGAAGAAACACCTACACATAATGACAACTGCAGAAAAATGGAGATGAGCGCCCAAGCTTTAAAAGGAAGAACCAAGCTATGCCCTTTCCATCTGGAATTTTGAAAAAGAACAGCAATTCCTCAAGACTTTAACAGAATGCCCCTTGATCTGCAAACCTGACTTGGTTGGAGCTGCAGAATAGTCTCTAGGACAGGGGTTCCCAAACTATGGCCCACAGGCCAGATTCGGCCCTCGATGCCAATTCATCTGGCCCACGCCACCCTCATCGCTCTCAGGAGCAGAAGCAGAAGTAAAATGTGCCAGTATGGCATCGGGGGCTGGATCTGGCCTGTGGGCCATAGTTTGGGTACCCCTGATTTAAGCAGAGAAAATGGCAGCCTAAATATATATCTCATCCTGTTACAAAACATATATATCGCAAAACAGATTGCAAGGCACGTTTTACTTTTGCTTCCAGTGGGAGGACCGGCCCGCATCCTGAAAAGTTTGGGCACCCCTGCTCTAGGAGGTGAGTGGGCTATGGTGGGACACATAGAGAAGAGGGATATCCATTTTTGCTCATGGGATCATTTGTTGGATGCCTGCAAACAAAGAGACGCCTCCGCCTCAAAAGACCTTTTATCTTTCTACCTGTCACTTTATTTTGTAAGAAAAAAATGATATTACACTTGGTATCTGAGGCCCTAACCCTGCTCCATTCTAACTGCCATCTAACTTCCCCATACCCATACCATAAACATGTGAAAATTTCCCCATTTCCCTCATGGCTGCAAGTCACTTTTGCACCATGATGTGGCTATCCATATACAAGTATCCTGTATTGGGTGGGATTTCCCACCGCCATCCTGTATTTGAATGGCGAGAAAAGGGCTTACTGTGCATGCGCTGCCACCGTGTGCATGCGCAAATGGGTTACTGCACATGCGCGGACACAGTGCGTATGCACAAATGGGTTCCTGCGCATGCATGGACATGGTGCACATGCACAAATGGGTTACTGCACATGTGCAGTCATGCATGTGCAGTAATTTCCCATATTTTGTGGAGCCACGCTTGATGGGTATGACAAGGAGTAGACAAGCCTAAGGTGAACGGTGGGAGGTGGATTTAAATAATTACATTTTCAATTAACTGGCCTTATATTTAGAAAAAGCAAAGGAAAGAAAAGTGAGTAAATCATTTATTTATGCTGCTCATGCTAGGGACATAATTTATTCATTCTCTTGATATATTTCTTTTTAGTAGCTGCACATCACAGTTGGCCAAGCTTGGATCTGAATGCCGCAAAAAAATTCCCCAAACCCACATTAGTTTTTGAGCAGCTTTTCAACACGTCACACAAGCATAACATGTGTGTATAGACAAAAACACAGACAGTAACGTTTCCATTCATTTAAGGCGAGAGAGAAAAAGAAAAGAAACACCATGTATAATTTAGCATTCCTGCCTTTCTATGTGCTTTATGCAGCAGTTTAACAATGCAGTACAAAGTGAAGTGAAATTGGAGGAGAGAAAAGCTAATCATACAGCAATAGAGCTTGAATCCATCTTCTTGAGATTATTTGGGTTAATTGCCAGGAACCAATATGGCAATTTCAAGGTTAAATGCCCCCAAAATATAATCATTTGAATTTAGCATGTCACAAGCATGAATGTAAAGAAGGTGCACTTTAATGGGCCTGTAGAAGTGATGTAGGTAGATTTTGGGGATTTTAAGATAATTAATAAGGGTTTCTGGGTCCTTGTTGTACAAAAGCAGCAATATTAGAAGCAACTACTGTAAATAACAATGCTGAAATGGAGGAAGTCTGGGCCATGAATGAATTACCAAGACAAGGAAGGACTTTGATTTCCACCTAGTTTTTACATTCCAATTAAATTCCAGAACTCGAGTTTTATAACTCTATGTTTTTCCAGCAGACTCCAGTGTCTGGATTTTGGGATTCTGGGGGAAAGCAACAACAGGACCCTGAATTGAAGTCTTCTGACTACTATTGTAGAACTTAAAGGAATTACAGCAAGAACATGAATCTAGCTGTACATTCAGGACTGTGTTTCTAAGGTCTGTTTTGGACATGGTAGAGTCACTATTTACCTTGTGGCTTATATGTCTTCCACATTTGGTGTAGTCGGTCACAGCTGCTACATAATTTGTGTGGTGTTGGGACACAGTCATATTTCTGTAAGAGGGAAAGAAGGTACGGCTTGAACAACCAGTTGGAAGCTCTCCAGTTATGGTTAAATATATAGCAACATGAGGTTTCTGCTAAATCTTATTCATTTCACCGTAAGCAGTGAGCCCCTGCTTCTCCAGCCTTTCATGAACCTTAAAACCTTGCTTCTTGACAAAGAGGTTGGGCACCACAGCAGGCTCAGAAGTGGGAGGGAGAACGTCCCAGTTTTATTGGCACTGGATACCAAAGTACTCTGCTAGGTAAATGGCCCAAGCATTTCAAAACATTCTCTGGATGTTGTTGAACTGCAGGCCCTATTAATCTTAGCCATCATTGCCAGTGGCAAAGAGATAATGAGTGTTGCAACCCAACATCTTCTGGAGGGTTGAACTCTTCTTTTAGAAAGTCTGAATGGTTGAATTGCATTACTGTGTTATCTATATATTTGAGAGCCACTATAGTGCATGGACAAAGTTAAAATTCTCAGTCACCCATGGAAACTCTCTGGTGGTTCGCAATAGTAACTCATGCCTTAAGAACTCAGAAACTATATTATATTGAAATCAACCCAGACTGCTCCTTGGAAGGACAAATACTGGATCTGAAGCTCAAGTATTTTGGCCACCAAATGAGAGGAGAGGACTCACTGGAGAAGGCCCTGATGCTAGGAAAGATCAAAGGCAAAAGGAGAAGGGGGCGGCAAAGGATGAGATGGCTAGACAACATTATTGATGCAGTGGGCATAGATCTGGGCAGATTCCAGAGTATGGCTGATGACAGAGGAGCCTGGAGTGTGGTGGTCCATGGGGTTACAAAGGGTTGGATTTGACTGTGCAACTGAACGACAATGTGCTGAAAGTGGCTAGACAGCATATAATGGCAAGAAAATGTTTGCACAAAGGATTGGGTAATACAGAACACCTGCTGGGAAAACATTTTTATCTCAATTAAATGTTACTATCTAAACAATGTCTGTACCTGCTCAGGTTAATCAATATGACTCCAGAGATAAAAACTATTTTGCATAATTATGTTGGGTCAGCTGCAACCAACTGCAACACCAGAATACTGCTGACAATGTTAGGGGCTTTATTTTATGCAATCAAAAACATTGCAGGATTTTCCTAATTCTTATGTACATTCAACTCTAGAAGCCAGCCCCCATTAAATATCATATATTAAATCAATAAAAGAATAAAAACACTAGAGCCATCTGTTAAAAAGTGCACTCATCATGCAATTAGTTGTACAATTTATATTTTAAAATGCAAGCCTGTCAGCACTTGAGTTATAAATGATGAATAATCGGGGAACTGTAATTCTGCAAGTGAAGAAAGGACTGCATGCCCATATAGCAATAGCAGTTACATTTTATAAACACTCTGGGCAGTTCACAAGGTAATTAGCATTTCTGCCCCCAACACACTGGATACTCATTCTACTAACTTTGGAAGAATAGATGGCTGAGTCAACCTTGAGCCCACTAGAATGAAACTCGGATTGCAGGCAGAGTTTTGGCTGTATTAACCATGACGGCTCTAGCCTATTCGAGCTTTGCATTGTTCTATGCAGCCCTGTACTATTGTTGGCTGTTGTCATGCAGCTAACATAAAAAGGCCAATCAAAAGAAAGGTGAGGAAATTTTTCACAAGCCTCAGAAGGCTGGATGCAGCTTTAGGCTGCCTAATCCTCTTCTAGCTCAATTTCTGCTTCACTCTTTCGAAAGTTGAAAAGATAAATATTGCATAACCAGATCTAGCTACTCCATATTGCAAAGTTCCATCACTGTCCAAGAAAGGGCATTTTAATAATAAGAAAAAGCTTAAACTGCAATGTCTGACAGCTCTTGGTCTAATGAAAGATAGAAAAAGTGTTTGAGATGCTCTCAGAATGTGGATTTTTGTTGACTGCGCCGTACAAGCCGGCAGTAGTTTAGAAACCTGCCTTTGAATAGATGTCAAAAGTTGCTGATGACAACAGCAAAAAGGAAGCAACTATTTTGGCACCACATAGCTGTGAAAATCTTTCTCACCTGCTACTACACATTGCTCACATGTATAGAGGACCAGCCTGAAGAAATTGTCAGAATGAATCCCGCCCATTGTATAATGACAACTTTTGAAGTGCAAATGCTCATTTTAAGAATTCCCACAACCTGCTCTTCTCTCCTCGCTGCCAATAGAGTCCATACATGCAAAGCACTGGATCAGTCTATATTAAGTAAGGAGAGGGACAGGTTTTCTGTAAAGTAAATGGCTCTTAATTGCCCAGTTCATAAGCAAATCACCCTTAAACACGCCACATGACAACAGAGGTAGTTTGCAACATGTTCATGGGGAAATCTACCACTACCCCCAGCTGCTGCAAAGACTGAAGATCAGCTCAGCAATAACAGGAAAGCCTGGAGGGTTCATAGCACACCCCGTACTCAGAAACACTCTGGGCATCCACTCTGTGAGCTCTATGCCTGTTACACTAAAAAACCCCCCCCCCCCATTTTTTTGACCTGCTGAAAATCAATGCATTGACAACTTTCTGAATAATAAGAATTATATATATGTCATTGGGGGGGGGATCAGAATTTTAGAGATGCCTAGGTTGGGGCATGGCCAGTATTAAACTTGTGTAATTCTTCTGTAAGTGATTATTAGCAATTTCTTCATTCACTTTTATAAAAAGTCATTTCAAATTATTGTTGTTTTCTGCCAGAAACATGCTATCATCTGCATATTTTAAATTATTGATGTTTCTCCCATTATTTTTACAATTCCTCCATCTGAATCTATTCCAGCTTTTCATATTATACATTCCACATACAGACTGAACAAAGGTGTCTGACACCTTTGCATCCAGGAAAGCAGTCTGTCTCTCCATATTCCTTCCTAAGAGTAGCTTCTTGTCCTACTGTTATCAAGTAAGTGTTGAGGCACCCCCATTTCTTTCAGAACCCCCCACAGTCTGGGTTTGCTTTTTTGAGATGTTTCTTTCCTTGTTGTTCAGTCGCACAGTCGGCTCCGACTCTTTGCGAACCGATGGACCATTGCCCTCCAGGTACCTCTATCCTCCACCATCCACCTCAGCCCGCCCAGCTCTGTGCCCATTGTGTCCACAATACCATCTAGTCTTCTCAAGGTAACACAAAAGATCCGAAACCCTTTCGATACAGGATTTTTCAAAAGTTTTCTTCAGGGATCTAAATAATAAGTTGATGCAATTACTAATAGTCATAAACATACAAGATATATATACACACAAATATATATACAACTATATACATGATCTTGGATACATAGAATATACATACCAATAGTGTTGTATCAGTGATAAGGTTTTAAAGCATTATATCGCGTCCTAGACCTCCCTAGTAAATTCTTTTGGTGTCGACGGACGTTATGTTATCTAACTCCAAGGACATTTTTAAAGAGAAAATCTCCCACAGCTGGTTAATCACAGAAAACAACTAAAATCAAGCTCTTGATTTAGCCCATATGGGTGCAGTGTGTTGAAACGGTGAATGAAGAAACTCTCCCTCTGTCTTAAAGCAATATCCATATTAATATGCTGATAAGGTTGTTGTTTAATGATTTCCAAAACCACAAATTTAAAATCTTTGTCATTATGGTTTGCTTCAATAAAGTGGTTGACTAGAGGTGCAGACAGGTTCTGATTACGGATTTTAGACCTGTGTTCCCCCACCCTAGTTTTAATTTTTCGGGAAGTAACCCCCACATAACCCAATCCACAGGGACAGGTTAGTAGATAGATACAGCCCGAACTGTTGCAATTTGAGAAATGGTTTAGATGTAAAATATAATTGCTGCTATGGATCGAGACCATTTTAGTTTGCCAAGCCAAAGAACAATGTGTACATTGACCACATTTAAAATGCCCTGTTACTAATGGTTGCTTAGGTAAAGATCGAGCTGAATGGTCCGTTCTGCTAACTATCTGCTGAATAGATTTTGATTTCCTCAAGCCTATTCGAGGTGGAGAAGAGCAACCTGTTATATGGTTAACAATGTGCCAATGTTTGTTGATAATGTTCTGGATCTGGTTTGACAATGGAGAAAAAACAAATGAACAGTGAAGCCTGTTCTCAGGTATCCTGACTTTATTGTGGAGCAATCTGTCCCTTGGAATAGCCCTAGCTCTAATTAGGTTTTCTTTAATTACATTATCTGGATAACCTTTCTGTTGTAGAAAGGAGGTAATGCTGTTACTAGCTTTTTCGAAGTCACACTCCAAAGAGGAGTTCCTTTTTGCTCTTAAAAATAATCCATAGGGCAGATTATATTTCAGGTGATATGGATGGAATGATTTGAAATCCAAATATGCATTTCTATCCGTCTTCTTTCTATATAAACTGACCCCCACTAGCCGCTCTGTTGAAATATAGGTATTAACATCTAAAAATGGTATTGAAGCTGCCCCAATGTTATGAGTGAACTTAATATTCATATTGAGAGTGTTGACCCAATCCACAAATAGAGGTGCAATACCCAAATCATTAACAATAAAGAAAAGGCCATCTAAAAAACGTTTATAAAAAATAATGTGTTGAAAAAATGGATTATTCTCTTCATTAAGGAGAAACTCTTCTTCAAATTTAATCATATACAGGTTGGCCAGAGAGGGTGCTACTGAGCTCCCCATGGCCACTCCTTTAATCTGTAAATAAATTGTTTTGCCATATCTGAAGAAATTATGATCTAAAACTAAATCTAGAAGCCCCAGTAAAAAATGAGTGGGGGGGGGGGTTGTAGCTCATTGCGTGTTTCCAGAACCCCATTTACTATTTCTTTAATATCATCCAAAGGCACGTTGGTGTAAAGTGCCTGGACATCCATAGTAATGAAGCCCCCACCTCTGGGTATTTGCACACCTTCTACTTTGCACACCTTCTACAAATAATGCTTTCCAATAGCAAAGCTGGAGAAGTTTATTCCACCCATATACAGAATAACAGTGCAAATATCTTAAATGAAGAGCATCTGTCAACTGTAGTGGGTAGGAAGAGCTTATTGTTGACACTGGACTGGCCTGTGCTACATCCTCACATTCATACTCTGTGTTAAACATGGCAGAGATGGAGAATTCTCCTCTACCACCTGCCATTTATATGTTGGCTGGCTGGATAGCATAGTGCTCACTACGAAGACAAAAATCATGACTGTAAGAGAACTACACTACTCAAATGGTGTCAATGAAGAAATTGAAAGAGTGAAATATTTTTGTACACTTTGGTTTGATCATCAATCCAAATGGAAACTCCATCCAAGAAATCAGGAGGGGATTGAGATTCAGAGGGCAGCAATCAAGGAAGTAGGAAAGATCGTCAAGTGTAACAATGTGTCATGGGAGACCAAGAGCAAGATCATCCATATTCTTGTATTCCACATCACCATGTATGATTAACCAGCATGTTGGAGGCAAAATGCTAATACCCATGTGAACTACCCAGACAGTGCACTAAGCACTATACACTAAGTCTAAAAGTGTAATTGCTATTGCTATGTATGGGTTTAAATTGAGGATCACAGCTCTTGAGTACAGGACATTTTGGAGAGTACTCATTGACAGGGTCACCATAGGTCAGAGGCAACATGATAGCATGTAACAACAACAGCTTGCAAAGACATGAAAGTCAATTTGCAAAGCATTGAAAAATTTATATTGCAATAGTTAAACATAAACTATAGCCCAGAAGGTTGTTGCATATTAATGCACAGCTTGCTCACAACCAGCAATTCCAATGTATCACATAGTCTAGATCCATGATGGTGAACCTTGGCACTCCAGATGTTCTTGGGATTCAATTACCAGAAGCCAAGCCCCCATGAATCCACACGAATGGGTTTGCTGCGATTTGTCCAGTCCATGTCGCCCCCGTTGCTCCTGGAATTGAAGTGCAAGAACATTTGGAGTGCCAAGGTTCACCATCACAGGTCTAGATCATTAGGTCCCAACCTATTTTTGGCCATGCCCCACCTAAGCACCTCTAAAATCCTGATGTGACACCCCTCTGTGACATTTAACTATTAGTATTCAAGAAGTAACCTGGGCGACTTTGAGTTGCTGGGTTTTTAAGTTCCGGGGTCAATATTACTTTGATAAGGCCATGCCTTTTGGCTGTTCCATATCACGCTCAGCCTGCGAGCATTTCAGTACATTCCTACAGTGGGCTTTCGTCCGCTGGTCAGGGTCCCGGTCTGTAGCCCATTACCTGGATGAATTTTATTCGGGGGTGAACGGGGCTGGGACACGTGCACACGTCTCCTCAACACATTTCAGACGCTAATGGAGGAACTCGGTGTCCCTTTAGCGCCCGAAAAGACCGAGGGCCCATCTACTAAGCTAGTATTCCTGGGGGTGGAGATTGCCACGGTAGTGCAGGCTTCTAGGTTGCCGGGGGATAAGGTGTCGAGGATAGTGGCCCTTATCTCGGACTTGCTTGCTAAACGCAAGGCATCACTGAGGGGACTGCAGGTGCTACATGGTCACCTCAATTTCGCTTGCAGGGTCGTCGCACCGGGCAGGGCATCTGCTCAGCGCTTGTGCGACGCCATGACAGGCTTATTTAGGCCCCACCATAGGGTTAGACTCACCCGGGGTATCAGGGCAGATATGCTTATCTGGCTCCAGTTCCTGAGGGAGTGCAATGGAGTATCATTTTGGAGGTCTGACCTCCTGGCTTCCCCTCGCTTTCAGATACAGTCCGATGCTTCGGGATCCCTGGGTTATGGGATGTACTTCAATGGGAAGTGGGCCTATGGTGGGTGGCCACCAGCCTGGGCAGGCATGGGTCGCCTGCGTGATCTCACGTACCTGGAATTTTTCCCTATCCTGGGGGCTTTGATGCTATGGGGCGAGGAGTGGGCCAACTCGGTTGTCCATTTCTGGTGTTACAATGCGGCCGTTGTACACATTGTCAACTCACAGACTTCCAAATCGCCCAGGGTCATGGACCTAGTGCGCCAGTTTGTGTTGCGCAGCCTGCGCCTCAAGGTCCTCTTCAGGGCCAGGCATGTCCCGGGGGTCAATAATGATATCGCTGACGCTTTGTCCCGCCTGCAGATCTCCCAGTTCCGTGCCTTGGCCCCGGATGCGGAGGAATTTCCCTCGCCACTCCCGGACGAGATATGGACCATTGGCAAGGAGAGGTGAACCGGGCGATTGGCTTGTCACTAGCGCCATGCACATGTAAGGTGTATCACCACGCATTCAATTCTTTCGGAGATTTCTGTACCCAATTCTGGCTGCCAGAGACCTGGCCGATCCCAGTGATCCATGTACTTCGGTTCATGGTTTACCTGCATGCCCAGGGCCTTGCACCTCGCACCATAGCATCTAGGCTGTCAGTATTGGCTTTTATGGCCAAGGTGGGCGGTCATGTGGATAGTACCGCTGACTTCCGTGTGAGACATGTTTTGGAGGGGTGGGTGCGGGAGCGTGGGCGTTGCCCGGACGACCGCCACCCGATTTCCCCAGGGGTTCTTACCCAACTGGCCCGGGGCTGGCATGGCCTCTGTTTTTGATAAGTACGAGGCAGCCCAATTCATGCGGCTACGACGGTGGCCTTTTTGGAGCGCTCCGCATCAGCGAGCTTGTGATGCTGTCTAAGGCGGAAGCAAGTCGTAGGGCTCTGGAACTCGAGGATGTCTATGTTGCCAAAGACTGGGCTCAGTTGAGGATACGCTCCTCTAAGGCAGATCAGCATGGCGTAGGCAGTGGTGTAAGACTGCTATGGTGTTCTTTGGCAGACATCTGTCCGGTTGGTGCCCTACAGGAGTTTCTTGCACTGCGTGGCATCCACCATGGCCCGTTTTTCTGTCACCAAGATGGGTCTCCCCTTATTAAATTTCAATTTTGGAGGGTGCCAGGAAGGCACTAGACAGTGTTGGCCTCTCTGGGGCTCGTTGCGGCACCCATTCGTTCAGGATAGGGGTGGCTTCTACTGCAGCTGTTTTTGGGTACTCCGGGGCTGACAAACGCCGCATGGGAGGGTGGGGATCACAATGTTTTCAGTTTTGTGTTCGCCCTCTTCAACCGTGAGTACCAGTTTAGTCACTGCACTGTTTCTCCCCCCCCCCTTTTTTTTTCCTTGACAGACCCTGGGTGTCGTATTACACCGGTGACAGTATGGCTGGTGGGCCATGGCCACGTGCACAGGGCAGCACGTTACGCTCCATGGGGCAGCGCGTTACGCTGCATGGGGCAGCGCGTTACGCTGCACAGGGCAGCGCGTTATGCTGCGGCGACAGAGTGGGGACCCCGACTGGGACTGGGTGCATCCGCACGTCTCAGGTGGCATGGTAAGCGCGGCATGTTATGGCGGGAACTGTTGCCATTCCTTTTCTACATCAGGGATGCTGACTCGCCTATGTCCTGGTTATGTACCTTGGGGGCGATGGCTTGGGACATGTCACTGGCCTATCGCCGAACCTTGCGATTCGCAGTGACCTGCCCTACTCACAGTATGTGTGGCCTGCGACAACCCTCAATTGGTCGGACACGATAGCGCGGTACGCTTACAGGGGAGCGTTCGGCCTCGGGGCTCTTGACTGAGCCGACGCTCCGTGAACGGGGCTATTGCCCGGTTCCTTTTCAACAAGGGTGGGGGACGCGTCATTAGCCTCCCCGCCATCAGTCTGCAAAATTACGAGCTTTACTCAGGGGATGGGGCCCATCTGTCGCAGGGAGGTATGGACCTCTGGTTAGTGGACTGGCGAGCAGGCCTGGTTGATCGAGCTGACGTTCTGGGGGGGGGCCTCGAGCCTTCTTTGAAGCCCCTCCGTGTGGCGGGTAGCACTGGTAAGGTAAACATTTATGACCCACAGGTATCCGGCAGGTTTGTAATTGACTGGACAACACTAGACAGGCATAAGTTGGTTAAACGTTGTCCGGTCAACGACGAACTAGGCGATGGGGTGATGGCTACAGCTAGACAGCATGCATCACCCCGTGATTTTATGGATACGCATCAGAGGGTGGGGTCATTAGTTAGATATTGACTACGGTCAACAATTTGTTTGTTGTCAACAAACAAATTGATACAAATAGATACATTGTAACAATTGTCGTTGGCAATTTTGGGTGGTACCTTACCAGTGTTACTTTGGCCTGCTTGCCTTAAGAATTATGATTGGTCAATTACCAATAGAAATTTATAATTCGGACTAGGGCATGAATCAATAAATGTGGCCCAATGCCGTTATCCACTTTCATCAGTGTCTGAGTCCTTTATTGGGGGGTGCGCCTGCAATGCGAGCGCGGCGCAAAAATGGCCACCGCGCCCTTTGCAGGGCCCCCCCATCGGACGAAGGCATCCGGGTAGTTAAGGGGCGTGGCCAGCACCCTTATATAAGGGGCGGCCATGAGGCAGCCGAGCTGCCATTTTGCGAAGCGACGGAGCGGAGAAGTTTTTCCCTTCCACCCCCTCCCTTGTTAACAGTGTGATATTTTGGTCGCTTCGGGGCCGGGTGGGAATTTTTGGCTGGGACCCACAATTGGCTCTCGGGTCCTGGCTTTTTTGCCCATCCCACACTGTTGCTATGGTTTGATATAGGGGTTTCTGTTGCTGCTGTTGACTTTGGTCACATGGGCGGGTAGCACTGGTAAGGTAAACATTTATGACCCACAGGTATCCGGCAGGTTCGCAATTGACTGGACAACACTAGACAGGCATAAGTTGGTTAAACGTTGTCCAGTCAACGACTAACTAGGCGATGGGGTGATGGCTACAGCTAGACAGCATGCATCACCCCGTGATTTTACGGATACGCTTCAGAGGGTGGGGTCATTAGTTAGATATTGACTACGGTCAACAATTTGTTTGTTGTCAACAAACAAATTGATACAAATAGATACAATGTAACAATTGCCGTTGGCAATTTTGGGTGGTACCTTACCAGTGTTACTTCGGCCTGCTTGCCTTAAGAATTATGATTGGTCAATTACCAATAGAAATTTATAATTCGGACTAGGGCATGAATCAATAAATGTGGCCCAATGCCGTTATCCACTTTCATCAGTGTCTGAGTCCTTTATTGGGGGTGCGCCTGCAATGAGACTGTTGAGTAATAGTTTGGGATGTTTGTATCACAATGGCTTAAATGACGTTTTCAAAATATAACTAAGCAGTCTTTGAACATAAAGCCTATTGATACGGGAATTGGCTCTGATTGTACTCATGATTAATTATTAACTTTAGCACAATCGAGACAAACCGTTTCTAGCAGCTCCTGTCTAGAGACAGCTGCGGGGAAAGGTCACTTGATTACCAGAGGATTGATTTTTTGGCAATACTGCCTGGCTATATATGCACTTGTTCGATTTATTTCAGTTCTTTATTTCTGTGAATGGACACAAAAGAAGAATTTCTGTGAATAACTCTTTGCCTAAGCTACAGATTTAAATTATGTCTATGCTGCATATGTAAACAACTGACGGATTTGTTTGACAGCTCCCCTTGCTTGTATGAGAGGAACCTGGAAATGCTAGGTCAGCTCTAGGCAGCCACTAAATTGGAGGTCACTCCTTTTATTTATTTATTTGTTTGTTTGTTTTTGGCATTACGTATACTCCTTCCCAAAACCAAAAAGTATCTTAGAGCAATTTGCTTATCAATGAAAACATGACAAAAAATGTATTGCCCTGTAGGCTTAGTATCTAAAAAGACAGGACACAAAAGGGGAAGAAACAAAAAAAAAATTAGACACACATTCGTAGTATTCTTAATCTTATTCTTAGTATTAATATCAGAGGGATGGAATTCCCTAAGATTTTCCAGGTAATGTCAAGTAAATGTTTTAATTGGTTAGTCAGCTGCAAGGAAAAATGTAGTGGGGCCAAATGGTGTAACAGTGGAAAGGAGCAAAAGAACCATTTGTAAAAAGTAGCTTTACTTAAGGAAGTAATAAGGGAACAGTAAATGAATGAAAAGAGGACAATTCAAGTCCTAATAACAGGTACAAAAATTCCGTAAATTCAAAAATTGAAAGCTAAATGTCCCGAGACTCAGATATACAATAAATTATATAGCAAAATAATAACTCGCAGAAGAGGGAGGTCAGAAACCGAGGTAAAGTCTTATAAACATATGCAAAAATATGTAGAACATATATAATACATTGGTACAGGGGACCATAAGTAAATGCTGAAGGTCCACGAAATACAACTTGTAGATAGATATGTAGAAGTGAGAATATTTCTGAA
This sequence comes from Bradypodion ventrale, assembly GCA_035047345.1. Lineage (NCBI taxonomy): Eukaryota > Metazoa > Chordata > Lepidosauria > Squamata > Chamaeleonidae > Bradypodion > Bradypodion ventrale. Next base: position 206,738,988 of record JAWDJE010000005.1, read on the forward strand.
GCTATCCGGTTTATTAGCTTTTCAGACTGGTCTTTTATCAAGGAATCTACACACAATTAATAAAAAATAATTATAGTATATATGAAGCAGATAATAATATAACATGCAACAACGCTTATCAAATATTAACTAAACTATATATGATTTATTACAAGATAATATAAGTCCAGAAACTAAACAGTTAAGTCATATAATCTCTGTAAATTTAGAAGCACTTGGGGGAGAAAATTGCCAGTTCTCTAATAAAACAAAAATAGCTTAGAAAGTAGCAATGATAAATGGAAAAAGCTTACCATATTTTTAGTAATTATTTATGCACGTTCATCGCCTCTCTACGAATACTGCATAAAGTGCGTTGGGACGTTAATTAGGTCAGCTACCTCTATCGCTTATGTAGAGAAAATATCACTAACAGGTGTGGAATGAAAAACACCTGCGCAGGAAAAGTAAAAAGGACTACTAATACTTACAGATCTAGAAGCTCAAAGAAAGGAGGAGAATTCAATTTCAGAATTGAGTCCCTGTGGAGCTAAAGGGTTAAAAAAAGAATATAGAAAGCTTCACGCTGCAAAAGTTTTTTGCGTACATTAATTTTCTCATATTTAGAAGTACGAACCTGTTCCAGAACTACAAATTTGATATCTTTATCAGAATGACCCAATTCGACAAAATGCGAAGTGAGAGGTGCAGATAGATCATTAAGGCAAATTTTAGAACGATGTTTGGATATTCTAGTTTTTATAGGATGAGAACTTTGTTCAATATATTGTTTGAGGCAAGGGCATTCTATCATATATACCACATTAGAACTATTGCAATTGCTAAAATGTCTGATTTTAAAGGAGTGTTGACCTGGAATATGTATCTCTTTAGTTTCCCAACTGTATCTGCATTGGATGCAGCTGTAGCAATGGGAATGTCCCATAGCCAGGGGTGGTTCATTGGAGCAACGTGCTGTATGATCTGATTTAGAAATAATATTTCCAAGTGTTTTAGTTTTCCTAAATCCAATAGAGGGCTTATCACGGCATCCTGGAAGTTCTTGAACTATATGCCAAAACTTGTAAATAGTGCGTTTCATTTTTAGTGCTAAAGGTGAGAACTCAAAGGAAGTGTAGATGGAACCTCCCCTGACTCATAATGTTGAAATCTGATTCATGTAAAGCTCTCTTCTCATTCAGTCTCATGAAGCAGCAATTTATATCCTCAGATCTTTTAAGATAGAAACTTAAGAGTCCACGAAGTCTAGCTTCATTAGGCTCAGAGTAAGGAAAAAACAGAGAGAGACAGAAAACAGGACTCCCGTCTTTGGCTGAACAAACGATACTAATCCTACTCTTTATTCAGGCAGAGAATAAGAGAAATGAAACTTAAGCAAACAGTGTATACCAGAAACGAAACTTAACAGAAACAAAACCTAAGGCCCACAGCCAATCAGAAGTGTCAGGGCCCAAATAAGGAGAAGAAAGGAGAATTCTTTTTCACTATTCTACGCATGCAAGCAAAGAGGCTTTTGGTTACAAAATGTGTCAGAGACAGCCTGACAGAATCCAGATACATTCCCACATGTCCTCCTTTTTCATTTAAATTTGAGAGAGGGACGGCTAATCATACCCCTGCATGTCATCATACTCCATAACTACTCCTCCATATACATCATCACTGTCCTCCTGAACATCGTACCCCTCCTGACTCCTGGTACCTTGTTCCGGAGGATGATACCTCATTGAGTACAATTGCCGTCGTGCAAAACTCGATGTCTCCCTTCTACGCAGTGGACATGTGTTACACATAGAAATAAGATTAGGAATACAATTAATGCAAAAACACAAAGGTATAAAGCAGATAATAATAATAAACCCATAAAAGAAAACTTGTCTAAGGACAGATAAATCAGGCAACCAAGAAGTCACCCAATCAAAGAGATTAACATCAGTGCGTACATTGTTAGTAATGCTTTCCTGTAAATTCTGAAGTTCTTTCTCAATAGTATTATTCAGATCCTGGAATTTTACCCGACATCCCTGGTTCCCGACCAGTTTACAAAATCCTCCGGATTTTGCTAACAGGTAATCTATGGCCAATCTGTAAGGCAAAATAACCCAATGCTGCACATTGATATTGTCCTGGATGGAAATTCGTGGCAACTCCATTAAAAAAGAACCACATGTTAGGATCCTTGATTTGCCATCCATTGCAAATTGAACCACTATCTATAGCAGAATAATCAGGAGTAAACATAGGAAACACATCATATATATCTTCAATAGTAGTGTTAAACAAGGTATAATTAAGCTTATAAGAACTGTTATAACTACCCCATAACCAAAAATAATCATCACAACCCGTATAATTGCCTACATTCAGCAAAACCCTTTTTGCTTGAGTCCAGTACTTCCATTTACTATTCCAGACTCCAGAACTATGACAGCAGAAACAAAGTCCTTTAGTGTATTTCTTGAATGTCATGCTTCGCCAGCGGGTGTTGTTAAATTGTTCTGGAGGATTGGAGAAGAGTGTAGACCTATCAAGATGTTGCAAATGTCCAATAACCAACTCTGGCGTGTTGAACAATGCCGGAAGAAAGGCCATTTGAGACACTGCCAGTGGATGCTCATAGTATAACGTTGCATTCTTACCATGAACTTCAAACATATAGTTAGCATGACGAATCCAAAAGTTGGGGTTCCCCCATGAGGTATTGTTCTTACAGCTGGAAGCACAGTAAGAAAGAAAAGAACAAATGTCAGCAAATTTAGTTAACTGGTGAACCACCATCCTGGAGCTGAGTAACCTTCTTCTCTCTCCATGGGCGGATCGCTCGAGCAGAAATCCTTCCACTCAGGATCCCCTTGTTGCCAATAAACGACCAATGGCTTAAGAAGACACTCCCCTAAGAAACAGGAGCATGCCCTGTTATTACTAGTACCATGTAACTAAACGTGAAACATGAGTGACATATAACACAAATGCAATATCACAAACCCATTTACATGTGTAGGGTACTCTTCCATGTACTTCTGAAGGTACCTTGAGATATGCAGTTTCATAAGACAATACATAACATAAGCAAAGACAGGTCTGTCTCCTGCAAGAGAATAAGCAAACATTTAAGCATAAACAAAACATGAACATTTCTTTTTTTCCTTACATGAAGGAGGTCTGGTTGCATTTTAGAAGGCATTTCTCACTTCCCCAATTACATGAGTAAGGCATTAAATTTCTTCTTCTCCTACTGGTGTAAGTGAAAGAAGCATTCAATAACTTATAATCAGCATAGCATGGTAACTCAAATACAGTACAAATCTCATTAGCATGAGCAGGTAGACAATTTCTTAAAAAGGCTGTCAGGTTTTATAATGCAAACAAAGCCAATTCTTCTTTACAGTCCACACAAACTTTTTTTCTTTTTAGTCCAATTAAAATGTCCAAATTAAAAGTCCAAATGTTGATTAAGCTTTCTTCTTAAACACTTAAACAAACACTATCTTCTCTCCAGCACAGTTCTTGGCATGGCAAGTTGAAATTAAGCCATAAATTAAGTCTCACTGACTTCACAAGACAACCCCCCTTTTTCAGCTTTTCAGGCAAACACACATTCCTTCATGCTCCAGCCACACCCATCTGCATTAAGGCAGGCCGATGAGGTGTGAAGGCACAAAGAACAAATTCTCCAGAAGTTGCAAGTAATTTTCACACAGAAGAAAATCACAGGGAAGTCCAAGTTGCTTTCCCTGCAATCCTGATGCTTGAAACTTGGGACAGCTCACTCTGGATCTCTTTGTTTGAGGGTTGGGCAGTTCAAAATCAGCCAAAAACTGTATGTCTTCTCCCTCCTTGTATTTTTGCAACAGCCTGCTGTCCATCGAGGAAAGATTCACCCCCCTCTTCCTCTGTATTTCTTTCATTTCCAGCATCTGATTCTCAACCTTATGACAAACTGCATCTGTTAGTTTGTACTTGCACCCCTTTCTGGTCTTGGGTTTTGGGCCATCCTTCCATTTCTGCAGGATCTTCCTGCCCAAACGTGAGGTATCAAATTTACTACTCAGCTTCTCCTGCTTTTGTGATGAGGGTTGATTCACAGGGGAGCTGAGATCCCCTAAGCTGCTCTTTGAAACACAGTCCTTGCTTCCTGCCACTCTGCATGCATTAACAGCTTCAATCTGTGATGAGGTCCCCACCATTTGTTCCCCATCAGCCAGCACTAGTTGTTTTTTAGACTCGGCAGGCAGTATTGCAGCATTCCCATTTGCAAGCGGCTCTCTGTTCACTGGATATACATCAACAGGTTCCATATCCAGCACAGCTGCAGTTAAAGCAGCAGAGAACTGTATTTTGGTAGGGCTAAAAGTGCTTGATTGCTGCAAGGCAGGATATAATGTCCCATCTCCATTTCCACCTCCACCCCCATCAGGGGGCTTAAGCTGTTGTTGCTCATATGATGGAGGGGCAGTTGCCATAGCCCCCCCCCCCCCCCTTGGCTGGAAGCAAAAGCTGTGTGAGGGAGCCATCAAGCCTCTGAGAGAATAACATATTCTTTGGAGTGAGTCTCTGAAGGCAGTCTCTAACTTCCTCCCATGTAAATAATACTGATACAGAAATTCCATTATGCTTCTGCATTTCTCTCCCAATCTGTTTCCACTGTTTTAAGTCCAGACATTCATCAAATTTAACCCAAGGACAGATTTTTTCTATAGCTTTAACTAGCTTTTGTATCTCCTTCTCATCAGCCTTTCGCCCATTGTTATTCAAAAGATCTGAGATATCTTTACAAAGTTCATGCATTTGCGACGTAAGCACACACCCCATGATCCACTCACCCTATTGTAATTCTCAAGCGCTTGATTGGACCTTTCTTCTGGTCGGAGGTGAATGAAGACCTTGTCCCCGGTCGATGAGGTGATAATTAGGTGCTAAATGCTGAAGCAGATCTCTTCAAAGCATTCCTTTGAATTTCATTCAATTGGCCTCACCACGGAGCACCACTTGTTGAAATCTGATTCATGTAAAGCTCTCTTCTCATTCAGTCTCATGAAGCAGCAATTTATATCCTCAGATCTTTTAAGATAGAAACTTAAGAGTCCACGAAGTCCAGCTTTATTAGGCTCAGAGTAAGGAAAAAACAGAGAGAGACAGAAAACAGGACTCCCGTCTTTGGCTGAACAAACGATACTAATCCTACTCTTTATTCAGGCAGAGAATAACAGAAACGAAACTTAAGCAAACAGTGTATACCAGAAACGAAACTTAACAGAAACAAAACCTAAGGCCCACAGCCAATCAGAAGTGTCAGGGCCCAAATAAGGAGAAGAAAGGAGAATTCTTTTTCACTATTCTACGCATGCAAGCAAAGAGGCTTTTGGTTACAAAATGTGTCAGAGACAGCCTGACAGAATCCAGATACATTCCCACATCATAAGAACATAAGAACAGCCTTGCTGGAACAGGCCACAGCCCATCCAGTCCAGCATTCTGTCTCACACAGTGGCTCACCATTTCCTTCAGGGTATTCCCAAGCAGATAACTTCACCTGCTTAGGATTCCCTGGAAATGATATTGAGAGATATCCTGCCTATCTCTCCAACCCGGAGGTTGTCCTTAAGTATCCATAATTATAGCCATTGATACTCTTGTCCTCCATGAACTTGTCTAATCCTTTCTTAAAGCTGTCAAGACTGACAGCTGTCACCACTTCTTCTGGCAGGGAGTTCCATAGACCAGTAATCCTCTGGGTGAAAAAGTACTTTCTCTTATTTGTTTGAGAACTAGTACCCAAAAGTTTCATGGAGTGTCCCCTAGTTCTAGTGTTATGCGATAGGGAAAGCAGTTTTTTCTTATCTACTTTGTCCACACCGTGCATGATTTTATAAACTTCAATCAGGTCACCTCTTAGACGTCGTCGTTCAAGAGTGAAGAGGCCCAACCGTTGCAGCCTCAGATGGTAAGGCAGGTGTTCCAGTCCCCTAATCATTCTGGTTGCCCTCCTCTGCACTTTTTCCAACTCCATAATATCCTTCTGGAGGTATGGCGACCAGAACTGTACACAGTATTCCAGATGGGGCCTCACCATAGATTTATAAAGAGGCAAAATGACACTTGCTGACTTATTTTCTATACCCTTCCTAATGATCCCTAGCATTGAGTTTGCTTTTTTCACTGCTGAGGCACACTGGGTTGACACCTTCATTTAGTTGTCCACCAGGATACCAAGGTCCCTTTCCTGGTTTGTCGCAGAGAGTTCAGACCCCATCAGTTTATAAATGTAATTGGGGTTCTTTGCCCCAACATGCATCACTCTGCACTTACTAATGTTGAAACTCATTTGCCACTGTTTTGCCCACTCCCCCAGTGTCAAGAGATCCCTCTGGAGCTCCTCACAATCTCACAGTTTTCACTACCCTGTATAATTTAGTGTCGTCAGCAAATTTGGCTACCTTGCTTTTTACTCCTACCTCTAGATCATTTATGAAGAGGTTGAAAAGCAGGGGTCCCAGTACTGAACCTTGGGGGACCCCACTCTTTACTTCCCTCCACTTGGAGAAGTGTCCATTTAGTGCTACCCTCTGTTTCCTGTCCCTTAGCCAGTTGCTGATCCAGGACAAGATCTGTCCCTTTATTCCATGACTGGTAAGTTTATTCAAGAGCCTTTGGTGTGGGACCTTGTCAAAAGCCTTCTGAAAGTCCAGATAAACAATGTCAACTGGATCCCCCTTATCCACATGCTTGTTGACACTCTCAAAAAATTCCAACAGATTAGTGAGGCATGATTTGCCCTTGCAAAAGCCATGTTGGCTCTCCTTTAAAACTGTTTTATATGCTGTTTTTATATGCTGACTCGATCCTTACGTTTAAAGAGATTAGGTCTGGGTGTCTTTCTAATTTTGTCAAGGTTGTAACTGACTATATGTTTGGGAAACCCTCTATGTATTAAAGTAGACCTAATCCTATTGGCAGTGATGGCAAAGTCCTCATGTAAGGTAGAATTCCTTTTAGTACTTGCAAATAATCCAAAGTGAATATTATTCTTAACATGCGGCGGGTGATGTGAATTTTAATTTAAATACACACTTCTGTTGGTGGGTTTTTTTAGAGAGACTAACGCCCAATTGTCTATTACTTGAGATATATACATTGGCATCAAGGAAAGGGAGAGAGTGGTGGTCTGTCTGATAAGTAAACCTTAGATTCTCATCACATTGGTTGAGCCATGATGCAAAATCATTCGCAAAATCATGATGATCAATAACAAAAATTAGATGGTCAATATTCTTTTATATATAAGAATGTGCTGCAAAAATGGGTTAGACTGGTTATAAATGTACTTTTCTTCAAAACTAATCATGAAAATATTGACAAGACTTGGCGCGAGGGCCGTGCCCATTGCCACTCATTTAGTCTGGAGATAAATAGAATCTCCAAAGCGGAAGTAATTATTTTCAAGGACTATATGTAATAACTCAATCAAAATATGAGTAGGAGGTTCACATATATCTCTAGAATCTAATACATCTTGGATAACTAGCCTAGCAGCATCAATGGGGATGTTGGTGTAAAGAGCTTCAATGTCCATGGTAAGAATGATTGCACCTGGAGGTATGTAGGTACCTTCTAATTCGGAGACAAACTGGGTAGAATCTTTAATATAAGGTGGTGTATTTTTAGCAAAACAATTTATGTGGTATGTGAGAATCTAAGTATTTCGATAGTGGCTCTAATAGAGAATTGTTGCCTGCTATTATGGGTCTGCCTGGAATAGGGGCTCCTATTGTTTTATTTTTATGAATTTTAGGGATGAGGTGAAACAATGGTATTCTGGGCTTTCCGGATGTGCTAATCCCCTCATTTCTTTGTTATCAGAATCAGACAAGATGTCTTCCAGCACAATACTAAACTATTTACTATTTCCAATCAATCACATTTTATTGCGGTCGATGACCAATGCAGTAAAAAGGGTTTAAGTGCATGAAATACCATAAAATGCACCCCCACAAACACATTCATTTGAATTAAAACAAAATAGAATGAAATCAGTTTTTAAATTTATGCTACATTTGGGACAGGTATCTGGTTTAAAAAGAATAAAACAGCATATAAAACAGTTTAAAAGTTATAGTTACAGTTATAAAATAAGGATAAAATGTCTATATATAAGTGCACATAGTGGGTTTAATTACATGAGTAGGATATAAAACAGAGTTACTAGTACAAAATAAAAATCGTTATTGTTGGTTTTTAACCTGTCCCTGCTGTAGCTGGTTCTTGCTAATGCTATGTACCCTGGTAGCCCTCCAGGCAAATCTGGCAAAAGCGGCCATCAGGTCAGTGGTTCTATCTGAGAGCATGGCTCTAAACATATGGTTATTCAACTCATTCTGAGGGAAGGCAGCAATGAGGTCACGTCTAAGGTTGTCATAAAACTGGCATTCTAGGAGCACGTGTTCAGATGTCTTCACATTCCCAGCCTGACAGATGCATAAGCGCTCCTGAACAGGAACTTTCTTAAATAACCCCTCTCTGAATACTGATGGTAACATGTTAAAATGCAAAGAGTGTATGATCTCCTATGCTCTGGGTTACTTAAGTTGGATAAGTAAGATAAGGGCCTAATATTATTGGATGGGGGCATTTCAAAGAGCGGACTTTGCATTCATCCATTCTGTAAGGTGTGTTCTTTTTGGTCTCCATATGTTTTGTCTTATCACTTTTAGTTTCATACAGTATTTAGAGGTATACAGAAAGCTTGTCCTCAATTTTAGCCATCAACTAGTGAGTTGGTCTCCATCAAGTGGATGAATTTGGTGTTGTATTGCCTTATTTTGCTGATTCTTTGTTAGCATTTCAAATAGCCAGTAGTATTCCTGCACGATTAATTAAGAGTTACATCCATTTGTTTAGCATGTCCTGCCCTGTACCATATAGCACCAGCATGTTCTCCTGAGGGAAAAGCTATTGTTCTTACTGTTCTTTGGGTAACACCCAGTCTGAACCAGCCTTTTCCCTATGAGTGGCAATTTTCTGTTTGGTGTTTAGACAATGTTTCTCGTAGACCAGGTTTCTATCCAAAATGGCACCCATACACTCCAGAGTAGGGCGATGTTCCAAAACCTTGCCTTCCAGGTAATTTGGAGCTGCTCTGTTCTTTAAGTAGAAGGCACATCCCTGTATTTTTAGATGGTTTGGTTTCAGTTGGTTGTTTTTATAATACAGTATAAGGTAAATCTTCAAATGCAGAGGCTAGCTAGTGCTTGATAGATTCAAGCATCTCCCCCTGAATTATCAAGACAAGATCATCAGCTTTGATGAATCTCCTGGAATATGAGAACTTTGATTGATCATTTGTGTAAGTGTTAGAAAGTAGAATGGTGACGAAAGTACATCTCAAGGGTTAATGTCTAAATTGAAAGGATGAAGTTGTTAAGCCAGACAGCCTTGGAGGTGTGAAAGTTAAAGGAATCAGAGCTCCTCCTTATCCCTTCCATCCCAAGGCTGGCCTTGGAGAATAATAACAGCTGGGGGTGATTGATGGAAGATATCTTGGCCAGGAGGAGCTAGCTACTGGAAGGGTTGTATTGGGAAGAAATTACCCCATTGACCTGAGTAAGATCAGGTGAAAGGAGGACGGGCATAAGAGTAGGATAGGAACAACCTGATGATGGTTAAGTTTTTACTGTCCTAAGTGGATTGCTGAAGGACCAGGTTGGCCAACTGTCCCAAGCCAATGTGGTGCTTCATGCAAATGTTGTTCGCATGGAGCTTGGGATAGTTTAGGAGAATTTAGCAAGTGGAAAGACTGATGCAATAGCCTTGCTTGCAATTAGTTGCTGAGTGTGAATGGTTACACTCATTTGCTTCTGTTTGAGTTTGGGTAGATTCGTGGATGGAAAGGTTTGCTTTATGCCTTTCCTTTTGGCTGAATTCAATTTATTTTACTTTTTACCCCAAAGTCTCTGTGTGGGTGAAGGTTCTTGTTGTTTTGGGTTTGTGTGCAATGTTTTACCATGCTATACTGTCCTGTCCTTTTTTCCCAATAAAAGTTTTTATATTATTATTTTAAAGCCAATTTGAGAGCCGTTAAGTTCACTGAGTGTTCTGGGGTGCTAAGTCCAGTTCCTGGCTCAGAAGTCATGGAGAACAGATAGAGAACAACTGCTGCTCAGGTTAGCTGCTTAAAAGAAGGGCAGGTGCACACAAGACCTAGACCACAAGTTCTTCCTTTTTTGAGGATGCACTCCTGGCAATGAGCAGATGAACAAGTGGGGTGGGTAGCTTTCACCTGGCCAGAGCACGTAGGCACTCTGAGAAGGCCAAGGCGCCAAGAGGGCCAGAGTAAGATCTTCCTCCTTACCCCAGATTTTCAAGTCTCGACAATAACCATTACTGTTAGTCTGTGATCTTTAGTAAGGAGGTGGAGCTTTTTGAGCAGCAGTTAATGGTGTACAATGTCATATACTGCAAGTTGACTAATGGAACTGGATTAATATTTAAGTTTATATTCATTCCCAACAATACGGCTATGATTTTTAATATCCTTAATATATATCTAGCTGCAGAACCAGAAGATGGGAGTTTGATTTCCCACTATACCTCCTGGGAGTAGAGTCAACTCATGTGGCCTTGGGCAAGCTGCAGATGTCTCAAGGTGTCCCCAGACGAAGGGAATGGTAAATCACATCTAGAAAATCCCAGAAATGGCTGTCATAAGTCAGAATTGACTAGATGGCACATGATTATTATTAATACATAAGGATATACCATATTTGCTGGTTTATAAGACCCACTTTCCCACCCACCCCTTAAAATACACTGAAAAAATGGAGTGTGTCTTGTACTGTTTATAGTGGCCTATAGTGAACTATTTTGGTAATAACGGGGTGCGTCTTATACGCCGGTGCATCTTATATGCCAGCAAATATGGTAAATATATATTTACTATAATGGCATATATTACTACATATGATTAGGGTTGCCATACATCCCGGAAAACCAGGATTGTCCCAGATTCAAGGTCAGAAAAAATGTCCCGGCCAGTTGAATAAATATCATGTTAAAGTCCCAGATTTTAAAAACTTACTGATTGTGTATTATAACATACCATTAAAATAAATTTAAACTCTCACCATCAAATGAGCAATTTCCTGCCATATTGGAGTTGGAGTATTCCTGGAGACAAATTTTAACGGCCTTGCCTCACATCACCACCCAATAAGTGTGACCAGTGTGTTTCCTGGAACTGAGCATGTTAAAAGTTGACTGCGAGGTGACTTCTCATTAGTACAACAGATCATCTTACAGTAAGAATTAACTGATGTAAATATTTATAGCTGTCATTATATTATGTTTGTTTTTAAAAGTCTATTTTGTAGATAACCCACCCATTTTTGTCAAGTATACTTCTGTCCCGGTTTTGTGGGAGAGAATTATGGCAACTCTACATAAGATGACTATAATAATGGAATGCCTGCAAACACATATATATTCTCAGAAAACATGGGCTTTTTGTTTCTATCATGCTGAAATCTAGATTATTATTATTATTTTTTTGAAAGATTCATCAATGGGACATGAGACCCAGATGCAAATTATTAAGAATCTACTCTTCTCCTTGATGTACACAGGTTGAAAAAAGAAACTTGTGCTGTGATAATGCCAAAATAGAGAACTTTATTAGGGGAGACAGCATCACCTTAAAATTTCCAGTTGAACAACCATGCTGGATGGAATACTGTGGCCCCAGAATGTAACTTCTTTATTATCTCTGTCACTCCTTCCATAACTAAGGCATGGAGAGAAACTGAATATTTTAAGCAGGTTAAAGTTGAGGAACTCTGCAACTGTTCATAGCTGTTGTGGCATACCTGTCAACCTGCGGCTCCGCAAAAGCGGGACCTGCGCACATCGCTTGTGTGCAGGTCGCTTTCCACGCATGCGTGGAAGGGTTTTACCCCTTCCACGCATGCACGGAAGTGCTACGCCACTTGAACAGCCCCTATGAAGGCGGCGTAGTGCTTTCCACGGATGTGCAGAAAGCGCTAGGCCACTTGTGTAAGGGCTGTGCAAGCGGCATAGCGCTTCCGCGCATGCGTGGAAAACGATTTCCCCGCTGTCAAATTACAGGGTTTTGGCAGCGGGGGGCGGGTTATGACATCAATAGACATCAAATTATGGGGTTTTCCCGGCCAAATCAGGGTGGTTGACAGGTATGTGTTGTGGTACCTTAAAAAGGTAAAGGTAAAGGTTTCCCTTGCTTGAAAGCCAGTCGTATCTGACTCTAGGGTTCAGTGTTCATCTCTGTTTCAAAGCTGAAGAGCCAGCACTGTCTGCTTCTGCAGACGTTTCCGTGGTCATGTGGAGGGCATGAATAGACACCAGGGTGCACAGAACACTGTTTACCTTCCCAGCAAAGTGGTCCTTATTTATCTACTTGCAATTTCTTGCTTTCAAACTGCTAGGTTGGCAGGAGCTGGGACAAAGATGGGAGCTCATTCCATCATGCAGTACTCGGGAATCGAACTGCTGACCTGCCACCTCCCAGTCAGTGTCTTAGCCACTTGAGCCACTGCAGTCCCTTAATATGCTAATAAAACCACATTCTACTTTGACTATTTTTTGTTATTTTTCTTGATTCCTGAAGAATTCTACCAGATTTCACATTAGAATCTGCATAATCTTAAAACCTGGCTGGCGGGTCAAGTGTGGGGTGCAGGTGGAAGGGTAACCACCATGGGGTGGTTGGTGTAGAGGAACTCTTCCCCATGGTGCCTTTCGATCCTGCAGCCCCTGCTTTTTAGGGGGTGGGTAGTCTTAATTTGTTTTTACTGTTTTAACTGTTTTTAGGATTGTGATTATATATTTGAAATGTTGTATTTATTATTGTATTTGTGAATATTGTATTTACATTTGTAAACTCCTTGGGTTGCCCTGGGGTTACGTTTATGTTGTTAGCCGCCCGGAGTTGGCCTTGTGTTGAGTGGGCGGGATATAAATTGAATAAATAAATAAATAAATAAATAAATAAAAATATTATGAAAACAAGCCTTTACCATTGTAGATATATAGTTTCTGAATGAAGTGCATGCCTGTTGTGCTGAATGATGTCTTTAAGCAAACATTTGTGCTTTGGCAAACATTTAGTCTTTGAAGCAATCTTCTCTGTCCCCAAATGCTTAACATCCAGCAAGAGCTCATATGAACTATCTCTATATTTTAATTTCATGTCAATGCATATATAGAGAAAAGGGATGAAAGATTTGCCTCGCAGGGAGAAACACTTTTGATCATCTGCTCATATTAAGATATATCATTACGTGTCCCAGTTTCACCATTCATGAGTTGCCCTCAGATTCTGCCAATGAAAACCAGAGATGAAACAATTCCTAATGTGGACTACAGCTTCCAGAATACTCCACCCAACATTGCTGGTGCAAGTATTCTGGGAAATGTAGTAGAGAAAATATATTTTCCCCGTATCTTAGGAAAACCGAGCATTTCAGCCTTGCATGCAATAAATATGGTTATGGCAAACTCATATTTGATAAAGAAACTTTCTCCCCTGGATTTTAAAAGTAGGACACAGGTGGGGAGAGTTGCTACTTTGCCTCAGGTCACAAAGCTCTTAGCTTTCTACAGAGGTGGCCATGCTCAACTGTCAGTGCTTCTTCCTCAGGAGTTATACCTGAAGCAGACGGAAATGTAAGCTCTGAGTGATTTCACGTAGAAAGACAAAAAAAGCTGTAACCACATCGAGAGCTTTCTCCACCATAGCTCCCACTCTCTGGAATGAATTGCCAGTGGCGATTAGAACTGCTCCTAGGTAAAGGTAAAGGTTTCCCTTGCTCGAAAGCCAGTCGTATCCGACTCTAGGGTGCAGTGGTCATCTCTGTTTCTAAGCCGAAGAGCCAGCGTTGTCTGCTTCTGCAGACGTTTCTGTGGTCATGTGGTAGGCATGACTAGACACCGGAGCACACGGAACGCTGTCACCTTCCCACCGAAGTGGTCCCTATTTATCTACTTGCAATTTCTTGCTTTTGAACTGCTAGGTTGACAGGAGCTGGGATGAAGACGGGAGCTCATTTCCGTCCTGCAGTACTCGGGAATCGAACTGCTGACCTTCCGCTTCCCAGTCAGCGTCTTAGCCACTGCAGTCCCAGAACTGCTCCTACTTTAGTAATATTTCATAAATTACTTAAGACCTACCTGTGTCAGCAAGCCTTTTAAGGCCAATAAGATTATTAGAATTATGTAATGTTGACCCAGGACTCTTTTTAACTGATATTACCTATTTTTTTTACTGCTGCTGATAGTGTTTTACTTTGAATACTGTTATGGTTTTAAGATTTTTTTAATGCCATCTGGATGTTTCCGGTGGAATTTTTGTTTGTGTTTTTATTATGAGATGATTTTTTAATATTATTGATATAGAAAATATAGATATAGATGGCTCAAGTGGCTAAGACGCTGACTGGAAGGCAGGAGGTCAGCAGTTCGATTCCCGAGTACTGCACGATGGAATGAGCTCCCATCATTGTCCGAGTTCCTGCCAACCTAACAGTTCGAAAACAAGAAATTGCAAGTAGATAAATAGGGACCACTTTGGTGGGAAGGTAAACAGCATTCTGTGCACCCCGGTGTCTATTCGTGCCCTCCACATGACCATGGAAACATCTGCAGAAGCAGACAGTGCTGGCTCTTCGGCTTTGAAACAGAGATGAGCACTAAACTCTAGAGTCGGATACGACTGCTTTTCGAGCAAGGGAAACCTTTACCTTTATAGATATAATATTTATACACATTGTAAGCTGCCCTGAGTGGTGCTTGCACTAAAAGGGTGGGATATACCATATTTATTCGTGTATAACGTGCACTCGTGTATAACGCGCACCCCTAATTTTCCATGAAACCTCGGTATAAAATTTTGTTTCACACCACGCATTGTAATTGAATGCGTGGTGAAAAAGCTTGTTCATAAGAGCTACCTCCGGGCCACGCCTCGTCTCCCGCGCCACCCAATCAGATCCCATCAATTTCTTCAAAGCCACGCCCCCGCCTCCCCTTCACCCGCCGCAGCAATAGACAGCCGACCCAATTCTAAAAAGGAAGTAAAAGAGGCTCGCGACGGGGGTGGGACTCCGGGAGTGAGGAGGCGTATGGCGGGAAATGGCTGGAGGCGGAGGCCACGCCCCGTTCTGCTGGAGAAAACCACGCCGGCGCCGTCCTTGTAGGGTGGGTGACATCATGCGCTCACTGAGTCTCCCGTGTGGGCGAGGAAATGAAGCGGCACAACCCTATTTGTGACGCACACTGTACACGACAAGGTGACATGAACTTGTGGGAACTCACCATTCGCGCCCTCAAGGGACCGGCCGCCACTGCCACACCAGTCCTCGTTTATAACGCGCACCCCAACTTTGATTTCTTTTTTTGGTATAAAATTTTGCGCGTTATACACGAATAAATACGGTAAATGTAAATAAATAAATAGCCAAAAAAAACCATAGAGATGTACAACAAGTTGAATACTACCCCTTTTACTGGGCTAAATGCCAGACTTTTTGATACATGAGGCAAAGGACAAAGTGTTACCCTCCTACACACACACACGTGTGTGTGTGTGTGTGTGTGTGTGTGTGAGTGTTCATTCTGGCTTAATTTTATCTCAACATTGAGTTTTCCATCACATTGTGGTCAGGATGCTGGTTTAGAGGGGCCAGGCCAGGCTGTGTGGCATGCATTGCCCCCTCCTACAAGAAAAAGTGATGGATGAGGGTGTCAGGAGTGAGTGAGCAGAGGAGTTTGTCACTTGCCCTCCCCCATATTTGTTGCCAGATTCATTTGCTCTCTCCTGTCTAAAGCTAGGGCTAGCCCTGACAGAAGTCTTTATGCTGAAGAGTTATCGTCCCGTGGCAGGTGTACATGCACAAACTCAGATACACATGTCCATGGGTACAAGGAGGAGGGGAATAAATAGCATTTGTAATTATACTTCTATTACCACTACCACCCCAAATAGTGCTTAATACACTCTTTGGGTGGTTCACAAGGTAAGTAGTATTTTGCCTCCAACTTGTTGGGTACTTATTTTACTGTTCTCAGAAGGATAGAA
Source organism: Bradypodion ventrale (assembly GCA_035047345.1). Lineage (NCBI taxonomy): Eukaryota > Metazoa > Chordata > Lepidosauria > Squamata > Chamaeleonidae > Bradypodion > Bradypodion ventrale. The sequence goes on from JAWDJE010000005.1 coordinate 206,755,090, forward strand.
GGCTGAGTCAGCCTTGATCCCTGTCAGGATGGAACGCAAGTCAGCAGTTTTGGCTGCAGTACTGCAGTTCAACCACTGCGCCACCAGGACTCTGATATACTGATGATAACATGATTCAAACCAGAAATTATGATTCAAGCCAAAGGGGGCATAACTGAACTGCTTGATAAGTGTCAAGCCCATTTCATCCTCCAGCCATCCTTGCTCCCAATTAATTTAGAAATGTTTAAACAGCCTCTTTCTCTCTTTGTAGAGACTTGCACATTTTTCTAAAGAGTTTCTGGCATGTGCGATCTTTGTTTTTCTCCTGTGCTAAAAGAAATCCAACCTTTGCTATTTTGGCATGCTAAACCTGCCATTCTCTCCAGTGGAGACATGCCCTGTTTTCATTGTGCAAGGTTTCTCTATCTTCACCATCATTTAACATTATCAGTATATGAAGCTCCACCTTTTTAGCAACAGGAAATAGCAAAGAACACTATGTTCTCACAAACGGCTAAATTAAACATATTCTTGCTGCTGCTGCTTCAAAGAATTTAGAGTTCACAAAATAAGTGAAAGGATGTCTTCTTAATAATAACAAAACCTTGCTTTCTGCAGGGGGAGATCTAAATGCCTTGCTATATGACAGGGAGCAAAAATTTCTAGGGTCCTTGTACTTTTAAAATGCTACCTTTTCAAAATGAACTAGCTCACTTAACAATCGCCTTAATGAGGTCAAACAAGTGACTTTTAAAAATAAGATTTATTTAACAAACTACAGTGCAAAAATTACAGTACAGAGTGCATTTGCATAACTAAATAGTAATAACCATTGATAATATTCTCGATTAGCTAGACAAGGAAATAAAATGGAACAAAACATTTTCAACCCAGACAAGTGACATTTGTCTGTGCCACTGGTGCACAGAAATATCTATAGAAAAGGATATATAGAATAATCTTCTAATACAAACTTAATTATCTCACCAGGAGAAGACTAACAACCAAAAAATGGGAGATCATCATGGAGATCAACCATGAAGATTGTTCTGAGAATAAAATGCAATGACCTTCCATTTACCTTCCGCATCGCAGTATGACACCCATATCACTGGACAGGGATGGGTGAATTCAGCTCTGGAAACCATCATATCTACTACTGTGGGCAAGAAAACCTCAGAAAAAACGGAGTAGCCATAATTGTCAACAAAAGAGTGAGGAACGCAGTAATGGGATAAAACATCAAAAATGATAGAATGATGTCAGTTGGAATCCAAGGCAAACCTTTCAATATCACTGTAATCCAAGTCTATGCACCAACCACTAGTGCAGATGAAGCCACAGTTGACCAGTTCTATGAGGACCTACAACACCTCATAGAACAGACACCAAGAAATGATGTCCACATTATCTTAGGAGATTGGAATGCCAAAGTAGGAAATCAAAAAGTAAATGGAATAACAGGCAAGTTTGGTCTTGGAAAACAGAATGAAGCAGGGCAAAGATTGATAGAGTTCTGCCAAGAGAATGGACTAGTCATAGCAAACACCCTCTTCCAGCAACACGAGGCGACTTTACACATGGACATCACCAGATGGCCAGCATCGAAATCAGATTGATTACATACTCTGCAGTCAAAGATGGAGAACCTCCATTCAGTCAGCAAAAGCAAGACCTGAGCAGACTATGGCTCAGATCACAACCCATTGATCCCAAAATTCAGGCTTAGACTAAAGAAAATGGGGAAAACAATTAGACCAGACAGATATGACCTACACAACATCCCTAAAGAATACATGGTGGAGGTCATGAACAGATTTAATGTCCTGCACCTGATAGACAGAGTATCAGAAGAATTATGGACAGAGACGCGGGACATCATGCAGGAGGCAGCAAGAGAAACCATACCAAAAGAAAAGAAGCGTAAGAAAGAAAAGTGGTAGTCTGATGAGGCTCTTAAAATAGCAGAGGAAAGAAGGAATGCAAAAGTCCAAGGAGAAAGGAAAAAATACAACCACCTGAATACAGAATTTCAAAGAAAAGCAAGGAGAGGGAAAATACCTGAATGAACAGTGCAAAGAAATGGAGGTAGGACTAGAGATCTTTTCAAAAAAATTGGGGAAATCAAGGGAACATTTAAAGCAAAAATGAACATGATAAGGGACAAAGATGGAAAAGAGTTAGCTGAAGCAGAAGAGATCAAAAAAAGATGGCAAGAGTACACAGAGGAACTCTACAAAAAGGACCTCAACACTCCTGATAATAACAATAATGAGAAATTTGAACCTGAACCAGACATTCTGGAGAGTGAAGTCAGAAAGGCCCTAAAAAGCACTGCAAACAATAAAGCTAGTGGAAATGACAGGGAGCAAAAATTTCCAGAGCCCTTGTACCAATTGAATTTTTCAAAGCCCTAAAAGATGATGGAATCAAACTACTGCATTCAATATGCCAGCAAATCTGGAAAACAAAACAGTGGCCACAGGATTGGAAAAGATCAGTGTACGTTCCAATCCCCCAAAAAGGCAATGCCAACGAATGCTCAAATTACTGAACAATTATGCTCATCCCACATGCCAGCAAGGTGATGCTCAAGATAATACAGGATAGACTTCAACAACATGTGGAGAGAGAACTACCAGAGGTGCAGGCCGGTTTCAGAAGAGGCAGGGGTACTAGAGACCACATTGCCAACATACGTTGGATCATGGAGAAAACAAAAGAATACCAGAAACGAGTCTACTTTTGTTTTATTGACTACACCAAGGCTTTTGACTGTGTGGACCACAACAAGATGTGGCAAGTAATTAAAGAGATGGGAATACCAGAACACCTCATATGCCTCATGAGAAATCTGTACACGAACCAAGAAGCAACAGCTAGGACAGAACACGGAATAACAGAGTGGTTTGGAATAGGAAAAGGAGTAAGACAAGGCTGCGTTTTATCACCCTGCTTATTCAATCTCTACACAGAGCACATAATGCGCAATGCAGGGATGGAGGAATCACAATATGGGATCAAAATTGCTGGGAGAAACATCAACAATTTGAGATATGCAGATGATACCACCCTAATGGTAGAAAGTAAGGAAGACCTAAAGAACCTCTTGATTGGATTGAAGGAGGAGAGTGCAAAAGCTGGCTTGAGACTCAATATCAAGAAAACCAAGATAATGGCAACAGGTCCCATCAGTCCCTGGAAAATAGATGGGGAAGAAGTAGAAGCAGTGACAGATTTTACTTTCCTGGGATCTAAGATCACCGCAGATGGCGACTGTAGCTATGAAATAAAAAGATGACTGATTATGGGGAGACAAGCAATGAGAAACCTGGGGAATATAGTGAAAAGCAGAGACATCACCTTGAAAACAAAAATTTGCATACTCAAAGCAATGGTATTCCCAGTGGTAATGTATGGGTGTGAGAGCTGGACCATTAGGAAGGCTGAGCGCAGAAGAATAGATGCCTTTGAGATGTGGTGTTGGAGGAGAGTCCTGAGAGTCCCCTGGACAGCAAAGAGAACAAATAGGTCAATACTGGAAGAAATCAACCCTGACTGTTCATTGGAGGGACAAATAGTGAAGATGAAGCTAAAGTACTTTGGACATCAAATGAGAAGGGAAGACTCACTTGAGAAGGCCTTGATGCTGGGAAAGGTGGAGGGCAAAAGAAGAAGGGAGCAGCCTAAAATGAGATGGCTAGATGGTATTGTAGATGCAATGGGCACAGAGCTGGGTGGGCTGAGGAAGATGGTGGACGACAGAGGTGCCTGGAGGGCAATGGTTCATGGGGTTGCAAAGGGTCAGAATCGACTGTACAACTGAACAACAACAACCAATGTTATCCCGGATATATCTGGATATTCCAGTATGACGAATTTTAAAGGAACAACTCTCTAGTCAATGTGTCATAAAAATCTGTTTGTGTTTCAGGTGTCACAAAGAGCCCATCTAATGGCAAAGGTTACTGGACTTTCACTATTATGTTCAAGAAAGTTTAAGAAATACTGGATAAATGTTTGCACACAAAACAGAGACAAAATGTGGAACAAAAAGCAAAGGTCTAAAGGAGATGTCACAGGTAGGGGAAAAAGATGCTTGGAGTTGTTAGAGATGGAGTGGGCCAAAGGTGATATGATGTTCTTCTGTCTGGTTGATGGTGAATGAGAAGTAGAGGATTGATTTATAGACAGTTAATTCTGGGTTGTTGTTTTATTTTTTGCTTCAGAGGCATATAGCTATGCAAGAATACGAAGTAAGATACTAAAAGGACAGAGTGAGCTACAGCTGGGAGTGAGAGGGACAAAGAGCCCATTAAGAAAGTAGAGTCAATGTACTGGGAAGCTGATGGCAGAGATGAATAAATAGACTGAAGTGCAGAATCTAATGAACAGTCAGATGCTAAAGCCAAGGGAGAAATGGGCAGTGCCTTAAATAAAGTAACTTGATTTGTGACCCTATAATGATCCATGGAATTAAAAGGACACAACTCATGAGGATGTTAGACAATTACCAGTGTTCAAGGAGATAAAGAAGATGTTCAGACATAAAGAATTCCACATTAAAAAGATTATAGACAGTTCTTGTTCAAGACAAACCCAAGAATACCCAAGGCAATGAATGATTAGTCAACTGAAAGCCAAATGAAGGAAAAGGTTGGGGAGAGAAGAAAGAGAAGGTGCCAGAGGAACTGTCTGCATGAGTGAAGGAATCACCAAGGATTAATGTGGGAGAATGCAAACAGGACTTACCCTACCATTAGACAGAGTGAATCAGCTGGCCCAAGGTATCCAGTTCTGGGTGTCATGAAAGAGAAGCAAATAGACCTTTAAATGATGGTGATTATATTTTTACTTCTAGGGATAGGGAGAGGTGGTTGTGAAATATTCTGCCTTGAATGCCACCATACCTAGCTTTTCCTGAGGTAACAATCAGCCTGGGGCACCATTTGTTGGTCGATCTCAGGTCACAAAATATTTCAGGCCAACCCCTGGTTTCAGGGCTTGAAATAAAAGCTGAGAAGGAGCTCATGAGAAGAGGAGCATTAAAAAAAAGTAATAGATATTCTGAAGGGAATAGAATGAATTACAAAGGAAAATAAATACAGTGGAATCTCATACAACAATCGCCTCGTATAGCAATGAAATCGCATTACAATTAAGTTGGGGGGGATGGCGTCCCACATAAAAATTTTCCCTATGGAAAAAATCATACAACAATTTTTCAATGGGAAAAACCACTTAGGAAAAAAATCGTTGTATGATCCATCCCATAGGGAAAATCGCTATACGATGCATGTATCGTATAGCAATTGTTTTGTACAAGAACGAGCCCCATTGAATGGATTAAAATCATTGTATGAGGTACCACTGTAATGAGATGGGGAGATGGACAAAAGCAGGAGGAATCTGAATTCAGATAGGAGAAAGCTAATGTCACTGACACAATCTTCAGGGAAAACTGAATGGCAGAATAAGACATTCCTGAACAAGAAAGATTGAGTAGCAGCAGTGTTAGGACCACTGTAGAGAGATTTACAGTGAGGGCCTGAGGATTCCTTTAGTATTTAATAGTTAATAATCCAATTTAATATGCCTTCTTTTCAAATTTTTAGATGAGGTACAGAAATTCCAGGGGAAAAGAAAAAATGTTTGGGTGTTTTCAGTGAATTTGTTGTTGTTGTTCAGTTGCACAGTCGATTCCGACCCTTTGCGACCCCATGAACCATTGCCCTCCAGGCACCTCTGTCCTCCACCAGCTCTGTGCCCATTGCATCTACAATACCATCTAGCCATCTCATTTTTGGCTGCCCCCTTCTTCTTTTGCCCTCCACCTTTCCCAGCATCAAGGAATCAAGTGAATCCTCTTTTCTCATTTGATTTCCAAAGTACTTTAGCTTCATCTTTTTTAGGGGATGTAAGTCTTGCCCTCACACCCTAACTGGCTGCAAGGCATATTGTGTTTGTGATGCCTTTAAGACTCTACTGCAGGGGCGCACAGGTGCTGGGACTCCCTGATGTGCTCCATGGGCCAGTGTATTTAGGTCAGAGCAGGATTGCAGACTTCCAGCTACAATGCTCAACTGCTGACAGTCTGGATGAAGATTTCTGCATCTTCCATTGAACCTGCTATGAGGACTGAATCTTTGCACTGATCCTGATGATGGCTTTTGCCTTATATGCCATCTGTGCTTGCTAGACAAAGAGGGACTACTTGGGGTAAACCTCCACCAGGAGGACAGAAGCTGTAGAACTCTTTTGGCTTTGTCTGTAATTACAGCTTGCATTTACCCTGCTGGACTGGACTGCTACTGACTTGTATATAACACAACTGAACTGTCTCAGTGAGGTCAACTGAACAGCCCAAGAGAATATATCTGTTTTGTGTTACAGTTGTTGCACTGTATATACTTGCACCTTTTTACTTCCTAAGTAAAACTACTTTGAGTTTTCTTCTGCACCAAGATCTGTCTGCCTGTTTTTCTCACAAGGGACCACCTTGCCAGGTGCGAACCTCTTACTGGCCACTGCATACCACTCTGCTAACCGTTTACATCAACAATATTTACTATATGACCTTCTAAGGAGCAGACAGGGTTGGTTTCTTCTAAGATTGACCTATTTGTTCTCCTCACTGTCCAGGGGATAACATTCCACAAAGCTTATACTATTATTCATATACTAGGTTTTAAGAGGCCAAATATTTCTTTGCAATTTTTACCACAACAGACAAGTGCAGCTTCCTCTTTGGAAACTGCCCCTTAAATAGTGTCTGGGCACTCACCCTCTGTATGGCGGCTGCTGCTGCTGCTGCTTCAGGCAAAGCTAGGCAATCATCATGGCGATCAAACATGAAGACTGTCCTAAGAATATAATGCAGTGGCCTTTCATCTGCCTTCCGCATCGCAGCATGACAACCATACCACTGATCCTGCTTTGCAAGTCACTTTCTGGTCGTGAGCACTTTTGGCAGACAAAGTTCTCCTCAGCCCCAGGCCAGTTTTGATGAAGCTTCTCTCCTCCATAAAGATGGATTTAATTCACTTGGGTACCATCACCCTTTCCTGTGGACTTTGGCATCCAAGGCTGTTAGTCCTCAGGGTTGTCAGGTTAGTTAACTGCCACCTGACCCTCGGCGTTGAGTTGCTGGCAGTATGGTCAACTCCAGGGGTTGCCAACCTTTTAAAGTCAGGGGCCAGGTCATGCTCCTTCAGACAGTTGAGAGGGGCAGACTGGTGGTTTCCTGTGGGAATGTATCTGGCTTCTGTCTGCTGTCTCCTACACATTTTATAAACAAAGGCCTCTTTGCTTACATGAGAGACAACGCTGGATTTTGGGCATGCATAGAACAGTGAGAAGAATTCTCCTTATTTCTCCTTATTTGGTTCTGACATTCTGATTGGTTGTATGTGCCTTAAGTTTTGTTTCTGATATACTCTGTTTGAATAAAGAGACGCCATGATTATTCCTTTGTTCAGCCAAGACTGCAGTCGTGTATATTCTTTCTCTCTATCTCTGTTTCCTCCTTACTTTGTCTAATGAAGCTGGACTTCGTTAGACTTTTTAACTCTTCCTTTGTCTTTCTGGGGCTATAAACTGCTCCTTATGAGGCTGAATAGATGTTTACAGGAATCGGATTCCTACAAGTGGTGCCACGTTGTGAGGCATTTGAATGAAATCCAAAGGAATGCTTTGAAGATATCTGCTTCAGCAATCAGCAATTAGCACCTAATTAGCACCTCATTGCGACCAGGGACAAGGTCTATTGTCATTCACCCATGACCAGAAAGGTCCGACCAGAGGAAAGGTCAATCAAGCGCTTGAGAAAATATCCCAACAGGGTGAGTGAAAAAATTTATCATGGGGTGCGTGCTAGCTTCGCCTGAGCAGGAGTTTTGTAAAGATATCTCATATCTTTTGAATAAGAATGGGAAACGGGCTGATACAAAGGAAGTGCAACAGCTGGTCCAAGTTGTAGGAAAAACCTGTCCTTGGTTTAAATATGACTGTTTGGACTTTAAAAATTGGGAAAAGATTGGGAATGAATTGCAGAAGCATGAGGGGATTTCTGTTTCAGTGCAATATACGTGGAATGAAGTCAGAAACTGCCTTCAAAGACTTACTCCAAGAAATATTTTGTTGTCCCAGCGGCTTGCTGGTCCCCTTCCACAGCTTTTGCCCCCAGCCAAGGGAGGGACTCTGGCGACAGCCCCTCCATCATATGAGAAACAACAGCATGAGCCCCCTGATGGGGATGGGGGTGGAAATGGAGATGGGACATTATATCCTGCCTTGCAGCAATCAAGCACTTTTAGCCCTACAAAAGACCTGTTCTCTGCTGCTTTAACTGCAGCTGTGCTGGATATGGAAACTGTTGCTGTATATCCAGTGAACAGAGAGGCTCTTGCAAATGGGACTGCTGCAATACTGCCTGCCAAGTCTGAAAAACAACTAGTGCCAGCTGATTGGGAACAAATGGTGGGGACCTCATCACAGATTGAAGCTATTAATGCATGCAAAGTGGCAGGAAGCAAGGAGTGTGATTCAAAGAGCAGCACAGAAGACCTCAGCTCACCCCTGAAGCAGCCCTCATCACAAAAGCAAGAGAAGCTGAGTAGTAAACTTGATACCTCACTTTTGGGCAGGAAGATCCTACAGAAGTGGAAGGATGGCCCAGAGGAGGAATGCAGAAAACCCAAGCCCAAAAAGGGGTCTTATTGCAAGTACAAACTAACAGATGCAGTTTGTCATAAAGTTGAGATTCAGATGCTGCAAATGAAAGAAGTCCAGAGGAAAGGGGGTGTGGATCCTTCCTGTATGGACAGCAGGCTTTTGCAAAAATACAAGGAGGGAGAAGACATACAGTTTTTGGCTGATTTTGAACTGCCCAACCCTCAAACAAAGAGATCCAGAATGGGCTGTTCCAAGTTTCAATCATCAGGATTGCAGGGAAAGCAAATGGGAATTCCCTGTACTGTTCTTCTGTGTGAAAGTTACTTGCAACTTCTGGAGAAGTTCTTTGTGCCTTCATACCTCATCTGCCTGCCTTAATACAGATGGGTGTGGCTGGAGCATGAAGGAATGTGTGTTTGCCTGAAAAGCTGAAAAGGGGGATTGTCTGGGTGTCTTGTGAATTCAGTGAGAATTAATTTATGGCCTAATTTCAACCTTGCCATGCCAAGAACTGTGCTGGAGAGAAGATAATGTTTATTAAATTGTAATCTGAGAAGAAGAAAGCTTCAATCAACATTTGGACTTTTAATTTGGACATTTTAATTGGACTAAAAAGTTTGTGTGGACTCTAAAGAAGAATTGGCTTTGTTTGCATTATAAAACCTGAAAACCTTTTTTGAGAAAAAAATTGTCTACCTGCTCATGCTATGAGTGTGAAATGCTCTAATGATATTTGTACTGTATTTGATTTACCATGGTATGCTGGTTTTAAGTTATTGAATGCCTCTTTCACTTACACCTAGGGAGAGAAGAAGAAATGTAATGCCTTACTCATGTAATTGGGGAGTGAGAAATGCTTGCTAAAATGCAACCGAGACCTCCTTCATGTAAGGAAGAAGAGAAATGTTCATGTTTTGTTCATGCTTAAATGTTTTGCTTATTCTCTTGCAGGGGAAAGACCTGTCTTTGCTTATGTTATATTTTGCCTTATGAAACTGCATATCTCAAGGTACCTCCAGAAGTACATGGAAGAGTTTTCAGTACCCTACACATGTAAATGGGTTTGTGACATTGCATTGGTGTTAATGTCAGGCATGTTTCACTTCTAGGTACATGGTGCTAGTAATAACATGGCACTGGTCATCAAACAGGGCATGCTCCTGTTTCTTAAGGGAGTGTCTTCCTAAGCCATTGGTCATTTATTGGCAGCAAGGGGATCCTGAGTGGAAGGGTTCCTGCTGGAGTGATCCGCCCATGGAGAGAGAAGAAGGTTACTCAGCTCCAGGATGGTGGTTCACCAGTAGACTAAATTTGCTGACATTTGTTCTTTTCTTTCTTACTGTGCTTCCAGCTGTAAGAACAATGACTCATGGGGGCAACCCCAACTTTTGGCTTCGTCATGCTAACTATATGTTTGAGGTTCATGGTAAGAATGCAACGTTATACTATGAGCATCCACTGGCAGTGTCTCAAATGGCCTTTCTTCCGGCATTGTTCAACACGCCTGAGTTTTATTGGACACTTGCAACATCTTGATAGGTCTACACTCTTCTCTTATCCCCCAGAACAATTTAACAACACCCGCTGGCGAAGAATGACATTCAAGAAATACACTAAAGGGCTTTGTTTCTGCTGTCATAGTTCTGGAGTCTGGAATAGTAAATGGAAGCACTGGACTCAAGCAAAAAGGGTTTTGTGGAATGTAGGCAATTATATGGGTTGTGATGATTATTTTTGGTTATGGGGTAGTTATAACAGTTCTTATAAGCTTAATTATACCTTGTTTAACACTACTATTGAAGATATATATGATGTGTTTCCTATGTTTACTCCTGATTATTCTGCTATAGATAGTGGTTCAATTTGCAATGGATGGCAACTTAAGGATCCCAACATGTGGTTCTTTTTTAATGGAGTTGCCACGAATTTCCATCCAGGACAATATCAATGTGCAGCATTGGGTTATTTTACCTTACCCGTACAAGTGCAAATGCCGCTTCAGGCAGATGCACGGCGCTGGAGAGCTGTTGCCGGCCCGATGGGTTCTGGTTGCAATGATGAAGTGATAATCGATGTTCAGCTTTCTGATGGTAGCTCCTGGGTGAGAGCTATAGGGAGTGTTATCACTGGAGCACTCACCTTGGGATCATACCCAGGTGTCATTTCCCAGGAGAATAGAAGGTCCATTTTGGGACTCACCTGTAGGCTGGAGAAATCAATCAATGCCAAGGGAGGGTCATATGGGATCTTCAAATGGAAATCACTGAGCTTCATCAAGACCAAATGCAGGACACACTGGCCATAGATTACCTGTTAGCAAAATCCGGAGGATTATGTAAACTGGTCGGGAACCAGGGATGTCGGGTAAAATTCCAGGATCTGAATAATACTATTGAGAAAGAACTTCAGAATATACAGGAGAGCATTACTAACAATGTACGCACTGATGTTAATCTCTTTGATTGGATGACTTCTTGGTTGCCTGATTTGTCTGTCCTTAGACAAGTTTTCTTTTATGGGTTCATTATTATTATTTGCCTTATATCTTTGTGTTTTTTCATTTATTGTAGTACTAATCTTATTTCTATGTGTAACACATGTCCACTGCGTAGAAGGGAGACATCGGGTTTTGCACGACGGCAATTGTACTCAATGAGGTATCATCCTCCGGAACAAGGTACCAGGAGTCAGGAGGGGTACGATGTCCAGGAGGACAGTGACGATGTATATGGAGGAGTAGTTATGGAGTATGATGACATGCAGGGGTATGATTAGCCGTCCCTCTCTCAAATTTAAATGAAAAAGGAGGACATGTGGGAATGTATCTGGCTTCTGTCTGCTGTCTCCTACACATTTTGTAAACAAAGGCCTCTTTGCTTACATGAGAGACAACGCTGGATTTTGGGCATGCGTAGAACAGTGAGAAGAATTCTCCTTATTTCTCCTTATTTGGTTCTGACATTCTGATTGGTTGTATGTGCCTTAAGTTTTGTTTCTGATATACTCTGTTTGAATAAAGAGACGCCATGATTATTCCTTTGTTCAGCCAAGACTGCAGTCGTGTATATTCTTTCTCTCTATCTCTGTTTCCTCCTTACTTTGTCTAATGAAGCTGGACTTCGTTAGACTTTTTAACTCTTCCTTTGTCTTTCTGGGGCTATAAACTGCTCCTTATGAGGCTGAATAGATGTTTACAGGAATCGGATTCCTACAGTTTCCCTAAAAAAAAACATTTATGGCTGTCATAAACGCTTTTACGAAGCTGTAAATGAGTCCTTGGTCGATTCTGGCAACAGCGGTGGCTGGAGCAAGGGCAGAGGTTGGATTATTTGGCGCCATGGGCCAGATTCTGCCCATGGTCCATAGGTTGCCTACCCTTTTTCTACTCTATTACCATAGCAGAATAACCTGGCCAGACTGCTAGTTTTCCCTTAGAGACTGGAAAAGGGGGGATAAAAATAAAAGTAATGCAGAATGCTTAGCTCCATAAAGAGCTTCTCCCTGGCCAGAAGCCCATCTGTTCTGCCTGCACCATTCAGTCTACCACCTGTTTTTGCTGTTTGCTTTTCTCCCATGATAGCAATGAGGAAATGAAAACACACAAATGGACCCAGACAAAAATTTAGTTGGAGTCTTTCCAAAAGGGGATAAGACAGATCAGGCAACAACCTGTGTTTCCTCTTTCAGGCATGGAGCAAAATGATTGTGCGGGTGTGTAGAGCACATCCTTAAAATATAGTATTAAACCAAAAAAATTAACAAATTTGTTTTAGCATCATTATGCAGGAAATAAGTATTGCTTCTTGTAAGTATAATTATTGCTCCTCGTAAAGAAAAGAATAAATCTGTAGCAGGGCATAATTAGCCTGTGACAAGCATGAGAGAGAGAGAGATTTACAAATTATCAGGGTTTGTTTTTTGAAGGGGAAAAAACCTTCCTATGTTGAGCAGATAACTAGAATATAAAAGTAATCTGAATATAGATATAGGGAAAGATGCTAGTTAAATTTAACCATGGCCAGTAGCATGGCCAGCAACAGCTATTATTATCTTTTTTCTCTTTCCCCTCAAGTAGTACAACAATAGGTCTCTGGAGTTTACTTTCCCCAAACGCTGCATAAATGCATATTAATAAATCACCCATTTATGTTCATTAGCAGCACAACAAAATAAAAGCCATACCTTTGCCAAGCAAACTGATGGGAGGCATATTTTACAGTTTTGTTGTAAACTCATGTTAACTTAGTGGCTTTATTAAATTTATTGAACATTTAATGCCTTTGGTAGTAGCCAGAGTGGAAGAATATATTATATAATACATTATGAATCTCTCCTATCTAACTGTCCTCATCTATTTGGGCATTAATAAGGTTCTGTGGCCTCTATAAAACACATGGCCTCATAAGAATCCCCACTTTCATTGACTCTGACAAAAGCCCTTGTGATGCAATCATAGGCCCCTCTGTCATACAGGCCTTGGAAAAGTTACTTTTTTAGACTTCAGCTCTGCAGTACCAAAGCAGTTATAGGAGCCCTCTCTTGGTCTTTAAAGGACTTTATTAAACCCACTTTCCTCTCCTTTTTCTTCTTCTAGAAAATATTGACTTATTTTGCTTTGCATGTACAGTGGAACTTCACTTAACAAACGGCTCACTTAACACAAAAAGCGCGTAACAAAAAGAAATCCATAGAAGATAGTGGCTCGGCTAACAATTTTTTTTCTTCAGAACAGATTAATTGGTTTTCAATGCATTCCTATGGGAAATCACATTTTGTTTAACAAATTTTGGTTTTCAATGCATTCCTATGGGAAATTGCTTTCAATGCATTCTTATGGGAAATTTGCTTTACAAATTTTTCATAGTACCAAAGGTCTCGGAGAATGCATTAAATTTGTTAAACGAGGTTCCACTGTATGTAAAAACTCAATATTTACAAGAGCTTGTCCTTGATATGGGGGATTTTCCTGCAGGTATGGGCTTCATATAATTCTCTAGGCTGTGCCCTGTGATATGGGACTGGAAAAATTAGCTTTCACACGTGTCAGAATAAGACTTCAGTGGAATCTTTTGTGCCCCTGGGTATTTTTTCTTGGGCGGTGGGTTGGAATCTTTCAACACCTAATGCAAATGCCAATCACATTGAATAACAAGCTTGTACTAATAGAGAACTGGAACAAACTGGGGGAGCAAGAGAAGGAACCTGCTTAATTACAGGCAAGGCAGAAAAAAATCCTGAGGCTACCACTGGTAATATCACATTTATATTTTAGCACAGAGCACGTTTTGTTATTGATGCATTGCTGTAGATACCTTGTAATGCCATGTACAATAGGCTAACACAAGGGTGGCCAATTTTGGTGCTTCAGGTGTTCTTGGACTTCAATTACCAGAAACCCAAGAAATCACATCTGCTGATCAGGGGCACCAAGGTTGGCAACCCCTGGGATAACAGAAGACTCATATATACAATTACTCAGAAGTAGGTTCAAGAGGCTGAATGTGAGAAAGATAAGCATGCATAGCAGCCTTTGTCTACCAGTGCCTTTTAGAGGTGTCAAAATGCTATTTTGATGACAATCATGCTGATTGTGGATTATGGACATTGCAGTTGAATGCATCTGGAAAGAATTAGGTTGTGGGGAACCTTTCAAGGGAGACTAAATTCTTACAGGAGAATCATCTAAGATGTACTCTCAAACATGACCCATAGAAAAATATTGGGCCTACTACAAAGGATAGCTCTGTTCAAGCCTTTCTAGCACCTTTATCTGTTGCAGGGAGACACCAACTTTTGTCTAGTATGTAAAACGTGATCCTTTTTTCATTAGTTAAAACCGCTAAATCTTACTAGTAAAAAATAGACCTACCACTTGTAGCCAAGACAGAAAGTGATCATGATCTGATTACATAGGGCTGAACCCAAAATGTCAGTCCTACCTGAAACAGATTCACTGAAGGAATGAATAGGGCTTTTCATCATTTACTTAAGTTCCTTTGATTTTAAAGGGTCTGGTGTAAGAAGAATTAATATTGGATTTACTCCTAGGCCAGACTGCCATTTTGCTTTACTTTCAGGTAACAGACACAAGAAAAGTAAGAGGAATAAACTGTGGCAAATGATAAGGTGAAAAAAATATCTTGACAGCACTCCTTTACAATGTGAAAGGAAAAGAAATTGTTTCTTCCCAAATGTCTACAAACCAAAGCAACAGATGCAAAAGCAATGACAGAGGGAGGAGAATAGGAGAACATCTCTTGCAAATAATTTCAGAAATTTTAAGCATTAGACACTAATTATGCAGAATAGGCAAGCTCTGGCAGGTAGCAATGATAATTATAAGATGGAACTAATTTAAAATGTTGAATCCTGAGGGATATGGTTTTGTGATATAGCATAATTATACATCCTTCACATGAAAGTGCAGTATTCATTTCCTGGAGCACTCATCCAAACATAAATACCCTTTGCAAGGTCTGATCTAGCATTTAGTGAAATCTACAGACAGGCTTTGTAGGACAAAGAATCATCAGCTTCAAAAGGATCATAAGAAGCTCTGCAAAAAGGCTTTGCCTCCTGATGCTATGAAACTCTTCCCTTGCAATGTTGATGGGGAAAGTCTGCTGGGAGGTTACAGCATGGTGACAGTCTTTTACACAAGGGCCTGGAAGCTGCATGTGGCCCCAAGACCATGTTCTGTTCTTAACTTTTGCTTGAACCCCTGGATTTTCATTCTTTATCAAGATGGATTCTCCCACTGGCATAAAGGCAGCCTAGAAATGAAACAAATAAATATAGTAAATTTTAAAATTATAGCCAAGGAAGGAGAATCATCGCCAAGAATGAATGTTGACTCCAAAGCAAGTGCAGGGTTTTGCTTTAGTGTCAGCCGGCCATTTCCTGTTTTGTTGTGTTGTTTTTCAAGACTGAAAGTGAACTAAATGCATTCAGACATTATTGTCAATCAAGACAAGGGGTGTTTGAGAGAGACGAGTTTCAGTAATGCAAATGAGAGATCCATTCAAAATTCAGGACTACAAACATGGTGAAATGAAGGTGGGAGTAGCCAACTAGGTACCCCTCTAGCCAACCCTGACTCATACCTGTCAAGTATCCCGGATTGGCTGGGATTTCCTATAATTCAGCACCGCAAACTCTACTTTCTCGCCACCATCTGCCGTCATCCCGTAATTTGATTGTGGGGGAAAGTAGTTACTGCATATCCCCTTCTGCACAGAACCCTTCTACACATGTGCAGAAAGCTTCTACACATGCGTAGAAGGCTTCTGCACAGAAGGCTACTGCACAGAACCCTTCTACGCATGCGTAGAAGGGTTCTGCGCATGCATAGAAGGATTCTGTTCATGCATAGAAGAGTTATGTGCAGAAGGCTAATGCGCAGGTCCCATATTCTCTGGAGCTGCACTTGACAGGTATGCCCTGACTACAAACCAAGGGCAAACTAGCTGTTGATTATCCCTGACAGTGTTAGCCTGGCCTGTGTGTGTATTTACCTCCTGCTGGAGGAGATTCATCCCACAGCATCTCCACGTAGACTAGAGAAAACATCTACCTAGAGAACTATATTGTCAATGTTGATAATGCTAGGCTAACTCAATCAATGGTCTAAAATAGTGTACGTCAGCTTCCCATGTTCCACAGTGTTATGCTGTACCAGGCTGTGTCTTCTTTGGAAGCGACGGTTATCTCAGTAGGAAGTAGACAAGGTTGAGTGCGAATTTGATGATCCAACTGTCAGACACCTCAGAGAAGCTCAGGAGAGGCAAACAGAAGCCAGCCCTAACAGGTATAACTCAGGATGACAACATGAGAAATTTGTTGTGTATGTGCTCAAAGGAACATTATGTGCTCAAAGGAACTTTAGCTATCAGAACAGAAACAAAGATGTTATTACCAAGGAAAGATAAGCACCTGACTGGAAGCAGATAGATACTTGGAGAGGCACATTAAGAGCTATATATTTTACTATTTCAGGCAGCTCTAGTGTCATTTAGTCCACATTTCATGCTATTTCTGGCTACCTAACCTTGAGTCCTTGAAACTTCCTGATACCCATATTTGATCTATAACTGTGGTTCTGCCTGCCCCCTGCTTGACTGGTGAATAATTTATTGGACAGATCTCTTGAGTTGAACCTTTGAATCTGTATGACAGACAGCCCAGTGTTTGGAATCACACTAACCTTAACAATATAACTTCCTGACTTACCGCCTACTAGTACTACACAGAGTGATTCAGGAGCAACAGGAAATGGGCTTCTTAAAAGCCTTATTTTGATGTTACATCCCAGAATGAACACTCATAAGAAACATAAGCCTATATATTTTGCACTACTCCTAGCATTTTTAAATGTGATGCCTTAATTCTCTAAACCAGTGGTTCCCAATGTGGGGCACATGCCCCACAGGGGGACTTCAATTCTCAGAAGCCTAAGTCATTACATTGGCTGATCAGTGCTTTGAGGAATTGACTTAGGCTTCTGGACACTGAAGTCCAAAAACCAAAGGTTGGGGAACACTGCTTTAAATCCTCAACATCTCCATGAGAAGACTTCTATTTGCATATGCCTTTATATGAGTAGAATTCTTGCTGTGAACTGAAAACCTGTGAAGTTGGGGTTCCTATCTAGATGGAAAATGAAGTCTAAGTGATTATTTGAACTTCAGAACATTAGAGCTCCCTGCTCAAAACTGGGACATCAGGAACACAGAAAACAAGTTGGTGGTTCAGGTCTAGGAGTAGCTCATGGGTCCTGAGTGGGGGAACTGCATCCAACATTTTGAGAGTATACTTCCGGCTTTAAACTGCTATCCATTCATGTCCACATTCCTCTTACATAAGTTACTGTACCCTATTCAAGTATAGCACCTCAATAAGGCTAACTAAAGTAAATGTGTGGTTTACTTTGATGACAATAGTAATCCCATTGATTTGCTTTAAATTAAACTCCCTCTAATCCTTTGCCAAGATCAAGGCACTTCAAGGGAATGCAAGAACCAACAATCTCTAGAATTATGCATGTGTTTGAACTAAATCACAAAGGCTTATATACTCCTTTGTGGGGAAACCGTTGCACAAAGGGAAAGCAAATAGTTGGAGTTCTGTGTTATTTAAGCATTTAGGCACAGGAACAAGCACAGTTGGCCATACGTTGTAATTTTTATCTGCAGTTGTTTTGTGATACAGAAGATGTAACTGAATATGTATGGAATATAAGATCAACTCTAAGTTTGTAGGAGAATAGACCCAACAAATAATACAATGTTTGGGAGTCTCTCATGTAATCAGCTTCAACGATACAAAGCTTAAGAAATTCAGGGCAGAACAATTTGAAGAAAGTGTGAGAGGGGAAAAACCCCTAGGGTGATTGCTCTCAAAACATCCTGCCTGTGATGCTCCAACTGTGCAAATTGGGAAAGTTACTTTTTGGACTAAAACTTCCTAAATCTTTCATTCAGGATTTTACTTGGAGATTCTGGAAGTTAATAGTTTGATGAACCAACTTTTCCAAGCTCTGTTGAAGCAGATACTGCTTAGCAAAACCATTCCTTGAAGATCTGCTTAGCCTCTCTACCAGATTTATGTTTAGAGAATTGTGCTGGAGTTTTCTTTTTACACAGTCTGTTACAATGGAATCATGCAGAGCTCAGATTTCAAGTGTGACATTGTTGTGTTTGAATACATTTATTGCTGTAATGTTTTGTGAAATAATTGGGATCAGTACGATCCTCCATTTTGTCTCCTCCTTCTTGTTCTTGAAATATCACGGGACTGCATCCCCGCATAAACTATGTAGTCTGCACAGTCTTCACTCCAGTCCGATGACCTCCCAGTTACCCCACTCCCCTTCCTGTCATTTCCCGCCCAAATGTATCCATTTCTGAGTGCTGCGCCATTGCTCCCCATGTTCTGACTGCCTAATAAAGTTGTTTGGCCTGTTATGCTGGCTGCTTCGCATTTCTACCAGAACATCAAAGACATGTTGTGGGATCCGCGCACACAATTGGCATAACTGGTCCTGACAGAACCCCGGTAAAGGGTGATCACATCGTTACCAGGGGTTCCTGAGGGGACAGAAATTGGGGGAGCGGAATATTAGATAGAGTTTAATTCATCAATAGCTGATCTGACAAACTGCTCGGACAATAGAGAGCTAATGACTAACGCGCTAGACACGTAATAGGTAATCTCGTGCCTGCGGATTACCTTAAGGCCTAGAGCCAATACCAGCCACTTGTTTACCCCGGATAATACGGAACAATGTATTTCCCCTGCCGTTAATTAAGTTGGTTAATTAACTTCCCCTGTAGACTTCCCCAATTAACTTGTGTAAACATTATGTGTGAAACCTGCAGTATTGCAATGCTTTTACATGCAGCCTAAAACATGATAAATACTGATGATTGGTCTTCATTAAATCACTGGTCTTCGTTCCATCTTGCCTCGTGTGTCATTACTTGACCAGTCTACTCCGGGGCCCAAGAGCTGCTTCGCGGTTCCGATCCAGCTTTCGCAACCCGCTTTGCGGCCCAGATCCAACAACATGTGATTCAAAAGGGACTGCCTTTAACATAAGAACATAACATAAGAACAGCCTTGCTGGAACAGGCCACAGCCCATCCAGTCCAGCATTCTGTCTCACACAGTGGCTCACCATTTCCTTCAGGGTATTCCCAAGCAGATGCCTGCTTAGGATTCCCTGGAAATGATATTGAGAGATATCCTGCCTATCTCTCCAACCTGGAGGTTGTCCTTAGGTATCCATAATTATAGCCATTGATACCCTTGTCCTCCAAGAACTTGTCTAATCCTTTCTTAAAGCTGTCACGACTGACAGCTGTCACCACTTCTTCTGGCAGGGAGTTCCATAGACCAATAATCCTCTGGGTGAAAAAGTACTTTCTCTTATTTGTTTGAGAACTAGTACCCAAAAGTTTCATGGAGTGTCCCCTAGTTCTAGTGTTATGCGATAGGGAAAACAGTTTTTCCTTATCTACTTTGTCCACACCGTGCATGATTTTATAAACTTCAATCAGGTCACCTCTTAGACGTCGTCGTTCAAGAGTGAAGAGGCCCAACCGTTGCAGCCTCAGATGGTAAGGAAGGTGTTCCAGTCCCCTAATCATTCTGGTTGCCCTCCTCTGCACTTTTTCCAGCTCCATAATATCCTTCTGGAGGTATGGCGACCAGAACTGTACACAGTATTCCAGATGGGGCCTCACCATAGATTTATAAAGAGGCAAAATGACACTTGCTGACTTATTTTCTATACCCTTCCTAATGATCCCTAGCATTGAGTTTGCTTTTTTCACTGCTGAGGCACACTGGGTTGACACCTTCATTGAGTTGTCCACCAGGACACCAAGGTCCCTTTCCTGGTTTGTCGCAGAGAGTTCAGACCCCATCAGTTTATAAATGTAATTGGGGTTCTTTGCCCCAACATGCATCACTCTGCACTTACTAATGTTGAAACTCATTTGCCACTGTTTTGCCCACTCCCCCAGTGTCGAGAGATCCCTCTGGAGCTCCTCACAATCTCTCACAGTTTTCACTACCCTGTATAATTTAGTGTCGTCAGCAAATTTGGCTACCTTGCTTTTTACTCCTACCTCTAGATCATTTATGAAGAGGTTGAAAAGCAGGGGTCCCAGTACTGAACCTTGGGGGACCCCACTCTTTACTTCCCTCCACTTGGAGAAGTGTCCATTTAGTGCTACCCTCTGTTTCCTGTCCCTTAGCCAGTTGCTGATCCAGGACAAAACCTGTCCCTTTATTCCATGACTGGTAAGTTTATTCAAGAGCCTTTGGTGTGGGACCTTGTCAAAAGCCTTCTGAAAGTCCAGATAAACAATGTCAACTGGATCCCCCTTATCCACATGCTTGTTGACACTCTCAAAAAATTCCAACAGATTAAAAATGTGCAGTGACAGTGAGACTTCAATGTGAAATATGATGATGGAAATAAATCTCACTTTGGATAGCTTGTGGCATGGTTCAATATGAGTGGTGTCCTGCCGATTGCAAGAGCAATCCAGCAAAAACCTTGACCTATGCCCAAGTGGACCTTTTCTTGGGTTGAGGCATACCCTTTTTAAGGGAATTTGGGATGGAAAAATTCTATATGAGCAGAATAACTGTTTTTAGTTTTTAGAAAAATCACCTCTGGTGCAATCTGCACAATCCTTTCTTAATCTCTAATTACATCCAGAGTTTATCCTACTGCAATTATTAAATGATTAGAGAAAGGGTGTCCAAACTTTTCAGGCTGTGGGCCAGTCACATGGTTGAGTGTGCCAGTCACATGGTTCCTCCCACCCAGAAGTGGAAGTAAAACGCACATGCACAGGTGCATAACGTGCCCACGCATGTGCATAATTCTGCTGTAAATGACCCACGGCTGTTGTAAACATGTTTGTCAAATATTCGTAGACATGTTTACGATCGCCACTGGTCATTTACAGCAGCATTATGTGCCCACATAAGGCACATTATTTGCCCATGCATGCTCTATTTGCTTCTGCTTCAGGGAGCAGTAAAGGTGGCATGGGCCAGATTAATTGGCGCCATTGGCCGCAGTTTGGGCACCCCAGGATTAGAGCTATCCACCCTATTTTCAGCAGTCAAAAGAAGATTGTTTGGATGTAGATTTAGTAGAGGATTTCAGCTGAAATAAAGGAGACTGAAGTGAGTTGTCACTATACTGTGGGGGTATGTTAAGTGCACCCCTTTTTAGTATCTGCCAGCATTGAAATGATAAGGAATGCAGGGAGCTGCAATTAAAAAATGCCTGGAGGCTGCACTTTGCTTATCCTTGCTCCACTAAATTTAGAGCCAGCCCTTGGCTTTTAAAAGGGCCCTTAAATTTGCTACAGTATATTTATCTCTGTAGTATATCATATTTAGGATTGTGCAGTCAACAGCAGGGTTGGGCTACTGTGCTGTCACAAAGAAGCTCTTGTGAGTTCATAAGTGCAGGGCAGACAATATCTAGGAGGGGTTTGGAACTCTGAAGTTCTCTTTGTGGAAATGGACACTATGGAAACCCAGATTGGTAGGCATCGTATCTGAATAAAACCCAGCTTTATAAGTACTTTTCATTTTAAACTTCTTTAAAATGCCAACCTAGCAGTTCAAAATTGAGACCATTTTGGTGGGAAGGTAAACAGCATTCCATGTCTAGTCATGCCTGCCACGTGTCATGGAAATGTCTGCAGACGCAAACAGTGCTGGCTCTTTGGCTATAAATGGAGTCGAGCACCAAACTCTAGAGTCAGATACGATGACTTTCAAGTAAGGGCAACCTCTACCGATCTAATATCAAGATGTAGTCACTGCTTTTTCAGTGTCCCTTCGTAGGCTATAGGCTTTTGACTCTTAGACTGCTAGTTAAATATTATTAAATACCCTTTGTAGTGTTTTACTATAATTTTCATGTGCCTAAGGTTCTGAACCTGACATTATATAGCAGGAGAGTTTAGAAGTCAGCTGTGCGACTGAACAACAACAAATTAAATATCATGTAGAGAGACAGTATGCACAGGTGAAACTATTTTTGCACTCCATGTTTAAAAGCAGAATTTTGCCACTTTTCACAATTTCATTGTTGACTCATTAGTTGGTTGGTAGCTTTGACAAATGTGCCCTATGCTAAGCACCATCTAAGACCAGCACTTGAGCAATCACTAAAATGAACATGTCACTGACGGGAAATATTGCAGAGCTATGAAGCATCTCTATCGAATCCTCTCATTCCCACCCACCCAAAAATGTCTTACCAACTTTCCAATTTCAAGACCACATCTTGGCCAGGATGAGGGCTTCCATATTTGTCCCAACTGATGCTCCACACCCTCTTCAGGAACAGCTTTTCCCCAGGAGTAAGCATCTTCTAGGGCCATCTGCGAGAACTGATCAGCAGACTGCAGTAGTCTTGCCTCAGGATTATGAAAGCACTGCTTCTAATCTGAGGCAGAAATAAGAACTACATGGCTACTGATCATGTTGTCTAGGGTAGACTGGAAGTTGTATATTCCAAAGGAACATTTATTGTATCTTTATTTCCCAAGCCACATTCTGTATAACTACTCCTTTCCTTACAGATAACTTATGACACATGCCCATAAAAGGGACTGTGGGCACAACCTACCAGCACAAACCATGCTGCTGAGCCATAGCTTTTCTTGTTCTCCTTCCTCAGGGTTGGGCAAATGTAAATTGTAACTATCACTCACAGAAAGGAGAAAAGCCAACTCCTGACATGACATTAATTCAAATACTAAAGACTGAATGGGAAAAGTCAGAGGAGAAAAGTGAAAGTGGGCAGTGGTGGGCTCCAAAAAATTTACTACCACACTGTGGGCATGGCCTACTTTGTGGGCATGGCCTATGTTGTGGGTGTGTCCTACTCTGTGGGTGTGGCCATGTGACTGGGTGGGAGATTTAGACATACCTGCCCAGTGGTGGGATTCAATAATAATAATAATAATAATAATAATAATAATAATAATAATAATAATAATTTGTACCCCAGCCTACTCAGCGCAAGGCCGACTCAGGGCGGCATTACAACATATTAAAGAAACAATATTCAATTAAGAAAGAAAGATAATAATAGTAATGATAAACAATCTATATCCAAAAACACAGTGTAACAAATACAATACAGTTCCAAGGAGCAAGGTACAATAAACAATAACAAAATACAATATAAAAAAGAGCTCAACTTCCCCACGGCAGATGCCGGACCGGGGAAGGAGCTGGACAAGGTGATAGCAGCAGATTTTACAGTCTGTGCCGCTGGAAACCCAAATGAGCTCGACTTCCCCACGGCCAGAGCTGGGCCAGAGAAGGAGTTCTTTTATCCCCCTCAGGAGCTGACGCAGGTGCTACCACTCCTCCCGGTTTGCCAAACCAGGAGGAGGGGCTCCATGTCCCTATCTCTCTCCCTGCCCCTGCTCTCACCAAGGTCAGAAAAACAGCGAGTCCAGCAGCTCCGACATCGGCATCATCTTGGAGGCATCAGGTATGCCGGTTGCCCCAAACTGGGGCAGTCTTTCTCTCCTCACCCCTGCTCTCACCAAGGGAGGGGGGAGCCGGAGACACTGGCGCTGGTCAAATTTTTTACTACATACTATGTGGGCATGGTATGGTGGGCATGGCTAGGGGGAAAGCCCTGCATTGCACCCAAATTAGGACTACTTTATTTTAAAACTTGGATGGGCAGGGCCAGCCAGAATTTCTGCTACCAGTTCTGGACAACTGGTGTGAACCTGCTGAAGCCCATCACTGAAAGTGGGTGATTAAGTGTGAGGCAGCTCAGACCTCAGTAGAGTGGAAATGAAGTCTTCAATAGAAAAAGAAGAGAAGAAATCCTTCCAGGGCCAAAATCTCTTATTGTTCAGCATGACAATACAACCTTATAGCTGCATTATATCAAAAGGAGGTTGTTTTGTTTTTCATAGGCCATCTCATTAAAATGATCAATCTATAAAATAAGCAAATCCAACATGTGTATTCTTCTATCAGTTTAATGAAATGCTAATGTCATGGTTATAAATACATGGAATTATAAATGACAGATCTTAGATAATAGTTTCTAACTGCTACCCCTTGTCACATAAACTTTGATGAAACTCCTTAATAATGAGCCTGCCTGCCTATTAGATTACAGAGCCCCCTCAATAGCTTATGTTATTTTAACCGGGGGGGGGGGGGGCAGCAATCAATAGATATCTACTAATACAAACATAAGCGTTTTCTAAGAGCAAAATGCAAATTCAGTGGGCTATAATCAGGTTCTAACAGTATCTCTGATTGGGAAGGGGGAGTTTTCATATCAAATTCCAAACAATGAAATAAGACCATTGTGTGTGGTCTGATAATTTTTATGGTGCCATTTCTCAAAGGTTCTCTTCCTTCAACTAATTTTATTAAATACAGTACCTGTAATTGTTGAACTTGTATCCCATTTGTCTTCCAGAAAAAACTAAGGGAGTGTACATGACTCTTCCTCTCTCCACTTTATCTTCATAACAGGGGCAGCGGTGGCTCAGTGGTTAAGAAGTTCACCTTGTTAGTTGGAAGGCTGGCAAGTCAGCAGTTCGAGACCTGGGTACAGCATGATGGATTGAGCACCCGACTCTGTCCCAGCTCTTGGGGACATGAAAGGAGCCTCATTTGGGCGTTCCCTGAGCAGAGTTTCTTCCGCAAAAATCCTTTCAACCCAGAATAATATCTGACACGAAATTATTATTATCTTCATAACATCCATGTGAGGTGCACAGGTAGAGAATAAGAGTCACTCAGTTAGTTTAATGCTTTGGTGTGGTCTTGAACCTAGATTAGCTAATCTTCTAAACATTTTACAATAATGCCTATACAAACATCATAAATATGTCCCATCTGACTCTAGCAATATGAGCTGATGCAGAGACAATCCACCTCCCTTCCAAAGTTGACAGGTAAATACACTTAAAGAGCCCTGGTGGCACAGTGGTTAAACTGCTGTCCTGCAGCCAAACATTGTGAGTTAGATCCTGACCAGGGCTCAAGGTTGACTCAGCCTTCCATCCTTCCTAGGTCAGAAAAATGAGTACCCCGCATGTTGGGGGGAATGCTAATTAACTTGTGAACCACCATGAGAGTGCACTAAGCGCCACGGGGTGCTATATAAGTGTAATTGTTATAATATTTGCATGAACTTGTTTGTTTTGGTTCTCCAAGATAAGCTTCAGCATAGGCTCAAACCACCAATCGTGAAGAAGACAATAAGTGGGCAAAATGTAGCCCTATAGATATTGCCTGTATGTACCTAAATTGACTGAAACTAAGACTTTCCTCTAAATAAGTTAGCAGTGAGAACGCAAGCGCGGCACCAAAATGGCCGCCGCGCTCTTTGCGGCCCCCCCCCACCGGACTTGGACATCCGGGTAGTTAGGGGGCATGGCCAGCACCCTTTAAAAGGGGTGGCCACGAGGCAGCCGGGCTGCCATTTCGCAAAGCGACGGAGAGGAGAAGTTTTTCCCCAATTGCTCCGTCGCTCTTCCCTTTAGCTGTGAAGCCTTCTTTGGGCAACGGTTTCTTCTGCGCTTCTTTCCCTACGATTGGCAGCAATGCCTTCCAAGAAGAAGGCGATGGCAAACGCGGTTCGCACTTCCAAGAGGCGCCAGCCGGGTCGGAGGACCGCGACTGCGCCCCCTCAGCAGGCCCCCTTTCCGGGGGCGCCCACCGGGACCGGCGGGATGGGGTCGATTGCTCCCTGGCCTGAGGCTGGGCAGCCTCAGACCGGCCCTACAGGGGATGTGGCCCCTGGCCCGCAATTAGCGGCCACCGGCCCGGGCTTGGCGCATAGCCAAGCTGGGCCTTCGGGCCTTGGCATGCAGCTTCCAGCGGTGGGCTTTAACCAAGGGGGTTGGCTGGGTTCCCTTCCCTGGCAGGGCATGCCCCCGGCTCCTCCCGGGCCGGTGGTTGGGGCATGGCCATATGCGGGCCCAGGGGTCCAGAGACCTGGCCCGGCGCCGGTGACCGGTGGGCCGGCTGCCCTTTTGCCCCCTGTCAGCGTTGGGGGCTATGTAAACGTGGATGCCCTGCTGGCCCGCGTAGCAGCCCTCGAGGCATCTTTAAGGGTAGTTAATCCATCCGGGGCACCGTTTAGTTTACAGGTCAACTCAGCGCCTGCCGGTTCTCAGCAGGCGGCCGAAAGGGTCGAGCTGCCTGAGGCAAGTAGGTCGGCACCAGCCGCGGCCTCGCAGCTCCCCACCCAGCAGATGCCGCCACATCTACGAGCTCGGTCAGGCCACATCTACGAGCTCGGTTGTGGTCGCGAGCTCCGATGCCCGCAGTGGGCCGGAACCCCCGGTGGGGGCGGCCCATGGGGGTGCAACTTGTGAGTATACGGTCCAAGCTAGTGCACCCACACCACAACCCACAATGGGGGGAGGTTTGCAGTGGCCGTGGCCTCGCCTGGCTGGGGCGGCGGGTCAGCCGCCGCCACCCAATCAGGGTACGGCTCCAACACTTCAGGGCCCCTCTTGGGGCGGGGTACCCTGTCCTCCAGGGAACTTACTGGGGGTGGTGGGGCTGGTCCAGGCCCCTTTCACGGTGCCCAGCACTGTCAATGTTCCGGTGTCGGCCTTAATGACAGCAGGTTATTCATTGCCCCTTGGGGATCACCTGGCTCAGGCCACCAAGGAAAAGATCTGGCGGGGGGAGTATGTGGACATTTTCTCCCTCTTGAATAGAGAACCCACCAAAGAGGAGCGGGAGGGGCAGGACGAGAAGGACAAGGAACAGTCTCGTGAACGTAAGCCGCCACACACGTGGGCCAACTGGTTACCCGCGTACCTTATATACATGGCGGTGTACCTTAGGGCCCGGCCTGACCTGGCAATTCCGATGGTCCAGTATTTGGACAACATATACCGGGCGATGGTTGATTTCCCTGGCCCGTCGTGGTTGGCTTACGACGAGGAATTCCGTATGAGAGTGCCCCTACACCCGGCGCCAGGGGAGAGGTACCATTGTGGACATGCGGTCCAGCGAGCTGCTCCAGCCCAGGCACCCCGCCAGGTGGCGGGGCAGGGGGTTACAGCCCGCCTGCTGTGTTGGAGCTTTTCGGCCAATGGTGCGTGCAACAGGAAACAGTGCCGATACAGGCACGAGTGTCCCTCTTGTGCTGGCCCCCATGCCGCCTCTGCGTGTCCTAGGGCAGGCGGACTGCGGGGCAGAGGTAGAGGTGGACAGGGAGTGGGCAGAACTGCCGCAGAGGGAGCTGGTCAGGCAAAAGACCCCCTCCCCAATTAATGTGGACATGTTGGAGCGTTGGCTCACGATGTACCCGAGGAGGACGGACGCAGCTTACCTGCTTGAGGGTTTTCAGCAAGGGTTTCACATTCCTTTCACAGGGGTCAGGTCCCCTCAAGATGCACCCAACCTGTTATCACTCAGGGGAAGGAAGGAGGTGGCTGCCATGAGTATTGCTAAGGAGGTAGCTGCAGGCAGGGCCGCTGGCCCTTTCCCTTTCCCGCCATTTCCCAACCTCAAGGTTTCCCCGTTGGGGTTGGTGCCCAAGAAGTCGCCGGGGGAGTTCCGTTTGATACACCACTTGTCTTACCCGGCTGGCCGTTCGGTCAACGATGCTATTCCTGACGACCTTTGTTCAGTCAGGTATACATCTTTTGACCAGGCCCTGCGCATGGTGCGCTCATGTGGCCCGGGTGCACTACTAGCTAAGTGCGACATTATGTCCGCGTTCCGTCTCCTGCCAGTGCACCCGGGCGACTTTGAGTTGCTGGGTTTCAAGTTCCGGGGTGAATTTTATTTCGACAAAGCCATGCCTTTTGGCTGCTCCATTTCATGCTCGGCATTTGAGCGCTTCAGCACTTTCCTCCAATGGGCCTTTGTTCGCAGGTCAGGGTCCCGGTCTGTAGCCCACTACCTTGATGATTTCTTATTCGGGGGTGAACAGGGCTGGGACACGTGCACACGTCTCCTGAATACATTTCAGACGCTAATGAAGGAACTCGGTGTCCCTTTAGCGCCCGAAAAGACCGAGGGCCCTTCAACCAAGCTCACATTCCTGGGGGTTGAGATTGACACGGTTGTGCAGGCATCCAGGTTACCTGCTGATAAGGTTTCACGGATCGTTGCACTCATTTTGGACTTGCTGGCGAAATGCAAGGTGTCCCTTCGGGAGCTCCAGGTGTTACATGGTCATTTCGCTTGCAGGGTCGTCGCACCTGGCAGAGCATTTGCTCGACGTTTGTGCGACGCCATGACTGGCTTGACCAGGCCCCACCACAGGGTCCGACTGAACAAGGGCATGAGGGACGATATGCTCATTTGGCTCCAGTTCCTGAGGGAATTCAATGGGGTGTCATTTTGGAGATCCGACCTTTTAGTTTCCCCTCGTTTTCAGGTTCAGTCGGATGCATCAGGGTCCCTGGGTTATGGGATTTACTTCGAAGGGAAGTGGGCCTACGGCAGTTGGCCACCAGCCTGGTGGGGCACGGATCGCTTGCGCAACCTCACGTACCTGGAATTTTTCCCCATTCTGGGAGCTTTGATGCTATGGGGCGAGGAGTGGGCCAATTCGGTCGTCCATTTCTGGTGTGACAATGCGGCAGTGGTTCACATTGTCAACTCACAGACGTCTAAATCTCCAAGGGTCATGGAACTGGTTCGCCAGTTTGTGTTGCGCAGCCTACGCCTCAATGTGCTTTTTAGGGCTAGACATGTTCCAGGTATTAATAACGATATTGCTGACGCTTTGTCCCGCCTGCAGATCCCCCGGTTCCGTGCCTTGGCCCCGGACGCAGAGGAATTTCCCTCGCCGCTCCCGGACGAGATATGGACGCTTGGCAAGGAGAGGTGAACCGGGCGATCAGCATGTCGCTCGCCCCCCGCACGCGTAAGGCGTATAACCATGCATTCAGTTCATTCAGGGCCTTTTGTGCCCAATCACGGCTGCCTGAAAGTTGGCCCATCCCAGTGGCTCACGTCCTCCAATTTATGGTTTGCTTACATGCCCAGGGCTTAGCCCCCGCACCATAGCATCCAGGCTGTCAGCGCTGGCATTCATGGCCAAGGTGGGTGGTTTGCTGACAACACAAATGATTTTCGCATACGACATGTTTTGGAAGGGTGGGCGCGGGAACGTGGGCGCGGGAACGTGGGCGCGGGAACGTGGGCGCGGGAACGTGGGCGCGGGAACGTGGGCGCAGCCCGGACGACCGCCACCCTATTTCTCCAGGGGTACTTACCCACCTTGCACGGGGTTGGCATGACCTGTGTTTCGACAGGTATGAGGCAGCCCTGTTTCACGCGGCTACTACGGTGGCCTTTTTTTTTTTGGAGCGCTCCGCATCAGTGAGCTGGTGCTACTGTCTAAGGCGGATGCGAGCCGTAGGGCACTGAAACTCGAAGATGTCTATGTTTCCAATGATTGGGCTCAGCTGAGGATACGCTCCTCTAAGGTTGATCAGCACGGTGTAGGCAGTGGTGTAAGACTGCTACGATGTTCCATGGCTGACATCTGTCCGGTTGGTGCCCTACAGGAGTCCCTTGCACTACGTGGTACGCACCATGGCCCATTTTTCTGTCACCAAGATGGGTCTTCCCTTACTAAATTTCAATTTTGGAAGGTGACCAGTAAGGCACTAGCCAGTTTTGGCCCCCCTGGGGCTCGCTACCGCACCCATTCATTCAGGATAGGGGCGGCTTCCGCCGCAGCGGCGTTTGGGTACTCTGGGGCTGAGATATGCACCATGGGAAGGTGGGGATCACGATGTTTTTGGTTGTATGTTCGCCCTCTTCAACAGTGAGTACCAGTTAAGTCACTGCCCTGTTTCCTTTTTTCCTTGACAGACCCTGGGTGTCGTTTTACACCGGTGACAGTATGGCTGGTGGGCCACAGCTATGTGCACAGGGCAACGCAGTTTGCTGCGGCGACAGAGTGGGGACCCCTGCTGGGACTGGGTGCATCCGCAAGTCTCAGGTGGTACGGTAAGCGCGGAATGTTATGACGGGAACTGTTGCCATTCCTTTTCTCCATCAGGAATGCTGACCCACCTGATGTCCTGATTATACACCTTGGGGGTAATGATTTGGGCCTATCGCTGAAGCATGCGATTTGCGGTGACCTGGCCTACTTGCATTATGTGTGGCCTGCCACAGCCCTGCTTTGGTCGGACATGATACCGCGGCACGCTTACAGGGGAGGGCTGACCCTCCAGGCCCTTGATCGGGCTTGGCGCTCGGTGAACAGGGCTATTGCCCGGTTCTTTCTGGACAAGGGTTGGGGGCACGTCATACGACACCCCACTATCAGTCTACAAAATTATGATCTTTACTCAGGGGATGGGGCCCATCTGTCGCAGGGAGGTATGGACCTCCTGTTGTGAGATTGGTGAGCAGGCCTTTTGACCGAGCTGACGGTCTGGGGGGGGGGGGCGGTGAGCCTTTTGTTGAAGCCTCCCCGTGTGGCGGGTAGCACTGGTAAGGTAAACATTTATGACCCACAGGTATCCGGCAGGTTCGCAATTGACTGGACAACACTAGACAGGCACAAGTTGGTTAACGTTGTCCGGTCAACGATGAACCAGGCAATGGGGTGATGGCACGAGCTAGGCAGCAGGCATCACCCCGTTATTTTACGGATACGCGTCAGAGGGTGGGGTCAGTAGTTAGATTATTGACTACGGTCAACAATTTGTTTGTTGTCAACAAACAAATTGATACAAATGGATACATTGTAACCAATTGCCATTGGCAATTTTGGGTGGAACCTTACCAGTGTTACTTCGGCCTGCTTGCCTTAAGAATTATAATTGGTTGAATACCAATAGAAATTTATAATTCGGACTAGGGCATGAATCAATAAATGTGGCCCAATGCCGTTATCCACTTTTACCAGTGTCTGAGTCCTTTATTGGGGGGTGCGCCTGCAAAGAGAAAATCTGTACAGTTAGTAAAGCTGTCCTAATACCTTTCATCTATTTGTAGCTGATCAAAGCATGGCACTTGGGAGCTAGGGAAGGCTTGGAAAAGGTATTTCCAAGGAGTTGACAACTCCCAGAATCTCCTCATCAGCTTAGCTAGGGAGTTCTGGGCATTGTCCAAGTCAATAACTTTTCCAAGTTCTGTCTGCAGAGCTAGCACTTTTTGTTCCATGTACATATTTCAATACTGCAGAGACTGTCAGTAGTAAACTGTATCATACTAGTTAGTACTCTCTACTTCAAAGTTCTAATTTGATAAGAATATGAAAATATGTCAAATTCACTTTCCCCTACTATTCAGTTTTTTTTTAAAAAAAAAAAAAACAACACTGCAAGTTCTTTATCGCCTAAACATGAAGAAATGTTAGACAGTTTGGTGAATCATTCAAAATGAACTGGACTGATATTGTCCTCCATTTGTAACAACCAGATCCAACAATTTCAGCTATTTTCCACCCCAAGGCTATATAAGGCTATAGATACAGAAGGTTGCTATCTACCTTTGTTACACTACAGAAGAAACCAAATACAAAGTCCCTTGAGTACAGAACAATTAGGCTCATGAGGATGCCTCTTAAGGTCTTTTTGAAAATCATCCATAGTAGAATTTATAAGAAGTGTGAAGAAAGCACAGGTGAGACACAATTTGGCTTCCGGAATTCTATGAGTACCAGAGAGGCACTGTTTACGATGCAGGTCCTCATACAGAGATGTAGAGACATGAGATGTGATGTGCATGCATGTTTTATAGATTACGGAAAAGCCTTTGACAAATGCCAGCATGAGAAGATGATCACAGCACTGAAGAAAATAGGTATAGATGATAAGGATATCAAAATCATCACCAACCTGTATTGGAATCAGACAGCTCAAGTCAGACTTGAAGAGCAAATAACAGAGCAGGTTCAAATTTACAAAGGTGTGCGACAAGGCTATGTGTTGTCCGTGACACTGTTTAATGTAAATTCGGAGAGTAGTTTTTCAGAAGCCCGATCAAATTTAAACATCGGCATTATAATTAATGGGGAATACCTGAATCACATCCGATATGCTGATGACATAGTGTTGCTGGCTACAAACCTTGCAGATCTTCAGTTGATGCTGTATTGAGTTAGAGCTTCGAGCACAAAATATGGTTTGGTTCTCAACACCAAGAAGACAAAATATCTTGTTATAAGCTGAGCACCAACCCATGGCAAGTTAATGGCAGGAACACAAGAAATCAAAAGATTGGATAAAATTGTCTATTTGGGGAGTATGTTAAATAAAAATTGGGATCCTGAGGTAGAGATTAATAAATGAATAGAAAAAGCAAGATTCACCTTGATAAAAATGTAACATTTATTATGCAGTAGAGATCTAACTCTTGCTACAAAGATCGAATAGTGAGATGCTACTTATTCCCAGTGTTGCTATATGGTATCTGAGCTTGGACATTGACTAAAGCATCTGAAAAGAAAATTGAAGCTTTTGAAATGTGCATCTACAGACGGCTTCTAAGGCTATCATGGGTTGACCGTATCACTAATGTAGAAGTGCTCTGCCCAATGGATAAAGAACAAGAGCTGTTTAAGACAATTAATTAAAGAAAGTTTCAATACCTTGGCCATATCATGAGGAACAACATGAAGTATAGAATACTCCAACTCACTATGCAAGAGATGGGGGGGATGGGCACAATACTTATTCCCCACCAGAAATATGGAGGTTCACAAACTGGTATCACCCACAACTGTCTTTAAAAACTCCAAATTATTTCCTTCCTGATAGGACAATGGTTAAATTCTTGTCCAAAATAAGCTGTAATTATCCACTTCTATATTTAAAGCAATGAATTCTATGTCATTGAATTTTGGCTACTGGCCAACTCAATGGCCAACTGTGGTGATAAGAGACAAAGAGTTCTACAATGCTGTCGTCTCATTTCCTTGTCTTAGGAAGCTCACACATGACAAAAATCATAATAGGCCTTTGTTCCACAATCCTGTATGACACCAATACAGTACTCCAAATTTGTGCTTCTGTGTCTGGGACTTCAAGAATTGAAGAAACAATTCTTTCATGAGAGTGAACCCAGATGCAAAATAAATGAAATAAGTTTGTCAGCCAGGTGAGACAGATAATTTTTTAAAAATGCACACAGATGGAGAGATGCACATATAAGCAAGCAGCAAATGGTTCATTTTCAAATTGAGTTGGGATGGCTGCCAAGGAGTACACTAGTAGATGAAGAAACATTATGCTGGGAAATATATATAGCTAGAAGAGAACAAATACCACTTATCACTCAATCCCTATCTAAAGCCAGAAAAGAGATGTCATATTGCCAATTTGTCAGAAGGAGCAGTAAATTCAGGGTCTATTATGGACAAAATCTTGTGCAGAATGGAAAACCCACGACATGGATGTTCTAGTCCAAAGTAGTATGTTTTATGTTTTATCTTTTTAAAAATGTTTAATTTTAAAAAAGAAAGAATACGAACTTGATGGCACATAACAACAGTTAATGCTTCTCTGTGGATGTGATGGGATTAAAAAAAAATACTACCTACTCTGTGGGTGTGGTATGGTGGGCCTGGCAAGGGGAAAGCCCTGCATTGCACCCGAATTAGGACTACTTTATTTCAAAACTTGGATGGGCGAGGCCAGCCAGAATTTCTGCTACCGGTTCTGGCAAACTGGTGCGAACCTGCTGATGCCCACTACTGGTTGGAACACTTCATAACCTTGTGCAAATTTGGTTCACTTTTAAATGAAACTGCAAAGTCTATCTATGTGCTCCATCCCAAAAAAGGATTCCTGCAAAGCATTAAGGAAGCCAAAAAAAAGTCTCAAGCTTTATTTTACCTATTTTAGACTGTAAGCTTCAGGAGTTCATTTAATGGAACACTCTTAAGTTAAAAAAAGAAGAAGAAAAGAAAAGGTTTGCAGTGATAGAAAATGAATATTTTATCATTGTCCTTCATTTTTATAAAGATTTTAGCATCTGCACTAAAATTATTTTTAAAAAAGATGATGAAAGATAAACTTCCTGCTTCTTCTCCAACATAACATGACTTCTCTTTCAGCCCATCAACCTTGTTCTGGTGAAGCTGAATGGGTGGCATTCTGAGACAAGGAGTAAATAAATAAAATAAACATGTTTGACCTGAAATGAAGAGGTAAGAATTATGTTTTCAGATATACACTTTTGGAGGGAGATGACAAGAACCAGCAACAGAGTGAAAACAACACCAGATTAAATATTTAGAAAGACGATAAACAAGGAACTCAGTAAGACCACCCAGTGATGCTGGGGGTAAAATGACAGACCCTGCTCGTACCAAAGAGATGGGGGAAGAGAAGAGCCTTTTTTAAAAAACAAAATTTTGGAGAGGACTTTATGTATTTTGAAACACATGAAACACATGAACTACTAAAGAATGAAAAATACACCAGCAAGCTCAAAATGGCTAGGCTGATCACAGGAAATTAACTATACTGTACTGCAATTTGACTAAAAACACCAATTAAACTGGAATCACACTTCTAGATTATATTCACAGATGCACTCAGGATGTGCTTCTTTCAAAAAACAACAATGAGACAGATCCTTTATTTATACCCTTGGCTCAGTGGTGGGGTTTTTTTTTAAAAAAAAAATACTACCTACTCTGTGGATGTGGTATGATGGGCGTGGCCAGGGGGAAAGCCCTGCATTGCACCTGAATTAGGACTACTTTATTTCAAAACTTGGATAGGTAGGGCCAGCCAGAATTCCTGCTACCAGTTCTGGCAAATTGGTGCGAACCTACTGAGCCCCACTACTGCCTTGCCTTCTAAAACTCCCCACTGCCTTATTGTTGTGTGTATGCAATCAAATGCATAGAAAGTAACATGGCCCCACAAAAATAGGAATAACTCAAATTAAATATCAAAAGGAATTAAATAACCAGAGCTCCAGTCCTTAATCAAACTATAAATTAAATAAACATTGGGTGGACAACTTATTTCACTCACAACTCTCCCCCTCCCCCACCCAACATAAAGGTTTCACAGAGACAGAGCTTTACTCTTTACATATGTCAGCTATAATGGTGGGATTAGGATGTTAACTATGCAAATATGTGAATATCTGTAAAGTTTATGTCTGTAATCATTCTTTCGTGTTCAGGGAATGAAGAAGCAGACGAATGAAATAGTGAAATTCAGCTCTTTATTAGTGGGGTTTGAACACAGTTTGGAAGGGGGAAAACTCGTTCTTATATACACTATAAACAGTAACAGTAACAATAATACAACAAGCCCATTGGCTAACAGAGTGTGCACATTTTTCGATCCACTTATTTGCATAAGAATAGATACATGAGAAAAGATACATTCCGCTCCTATAAACAGTAACAGTAACAATAATACAACAAGCCCATTGGCTAACAGAGTGTGCACATTTTCAATCCACTTATTTGCATAAGAATAAATACATGAGAAAAGAAACATTCCGCTCCTGTCAGAAAACACAGTTAACATACTTAACATCCCCCCCCTTTAACCAGGATGGTGGTCTAGTTTCCCTTCTTGGGAGTGAGCCTATATGTGAAAAGAAACTGGCATAACTGGAGCTCCAGATCCCCTTCACCCATACGCCAAAGCGTGTCTTTAGTTGTGCGCACCTGCCACTCTACCCGGCCATTGGTGGCTGGGTAGAATGGGGCGGCAGTGATGTGCCTAATTGCATTCCTTTCCATGAAGGATTGGAATTCTTCAGATGTGAACGTGGACGCGTTCTAGATGAAGGACATGAATAAAACATGGGCATCGGGGGAGGGAGTTTCCTGCAGATTGCACATGCCATTGTTGGATCCTTCTATAAAATAATATTCCATTAAAGAGACAATCCATTTGCATGCTAAAAGTCTTGTTGGGATCTAATCCAGGTGAGACAAAATGTTGGGAATGAGACAATGAAAATCTTGCCATACTCTTAAGATAAACAGTCCTTTATGGATATTAGTTTGTTCAGTTGCCATGAATGGGTTTGTAATACTGTTTCTAAAATTGTTTCGATTTTCATATATAATTTTAATGTTGTATCTTTATGTATTTTTGTGTTTTACTGTGATTCCTGCAGAGTTGCAATCCAGTTTGATGGGCAGTACAGAAACTGAATGTAAATGACACAACAGTGATTAGATACAGTACATATTTTAATATATCCCCTGTATCAAAATCATCTGGTAAAAATAAATAAATCCAAGCCAGAAAATAATTTAAGGGGCTGCTGTGGTTCCTCCTGTTTGAGATGAGCATTAGATATCCTCAAGGCACAAAGGCAACAATCACAGTAACACTCTTAGGCTCCTCTTTGCTCAAAAGTCAGTCGTATCTGAGTTCAGTGCTCATCTCTGTTTATAGTCAAAGAGTCTGTGACAGCAGACATCTCCGTGGACATATGGCAAGCATGACTAGACACCAGAGTGCACGGAATACTGTTTACCTTCCCACTGAAGTAGTGGGAAGGTAGTGGATAAACCTGTTTATCTACTTGCAATTGCTTGCTTTCGAACTGCTAGGTTGGCAGGAGCTGGGACAGAGATGGGCGCTCAATCCCTTGTGGAGCTCTCAGGTCTCGAACTGCTGACCTGCCAACCTTCCAGTCGTCAAGTTCAACATCTTAACCGCTAAGCCACTGCAGTCCCTACAGTTAACTGTTACCAATGTAAATCACAGGCTGAAGTCAAAATACAAACTGGGATACAGAGCAGCATTTGTCTGCACTCAATATGTTCATTTTGGTTTGGTCTTTTTTTTAAAAAAAATAGTAATCAATTTCTATGAATTTGGACAGGAACTCAGCACAGGAGCAGACTTTTGGCTGACAGAGGATGCTCAATAACCATTTTAAAAAGCAGTAGAATTATTTATTCTTAGAATGGTTTTTAAAAAAATTGATTCAGTTTATCACAGATTCATGGTGGTAGAAACGAGTGCACTTTATTGCTTACAGTAGATCACTATAATGCTGATCAAGCAACCTGAGTCTACAAGATGATGCAGTATGCCTAATATAGGCACTATTCCAGGGATTCTCAACCTGAGGCCTGGGGCCTGGATGCGGCCCACAGAGCCATTTCATGGAGGGGCCCTGCCTCCACCTCACCAGGAAGTGCCATGTGGTGGAAGAAGGGCAAAATGGCTGTCCGGTCTCCCAACCTGTCTGAGGGAGTGTGACCCAGCCCCCAGCTTAAAAAGGTTGAGAACTCCTGCTCTATTCAGTCAAATAAAATCATGCTGTGTCAACCTGAGAAAAAGAAGATGAGTTTTATAATGGTTTTCCCTCTCTGTTATTATGTCTGGTGTTTTTATGAACTACTGGATAGTTCAGTGGTTTAGGTATCTGGTTGGAAGTTTGATTCCCCACTGTGACTACTTGACAGAGGCTGGACTTGATAATCCATTGGGTCCATACCAGCTCTGCAGTTCTTAGATGGTGATGATGATTATGACAATGATGATGATTTTAAATGACAGGCTGGAATTTGGATTTGGATTATTTTGGGAGAATCGACAAGGAGGATTACTTTCAGCAGCAGCAGCAGCAGAAATAACAATAACAACATCCTTTTGGAGCTCACTAGATCCAGTTCAGTTATGCTATTTTAACACTGTTTTAACTGTGAAAATATAATGGTATCCAAACTTTATTAAGATCTCCTAAAATTATGGCATATTTATATTCTTAAAACAAATATTACTAAAGCTCTTGCCAGATTAAGCAGTTTCTGAAGTTTCATTAAAGGCAACAGACATATATGAAGATTATTTCTCCCTATTAAATACAGTAGGAAATAAAGACATTATTAATTTCTACAAAGGCTGCAACGTTTAGTTAATTGATCAGTGAGATTAATCCATTTAAAATATTAAGTGTGATTACAAAATTTCTTTGATTAATTGAGCAGCGGATTATTATTTTTGAAAAAGCAATTATTTTTAAAGCTACTGCTTATAAAAGGTGCAGATGGCAAGCTTTGTATTAAACAAGGGATTCTCTCCTATGTGACAGAAAGTGGGGAAAGCTTTTTCGGCAAGGATATTTGCAGCACATAATTGTGCACTATCTAAAAACCAATCAGTTCAGAAAACCCATATTTTGAATGTCCAGCCACTATAAAGCAGAATGTAGAAAAGCTATTTTGGAGGTGGGGACGGGTGGGCAGGCTACAACCACCAACCAACAATGAAGATAAACCATAGCAAAAAAACAGCTACTTTTGAACTACAGAATCCTGCAGCCAGAATGCCCAGTGGCCCTGATGCCAAGGAAATGCTGGGTGCTGTAGTCCAAAAAGATGAAGCTCCCAAGCTTCTCTTCTTTGGAAACTAATATAATTTAATTTATTTATTTGAATTGTTATAATATGTTTAAATGATAAGTTTAGCCAGTGCACTTACACATTCAATTGTTAGACTAGAACTTTCAAGATTATATAAAATGTTTTAACTAGGTGACAACCCTAATTTCCATGTTTGTCCTCAAGATGCCTGAATCCAAGAAAGGAAGGAGGCCACCCTATAACCAAAGCAGGCCATTGGCACATCTAGTCCAGTATATTTTACAATTAAGAATTCCCTCACCTGGATTCCTGCAGATAGTTTGAACGACAGCTACCATACTGTCTATCTACAGGTAAAGGTAAAGGTCACCCTTGCTCGAAAGCCGGTCATATCTGACTCTAGGGTTTGGTGCTCATCTCTGTTTATAGCAAAAGAGTCATCGCTGTCCATTTTTTTTCCATTTCACTTTTATTTGTATACCGCATTTTCTCAGCCTGAAGGCAACTCAAAGCGGTTCAAACAAAGCATTCATAGGAAATAGCAAAAAAAAAAAAAAATGCAATAAGTGCCAATATACAAAATACATAGATAAATACATATACAATAAATTCACAATGTTACAATATACAGATTCGATATGCAAAGTATACGACAATACAACATATACAATTCAAATCACCAACCCAGCAACAACGGAACAACAAAGTTCTCCTCCGAGCAGGTGGGGCCCGGGGCTAGGCAGGCGCGAGCATCCTCAGACCGCTGAGTGGCAACAACTGACTCAGTCCTTCTCCGGTGATGACAGGGTCGGAGTCGAGTGGGCGAGTCAAGCGGGGAAGGTGCACGAAGTCTCAGGGTCATGGCGGCAGCAGACATCTTCATCCTCTTTGGCTGTCCTGAAGCCCCAGTGGCCTTTTCTCCTTCTCAGTTGGTGATGGGGCTCGGAGGTGAGGGCAGGAGTGCTCTGACCGCCTTTATTCTTCTCCGGGAAAGTGGGGCCTGGGAAGGAAGGCAGAACCCGCTTCCACCACCCGAACAGCTGCAGGTATGGTCTGTCCTCTCCTCTTTCCGGCGGTGATGGGGCTTGGAGGCCAATACATTCTCTGACAGAAATGGCTGCAGTAATGCTGGCTGCTCAAGGCCCCTGCAGGGAGGCCCAGCCCGGCCAGAGCTCCAAGCTCCTGGCTGAGTCTCTCCGACTCCTGGTCGCTCTTGTCTTCCACCATGCTGCTCCGGCCGCCCTGCATGTATACTGAGCTCTCTCTGAAGACATTTCTGTGGACATGTGGCAGGCATGCCTAGACACCGGAGTGCATGGAATGCTGTTTATGTTCCCACTGAAGTGGTACTTATTTATTTAATTGCAATTTCTTGCTTTCAAATTGCTCAGTTGGCAGGATCTGGGACAGAGATGGGAGCTCACTCCATCATGCAGTACTCGGGTCCTGACCTGCCAACTTTCTGTCATCAAGTTCAGCCACTGCAATCCCCCTATTAGTTATAATGGCTCCCTAATCGGAGTTGTGTTCCAAAACACCTGGAAGAAAACAGGATCGGGATGGCTGAATCACACCAGCTGTCAGCAGCTTTTGAATCTTCCATGCCAAGGTCTTTCCCACACAGGGACCTTCCGCTTGTGCTCTGTCACCACTCAGTTGAAGCTAATTTACCTTGTGTGAACCCTTGTCCTTCTTGGTTATTGCAAGCAAACTATTCACTGGGGAAAGAAGGCTGGGAGGGAGGGAGAAGAAGAACCTTCCTGTTTGGCCACGTTGAAAATGAAATTTGCTCTGAAATAGCTAAGCACTTGGAAGAAACTAATCAGTTCCACAATTGCCTCACGAGGTGTAGACTTCAGCTGGTCAGCAATTTTCCATCGGGTACTTATGCAGAATTACACAAAACCTTGAGCTTTGAATGGTAAATCTGTAGAAAGGATTTGAGTTAAGTCTTCCATGTCACAGCACAAAAGCATCGCCTTAGTATTAGCATACACGTTTTGCCCTCTAAGGTTTTCCTTAGCTCTCTGCTTTGCTGTGGAATGAAATTGCTAGAAAATTTCCCTGCTCAAAAGGGTGGAAAGGCTGCATAGAAAACTAGGACATAGGAAAGTGACGATTTCCCTTTCATCCTGAGCTTCAACAATGGCTGAGATGGAAGAAAGGATATTGGAAAAGAAAGGGTTTTGTTAAAAACCCTATGAACTATTTTTTTAAATGCTTGAGTAGGTAATTTTTGCTTTCTTGATTTGTGTCTAACGTTTGTTTTTTTATAACTGAGATATAGCAAGCAGGAGCATTTTCACCTTTCCTTTTGTTGTGGGTCTGCTGGATTTTCGAAGTATCTGCTACTGAATCCTGACTTCCATGATGTTTTGGATCCTATCCTTTGGGGACTGCAGAAAACAAGCTTCCTCTGTCTTCTTTTTTGACAAATGTTTGGTGGTGATGATGATTCAATAAGAGCTGGTTCAGGTATATTGCTCCCCATTGTTTCTCTCAGCAGAAGTGCAGCCTGTGTAGTTAAGGGCAAGTTGTACAATCTCAGAGTGTCTACAGAATAAGAGAAGAATGCAAATCACTTATTTATATTCTCTACCCAGAAAATTCTGGAAAAGGCTGTCATAAATTGGAATCAACATAAGGCACACAATCATTTTCCAAGCTAAACAAACCCAGATCCCTCAAACATTCATCATATGGTTTAGTTTCCAAGACTCACACATACTGCTGTCAGGGTAGGTGCCATCTACTTTACATGTGTACACGGGATTCCTTTCTATCAAAATGCAGAACTTAACATTTTCTGCCTACTGAAATTCGTTGGAAGAAGGGTTAGTCCAGTTCTTCAACCAGTCACAGTAATTTTGAATCCTGATTCTGTCATCTGAAGAGTATTACCTACCCTTCCAAATCTGGTGTCATCTATGGGCTAGAAGTGATCAGTATGCCCCCCCTCGCCCCACCAATCACAGTTGCTTCTCTCATCCCACTTGTGCTGCTCTCTATGCAGTCGTTGATCTTTAAAATATCCTCAATCGGTGCTGATTGTTACTAATTGCAATTCATCACTTGCATTTTAGAATACTAGATCTAGAAAGCTCTTGGAACCAGCACCACTGCCATTGAATACAGTCAGCTACAGGTTGGCACTTCACATCTGTCAGCCCAGTAGAAGAGTGCAAAACTAAGTGTTGACTTTCATGTAAAGGAATGAGTTGTTACAAGTATAACCTCACAGTCAGAATTTTCATATTCTCTCCATCACCTCAGATGAATATTTTTAGTGGACCTGAGCTTCCTGGCTAGGGAATTTTGGGAGCTGTAATCTAAATAGCTACTTCTCCCAGCACTGGGATGCAGCTGCCAGTCGCTGAGTGTATATCAACTGAGTTTGTGTGCAAATCAAAACTTAAGATGTCCAGCGAATGAGATTTTGGGCATTCTATAAGGGAAATGAAAGCATTATTTTTGTAAGTCATTTCACAACCACAGTTCCAGTTTTTCTACCTTATGAAATTCATTCCTTGCTTTAAAAATACCCCACCAAAATCTACCACGGTATATGAAGGGTATGTAGGTCATTAAAAAATTCCCAGAGACCAACTCTGGCAACTTGAGAAAACAAGGATAGCTGTATAACTTCTGTAACCCAGAGCTTATGTTTCAGCTAACCCACCTCAAGGGATGACTTGTCAGCCTTTCCCTTGAAATTTGTCATAGTCAAAATGGAATTGAAGAGGGAGCAAATCACATAAGTCGCTTCAGGGAGAGAAGACTGCTAGTTAGCAAACTTATTCACTAGGTGTGAGGCTGAATTTTGGAATATGATCTTAAAATCAAATACAGGTATACAGAGAGAAGCTCCACCATCAGACAGAATAGGTAGCTATCGTGAAATTATAGGTGGACCTAAGAGTTGGGTGCAGTAACTGAAAGGGCATCAGATGTTTAAGGCTAAATATGTATCAGAGAGAGCTGGAGGCAGAAAGAGAACAAGTAAGATTGATTGGATATCCTGACATAAGAAGAGTTTTGCTCTAAAAGTGACTTTCTAATAGTCATTTTAAGCAGATAGTCAACAACCTGTCAGAAGTGTTGTACCTTAAGCTTCCTGATGAATACAATGATCCAATGATCCCTATTAGTTTTCCTGAAGTGACATAACAATACAGTTCTCCAGCACTGCCATGAAAGCCTTTTTAAGGAAAAACAAATACTGTAAGGAAAAACAAAAACAGTATTTGTTTTTAGCACTCAGCTAAACATCCTTTTGCCTTCAGAGCTTGTAAATATACTGGGGGGAAAGCCAACAAAAACGATGTCAACTGATCAAAGCATATTTAAACCATATACACAAAAACAATTCTCCACCCAAAAAGAGATGATTTCACAATGGGCTTCTCCACATTAAGCTTTATGTCATCTAGTCACTGGGCTTTAATTTAGATTAGATCAGGGGTGCCTAAACTACGACCCACGGGCTGGATCCAGCCCTTGATGCCAATTCATCTGGCCTGAGAAGCCCTCATCACTCCCAGAAGCGGAAGTAAAACATGCCCGTATTTTGAGAGGTGTTTTATATAGAGGTGCTTTATACACATTTTACTTCTACTTCCGGGAGCGACAAGGGCTTTGCAGGCCAGATGAATTGGCATCAAGGGCCAGATCTGGCCCATGGGCCACAGTGGACAGAGCAGTGGAGAGAGACCAAGGAATTAA
Source organism: Bradypodion ventrale (assembly GCA_035047345.1). Lineage (NCBI taxonomy): Eukaryota > Metazoa > Chordata > Lepidosauria > Squamata > Chamaeleonidae > Bradypodion > Bradypodion ventrale. Next base: position 206,798,297 of record JAWDJE010000005.1, read on the forward strand.
TCAAAATAATTGCTGTTTATTCACAGTTCAAAAATTCAAAATATTCCAAAACATCCTAATTCCCGTTATATTGGAAAATTTTCAGTACACCTTTCATCAGGGATCTGTACGATCTTGTTGAGTAATTAGAATTAGTTGATTAAAAATTATTAGAATTAGTTGATTACCATAAATCTTTAGATGCATCCTAAGCCTCACACGTGAATTCTTTTGGTGCTGACGGACGTAGCAGAAATTCCGACTGGCCCCACCCACCCAAGTTTTGAAATACAGTAGTCCTAATCTGGGTGCAACACGGGGCTTTCCTCCTGGCCACGCACACCATACCACTCTCACAGTGTGGTAGTAAACATTTTTGGAGCTCACCACTGCCCATACCTATGTGTTCAACTGAATAATGGCATGGGTGGGGTGGGGAGACTGTCCCTAAATCTAGTTGTTTTGGTGTACAATATCCTATAATGACATCCAGAGGGAAGGAGATCAAACAATTTATATCTAGGGTGTAATGAATCTGCACCATCTGTACCTAATCTATTGCAAATTGCTGGGTAAAAGCAATTGCTTCCTTAAAGAATGGCTAGAAATGTTACTTTTTTTTAACAATACTTCCTAGAATTCTTCAGCCAGAATTCTCCACCAAGCCTAGCTACGTTCAGCATGAGGAATTTAAACAGAATTTGGGGTGTTCCAAGTGTTTACAAAATCCATCTAATGGATTCAAATATAGCAATCTTGAGCACCTTAGATTTCACTGAGTTTAACTAGTCTTGTCTGAACATAACTGAGTGTGGATCTAACCTATATTTAGCAATCAAAAGATTATAGTTACTGTAAGCAAAAGGATGAACCTGCTGTTTACCAGGAAGAAAAAGTAAAAGCCTTGTGAAAACATGGACAGGTTTTGGAAAGTAATGACAATTTTCAACAGTCAGTAGTAGCAGCCTCACCATTTTTCTTGTTCCTCTTCTCCACATTATCTTTTAAAATGTCTTCTCTTGTGAATATGGTTTTTCTTCATTAAATGTTTAAGAACTGAATTGTATTTGAAGGCAAATATATGCAGGAAAAAACTCCCTAAGAAGTTCAAATTTGTGTGGGAGAGGTTAGACCAGGGGTTCTCAACCTTTTAAAGCCAGGAGCCAGGTCATGCTCCCTGAGACAGCTTTGGGAGCCGGACAACCATTTTGCCCTTCCTCCACCACATGGCACTTCCTGGAGTAGTGAAGGTGGTGGTGGGGCCACATGAAATGGTGCTGTGGGTCGCATCCGGCCCACAGGCCGCAGATTGAGAATCCCTGGGTTAGACACATACCTAAAGAAATCACCCACTACCTCTTTCTTCAGTGGTAGAGTCAATCATGCAAGACATGTGAAAACAGAATTGTCAAAACATTTGCCCTGAAGCAATGTGGTTTTATTTTATTTTTTAAGTTCCTCTCCTTCATCTTCTATATTTCTGCAGGGCATGTCCATGTTTGCTTTTAAAATGAGATGCTTATCAAAAATATTTTTTTTAAAAAAATGATTGTGTTTGATCTGCATCTCTATGATCCTTCAGCTTTAAGATTTAAAATAAAAGATTTCTGGTTTATGAGATTGACCATTTAAGTCTATATGATTACCAGGTGACCAACATAATTTCACTTCTATGTATTTATCTTTAAGTACCTAGAATCGGACACAACTGGCTTTTGAGGTAGGGAGACCTTTACCTTTATGTGTCTAGGCTAGGGATGGGAAATTCTAATAGCCTCATTTCCTTATGTTATTGAGAATTCCACTAGTATGCCCTGATTTGTCACAGTTTGGTATCCCTTACTCCAGCAGTTCCCAAACTATGTTCTGCAGAACACTGGTGGACTTCAATTCCCAGAAGCCTAAGTCAGTTCCCCAAAGCACTGATCAGCTAATGTACTGACTTAAGCTTCTGGGAACTCAAGTCCACCAGTGTTATGTGGAACATAGTTTGGGAAATGTTGCTGGACATTAATTTATGCAAATTTTTTTTTTTCAAAGTGCACACATATTTTGTAAACATTTTTCCAAATGTACACATTTTACATATTTTCTCCATTGACAAAAGCATGTTTGTGTGCAAACATTTTAATTTTCTGCTTTAAAAAAATGTATGCATGGTTTTATCTGCACCTTCTACACTGAATTATACAGATTTCAGAGTTAATTAATATTTCATCTGCTTTCCATTTTGGGTGATGCAAACTGAATATTTTTGCAGGCAAGTGCAATTCCAGGAACTTTTTCCCCATTCCTAGTTCAGGCAATCCAATTCCTTGGACACCTCCAAGGAATGTTGGACGTCTCAAAGTCAAAGAGAGGTTTTGAACTCAGGTATCTTCTATCAAAACTCAACATTTAAACCATTATGACACAGCAGTCTTCATCCTGATTTGGTAATCAGAATTTGGTAACCAGAAAGGGGTTGTATAACTGCTTAAATAAATAGATATATTAAAAAAATTTGAATTACTTAGTTTTGAATTGTGATATTTTTTTTTAGGGGAGTGGTATGAGACTTCCATTATTCATTATTCCATCATTGGTCCATTATTCAGCTTTTAAGATTGTCCCATTGCTCCCCACCCATGTCTCTATATAAAGCACCTCTCAAAGAACTACATATTTTGGGATTAATTGGGACTTCCATGCAGACTGGCCATTCCCATACAGCACTGGGGTAATTTTTAATTTTTCTTGAAAGCCAAACATGTAGATAATGAGCACTCCCCTGCAAACATCTGTTGTTGGCTGACTCTCCAAGCTTTGGAGGAATTCCAGGCAAATGGGAGATGTAGTCCAAATGAAAGAAAAAGTCCTAGAGTGAACAACAGTATTTCTTTTAAGGAAAGGGGAAAGGAGGGCTTCAAAACTGATCCTGCAAAGCAACTGGTAGACAGTGAATAGAGCATGGGTGGGGGAAATGTGGACCCAGATGTTATTTGCACCTCCCCACATTCTTCCTCATTGGCTTTATTGACTAAGACTGATGGGAGTTGTAGTCCAACAACATACGGAAGACCATACTTTGCTCTCCCCTATAGTATAAAGAAAAAACCCAAAGTGCATGGAAAACTCATAGCTGGCTGTTACCAGCCTTGCATGAAGTTGAGACTGGCTCATGGAGAGAGAAATCAGTATGGAAATTTCCAATGACATCTGAAGCAATCTGAGTCTCAGCATTTCATTCTTTACCAGAACCAGATGGAAGAGGAAAGATGGTTTAATCTGATATGGGATGGGATCATTAAAATACAATTAATTCATTCTGGAGGAATTTTACTAAATTCCTCCACTGTTATACACGTCTTTTCCATAACGATATCCTGCCCTTTTCATTCCGCCACTGCTGACTACAATAATATGGTGCACTCTCATTACAACATTAATGGGATCATGCAAGTTTTATGCATTTCTTCAGTACTCTAGGCCACATGAGAGTCACATTGCAAGTTGCATATATCAGTTAATTATGTTCCCTTTAGCTACACTGAAAGCCTGCCTATAGTTTATCTCATCCGTGTACAGTAGAGTTGAGTTCATTCCAATCAGGCAGAGAATTTTCAGTGTTCAGAATCCAATTTACTGGATGTAGTGCCTGTAAAGGCAGAATGCCAGTTTAAGACTTTGGTGTTATCTGATCTGATTTTTTCTCTCAAACCGTGAACTAGAAATTGAATCTTAGTCATGAATACATTTCTTTATATAATCAGAACATGATAATTTATAAATGGACATGCTGACATCTCGTTCAGCAGCTCGTTCTACAGAAAACTATTTTAGCTTATCTCCAATAAAGAGCCTTTTTTTAAAAAGAAAACAACATATTCCAGTCTAACGATTAGAGTACAACATTCATGACACAGGAAAATAAGACAACTTCAAGATGGGCAGACTCTCCTTGTGTTACACTGAGCTGCTGTTTATTAGCAATGCTCTGGTTTGAGCAATACTTTTACTGGATCACTTTTGTGGTTCTTACACTGGATCGCAGCTCCCCTGGTGGCTTAGTGGTTAAGGTGCTGAGCTGGAGACTGGAAGGTCGAGTTTCGATACCATAAAGTTGCACTTGGGGACATGAAAGGAGACTCATTTAGGCTTCTCCTAAAAAAATCCTTTCAACCGAGAGTAATCTCTGACATGAAATTTTTATTAATATTTACTGGATCACCTTTGTAGTTCTAGTGAAGACTCAGGGTCATTATGAAACACAGTATATTATCAAGCCAATCTACCAGCCATTTCACAGAGCTGTAAAGTATTTGTGTATGGTAAGATGGCTTTTTCGCATTGTCCATCCCCGCCCCGGTCACCCACTTAGTTCATAGGTTCTTCCTGCAATATTATTACACCATTAGTAAGGGATGATTATTCCACAGCTTTTGAGTAGATAAATCACATCATTAGAATATTAAATAGCTTCCCTTGTCATAGCCATTTGTGCCTCACCTCATTCATGGGCTGTTTTAAAAACAGTCTTTGAATGGTACTCAGCCCTCAATGATACAGGGGGAAAGCCACTGGGGTAGATGTTGTACCTTTAATAAAGTTTGTGGGAACAATGATACAAAACTAGTATCCCTGGAATTATTGTCAGGAGACTTGGCTGCCACTAACTTCACAAGGGAGGGGGCCGTTAGGCATCATGGAATGGCAAAGGGATAGGATTCAATTATATATGGATTGGGGGGGGGGATAAACATTTTAAGAAAAACACAAAGGAATGGCTCCCCCAACTCTTTAACAACTCCCCGATGATCAAACAAATCCCAAAAATATAGCAATAGTCAAAAGTAATCACTATACTGAAACCAGGAAAAGAACCATCTGATCCCAAAAGCTACAGGCCAGTCTCCCTGCTATGCTAGTTATACAAGTGTTTGAATGAATTATAATAAACCATGTAACATTTAAAACTGAACCTCTTCCAATTCCACAACAGACAGGGTTTAGACTTGGCAAGAGCTATACTGCTCATATGTTAAATATAACCCAATATGTAGAGCAGAGGTCCTCAAATTTTTAAAGCCAGGGACCAGTTCACAGCTCCTCAGATTGTTGAGGGGCCATACTGGTGGTCCCACCACCGCAGACACCACCCAAGTCCCCACCCCACCCTTGCCACTTCCCTGCTTATTGGCCTGGAGGAGCTACATGGCATAGGTGAAGGAGGGGTCCAGGCTGTCCTTCTCAGCCATGAGCTCAGGCAAGTACTTGTTTGCAGGCAGCTCGGCCGTGGCAGAGGCTGCTCAGGCCACTGGAAATGCCACCCTTGTCCGCCTTCGGCCACTCTGGCTGTCAGAAATACTGCACTATGAACATAAAGTGAGTAAAGAAAAATCCCCCCTTTTTTACGTCAAATGTTTGGTCTGCGTAATTATTTTCGGCTTGGAAGCATGCCTAGTATAATGGAAACTTTGGGTTGGACTTGCAAATAATTCAAATCTTAATAGTTGCCCCACTTTCATTGTGCTGATACATATCACAACAATAAGTTAATTTGTTTATTATTTATATTTTAATGTATCTACTTTTACTTATTTTTTATTTATATTTTAATTATCGGCTTTCATTTCAATGGAAATTCAGAAAAGCTGGTTACATTGAATTGTGAATGTTGGTTCAAGAAAAAGGGAGGCACAGTCAAGTCTGATTATCCACTAGCACCTTTGGTTGACTAGGTAACAAAGCCAAGTCTCATATAGCCAAGTCTCTTTTCTTCCACTTGCTTTATATATGGTGCTGTGGGTGGGGGGGAACCCCATGGTACCTTGGGTGGATGCAAAAAACAACAACATTCCATGCATGTGTGCTGGCACGGCGGCAGCGGCCATGGTCACCCATGGCATGGCCGCTCACAATAGTGGCATGACTGGATGTGTGTGGGGAGACAGAGCCGTGGTCCCTGAAGGCACGGTGTGATGCCGCAGCCTACGCCATGTCCGGCCAGTGAACTGTGGCCACAGCAGTGGCAACAGCTTCCTTCAGCAGCGCCGTCTCTGGGCTGCAAACTAGGAGAGAGCAGGAAGGTTCAGCGAGCCATGCACCATCACTATTGTGGGGTCGGCTTGGCCGAGCGGACGGAGAACGTGGATGGGAAAAACCATGGAGGGGGCAGACAGGTAAAGGGAGCTGACGGGGTTGGGGGGGACCCAGCGGGGCCAGGATACTGGGTGGGGTACCTGGGGCAGCCAGGGCTAAGGGGAAGGAAGGGGTGACAGACTGGTGGACATGCCGCCGCAAGGCCCAGCTGGCCAACGGGCAAGCAAGGCCCATGTACCGGGCAGTGTACCCTGGACAGAGAGCCAGGGGGAAACAGGGCAGCAGGGGAGCCTGGAAGGGCCGCACACCCACCAAGGTCCCCTGTGCAGGGCATGGGCACCCAACAGGGTCCCTGAGTGAAGCCGGGCACTAAGCTAGTATGTTATATTTTTTCCCAACAACACCTTCTTCATGAAATTTCAAAATGTCTTTTACAATCATATAATACCATATATACTCGACTATAAGTCATCCTGAATATATGTCAAGGTACCTAATTTGGACCTCTAAAACTAGGAAAATAGATTGACCTGAGTATAAGTTGGGGTGGAAAATGCAGCAGCTGCTAATAAGTTTCAATAATTAAAATACATAAAAATACGGTAAAATTAATTAATTTAGACATTTGTGTTGGTATGTTTTTGAGTGTTTACACTGACCTGAGTATAATTCAAGTCCCATTTTTGGACCTCATTTGGGGGGCTAAAAAACCTGACTTATTCTTGAGTATATATGGTAGTCCACATGCAGGAATGACCCTTATGATATACAGATGTTCAAACCATTTCCTTCAGGCTGATAATCTCCTCTCTTTATCTTAATCTCGCTCTCTCTCTTTTATTTTTATTTTTATTTTGCACATTGGCTGACATCCACCAGACTTTGTTATGTTATTATAAGTCAAAAAGGTCTCAGAATAATTTGGAAGAGTTCTTTCTTATTCATGGCATGCATACTTTATAATTCTCTTTTCTATCAGTGCCAGAAATAGCCTACCCACCAGCCAAAATATAGTTTGAGGTTAACATATGTTTTACTTGTTCTTTAAAAATGCAACAAAGTGTGTCATTGTATTCTTTTCCTTCCACTTCCCTTTTCCTTTCTCAAAATGTTAACAGCAAAAAACAATGCTCAGATCAGACATTCCATCTGGCAACAATACTTTCTTCATGTTTCAGGAAGGGGATAGACTGCATTAAAATTTTCTCTTTCTGATACTTCTGCAGAAGAAAAACTTGCTTTAAATTCCTTACAATCAAGAAACTGTACAGCAGTATTTCTAGTGACCAAAACAGAAGTCAGGGAGTGAGGCAGATAATTAAAAATGAGCAATTACTGTAAAACCATGCCAGGGCTCAATCTAATATTCTTGAGTTCCTAGACACAGTGTTTTGATACAAGTCATACTATATTGAGAAGGTGCTTTTCATGAAAACATAAAAGAAAGGAAGAGAGCTAGAGATTTCCTATGATACCCAAACATAAATGGCTGAAATTCCCAGCTATTTAGGAAGTACTATTTAGAAGATTAATATTATGATAATGTTTTTGGATAAACAAAAAACAAACAAATTTGTGAGCATGTATGGCTGTACTTATCATCAGTACTTAATGCTTGTTTTATAAGACTTTAGTTTGTTAATACAGTAAGTACTATTATCGTTACCGTATATACTTGACTATAAGTCATCTCAAATATAAGTTGAGGTACCTAGTTTGGACCTCTAAAACTAGGAAAATAGATTGACCCGAGTATAAGCCGGGGTTGGAAAAGGCAGCAGCTGCTAGTGAGTTTCAATAATTAAAATACATGAAAATATGGTAAATTAATTATTTTAGATATTTGTGTGGATATGTTTTTGAGTGTTTACGTTGACCCGAGTATGAGTCGAGTCCCATTTTTGGACCTCACTTTGGGGGCTAAAAAACCTGACTTATACTTGAGTGCATATGGTATATTGAGTTCCAGGTCAGGATATGTAATAATTGTAGGAATAATTGCTTCAGGAACTGCATGTTGAAAATGTTTTTATGTCTTTAAGGTAAAGGTAAAGGTTTCCCTTGCTCGAAAGCCAGTCGTATCCGACTCTAGGGTGCAGTGCTCATCTCTGTTTCAAAGTCAAAGAGCCAGTGCTGTCTGCTTCTGCAGACGTTTCCGTGGTCATGTGGCAGGCATGACTAGACACCGGAGTGCACGGAATGCTGTTACCTTCCCACCGAAGTGGTTCCTATTTATCTACTTGCAATTTCTTGCTTTTGAACTGCTATGTTGGCAGGATTTTATTTATTTTTTGCGTACAAGCCTTTCATTTGACTCTTTTGAATAATTTGTTTCAAATTGATACGTGAAATCTGGGGTAACCTTACCTGGAAATACCAGAAAGCCAAAGTTTGGAGCACCCATAGTGAATGGGTACAACTACCCTGGAAACACATGTTAGTCAAATACCTGAAAAGGAAAACATTTGGTATCTTTCAATTCACAGTACTTTAATTTAAGACCCTCTGCCTGGAATGAAAACGAGACCACTAGGCAAGAGACTGTGAGAAAAATAAAAAGATTTAATGCACCATGCATATCAATGCATATATCTCCCACAGGGCCACCCTTCTAAGGTGAAGGATTGGCCCAGTACAGTTTAAACCAGGAATATTTATACATGAAGAAAATAAAGACATGAAGGGGGACTAGCTGCAGCTGTCACATGGGGGCAAGAGGTGTCACGTAGGCTGGAAATTACACCGCACTATCGATAAGAAAGTATTTCAATTTTCACACATCACCAAGAAGAAAAGGGTTACAAAGCTTTCAATGTTCAAATTATTATACTAGCATAACCCAAGGATGGATCAAATGTCCACAAATGTTATCACATAAGTACATGCTGGCATTCCAGACCCCCTTGGGTGGGGCTGTCTCAGTATGGTGCAAATATCCATAATCTCCTGGGAAAGAGTGAACTTTTTGTTGCAAGGTCAGCGCTTCAGGTAATGGCTCTGGACCTTGGTGTTGATAAAATGCTAACAGCAATTATCTTTATCTTTGGAGTCCAATCAGAGAAGATAGGATTATCCCAGAGTCGCAACTGCCCATCAGAAGTCTAGTCCAGCCAGGTGTCCCCAGTGACATTCCTGGCATGCTTGTTGGATTGCTGTCATTGTTTTCACAAGAAAATACGTAGTGTATTCAGAGTCTTATAGGTAAGCCTAGCTCCTCCTAGGTTGGGGATAACAATCTCAAAATCATTAGCTCACATATCACCATCATCATGTACCCAGCATTGAGCTTGCAGTATTTGCTGCAAAGCAAGTTCTTTTTATTAGCAACATGTTACAGAAAACACCCGTCTTTCTAGGTGCCCCCAATCAGGAGTTATATATTTTAAATATTATTTTTATTCACAATTACCTCATCTGCTCTTCCACACTGGTCACATTCCACCGCATACTGGATGATTGGAGACTTCCTTCTCCTTTTCACTATTAGGTAAAAGTAAAGCTAAAGGTCACCCTTGCTCAAAAGCCAGTCATATCCGACTCTAGGGTTCAGTGCTCATCTCTGTTTATAGCCAAAGAGCCAGCACTGTCTGCATCTGCAGACATTTCCGTGGACATGTGGCAGGCATGCCTCAATACCGGAGTGCACAGAATGCTGTTTACCTTCCTACTGAAGTGGTACCTATTTATCTACTAGCAATTTCTTGCTTTCGAACTGCTAGGTTGGCAGGAGCTGGGACAGAGACAGGAGCTCACTCCATTGTGCAGTACTTGGGAATTAAAACTCCAACCTTCCAGTCTTTGAGTTCAGTGTCTTAACCACTTGAGCCACGCTATTGAGTATCCAGAAATGAATACATTGCAGACCTTTGATCAGATCAAAGGACTACATTGCACTGTCCATGAGACATCGACAGGGGGACCAACTTGCTTCTTTTCCCCATGTCAGAGTTCCATAAGGGGCGGACACTTCTCAACAGAGATTCCTATGTGAGTATCTTGGCCCATTACTTCCAGAAGCTGCCAGTGGGGGTTTGCTGAAGCTGAGGCCAATTTCAGTTCCAGAGAGTCAGGTGACTTCTAGTGAAGGAGCCGGTCTATATGGAAGTAGAGCAAGAACCAGGCGGCTGGTTAGTGGCCAGAATGCCATCCGACATTTGTCGGATTTCCGTGTTAACTGGGTTTATGGGGAGTTGGTGACATGTTGTGTTTGTGCAACAGACATGTGCATATGTAATGTTTGTGTAACTCTACCATGGATGGGCAGGGATGATCAATGGTTAGAGCTGGAGGCGTCTGGGATTGACAGCCAAAAAAGCAGAGTCTTTTAATTTCATCTATCACTATTGTCATAGTTGAAGAATCCAACGTGATATTCTTAGTATATTACATTTGTAGTATACCCTGGTAATATTCTACACAAAGTGGTAACTTGAGTTACAAATTTAATGCATTCCCCAGGATGATTCATAAAATTCATAATCCGAAACACAGTTTCCCATAGGAATGCATTGAAAATTGTTCTGAGTTTTTTAACATGAAACACAGTTTCCCATAGGAATGTATTGAAAACCAATTACTGTAATCTGTTCTGGAAAAAACTCCGTAACTTGAAGCATTATTTTCAATGAATTTTCATTCGTATCGCAAAAATTTCATAACATGAGACGTTCATAACTCAAAGTACCACTGTAATCTAAAAGAAAAATAATTATACAGCATGGTTCAATGAGTTGGATACGTTGGAAATTCAGTTCCTCACTGTGCACCTCAGTTTGGAGTCTTATGCTTTCCTGTGTTTAGATCTGGGTGTAGGGTGGGCAGACAAAAAGTTCTATTACAGATAATGCAACTATCTGTTATTGTGGAGATCTGAGCAAAAAATAGCAAGTCTTAATAGCCACCTTATATCCCATTGTGAATGCCTGAGAAAAGAAATCCACCAGAATTAGGCCTCATGAAATCCTCCAGGGATAAAGGTAAAGAAAGAAAAGTCCTGGTTTATTTTGCTACAAACCATTTCTTCTGTCTGATGAAAAGACTGGGCTTTTTAAACAGCCTTCTTCTTTTCTCTGTCAAAGCCTTAGAATCTCTGAGCTTATTCAAAACCTTTATCCTTACGTCTTTCTCATTTCGGTTGCCTCTTCAAAGAAATTACATAAAGAGACCTCCTTTGGGTAGCGCCGTTGAACTTCTTTAAATAATGAAATTTCAATCTGTCACAGGACGCCAGATGCATCCTCTTTGCCACAACTGCTGCTGCCATCACCACCTAAGCCCCACCCCAATGTCCTAGTTGAGGAAAGAATAGCAATTGCCCGATCAGGACAATAGAACACTACTTTCCTGTTCTAGGTGATTGGCTGTCTCATTGTGCGATTTTGAATAACAATAATTCCTGACAGTCTCTGGGGTGACGTTTCTCATTCCTTATCACATACAGCAGAGCTTGATAATGCTGCCAGAATAAAGAAAATGACTCCCACCAATTCTTTGCAGAAGTAATAATTATTGGTTTGTTGAAAAGAGACACAGTTTATATATATATATAAAGTATATATCTTCAGTTTCTCCCTGTGGATTACTGCACAGATGAAAGCTGCAACTCGCAATCTCTAGGCATCAGTGCTTCTGTGTATGCAAAAGATGGCAGCTTTTCCCCAGCTGCAGTATGCAATTACAGCATTCAGATTAGAAGAGTAAGATCAATAGTCCCTTCAGCAGGGCTGGCTCTACCATTAGGTAGAATGAGGCAGCAGCCTCAAGCAATAGATTTGAACCATCATTAAAAGGCAACAAATGCTTAATTATGTAATGTATTATTGTGTTGTTGCTACTATTTGCCAAGCAAGCGGGTAAGAGGTGATTGAAGGACTCTCTGCCTCCTATGCAAAACAACATGACTGGTTAGGGGTAATATTCACTTTGAGTGAGTAATATACACCGTGGATGTTGTGGCATGAAATCCTTTCTCTTTCTTCAGTTACTGTAGGGCAGGGGTTACCAACCTTTCATGCCAGGGGGCGGGTCACACTCACTCAGCTTTGATGGCCAGACGGTTATTTTGCCCTGCCCTGCCTGCATGATGGGGGTGGCCATTTTGTCATAACAGCTTCAAAGGGGTGGTCATTTTGTTTTTCAAATGCCCTTGGAGGGGTAGGGGCCCACATGAAATGGCACCAGGGGCTAGATCTGGCCCACGGGCCTTAGGTTGGGAATCCCTACTGTAGAGGTTACTCATGGAAAATAGATTTGGCCACAGTGATCTAAGGCTCTTGAACAGGTTGCTGGCATTCACTTTGTGTCAAGCTGCCTTTTAAAAGTGTCAGAAGCAACAGTGTGTGTAAAATGCAGCAGCCCCATTCTTGCATATAGGGGCAATGTAGAGAACACATTCATATCACATGTTTTGTGCTAATTGCAAATCTGGTTTCCAGTTTGCTTCTCAGCACCATGTTGTGTTTTCAACTTATAAAGACCCACATGGCTTCAGCCCAGGATTTTAGAAAAACTGCTTTCAGCTATGTGAACCTACCCATAATTTGAGATATGCAGAGGAAGTTCTTTTGCCATCAACCCAGAATGTTAGCAGGACAGGAATAAAGGGGAGAATTTTTTTTTGTAACTATACATTAATTTAATTATATTTTGATTTTTAATTCAGATTTCTATGCCACCCAATCAGGTAAACCCGACTCAGGGCGGCTCACAACAAGTTAAAACATACATAAAAACAATTAAACCATTAAAACCCCAACATACCCACCCAGCTACCCCGTTCATATTTTAAAAACTACCCACATTAAAACTGCCTGCATTGAACAATCATAAGAGATGGGGGGCTTATTTTATAAGCCAACAGGCAGGGACCATCCTTCCATCTGGGCCCCACACCTGCCCCGCCAACCAGGTTTTTAGGTCTTTTTTGAAAGGTAGCAGCTCTGTCTGCTCCCGCAACTCTACTAGTAGGAGGTTCCACGTCAATTGTAGAACTCACTGATAAGAAGTTTCTATGCTTTCAACAGGCATTCAACGCTGTCAGGTCTTAGATTTTAAAATTTCTTTTTAATCAGTTTTTAAATTATATTTTGCTTTTCTTTTGTTTTTATGCAATAATTTTATTACACTTTGCTCTGGGTGCCTTCGGAGGACCCCCCCCCCCAAAAAAAGAGCAATCTATCAATATTACAAAATAAATAATAAATAAAATGCTGTTGGGTATGTTTTCACCACTGTTTGTCTCCCACATCATTATGTCTCCTCCTGTGACCATTTACTGTAATTTCTCCGGAGTTAGGTTAAATTGCCTAGGCAAAACAAGAACTATTCACAAGCAAAGTGGTGCTTCCACTACCCTGGAGTCCTCTTCACCATGGTGGTGGAAACTTTCATAGCCATCCCTTCATTTTCTAGGCAATCCTAGAACATCTCCTAGAATCACCTGGCCAGAATGGGTGATTTCATTTAGATTCCATAAAGTCATCAGGGTCAGGATTTCGAGCTGCTACTCTATGTTCTGTAAGACTGGAACTCTCCGCTTAGAAGCAACTGCCCTGAATCCTGTAGGACTGCTCACCCTGCTTCAGCTGCTAAGCTCCACTTAAGAGACCTGAGGAAGGTTAAGGACCATCATAAATGTCGCCTGGAGACCCAGGATGGCTTAGCTATATATGAACTGGCCCTTCCTCCACAATGAATGTCAGCAGGCTTGTAGTTGCTTAGCTCCTAGGTCTTATTCCCTGTTCCTGATTCTGAAGACTTCTGCCCAGTTCCTAGTTCCTGTGGACTGTTGTTGTGCCTTGTCTGGACCCTTGCTCCAGCTCCTGGTGATATTTTGCTTCATCTGTTCACACAGATGTGGTTTACCATTCTCTTCATCTGGATGCACCCTGTGACAGTACAGGTACAGAGGTAAATCAAATTCCCAACTTCTGCTTCTGCATCCAGTTAGAAGCTTCCTGAAACAGGAAGCAGGGGGGCAGAGCCACACCAGGCCCTTCCCTGAACTGTGACTCAGAGGGGCAGAGCCACACTAGCCTTTAAAAGCTCTGAGCTCTTTCAGGGTCGGCCCTTTTGATTCTGCATTTGCTCTTAAGCAGAGCTGCTGCGGAGGAGAGCCAAACAAAGGAAGTGAGCACTGGTACGTTTTGGGCATGCTTGCAGTTGGAGTAGAGCTGCTTTAGAGGCCCGTGCGCCTAACGGCATGCAAGATTTCAAACTATGAACAAAGGAAGAATATATTCTTACTAGATAGAAAGGTAGTAAACATGTACACTTTTGAGGCCCAGAATACTGCACTTGTTAAAATGGATTGTGACGGAACAGCTGTAGTTACCTGCAATTCTTGTGCCATGTTTGTATTCTTGCCAAAGCACATGGAGAACTACACTTGCAGCAAGTGCAAGCTGGTTGCACTACTGGAAGAGAAGGTCCAGCAACTAGAGGCCCACATATCTAACCATCAACAAATTAAGGAGCTTGAGCTGTTCTTGGACAGAGGGGAGCAGACTATCCTGGACAAAGAACAGACAGGGCACAGTTCTGAGGAAGAAGGCACTTCACTAACTCAGGAGGGAGATGTTTGGAGGAATGTGACTCAAAGGAGGAGAAGAGTAGGGGATCACTCTGAGAGTCTGAAATTACATAATCAATTTGAGGCTCTTTCCCTCATCACACCTGATTAGGAACACACAGAGGAACAACTGGTTCCACCTGAGGATCTCTCCTTCATCACACTTGATGAGATCCAGGAAGATAAACAACAGGAACAAACTAAAGTCCTCTCCCTTAATATGGTTGATGAGGTGCATGTAGATGAACAGATTGCAGGAGAGAGTCTCCTTGTACTAGGTGATTCAATAATTAGAAATACAGAGAGATGGATTTGTCATGCACATGATAACCGTATGGTGACTTGCCTGCTAGGTGCAAAAGTTGCAGACATCATGAGAAATCTAGATAGCTTGTTAGAGAGAACTGGGAAGGAGCCAGTGGTCGTGGTACACATTGGTACCAATGATGTTGGGAAGGCCAAGCGGTCTGTCCTGGAAGCCAAATTCAGGTTGTTAGGAAGAAGATTGTAGTCCCGGACCTACAAGGTAGCATTTTCAGAAGTGCTGCCTGTTCTTTGTGCAGGACCTACCAGGCAGTCAGAGCTCAGAAGCCTCAATATGGGGGGGGGGGGGCGTGGCTACGATGCTGCCTGAGTAGCTGGTATGACGATCAGCTCGCACCTGGAATGTGGTAGTAAATGTGATTTATCATCAAATTTCGGATCTAAAAGCCTTGGAAAGTGTTAATTCGGAAGCCTTGGACACAAGTTTCAAATACTTTGAGTTGCACGGGAGTCGAAGTTCGAAGAACGGGAGGTAAGTGCGGCGTGGCACAAGCTGCGTCATTCGAACCACTCGGAGTTGGACTGGACTCTGATGCTTTTTTGCTTTAAAAGATAGGCTCCGAAGGAAAAAAGAGGTTTTTTTATTGCTGCTGGTGGTGGACGAGAACCATGGAGTGACTTTGGTGGATGTTTGAAGGTGCAAGTAAGTGCAGAAAGGAGACCGGAGATTGGAAACAGTGTGGGAAAGAGAGAACTGGGAAGGAAGGGAAGGATTAATGGCGGCAAGGCAAAATGGAATCGAAACTTAAAAGTTGAGAAGAACTCCATGAAGGTAATGGCTGGATAAGACTGGGAGTTGGAAAAGCTGGAAGAAAGAAGGAAAGTGAGACGGGAGACTGGAAAGTAAAGAGGGAGGAATAAGAAGAAAAAGGAAGGTAAAAATAACAGAATTTGTGCTGGGGGCTTTTTTTGTCTATGGAGGAGAAGCGAGGATGGCTCTCGTCTGAAACCGCCGCTGCGGTCTGGAGCATTATAGTTTTTAATTGCTGTTTTGTGCCTATTTCTTTCTGAATTTTTGGATCTGAACAGTTTTAACTTTATTTTTTGGACCGTGATTGTTTTTGTTTTTTGTAGCGCTGTTGTTTGTTATTCCCTCCTTTTAAGTGGATTAATCATCGGGGGGGGGGGGTTTGGATTACAGTCACATTATTATTTTTTATTGGTACTTTCTTCACCTCCTGTGCAAGCCTGCTTTACTGTGGATAAGTTAACTGTGTTATTTCAGACTTGGGTCTTCCTTTTTGAAGCTGATTTTTTTTAAAAAAAAACTGGGTTCTTTTTCTCACTTTTTTCTTACTTTCCTCTTGGGTGGTGCTCTGGATCAAATGTGGATATAGATTTGGATGGCTCTTCTTTCCCTCTTTTTTTTGGAATTACAGTTTCAACAATTGGATTATATAACAAGAGGATTTGGTTTATAAAATTGACATATTAACAGTGTTTGGACAAAACAAATTGGATTTTAATGCAAAGATCTGTGTCTCTTGGATTATAAATTAAGAAGAAAGAAGAGAGGAATAAGAAGAGGAGTAAGGGAAGAAGAGAAGAAGCCTGATTTGGAAGAAAGTGGTTTAAGAAATAATTTTTTCTCTCTTGTTTTTTTAACTTGGAATACAATAAAACACTGTCTCTATTGTGAAATTGTGGGGTAGGAATTATGGATAAGAAAAAGGATGATCAATCAAAGAAGGATGATGGGGAAAAGGTGGGGGAGGATGATCCTGTGGTAAAACCAAAGAAAATGGAAGGGAAAAAAATAAAGAAAAGAAAGAGGTTAGAGAAAGGGCGAATAGTTCACCAATACAATTTGATGATGTTGTGATGATGACTGAATTTGGAAAATTGGGTAATAAATTGGAAAGGATGGAAGCACATATGAAAAAAACTGAGGAAATAAGAGCCGAAGCTCATAAAAAATTGATTACGATGTTTAACGAATTTGTTCAAAAAGCTAATGCTAATTTTGATAATATGGAAAAAGCCATTGTATCCACTCAAGAAAATGTGTAAATGGTTAAAATGGATGTGAAGGAATTGCAGAAAAAACAATATGAATCTAACGTTAAGATGGAGGTACAGGAGAGGAGAGTGGATATGATGGAAGAGTTTATGAGAAAGCAAAATTTGGTTATTAGAAAATTGTCGGAGAAAAAACTGGACCAGTTGAAGATTCGAATTTTAGATTGGTTGAATAATCTTAATATGGGTAAAAATTTTGTTGCTGAAGATATAATTAATATTTTTCAATTGGGTTCAAAAGGAACAGGTAAAGTTTGAAATGTTTTAGTCAAGTTTGCAAATGTTGGTGATAAATTGAAGGTGATGGCTCATGTAAAACAAATGGGAACTGGTGCTTTAAAAATTGATGGAGATGATGTGGAAATTTACAATGATATTTCTATTGAGGAAAGAAATTGGAGATATAAAATGAAACCAGCAACAAAAATCCTTCGGGATCAAGGGATTAATTATTACTGGAGATTCCCATTACAAGTGAGATTTTTTTAATGCAAAGAAAATGCATACAATTGACTTGGGAATGGATCCTTTGGAGTATTTTTGAATGATTGGTTTAATTAGAGGAGGTACACAGGAATGGTCATCCTTGAGGCATGCATTGATGGAGACAGGGGCTATTGAAAGGGAGCAGACTGAGGAAGAAATGGGCGGCACAACAGGAGTGAAGAGTCTTGGGGAAACGAGTGTTGTTGAGGTGACAGAGTCAGATGAGGGATGAATGCCGCCCTGAGTTGGGTTCTGCCTGAGTGGGCGGCATATATAAATATGACTATTAAATTAAATTAAATATTTATGGTCAATTATTAATGTAGATAATCAGTTGAAATTAGTATAGAGAGTGCTTGAGTATTAGTGGGCATTTAGGCACATCTTCCATGTGCCCCCCCCCCTCTCTTTGGGAAGTTCTATTTTTTTTGCAGAGACAACTTTTTGGATAGAAAGTAGAGGGGTGTAGAATTTTAGATTTTTAATTTTTAATTTTGATTGTTGTTTATTGTTTACTGTATGTTGGGTTTAATGGTTATAGAATGTTTAATTAAATTCACACTCCATGAGGATCATGATAAAGCTGTGGCTTAGGTTTGTCAAAAATTTCCATGAAGACTATTAAGATATTGACGTGGAATGTAAAAGGTACTGGCTCACAAGTTAAACGCAAAAGATTGGAATCAGCTCTTAGGAAAGATCGTCCAGATATTATTTTTTTGCAGGAAACACATCAAAAATCAGAGAGTACAAATAAATTATTTCTAGGTTGGACACAAATTTATGAAAAAGCTTATGGTACTTCAAAAGCAAGAGGGGTTGCAATATTAATTTCGACTAGATTGGGTTTTACTATTACAAAAAGTATTTCTGACCCGGAAGGTAGATTCTTGATTGTAAAAGGCATGACAGATGATGAAGAAATAACTCTTGTGAACATATATGCCCCAAATGATCAACAAGATAAATTTTTAGATAAGATATACCATATCCTGGAAAAAGAAAAGATGGCAAAAATGGTAGTAGCAGGTGACTTTAATTTAATTAGATCTAATATGGATTGTACCAATGTGTTAAGAGATAGAACACGATCAAAAATGATATTATTAGATAAGTGGACGAAAAAGAAACAAAATAGTTGGAAATATGATCCGAAAATGTTCAGGGATTCAAAGATTAAGGAAAACATGGAAAAGATTTGGAATCAATATTGGCAATGGAATGATACAGGTGAGGTGACGTATAATATAGTTTGGGATACCATGAAGTCAGTTTTTAGAGGAGAATGTATTAAATTGAATAGTATAAGAAATAAACAGTTAAAGGATAAACATGAAAAAATCGAGAAAGAGATTAAACGGCTTCAAGAAGAACATATAAAAACAGGGAAGAAAGAAATTTTTGTAAACATACAAAGATTGAAAAAGGAATTAATAGGTAAAGACATAGAAAAAGTTAAAAAAGATTTGATATACTTAAAAAGAGAGTATTTTGAATATAGTAATAAGAATTCAAAATTACTAGCCAGAGCTGTGAAAGAAAAAAGTATTAGAAGAGAAATTGGTGTTTTGATAAACCAACAAGGAGTGAGGTGTAATAAAACAAAAGAGAAGGTAGAAATAGTAAAGAAATTCTATCAAGAGTTATTTTCTGAGAAAAATATAAAAGTAGAACATTTAAGGGCACATTTGGAAAATTGGAAAGAAGTTAAGATTAGAGAGGAACACAAAGATAGAATGGAATCTTCAATAACAGAAAAAAAGATAAAAGATGTGATACAGAAGTTGAAAATGAGTAAAGCTCCAGGTGAAGATGGATTTATCACGGAATTTTATAAGCAGTTTAAAGAAATAGTGGTTCCGAAACTTCTGAAGCTGTTTAATCATATATTAGATGGAGGTCTATTACCAACTTCATGGTATAGGTCAGTAATTGCTTTGATCCCTAAACCTGGAAAAGATTTAGAAAAGATAGAATCATATAGGCCAATCTCACTGATAAATCAAGATGCAAATTTTTTTACTGCAATATTAGCAAATAGAGTAAATGAATTTATGAAGGAATATATAAATAAAGACCAAGCAGGACTTTTGCGGGGCAGATATATGGTAGATCTTACAAGAAGAGTGATTGATTTGGTACACATTGCAGAGCAAAGAAAGGAAAAGTTTGGATTGTTGTCTTTGGATATTTTTAAGGCCTTTGATTCTTTGCAGTGGATTTCAATTAAAGAAATTATAAGAAATTTTGGATTTGGTATGAAATTTATAAATTTAATTGATCAATTATATCGGAAAGGTACAACTAGAATTAAAGTGAATGAAGTATTTACAGAGGATATAAAATTAGAAGCAGGGACTAGACAAGGATGCCCATTATCACCAATATTATTTGTGATGGCCATGGAACTACTTGCGACACTTATAAGAGAGGATAAAAAGATAGAGGGAATAGAAGGAGTTAAAATTAGTTTATATGCAGATGATACGATGATTACAATGAAAATTTTTGTTTGATGTTCTTCCAATTCAATTAAAATAAAAAGATATAAAGAGTTTTCAAACTATATTAAATACTTTTTGTAATGGAGGGAAAAGACCAAGAATCACAAAAAGTTTATGGTATGTAGCACAAAAAGAAGGTGGTCTGGGCCTTCCAAATATTAGACATTATTATAGGGCTTTTCAATTAAAGAATATTGTCAAGATTATATCAAAATCTGGTGTCATTTGGGACAAGATAGAAATGAAAGAATTACAGAAAAGTGGTAATGCAATTTTTTTGGACAAAGAGACAAAGATAAGAACAAGTAACCAAATGACAAAAGCAATGTTGGGTGTTTGGAAAAATACAAAGAGGAAATTAGCACCGGAGGTTTCCCCAATAATGGATATAGAAGATATAAAAACGTTTCCCGCAAAAATTGATAAAAGAATAAAAAGTATAATGCTGAGAAATGATGTATTTCTGTTGAAAGATTGGATAAAAATGTTGGATGACTTAGTACTGAGAGCTGAAGTGTTTAATCAAATGAAATTGAATTGGTTGCAGGTGATGTTAGTGAACAAGTGGGAAAAGAGATATAAAGATGAACTTAGCTTACAGAGGGATAGGACAGAATTTGAAAAGGTGATTTGTAAAATAAGAAAAGGAGAAATGGGGATAAAAGGGGTAGTGGGCAAAATATATAAAATCCTAAATAAGGATGAAAATTCACAAAATGCTTTGAGAAAATTATGGGAAGAGGATTTGAACATAAAAATTTCTGAACTTCAATGGAAAAACAAATGGAAGAGGAGAATTATGAGAAATCTTTCAATTAGAATAAAAGAACATAATTTTAAAATATTATGGAGGTAGTACTTGACACCAGTTAAACTATTTCGAATGGATAATAGTAAAACTAAAAATTGTTGGAGATGTAAAAGCAATTTGGGTACATATGAACATATGTGGTGGAATTGTAAAGTGATAAGTGCTTTTTGGAAATTAATTGAGAAAGAAATATCAGATATTTTTAAAGTAGATTTTAAGCTGGACTCAAGTATCGCCTTACTGACAGAATTGGATAGTATAAATATGAATACAAACAATAAAGAATTGTTATCTATAATGTTAACGGCTTCAAGATTGTGTATAGCAAGAAAATGGAAAAGCGATGCAATATTTAAAATAGATGAATGGTATAAGGAGATGTGGGAAATTGCTGTGAATGATAAGTTAACATGTGAATTGAATGTGAAGAAAGGTATTTTGAAAGAAAACAAGTTTTGGGAAATTTGGAGACCATTCGTGGAATATGTTCTAATAAGTGATAAAGGTGATAAATCAGTACCTCAGCATATGAGTTTTTGGAAGGATTAAATTAGAATATTGATCCTCATGGCATGTACATAGCACTGGGTGTTATTATTTTTGCAATATAAAAGGTTGGATCTTATAAAATTTTGATATATTAAATACATAACTAAAAATATGAACAAAAAAGAAAAACACATACATAGAAATAAGGATTGGGATATATATATATTATGAGATGAATGATAAATATAAGGTTCAATAGTTGGCGTTGTTTATGATGTTATTACAAATGTTTTAGCAATTTAATGTTGTTTATGTATTTTATGTACTTATGTATTCTAATTTTTTCTTTTTTTGTATATATATTTTGTATGTGTGTATAATTTTTGCAATTATTGTTATTTTTTTTAAAAAAATTAATACAATTATATATTTTTTAAAAAGAAGAAGCCTCAATGTGTGGATGAGGTGGTGGTGTCGAGAGGAGGGCTTCAGATTTGTCAGGAACCTGAGAACATTTTGGGACAAGCCAAATCTGTTCAGGAGGGATGGGTTGCACTTGAACCATGATGGAACCAGATTGCAAGGCACTCAACATCAAAAAGGCTGCAGAGCAGCTTTTAAACTGATAACTGGGGGAAAGCCGACAGGGAAAGTCTGTACTTGAGTAGTGAGGAGGATGCAAAAATTACTGAGCAGAGCAAGGAGCTAGTCACCAGCACTCTAGCAGAAGGATGCAAGAGGCAGTCTAATAATGCAACTGGACTCAAAAGACTGTATCAGAAAAGCATATATAAATGCTTGTATGCAAATGCCCGAAGCCTCTGGAACAAAATAGGGGAGCTGGAATACTTATCAATAGATAAGAATATTGCTATTATTGACATCACTGAAACCTGTTGGTCGGATGATAACCAATGGGATACAGTTATCCCAGGCTACAAACTATACAGGAAGGATAGGAAGGGGCAAACGGGAGGTGGTGTAGCCTTGTATGTCAAAGAAGTGATAAAATCGTACGAATTGGAATTGGTGATTTGGAGTCACCATTAGAAATTGTGGGTAAGAGTACCAGGCCACAAGGAAGGTTTAACAATAGACATATACTATCGGCCTCCGACCCAAACTCCTGAGGGAGACTGGCAGTTGGAGAATGTTGTAAAGGAGGCATCCAAGAAGGGAAGTCTGGTTATAATGAAGGACTTCAATTACCCTCATATAGACTGAGTGAACTGTTGTTCAGCACATGATAAAGAGATAAAGTTCCTAGATATACTAAATGATTGTTCCCTGGGACAGATGGTTGAAGACCCAACTAGAGGTACAAGAATCCATGACTTGATCCTGAGTAATACTCATGATCTGGTCAAGATGTTAATGTGACTGATCCAATAGGGAACAGCGACCACAACTCAATTATGTTTAACTTGATCATAGACCGCAAGTCACTGATAAAATCTAACACAGAGACCTTAAATTTTCAAAAAGGAAATTTCCCAAAGATAAGGAAACTAGTAAAAAAGAAGCTGAAAGGGAAAATTGAGAGAGTCCAAACACTCCAAGAGGCATGGAGGCTGTTTACAAAAACAATAACAGAGGCCCAATTGGAATGCATACCCAAAAGGAAAAAGGGCACTGCCAGGTCCAAGAGGACTCCGATGTGACTTACAGGAGCTGTTCGGGAAGTGATCAAAGCAAGAAAAGCTCATTTAGAAGATGGAAGGCTTGTCCGAATGAGGACGGCAGGCAGAAACATAAATTCTGGCAGAACAAATGCAAGGCAACAATCAGGAAAGCAAAGCAAGACTTTGAGGAGCGTATAGCTAAAAATACTCAGAGAAATAACAAAAACTTCTTTAAGTACATTAGAAGTAAGAACCCAACTAGGAAGGCCACATGCCCAAATCAGAGCCTATCTTTGTAGGGAGGGAAACCGAAGAATTAAGTCAGATAGAAATAACCAGGGAGGAGGTCCTTGGATGTCTTGTTAAACTAAATGCTAACAAATCACCAGGACCAGATGGCATCCATCCACGAGTTCTCAGGGAACTTAAAGATGAAATTGCTGATCTCCTAGCCAAAATATATAATATTTCCCTCAAATCAGGGTTTGTGCCTGATGACTGGAAGGTAGTGAATATAACACCAATTTTCAAAAAAGGATCCAGGGGTGATCCAGGAAATTACCGACCTGTCAGTTTGACATGTGTCCCAGGTGAAGTGATGGAAACCATCTTAAAAGATAGAATTAATAGGCACACAGAAGAGAAGGCGCTGCTAAAGGAGAGCCAACATGGCTTTTGCAAGGGGAAATCATGCCTCACTAATCTGTTGGAATTTTTTGAGAGTGTCAGCAAGCATGTGGATAAGGGGGATCCAGTTGACATTGTTTATCTGGACTTTCAGAAGGCTTTTGACAAGGTCCCGCACCAAAGGCTCTTGAATAAACTTACCAGTCATGGAATAAAGGGACAGGTCTTGTCCTGGATCAAAACTGGCTAAGGGACAGGAAACAGAGGGCAGCACTAAATGGACACTTCTCCAAGTGGAGGGAAGTAAAGAGTGGGGTCCCCCAAGGTTCAGTACTGGGACCCCTGCTTTTCAACCTCTTCATAAATGATCTAGAAGTAGGAGTAAATAGCAAGGTAGCCAAATTTGCAGACAACACTAAATTATACAGGGTAGTGAAAACTATGAGAGATTGTGAGGAGCTCCAGAGCTCTTGACACTGGGGGAGTGGGCAAAACAGTGGCAAATGCAAGCGCGGTGCCAAAATGGCCGCCGCGCCCTTTGCGGGCCCCCCCCCACAGGACAGAGAATCCGGGTAGTTAGGGGCGTGGCCAGCTCCCTTATAAAAGGGGTGGCCACGAGGCAGCCGAGCTGCCATTTTCCCTCAGCGACGGAGCGGAGAAGTTTTTTCCCTGCGTCTCCGTCGCTCGTTAGCTTACCGGGAAGCCTTTTGGTAGCGTTTCTGTTTGGCTGGCTTCCCTTTTTTCGTCTCAGGAGAGATGCCTTCGAAAAAGAAGGCAGCTTCGAGTTCAGCTCGGGCTGTTAGGAGGCGCAACCCAGATCGGAGGACCGTGGTGCCGCCTCCTCAGCAGCCTCCTTTGCCACCCCCGGCCGGGGCTGGTGGAATGGGGTCTATCGCCCCTTGGCCCGATCAGAGTGCGGGCGCGGAGGGCGCTCCGGCCCGCGGCCCGCGAGCGGTGGACACCGCTCCTCCTCCTGCCCACTCCGTCGGGCCTATTTCTTTTGGGCCGCAGCCTCTCCCGGGGCCCTCTAGCCTTGGGGGGTGGCCCGGCTCCCTGCCTTGGCAGGTTTCTTCATCAGCCCTGCTGGGCTTTGGCGCTGGCCAATGGCCGTATATGGGCCCTGGGGCGCAGGGGCCTGTCCCCATGCCAGGATCGGGCGGGCCGGCCGGCCCTTTGCCCATGGTCAACGTGGACACCTTACTGGCCCGCATTGCGGCCCTGGAGGCGTCTTTGGCCCGGGCCAGCCAGGCAGGCGCCCCCTTCGGGGTACCTTTCGAGGTGCCGTCGGCAGCAGGACGACAGCCGGCGGGGAGGGTTGAGCTGCTGCAGGCGGGTGGCGCGGCTCCGGCCACTGCCTCGCAGCTCCCCAGCCAGCAACCTGGTGCGGGTCAAGCCCCGGTGATGAGCTCTACATCGGTCGTGAGCTCCGACGCCCCCAGTGGGCCGGAACCCCCGGTGGGGGCGGCCCGCGGGGGTGCAGCATGTGAGTATACGGTGCAAGCAAGTACATCTACACACATTCCCAATATAGGGGGGGCCGTTCAGTGGCCTTGGCCTCTCGCGGGTGGTGCGGGGGCCACACTGCTGGCGACCCACCCGGCGACAACGACTGCCACCATGCCCACTGGGGTGGGCCCGGTCCTTACACTGCTGGGAATATCCTGGGGGTGGCAGGGTTAGCTCAGGCACCTTTTAGTAGGCCGGCTGTCCCCTTTTCAGCTTTACCAACGGCAGGGTATTCCTTGCCATTGGGTGATCACTTGGCACAGGCTACCAGAGAAAAGATATGGCGAGGGGAGTACGTAGATATCTTCTCACTCCTTAACAGAGAGCCCACCAAGGAGGAAAGGGAGGGTCAGGATGAGGAGGATAAGGAGCAGGCACGTCGCCGTAAGCCGCCACGTACTTGGGCCAACTGGCTCCCCGCGTATTTAATATACATGGCGGTATATTTGAGGGCGCGGCCGGATTTAGCTATTCCCATGGTCCAATATTTGGACAACATATATAGGGCGATGGTCGATTTTCCGGGCCCCTCATGGCTAGCATATGATGAGGAATTCCGTATGAGGATTCCCCTCCACCCCGAGATGAGATGGGACGAGCCGTGCCAGAGACTGTGGCTCTTGTATATGACACCCACACGCCCTGCCCCGGGGGAGAGATACCATTGTGGACATGCGGTCCAGCGAGCGGCTCCAGCGCAGGTTACCCGCCAACCGGCGGGGCAGGGGGTTCCAGCCCGCCTGCTGTGCTGGACTTTCTCGTCAAATGGTTCCTGCAATCGAAAGAACTGCAGGTATAAGCATGAGTGTCCCACATGTTCTGGTCCCCATGCAGCCTCTGCTTGTCCCAAGCCTGGGGGGGCGCGAGGCAGAGGGAGGGGTGGGCAGTGGGCTGGCAAGGCTGCCACGGATGGAGCTAGTTCTCCAAAAGGCCCCCTCCCCAATTAAGGTGGACATGCTGGAGCGCTGGCTCGCATCGTATCCAAAGGGGGAGGACGGGGAGTATCTCCTTCAAGGTTTTAAGCAGGGATTTCGTATCCCTTTTATGGGTGATAGGTCCCCTCAGGGGGACCTTTTATCCCTCAGAGGAAGGGAGGAGGTGGCTGCGGCCAGCATTAAAAAGGAGTTAGACGCGGGCAGGGTCGCTGGACCTTTCCCCGCACCCCCGTTTCCCAATCTTAAGGTCTCGCCATTGGGGTTGGTTCCCAAAAAGTCCCTAGGGGAGTTTCGCCTTATTCATCATTTGTCCTACCCAGCAGGCCGATCGGTCAACGATGCTATACCTGATGACCTTTGTTCGGTCAGGTATACATCGTTTGATCATGCGCTGCGCATGGTGCGCTCGTGTGGCCCGGGTGCCCTGCTGGCCAAGTGCGACATTAAGTCGGCTTTTCGCCTCTTGCCGGTACACCCGGGCGACTTTGAATTGCTGGGTTTTAAATTTAAAGGGGAATATTATTTTGATAAGGCCATGCCTTTTGGCTGCTCCATATCATGCTCGGCTTTCGAGCGTTTTAGTACCTTCCTAGAGTGGGCTTTCGTCTGCAGGTCAGGGTCCCGGTCTGTAGCCCATTACCTGGATGATTTTCTATTCGGGGGTGAACGGGGCTGGGACACGTGCGCACGTCTCCTCAATACATTTCAGACGCTAATGCAGGAACTTGGTGTCCCTTTAGCGCCCGAAAAGACCGAGGGCCCATCGACCAAGTTAGTATTCCTGGGGGTTGAGATTGACACAGTAGAGCAGGCTTCTAGGTTGCCGGGTGATAAGGTGTCCAGGATAGTGACCCTTATCTCGGAATTGCTGGCCAAGCGTAAGGCATCCCTGAGGGAACTGCAGGTGCTCCATGGGCACCTTAATTTTGCGTGCAGGGTGGTCGCACCGGGCAGGGCTTTTGCCCGGCGCTTATGCGACGCCATGGCAGGGTTATCCAGGCCCCACCACAGAGTCAGGCTTACCCGGGGTATCAGGGCAGACATGTTCGTCTGGTTGCAATTCCTGAGGGAGTTTAATGGGGTCTCATTTTGGAGGTCTGACCTCCTGGCATCCCCTAATTTCCAGATCCAGTCTGATGCCTCAGGATCCCTGGGTTATGGGATGTACTTCAATGGGAAGTGGGCCTATGGTGGGTGGCCACCGGCATGGGCAGGCACAGGTCGCCTGCGGGATCTCACATACCTGGAATTTTTTCCCATTCTGGGGGCTTTGATGCTATGGGGCGAACAGTGGGCTAATTCAGTGGTGCATTTCTGGTGCGACAATGCTGCCGTTGTACACATTGTCAATGCACAGACTTCCAAATCGCCCAGGGTTATGGATCTAGTGCGCCATTTTGTACTGCGCTGCCTGCGCCTCAACGTCTTGTTCAGGGCCAGGCATGTCCCAGGGGTAAATAACGATATTGCCGACGCTTTGTCCCGCCTGCAGATCTCCCGGTTCCGCGCCTTGGCCCCGGATGCGGAGGAATTTCCCTCGCCACTCCCGGACGAGATGTGGACTATTGGCAAGGAGAGGTGAACCGGGCGATTGGCCTGTCACTAGCGCCACGCACGCGTAAGGCGTATCAACAAGCATTCAATTCGTACAGGGTTTTTGCTACTCAATTTCACTTGCCAGAGACCTGGCCTATCCCGGTGGACCATGTTCTGCGGTTCATGGTTCACCTGCATGCACAGGGCCTCGCACCTCGCACCATAGCATCCAAGCTCTCGGCGTTGGCTTTTATGGCCAAAGTAGGGGGTCATGTGGATACCACCTCTGACTTCCGCGTGAGACACGTTTTGGAGGGGTGGGTGCGCGAGCGCGGGCGTTGCCCGGACGACCGGCACCCTATTTCCCCAGGGGTTCTTACCCAGTTGGCCCGGGGCTGGCCAGGCCTCTGTTTTGATCATTATGAGGCAGCCCTCTTTCATGCAGCCACAACGGTGGCATTTTTTGGAGCGCTCCGCGTCAGCGAACTCGTGATGCTGTCTAAGGCGGATGCAAGTGGTAGGGCACTGGAACTCGAAGATGTCTATGTTGCCAAAGACTGGGCCCAGTTGAGGATCCGCTCCTCTAAAACAGATCAGCATGGCGTAGGCAGTGGAGTAAGACTGCTACGGTGTTCTTTGGCAGACATCTGTCCGGTTGGTGCCCTACAGGAGTACCTGGCACTGCGTGGCTTGCACCACGGCCCGTTTTTCTGTCACCAAGATGGGTCTCCCCTTACTAAATTTCAGTTTTGGAAGGTGACAGCCAGAGCCCTCACCAGGGTGGGCCTACCAGGTGCCCGTTATGGCACACATTCGTTCCGCATTGGTGCAGCCTCTACAGCAGCTGCTTTTGGGTACTCTGGGGCTGACATACGCAGCATGGGGAGGTGGGGCTCACAATGTTTTCAGTTTTATGTGCGCCCACTCCCGCCATGAGTACCAATCCAGTCACCTTACCTTCCTTTTTCTCAATTTTTCTTTCAGACCCTGGGTGTCGTATTACACCGGTGACAGTATGGCTGGTGGGACACAGCTATGTGCACAGGGCAGCGCGTTACGCTGCGGCGACAGAGTGGGGACCCCGACTGGGACTGGGTGACCACGCCAGTCTCGCATGGCATGGTAAGCCAGGGATGTTATGGCGGGAGCTGCGGCCTTTCCTTTTTTCTGGCCTGGGGGCTGACCCGCCTGACATTCTAATCATCCACCTGGGGGGCAATGATTTGGGCCAGGTCACCGGCTTATCGCTCAAGCATGCGATTTGCGAGGAACTCGCCTATTTGCATTATGTCTGGCCTGCCACAACCCTGGTTTGGTCGGACATTGTTCCGCGCCATTCTTACAGAGGGGGCGTTGACCTCCTGGCTCTTGACCGCGCTAGGCGCGCGGTCAATAAGGCAGTGGCGCGGTTTATTGCCACCAGGGCTTGGGGACGGGTTAGTCATCACCCCGATATTAGTCTACAAAATTATGACCTGTATGCAGGGGATGGGGTCCATCTGTCGCGAGGAGGTATGGACCTCCTGTTGGGTGACTGGCGAGCAGGCCTGTTGACTGAGCTGACGGTCTGGGGGGGGGGCGTCAGGTCTTCTGTGAAGCCCCTCCGTGTGGCGGGTAGCACTGGTAAGGTAAACAGTATGACCCACAAGTATCCGGCAGGTTCGCAATTGACTGGACAACACTAGACAGGAATAAATTAGTTAAACGTTGTCCGGTCAACGACGAATCAGGCGATGGGGTGATGACGATTGCTAACCAGCATGCATCACCCCTGTGATTTCACGGATACGCGTCAGAGGGTGGGGTCATGAGTTAGTTATTGACTACGGTCAACAATTTGTTTGTTGTTAACAAACAAATTGATACAAATGGATACATTGTAACCAATTGCCGTTGGCAATTTTGGGGTGGTACCTTACCAGTGTTACTTCGGCCTGCTTGCCTTAGGAATTATGATTGGTCGTTTTACCAATACAAATTTATAATTCGGACTAGGGCATTGAATCAATAAATGTGGCCCTTTGCTGTTATCCACTTTCAATGTTGTCTGTGTCCGTTATTGGGGGGGTGCGCCTGCAATGCAAGCGCGGCGCCAAAATGGCCGCCGCGCCCTTTGCGGGCCCCCCCCCCCACAGGACAGAGAATCCGGGTAGTTAGGGGCGTGGCCAGCTCCCTTATAAAAGGGGTGGCCACGAGGCAGCCGAGCTGCCATTTTCCCTCAGCGACGGAGCGGAGAAGTTTTTTCCCCTCCACCCCCTCCCTAGTTAACAGTGTGATATTATGGTCGCTTCGGGGCCGGGTGGGAATTTTTGGTTGGGACCCATATTGGCTCCGGGTCCTGGCTTTTTTGCCCATCCCACACTGTTGCTATGGTTTGATATAGGGGTCTTTCTGTGTTCCTACTGTTGACTTTGGTCACATGGGCGGGTAGCACTGGTAAGG
Organism: Bradypodion ventrale; assembly: GCA_035047345.1. Taxonomy (NCBI): domain Eukaryota; kingdom Metazoa; phylum Chordata; class Lepidosauria; order Squamata; family Chamaeleonidae; genus Bradypodion; species Bradypodion ventrale. The sequence continues at coordinate 206,828,227 of JAWDJE010000005.1, forward strand.
TAAACAGTATGACCCACAAGTATCCGGCAGGTTCGCAATTGACTGGACAACACTAGACAGGAATAAATTAGTTAAACGTTGTCCGGTCAACGACGAATCAGGCGATGGGGTGATGACGATTGCTAACCAGCATGCATCACCCCTGTGATTTCACGGATACGCGTCAGAGGGTGGGGTCATGAGTTAGTTATTGACTACGGTCAACAATTTGTTTGTTGTTAACAAACAAATTGATACAAATGGATACATTGTAACCAATTGCCGTTGGCAATTTTGGGGTGGTACCTTACCAGTGTTACTTCGGCCTGCTTGCCTTAGGAATTATGATTGGTCGTTTTACCAATACAAATTTATAATTCGGACTAGGGCATTGAATCAATAAATGTGGCCCTTTGCTGTTATCCACTTTCAATGTTGTCTGTGTCCGTTATTGGGGGGGTGCGCCTGCAATGAGCTTCAACATTAGTAAGTGCAGAGTGATGCATGTTGGGGCAAAAATCCCCAATTACATTTATAAACTGATGGGTTCTGAACTCTCTGCGACAAACCCGGAAAGGGACCTTGGTGTCCTGGTGGACAGCTCAATGAAGGTGTGAACCCAGTGTGCCTCAGCAGTGAAAAAAGCAAACTTGATGCTAGGGATCATTAGGAAGGGTATAGAAAATAAGTCAGCAAGTGTCATTTTGCCTCTTTATAAATCTATGGTGAGGCCCCATCTGGAATACTGTGTACAGTTCTGGTCGCCATACCTCCAGAAGGATGTTATGGAGCTGGAAAAAGTGCAGAGGAGAACAACCAAAATGATTAGGGGACAGGAACACCTTCCTTACCATCTGAGGCTGCAATGGTTGGGCCTCTTCACTCTTGAACGATGACATCTAAGACGTGACCTGATTGAAGTTTATAAAATCATCCACAGTGTGGACAAAGTAGATAAGGAAAAACTGTTTTCCCTATCGCACAACACTAGAACTAGGGGGCAGACACTCCAAGAAACTTTTGGGTACTAGTTCTCAAACAAATAAAAGAAAGTACTTTTTCACCCAGAGGATTACTGGTCTATGGAACTCCCTGCTAGAAGAAGTGGTGGCAGCTGTCAGTCTTGACAGCTTCAAGAAAGGATTAGACAAGTTCATGGAGGACAAGGGTATCAATGGCTATATTTATGGATACCTAAGAACAACCTCCGGGTTGGAGAGATAGGCAGGATATCTCTCAATGCCATTTCCAGGAAATCCTAAGCAGGTGACGGCATCTCCTTGGGAATACCCTGAAGCAAATGGTGAGCCACTGTGTAAGACAGAATGCTGGACTGGATGGGCTATGGCCTGTTCCAGCAAGGCTGTTCTTATGTTCTTATCCCAATATCATAAGTTAATTATCTGATGTAGAAAAAATAAGGTGGGATACTTTCAGGGTGGTACCACACTTCTGTATTATTCTGCAGGATGCTCCTTTGCTGGCATCGATAAAGATAGCAAGAAACAGGGAAAATAGTGCTCAACAGCACTCTATTATGGATTGTAAATGGTAGCACTGTGAACAAGCCAGTGAAGTGACATTTGAACCAAAGCTTTAGCCTAATATGTAGGCCAACTCTTCCTTCTCTCTAGGAGTGATTCAAATGTCCTAAATGAAAGGTGAAAGTGTCTGGCTTGGCTAAATTTGATGCCATTCCTGGAGATGTTGGCTTTCTTGTACATATTTCATCCACGTGTCAGCCTGAGCAGTAAAAGTGTTTGTAGCAAAAGTAAATAGCACTCTCCCTGTGGCCTTACAAATATTTAGTAAATATGTTCATTCCTGGATATGTGGGTAAGAAAGGGAAGAATGATTGACCCTAAAATCTGTACATAAACACAGCATCATCAAAGGTAAATGAAATGCAGTACATTATTACTCTTTACTTTCCCATTCTTGAAAGAAAATTCTAGCCAGCCCTTGTCCTGATTACAAGACACTAGTAAATTGATGGATTTTCTTCATTCAGTTTACATTTAGATTTCAATATCATGTTTCTTTGCTTTCTTTTTTCTTTTCTTTTTTGCATTGCTAACATTTCCAAGTAATATGAAAAAAATAGGTTTATATTGTCAACAAGGGAACAGCTAATAAGTGTTTTGTAGAAGGGAACAATCAATTAGTGTTCACAGCATACCTGTCAAGTATCCCAGATTGTCTGGGAAATTCCGTAATCTAGTGCTCCTTCCCCCTGCTTCCCGCCGTCATCCCGTAATTTGACCCACCAGGAAAGGGGTACCTGTGCAAGTGTGCAGGGGTTACTAGGTTACTGCACATATGCAGTAACTGAGTAACCCCTGTGCACATGGGCAGTAACCCCTTTCCTGGCCGAAGGGGTTACTGTGCATGTGTGCCACTGCCTCTGATGGCCGTGCATGTGCAGTAACCCCTTTTCTGCCCGGTGCCTGGAAACTTACTGCGCATGCATGCCCGGCTCCTGGATTTTGAAAACCACGGCTTGACAGGTATGGTTCACAGTGGTTAGTTGATGGAGGTCCATTCCAGTATAAACCACCAGTTTCCTAATTATGTTATTTCTGATATCAACTTTCTATTTGTTGTTTAGGCAATGTTTTTTGTAGACCAGGGTTTGATCCAGAGTGATGCCCAAATACTTTTAGGGTATGGCAAAGTTTCAAAATCTTGATGTCCCAGCTAACTTGAAGCTTCCTCTGAGCTTCTCTATTCTGTATGTTTAAGACACAGACTTTTGTTTTTAAAGGGTTTGGTTTCTGATGCAGGTTAATTGCTGCTTAATGAACTCAAACATTTTCTCAGATGGTCAAAGCAAGATCATCAGCAGAGATGAAACTCCTTGAATATGCAAATGTTAAAAAGCCAGAAGTGTTGCACTGTAAACCCAGTGTAGTGTAGTGTAGTGGATAGAGTGATTCACTGGATTTGAATTGTGCTCAGCCATGGAAACCTCAGTGGGGGTGTGGAACTGGTAAAAACACTCCTTAAATATTTCCTTACCTTTAAAGGACTATTAGAGCTACTATAAATTGGTATCAACTTGATGACACATAATGAAAACAAAGCCCACCTTATTTCTCTGTTGATCACTTCCTCCTCTTACTAAGACAAACAAGAGAAATCAGCCATATGATCCATGTTCAAATCATAAAAAATGCACAGAATGCAAGAGGGAGGTGATACCTTTATTGGATCACTTAAAAAAAGCCCAAAAACATTGCAAGCTTTCAAGATCAAGATCAAGATCTCTTCAACAGACAGGCATAAAATTATTAATGAAAGTTCATGGCATGGTGCTATAGTGTCAGGTGCTCTTCGTAGAAAGCAATATTGGACAAACAGCAAAAGATTTCATGGTGTTTTATACCCACCCCCACAGGAAGCTGGGTGCTTGCTCCTCCTCTCCACATGGTCCACTCTGAACTATTAACTTCCTTTTGTGACCAGACAAAGAGAATACAAAACTCCATGTGCTCTCCATCAGGTAGCAGGGTGTTGGATTGGGGCCGTGAAGCGGCTCTTAGGGTCCCGGAGGAGACTGGTCAAGGAACGACACGAGACAAGATGGAGCGAAGACCAGTGGTTTATTGAGGGAAAAACATCATCATTTATAGGAATTCAAGGCATCGTGTGATAGAATCATCATCTGACAGAAAATCATATCACCCATTTACCCGGGTTAATTGGGAATCTCTTTTGGGGAAGTTAATTAACTAGGGCAAACACTGACAGGGGAAGTCCATTGTTCATGGCTTACACAAGGGTAAACATGGCCACTATTTGCACTCGGGCTTGGGCTGATCTGTAAGTGTGTAATTGCCTAATGTCTAACGGGAGTTTAGCGATTCAGCTTCCCTCAGCAGAACTGCCGGTCAGGTCAGATATGGGTGAATCAATCTTATGACTATTAATCCGCTCCCCAATTTCTGTACTCACAGAGGTCAGTGACCAGGGGTCTGCCTCGCCCGGTGTGACCACTGTGAGGGACAGTTATGCCAATCGTGCTCGCGGATCCCGCACTCCCCCTTTTTCTGTTATTTTTGGACCTGACAGACGGCCCTGCGCAGGAGGGGCATCAGTTGATGTGGGGGATGACGTTTCGGGGTTCCCTCCATGGGGGACATCTCGATAGCAGCGAGGGAATACATTGCACGAAACAACACACTGTTGTGCCCAGTATTATCACCCCCACAATCACTTTGAGTGTCGTCTGAAGCCATCCCCATGGGAACCACGACCACAACGAATCCCACCACCCCCATGAAGCATCCTCCTTGATGTTCTTAACTAGGGTGTGGAGGTCCGTGAGCTGGCTTTGTACCTTGCGTGTGTTGTCTGTGAGATTAAAGCAACACATGCCGTGGACAGATTCGCAACCCAAATGATGTAACAACAGAAGGTAGTCGATAGCTGCTCGATTGTCTAGTATGGCATCGCGAAGTTCCGCCTGCTCCTGGTTGAGCAGCGCTATCGCTGAGGAGGTATGGTTAATGGCTTTTGCTAATCCGCAAGCCAGTTGACCAATTCTTCAAGCGTTGCCGACGGCTAAGCCTGGCACGCCAAGTATGCTGACTGCCAACGAGACGTACTCAGCTTGACTCAGAACCCTAATGTTGCTATCACAGGAGCTGTCTAACTGGGTGGCGCGAGTGCGCCGTATGGGTGAGGAAGCATTTGTGCTTGGAACAATCATATCCCTAGTGGGGAGTAACAATGTCAAGCGACTGATACAACATATGGAATCTGATACATTTGCAGGAATGTAATTCCAAGTGTACTGATTGCATGTAAAGAACCAACCTGAAGGCAGGGTAACATGAGCATACATTGAACCAAGTGTCTCTGGGTTATCACAAGTCCAATTGCTGCTGCCAGTGTCGAGGCAGTGGCGCTGAGTCCGACCGACTGCGGAGCAGCCGGTCATTCGAGCACAAGTAGAGTTCGGGCTGACCGCCACTCGAGGGGTGTGGAGAGTGGCCGCATCAGCCGGCAAAGTCATGGTTAACTGCATTCCCCAGCGAGCATATGCTGAGAAACTTGTAGGGAGAAACGGACCGAAAATCCGCTTCACCAGCCAGTCGCCATCCCTGGTGCACGCGTCTGGAGTGTGGCACACCGGGATGAGGCAGGTGCTCAACATTGAGGCAGAACCCGCGTCCTGCTTTAGGCAAAAATCGGACTGGTTGACGAGACCCGCCAACCTTTCCCATAGGTTGTAGTGCATCTGGGCAGAGAGATCTCCGCCTGGCATCAGATCGCTGGCCTTTAGTGAGGCTGCCTGAACGCCTCCCCCCGCAAGTAGGGAGAGGGTCAGGATGATGGTGACTGCCACGGTGTTGGCAGTTATCCGGGCAAAGACTGCAGCCATGAAGTTCTCCGGTGTCGGTTCCCTGTCCTCGCGTTGGATGACGTCCTGGGCCTCATTGCAAAGGGTCTTGACCATCCCCCAGGTGACCTTCGGCGCTGTCGTCGGCTGTCACCACCTCCTCCGCCGGGTCCCCTCGGTCAGGGTGAGGTCCTCCATCTCCGGGATCGGACTCGGGTCGGTCTGGGTCCACGCCATGTGGCTCCAAGTGAGGCTTGACGCACCGGGCTGGAATCCACCTGTAGGAGACATAACTGCAGCATACCCTCTTCCCCAGGTTACGAGTGGCGCCGGGCCCCTCCAGGAAGGGTCCGGTGGCACTCGGTAACAAACCAGCGGCCGCGGGAGAGCTTCCGAGTGGCGGAAGTGTTTCTCCTGCGGTGTGCAATCCGAAAAAACATTGAGGTGATTGTAGGTGAACAACACCTTGTTCAGACAATGCTGTGCCTGACCCTGTGACTTGGGGAGGGCTGGTGGCTCCCCCCTTTCTGTTTGTTTGTCAATGTAGGACTTGAGTGTCCGATTGACTCGTTCCACAATCGCTTGCCCCTGCGGATTGTATGGAACGCCAAAGGTATGCTTGATATCCCAGGTGGCCATGAAGTCGGCCAGCTGCCTAGAGCTGTAGGCTGGGGCATTATTGGTTTTCACATGCCGTGGTTTGCCCATTGCCGCGAAGCAGGCTAGGAGGTGCTGCTCCATGTGGGAAGCTGTCTCCCCTTTTTGCGCTGTCGCCCAAACGAATTGTGAAAAAGTATCAATGCAAACGTGCATGTACTGCCATCTGCCAAACTGCAGGACATGTGTGACGTCCATTTGCCACACCTGGTTAGCCTCTGTCCCTCGTGGGTTGACCCCCCACGAGGGCCCCCCCGGTGCCCCTGCACAATGCTGGCAAGAGCGAACTATGCCTTGGGCTTGAGAAAGTGGCAGGTTAAACTGTCTGGCGAGCACCTTGGCATTCTGATGAAAGAATGCATGACTCTGAATTGGAGTAGTGAAAACACCTAATACTGACCACTGCTGAATTTCCTTTGCGGCCGCATCCGCTCTGCTATTGCCCGTGGAAATCGGAACCGGTAGGTCCTGGTGACTTCGGATGTGGGCGATATAGAGCGCTTCCGTGCAGTTCCGCAAGTGAAATTGAGCTGTGAGGAACAAACTCAGCAAATTTTTGTCTATCGCGGGAGTGATGTATGCTCCCGGTAGACTGTGAAGCAAATTCCTAACGTACTGGCTGTCCGTAATGATGTTGAGGCGCTCCTTGGCGAAGGTGCGCAAAGCAAGGTTCACTGCTGCCAACTCTGCCCGCTGCGCGGACTTCTGTGGAAGAGTTAGCAGCGTGCGCCAAGCCTGGCCCTCCTGCCAAGTTAAGACACCATATGTGCAACCCCCATCAGTAAAGACTGTTCTGGCCCCCTGAAGTGGAACCAGCGAGAGCAATTCGTACAAGCTGACTGTCTGCGTTTGAAGCGAAACGAGTCTGGGGTCCTTTGGCAAGTGGTATGCCAAGCATCCGGTGAATCCCTCCAAGGCAATTGGAAGCGAGTCACCGAGCTGCATCAACTGCTGAACTTGCTCCTTGGTGAATGGGATCACGATTTTTGCTAAGTCGTGCCCTGAAATGTCCCTAGCTCTCAGCCTTCCGCGGTAGACCACCGCGGAGACCAACTCTTGGGGGGGAACGATATTTTGGGAAGAGGTGTTCGGTAAGTACACCCATTCCACGATACTCGCTCCTCTCTCGGAGTCCACTCCTAGGGCTCCGGTGAACATGGATCCGGCCCGAACAATGTACAAGTTCAGGATCGGGGCATATGGCCCCTGAGCAATCCTGTCCACCCACCTTTGACTGAGAATTTGGTTGACTTTCTCGAGGGCCAAGCGTGCCTCTCGAGGAATTTGTATCCGGTCTGCCGGCTGCTTACCTAACGTTAGCAGCGAGAAGAGCGGCTTCAAAAGATCCGTATCCAATCTGAAATACGGCCTGGCCCAATTAATGTTACCCAAAACTTGCTGCAATTCTACCAAGGTGACTGAGTCTTTTAAGTTGATTTGGGGCAAAACGGGTGCTGCGAAAGAACGGAGAAGCCGATGGCCCAAGTATGAGAAGGGCTCGGTTCTCTGCACTTTTTCTGGGGCAATGAGTAACCCTTTCTCCCCCAGGCTGGCCTGGAGGTCCTTAAACATTTCGCTGCCGAGTTGCGGCGCTGCGACTAAGATATCATCCATGAAATGGCATACTAAAGCTGTGGGGTGAAGGTTTCGAAACTTTGCCAGTGCATTGTGCACATAAATTTGGCACAGGGTGGGCGAATTGAGCATCCCCTGTGGCAAATACTTCCACGCATAACGCTGCGTGGGCTCGCTGTGGTTCACAACCGGCACCGTAAAGGCGAACCTTTCCCGATCCCTCGGATCTAGGGGAATGGTGTAAAAACAATCCTTGAGGTCTACGACCAGGATCTCCCAACCCTCGGGAATCATATTTGGATTCGGAATGCCGCATTGGAGCGGACCCATTGGCTGTATACATTTATTGATCTCTCTGAGATCGTGGAGGAGTCACCACTTCCCCGACTTCTTCTTGATGACGAAAATGGGTGAATTCCAAGGACTAGTGGACTGCTCTATATGTCCTGTGTCTAGCTGTTCTTTAACCAGCTGCTTTAGGGCGACTAACTTCTCCCCCACTACCGGCCATTGTTCCACCCAGACTGGCGTGTTGGTAAGCCATTTAAGTGGCAAAGCCATTACCCGAAGGTAAGAGTGGCACGGTATTGCTGTAAAATGTCTCGCCCCCAAAGGTTGATGTGCACGTCCAGAATGTGCAGCCGAATGACCGCTGTGCCGTCAGCCTTAGGGATCGTGACTTCCACCCACTCCCAGCTCCTAAACGCTTCTTGGATGCCGCCTACCCCCCACACATCGGAGACCGGCTCAATGGCCCACTCCCATGGCCACTGGCTTCGGCTGACCACGCTGACGTCAGCTCTGGTGTCCAGCAACCCTGAGAACGATTTTTTATTTAAAAATACCTCAATCACTGGCCGCCGTTTCCATTCTATGTTGGTCTCCACTGTCGCTAAGACCTGGTATCCTTGCACTGCCTCACTTGCGCTCGAGCGGTCTTCTGACCCGGACCCTGCGCTGTCCCTGAGCCTTCCCTGGCTATCTGCTGGCAAGTTACAAGGAACCATAATCAGTTGCGCTAGCGTGTCTCCCTTGTGAATGGTTTGGGGTAGGTGCGTCCAGAGTTGAACTTGGAGAACACCCGAAAAATTGGAGTCAATGACTCCCGGAATTACAAGAATTCCGCGTGCTCCTGCTACACTACGAGGCAAAACTAAGCCTATGAAACCCTTGGGCAGGGGTCCCATGTACTGGGAATCCACCAGATAGACTGTGCCTGGCAGGTCGCATGTAACGTCCGCCTGGCAAGTCAATTCTAGCCCTGTACTACCCTTGAGGCTGGCCTGCGCCTTCGCAATGTCCGGAATGTGATTGGAATCTAATCCAGCTCTGGCTCGCCCAGAGCGAGGGAAGCCTCTGTTTGGACCGGGGCCAGAGACGTGCCCGTGTTCCGGTTTCCCGAATTCGGACAGAATCTGGACCAATGGAAGCCTTTATTACACTTCGGACACGGGGTGGTTGGAGCCTTGGAATGGCCGGAATGTTGTCCGCCGCTCTTGGATCGGCACTCCCTAGCGAAGTGACCGACCTTGCCACAATTGTGACATGCCCCTTGGTTTTTGTTCTTGGGTTTCCTACCCCCTTGCACCACTGCTGCCAGCAGACCCATTTTGTAAGAGTCTGTGCCAATGTCGGCACAAGCTCTAATCATGTCCGTGAGAGTCAAGTCGGGACGATTGCCCAGTGACTGCAAGATCTTACGGCAGTCGAGATTGGTGTTGTCTTTAGCCAATTTCATCATGAGCTCTTGTTGGGCTTGCTCATTATCGATCTGCCTACTAATCGCTTCCTCTAAGCGATTGATAAAGTCCATGTAGGACTCCTGGGCACCCTGTTTGACTGCGGTGTAATTTTTGGCTGCTTTGCCAGTCGCTGGGACCTTGAGAAAAGCCCTGAAGGCCATCTCAGCTGACAACTGAAGGGTGGCGAGCGGCAGGGCAGTCTGCGCATCGATGGATTCGAAGGCCCCTGAACCATATAACTGGTCAGGAATTATTGCCCCCCCATCCTGGCAGCCCTTGCCTGAGCCTCGAGGCGATACTCGCTGTCCCATAGCAGATACTGGCTGGGGTTGAGCATCATCCGCATGACGGCTTTCCAGTCGTGCGGGATGAACATCGTGTTCTCTCACACTTGCTGAAGCGTGCCCCTAGTGAAGCGACTCTGTAGTCCTGTCTCTGAAATGGCCTTCCGTATAGCCATGAGGAGCTTATACGGGACTGGTGAATGAACTATCTGCTGCTGCCCGGTGAGGGCATCTACCTCCAAGCGAATTGGACAAATCTGACTAAGCTCAGCTAGCTCTTCTGCTGGCAATTCCCCCTTCCTGATCTCTTCCTCAACTGTGCGCTGAAGGGCACTCTTGGTAGTTCGGGAACTTGTAGCTATCAGAGAAGCGCCAGCACTCCCCATTCCATGCATTCCACCGGTGACGTCTGCAGCTGTCACCGAGGGAAAGCTCCCTACACTACTCTGCTTGAACTGAAATGACGGATAGAGCGCCGTGGGCACCGATGGCTCTGCTGACGCTGGGGGTTCTTTGGCCTCTACCCGGACTGGGTCTACCTCTGCTAAGAGTTTCCTACATTTGCTCCATGTGCGAATTATGCCATCTGGAGCTTTCGGGGGTTGCTGAATGCAGACTCCTATCTGATCCCAGAGCTGAAGGGATAACGTACCTACTTCTGGGTAAAGCAGGCAGTGTTCCCTCAAGAACACCAAAAGCCGCGCTAGTTCTCCACTGTGAAAGCTTATCTGATATACCCTGGCCAGGATTTTGAATTCATCTTCATGAATTCTTTGACTAGCGGACGGACGTTGCCGCTGAGGACAAGTCCCCATATTACCTGCCGGGTCCTTTGAAGTCTCCTTCTCGGGTCGATTCGATGCGTCTGAAGTTCAGGCAATAGGTTTTGCGTGACGAATCTTTGGGTAGAGCTCGGAGCGTGGACTGCCGCCACAGGCCCTCGGTGGCCTCTGCGCTGTCAGGGGTTCACAGCCGACCCTGAGCGGAACGCGTTTTTCCGTGCTGCAAGCCGCCGCGAAAGCCGGAGCAAGCTGTAGGAAGCCTCTCTGAGATGCCTCGTCGCGGAGCTGTCTTCCCGATCGGCTGGCTTTCCGACCGGGCTGCCGCGCGGGATGATCGGACACGGTTCTAGCGTAGAACCAGACCGCGTTGATCGCTTACTCTCGGGTAGGATCACGTCGGGGTCACCAGATGTTGGATTGGGGCCGTGAAGCGGCCCTTAGGGTTCCGGAGGAGACTGGTCAAGGAACGACATGAGACAAGATGGAGCGAAGACCAGTGGTTTATTGAGGGAAAAACATCATCATATATAGGAATTCAAGGCAGCGTGTGATAGAATCGTCATCTGACAGAAAATCATATCACCCATTTACCCGGGTTAATTGGGAATCTCTTTTGGGGAAGTTAATCAACTAGGGCAAACACTGACAGGGGAAGTCCGTTGTTCGTGGCTTACACAAGGGTAAACATGGCCACTATTTGCACTCGGGCTTGGGCTGATCTGTAAGTGTGTAATTGCCTAATGTCTAACGGGAGTTAAGCGATTCAGCTTCCCTCAGCAGAACTGCCGGTCAGGTCAGATATGGGTGAATCAATCTTATGACTATTAATCCGCTCCCCAATTTCTGTACTCACAGAGGTCAGTGACCAGGGGTCTGCCTCGCCCAGTGTGACCACTGTGAGGGACAGTTATGCCAATCGTGCTCGCGGATCCCGCAGCAGGGTTTCAATGTTTTAGCTTAGGGAAACATTGAAAGTGAGATGTGAAAGAGAGAGCCCTACATTCAGTGATAAGGAATCTCCCTTTTAAGACAGAATTTAACACTTTAATTTTGCTTTAGCAGTCTCTAATGCATTGGCTACACTTTTCATGGAAGCCTGGATGATGTAGTTAAGTGACTTTCAATTCTAATCATAGCTTAGCTCTGATTTCCAATTTCAGTGGATTAAGCAAGAACAGACTCAGTGCTGATGCTGAGTGTTTTTTAAAACTTCATTTATTGATTTATGCCTCATTTACCATCATGCCTCACTGAGATGAGAGGAATCTGTACTGTTAGTTTATAGTGTGGGGAATAGAAAGAATAAGAGCTGAAAGTGTCACCCATGATTCATTTAGCCAGAGTAATATGAATCTGTCTGACTTTTAAACATAGGATTTCCATTTACACAAAGATTCTTGTGGTACCTTAAGAACATAAGAACAGCCTTGCTGGAACAGGCCACAGTCCATCCAGTCCAGCATTCTGTCTCACACAGTGGCTCACCATTTGCTTCAGGGTATTCCCAAGCAGATGCCTTCACCTGCTTAGGATTCCCTGGAAATGGCATTGAGAAATATCCTGCCTATCTCTCCAACCCTGAGGTTGTCCTTAGGTTTCCATAATTATAGCCATTGATACCCTTGTCCTCCATGAACTTGTCTAATCCTTTCTAAAAGCTGTCAAGACTGACAGCTGTCACCACTTCTTCTGGCAGGGAGTTCCATAGACCAGTGATCCTCTGGGTGAAAAAGTACTTTCTCTTATTTGTTTGAGAACTAGCACCCAAAATTTTCATGGAGTGCCCCCTAGTTCTAGTGTTGTGCGATAGGGAAAACAGTTTTTCCTTATCTATTTTGTCCACACTGTGCATGCTTTTTTAAACTTCCATCAGGTCACCTCTTAGACGCCGTCGTTCAAGAGTGAAGGCCCAACCTTAAAGACAAACAAGTTTTATTTGGCATAAGCCTTTGAGGACTACAGTCCACTTCTTCAAATGCAAGGAATGAGGCCCCAATAAGCAAGCATTATCTACAAGTTGTAGTTCTATCTTCTATGGTAAGGTCATCCTTGCTCGTATCCAACATTAGGGTTTGGTGCTCATCTCTGTTTATAGCCAAAGAGCCAGCATTGTCTTCATCTGCAGACATTTCCATGGTCATTGTGGCAGGCATGACTAGCCACCAGAGTGCACAGAACGCTGTTACATTCCCACCAAAGTAGTAACTACTGATTTACTTGTAGTTTCTTGCTTTCAAACTGCTAGGTTGGCAGGAGCTGGGATAGAGGTGGGAGCTTACTCCATCATGCAGCACTCAGATCTCAAACTCAAACTGCTGACCTGCCAACCTTCCAGTTGTCAAGTTCAACATCTTAACTCCTAAGCCATCTTTTATGGTAGCCATCTTTAATGAAACATATTTGTGACATAAATAAGAAATAAATGGGAACATATTCTGTTGTATTATACCTCAAGGAGTAATATTAATAACATGCCTTTGCCATTTCAAATTATAGAGAATTCAACTCTAGAAGAAAACTGCTTTTCTGGACTATAACTCTCCATATCTCCCAGTTAACATGGTTGCTGATGGATGTTCAGTCGCACAGTCGATTCCGACCCTTTGCGACCCTATGGACCATTGTTCTCCAGGCGCCTCTGTCCTCCACCATCCCCCTCAGTCCTCCCAGTTCTGTGCCCATTGTGTCTACAATACCATCTATCCATCTCATCCTTGGCCTCCCCCTTCTTCTTTTGCCCTCCACCTTTCCCAACATCACGGCCTTCTCAAGTGAATCCTCCCTTCTCATTTGATGCCCAAAGTACTTTAGCCTCATCTTTACTATTTGACCTTCCAATGAGCAGTCAGTGTTGATTTCTTCTAAGGTTGACCTATTTGTTCTCCTCGCTGTCCAGGGTACCCTCAAAACTCTCCTCCAACACCACATTTCAAAGGCATCTATTCTTCTGCGTTCAGCTTTCCTAATTGTCCAGCTCTCACATCCGTACATTACCACTGGGAACACCATTGCTTTGACTATTCTAATTTTTGTTTTCAAGGTGATGTCTCTGCTTTTCACTATGTTCCCCAGGTTTCTCATAGCTTGTCTCCCAAGAATCAGTCGCCTTTTTATTTCATGGCTGCAATCCCCATCTGCAGTGATCTTAGATCCTAAGAATGTAAAATCTGTCACTGCTTCTACTTCTTCCCCATCTATTTTCCAGGAACTGATCGGGCCTGTTGCCATTATCTTGGTTTTCTTGATATTGAGTCTCAAGCCACCTTTTGCACTCTCTTCCTTCAATCCAATCAAGAGATTCTTTAGGTCTTCCTCACTTTCTGCCATTATGGTGGTATTGTCTGCATATCTCAGATTGTTGATGTTTCTCCCAGCAATTTTTATCCCATATTGTGATTCCTCCATCCTTGCATTGCGCATTATGTGCTCTGTGTATAGGTTGAATAAGCAGGGTGATAGAATGCAGCCTTGTCTTACTCCTTTTCCTATTCCAAACCACTCTGTCATTCCGTGTTCCGTCCTAACTGTTGCTTCTTGGTTCATGTACAGATTTTTCAGGAGGCATATGAGGTGCTCTGATATTCCCATCTCTTTAATCACTTGCTCATGGATACAGTTTAAAAAAGCAACTTTTTCAAATTCTGCTGAAAAAAAATTGAAGGCTAAAAGTAGCATGAGCCAGATACCTACTTTGCTCTCATATGTCTTTAAAAGTACCCATCATTTATTGTAACTCTCCCCCCGCCCCTCTGATTCATCACTACTATGTCAATAATCTGTTTTTCAGGGCCATAGCCAGAGGGGCCCCAGGGTGGGCTTGGCCCACCCTGAGTCAGCTGTTTGCCCACCCTTGCAAGGTGTGGTTTCCCATAGGAAAGCATTGAAAAGAGGCTTTGTTGCCCACCCTGAAAAATATTTGCCCACCCACATCTAGAATCCTGGCTACAGCCTTCCTGTTTTTATAACTTAGTGAAGAATTTGGCATCTTTTTCAAAAGTCTCACTTGCATTTAAGTTGCACAAATATGAGAGGCAGAAATTGGCTGATGGCAGGACTTCCATAGTAAAACATAAGCCCTATAAAATCTTTTCTGTCCTCTGAAGTGCAATATTCAGTTTTCATGAAACAAAATTCGGCGGTACCCATTTGACTGTTGTTGACAAACCGGGAAGAATAGAATGTATCTTCACAATAGAAACAATTTTCTTTTCAAAGTATCTGGGTTTATTTAGCTGCAGAATATTATTTAGTAGCCTGATTTATAGATCAGCTAACTCATAGCTCAAGCCTGTGCCATCCCCACATATGAGAGGTACAGTATATTGTTTCATTCTACCCTACCCCTTGCCCCCATAGAGAGATATGCTTCCTTATATTATGATGGAGTAGTTAATCTGCCAGAATAAGTCTCTTTACAAGGCTACAAGGCTCAAAATTCTAGGTCACAAAAACATCTATAAATAAAACTTGGCTATGTAAATACTGCAGGCCGCACTTTTAGTACATTGTATATATCAGTCTGATGCAACACAGAAATGTATTTAAAACACCCCACAGATGGATATATCACTTTCCAACAGAGAGGTAATGATGTACAATAACAACAAAAGATTTGTGAGGGGAAAATTGTAAATGGTATTTCAGTCAATCACTAAAAATTGTAAAGATGCCCCTAAGCCTCTCTCCAGGTAACTGTTGCACCAGAAAAGGAAGCAATAAATAAATAAAAACTACTACTTCTTCAGTCTCTAGGCCAGACATGAAACTGACAAAATGAAGGGTGGCTTCTGCAGTTCCCTCCTCCTCCTCCTTCTGTGTCTAGTCCAGATATGAAACTGCCAAAATGAAAGCACCTTTTGGTGAGTTCATTCTGCAGTTCCTTTCTCCTGACCCAGTGTGAGAAAGATTAGCCAGCAACACAAGGTTGCTGTTACCAGGGTACACCCGATTGTGGCTCAAAAATATCACAATCTTCGAGGAAGCTCTTTCTGTGCACCCCAATGAAAATTTAAAAAACTGAAAGAGAGGAATAAACCACACCAATAGACAATCAAGTTAGTCTAAGAAGATGATGCACACATCGCACACATATTAGCCAGTCCAGTCTTTTTAATAACGGCAGTCAGAACAGAGGTTGATACAATGTCCTAGAAAGTCTGAAAAATTCCCAGCTTAATCTCACTGCATTTTTCAGAAGGCCAAACTGTATCTTTATAGTATCTCAGAGATGTGATTTAGGCAGGCTTCATGTTTGATAACTCAGACTTGCAAATGAAGTTGATGTTTAGCTCCAAATGAACAGCCACATAATGGCCACATGGAAGCAAATCTGCAAACTATGTGAAGTGAGAAATCTCACAAATAAACAATCGCATGTTCATAATAGTTAAAGAATTTGTTCAGTTACTGGTAACATATAGTTCAGACCTGAATCCCACTATCACTTGCTTCTTAATCTTTGCTCATATCAGGCTGCCAGACTTTATTTTTTCTTCCCATATGTGTGCATTTTTATTTCAACCTAATGAACTCATTTTGTATGTATTTTTCTCCTTAAATAAATTTGTGTGCATTTTTCCACTGGGATGTATTGTTCAATTGTATGTGTTTGGGCTATTTAATTTTTTTTTAAAGTATGCACTGGTTTGTGCGTATTTCTATTTCTGAGACGTACTTAAAACTTTACAAATATGCAAATTTCCATTATAAAATTCATTGTTATTGTTTTCCCACAACAGGCTTTGGAATGTGCAAGCGGGTTATTTTTGCTGAAAATCCAAACTCCAACAAAAAAAATTCCCATCCCTGTGAAGCCCATATGGAATGGATTGTGTCAAATAGCAACTGTAATAATTTAAAAACAAGGACTCCCCTCTTAACCCAGTTTTCAACACCAATCTTCATTTTTTTCCTAATTATTCTTATAATCCTTCTCTTTATTTCTCCTTTTCCTCTGCATGACCCACATTATAGTGATGCAGTGATGCACGCACTATGAAGAGTCCTTAACAGATGGGAACCTCTTCTGTGCAATGGGGGGGGGGGGAGAGAAAAAATAATTATCACTATTCTTAAATCACTTGCTTACCATTGGAGAATGAATATGATGCTGTAGAGTACAGATATTTCATCAGCTTTATTTGAAAGATTATCATGGATTGGTTTACTGTCTTGTCTGTTCATTTACTACTAAATTGTTACTTTTCATAATTGATTTCAGAAAGGGTTCACAGAAAGAGCCTCCTCAAAGATTGTGGTATTTTTGAACTACAATTGGGTGTAACCTAGTAACGGCAACCTTGTGTTGCTGGCTCTCACACTGGGTCAGGCGCAGGGCTGCAGCCAGGATTGGGGTGTGTGTGTGTGAATATTTTTTCAGGAGGGGCAACAATCTCTCTCTCTCCCTCTCTCTTTCACACACACACACAAACACACACACACACACACACACACACACACACACACACACACACACACACACACACACACAACATTGGCATCCTGGGGGGGGCTGTTAGCTCAGGGGAGGGGCTGATCCCCTCCTGGCTCCCCCCTCCCCCCGGCTATTGCCCTGGTCAGGCAAAAGGAACTGCAGAATGAACTCACCAAAAGGTGCCTTCATTTCGGCAGCCAGCTGGTGTGGAAATGTAACATTTCCTTCTTTTGTAAACCAAGGTCAGGAGGTCTTCAGAGAGTTTAACCATAAAGATTGTTTCTAGGCTCAGCTTCACCCTGTTCCTTCAAAGATAACTGCAAAACAATTTTTATAAGAGATTAGCATATTTTGCCCGGCGGTGCCGGGCTCTTTAAAATGGTTTTGGAAGGATTTTGTTTTATGTTTATGCAAATGAGGTTAGTTTTTAATTGTGGTTTTTTAAATTTTTATTTTTACGCATGGGCTTTTATAAATTGTGATGTTTTATTTTTTTGTATTTGTTTTTTGGTTTTTAAAAAGAGGAAAGGATGATATAATTTTTATAATTATTGTATTTAACCAAATAATGTGTTACTATGTGAATTTTTTTAAATAGTTGTACCTTGGATAATAATTTTTAAAATGTGTAAGCATATGTTTTTTAAAAATCAATATTTCTATACTGTGTTTAGATGTTTTGTTTTGGTTTTTTGAGTGAAAACATTTCTTTTTTTTTAATTATTTGTGATTAGTGTAAATATTTTTGAATGTTTTGATAACTTATTTCAGTAATTTGGGAATTAATCTTATTATTTTGAATATTTCTGAATGTTTTTACTCTTGTGGCCTCTGGGTGGGGCTGGTGAGCTTTTCTTGTACTCTACAATTTTTCTCTACTGTCCTCTGGGTGTCGCTTCTTCTTCCGGTAAGTCATCTCTTTCTTCTCTCAGTTTAGTTCCGGTCGTCATGGAGTGAAGATGTCTCCTGGTAAGCTCTCTGGTTTAATTTTTTTGGGTGGGTTGTTTTGGGTTTTTTTTGGGGGGGGTTCTGTGTGTTTATTATTGTTTGTTTTTGGATGTTTTGTGTTTCCTTTTCCTGTCTTTTTTTGGTTTTGTTTATTTTTGACTGTTTTGGATTTTTTTGGATGTTTTTGTGTTTACTTTTTGTGTTTTTTTGTTTTGATTATTTTTGACTGTTGTTGGAGTGTGTTGTTTTGTGTTGGGGTGGGGGTATTTCCGTGGGCCAGTCTCGGGGGCTGGACCGCAGAAATACCATCGCCGCTTGATGCGGCGTTGGGGTGGTGGTATTTCCGTGGTCCAGTCTGGGTGGTTTTTCACCCTGCATTACCCACCCACCATAGGTGACCTAAATATACATTTACTTGCTAAGCCAATTGCCCAAATCCCCCTTGTTTCAGAATGGGACAGGCAAAAAAGGCCCCAAGACAAGGCCAATTTTCTTATGAGTAAAAAAAAAATTCTATCCAGTCCCAAAGGCCCCTAGCTACTCTCGTACTAAGCAAAAATGGCAGGCGGAAGGGTCGCTGCTTTCAAAAATACACCACAAGGCTAGAGCATTTTACAATTTGTTTTCTAATCCTGCCACAATATAGTCAATCTTGTTGTAAACATTTTATCTATAATCTGTTCTGGTCTTTGACTGTACTAATGAATTGAATTGTTGAATTGATTTATGGTGATCTCCCCAGGTTTTCTAAGTATAAAGTATTTAAAAGTGATTTGGCATATACTACAAAAGGGTTCCAAATTTCCCAAAAACTTCTTTTACTTATAATACCCTCTTTTAAATTCAATTCCGTTGTTAATTTTTCATTTAGCGCTAATTGCCAAACTTTGCTATACCATCTAGATTTGCTTATCACAAATTCTTTTTCCATTCTTCAGCTATTAATTGTCTAGCCACCATTAGCAATGTAAGCAATAATTCTTTCCTATTTTTATCCATATCCAATTCTTCTATCTCTCCCAATAAAGTGATTTTTGGATTCAACTTAATTGTCTTATTCATAATTTTTGTCAATCAGGTGGCAAGGCATATACTGTTAACCCATCAGAAAGACATGATCCAGGAGATCTTGGCTGGTGGGAAGGAACAGCAGGACTTTGAAATCTCACCCTCTACTTCTGCAGTTAGTCCAATTTGCTGAACTCTATAGCTCCTTATTGAGTACAAAGACAGGATAACAATGAAATAACCACTTTTATCAGAATATTTAAAGATCTCTAGGCACAGAGCTGATACCATATGAAGGATCCAAAACTTTCTTCCTAGCATTGTTCATAGCTTGTGCAAAAAACCTTTTATTTAGAATTGGGGTCGAAGCTACAATTTTCAGAAAGGCAATGGTAGAAAAGGCTGCATTCACAGCCTGAAGTGTGAATGGAAAGCTTTGTATTTCATCAAAGTAAAATGCAAAGCCTCATGTACAGGAAATCTATCTGTATGAAACAAGAAGCCAGAAGAAAGCTGTAAGGTGTCAACTACAGAGCAACAAGAGAAAGACTAATGGAAAGTCAACTAAGGCCAATTTAGACAATAGGGGTTCACTACTAGTGACTATTGTCACTTCTGACTTATAGTGCCACTACGAGGGTTTTTGAGAGGTGTTCAAAGAGTGGTTTATTATCATATTCCCCAGTGAGTTTTCATGGCCAAGAGGAGACATCAGCATTTATGATTACTGTAGGAAAATAATAACCTCAGGTTAATAACCACAACTAGAATTTCCATATCTAACAGTACTTTTAAAAGAAGCCAGCTCACAGATTACTTGAAGAAAATGAAAGAAATCAGAATGCACCAGGGTCATAAGAGACACTATTTGGGCAGAATACCTGTGACACCATGAACATAAAAGACTGTGAAAGCAAGAAAACATGTGTTGTTCAAATATACTTCATATAGACTTTAGTGTCTTGCACGGAAGACAAAGAAGGAGTCGCAGGAAGGACTAACACAGGTTTATTCATTGATGCTCAGCACGAACATGAGGTAATGGGGGAGATACATCTCATTATATACCATAACACAATACATTTGAATCTTGTTGCACGGTAGCTTATTGGCTGCTACCGGCGTGGCCTCGCCCAGGTCACGCCTCTCTTCTGCAGTTGTTTTCTGTAGCTCCTGATCATGTGGGGAAATTCCCGCGGCTGTTCATGATTTGGGCAATGTGGACCATGTGAGACTGAACGCTCACAGCTGCCCTCTATGGGCGGCTTGCTCGCGTTCCTTAACAGCTGAGATACATTGTGATTGTGGACTGGTTACATTCATATATTTAAAGTAACATTGTACATGCATACATAACATAGACATTGATGAAAGAATGAATGTCCCATTGAAAAGCCCTGTGGGCTCTTAAACAGATAGCATGGGTGCCACCATTGTTTGGAGTGGAAGTTTCTATATCTTTAATAGCTGCCTCATAAGTAGAAGTTTAACATATTGGGCTACCTTCCATATAGAGATGCATTGAATTACTTTACTAATTTTTGGACTACACCTGCTTTTTCTTTTCTCATTTCATTTCATTTATTTATTTATTTATTTATTTATATTTGAACTTATATACCACTTTCCTTTGTCAACGACAAACTCAAAGAGGTTAACAACATATTCATTTACAATAAATTCCACAGTAATACAATATATTAATACAAGTCAAAATATCAACAGTATATCAAAAGGGCAGATACAAAAACATCAATAAGCATATCAACAAACAGTGTAGCCACAAGGCATGTCAGAAACAGTCTAACCAGTCACAGAGAAAGAGACTCGCAAAATCCGGCTGCAGATGAGGTGGCGCGGTTCCAGCATCTTTTGAGTGCCCAGCCCAGCGGGGTGAGAGGAAGGGGCACCATGCACTGCAGCCTCCCATCCCAAGACCGATGGAATAGGCCCCAGGAGAGGCTCAGAAGTCCGGTGTTGGTGGAGACGGCTAACCGCTTTTGGGGCCATAGAAAGGCGAGCCCCAGGTGTGGCCAGTTATCTCCTCCCCACCGCCTCCTCTGGCCGGTCACTGGGCAAACTTCACGGGGCCTCCAAGCCCAGCGTCAATGGTGTCAGCTCAACCCCGGGACCAGGTGGTGCAAATCCCAGGAAGAGGCGGGAGAGTACTCCAGCGGCATGGGGGAGCATCCTTTTGAGCCCTCTGTGGCTCAGAAAGGTGGGGACACAGCGGCAGCACCTGGCTTCCCATCCCCGGGACCAGGTGGTGCGAATCCCAGGGAGAGGTGGGTGAGTCCTCCGGCA
The DNA here is from genome assembly GCA_035047345.1 of Bradypodion ventrale. NCBI lineage: Eukaryota > Metazoa > Chordata > Lepidosauria > Squamata > Chamaeleonidae > Bradypodion > Bradypodion ventrale. The sequence goes on from JAWDJE010000005.1 coordinate 206,849,283, forward strand.
GTGTGGGGGAGCATCCTTTTGAGCCCTCCGGGGCTCGGAAAGGCGGGGACGTGGCAGCAGCACCTGGGCTCCCATCCCCAGGACCAGGTGGTGCAAATCCCAGGGAGAGGCAGGCGAGTCCTCCCACGGCACGGGGGAGCATCCTTTTGAGCCCTCCAGGGCTCGGAAAGGCGGGAACAGGGTGGCAGCGCCTGGCCTCACATTCCCAGGACCAGGTGGTGCAAATCCTGGGGAGAGGTGGACGAGTCCTCCGGCAGCACAGGGGAGCATCCTTTTTAGCCCTCTGGGGCTCGGAAAGATGGGGACATGGAGGCTGCGCCTGGCCTCCCATCCCCAGGACCAGGTAGTGCGAATCCCAGGGAGAGGCGGGCGAGTCCTCCGGTGGCGCGGGGGAACATCCTTTTGAGCCCTCCGGGGCTCAGAATGGTGGGGACGTGGTGGTGGCACCTGGCCTCCCATCTCCGGGACCATGTGGTGTGAATCCCGGGGAGAGGCGGGCGAGTCCTCCAGTTGCGCGGGGGAGCGATCATGTCCTGATCAGACCCTAGACTGCCAAAATGAAGCCACTTTCTTTGCTTCATCATTGCCCAAATGCAAGTCCTTATCGGTGCATGTCTCTAGCAGCAATCGGCCGACCAGGAAATGGGCCGGAATCTGTGTGTCTCCACATTCACACCGTGTGTTGTTGTCCACTAGCAGTCCCCATTTGAGCATGTTGGTCTTGCATCTAGAGGCTCCAACCTTCAGCCTATTCAGGGTCCTCCAAGTGACATAGGGGAGATTGAGATCTTCAGCTTCTCCACCTTTAATGGATAAGCTGATAATGGGTCCCGCGTTATCCAGGGAGCTGCCAACTTTGGTCTTGGATGAGGCTGCTTTGCCCCAGACAGACCCGGTATGCAACTTAGGGGTCCTCCTGGATTCGGGACTGCTACTTGTAGATCACGTGGCAGCCGTGGCCAGGAGGGCTTTCGCACAGCTACACGCCATCCGTCAGTTGCGTTCGCTCCTGGACTCGGACTCCCTACAAATGGTCACACATGCTCTGATGACCTCCAGGCTAGATTATTGCAATGCGCTCTACATGGGGCTGCCCTTGACGACCATTCAGAGGCTACAGCTGGTGCAGAATGCGGCAGCCCGGGTGGTGATGGGGTGTGGACATTATGCCCATGCCTCACCATTGCTTCGGGAACTGCACTAGTTACCAGTTTGTCTCCAGGTGCAATTCAAGGTGCTGGTTTTGACCTTTAAAGCCCTACATGGTAGTGGGTCAGGATACCTAAGAGACCGGCTTGCCTCTCTGGCACATGAACGAGGATCTTTTCTGTGTCTGCACCGGCCTTGTGGAACCTCCTGCCAGTAGAGTTGCGGGAGCAGATGGAGCTGCTGCCTTTCAGAAAAGAATTAAAAACCTGGTTGGCGGGGCAGGTGTGGGGCCCGGATGGAAGAGTGGCCCCCACCTGTTGGCTTATAAAATAAAGCCTCCCCATCTTTTTAATGCGGGCAGTTTTAATGTGGTTATTTTTTAATAGGTGGGTGGGTATGTTGGGGTTTTAATTGTTTTTAATATGTATGTTTTAATCCTGTTGTGAGCTGCCCTGAGTCGGGTTCGCCTGATTGGGCGGCATAGAAATTTGAATTATAAATAAATAAATAAATGATGATGTTCCTTTCCCAGTGAGCTCTTCCCTCCATCTTCTAATTTGGTTTTGCTCTTGTGTACCCTTAATAATATTTGTTCTTGCCCACCATACCACGCTCACAAAGTAGGTAGTAAAAAAATTGAATCCAACCACTGAGGGTTGGGAGATGTTCATAACAAACTTATAAACAGTATGCCTGGCCACTTGGCAGGAAAAGATATGTATCCTGTTTAAAAGTTAAATGACTAATCAACAGCATCTTTCATGCTCAGCTTCACACAGCTTTGTTTATCATGTATTATTTATTGCACATCTCTGAGTACAAAATTTGAAGCTGATTAACCTTTACTTAACAAATGGGACTTACTATGCAAAATTAAATGTAGTTTGGAAAACATCAGTGAAAATCAAGAGGCTCGACTGGGAGTTGAATAGTAAGAGAGAGAATTCAAAGATAGCCAAATTTCTCAAGAGGCATAACAGCAATTTGTACCAGAGAAATACTGTATGGTCAGCTACTTGATTAATTAAGTCCAGGAGGCTTGATGTGTGTATTACAGATTGTTTACATTCTTCAAGTTGAATTTGGAATATGCCGAAGTTCTGCACATTGACAAAAGGGAAAGCCACATTGATTCCTTCTGATTGCAGATCTGACATGAACATTTTAGAGGAACTTTCAGTACCTCTAGTTCATACCCTTAGATGTTGTTAATTATAATTACCATCAAACCTAGCCAACATAGTGAATGGTGAAGAATACTGGCAGTTGCAATCCAATGAAATCTGGAAGCCTACATTTCCCCCATTCTTGTTACAGACATAAAGTCAGGTTTCCAATTATCAAACCATAGCACTAAAGGACAAAATACCACAACTATCCAAGGAGATAAAGTGGTTTTAACATCTTAAATTTAAAAAGAAAAGAAAACAACAGCATGCACAGAAAAGTCTGACTTCTTCCTACAAATAAGGTCTCAATCATGCCATACTACTAAATATTATCCTCACATAGTGAACTCCACTGTGACATTTCCATTTAAATATATTGATGTAACACATAAGCATTGTCATTGCTAGCAGTCTCTTCTGTAAGGGAATTTCTGTTCCACAGAAAAGTGTATTGCTCTGAAGAGGTCTTTTGTGAGGTTGCAGTGGTAACACTAAAAAAAGGCTTTTGGGGCTTCACTGGAAATTGTAGAGCAAAAATATGTTTAAAAAAATTCTCTCTCTTTTTAGACATGCATACTTCATTTTGCCAAACAATGTAAGGACAAGAAAAGTATCCACAATTTTTAGAGAAAGTACCCTGCCCAGATTGATATTTTTACGGAAATATTAACAAACCTGCCTATGTTCTGTAAATTGTTGGGTATACAAATAGAGATGTTTTTGTCCATTATCGGAAAGACTGACATAAAAGCTTTAGTCATATAATTGCCCCACAATCCCACAGAGAAAAAGGAGTACTGTATTCCCAGTGCAGGGATTATTCATCTGTTTGAACTGTCTGGAAAGAACAAAAGGGGGAAGTATATACTATGGCTCACTTGCACTTCCTCCTTCAGTTTATCTAGTAACATAAACACAATTTGTTTCACAATTTCAACGTGATTAAGGATAACAACACAAAACTTTTCCTTTAGCAATGGTTCCTGATTTTTATACTTTCGTAACACTGAAGAAGGAAAATTCCAAAAGCTTTCTTCCTTTTTTCTTTTTTTGCTACATAAGGCACCGCTGCTAGCAAAATTCTGTGCAACTTTCTCAGAAAAGCCAAAGGGTAGCACTGACCAATTTCCTCCATTTCTCAGCCAAAGATCTGGGGTACACAGAAAGAGCCTCCTTGCGGGTTGTGGTATTTTTGAACCACAATCAGGCATATCGCGGGCAATGACAACCTTGTACCGGCTAGTTTTTCTCACATTACGGCAGGTGAAAGGAACTACAGAATGAATTCACCAAAGGTGACCTCATTTTGGCAATTTCACGTCTGGCCTAGTCACAGAAGGAGAAACCAAAGATCTGACAAACAAATAATACTTTGACTCACTTGTATATTTCTAGCAGTCAGGATTTCCATTTTAAGAGGTCTTAGTGTACCACTAAGAGTCCTTTGGATAGGGCGGTATATAAATCTATTAAACTGAATTAATTAAATTAAGTGTAGTGTACCACCCAGAGTCCTTTGGATAGGGCGGTATATAAATCTATTAAATTAAATTAATTAAATTAAGTGTTGGGTCCATGGGCAAACTGCTGCCTAGCTTTGCTCTCATGTCACAACTTTTGCAGCCGACTTGAATCTGTACCCTCCCTTTCTAGAAAGCTCACATAACACCCAACTGTGACAGCAATCTGGTTGAAGCAGCAAAAACTGATGAGGCACTCCTGCTGGAGATTCAATAAGTTCCCTGACTAAAAGTTACTAGATCTCAGCGTATAGTTGAAATCTCAGGGAATTGTCATGTTTTCTAGGGGCTCAAGATGGAGAGGCAAATTTTCTGTGAGCTGTGGTGGGGGTTACATTTTTGGGTTTTTATTTTTCTGGTGTCTTTAACTCATAGGATTACCTTTCCATTCCCAGGTCTCAGCAACTCAGGGTGAAGAGATTTGCATGTATGCTACACACCTAATATTTATTTAGGAGGCAGTACTTAAAAGGGTAGCTCAAGTGGTTAAGATGCTGAACTTTGAAGACTGGAAAGTCGAAATTCTATACCCGAGCACTACACAATGGAGTGAGCTCCCATCTCTGTCCCAGCTCCTGCCAACCTAGCAGCACGAAAGCAAGAAATTGCAAGTAAATTAATAAGTACCACTTCAGTGGGAAGGTAAACAGTGTTCCATGCACTCCAGTGTCTAGTTATGCCTGCCACATGTCCACGGATATGTCTGCAGATACAGACAGTGCTGGCTCTTTGGCTATAATCAGAGATGAGCACTGAACCCTAGAGTTGGATATGACTGGCTTTCGAGCAAGGGTGACCTTTACCTTTACTTGAAATATTGTACATGTGCCCGGAGCAAATGCTCAGAGCACATGCTTTGTTCCTTCGTCCCCGGGGAGATGGGAAAACAAGTGTGAAGCAAGTGCTTGAGGAAGGAGGAGCCTCGGAACTCTATTTAAAGGGGAGGCTCCTTTGTTTTTTTCAGGCTCTTCTGCTTTCAGATAGACCGAAAGCTGTTTGCCCACCCTCCCTCCCTGAAGCACCAGTGTGTCTTTCTTCAGTTGCTTTTTTAGGGCAGGATGGGAATTTTTGCTTGAACCCCGATTGTCCCTTGGGGTTCATTGTGTTTTTGCCCATCCCACACTGGAGTGGACAATTGAGTTTGGAGTAATTTTTCAGTTTTGGACACTTTGGTGGGTAGCACAGGTAAGTCTACTAATTGGCACCCAGAGCAGATCAGGTAGGGGACGCATTTGATTCAACAGCATGGTAGCGAGAGAAAGGAAGGCAATATGGCTGTTGAATTTTAATGCAGACCGCGAACAGGGGACTACTGGAGTTTGACAGCTTGGTAGTCACCAGATATGTTCACCTGAAATTTAGCCAGTAGTGTTAACATCTGTATGGCACTTCTGAATTTGGGTTATCTTAACCTATAAATCCAAGGGTTAACTGTTGGAACTGGCTATAGGTTGCTATGCCTCGCCCTACTTGCCTGCACTCACCCTTCGTGCACACGGCCGATCTGGGTACGCAGGTCAACGAAGGATTGAGAAAACCGGCAGTGGGGCAACAGCCCCACAAACGCGAAGAAAGGGAAACAACTTCACTTCCCAACATTCCTTGCGCCGCGCCGTGCCAGAGCCAATCAAGCTGAGAGGCTCTCGCACGGCGCAGCATTCGTAAACGCGCCGCAGCCAATCAAAAGAAAAGCATTTTAAAAAAACGACTTTCACGACTCCACACAAAGCACCATAACACACTAAAGCCCCCCTCCCCACCACCTAGCCCACCCTTCCTAACCCCAACGACCATGCCCCCCTCCCCACCATCTAGCCCACCCTTCCTAACCCCAACGACCATGCCCCCCTCCCCACCACCTAGCCCACCCTTCCTAACCCCAACGACCATGCCCCCCTCCCCACCACCTAGCCCACCCTTCCTAACCTCAACGACCATGCCCCCCTCCCCACCACCTAGCCCACCCTTCCTAACCTCAACGACCATGCCCCCCTCCCCACCACCTAGCCCACCCTTCCTAACCTCAACGACCATGCCCCCCTCCCCACCACCTAGCCCACCCTTCCTAACCCCAACGACCATGCCCCCCTCCCCACCACCTAGCCCACCCTTCCTAACCCCAATGACCATGCCCCCCTCCCCACCACCTAGCCCACCCTTCCTAACCCCAACGACCATGCCCCCCTCCCCACCACCTAGCCCACCCTTCATAACCCCCAACGAAAAACAACTCACCCCCTCACAGCCAAGCAAACACCAGCTGGCTTTCTTTCCCTCACCAACAGCGCCTGAAGGTCCCGACTGGAGTTTCCCCTTTAACATCAGTGGGTGGGAGGGTTGCGATCCCCCTCTCCGCTGGCTACCCTAGTGTTGGGAGGTTTGTGGGGACAAAAGGGGTATGCCCCCCACCCCAACCATTCTGGACCCAGGAGACCAGGGAGAGTGGATCGATTCCCCCCCTCCTAAAAAAACTCCGTCTTTAAAGAGAAGAAACCAAGCGGTTTCTTCTCTTTAAAAACGGAGTTGTTTTAAGGAGGGGGGTGGAATCGATCCACTCTCCCTGGTCTCCTGGGTCCAGAAGGGTTGGGGGGACATACCACTTTTGTCCCCCCAAACCTCCCAACCCCAGGGGAGCCAGCGGAGAGGGGGGTCGCAACCCCTCACCCACTGATATTAAAGGGGAAACCCCGATCTACTTTCATAAGTCCACACACTCAAAGCACCATAACACAATAAAGCCCCCCTCCCCACCACCTAGCCCATCCTTCCTAACCCCCAACGACCACGCCCCTCTCCCCACCACCTAGCCCACCCTTCCTAACCCCCAATGACCATGCCCCTCTCCCCACCACCTAGCCCACCCTTCCTATCCCCCACCAACCATGCCCCCTCCCCACCACCTAGCCCACCCTTCCTAACCCCCAATGACCATGCCCCCTCCCCACTACCTAACCCCCAATGAGCACGCCCCCTCCCCACCACCAAATAAATAAATTTTTTGAAATTACTAAAAACACAGACAAAAACATCCAAAAATACACAAAAACAAAAACACCAAAAACAAAACGAAGTAAACAAAAACACAATCAAAAACAAAACAAACAGACAACAAATACAAATTCCAACCAACCCCCCACCCCCGCCCACACACACACACACACACACACACACACACACACACAAAAGAAAGAAAACAAGCAAACTTACCAAAAGATGTCCTACCTCCACCAGGACTGGAAAAGAAATGAATAAAGAAAGAGACTACTTACCATAAGAAGCTCCACCCAGAGGCCAGGAAAGAAAAAACAGTCAAACTACAATAACCCCTACCAGCACCACCTGCTGGCCACAATAGTAAAAACAATTCAAAAACACACAACAGCTCCAAACAAAAGGCCACAAGAGTAAAAACAAATCAAAAACATAACACAAATTCACAATTTTACACAAAAGGTCACACCAATAAAAAGTCAAAAACATTACACTAAAACACACTTTAACACAAATCACAAACATATGTCAATAAAATACAATAGAAACCTTTAAAAATCCTGTGCTGTTTTAACTCAAATTTAAACCCAAAACATCTAAACACATTTTAAAAACATTGAATGTAAAAAACATTTACTTTTACATTATTAAAATTATGACCTACGGTACAACTAATTAAAAAAAAATCAAAAAACTAAAACATTATTCGCTTACATAAAACAAATTTGAAAAAATTATATCATACTTTGTTCTTTTATTAATCCTCAAAAAAACCCCAAAAAAAGCAGATCACAGTTAATAACAGGCAAGCCAGAAAAAATTTACATAAATAAACATTTAAAAAATTAAAATTACAGACTAAGCAATTTTTAAAAAACATTAACACAATTTAACCTTCCAACACAATTTAAAACAGCCCGGCAACGCCGGGCAACCTCTGCTAGTATAAAATAAATTAAGCAGATTAAATTGGAATTTGGAAAATTGGTACATTGACTTACCCATGCTGCGTTGGCCCCATGGCAGAGCTGTTATGCCAAATTTGAGTTGTTATGAATAAAGTGGCCCAGTATTTAATCCATATTATTGTGTCCATCTCTTTACTTGGGGGGGGGGATCATAACAAAGAGGGGCAGGATCTATTCTCAGTCACCCCAGAGTGCAGGATAAGTAATAATGGGCTCAAATTACAGCAAGCTAGAAATAGCCAGAATATCAGAAAAAAACTTAACAGCTATTGCAATACGACAACATAACCAATTATTTCAGGAGATGGTGAACACTCCAGTGCTGGAGGCACTCAAGAGAAAGTTGAACAACCATCTGTCAGATTTGCTTTAATTTGGATTCCTGCATTGAGCAAATGGGTTGGACTAGATGGCCTCATAGGCCCCTTACAACTAAATTATTCTATGATTCTAGTACAAATGTTGACTGTCTCATCCTGTCACATACACACAGATGTGCATATTATTTTTGCAGCTGTTGTATAAATGCCTGTCCCTTTTGACACAGTCCTACCAGTGAGCCTTCAAACTGAGATCTCTGGGCACCTAACCCATCATTCTGTCCACTACACCACACTGGGGATTCTATCCTATTAAACAACAAAATGTACTTCTAATTTGCCAATGTGACCTGCCTAACAGAGCCTCTCTGAGGCAATCAATCATTCACAAATGCAGCTGTCAACAGGAGAACCACTGGAAAAATTTTCAGGAGAAGATTGTAAAGGATTACATCTAATTCTTAGTCCCTACAAGAGTAGATTCTTTGAATCAATGGCATCAGCAGAAGTGTTGACTTAATAATAATTGCGTGTCATCAAGTCAGTTCTTATGGCAACACTTTTCAGGATTTTCTAGGTAGAGAATACTTAGTAGTTTACAATTCCCTTCTTCTAGGGGCATACTAGGATTGTGCAGCTTGCTTATGACTACATAGGCTGGCTCTTATCCTTCAATGAATAATGGGAACCAACCTCTGGCTCCATATTCAGAAGCGTAACTCACCAAGCTATCGAGCCAGTTAGTGTTGACTTACCACACAGCATTGCAGGCGCACTCCCCAATAAAGGACTCAGACACTGATGAAAGTGGATAACGGCATTGGGCCACATTTATTGATTCATGCCCTAGTCCGAATTATAAATTTCTATTGGTAATTGACCAATCATAATTCTTAAGGCAAGCAGGCCGAAGTAACACTGGTAAGGTACCACCCAAAATTGCCCACGGCAATTGTTACAATGTATCTATTTGTATCAATTTGTTTGTTAACAACAAACAAATTGTTGACCGTAGTCAATATCTAGCTAATGACCCCACCCTCTGACGCGTATCCGTAAAATCACGGGGTGATGCATGCTGTCTAGCTGTAGCCATCACCCCATCGCCTAGTTCGTCGTTGACCGGACAACGTTTAACCAACTTATGCCTGTCTAGTGTTGTCCAGTCAATTGCGAACCTGCCGGATACCTGTGGGTCATAAATGTTTACCTTACCAGTGCTACCCACCCATGTGACCAAGTCAACAGCAGCACAGAAACCCCTATATCAAACCATAGCAACAGTGTGGGATGGGCAAAAAAGCCAGGACCCGAGAGCCAATTGTGGGTCCCAGCCAAAAATTCCCACCCGGCCCCGAAGCGACCAAAATATCACACTGTTAACTCGGGAGGGGGTGGAGGGGAAAAACTTCTCCGCTCCGTCGCTTCGCAAAATGGCAGCTCGGCTGCCTCGTGGCCGCCCCTTATATAAGGGTGCTGGCCACGCCCCCTAACTACCCGGATGCCTTTGTCCGATGGGGGGGGGCCGCAAAGGGTGCGGCGGCCATTTTGGCGCCGCGCTCGCATTGCAGGCGCACCCCCCAATAAAGGACTCAGACACTGATGAAAGTGGATAACGGCATTGGGCCACATTTATTGATTCATGCCCTAGTCCGAATTATAAATTTCTATTGGTAATTGACCAATCATAATTCTTAAGGCAAGCAGGCCGAAGTAACACTGGTAAGGTACCACCCAAAATTGCCCACGGCAATTGTTACAATGTATCTATTTGTATCAATTTGTTTGTTGACAACAAACAAATTGTTGACCGTAGTCAATATCTAGCTAATGACCCCACCCTCTGACGTGTATCCGTAAAATCACGGGGTGATGCATGCTGTCTAGCTGTAGCCATCACCCCATCGCCTAGTTCGTCGTTGACCGGACAACGTTTAACCAACTTATGCCTGTCTAGTGTTGTCCAGTCAATTGCGAACCTGCCGGATACCTGTGGGTCATAAATGTTTACCTTACCAGTGCTACCCGCCACACGGAGGGGCTTCAAAGAAGGCTCGACGCCCCCCCCCAGACTGTCAGCTCGGTCAACAGGCCTGCTCGCCAATCACCCAACAGGAGGTCCATACCTCCTCGCGACAGATGGGCCCCATCCCCTGCATAAAGGCCGTAATTTTGTAAGCTAATGGCGGGGTGACGACTGACCCGCCCCCAACCCCTGTCGGCAAGGAAGCGCGCCACAGCCCTATTTACCATGCGTCTAACACGGTCAAGGGCCTGGAGGTCAAACCTCCCCTGTACATGTGCCGCGGGACCATGTCCGACCAAACGAGGGTTGTGGCGGGCCACACGTAATGCAGGTAGGCAAGGTCGCCGCAAATCGCGTGCTTTAGCGATAAGCCGGTGACCTGGCCCAAATCGTTGCCCCCTAGGTGTATGATCAGAATGTCAGGCGGGTCAGCATTCCGGCCTGAAAAAAGGAATGGCAACAGCTCCCGCCATAACATCCCGGGCTTACCATGCCATGTGAGACTTGCGTATGCACCCAGTCCCAGTCGGGGTCCCCACTCTGTCGCCGCAGCGTAACGCGCTGCCCTGTGCACGTAGCTATGGCCCACCAGCCATACTGTCACCGGTGTAATACGACACCCAGGATCTGTAGGGAAAAAGGAGGAAGAAAGGTGCGGTGACAAAACTGGTACTCACGGTGGAAGAGGGCGAACATAAAACTGAAAACATTGCGAACCCCACCTTCCCATGCTGCGTATGTCAGCCCCGGAGTACCCAAAAGCAGCTGCGGTGGAAGCCGCCCCTATCCTGAAGGAATGGGTGCCATAACGGGCCCCTGGGAGGCCAACACTGGCCAGCGCTCTGCCGGTCACCTTCCAAAATTGAAACTTGGTAAGGGGAGACCCATCTTGGTGACAGAAAAACGGCCCATGGTGCGTGCCACGCAGTGCAATAAACTCCTGTAGGGCACCAACCGGACAGATGTCTGCCAAAGAACAACGTAGCAGTCTTACACCACTGCCTACACCATGCTGATCTGTCTTAGAGGAGCGTATCCTCAACTGAGCCCAGTCTTTGGCAACATAGACATCCTCGAGTTCCAGTGCCCTACGACTTGCATCCGCCTTAGACAGCATCGCAAGCTCGCTGATGCGGAGCGCTCCAAAAAAAGGCCACCGTTGTAGCCGCGTGAAATAGGGCTGCCTCGTACTTATCAAAACAGAGGCCATGCCAGCCCCGGGCCAATTGGGTAAGAACCCCTGGGGAAATCGGGTGGCGGCCGTCCGGGCAATGCCCACGCTCCCGCACCCACCCCTCCAAAACATGTCTCACACGGAAGTCAGCGGTACTATCCACATGACCGCCCACCTTGGCCATAAAAGCCAATGCTGACAGCCTAGATGCTATGGTGCGAGGTGCAAGGCCCTGGGCATGCAGGTAAACCATGAACCGAAGTACATGGGTCACTGGGATCGGCCAGGTTTCTGGCAGCCGGAATTGGGTACAGAAATCTCTGAAAGAATTGAATGTGTGGTAATACGCCTTACGCGTGCGTGGCGCTAGTGACAAGCCAATCGCCCGGTTCACCTCTCCTTGCCAATGGTCCATATCTCGTCCGGGAGTGGCGAGGGAAATTCCTCCGCATCCGGGGCCAAGGCACGGAACCGGGGGATCTGCAGGCGGGACAAAGCATCAGCGATATCATTATTGACCCCCGGGACATGCCTGGCCCTGAAGAGGACCTTGAGGCGCAGGCTGCGCAACACAAACTGGCGCACTAGGTCCATGACTCTGGGTGATTTGGAAGTCTGTGAGTTGACAATGTGCACAACGGCCGCATTGTCACACCAGAAATGGACAACCGAGTTGGCCTACTCCTCGCCGCATAGCATCAAAGCCCCCAGGATAGGGGAAAATTCCAGATACGTGAGATCACGCAGGCGACCCGTGCCTGCCCAGGCTGGTGGCCACCCACCATAGGCCCACTTCCCATTGAAGTACATCCCATAACCCAGGGATCCCGAAGCATCAGACTGTATCTGAAAGCGAGGGGAAGCCAGGAGGTCAGACCTCCAAAATGATACTCCATTGAACTCCCTCAGGAACTGGAGCCAGATAAGCATATCTGCCCTGATACCCCGAGTGAGTCTCACCCTATGGTGGGGCCTAGATAAGCCTGTCATGGCGTCGCACAAGCGCCGAGCAAATGCCCTGCCCAGCGCGACGACCCTACAAGCGAAATTGAGGTGACCATGTAGCACCTGCAGTTCCTTCAGTGATGCCTTGTGCTTAGCAAGCAAGTCAGAGATAAGGGCCACTATCCTTGACACCTTATCCCCAGGTAACCTAGAAGCCTGCACTACCATGTCAATCTCCACCCCCAGGAATACTAACTTAGTAGATGGGCCCTCAGTCTTTTCGGGCGCTAAAGGGACACCGAGTTCCTCCATTAGCGTCTGAAATGTGTTGAGGAGACGTGTGCACGTGTCCCAGCCCCGTTCACCCCCGAATAAAAAATCATCCAGGTAATGGGCTACAGACCGAGACCCTGACCTGCGGACGAAAGCCCACTGTAGAAATGTACTGAAACGCTCGAAGGCTGAGCATGATATGGAACAGCCAAAAGGCATGGCCTTATCAAAGTAATATTCACCCCGGAACTTAAAACCCAGCAATTCAAAGTCGCCCGGGTACACAGGCAGGAGGCGAAACACCGACTTGATGTCGCACTTAGCCAATAGTGCACCCGGGCCACATGAGCGCACCATGCGCAGGGCCTGGTCAAAAGACGTATACCTGACTGAGCAAAGGTCATCAGGGATAGCGTCATTGACCGATCGGCCGGCTGGGTAGGATAAGTGATGAATCAGGCAAAACTCGCCCGGTGACTTTTTGGGCACTAAGCCCAAGGGTGATACCTTAAGATTAGGGAACGGGGTTGTTGAGAAAGGGCCAGCGACCCTGCCCAAATCGACCTCTTTAGTAATGCTGGCAGCAGCTACCTCCTCCCGCCCCCTAAGTGACAAAAGGTTGGGGGCATCCTGGGGGGACCTATCACCCACGAAAGGGATACGGAACCCCTGTCTAAAACCTTGAAGAAGGTAAACCGCATCCTCCTCCCTGGGATACAATGCGAGCCAATGCTCCAACATGTCCACATTAATTGGGGAGGGGGCCTTTTGGTGAACCAGCTCCCTCTGCGGCAGTTTTGCCAGCCCCCTGTCCGCCCCTTCCTCTGCCCCGCATCCCTCCAGGCCTGGGACAGGCGGAGGCCGCATGGGGGCCAGCGCAGGAGGGACACTCATGCCTGTACTTGCAATTCTTCCTGTTGCAGGAACCATTGGACGAGAAAGTCCAGCACAGCAGGCGGGCTGGAACCCCCTGCCCCACCACCTGGCGGGGAGCCTGTGCTGGGGCCGCTCGCTGGACCGCATGTCCACAATGGTATCTTTCCCCGGGCGCAGGGCGCGTGGGAGTCATGTACAGCAGCCACAGCCGCTGGCAGGGCTCATCCCACCTCATCTCAGGGTGCAGGGGAATCCGCATACGGAATTCCTCGTCGTAAGCCAACCACGACGGGCCCAGGAAGTCAACCATCGCCCGGTAAATGTTGTCCAAATACTGGACCATCGGAATTGCCAAATCCGGCCGGGCCCTGAGGTATACCGCCATGTATATGAGGTAGGCCGGCAACCAGTTGGCCCACGTACGTTGTGGCTTGCAACGACGCGCTTGCTCCTTATCCTTCTCATCTTGCCCCTCCCTCTCCTCCTTGGTGGGCTCTCTGTTAAGGAGGGAGAAGATGTCCACATACTCCCCCCGCCAGATCTTCTCTTTGGTGGTCTGGGCCAAATGGTCCCCCAGTGGCAAAGAATACCCTGCTGTCGGCAAAGCCGACACAGGCACGGTGGAAACTGCGGGAATCTGCAAAGGAGCCTGGACTAACCCGGTCACCCCTAGAAGATTCCCGACAGGGTAAGAAGCACCCCCTACCACGGGGCCCTGGGTGATACTTGAAGTCACCGGGTGGGGCGTTGGCGACTGGACCGCCGCACCACCCGTGCAAGGCCAAGGCCATTGAAAAGCCCCCCCCCAACGTGGCCATGTGTGTATGTGCACTATTTTGGACCGCATACTCACATGCTGCACCCCCATGGGCCGCCCCCACCGGGGGTTCCGGCCCACTGGGAGCATCGGAGCTCACAACCACCATAGAGCTCGTTGACGGGGCTTGATCAGCACCGGCCTGTTGAATGGGGAGCTGCGGGGCCGTGGCCGAAGCCGGGCCACGCGCCTCCGGCAGCTCAACCCGTCCCACCGCCTGCCGCTGCCCAGCAGATGATGGATCGACCAGCATCCCAAAAGGGGCCCCAGGGTGACTAACCCGGGCCAGGGATGCCTCAAGGGCCGCAACGCGGGCCAGGAGGGCCTCGACGCTGACATAGCCACCTAAACCAAGGGGGGGTAAAGGGCCAGCCGGCCCACTAACTGCAGGCGTCGGTACAGGTCCCTGTACCCCGGGGCCGGAATAGGGCCACGATCCGAAGCCCGGGCCCGGTAGGGCCGGGGAAGTACCCTGCCATGAAAGGGGGCCACACCACCCCCCAAGGCTGGAAGCCCCCGCATTAAGTTGCGCCCCAACGGAGGAAGGCCCAGCGGAATGGGTCACGCCAGGAGCGGCGGCCGCCGCTTGCGGGCCGAGGGCCGCGGCCCCTACTGGGCCCGCACGCGAACCCCCAGCCTCCGGCCAAGGGGGAATTAACCCCATCCCACCGGTCCCGGTGGGCTCGGGCATAGGAGGCTGCTGGGGGGCGCAGCCGCGGTCCTCCGACCCGGATTGCGCCTCCGCGCAGAACGAGCCGCGTTCGCAGTCGCCTTCTTCTTTGAGGGCATTGCGGCTAGCCGATGGAAAGCCGGAAAGGAGAAAATCAGCAGCCAAGAGGCTCCCCGGTGAGAGTAAGAGCGACGGAGGTAAGAGGGAAAAAACTTCTCCACTCCGTCGCTTCGCAAAATGGCAGCTCGGCTGCCTCGTGGCCGCCCCTTATATAAGGGTGCTGGCCACGCCCCCTAACTACCCGGATGCCTTCGCCCGATGGGGGGGGCCTGCAAAGGGCGCGGCGGCCATTTTGGCGCCGCGCTCGCAATTGATAAGCATATCTAAACAGCCTGGTACTTAGATTTAGGCTGAAGAGCTTTATTTGGTGCAAAAATACTTTACTTCCATCATAGTGAGCTATCTATAGTGAGCTTTAGTGCTGGATCTAGATTTTCAAGAAACCCTGAACAAGAGACCTTCCATGGACCATCAATAGCTGTTTTCCATTGTTATCAGTAACTGTTCCTCCTTCTCCTAATTCCTCCCAATCCCATGTGCCTTTTCAGCGGATAGACAGACAATTAGGTAGCAGGCAGTGATATCTACCGGTACTGCTCTTTCTTCCCATCCACACCGTTTTCCACATCTGAGCAAAAATGAAGGTTTTGAAACAGATCATACCTGTCAAGTGTCCCGGATTGGCCGGGATTTCCCGTATTTCCACGCTGATTTTCTCCATTTCCCGCCCTGAGCTGCAGCTATCCCATAATTTGGCAGCGGGGGAAAGGAGTTACTGCGCATCCCTTCTGCACAGGTCCTTTCTACACATGCGTAGAACCCTTCTACGCATGCGTAGAACCCTTCTGTGCAGAAGGGGATGCTTAAAAGCCTTCTACACAAGCGTAGAAGTGACCTGCGCAGAAACATTCTGCGCAGGTTGCTTCTACGCATGCGTAAAAGCCTTCTACGCATGCATAGAAGGCTTTTACGCATGCGTAGAATGGACCTGCGCAGAAACATTCTGCGCAGGTCCCGTAATCTCCGGAGCTGCGCTTGACAGGTATGAACAGATTGAAATGGTGAAGAGGAAGAAAAGACCCAGGACCTTTGGTCAGGAGTCATCTAATGGCCACTGTCAAGAAATGTCTGCAGACACAGACAGCACTGGCTCTTTGGCTATAAAACAGGAGTTCTGAACCTACAGCCCATGGGCCGGATCCAGCCTGTGGTGCCATTTCATGTTGACCACAGCCCTCGCTCTCACCATTGCTGCTGCCAGTGGAAGCAGTGCCATGTGTGGTTCCTTTTTAATGTAAACATCATGCTGTTTATATTAGAAAGGAACCACACATGGCACAGCTTCCAGAGGTGCTAATGGCAGCGGTGGCAGTGGGAGCAAGAGCGGTGGGCCATATGAAATGTTGCAGCAGGGGGGAAGAACTGTTGGGTTCCCAGTCTTGTCTCACCCAACCCCCCAACCCCCTCTGGGACCCCAGCCCCACAAGGAAGGACTAGCCTCATTAAAAAGTTCCACTCACCTTTTCCCCAAGCAGACAATTAATCTCTTTAGTGTCAGTCAGGGAAGTGAGGGGGGGGGGGTCCAAAGCCTCTGTTGACAATTGGCGTCTCCCTCCTTCCTTCCAGGGAGAAACAAAATGGCCACCCCTTTGAAGCTGTTGGGTCAAAATGGCCACCTCAAAATGCCCACCCCCATCATGCAGACAGGGAGCGTGACCCAGCCCATGGCTTGAAGAGGTTGAGAACCACTGCTATAAATGGAGAAGAGCACTGAACCCTACAGTCAATATGACTGGCTTTTTAGCAAAGGTGACCTTTGCTTTACTATTATTACACTAGGGTCTTGCTAGTGAGATCCATCTTGACAGTTCGTATATATGCTGCATGATGAAGAAGGCCCATTTTGGTATTTTTACAGAAATGGAATGACAAGACAACATACAAAGGACTGCCCTCGTGTCTCCCCATATCTATTGGGTAATATCACGGAGATTTTCAGGAAAATATAGACCCCCAAGCCATCTAAAGCAATGTCCCAGAATTTAAAGATTTGAACATGAGGCCAACCTAACATTAATCAGGCAAACTAATTTTCTAGGCCTCTGAGATACAAGTGCATGTACAGTGATTGCAAAAGGATCTGATAATCGCTATGCCATAAACAGGCATGAAATTGCAGATTAGCATTTTGTCTTCTTATGGTTCAAGCAAGCTCCTCTAAAGCTTTTAAGCTCAGCCATCTGTGTGGAAAATTGACCTGAGGCAGGTAAAATGAGATTATTAAAGAGCATTGGCAAAGGAATACAGCATGTGTGCAATGTAGCCAATGTGAAGCACCTTGAGGTTCCATTAACTTTAAAAGGAAGCACAAAGCATGGGCTTAAATCTCTCCCATTGAAAGCAGTAGGAGTTCAAAGTGCTTGATTTGGGCTGGATCATGCCCTATATTTACATGCCTCTCTACTGAATGTCAGCACACACTGTGTACCCTATCAAGGAGTTCCTTGAAATTTATAAGATGCCTTGATGTTTAATAGATTAATAAAAATGCAAGAGGTAAGTACTTGAAACAGCAATCAAGTTGTTAAAATATATGCAGGAAAATAGTACATGTTAAAATGAACATAGCAATTTTAAAAGCACTTCACCCTGGCCTTCTGTTCTCTGTTTCTTTCAATAATGCCTTTTATTCTTTGTCCCTTATATTTGCATAATAAGGTACTCTGGCAGACCTCCTTAAAAAGCCAGTTCTAAAGCTGGGCTGTCATGACAAGAGGATATATTGCCCTGGGCTGTACAAGATAATCGCTTCTTGTTAAAAAGCAACCTGTGTGTGCTGTCAAGTCAATTATGACTTACGATGACCCCTTTCAGGGTTTCCTAGGTAGAGAATTCTCAGAAGTGATTTACAGTTCCCTTCTTCTGGGAACACTCTGTGACTGTACAGCTTGTTCAAGGCCACACAGGTTGGCTTTTTGGGGATGAACTGTGTAATTGAAATCCCAGTTTCTGGTTCTACAACCAGATACCTAACTCACTGAGCTACCCAGCCAACTAGAGCAGGTAAAAATAGTTTTCTCCAGATTGCCATGTGGTACACAACCACTCCATTCATATAATCCTATGGGGAAATATTATTATCAATGCTTTTGGTATCTTTTCTCCTCCTCCTCCTCCTCCACCAATGTCTGCTATGGGAAAGGTCAATAGTAGATTGCAAACAATTCTTTTGCCAGGGAACAAGGATAAATAAATGGAAAAAAATAAACTACACAGGCCAGCAACTAGGATGTATAAGACGTTTATTCACTGAGTTTTCTTTAAAGAACTGTCCAATTCAGCCCACCTAGACCAAACACAAAAATCAGAAAGTCAGACATTTCTGAGCTGGCAATGTAGTCCACATTAAAAAAAAAAAGACTGCATGTTCAATTCATATTTGGGGGGGGGGGAATGCACTCAAAACCCTAGAGTATTTTTGAAATGTGCACCAATACATTTTAGTCATTTTAGGGTCGTACATATTCATCCTTTCTCTTGAAAATAAGTTATCTTGTATTATTTATTTATTTTATAAAATTATACCCCGCCCTCCTGGTGAAAACACCATTCAGGGCGGTATTAATAACAAGAATCTAAGAAAGATGATTGTAATTCACTAAAGTTTACATGAAAATAAATCAGTTAGTCCTTAAGGTCCTACAACTCTTTCCATTTCTTTATTATATGCAATAAAAAGAATTCTTGCATAGAAGAGACTTAAGAGAAGAAAAGGAGCAACATATGTGGAAGGAAAATGGACAGATCTGGCCATCTCTAGACATGGGCTTCCTATTGGAGGAAGAGCTTAATGGTTGGCCCACAAGAGTTGCAAATTGGAGCACCAATTCCAGGAAAGATCCTGGGAAGCAACCTGCCAATTGGGACCAATTCTTGTGAGATGTTTTGTTTTGGTTTTGGAGTCCTGAAGCAAGCTGCTGGCAAGGCATATGAGATCACAGTTTATACTATCACCATCCACTTTTTCCCCAATATCATGTTGCAGATGTTGGGACAAGAAACTTCCTCTTCTCCACTATGAAGGGGGAGAGGAACGAAGCAATGGTTGTTGGTTTTTTAAGGCTATTTGCAGTGATGCACTGTAAAAAAAACTACTACCAACTCGGTGGGCATGGCTATCTGTGGGCATGGCTATCTGTGGGTGTGGCCTCAAAATCCCCCCCCCCCAAAAAAAGGGGGGAAAGGAAAGAAAGAAAAAGAAACCTACCTTGCTTTCTTGCTTCACGGAGATGAGGCGGAAGAGTCCCAGAGCACCCAGGCACTGCAGGCAGGTCGGCCCCTCACTGTCAGGGCACGCTTTTACCAGCGGCACTGCTGGGAAGTGAGCAGGGCGGGTTGGTGGGCTGGCGCTGGCCTCCCCCTCCCACTGCTGCCGGAAATGCATCCCATTCACTTCACCCAGGGCCGAAGGCACGAAGGAAGTGCGGAGGTGAAAGCGTGCCTTCAGCCCTGGGCGAGGCGAATGGGAGGCGTTTCTGGCCGCGCTGGGAGGGGGAGGCCGAGAGGTGGGCATGGCTGGCCAAGTGGCCGTGGCCTAGAATTTTTGCTACCAACTCACAAGAACCATTCAGAACCGGCCACAGTACATAACTGGCTATTTGGACACTGCTGATGCACTGTATCTTTTACAACATTTTTAACTGAAAGCTTCCTCCTGAAAGGATGGGGCAGACAGGGACATTCTTATCTTTTTTTTTCTTTCCGTTTAATAGAAGGTAGGCTAATTAAGGTCACTTGAGGACGAGGTGTGTATGCCATGTCAATGCAAGGATTGCAACAAATGGCATACCACACCTCTATGCAACCTTAAGCAACCCATTCCAGCCCACTCCAATTGAGCTCTCTAGCGAAGAACTTGAGTTTCTATCTATTTCCTAGATGTCTTCAGAGTGTTTTCCACGTGTCTTCATAGTTTTTGAGATATGAGTACATGCTGATTTAATCCTGGGTAGTGTGGTCCTCCATATCTCATTGTTATTGCACTCCCAGATATCCCACCACCACCACCACTGGTGATACTGGCAAGGACTGATTGGGCTGCTCTCCAGCTACATACAGAGGGCTACAATATGTCCCCTCCTGATATAACCTCAAACAATGCCTATTGTTGAGATAAGCTATGCTTCCTTGTGAGCCATCTATCATCCTTTTGTGACTTAGGTCCTCAGTTAACCTGAAACACATCTTCTAATAAGGGGGGGAAGGGGAGGGAAAGAGAGGCGAGTGGCCATTGAGGTTTTCCATTGATTCCATTTGGAATCTTTTCTGTTGCTGATTTTATTGATTGACAGTTAAACCAATGAATAATTAGAAGTTACTTCTTAATTAGAAAGAAACATGCTGTTACTGATTTTGGGTGAAGCCCCAATGAGCCACAAGTGCTCACCGTAGACATGATTCATTAACCCACAGTGGTTTCTTGAACAACTTCTTCCAAAAGAGTAGATCAACACACATTTCTCAGACAGAGATTTGAAATACAGTAGAGCTATTTTTCTCCTTGCCAATCTAATGCTACAGAAGAAGATACAGCTTATCTGAGCATTTGTTGTTGTTCAGTCGCACAGTCGAGTCTGACCCTTTGTGACCCCATGGACCACCACATGCCAAGGTCCTCTGCCATCTGCTATCCTCCATAGTCCACCCAGATCTATACCCACTGCATCAATGATACCATCTAGCCATATCATCATCTGCCGCCCCCTTTTCCTTTTGCCTTTAATCTTTCCCAGCATCAGCACCTTCTCCACTGAGTCCTCTCTTCTCATTTGGTGGCCAAAGTAATTGAGCTTCAGCTTCAATATTTGTCCTTCAAAGAGCAGTCAGGGTTCATTTCCTTTAGGATTGACTGATTTAATCTCCTTGTAGTCTAGGGGACTCTCAAGAGTCTTCTCCAGCATGGACAGAAGAAGATACAGCGTATCTGAATGTATGTAATAGCTGGGTTTTTTTAAAAACTGGGACAACAAATAGTGACTGTTATTTTTAAAAAGGCCATTCTGCTCATCAACCCACACAAACATGTGATTTAATAAACAAACAACAGTAAATGAAGGAATATCAGCTATTCCCATCTGGAAAATATGCAATAATCTTTTATAGAGGATAACCTTTGTATTAATTCCAATACTCCATCCTTATTGAATCCTAAACTAGAGCATAATCCTAAGAAGTGAGGATGGCTGGTGCTAACTGAAGCTGTGCAGAATCCAAACTATTCCCAGTCTGTGGATTTTAGGAATTATTTAAAACTATCTTCACCTTGGCTTAACTTTGCACCAGCAAATCGGTTGTGTCCCTGAGCTGAAGTCAGAGATGTAAGTAGCAGCTTCAGCACCAGTTTAAGTCAGAAGACAAAAATAATGCAAATATTTTATGGTATTGCCTATTATCCTCTTAGGATAATAGGCAAAAACATTGCCTATTAATAAACAAACACCATAAGTATGAAATCATGAATTTCTGAGATGTGAGGCCGGTATCATCTATAAGGAAAATAAGATAAGGAAAAAGTAAGGAAGATGTCATGTTAGATTAGACCTGGAAAAAAATCATCCAATGCAGCTGTTTTGGAATGAGTCCAGTATGTTGATCCTTACTTCCTCTAGTCTACAAGCCAGGACCAAGAGCATTCAAGGTAAAGCAGAAAGCAATCCAGCTGAGACCAGAACAAACAAGCATGAGCCACACTCATAATGTCAGTGGGCTGCCAAACATGAGAAATTTACTTTTGATAATTGTAACTACCTGAGACTTTGAGTTGCATGACAAGGTTGTACAAGCTGTCTTAATACCTAGCAGCCTTTGCAAAAATTACCCTTTTTGTTTTTACTACGATTCCCAAAATTTCCATAGCCAATAGGTCAATGGTGATGTTGACCGGGGGGAATTCTGGCAGCTATAGTCTTTAACAAGTTTTTTTTAATGTTGTCTGTAGCTGTGAGAAGGAGAGGCAGGTGAACCCCAGCTCTTCCACAGACAGGAGATAGAAAATGCTGCGGCTGTAGAGATCAAATGGAGAAAACATCCAGAGTAAAGGGGAGAGAACAGAGGAATGTGGGGGGGGGGGGAGAGAGAATAGGAAGGGATAAGTATAAAAGGAAATGCTGAGGAAACAGAGGAAGTCAGGGTAAAAAAAGATGGGTGGCTACCGAGGTACCAGTGGGAGGAGTCACCCTTCACTGGAGGTCTGGCAAGGGGGAAAAGATGAATGTGGTGAAGCAGGGAATCCCAAGGTGGGGACCGACAATGGTGGCACAGATGTAGACCTAGAAGGGACTCTTCAGTGAGGGAAACTGGATGACACTGACAAAGTAGGATCCTTAGACTAGAGCTCATGTGAGGTTTCACATACCTGCAGAAGTAGCACACTCCATGTTGAATACTTCCAAAGCTCTTCTGTGAGCGCATGTGAACCTATATGACTGGAGAGGAGTCTTGGAAACCACTGCCCCAAAATGAAGAGCTGAAGAGACAAAGACAAAATAGATGGCAGTGGTGAGCAAGAGATTTGGAAAGAGATCTGGAGTTGTACAATGATATCTGAATCCTGGAAGAAGATAGAAGAAGAAATTGGAAAAATAATGGGTATTAACTTTAAAATGGAGTCAAGGACCACCTTGTTGACAGACTTGGAGGAAATAAATGTAGACATGAATACAAAAGATTTGTTATCCATCTTCTTGACAATAGCAAGACAACATATTGCAAGAAACTTGGGGCAATACTTTGAAGTTAGAAGTGGATGAATGGTATAAAGAGATATGGGAAATAGCTCTAAATGATAAACTTACATAGGAATTGAATTTTTAAAAAGGTTTAATTAAAGAGAACAAATTTTGGGATATCTGGAGAACTTTTTTGGAGCATACACTTATTAGGAAGAAAGATGGTATTCCAGTACCAGATCAAATGATTTTTTAGAAACAATAATATGCTTATATGACAAAAGCATGGAACATTCCAAGGAATTTTAAATAACACATGGGTGAAAATATTAATTATTATTAATTATTATTTTGAATTGTTATGTGATGTAAAGAAATAAGAATTGGGTAAAGGAATAACAAAGTTTTATATATACAGACTGAAGAGAAAGTATAGAAGTAATAGTTTATAAGAAAATAGATAATAGATAATAGGTGTTTTAGACATGTGTTATACCCATTGTAAATGGGACTATATTTTGTGTCATGTTATATTGTTATGTTTTTATGTCTTTTCAAAAATCAATAACAATTATATATATATATATATATATATATATATATATATATATATATATATATATATATATATATATAAGGAAAGAGATCTAGAGACCGTACACGTTACTTTAAAATCTGGGCAAGTTCATCAAGCTCATCTGGAGAAGGACTAAAGACTGGGGGTTCTTGGTTTCCCTTGTGACATGACATGATAATAAATGTTATTTATTATATAGAGATGACAGGAGTGAGGTGATTGCCTCTGAGAGAATTAACTACTGCACTGTTTCTCAAATTTGAGGTGCCTGATGTTCTTGGACTTCAATTCCCAGCATCCGTGCTCAGCAGGTTTGCTGACTTAAGCTTCCATTATTGAAGTCCAAGAACACCTGGAGGCCCAAGGTTGAGAAAACCTGACTGTATTTATTCTCTACTAGCTGTTTGCCCGGCATTGCCCAGGTGTGTATTTTCTGTGAAGGAATGACAGCGGCCATAAATGGAAGGCTTAAGAGGGACCTAATGACAGCAGAGTTAAGAAAATGCTGGAGTTCAGCGGACCTTGAACTGGTGCCGGTTTCTCCATCGAAAGGTCCCCAAAGTGTCCCCTACACACAGACACACACCCCTTGCCCTCCCTGCACCCCTCCCTCCCACCCTGCCCGCCTGCCCACCCACCAGTGTGCCCGCATGTGCACATGCACACACATGCACATGCACACATCCCTTGCCATCCCTTGGCCCTGTTCCCTCCTACCCCACATGTGCACTCACATACACAGACACCCCTCACCCTCCCTGCACCCCCTTCCCTCCCACCCCGCCCATCCGCCCGCGCATGCATGCATGCACACACACACACACACACACACACACACACACACACACACACACACATTATCCCTCACCCTCACCCTCCCTGGGCCCTGTTCACTCCCACCCACGTGCATGCACACACACACCTCACCCTCCCTGCGCCCTCCTACCCTATGAGTACACACACACACACATGGGTTCCATTACACAATTCAAGCCACTGGCCTGCCTGTGCTGCTCAGGTTTTTTCCCCACTGAAGGCAGGAACAGCTCTTCCATCTCTTTCTCCTCCCGCCTCGCCGGGGCTGTTCACCTGAGGCTTTTCCTCACTCTCGCCCTCTGGGACCCATGCGGCACCAGAGCAGGCCTGCCAGCTCTTCATTCTCTATGCATCCATGGAGCTCACTGCCGCCCCCTGAAGCCCAGACCGAAATGGAGGCTGTCACGCATGCACACTGCTGCCTTTCCTGGTGGTTTGTCATGTGGGGAGTGTTCCCTTCACACCCCTTTTTGGGGGCATAAATCCACAAAGGGGGTCCAGGACCCCCCCCCCCCTCAGTGGCTCCCTTGCCGAACCAAGGTAGGTGTGTGGCAAGTTTCAGCAGGATCCGTGCAGGGATGAGGGAGCCCATTGCGGACATACAAGACCACACCTTTGTTTTATAGATATAGATTTGCTATTAACATAGTTTCGTGTTAAATAAAAACCAGTTTGCAGCAAAATCACTAATGTCACTTTTTTCTGATGGTAGGCATGGGAATGGCCCACTCATAGTGGCACTTGTTTCAGCTTCTACAATTTTTTTTATTCAACTAACTTCTCAGGCAGGCAGCAAAACTCAATGATTTATTGACATTCTGATGAGACACCAAACATGGTCAGTGAGCACATAATAGCTTCATGAGTCACCAGTGATGTGGCTTTGGGGAAAATCCACAAATTTGCACAATCTGCAATTCAAAAAACCAAACATTGCTGCCCTTCCCCCCCCCCAAAAAAAGAAGCCTCAACAGACACTCAATACCTTCTAGTTTTTGAGGTTGTAGTTATGTTAGTCTGTGCAGACATATCAGACAAGAAACATAACAAAAGTAAAAATAAAAAAGCCACAGAAGACAAAAACATGGTGACTCCACTTAAATACTAGCTGCTATATTTCAGTTTTCATGGATTGCTACATGCCTAAGACTTCACAAATATATCCCTTAATGTAAACATTGTAATAATGGTAGTATGTAACTTCAATTATATAGAACCATGATCATTTGATGTATATTTCTATGTAAAAGAACTAGCCCAGTTCACAACAGTTCTTAATTATCTGGTGCTTAATCTAATATTTTTCCTAGGCAATCATTTAAAATCCTTTTTGCTATTAGAGAAAGTCATCCTTTCACCAGGTCCACCAATGACTATTTAGCCTTCTAATCTCTAGTGATTGCTTTCGCCTTGTTTATGCAGTTCTTCCAGGCAGTCTAGATGAGTCTGGGGGGGAGGAAAGCAGAACCGATTCTTTTAGAAACATCAACATTTACGGTGAGTAGTGAGACAGCTGTTTTGCAACCAAAATACAGTTGCTCAACCCAACGGCACCTGCTAGTGCAATTATTTTGACACAAAACAAGCTTTTCAGCATTCCCAATGGGAGAAAATCAATATGAGCCTGATACCCCACAGTTTTACTTGTTAACAAAGCGTTACATTTCTCTTAAGTGAATATAACATAAGAGCAATAAATACAAACAAAATTCCAGCAGTAAAGCTGATTTTTCTATATGCTATTGAATGCAAATCTAGCCTAGCAATAACATTAAGAGTGGGTAATTGTTACAGTCAGTCCTGGAGCTGGAGAAATATCAAACCAAATTGCTCTTTCCAGTTGTTACAGCCATTCATTTCAATAACTTCCCATTTCTTCTGGCTTGAAAACAAAGGTATGTGAAAGCTCAGGCAAACTGAGTCAAACTGTGTTCAAACCTACACAGCGTTCTTCAACACATAGCTTGTCTATATACATGATACAATCTGAATGCACTGGTTATGTGTCTTCAATCTAAAAGTATTTATTTTCATTTATTTATGTTTATGTTTACAAAAAAATGGGAAGGATGGAAGCCAACATTTTACCTGAAGACCTGTGGATTGTTTTTGTTTTCTTAACTTTTTTAATTGCAAGTTGTCAATTATCTGACATAAGGGTGAGATGGAAAAGCTGCAACAATTAAACCTATCCCCTGGGCTGAATCCAATGTTAGTGTAATCTTGAAAAGACCCACTGAAATGAATGAGACAAGTTAGTCACAGGCACTCTAACCTGTATTGATATCTGTTCATGTAAAATGGGGTCTAGCACCAGATTTTAGCCTCTTCTTCTTTTCTGTCCAGGATCTAGTGTGAGAAAGATTAGCCAGCAAACAAGATTGCCATTCCCCAGGGTATACCTGATTATGTTACAAAAATGTAAAAAAGTATCCACAATCTTCGAAGAGGCTCTATTTTAGCATATTGATTGTTGGTATCTCTAAAAATGATGTCAAATTCCTTAACCTTTGGAGCTCCTGTGATTAAAAAAAATACACCCCAGAACAACAGAAACCCTATTCAACCATTACCAAACTATGTGTGGCACACATATTGAAGAGCATACAGTAGCGTCACATATTTAGATAGCATGTGGACAGACTACGGTCTGCCTTCTGAGTAACGAGAAGGGGAAACTTTCCCATTAAGGCAAGTGACAAAGTCTTCCACATCAGGTTCTGGTTTTCCCCCAGCCATCCTGCTCCTACTTATCTTGTGATCAGAGGCAGGAGGTCTCTCTGTGTATGTTTGTTCAGCTGTCTGCCTGTTTCTCTCTGTTCATGTAAATATCTATTTTTGTCCCTGGCTCCACTCCTCATTGGACACTGTGTCTTCTACCCCATTAACCACTGGCAGTGGTAGTAAGCATATACAGTCCCCAGCTGCACAGTTGCAAGAATATTCATACTTTCTAAGGAGTAAGGCCAAGGGTAAACTGGGTGGGAATTCTAAGCAAATGTGCCTCATAGTATGAACTGCCTTTAAATTCATCTCTTATGTCAGCCAGCGACTCAGCGCTGAGTGTTGGGTGACGGTAAATAACCTGACTCCCTAAAGGGGCCCACAGCTATGGGCGGATGAGCCCCTTTGGGTGGGATGATGGTTCCCTCAGTGGAGGAAATGCCACTGGAAACCATCATATTAGGCCCAATGGCAAAATCAGCAGAGGAGGAACTATGATTCCCAACCATCATGGAGGTGGAAGAGGCCATGCCAGATGGACTGGCTGTGAAGGCACACCTCAAGGCTGTGACAGTCCACTGCAGCCCCAGTGTTAAATCCTGCATGTCTGATTTCATGTGTGCCACAGGAGATGAATCCATGATCATAGTGTATGGGTCACTTCATGGCGAGCTGGGATCCATCTTAAACAAATTCACGCCAATAGCATTTTTTGTGCGTCACAAAAAAATGCATTCTTGGATACGAGTCATACCTGTCAAGTATCCCGTTTTTCCTGGGAAAACCCCCTATTTTTACCCCTCTTCCCGCCCCCTTCTATTTTATTAATTTCCCCGTAATATTCCTTATTTTTTAAAAAGAAAATCCTGACCAGAGTCCTCACAGGCGAAGCTGCATTATGTTTTTCCTGCCACCAGAGGTTGCTGTGGCTTTTCGCTTGTGGAAGGAGAGAGAGAAGGTGGGGGGGGGGCTTCTGTAGTTAGTTTCTCTTTCATTTCCCTTCCCTGCCACATGGTCATGGAGGCTTCGTTTTTTGCTGCTGGTGGTCGGAGTCACCATGGGACAGGAGTCTACTCTAGGTGAGCAATATTAGTTGCACGTGACAATGACGACGAAGATGTCAGCTTTGCAGCTGGTGTAGAAAAGCAATATGGCAAACCACATCTGTACTGAGTGACCTTTTGCCAGGGCTGTACTTCAGATACTGCTACTTGAGTTATGCACTGAAAAGAAAATGTCTTCATATATAACTTTGAGGATCACACCAGTTGGTAACCTGGAATGAAAATCAAACATGACCTTATTGGGTGTGTATACCGGTAATGACCTCTAATATAATTAAATATTATGCTGTTATGAGAACAGGGCCCAATCCATATGGAACTTCTGGTAGGCACTACTGAAAGTCCTACTGAAAGTCCCCTAAGTCTGCATGGAATATTCATTTTGGAGATGGGGAGAATTGTGTCTTAGACTTTCAGTCTTCCCCTAGAAATTTTATATATACAACGAAAGAGGCAGGACTAGAGATCTTTTCAAAAAAATTGGGGAAATCAAGGAAACATTTGAAGCAAAAATGAACATGATAAGGGACAAAGATGGAAAAGAGTTAGCTGAAGCAGAAGAGATCAAAAAAAGATGGCAAGAGTACACAGAGGAACTCTACAAAAAGGAACTCAACACTCCTGATAATAACAATAATGAGAAATTTGAACTTGAACCAGACATTCTGGAGAGTGAAGTCAGAAAGGCCCTAAAAAGCACTGCAAACAATAAAGCTAGTGGAAATGATGGCATCCCAGTTGAATTTTTCAAAGCCCTAAAAGATGATGGAAAACTACCGCATTCAATATGCCAGCAAATTTGGAAAACAAAACAGTGGCCACAGGATTGGAAAAGATCAGTGTACGTTCCAATCCCCAAAAAAGGCAATGCCAAACAATGTTCAAATTACCGAACAATTACGCTCATCCCACATGCCAGCAAGGTGATGCTCAAGATAATACAGGATAGACTTCAACAACATGTGGAGAGAGAACTACCAGAGGTGCAGGCTGGTTTCAGAAGAGGCAGGGGGACTAGAGACCACATTGCCAACATACTTTGGATCATGGAGAAAACAAAAGAATACCAGAAACAAGTCTACTTTTGTTTTATTGACTACACCAAGGCTTTTGACTGTGTGGACCACAACAAAATGTGGCAAGTAATTAAAGAGATGGGAATACCAGAACACCTCATATGCCTCATGAGAAATCTGTACACGAACCAAGAAGCAACAGTTAGGACAGAACACGGAATGACAGAGTGGTTTGGAATAGGAAAAGGAGTAAGACAAGGCTGCATTTTATCACCCTGCTTATTCAATCTCTACACAGAGCACATAATGCGCAATGCAGGGATGGAGGGATCACAATATGGGATCAAAATTGCTGGGAGAAACATCAACAATTTGAGATATGCAGACAATACCACCCTAATGGCAGAAAGTGAGGAAGACCTAAAGAACCTCTTGATTGGATTGAAGGAGGAGACTGCAAAAGCTGGCTTGAGACTCAATACCAAGAAAACCAAGATAATGGCAACAGGCCCGATCAGTTCCTGGAAAATAGATGGGGAAGAAGTAGAAGCAGTGACAGATTTTACTTTCCTGGGATCTAAGATCACTGCAGATGGCGACTGTAGCCATGAAATAAAAAGAAGACTGATTATGGGGAGACAAGCAATGAGAATATAGTGAAAAGCAGAGACATCAACTTGAAAACAAAAATTCGCATAGTCAAAGCAATGGTATTCCCAGTGGTAATGTATGGGTGTGAGAGCTGGACCATTAGGAAGGCTGAGCGCAGAAGAATAGATGCCTTTGAGATGTGGTGTTGGAGGAGAGTCCTGATAGTCCCTTGGGCAGCAAAGAGAACAAATAGGTCAATACTGGAAGAAATCAATCCTGACTGTTCATTGGACGGACAAATAGTGAAGATGAAGCTAAAGTACTTTGGACATCAAATGAGAAGGGAGGACTCACTTGAGAAGGCCTTGATGCTGGGAAAGGTGGAGGGAAAGAGAAGAAGGGGGCGTCCAAAGATGAGATGGATAGATGGTATTGTGGACACAATGGGCACAGAGCTTGGTGGGCCGAAGAGAATGGTGGAGGACAGAGGTGCCTGGAGGAAAATGGTCCATGGGGTCGCAAAGGGTCGGAATCGACTGTTCTAGAAATGTGCTGTTTTCTCACACATTGTAAGAGGAGCCAAAATTTCTCATTGACCAGCAACAGCCTCTATGCAGCTCCCCCGATGGTTTAGTGGTTAAGACACTGAGCTTGGAGACTGAAAGGTCGGGTTTTGATACATGAGGGCTGCACTTGGGGACATGAAAAGAGCCTCATTCTGGTGTTCCCTGAGCAGAGTTCCTCCAGCAAAAATCCTTTCAACCCAGAGTAATCTCTGACATGAAATTATTATTATTACAACAGCCTCTGGCTCTATCCAAAGGCAGACTAGAAGAAGAACCATTTTAGTTGTCAGAAACCTGCAGTGAAAAATGCTTCATGGGAGTCAATTTGATCCTTGCAGAAAGAGGAAGTAACTTGTTTGTGGTCAAAATAACTGAAGACCTACAGTAACAGTACTTGCAAAATCATTTTCTGTGAGGGGAGAAACATAATTAGTATGTATTTTTCATTATGATGAAGTTTTTATTTCAGTTATTTCCCTTACATTGGTCAACACTTTTGTGATGAGTAAATAATCTTTCTCTGAAATATTGGGATTATATATTTGTATTTTTGTCAATAATACTATTTTCCAGGAATCCATCTCGATTCAAAGTTTGAGGGCCCTGTACAAGGACAAAGTTGTTTACAACACATAAATCTGGAGAGCTTCCATGTGAACTTGGTTAGGGTTGCATTGTCCTATTGCTACAAACAGATAAGCCCTATTCAGGCATTTATATTATGCGTTTACCCATCACACAAATAACAGAGCACTTGAACATAGCAATATTCATTCAAATAAGGTTATTACCACAACTTTCCCTAAGAGAAACAAAATATTAAGAGAATAGCCCCTTCATTAGAAATACAATCCTAATTATATTGTATTTCAAGCCATAGCTCCAAGACCTTAAATTTTAAAATCTGGCATGTATCCTAAGGGGATGATAAGGATATGCATTTTATGGTTGTTCAGTTTTTAGAATGTATTGATTTTAATTTAAACCGCTTTGTGTGTTAGAAATCTGAAATACCATTTTTAGTCACCAGATGGCAGATTAATAAGTACATTGACTTTTAGTTCATATACAGTAAAACGTTGCATAAAGAGCGCCTCACTTAGAGACTAAATCGCTTAAAGAGCAGTATTTTCTCCAAATGGTCACCTCGTAGAACAACTAAAAACTCGCTTAACAACTAAATCGGGGTTTTCCCACCAGAAGTCACAATCGGTCACTTACCATGGCGGCGGAGGTGCTTTTTCCAAGTGTTTTGCTTAAAGAGCAACTCACTTAAAGAGCAATCCTGTGGAACGCATTATGCTCTTTAAGTGAGGCACCAATGTAGTTTGAAGGCATAACCTGTCTGGCCAGGTTATCCTGCTATGGTAATAGAGTAGACCATACTGCCAGCAACTCAACGCTGAGCGCCAGGTGGTGGTTAACTAACCTAACAACCCTGAGTACTAGCAGGCTTGGCGAAGTTCACAGGGAAGGGTGATGGCCTTCAGCTTTATCAATACTGGCCTGGAGCTGAGGAGGACTTTGCAAGCCAAAAGGGCTCAGGACCAGAAAGTGACTCACAGAGCTGGATCTGTGGTACGGGTGTCACACTGAGGTGTGGAAGGCAGATGAAATGCCGTGGCATTATATTCTCAGGATAGTCTTCATGCTGATCACCATGATGATTGCCAATATTCAGAATTGGATACGGAACAACAACAACAACAAGTTTGAAGCCAAGAGCAAACAGTTTGGCAATGTTATAAGGCTGCCTATCCAGTGGGAGCCTTTATCATGGGTACATCCATCGTTTGTGGCTTGAGGTACTCAAACAAAAGGGCCAGAAAATTGCAGACGCTTACAGCTGCCAACCTTTGATTTAGATTATCAATCTAGCAGCTATTCTGACCCGTGCAAAGCTGCATCCTTTGCTATTTTGCATATAATATGTAATAAAAACCAACTGCTACACTGGAAAATTTATTTTTCTTAAAGCCATGGTGCCTAAATCAGTGAGCAATTCACCTTACGTTCTAAAGCTCATATAGACGTTGGTACCTGCTTCTCATGTCACCTCTACATTTTCCTGGCAGGCAACATTTCAAGTGACACTTCACTCTCCAACCAGCTCATCAGATGTGACAGCAAGGTCATTACAGAATTTTTGTGAGACTATTTTGTAACAACGGTGTTTCTCACAATGCTGCCAAGGACATGGTAGTTACTGAGCAATGTGGCACCCATTGCAGTCCCAGTGCAAAAGTCTTAGGCCACCAGTAGCTGTATGGGGTTTTTCTTTAGCACTGTTTTAATGACCATTGATAATTATAGGAAATTATATTCAAAATTCAAACGCACACCATTTTCAGAACAAAATAGCTTCTTCAGGCAAAAATCCATATGTAGCATGACTTTCCTTCGCTCTAAGCACTTTCTTCTGGGGAAACTGTCCTGAATTCTTCTGAAGTAACCTTCTCATAAATGATACCCAGCTTTCTTGAGCACTTCTCAGAGTTTTTTTCTAGATTTTGTCTGTCTGTCTGTCTTTTTGTCTGTCTAGGTCATCTCATTCTCTGCAGAGGCTAGACCTCTATATAATATTCAGGTCTGGACACTGGGGAGGCCAGTCCATTACTGTCAGTGTTTTATCAACTGTTTTTCTCATTAAATATGATTCTACCGCATTAGAAACATGCTTGGGATTGTTATCATGCTGATAAATAAAACCATTCCCAATCAGACACTTTCCAGAAGGAATAGCATGATGAATTAAAACCTGTCTGTTAGTTTCAGCATTCATCATCCCATCAATATGGATAATATCGTCAACACCACCTGCAGAAATGCAGCTCCAAACCAGGACAGATCCTCCACTATGCTTTATGAAAGGCCATAAACACTCATTCACCCATCTCTCTCCAACTCTTCTCACATATTGTCGACAATTGGACAGGCTAATGTGGCAAGTATTTAGTATGACTTCCCCTTACTCTTGAGCAACAGTAGACAATTGGCTCATGTAAATAAATGGAACAGAGCCCTAATTACTGTCATTGCTAACACCTGCATATGTTCTACTATTGTATGGCAACATGACTGCTATGGAAAAGGTCTTTTACATGAGGTTTGGGCAAAACATGCTTGGGCATTTCATACAATACATATATATGTTGTATGAGTGTAATTCTACTGCATAAAAAATCCCTGTATTTTCTGGTTATATTATAATGAAGAGGCTGAGAAATAATTATATATAGCCATTATATCATTATTTAAATGATATATCATTATTAAAATGTCTGCCTGGACAGACATCCTGCTATGTAAATAGAGTAGACCATTCAGCCAGCAACTCAATGTCAAGTGTATGGTGGCAGTAAATAACCTGACTTCCTAAAGGGGCCAACGGCTATGGGCAGATAGTGGAGTGATGGACCCCTCAGTGGACGAAATGCCACTGGAAACCATCATATTGGGCCCAACGGCAAAATGAGCGGAGGAGGAACTCTGATTCCCAATAGTCATGGAGGTGGAAGAGGCCATGCCAAATGAACTGGCTTTGAAGGCACACTTTGATAATATCCTCAAGGCTGCAGCAATCCATTACAGTCCCGGTGTTAAATCATGCATGTCTGATTTCATATGTGCCACAGGAGATGGCTCTGTGATCATAGTGTGTGGGTCACTTCATGGCAAGCTGGGATCCACCTTAAACAAATTCACACCAATGGCATTTTTCCTGCTTCAGGAAAAAATGCATTCTCGGATACAAGTTGCAGTTGATGATGATTAAAATAACAAATCTAATGGTGGCCTAAGAATTTTTGCACAGTACTGTGTATCATTCTGCTCTCTACAAAGCTTGGTGTTCTTGAAGTTTCTAATCCTATTAGATCTAGGAACTACACTCACCACAAAAATGCTGCTAAACATGAGTTTTGAACAACATTTACAAATATGAATACATTTCTTTATGTTGTGGATTAGTCCAAACTTGTTCTGTGTTCCTGCCGGTAGCTGGCAAAAGGAGTTACCATATGATGAGGACATTCCACTTTGTAAGACCTTGTAAAATTTATAGCAGAGGATTGGCAGCTCATGGCAGGGTCTTAATGAAGCAGTTGAACATGGCAGATATTTTCATTTTGTGGATATCTGCACAAATCAACCGAGTGGAAGGAAAAGAGCTTTACAAAAACTAGGAATAAAAGTATTGGTGTACATCCCATGTGGAGACAAGGATGCATGCTTTAAATGTCACGTTATCAGAAATATCATCCAATTAGGACTTAGATATAAATCCAAATAAATCTGAGAAAGCACTAAATATGATAATAAAATGTTTCCAAATTTTGCCTCAGTAAGGGGAAAAAATAAGAACTGCATTGGAAACTGTTCTAAGCATTAGAGTTTTCAAAAGCATTATTGGAAACAAACAACCCTCCCTGACTACTACTTCTTTGCTTCCTCTTTTACCCTATCAGGTGTTGAGGGAAACCTCCCTGACACATCCAGTTAAATAAATCTCAAGCAGAAGAAAGAGGAAGGTCTTCCATTGACAGCTTGGAGAGTCACTTGCCATATATTGTAGAAGGCAGAGGCTGCCACTGATCTATAAATATTATATAATGTCCAAAATACAAATTCCGATCAAGGTGACACCTTTATTAAGTCAACTTTGTTTTTTAAAAGGCACTAAACTTTGTACAAGCTTTTGAGATTAGCAATAGGGATGAGCGCTAGCACCAAAATTTGGATTCAGAATTCATATTCAGAATTACAGCCTTTCTGATTCAGACTTTGAGATTTTAAAAATTTGGGGCTTCCAGATATCTAGAACTCCATAACATTTAATATGACTACTACTTCTGCTGCTGCTGCTGCTACTGCCATATCATCATCCGATTACAGGCGATCATCATGGAGATCAGCCATGAAAACTGTCCTGAGAATATAATGCAGTGGCCTTTCATTTGCCTTCTGCATCGCAGCATGACCCCTGCACCACTGATCCAGTTCTGTGAGTCACTTCCTGGTCCTAAGCCTTTTTGGCATGCAAAGTCCTCTTCAGCCCCAGGAAAGTATTGATGAAGTTGCTGCCCTCCATCAAGATGGATTCAAGTGGGATTTAATCCACTTGAGGAACATTACCCTTCCCTGTGGATTTTAGCACTCAAGGCTGAGTTAGGGTTGTCAGGTTAGTTAACTGCCACCTGACGCTCAGCGTTGAGTTGCCGGCAGTATGGTCTACTCTATTATCATAGGAGGATAACCTGGCCAGACTAGCAATATGGCTACTACAAAGTCATTATTTTGCCCTTTAAAACAGCAATTTGCAACATTTTCAGGCCGCGTGCCTGATCACACCTTCTGGGTAGCTGATCAGGCCGGTCACATGGTTCCTCCCACCCAGAAGCAGAAGTAAAACGTGTGGCATGCATGCACAAAACACATTTTACTTTCGCTTCCGGGAGCGGTGAGGGCGCAGGGGCCAGGATTAATTGGCATCGGGGGCCGGGTCTGGCCCATGGTCCATAGGTTGTGAATGCCTGCTTTAAAACAAACCAACAGGCAAAGCACTTTAAAGGATTTCCCTGTGTCCCCTGTGGTTGAGCCAAACAAAAAGAGTGCACACCAACAGCCAGCGGTATCTAGGTATTAGGAAAGGATTATAATAGATGTATTAACTCAGTCCTGAACAGTGGGAATGCCAGCAGGAAATGTCAGCAGCATTGGGAAAGCAGAGGACAGATCACACTGGAAGTGAGCGAATACTCCGGGCAGCACCGGGAAGCAGACTGGACAGCAGGTATCCCATGGTAAGTAGGAACTGTGCCAACAGTATTGATCAGTAAGTGAGCACAATTATGGAGTAGGAATCATAACAAAGAGACAGGAGAGGACAGCAGACTGATGAATGGCATATCTAGTACAGGGAGCAGAGTGTGCCAGTCTCTTTAGAAACCCAGCAATGGTAGGTTGACCTTAAAGAAAAGAAGCTGTCCCACAAATCCAGGTTCTGTGCATAAGTTAAGTGGTGTTGACCAACAATGTCCATTACCTGAGAAAATGCTTTCTCATTGGGTACACCAGTTGGTGGACAAGAGAGAAATCTCATTGCCACCTTGACCAGACCTCCACAAGCAGATTCATTTTTAGCCCAGTTGACACATGGAATCAGCTTATCTTGATTGGCAGACCTTCGGCCTTTGCTTCCATCATAACCTACTTCTAGATTGGTGTCTCTAAAGCAAGGGGTGGCCAACCTTTTTGTGCCATGGGCCAGACCACACCCCCTCAGACAGATGTGCCAGCCAGAGACATGGCTCCTTCCACCACTTTTGGTGGGAGCAGCGGTGGTGGCGTGTGCATTCATGATGCATTTGTGCCATGCTTTTGCCATGTTTGGGGCACTTCCAGTGCATTTTTGCCACATTTGGGGGGGTTCTGGTATGTTTTCACCACGTTTTTGGTGCATTTTGGGTGCTTCCACATCAGAAGTGCCCAAACCGGCCAAAAAGTGGCAAAAATGCACCAGAAGTGCCCCAAATGCAGCAAAAACACCGTAAAAATGTTCCAGAAGTGTCCCATATGCATCATTTTCACTACTTACACTGCATCCAGTGGTGGTGGGAGCAAGGCTGACACATTTTTGCTATTTTCCCATGCATGCATTTTCTGTGGGTTTCTGCCATTTTTGCCGCGTTTGGGGCATTTCCAGTGCATTTTTGTCACATTTTTTTGCACATTTGGGGTGCTTCCAGGGCATTTTTTGCTATGTTTTTGGCACTTTTGGGGTGTGGAAGTGCCAAAAACGTGCCAAACATGCTGTTTTCAGTGCTTCTGGCAGAGGTTGGGTCCTCACCATGGGCCTGATTAATCTGCGCTGAGGGCTGGGTCTGGCCTGCGGGCTGTAGGTTGGGAACCCCCATTCTAGAGGACAGACCCCTGCCATATTTGTCAAGACAAAATCTTGCCCTATTTTTTGCAGGGAAGAGGGACTTGCACTCCTATTGCACAGACAGGCATGCCTTTAGGGAATTTTTCCTTTCCCCTTTTGTATGTAACTATCTGTGCTGTTGTATGGCTCACAACAAAAATTGATTCTTTCTACTGTTTGATTTCCTATATTAACTGGAGCACATGGGAAGAATCTCACATATTCAGTAAGTTTCCTAAAAGCCAGGAATGGAGGGAGAAGACATTTACATGAGTCCTGCACATAAGTTAGTCTGGTATATTCCCTGTATCTGGTTAAGTTGAAAGCTTTATGAACAAAAATATTTAAAAAGATGGCTTCATCCCATTCTCAAATGTTCACTACTTTGGTGAAGAGTGAGCTATTTAACACGTAATAGGACCTTTCATGTGCTCCTCATTTAGTTGGAAGCAGACAGCCTGAAATTATGGGGCAGAAAATTACCTAAATTTAGTGCATTTTTAAAAGGTTACATTTAAGTTTCTTTTGTGATTAGAGCATTTTATGGGAAAGTTGTGGTGGTGGGGTTCATCTTGAAGGTTAAAATTCCTGCAGCTGTTATTTTTACTTGAATAAAACCGAAAGGCAAGTAATCACAACATGAAGGTCAGATCAATGAATCTGGAAAGGTGTTTTGAATGGGGCATCGGGGAAGTACATCTTATTGTAAATTATTCAGACACTAATAGTTAATTCAACAAATGTCTGTATTATTTCTTTGTTATGAAGGAAAATGTATGCTGCAATTGAGGCCCCCTTGAAAGAGGCACAACTGCATCCAACATTACTGTAAAAGTTCCTAATTGGATTTTTTGAAACTATATCTCCTGTTTAGTGATGGCGAACCTTGGCACTCCAGGTGTTCTTGAAGTTCAATTCCCAGAAGCCCTGATCAACAGGAGTGCTGACTTGGACTTCTGGTAACTGAAGATCAAGAACACCTAGAGTGTCAAGGTTTGGCATCACGGTCCTGTGTTTAAGACTGGACAGCTGAGCAAATCTTGCATAGAATGAGTCTGTGCTGAATGTTTGGGGACCTGTTCACCTATGTTGTTTACACACTGTTGAGTTATACACTCTTCTTCTTCTTCTGCCATATCCGATTCTAAATATTGTTGATCATAATGGCGATCAGCCTTGAAGACTGTCTTGTGAATATGATGCCGTGGCCTTCCATTTGCCTTCCGCATTGCAGCATGACACCCGTATCACTGATCCAGTTCCACGAGTCACTTTCTTCTCCTGAGCCCTTTTGGCACACAAAGTCCTCCTCAGCTCCAGACCAGTATTGATGAAACTGCTGCCCTCCATCAAGTTGGATTCAAGTTGGATTTAATCTATTTAGGGACCATCATCCTTCTCTGTGAACTTCACCAAGGCCGCTAGTCCTCAGGGTCGTCAGGTTAATTACTGCTGCCTGATACTCAGCGTTGAGTCACTGGGAGTATGGTCTGCTCTATTACCATAGCAGGATAACCTGGCCAGACTGTCAGTTATAGGTTCACTAACAGAAATTAGACCTGGATTATATCCTCTTTGCCAACTGCTAGTGTTAAATGAACTGGGTAGTTTAGGATCATATAAAAAGTTCATTGAATGGGATTCTGCACATTTTATAACTCCACCTCCATTTTTATCATGCTCATTGCCCCAAATGTTGCTATGGCTGATGAAATCTCCAAATAGAAAGTGTGTGCATTGGTTCTCCATATTACAGTACTTTTAGAAGCAGAATCATATATTAGATGATTTATAAATTGACATTAGTATACCTGTATATGCAATCTAATTGGGTTGCCTTCTTCAGTGTAGTCTTTTGAGAGGACTAGAATACTTAATTTTACCAAAATGGCACTTCCATATTGTTTGTAGGGCCTCTCAGCAACAAGATATATCTCAGGAACCTTTGGTCAACACTGATCAGTTCCTCTGTGATTTTCCTGGACACAAAGGATGTCATATTTTCATGGCAAAGTGAAGCTAAGAGTTCTTGTTTGGATGAAAAGTTGTCCTCTACATTAATAGAAATGACAGTCATTTGTGATCCTATAGAAGGACTGTTAGGTCAACAGGAATTTTACAGTACCTGTACAATGCTTCTGGAGAGGAAGGATTAGTTGGCTGCATGCTATTCCCCAGGAGTTGCCCAAGTATACTCACAATGATTTTCACCCTTTGGGGATCCTACTTCTATGTTCCTCTGTGCATACTTAGGATGGAGTGACCCCCTACTTTACTCCAGATCACTAAGATGTTGTGGGCATGTTGTGGTCAGTCATTCCTTCACCTATCAGCTCTTTCCAATAAGACAAGTGAAGCAGAAACTTAAACTTCATTTAACTATTCTCTATATTACCTTGGATAACTTGGAATCATTATTCAGTGAGGAGTCTGCACAATGGTAGACATCTCCAAGATGACATTCCACACATGTGAATGGACCTGGGAAATCAAGTCTATATGCATGCATTTTTTAGCCATTTAGATATCACATCACCCGCTGGCTAGGCAGACCATGACGTGTGCCCTCCACTTTCACCCTGCCCAAGGGATCTGATGGATGCATGTATTTGTCCCCTCATTCCAAAAAAAAAAAAATCTTACCTTGGCCTTCCTTCTTTCCCTTTCACTAATACATATTTTATCACCATATTCCTCTGAAGACAGGTTTTTTTTATTAATCCCTTTTAAAAATTTAAATCACTTGTTAATTCATCATTTATTGCTATGTTCCATATCACTTTAAACCACTTATCCAATTCAAATGCACAATCCTCTTTCCATTTTTGAACAATAACCAATATCAAAGCTAGTTATAATAGTCATTTCTTTCTTATTCCATTCTATCTGTTTATTTCCAAAGTCCATTAATAATGCTATTTTAGGACACAGCTCCAATTTGGTAGACAATAGTTGACTGATTTCCAAAAAAAACCCCTCTTTTCCACATTTTCTTTATGTGGATTTTCATTTGTACGGTGACGTTTTAAAATCTATTTAATGAGAACTGAAAGGAAACCAAAGAAATTCAGGAATATTGGGGTTTTTGAGCAAACCATTAATTTTAAAAGACGTCCAACATTTGCCTCCACAAAGTACTGCTTTGCTTTGACTCTCTACACCACTTAGACAGGAACAGATGATGAACCTGCCATTCCTTCATTTCTTCCATCCTATCTCTATTCAGCCTAGAGTGGTGTTGGGGGTGGGGGCAACTAGAGCAGCCTGCCCCAAAAGCAACGCAGCAACCATTCTCTATTCTTCACCCACTCCTTGAGACTGACATGGCCCTGCTGCTGAATAGTTTAACAGGAAGAGTTCATTCCTGGGTCTGTACTTTCCCAGCCACTAACCAGCTGCCACTGCCTGTCATTATCTTGCAAGGTGGGGGTGGTGCTTCAAAGCAGTTCCCAAACAGTGTGATGGGGTGGAAGTAACCCACCCAGGTCAATATTCTGAGTTGTATTTGGGTGTGTATGGGTGTGTACGGATAAAGTGCCATCTGGAATCTGGAGTCACAAAGACCAGAGGCCAACAGGCAAGGGAGAAAACCCTTAGACACCCTGCTTTGTTCAATCATGTAACAGTTAATCCAGATAAACAAGACAACCTTGGAGCAAATGCCGGTTATCATGCATATCCATTGCTTTATCTAAGCAGAACTGGGGGGGAAGGATAGAAGCACTGTAAATAACAGCTTTGGATTGGCTTCTCAGTTTGGCTAAAACAGAAAGAGAGCCATCCCCCCACCCACACAGTTCTACTTAGATAAAGCGCACACACACACCACCCAAAAGTTTTTTTAAAAATTTGTAAAGCTGCTTCCAAAACAGCCTAACTATTTGGCATAGCAAAGTCTGCAGCTGTTACTCCTCTGCTTCCACTGGCTCCCTTTGTATGTGTGTGTGAACAGTAATTCAACATTATTTTTTCATTTCAAATGTTCTTAGTCCCCATCCATTCCGCTGTTTGTGGTCCATTGCCACAAGGATATTCTGTACTAATCTGGGGCTTGGTAATTGCCGCCAGTTGCTACATAAATAAACGGGGCAGTTTGCATAGAATTGGACTGAAACTGCCACAGAATCTTAAAGCTACATGTTGTTCATTTAAAATGAAATGTTTATAAATCATGGGTTGAAAATATGCAACACCAAAAATTAAAACCATGTAGCAGTGGACGTTCTGCGAGTTCACTTTCCTCTACATTTGCTCTTTGCTACTCATAGGTTACCCCTAAAGCTCAAATTCTGTCAGCACACTGAAATGTGCTACAAATCCCATAATTCTTCACTCTAGGAGTTCTACCTGACAGGCAGCCAGCTAGGTTTCCCTTCCTTGAAAACCAGTCATGTCCAACTCTAGAGGGCAGTGCCCATCTCCATTTACGCAGTGTTTTCCAACCTTTGGTTTTTGGACTGACTTAGGCTTCTGGGAAATGAAGTACCCCTGTGGAGTATGTGCCCCATATTGGGAACCACCAGTTTATAGCCAAAGAGCGAGCACTGTCTGCTTCTACAGACATTTCCATGGTCATGTGGTAGGCATGCTGTTACTTCTCCCATCGAAGCAGTACCTATTTATCTACTTGCAATTTCTTGCTTTCAAACTGCTAGGTTGGCAGGAGCTGGGACAGGCCATAGGAGCTCACTCCAGTGTGCAGCACTCTTGTCTCGAACTGCTGACCTGCCAACCTTTCGGCAGTCAAGCTCAGCTTCTTAGGCTTTGTGGGTTGGCTAGCATTGGGGCAGCTTCCTTTATGAATAGAAAACTTAGGCACACAGTGCCTTCCAACTTAGAATGCCTATGTATACTGAGACTTCCTGAGATGGTCACAATTGGTCACAGCAAACTTTATGCAAACACCAATAAGATTCTGGCCCCTGTGTGCAGCAAGGAGGCATGTCAGTTGCAGCTACAAATTCCACATCAGCAGTGAAAAATTTGGGTGGCTTTGAATAAATTAGTTCAACTCTTTGACTATAAAATGGAAAGAACACTGAGCTATTTTGCTGATCATTTGGAGGATAGCTTGGTGCAGTGTCATTTGTGACATTACGTTATATAGGGTGATGTGCCTAATGGTTGGGACAAAAACATTCATGGTGGAGAACAGGCACCTGCACCTCTTTCTGCACTCCCTTCTGTCTAAATTTTCTCCAGATTCGACAGTTTGGTTGCAAAAAGGCACTTTATTCTTTCATTTTAAAAGAGCCCTGGTGGTGCAGTGGTTAAATTGCTGTACTACAGCCAAAACTGCTGATGTCGTGAGTTTGATCCCAATGGGCTCAAGGTTGACTCAGCCTTCCATCCTTCTGGGGTCAGTAAAATGAGTACCTAGCATGGGGTACACAGAACGAACCTCCTCAAAAATTGTGGTATTTTGTACCCTGGGCAATGGCCACCTTGTGCCAGCTAACCTTTCTCACACTGGGTCAGATGAAAGGAACTATGGAATGTACTCACCAAAAGGTGGCTTCATTTTGGCAGTTTCATGTCTTTACAGAGGAAGAAATACCCAGCATGTTGGGGGCAAGATGCTAATTACGTTGTGAACCACCTAGAGAGTCCACTAGGCACTATGGTGGCAGTGTATAAGTGTAATTGCTATTGCTAATTTGCTACCATGCTGCCAAAACCTGATGGTGAGACAACAGCAGCAAAACCATACAACCCCTGCATTTTTTACTTTAAAACAAGGTGTACATGTAAACCCGATGGACTAATTTTTTTCAGCCCAATGGGTGGGGAAATCCTAGGAAGGGGCATGGTTCAGGAATTCAGTTAGAAAAAATGGGAAAGGAAGGAGCTGTTGTTCCTGTGGAGGATGATGATAAGGCCCTTGCCACCTTGGTTTACGTAGTAGACTTTGCATGGGGACAGGGCACAGACACTGGAAGAGCCAATCTACACAACAATTTTTTGCATTTGCCTTTGATTGTGGGATTTTAGAGACTGTATATGTGAAGCTGATTCCTCTATGTTACGGAGGTAAATATATCTTGGATTTTGTTCTCATTTGATTTCAAATATATATATTTTAATTATGTCATTTGTCAAACAATTCCCGCTCTGGTATTGGTGAAAAGAACTCGGGGTATGCAAATTGTAGTATCCAGTTTTGGTATAACATTGTTGTTGTTTTGTTAATACAGTATACAG
The DNA here is from genome assembly GCA_035047345.1 of Bradypodion ventrale. Taxonomy (NCBI): domain Eukaryota; kingdom Metazoa; phylum Chordata; class Lepidosauria; order Squamata; family Chamaeleonidae; genus Bradypodion; species Bradypodion ventrale. The sequence goes on from JAWDJE010000005.1 coordinate 206,892,445, forward strand.
GTAAGCATATGTATCAAAATACAGTGGTACCTCGCATAATGAACGCATTGCATAGCGAAAAATTCGCATAACGAAGCATTCCTTATGCAAGGGCGATACCCCGCATAACAAAAAAAATTGTTCGTTATGCAGGGGTTTTTGTAACCAGGGTATACCTGCTCAATGGAAACCCCGGTTAGCGAACTTTTTCCCCGTTATGCGGGGTATCTCCCATAGGGAACCACATAACAAAAAAAAATGCATAGCGAAGAGCTCCATAGAATGGAGTTTCTTTTCATTATGCAGGATTCTACTGTATTTGTAAAGTTTGCCTTTGCAATACTCATTTAAATATATGTAAATAGAGATAGCCCCATAGAACCCCAGGGTGTTACATATGTTCCTCAAGGGATACAGTTAGCTCAGAGTTGTTGTTTCTAAAATAACTGTTTCATCTTTCAGCTTTTGATTAATCTGTGGTGCTATTTTTAATTTGACTCATTTGCGATGCAATTGTGTAATTGTTATTTCAAGAGTGGGGTATAATATGGCTTTAATCTCCATCTCTTTACATGCTATTGTTTTTGGTGTGGAAGTTTTGCAAACTGCTTCCTGACCTGAAAGGGAATTTTAATATATTATTCTAAACTACTGGTTTCCAACTGTGGGTCCCCAGATGTTTTTTGGCCAGCACAGTCAATGGTGAAGGCTGTTGGGAGCTGTAGTCCAAAAACATTTGGGGACCCAAAGTTGGGAATCTAAACAAATAATAAATTGGACAATATGCATCTTGCAAACATTTTCGACATTCAGTGCCGTGTCTATTTTGCATGACCAAGAAAGAGTTCCTATCATATGCCACCATGCTATATTTTAGAGCTGTAAGATGTCACAGGATTAATTGTTGCTGCTATAATGCATTAGAGCAGGGGTGCCCAAATTATGGTCCACAGGATGGATCTGGCCCCTGACACCAATTCATCCAGCCCGCGCTGCCCTTGTCACTCCTGGAAGCAGAAGTAAAACTGCTCACGCATGTGCAGAACACTGCCATAAATGCACCTGTGGCTGTCATAAACACATTTACGACAGCTGTAGGTGCATTTATGGCAGCATTCTACGCATGTGCAGGTGCATTATACTTCTGCTTATGGTGAGAGGAACCATATGACTGGCCCAATCAGCTGTCTGGGGGTGTGATCAGGCCCGTTGCCCAAAAGGTTTGAGCACCCCTGCATTAGAGTGTTATTTTCCTGGAAGAAGAAGAACAAAAACAACAACAACAACAACAACAAGAGAAACAGGTATGGCAGTTTTAAATGTTTGGCAATTCTAATCTTACGCCAGAGAAGAGAGGACTAGGTTTTTTGTTTTGTTTTTTGGAGGAGGAAAGAGTTACATATATAAACTGATAAATGACAAGACACTTTCTAGTCAGAACTCTAACACATAGCAAGCCATCTGCAAAATAATGGTGTTTATTGTTAAAGACTGCACATGCAAAGCAAGACATGATAAAGTTGCACAATTAATTCATAGTCACTATGTAAAAACTATAATATGCAAGCATCCAAGAGTCCATGAGAGCATCAAGTAGAGAAGGCGTTAAGAACCGAGTTAAGATCTTGAGGGATTTTCAGATCGAAACTGACAAGTACCTTGAGTACAATGCACCAGACATAACAGTAACAGACTGAAGAAATGTCGGGAAAATTGACAGTACAATTCAGCGGGTTGCCAGAATTGAAGATAAAGAGTTGGAAAAATTAACAAAATACAGAGACCTGGCCATAGAAATAACTCAATTATAGATGAAACACACCTCAGTGGTTCCTATAGTCGTTGAGGCATTGGGAACAATGCTGAAGAATTTCATAAATTGTTACAACCAACTTCTGAAATGACACCAGAGCTGCAAAAGAGTGTGATATTGAAAACAGCAGATACATTGCATTGCTATTTAACAGATACAGTACTTAGATTTAGGTTAAAATTTTATCTGTTAAAAAAACACCAGGCAATATTATTGTAATATTGTTTCAATCAAATCAATCAATCAATCAATCAATTTTAATTTGTACCCCGCCTTTCTCAGCCAAGGCCGACTCAAGGCGGCAAACAACATATTCATACAATATAACAATAAAGTAATAATACAAAAGTACAGCGAATTCAAAATACAGTTCAATACAAAGTAAGCATAATATCAAAATACAAAAATACACAATATAGTTACATCATAAAAATAGAGTAAATATAAGAATAATACAATGAACCCAGCGTAGCAAGACCCCCATGTCCACTGGAAAAAGTTGAAGGAGCTACCACTCCCCCTGACAGCTCGGGGGAAGGAGCTCCGCACCTCGGCCACGGCAGCAAAGGCGGCCACGGCAGTCCAGATTGATCCCAGGGCGACAGCAGCTGCAAGGGCGTCGGCGAAGGTCTTCACGCCGGCATTGGCTCCAGCCAGGACAAAAAAGGGAGTTAGTCCCAGGAGCAGCAACGGCAGAGGGGCACCAATCGAACCCCGCCAGGCTCGGTGGTGGCTGGAGTGGCTTTTGAGGGTGGTGGAAAGGCACCCAGGTTCCGCTCTTTCTTTACCAGCTGGCCACTGGTTGAAAACCCCGCTGGGCTCAGCGATGGCTGGAGTAGCTTTTGAGAGCGGTGGAAAAACAAACGGCTCCCGAGGGCATTCGAGACTGCCCTCAGGGGCCGCTCATCCTCGACTTTGTTTTGTAGGTTGTGGTTGTGGTGGTGGTGATGTTGATGATGATGATGATGATGATGTTGATCACAATGATGACGACGATGATGACGACGATTCCCAAAATTTTGGCCAACAACACAGCTCAAGGTAATAATTACAAATTTTTATTCTATTATTCCTTCCTTCAATCTTTTTTAAAATGGGCCCTATGTAGCAGCTCCTACCAACCTAGCAATTTGATAGCAAGAAATTACAAGTAGATAAATATGTACTACTTTGGTGTCAAAGGTAACAGTGTGCTGTGCGCTTCAGCATTTAGTCAGAAACTTTTGCAGACACAGATGGTGCTGGCTGTTTGGTTGTAAATGGAGATGAGCACCAAACCCCTAGAGTCGGAAATGACTGGCTTTCAAGCAAGGGAGACCTATCTAGTGGTGGACCTTTGCTACCAGAATCATAAAATAAGGAAAAACTTTGTTGTTCAGTCGCACAGTTGATTCCGTCTCTTTGCGACCCCATGGACCATTGCCCTCCAGGCACCTCTATCCTCTACCATTCTCCTCATCCTGCCCAGCCCTGTGCCTACTGTGTCCACGATGCCATTTAGCCATCTCATCCCTGGCCGTCCCCTTCTTCTTTTGCCCTCCACCTTTCCCAGCATTAAAGCCTTCTCAAGTGAATCCTCCCTTCTCATTTGATGTTCAAAGTACTTCAGCTTCATCTTTGTTATTTGTCCTTCTAAGGAGCAGTCGGGGCTAATCTCTTCTAATATTGACCTATTTGTTCTCCTCGCTGTCCAGGGGACTCTCAAAACTCTCCTCCAACACCACATCTCAAAGGCGTCTATTTCCTAGGAAAAACTAGGAAGAAGGTAATCTCATTGTAGCTCCTTATATGTTCCCACAACTAGTTCCAATGAGCTAGGAATCTGCTCAAGACTGGCATTCAGGTGTCACACTAAGTTGTAGGGTGAAAGTGACAGGAAGAAAGTGGCTAAGAGTACAACACTTGATTTAGAGAGTCAAGAAAATATATATTTTTGTTATATTTTCAAGGGTAACTGAATGACTTTCCTTGTCAGTTCTGAAGGACAATAAAAGAGGCAAAATGTGGATTTAGAGTTGGATGAGCTTGGGGTTTTTTATGGTTCAGCTTGGTTTCTGTCTTTTATTTATAGCCATTCTGCATTTTCCCTAAACAAATAAATAAAAGTAAATGTGGAAAACAGAAATGGCATGAGGAAAATAGTGTGGTGAGCTGCTCCAAAGACACAGTTTTGCGGCTTCAGGCAGTCACAGCAAGAAATTACCTCATCAACTGTTTTGCTTACACTTAGGATAAAATACAAAAAAAATCACAACCACATGGATACAGAGGGTGTAAAAATACATACACACTTTAAGAAAGGAAAAAACTATTAAAATTGTAATATTCAATATATACCGATTACAAAAGATAAATACAAGTCATGTTTGACTTCTGCATTTACAAGAGATGCTCAAAGTGGTTACCATCAGCATCTAGAAACTTCTGATTATGGTGAACTACTGCTTGAGCAAAGTTGACCAAAATGCCCCGGATCTTCCCTTACGCACATTACGCACAGTACCATGCGTCCCAAATTTATCATTAATGCGTGCAATTGTTAGGAGGTTTTGTTGCATACTCGCACCCTCATTGATGTCTTATTTCTACAACATTCTTGAATTTCAAATACCACTTCAAAATGCTCTTGCGCTCCTCAAACAACTGTTATCCTGCCATTTTCTTTGATTGCCCTGACTGTCGCAATGTGATGCTAGCATTCGTTCTTTTGAGCAAACGTCGTGCTACACATTACTACCATAATTCAATTCAACTTCAACAAGTAAGACATAGGTAACATCTCTATGTCTTTCTTTTTGAAGTTGAATTGAATTATGGTAGCAATGTGTAGCATGCTGATTGCTCAAAAGAATGACATAGGTAACATCTCTGGGGTACACAGAAAGAGCCTCCTCGAAGACTGTGGTATTTTTGAACCAACAGTACTCTGGTAACAGCAACTTTGTGTTGCCGGCTAATCTTTCTCACACTAGGTCAGGCACACTGAACTACAGAATGGATTCACCAAAATGTGCCTTCATTTTGGCAATTTCATATCTGGCCTAGGCGTCAGCGTCATCGGAGGTAACATCTCTTAAAATGTGTCATGGAAAAGCCCTGTTCTAACTGTGCTTTTCCCTGATTCCTGTAGCCACTTAATTACCTAGTACTTCAAGATGGAGAATTTCATGTGTAGGAGTTCCTGTATATGAAATTCCAGTGAGAGGCAAAAGAATGTAAATTAATTCCAATTCGCTTGAAGTCCCCACGTGGGAAGGCTGATATCAGGATAATAAAACCACTGTGCAAGGAACTGCTCACACTCTTTCACCATGGACCAGCCATGGGAGGGCCTCACATAGGGTGATTGTGAGTCAGTTAAGGCCAGAGTGCCTAGATAACCAGTTAAATTTTCTTTATTTTTGTATGTACTCTGAATGACTACATTGCAAGTTTGCTTCTTTATTCTAAACTCATTTTCTTAATTTACTTAATAAACCTTATTAACCATAGACCCTTTGTGTCTATTGAATTGGGCCTGGGGGTTGACTGGACCTTGCAGAGGCCACATCTATGCTACTGTTGTGTATGGAATATAATGTGCCTTTAAGTAATGTAACCACTCGAATGAGTGGATGTAACAATCCCTAATAGCAACACTGTAACCTTCTGTATGAGGACGCGAGCTAGTGACCACTGGGGGCAGTAGCGAGCGCCCAGCTCACATGGTACCAATTCTCCAAATACCTACAGCCGCGGGAAGATTTCCGCCACTACCTCACCTGGACAAGAACGGCGTGACTGAGGGTGACGTCAGGCAGACAGTAGCCAATAAGCTACCGAGGAGCCACATTCAAATGTATAGCCACTGTATATATTGAGCTGTTTGTCCGCCATTACCACATGTTCCCCCTGACCATCATGCAATAAAGATGAGTTAAGCCAGACTTCGGCTGTTTCTATTGTCTTGGTTCTTGAACACTAAAGCTACCTAATTCTGATTCCCTGAACCTTTGCCAGCCTGGGCCAAGCGGAGCCAAGGGGAATTCATAAGGGGGTTGCCCCACAGAGGAGGAGGCAGATGCTGCTGGTAAGAAGGCAAATGATGAAGTGTGACAGGAAGGCATGATTAAACCCCTCCCCCCTGAAAGAGGGTAAATATCATGACAAAATGTGTATACATTTTTGACACCCTTTATCCTTTCTGCAGCTCCCTGTTCCTGAACACAAAGGCTTGGTTACATACAAAAACATGAACTCTGCAACAACCTGTGGCCCCTCTACAACAGGCAGGGGCCACAAAGCAAAGCCCTCCAAATATCATTGCCCTTTAACTCCTAGCAACTCTGACCAACATAGCAAATAATAAGAACATGGGGAGCTGCAGTCCAACAGTATCTGGAAAAAGAGAGCCCTGGTGGCGCAGTGGTTAAATTGTTATACTGCAGCCAAAATGTTGCGAGTTCGATCCTCACAGGGTGGCCTGTGAGTCAAGATTGACTCAGCCTTCCATCCTTCCAAGGTTGTTAAAATGAGTACCCAGCATGTTTGGGGCAAAATGATAATTACCTTATGAACCACGCAGAGATTGCACTAAATGCTATTGGGCAGTCTATAATTGTTATTGCTAATTGCTAAAACTACACATGGTTCATCTCTATATCAGAGGTTCTCAACCTGTGGCCCATGGGCCGAATGTGACCCACAGCAACATTTCATATGACAACCCACCCCACCCACCCCCGCCTACACCACACCGGGAAGTGCCATGTGATGGAGGAAAAGCAAAATGGCCATCGGGCCCCCAAAGCTGTCTGAGGGAGCGTGTCCCAGCCCCCGGCTTTGAAAGGTTGAGAACTCCTGCTTTATATTGTAGCATGCATACGTTTACTAACATTTTTAAAGCAAAATAGGGACCTATTGGTAAGGCTGTCTTACTAAAGACGTGTAACCTGTAGATAAGAACATATGAGCATAGTGACTTAACCATTATACAACTCTGCCTCTCCAGTTTCAGAGGAAAAGTTGAAAGAGTGCAGCTTAGTTCACAACCAGGGCCTAATACATTCCCATTATCAGATACCAGAATGCACCCCTCTGCCTTGTAATAGCTGCAGCAAGAACCAGTTTTTAATGCCATTTATTCCCTGCAGCCCAAAGGCGGTTTAATGTGCTTTGTGCAAGCACATCTGCTGCAAAGTACTCTTTCACCCCACTAAAAAAACGCTGTGCTGTTTGCTTAGGTCTATTACGCAAGGACCTCTTTAAACATTTGCTCAAGATCTGCTCAAGAAGGGAGTATGCCCAATGTACCAATGCTGTATGCACAGCTCAGATCTTTCCTGTTTTGAAATGATAACAAGACTAATTCTGGCTTAAGCAGCTTTGGATATATACCTTTATTAAAAACAGGATATACAAAAAAACAGCAACTGAAATGAAGGAAGCAGAACATTTTCCCTACGCTTGGGAGGCTTGAAATGATTATACAGTACAGAGAAATCATGGATGGTCACCAATTGACTATCTGCGGAGGAAGGTGAAAAACCTCCTTCTTTCACACAGCATGATAGAGCTTGTTGGCTGAAGGTGGCAGAACCATAGTAGTACTTCTTTCAGTGCAAAGTTCATCCCACAGGATAGCTTGAAGGCCGTTGGACTGTAGCTGAACTCTTAGCTGCCAAAAGCAAGACCAACTGCCCAAAGCCTCGGTTAGTGACCCCCTCCCAGATCTGAAAAAAGTAACTTTTTGTAATAACCTGACCAGAATTTGCCATTTGGCATTGCCCCCCCCCCCCCCCCCGCAAATTTCATCCTCTCCTTTTTTGGTCTTCTGGTTAGCAGCAGATTGGATGCAAAATTGCTGGTTAACCATGCAATAACTCTCTTCTGAACTAGTATTTCTCTGAATTTGCCTTATTCTGCACAAGGAGCCCAGAAAATAAATCTTCTGACCCACGAAGGCTTCCAGATATTCCCAGTTTAGGATCCCAATTCACTTCTTCTGAATATCTCACAAATAAGGTTACCAAATCAGTTATGTCCAGTTAAAATGTAAGTGCTTTAGACTCATTTCACATAGAAATGATAAAACTTTCTCCTCCACCACCGAGATGACTTGTCCAGTGATGTGCCTCCCCTGCCTAGGGGTAGAGTCTGACAATTCTTGGGAGACCTGGCTACCCAGTTGACAGTTGACCAGCCTCTCATCAATTGAAAGATGCTAAGTGTGGCTAATACGATGAATTAAAATTCCCATTCTAAAAGTTTGCTTTTATCTCCTAGTCATCTAGATGAGAATTCAGATACACCTGCTATTGCAGAGTTAATCCAGCAAATGGAAGAAAGAAACACAAGATGAAAGAAAATATTCATTTTAACTGTCACTTACCCAGCTTGGGATCTCATGGACATCCGCGGATAATCGCCCAGCCGCTCTGTTCCGGGTTACCAGATCTCTCCTTGGCCGAGAGGGGCCGGTGCCCAGTTGGAGGGTTCGGCTGAGGTTTTTGCAGACTATCTGGTGGAGAAAATCGCTCGGATTCGCTCGGGGTTTAATCCTGGCATGGATGGGGAGGGTCCAGAGGGGGTCAGAGCTCAGTCTGGCAGTGTTGTGTGGGATTGGTTCGATCCAGTTGTCCCTGAGGAAGTGGACAGGCTTCTTGCAGCTGTTTGCACCACCTCCTGCCCTTTGGGTCCCTGTCCCACTTGGTTGGTGAAAGCCTCCAAAGGGGTGACGGGAGGCTGGGTCGGGGCTATAATAAATGCTTCATTGCGGGAGGGGGTGTTTCCTGCACCTTTAAAACATGCTCTGGTGCGCCCCCTCCTGAAGAAACAATCTCTCGACCCAGCAGTTCCAGCTAATTATAGGCCAGTTTCCAACCTCCCTTTCTTAGGGAAGGTACTGGAGAAGGTGGTGATGTGGCAGTTGCAGGGGGTCCTGGATGAAGCGGATTATCTGGACCCCTATCAATCGGGATTCAGGCCTAGATATGGTACTGAGACTGCATTGGTCGCACTGGTTGATGACCTCTTGCGGGAGTGGGACGGGGGTCATCCATCCATCCTGGCTCTTCTGGATCTCTCAGTGGCCTTCGATACCGTTGACCACGGTATTCTTCTGGAACGGCTCAAAGGTTTGGGGATCGAGGGCACTGTGCTGTCCTGGTTTTCCTCATTTCTGGAGGGTCGTACCCAGTCGGTGTGGTTGGAGAGTGAGAGGTCCAGCGCTAGGCCCCTACTGTATGGGGTGCCTCAGGGCTCGGTGCTCTCTCCTCTCCTATTTAACATATACATGAAGCCGTTGGGCGAGGTTATCCATTCCCATGGGGTAAGGTATCATCAGTATGCTGATGATACCCAGTTATATATCTCGGCCCATGGGGACCCCAGTGATGCAGTCAATGTCCTATCCAGATGTCTGGAAGCGGTTGGGGTCTGGATGGGGGACAACGGGCTACAATTGAATCCCTCCAAGACTGAGTGGCTTTGGATGGGGGGTCCTGCGTTATCCAGGGAGCTGCCAACTTTGGTCTTGGATGGGGCTGCTTTGCCCCAGACAGACCCGGTACGCAACTTAGGGGTCCTCCTGGATTTGGGGCTGCTACTAGCAGATCAGGTGGCGGCTGTGGCCAGGAGGGCTTTCTCACAGCTCCCCGTCATCTGTCAGTTGCGTTCGCTCCTGGACCGGGACTCCCTGCTCAGGGTCACACATGCTCTGGTCACCTCCAGGCTAGATTATTGCAATGCGCTCTACATGGGGCTGCCCTTGTCAACCATTCGGAGGCTGCAGTTGGTCCAGAATGCGGCAGCCCGGGTGGTGATGGGGCACGGGCATTATGCTCGTGCCTCACCATTACTTCGGGAGCTGCACTGGCTACCAGTCTGCCTCCAGGTGCAGTTCAAGGTGCTGGTTTTGACCTTTAAAGCCCTTCATTGTAGTGGGCCAGGATACCTTAGAGACCGCATCGTCCCAAGAATGTCCGCCCGTCCAACCAGAGCGGATCAGAGGGGCTCCCTGATTGTTCCATCTGCCAGAGGGGCTCGTCTCTCTGGCACACGAAGGAGGGCCTTTTCCGCGTCTGCACCAGCCTTGTGGAACCTCCTGCCTGTAGAGCTGTGGGAGCAGATGGAGCTGCTACCTTTCAGAAAAGACCTAAAAACTTGGTTGGCAGGGCAGGTGTGGGGCCCAGATGGAAGAGTGGCCCCTGCCTGTTGGCTTATAAATTAAGCCCCCATTTCTTTTAATTGTCATATTTTTATTTATTTATTTATTTATAATGTGGGTTTATGTGGGTTTTAAGAGGAATGGGATAGGTGGGTGGGTATGTTGGGTTTTAATTGGTTTTAATTGGTTGTACTGTTTTATGTGTGTTTTAACTTGTTGTGAGCCACCCAGAGTCGGGTTTACCTGATTGGGCGGCATATAAATTTGAATATAAATTTAAAAATAAAATAAATAAATAAATTGGTAAAGGTAAAAAGGTCGCCCTTGCTCAAAAGCCAGTCTTGGGTTCAATGGTCATCTCCATTTATAGCCAAAGAACCAGCGCTGTCTGTGTCTGCACATGTTTCTGTGGACATGTGGGGAGCATGATTAAACACGAAACACTGTTTACCTACCCACCAAAGTGGTACCTATTTGTCTACTTGCAATTTCTTGCTTTCGAACTGCTAGGTTGGCAAGACCTGGGACATAGACGGGCACTCACTCCACCATGCAGTACTCAGGTCTCAAACTGCTAGCCTGCTGACCTTCCAGTCATCAAATTCAGCATCTTAACCACTAAGCCACTTCACTCCTCCAGACATGTGAGCATAGCTGCCTGCAAAAAACAAGAACCCATTTCCTGATTGGGCAGGACTGAGGACAGCATAGCTACACCTGTAGAGCTTGCTATGCAAGAACACACATGCCTTGGTCTTGTGAGAGTTCACTGTGGGCAAGATAGGATGAAGACCACCAGCCACAGAATACTCAGTGGGGAAACGATACTATTTAATACTAGAGAGCACACTGAATGTTGCCTTATACTCAGACCTTTGATCCACTTGGTGTAATTGACAGGAGTTCTTTAGGGCTTCAAGTAGTACCTGAACATGAACCTGTGTACCTCTGCATACAAAACACATAATCCACCCCAGAGAAAGAGCACCTCCCCTAGATTTCCCAAGAATAGTACCCCCCCCCTTTTTTTTTTTTTGCACTGAAGGGGAAGAGATGCTATATCAAGTTTCAGGGAGAGTCTACCACCATCTTCTTTGTTTTCTCATTCCAGAGCCCCAAAGTAAAGTGGGAGAAGGGGCGAGTTAAGCAGTAGAGGCAGGCAGGCACTCAATGCAAGCATCTTCACATCTATTGCAAGAGCCTCCATTAAGTATTTGAAAAAACTCGGTCCTCCTTCAAGTACAGGAAAGCACAGCTTTTTTAAAAAAATAGCCTTTGTAAAAATACCCTTCTTGAAGTGCCCAGTAGAGCCTTGAAAAGACAAGAAAGGGGAGCAGATCTCTGCCTTAGTCCAAAAGCCTGGGGAATTCTTGCGGCTGTAGTTCAAAAGCACATATCTGCACATCTCTAGAAAGTAGACCTCAGATCCCAATGTGTAAAAGATCAGTAGTAACAAACCACCTTAAGGTATGGGGAGGACAAACAATTTAGACCCCAGGCAAAACAGCAAATAACCATGTTGGCTTGTGGATTCTAGGGACTGTGGCTCAAAAAGCAAAAACTTCCACGTTCAGCACAAAAGACACAATGTTGTAGAGAAACAAAGAGATGTCTAAAATTTTCATTTTTTCCATAGATGTGGAAATATGCATTAATAAATTGTAATGGCAGGCCATCTGTATAAAACCTGCACATGTGTCCAAATGAATGGAAGAGTCAATGAGATGGTCAGGAGGCTTTGTTCTTTAGATTTACAAAATTAAATGGCTGTTAGAAGCTATTTCTAAATCCCCACAAATCTCACTAGGAGAAATTGCCAAAAAAAATCAGCTAATACTCACGCAATAACCACCCATAACATGCCCAAAGCACAACAGAATAATAAGCCTTTTGTAGGGAACAACAAGACACCCACAAAGAACTGTAGCTTCAAGAATACTGTAATTGAGAAGAGGAGGATTAACACTTCTATTTGTTTTAATTCGCCTTTTGGCTATTTGGACACAAAATCTCTTTGTTTACTACAGCATACGATCTTACACAGTCCAACGCATTCTCACTGACAGGATATGAAATTCATTTCAAACTAGAAATTAACAGCATAATCCTACACATACTTACTCAGACATAGCTAAATGGATTTACTCCCATTTAAGTACAGGTATGTAGACTAAAGGTCTGAGGGCTACTTGTGTCCTATTTCCACCATATCTTAATTTCTATACAGCTATCAAAAAATTTAGTTAAAAAAAGTGGTTGTAAGGTACAAAGTTTGGAGGGGAGGGGAGACTGAAAATCTAACTACCATGAAAATTGAGAACCACATCCTATGGAGGCTTCTAAGAGTGTGACTATCCATTTTGGGGTTGAATTCTCTCTCCCTCCCCCTCCAGTGAGAGAACCCAATAATATGTGGGCCATATACAATTTGATGTAGAGAATTGCAGCATAATGAACCTTTCAGTTTTCCAAAGAATCACCATAAAGACCAGCAGTTGCATTGATAACTGGAATATGCATTCCCAGAAGTATTCTGTAAATGTTTCGAACCATTTTCCTTGCATATTGTCATCATCCAATGCTGACATCATTAAAAAAAAAGGTTGAGTTTGAGCAGGGGGCAAAAGCTCTTGGGATTATATTTTCAAACTTGGGGCTTGCCACTTGATATATGCAGGCGTATTGTTCAGTTTTCCCATATTCTGCTCATGCTTGTGTTTCCCTAAAAAGGTGTCAAGGGCAAACTCATACAAGTTGAGCTGTCTCAGCTGAAATGGCAGCTTTATCTCATCCAGACATGGAATGCATGCCTCAAGGGAGCAAGCAGCTCCACATATCTCTGGTTGTCAGAGTCTTAAGACCACTATGCCTCACTGTTTTTGACATGTGGGGTATTACGGAAGGCAACCCATTTTTGGAGAACTGTCTCTTTCCAATGTCACATAACTTTGGATCCTAGTCTAAATCACTATAAAAATTCTAAAATCAGCCTAATAATGCTTCTAGGACTCAGTAATGGTGAACCTTGTGTTATGTATGATAACTGTGCTTGTAACTGTCAAGGCGATTGAAACCACCATGTTCCTGTGCTTTCCTAGCTGTCAAACAGCATCCCTGTTTGACAGCTACGAAATCTCGCCAGACAGAGTAGTCTCGCAAAATTTCGAGAGGCGCGCAAATTAGAATCTGACAGGAGAGAAATGTATCTTTCTTATGCAAATAAGTGGATTGAAATGTGTGCACACCTTGTTAGCAATGGGCTTTGTTTATTGTTGTTACTGTTACTGTTTGTACTGTATAAAAGTCTGAGTTTTGCCCCATCCAAAGTGTGTTCAAACCCCACTAATAAAGAGCTGTATTTCACTTCCAAATGCGAGTCGTCATTATTCCTTGAACACCAAACCATGGCACTCCAGTTGTTCTTGAACTTAAATTCCCAGAAGCCCTAATCAGCAGGAGTGTTGACTTGGGCTCCTGGTAATTGAAGTCCAAGAACACCTGAAGTGCCAAGGTTTGCCATCATGGTTCTAGGTTAACACTGATCAGTGATCTTCTATAAGAGGCATGAGTTAAAATAGGTTTTGAGCTGACTGGATAACTGTTGTGTTCAAAGCTTAATTCCTTTTCAAAAGTAAAACCACGCCGGGGGAAAAGCACAGAAGCGTGCCATTGTAAAAGGCGCGAAATTCAAATACATGTCAGTGCGGTAAATGTTGAACTTTGTTTGTCCTCCGGAAGCCCGCCTAAATGTATCTAGTTCTGTAACGGTCAAATCACTTTATATATAGAGGCCAATCCTGTACATAGTCCGAAGTATGAGCTGAATAAAGAATCACCGAGTTTAACCCGATCCTGCTGGTTAGAGTACTTCTTGTTCTAGAGTCCGGACTCAACAATAACTCAGTGAGAGGTTGGGAGTTCAGTTCCCCATTGTGTGCCTTGTGAAGAGCCAGCCTGTGTGGCAGTGGTCCAGGTTACCCAAGAGACCACATCACCCCAAGGTGTCGTACCCATCCTACAAGGGTAGACCGGAGGGGCTCGGTTATGGTCCCTTCAGCGAAAGAAACCCATCTTGCAGGGACCAGGAGGAGGGCCTTCTCCATGTCAGCCCTGGCCCTTTGGAACCTCTTGCCACTCGAACTACGCCTCCAGACAGAACTGCTCCCCTTTAGAAAACAACTGAAAACATGGCTATGCCAGCAGGCATGGGCATGGATGCATCAACTTCCCAGTCCCGCTGGCTCATTTAGCCCATATGGGTTTTTGTCTTGACTGCTTATAACTGTGCTGGGAGGGAAGGGATATTTTAGGTGGTTTTAAAATGGGCTTTTTAATGGGGGGGGGGGGGTGTTAGTTAAATTGTTTTATTGTTGTTTTAATTATGTTGTTGTGCCGCTTTGGGTCACTCTCGAGTGAGGGAAGCGGGATAGAAATATTTTAAATAAATAAGTGGAACAGTTCCAGAGTGACCTCAGAAGAAGGGAATGGTAAACCACTTCTGTGTATTCTTTACCTAGAAAACCCAGGAAAGTATCCCTGTAAATCAGAACTGACTTGATGTCATGTAATTATTATTATCTCCACATTTTGGAGCCATCACATTTGTGTGTGTGTGTCCACATCCTGCTCCATTTTGTCTGCATGGTGTGGACAGCGAGGCAAAATTGCAAAAATGGGGAAAGAAAATTCCGAGCAGATCACATCTTACTTTCCTGTTTTAAAGAGTTGAAATGCTTCCCCAAGGCCTTAGTTACTGGGAGTAAACCTTTTAAGCTAAAATATAGCAATATTTTGGATCCCTTTCACTTTTGGTTTTATCCATCGCAGGAATAAAGTTATTTCAGAACTCCAATGCCAAATTTGGCTTTTGAATTGCCAACAGTCAAAATTCATATTATTGCATTAGATCAGGGGTTCTCAACCTACAGCCCGGGGCCCGGATGCAGCCTGCGACACCATTTCATGTGCCCCACCATCACCTCTACAACACCCAAAAGTGCCATGTGTGGCAGGCAGGGCAAAATTGCCATCCAGACTCCGGAGCTGACTGAGGGAGTGTGACCCAGCCCTCAGCTTGAAAAGGTTGAGAACCTCTGCATTAGATTGACCATTGATGTAACTCAATATTGCAATTCCTCTTACTAAGAAAAGTCCCTCTTAGAATACCCCAGTTTGCATGGACACTACTTTTTGAGGTCCAGAAAGTAAGTTTTGTGAGCTCTTATATTCTGAGAAGATGATTCAGCCCCAGATCGTCCTTAGGGGCAAAAGAACCTATCATTCTAACATTTTACTCACATTTTTCTCCATACAAATTCACACTCTTCCACAACTCATATTAGAAAGTTCCTGTCCACAAATGACAACAGCAATAAGAGGAAATCTTTACACCCAATTCTACAGAGAGAGAATGAAAGCATTTACTGGGCCACCATTATTCTTTCATGTTGGTTCAAACAATGAAACATTTCTGAAGCAGTATGAAAATGGGTGAATTTGACAGCAGTTAGCAAGGGGGGTTGTCAAATCTCACTATTTAAGAGAACAGAAATGGAAGATGGAGTAAAAGGGAAATGTAATCAACATTCTCCTTAGTTCAGAAATAGGCTTGAACTTCATGTATTGAGCAATTGTGCAACTGGATACATTGCTTAGAACACCAAAAGAAGAAAAAGCAAGCCAAACAACTCTTGTGAAAGTCCAGCTCAGACCAGAGCAAACAAACAGACTGTAGGTGAAACTGACCCATAAGTGAGGAAGGAGATGGTACATATGATAAATAGAAGAGAGATAGAATGGAGATTTTATAAATTGTTTGGCACCACTAACTGGAACATAGCCCTGAGAAGCACATACTTTGAGAAATGTTCAAAATCTTATTTTGGTTTATGGCTTACTCCACAGCATTGGACATTGCTGCTATTTCAGAACACCTGGTTATGCTTTCATGTATTTGCTCCTTATTTTGATTTGTATCTAGCCTTTCGCCTTGGGACTCAGAATGACTCACAGCAAGATTAATATCAGTAGCAATTGGGACTGCCGTGGCTCAAGTGGTTAAGATGCTGAACTCGATGACTGGAAGGCTGGAGTTCGATTTCTGAGTACTGCACGACAAAGTGAGCTCCCATCTCTGTCACAGCTCTTGCCAACCTAGCAGTTTGAAAGCAAGAAATTGCAAGCAGATAAATAGGGACACACTTTGGTGGGAAGGTAAACAGCATTCTATGCATTCAGGTGTTGAGGCATGCCTGCCACATATCCACGGAAATGTCTGCAAACACAGACAGCACTGGCTCTTTGGCTATAAACAGAGATGAGCACTGAACCCTAGAGTCGGATACGGCAGGCTTTCAAGCAAGGGCGACCTTTACCTTTACCACCCCAATAGTGCACTCTCTGGACAGTTCACATGATAATTAGCATTTTGTCCCCAACATGCTGGGTACTCATTTTACCAACCTCAGAAGGATGGAAGGCTTGATCCCCATTAGGATCAAACTCACAATGTCAGCATTAAGAATAAGTACAGGTAAAAACAGGTGAAAAGAGAAGAATAGATTGCCAAAATCCTATTGGCAATGTGTACTTGTTGAAAAGATATCATTTAAGTCATGGTGGCACTCATTAATTGGAACAAAAAAGACAAAACAAAAAAACGCAAGGCACTAACTGACTGAGCTCTTGTGGATCAAAATCTATTTATTGAGACACAAGGAGTGCCAGCACAGTGTCCAATTTAATCAGATCCCGAAGCCTGTAGGCTTCATGACCAGGTGAAGATATAAATACAGTAATAGCAAAGTCATAATGCTTCTTTAACACAGGAATGGGACTATCAGACTGTTCATTAGCATATCGTGACCAGGATGATAGCTGAGGTAAGCTTGGTTGTCACTAGAATGCTAAGAGTTGTTTTGATACTGAGATCAGAATCTGTTAATGGAGCTCTGATTTAAAGCAGTAGGTTGCCAATCCAATAAATAGAATTCAAAAGAAAACAAAATGGGAGAGAGGAAAATTAAAACAAATTCAGGAAGTTTTTCTTACAGTTCAGTTCTTGTTAACAACTGGTTACAGCAGACATATGTAGTTGGAGTATCTTAAAAGGATGCCTATTGCTGGGCAACAACTAGGAAAAGCTAAAGGCAAGCTTCCAGCAGCAATAGTAGAACTGGTAGAATCCTAGCAAATTCACCATCTCATTTAGACAACATCCTCAATAGCTATATTGGGGGGGGGGGCTGTTTTTTGTGTGAATTCAACAGTATTTTGTATGTCACTCATAGCTGCAAAATCCCATTCAGACTGGCCTAATATCTGTGATAACTGTAGCTTACAAGGGAAGGGGGCAGTATGTGCTTAATCACTTCAAGGTCTAGATATTTTGTCATTCGTTTAGTCATGTTATTAGTTTGTTGTATTCTAAGCCCTACTGTGTCCTGAATGTACTGAATTGCACTGCTACCACAGCCATGGAAACAGGAAAGCTACCTATTTACAACATCCCACCTAGACTGTTCTAGTTACAGTGTACTGTGTTGATCACACACGATGCTATTTATTCTATTTACAACACTAACTTTCTTTCCATTTGTCTCTCTTAGATGTTTTCGACACTTCCGGTGATTTTTTTTTAATTGTCTGTGTTTTTAGTCAGCACATCATGCATTTGGTACCAAGATGTAGATCAGGAGTGCCCAAATGATGGCCCATGGGACAGATTGCCGCCGACACCGGAAGTACCGAAAATGCAGCAAAAAAAATTCTAAAAGGGCGTGAAAATGCTCCTACCTCACTTCCTCCTCCATGGGTAGAGGAGGAGGTGGGGGGAAATGCCACTGCCACCGCTGGGAGGAACTATGTTTGAGGTGCCGTGGTGAGGCCCCTGGCAGGAAATGTTTGGGCACCCCTAATGTATATCATCTTTGTACAAGTGGCCAGGACATATTTACAGATGGCTCCAGTAACTGGAAGATAACTGACAAGGCATTGAAGGAAAGCAGATAATATCTATAGCAGTGCTGGCAAACCTATGGCCAGAAGTGGCATGCAGAAGCCTTTCTCCTGGCATGCCACCTTTGAGGGGAAGCCCCACCATATGCAGGCCAGCCGGCACCATTTCCCCACCACTCCTCTCTCTCTCTCTCTGCCAAAGGAGAGACAAGAGGGGAGGCTGAAATCCCAGGGGGTTGCAGCTGGGAGCATGTGGGAGGGGGAGGCCTGGTTTTGGGGGGGTGGGTAGAAAGGCCTATCGGTGGGTGGGAAGGCCCACAGGAGGTGGGAAGACCCAGTGGGGATGTGTTATGGATGATAACTGTGTTGTAACTGTCAAAACCATTAAAACCGGCATGTTCCCGTGCTTTCTAGCTGTCAAACAGCATCCCAGTTTGACAGCTATGAAATCTCACCAGACAGCGTAGTCTCGCGAGATTTCGGGAGGCGCGCGATTCGAATTCTGACAGGCGCGCAATGTATCTCTTGTATGCAAATAAAGGTATTGAAATGTGTGCACACCTTGTTGTCCAATTGGCATTGTTTATTATTGTTACTGTAACTGTTTGTATTGTGTATATAAGTCCGAGTTTTACCCCATCCAAACTGTGTTCAAACCCTACCAAAGAGCTGTATTTCACTTCTAAATGTGAGTCGTCATATTTCCTTGAACACCAAAGGATGGGAAGGCCTGTGGGGGTGGGAAGGCCTGCTGGGGGAGGAGGCCCAATGAGGGTTAGGAAGACCAAATTGGGGGTAGGAAAGCCCGATAGGGATTGGAAGGCCAGTGGGGGTAGGTAGGAGGGCCCATCGAGGGTGGGAAGGCCCATCAGGGGTAAGAAGGCCTGATAGGGGGGTAGGAAGGCCTGTCGGGATGTGGGAAGTCCCGATGGGGGTTAGGAAGGCCTGTCAGAGATGGGAAAGCCCATCGGGGGTAGGAAGTCCCATCAGGGTGGGAAGGCCTGGTGGGGCTGGGAAGGCCCAGTGGGGTGGGGGGCCACACAAGGCTTCTCCAGAGCCCAGGAAGCCTTTCTTGTAACCATGCAGGACTTTTCCGGAGCTCAGGTGGCTTTTCTGGCACACAACATGGCCGTGCAGTGCTTGTCCGGGGGGGGGCAACAGTGGGGCCTGGTGCGGCAGCTGGGGATTGTCTGGTGGTGGTTTGCCAGGGGGGCAGTGCAAATTTGGGTGGTGCAGAGGTGGTGTGCATGCACACGCGTGTGTGCAGCTTCAAGTGCACCGGTGACATCATGTGGGTGTGCACGCACCCATGCGACATCACTGGCACACATGATTCCTGCCCCCATTCTCCCCCCTTTTTTGGGGGGGGGCACTTGGTCTCTAAAAGGTTCACCACCACTGATCTATAGCCTAAAGGGGACTTTAGTACTTGGAACATGGAGTTACACACTGTAACTGTGCACAAACAACCTTTTGAAATTGTCCACTCTATTGATGGGAAGAGAATTTGAAGCCCCAGTTTCACCAGATCTCTCCGCTGGTAGAAAAAAAACTGCCCAATAATTCTTCAGAGGCGGGGCCATTAGTACAATTTTGTTCTTTCTTCTCACCAAATTATTTTTTAGTTTTTCTCTCTGTCCTTGAGGCAGAAGAAATAACATCTATGTTAGCAGTCTGGCCACATTTTGGTTTCTCTAGATTAGAATCTCCTCTGTTTATTGTTATTCTGGGCAGCTGTGGTGGCAGTAATGAGAAGGCAATGACAAAACCAAGAGAGGCTATATTCTGGAAGAATTCTGCACAGTGGTGTTTACTTCTCAGGAAGTAAGAAACAGAAACAGTCAAACATTACATTTCTCAAAAAAGTATTTTCTCAGAATTTCTGACTCAGTCAACACAGATCCTTCAGGGCTCAGCACCTCCCTCAGGGCCTTTCAAATGTTACCTTGTAAAGATGTCACTGAAGGTACATTTTGTCTGTACTGTAGATACTTATCATAAACACTTTCCCTCTAATAGGTGTGTATGTCTGTGTTGCTTTCAAAGCATGTGAGGATTTATTATATTTTAGAGCTTCCTGAAACACTGCAAGATGTCCAAGGTTACTACAGTTTGTTTTAGATTTCGTTGTTGGTTCTTTCCAACTACCACTCCCTTTTCCTTACACAACTTGCTATTGCTGAAAAGCTTTCTTGGCCACCCACACTTCCATGTCTGGGGGAAAAACAGAGTGATAGAAATTTCCTTATGATATCTTCCTCTGCGCTTGAATTAAAAGAGTAGGAAGCTGGGGTCAAAAGGACCAACAACTGACACAGTTGTGCCCGTATGATGAAACACAAGGCACAACGGTGCATTATTCAGCCACCTCATAAGTAAATACAAGAACACTCAACTTCACCCATGAGAATTATCTGAATTTTCTCCTGCTTTGAAATTCTTCTCAAAGGCAATTTCTTTGACATCAAATAGATACAAGATGGTTGAAATTCTCCCAGGAGACATTTTTGGGCAACAGACTCTTGCAAACATATGAAAAAGGAGAAGTATCATTTGGTACTCTGACATCATTTTAAGAAAGCAAAATGGAGAAAATGCTGGATAAAATGTAGGGCTCGCTCCAAGTGAGATTAGTTTTGAGTTGGTGAGGCCTATAATGAGGGTAGAAAGCATGGTTAAATGAAAAGGATGTGAGGCATGATGTTTTTAAGTACATTATTATAACAGACTGCAGTCCTTCGCCAGGAAATAGAAATAAAGGCAAGCAGCAAACATACTCTCTGGGGAGATCAATGGCCTGTCTATCAATATTTGAGGAGGCTAAAAGTAGATGGAATTCAAGGTCCTCCCATTATTTTATTATTATATTATTCAAATTTATATATTGCTGCCCAAATAGAACAAACGACTCTGGGCGGCATAACAACAGTGAAAACATAACAATCACAAAACATTACTCTTAACAGACCTTAAAGATTACCCTCCCCTGTAGCTGCCAAGTATCCCTTATTGGCCAGGAAAACCCCTTATTTTACCCTCTTTCCCGCCATCATCCCTTATTAATTAGACTGCAATGCCCTATTGCCGCCATTGGAGGGCAGCACAGGATAAGCATAGCTGTCAACTATCCCTTATTGGCCAGGAAATTTCCCTTATTTCCAAATCCAAAACTTGGCAGGTATGCCTCCCCCTCCCCAACAATTATTTTAAAATATGGTTAAAAGAAGGACTAAAAGATTGGAGAGGCCTACACTATATAAGCCAGCTCACCAGCTCACCAGTGCCCCACACCTGCTTTGCCAGCCAGGTTTTTAGTTCTTTCCTGAAGGGCAACAACTCTGCCTGGAGGCGCAACTCAGTTGGTAAGAAGTTCCATAGGGTACAGAATTGCCATAGCAAAGTGCCCTTTAGAAAAAGGGTCCCCAGCCACCAAGCCATGGACCAGCACCAGGCCACGAGCTGTCCCGAACCAGGTCGCAGGAGTGGGTGGCACTGGAAGCCCCAATGGCAGCCTTCTGCCCTCAATGTGCTCTGTCAGGTCTGCCGACATCAGTAGTTGTGTATAGCAGTTTGACCACCAGGGCTCTTATTGCCAACTCCAATTAGATTAATATGTTTCTATATCATTGTAGTCTATATTATTCTTACATACACAGGGATACACAGAAAGAGCCTCCTCGAAGACTGGTATTTTTGAACCACAATCAGACACACCCCATGCAACGGCCACCTTGTGCAGGTCACACTAGGTCAGGCAATAGAAACTGCAGAATAAACTCACCAAAAGGTGGCTTCATTTTGGCAGTTTCATGTCTAGCCAAGACATGGAAAAAGAAGAAGTAACATACACAAACCTAAGTTTGCCTTCCTTCCTCCTATGATACAAAAGAGTTGCCCATCCAAATGCTAAACAGATCTATCCCCTTTCTGAGTTAGTACTAGAATGAATGGGAGATCAGTACTACCGCAAACAGTCTTACTGAAGAACTCAGAATTGTGGTGCAGCATCATTTAGAACCATAGCTATCATTGTACATTTTGCAAACCCAAACTCATTTTAGAGGACCACTTCAGTGGGAAAAGATCTTGGGGACATGAAAGGAGCCTCATTCAGGCGTTCTCTGAGTGGAGTTCCTCCAGCAAAAATCCTTTCAATCCAGAATAATTTCTGACATGAAATTATTATTATTTTAGAGGTGACTATGATTAAACCTGAACTTTGATGCCCTTGTTGTTCTGCATCTTACTTACTTCTCTCAGATACACATATTTTTTTTTACCTCCCTGGGTGGGGTGAGCATGTAGCCTCCCACATATTGTTGGATTCTAACTCTCAGCCCTACAAAGCAACATCCAGGGTGAATGAGTAGGGAGTTTCCAATCCAACAGCATATAAAGGGCCACATGATTCCCACCATTATTTCTTCTGATCTAAGAATAAAGAGAGCATCTGCTCAGGGCTCGATTTCAGGAAACCTGTGTGTTTCCTGTTTGAAGAGTTTCCAAAGTAGCCTGGGGTATCTTGAATTGTGATGTCTCTTGTTTTAGATAACTTTGAAATTGCAGAAGTTGTTTTTTTGGTTTTTTTTAATGAAGGGGTGTTTGCAATATGAATTTGATACTACATTTTCATCTGAAACCACCTCAAGAAACATAAATAGGCAAGAAGGAATAAAGAATAACAGGTGTGAATGTGGGGGCATGATAACTAACTGTGATTGTTACATTTCAGGTATATTGTGCAGCTGTCTTTTTATTTTACTTTTTACCTATTAATAAATTGAAATATTTTTAATAAGTAGATGTTAGGTTATGGAAATTTCAGCTGAGCAAACACTGCTTTTCATTTCCTCAAAAACTGCATTTTTACTCTTCTCATTATAAATAAAAACCACCCCTCTGAAGGGAGTGGAGGAACAACTGCATTACAAAGGAGTGACAGTTAATGGATGTGAGAAAGTAAATTATACTTATTCATCTGCAAACATTTGTTTTCATTAACACTCCTTATATTCAAAGAAATAATTAACTGAAAAATCAAATGCCTTTTTTTAAAAAAAAGTCATAACCTTTTCTTGCAAAAAATCTTTAGAAATATAGCAGTTGATTTTTTTTAAATTACATGGGGCTACCCTTGTATTGTATTGCATTGTATTGTATATATATATATATATATATATATATATATATATATATATATATATATATATATATATATATATATATATATATATATATATATATATATATATATATATATATATATATATATATATATATATATATATATATATATATATATATATATATTGCAAATGAAGAATTGGATTAAAGATTGGGATTTAAAAACATGGAGCCTGTACAGATATAACAAAACTTGAAGAATTAATAATTCAGTTAAAGCAAAAAAAATTTTAACACAAGGATTAGTTAGTAAGACTTATAAATTCTTAATGCATAGTGATGAGACACAGAATTTTGAGAGAGACATGGAAACTATGGAAACAAAGGATTATGAAAAATATGTCAGTGAGAATTTAAAAACATTGCTATAAAATTATATGAAGATGGTATATGACCCCATTATGAGCCTAATTACAAAAAGGAGTACTGGAGATGTTAAAAAAAGATAGGGATATATTTTCATTTATGGTGAGAATGCAAAGTAGTAAAAGGGGTTTGGACCAAAGGTTTTAAAGAAATGAACCAAATACCATCACTAAAACTAGAAATGTCTCCTAGACTTGCATTGTTAATGGATTTTAACAATATAAAAGTGGATATATTTTTTTTTAAATGAGATTATTATTATGGTAACAGCAACAAGGTTGTTAATGGCTAAAAACTGGAAAATCTACATGAAATTTAAATAGGAAGAATGGTCTGAAGAACTATGGAACATTGCCATAAATGACAAATTGTTATATCTATTTTTTCCCTAGAAACCGAAGACCACCGGTCAGAACCTGGTGCAAAAGACGTGCATTTGAAATTATAGATCAGAGTGCTCCCAGGTTCATTCTGGGCTTAAGAGCTTGTTTTAATGACCAAACATGAGCTCATGGTACTTCCACACATTCCATATTCACTGCTCATTATCCCATATATATATATTTTTATTTCAGCAGATTATTTGTAACAGATAACAACTGCTATTGTGATGATTACATGGGGCTGCCCTTGTATTGTATTGCATTGTATTGCATTGTATTGTATTGCATTGTTTTCGTGTTCAGGGAATGAAGAAGCAGACTAGTGAAGTAGTGAAATTCAGCTCTTTAATAGTTTGAACTCAGTTTGGATGGGGCAAAACTCGGACTTATATACACTATAAACAGTAACAGTAACAATAATACAACAAGCCCATTGGCTAACAGAGTGTGCACATTTCCAATCCATTTATTTGCATAAGAATAGATACATGAGAAAAGATACATTCCGCTCCTACAACAAGCCCATTGGCTAACAGAGTGTGCACATTTTCAATCCACTTATTGGCATAAGAATAAATACATGAGAAAAGATACATTCCACTCCTGTCCGAAAATACAGTTAACATACATAACATTCTCCCCACCCCACACACCCTAGGTAAAAACAAAATCCTTTAATCATGATGGCGGTCTAGTTTCCCTTCTGGGTTGGACGCTTGGCTGAGCCGGCTCAGGGGCTCGTAGGATGGGCGACCCGACTGGAGTGAGGGATTGACTAGAGGGGAGGACTGTAAAGCTGAATTAAAGCCCCGTTTGTCAGATTGAGGAGCAGGGGATCACTCAAAACCAAAATCTAATTCTGTGGATAAATAAGAAAACTCAGGGTCCCTCCTGTGTGTACTAAGAGTGGAGGGCAACTCTGAACAAAATTGGTCATCATCAATAAAGGAATCCAGAGTGCTAGGCTGGGACAGTGTAGGGGTACACCTGGCCGGAATAGGGGAGTATTCCACAGATTCCCCTTGAAATTGGTTCCTAGAAGACACTTCTGGGTCAATGTTGGCTGGCTGCTGACTATTTCCTCTGCCCCCCAGGGTTTAAAGGGTGGGGGCCAACCCTAGCGTTGAGTGTCTGTATTTGTCTTGTGGGTCCAGTACTCTGGGTCTCAATTGATCCGCATGCCTCCTCCAGATCAGACCAGTGGCTGTTTCGATTCTGTAAGAAACAGGACCAGTCTGATCGATCACAAACCCGGGCACACACGTAGGACCACCAGCTGCATAATTGCGGCAATGTATAGGGTCTCCAGATGAGAAACCCTTCTGGTGTTGGATAGTTATATTTGTACCTTTGTCCTCTACCCTAGAGGGATCCAATCTGTCCAGCAAGGATGACAGTTTCCTTCGCTGGAGCAATTCAACAGGGGACAGCCCTGAGGCAAGGGCGGCGAGCCTATATGTGAAAAGAAACTGGCATAACTGGAGCTCCAAATCCCCTTCACCCATACACCAAAGCGCGTCTTTAGTTGTGCACACCTGCTGCTCTACCTGGCCATTGGTGGCTGGGTGGAAAGGGGCAGCAGTGATGTGCCTAATTGCATTCCTTTCCATGAAGGATTGGAATTCTACAGATGTGAATGTGGACGCGTTGTCGGACACCAGCACATCTGGAAGTCCAAATGCTGCAAACAGCCATCTCAGGTGCATTATCGTGGTGGCTGAAGTGGTATTAGGCACCCTAATCACTTCCAGCCACTTAGAGAATGAATCCACAACCAACAAAAATAGGGCACCCCTAAATGGACCTGCAAAATCTATGTGCAACCTGGACCACAGCCCCCAAGCAGAATCCCATTCCTGAGAGGGAAGGTGGGATTGCTCTGGCCGAAAGGATTGACAGCCGGCACAAGTGCCGACCATTTGTTCTATGTCTTGGTCCAGTTGAGGCCACCAAAAGTAGCTACAGGCAAGGGCTTTGGCACGGACAATTCCTGGGTGATTTGTGTGAAGTAAAACCTTTTTCCTGAGAGTGACAGGAATGACCACCCGCTGGCCCCATAGAATGCAACTTCATTCCACTGACAGTTCCAAACGCTTGCGGTGTTCTGAATTCCTCGGCTAGAGAAGAGACAGGCCAGCCTTTTTGTATCCAAGATATTACTTTAGTCAATGTTACATCCTTGGCTGTAGCCTTGGCTAGATCTGAGGGGACGACTGGGGGCGAGTTGAAAGCCTCAATCATAAGGACCTGGTGGTCGCTTTCGATCTCGCAATCGGCTTCCCCGACCCCTGGCAGTGGAGAACGTGACAGGGCATCAGCATGGCTGATGTTTTTGCCGGGCCTGTGTACTAAAGTAAAATCGTATGCATTTAGGAAAATTGCCCAACGCAACATCCTTGGGGACAGAATTTGAGGCATGGGCTTCCCATTCACAAAGATTCCAAGGAGGGGCTTGTGGTCAGTTATGATGGTAAAAGGTCTTCCGTAAAGATAATCGTGGAATTTCTTAGTGCCAGCCACAATTGCCAACGCCTCCCTGTCTGTCTGAACGTAATTTTTCTCAGGCTTTGAGAGTGAACGGGAATAGAATGCTACGGGGGCTTCCCTCCCGTCATTTAGTACATGGCATAACACAGCTCCCACCCCCACAGGGGATGCATCACACACAAGTACAACTTTCTTGTTGGGATCAAAATGAGTTAATACAGCATCCGAAGATAGCAGTCTTTTAAGTTCTAGGAACGCTTTCTCCTGGCAATGGCCCCAGTGCCAAACAGTATCTTTTTTAAGAAGCCAATGTAATGGATCGGCAACTGAGGCTTTGCGATGGAGAAAAGCATGATAGAAGTTTAACAATCCTAGAAATGATTGCAATTCGGCTTTACATTTTGGCCTGGGTGCATTTTGCACAGCCGCCACCTTGGAGTCAGAGGGCATGATACCTTGGGGTGTAATTCGGTACCCCAGGAACTCCACTTCCTGTGGAAAAAACACACATTTGTCTCTTCTGAGACTTAGACTGGCCCTCTCGAGGACTTGATTGAGCCTGGCCGCTAGTTCGACGGTGTCCTTAGCGGTGATCAGGACATCGTCAAAATATGGCAGGACACCAGGCAAACCTTTCAAAATATGTTCTACAAGAGATTGAAATATTCCAGGGGCCGCATTCACCCCGAATTGTAGTCGAGTTACCTTAAATGCCCCCCTATGCGTTACTATGGTCTGGGCTATGGCGGCAGCAGGAGACACATTCAATTGTTGGTAAGCCTGGGCAAGGTCAAGTTTTGCGAAGCAATTTCCTTCCATGCAAGGAGGCAAGAAGGTGGCTTACCACGGGCACATAATATGTGTTTGGGCAAATAGCTTTATTGATGGTACACTTGTCGTCAGCGTATATCCTGACCTCCCCATTACTTTTCAAAGCAGTCACTATTGGTGTCTCCCACTCTGCGGAGTCCAAAGGCACTAGGATGCCCTGCCCCAACAGTTTGTCCAGCTCAGCTTCTATCTTCTCCTTTAAAGCAAAGGGTACCCGGCGTGGCTTCATCTGGATGGGCTGGACGGTTGGGTCAAGCTCAAAGTCCACAGGAGGTCCTTTGTATAACCCTAAACCTTTTTTGAACACGTCAGGATGTGCAGCACAAACGTCCCGGATTGGGTCAGCGTCTATTGCGTGAATGCCAGAAAGCCGGATTCCCAGGGGCCTAAACCATTGCGTCCCAATAAGACAGTTAGTGCCCTGCTTAACTACAACCAATGGCAAGGAGGTGCAAATGTTTCTAAATTTGACCAAGAAATTTCCCACCCCCAGGACCGGAATCTGGCAACCTTGCACATCCCGGAGGGAAGTTTTAAAAGATTTGAGCTTGGGCCGAGAGGCAGGGC
This sequence comes from Bradypodion ventrale, assembly GCA_035047345.1. Taxonomy (NCBI): domain Eukaryota; kingdom Metazoa; phylum Chordata; class Lepidosauria; order Squamata; family Chamaeleonidae; genus Bradypodion; species Bradypodion ventrale. The sequence continues at coordinate 206,920,157 of JAWDJE010000005.1, forward strand.
GAATTATCAAAAACTCCCACTGTGGGATTATGGAAAAGGTAGTACCTGAATCCACCTCCATCTTGAAGGAGACGTCCTGCATGCTCAGGTCTGTGAAGAAAAGCTTGCTGACGTTGCCCACTTGGCACGGCTCAGACTCTGGTGACACTTTGGCGGTGGATGTTTTGTGGTGATGACTCTTCTTGGACTCAGGTGCTGGAGTTCTTTGCTTTCGCTGTCAGCATACTTTAGCAATGTGCCCTCGTCGCCCGCAGTTGTGGCATTCCATGGTGTGGAAGGGGCACTTCCTGCGGTCATGCCAGGCTCCGCAGCCATCACACTTGCAAAGGAATTTCTTCTCCCGATCATCACGGTGCTCTCGGTGCTTTCGTCGGACCGCTCGGACTCCTCCCTCTGTGTCGCTGGACTCTGATTAAGAGGTGGAACCAGGTGAAGCTGAGGAGGATGAAGATGAACTTTGCTGAACTTGCACAGCTGAGTCGGTGGCACTGGTGGTGGAGTGGTGATGCCAGAAAAGCTTGATGCCAGACCGTGCAGCCTCAGACGCTACCGCCTCTTCTAGGACAGCCTTGAAAGTTAGCGTCTTCCTGATCATGAGGTGACATTGAGCATCTTTGTCCCTCATGCCAGCCAGCAGACGGTCCCGGAGTGCTTCTTCAATGTTGTCCCACTTGCGCAGGGTGGCAGCAATGTGCAGGGCGGCAGCGTAGTATGCAATGGACTCCCCAGGTCACTGCTCCCTTCTGTGGAAGGCCACCCTGGCCGGGAAGATCGAGACCTCTGGCTGCAGGTGTTTCCTCAGTGCGGACATGATTTCTGCAAGCGGCACCACATCCACGTCCCTTGGGAGAACAAGGTGGGTTGCCAGCTCAAGCGTTTCAGAACTGCACTGAGCGAGGAAACAGGAGCACTTGTCGGTGATCTTCTGCGAGGCCGTTGCGTGGCGGAATCAGCGTTCGTATGTTGCCCATTTCTCTGGACACACTGAGTCAAATGGGCCGATGTTGCTGCCGTGTGGGGACGCCATTCCATCCTCATCGCCAGTTTCATGTTCTGGGAATGAAGAAGCAGACGAGTGAAGTAGTGAAATTCAGCTCTTTAATAGTGGGGTTTGAACACAGTTTGGATGGGGCAAAACTCGGACTTATATACACTATAAACAGTAACAGTAACAATAACACAACAAGCCCATTGGCTAACAGAGTGTGCACATTTTCAATCCACTTATTTGAAACATTATGAAACATTATTCCAATCCCTTTGCAGTCTCTCCCTTTTGCATAAGAATAGATACATAAGACAAGATATATTCCGCTTCTGTCAGAAAACACAGTTAACATACATAACAATTGTATTGCATTGTATTGTATTGTGATCTACATGGGGCTGCCCTTGATGACCATTCAGAGGCTTCAGCTGGTCCAGAATGCGGCTGCCCGGGTGGTGTTGGGGTGCAGACGTTATGCCCATGCCTCGCCACTGCTCCAGGAGCTGCACTGGTTGCCAGTGTGCCTCCGGGTGCAATTCAAGGTGCTGGTTTTGACCTTTAAGGCCCTTCATGTCATTGGACCAGGGTACTTAAGAGACCGCATCACCCCAAGGTACTCAGCCCGTCCTACGAGGGCAGACCGGAGAGGATCAGTGCTGGTCCCATCAGCGAAAGAAGTACAATCTCACTGAGACCATGAAGAGAGCCTTCTCCGTGTCTGCCCCAGCCCTGTGGAACCTCTAACCACCCAATCTACGTCTCCAATCTGAATTATTCCCCTTTAGAAGAATGCTAAAGACTTGGCTATGCCAGTGGGTGTGGGGCATGCACGTGTGGCTCCTCTACTCAACCACTCTGGCTGGTTTAGCCCATGCGGGGGATTTTTATTGTTCTGGTAATCCTGTTTTAATGTGGGTGGAGGGAGGGTGGGGGTAGTTTTAAGTGATAAAATAGTAATTTTATGTGTTTTAACTTGGATTTTAGTTGGGGTTTTTAAGGAAATTGTTTTCATACCTGTCAAGTTTTGGATTTGAAAATAAGAGAAATTTTGGCCACACCCCTCTGTGGGTGCAGCCAAATCTGTGGGTGTGGCCAAATATAGCCATGTGACTTGCTGAGCTCTAGTCATGCCTGCCACATGGCCTTGAAAATGTCTGCAAACACAGACAGCACTGGCTCTTTGGCTGTAAATGGAGATGAGCACTGCACCCTAGAGTTGGATACGACTGGCAGATTTTACTTTCTTAGGATCAAAGATCGCTGCAGATAGTGATTGCAGCTGTGAAATAAAAAGGCGACTGATGCTTGGGAAACAAGCTATGAGAAACCTGGGGAACATAGTTAAAAGTAGAGGCATCACCTTGCAAACAAAAAATTGCATAGTCAAAGCAATGGTATTCCCGGTGGTAATGTATGGGTGTGAGAGCTGGACCATTAGGAAAGCTGAGCACAGAAAAATAGATGCCTTTGAAATGTGATGTTAGAAATAGATCAATCCTAGAAGAAATCAACCATGACTGCTCATTAAAGGTCAAATAGTAAAGATGATGCTAAAGTACTTTGGACATCAAATGAGAAGAGAGGATTCACTTGAGAAGGCCTTAATGCTGGGAAACGTGGAGGACAAAAGAAGGGAGTGGCCAAAAATAAGATGGCTAGATGGTATTGTAGATGCAATGGGCACAAAACTGTGTGGGCCAAAGAACCGTTTCCCCATCTTCTTGGAGGAATTTTGTTTTCTTTTCTTTCTTGTTTACTCAGTGGTTTAAGTGACTAAAATGCTGCCTGGGAGCAAGGGATTAATTCTCCCCCCCCCCTCTCTCTCATATAGTGATCAGGCAACACACACACACACCCCCACAATTAGTGAGGAGGAACAAGGGATTAATCCCCCCCCTCTCTCATATAGTGATCAGGCAACACCGCCGCCCCACAATTAGTGTGGAGGAGCAAGGGATTAATTCCCCCCCTCTCTCTCATATAGTGATCAGGCAAACCCCATCCCCCAATTAGTGTGGAGGAGCAAGGGATTAATTTCTCTTTCCCCCCTCTCTCTCTCTCTCATATAGTGATTAGGCAACACACACACCAGCAATTAGTGTGGAGGAGCAAGGGATTAATTCCCCCCCTCTCTCTCATATAGTGATCAGGCAACACACACACACACACCCAATTAGTGTGGAGGAGCAAGGGATTAATTTCCCCCCTCACTCTCTCTCATATAGTGATCAGGCAACACCCCACCACCACCACCCAATTAGTGTGGAGGAGCAAGGGATTAATTTCCCCCCTCACTCTCTCTCATATAGTGATCAGGCAACACACACACACCATTAGTGTGGAGGAGCAAGGGATTAATCCCCCCCCCCCATCTCTCTCATATAGAGATCAAGCAACACTCCCCAATTAGTGTGGTGGAGCAAGGGATTAATTTCTCCCCACCCCTCTCTCTCTCTCATAAGGTGATTAGCAACAAACACACCACCAATTAGTGTGGAGGAGCAAGGGATTAATTCCCCCCTCCCTCTCTCATATAGTGATCAGGCAACACCCACCCCCAATTAGTGTGGAGGAGCAAGGGATTAATTCCCCCCCTCTCACTCTCATATAGTGATCAGGCAAACCCCGCCCCCCCAATTAGTGTAGAGGAGCAAGGGATTAATTCCCCCCCTCTCTCTCTCATATAGTGATCAGGCAACCCCCCCCCCCCCAATTAGTGTGGAGGAGCAAGGGATTAATTCCCCCCCTCTCTCTCTCATATAGTGATCAGGAAACACCCACCACCACCCCCCAATTAGTGTGGAGGAGCAAGGGATTAATTCCCCCCTCCCTCTGTCATATAGTGATCAGGCAACACCCACCCCCAATTAGTGTGGAGGAGCAAGGGATTAATTCCCCCCCTCTCACTCTCATATAGTGATCAGGCAAACCCCGTCCCCCAATTAGTGTAGAGGAGCAAGGGATTAATTCCCCCCCTCTCTCTCTCATATAGTGATCAGGCAAACCCCGCCCCCCAATTAGTGTAGAGGAGCAAGGGATTAATTCCCCCCCTCTCTCTCTCATATAGTGATCAGGCAACCCCCCCCCAATTAGTGTGGAGGAGCAAGGGATTAATTCCCCCCCTCTCTCTCTCATATAGTGATCAGGCAACACCCACCACCACCCCCCAATTAGTGTGGAGGAGCAAGGGATTAATTCCCCCCTCCCTCTCTCATATAGTGATCAGGCAACACCCACCCCCAATTAGTGTGGAGGAGCAAGGGATTAATTCCCCCCCTCTCACTCTCATATAGTGATCAGGCAAACCCCGTCCCCCAATTAGTGTAGAGGAGCAAGGGATTAATTCCCCCCCTCTCTCTCTCATATAGTGATCAGGCAAACCCCCCCCCCCAATTAGTGTGGAGGAGCAAGGGATTAATTCCCCCCCTCTCTCTCTCATATAGTGATCAGGCAACACCCACCACCACCACCCAATTAGTGTGGAGGAGCAAGGGATTAATTTTCCCCCTCACTCCCTCTCACATAGTGGTCAGGCAACACCCCCACCCCCATTAGTGTGGAGGAGCAAGGGATTAATTTCTCCCCCCCCCTCTCTCTCTCATATAGTGATCAAGCAACACCCCCCAATTAGTGTGGTGGAGCAAGGGATTAATTTCTCCCCACCCCTCTCTCTCTCATATAGTGATTAGGCAACACACACAACACCAATTAGTGTGGAGGAGCAAGGGATTAATTCCCCCCTCTCTCTCTCTCATATAGTGATCAGGCAACACCCACCCCCAATTAGTGTGGAGGAGCAAGGGATTAATTCCCCCCTCTCTCTCTCACATAGTGGTCAGGCAACACCCCCCCCCATTAGTGTGGAGGAGCAAGGGATTAATTTCTCCCCCCCCTCTCTCTCTCATATAGTGATCAAGCAACACCCCCCAATTAGTGTGGTGGAGCAAGGGATTAATTTCTCCCCACCCCTCTCTCTCTCATATAGTGATTAGGCAACACACACAACACCAATTAGTGTGGAGGAGCAAGGGATTAATTCCCCCCTCTCTCTCTCTCATATAGTGATCAGGCAACACCCACCCCCAATTAGTGTGGAAGAGCAAGGGATTAATTCCCCCCTCTCTCTCTCATATAGTGATCAGGCAACACCCCCCCCCAATTAGTGTGTAGGAGCAAGGGATTAATTTCTCCCCCCCTCTCTCTCTCATATAGTGATCAAGCAACACCCCCCAATTAGTGTGGTGGAGCAAGGGATTAATTCCCCACCCCTCTCTCTCTCATATAGTGATTAGGCAACACACACAACACCAATTAGTGTGGAGGAGCAAGGGATTAATTCCCCCCTCTCTCTCTCATATAGTGATTAAGCAACACCCCCCAATTAGTGTGGTGGAGCAAGGGATTAATTTCTCCCCACCCCTCTCTCTCTCATATAGTGATTAGGCAACACACACAACACCAATTAGTGTGGAGGAGCAAGGGATTAATTCCCCCCCCCTCTCTCTCTCATATAGTGATCAGGCAACACCCCCCCCCCCCAATTAGTGTGTAGGAGCAAGGGATTAATTTCTCCCCCCCCTCTCTCTCATATAGTGATCAAGCAACACCCCCCAATTAGTGTGGTGGAGCAAGGGATTAATTTCTCCCCACCCCTCTCTCTCTCATATAGTGATTAGGCAACACACACAACACCAATTAGTGTGGAGGAGCAAGGGATTAATTCCCCCCTCTCTCTCTCTCATATAGTGATCAGGCAACACCCACCCCCAATTAGTGTGGAGGAGCAAGGGATTAATTCCCCCCTCTCTCTCTCATATAGTGATCAGGCAACACCCCACCCCCCCCAATTAGTGTGTAGGAGCAAGGGATTAATTTCCTCCCCCCTCTCTCTCTCATATAGTGATCAGGCAACACACACACACACCCATTAGTGTGGAGGAACAAGGGATTAATTCCCCCCCCTCTCTCTCATATAGTGATCAGGCAACACCACCACCCCCAATTAGTGTGGAGGAGCAAGGGATTAATTCCCCCCTCTCTCTCATATAGTGATCAGGCAACACCCCCCCCCCCCCCAATTAGTGTGGAGGAGCAAGGGATTAATTTTTCCCCTCTCTCTCTCATATAGTGATCAGGCAACACCCCCCCCCCCCCAATTAGTGTGGAGGAGCAAGGGATTAATTTTTCCCCTCTCTCTCTCATATAGTGATCAGGCAACACCACCACCCCCAATTAGTGTGGAGGAGCAAGGGATTAATTCCCCCCTCTCATATAGTGATCAGGCAACACCCCCCCCCAATTAGTGTGGAGGAGCAAGGGATTAATTTTTCCCCTCTCTCTCTCTCATATAGTGATCAGGCAACACCCCCCCCCCAATTAGTGTGGAGGAGCAAGGGATTAACCCCCCCCCTCTCTCATATAGTGATCAGGCAACACCCCCCCCCCAATTAGTGTGGAGGAGCAAGGGATTAATCCTCCCCTCTCTCTCTCATATATAGTGATCAAGCAACCCCCTCCCACTGATTTGCCCCTGCATATAGGAAATATATTGCTCACCTAGCGTAGACTCCTGCTCCCAGCAGCCAAAATGAAGCAGCCTCCATGATGACCACGTTGCAGGAAAGGGAAAGAGAAACTACAGAACGCCCCCACCACCTTCTCTCTCTCCCCTTCCATAAGCGAAAAGCCTGCCACAGAGCGACCACGGGTGGCCGGAAAAAATACTGCAGCTTCGCCTGTGAGGGCTCCGGTCAGGATATTTTTTTAAAAAAATAAGGGGAAATATGGATAAATTAATAAAACAGGATTTGGCGGGAAGAGGGGTAAAAATAAAGGGTTTTCCTGGGGAAAACGGGATAGTTGACAGGTATGATTGTTTTTAGCTGTAAATGTTTTTTTTAAAAAAATTGTGTTGTATTTTTTCCTTGTTGTTTAGCTGCCCTGAGTGGTGCTTGCACCAGGAGGGCATGGTACAAATAAATAAATGTAAATATTACAATAATAATAATAATAATAATAATAATAATAATAATAATAATAATAATAATAATAATAATAATAATAATAATAATAATAATAATAATAATAATAATAATAATGTCTAAAAATCTGGATGTCAGAAATTGGGAGTCTGATCTATTTAAAATCACTTAGCATTCTATCAGTACATAGAATACAGAAGAAAATGTACATCAGTACATAGAACATAGAAGAATGTCCCTTGAGTGCATGGCCAACTCACTGAAAATCTTGCATACACAGTAGCTCCTTTGTACGTGACATTATTCATGACTACCAGCTATCACAAGCAGGTTTCATATTTCAGCATCCATTAGCAACTTGGAGAAGACATCTGTAGTGACCTACCCATAGTGGAGTTCACTGTAGTCAGGAACTTGCACATCCCTCACTAACCATCCAGTAATAGCCTTTCTTGATGGGGACTAGTTGTACAGTATTTTTCAATCCTTTTGGTCAACATGGTTTGTACTTGCTCACGGAGACAAGATCACACCAGCAGATGCAAAAATATAATTTTTAAATAAATTATTTAGCTACTAAAAATATTAATGAGGTTGCTAAAATCATGTGCCAGCAATTCTTTTCAGGGTTTTCTAGATAAAGAGCTCTCAGAGTTAATATACCATACAAACGGCTCGGTTAACATAAAAATTGCATAACAAAAGTAGATCCATAGAAAATAGTGGCTCTGTTTACAGATTTTCTTCAGAACAGATTAATTAGTGTTCAATGCATTCCTATGGGAAACCACATTTCAGTTAATGTATTTTGGTTTTCAATTCATTCCTATGGGAAATTGCATAAAATGCATTCCTATGGGAAATTCAGTTAAAATAATTTTCGCTGTAAGAAACATCCCGGAGAACAGCATTAATTACGTTAATCAAGATTCCACTGTAATTGCTTCTTTCATATAAATATACTCACTCTTCATTGACTTCAGTTCAATTCCAGCTGTAGACATCAATTTCTATGGCAGTTTGCCACCTTCCTGCTGATCTTTAGATACTCAACTGAAATACAGTCATTTCAACACAGATTTGCAATAGACAGAAAATTGACTGTACTTCCTGTTACTATTGTATTGCTATTGTGTTAATTTTATCTCCTTCATTGTTATTTGGAGTTCTTCAAATATTAGATGACTGTTTTGCTAGCTGTCTGAATGTCTTGATAATGGATGCAAAAAATGTATTTTTAGCATTAGTGGTTGTGTGAACATAACATGAGACACTAATCTAGAGACAAACATCAGCTCAGCTTCAATCTCACACTAAAACACTTTCTGCTATGTTGCAATTTTCTAAACTGGAAAAGTGACCTACATCCTATGAATATAGAAGTACTAGTACAAAATAAGTAATCACAGGGGTTATAATTAATACTGCAAACCTAATAACAGAAAAACATAAATATAAAGCAACCTAGATTCTAGCCTGCCTTGAAGAAACTTCAAAACAAACTGGGAGTAGAGGTCAAATGTTGACATTTAAGAGGGGAAATTTTAAGAAAAGTGGCAAGCCAAGGAAAAACCAAAACATCTGTTGAAAGGTACTGGAACAAGCTGAGGCATTAGAGGTCAAGTGAATTATTACTAGAAGATGAACCCTTTTCACTGTGCACAAACACATGATATCATAAGCCTGTAGCCCTGCAGTCTCACACCCTTTAAAACATATTGCTGCCTGCTTGTTAGTATAGCCTAGTTCAGGGGTTTGCAACTTATGACCCATGTGACAGCCCCGGCCCACAGTGCCATTTCATGTGGCCCGCTGCCCTCGCTTCCGCCCATACCTGTCAAGATGAGGTTGAGAAAATACAGGAAGCACCACTGCCTCTGACGGGCGTGCATACGCAGAAACCGCTCGCGCATGCGCACCTCTGCCTCTGATGGGCACGCATGCGCAGTAACCCCTTCACACATGCGCAGAAACCCCTCTGATGGGTGCACATGCGCAGTAACTCCCCTCTGGCTACTCCAAATTCGGGGTGGCAGGACAGAGGTAGAGAGAGGGGTAAATTACGGGATTTCCCAGCCAGTACGGAACACTTGACAGGTATGCTTCCGCCGCCGCCGCCTCCAGAAAAAGCAGAAGTGGCAAAACAGCTGAAAACTCACCATAAATGCACCTGTGGCTGTTGTAAACGTGTTTATGACATCTGCAGATGCGTTTTATGACAGTGTTTATGGCAAAGAGAACGTGTCTGCAGTGCAAAAACGTTGAGAACCCCTGGCCTAGTTCCTGGTCAACAGCTAGAAAAAAAATGGCTATTATTTCTGCAAGTGGTTGCACACACACTACACAAAACCCAACTTGTCCTTGATTCCATCAAATCAAAATACGGAGTATTGGGAGTTGAAGTAACTGCAGCTTTTTGAATTGTTCAAAAATATGCAGACACAATTACACAAAATTAATGGACATGGCAGCCCTGATGTCAGCTGTTCCTCCACATCAGGAGTTCTCAACCTTTTTAAGCATGGGCCCGGGTCACGCTCTCTCAGACAGCTTCGGGTGCAGGCCGGCGATTTTGCCCTTCCTCCACCACATGGCACTTCCGGGTGTGGTGGAGGCGGTGGGGGACACATGAAATGGTGCCATGGGCCACACACGGTCTTCGGGCCACAGGTTGAGAATCCCTGCTCCAGATAGAGACAGACAGATAGACATTCACATGTGCCGGTACACATGTACAAGAATGCACACAAAAACAGACATAAATATATAAGTCACAGTAACTTACATATGACAGACAGGCAGCCAGACTCTTGTCATTTAGGATTCTAATGGCTTGGGTCCAAGCTATCTCCCTTTATGAGCCTGCACCAGTTTTTAATATCAACAGGGGAAGCCAAGTTTCTTTTAGTCCCACCACCCTCATAGGTGTGTTTCATGGGAACACAGAAGAATGGTGATGTAACAAATGAACACAAGGCTTACAAACTAAGCAAACAGTTGTGGACTGCAATTATTCAATTTACAATTGTTCCAGCATACAAAAAAGGCAGTTTACATAACTATTTTTGAGAGACAAGACACTAACTATATGGTAACAGATTAAACTGAAGTCTCACTAAAAAATATTATACAACACAGCATTCAGTCAGCCTAAAGGTCGTTTATAAAAATGGAAAATGCTTCCTTGGATTTAATAATAATAATAATAATAATAAGTTTAATTTCTACCCCGCTTTCATAGCACAAGTGCCACTCAAAGCGGCTTACAACACATATAAATACAATGTTACAAATATAATTACATAATTACAAAAACAGATTGAAAATTAACACATTACAAGAAAAAAGAAAAGAAAATCCCATACAGTTAATCTCAAAAAACACAAGCCCCATACTACCCCCCCCCCCTCCAGTGGGAGCACCAAAAAGCTCCCACTTCCCCACATCCCCACAGCCAATGCCGGAGCAGGGAAAGGCTCGGGTGATGGCAGCTACCCTCCCCCATAATTGCAAGCGTCCCTCTTCTGACCACTGGCTGGACAGGACCAGGGGTGAGGGGACAATGTCCGCATGTGCCACCCATTCCTTCCCCACGCCGACCCAGCAAGGTCCAAGAATCGCTGCAGCGGCTCCCACCTGTCTCCACTCCTGGGGCCGATGGCGTGGCTCCGGGTGAGACAGGGAGCTCCTCGAGGGCCGGCGTCGGCGGCGTCCTTTTCTGCTCTCCGGGCGGGCGGGCCCGGAGAGCGAAGGCAGCTGCGACGGCTCCGGCGGCGGCTCCGGCGGCTCCCACCTGTCTCCACTCCCGGGGCCGATGGCATGGGCTCCGGGCGAGACAGGGAGCTCCTCGAGGGCCGGCGTCGGCGGCGTCCTTTTCTGCTCTCCGGGCGGGCGGGCCCGGAGAGCGAAGGCAGCTGCGACGGCTCCGGCAACGGCTCCGGCGGATCCCACCTGTCTCCACTCCCGGGGCCGATGGCGTGGCTCCGGGCGAGACAGGGAGCTCCTCGAGGGCCGGTGTCGGCGGCGTTCTTTTCTGCTCTCCGGGCGGGCGGGCCCGGAGAGCGAAGGCAGCTGCGACGGCTCCGGCGGCGGCTCCGGCGGCTCCCACCTGTCTCCACTCCCGGGGCCGATGGCATGGGCTCCGGGCGAGACAGGGAGCTCCTCGAGGGCCGGCGTCGGCGGCGTCCTTTTCTGCTCTCCGGGCGGGCGGGCCCGGAGAGCGAAGGCAGCTGCGACGGCTCCGGCGACGGCTCCGGCGGCTCCCACCTGTCTCCACTCCCGGGGCCGATGGCGTGGCTCCGGGCGAGACAGGGAGTTCCTCGAGGGCCGGCATCGGCGGCGTCCTTTTCTGCTCTCCGGGCGGGCGGGCCCGGAGATCGAAGGCAGCTGCGATGGCTCCGGCGGCGGCTCCGGCGGCGGCTCCGGCAGCTCCCACCTGTCTCCACTCCCGGGGCCGATTTACTCAGGACAGAAAAAGCACCCTGAACCTGTTTTTACAAACACAAAGCAAAGTATCTACTTCACATTTTCAGGCGAGTTCTCAATCAGTTACTGTGTGCACTATTCATCTCTAACATGCTTTGATCAGACGTTTTTGTATTATAAGGTTATTGTGCACAGTGTAAGCTAAAAAAAAAATCTGATGTGTTTGGACAACAGGCTTGGCCATAAAGGAAGAGGGAACAAAAACAATCTACACAAAGGACAAAATATTTTTAAACATTAATGATCCGAAAATATGAGCTTGGTTCAAAAGAAAATAGAAAAGTGAGCAGTGTATTTCAAAGGCTGATGAACTAAAATAAAGGTGACTGGGTGGCAAAAGAAAGCCAACACATTTTGCTTATGATTTCTAAGCCCCAGTTTTGTTTGAAAAGGCATGAAAGGAGTTTGAACATTTGAGAGTTTGCTCCTGAGTTCGAACATTTGGAGTTCAGAAACACCAGATCTCCTAATTACTTTAGCACCTTAGTTGTCTCCGCTGGCAGGAGATCTATTGTACATCTGAACATACAGAATGCTTCTAGCAGGTACGTATGCTTATGAGAGAGAGGATAGCTACACTGCTGATATTTTAGCACAGGAGGAAAAAAGCCTAAATGGTTTACTTGACGCAGATGAGGTAATAAAATGCTGATTTTTGCTTCACAGTAGAATTTACAGAAGTGTGTCCAGCACACATCCCCTGTAAATATGGTTAAGACTATGTCATAAGCATTCCGCAATCTGTTAACACAATGGCTGAAATGCTGTGGCACAGGTCTATGTGCAAAATGGGGATATCAGAATCACTGGCAAATTGCTGCTGATCAACAGCAATTTTGGGGTGCACATGACTATACACAATGTGACAAAATCATATGTGCCCCAAAATAATAAAAGGAAACCCTTAATCATTGGTGATTTGCTACTGCTGCTGCTATTCTCTTTACTGTTGAGAAGTAACAGGATTTCAGCCAATAAATATCCATTACTGCCATGGTTTATGAAGAAATACTTAAAAGATCCAAATTTTAAACAAATGATGGCTAGAGAAGGCGTCTGATACTGTACTTTAGGAAACAGCCCATCCCCCATGATTTTTTTTAAAAAAGATCAGAACAAAAGAACTGAGGCTCAAGTCCAGTGATTGGAGGTGACCCATTGCACTAATAGTAACTAGGCAAACTCAGCATTCAAGTATAGCACCCTGGAGATAATGGGCTTTGTGAAAGACAATTGTGATTATGAGGAGTCAGTGTCACTGCTATTTCCCCTCTCCAAGCTCTGGAAATTGTTAAAAATCATATGAACCTGTATTAAGAAGTAGAATTTGCTTCCTTACCAATTAATGCATTTAATTGGCTTGTTCCCCAATTAAGCTTACCTTTAATGATTAGATTGAGCACAGCTGTATAGATAAGAAGTTTTGGCAGAAGAAGACAGGAAAGATGACTCTGAATTCATTCATACCCTTGACTGGTAAGTGAACCACCACCTGGGATGTCTAGAAACCCCTGGCAGTGTGGAACAGGTCATAGTGACCCCCTCCTGTGTCATGGGTTGATGACAGCCATTAATGAGCTCACAACTGCAAGATTGTTACACCAATTAGCCCATTCCAAATGGTCATTGTTTGGGCTCAGAAATATATCTCTCAAGGAGGGACATAGTGCCACATAGAATGAAATAACACCTTAGCTTAAGGTATAAAAGAAGGGGGATTGGCCTGAGACATTGGAAGTCTCCATACATCAAAAGTGCCCCTGCTACCTATCCTGGGCTTCCAGGTAGCTAAAGAAGGTGCAGAAGAGTCTTTGGTTAGTATGCATTTGCTTGTGTTCTTGCTTGTTTCATCTTCTGTTTTGCTTTGAGAACTGTTTAATAAAGCTTTGATTCTTCAGCCACAGAGTGTTTATTGTCTCTGAGATCCTAAGCCCAGCAGGTTTGGCTAGCCAGCTTGGCAATACATCAAGCTCATTTGATTCAAGGGCTGTTTTAGCTGGGACTAACACTTAGATATAGGCCAATTTTCTGTGAGCTAGAACCTGGGATCATATGACCCTCCACATGCTGGACCTGCACTTCCATCAGACCCATACAACACAAACAATGGTCCAGAATGATGGATCTTGTTCAGTATCATCTGATGGAACCCAGGTTCCATAGCCCTGCTTCACCAACTTTCCTCTTAAGCATCATATGCAGCTCCAAGAAGGAGGCAGCATATACATCTGTTTCACTGGAAGTCAGTTAAAGCAAAAGCAACATAACAGCAAGATCATTTTAATTGAACTGAACTCTGCCGAGAAAGCAGCAGGGCGACAGGAAAGGTAAAAGATCACTATTGTACAATGAATATTACTGGTAATTTCTTATTAGGAATACATGTTAGGCAAGACAGTTAGACAACAGTAATACATTCTCAGCAAATAAAACATCCCCCTATTAATTAACCAGGAACTGAAATTGCCCACAAGTAGTTATAAACTCAGAAGAAGCATGCTCTCCATTATAAGGGAAATTCTTTTGAACAAGTAAATGGGAACCCTGTCCCTCATATGTTGTGTCCTTCTACTCTTAGAAGCCCTACACTTCAAAGTCAGTACTCAAGATTTGTGAGTGCTGCCATCCAAAATGCTTGAAGACCAAATGTTCTCCACCCATGTTATAAAGTGGATATTTGCTGCAGCACATGGGTCTGTCTCTTAAACATGGATGTTTTCTCCTTGAGATTGTTTATGCACATCTAATTAGTTTGCAATGGCATTAGATTTGCTAATGTTTCTTTGACTGGATAACACCCCTGCCTGCTATACAAGAGATTTGTTTGTTATTACTTGAGAACAGCAAGAATCCACTGCCTAATGGTAGTGATGACTTCATACATACCAAGCCTCTAAATCAAGGGTTCCCAAACTTTTCCAGCTGGAGGCTGGGTCACGTTCTCTCAGCTTCTAGAGCCGGACAGACATTTTGCCCTGCTTGCACGATGGAGCTGACTATTTTGTCCCAACAGCTTCAAAGGGGCTGTCATTTTGTTTCTCAAAAGCCATTGGAGGGGTGAGGGCACATGAAATGGCACCACGGGCCAGATCCGGCCCACAGGACTTAGGTTAGGAACCTCTGCTCTAAATCATACCTGTCAAGTATTCTGGATTGGCCGGGATTTCCCGTATTTCCGCGCCGATTCCTTCACTTTCCCGCCGCCATCCCACAATTTGACCGGTGGGGAAAGTAGTTACTGCACATGCACGTATGTGCAGAACCCTTCTGTGCATGTGCAGAACCCTTCTGCATATGTGCAGAACCCTTCCGCGCAGGTCCTGTATTTGCCAGAGCTGCGCCTGACGGGTATGCTCTAAATGGCCTTGATCCTTGACAAACAACTCTCTTCCAACATCAATCTCCCCTCAGTAAAAAAAGAAAAGGAAACAATGTCCATCTCTCTTCAACAGTTTTTATGACGCCACAGTAGTGGAAAAAAAGACTTCATAAATTAGAAATCTGAATTAATATTTGAATTGGGCTTGGAACCAGTATTTCTTTACCAATGATCACTCCCTTTTTAATAGCAGTGATCACCGCCATGGAGTATGTTTGCCTTCTTTGTAACCAATGGCTTGGTGCTCTTCACCATACAGTATACAAAAAGGTATTTCAAGGCAGTTTAAATTATTGCAATAGGGTTTTTAAATGATACTGTGGTTTAAAACTTTGCAAATAAGGACAAGCTTCATCAAAATAAGATGAGGCATTACACTGGCTGGTTAGATTCGTGATTTAGTTATCTGGATGCAGAGCCAGAAGTCAGGAGCTTGATTCTCCACTGTGCCTCACAGGAAAAGCTAGCCTGTGCAATCATGGTTAAGCTGCACAATCCCAGGGTGTCCCCATGAAGGGAATGGCTAACCACTTTGAATAGTCTCTACCTACAGTGGCTCAAGTAGTCAGCTCCATCGTGCAAGCAGGGCAAAATGTCTGTCCGGCTCTCGAAGCTGAGAGAACGTGACCCAGCCCCCGGCTCGAAAAGTTTGGGAACCCTTGATTTAGAGGCTTGGTATGTATGAAGTCATCACTACCATTAGGCAGTGGATTCTTGCTGTTCTCAAGTAATAACTGGAAGGCAGCAGGTCAGCAGTTCGATACCCAAATACTGCAGGACGGAATGAGCTCCCATCTTTGTCCCAGCTCCTGACAACATAGCAGTTTGAAAGCAAGAAATTGCAAGTAGATAAAGAGGGAACACTTCAGTGGGAAGGTAAACAGCATTCCGTGCACTAGTCATGCATGCCACATGACCACGGAAATGTCTGCAGAAGCAGACAGCGCTCGCTCTTCAGCTATAAAACAGAGATGAGCACCGAACCCTAGAGTCGGATATGACTGGCTTTCGAGCAAGGGTGACCTTTACCTTTACCAAATCTTGAAATGTGTCTCCATAAGTCAGAATTGACTTGATGGCACATTATTATTATTATTATTATTATTATTATTATTATTATTATTATTATTATTATTATTATTATTATTATTATTATTATTATTATTATTATTATACAAGTAAAAAAGTTGTGTATGTGGACTCCCAAGTAGGAATACAAATGAAGTCATTCCAACCTTGAAATGTCTGCCATCAATTGTCTAACGCATACTCTAGATTCAGTATCACATCACAGTTTCCTACAGCAGGGAGTAGCAGCCATTCTCTAAAAGCAGGCAACCCGACAACATACTTATCTCGCGTATGTGACTGCCAGAACTGACACCATGAAGGCAACACAGCGATACAGGTTCAGATGCTTAGATAACAAGGACGGAACAAGCACGAGCATGCTAGATCAAGCAAGGCTACATCTGCGGCCTTCATAGTTGAAAAAGGAAGCTGCGAACAAAACAATCTCATTCAGCGTGACAGGAAACCACGATCAATGTACTTTCAATTGCTGCTGTTCCAGCCCCAGCCCTCAGTGGGTTATGTGTTCTGCTGAAGTTATGGCCACAACATTGCAGCCTCTTGTTTGTTTTGAATAAGTGGAACCCTGGGTTTGACAACTTCCACTGGCTTACAGAAGATGCCAGCTGCATTCACTTAAAGCAGGTAACAACCAATTTAGCTGTCCTGTTTAGTGACTTTAAAACCCACACAAATGGAATACGTATTGCAAAACAAGGTAATGCAGCACATCTCCAATATGAAGATTAAAAAGGAACTAATGAAAGTTAATAAAGGACTGGACCCATGAAGGCTAAAAGCAGTGGTGGGCATCAGCAGGTTCGCACCAGTTCGTCAGAACCGGTAGCAGAAATTCTGGATGGCCCCGTCCATCCAAGTTTTGAACTAAAGTATTCCTAATTCGGGTGCAACGCAGGGCTTTTCCCCTGGCCATGCTTACCATACCACACCCAGTGTGGTAGTAATTTTTTTTGGAGCCCACCACTGGCTAAAAGGCCAGGTTTGGCAACATCATGACTTTATTAAACGGAAAGTTTGAAATAAGCTTTTAAGCTAACTTTGCTCTTATGCTTTGGTTGTTATGGTGAAATTTTAAAATGCTTTGATTCTTGGGTAAGACTAGATAGCGAGAACTCATGCCCGCTGCTATGGTCAGGATGTTTTAGAGAACATTACGTTCCTGGAGGTGATGGGATTTGTGAGGCCTTTTACACTAAAAAATAGTGTGTGGAAAATAACTTGCAAGACCTTAGAAACAAAGATATTGAATGATTGTCATTCATGTCAATAGGTTTCTATAAAAGTGTGCTCTCCAACTGTATCAAGGCCATGTAGAGCGGACGTTAATGTAGTGCTTAGGTGAACAATGCCTCTGATCTGAGGAGCTTAAGTACAACACTATATATACGTTTAAGCCTCAGTTCATGAACGCAGGTCGAGATCTAAAAATGTAAGCTACTTTTCCGCAGAAACTTAGAGAACTGCTGAAAAGTGGTAGACTTTTAGTCCAAAAAAGCCCTCATCACTTAGATCAGTCCTTTGAAAAAGTAATTGTACATGTATCACAGCGAAGCAAACAAACGAGGGAAAGCCAGATGTTTAGGGCTTTCTTCATAAAATGCATTCAGCTTTTGGCGGAGGAGAGACTTGCAGCAAGAGACAACCCATGATGCTTACAAAGTCAAATCTGTATTTGCTAATGTAAAATGGTGTTGGATCTCCTGTATTGGCAGGAGTATCAATACTATTTGAGAAGTACCCCAAGACAAAAAAGGTGTGATTTGGAGCATAAGCAGGCCAAAATTGGCAGCAGGGTCAGAGAAAGGGCCATTTTTCATATCTAATGGGCAAAACATGCACTGTAGTCTCCCTCACAACTACCTCAACCTGCGTAGAGTATAATACAAGCAACATATAGGACCAAGGGCTGGACGTTCGTGCATTCAATTGGTTTTACACTATTTGCAGTAGCAGCCAAGGAAATCTATATGCTTGTAGGATACAAGCTCTTTATAAGCTGTAAGGTGATCAACTCAAGTGTATGTATATTATTGCAGAAGTCCTGCTTCCTTCCTGGTCAGTGGGCCCAGGCTGATCACCTTGTCACATCAGAACACCCTGTTTACACTGGGAAGGAAAAACATACATACCTTTTGCTGAATCTCATCTTATTGAAAAATCTTACAAGAAAATCTCGTGTTTGAAGAACAATGAAAAGACATCAAACCTTTCTGCAGAGTGGTTACCCTGCTCCTAAAGGCCATGTTAAATTGATCCTAGTAAATGCAGGGACATCCCATCAGGTCAGAAGTGCAGTTTGTTTTTAAAGATTTGTCTTGTGTTTTAATCGGTGGATTAGGCAAGCCACTTTAAATTTGCTACATCCTTGTTCATCAGGAAACCATGTAAACATTAATCCTCTGGATTTATTCACAGCTCTTGTCTGATGTCACTTCTGCACATTTTTCTCATTTTTCGGAATTACTGGACCCTTGCATTATTTACACCTCATGGCCAATTATTAAACGTAGTGTATCAAATGTGTAGGTCTGGGTTGCTCAAGCACATATATCCAACTGATCTTCGTCCATCCATAATTGCTATCAGGCTTTTCCCCCAGCATCAGTGCACCATGTTTATCCCTTTCAATGCTTATCCTTTACAATACATTAAGCCCACTGGGACTAAAAATAGTTGAACTGATCCTATGCAAGCACGACAAGAGATTACATTTAAATGCCAAGATAGGAAACAATTTATTATAGAGAGAAGAAAAGTTTCTCATCCAAAATATAGAAATCTGTACAACTTTGCCACAACCAATATACATGAACTGTACAAATTTACACCAGTTCATAATTTACCAAAAAAGAAAAAAAAGGGGGATGACTAACAAAGTTCACAAAATAGTTGGTGGTTTGTGGAAAAGACCTTTACCCAATTAAGTACAAGGAAATTACAAACCAGACCTCCATTTTCTAAAAATAAGAGGTTTACTCAGTCTTAGAAAACTACAAGCTAGCAAATGTACAGATAGCTGGCTGGTAAAACACACCACAGTTCAGTGTCTTTATATGGTCTCTCTCAAGCCTGTTGGCATTACAGATCCTGTTCACTTGCTACCATGAAGGCCAATGCACAACAGAGATCTGAACATTTCTTCCCAGTTCATGCCCACTAGGTGTGACCTATGTACAGTTTATGCAGACTGTTAAGTGCTGGGTAAAAGTTATCAGGTAAAATTTCCAGTACTACCATGTTTGGAACAAACCTTGTTACTGAGCTGCCAAAAAACGGTAACAATTTTTAAAAAATAATGTATAGTGCAAATTTACTCTGCAACCTTAACAGCAGAGGATAATTTTATAGCAATAAAGATTTCAGCTGAATGAACTGGTGAGGTTTTTTTTAAAAAAAAAAAGAAAGCAAAACATCTGGGAGAAAATTGCAGCCTTCCTGGACAATTTCACACTTCAGGAAATAAAGCAACCATCTTTACTCACAGGCTATTAAAATCTCTGAAAGGTACTGTCGAAACTATGGCACTGCCACTATTAAAATAAAATTTATCACTCTATGTTGTGCCAGATCTTCACAGCTGTGACATGGTTTAAATTCCATAATCCATCCCAGAGGAGCCCACCCAAAGAAAAAACCAAATTTATCCATCCACCATAAGATGATCCATCCATAGGTTATATATCTTTAACCTGATACAGTCATCATATTGTAGCTCTTGGACGGACTGGTTCTGCCCAAGAGGAGTTCTTCCTTACAACTTATTCTGCTGTCTACCATTTGCATGCTGGTGCCACTTTGGCTAACGCCTGCTGGCGTGGCTTCGTACAGCACACAGATTGAGCCATCTTCTCCGATACGATAGGATACCTCATAAGGATCGACCCAAAGAGTGAGTTCGCTTGGAAGGAGACGGAACAGTTCCTGTCCGCTGAGTCCAATACGTTGTGCTGCCTGCCCAATTAGGGGATCCATTTTATGGTTGATTCGGATACAGCGGTAGCCCGATCCTTTGCATGGCTTTTCAGGGAACCAATGGTGTTTATAGTGTTCTACAGGGGGGGGGGGGAAAAGAAAAGCAAATAAGTTCATACTTCACTCCTTTAACAATTCAGAAATGTGAGCAAGGGAGAAATACCGCAAATGCATGGCCTAAAATACTTATTATTTCTTGGCTTGGAAGCAACAGTTGGGGTTGCAGAAACACAGACGTTTCACTTGCAGCTGTTTTCCCCCCTAACAAAATAGATTGACCTATCAAGAAATGTTAAGTGAAAGCCTCCCTCCAGAATGGAGAAGAAAAATGGCAAGAGAATGGGCAAATTTAGCATCCAATAGCAAGGCACTGAAAATTAACACTCAGGACCAAGGCGGAAAAGCATTTGATGTATATTTCCAAGGAATGTTTTAATACACAAAGTTATGCTTGTGTACACAAATGTGTTTTATAATGTAAGATACTCTGCCAAGTCTCCCCCCCCCGACACATACATGCATCTAAAAGATCAAATGCATATCACACACTGAAGAGAAGAGACTACCTTGCCACCTTCTCATTATGAGATACTTCCCAGCTCCTGCCATCCTAGCAGTTCAAAAGCAAGAAATTGCAAGTAGATAAATAGGCCCCACTTTGGTGGGAAGGTAACAGCGTTCCATGCACTCCGGTGTCTAGTCATGCCTGCTGCATGACCACAGAAACGTCTGCAGAAGCAGACAGCGCTGGCTCTTCGTCTTTGAAACAGAGATGAGCACTGAACCCTAGAGTCGGATACGACTTGCTTTCGAGCAAGGGAAACCTTTACCTTTACTACCTTCTTCATAAACCAATTTGAATACAGTATGTTCATAAGACATTTCCGTTTGTGAGCAGTAGCATGTAAGTCTGCAGGGACAAACAAAGAGCTAACCTGAAATACTACACCAGCTGTTTAGTAACACATTTTCAAAAATTCTCAATTCCTAACCTTTATGGGAAGGTGAATTTTCGTTGCTTTCAAGTGGGATTATTTTCGTTACATCTGCTAGCATTTATTAAGAGAGACAGATGTGCCGGGATTCAGAATTTTGAAGATGAATCTCCAAAAATGCTTTCTCAAATGACTTGATCCCATGTAAACACATTGGCAGATATGAACTTCCAGATCCTAAACTTCCTAACAGCCGATCATCTGCTTTTACAGTATCGCAGCAATCTTGGTAAAGTAGTGAAATGTTTCAAACCTTACTGACAAAAGAAAATCTAAAAATGATTTTGTCTTTCTGAAGGCCAAACAGTAAGAATTTGTTTCTGGTGCCTGAATGCATGTGGCTGGTATTTACATTCCAACAGGACAGAAAGCATTTTGTTTTTAAGAGAGGAATCCTTTCCACAGATTGAACTGCAAAAACTCTTTGAAAGAAAATATTGTGAGATGCACGTATATTTTTATTTTTAATGAAGTAGGAGCAACTGACAATAGCTCAGTGATCAACAGGACTTCAACCGTCATTTGGGGAAGCTGTACAACATGTGCACACCCCACTCTACACTGAATTGCTGCAACTCCTTATTTAGAACAGTAACATTTTGCTATTGGTTCTGCCTCACTACGATGAAGCAAACACGGCCTCAGACAAAGGAGGCAAAATGAAATGCTGCCAGATGGTTTGTGCTGGGGGGGAAACTACCATCAGATATTAACGGCTACCATACACACATAAAAAATAATAATACTAAAGCCTAGCTGGGGTTGGAAAAACCTCTCCATGTTTGGTCTGAAACAGCTTTCCTTCTGTTCAAGGGGGCCTACTCTCCTAAGATCCCAAACTACCTGGTAGCAGAGCTAAAGGGGAAGAAATCAGCATTCGCCACAAGCTTCTTTCTACTGAGCTTAAGGGATACACAGAAAGAGCATACCTGTCAAACTTCCCCGATTGGCCGGGATTTCCCGATTTTCGGCACCGATTTGCGCCATTTCCCGCCCACAGCTGCCAAAACCCCGGAATTGGCAGCGGGGGGGAGAGGTACTGCGCATCCCTTCTGCGCAGATCGCCTTCTACGGATGCGTAGAAGGCTTTTACGCTTGCGTAGAACCCTTCTACACTTGCGTAGAAGGCGATCTGCGCAGAAGGGGATCGTAGAAGCCTTCTACGCATGCGTAGAAGGGTTCTACACAAGCGTAAAAGCCTTCTACGCATGCGTAGGTGACCTGCGCAGAACCGTTCTGCGCAGGTCCCATGTTTTCCAGAGCCGCGGTTCACAGGTATGAGAGCCTCCTAGAAGACTGTGGTATTTTTGAACCACAATCGGGTGTACCCTGGTAACGGCTTGTTGCCAGCTAATCTTTCTCACACTTAAGTCGGGCGAAAGGAACTGCAGAATGAACTCACACCAAAGGATGCCTTCATTTTGGCATTTTCACGTCTGGCCTAGACACAGCAACACGTACAGCAATCTCTTCCCTCAAAAATGATGAAGGGAAGGGAAGAAAGGGGGGGGGGGGGGGAGAACAGGATCAGGCTTTTCTTGGCAGAAGATCCTGCACCTCTTTAAGCCAAAACTGGAGTATGCGTCCAAACAAAGGACTGGCACGTTCGGGCTCACAAGCAGCATAAAGTCAATCCAGTATTCCTCTGAAGAAAAAAAGGGTACTGGGGACGGAGAGCAGATGGTCTATGGCCGCCTGAGGTCCTAGAGCAGGGCATAGCGTCCTCTAGCAGGATATTGAAACCCTAAATCGTGGCAACCCTTTTCCCATTGTGTGTGTGAAATTAACCGGACAGAAGGAGTCCATCTCCACAATGTGGGTTAAGCAGGTTGCAATGATCAACAAAATAAGGTCACAGGGAGATGAAGGAGAGCATAACGTCAGAGATTGGAGAGAAATGGGGGAAGAGAAGAAGGGCTTGGGCTGCCCTGAACTTCTGTAACATAGTTGAAGAAGAAATCCGTTCGTGGACAATAGGCAGAGTTAATAAAATTATATATCCACAATTGACAACAATAAACAATCAAGTCCAACGCTTGTGTGTATAGAGTGGTATATTAGAGAACAATTCAATTCTGAGAACAAATTTCCAAAGCTTTTCCGGTAGCCAATAAGCTTTTCAGGGATAATACCCTTTCATCGGGGAATCTCAGTATAAATAGTATGCATATCAAAGAGAAATGCTTGCGTCCTGGCACATAGCAGACTTCGCATTAAGGCAATGTTCGAATTGTTTACTAATATACCACTCTATACACACAAGCATTGGACTTGATTGTTTATTGTTGTCAATTGTGGATATATAATTTTATTAACTCTGCCTATTGGCCACGAACGGATTTCTTCTTCTACTACAACATTACATTCCGTTCCACCCAATTTCCAATCTCAACTTCTGTAACTGCATGCATAGTGCGGAGGGTTGAGGGGGCGCTGATCTCCATGACGTGTGCAATGCAAACACTAAGAGGAACAAGAAGAACTGGGAACGGCCAAGGGACTTTCCAAGCAGGAAGCTGAACAGAAGAGTCAAAATGTGCTCCACGTTGGGGGCAAAAATGCTAATTAACTTGTGAACCGCGCAGGGAGTGCACTAAGCTCTATGGGGCCATATAGAAGTGTAATTGCTATTGATATTGCGATAGAAGTGTAATTGCCATTGTGATCTCTCCCTCTCCTCCCCCACCCCCCAAGCCTGCCCTGGGTTTTTGGCAGCCAAGACGCCACAAAGGGACAACAAAGGAGTCACAACATAAAAGATTGCTCTTAACACCCCCCCATCCCCACCCCCCATATATGATTTTTAAAAATGTACAAGGTCGCTTTCCGACACTGCACAACACTGCACAAAATGCAAGTGGCTCGTTTTGGGGGGGCTTTTTGGAACGAGTGCGTGGGTTACAAAAGCAGCCTTTCTTCCGAAACGACTGGGTCGACCACGTCGTGCCCCTTCCTCCGATCGAGACCACCACCCCCCAAAAAAAACAACAACAAAAAACCCCACAATGCAAGAAAAACTCGACAAGATCTGAAGCCAATAAGGGTTGCGGGAGAAAGAGAAAAATAGAATGTGTTTTTGCGAGCCCCGGTGGCGCAGTGGTTAAGCTGCCTATGCTGCAGCCAAAACGTTGCCAGTTCGATCCTGACGGGCTAACCAGGTTGACTCATATTTATATTATTTATTTATTTATTTATCGGTAAAATGGGAACCCAACGTGTGTGTGGGGGGAGGGAAAATGCTAATTAACTTGTGAACCGCCCAGCGAGTATACTTAAGTGCTATGGGGCGGGTATAGAAGTGTAATGGCTGTTGACAGAGGAGATGCCTCAAAGGTTGCGCCCCACCACCACCACCATCCACGACCACCTCTCACCTTCCAGCAGTTCCTGGAGGCTCTGGCTGAAGGTTTGCAGCTGCCGCTCGTTCATCAGCCCCTTGGTGCGCAGGAACTTGGAGATAAAGCCCACGGCCGCTGCGATCTCGCGTATCATGTTGGCCCGGGTGTAAAGGGCAGGATGCATGGGGGCGGCGGGGACGAGGGGCAGCCAGCTCCGGTGGTTGAGTTGGGAAGGCACGGTGTGTTCGCAGCACACGGGAGGGGCGGGAGGGGCACCCAACCAAGGCGGTCGGATGGTGGGGGTGTGAAACGGGAGAGTGGGAGGGTGAAAGAGAGAGATCGGACAGACAGACGGAGGCGAAAAGGAAAGGATCGAGCGACCGATCAAATTCAGAAGACCCCCCACTCCTCTGGCTCGACCGCCCCCCTCTGACGTAAGCCCGTGACAGCAGCAGCAACCCGCCCGATGACTTCCACCATTTCCATCTACCAAGCACGAAGGAAGGGAGGCGCTGCGCGTCCCGGCTTTTATAAATGCGGCGCCAGGGCCATGGCGGCGGAGGGTGGGAGCTGTGGGGGGGGGCGGCAACTGAGCAGCCGCCGCGGCCAATCAGGGGATCGCACCATTGTGACGTAGCGTTCGGAGCGGAGGGTCAGGCGGAGGAGTGATGTCATCTGATTGTAAACAAATAGAACGCAGAGGGAGGGGGGGGGGATGGAACGCCGCAGCTTGGAGGATGGAACGTTGAGACACCGAGACGTTCCGAGACTGCAGCTCTGAAGAGGATCGGCGGGCGCCCGGTCGGGCCTCGCGGAGGCCCATTGAGTGGTGGTGGTGCCCTATTTTTAAAATAGCGCAGAGAGCAGGAACGTCGGGACTCTCGAAAATGCAGTGGGCAAAAAATGGACTTGAAGAGGCGGAGAACCGGGCTTGATCCGAGAGATAGCAAGCATTATACAGTACGTGAATATCGCCCCATAGCGCTTAGTGCACTCTCAATTAGTGCACTCTCTAATTACAAAGTAATTAGGATTTAACACACACACACCAACATGCTGGGTACTCATTTCACCGACCTCGGAAGGATGGAAAGCTGAGTCGACTTTGATTCTCCCCGTCGGGATCGAACTCGCAACGTTTTGGCTAGTTTAATCACTGCGCCATCAGGGCTCTTTCAGGATAGGCGAAGGGAAGTGAATGTCTGGACCGTTTTAGATTCTATTTTAATGCTGATTTCCTTCCTTCCAGTCGGTCACTCAAAATCCGACCCGTTTTTATCTGCAGCACAGCAATTAAGAGCGTGATAATAACGCCTCGGGGACAAAAGGAAGGGCGGGGATCTCTTAGGTAAATATAAATGATGTTATCATCTGGCGCCTGCGACTATTCTGGAAGCTATATATCCCAATGCACCATAAAAACAAACGAACTTAGTCCTGGTGGACGAGAGAGCGCGCGCGCACATAGTGATTTTCTCCCAATTTAATTATCAAAAGGGACACAGTTTCTGTCTCCTTGATTGTGCAATGATGGATTCAGGGTACTTTCCCACAGGAGAAGGAAAAGCAATCTGGAGCCTGTCAGCAGCTCTTCTCTCACAGCTGTAAACACTGCTTAAAATAGATCAAAAATAACAAAATGGAAGAAGTCCTCTCCTCAGGGCACTTAAAGATCTGAGCACATTTATGAAATGTAGATCATTTTCTCATATTTCCAACCCCTCCTATTATAGTCTATTGTTACTATTATTGTTATTGTATAGGTCCGTGATGGCGAACCTTGGCACTCCAAGTGTTCTTGGACGTCAATTCCCAGAAACCCAAGCCTCTGTAGTAAGCCCATTTGTGTGGATTCACAGAGACTTGGACTTCTGGGAATTGAAGTTCAAGAACAGCTGGAGTGCCAAGGTTCTCCACTGGAATAGATCCATTTTTTTTAAAAAAAAAAGTCTGGGCAATTTACAACAATAGTGAAACATCTTAATGTTATACAGTATTTGAACAATGAAAACAAAGCAAATTAAACATCCATATCATACTATATATAATTGTCTTTATCCACTCTCAAGTTGCTTCCAACATACAGTAAACCTATGAATTTGTTGTGTGCCATCAGGTCAAAACTATCTTTTAGTGATCTTAGTAATATTTAAATCTTGATTCTTTTAATGTGTCAATCCGTTTCATATTTATTCCGTCTCTTTTCCTGCTGCCTTAAATTTATCTCACCATTGCCATCGTTTACCAGTTTATCTTATCATCTCATGATACACCCAAAGTACATTTTAGAAAACTCTACAGAAGCACAAAATACAGTGGTAGCCATAATATTTTTGTAACATGAATAAGAAAGTTGATATAGAGCCTGTCTACACTGTCAAACAGCTCACTAGTTTAATAATTTTTGGTGTGGTTGGGGTTGGCACAATTTACAGCATCCATACATGTTTTGATTTAGAGCACTTTGTCCCACCACATTTTATAACTGGCTCAAACTTTCGGGCACAATGCTAGGGCCTCGGTTATTATGGTGTGCTCCCAATTATCCCATTCCCACACTGTACACAATTGTTTTTATGCCCATGTAGACAGTTTGAACCCAAGTAGAGCTGTGGACGGTGTTGTCTGAGATGACAACCTTGTGACATAAGTCCAGGAAATGTAGGCCACCGGGAGGCTGCATCGTATGCTCCCTCCTGTTGTATCCAAATCCGAATATTGACAATCATGGTAATCATCCATGAAGACTGTCCTGAGAATATAATGCAGTGGACCTTCATCTGCCTTCCGTATCTTTACTGTATGGGACCAAAGACAACAGAACAGCCGAAGGGTTGGCTTAACACAGGTTTATTGCATGATGTTCCGGTGGAGCATGAGGTAATGGCGGTGATACATCTCTATATATACAGTAGCATTATACATTTGAATCTTGTAGCACGGTAGCTCATTGGCTGCTACCGGCGTGGCCTCGCCTAGGCACGCCTCTCTTCAGTAGTTCTTTCTCCTGCTGCTGAATGCGGGGAAGGTTTTCCCGCGGCTGTCCGTGATTGAGCAATGTGAACCATGTGAGACTGAACGCTCGCAGCTGCCCTCTATGGGCTGCTTGCTCGCGTTCCTTTACAGCTGAGATACATTGTAATTGGAGTGGTTACATTCTTTTCTTACAGTACAATGAGCATGCATACATAACATCCCTCCCCCCTAGGATGGGACGAAGTCCCGCAACCATTGTGGCTTGCCGCACGTGCGCTTGGGGCGTGCTTGCGCATGACCTAGTACCGGAGAGCCAGTGATCCCTGACTCCGTGGGTGCTTGTCCTACAACGGGAAACGGGGATTCGTTAGTGGCTCTGTGGGGCGTCCGTGCCTGCCTTGCGCTGGGGGATGGGAATGGAATGAACAGCTGGGCCGTGAACCCCTGCCTGTTGCTCTCGGACCCCGGGGACCCTCCTATTGTGAACCGCGGGACCGATGAGGATGCCCTTGTGGTTCTGCTACCTTCTGTTCCCCGCTCGGGGGACCTTGAGGCTGTGGTGGGCGGACTCGCCGTCGCCTCCTGTCTTGGGGGTGTCGGTCTCCGGGAAATTGGTGCTATGTTGCATTCTAACTCACAGGGGCTACTGGGACTGGAAGTACCAGGGGCTGAACTGAAACCCCTCTTTTCGCTAGGACGGGTGGGGGACCACTCCGCTAACTCCCCCTGGTACTGTAAATCAAGGTCTAAACTTCTTGGGGAATCTGTGTTTTGGGGACGCTTCCGGGGGCTGTGTGTGAGATCGGGGCTCTTCCTTTCCGCCGCAAACTCCCGCAAAAGATCTCTGAAGATCGATTCCCTTTCCTCCCCCCTTGGTGGGGACCCATGTCCCCCTTTTTCTCCCCCTTGGGCTAAGCGGGTGGGGGAGTACCCTAACGCTGATTCGTGGCTATTTTCATCTTCGTCCTGCTCTCCGGGGATCCTGCGCCTGAGTTGATCCGCGTGCCGCCTCCACAGGAGGCCTGTATTGGTCTCCACGCGGTATGAAACGGGGCCGGTTTGTTCTATTACAGTGCCCGGCACCCAGGCTGGCCCCGCGTTGGCGTAGTTCCTGCAATGTACCGGGGCGCCTACGCTGAAACTCTTTGCGGGTTCCACCCCTACGTTCCGCCCTTTGTCCTCTACTCTCGTGGGTTCTAGCTTGGAGATTACCGTGGCCAGGTTCCTGCGCATTAACAGCTCCGCGAAGGAGTACCCTGACGCCAATGGGGTGACCCTGTACCTTAGCAGGAATTGGCACAGTTGTAAGTTAAGATCTCCGGGGCCCATGCGCCGCAGCGCGTCCTTAGTGGTGCGCACGAGGCGCTCTACTTGGCCGTTGGTGGCCGGGTGGAAAGGGGCGGAGGTGATGTGCCGAATGGCGTTGAGATCCATGAATGCCCTGAACTCGGCGGACGTGAAACAGCTAGCGTTATCGCTGACGAGGGTGTCGGGTAAACCGAACGTGGAAAAGACCCTCCGTAACTGTTTAATTGTTGTGGCCGAGGAGGTGCTCGAGACTGGAATGACCTCCAACCACTTGGAGAACGCGTCCACCACAAGGAGGAAAAGTGTTCCCCTGAACGGGCCAGCAAAGTCTACGTGAACCCGGGACCAGGGGCCCCTTGCTGCGTCCCACTCCCTATGTGGCAAGCGAGCCTCTTCTGGCCTGGAGCTTTAGCACGCTTCGCAAGTGCCGACCATGTGCTCGATGTCGGCGTCTAGCTGGGGCCACCAAAAGTAACTGCGGGCTAGTGCCTTAGAGCGGACGATCCCGGGGTGGCTGACGTGCAGCAGTTTAAGCACCCTCGGCCGGAGGGACGTGGGGATCACTACCCGCTGTCCCCACAAAAGGCAACCCCTCTCTAGGGACAATTCTAATTTCTTTTTGAAAAATGTGTCGAATTACGCTGCTGGGGAAGACACGGGCCACCCTTTCTGTACCCAGGAGCAAACTGTAGCTAACGTTTTGTCCTTACCGGTCGCTTTGGCGATGTCGGCCGGTACTACTGGGGGGGAGTCTAGGACCTCTATCATTAAGACTTGGTGGTCCCTCTCTTCCTCGCCCACGTGGCAGCAATCCCGGGGAATGGGGGACCTCGACAGGGCATCCGCATGGCTGATCTCCTTCCCGGGCCGGTACACCAACGCGTGCTGATACGCGTTGAGAAAAATGGCCCACCTGAGCATTCTCGGGGACAGGATTTGGGGTGTGGGCTTATCTGCGGTGAAAATGCCTAGCAAGGGCTTATGGTCGGTCACTATGGTGAAGGGGCGGCCATACACAAAATCATGAAATTTCTTGGTCCCCGCAATTATCGCTAGTGCTTCCCTGTCTGTCTGGGCGTAGTTTCTCTCCGCTTGGGACAAGGACCTAGAGTAGAACGCTATCGGGGCCTCCCTCCCGTTCTCCAGCACGTGGCATAACACCGCCCCCACCCCCACCGGGGATGCATCGCATATCAGGACCACTGGGCGTTTGGGATTGAAGTGGGTCAGTACAGCATCTGATGCCAGGAGTCGCTTCAGGTCATTGAAAGCCTTCTCATGGTCGTCGCCCCACTTCCATGCCTCGTCCTTTTTTAACAATTTGTGTAGCGGTTCCGCCACGGCTGCCTTCCGAGGAAGGAAGGAGTGGTAGAAGTTGAGCAGCCCAAGGAACGACTGCAGCTCGGGCTTGGAGGTGGGGCGAGGGGCCTTCTTGATGGCGGCCACCTTGGATTGGAATGGCCTTATTCCCTCGGGAGTAACACGGAACCCTAGGAACTCAACCTCAGTTGCGAAGAAAACGCATTTGTCTTTCCGCAACCGCAACCCCGCCTTTTCGAATTTTGCCAGGACCTTTCCCAACCTTTCTGCTAGTTCGGCCCGGCTCCCCCCTGTAATCAATACGTCATCAAAGTAGGGTAACACCCCCTCTAACCGCTTCAGGAGGCGTTCCACGAGTGACTGGAAGATCCCGGGCGCCGAATTCACGCCGAATTGGAGGCGCGTTACCTGGAACGCCCCTTTGTGGGTGACTATGGTCTGCGCAGCAGCTGCGGCGGGGGTCACCGGGAGTTGCTGGTAGGCTTGGGCCAGGTCGAGTTTAGCGAAACACCTCCCCCCGTGTAACCTGGCCAACAAGTGGCTGACTACCGGCACCGGATACGCATTAGGGCGGATCGCCTTATTGATGGTGCACTTGTAGTCAGCGCATATGCAGACCTCCCCGTTGGCCTTGAGCGCTGTTACAATTGGAGTTTCCCACTCCGCAGAATCAACAGGAACAAGAATCCCCTGGCCCACCAATTTGTCCAACTCCGCCTCTATTTTGTCCTTTAGTGCGAAGGGCACTCTGCGCGGTTTAAGTCTGATTGGACGTACTCCAGGGTCCAGGTCGAAAGTCACTGGGGGGCCCTTGAATTTTCTGAGTCCCTTTTTGAAAACCTCGGGGTGCGCATCGCACACGCTCTGTATTGGATCCGTCCCGGCGGCGTGTACTCCCACGGCATGCACCCCCCCAATGAACAACCCCAGGGGCTGGAACCATTGAGTCCCGAGGAGGCTGCATTTACCTCCCTTGAGGACGACTAGGGGAAGCGTTGCGGCGCGCTTTTTGAACTGGACCTGGAACTTCCCAACCCCCAACACCGGGATGCGGTTCCCTTGCACGTCCTTCAGCGTGGACCTCAGCGCTTTGAGCTTGGGCCGCACGTGGGGGGCTATTTTTTAGGAACTCTCCCTGGGAAATGATAGAGTAAGAAGAACCCGAGTCCACCTCCATCCTAACAGGGGCCCCTTGTATTACTACCTCAACGAAGTATCGGGGGTGCTCTGTGGATACGCTGAAAACCGGAGCGTCGTCCTCACTGTCGTCGGAGATGCGCCCTACTCCGTCCCGCTTCCTCGTGGTCCGGGTGCCGTCCTTGGGCCTCGTGGTGCGGTCCTGCCTCGCCGAGCGGTCTGGGGAACTCCTCTTGGCCTCGCGCCGTTTTCGGCAGACCTTGGCGATGTGCCCGCGCCGGCCGCAGTTGTGGCACTCGGCCTTGCGGAATGGGCATCTGGCCCGGGCGTGGGCGGCACCGCAGCCGTCGCAGCGCCGGCCTTCCTTCTGGACCTTCCGGACGTCCTCGTCGTCGCCGCTCTCCGCGGACGAGTTCGAAACTCGCCGGGCCGCGCGCACCGAGCTCTCTGCCTTGGCGGGTTTCGGGCGCCAGTCCTGGAGCTCTTGCACCCCGGCCATCGTGGCTTCCGCGGCCTGTGCCGTGTCGAGGACTTGCTGCCACGTGGGAGGCGGCTCCTGTCTCATCAGCGCGCGCTGAGTCTCGGTGTCCCTCAGGCCGCAGAGCAGGCAGTCTCGGAGGGTGACTTCTGGGGTCTCCCACTTGCATGGGCCAGCGGCCAGCCGCAGGGCCGCGGCGAACTCAGCGACCGATTCCCCGGGCGCCTGGACTCGCCTCCAGAACGCGCTCCGAGCGGGGAACATCGCTATCGCGGGCCGGAGGTGGGTGCGCAACACCGCCAGGAGCTCTTTGGCTTTGAAGTCGCTCACCCTCCTCGGCGCGATCAGGTCCACCAAGGTCCTCTTGGTCTCGTGTCCGAGCATGCGGACGAAGATGGCCCTCTTCTTGTCCTCATCTGAGACTTCGAGCTCCACCAGCGCTCCATTGAAGTCTATCTCAAACAGCTCCAAGTCTCCCGGCTTCCTGATCTCGTAGCCGGCGTATGTCTTGGTCCCGTGGGCAGCCATCATCCCATCCTCGTCGCCAGTTTACTGTATGGGACCAAAGACAACAGGACAGCCGAAGGGTTGGCTTAACACAGGTTTATTGCATGATGTTCCGGTGGAGCATGAGGTAATGGCGGTGATACATCTCTATATATACAGTAGCATTATACATTTGAATCTTGTAGCACGGTAGCTCATTGGCTGCTACCGGCGTGGCCTCGCCTAGGCAGTCTCTCTTCAGTAGTTCTTTCTCCTGCTGCTGAATGCGGGGAAGGTTTTCCCGCGGCTGTCCGTGATTGAGCAATGTGAACCATGTGAGACTGAACGCTCGCAGCTGCCCTCTATGGGCTGCTTGCTTGCGTTCCTTTACAGCTGAGATACATTGTAATTGGAGTGGTTACATTCTTTTCTTACAGTACAATGAGCATGCATACATAACAGCATCGCAGTGTGACGCTTATACAATAATTAAGATCCTCCCTCTTTTACGAATGGGGTGGGTGGGTTTTTTATGGGGGTGGTTCTTATCTGTTTTTATACTTTTTATGTTTTTATCTGCTGATTTTAGCTTTTTGTTATTTGTGATTGTGTACTATGTGAGCCGTCCTGAGTCGGGTTTCCTGAGTGGGCGGCATATAAGTACGAAAATTAAAATAAATTAAATTAAATTACTACTGATCCAGGACTTTCTGGTCCTGAGCCTTTTTGGCATACAAACTCCTCAGCCCCAGGCCAGTATTGATGAAACTGCTGCCCTCCATCAAGATGGATTCAAGTGGGATTTAATCAATTTGGGAACCATCACCCTTCCCTGTGGACTTCAGCACCCAAGGCCATTAATCCTCAGGGTTGTCAGGTTAGTTAATCGCTGGCTGACACTCAGTGTTGAGTTGCTGGCAGTATGGTCGAGCAGGATAACCTGGCCAGATTCAGATCATCTGTTCCAAGAAAAATGTTAAGGCAAGAAGGATCCCAAACTGGTCCCTGTCAATCAAAGAGCAGGGAGTTTGCTTTCCTAATCTTTGCAAGAGGGAACACTCAGCTCTTCCAACACCCTTGAGGGTTAAGCTACATCATTTCTTTCCCTCACCACCCATTTAAAAATAAGTGTGAGACCTCGATGCTGACTAGGATACTAACATATTCTCCCCTGCTGTGCTCACCTGTGTTGCCTATATCCACATTTTGCATTGCCAAAAAATGATCAAGAAAACAGGTGGATCCTTCTTTGGCCAATGCCAATACAAATTCTGTGCAATTTTTGGATTGTTTGGTCTTTTCTACTAGCAGAATGCAGCAGCCTTATGCAAAGCTTGTGTTTATTGAGAAAGAATAACCATTTTGGAAACCAATAGGCAAAATCACATGGAGAACACAGTTAGCTGTTTGCTGTCTTAGGAAATACATTTAGGAAGAGAAAAGCAGAACAATGCCACTAATCTTATTCACAGAACCCTCTACAGCTGGCTTCTCTTCTTGTTGGTCTGCTCAGGTAGCCCTTATTCAGAGCCCATATCCAGTGGTGTGCTTCGCCCTGTACGCCCCGGTACGGGCATACCAGTAGAAAAAATTCCCCTAGGCCATGCCCACTTCACGACTCCATTGCTCAGTGCGCATGCGCTACTTCATAGTGGCAATTTTCTGCGCCTGGAGTGGGAGCAGTGTGGACACGGCAGAGAGAGTAGAGCGGAGGCAGCTGCTGCTGCTAGAAGCGGCTGGCAGGCGCCAAAGCCTCACCACACCTACCTAGGCCTCTGCTCTCCCCACCAGTGTTGCTGCTGTCAAAGCTGCTACCTCCAGGCCTAGGTAGGCGAGGTGAGGCTTTGGCGCCTGCCAGCAGCTTCTAGCAGCAGCAGTACCTGTAATTCACGCCGGGCGGGCAGGCAGGAGGACAAGAGCTGAGCCGCTCAGGCGCTGCTCTGCCTCCACCGGTGCCGCCGCCACCAAAGCTGCTGTCACCAAGCCTCCATGCTCCACTCTGCCTGCCGACTCACTCAGCTCCCAGGCAGGCACCACCACCACCGTCTCCGTCTCCTCTGCTGCTGCCGATTCGGACACCACTCTGTCTCTGCCGCTCTGTCCACTGCCAATGCTGCTGCCTCCATCTCTGCTCCTGACGCTGCCTTCGCTCCGCTCTCTCTGCTGCATCTGCACTGCTCCTGAGGGAGGTGGGGAGAGAGGAGAGCGCAGCGTCGGTTGGAGCCTCCTTCTGATTCCCCTCTGCCTCTTGGCCTCCTCCTGCTGGCCTTGAGCAGCCCCAGCAACTGGGGTGGCATGATGGCCACCAAGGCTGGAGGCGAGGATGGCAGCTTGGGAGTGGCTGGAGAGCCGGGGGACACAGCCTTCCACTGCCACCCATTGCCGCCTGGAGTGGGACCCACAAGGCCTCTGCCACAGCCACCTTGGTGCCCCCCCGGCTTGGCTGTCTCCTCAGTGGCCAGCTCAAGGCCTGCAGAGACGGTCCCGTCGACACTGCCGCTTCCCCCTCCCCCCCAAGGGCAGTGTGGCCTCCGCCAGGGTGTGATGTGTGTGGGTTGGGTGTCGGTGTGTGTGTTGGGTGTCATGTATGTGCATGTTGTGTGTGTCCATGTATAGTCTTTAAGGTGCCACAACATTTTTCTCTTTGTTTTGTTTTCTTTCTGATATGGTTGAAACAAAGACTAACATGGCTACCATTTCAAAAGTAGCCATGTTAGTCTGGGTTTCAACCATATCAGGAAGTAAACAAAAAGACAAAAATGTTGTGGCACCTTAAAGACTAACTGCTGTATTTTAATGTAAGCTTTTGTGGATCGAGTCCACTGGGCACACAATGGTTGGCTAACATAACAGATAAGTTTACAAATCAGTGGTTTTTTACAACCAGTAGTAACTGCAGTGGCTCAAGCCACTGAACTTGATGCCTGGAAGATCAGCAGGTCAGCAGTTTGAGACCTGAGTACTCCCATCTCAGTCCCAGCTCCTGCCAACCTAGCAGTTCAAAAGCAAGAAATTGCAAGTAGATAAATAGGTACCACTTCAGTGGGAAGGTAAACAGCATTCCGTGCACTCTGGTGTCTAGTCATGCCTGCCACATGACCACAGAAATGTTTGCAAATGCAGGCTCTTTGGTTGTAAACAGAGATGAGCACTGAACCCTAGAGTTGGATATGATTGTCTTTCGAGCAAGGGTAACCTTTACCTAATAACAGAAGATCCCTGATTGGTATTCAAATTTGCTGTGAAGTTTGGCCCTGATTAGTTACATGTGGTTAGTAAGTAATGGTAAAGGTCTCCCTTGCTCAAAAGCCAGTCATATTTGACTCTAGGGTGCAGTGCTCATCTCTCTTTACAGCCAAAGAGTCACTGCTGTGTGTGTTTGCAGATGTTTTCATGGCCATGTGGCAGGGCATGACTAGATCTCCCATCCAGTCACATGGCCACCCCCAGCATGTCACATAGCCAGATTTGGTGCATACACAAAGTTAGCCCCGCCCACAGTGTGGTAGTAAAAAAATTGATGCCCACCACTGCATATGGCTCTACTGCTCTTCAGGAAAGGAACAAAGAGGAAGTGGCCCAGGAAAAAAAGTGAGCCCTACAGTAGCAACTTTGATCTAAATCTAGAAAATGCAAGCGGTTGTTGTTGTTCAGTCGCACTATCGATTCCGATCCTTTGCGACCCTATGGACCATTGCCCGCCAGGCACCTCTGTCCTCCACCATCCTCTTCAACCCACCCAGCTCTGTGCCTATTGCATCTACAATACCATTTAGCCATCTCATTTTTAGCCGCCCCCTTCTTCTTTTGCCCTCCACCTTTCCCAGCATCAAGGCTTTCTCAAGTGAATCCTCTCTTCTCGTTTGATATCCAAAGTACTTTAGCTTCATCTTTACTATTTGACCTTCTAAGGAGCAGTCAGGGTTGATTTCTTCTAGGATCGACCTATTTGTTCTCCTCGCTGTCCAAGGTACTCTCAAAACTCTCCTCCAACACCACATTTCAAAGGCATCTATTCTTCTGCACTCAGCTTTCCTAATGGTCCAGCTCTCACAACCATACATTACCACCGGGAATACCATTGCCTTGACTATGCAAATTTTTGTTTGCAAGGTGATGTCTCTACTTTTAACTATGTCCCCCAGGTTTCTCATAGCTTGCCTCCCACGCATCAGTCACCTTTTTATTTCATGGCTGCAATCCCCATCTGCAGTGATCTTTGATCCTAGGAAAGTAAAGTCTGTCACGGCTTCTACTTCTTCCCCATCTATTTTCCAGGGACTGATAGGGCCTGTTGCCATTATTTTGGTTTTCATGTGCAAATCGAGATCAATCACTATAGACACTGGTGCTTCATTTCCAACATGCTGGTTGCAATCCAAATTGGGATGAAGAGGGAAGAGGGCTTTCACCTACCACCATACCATATCCCAGTCTAGATCTGCTTCCAGTGCTTTCTAAGTTCAAAAAAGGAATAACTATTAGATATTTCTTTAAAATAGCATGCTAACTTGACTTGGCTCTACAAAAACAAGAGGGAGCAAGCCTTCACCTTCTTCATTTGGCCCAAGAAATAAGAGCCAGCACTTCAGAACTAGATCGATGCAAGAATCTCAGCAAGAGAATAGCAACCTTGCCCAAACTGGTTATAAACATTTGCTTTTAGTTCAATCACTTTGTTCTGGCCTTGACAATCTGATCTCCTGTTCTTCCCCTGTATGTCCTGTCTTTTTAGCTTACAAGCCCAAGGGCAATGCTTCTCTCTCTCTTTTTTATTAATACAAGCTGCTTTCTGAGGTAATACATGTCTAAAAAGTAGGATAAAAAAGACACAACAAATTTTTCAGTACACCAACGCGTGCTGATACGCGTTGAGAAAAATGGCCCACCTGAGCATTCTCGGGGACAGGATTTGGGGTGTGGGCTTATCTGCGGTGAAAATGCCTAGCAAGGGCTTATGGTCGGTCACTATGGTGAAGGGGCGGCCATACACAAAATCATGAAATTTCTTGGTCCCCGCAATTATCGCTAGTGCTTCCCTGTCTGTCTGGGCGTAGTTTCTCTCCGCTTGGGACAAGGACCTAGAGTAGAACGCTATCGGGGCCTCCCTCCCGTTCTCCAGCACGTGGCATAACACCGCCCCCACCCCCACCGGGGATGCATCGCATATCAGGACCACTGGGCGTTTGGGATTGAAGTGGGTCAGTACAGCATCTGATGCCAGGAGTCGCTTCAGGTCATTGAAAGCCTTCTCATGGTCGTCGCCCCACTTCCATGCCTCGTCCTTTTTTAACAATTTGTGTAGCGGTTCCGCCACGGCTGCCTTCCGAGGAAGGAAGGAGTGGTAGAAGTTGAGCAGCCCAAGGAACGACTGCAGCTCGGGCTTGGAGGTGGGGCGAGGGGCCTTCTTGATGGCGGCCACCTTGGATTGGAATGGCCTTATTCCCTCGGGAGTAACACGGAACCCTAGGAACTCATCCTCAGTTGCGAAGAAAACGCATTTGTCTTTCCGCAACCGCAACCCCGCCTTTTCGAATTTTGCCAGGACCTTTCCCAACCTTTCTGCTAGTTCGGCCCGGCTCCCCCCTGTAATCAATACGTCATCAAAGTAGGGTAACACCCCCTCTAACCGCTTCAGGAGGCGTTCCACGAGTGACTGGAAGATCCCGGGCGCCGAATTCACGCCGAATTGGAGGCGCGTTACCTGGAACGCCCCTTTGTGGGTGACTATGGTCTGCGCAGCAGCTGCGGCGGGGGTCACCGGGAGTTGCTGGTAGGCTTGGGCCAGGTCGAGTTTAGCGAAACACCTCCCCCCGTGTAACCTGGCCAACAAGTGGCTGACTACCGGCACCGGATACGCATTAGGGCGGATCGCCTTATTGATGGTGCACTTGTAGTCAGCGCATATGCGGACCTCCCCGTTGGCCTTGAGCGCTGTTACAATTGGAGTTTCCCACTCCGCAGAATCAACAGGAACAAGAATCCCCTGGCCCACCAATTTGTCCAACTCCGCCTCTATTTTGTCCTTTAGTGCGAAGGGCACTCTGCGCGGTTTAAGTCTGATTGGACGTACTCCAGGGTCCAGGTCGAAAGTCACTGGGGGGCCCTTGAATTTTCCGAGTCCCTTTTTGAAAACCTCGGGGTGCGCATCGCACACGCTCTGTATTGGATCCGTCCCGGCGGCGTGTACTCCCACGGCATGCACCCCCCCAATGAACAACCCCAGGGGCTGGAACCATTGAGTCCCGAGGAGGCTGCATTTACCTCCCTTGAGGACGACTAGGGGAAGCGTTGCGGCGCGCTTTTTGAACTGGACCTGGAACTTCCCAACCCCCAACACCGGGATGCGGTTCCCTTGCACGTCCTTCAGCGTGGACCTCAGCGCTTTGAGCTTGGGCCGCACGTGGGGGGCTATTTTTTAGGAACTCTCCCTGGGAAATGATAGAGTAAGAAGAACCCGAGTCCACCTCCATCCTAACAGGGGCCCCTTGTATTACTACCTCAACGAAGTATCGGGGGTGCTCTGTGGATACGCTGAAAACCGGAGCGTCGTCCTCACTGTCGTCGGAGATGCGCCCTACTCCGTCCCGCTTCCTCGTGGTCCGGGTGCCGTCCTTGGGCCTCATGGTGCGGTCCTGCCTCGCCGAGCGGTCTGGGGAACTCCTCTTGGCCTCGCGCCGTTTTCGGCAGACCTTGGCGATGTGCCCGCGCCGGCCGCAGTTGTGGCACTCGGCCTTGCGGAATGGGCATCTGGCCCGGGCGTGGGCGGCACCGCAGCCGTCGCAGCGCCGGCCTTCCTTCTGGACCTTCCGGACGTCCTCGTCGTCGCCGCTCTCCGCGGACGAGTTCGAAACTCGCCGGGCCGCGCGCACCGAGCTCTCTGCCTTGGCGGGTTTCGGGCGCCAGTCCTGGAGCTCTTGCACCCCGGCCGTCGTGGCTTCCGCGGCCTGTGCCGTGTCGAGGACTTGCTGCCACGTGGGAGGCGGCTCCTGTCTCATCAGCGCGCGCTGAGTCTCGGTGTCCCTCAGGCCGCAGAGCAGGCAGTCTTGGAGGGTGACTTCTGGGGTCTCCCACTTGCATGGGCCAGCGGCCAGCCGCAGGGCCGCGGCGAACTCAGCGACCGATTCCCCGGGCGCCTGGACTCGCCTCCAGAACGCGCTCCGAGCGGGGAACATCGCTATCGCGGGCCGGAGGTGGGTGCGCAACACCGCCAGGAGCTCTTTGGCTTTGAAGTCGCTCACCCTCCTCGGCGCGATCAGGTCCACCAAGGTCCTCTTGGTCTCGTGTCCGAGCATGCGGACGAAGATGGCCCTCTTCTTGTCCTCATCTGAGACTTCGAGCTCCACCAGCGCTCCATTGAAGTCTATCTCAAACAGCTCCAAGTCTCCCGGCTTCCTGATCTCGTAGCCGGCGCATGTCTTGGTCCCGTGGGCAGCCATCATCCCATCCTCGTCGCCAGTTTACTGTATGGGACCAAAGACAACAGGACAGCCGAAGGGTTGGCTTAACACAGGTTTATTGCATGATGTTCCGGTGGAGCATGAGGTAATGGCGGTGATACATCTCTATATATACAGTAGCATTATACATTTGAATCTTGTAGCACGGTAGCTCATTGGCTGCTACCGGCGTGGCCTCGCCTAGGCACGTCTCTCTTCAGTAGTTCTTTCTCCTGCTGCTGAATGCGGGGAAGGTTTTCCCGCGGCTGTCCGTGATTGAGCAATGTGAACCATGTGAGACTGAACGCTCGCAGCTGCCCTCTATGGGCTGCTTGCTTGCGTTCCTTTACAGCTGAGATACATTGTAATTGGAGTGGTTACATTCTTTTCTTACAGTACAATGAGCATGCATACATAACAGCATCGCAGTGTGACGCTTATACAATAATTAAGATCCTCCCTCTTTTACGAATGGGGTGGGTGGGTTTTTTATGGGGGTGGTTCTTATCTGTTTTTATACTTTTTATGTTTTTATCTGCTGATTTTAGCTTTTTGTTATTTGTGATTGTGTACTATGTGAGCCGTCCTGAGTCGGGTTTCCTGAGTGGGCGGCATATAAGTACGAAAATTAAAATAAATTAAATTAAATTACTACTGATCCAGTTCCGCAAGTCACTTTCTGGTCCTGAGCCTTTTTGGCATACAAACTCCTCAGCCCCAGGCCAGTATTGATGAAACTGCTGCCCTCCATCAAGATGGATTCAAGTGGGATTTAATCAATTTGGGAACCATCACCCTTCCCTGTGGACTTCAGCACCCAAGGCCATTAATCCTCAGGGTTGTCAGGTTAGTTAATCGCTGGCTGACACTCAGTGTTGAGTTGCTGGCAGTATGGTCGAGCAGGATAACCTGGCCAGATTCAGATCATCTGTTCCAAGAAAAATGTTAAGGCAAGAAGGATCCCAAACTGGTCCCTGTCAATCAAAGAGCAGGGAGTTTGCTTTCCTAATCTTTGCAAGAGGGAACACTCAGCTCTTCCAACACCCTTGAGGGTTAAGCTACATCATTTCTTTCCCTCACCACCCATTTAAAAATAAGTGTGAGACCTCGATGCTGACTAGGATACTAACATATTCTCCCCTGCTGTGCTCACCTGTGTTGCCTATATCCACATTTTGCATTGCCAAAAAATGATCAAGAAAACAGGTGGATCCTTCTTTGGCCAATGCCAATACAAATTCTGTGCAATTTTTGGATTGTTTGGTCTTTTCTACTAGCAGAATGCAGCAGCCTTATGCAAAGCTTGTGTTTATTGAGAAAGAATAACCATTTTGGAAACCAATAGGCAAAATCACATGGAGAACACAGTTAGCTGTTTGCTGTCTTAGGAAATACATTTAGGAAGAGAAAAGCAGAACAATGCCACTAATCTTATTCACAGAACCCTCTACAGCTGGCTTCTCTTCTTGTTGGTCTGCTCAGGTAGCCCTTATTCAGAGCCCATATCCAGTGGTGTGCTTCGCCCTGTACGCCCCGGTACGGGCATACCAGTAGAAAAAATTCCCCTAGGCCATGCCCACTTCACGACTCCATTGCTCAGTGCGCATGCGCTACTTCATAGTGGCAATTTTCTGCGCCTGGAGTGGGAGCAGTGTGGACACGGCAGAGAGAGTAGAGCGGAGGCAGCTGCTGCTGCTAGAAGCGGCTGGCAGGCGCCAAAGCCTCACCACACCTACCTAGGCCTCTGCTCTCCCCACCAGTGTTGCTGCTGTCAAAGCTGCTACCTCCAGGCCTAGGTAGGCGAGGTGAGGCTTTGGCGCCTGCCAGCCGCTTCTAGCAGCAGCAGTACCTGTAATTCACGCCGGGCGGGCAGGCAGGAGGACAAGAGCTGAGCCGCTCAGGCGCTGCTCTGCCTCCACCGGTGCCGCCGCCACCAAAGCTGCTGTCACCAAGCCTCCATGCTCCACTCTGCCTGCCGACTCACTCAGCTCCCAGGCAGGCACCACCACCACCGTCTCCGTCTCCTCTGCTGCTGCCGATTCGGACACCACTCTGTCTCTGCCGCTCTGTCCACTGCCAATGCTGCTGCCTCCATCTCTGCTCCTGACGCTGCCTTCGCTCCGCTCTCTCTGCTGCATCTGCACTGCTCCTGAGGGAGGTGGGGAGAGAGGAGAGCGCAGCGTCGGTTGGAGCCTCCTTCTGATTCCCCTCTGCCTCTTGGCCTCCTCCTGCTGGCCTTGAGCAGCCCCAGCAACTGGGGTGGCATGATGGCCACCAAGGCTGGAGGCGAGGATGGCAGCTTGGGAGTGGCTGGAGAGCCGGGGGACACAGCCTTCCACTGCCACCCATTGCCGCCTGGAGTGGGACCCACAAGGCCTCTGCCACAGCCACCTTGGTGCCCCCCCGGCTTGGCTGTCTCCTCAGTGGCCAGCTCAAGGCCTGCAGAGACGGTCCCGTCGACACTGCCGCTTCCCCCTCCCCCCCAAGGGCAGTGTGGCCTCCGCCAGGGTGTGATGTGTGTGGGTTGGGTGTCGGTGTGTGTGTTGGGTGTCATGTATGTGCATGTTGTGTGTGTCCATGTATAGTCTTTAAGGTGCCACAACATTTTTCTCTTTGTTTTGTTTTCTTTCTGATATGGTTGAAACAAAGACTAACATGGCTACCATTTCAAAAGTAGCCATGTTAGTCTGGGTTTCAACCATATCAGGAAGTAAACAAAAAGACAAAAATGTTGTGGCACCTTAAAGACTAACTGCTGTATTTTAATGTAAGCTTTTGTGGATCGAGTCCACTGGGCACACAATGGTTGGCTAACATAACAGATAAGTTTACAAATCAGTGGTTTTTTACAACCAGTAGTAACTGCAGTGGCTCAAGCCACTGAACTTGATGCCTGGAAGATCAGCAGGTCAGCAGTTTGAGACCTGAGTACTCCCATCTCAGTCCCAGCTCCTGCCAACCTAGCAGTTCAAAAGCAAGAAATTGCAAGTAGATAAATAGGTACCACTTCAGTGGGAAGGTAAACAGCATTCCGTGCACTCTGGTGTCTAGTCATGCCTGCCACATGACCACAGAAATGTTTGCAAATGCAGGCTCTTTGGTTGTAAACAGAGATGAGCACTGAACCCTAGAGTTGGATATGACTGTCTTTCGAGCAAGGGTAACCTTTACCTAATAACAGAAGATCCCTGATTGGTATTCAAATTTGCTGTGAAGTTTGGCCCTGATTAGTTACATGTGGTTAGTAAGTAATGGTAAAGGTCTCCCTTGCTCAAAAGCCAGTCATATTTGACTCTAGGGTGCAGTGCTCATCTCTCTTTACAGCCAAAGAGTCACTGCTGTGTGTGTTTGCAGATGTTTTCATGGCCATGTGGCAGGGCATGACTAGATCTCCCATCCAGTCACATGGCCACCCCCAGCATGTCACATGGCCAGATTTGGTGCATACACAAAGTTAGCCCCGCCCACAGTGTGGTAGTAAAAAAATTGATGCCCACCACTGCATATGGCTCTACTGCTCTTCAGGAAAGGAACAAAGAGGAAGTGGCCCAGGAAAAAAAGTGATCCCTACAGTAGCAACTTTGATCTAAATCTAGAAAATGCAAGCGGTTGTTGTTGTTCAGTCGCACTATCGATTCCGATCCTTTGCGACCCTATGGACCATTGCCCGCCAGGCACCTCTGTCCTCCACCATCCTCTTCAACCCACCCAGCTCTGTGCCTATTGCATCTACAATACCATTTAGCCATCTCATTTTTAGCCGCCCCCTTCTTCTTTTGCCCTCCACCTTTCCCAGCATCAAGGCTTTCTCAAGTGAATCCTCTCTTCTCGTTTGATATCCAAAGTACTTTAGCTTCATCTTTACTATTTGACCTTCTAAGGAGCAGTCAGGGTTGATTTCTTCTAGGATCGACCTATTTGTTCTCCTCGCTGTCCAAGATACTCTCAAAACTCTCCTCCAACACCACATTTCAAAGGCATCTATTCTTCTGCACTCAGCTTTCCTAATGGTCCAGCACTCACAACCATACATTACCACCGGGAATACCATTGCCTTGACTATGCAAATTTTTGTTTGCAAGGTGATGTCTCTACTTTTAACTATGTCCCCCAGGTTTCTCATAGCTTGCCTCCCACGCATCAGTCACCTTTTTATTTCATGGCTGCAATCCCCATCTGCAGTGATCTTTGATCCTAGGAAAGTAAAGTCTGTCACGGCTTCTACTTCTTCCCCATCTATTTTCCAGGGACTGATAGGGCCTGTTGCCATTATTTTGGTTTTCATGTGCAAATCACTATAGACACTGGTGCTTCATTTCCAACATGCTGGTTGCAATCCAAATTGGGATGAAGGGGGAAGAGGGCTTTCACCTACCACCATACCATATCCCAGTCTAGATCTGCTTCCAGTGCTTTCTAAGTTCAAAAAAGGAATAACTATTAGATATTTCTTTAAAATAGCATGCTAACTTGACTTGGCTCTACAAAAACAAGAGGGAGCAAGCCTTCACCTTCTTCATTTGGCCCAAGAAATAAGAGCCAGCACTTCAGAACTAGATCGATGCAAGAATCTCAGCAAGAGAATAGCAACCTTGCCCAAACTGGTTATAAACATTTGCTTTTAGTTCAATCACTTTGTTCTGGCCTTGACAATCTGATCTCCTGTTCTTCCCCTGTATGTCCTGTCTTTTTAGCTTACAAGCCCAAGGGCAATGCTTCTCTCTCTCTTTTTTATTAATACAAGCTGCTTTCTGAGGTAATACATGTCTAAAAAGTAGGATAAAAAAGACACAACAAATTTTTCAAACACCTGACAGGCACCTCAGCCCCTATGAATTATATGGTTTTGCTCTGAAGGCCAATCAACATCTTGTGCTATTGCATTAAATACATCTATCAGCAGCATAGCTGTTTTGTTATTGCTGCTGTATTGGCCTCAGAGAATATGAGAGACATTTATTAGTTTTTCCACTGGGCCAGTTTCTACTGGTGAGAGAGGCTACATATTTTCCTCAGGCAGAAAAGCTCCTTGTTATCTGATGACAGGGAGGTATCTCGGGCCTTATTAAACATTTCTTCCTCTTGACTCTTCTGTGGCTGTCATCTGAAATATCTCTTTTGTAGCCTTTCAGAGAAAAACCTAGAAGGGTCAACTGGATCTACCGAGGCTCTGCCCAAATTTCTCAAAATATATTTTTTCTGATGAAATTTATAAGTTTTTTTTTTTTTTTTTTAGGTTTCGTTTTCTCACAACCACCCCAGTGGAAAAAAGGCTGCTTTTGAGAATTCCCTCTGAACATTCCTGTCATTTCTATTTTTATTTTTTTGTGAAAGACTTAAACAGTGAGACATTAGGCTGCTTCATTATGTTGCCTTTGTAGCTGTTTGGGGAATGGAGAATGAAACTCCAGTGGTGCCTTCCATCTCGGCTTCGTTCTGATCAATGCCAAGGCATGGCCATTACACAGTCAATGTTCAGAATCCTACCAGTCAGTTACACTGCTATGGTATAAACTGCAGCAGTGA
Organism: Bradypodion ventrale; assembly: GCA_035047345.1. Classification (NCBI taxonomy): domain Eukaryota; kingdom Metazoa; phylum Chordata; class Lepidosauria; order Squamata; family Chamaeleonidae; genus Bradypodion; species Bradypodion ventrale. The sequence continues at coordinate 206,965,057 of JAWDJE010000005.1, forward strand.
ACTGCGCTTTGTTAACAAATCATTGCTTGTATCCTTTGTTTCCCAGACAGGAGCAGTAATTTATTAACTAGAGACAATTCACCACTGAAATGTGCGTCATCACACTTAATAATAACTGCATGCCAACAAGTCAGTACTGATTTATGGCAACCTTTCCCAGGATTTTCTAGATGGAGAAGACACAGACACGGTTTATCATTCCCTTCTTTTAGGAGTGCCCTGGGATCATGCAGCTCACCCATTACTACACAGGTTGGCTCTTTTCCCTGAAGGCATAGTGGGGAATCAAACTCTCTGAACCACTGAGCTATCCAACCAGTTTTATCACACTTAATGCTAATGTAATTCACCAATAAGATTCTAGTCTGTTTTTGTTGTTTATTTGGTTACTTATTGTCTTATTGTTCTTTTTTTCTGTAATGTGCATTTATTTTTATAATAAAAATGTATTAAAATAAGATTCTAGTCTGTATTTTGTACCATTAGAAGATTTTACTATCTTGTGTAATTTGTAATCTTGCTTTATCTTGGCTACAATGATGCTCAAGAATGGGTGATCCTAGCCAGAGCATTTTGGCCATTTATTGATTGATTTGAATTGATTTCTTCTACTACTACAGCTACTGCTGTTTGGCCAGTCTATAAACAGAGTTTTCCCCACCCTACTATCAATAGGCTGCTGTTATGGAGTGCTCTCATTGGGAATATCTCCCTGTGTTCAACCCTGCAGGCATTTAAGCTTTACAAGCTTTACTGTTGCCTTTTAGAGACTGCCTTAATCTTTTGCTGCTATGTCTTTGCTTTGTTAACTGTTTAGTGTCTGCTTGATTTAGAGTGGAGCTGGTAGGAGTTTGGAGAGAGAGAGAGAGAGTTAAATAATTTGCTTTGAGAAGATTTCTTGTTTTTACATTTTCAAGATGCTTTGAACCGAGAAACAAGGTTCTTTCATGTTGCCATGTTATTTTGGCAGTAACGCCTCACCAGGAGTAGGGCATGCCCTGCAAAAGAAAGGGATATATTCTGTGCCAAGAAACTGCGTTGATAAGGCTGGAAGTATGCATGTCTGGCATTTAATTATTGCAACATGTTCCTTGCTTAACCTCTCCAAAACAGTGAAGCTGGGTGTGAGAACCAAACAAAAGAAAGTTGGCTGTTATTAAAGAATGAAAAAGAAAGGCCAGGGGCAAGGTATAAGCCAAGTGAGTGCTCCTTAAAACCGCCACTGCATACCTGCCATGTTGGCCAGGTTTCCAGGTGGTATCATCTCAGGCCTGACAGCATGACGTGTAGAAGAGATTTCTTAACAAATGGAAGTGTCACAGCAGACGTTCCTCTTGCTTCCAGGAACATGTAAGTTAGATTGCTTTGGTTAGCTATTGGCAGAAGTAGTGTACACTAGTTATTATCAATAGTTTGGCCCAATTTGGAAAAGAGGACATTGGAATTTTCAGTGTATTCAGAAAATATAAGATGTGCACGTTAAAAAGTAAGCAAAACCATAGCCCTAAATCTAGGGTTAACTCTCAATAAATTAGAATTTTCGTAGTGAAAGGAAATACTCCACAATACACTCACATGCAAGGTTTGTTTGTTGTTGTTTGCTGATTTTTAACAATCCTAATAGATGACCATTATTAACCAACATAACATACAAATGGAGGAACTAAATTAGTAATGGGTTGACAGTGTTATGAAAAGTTGTTAACTAGAATAATCAGAGTGAACTGGTTTTCCTTTTTCTTTTGTATACAAATATAATAATCAGAGACATTAGAAAGTGCAGGATGTATTGATTATGTAAGTGAGTACCTCAGAGTCTTTTTCTAGTAGACCAAGACTTTATTGGTCATGCTTGCGTTTTCAACATAATTACTGTAAATCAATACATTTGACCTTGTTATGGACAGGAAACATTAACAAAAAGGGTACCGGTGAATTGTTAACAGCAAACTTACATGAAAAAATTATGACTTATTAATAATCAGAAACCAATGTTATCAGTGGATCTGCATTTATATTGGCTTTATTTTATTAACTGCAACAAGATTAAACCTAATTAAAGGGATTTATAGGCCATTTACCTCATAACTACAAATGCAGAAGCAGGTGATACCTGTATTGGACCACTAAAAAGCAAATAAGCAACTAGCAGTTTTAAACTGCTCTTCTTCAAGCTGTACATAGATATTTTGTGGATAGTCCCAAAAATTTATGGCAGGTGCTTGTGTCAGGCTTGTTTCTGAGTTAGAAAAAATGGAGGCTGCTTTGGAAGCGTGGTCAAACTTCACCCAGGTAGCTGCTCTTTGAAAATTACCCTCCAATATATCAAACAGATTCACTAGGTCCGTGATGGTGAACCTTGGCACTCCAGATGTTCCTGAACTTCAATTCCCAGAAGCCCAAGCCTCCATGAACCCACACGAATGGGTTTACTGTGATTCATCCAGCCCACGCTGCCCTTGTCGCTCCTGGAAGCGGAAGTAAAACGCGCCCGTACGGACTTATCCCAGTGTCCCAAATGGCCTGGGTGAGGCTCAGGATTTTCTCCTTCCCAAACTTCCAAGCTTAAAGCCCTGAACGTTAACATCATAAACTTATTCCACAGGACTTGTTCGGACCAGAAACTGTAACAGTAAGAGGTGTGATAGGAAGAAAACAAGTTCAGGGTCCTCTGCTTCTTTGCAATGTTACAACGCGACAGCTAAAATAAATTCTAAAGATCCCTGAGAATAAAACAGAAACATTTTAGTCCCTTTTGTAGAGAGGAGACATCAAACTTCTGGAGAACGGGAAAGCAAACTGTGGCTTAGCATATCAGAGAGAAAACAAAACGAAAGTTGTGGCACTTTATTTTTATTACATTTATATCCCACCCATCTGGGATATTTTCACACTCTGGGCGGCTTACAAGAGATTTTTTAAAAATTCTTTACAATAGAAAATTAGACATAAATAATAAACACACTAAATAAATGATAAATAGCAACAAAAAACAAAGACTAACTGCTGTATTTTAATGGATGCTGTATTTTAATGTATTTTAGCTTTCATGGATTAAGTCCACTTCATCAGACATAAGAGTGAGACTTCATGGCATCAACTTAAGCATATCAGGTACAGAATGGTTGGTTAACATAACAGCTAAGCATACAAATCAATGCAGCTTTTTACAACTGGTAATAGCAGAAAATCTCTGGTTGTTATTCAGACTAGTTGTGAAGCTTCACCCTGATAAATTGCAAATGGTTAGTAGATAGATGCAAGACAAACGTGGCATTACACATTTGCTAATGAATTACCTTTCAGGCCTAGCATCTATTGACAATATTGTGAGTTCTTCCTTTGTTCTGAGAGGTAGTCTGAAGCTGTGGATTCTACTGAAGTGGTTTCTCTATATAGCAGTATATAACAATCTGTTAGTTGTGGTGCATCAAATTTGATAATGTCCCAAAAACCCTTGACTAGTATTCAAACCTTTGAGATGGGCATGGCAGTAGCCTCACATTTTACTGACAAGTGGACCCAACACTACCCTCTTTCTTAGGCTTACAGGGAAGTGGTTGTACTATATGAATTTGCAGTAAAAACTAAACACATCCACAATGACTTTAGTGTTCAAGGAATGAAGACGAGACGAATGAAGTAGTGAAATTCAGCTCTTTATTAGTGGGGTTTGAACACAGTTTGGATGAGGCAAAACTCGGACTTATATACACTATAAACAGTAACAGTAACAATAAACAAAGCACATTGGCTAACAGAGTGTGCACACATTTCGATCCATTTACAGTAATACCTCATACAAAGTCCGCTTCATACAACATCGGATTCATACAACACCGCCTAATTCCTTGGAAAAATTTACCTCATACAAAGTCGTGTGACTTTGTATGAGGCATTGGAGTTTTCCCAGGTTGCATTGTGCCTGGGCAGTATAAAAGGCAGGACACATGCGTGCATTGCTCTTGTGGGTTTTGCATGAAGCGAAGAGTGTTTAGGAGTGGTTTTGAATACGACTTTGGATTTTTTTTATTTTTTCGTCAGAATTTTTAGAAACATTCCTGGGATTTTTGCAGCATTCTTCAGGTTCTTGGACAATCAGGGTTGTTTGACATGTTTTTGTAATATTTTTAGCTTTTAGACAATGATTTCTTAAAGTTCTGTCAGTTTCCTGTCTGTTTCCTTGATTTTGCCCTGAAGTCTGTGCTGTTACAGTACAATGTATCTCTATGGAAATGACGTTGCATGAGGCATCGCGGCAAGGATTTGGACATTGTACGAGGCATCGCAGCTAGGATTTTGCATGCCTCATACAAAGTCCAAATCCGAATAAAGTCCAAACTTGTGGAACCAAGTTTGGACGTTGTGTGAGGTATCACTGTATTTGCATAAGAAAGATACATTCCGCTCCTGTCAGATTCTAATTTGCGTGCCACTCGAAATCTCGTGAGACTACGCTGTCTGGCGAGATTTCGTAGCTGTCAAACAGGGATGCTGTTTGACAGCTAGGAAAGCGGTGGAACATGGCGGTTTGAATCGCCTTGACAGTTACAAGCATAGTTATCATACATAACAATGACCCCTCACGATTTTTTTTCTGGTGGCAAGTTCATCACCCCTGTGTCCTGGAAATACTAGATACAGGATACTGTTGAGCAAGCAAAATGAGTGTTAGGCTTCTAATGTAGCTGTTCTTGTTGACAGTGAATTGACAATGACAATGAGAAAGAAAGAAAGAAAGAAACCTTGCATGGGAAAAAGATGAACTACTATTTTTCATTCCCCTGTGCATGGGGGCTTTCACACACAAGGCACACACAAGCAGAACATTGTCTCTCCTTCATGGGAAGACAGCCTTTGAGTCAATGCAGATGGGTAAAAGTTTTGTTTCAATTCATTTGTAAAGAATTCAGAAAAAATCTTGGATCATGTATTTAGAGTAGGAAGACCTGAAAGTTTATAAAATTTGGATGCAAGAGACAATGAAAGTGACTGATTTCTTCATTCCAGCCCATATATGTCCTACAACTCAACGTTACAGCAGTAAGTCTAGTTTCTGAGTGAAGAGCTGACTTGTGTCTCCATGGTGTGGGCTATATATTGTTCATTTTACACAGTTGCAGGGGTCCCTCACTTGCTGCTCAACTGGTTTTGGCTTCACTGTGTTGTATCTATTTCTGTGCTCTTTTCAAGGTTCATGGCTAAGCTTCTGCCCCAAGGCAGTATTAAGAACTCCATCCCCCACATTTGCTATAGCAACATAAATACTATTTTTTTCCTCCTACAAAGTGCCCATGTTTGCCACTTAATGAGGGATAATCTCTTCCATCAATTGCATAGGAGCTTGTGAGAAATTGCCCTCCTGTGTGCTTACTGCTTCCCAAACCTTTTAAAAACTCAATTTCTGTGGTAGCTGTTTCACCTTGTTCAAACAAAGATCAATTTCTTCAAGATTCCTCTGACATATTTATGGATACAGGAAAGAAAGAAAGAAAATAGCCAAGAACTGCATGAAAGCTCATGTGCACACACAAAAGCAGAATTGGGAAAATACTAATTTTATAAGGGGCTGCAGTGGCTCAGTGGTTAAGAAGCTCACATTGTTAGCTGGAAGGCTGGCAAGTCGGCAGTTCAAGACCCGGGTAGTGCATGACGGATTGACCACCTGTCTCTCTCCCAGCACTTGGGGGACATGAAAGGAGCCTCATTCGGGTGTCACTTGAGCAGAGTTTCTCCAGCAAAAATCCTTTCAACCCAGAATATTTTCTGACACAAAATTATTATTATTACTAACTTTATCCCTGGGACAATACTGAAAAAGATACTGTCTGTGAAATTATATTAACTAAATAGAGCTGCTTCTAGTTCCTGCTTCAAAAGTGCTTCTAGATGAGGCGTTTATCTTACAATAATGCATGGTCAGGTTGACTGAGTTCTCCTGGAAGCTGTATAGTCCAACAAAATAGCTTTTCCCATCTTTGCTGAGCCTTAATTCATTCTTCATAAGTGATTAATCAGAAACTTCTCAGGAGTGTTTGAGAAGACTATTAGCAGCAGATCAGCTGCTTAGAAGTCACTATCAAAAATCATGTTGCTTGGCATAGTAAATTGCACTACAATAGGCCAACTGACTTTACCTTATTGGGATCTAAGATCACTGCAAACGCTGACTGCAGCCACTGCTTACTCATTGGAAGGCAAGCTATGGCAGACCTAGGCAGCATAATAAAAAGTAGAGACTTCACCCTGCCAACAAATATCTGTATAGCAATGGCCTTCGCAATAGTAATGTATAGCTGTTAGAGCTGGACCATAAGGAAGGCTGAGTGTAGGAGAATAAATGCCTTTGAACTGTGGTGCTGGAGAAGACTTTTGAGAGTTCTCTGGACTGCAAGGAGATCAAATCAGTCAATCCTGAAGGAAATCAATCCTGACTGCTCCTTGGAAGGACAAATACTGAAGCTCAAATACTTTGGCTACCAAATGAGAAGAGAGGACTCACTGGAGAAAACCCTGATGCTTGGAAAGATCGAAGGCAAAAGGCGAGGGGACGGCAGAGAATGAGATGGTTAGACAGCAATCAGGGTGGATTTGATTTAATCACGATTTAAATCACTAGTCAGTAAGGCTCGATTTAAATCATGATTTTCTACATAAAGACTCATTTTTGCTGGAGTTGTTTTAATCTTAATATTTACAACCAGATAAAGGTTTCATTTTTAGAATAACTTTTCAGATTACAGTAGTTTACAGTTATATCAGAAAATTACTGATTTGGTGGTTATATACCATTAGAAATACATAGATAGACAATTATGAAATTACTGCAAGGTGAACTATCTCCAGTTTAATAGGTTAATCATTACCTTAACATTTAAATAGTTTTATTTAACCAAAACAATAACTTTATATAGCATTATGTATGCTTATATTTGCTTAAACATCTATGTTTGTTAACTGATGTGGTAAATATATTTAAAAAAACTTAGACTGACAGTCATTGACTACATCAGCCAGGTCCATATGATAAACCTCAGGCTGCTATACAAATAAAGATCTCAAGATGCAGAGTTCTGTCCTCAAAAGATTTCACTTTTATTTTACTGCTTGCCCCTCCCTCCTCAAACTTTGCTCCTTGTGCTATTCCATTCCAAACAACCTTCTATTCATTGAACTTCTTAAAATGTAGCAGCACTTAAGAGGTAAGGGGGTTGATTCTATGTACATAGATTTGCAGATGAACAATGGGATTAAGGTCTTTTTCTCAATTCTGATGTTTATTTTATAACATTTTTGCTATGAAGGAGGCATGTTATTGCAGATCCAAATGCACAGTTTTGAAAACAGCAAAACCAAGAATTTGATTTAATAATATCTCCTAGATAGAAAAATTGCCCCAAATAATCAGAAACCTCTGGGAGAGCATGACATTGTGAATGGATTAATACAGCCTTATGCCACATAATTAAAAACTAATTTCATGATGAATAACCTTTGGATTATAATGTATCTGAACTAGAACATGATCTTTAGAGAGATTTTTCCTCAAAAAGCATTTAAATAAAAAAATCCAATTTAAACTTTAAAAAAATCCGATTTTTTATTATTATTTTAAAAAATCATTGCTTTTTTTAAAATGATTTTTATTAAATTTTTTGACAGACATACAAAAAAAAAAGAAAACAGTAACAATACAATACAAAAATAACTCAGAAATAACATCAACGCAATATTAACTCACATTCATAGAGGCTAGCACCTAACAATACTTGAGCTAATTATTTACCATATAACCATCATTATTAGATACCACAATATAGAATATTACACAATCAAACAATAAGAGCTTTCTGTGCTACTTCTATTATAGTTTTTTAATACTTACAAATCACCCTGTGAATATGTACAATGCCCGGAGAGTTTAGTTTCTATTTTAACTCCAAAAACCTCTTTGAGGTTTTTTATCCACCCTGGACAGTGTTGTGTTCTAATGGTTTTCCCTCCACATGGATTACAATGTATCGGAGCCAATGTAACCTTGCCTATAGCAACAATGTAACCGTCAGCTGTATCATATAAACCCTGTAATAGGACGCGAGCTAATGACCACCAGCTGGCAGCAGCGAGCGTCCAAGCTCTCTTGGTCCGAACTCATCAAAGGCAACAGCGCGGGAAGCTTTCCCGCCACTACCTACACCTGGACAAGAAGGGCGTGACTCGCAATGACGTCACGCAGGCAGTAGCCAATGGGCTACCATGGCACCACGTTCAAATGTATTACTGCTGTATAAAAAGAGCTATCGATCCGCCATCACCTCATGTTCCCTCTGTCCACGATGCAATAAACCTGAGTTAACCCAGCCCGAGGCTGTGTCCTGTGTCTTGGTCTTCATACACCAAATTGGCGACGAAGGTGGGATAATGGATCCCCAAGGAGCAGCCAGGGCACAGAGCGGGTTCAACATCACCAAACCGCAAGACTGGGAGCTGTTGGAGATGGACTTCCAGGCGGCGCTGGTGGAACTCAAAGTCAAGGAAGACGATGAGGAGCGGAAGAGGGCCATCCTCACCAGAATGCTCGGGGTGGAAACCAAGCGGACGCTGGTGGGCATCATCGCTCCGAAGAAGGTGAGCCATTTTAAGGCGGACGACATCATGAAGCTGCTACGGGAGCGCTTCCAACCCTCGAGGGCGATGTTTCCCGCTCGGAGCGCGTTTTGGAGGCGAGTCCAAGCGCCGGACGAGTCGGTTGAGGCATTCGTGGCCGCCATGAGGGTAGCCGCCGTCCCCTGCAAATGGGGCGACATCCTAGACATGGCCCTCAGGGACGGCGTGCTGTGTGGCCTGAAAGACAAGGAGGTGCAGCGCAGCTTGATGAACAAGGAGCCGCCACCCACGCTGGCAGAGGTCGTCGAGGCCGCCGAAGCCGCGGAGTCCACGAATGCTGGAGTAGACGAGATGCACCAGTGGCGTGAGTGGCGTCCCAGGGCCGGCAAAGCAGAAAATTCGGTGCACGGGAAGTCCGGACAATCGGTGCACGCAACTCGGCGGGCCTCAAAATCGTCCTCGGAAGGCAGCGACGGCGAGGAGGTCCAGAAGGTCCGAAAATGGGGGCGCCGCTGCGATGGTTGCGGGGCGGCCCACGAACGCGCGAGATGCCCATTTAGAAAGGCTGAATGTTACACCTGCGGCCGTCGGGGGCACATTGCCAAGGCATGCAGAAAAAGAAAGGAGGGCCGGAGGCAGTCACCAGACCGTTCGACCAGACCGGACCGTCCCGCGAGGCCCAAAGATGGCGCCCAGACCACGAGGAAGAAGGACGGCGTGGGCCGCGTCTCGGACGGCAGCGAAGATGACGCCCCGGTGTTCAGCGTGTCCACGGGACAGTCCCATTACTTCGTTGAGGTACTAATACAAGGGGCCCCTATCAGGATGGAAATTGACTCAGGGTCCTCCTATTCCATAATCCCCCAGAAAGAGTTCTTGAAAATCGACCCCCACGTGCGGCCCAAACTTAAAACATTGAGGTCCACGCTACGAGATGTACAGGGAAACAGCATTCCGGTATTGGGGGTCGGGAAATTTCGGGTTAATTTCAAGAGACATTCTGCGGAACTGCCCCTAGTTGTCCTCAAAGGGGGAAGTTGTAGCCTCCTTGGGACACAGTGGTTTCAGCCTTTAGGCCTGTTCATAGGGGGAGTACATTCGGTGGGGGGGGATCCAATACAAGCGGTGTGCGACGCACATCCCGACGTTTTTAAAAAAGGACTGGGAAAATTCAAGGGACCCCCTGTAGCCTTCGACTTAGACCCGGAGGTCCGCCCGATAAGACTCAAACCGCGCAGGGTGCCCTTTGCACTAAAGGACAAAATAGAGGCGGAACTGGACAAATTGGTGGGCCAGGGGATTCTTATTCCTGTTGATTCCGCGGAGTGGGAAACTCCAATTGTAACAGCTCTGAAGGCTAACGGGGAGGTGCGCATTTGCGCTGATTATAAGTGTACAATTAACAAGGCGATCCGCCCTAATGCATACCCGGTGCCGGTGGTCAGCCACCTTTTGGCCAGGCTAAATGGGGGAAAGTGTTTCGCTAAGCTCGATCTAGCACAAGCCTATCAGCAACTCCCCGTAACTCCTGCCACGGCCGCGGCCCAAACGATAGTCACACATAAAGGAGCGTTCCAGGTGTCGCGTTTACAGTTCGGCGTGAACTCGGCACCCGGCCTTTTTCAGTCGCTTGTGGAACGCCTCCTGAAGGGGCTGGAGGGGGTGTTGCCTTATTTTGATGACGTGTTGATAACAGGGGGGAGTGAGGCCGAACTGGCAAAAAGATTGGACAAAGTACTAACTGTGTTCGAGAAAGCGGGGCTGAGACTGAGGAAGGACAAATGTGTCTTTTTCGAAACCGAGGTCGAGTTTTTAGGGTTCCGAATCACACCCGAGGGTATTAGGCCATCCAAATCCAAAGTGGCAGCCATCAAGAAGGCCCCTCGCCCCACATCCAAAACCGAGCTACAGTCATTCCTGGGGCTCCTCAATTTTTACCATACATTCCTTCCGCGGAAAGCGTCCGTAGCCGAACCGCTTCATCGGTTGCTTAAAAAGGAGGAGACATGGATGTGGGGTGACGAGCACGAGAGGGCATTCAAAGAGCTAAAGCAACTCTTGACTTCTGACGCAATTCTAACGCATTTCGACCCCAAACGGCCGGTGGTATTAGTCTGCGATGCATCACCGGTGGGGGTGGGGGCGGTGCTTTGCCACGTGTTGGATGACGGAAGGGAGGCCCCGGTTGCGTTTTATTCAAGGTCCCTGTCCCAAGCAGAGCGAAATTACGCACAAACCGACAGGGAGGCATTAGCCATAGTAGCGGGGACCAAAAAGTTCCACGATTTTCTGTATGGCCGCCCGTTTAAAATTGTAACGGATCACAAGCCCCTGTTAGGGATCTTCACGGCAAGCAAGCCCACGCCGCAGATCCTATCCCCGAGAATGCTGCGTTGGGCTATCTTTCTCAACGCATACCAACACGAGTTGGAGTACCGGCCCGGAAAGGAGATCAGCCATGCTGATGCACTGTCGAGATCCCCTTTGCCCCTGTCGGATGACCAAAAGGCTAGAGTAGACAGAGACCGCCAGGTGTTGCTAATCGAGGTCTTGGACGCACCCCCACTAGTACCAGCCGATATTGCTAGGGCGACAGGCAAGGACAAAACGCTGGAAAAAGTTAGCTCATGGGTACAGAAGGGGTGGCCGGCATCGTCCCCGAGCACGGAATTCGACACATTCTTTCGGAAAAAGCTAGAGCTGTCCCTAGAAAGGGGGTGCCTGTTGTGGGGCCAACGGGTGGTGGTCCCTACATCCATGCGGCCGAGGGTGCTCAAACTGCTGCACGTCAGCCACCCGGGGATCGTTCGTTCGAAAGCGCTGGCCCGCAGTTATTTTTGGTGGCCACAACTGGACGCGGACATTGAGCACATGGTCGGCACTTGTGAGGCATGTCAGGGATCCCGTCCAGAGGAGGCTCGCCTCCCGCATAGGGAATGGGACGCAGCAAGGGGGCCGTGGTCCAGAGTACACATAGATTTCGCTGGCCCATTCCGAGGAACCATGTTTCTCCTGGTGGTGGATGCGTTCTCCAAGTGGCTGGAGGTTATCCCAGTAAAGAGCACGTCCTCCGCCACGACAATTAGCCAGCTACGGAGAGTCTTTTCCACGTTCGGTTTACCCGACACGTTAGTCAGCGATAACGCGAGTTGCTTCACCTCCTCGGAGTTCGGAGCATTCATGGCGGCAAACGCAATTCGGCATGTCACATCCGCACCGTTTCACCCGGCCACGAATGGCCAAGTGGAACGGTTGGTGCGTACAACAAAGGATGCGCTTCGGCGCATGGGCCCGGGGGACCTAAATCACCAAGTATGTCAGTTCTTATTAGCGTATAGGGTGACCCCCTTAGCGTCAGGTTACTCGCCGGCAGAGCTCTTGATGCGGCGAAAACTGACCACGATTCTGTCCAGGCTAGACCCGACGAGAGTCGAGGAGAAGGGAAAAAACATAGGGCTGGCAGTCTCGAAAGGATTCGCCGCCGGCGACCCTGTTCACTGTAGAAACTATGCCAGCGCAGGGCCAGCCTGGGTGCCGGGGACGGTAGTAGAACAGACGGGGCCAGTGTCGTACCGGGTCGAGACCAGCACAGGTCTCCTCTGGAGGAGGCACGCGGACCAGCTGAGGCACCGAGTGAGCGTACCAGACAGTGGGGCTCATCAACAGGATTCAGCGTTAGGGTTCTCCCCCACCCGCTTAGCCCAAGGGGGAGACATCAGCGGACAACAGTCCCAAGCAAGGGGGGAAGGAAGAAGCAGCGGCCCCGACTCATATCCTTTTGATAAACCAGTTCCATCAGAGGCCGGGGAAGGGGGAGAGGAATTCGCGACCGCTGCCCCCGAATGTAATTTTGGTTTTGGTTTTGCGAGCCGGGGGGGTTTTCAGGAGTGTTCCCCCACCCATCCAAGCGAGAAGAGGGGTTTTTCGTTAGTCCCCAGTGCCCCCCGGTTCTTCCCTAAGAGAGAGCACACCTCCCGACAACGCCGCGGAGCCGCGGCAAGTCACTAACGAGTCTCCCTCTCCAATTACAGGGCAGGAAACCAGGGGACAAAGAGAAGGTAGCAAACCCGGGCAAAGGCAGCCCGCATCGAGACCCCAGCGTGTTCGAAATAAGCCATCTTGGCTGAGAGACTTTGTCTCCTAGGGGGGGAGTGTGTTTGAGTGGGGGCTCGAGACTTTGTCTCATCCTAGGGGGGAGGGGTGTTGTGTTCTAATGGTTTTCCCTCCACATGGATTACAATGTATCGGAGCCAATGTAACCTTGCCTATAGCAACAATGTAACCATCAGCTGTATCATATAAACCCTGTAATAGGACGCGAGCTAATGACCACCAGCTGGCAGCAGCGAGCGTCCAAGCTCTCTTGGTCCGAACTCATCAAAGGCAACAGCGCGGGAAGCTTTCCCGCCACTACCTACACCTGGACAAGAAGGGCGTGACTCGCAATGACGTCACGCAGGCAGTAGCCAATGGGCTACCATGGCACCACGTTCAAATGTATTACTGCTGTATAAAAAGAGCTATCGATCCGCCATCACCTCATGTTCCCTCTGTCCACGATGCAATAAACCTGAGTTAACCCAGCCCGAGGCTGTGTCCTGTGTCTTGGTCTTCATACACCAAAGACAGCATAGTTGATGCATTGGGTGTAGATCTGGACAGACTCAGGAGGATAGTGGATGACAGAGGAGCCTGGTGTGCTGTGGTCCATGAGGCTGCAAAAGGTCAGACTTGAATGTGTGACTGAACAGCAACAGGCCTATCGAATAAATGGTGATTTGACGAGTCAACTTCTTCACAAGTTCCATTGATTAAAATGAGCCAATTCTAACTGCAACTATAATGGAATCTACAGAGAAGCTGATTTACCAAATCCCATTGATTCAATGGACCGACTCCATTTATGACTTACTACTGGATTCAGCCATTGTGTTTCCTCTTTTTAAAAAAAATCTCTTGTAATGCGCAGCAACTTCCAGCTCTACCTATTATGTGTCTGCCTAGAATCTGCCCCAGAATCATATGCAACATGTAGAAGTTTCTCACATCAGTGGAAACAGTTTAGACTCCACTAACCTGAAACATAGACAACGGGCACAAATGTTGCCCTTTAGAATTTGTACGGGAAAGAAAGACAAAGTTCTGATAGCTTAAAAGGCCTTCCTAATCCACCTAAGGAATGCCCAAGAATAAAATATTTATATGATAGATTCCACACTGCATGGAACATCTAGTTCGTTACATTGCCTACCTAAGGTATGTCACTGTGCATAGCTTGCTTCATGTGATTTTGACGTTCTTGCCTCTTGATAAGCAAGAAACAACTATTTAAGTAATTCAGTAGGAACTGCTCTGTAAAAAATGTGAAGTGACATCTGAGGGAAAATAAAGATCAGTTCTTCGACTTTGCATTACTTTCAGACTGGACCAAAATAGCTCTACATTTGATCCTCTCTGTTTTTCTGCCTCTAAACAAGTTATTTGAGGAATCACAGCATCAGTTAAGAAAGGCTCGTTTATATGCTCAGAGTTTGGCCAAGCCGTTTTAAGTGTGGCTTTGGAACACCTCATAAATTTTATTTTCTTAATGAAAGCTCAATGAACACAAACTTCTCTACCTGTCAGAAAACACTGCTGCTGTTTTCACAGGTTCAGAAAGCTGCACAGGAGGAAGTGGTAAATGAAACAAGCTCTCTCCTTTTCTAAAAAAGCAACCAACACCAGCAACAACCAACCATCTAGCTACAGCAATCCACCCAAAAATCTGGACAGACTTCAAAGAGAGCAAAGGGAGGCAACAGAAAGGCTAAGGTGCACACTGGGACCTATTAGACATATTTTCCTCAACACACTATACTAACAAAAGGCAGAGCATGCGTACAAGGCCATTTTGGAATCCAAGTACTATAGCTAGGAAATGAAACAAAACCATCACAGGCAAACCTGCCTGAGGGAAGGCAACTAGAACTCTTTGCTCTGGGTGCCAACGAAATAAGAAGTATCTCTCTTCAGATTCTGTGAGATACTGTGTGCCTTTCTCCTGGCCATGCCACAGTGTCATATTTGTCCTGGGTTCCCATAAACCTTCTGGGTGGTGCTGATTGCTGGAATTCTTAATGCTGATTTTTCTCCAAGGAATGATTTGCTATCTAAAAAAATTAAGTATCATTTCCACCAAGATGGTCTTCAGTTCTGTATTTAAAGCAAGATTTGCTCATTATGCTTGAGAGTTTAGCTCTGTAGATGCATTTGCAACAGCCATTTCATCTTATGTCCTTTATTCTCAATTACACTGTCAGTGGTCACTACGAAATCATGCAAACTCCAAAGTTACCTACTTTGCAGGTATAGCACAAAGTGTGTCTAATATTAGCCCCCATTTACTCAATAAAAGGGGAAGTGGTGGCTTAGTTTTTGAGATGCTAAGCTTGATGATCGGCGGGTCAGCAGTTCAAGACCAGAGCGCTGCATGACATAGTGAGCTCCAGTCATCTCCCTCAGCTTCTGCCAACCTAGCAGTTCGGAATAAACGAATTGCAAGTAGATAAAATGGTACTGCTTTGGCTGGAAAGGTAACAGTGTTCCATGCGCTTTAGCATCTAGTCATGCCTTCCACATGGCCACAGAAATGTCTGCTGACTGTAGGGCTGTAAATAGAGATGAGCACCACCCCCTAGAGTCAGACATGACTGGCTTTTTGAGCAAGGGCAACCTTTACCTTTTACTCAGTAAAACTCTCACTAATAGTGGTTGCTTTGGATTACATAACTAACCCACCCCTCATAATTGGCTATTTTGTCTGACTTCTATTCCACAACCAGCTCAAAAACTGTTATCTTCTTGTCAGATGTGCTTGTCTTGTATGTGTGCATTTGGGGAAATAGGGAATAACACAATTGTGTTCCCAAGAATGCAAGAATTTTCAGTAATCAGCAGTTTGCCTCTGCAATTTACATATGAGTAAACTGCAAATCGGATTTTAACCAATATGATTAATGTCACAATGTTGTAAGAGAAGCTTTTCCCCTAGTGCTTATTGAGAAAGTTTAAATTGTACTGAACCAAACCCAAACTGAGTTCCCCTTTCATTAAGAGAAAGGCATGGCTTTATGACCAAGAGCAAAGGGCAAAACAGAAACAAGTAAAACATGATCTTGGTCACAGTTTCAGAGCATGTATACTTGTAGAGTGGCAATTCATAATGGTCTTTGCAAATGTAGAAGGAATTATGACCCAAAATATTATAGTTAAGAACACAAGAGAGAAATGTTTGGGGGAGGGGTTCTTTTTTTAAAATTGCTCGGTTGAACTCCAGACCACTTTGTTATCTTGGTGTAATTTTGCAGATCTTTCTGAAAGTGCCACCAAAAAGAAAAATAATTAGCAGTAGCAGGAAAATGCCTGGAAAACTCAACTGCAGTTTATCAGGATCCAAGAAAAATATGAAAATGTATTTACAACAAACCAAAACCAAACATCCAGAAATATCCAGCAACTTGCCAGCATCAGTTCAAGCTTGAGATAGTTAGAGGCACATGTGTAATTTGAATAAGCCAAGTGGGTGGTCTTACTTTGAAGCAGACTTGGATCTTTCAATTTAGTAGAACAAGCCTGGTATAAATCCAAGGAAACTGGGCGATTTCACTGACTTAACTCGTGCATGTAGATCAGGGGTGCCCAAATTTTTTGGGCCATGGGCTGGACACATGGTTCAGGGGTGGCCAAACTATGGCCTGTGGGCCGGATCCAGCCCCCAACACCAATTCATCTGGCCCATGCCACCCTCAGTGCTCCCAGAAGCAGAAGCCCACATTTTACTTCCGCTTCTGGGAGTGATGAGGGTGGCGTGGGCTGGATGAATTGGTGTCAGGGGCCAGATCCAGCCCCCAGGTCATAGTTTGGCCACCCCTGATTTATATTGTCATAGGTAATCAGGAAAGGGGATAAGGCTAAGGAAATCTGGGTTTGAATCCTGACTCTGCCATGGAAACTCATTGACAGTGTGGAACTGGTAGATCCACTCCTCAAATATCTCACTTACTTTGAAAGCCCTGTCAGGATCACTGTAATTCATTTTCCAACTTGATATCACATAACAACAACTGTCAGGAAAGACGAGCAGGGGAAATAATGCAGAACTGGAACTGGACAACAAAATCCAATGCAAGTTATCATCTCTAAAAAGCTAAAATTATTTTTAATATTGTAGGCATCTATGGCCTAATATTTTAAATGACCTTCAATTGCAGGAGAAAGCACAACTCACCTGCTCAAAGATATTGTCCTTCAAGTTTTATGATAGCATAAAAAATATTTCCAGAGATTCTGTCAGCCCAGACTATTCAGACTAGAGAAACATACAGTGTAATTGCTCCTGTGGTTAAACTTCATATATTATTACGGATAAAGGCAAGAAAAGAGAACAACTACAAAAACCCACTACTTAGAGCAAAACATGCATTTCAAAGCCCAATGCACATGTGAACTCATCCATTTGTCAGTTTCAGAATGTCACAGGACAAGCTTATTGTTCTGACCTGTTCTCAGGGACTCTTAATGCAGCAGACATTTCCCCAAAGGCAGTATTTAATCTTTGGCTCAAATACTGATGGCTGGACTTCCCTGTTTTTCCACAGGTCTGCTCTGTATACACTACCTGACCTCATTAAATCTAACATGTTGCCAGCATAAGCCATGTATTCATTCCAGCAGCAGATCTTAAAAGCTGCCTGGGGCCAACTTAGGCACATTTAATTCTTCCTGCCTAATCAGTCTAGGCATTTATAGCGCATCTAACACTGTGTTGTCTGAATGCTTTTTCAAATGTTCTCAGAGGACATGTGAGATCTGATGTTTTTCATGGACCTTCCACTGTATATGTATACCAATATGTATGTAATTTGGAATATTTCATATATACTCTTGGATTCCATATAGTACATATTCCATTAGTGCCATGGATTAGAAGGAGAATCCAGAAGGGATGGAGTCCCAGTTGCTGGACAGTAACAGTGGACAAGGGCTGCTAACTTAATGTGGTGAATGTGGATAGCTAGAGGCATCTAGTTAGCCTTTGTAGAAAGCAGGATAGCGAACTAACAATGTGACATCATTTGGTGTGTGTGCTTGCTTGTGACAGATGGACAGATATACTGTACAGAGGTAGGTCTATTAGGGATTGTTCTATCTTTGGTAGAACTGTTTTAAAATTATAGATCTTATTTTTATTTTTATTTTGCTCAAATGTTATAATCAAAGAAGCAACGTGACAAATAGCAAAACAGATGATACTTAAATCCTAACCATTGCATAATTAGCTATTTGTTTGCAACCATATAAGTTTATATATGGGGTAAGATGACCTTAATATATAGCAAAATACTGGTACATTCTTTCCCTCCCTTCATCAAAAGTAACTGTGATGAGATACCATGTAGAACAGAGGTGTCCAAACTTTTCAGGACATGGGCCGGTCATGTGGTTCTTTCCACCATAAGTGGAAGCAAAATACAACTGCGCATGTGCATAACACTGCCATAAATGCACCCGCAACTGTCGTAAACATGTTTACAACAACAGCGAGTCATTTATGGCAGCATTTTACATATGCATGGGTGCGTTTCACTTCTGCTTGCAGGAGCAGCATGGGCGGATGGAATGGTGCTGTGGGCTAGATCCAGCTCATGGGCCGTAGTTTGGGCACTCCTGATGTAGAAGATTAATGGAACTTGTCACCACTGGCAAGTTCCATGACTCTTCACTTTTTGTGTTACATTAGTACCAGAAGCAGGAATGATTTTTATTTCTGCAGCCTGAGATGTAAGTAACATTCAAGTCAACCCTTCTGGTACTCAAAATCTTTTAGCAAACATATAAAAATATAACAGTTAGTCTTCAAAGTGCTAAAGCATTTTTGTTTTATTTTGTTTAGTTTAGTCTCTGATATGCTTGCAACACAGACTAACATGGCTACTATTTTAAAAAAAACTCCTTTAGCAAAGTTCCTTTTTGATGCCTCGTAAGTCAACAAGTTGCTTCTTTCCACCATGTGGCTTTGGCATTCAGTATCCAATTATATTTTGGTCAGAGAACTGAGAGAGACAATTAATAATAGTTCCACATTCATATAAATAATTTATTCCTGTGTAGATGCTTTTTCAATCACACTATCTCCAAATGTCAAGCAGCTCATAAAAATGAACACAAGAAAAGTCCACTGGAAGACTAGCTTCCAGTTCCTTTGATGGAACCTCTGCAGGCCTGTGACCTCATTCTCTCCTTTCTGATGCTGATCTCATTCACAATTATTACGCTCCAGAAGGACCTGTAAATGGGAGAAGTGTTAAATCACTATTACCTAAATAAAGGTCAGTGTCAGCTCTCTGCTATATGGCCTTTATCTGGGCCTGCCTAAATAATAGGTAAAATCTGATGCACCCTGAGAGCTATATTCTGTCATGAATAGGAGTTTTATTTTAGTTGTATAGCTACCACAAATGCACTACATTCACCCACCACCATTCACACATTTCCCCTACTAAACCCCTATATTCATACTCACAGCTACCCTACATCTTCTCTTACTTTTTATTTTCTCATATAAAACCATCTACCCATTCACTAATCTTCTAACCATATACTTCATTCATATACTTCCATCTGTACATTGCTCCATACATGTCCACAAATTATACCGCCATTCTATTCACATTCATCCATTTATCTGCAAATCCACACTCAGGCCCTTACTTTCGCAGTGTGGTTCAATGGTCCTCTGTCAGTGGGATGTGTGCTGAAGGTGGGACACCAACATAATCCGGGTGGGAAACAGGCTTTCATAATAATGACTAAGAATATACTTTCCTTCATTCTTCACATCTATTTGCAAGTATAATGTGCTGTCTTCTACCAACCACACCCGCAATTCCCTTTTGGCATGCTAATTATAACTTTAGTCTGAACAAAGTTGCTAGTTTTGAGTATCAGTATCAGAACTGTTGATTTAACTTCTCCTCCTCCTGTGTCTAGGTCAGGCATGACATTGACAAAATGAAGTCACCTTTTGGTGAGTTCATCCCGTAGTTCCTTTTACCTGACCTGATGTGAGAAAGATTAGCCAGCACAAAGTTGCAGCTGCCTGAGGTATACCCAATTGTGGTTCAAAAGTACCACAATCTTCCAGGAGGCTCTTTCGGTATACCCCTATTGAGTTACCAGTAAACCACCAGTGAGTTGACTCTACTTGTAACTAGCAACTGGATTTAGATTTTTAGATTCTCGGTGTCTCCCCTAAACCTGCTGTTTTTCCTGCCCATGAACTTACCATACACAATAAATATAAAAATAGAATGTGTATGAATATAAATAAATTTCTGAAGGGGGGGGGGGGATGGCCTTTAGTTTCTATTCTGACGTATCTTTACTTTTTTATATAAAATGACTAGTGAAACACAAGATAGAAAAGATTGAAAAATACAAGTTTAATGGACAACTGAATATTACTATCATAATAACTATATAACCTTCATGCCACATTGGCTTTTCTTTTATGACAACATATATATCATGCTCTCTGAGCTGTGGTGGATAAAATTCCCTTCCTATCTGACTGTTGTAAGAAGAAAGATGCCTTAGTACATGATGTTGAAAAGCAGTGTTTGATTGAAATATGAATGTAAGTGACATTGGCCAGATATCAGAGAGTAAACAAAACAAAAAGACAAAAAACATTGTGGCACCTTAAAGACTAACTGCTGTATTTTAATGTTAGCTTTAAAATGCAGCAGTTAGTCTTTAAGGTGCCACAACTTTTCTGGTCTTTTTGTTTTGTTTACTCTCTGATATACTTGCACAGACTAACATAGCTACCAGTTTCAAAAAGTGGCCAGATAGTTCATACCTATCACAAATGCTTTCCTCCTACTTTTTTAAAAAATGAAAAATGGTCTGGGCAAAGGATGAGTAGAACTGAAAACATGAGATAAAAGTTTAAGCGTGAAAATGCCCAAAGTTGCTGATTTTAAACCTCACTGAAAATATTTAGTCTGATGCCCCTGTTTCCTTTCCACTATTCAAACCTTTTGAAAATGAAAGAAAACAAAACAGCACCAATGTCATCTGTGTGTAGGTGCGCTGTTCCAAGGAGGCTGAAAGGAAAGCAAATGTATATTCGAGCAAAGCAAACATTACTCTAAGTTTAAGGTTTCCAAGAGTCCAGAGGGAAATACTATAAATATGTACTGCATCACTCTATATATTTCCATTTTTAGACTGCTGATCAAAAACAGATCTATACTACAGGGCCAGATGCTATATGCTTCCCAGTTTTAGAGTTGTGATATCTCTCAAGATGAGAGTCTCATTTTGGAAATGTACACACTTACCTACCCAACATGGGAATCTGTGCCATGTGACATATACTACTAATTATAATTTGCTCATTCCTGTTTAAAGATGACCTGCAGATTCATCTCTGGAATTAGATTTCCCATAAAGCTCAGTGGAAGAGAAGAAAAATGGAAGAAGAAAGGGAACACTATAATAGAGAACACCATAGTAATACTTAAGCATAGGATTCAATAAAAGGGGGGATTTTTTAAAGTGTTAGCCTGTGCAAGCATATCCAAGAGTAAACAAAACAAAAAGAAAATAAATCGTGGCACCTTAAAGACTAACTCCTGTATTTTAATGTTAGCTTTCATGGACCAAGTCCACTTCAGACATAAGAGTGGATATCAGGGTATACATTTATACATATCTGGGATGAAAACCCAGAGTGGCTCGGCGAAGTTGTTCACTTGTTCATCACCCTAATGTTTGGTGAACAGTGATTGGGCATTCTCCCTTCTTAAGTGCATATTTGTAGAGGCCAAAAAATATTTTTCTAAAAGTGTTCAATGGGCATTTGTTACAAGAGGAACAATGACACATAATTCAGGCAGAGCTCATCCATATGGCCCCATAAGACATTCTGCACATTCATAGATTATTATTTATTATACCTATATACCACCCATCTAGGATATTTTCCTACGCTGGGTGGTGCACAATAATTAAAATATTACAAATTTTACAAATATAAAAAAAGAAATAAAGCCCACAGCCCATACACAATAATAAACTAGTAAGTAGTACACAATAATCAGTCAGCCGTTAATGTTCAATATTGGTGACATCTGAGGCATAGTCAAATTACAAATTAATCAAATGACTGTCTCTAAAAGCCATTTTTAAAGAGAAGTGTTTTAGTTGCTTTTAAAATACACCAAGTAATGGGGCCTGATACAGTTTAGCAAGCAATACATTCCATTATGCAGGTGCCACCACCGAGAAGACCCTTCTCCTTGTCATTGCCTTTCTTGCCATTCTTTGGGCTGGCACCTGAAGCTGCGTAGATTGTTAAGAACGGGTGACAAAAATTTGGAAAATAAGTGGAAAAAAAGATATATGAGAACTATGTCGGTAAGAATGAAAGAGCATAATTACAAAATGTTATGGAAGTGGTATTTGACTCCTGAGAGATTACTTCAAATGGACAATGCTAAAAGTAAAATGTGTTGGAGATGTAAAAACTCTTTAGGAACATATGAGCATATGTGGTGGAATTGTAAAGTAGTAAAAGAGTATTGGGGGAAAATTGAGAAGGAAATATGTGATATTATGGGGGTAGAATGTGAATTGAATTTAAATATGGTGTTGTTAACAGATGTGGAGAATTTGAAAGTAAATGAAGACAATAAGGAACTAATAGCTATTATGCTGATATCAGCTAGAATGTGTATAGCAAGGAGCTGGAAACTTGATAGAGTTCTAAAAGTAGAGGAATGGTATAAAGAGATGTGGGATCTTGCATTGAATGACAAACTGACATGGGAAATAAACAAATATAAGGGAAAAATTAAAGAAAATAGATTTTGGAAAATTTGGCAACCTTTTGTGGAATACTCATTGAATGGAGATCAGAGCAATAGCCTTGTACCAGATTATATATATTTTTGGAAATGGTAAAAAAAGGCAATATCCCGCAGGCTTTTATAACTTGTAAATACACAGGGTGATTATTAGTAGTTTATGTTATGTTTAATGTAATTGGATTCGATAAAAATTGAATATGTTTTTTTCTTTTAAATTACGTGTTCTTTTTTCTGTATTTTCTTCTTTTTTGTAATGTTTATCTTTTTATATTCAATAAAAAAATTGGAAAAAAAGAACGGGTGACATGGAATGATGTTCTAATTTATGTGTAGGGTTCTACATGAACACGGTCTACCCAAATGTGACAGTATGGAGCACTCCTGTTCTTGGTTATGTGCTCTTAGTTGTGCCATTTGATCCCGGTTTGTTATCATATTTGGTGTAGATGTGTTTGAAAACCCTTATGGAAGATTGTATTATGTTCAGGGGGTAAAAGTTAGAATATTTTATGGTGGTGCATTATCTGGGTTTGGATAAGGTAATGATTTGACAAATTACATCTCTACCTGATAAGTTACTGCACAAGGAATTTTAAAGACCTATGGGACTTCTCAGTTCCAGCCAAGAGCTAGACAAGACATCATTTGCCCTGTGAAAGTCCCTGTAATTTGCACAACACATGCCAATGCAAAACCAATATTCTTCCCTTTGCAGAGCAAAGCAAAGCAAAGCACATAGTGAACATAAAAAGGCTGACTGGTGATTTTAAAAAGATACAAACAAACCATCCTGTTCTTCAGAATCTTAAATGTTCCTAAAATAAATATCTGTCATCCTAGTTGTATACAAAGAGTGCTATTTTCACAAATGGCATAATTTTGCCACCCAAATTATGTAATTTGCACAAAAACCTGGAAAAACAGTGCAAAGACCACCAGCAAATGAATGTCCTCATTTGCCAGGACAAAACAAATAAAGAGCATCTTTCTTAGGAAGAGATCCCTCA
This sequence comes from Bradypodion ventrale, assembly GCA_035047345.1. NCBI lineage: Eukaryota > Metazoa > Chordata > Lepidosauria > Squamata > Chamaeleonidae > Bradypodion > Bradypodion ventrale. The sequence continues at coordinate 206,988,584 of JAWDJE010000005.1, forward strand.
ACATTTAACACTGTTTCCAGGGACATAGTATAGTACCTTTTATACAGGTTGGGGGTGTCTTTAAAATAATGTATGTGGTGTGCTTTTAATCCTTAAAAAGAAATATATACATGCTAAGTAGAATTACTAAACAGTACTAGTAATTTAGTCTATACAAATACTGTATATGCTTAGTACTAAATTATTAAATGGATGCCTACAGTGTCATTTCCAAAGGTATCAATCCAAAACCAGAAACAACAGGTTCCAGCATACACTATTAAGTATAGGGACTGCTGTGGCTCAATGGTTAAGAAGCTTGCTTTGTTAGCTGGAAGGCTGGCAAGTCGGCAGTTTGAGACATGGGTACTGCATGATGGATTGAGTGTCCGTCTCTGTCCCAGCTCTTGGGGACATGAAAAGAGCCTCATTTTGGGCATTCCCCAAGTGGTGTTTCTTCCATAAAAATCCTTTCAACTCAGAATAATTTCTGATACTGAGATTCACAGTCATTAGGGGAGCCTACAAGATACTATTCTTATTTAAAGAAAGCTCCTGTCATAGGAAATTGTCTTTATGCGCCCCACATCTCTCTTCTCTCCTCCTTCCCTTCCTTTAAAAATATCCCTACCACCCAGCGGTGGCTTCGTGGTTAAGATGCTGAGCTTGAAAACTGGATAGTTGGAGTTCGATACCTGAGTACTGCAGGACGGAGTGAGGTCCCATCTCTGTTCCAGCTCCTGCCAACCTAGCAGTTCGAAAACAAGAAATTGCAAGTACTGTAGATAAAAATGAACCACTTCAGTGGGAAGGTAAACAGCATTCCATGCACTCCAGTGTCTAGGCATGCCTTCCACATATCCACAGAAATGTCTGCAGATGCAGACAGTACTAGCTCTTTGGCTATAAACATAGATGAGCACTGAACCCTAGAGTCAGATACAACTGGCTTTCGAGCAAGGGTGACCTTTACCTTTATCTTACCATTTTATTTATTTATCTTATGGTTTGAAGTAGGGGCTAAAATTTGCTTGTGTGCTTAAGTATTATTAACTCTGGATAGTATTGCTCCCCTAGAATAACATCAACAATGAAAATGAGCTTAGATCCTTGTATGCTTACCAAAGGGACAAATCCATTTGTCTGGAAGTGTGAGTGTACATATTCGTGTGGTTTTTCTGTATTGTTAAATTGCTTACCATAATTATGAGATGTCAATACCTTTCACAGCAAATGCAGGGTGTGTGTGAGAACATAAAAGAACCATATGTTCTGTCACTGAAAAATAGCAGGTAGAGTTGTCATCATGTGTATTATTTATTTGCAGATCTATTTATTTAATTTATCTCTCTTTTGCTTCAAGAATTAGGACCAAGCTGGGTCACATAAAAGTTAGATACAGATGAAAATAGATAAAACAAGGTACAGCTACAAAAAAGGACGAGAAGTTATCATGCTCACCACAAAATGATGATCAGAAAGAAACAAATGAAAATTGGGCAGACAGAATGTAATGCCCTTTTTCAGTTTCTTACAGTTTACAATGCCCAGGGTGATCTTTTTTATTTATTTACTAGCTGATTGCCCGGCTACACCTGGGGAGTGTTTTGGTGGCCTTGCCTTACCCCCCTAACCCGGCCAGCTGTATTGCTGGCGGTCTCCGGCATTTGTGTTGCCGACACTTTGCACTGTGGTGGCACTCTCGGGTGTGTTGGCTGGGGGGGTCTGGCTGGGGCAGTGCATGTGCCCCCAATGGCTTGTGGTCATTTTCTCCCCCCCCCCCCAGCCTGTGGCAGCACACTGGACTCCCCACCTGTCACCCACCCTATCTGTGCTGGTCGCGCATGCTGGCTCCGGCAGGCACTTCACCCAGGGGCCCCATTGAGGCCTCTTGGGGCTGGCTTAGCAGCCAGGTGGCTATGCCCTGTGGGCGGGTGTTTTGTTGCATGGGGCACAGGCTGGCGACTGCATTATTCTGGGCATGGGTGGCCCAGCTGTGGATCGTGCATGCTGGCTGGCCTAGTCTCCTCCCTCAGCGCAGCTGCCATGCCCGCTGTTGCCGTGTTCATTGCCTACTTGGCTGGCCACATCATCTTGCCTGCGCCATCTCTGCTGCCAGCCTCCTTGTATGGCAGCATCCGCCTGGGCGCCAGTGCCTTGCTGGGTGTAGCAGCCCTGGGTGGGTGGGCCTCCCCGCTCTGGCCACAGGAGTCCCAGGGCGGCATCTTTCTGCGCATGTGCAGCATCTGTTGGCATGCAGAGCACGCAAACATTGCCCTGCCTCTCCCTCGCCAGGGCCAACCTCCCCAATTGGCTGTGGCATCCTGCAGTGGTTGCTGGGAGTTGTAGTTTGTGCATTTTGTCCAATTTATGGGGTGCAGCCCCCCCTGGTGTTCTGGACCCCAACCGGTTTCAGCACCCATGCCCAAGGTAGGTGTGTGACAAATTTCAGGGGGGTCTGTCCAGGAGTGTGGGAACACATACAGGACAAACGAACAAACACCTCTCTTTTATATATATAGAAGGAATCCAGAATGTAATTCAAAAGCAGATACACAGAGATTTATTATCAACCAAATACATAATTAACAGGTTAACATATTGTACAACTGGATAACAATCCATTTTTAGAACAGTACTCCCCCTGTAAAAAGTTTAAAGCTACTTCTTCAGCAGCTAGTCAGTCCAAAGTCTGCCTGAATTAAACTATCAGAGGGATACTAGGGAAGAAGTTGGCTTTCTTTGGAAGGATGTTTCACAGCTTGGAAACCCCATCATGGGAGAAGTCAACAAACAGACATAGTTGACTGTATATAACCCTGAACAGGTCCATCCACTCCTATTACAGGCAATGAAGCACAGTAATATTTTGTTTCAGGTCTTCTTCTCAGAATCACACTTACACACCATATTAATATTGAATATTACCACAATTGGGTATAAACACACTTGATGAAGGTGAAAGAGAAGAGTGCAAAAAGCTGGCCTGAAACTCAACATAAAAAAACAAGATCATGGCATCTGGACCTATCACTCCCTGGCAAATAGAAGGGGAAGAAATGGAAACAGGGACCGCCTTTACCTTCTTGGGATCTAAGATCACTGCAGATGATAACAGAAGCCATGGAATAAAAAGACGCTTACTTTTTGGGTGGCAAGCTATGAGAAACCGAGGCAGCATAATAAAAAGTAGACACATCACCCTGCCAACAAAAGTCCGCATAGTTAAAGCAATGGTCTTCCCAGTAGTAATGTATGGCTGTGAGAGCCGGACCGTAAGGAAGGCCGAATGCAAAAGAATAGATGCCTTTGAACTGTGGTGATGGAGGAGACTCTTGAGAATCCCCTGGACCACAAGGAGATCAAATAAGTCAATCCTGAAGGAAATCAACCCTGACTGCTCATTGGAAAGACAGATACTGAAGCTGAAGAACTTTGGCCACCAAATGAGAAGAGAAAACTCACTTGAGAAGGCCTTGATGCTAGGAAAGATCCAAGGCAAAAGGAAAAGGGGGTGACAGAGGATGAGGTGGATGGATGGAATTGTTGATGCAATGGTCGTAGATCTGGCTGGGCTGCGGAGGATGGCAGATGACAAAGGAGGTTGGCGTGCGGTAGGATCGGACCGACTGTGCAATAAACATAAAACAACAAACCATAATTTGCTTCCCTCTTCCTGATTTCTTCACTTCCCCACCCTTCACCCCATCACAACCCTGAACCCTGGAATGGTAGCTTTAAAAAGAATGTTGTCAAGTTGATGAGAAAGATAACAAGCCCATGACAATTGAAAAGAAAGGATAACAAATAAAGAAGCCTGGAAAAGTATGCAGTTTGGTGGTTGTCAGTTATTTGTTGATGAAAAATGTAAAATGAGTATGCTGGCATTCAGTTTAAAAACATACACTGTTAATTTTCAGTTGCTACTTTTAATGCGGCTTGTTTTTCTCTGTTTCTACTGGAGCATAACGCAGCTGTGTTATCTGTGACGTTCATAGCTATTAGGAAATTAATGTACTTGGACAGGAGATTGAGAGACTTAATGAGAACAGCACCACTGGCGACCATTTTCTCGAGCAATATAAACCCATAAACTCAGAGAAGGGAGGAAAGAATCAACTGTTTATTTCCGGGACACATGTGTGGTACAAAAACATTACAAGTAGCTAATGAGAGGAAAAAACCAGAATGAAAATCTAAGATTCTGTTGTAACAATTCAGATCCTAGCAAAATGCTCAGAAGAAAATGGAGAATGGAAGGGGGGCATGTGCAGAATATACCTCTCTGAGATATGCCTCCTCCATTGGAAAGAATGCAAGGGAAATATGACCTCAATCCTTCTGGAACTGGCACCAGCATAACAAGCCATCCTTATGTGGGAGACACATAGAATGAACCCTGCAATCTGGTGCTCTTACCAAATGGTAGCTAAGGAGGCAGTCAATCAAGACAAATACCCTAATCCTAAACCCATTTATTTGGAAGTCAATCCCACTGTCAACTACGGCACTTATATTCCAGTATTGGGGTGTATCCGTTCATCATGTCTAGCCAGAACAAATCCCTGATTATCAAATGCACAGGGCTTTGCTCTTAGAAAGGCAGAAGGAATAGAAGAGGAAATTCAGCTAATGTTAAAAGGCTGGAGTGTGAAAGTGGGAAAACATCATGAATTACAGCTGCAGCCACCAAAAAGCCCATCCTGTGCACAGAAAACTTTGATTCAATTCACACAACAACTCACTTTGAACAAGTCCAATCATTATAATATCAGCCAATACCTGGTTACAACAGATAGCTATTGTTTGTTAATCCCTTTTTCCATTACTCGATTACATATTAAGAGAATGTGCTCCTCCACCTCCCATTGGATGTGCAGATGCTAAAACCACAGGCGATCATTTTAATCCTTTGGTGATTTCAGAACAATAGATTCAGCTATTCCAGATAAACTACCAATAGCTACAATACATCAGTGTGCAAAACCAGAAATGTATGGCAAACTGATATGCTCTTTTTTAACATTGAACTGTGTTTAGATCATTTATTACTACAAATAAAACCCATTGTTTTATGCAGTGTGAGCTCTAATTGCTATAAGCAAATGGAAGAACTTGCTATAACTTGTTTCTAACTACTGTATCATGAAATAGGTGTAAACATTTCTCATCCCTGATTTTTATTCTTAAAGAAGCATCTGGGGAAATCCAGACTGGTAAAGAGGAGAGTTAATCTTTCTCTTTATGCATGAAGTAATGAAAATCTTCCACACAACTTCTATTAGCTTCAGTATTCAAGCTTTATCTGCACTGGTGCCAAATTTCATAGCAGCCATGGGATGTCACTACATTCTGTGAAGGAAGGGTAAAAACCAAAGTTGTGCCCAGGTCCCCAGTCTAATCCAGCGCTTATTCGGCACTTTTGATCGGGACTCAGTGCAACCCAGAACAACCAAAACTTCCCACCAATACCTTGAACCAATCTGATCAGCGAGCTAGGTTAATTGAATAGGGTCATAAAAATAAATATAACTTGGGTGAGAGCATCAATTACAAGATGGTTCTATGCATGCCAAAAATGGCTGTACCAATGAATTTGATGCAAATGGAGATAGAATTTTGTTTCAATGTGTTTTTGAGGAATCTACTCAAATATATTTATGTTGAGGGAAGAAAAGCCTAGACGTATCAAATCTGAAAAGAAAAAGTGACAGGCTCCCCATACCTACTTCAGTCGGTTTCTTTCCACAAGTATATAGCATCTTCCCCAGCACTGCAGCCCCCCATCACCTAGCATCAGCCATGCTGGACAGGATGATGCATTTTGTAGTGCAACACACCTAGAAGGAAGGCTTCTGTACTATTATGGAAAGAGACAAATTAAGGCTTTCATGTATAAAGGATGGGTAACAGCTAAAGTTTTCTGCCATGCAAAAGTAATCAGTATATGATCATTAAGACCTGTGGTTTGAGACCGTGGCAAACTAGATATATAGGGCATAGAAAGGAGACAGTTATATGCTTCTACTAGAATTATTATTTTTTTGTGATGAAGTACTATTTTGTGGAACATTAGCCAAAAGTTGCTCAAGTGGCTAAGACACTGACTGGAAGGTGGCAGGTCAGCAGTTCAATTCCCAAGTACTGCAGGACGGAATATCTTTGCCCCAGCTTCTGCCAACCTAGCAGTTTGAAAGCAAGAAATTGCAAGTAGATAAATAGGAACCACTTCGGTGGGAAGGTAAACAGCGTTCCATGTGGTCCGGTATCTAGTCATGCCTGCCACATGACCACGGAAACATCTGCAGAAGCAGATAGCGCTGGCTCTCCGGCTTTGAAACAGAGGTGAGCACTGAACCCTAGAGTCAGATATGACTGGCCTTTGAGCAAGGGAAACCTTTACCTTTACAACCACATTGGCCAAGTTTCTGTATAACATATTTCATAGGCATTAGGCCAGAAGGTTATATAGCCCAGACAGACAGTCTGAGATATAGATTTAGAGTGCTTAGTATCCACTGTTAGATCAATTATCTATGATTAAACTGTCTTTCTTTGTCAAACAAATATGAAAGTCTTTGAAGCTCCAGTAAGTACCCAAGTAACCTGATTTTAATACATACTATTCCAGTCCTCTGGGTATATCCCAAAGTTCTGACAGTATTGTTTGAGGTGTGCTGGGGAAACACAGTGAACAAGTAGTGCAGACATAAGAAACAAAGAGATTAACAAGTTAAAATCTGAAGTCAAAGACAAACCGTATACAGGCATAGGTATATTAGTAATGGGACAATGCGTGAAGACTATGGGTATGAATCTTAAAAGCTGATATAGAACAAGGATAGGAAGAAAAGGCAGGTGGGATTTGGTGGGTGGAGGCTGCTTACCTGTATTTATTATCTTTTCACTATGAGATAAGAATGGGGAATGCTACCCTGAGACGGTTATTGCAGTAAGACTCAAGTGAGAGTCCATGCAAACATGAAATTGCACCGTCTTGTCCTTTGCCTCAGTCCTGAGTACCACAATAAGTGTAAAGCAGACACTCTCCAGGTAGGCATGTTCAGAGCAAATGATTTGAGGAAGCTCGGTTAAGCTAGACTGGGATGAATTCTCTCTAGGAATGTTTACAGGATAACATCTGTATTTTGGGTTCAAATATATACAACAATAAGCTTTTTATATTGAGTTAAATCTAGTAGTAAGTCAAAACTAGAGTACACCCATTGAATCAGTGGATCTTACAGAGGAATTGTCTCACCAGATTTGCCTGCTACATTCAACTAAGCAAAAGGTCACTGGCAACAGGACAAGTTTGAAAGTATTGCTTTCTAAACTATGATTGCAAGAGTAGTAAACATACAGGTTTTGCTTGTACCAGACATTTCTATGAGTTTAATTAGCTAAGACTTAAAGGTGACATATGTTGCTATGCTTGCAATAAAATGAATACATTTGCCCTGAAAACTGGAATGAGTTGGCTATACAGTATCTGCAGTGTCTTGGATGGGATGGCTCATGATTTACGTGTTTTTCAATTGTCCGCATGATGGAACTTGCTTCCTGAAATCTCCCTCTTTAGAACATATAGACACACGTACATCCATAAAATGTCCATGCAATTTCCTGGAAGTCACAGTTTTTGAGAAGGAGGGTCTGGGTGTAGATTACTTATTTTCAACACAAATCAAAAGCCATAAGAGTTGAGCAGACTAAATTATTATTATTATTATTATTATTATTATTATTATTATTATTATTATTATTATTACTGTAGACTTAACCAGTCTACATGACCTCATTCTGAGACACTTAAGCTCCTATTCAAGTAAGAACTTGTTCTGTGGAGCCAAGTATGATCTTCCACTTAGAGATTATGCTGGAAGGAGTCAGCCTGTCTACTTGCACAGGAGGACTCCTCTTTGTCCTTGACAGGCATCACTCCAGTAACTCCAAATTCTTGCATAACATACCAGTTGAAAGATAAAAACAGCCCTTCCTTAGTTTGTTCTCTTTGGGAAAGAACAATGCTGTAAAGTAAAAGCTCACCTTTTATGACAACAGAGTGGTTAAGGAGATGAAATGTATACCTTATGGTACAATCCATTTTTCCATTAGAGGAGAAAACAAAAGAAGTGTTTGTGATCATCACAAGATAATGATAAGTAGACCAAAATATGAAATAATAGTAATGCTAATGTTAACCAGAACAATAAGAACAGGAGTGGAAAATGTTTTGAAAACAACAGAAATAACAATTTGAAAATCAGTTAAACTACTGGAAAGCTAAACCATTAAATGGACAACACTTGAGAAATATTGGTGGAAAACATTATTACAACTTAACTTGGACATGGCTGAAAATTGGGGGCCATGAAGAAAGACAATGAAGATCTGATTTTTTGCTGCACAAGAACAAGCAGTCCAAACTAATGTTTATGAAAGCTGAAATTCAAGGAATAAACCAAACAAAAAATCATTACATGAGTCGATTTTTATGTAAATTGATGTGTATGTAAATCTGGATTTTACTGTACTATTATTACTACCAATGCTGCTGCTATTATTATATCTGCTATCTGCTGTCAAATCAATTTTGACTTACGGCTACCCTACTAGGATTTCCCTGGTATGTGAAATATTTAAATCACTGTTTTACCAGCCCCACTCCCTTCCACACCACTTTCTGTGGTGCGGGGATTCAAACACAGGTTTTGTGAGTCCTGTCCTGATACACTACCCACTGCATTACACTGGCCACTGCCTCTCTCTCTTTGTCATTCTGTCATTAAAATCATGAAAACGTTTTCTGTTTTGAACTCTCCTTTGATGTAAAAAAAACCCTGCTAGTTAACAGGCTATGGAAATTTCATAGTCAAAAGTCAGAGCCCCAATCCCAGTTCATTTTTTTCTATCTCTATTCACTGGCTCAGAGCTACCATTACCTCCCTTGCCCCGTGTACAACCAGCCCTTCAGGGAACTGATATGCATGGACCCCTAGACATTGGGTTATCCACACAGAAAACATATAGCATGAAGCCAGAACTATAATGAATGTTAACACATCTTCTAAGTGATGTCTCAGAGAGGAATCTACCCATGAACATTATGTTCTTCTCTGTCAAAGTGCAGAAATAATTAAAGCACCGCAAATGGGCCTACCACAGATCCAGCCACCTACACTTTTCTCTCAAGACAAGTAATTGCAAAAGAAAATGCCAAAAAGATTGTGCCTAATGTATTTGTCAAGTACTTGCCCCTTTAAGCTTTTGTGCATAAATGCAGGTGACATCCTCAATACAGTATATTGCTTGGTGTTTGATGCAGATAGATTGTAAAGCATGTCCTTATCTACAAATACCAGGAGATGAAAAAGCCCTTTGGCTTGACCTTTATTGTACAGAAGAAAGGATTGGGGGAGAAAAATAAAATAAAAAAGCAATTGGCCATAAGGTTTCATTTACTCATATGCCGCATACATATGAAAAGAGCAGTCTATTTATATCGGATCCTGCACGTGGGTACATATAATTCATCCGGTCCATTTTTGTAACCATATTCTGATTTTTTAAACTGCATAGATTTTCATTCATACTACATATTTCCAAAAATATTGCAACCTAAGATTCAATTAGGTACCAGGGTTTGCAGATCAACAGCATTTGTTTCCCTATGGCTTTAGGGCCAAAACCTGTGACCTAGGATGGGTCCTTGTGATGTTATAGGGCAGTGATGGTGAATCTTTTAGAGACTGAGTGCCCAAGGAGGAGGAGGAGGCATGTGGGCAGGCACTGCATGTGCCCACGCACCCATGTAACATTGCCAGCACGCCTCTGACAATGTCACATGGGTGCATGTGCACACGTGGTGCCTGCCAGCACATCGCCGCCTCCTCCTAGGAGGAGTGTGTGTGAGGTTGCCTCACCTCATCCCTGCCACTGCCTCTCAGATGGTATTTCAGCCTCCCCTCTCACTTCCCCATTGGCAGAGGGAGAGGGGTGGGTGGGGAAGCGGCACTGCCATTGGCATTGGCAGGGTCGGGCTTGCCCACAATGGCACATGTACCCACAGAGAGGTCTCTGCTTGCCACCTCTGGAACATGTGCCATAGGTTCACTCACACTGTTATAGGGTATAGGCAGTGGGCCTTCAGCAACACTCCAAAATAAGTTTATGTTAGTGTGATAGACATGCAATATGAAAATTCAATGATGAATTTATAGACAAACGTAGAAGTTCTACCAAGAATCTGCCTCCCTGGGTCTGATGGAAAGATCTACTGCCAATAGTCCATAGAATCCAAATGGTTAAATGTATATTATATTGGACCATTCATCCAGGTTGTTTGCAAAGTTAAGGGGTATCAGCCCAAGTCACACCAGCAACAGCAGCTTTAGAGCATGTAGCCATGATGGCGAACTTTGGCACTCCAAGTCAGCAATCCTACTGATCAGGGCTTCTGGGAATTCAAGTTCAAGAACAGCTGGAGTGCCAAGGTTTACCATCACTGAAAGGCAATGAAGGTAAAACAAAGCTTCTGAAGATGTCTAAATCATAGGTCTGGAGCCCATTGAACAATCCCTAAATCTTGCTAAATGCTACAAGCAACTCACCAGTGTTACAGGCTCTCTTTTTTTACCTCTCTGCCTTCCTTGTAATTGCTTCAGCTTCACAAGAGATCTTGAAGCAGCAGTACAATGTTTAACATAAGGCTGTCCTCAAATCATGTAGTATTTCTGTTCCAACTTTTACTGAGACTGTCCTTCACAACTATAAAAATGACTGCATATGACTGCAAATGACTGCAGAAGAACATTTCAGTATATACCTGTTGTGTGCTCAAACACTGTACCCTTATACAATGTACCTATTCATGTGTAACCAATGTATCCTTTTACTTGTAACATGATAACCATCAGCTGCATCACTGTAACCCTAATAGGACGCGAGCTAGTGACCACCAGATGGCAATAGCGAGCGTCCAAGCTCATTGGTCCAGACTCACCTAAAAACAACAGCGCGGGAAGATTCCAGCCATCACCTTCACCTGGACAAGAAGGGCGTGACCTGCAATGACGTCACGCGGACAGTAGCCAATAGACTGTCAAGGAGCCACATTCAAATGTATAGCCACTGTATATATTGAGCTGTTCGTCCGCCATTACCTCATGTTCCCTCTGACCAGCATGTAATAAAGTTGTGTTAAGCCAGCTCTTCGGCTGTCCTGGTGTCGTTGGTCCCATACACAAAAATACCTATACTGAAAGAATTATGTTCTTAAGCTGCAATCATGAAGTAATATAATTATGTCTTCATTTATCAAGAAAAGAAGTAATTAAAAGCAACTAGTTATTTGCAACCAATGGGTTACTTCCAAATTCCGCATAAATCAATGACAGATACAGTATGGTCTTTGAAGGTAGAGTACAGCTGGCTGGATAGCTCAGTGATTTAGGTATCTGGCTGTAGAGTTCAATTCTAGTCAATTTTCCACTATACATCCCAAGATGCCCCCAGAAGGGAATAGTAGATGACTTCATGCTGGAGTATTTTTATTTTTATTTATTTATTTATTTCAATTTTTATGCCGCCCACTCAGATAAAAACCCGACTCAGGGCGGCGTACAACGATTTAAAAAATGTATAAAAACAGATTAAAAACCCCGTCATCCATCCATCTATCCACCCTCCTACTCCCACCCTATTTAAAACTAAAAACTAAAAGGGAAGGGAGGAATACAGAAACACAGAAGGAGGGCACCAAATTGACTCTAGCTGGAGATGAGCCAACATGCTGGGGCCATATTCCCATTAGGGCCCCACACCTGCTCCACCAGCCAGGTCTTCAAACCTTTCCTGAAAGGCAGCAATTCTGTCTGTAGCCTCAATTCTGTTGGCAGGAAGTTTCAGACAGCTGGAGCAGACACAGAGAAGGCCCTTCTTCATGTGCCAGAGAGGCGAGCCCCTCTCTAGCTGAAGGCACAACTAGGGAGCCCCTCCGGTCTGCTCTGGTTGGATGGGCAGACACTCTTGTGATGATGCAGTCTCTCAGGTAACCTGGCCCACTGCCATATAGGGCTTTAAAGGTCAAAACCAGCACCTTGAATTGCACCCAGATGCAAACTGGTAACCAGTGCAACTCCCGGAGTAATGGGGAGGCACGGGCATAATGCCCACACTCCATCACCACCCGGGCAGCCACATTCTGCACCAGCTATAGCCTCCGAATGGTCATCAAGGGCAGCCCCATGTAGAGTGCATTGCAGTAATCTAGTCTGGAGGTGACCAGAGCATGAGTGACCATGAGTAAGGAGTCCCGGTGCAGGAGCGGGCGCAACTGGTGGATTACTCCAAGTTGAGCAAAAGCCCTCCTGGCCACGGCTGCCACCTGCTCTTCCAGCAGCAGCCGTGAGTCCAAGAGGACCCCCAAGTTGCGCACCGGGTCTGTCTGGGGCAGAACTGCCCCATCCAAGACCAGAGGTGGTAACTCTCTGGATAACCCCAGACCCCCAACCCATAGCCACTCAGTCTTGCTAGGGTTCAGCTGAAGCCCGTTCCTCCCCATCCAGACCCCAATGGCCTCGGCATTCAGACAGGACTTTGACTGCATCAATGGGGTCCCCATGGGCCGAGATGTACACCTGGGTGTCATCCGCGTACTGATGGTACCGCGCCCCGTGGGAACGAATGATATCACCCAGCGGCTTCATGTATGTACAGGTAGTTGCACAATGAAATAGGGCAATTATTTAGGTTGTTTGCAAGTTTCTTCTGAGGTTTCCCACACACTCAGCACACTTCTCAGCCAAAAATAATTACAGTGGTACCTCAAATTACTAACGCTTCATTTAATGTAATTTCCGCCTTACAAATTAAAATCCATTGAAAATAATGTCTTGCATTCTGGGATGGATTGATTAGTTTTCAATGCATTCCTGTGGGAAACCGTGTTTTGCATTACGAATTTTGGTTTTGAATGCATTCCTATGGAAAATTCACTTTACAAATGTTTTGTAATACCAAAGAACACATTAATTTCATAATGTGAGGTACCACTGTACTCAGACCAACAGTTTGAGGTAAAAGAGAAGAACATATTTATTCACAATATGCTTAGGAATCTTAATAGGCTGTTTTCAGGTTTCTTAGAAAAAAATATTTAGATTGGTTACAAATTAAAAATGAAGAGGGTTTTCCTCCATTATAGCTGTGTGGCTGAAAACATACAGAGAGAGTGCAAAATGTCTGCATCTCTCTCAAAAACAAATGTTAAAATATTCCCGTCAAATAGGAGATAAATGATTAGGGTTAGGGAATCAAATTTCTGGCAGGAAGGCAGGGGCTTTTCCTGATTGATTAGCAAACACAACATGCGTGCTAGTTAGTTCTGGTAACAGAAGCTCTTTCCTTCCAAGGATTATGTGTTAATCTTTTGAATGCTGAATTGCCTACCACATCAGTTCTGAATACTCTCCAGCTAGAAAACCAGGTTACTATAAATCGGAATTGATTTGACAGCAGATGATGATGATTTTTAGAGCTTTCATTGTAGACCATGCAACATAAAAGGGAACAAGTGACTAAAGCATGGATCATCCTAGGCAGCTTGGAAGTTTTCAGATAGGGTCACCTGCACAACAATCTTGTTTGTAGAAACTTGCTTTTGGATCTTGGAAAAATAGGACCATGGTTAAAAGACCAACACTTCTAAAGGCCTTGCTGTATTATTGAGTTACCAGACCACCTTTCTTGAACTGCTTGGTGCAAGTCATTTTGCACCAAGCAATCTTGATTAAACAAAACAAAACATAAACAGAGATTGTTTCTTTCCTTTCTTAATAGTTACAGCAGTACAACAGTGGAACCAGCTGCTTTGAAAGGTTGCCTAAAAGGCCCTTTCCAACTCAGTTATTCTACAATTCTATGATTCTATAATGATAGGTCATCCCTATTAGTCTTGCTGTATATTGCAGGAAGCATTTCAACATTGTTTAGTCAACCAACCATAGCAGTACCAAACATAAAGTAGACGTTCTTTCATTTCCTTCAATCCTGCTCATTCAAGGTGAAACATCTTACAAAAACAACCCCTGCCACGGAATACACTTTGATTATAGTAACTTCTAGAGCAGTGGTTCCCAACATGAGGCACAGGGCCCACAGGGGGACTTCAATTCCCAGAAGCCTAAGTCATACATTGGCTGATCAGTGGTTTGGGGGATTGGCTTCGGCTTCTGGGAATTGAACTCCAAAAACCAAAGGGTGGGAAACATTGTTCCAGAGTGACTTCTGTCAATGTAGCTAGGAAAATGTGGCCACATGCAGGACTTTCATCTTGTCCGGCAATCATGGATACTAGAAAAGATGTGGGAACTCCCTTCCGCATTATTAGCCATCTAAAATGTTCTTCAGATTGCTTTGGTCAATATCACAAAACAGTAAATCATACCTGAAAGCATTCTTATTACTCGCAAGAATCTTAGTTTAATGCCTACTAACTGAACATAATTGAGAAGAACTCAACAATTAAAATTTTTCTTTCAGTACACTAAAATAAATTTTAAGAAGCAAATAAAGCGCTGTTGCCAAACTATTGCATTCCAAGATATATGTTGCATTAATACGTTGGACTGATATCTTAGCAAGCTGAAAATAATAAGGTCTGTTTTATGGTACATTAAAACCTCATAATGACCTTTTCAGAGAGATAACATAATGTATTATTTAAAGTTAAATGCTGTCTTGAGTGATAAGACTAACATACCATCAACCTGTAATAAACTGGAGGCTTGAAATAGCCTTTCTCCATTTATCTGTGAAGTCACTTGCACGGTCAAAGGAGAACCATAGATTTTTTTCTATCTAAAAAAGAAGCTGTGTTGTTGCTTTACAACATCAGTAAAAAGACAAAGATAAAGAAAACTGTTGGAGGAAAAGCCATTATTTTGTGATTTAACTATTCAGGCAAATTATATTACCATAGGTTTTAGAGAAACATTAAATATATTTACTCTATAGCAGGAGTTCTCAACCTTTTTAAACCGGGGGATGGGTCACACTCCCTCAGACTGCTTCGGAGGCTGGACGGCCGTTTTGCCCTTCTTCCACCACATGACACTTCTGGGTGTGGTGGAGGTGGTGGGAGGCCACATGAAATGGCACCACAGGACACAGGTTGAGAATCCCTGCTCTATAGCAATATTTTTAAAATTCTATAGAAAGCATTGCAAGTGGAAGCTTTTATTCTGGTGCTTTCCTCTGGTTCTGTCACATTTTGGAATTAGAACAGTTAGGAGGAAAGGAAGACCATCTCATATAAAGACAACTCAAAGAAATATTGGCACATGTTCCCTGCCATACATTTACCTGAGGAAAAGCTGTGGCACTTCTGGACATTATCTTAGGTAAAGGTAAAAGTCACCCTTGCTCAAAAGTCAGTCAGATCTGACTCTAGGATTCTGCGCTCATTTCTGTTTCCAGCCAAAGAGCCACCACGGTCTGCATCTGCAGACGTTTCCCTGGACATGTGGCAGGCATGCCTTGACACCGCAATGCACAGTACGCTGTTTACCTTCCCACCAAAGAGTTACCTATTTATCTACTTGCAATTTCTTGATTTCAAACTACTAGGGTGGCAGGAGCTGGGACAAAGACAGGAGCTCATTCCATCATGCAGTACTTAGGTCTAGAACTACTGACCTGCCGACCGTCCAGTCATCAAGTTTAGCATCTTAACCATTTGAGCCACAGCTGTCTGACATTATCTTTGGTATATCTAAAGAGAGAGAAAATTACCCAGAGCTTAGAAAATTTTTGGAATAAGCAAATGCATTAAGTTTCCTGTTGCTCCATCCAACAAGCCAGCCTTTACTGTTCCTTTTATTATCAGTAATGTTGTTTGTTACCCATTATTAAAATGCGACATTACGGATTTTCCTTCCTCCTCCCCTTAATTCACCACCATCTCCTCCGAGCTTTTCTCCTGAGGGGCCTGCAGTATCCTCCCCAAAACTAACCTTTCTTTCTCTTTTCTTAAACACATTTCTTCCTCTTTCTTGAAAGAAAGAAAGAAAGAAAAACACCAGACAAGGACACACACACACAACTTATAAGATGGGATTTAGGCATTCCAGGAAACCTTGAGGAAGCTTGAATGATGAGATTTCTCCAGCATTGCAGTGCCCGAACTGACCTTTCTTTCCTTTTTAAAAACATCTTTCTTTCTGACTCATTTTTTAAAAAAAATTCCAAATGAGAGTCTCACACACACAGTCATATGGTTCATCGAATCAGTCACATGCCTGTGATGGTAGTAACATACTCTTCCCAAGATATCTGACAGAACAAACACTCTAAGAGTGCTCTTCTGCAAGACAGCTGTATGGACTTATACTGTAAGAGCACTCTTTAGTGCACGGGTGTCCAAACTGGTCCCGCCCCCGACACACAGGTGCAGGGGCTGGAGGCGGGTTGCTCCGGATGCTTACATTTTTGGTGTTATCCATGGTGGCAGCAGTTGCGGCGGTCGCACTTTCTCCCTGTTGTCCTGAAAGTGGATCTGCTCATCCCTAAGGCAACAGAAACCCCTGCCAAAGTGGATCGCTGCCTTGTAAAATATTTCACTGCATCCCCTCTTTGAAATCCATGGCATTAGGGACCTCATGGCAGTGACTACATTTCCCTGACTACCTTGGCCCCTGGCACTGAGGGAGTCTGGGAAATGTAGTCATTTCTGCAAGGTCCCTAACACCTTGGATTTCAAAGAGGGGACACAGCAAAAAAAAATACAAGGCAGTAATCCCCTTTGGCAGGGGGTTCTGCTGACTTAGGGATGAGCAGATTCACATTCAGGACAACAGGGAGAAAGTGCAACCACCACGACCGCTGCCTCTGTAAGTGATGTCAGGTGGGGGGGGCATGTCTGGGAATGACCGGGTTCTCACTATGGGCATGATTAATGAGATACATGGGCCTAATTGGGGCCGCGGGCCGTAGTTTGGGTGCCCCTGCTTTAGTGAGAGCTCCCGGTAGGCTTCCATATGTCGAGCCTTTTTGCACAAGAGCTGGATGGAGGATGCTTGAGGATCTCTATCATCCTCCCATATAGCTGTCACAATAACATGGGTCTTGCATTTTCCTGAGTTTCACCCTTTTTTGCCCTTACTTGGGCCTTCACATTTCTGGCTTCCTACACCATCGGACCTTAGCTCTCACATACCGCTGTTACTGTATTTATACCAGCAGAGACCACTGTATGTATTGCCTAGCTTCTTCGTGTTTTTAGGCTTTTAGGATGCCGGAGGCCTGACTTGATAATATCCCTCTTTGAAGACTATGGCTCAGGAAAGCTACAGTGTCTGTTTTGAATAAACTGTGCCTTATGATAATGAAACTCACACAAAGATGACATTTTATTGCTTGTGATCTTTCTGATTAGCCCCTGCTCCGCTTTTGATAAATATTTTTAGAAAACCTATGAGCAAGTACAATAGCAGCAGCTCCAGGGTGTCATTTTTAACTGATAATGTTAAAGACTCAGAGTATTTCCGGGGGATTAATGACCAGTTAGAATCAGTTTAATCACCTCAGGCCATTAACCCCAGCTGGTAATTAATCCTCAAGATAGGTTTCCAGTTCTCAATCACCATCACTCTTCTCAACATTTACCACACTTAACAAAAGCAGTGTTTCAGTTTTGAATTATTTGGCTTCCACTGTTTCTTTATTTAAATATACAGTAAACACCCTACTTACAGGAGGAAAAGTCCATTCTGTAGGCTTTTGCTTAAATTGGTTTTTTATGTAACTCGAAGCAAACCCATAGGGAAATGAATTTTTACATAACTCAAAGCAAACCCATAGGAAAAATAATCTATATGTAACTCGAAGCAAACCCATAGGAAATCGTGTAAACCGGGACATGGTGTTAGCACAAAATCATTATGTAAGTTGAATTTTATGTAACTCGAGGCATATGTAAGTCGGGGTTTTACTGTATTATGTGGGAAAGAAAGGAGTGTGTTTTACAGATTTCATATCATCAGAAAATTGAGACAGTAATCTCAAAACTCCTTTGACTTGTAAAAAGGAGGTGACACTTAATGCAGTGATCTTTTTTCCCCTGAGTATACCTGGCTTCTTCTTCTTCCATGTCCTTGGCCAGAAGTGAAACTGCCAAAATGAAAGCACCTTTTGGTGAGTTCATTCTGCAGTTCCTTTCGCCTGACCTAGTGTGAGAAAGATTAGTCAGCAACACAAGGTTGCCGTTACCAGGGTACACCTGATTGTGGTTCAAAAATACCACAATCTTCATGGAGGCTCTCTCTGTGTACCCCAGTATAACCTGGCTGAAGTGTTGCTATTAAATATGTTTTTAGCCATTTGATTTTCATGGTTCATCTACCCAATACTCCAATTGTTTCACCATCATTTACAAATTATGTGTGTGTGTTTTTCCCCTCAAGAATACTTAGAAGAGTATTACATATTCTGATAAGCCTAGTTTATTTCATATTTTAATGTGTTGGAAGACAGCTTCATTCTACATTCTAATTGTCAGTTTCTATGACCTTCACCTTCATTGATCTCCCCCACAATGGTTAATATTGACTCTGAGGTTAAAGTCATTTTTGTTCAGTAGATTTGTTATCTACTCTGCAAAAAATCATTTTGGATTGGGAATCGGGTTGATTTCTGCTTCAGCAACTGGCAATGTGCCTTCAAAGGAAATAACTCTGTTTTTTGAGGTAGTGCATTGCAAATTGCTTTTATTGCTCAATTTAAAAGCATAATGCACTATATTGAAAGAGATATACAGAAAGGCCGTGTATTCAAATAAAAGATAACATTGCTAACAGTACATATATGAGGGCTATCACATATTAGAAATTCAGAAAGTGAAAGCATCTGATATTTTCCCTTCCCAGATGTTTCTTTAATCAAGTTTATACTTGAAGTAGATGAATTCATATTATTACAGGAAGTAATTTCCCCTACAGATACAGTAACATAATGCAGCATTTTGAATATGGAGCAGGTGAGATTATAAATCAGAGACTGAATGTGCTGTAAGAATCTCTGAACTCATTTTCTTTAGCAATTTATGGTTCTGATTTGATTATATATTTTATTTGCTTGGGTTTATCATGGCATTAAACTTTTACCCCTTTCTGATACTGCCCTATTCTTTATGATCAGGCCACATTTGAAATACTTTCTCCATTCACTTTGAAGTAGAATGAGATGATGGAATCACTCAGCACCATTAATGTAGTTCAAAACATACTAAAATCAGATGAAGTTACTGGTGTCTTATCCCAAAAAATCATTGTTGATTTGAAAATTAATTTGACAATCTTAGGATGCATGTAACTTTCTACATTGTGTATGAATCACATATACCAGGAAATTGTTGGGATAATAGAAATTTTGCATGCATTAACACTGATTATCAGTGGAAGGAGGCTTTTACAGCCTAATGTGATTGTCCTGAACTTCTGGGTAGCTCATTGGTTTAGGTATCTGCTGCAGAGCCAGACTTTGAGAGTTTGATTCTTCACTATGTTTCCTTGATACGGGCTAGACTCGATTCATATGGCCCCTTCCAGTTTTGCAATTCTAAGATGATGGTCCTTTGCCACTAACAATTTCTTCTTCATACTATGCTAACTAATAAAAAGTTCCCCATTAAAATGTATTTAATTAGTGAAAATTTGCCACTGCTGATAACATAAGTCCTGTTGCTCTTGTGGAGTTGTGCAACAGGATTTTAGCCATTGTTTGTTATTAGTGACAAAAGAGGAGTCACCAGGCCACTTGCTGGCTCCTGGTGTATCCCTACAGACAACCTCTATCCTTCAAATTGGCAATGCACATCCCTTTAAGTTTGGGGCATGGGACTTATCATTCAGATGTAATTTCTTTCCTCAGCCATCCTTGGAGTGTTTTATTCCAGAAAAATTTAGTTCAAATCCAGAAGTGGCTATCAGTGGAATAGCCTTCAGTATTTACTTTAAAAGATCAAAATTGTACATGTCTCCCTGCAGAGGAAGCATGATAACAGATGCCTCACCCCTGGATCTACTCCATTATACTGGATCCTGTTTGGAGTTCATTAAGACAAACTTCAATAGATGCTCTTAAGGTTGGGATGAGCAACTGTGGCCCTGCATATGTTTTTGGTTTACAATTCCAAAACAATGGTAAGCAGCACACCATTGGTGAGGTATTTGGAAACTGTAGACACAAAACAGTAGCAGTCCCCTGCCTTGAAAGTCTGCATGGATATTTTTAGATGTCAACAAGCCTTTATATAACCCTTTAATCACAGTAGCAAGGGGTAGGTTACTTATAATCTACAAAATAGAGTGGCAAAGCACTGTTTTACTTTGCCTGTGTAAGTTGTCACTGCAACATTTGCAGGTTCCTGCTAGGCTTTTCCCCGTCTTTTTAAAAAAAATTATTTTAAACTTTAAAACATAATACAAAAAAATGCAAATACAAATACTGTTCAGTGTAAACCCATCACCCAGGGATATCAGTACTTTTCTAAAACAGTTACTTAAACCAACTACAGTATACATATTTAAAATATCTTTTCCCCTATGTCCGAAATACCATATGTTCATTTCTAGCTTTGACACCCTTAGATTTTCTCAATGTATACTCAATAAAATATCCCCAAATATCTACAAACTGACTTTTTTAGTAGTACCTCTTTTCAATTTCAATTCACATGTTAGTTTATCACTAATCGCCATATTCCACATCTCCTTATACCGTTCCTCTAAACCTAAATATCTATATGTTTTCCAGTTTCCAGCTATTAAAATTCTTGCAACTGTCTTCATGATAACAATAATATTTTTTATGTTTTTTGGAGTTTTAATGTAAGGATGTGAATAAAATATAGATACATGTTTTTGAAGAAGTAAACAATATATTATCACTTAGAATACGATTGTGTCCTAGGATCGCTTTGTTAAATGAATTGGGAGGATTAAAATTCCCTATCTTTCTGTGGAATTCAGTTCATACTCTGCCTCCTTCTATGGTTCCTTCATACACTTTCTATCCATTTTGCCTTGCAGTTCTCTGCCTTTCCTATACTGTCATGCTCAGCTATATCCATTGTTCTATTAATTTTAACAATTGTGCAAAGATAATCATGTAGGGATTTTTCCTCTTCTTATTGTCTTCACTTCATGGGCGCAATTACACACTGATTGGAAAAAAATCAGACATGCACCTGATCATGCATTGCAGAGGCAGTGGGATGTCAGAGGGGGAAAACAATAGTAAACTGTTTTTGCAAATGATTTTGGCCAGAGAGATTTATTAAAGATGATTTCCTATTGGCCAGAGAGATTAGTTCATGTGCTTATCTAAATTGCCTGTGACAAAGAGATACTTTTCCTTCTATGTATGAAATTTAGCATGCCTGATCCTTCAAGGGGGTGGAAGGATGCCTCTAATGTTCAATCTAAGGGAGAGAACACTGAGGTTATAGGAAAAATAGCTGGGTCTCCCATTGAGAACAGTAGAGAAAACTATAGCACGCACGCACGTACGCACGCACGCGCGCACACACACACACACACACAGACTGTTATTTTAATGTATAATAATACAACCCTACAGATGCCTCTTCATACGTAAAACCTATTTAGTTTAGTAGGGTTTCCTCCCAAAGTTTTAGGATTGCAACATAAGTTAATAAGAATTTAATGACAAAAGAAACAGAGTAACTAAGGAAGACTCCATTATATTAGTAGAAGTGTGTCTGCACTGCATTGGTGAGGGTAAAATACATGTGGGAATTATTAACACATGTGGTGGGAATGTAAACATGTGCCAAGATTCTAGTGCCAGATATTACATGAGATATTTCGGACTACTAAATAAACAATTGAGCCTGATCTCAGATTAATGCTGTTAATGTTATCTGCAGATGAGCATAAAAATCTTCATAAAGACCACATAATCTTCTCAATGGTTGCAGTCAGCTTAGAATTGCACAACATCAGAAAACTCAGAAATTATCTTTTTAGCCAAATGGGACATCTATAGATGGAATGTAGCCTTATCGGAAAAACTGATTCATCAGATTAATTGGTCAAGATATGTAGTGAATTCTGATGCTTCATGTATGGCATGGGGCCCTTTTATCACTCATGCAAATAATGATCCAGGTACTAGACAATTTCTAGTGTTGTTTTAGAAAAGACCCTCTGGGATAAGAAACTTATAAGAATTTTTACTTTGAAAATGTTACATGTGGTATATTGTTTGCACTCAATAATATGAGTCTGCTACTATTTGAAGGTTTGTAATATTTCAAAAGTGTGTTTGTCTGCAAGAGAAAGGAGTACACACACACAGGGAGAGGGAGAGGATAAAGGACAAGTTGCTAACCAATCTGCCATTGAAAATTCTCTGACTACGGCCTTCAAGTGAGAGTGACAAGACTGGGAATGAACTGAGTATTGGAGAAAAATATTTATTTACTTTATATTAATATAAAATGTTAATAATTTATATCAATATAAAATAAATATATGTGGAGGGGGTAAGCAATATCTTGAGTTACCGTATTTATTCGTGTATAACACGCAAAATTTTATACCAAAAAAAGAAATCAAAGTTGGGGTGCGCGTTATAAACGAGGACTGGTGTGGCAGTGGCGGCCGGTCCCTTGAGGGCGTGAATGGTGAGTTCCCGCGAGTTCACGTCACCTTGTCGTGTACAGTGTGCGTCACAAATAGGGTTGTGCCGCTTCATTTCCTCGCCCACACGGGAGACTCAGTGAGCGCATGACGTCACCCACCCTACAAGGACGGCGCCGGCGTGGTTTTCTCCAGCAGAACGGAGCGTGGCCTCCGCCTCCAGCCATTTCCCGCCATACGCCTCCTCACTCCCGGAGTCCCACCCCCGTCGCGAGCCTCTTTTACTTCCTTTTTAGAATTGGGTCGGCTGTCTATTGCTGCGGCGGGTGAAGGGGAGGCGGGGGCGTGGCTTTGAAGAAATTGACGGGATCTGATTGGGTGGCGCGGGAGACGAGGCGTGGCCCGGAGGTAGCTCTTATGAACAAGCTTTTTCACCACGCATTCAATTACAATGCGTGGTGTGAAACAAAATTTTATACCGAGGTTTCATGGAAAATTAGGGGTGCGCGTTATACACGAGTGCGCGTTATACACGAATAAATACGGTAGATATGTATTTCTATATCTAACTTTGGCAGAATTGAGACTTCCCCTGCTTTCCATAGGAATCCTCTGTCCTACTGGAAATTTGCTCCACTGAGTTTCTGTTAAGTCTGAGTATTAATTGCAACATGACAGCAGATTGGGGGGTTAACCAACAAGTCATTTATTATAGCTCAGTTTGGACTGATTTGGACTGGGGAAAACAGGGACAAGAATATACAGACAGAATGACAGTTACAATGATACATTTGCCCGGGCTTTTACTAATGCAGGAAACCTGTGTAAACCAATTAGGGTACATTGAAAACATGAATAAGACACCTTATAGAAAAAGGGCGCGATTACAGCAATGCAAGCGCGGCGCCAAAATGGCCGCCGCGCTCTTTGCGGCCCCCCCCACAGGACAGAGAATCCGGGTAGTTAGGGGCGTGGCCAGCTCCCTTATAAAAGGGGTGGCCACGAGGCAGCCGAGCTGCCATTTTACCTCAGCGACGGAGCGGAGAAGTCTTTTTCCCTGTGTCTCCGTCGCTCTTTAGCTTACCGGGAAGCCTTTGGTAGCGATTCTTCCTTTTCGGCTTCCCTTTGCTTCAGTAGAGATGCCTTCGAAGAAGAAGGCAGCTTCGAGTGCGGCTCGCGCTGTTAGGAGGCGCAACCCAGGTCGGAGGACCGCGGTGCCGCCTCCTCAGCAGCCGCCTTCGCAGGCCCCGGCCGGGGCTAGCGGAATGGGGTCTATTGCGCCTTGGCCCGGAGTGGGCGAACAGAATACGGGCGCGGAAGGGGTTCCGGCCCGCGGCCCGCGAGCGGTGGACACTGCTCCTGCACCTGCCCACCCTGTTGGGCCTGCTGCTCTTGGGTCGCAGCCTCCCCCTGGGCCCTCAAGCCTTGGGGGGTGGTGCGGCCCCCCGCCTTGGCAGGTTTCTCCACCGACCCTGCCGGGCTTCGGTGCTGGCCAATGGCCATATTCGGGTCCTGGGGTACAGGGACCTGTACCCACGCCTGGACCGGGCGGGCCGGCCGGCCCTTGGCCCCAGGTCGACGTGGCAGCCTTACTGGCCCGTATTGCGGCCCTGGAAGCGTCGTTGGCTCGGGCCAGTCAGGCGGGGGCCCCCTTTGGGGTCCCTTTTGCGGCGCTGTCGGCAGGAGGACAACAGCCGACAGGGAGGGTTGAGCTGCTGCAGGCGCGTGGCGCGGTTTCGGCCACTGCCTCGCAGCTCCCCAGTCAGCAGCCAGGTGCGGGTCAGGCCCCGGTGATGAGCTCTACGTCGGTCGTGAGCTCCGACGCCCCCAGTGGGCCGGAACCCCTGGTGGGGGCGGCCCGCGGGGGTGCAGCATGTGAGTATACGGTGCAAGCAAGTACATCCACACACATTCCCAATATGGGGGGGGCTTTTCAATGGCCTTGGATTCGCGCGGGTGGTGCGGGGGCCACGCTGTCGGCACCCCACCCGGCGGCGACGACTGCCACCCTGGGCACTGGGGTGGGTACTTGTTCTTACACTGCGGGGAATGTCCTGGGGGTGGCTGGGCTAGCTCAGCCCCCTTTTCCTATGGCTGCGGTGCCTTTTTCGGCTTTGCCAACGGCGGGGTATTCCTTGCCACTGGGTGATCACTTGGCACAGACTACCAGAGAAAAGATATGGCGGGGGGAGTATGTAGATATCTTCTCACTCCTGAACAGAGAGCCCACCAAGGAGGAAAGGGAGGGACAGGATGAGAAGGACAAGGAGCAGGCACGTCGCCGTAAGCCGCCACGTACCTGGGCCAACTGGCTCCCTGCTTATTTAATATACATGGCGGTGTACTTGAGGGCGCGGCCGGATTTGGCTATTCCCATGGTCCAATATTTGGACAACATATATAGGGCGATGGTGGATTTCCCAGGCCCCTCGTGGTTAGCCTATGACGAGGAATTCCGTATGAGGATTCCCCTTCACCCCGAGATGAGATGGGACGAGCCGTGCCAGAGGCTTTGGCTTTTGTACATGACGCCCACACGCCCAGCCCCGGGGGACAGATACCATTGTGGACATGCGGTCCAGCGAGCAGCTCCGGCCCAGATTACCCGCCAAGCGGCGGGGCAGGGGGTTCCAGCCCGCCTGCTGTGCTGGACTTTCTCGTCCAATGGTTCCTGTAATAGGAAGAATTGCAAGTACAGGCATGAGTGTCCCACATGTTCGGGCCCCCACGCAGCCTCCGCCTGTCCCAGGCCTGGGGGGACACGGGGCAGAGGGAGGGGCGGACAGTGGGCTGGCAAGACTGCCACGGATGGAGCTGGTTCTCCAAAAGGCCCCCTCCCCAATTAATGTGGACATGCTGGAGCGTTGGCTCGCATCGTACCCGAAGGGGGAGGATGGGGAGTATCTCCTTCAGGGTTTTAGGCAGGGATTCCGTATCCCTTTCATGGGTGATAGGTCCCCTCAGGATGCCCCCAACCTTTTATCCCTCAGAGGGAGGGAGGACGTGGCTGCGGCCAGCATTAAAAAGGAGTTAGATGCGGGCAGGGTCGCTGGACCTTTCCCTGCACCCCCGTTTCCCAATCTTAAGGTGTCGCCACTGGGCTTGGTCCCCAAAAAGTCCCTAGGCGAGTTTCGCCTTATTCATCATTTGTCCTACCCAGCAGGCCGATCGGTCAATGATGCTATCCCTGATGACCTTTGTTCAGTCAGGTATACATCGTTTGACCAGGCGCTGCGCATGGTGCGCTCTTGTGGCCCGGGTGCCCTGCTTGCCAAGTGCGACATTAAGTCGGCTTTTCGCCTTTTGCCAGTGCATCCGGGCGACTTTGAGTTGCTGGGTTTCAAATTTAAGGGTGATTATTATTTTGATAAGGCCATGCCTTTTGGCTGTTCCATATCATGTTCGGCCTTCGAGCGTTTTAGTACCTTCTTAGAGTGGGCTTTCGTCCGCAGGTCAGGGTCCCGGTCTGTAGCCCATTACCTGGATGACTTTTTATTCGGGGGTGAACGGGGCTGGGACACGTGCACACGTCTCCTCAACACATTTCAGACGCTAATGCAGGAACTCGGTGTCCCTTTAGCGCCCGAAAAGACCGAGGGCCCATCTACCAAGCTAGTATTCCTGGGGGTGGAGATTGACACAGTAGCGCAGGCTTCTAGGTTGCCGGGCGATAAGGTGTCCAGGATAGTGGCCCTTATCTCGGATTTGCTGGCCAAGCGCAAGGCATCACTGAGGGAACTGCAGGTGCTACATGGTCACCTCAATTTTGCTTGCAGGGTGGTCGCACCGGGCAGGGCTTTTGCCCGGCGCTTATGCGACGCCATGGCAGGGTTATCCAGGCCCCACCATAGAGTTAGGCTTACCCGGGGTATCAGGGCAGACATGTTTGTCTGGTTGCAATTCCTGAGGGAGTTCAATGGGGTCTCATTTTGGAGATCTGACCTCCTGGCATCCCCCAATTTTCAGATCCAGTCTGATGCCTCAGGATCCCTGGGTTATGGGATGTACTTCAATGGGAAGTGGGCCTATGGTGGGTGGCCACCGGCCTGGGCAGGAACGGGTCGCCTGCGGGATCTCACATACCTGGAATTTTTCCCTATTCTGGGGGCTTTGATACTATGGGGCGAGCAGTGGGCTAATTCGGTTGTGCATTTCTGGTGTGACAATGCTGCTGTTGTCCACATTGTCAATGCACAGACTTCCAAATCGCCCAGGGTCATGGAACTAGTGCGCCATTTTGTGTTGCGCTGCCTGCGCCTCAATGTATTGTTCAGGGCCAGGCATGTTCCAGGGATTAATAATGATATTGCTGACGCTTTGTCCCGCCTGCAGATCTCCCGGTTCCGCGCCTTGGCCCCGGATGTGGAGGAATTTCCCTCGCCACTCCCGGACGAGATGTGGACTATTGGCAAGGAGAGGTGAACCGGGCGATTGGCCTGTCACTAGCGCCACGCACGCGTAAGGCGTATCAACAAGCATTCAATTCTTACAGAGCATTTTCTGCTCAATTTCACCTGCCAGAGACCTGGCCTATCCCGGTGGACCATGTTCTGCGGTTCATGGTTCACCTGCATGCACAGGGCCTCGCACCTCGCACCATAGCATCCAAGCTCTCGGCGTTGGCTTTTATGGCCAAAGTGGGAGGTCATGTGGACAGCACCTCTGACTTCCGTGTGAGACATGTTTTGGAGGGGTGGGTGCGCGAGCGCGGGCGTTGCCCGGACGACCGGCACCCTATTTCCCCAGGGGTTCTTACCCAGTTGGCCCGGGGCTGGCCAGGCCTCTGTTTTGATCATTATGAGGCAGCCCTTTTCCATGCAGCCACAACGGTGGCATTTTTTGGAGCGCTCCGCATCAGCGAACTTGTGATGCTGTCAAAGGCGGATGCAAGTTGTAGGGCACTGGAACTCGAAGATGTCTATGTCGCCAAAGACTGGGCTCAGTTGAGGATACGCTCCTCTAAAACAGATCAGCATGGCGTAGGCAGTGGTGTAAGACTGCTACGGTGTTCTTTGGCAGACATCTGTCCGGTTGGTGCCCTACAGGAGTACCTGGCACTGCGTGGCATGCACCACGGCCCGTTTTTCTGTCACCAAGATGGGTCTCCCCTTACTAAATTTCAGTTTTGGCAGGTGACAGGCAGAGCCCTCACCAGGGTGGGCCTACCAGGTGCCCGTTATGGCACACATTCATTCCGTATTGGTGCAGCCTCTACAGCAGCTGCTTTTGGGTACTCTGGGGCTGACATACGTAGCATGGGGAGGTGGGGCTCGCAATGTTTTCAGTTTTATGTGCGCCCACTCCCGCCATGAGTACCAACCCAGTCACCTTACCGCCTTTTTTCTCAATTTTATTACAGACCCTGGGTGTCGTATTACACCGGTGACAGTATGGCTGGTGGGCCACAGCTATGTGCACAGGGCAGCGCGTTACGCTGCGGCGACAGAGTGGGGACCCCGACTGGGACTGGGTGAACACGCCAGTCTCACATGGCATGGTAAGCCTGGGATGTTATGGCGGGAGCTGCGGCCTTTCCTTTTTTCTGGCCTGGGTGCTGACCCGCCTGACATTCTCATCATCCACATGGGGGGCAATGATTTGGGCCAGGTTACCGGCTTATCGCTCAAGCATGCGATTTGCGAGGACCTCGCCTACTTGCATTATGTCTGGCCTGCCACAACCCTGGTTTGGTCGGACATTGTCCCGCGACATTCTTATAGAGGAGGCGTTAACCTCCTGGCCCTTGACCGCGCTAGGCGCACAGTCAATAGGGCGGTGGCGCGGTTTCTTGCCGACAGGGCTTGGGGACGGGTCAGTCATCACCCCGCTATTAGCCTACAAAATTATGACTTGTACGCAGGGGATGGGGTCCATCTGTCGCGAGGAGGTATGGACCTCCTGTTGGGTGATTGGCGAGCAGGCCTGTTGACCGAGCTGACGGTCTGGGGGGGGGCGTCAGGCCTTCTTTGAAGCCCCTCCGTGTGGCGGGTAGCACTGGTAAGGTAAACAGTATGACCCACAGGTATCCGGCAGGTTCGCAATTGACTGGA
Organism: Bradypodion ventrale; assembly: GCA_035047345.1. Lineage (NCBI taxonomy): Eukaryota > Metazoa > Chordata > Lepidosauria > Squamata > Chamaeleonidae > Bradypodion > Bradypodion ventrale. The sequence continues at coordinate 207,017,277 of JAWDJE010000005.1, forward strand.
CAACACTAGACAGGAATAAATTAGTTAAACATTGTCCGGTCAACGATGAACCAGGCGACGGGGTGATGACGATAGCTAACCAGCATGCATCACCCCGTGATTTCATGGATACGCGTCAGAGGGTGGGGTCATGAGTTAGATATTGACTACGGTCAACAATTTGTTTGTTGTCAACAAACAAATTGATACAAATTGATACATTGTAACCAACTGCCGTTGGCAATTTTGGGGTGGTACCTTACCAGTGTTACTTCGGCCTGCTTGCCTTAAGAATTATGATTGGTCGTTTTACCAATACAAATTTATAATTCGGACTAGGGCATTGAATCAATAAATGTGGCCCGATGCTGTTATCCACTTTCAATGTTGTCTGTGTCCGTTATTGGGGGGTGCGCCTGCAAAGACTTAATGGTGATTGCAAATTAAAGCAATATACGTTAATAAACGTTTCGACACAACAGTTTCTCAGCTTTCTAGGGTAGATCTTAGTGTTCAAGGGGATCTACAAGAAAGCTGGTTCTATGAAAGCAACAGGATCCAGTGAAAGGTCACCAAGAGAAACTGGCTTACGATATGATCAAAGGATAAAATATGTTAGAGGAAAAGAGTATTTAGATTTTGAGGAATCTAGAAAAGCAAAGTTTTAATAGTTTATAACAGGGGTGCCCAAACTTTTTGGGCCACAGGCCTGTCATGTGGTTCAGGGGTGCATTTTACTTCCAATTCTTGAAGCAATGAGGGCATCACGGACTGGAGGCAATTGCACCGGGGCCCATACCTGTCAAGTTTCAGGAAATTTCTGTCGAACCCCCGTATTTTACACTCTTTCCCACCGTCATCCCGTATTAGTTAGACTGCCGTTAGACTGGAGTTAGACTGGAGGCCAGCACAGGATAAGCATAGCTGTCCAGTTTTCTGTTTTGGCTGGGAAATTTCCCTTATTTGACAGATATTTCCCAAAACTTGACAGGTATCCTGGGGCCAGATCCGGCCCACAGGCCAAAGTTTGGGCGGCCCTAGTTTATAACCTTGCAAGGTAAGAATAGGAAGATAGACATGTAGATATTCAGCCTTGTAAATATATGAAACTAGCAGGGGTACCCGGCATTGCCTGGGTGGGGCCAAACCCAGGCCGAGGAGAGACCCGGGCCCATTCCCCCCGGCCGACACCCCTGCTGCATTACCTTTTTGTCTGCTGTCATTGCCCTCATGATGGTGCTGGTGCTAGAGGCCTAGGCTTCACTGGGTTTCCGCAGCCAACCCTGACGCAGGACAGGGCTGGAGGCGGTTCCGGGGGCTGCTCCCCACAGAGCCTGGCTGCATAGACAGCATGGTCTGGTGCCCAGGCAGGCCAAGCTGAGGGCCAGTGGCCTCCGACAGCTTCCCAAGCAACTACAGTCAGCAGCCATTGCAGCCCGGCTCCCCCATCATCCCAAGATTTGCCTCAGGTGGAAGGGAGGATCCACTTTGGAAGACCGGGCAGAGGATGGTTGTGAGGCCACAGTTGTGAGGCCTGCGGAAGGTGGTGGCCTGGTCCCATCTTCCGCCTGCCCTCTGGCTGTGGGTTCTCCCTTCCACCCGAGGCATACCTATATATATTTTGTAGGTTGCTTTCCCGGTTTAGAAAAAAAATGACTCAGTATTACTGGAATATGAAGCAAATGGCAAGCAAGCCATAATTACTTTTTGTTTTGCAGACTACAAAATTGTTTTAACTGTTAATTATAATAAGTCACCTGGATTTCCCCCTTGTGTCTCAGTTGATAGTTTTTTTAAAAAAAAAAAACTTGCAGCACATTTTACATTATATTTCCTGAAATGAAAGAGGCCAATAACGGAATATGTTTATTAATGAAGCGTAGAGAAGAAGGTATGAGCACAAAAGAATATAAGGCAAAAAATACAAAGCTCATATACTATTTTTTTGGGTAAGGAAGATCTCAGATACTTCAATTTCTTTGGTGAAATAATCTTCCTGATATCAACAGTGCCATATTTACCTCTCTGAAATCACCCACATAGATTCATCTTTACTTCCGGCTTCATAAATTACTTCCCCATACTGTAGTTATTCTTTGCTTACTTATTAACAACCATACATGTGCATAAGTGCACCAATCTTATAATACAAAACATGGATTCTTTATTTCATTCTCATCTCAACATTTAACATGTACCCATTGACAATGCTGGCTGAGATATTCTGGGAATCTTTCTGGCAGAGCTGGGGAGTAACTTTTCCATACTTCACATCATTGCCTCAATACCAAACATTGTATACACCCATCATTACTAGTTTTCCCCATCCCACTTCTGTTGCTCAACTCATTTTGGCCTCCCCTACCAGTTTTCTCCACTCCTTGTAAGTGGTCTGATTTGATCACTTTCAGTAGGCTTTCCACCTACTTCCATCAATTTTTGGTGTATTTTAGTATCTCACCCCATTCTTTTTCTTTACCTTTCTTCTCTGTCAACTTTCCCCTTTTCTTGAAATTAGGGCAAGAATTTGAGAATGCCACCCTTGTGATAAAAAAGTAAACATAATTATAAGAAATGAAAGATTCTGAACATTGTTCATTTCCTTAGACAATAGTACCAAAATCATTGTCTGGTAATAATTGTGGCCATTCCAGAGGGTCAGAATCTTGTAATCCCAAAAACAAAACCATCAACAGACTGGATTACTTTTGTCCCTACTTTTTGCTTTGACATCAGGATTTTAATGCCAACTCAGACCTGGTTAATCTCTGCTTAGTTTATCCATATGTCTCCCTAACAGAAGGTCTTAACTGTTTACTAATCTGAATAGCACATACACCACTGGTTTACTACTCTTGATTTTGTTCAGATGCAGAGAATGATGATCTTGAATGCTAACACAGGTCTCAATAACCTGCTCCTTTGTTCTAGGATTAGTACTTCTGGACAGTGTGGTATGAGCAAACTATGATATTTATCTTCAACTTTTATGATACCTGGGTATGTTGTTCCTTGACTGACTTTCTTTCTTTCCCTTCTTATAGGCATGGAAAACTGTAAGGAACAGATGGTGTCCAGAAGAACAGAATAAAAAAATTTGTGTATACACACACACACACACACACACACACACACACACACACACACACACACACACACACACACACACACCAACACTGAAAGGGTAAGAACTAATGATAAGCAGAATGAGAAAGGTGCAGCTCCGATGTCTTGGAAGTAATTCTCACCTTTGTACTTTCTTCACAAGTTGCAGCAACAGCAGCTAGGATTTATAAGGTTTCTCCTGTTTTGTTTATTTCTGCCAAAAAAGTGTCCCTGCATGATAGATCAATGCAACAGTGTTATCCCTGTAAATACAGAACAGCACAAAGGTCTCAACTATTTCCCACAAATATACAATTCAAAGGGGAGTCGATAGCATTGAGAGGTATTGGAAAGTACCTTTATACATCTGTATGCCTGTCCACTGCAGTCAGAAAAAAATGTATTGCTTTGTAGAAATGGGAAGGAGGTATAAGCTTAAACACTCCAGTAGGCAATTGGAAAAAGGGCTGTGGTGGTTTAATGGTTAAGACACTCAGCTTGATGACCGGAAGGTCAGCAGTTCAGCAGTTCAAGAGTACTGTGTGACAGATTGCCCCAACCAAGCAGTTCGAAAGCAAGAAATTGCAAGTAGATAAATAGGCACCACTTTGGCGGGAAAGGTAACAGTGTTCCATGTGCTCCAGCTTCTAGTCATGCCTGCCACTTGACCACGGAAACAACTGCAGACAAAGACAGCACTGGCTTTTTGGCTGTAAATGTAAATGAGCATTGCTCCCTAGAGTCAGACAGGACTGGCTTTCAAGCAAGGAAGACCTTTACTTTTTCCTTTAGGCAATTGGAAAGTCAAAATAGGTGATAACAATTAGTGTATCACTACACGTGGAGCTTCCTTAAGAGATAAAGACCTGACAGGGCAATTAGAGGATAGCTTGTTTTTGTAGATTAGTCTGCTTATGTTTTCTTAATCAGTTAGCTTATGTTTTGTAGTTTGTCATGAACACAGATTTCATTTACATATCTGGTTCTCCAGGCACAAAGCTTTGAAAGAATTACAGCACAATTATAAAGCTTTCATATCATTCAGTTTGACCCTCATTCTACAGTTTCCACCTCAGATATCCAGAGAGAAGCAATCAGTATCCTTAAGTATTGTTTGCTTATAGAACCCAAGCTATGCTACATTGAAAACTTCAACCAAGTACAGTATTTTCTTCAGCTAATATCTAGCTTGATTCAGCGGTTTGTCCACCGCTGCGGGGCTGTTGTCGCACCTGAGGCCATGCATGGGTGATTTCTCCCTCCCTGGCTGCAGGACGTCTATGGTGGTGGCCTTGTCACAGTGGCTCGGCGCTCTCTGTAGAGGTGCACCTGAGTTCTCCATGGCCGCTGTGTGGTGGCCGTTGGTGTTTCTGTTGTGTGTCTGCAGCCCCGCCTCTCCCGTACTCATGTTCCTTGCATGTGGCCTCCCTGATTGGCTGGGGTGTGCTGCTGGGACTTGTAGTTGTCCCATTTCGTCTGATTTGTGGGGTGCAGGCCCCACACTCAGCCTTGAGACCCTCGCCATGTTGTGTCTCTTTCCAAAAGGTACGTGTGTGCCAGGCATTACAGGATATGCTCCAGGGGTGTGGAAACACATTCCGGATACTACCATCTACACCTCTTCCTTATAGGTATAGATGATCTTTCAATCTTTGCCCACCCATTGACACCACATGTAGCTGCAAGTAATAATAATAATTTTGTCAGAAAATATTCTGGGTTGAAAGGATTTTTGCTGGAGAAACTCTGCTCAGGGTACGTCTGAATGAAGCTCCTTTCATTTCCCAAAGATCTTTTCCAACCAAAGTGGTCCCTATTTATCTACTTGCAAGTTCTTGCTTTTGAACTGCAAGGTTGGCAGGAGCTGGGACAGACATGGGCGCTCATTCTGTCATGCAGTACCTTGGTCTTGAACTGCTGACTTGCCGACCTTCCATCTTACAAGGTGAATTTCTTAACCACTGAGCCACCGCAGCCCCTAGCTACACGTTACATTATAAAAGAGGTAAAAGAACAAAGAAAAACCTCCATATACGCCAAAGCTTCTTCTTTCATGTCTAGGTCAGACTAAATTTCCAAAATGAAGCAAACTTTTGGTGAATTCAAAGCTGTTTTAAATCTACTGTATATGTAATTCATATTTTGGGTATCACTGAACACAAAAGAACCTGCATGGTTTTCAAGATAAAAATTTCTCTCTCGAATGTGTGTAGCAAAAGAAAATTGGGCAAGGCATTCTTTACTTACCATTTAAATGTATTTTTGTAGTGTTGATTTAAAAGAAATAATGATTGAACAATATCTCATGCTGCCATTTCCCCACATTTATTCTTTTTTCTTTTCAGTTTTGAATTCAATTGGCACTATCTTGAGGAAAGTGAACAGCTTAAAAGCTCTGAAAATTATCATACTTTTCGCACCACTATGATGGCATTTTAAAGAAAGAAAAGAAACTGGTGACAAATAAGCAGCACACTTTTGGGAACGTTGGGGCAAAACAAACACTCTGTAAAAGGTGAACATTGGATGAGCCATTTGAAAGAGGGGAAGATACACCGAGAGCTTAACTAATTATTTTGTGATGCTGTAATCAAAGTTGTCACTCAGTTTAATTAGTTAATCTTTAAATTTGAGAAATAAAGAGATTAACTCTTAGTCTGATTCAATGCAGCTTCTGGAAGCAACATTTTAAACATTTGCTATCCAATAGGAAAAGACTATCCAGCAAGCAATCCACTTATATCCTTACATCTCAATGGCTTTAATTAGATTGCAGAGTTAGTTAAATTGGCTCTATTTATTAGGTTATTCACTGTGTAGTATTCTCCTTTTCTTTCAGTTGATGTCCTTATGTATATATAGCCAGAAGAAATTAACTGGTATGAAAATCCCTGTGCTTGGAAAAAAAACATAGCACTCATAGCTTGCTTCTCACCCTCAAATCAGATACCCGAGAAAGACCAAACCATTCTATTGTCCTATTATGTGCCACCTAGCTGTAAATGGCTTAAAGTGAGCTTTTAAAGGTAAATTAGATATTTAAGGAGTTGTTTTAGTAATGCCAACCCTCCCTTTGGCCCCACCCCAGAAGTTGTCATGGCCCGATATGAACCCAAGTTTCATGATCTATCTATCCATCCTTCTAGCTTTTCAGCTAGATAATATATAAAGCAAAAAATAAAATAAAATCACACTTATATACTGCCCCACAGGCAGTGGTGGGATTCAGCCGGCATGCCCCGGTATGCCCATACTGGTAGTAGAAATTCTGACTGGCACTGCCCATCTGGTTGCCAGCGCCTTGGGTCATAGGCCTATACCTGCCTCCAGCCCAGGCGGTGCAGCCACCCAGTCACATGGCCACACCCAGCAAGTCACACCTGCCCAGTCACAAGGCCAATGGCCATGCCCACCATGCACAGCTACAGAGTAGGTAGTAAAAAAATTGAATCCCACTATTGCCCACAGTGCTTAGTGCACTCTCTGGGCAATTCACAAGTTAATTAGCATTTTCCCCCCAACATGCTGGGTATTCATTTTATTGACCTTGGAAGATTGGAAGGCTGTCTCAAACTTGATCCCCATCAGATCAGGCTCAAACTCACAACAATTTGGTTGTAGTACAGCAGTTATCCACTGTGTCACTAAGGGTGCATATATAAATGAAATAGATTACCTGTCCTGACTGAGAAACCATAACAACTCAAGCTAAAAAGCTAAGAAAGATGGCCCAGGACATATCCTTTTAGGTTTATAGTTTAATTTTATTGACATGTGGCTTTTTCAGCTACTGTACAGTATTTGGAAACCATAAGTAGAGAAACAGGAAATCCAGATGATTAAGCATTAAAATATCCATCATTAAGCAAATTATCTTTTTAAACACGGCTGCAGAGATCTGCATTACAAAGACTATCCTGAAACAAAAGTGTATCAATACTTTGCCTGGGTATCCTAATAATGAGACATTTTAAAATAGCAGTGCTGCTTAGCTGCCTGATGGGAACGAATATGGAGTGAGTTTCCTCAGAGCCTGAAGCTGTAAATCTTACCAATATTTTAATGCTATTTTAAAAGAAAAGAAAGGGGGGAAATGCATCACCTACTTTGCTTTGTTCCTGATGATATGTTACAAACCTTCAGAGTGATAGATCTGTGCAGTGGTGGGATCATACCTGTCAAGTTTTGGATTTGGAAATAAGGGACATTTCCCGGCAAATATGGGATACTTGACAGATGCTTATCCTGTGCTGCCCTTCAATGGTGGCAATAGGGCATTGCAGTCTAATTAATAAGGGACAACGGAAGGAAATAGGGTAAAATAAGGGGTTTTCCTGGCCAATAAGGGATACTTAACAGCTATGGGTGGGATTCAGCAGGTTCGCCCCAGTTCGCCAGAACCGGTAGCAGAAACTCCAGCTGGCCCCGCCCATCCAAATTTTGAAATAAAGTACTGTAGTCCTAATTTGGATGGAATGTAGGGCTTTATCCCTGGCCACGGCCACCATACCACGCCCACAGAGTAGGTAGTAAATTTTTTTGAATCCCACCACTGGGAATGTGGGCTCACTTTTATCTCCCTGGTACTAAACAAGTATGGTAATAATAATAATAATAATAATAATAATAATAATAATAATAATAATAATAATAATAATAATAATAATAATAATTATTATTATTATTATTATTATTATTATTATTATTATTATTATTATTATTATTATTATTATTATTATCTGTTTGTTTGTTTGTTTATTTGTTTATTTGTTTATTTCATGTCAGAAATTATTCTGGGTTTCTATGGGAGAAACTCTGCTCAGGGAATGCCCAAATGAGGCTCCTTTCATGCCCCCAAGAGCTGGGACAGAGACAGACACTCATTCCATCATGCAGTACCTTGGTCTCAAACTGCTGGCTTGCCAGCCTTCCAGTTAACAAGGTGAGTATCTTAACTACTGAGCCACCGCAGCCCACTAGAACAATTATGGTAATAATTGATTGATTGAATTGATTGCAGTTTTATTTCTATACCGCCTTTCTTAACCAACGGACAACTCAAGGCAGTTCACAGCAATAATATACATGATACAAAATACAAAATCTAACAAGGAGCAGCAGCTATAGCATTACAATAGTTACAAGATAATCTATACAATCTATGTCAATATGACAATAAAAGTAACAAAGGTCCCAGAAATACAATGTTCAATCCCCACACAATACAGTACAGTAGCAGAGACATATCAAACATGTTATAAAACACTATAATACATATAGACTGCCAAAACAGCATACAATAGAATAAAGATATACCCCAAGACAGTCCTTTCCCGTCCTTCCAAACCAGGGTGGGGAGGGGGCAAGAACGCCAGCAGGTGTGCAAGTCCACGTACTCCTAGCTGGGGGCGTCCTTGCCTCTGCCAAAGCTGAGTCCATGTTCTAAGTCCTCAGGCGGTGGCAGTCTTCAGCCTTTTATCCCTCCCGCAAGGGAGGGGAAAGGAGGATGGGGGCCCCCGCAGCTGTGGCCACAGACTTTGAGCGGTGGCAGTGTTCTTAAACCCTGGCCCGGCAGCCCATGGCCCTTTATCTCTCCCGCGAGGGATGGGAAAGGAGCCCCCCCCCCCCACAGCTGTGGCCACAGACTTCGGGCTGTGGCGGCATTCTTCGGCCGTGGCCTGGCAGCCCATGGCCCTTTATCCCTCCTGCAAGGGACAGGAGAGGAGGGTGCCCCCCCCCCCCCCCCCCCCGCAGATGTGGCCATGGACTTCGAGTGGCAGCGACATTCTTTGGCATCAAGTCAATTCTGACTTATAACAACCCTTTTCAGGATTTTCTAGGTAGAGAGTGCTCATAAATGGTTTATTATTCCATTCTTCTGGAAGCCTCCTGTGTAACTTGTCTAAAGTCACAGAGGTGGATTTTCTGGAATGGACAGTGGGTAATTAAATTCCCAGCCTCAGCTAGATACCTAATTCACTGAGATATTAAGCCAGCAAATGACTATTATAAACAAATCTCCATGTGCCTATTAGGTGTGCAAGTTCAGAAGCACATTCCTGGGTGAATGTTTGACTTGGATTGCAAATATGCAAAATATAACATTTCAAAGGATTGATTACAAGTAACAGCAATAAATGCTCTTAAAATCCAACATCTGAAATAATCTCCAGCCTTCAAAATATAAAAACTGGCTGGTTGCTTAGGGTTTTCCACTGGTTAAGAAGCTGCTGTGAGCTCAGACAGGATAAAAGCAGGCCTGAATTCACTGAATTCAATTGAGTCCACCCCCCACCCACACCTGTTCAATGCAGGAATCCAAATCAAAGCAGATTTGACAGATGGCCATCCAATTTTCTGTTGAATGCTTCCAATGTTGGAGTGTTCACCACCTCCCAAGGTAATTGGTTCAGTGGTGGACTCCTGGCGGCCTGTTGAGGTGCCCTGCACTGAGCCCCCCTGCCGCAGTCCCCAGTCGCGTCTCACCCTACCTGGCGAGGCCGGCTGCTCCATCACCAACACTCGCCTCCTGGGTCTCACAGGGTGAATTTCTGGGCTGCAACGCTTGCCGCGCGCCTCGTTTGCCATGCCGGGCCCACTGCCACTTTGGGCGGCAGCGCTGGCTTGCCCAGAGTCTCCTCTGGAGGCCTCTTCAGTCGGGGGCGTCAACCTGTGCATCAGATGCCACTGTGTGTTCAGCATCCCCTGGCGCCTCAAGAGCAACGTTGATGGGCTGCTCGCCGAAGCCCTGTGTTCGCCAGCCAGAGGCGCAGGATCACACGATGGCCATGTTCTCAGCATGCAGCAGCCATTGGTGTTGTGGCCGCACGGCCATAGCCCCGCCTCTCTCATGCTTGTGCTGGCCTCGGCTATTGGCTGCGGCATGCCGCAGTGCCCGCTGGGAGGTGTAGTTCATTTTGTTTTTTTCCATTTTGTGGGTCGCAGGGCCCCCCATGGTGGCCCGGACCCTGACATTATGGATCCCACATGCCCATTGTACGTGCGTGCCGAATCTGACAGGGAAGGTAAACAGCATTCCATGCACTCCGGTGATTTGGCACTATTTTATCTAGAGGTTTCCCCTGGGAACACAGTGTTACATGGCCAGTATTTAAAGGACATCCTCTGCTTTATATTAAGAGTACAACAATTGGATGAAGCTGCCTTTCTGGACAGATGTTCACCATGTGTTTGCAGGAATGCATCTCTCTTCAGATGTTACTATATTCACCAGAAAAGAACATGGCAGACATTTTGTGCCATTTGTAACATCTGGAGTGGCCTTTTATGTATTTTGTAGTAGGTTTTGGAAGCATTGGGCTGCCTTTATAGTCCCATGTGTGCTTCTTCAGTAGATAAAATGCAGACCATGGACTGCTGAGGAAGGCTTAAAGCAATTTGACAAGAACTTTAGTGTTCGACCAAGTGAGCCATCAGATAAAGACATATGACAAGAACCTCTATACAACAGATATTAACAGCTGTAAGTTCATCCACATCTTTGTAGATGTTTCCAAATAGCTAGTCATATTAGCTTGTTTAAATATATATTGGCAAAATTAAAGGGGGGTAAATGAGATGGAATGACAAAATACTTAAAACTAACAGTTTTGTTCTAGTGCGATCTTTCCAAAATTCTCATGCACATGGAGCACTCCTCTTGTCCTGCCAATATTTATACATATCTCCATAGTGGTGGAGGGGAGAATCATGGCCATGGAAGGATACAGAGAAGAGTCCTCCATGTCTTTATGTACTAATCAAGGCCAGTTTGAGGGTCAAACTATATATTACAGATAGCCAGTGGTGGGATTCAAACATTTTTACTACCTACTCTGTGGGCGTGGCATGGTGCATGTGGCCAGGGGGAAAGCCCTGTGTTGCACCCGAATTAGGACTACTTTATTTCAAAACTTGGGTGGGCGGGGCCAGCCGGAATTTCTGCTACTGGTTCTGGCAAACTGGTGCGAACCTGCTGAATTCCACCACTGCAGACAGCATGCCATTTGAAGCTGAAATTTATGAATGTTCTAGAGATATAATTCCCTCCTTTTTATCCTTCTGCAGACAGCCAAAGACCCATTTGTTCAGTCAGTATTTTAATAATCATAACTGAGTCCCTGGATGCTGGTTTTTTACCTAACTTATTGTCTGTGTTAACATTGTCCTTTTATAAAGTTTGCATTGTTTGAATCCTGTTTTAATTATCTGTTGTTGTTGTTGTTCAGTTGCACAGTTGATTCCGGTCCTTTGCAACCCTATGGACCATTGTCCTCCAGGCACCTCTGTCTTCCACCATCCTCCTCAGCCTGCCCAGCTCTGTGCCCATTGTGTCTACAATACCATCTAGCCATCTCATCTTTATATTTTAATTTTTATTGAAGTATAATTTTTAACTATACAAATATGGTGTTTTAAATTGATTTTATTTAAAAAAAATATTGTAAGCCACCTTGAGTCCCCCATATGAAGAAAGCTGACCTATAAAACAAAGAAACAAATTAGGCAGACAGCTGTGGACTGACCAATCATACATAAAATTGGCCTATGCTTACCTCCTGAAGAGCAAATGCCAAAAAAGGCAAGCTACCGTATTTTCCGGCATATAAGACGACTGGGCGTATAAGACGACCCCCAACTTTTCCAGTTAAAATATAGAGTTTGGAATATACTTGCCGTATAAAACTACCTCTCTTCCAATGCACACCAAATAAAAATTAACCCACACTCAACCCGAAGACGCGCAGCCCTCCAAGTCGAATGGGCAGGTTCTGGTGGAGAGCCAATCCACACTCACGTTCTCCTCCTCGAGGTACAGGAAGATGTGTGTAGCTTGCTTCCCCTTGCTTCATACTCTCCGCACAGAGCAGGGACTCGGCCGCGGCACCCCCCACCATATGCACCGGATATATGAAGCAAGGGGAAACAAGCTGCAGTTAAGTACCTGTCCTATAAGACGACCCCCGACTTTGACACAGATTTTTCAGGGTTAAAAAGTAGTCTTATACGCCAGAAAATACAGTAATTTGTAGACTACAGAAGTGTGAAAATCTTCTGCTATGATATTCAGATTTTTTAACACTTTAGCTATTCCCTTTCCTAAGAGTGTACTATCAGTAGTATATAATTTGCGCCTAAGACATCTTGTTGACGCCTGAAGGTAAGAAAAGGATGGAATTTCTTCTTGTTCCATGTAGAAAGCTCACTCAAGTGAATCAACTCAAAGGACCGGATGATGTCTTCTACTATGTGAGGATGACAGGGTAGCTTAGGAAACAGAAGCCAGGACAAGTGGCATGCAGCTTTCTCTTCCAACACCTTACTGCCACCTCCCAACAACAGCTGTCTGAAGTTACTTCCTCATTCAGCCTATTGGTAAGGTCTAGACCTGGAGAAGAACATTGAAAGTGTCATAATTGCCCTTCAGATATTCATTGTCTTCTTAACTATAATAATACTATGCTTCATTGCAAAGGCTAGCGCTCCTTCTATACTATCTACAGTACTTCACCATTCCTTGCATCTCTTTTCTTCAGTGTCATATTCATTCTACCTACTATTAGCATTAATGAGATTAAATGTTGATTTGCTCAAAGCAATGATGAGTGACAGTGAAGGGTCTTTTGATCTTCTCATAGATCAAGAACAGGCAATTCTTTGGACCTCCAGATTATCTGAACTTCATCTTGTATTTGTCCTCATCACATGGCCACTAGTCAGAAACATCTGTAGGGCCAAAGGTTCCTCTCCCAGCTATTGATTGGGATGCCTACTTCTCATTTCCCCCAGCCTACCCTTTTCCTTCTTTGGCCACTGTCATAGTGTGGACAGGTTTGTCTTTCAATCCATCCATCTCTTTCCTGGCATTGAGCTTCATATTTGCTTTAATGCTGTGTATCTTTATTTGCTGTAGAAATAACAGTGATGCAATTTCCCTTATTACTGAATCTTCATGCTGGGAAAGGTCTGTCCAGTGAAGCTTGGTCTGGTGTGCAACACAGGGCATCAAATTCCTGCCAGAAATGTGGTTGAACTATTTTTGCCTAGTTTGTCTATATAGATTCCAATATTTGCTCCAATTTATGCACTGCAGATTGCATTGCATGTACAGTGGAACCTCATACAACAATCACCCCGTATAGCAACGAAATCACATAACAATTAGGTTTGGGGGGAAATGGCGTCCCACATAACAATTTTCCCTATGGAAACAATCGTACAACAATTTTTTAATGGGAAAAAACACTTAGCAAAAAAAATCGTTGTACGATGCTTCCCATAAGGAAAATCGCTATACGATGCATGTATCGTATAGCAATTGTTTAGTACAACAACGAGCCCCATGGAACGGATTAAAATCATTGTATGAGGTACCACTGTATTTAAAGTGACTTTCCTGTTTTATGTGAAGCAGAACTGGATTTTTTCTTGACCTGCCAAAACTCATGATCTTCTGATTGCTAGTCATGCCTTTGTGTTACCTGACTTAGATTAGAAGAAGGAGGTTTAAAAGGAAGGATTAATTTATTAGTTATTCATGCCATTTTGCTTCAAGAAATACTGCTTCTCCCACCCACCCCTCATATTTGGCCTGTTCAGTCTCTTTAGTTTGTGGACTCTGGAATTACTCACCTTAGTAGAGATGCAACAAGAAAATATAGGGTCCCCCAACACCATTTTGTGAACAAACAATGGCAACTGTCAAACTAATTTACTCCTGCCTGCATCCCGCAAGCCTTTCTTCTACTTTCTTCTACCTATGTATGCCCTTCTTTTAGGGATACTTTGGGACCATGTAGGTTGCCCAAGGCCACACAACATGGTTCTTCTACTACAAGGTACAGTAGGGAATCAAATTCCTGAACTTTAAGAACTGTAGTTTGCTTAAATAATGGTGGAGCAATAGGCAAGCCACTTGTGCCCATACCCATTTCAATCGCTTCTGAAGTGGTGGCCTTTGCCACCACTTAATCTGGCATAAACACATTTCTGGGGCACAGAACCACAGATTTTTAAAATAATAATAATAATGTTTATTGAAAAAAGAAGGCATTGTGAGTAACAGGTGCCTTGTCAGAGAGGAGAATCATTGTTCTTGGTGGTTTCTAAGATGCTTTCCCTCTGAAACAAAATATCCAGCTTCCACATCCATTGTTGAGCATGAAACCAAGAGCAGCATAGGTAGTGAGCAAAAGTGGTTGGGTGGGCAGCTACCTCACTTCTTGTTGCTGCCATAGCACTGAAATTTTGGATGGGGTGCTGATCTACCACTTCATTTTGGGAACTAACATTTGCTCTCAGATCTACCAAAGTTGCCCATGCCAAATTTAAAATGAGAGCTAATAAGAACAGTAAGGTACCCAGCATCGTGTAGTGGATAGAATAATGGACTAGGACAGGGATTCTCAACCTGTGGCCCATGGGTTGTATGAGGTCTGCGGCACCATTTCATGTCCCCCCCCCCCCACTGCCTCCACCACACCAGGAAGTGCCATGAGGTGGAGAAGGACAAAATAGCCATCTGGCCCCTGAAGCTGTCTGAGGGAACATGACCAGGCCCCCGGCTTCAAAAGGTTGAGAACTCCTGGACTAGGACTTTGGAGACAAGGGTTCAAATCCCCATTTAGCACTGAAACTCACTGGATAAGGAGAACTGGTAAAACCACTCCATAAATACCTCATTTGCCTTGAAAGCCTGGTTAGGGTCACTGTGAATCAGTTCCAACTTGAAAGCACATAACTAATAAAAAACAAGACCTTGTTTTTCAGTCCTGATTAGTTCTACTTAAGCGACCCACAGTCCTCCAAGTTCAAATCCCATTGAAAAACTGCAGTTAGTTTAGAACTAGAAAGCAGAGTTGCTTAAGAGTGCAAAAAAGGGAGCAACCTAATGTAGTTTTTAACCATCTTGCTGAAGAGATACCATATCTATTTTAATTTGTTTCTCTTGATAACATTAGAATGCTTTTCTTGAAGCTGAACTCTGCAAGCCCTCAGAGGCCTTACTTTCTCTCTCTGAATCCCACAACCCTTTGCTACTCGCCACTACTCTTTGAAAGATAGAAATAAAAGTGTTTTGAAATCAAACTGGCACGAACAGCAGTCAGACTGTCGTCACTAGGACCTCAAAACAAGTAGGGCTATAGATTGCAAGCTGTTTTCATAATTACTTGTAGCAGTTGTTGCTCTGGCTTGAGTTTATTCACCGCACCCCAACAAGCAGCTGATATTTATTAAAGCACATAAGCCACTTTGTTGAGGTAGCCCTTGAGATTGTGGGAAACCCTGCAGCTGTGAGTCACATGCCATTCAGAGTATTTTCTCGATTTCTTTGCTTCCATGCATGCCTTTTATAGCAGTGACTTATTACTCAAACAACAACAGCAAAATAAAAAATGAGCAGGATAGAAACAGTCCAGGGGAAGTGGGAGAGAACCCTTACTTAGAAGGTAAAGACTAGCAAACAAACAAACAAAAACTCAAAACCCATAAAGTTTATGACCCAAATCTGTTTCTCATTAAATAAATGTTTGTGCAATGCTAGGGGATTCTTAGTAATAGGAAAGTCATTGCTGGAATTTAGAGATGCCGAGAGTCAGTGGAAAAGCAGCACTTACAATCCAACACATTGGCTACTTGTCTGAATTGGCCATCTGCCATAACTGGTATGAGGCACCTGGGGTGAGGAGAGAACAAGGCTCTTTTCAGACCACCTGGCCTTGGCAGATAAATGCCAATATGAGGCTCTGGGGTGGAGAGGGGATATGTTTTCATAATGCCATAGCAGAGCAATATAAGACACACTGAGGCCCTAAATTCTGCCAGGTTTGAGGCTCCATTGTGTTACTCAAAATGTGTATTATTCAAACTTTAACATCAGTATTTGGGGACCTCACAGATTGACAGACAAAACTATAACTCATATAGCTTCTGTGTGAATCTGCCACAATGGCACTTATTTGAGAGGGGAAATGGCATAGTAGATTTCCTCCAAAAAAAAAAAGATTAAAGGGATTCACCACTGTTTGTGTTGGTTGGTTGGTTAACATTTCTGGGTTGTGACTAGGTAGCAACCTTAGGACACAGCATGGAGAGAGAAATGAGATACAGTGGTACCTCGCTTAAAGAGCATAATATGTTCCACGGGATTGCTCTTTAAGTGAAACACTTGGAAAATGTGCCATTGCTGCCATTGTAAGTTATCTATTATGCCTTCTGGCAGGGGGATTGCGAACCCTGATTTAGTTGTTAAGGGAGGTTTTGGTTGTTTTTAGTTGTTAAGCGAGGCAACCATTCAGAGAAATTTCTGCTCTTTAAGTGAGTTAGTGTCTAAGCGAGGCTCTCTTTATGCAAGGTTTTACTGTACAATTCAACTAAACAAAACGAGTAAATAAGGTATCATATTTAATTTAATGATTCTCTAAAATGCCCAGTGCTTGCTTGCTCTCTCTCTCTCTCTTATAAAATGACACACACACACACACACAGCCACCATTTTACTTAAGAGTAAGACGCTGACTAGAAGGTGGGAGGTCAGCAGTTTAATTCCTGAGTACTGCTGGATGGAATGACCTCCCATCTTTGTCCCAGCTCCTGCCAACCTAGCAGTTCAAGCAAGAAATTGCAAGTAGATAAATAGGGACCACTTTGGTGGGAAGACAAACAGCATTCCGTGCACTCCAGTGTCTAGTCATGCCTGACACATGACCATGGAAACATCTGCAGAAGCAGACGGCGCTGGCTCTTCAGCTTTGAAACAGAAATGAGCACTGAACCCTAGAGTCAGATACGACTGGCTTTCGAGCAAGGGAAACCTTTACCTTTACCATTACCAATCAAATACCCTATTTCTCTCAGGGAAACTCAGTGGGATGTAGGGTAGGCACTTACATATCACCCAAAAGGAGGGATGTTTAGAGGTTCAGTTGATAAGAACACTAATGAGAGATTTGTTTTCTGCTGTTTATACACGGGAATGGCCTCTCTTCAGAGGCTTGATCAGTTTCCTTTGTTGATGCCTTTAGGAACATCTATACAAACAAACATTTTAGACTCTTTTACTGATGGTGGTCATTTTAATAATTATTGAGATTTTGATTATTGCAGTTTTATTGGTTTTGTTCCGACCTGTTTTAAGTGGTTTTCTCTCAGCTTCAATTTTAGTCTTAATCTGTTTGTTTGTTTTCAGCCTGGCGTGCTATTTTATTTTATTTTCTTACTGGAAAGGCAGGATGTAGGTGAAGTAGAAAGATTCAAGGAAGAGCTAAAAATCCTAGGCCACCTCTGAAATTGCCAACCTTAGTGGCTCATGATTTGGGGGTAGAGTCCTGTCTTACCCAGAAATCACAAGCCAGCCTGGCGTCAACCAGAGTCGCTGGTGGGAGAATTTTTTTTAAAAAAGCTTCAAGTACCTGCTGTTTCTTGTTTCTGTGTTCCTCTGCTATGTCAAAAATAGACCTTTTGTGGTCTCCCTCACATTGAAAACATGCCAGAGACGTGCAACAGACAAGAAAACACAGGTGGGTGAGATTAGTCAACTCTTAGACGGATATCGTTTCTCAGCAACCTTAATTTTCCTAAGATCAACCCTTCTGAGATATTTTGAGGCATGGAAAGAGAAAGCAAAAAGAACTCTAGTGTCTCATGGGGTTGTGTGTGTGTGTGTGTGTGGGGGGTGTTTTTCATCTTTGACTGTTGTGTCCCTGGGTTCATGCAGTTTTTGCTCCCTGTGTTTTATCTTAATTTGTACATCTGGCAACTGCTGTTCAGGATCTGTGTACCACATGATTATTTTTAAAGTGTTGCGATAACTCCTGGTGTGCTGTAGTGCTTCAGTCATTGTTCACACATCTCAGACATAACAGCCAAATGCTTCTCAATCAGAATGGTGAGAAAAGATGGAGGAGGTGGTGGAGGATTTTCATCTCCAGAGGCAGACAATAAACAGGTGGAGAGGAGCAAAACTCACTTGGTTCTCCTGTGGGAGTGAAAGTTGTTGCTGAGTTGGCGTGGGGAAGAGTTTATTTATCACTTCCTTCTTTTCTTTTGTAAAAGTTAGTGAATATCCTCTCCCCTCCTTGCCAGAGTTTTGAAAAGCTACTTTTTGAGCTACAACTCACAGTATTCACCCAAATATTAGATGATTTATGAAAATTATTTCTGCCCCTCTCCCAAAAAGTAAAGTAAACTGTGCACCTTCCCCATTTTTCCAAAACCACGTTTCTCTTACCTACCTATGAGCCACAGCCTAAAACATGTCACTACCTGAACCAGGGCAGGCTCTCAACTCTGTTTGAATTAAGGGTATGCAAAGCCAGCCAAAATATTGGAACACAACATTCAGGAAATCCCACATTTCCTCTCTCCACAGCTGGGTTTAAAAATACAACAGCAACAATTTAAATAACTGCTCAAATAGTTGCTTAGTTCACTTATTTCAGAAACAAATAAAGCAAAATAGCTTGAGTTCCCTGATGCATCAGCCACATGACAACAACTGAAAAGAAAACAGCAGTCATACCTGCAAAAGCATTATGTCTCTTTGTTCTTGGAGTGTTCCCTTTTTGTTTAAAGTTCACTTTGTTAGTGTTCCATAATGTAACTACAGAGTACTGTTGCTATGTTATTCACTTTGATAAAACATGTACCCTTATCTGTTGCTCTTGAATGGCTCTAAGATAAGTCAGACTCATGTCCTCTTGTTATCTCTGGAGGTTGGGAGAGAAAATACTAGTTTAGTTACCTGAGGGCCTGTCTACACTAGCCTTTCCAGGTAGAAAGGATGCCATTGCTCGAAAGTCAGTCTTACTCATCTCTAGGGTACGATGCTCATTTACAGTAAGAGAGATAGCACTGTCTGTGTCTGCAGACATTTCCGTGGTCATGTGGCAGGCATGACTAAATGCTGGAGCACACAGAACGCTGTTACCTTTCCTGCCAAAGTGGTACCTGTTTATCTACTTGCAATTTCTTGCTTTTGAACTACTAGGTTGTCAGGAACTAGGATAGAGATGGGAGCTCACTCCATCATGCAGCAACCTGGTCTTGAACTGCTGGCCTGCTGGCCTTCCAGTCATCAAGTTCAGCATCTGTTATGTCCAGCCCTTATAAGCACCAGTCCAGACAATGATGAACAAAACAGCAATAAGTCTTTATTCAACAGTCTTTTAGAGACGGGTTTACAAGATGTTCCGGACACAGAGATGGCTCTACAATCCCAAAGGAATCAGTCCCTCTTGACTCTTGCTGTAGCGGGGCAAATACTAGCTACCATAGAAGCGTAGCATAATGGAGGAGACCCAGGCTTAGCACATATCTAGCTACCTGTACGGAGTGGGAAGTGTAATTCAGTCTGGCCCCACCCACATTTACTCGTGGGGCTTATATAGTGTCTCCTCGGTGGTGGCTCCTTGATACAATGTAGCGACTGTAACTAACCAATCATAACAGGGAATATATGTATTTAACCAATGGAGAACAGGATCCAAAACTGTATTCAATCATAGGACTTGGATTAGCATAATGAGCGCGCCCTGTGCAGGGGGTTTTTGCGCCACTTTCAGATCCTAATTTGGATGGCGGGAAACCGCCATTTTCCTCTTGCAAGGCGCTGCCCGCACTACTTGCAATTATGCCTCAATACACAACAACATCTTAATCACTAAGCTGCTTATGGTCATGGAGAGGAGCAAAATACTGGGTAGAGCGATCCCCACATCCAAACTGCATGTTGCTCCTCTAGTGGAGCAAGATGGGGCTTCAGCAACTCCATCAGTGGCAGCAACACTTCCCAGTTGATGGGAAGTAGTTCTTTAGTTGGGCTGCCTCTGATAGGGCTGTTGCAGGGGAAGCAGCTGCTACCAGTGCACTGCCATCACAATACAGCTACTGCAGCCTGATCAGTGGCAGCAGTTGTAGCAGCCACTTCCCAGCTGATGCACAAGTGCTTACATGGAGATGGAATAAAATACAGTGCAGTGATTTAGTTAAATCCAGTGATAAGATCTCAAAATGGGATAGATTGGCCTGATCAATATACACATACAATCGGAACAACTTGCCTCAAGCCATCCCCAACCTGCCCCAAATATCAGATTAATGCTCATGTCGACAACCCCTGAAACTTCTTAATGCTCATCAGGAATTATATAGGACCAAAGGACTATAAGCAAGTAGGGTACTAACCACCCCATACAGAGGTGGCATATGATTCCTTCTTTCGCCCTAGTGCACAGACATTTTTGTATTTGCAATTTCCTGCTGGCATGACCTAATTGTTAGGTCCTGATATTCACAGCTGATAGAGAGCAAATGATTCATTTGAAATATGCCCTCCTACCGGCCAGGAGGATAAAGAGCCCTCGTGGCCACAGGAGGCTGAAGACGCCGACGCACCCTCCTTGGCCCTTCCACCAGTGGTTTTGGTTGGGGTGACGTATTTGTGTGGTGACTTTTGTTTTTGTTGCTGTGGGACTTCTCAAATGAGTTTTTTTCTTTTATAATGCTTTTTTGATACTGCAATTTGTGATTATAATGATATGATATTGTTTGATTCTACTGTATTCTGTTGAAACTTCTTAATGCTCATCAGAAGTTATATAGGACCAAAGGACTACAAGTAAATAGTGTACTAACCACCTCATACACTCCCATCACAATGTGCATGAAGCCCAGTCCCTTGGTTTCTCCACTTGACATGCTGAGAGGCAAATCTGAAGAATTCTACTCATCTTCACTTTGCTGGAAGCATATGTGGAAACATGGCACTCGACTGAGCATTAAAGACCATATAGAGATTACAAGAGCTACATTAATAGAGAGAAAGATAATCTGGGAAACTGCCACTAGGATTCATGCTTAGAAAAATAAAGGCCAGGGAATTCTGCTATGGTAATAGAGTAGGCCATATTGAAAGCGACTCAACGCAGATCATCAGGCACGTGGTTAACTAACCTGACAACACTTAGGACAAACAGTCTTGGGTGGAGAAGTCTACAGGGAAGAGTGATGGTCCCCAAGTGGATTAAATCCCACTTGAATCCATCTTGATGGAGGACAGCAGCCATCATCACTGGCCTGCAGCTGAGGAAGACTTTTTTAATTCAATTTCAAACTTTATTACAGTCAATGACCAGTGCACTAACAATTTTATTGTAGCCTGAGCTTTTGAAGATCAGTGTGTGCCAAAAGAGCTCAGGAACAGAAAGTGACTAACAGAACGGGATCAATGATACAGGTGTCACACTGCAATGTGGAAGGCAAATGTGAAGGTATTATATTGCTCCCAGGACAATCTTCATGGCTGATCACCATGATGATAGCCAATATTCAGAATCAGATATGGCACTTGATGAAGAAAGAGGAAATGGAAATATTCCTAAAAAGATTAATCAATAAGACAAAATGAAGAACCAAGTGGTACAAACTATTTGGCCCTATTCACCGATGTTGTGAAGGATGTAGAACCTATGTGGGTTGAGGAAAGCACACTGGCCTTACTTACTTCATTGTCTCCCTAATACTGGAAACCCTAGTGCAATGTTGGTGAATCTTGGCACTCCAGGTGTCCTTGGACTTCAATTACCAGAAGCCCAAGTCAGCACTCCTGCTGATCATGGCTTCTGGGTTCAAGAATACCTGGAGTGCCAAGGTTAGCCATCACTGCCCTAGTGTCTGAAGAAGACAAGTCTGCTATAGATAGCTTCTCCAACCTTGCCAACAATTCAGAGGAGGGAGTGGCTCACATGAGGAGACTAATTGCGTACAGCTGTGCCCCCTCCTAGAGGCAGTTGTCACCAAAAGAGACTGCCTGCTCTCCTCTACACCTGAATGAATGATTCTGCTCCCAGTTACATGTCCTCCAGAGATATGTTAGTGAAAGCATTTATGCATCTTCCATCGCTTCCAACATGGCTGAGGGCAAGTAGAACTCTCTGCACCCAAAGAGGAAACCTGATAAAGCAAGTTATGTACCCTCTTTAGGCTTAATGCATGACAAATAGTCCCATTGCCTTCCACTTTCATGTTTTATCTTACACCTGCTGTTTTACAGGGTAGATGTTACACTTGTGGGACTAATCAAGAGGAAGCATATGATTCCTTCTTCCGCCCTAGTGCACAGACATTTTTGTATTTGCAATTTCCTGCTGGCATGGCCTAATAATTAGGTCCTGATATTCACAGCTGATAGAGAGCAAATGATTCATTTGAAATATGCCCTCCTACCAGCCAGAAGGATAATGCAAGCGCGGCGCCAAAATGGCCGCCGCGCTCTTTGCGGGCCCCCCCACCGGACGAAGGCATCCGGGTAGTTAGGGGGCGTGGCCAGCACCCTTATAAAAGGGGTGGCCACGAGGCAGCCGAGCTGCCATTTTGCGAAGCGACGGAGCGGAGAAGTTTTTCCCTCTTACCTCCGTCGCTCTTGCCTTTCGCCGGGAAGCCTCTTTGGACGCAGTTTTTCTTCATCTTTATCCGGCTTCCCAGCAGATAGCAGCTATGCCCTCTAAGAAGAAGGCAACTGCGAATGTGGTTCGCTCGGCGCGGAGGCGCCAGCATGGTCGGAAGACCGCGACTGCGCCTTCCCAGCAGCCTCCCTTGCCGGAGCCCACCGGGACCGGTGGGATGGGGTTGATAGCCCCCTGGCCTGAGGCGGGGCGTCCGCATACCGGCCCAGCAGGGGCCGCGGCCCCCGGCCTGCAAGCAATGGCCACTGCCCCTGGCATGGTCCATTCTTCGGGGCCTTCTCCTCTTGGTACGCAGCTTCCTGCGGGGGGTTTCAGCCATGGGGGGTGGTTGGGTCCCCTCCCCTGGCAGGGCATGCCCCCGGCCCCGCAGGGGCCGGGCCTGGGCTTGTGGCCGTATTCGGGCCCCGGGGTCCAGGGACCTGGACCGGCGCCTGCAACCTGTGGGCCGGCCGGCCCTTTGCCCCCCCTCGGCACCGGGGGCTATGTCAACGTTGAGGCCCTTCTGGCCCGCGTTGCGGCCCTCGAGGCATCGCTCGCGAGGGTCAACCACCCAGGGGCGCCTTTTGGAGCGCAGGTTGATGCTTCGTCTGCCGGGCAGCGGCAGGCGGCAAGATGGGTCGAGCTGCCTGAGGCGCGTGGGCCGGCGTCGGCCACTGCCTCGCAGCTCCCCACTCAACAGGCTGGTGCTGATCAGGCCCATCGACGAGCTCAGTCGCGATCGTGAGCTCCGACGCCCCCAGTGGGCCGGAACCCCTGGTGGGGGCGGCCCTCGGGGGTGCAGCATGTGAGTATGCGGTTCAATCTAGTGCACCCACACACCTAACTACATTGGGGGGAGCATTTCCGTGGCCGTGACCTCGCACGGGTGGCGCGACGGTTCAGTCGCCGCCGGCCCACCCGGCGACTTCACCTCCAACCCAGGGCCCTGTTTGGGGTGGTGCCTCCTAATCAGTCGGGAACGTGTTAGGGGTGACGGGGTTGGTCCAGGCTCCTTTTACAATGCCCACAGTTCCCACCGTGCCTGTGTCGGCATCGCCGACAGCGGGGTATTCCTTGCCCCTTGGGGATCATCTGGCCCAGTCTACCAAAGAGAAGATCTGGCGTGGGGAGTATGTGGACATTTTCTCCCTTCTTAACAGAGAGCCCACCAAGGAGGAGAGGGAGGGGCAGGATGAGAAGGATAAGGAACAGGCACGTCGTCGTAAGCCGCCATGCACGTGGGCCAACTGGTTGCCAGCGTACCTCATATACATGGTGGTTTACCTCAGGGCCAGGCTGGATCTGGCACTCCCGATGGTCCAGTATTTGGACAACATCTACCGGGCGATGGTTGACTTCCCGGGCCCGTCGTGGTTGGCTTACGATGAAGAATTCCGTATGCGAATTCCCCTGCTCCCAGAGATGAGGTGGGACGAGCCCTGCCAGAAGCTGTGGCTTCTGTACAAGACCCCCACGCGCCCTGCGCCTGGGGAAAGATACCATTGCGGACATGCAGTCCAGCGAGCGGCCCCAGCACAGACACCCCGCCAGGTGGCGGGGCAGGGGGTTCCAGCCCACCTGCTGTGCTGGACCTTCTCGTCCAATGGTTCCTGCAACAGGAAGAATTGCCGGTACAGGCATGAGTGTCCCTCTTGTGCTGGCCCCCATGCTGCCTCCGCCTGTCCCAGGCCGGGAGGGATGCGGGGCAGAAGTAGGGGTGGACAAGGGGCTGGCAAGACTGCCGCAGAGGGAGCTGGTCCACCGAAAGGCCCCCTCCCCAATTAATGTGGACATGTTGGAGCGTTGGCTCGCATTGTACCCGAGGAAGGCAGACGCGGCTTACCTGCTTCAGGGTTTTCGACTGGGGTTTAGTATTCCTTTCACGGGGGATAGGTCCCCCCAAGACGCCCCCAACCTTTTGTCCCTTAGGGGAAGGGAGGAGGTGGCTGCTGTCAGCATTAATAAGGAGGTTGATGCGGGCAGGGTCGCTGGCCCTTTCCCTGCACACCCGTTTCCCAACCTTAAAGTGTCTCCCTTGGGCTTAGTGCCCAAGAAGTCACCGGTCGAGTTCCGCCTGATTCATCACTTGTCCTACCCAGCCGGCCGAGCGGTCAATGATGCTATCCCTGATGACCTTTGCTCGGTCAGGTATGCATCCTTTGACCGAGCGCTGCGCATGGTGCGCTCATGTGGCCCGGGTGCGCTGTTAGCTAAGTGCGACATTAAGTCTGCCTTTCGTCTCCTGCCAGTCCACCCGGGTGACTTTGAGTTGCTGGGTTTCAAGTTCCGGGGTGAATATTATTTCGATAAGGCCATGCCTTTTGGCTGTTCCATATCATGCTCGGCCTTCGGGCGTTTCCGCACCTTCCTACAGTGGGCTTTTGTCCGCAGGTCAGGGTCTCGGTCTGTAGCCCATTACCTGGATGATTTTTTATTCGGGGGTGAACGGGGCTGGGACACGTGCACACGTCTCCTCAACACATTTCAGACGCTAATGGAGGAACTTGGTGTCCCTTTAGCGCCCGAAAAGACCGAGGGCCCATCTACTCAGCTAGTCTTCCTGGGGGTGGAGATTGACACGGTAGCGCAGGCTTCTAGGTTACCGGGGGATAAGGTGTCAAGGATAATGGCCCTCATCTCGGACTTGCTTGCTAAATGCAAGGCATCCCTGCGGGAACTGCAGGTGCTACATGGTCACCTCAATTTCGCTTGCAGGGTGGTCGCACCGGGCAGGGCATTTGCTCGGCGCTTGTGCGACGCCATGACAGGCTTATCCAGGCCCCACCATAGGGTGAGACTGACCCGGGGTATCAGGGCAGATATGCTTATCTGTTTCCAGTTCCTGAGGGAGTTCAATGGGGTGTCATGTTGGAGGTCTGACCTTCTGGCTTCACCTCGTTTCCAGATACAGTCCGATGCCTCTGGATCCCTGGGTTATGGGATGTACTTCAATGGGAAGTGGGCCTATGGTGGGTGGCCGCCAGCCTGGTCGGGCACGGGTCGCCTGCGAGATCTTACGTATCTGGAATTTTTCCCCATCCTGGGGGCTTTGATGCTATGGGGTGCGGAGTGGGCCAACTCGGTGGTTCATTTCTGGTGTGACGATGTGGCCGTTGTCCACATTGTCAACTCACAGACTTCTGAAACACACAGGGTCATGGACCTGGTGCGCCAGTTTGGATTGCGCAGCCTGCGCCTCAATGTCCTGTTCAGGGCCAGGCATGTCCCGGGTGTCAATAATGATATCGCTGGCGCTTTGTCCCGCCTGCAGATCTCCCGGTTCCGCGCCTTGGCCCCGGATGCGGAGGAATTTCCCTCGCCACTCCCGGACGAGATATGGACCCTTGGCAAGGAGAGGTGAACCGGGCGATCGGCATGTCGCTGGCGCCACGCACGCGTAAGGCGTATCACCACGCATTCATTTCTTTCCAAGCATTCTGTGCCCAATTTCGGCTGCCAGACACCTGGCCGATCCCAGTGGCCCACATCCTTCGATTCATGGTTTACCTACATGCCCAGGGCCTCGCACCTCGCACCATAGCATCCAGGCTGTCAGCGCTGGCTTTTATGGCCAAAGTAGGCGGTCATGCGGACAGTACCGCTGACTTCCGTGTGAGACACGTTTTGGAGGGGTGGGTGCGGGAGCGTGGGCGTAGCCCGGACGACCGCCACCCAATTTCCCCAGGGGTTCTTACCCAACTGGCACGAGGCTGGCAGGACCTATGTTTTGATAGGTATGAGGCAGCCCTGTTTCATGCGGCTACAACGGTGGCCTTTTTTGGAGCGCTCCGCATCAGCGAGCTTGTGATGCTGTCTAAGGCGGAGGCAAGTCGTAGGGCACTGGAACTCGACGATGTCTATGTTTGCAATGATTGGGCTCAGTTGAGGATACGCTCCTCTAAAACAGACCAGCATGGCGTAGGCAGTGGAGTGAGACTGCTACGATGTTCCTTGGCAGACGTCTGTCCGGTTGGTGCCCTACAGGAGTTCCTTGCACTGCGTGGCATGCACCATGGCCCGTTTTTCTGTCACCAAGGTGGGTCTCCCCTTACTAAATTTCAATTTTGGAGGGTGACCGGGAAGGCACTAGCCAGTGTTAGCCTCCCTGGGGCTCGTTGCGGCACCCATTTATTCAGGATAGGGGCGGCTTCTACTGCAGCTGTTTTTGGGTACTCCGGGGCTGAAATACGCCGCATGGGAGGGTGGGGATCACAATGTTTTCAGTTTTGTGTTCGCCCTCTTCAACCGTGAGTACCAGTTTAGTCACTGCACTGTTCCTCCCCCCCTTTTTTCCTTGACAGACCCTGGGTGTCGTATTACACCGGTGACAGTATGGCTGGTGGGCCATAGCCACGTGCACAGGGCAGCGCGTTACGCTGCACAGGGCAGCGCGTTATGCTGTGGCGACAGAGTGGGGACCCTGACTGGGACTGGGTGCATCCGCACGTCTCAGGTGGTATGGTAAGCGCGGCATGTTATGGCGGGAACTGTTGCCATTCCTTTTCTACATCAGGGATGCTGACTCGCCTGATGTCCTGGTTATGTACCTTGGGGGCAATGGCTTGGGACAGGTCACTGGCCTATCGCGGAAGCTTGCGATTTGCAGTGACCTGGCCTACTCACATTATGTGTGGCCTGCCACAACCCTCAATTGGTCGGACACGATACCGCGGTATGCTTACAGGGGAGCGTTCGACCTCGAGGCTCTTGACCGAGCCGACGCTCCGTGAACAGGGCTATTGCCCGGTTCCTTTTCGACAAGGGTGGGGGACGCATCATTCGCCTCCCCACCATCAGTCTGCAAAATTGTGAGCTTTACTCAGGGGATGGGGCCCATCTGTCGCAGGGAGGTATGGACCTCTTGTTAGTGGACTGGCGAGCATGCCTGTTGACTGAGCTGACGGTCTTGGGGGGGGGCGGTGAGCCTTTTGGGAAGCCTCCCCGTGTGGCGGGTAGCACTGGTAAGGTAAACATTTATGACCCACAGGTATCCGGCAGGTTCGCAATTGACTGGACAACACTAGACAGGCATAAGTTGGTTAAACGTTGTCCAGTCAACGACGAACCAGGCGACGGGGTGATGGCTACAGCTAGACAGCATGCATCACCCCGTGATTTTACAGATACGCGTCAGAGGGTGGGGTCATTAGTTAGATATTGACTACAGTCAACAATTTGTTTGTTGTCAACAAACAAATTGATACAAATAGATACATTGTAACAATTGCCGTTGGCAATTTTTGGGTGGCACCTTACCAGTGTTACTTCGGCCTGCTCGCCTTAAGAATTATAATTGGTCAAATACCAATAGAAATTTATAATTCGGACTAGGGCATGAATCAATAAATGTGGCCCAATGCCGTTATCCACTTTCACCAGTGTCTGAGTCCTTTATTGGGGGGTGCGCCTGCAATGCAAACGCAGCGCCAAAATGGCTGCCGCGCTCTTTGCGGGGCCCCCCACCGGACGAAGGCATCCGGGTAGTTAGGGGGCATGGCCAGCACCCTTATAAAAGGGGTGGCCATGAGGCAGCCGAGCTGCCATTTTGCGAAGCGACGGAGCGGAGAAGTTTTTCCCCTCCACCCCCTCCCTAGTTAACAGTGTGATATTTTGGTCGCTTCGGGGCCGGGTGGGAATTTTTGGCTGGGACTCACAATTGGCTCTCGGGTCCTGGCTTTTTCGCCCATCCCACACTGTTGCTATGGTTTGATATAGGGGTTTCTGTTGCTGTTGACTTTGGTCACATGGGCGGGTAGCACTGGTAAGGTAAACATTTATGACCCACAGGTATCCGGCAGGTTCGCAATTGACTGGACAACACTAGACAGGCATAAGTTGGTTAAACGTTGTCCGGTCAACGACGAACCAGGCGACGGGGTGATGGCTACAGCTAGACAGCATGCATCACCCCGTGATTTTACGGATACGCGTCAGAGGGTGGGGTCATTAGTTAGATATTGACTACGGTCAACAATTTGTTTGTTGTCAACAAACAAATTGATACAAATAGATACATTGTAACAATTGCCGTTGGCAATTTTGGGTGGCACCTTACCACTGTTACTTCGGCCTGCTCGCCTTAAGAATTATAATTGGTCAAATACCAATAGAAATTTATAATTCGGACTAGGGCATGAATCAATAAATGTGGCCCAATGCCGTTATCCACTTTCACCAGTGTCTGAGTCCTTTATTGGGGGATGCGCCTGCAAAGAGCCCTCGTGGTCACAGGAGGCTGAAGACGCCGACGCAACCTCCTTGGCCCTTCCACCAGTGGTTTTGGTTGGGGTGCCGTGACATATTTGTGGGGTGACTTTTGTTTTTGTTGCTGGGGGACTTCTCAAATGAATGTTTTTTTCCTTTTATAATGCTTTTTTGATACTGTGATTTGTGATTATGATGATATGATATTGTTTGATTCTACTGTATTCTGTTGTACTGTAATATTGTAATTATGAGATGTATTATGACTAGATTGTATTATGATTGTTGTTAGCCAGCCTGAGTTGTAGCTGATTGGGCGGCATACAAGTCCAATCAATCAATCAATCAAATATGATGCTTGAGAAGAATTTTGCAGATATCCTGGAGTGCCAGAAAGACGATGATCGACTAGATCCTGGATCAAATCAAGCCTGAACTGTCTCTGACAGTAAAAATAATGAAAGTGAGGCTGTCCTACTTTAGGCATATCATGAGACAGCAAGACTCTATGGAAAAGACAGCAATGCTGGGAAAGGTATTGTTGTTGTTGTTCAGTCGCACAGTCGGTTCCGACCCTTTGCGACCCTATGGACCATTGTTCTCCAGGCACTTCTGTCCTCCACCATCCCCCTCAGCACTCCCAGTTCTGTGCCCGTTGTGTCTACAATACCATCTAGCCATCTCATCTTTGGCCTCCCCCTTCTTCTTTTGCCCTCCACCTTTCCCAACATCAGGGCCTTCTCAAGTGAATCCTCCCTTCTCATTTGATGTCCAAAATACTTTAGCTTCGTCTTTACTATTAGCCCTTCCAATGAGCAGTCAGTGTTGATTTCTTCTAAGATTGACCTATTTGAGGAAGACCTATATGAGGAAGACCAAACATGAGATGGATTGATTCTGTGGGGGGACCACAGGCTTGTATATGCAAACGCTGAGCAGGATTGTTGAGGACAAGAAATTTTGGAGATCTCTCATTCATAGGATCACGATGGGTCAGGCACAATGTTGACAATACAGGTAAAACTCGGAAAATTAGAATATCGAGCAAATGTTCATTCATTTCACTTAAAAGGTGAAACAAATATATGAGATAGACTCACTACATGCAAAGCGAGATATGTCATGCCTTAATTCATTATAATTGTGATGATCATGGCATACAGCGTACATGAGATTATGTGATGATTATGGGGTACATGAGATTGGGGGGTTGGGGTTTTCATAAACCGTAAGCCATAAGCATCAATAGTATAACAAAGTAAGGCTTGAACTATCTCACTTTGCATGTAATGAGTCTATCTCATATATTTGTTTCACCTATTAAGTTGCATTACTGAACTGAATAAACATTTGCATGATATTCTAATTTTCCGAGTTTCACCTGTACATAACAACAATATTCATAGCCATATGAAGCTATTATGCCATCATACTTTCATGTTTAGCTAGCATGAGAAAATACAAGCGCAATCTTATTCTTGTCCACTGGGTAGACTTAAGGGAAGGCTTACACTGATAGAAATTTATTAGAGACTATGTCATTTTAAAAAAAAGAAGAAATTAAGGTTAAATCTGTCTCCCTTTCCTACCTTATGGCAATATTATTGATATAATAGATCAGTACATTTTAATAGAACTACAACTAACATCTAGTATGTTCCTTTGTGTTTTAGCATCAGCTAATAATTATTTGCTATTTTATAGCAATAGTGTTACCATGGTTTCTATCTAAGGCACTATAATTCTGATGTTTACAAATGACATGTGTACCTATTCCATGGCGGAGTGTGGTGAAAGGTCACACTGGATGGGAACAAAGAAAGTTAAGGTTCTCATTGCATTCACTTAAACATTCTGAGAATGTGGAAACATGGCACTTGGTTGAACATTATATAGACCATATATCATACCTGTCAACCTTCCCGGATTGGCCGGGATTTCCCATTTTTCGGCGCCGATTTTCGCCATTTCCCGCCCGGAGCTGCTGAAACTCCGGAATTTGACAGCGGGGGAGAAGGCGTTACTGCGCAACCCTTCTGTGCAGCTCGCTTCTACGCATGCGTAGAAGGCTTTTACGCATGCGTAGAACCCTTCTACTCTTGCGTAGAACCCTTCTACGCATGCGTAGAAGGCTTTTGTGCAGAAGGGTATCGTAGAAGCCTTCTAAGCATGCATAAAAGCCTTCTACAGATGCGTAGAAGCGAGCTGCGCAGAACGGTTCTGCACAAGTCGCTTTTACGCATGCATAGGCTTTTGCACATGCATAAAAAGTGACCTGCGCAGAACCATTCTGCACAGGTCCCGGATTGCCCGGAGGCGTGTTTGACAGGTATGCCATATATAGAGATTATAAGAACTACATTGATAGAAAGATAATCGTGGAAGCTATCACTAGGATTCATTCTTAGAACAAGGATCAGGATTTCTCCCATCCGCCGACAGGTTCCGCTCCCCTCCATTAGAAGTTTTGCAGGCCGCGGCAGAGGCCACAAATTGGGTAGCGGGCTGAAAGGGTGGCTTCCTCAAGGCTTGGCAGAGGAAGGCTTGGTCCAGATAGTTTGGCTCATAGTTTCGTAGAGAAATGGTGATCCAGGACTGACTACACAGGGGAAATTGAGCTGCAAAAACCCCTGGGATGGAAGCGCCAGTTTCTCATATGAAAAGCACCCTTATCTTGCTTCTGGGGAACTTCTGGCCTTGGCTGTATGAAGGTGTGTGGGGGTTACCCTGTTACCTCTTTGTAGCAGCAAAATGCTGATCCCGGGGTGCAAAGCAAGGTTTCTTCTCCCTGATAGCAGGCCCCATGGAGTTGGTAAAAATAGACCCAGTCCTTCTTTCAATAAAGGCTTATTGTTAAAGTTCCCCCTCCTCACTTTGCTCCAGTAGCAGCGGGAGCAAAAAGTAGTAAGCTTGACAAATGAAGTCCGTCTTGTCAGTTTATTGGAAAGATAGTAAAAGTCCAGAAAATGCAGAATATGAAGGAAAAACTTATTCTAACTAAACTAAAACATTACTTGCCCTAGGAAAGTAACAAAAGCCACAAGCTATCACTTATCCAAGTAGAATTGGTGGTCCCAGCTGCCCCATACGAGATGGTGCAGATTGGGACCCATCAAGATAACAACCAACAAGGGTTCTCCTAGCAATGGAGAATAGCCCCTCGATGAAGAAATTAGCTAGATTTTTATACCTTTCTCCATGAGAAACTTGCCCCAGAGAAGTGCTAATTGACTTGTCAAAGTTACAGTTTCATGCGTAGATCAAAGATACCAGATGTCAGGTTATCAGAGATTGCATCACTTCTCGTGAGAGAGGTCTACCTGTTGGGTCACTTCCTAGAGCTTGGCCTTGAGAAAAGAACAAGAGGTGATTTCCCATTGTCTTAGGAAAATGGTGTAGTGTGCTTTCTAAAATGGCTTCAGTTAGGCTAAGTGGCATAACTCATAGAAAGAAAATAAAAGCAGTGCAAGCATTTCTAAGCAAAATCCTACTTAACTAACAGGTAAATAACATAAAATAATGTCATTCCACATGGAATCATGACAGGAAGGATTGAAGGAAGAAGGAAATGAAAACAGTGAAAGAGACTAGATGAAATGAAGGTTAACACTGCCAAGAGAAGGCTGTCTTCCCAGCACAGGAGTAATGGTAGTAATTATTAAAGCAGCTTCTCACCATCTATTCCAAAGAGCTGAGTTGGCATCACAGGCTTTAATAAAGACACCCACAAAAGGGAGGCAAAAGCATGCAATTAATTTGTCATTTCTCTGTTATACAACATATGAAAAGGCAGATGTGGAAGAATGCAAAATCTGGAAATTTCTCCCTTAATATTAAGGAACCTTCTGTAATTTACATAGCAGATAGAAAAGGTTTTCAGAATCCTGTTCAGACCACAGGCAGCACAGTGGCCAGTGGCCATAACATGCCTTTTCCAAACTCTGATAGTCTTTCCCTACATAATAATAATAATTTCATGTCAGAAATTATTTTGTGTTGAAAGGATTTTTGCTGGAGAAACTCTGCTCAGGGGATGCCTGAATGAGGCTCCTTTCATGTCCCCAAGATCTTTTCCCCCCAAAGTGATCCCTATTTATCTACTTGCAATTTCTTGCTTTCGAACTGCTAGGTTGGCAGGAGCTGGAACAGTCCGTCATGCAGTCTCAAACTGCTGACTTGCCAGCCTTCCAACTAACAAGGCAAGCTTTTTAACCACTGAGCCACTGCAGTCCCAGTCTTCTCTACATACAGTGTGTATATATTGAGATTTATACAATGTACCTTTATAGTAGGCAGTAGTACAAGGCTTCCCAAACTTTTCAAGCCAGGGGCTGGGTCACACTCTCTCAGTCAGCTTTGAGGGCTGGATAGCCATTTTGCCCTGCCTGTATGATGGGGTGGCCATTTTGTCCCAACAGCTTCAAAGGGATGGTCATTTTGTTTCTCAAATGCCATTGGATTGGGTGCAGGGTGTTGTGTCCAAACGTTTGTTAATGTAGTTTGCTTAATTTGCATTCATCATTAAGTCTTTGCTATATTCGCGCTCTTTTCTGTAAGGCACCTTATACAAAGGTTTTCAATGTACCTTGATTGGTTCTGCACGGGTTTCCCGCATTAACTGATGTCGGGGCAAATGTATCACTGTAACTGCCTTCCTGCCTCTATATAAGTTGCTACCTCGTCCCTGTTTTTCCCAGAGTTCTGTTAGTCCAACTAAAGCTGATATCACTCTGAACTGAGCTATAATAAAGGACCATACCTGTCAAATTTCGGGAAATTTCTGTCAAACCCCCGTATTTTACACTCTTTCCTGCCGTCATCCCATATTAGTTAGACTGCAATTAGACTGGAGTTAGACTTGAGGCAAGCACAGGATAAGCATAGCTGTCCAGTTTCCCGTTTTGGCCAGGAAATTTCCATTATTTGACAGAAATTTCCCGAAACTTGACAGGTATGTAAAGGACTTGTTGGTTAACCCCCGGTCTGCTGTGGCGTTGCTGATTTATGCTCGGACACAACAGGGGGGGGGCACATGAAATAACACTGCTGGCTGGATCTGACCCACAGGCCTTAGTTTGGGAACCCCTGCTGTAGTACTTTTTCCTGTCTGGGGTCTGAGCCATTTAATTCCATAATGCCTCTAATGAAAGACACATAATGTAACATTCAGGTGAACTGATGTGAGAAAACATGGCTGCTTTCCATTGCCTTGCAAAGACAGCCATGGTTTTAGCCAACAATCTACTGTATTTGGAAGGATGTTACTTGTATTGAAGTATACATCTACTTAGTCCTCTCTGTTCAGTCAATCACCTACTGTCCAAGCCATGGGAAAAAGAGGCCTACTGCCATGTTGCCATGTAAGAATTTTGATAGCCCATAGTCTCCTCCACCCTGAAATGTCACTCCTTTCTTAAACCTTTTACTTTAATTTTTCTAAGTCTTCTCTGTTCAGTCAATAGCATTTAATAGAAGTGCTCGGGGAATAGCTTTGCTGTATCAGTGGGGGTTTGTGGAGTTATTGTTAAGCAGACTGAGGTGATTTTCTCAGCTAACAGCTTTTGGAGGTGGGACACAGATGCACAGTGTTGGAAGACAGTGTTATTCCCGCCGCATGAGCTGCTTTGAGTTCTCTTGAGTTGCTTGCTGTCTCTGGTGTGACAGACGGCCACAGTGGTAAAAATTCATCTGCCAGTCCACACAGCTTCTCTAAAAACATTGTTCTTCACTTTAAGCAATAAAAAACACCTTATGATAGCTTTGCCCATTTAAATGATTGGGACAAGTTTGTCCCTTAACCACAGATAAAAAGACTCACTTAAGCCTTTTGTTGTTGTTCAGTCGCACAGTCGATTCTGACCCTTTGCGACCCTATGGACCATTGCCCGCCAGGCACCTCTGTCCTCCATCATCTTCCTCAGCCCGCCCAGGTCTGTGCCCATTGCATGTACAATACCATCTAGCCATCTCATTTTTGGTCACTCCCTTCTTCTTTTGCCCTCCACCTTTCCCAGCATCAAGGCTTTCTCAAGTGAATCCTCTCTTTCGTTTGATGTCCAAAGTACTTTAGCTTCATCTTTACTATTTGACCTTCTAATGAGCAGTCAGGGTTGATTTATTTTAGGATCGACTTCTTTGTTCTCCTCGCTGTCCAGGATACTCTCAAAACTCTCCTCCAACACCACATCTCAAAGGCATCTATTCTTCTGTGCTCAGCTTTCCTAATGGTCCAGCTCTCAAAACCGTACATTACCATCAGGAATAACATTGCTTTGACTATGTGAATTTTTGTTTGCAAGGTGATGTCTTTACTTTTAGCTTAAGCCTGAGTAACTATATTTTATTACAAGAGAAAAATTATGGAGGCCCTGCTGTTGTGTAGTGAGAATGGCACAGTCTGGGGAGTTTGCTCACCTAAGCTTTCCTTTGCATTAATGCCCCCCCCCACACACACACACACACACCAATTAGTGTAAGTACTCAGCTTCAGCTGTATTCAAGTAGCACTTTGAACCAGGACTGTAGCCGGATTGTAGCTTTTTTTTGGGGGGGGGGGGTGTTCAGGAGGGGCAACAATGTTACACTCACATATATAACATTGTCATCCCTGGGTGGGGGTGGGGCTGTTAGCTCAGGTGGGTCCCGCCCCCTCCCCCCGGCCCTCCCTGGCTACGGCCCTGCTTTGAGCCACCAATAATAATAATAATAATAATAATAATAATAATAATAATAATAATAATAATAATAATAATAATTATTATTATTATTATTATTATTATTATTATTATTATTATTATTATTATTATTATTATTATTATTATTATTATTATTATTATTATTATTATTATTTAGACTTTTATACCGCTTTCCTCTCCATAAAGGGAACTTGAAGCGGTTTACAACAAGAATGCCAAACAATATAAAATATGATACAAAGAATACAGCAAAATACAGTTACAGTATGAATTATCAAAAACATATTCAATACAATATCAAAATTACCCTAACAATCATAAGAGTCAAACAAGTCCAATAATGCAAAACAAAATAACAAACCACAAAGTCAAAGAGGGAAACCCCTCCCCCCCTCACACCCAACCCTTTTGCCACCAAACCGAACCTCCCTACAGTCTCGGTCCCAGTGGCGTGGGAGCAAAAGCCCGGGGGTGTGGTGGCTCCACCAATGCTGAAGCTGGCAGCGTCCCTTCCAGCTGCGCCACACTCCCCAGCCTTTGTAGCCTCGATGGCGTGGGGGCGGGGGCTCGGGGGTGTGGCCGCTCACACACAGCTGCTGCTGGAGCCGGCCAAGCTCTCCTTCGCCGCGCAGCTCCTCCCTGCATTCTCAGTCCAGGTGGTGTGGAGACAGAAGCCTGGGTGTGTGGTGGTTCCACCAACACTGAAGCTGGCAGCGTCCCAAAAACTTCAAAGTAAGGTGTTTGTATTGTAATGCATTGTTATGCACCCTATTTGACAGAAAGCATAGCTGCTAGAAACCTTAGGCCCATCCGTTGCCATTTTGCATCCCTATGGACCATTAACAGGGGAGTCTTCCTGCATCTCTCCTATGAGGGGGCCACTCCCCCATGAGGAGAACTGTGTTATAGCTACCTCTCAGACTCCTCCATTTGGCTTATATATGCAAAAGTATGACAGCTCAGAAAAACTGCCACTTAGTAGCTGAAGATAGTAGTAAAAGACTTCAACCATGGATACGTTGAAATACATTAAAAATAGAATTATAAAATAGGCTTAGACATATGGGTTTAATTAGCTTCCCACATTTTTGACATGTAGGCTAATGGTCTGTGAGCTGTGGGTCTGACAAAATGGTAGAGGTGCATGTGTTTTACTGTGATATATTAGGGTGGACAAAGTGCAACCCTGTGTTCCCAACACTCTCATTTTAGTGATGTAAAAAGGTCTCTCACAGCCTTTAGGAGGTACAGGAGACAATTTTTCTATGTTATCAGTCTCCTAGACTAGTTTAGACCGGGGGTTACATTTCCCCCCACAACTCGAAGTAACTGGAATGGGGGAGGGGAGGCCCACTGATCACATTTAAGTCTGGTGCCTCTCTTATGGAAGAGAGAGCAATTTAGGAATAAGCCTAAATATGAAATCCCACTCTCATTTCAGGAATGCATCAGTGAGCAACCAAACCAGAAAAGCTAAAGAATAGGTTTGTATTGGGCCTGAAGCCCTTCTCCTATATCACATTGGTCACATTGTGTAGCCTGGAGTGCTTTTTGAATCAGGTAGACTGATTTGGGTTGAATGTATACTGTACATGCCTTCCTATTGACTTATTGTACATGCCTTACTGTACATGCCTTCCTATTGACTCAGCTGTGTGGTTGGGATTACACCAGTGGTTCCCAACATGGGGCCTATGCCCCACTGGTGGACTTCATTTCCCTAAAGCCTAAGTCAGTACATTGGTTGATCAGTGCTTTGGGAAATCGGCTTAGGCTTCTGGGAATTGAAGTCCAAAAACCAAAGGTTGGGAAACATTGAATTACACCTTTTCTCATGAAGTGGTGTCTATGTGCTTACAATGGCTCATCCTACCTATAGAGTAAATGAGGCTGAATTCCACAACCTCTGCTCCCATCCAATTATTAATTCATTTCAAAGATACATGTCAATAGACTCCCTCATGCAAGTACTTGAAAAGAATACTTTAAAATATGGACGGCACAGGAGGAAATTCCCTGCTGACATTATATTTTGTCTGTCTGTAACTAGATGAAGCATTTTCCACTTTAGAGTTGGTAACATGCACCTACTAGTCTGGGAATGTCTTGTTTGTGAGAATTGTGAACCTTTGACTTTCTGATCTTTGTGCGAAGTATAAATATGTTCCTCCTAACATCAAAAGAGCAATTATGTTATACAATCTTTTAAAGAGTAACTGGGAAACTCCACAATAACTTGATTTTTAACTATTGTCCTTATCTCTAGCTAATTGTCTCATTCATGGGTGCCAAATGTTTCCAGGCTTAAGTACAACATACTGCACTTTTTTTAAAAAAAATGAAGACTTTGGAAAAATTA
Source organism: Bradypodion ventrale (assembly GCA_035047345.1). Classification (NCBI taxonomy): domain Eukaryota; kingdom Metazoa; phylum Chordata; class Lepidosauria; order Squamata; family Chamaeleonidae; genus Bradypodion; species Bradypodion ventrale. The sequence goes on from JAWDJE010000005.1 coordinate 207,055,061, forward strand.
TTCTTCATGAAATCATTTATTCCCCTTTGTTGTAACATTGTTTAAAAAGTAGTGGCCCAAATCCTGTGACTTAAAGTAGTAAATCACACAAGAGTAAGCTCATTACATCAATGGCGATTTAGTGAGTCAGCTCCTCTTTGAGTTATATAGACTAAAATTAGTCTACTCTAACTGTGAGTTGCTATGTTAAGTCACAATTAGAGTAGGCCCATTTGAATCAGTGGAACATATGGAAAAGCTAATTAATTTAATCCCCATTCGTGCAATGGGCCTATTTTAATGTAATTTTCTATGCTAAGCAAATAGTAAATTACTTAACCACTTGAACCACTGCAGTGGCTCAAGTGGTTAAGAAGCTGCCTGGAAGGTAGCAGGTCAGTAGTTCAATACCCAAATACTGCATGACGGAATGAGCTCTGATCTCTGTCCCAGCTCCTGCCAACCTAGCAGTTCGAAAGCAAGACATTGCAAGTTGATAAATAGGGACCACTTCAGTGGGAAGGTAAACAGTGTTCCGTGCGCTCTGGTGTCTAGGCATGCCTGCCACATGTCCACGGAAACATCTGCAGATGCAGACAGCACTGGCTGTTTGACTATAAACAGAGATGAGCACTGAACCCTAGAGTCGAATATGACTGGCTTTCTAGCAAGGGTGACATTTACCTTTACTATGCTAAGCAAGAGGATTTTGACCAGTGGATTTATAATAAATGACTGATCATGTTACTTATTACTTTTTGTTACATGTTTAACTTTTTTGGTGAGGTAATCTTTGGACTGAGAAATGATTGCCATAAAACTGCCACAAGGAATGTCTTGAAATATTTTTTACAAACCCTGGAAAGTGTTATCTGTCACTTGCATCTTCAATTAACTTCATTGCAGAAATTCCCAAACCTCTTTAGCTATGTTACTGCTAACTTGTTATTTCCAAGTTCTTCTTACATAGCCAAAAGCCAGGAACATCCCTGTAGTTCAAATCTTCTCCTCTACAATAACACTACTCATACGGTCATCTCCCCCCAACCCCCAAGCCCAACCCCGTTCTTGGCAGGGCTCCTTTTATGCCTGTTCAAATTGCTAGGAGACAAAAATCCAAACAAGTGCTTCAAGTCTTCATGCAAACTCAAGGACATCTTTGTCTACTGAATTTATGTCTGCCCTCCAGTTGTTATGAGGAAGAGGTCAATGCAGTGCTTACTTTCATTAGTGCACTTGCAGAGAGAAAGGAAATCATAAAAACAGAGATATGGGGTTATAGTTGTCCATACCAAATTTATATTATCCAGTAGTTATGTTTAGAGAGCTTTTAAAGGCAGACCAGTCTTATCAGAAAAGATAACAAGTCTATCCATTGTCTTCGTCATTGCAGTTCTCAGAAATCAGCCTTCCCCAAAATCCTTTGGATGGTAAAGTCTGTTCATTTCAATGAATGCCTAAAACTAAGTAAGACATGGTACATGAAAGCTCATGCCAAGTAAAACTCTAAGCAGTCTTCAAAGTACACAAGGTCTCTTTATTGTAGGGGGTTCCCAACCTAAGGCCTGTGGGCTGGATCCAGCCCATGACACCATTTCATGTGCCCCCCACCCCTCCAAAACAAAATGTCCACCCCTTTTGAAACTGTTGGGACAAAATGGCCACCCTCATCATGCAGGCAGGGCAAAATGGTTATCCACCATTCGAAGCTGACTGAGAGAGTGTGACCCAGCCCCCCAGCTTGAAAAGGTTGGGAATCCTTGCTTTATTGTCATAACTACATGGACTCAGAGTTTTGATAGAGGTAGTCAAGAGGCCTTTCTCAACCAATCAAGGTGGGTATGGATGGACATGTTTGCTTTCTGAAGCCAATGGCTCAAAGTCTTATAAATTTAAGTTCTCATTGTTCTAAGAAGGCTTTTAGCAATCTCTCAAGTGCTGGGGCAACAAGGAGTCTAGAAAAGTATTGGGGGAGAGAAACACTGGTTGCTGGGTACACAGGTTTTAAAAAAATGCAATACAAGAAATTATTGCAAGGATGGCTCTCCAAGAGATTCTTAAAACACAATAAAATGCAGCAAGTGTATTTGTTTACACTTAGCAGGAAATATAACTGACTAAATTGATTTGCTATAATCTCAAAAAACAAAACCTGAAAATGAAAATAGGTCTGAAGATGAAGGTTCTTTGGTTTTCAACACCATGCCAAAAAAGCCACCATAAACCATTCTGTTTCAACTTGCTAGCCAACTCAGAAAAAGTACCAAGAATTCTAAATTTGGGGGAAAGCCATGGGAGATCTGAGATTTCATGCATTTTGAAAGAGGTCCTAATTCACATCTCAGAAACATGGACCAAATTAAATCTAGTAATTTCTTAAAGCTTGGCTTAGGTCAGAGATGGGCAAGAGAGAAAGAGACAGTTGGATCACAACACCTATCATCTCTCACAATTACCTACTCTGCTTGGGACTAATGAGAACTGTAGTCCAAGAATATGTGAATGGCTACCAGTGGCCCAATTCTTCCTTAGGAGCAAAACTTTCTCATGTGAATTCAAAGGTTGGACTTGTGATTGATTGATTGATGACAATGACTGGGCTCATCGCCAAGCTATGGGCATTCACTGCTCTTTCCCACCCATTTTTTTAACCCAACATAGAAGGTTAGGTAAAGTAATCACTGTGAACTTCCCACACTTCTAAGACATAATGCAAACAAGAGGGTGGAAATGTGTGTGCACATTCAAAAGACAAACAAAATACTTTGGAAGAAGTGCAAAACTGAAGGAGCCGCAAGAACTGGGTCATTGACTCAGAGCCAGGAAAAACATACACAAGTACTGTAGTACTCAAAGTAGCAAAACTATGCTCATGTGACTTCATCAAAAGGTTTAATGCTGGCAGGATGTTCTGTCTTTTGGAAAGTTATTGTAGGAAAGAAAAAGAAATGGCCATTGAAACTTTTTCTACACAGTCTAATAAGTGTGATTTAAGAAGCGCTCTATCCATTCATGTGTCATCTAAGATGTCCTCTGAATCTAATAAAAAGGAGGGAATTTAATCTGTAGATGCTTCAAGACACATTAGCAAACTCGCTGCTGATATTGATTTATAGAATAATGGATTAGATTAGGCCTGATTAGATGATCTTTTGAGATCAATATTCAGTTGTTCATTGATTTGAGCAGATTTACTCTAAACATATCAGACTGCGGTGGCTTAGTGCATAAGATGCTGAAGTTGACGACTGGAAGGTTGGCAGGTCAGCAGTTCAAGCCCCAAGTGCTGCATGATGGAATGAGCTCCCATCTCAGTCCCAGCTCCTACCAACCTAGCAGTTCGAAAGTAAATAAATACATACTACTTTGTTGGGAAATTAAACAGCATTGTGTGACAGCATCTAGTCATACCTGCCACATGTCCATGGAAATGTCTGCGGATGCCACTTTGGCTATAAATGGAAGATGAGCACTGAAATCTAGAGCCGGATGCAACTACCTTCTGAGCAAGGGCAACCTTTACCTTTACCGTACTCAGGATCAAACTAGACATTATGAGAAATATTGCAAAATCAGAGGTTGGAAATTTGATTCTCCACTGAGCCTCTAGCAAGAAAAACCAGCCAATATAGCCATTTGCAAGCTGCACTGTCCTCCAGATGAAGAGAATGATAAACTAATTCTGAGTATTGTCTACCCAGAAAAGTCTGGAAAAGTTCTCCATAAGTCAGAATTGACTTGACAACACACAATTATTACATTGTCTGTAGTGAACATGCCTTTCTCCCAGTGACAATATTTACTCCGAGACACAGTCAGATGCATAACACCTGGTTTTACTTTCCAGTGACTAATCATAAAACAAAGCATAGCTGAATGGAAGATATATAGCTTAAGGAAAACACATGTTATGACAAGTAGAGACTTTCACCACTTGAAAGAGAGCATTAGACCTAAATATGGGTTGAAATAATTATTTGAAGTTTGGAAAAGTTACTTTTTTGGCTGGAATCCAGTTATCCTAGTTAGGGAATTCAGGGAAATATCTCCAAAACATAACTTTGTCAACCTCTGAACTTGTGAAATAGGCATATGTGATTTCATGGAAACATTACCTTGAAATCCAAGGGATCCTGTCATAACCAACTCATAACAAACACCTTCTAGGCAAGGAAATGTAAAGCATGATTACTTTGTTCCTGATAAAAATCAATGCAAATCTTCATGTCGGTGGGAAGCAAAATCTTAGCAAGTGTGCAAAACGTCCAAATGTCAGGTTTCTAAAAATGGATGGATAGTGATAGTCTATATAGGGGATCCCAACCTAAGGCCCATGAGCTGGATCCAGCCCATGACACCATTTCATATGGGGCCTCCCACTTCTCCAAAAGCATTCAAGAAAAAAAATGACCACCCCTTTGAAGTGTTGGGACAAAATGGCCACCCCATCATGCAGGCAGGGCAAAATGGCTGCCCGGCCCTCGAAGCTGACTGAGAGAATGTGACCTGGCCCCCAGCTTGAAAAGGTTGGGAACCCCTGGTCTATACCCCTTTTTATAGTGTTAAAATGTAAGATTCAGACATACTATTGTCAAATGTGCTATCCATTTATTTCATGTTTCACTTTAACTCTCCTCAAATTGAAAGCAATGAAGTGGGCCATATCTTAGGTGTGTGGAGGCTCTACCCTTTAGACCTTTACTGTAAACCTAAACAGAAAAATGGGAGAGGTGAAGAGAGAAAGCACATTCTGTTCCTTTCGTGTTTATTTAAACCAGATAACATAATACCTGAATGAGACTCCAGTAAAAAGGTTCAATATAGCAAACATATTTATCTTTGGACTTATAAGTTTCTGTATGATTGAACAAGATATCAGAATTTTTTTCCCTTCTGAGTGTGCATGCATTTTCAAATGGGATGTTTTTGTAAGTTTGAACAACTGTGTGCAATGCATAAATGCTTTCTAAATGTTTCATTGTGTATCACTAAAATCCTCATCGTCAGCTGCTACTCATATCCGAACGTACATTTTTCCTGGAAGTGGTTTTCTCAGTTGTTGGATGTGTTTCTGGTGACTCCATAAACCAATCCTGGCATGAAAAATGCGACCACACATAGTACACTGAATAGAAGATGGAGGGCGTAGTTGAGTTTGATGAAGCTTTTGTGTTTGTCACTTACAGATTAAATACCACTTCGACGGAGGACTCTTTAATTTGGCCAGACTACACTCCCAAAGACTAACCAGTGCTAACAGGATAATAGAAATGCAATATGCCAATGATACTGCATCACCTGCTCTCACACCTGAGGAGCTGCAACAGTCAGTCAACTGTTTTTAGAATACATGTGATAGTTTTGGGCTCATCATAAATGCTCAGAAAACCAAGGTACTTGCACAACCTGCCCTAAGGTCAGCGCTTCCAGAGTTCAGTATTACCATCTCAGATACGACCCTGGAACAGGTAGACCACTTTTCTTACCTTGGTAGCAGCCTGTCTAAAAACTGCACCCTAAAATCCTATTAATTTATGTTCCATGGCATAACACTGATAATGTAATCAAGCAAAAGGAACTGGTACATCCAACAAATCTGATTCTGCAAGAGAAACTGCAGTCTCAGAATGTTAACAAAATGAATCACATTTTATTTCACTTTTAAAATTATTTCATCCTCAATCTTTGGCCTTCTTCAGAGCTTTAATGTTTGGTCTATAGTATATATATTTTTCCTTTATTTGGTCTGGAGACAGCTTGAATAGATTAGTTATATTAGCAAACTATAATGAATTTATTGGAGCTGTGTGTAGACCAAATAAAAGGAAAAGATCTAATATGGACCAAAAAAATCAATGCCATTGAAGAAGGTCAGAAATTCAGGCTGAAACATGTTGGACAATTTTAAACTGAAATATGGTGTAATATATTTTCTTACATTCTGAAACTTATGTTTCTCCTTCAAAATTTGATGATACTTTAAAAAAAAACATATCCCCCTTCTATTTGAGAACCCATGGAGGTGGGAGCAGGAAATCTTTATTTATTAAAAGTTGCCACTTCTGGTGACATCATCTCCATAGCATCTAGTTTTGATTACTGAAAACTTCCCTTTTCTGTCTCTTGCCCCCTCGGATTCACAATGATGAAGGCAAATACATAGGGTTTTTGTTACAGGAGCAGGAAATATTTATCATCAAATTTATGCCATGGAATTTACACAAACAGAATTTCAGCTACTGTGAATTAAGTTGCAGTCTATGTTTTGTCTTATTTATTTTAGTGATCTGCTCTGTCTGTGTTTTGAAGTCTTTGTCACAGTTGCCCTCAGGATTAGAAACCAATCCCAGAGTTTCCAAACTACAGTTAACTTTATATATATAAGAGTGCCTCGCTTAGAGACTAACTCGCTTAAAGTGCAGAATTTTCTCTGAATGGTTGCCTCACTTAACAACTAAAACCAACCAAAAACTCACTTAACAACTAACTCGGGGTTCACAATCTTGCCCGCCCGCCCCCCCGCCCCCCCCCCGCCACCTGAAGTCACAATTGGTCACTTACAATGGTGTTTCACTTAAAGAGCAAACTTGCTTAAATGGCAATCCAGTGGAACGCATTATACTCTTTAAGCAAGGTACCGCTATAATGGTTAATTCTTTGATTATTTATTTATTTATTTATTTATTTATTTATTTATTTATTTATTTATTTATTTATAATGTTTGTATATAAGTACTTCGCAACCGGCTCATCTGCTGGGACCCAAATGTTACTTACTCTGCAATTTTACTTTTTGCTTTGAATCTTATGTTGCTTGTGTTTGTTACTATTCGGTAACCTGGGGTTTGTAAGTAAACAAATTTCTTTAGAGTTTCGACCCAATGATCTCAGCTTGGAGCTCTCCTCGTGTTTCAAGCTGCCATTGCCATCACCCCAGCAACAGGGCCATTAGTGAGAGATCATGGCTACTGAATTTCAAAATATCTTGCAGGCACTGGATAGAAGGAGTTGGCCTTAGATCAGGGGTGCCCAAACTATGGCCCATGGGTCAAATCCAGCCCATTATTAGGAGCACTTAATAATGGAGCCCATGCTGCTCCCGGAAGCAAAAGTAAAATGCACCCACGCATACGCCAAAATGCTGCCGTAAAGCACCCGCAGCTGTCATAAATGTGTTTATGACAGTCATGGGTGCATTTACAGCAGCATTTTGTGCATGCACGGGTGTGTCTTACTTCCATTTCCAGTGGGAGGAACCATGTGACCAGCCCGTGGCTGAAATGTTTGGGCACCCCTGCCTTAGATGAACAGATTGTTCTGTATACAATTTAGTTATTCAGCAAGTTGATGGCATTTGGAAAGAAACTGTCCTTGCATCTGGTTGTTCTGGTATATAATGCTTTGAAGCGTCATTTCGGCGGTAAAAGCTGGAGCTGAATATTTTGGGCAATATTCTCCTACACATGCATTATTCTGGAATGCAATCAAAAAATTATTCAGTAACTTGTTGTACACTTATTCTGGGAAATATAGATATGTGCTTCACCATCCCTTGCCTGGGATATGTTGGTGGGGCCAGAGTCTGCAGCAGTAACATCCATAGGTTTAGGAGTCAGATCAAAGTGTTAAGTAGGGTTTATTGCAGGACAGCAGTTTCCAAAACACAGTTTACTTCACCCTCCTCTGACACGGTCTCCTTCATTAGCCCAGGGGTCTTTATGTCCCTCTGACAATACCTGGTTGACTCCATTGAGGCTGACATGATCCACAGTATCACAGTCCAACATTATAAACTGATGGGGTCTGAACTCTCTGCGACAAACCAGGAAAGGGACCTTGGTGTCCTGGTGGACAACTCAATAAAGGTGTCAACCCAGTGTGCCTCAGCAGTAAAAAAAGCAAACTCAATGCTAGGGATCATTAGGAAGGGTATAGAAAATAAGTCAGCAAGTGTCATTTTGCCTATTTATAAATCTATGGTGAGGCCCCATTTGGAATACTGTGTACAGTTCTGGTCGCCATACCTCCAGAAGGATATTATGGAGCTGGAAAAAGTGCAGAGTAGGGCAACCAGAATGATTAGGGGACTGGAACACCTTCCTTACCATCTGAGACTGCAACGGTTGGGCCTCTTCACTCTTGAACGACGGCGTCTAAGAGGTGACCTGATTGAAGTTTATAAAATCATGCACGGTGTGGACAAGGTAGATAAGGAAAAACTGTTTTCCCTATCGCACAACACTAGAACTAGGGGACACTCCATGAAACTTTTGGGTACTAGTTCTCAAACAAATAAGAGAAAGTACTTTTTCACCGAGAGGATTACTGGTCTATGGAACTCCCTGCCAGAAGAAGTGGTGACAGCTGTCAGTCTTGACAGCTTTAAGAAAGGATTAGACAAGTTCATGGAGGACAAGGGTATCAATGGCTATAATTATGGCTACCTAAGGACAACCTCCGGGTTGGAGAGATAGGCAGGATATCTCTCAATGCCATTTCCAGGGAATCCTAAGCAGGTGAAGGCATCTGCTTGGGAATACCCTGAAGGAAATGGTGAGCCACTGTGTGAGACAGAATGCTGGACTGGATGGGCTGTGGCTTGTTCCAGCAAGGCTGTTCTTATGTTCTTATTATGGGGTCATTTTCTTCAAGGGCAGTTTGTACTGGTGGGCTACCATGGTGCTAGAGGGTCACCCAAGCCCTACTGGAGATGCTGCTGCCTTGCCTTTTAATGACTGAACCTCAGGAGCAATTTCTGCACTGAAATAATGTCAGTTGGCCAGTGGAATATGGTCACTGGCTACCCAGGGGATACTGGTGGGTTTCAGTTTGAAACTCTGACCTCGTCCATGCCATGCAGAAGCCTCAGCTTTACCAAGATACCAGTCCAGGGGTCTTCAGAGAACATAGTCAAAGATCATCTACCCAAGCAGAGCCTCCTCAGTTCTATGGTATCCTCTAGGCCAGAGATGAGTAACCTTTGCACTCCAGCTGTTCTAGAACTTAATTTCCCAGAAGCCCTGATCAGCACTCCTGCCGATCAGGGATTCTGGGAATTGAAGTTCCAGAACAGCTGGAGTGTCAAGGTTAGCCATCACTGGTCTAGGGTGACCTCTTCTTCTAACCCAGCTGCCTCCTCCTTGGTCTCCTTTGAATTACTGGCATCCTGGCCCATGACTCCCCCTCCACTGTTATCCCCACCAGCTGGGTGTAGAGGTCTGTCCTATCCTCCACTGGCCAGGTGGTCCTTCTTCTTCTTCCACATCTAGGCCAGGCCCTCAGCCAGCCGAATGGCCTCAGAACTTTGTCTCGGTCCCTGCAGTATGTTACTCCAATGGGCTCTCCAAGGAATGGAAAGTGGAAACAGACAGTCCATTCGGGCACCAGAGGTGACTCCCTCACAATAAAGATATGTTCTACAGCACAATCTGAACATTCCCTGTGAAGAATACCTGAATAGTTTCATTAATACATTCTTGACCTAAAACAATATAGAACATGGCCATGTATTTTCATGTGCTATTTTTGGCAGCTAAAAGTGATCCATGGTATGAGAGGGCAGACTAGAGCAGTGGTTCCCAACCTTTTTCCCCCCTGCCATGCCCCACCTAAGCATCTCTAAAATCCTGATACTCCCCCACCCCCCGTGACATATAATTCTTATTATTGAAAAAGTGAACTATTCACATGGAGGAAGCCCAAAAGGTTATTCACTGTTAATAATTCATTCTCAAATTGACCCCCTTAAAAATCAAATTGGCCCCCTGTGTGCTGTGTGTCCCACATTGGGAACGATGGGGCTAGAGTATACCCTCTTACTTGGGTTATCGGCTTCATGGAATGCAGCTCCTAATCTCTAACTCCTTATCAGTTTTAGCACCATAAGACATGCCACAATAAAACATAATACATGTTTAACTGTTTTCTTTAGCCATTTTCATGCTGATGAAAAATGGAAGAATTGTGACTGTGAGGACCACTTAGGGACACTGGGAGCTTTATGAAGCCTGTGGGCCATATAATTCCCATCCATACTCAAATACTACTTTAGATTGATGGGGCTCTCTTAGAAAAAGAAGCCTCAAAGCTGCACCCTTCAGCTAAAATAAACAAATGTGGTTTGAACTGCGGGGGGAGACTCTCTTTTAAAAATTAGCTATTCTTGGACTCCCAGGTGGCCAGCCTGATGAAAAAAATTGACAGCTATGTTACACTTAATTATGAGGTGGGATGATTTAAAAATGCTACGGTTGTAAGAAAATATAAGGGCATTTTGTATTTTCTGGGAACTGCAGAAATTAAAAAAGCAATGTGCCCAACTGTGGTTCTGAACACATACATTTATCATTGCTCAGTCTGGCAGTATTGTTGAACCAAAAAATAAATTTTAATGGTATCGGTGGTGGTGGTGGACTTTAATTCTAGAGTCCATACCAGCAGTGGGAATCTGTAACTTGTACTCAAAAGAATAAACTTTTCCAAGTTCTACGGTAGATAAACTTCCAGATGAATATACATATGATCTACGGTGCACACCTTTAGCCACATTTCATCATACATTTAAAAAGGAAAGTGATTAATAATTATAAGAGGAAGACTTTGAAGTTGGCTCAGGACATTCAGGGACATGCAAGCTAATTTTGCTCAGAATGACTTGAATAAACACCTTGTATTAAAATGATTGACTCTTTCCAGGAAACTGAAGTCCAATTTTCAGGAAACTAAAACTGTGAAATGTCTGCCTCAGCAATGGCCATATATCTCATACCCACAGTTTTGCATTATAACTCATCTTGTCTAGGAAAATACAGACTCTTGCCAATACATTTGTATCTGAGTACATAAACAAGAAGTTGCCAATGGACAGACTTCTCTTTTAAAGTTGTGCTGATGCGGCTGTCTCTCACATGTGTGTGACATGACAGAGATAGGTGTGCAACATAAGTCCAGGGTTGCAGAAGTACAAATTAGAGGTAGAAACTGTTAAAAAGGCTAAGCAAGAGCCTAGCAAATCTCTCCCCCTTAGTCCCAAAACAGGAGAGGGCAAAACGGAGCTTTCCTGATATAGTTGGAGCTGCAGTTCCCATCAGCCCTAGGCAGCAATGTCAGTGATGAAAAATGTAGGAAACTGCACTCCAGCATCTGGAGGGTTGTGCTTTGTCAACTTCATGTATACCAACACCTCTGAAGTAGGTGTAAATAGCATTCCTTCTTCACAAGATTGGGGCCCACTTTCAGAGTCACGTCTCATGAGAAAGAGGGATTTCTCATTGGCTGCTCCCAGGCCTTATGAACAGAAGTAAGGCTGTTCAGAAGATGAGCCATGGCAGTTCAATATGTATTTTGTTCTCACAACAGGAACAAATGAGCTGCTTGTGGGAAGCTCACAAGCAAGACATGAAGGCAACTGCATCCATTGCCTCATGTTCCCCAGCAACAGATATAAAGAGGCAAATTCCCTCTGATATCAGAGATGAGATCTAGCTGTACTACCAATTTTCTCCAGGTAGGCTTTCAGCACCAGTCCAGAAGTCAAACAGGACAACTGTGGCCAGATCTCTTTTTATTACTGATCTTTTGCTCATTTTTTAAAAAAATTAAATTACTCCTACAATTTAATTCTGGGGTAATGTTTAATCTTGACTTGGTTTAATGGTACTTTTAAAGTTTAATATTGCCATAAGCCATTTCGAGTCCCCTTCTGGGTAGAAAGGTAGGATATATGAATCCCATAAATAGAATAACATTAAGGTGATCTTCAGGTGAAATGCTCACAGGCTGAGTGAATGTAAGGAGAGCCGTACCCACAATGCTGGTGCCCCTCTCTGACATCTGCTTCAGAGTCTGACACTAAATCCCTTTCCCCTGAAGATAATGGGCCCTCAGCTATCCTCATCAAGGGCCCTGGCTCCTTCTAAATTAGGAGTTCTCAATCTTTTAAAGCCGGGGGCCAGGTCATCCTTCCTCTGACTGCTTCAGGGGCTGGACGGCCATTTTGCCCTTCCTCCACCACATGGCACTTCCTGGTATGGTGGAGGCATTGGGAGGCCACATGAAATGGAACCATGGGCCGCATCCAGCCCACAGACAGCAGGTTGAGAATCCCTGTTCTAAATCATGTTCTCTGGTTGGCCTTACAGAGTTCAGCTTTCTGGGGACTCTAGATCCATGCCTATTAAGAACTATGACAAATATTCTTAACTATCACTTATTTCCAGGAAAGCTTTTTTAAAAATCAGCAGGACACATATGACTGGACTTACATCTTCTCTGGGAGTAAAAGTAGAAATGCAAAAAGAAAATTGAGTGAAACTGTTGCGTTGACTTATGAGGGTGAAAGTGGCAAGAGTAGTCTAAAATAGACTAAGAAGGAGATGTAAAATGCTACATACTATCTATAAAACATATTAACAGCACTGGAAAATTTGCCCTATTGCAACAACAAGTACTTCAAGTTTAGCAGATCCAGTAAAACACGATTCTAAGGGTATCAGTATGTGAATTCTAATATTGAATCAGCAAGCAAGGTTCTTTGTAGTCCCATCAGATTTAGCGCATGATACACTACTAATATTCTTGAAACTAAGATTTACAAAGCATCAATTGACACCTTCAGGCAACCTCCCTGATGTGCTAAGTTAAAAGCTGCTTTGAGAAAAATGTCAAGCCAGAACTTGACATTTTTTTTTAAATTAAAGGTTTTCACTTAAATTCTTTTTATTTTAATGCATGGAAGAACCAGAAGGTAAATATAGATATTGAAGTGTACACCTTAATTGAAGACTTATAAAGCCTACCATTTGACTGGGGTGAGGTGTTGTAAGTGACCCATCTCTGAATCAGAGAACGAAGACTCACAAAAATGTTGGTTCACAAAAAAGACAAACATGCATGTTCTATCACTCTCCATGCAACCTATCACTGGTTTCCACCTTGAACATATTGCATGAACAGATGGGGGGGGGGGGTTGTTGTTTGTTGGCATCTGAATCACACCAAGGAAAGAAAATGAACGCATTGTCCATGTACCCTCCATTAATGCAGACTTTGGAACTCATCTTACCTCCTGTGGTCTTTGGCACTGAAATTCAACCTTTCATTCTCAGGAGCAGCTGGCTCTTGAGCTGGGAATCCCCTGATCTATATGCTACAGCCACTGGGGATATACAGACACACAGAGAACAACCTTGATCTAACCCATTTGTGTCTCCCATAATTACAAGCAACTCTCTAGATTTTCGGAGTCACAAAAAGTCTTTGATATCACCTGCTACCTGATTCTTAAAAATAAAACAACAAGCTGGTGATCGGTAAAGGTAAAGGTTTCCCTTGCTCGAAAGCCAGTCTTATCCAACTCTAGGGTTCAGTGCTCATCTCTGTTTCAGAGCTGAAAAGCCAGTGCTGTCTGCTTCTTCAGACATTTCTGTGGTCATGTGGCAGGCATGACTAGACACGGGAGCACACGTAACACTGTTACCTTCCCACCGAAGTGGTCCCTATTTATACATTACTACTAAGGGAGAGAGAGTGTACTATTTCTAGGTCACATCATGGCTCTCTTTCCCAGCAATCTGTTAATTCCTTCCTTGGGACCAAAATGACCCTCAATGTTGTTAACCAGCTGTCTGTCAGGTTTTGATGTTTCTTGGAAGCAGATGTGAGAGGAGTTATTGTTTTGAACTATAGTTCCATTGGCCATACTGGCTGTTGCTCTGCCTATAGAGCTCCCATATTTAATTTTATAGATGTCTACTCAACACCCTGCCTGGTTCCCATACTCTCTTCTCAGGCAGCAATCCTCCTTGTTTAAGTCCTCAGTTAGATTTTTATTAAATGAAGGGACTACAACAGCCCTTCACACACAATGACTTAATTGGTTCTCCAGTGAGATGCACAAAACAAGTTATTCTAAACAAAACCTTATTTTCTCATTGGACTCAGTGTTAAAATAGAGGTTTGGTTGCCACACAGTTTTCAAGCCACATCTCCACTTTCCTTTCTTTTTCCTCTACTTCCTCTCCATTCTTCATGATCTTTTTCATTCTTTCTTACCTCCTTGGCCACCCTGTGTTTTCTTCTGCCCATTTTCTATTGTTCTGCTTGCTCCTTGGTCTGAACGTCTGTGAGGCAGATTTTAATTTGGGTCTTTTCTTCTATTCTGCAGACAGGGCTTCAAACACTAGTTAAAGTGTCCACCAACATCAGCGTGGCATCAAGACACTGAATCTGGTTCACAGGCTACTTAATTTCCATTATCTGGGTCTGTCAGCTGCCTAAAAGCAATTTTAAAATGATCCATGGACTGGCAGCTTCAGTACAAGCTGGATCCCTGTTCTCAAAGTCTGAGCAAACTTTCAATTAACTTCCCTTTCATAACTTCCCAGTGTGGTTACTTCGGGAACCATTTGCTTCTAACAGGTAAAATTAGGACTAATAGAAGTAGCATGAAGTCCTGCTGCTGCTGCCAATATGTCAGATGGTCTCTAATGAAACTAGGAAGCTGATGGAGAGAGCATTCCACCTACTCATCAGAGGAAGGTTTAAAAATAGCTGACCTGCTACTGTGACGTCTGTGGTTTTATTATAACAGTCTTTTTTTTTTTTTTTTTTTTTTTAATATAAATTTTATTGAGTTTTTAATAGACATACAGAAAACGAAAAAAAAAAGCATTAACAATACATTAACAATACAATACACTAACAAATCCTTAATATCATACTAACAGACATTACTATATGCTAGCACATAACAATATCTATACTCGTTAACTGCTATTTAACCACCAAATATTAAAAACCATTATTTCAATATCCAAAATGATAGAAAAAACTTTCTGTACTAGCACTAATCTTTTTTTTTTTTTTTAACCAATAATAATCACCCTGTGTATATATACAATGCCCGGAGAGTTTATTTTCTACTCAATTCCAGAAGCTTCTTTGTGATGGTACTGGTCCTGAACTATCGCTTGCCATAATAGAGTGATCCACAAACGGTTTCCATATATTCCAGAATCTATTCTCTTTTAAATTATCTCTTTTGACTTTAATCTCCCATGTCAATTTATCATTCAGTGCTAAACTCCACATTTCTTTATACCATTCTCCAATCTGTATATCTATATCGTTTTTCCAATTTCTAGCTATACATTGTCTACCTGTTGTCAATATGATTTCCAATAGTTCTTTTTCCTCCTTATTTAAACCCAAACCTTCCACATTCGTTAAAAGAATGGTACCGGACACCAACTTAACACTTTTACCCAATATTTCATCACACTCATTTTCTATTCTTGCCCAGAAATCCCTTATTTTTTTACAGCTCCACCACATATGTTCATATGTTCCGTCATATTCTTTACATCTCCAACATAACTTATCTCTTTTATTATCCATCTGGTAAAGTCTTAATGGTGTCAGGTACCATTGCCACAACATTTTGAAATTATGTTCTTTAATTCTTACAGACATTGTTCTCATAATTCTCTTTTTCCATTTGTTTTTCCATTCAATCTCCCCAATTTTTATATTCAAGTTTTGTTCCCACTTCCGTTTCAAGTCCTCCTGTGGATCTGCACCTCTATTCAATATATTATAAAGCTTGCTTACAAGATCTTTAGTACTGCTTTCCCCTTTTCTAATCTTCCTTACCAATTCCTCAAATTCTGTATATACTCTATCTATCCCTATTTCTTTTTTATATTTTTTATTCCAATTATCCACCTTTAACTTCTGAAACCAGTTCAGATTTAAAATCTCAAACATTTTTTTCCGCTCGTCATCAACTTCACATGCTTTTAACCAATCCTTCAATAACAACCTCCCATTTTTATCCAATATTTCCATTTTTTCTTTATCTAATTTTATTGGGAAACACATCATATCAGTCAATTCCAAAATTGGAGAGAGATTCGGAACCATATCTTTTTTTACCTTCTTCCATACCTCCATGAGACCTTTCATCATAGTATTGTTTGACCTTTTCACCTTATCCTTCATTCCCAAGAAAATCAAGTTTCCAATATTTCTGTACTCTTTCATTTCCAATTGTTCCCAAATCACCTTTTCTCTTGCCAAGATCTTCACAACATTCCTGACTTGAAATGCTCGATAATATACTAGCAAATTAGGCATACCCAAACCCCCTTTTTTCTGAGACATATACCATAGTTTCTTTGGAAGCCTAGATTTTTTTCCTCCATTACAGAACCCATTAAACATTTTTTGAAACTCATTAATTTCTTTCTCTTTTAAATGGATCGCTAGTGTATCAAATAAAAAATTAATCTTTGGTAGCAGTATCATTTTACACATAGCAATCCTTCCGAACCATGACAGCTTTAACTTCTGGAGTTCTTGTATTTTATTCTTAAATTCGATTCTCAAGCTGTCGTAGTTCAATCGTTTAAGATCTTCTAATTTATTTGAAATGATTATCCCTAAATACTTCAGCTTCTCTTTAACTTGTATGTTAAGTGTCGACACCGTCCTACCCATCTCGCTCACTTTCAAATTACACAACATCAATTCAGACTTATCCCAGTTTATCTTTAATCCAGTTATAGCTTGAAATATTTGTAAATGATCTTTAATCCTATCCATTACCTGTTCCGGGTGCTTCACCATAAGCAATGTATCGTCTGCATACATACTCACTTTATTACCCATAATCCCTTCTATATTTGAATCTTCCCTTATACTTTTAGCTAAAATCTCCATTGCCATTATGAACAAGATAGGAGATAAAGGACAACCCTGCCTAGTACCCGCCTCTAGCTTTACCAAGTCCGTTAGCTCCTCATTCACTCTAACCTTAGCATTTCCTTTTTGATATAGTAAATCTATAACCCTATTAAATTTATCCCCAAACCCATATTTTCTAACTATTTCCTTAATTGAAGACCACTGCAGTGAATCGAATGCCTTAAAAATATCCAATGATAGTAGTCCCACTTTTTCCTTTGTTTGATTGACATTGTCTATTAAATCTAATACCCTTCTAGTCAAATCCGCCATGTGTCGTCCTTTTAAAAACCCAACTTGATCAACCTCTATATATTCCCCCATAAAACTATTTAAACGATTAGCCAATATTGCTGTGAAGATCTTCGCATCTTGGTTTATAAGCGAAATTGGTCTGTACGAATCCACTCTTTCCAAATTCTTTCCAGGTTTTGGCAAAAGAACAATTGTGGTGTTATACCATGAGGTCGGAATTGATCCTCCATCCAATATATAATTGTATAATTTCACCAATTTCGGAACCACTACCTCTTTGAATTCTTTATAGAACTCTGTTGATAATCCATCATCCCCCGGGGCTTTCCCTATCTTCAATCCACTTATTACCCCCCTAACCTCTTTATCAGTTATTTTTTCCTCCATTTTCTCCCTGTGCTCTTGTTTTATCCCATTTCCTAACTGCCTCTCCAATATCTTCTTAAGCTTTTCTTTATCTATTTCTTTTTTTGCATATAGCTCCTGGTAAAATTCTCTAACTATTTTACATTTATCGCTATTCTTATTGCACCTTGAACCTTGCCTATCCACTAACACCCCAATTTCTCTCTTTTCCCTTTTAACCTTAGCTGCCCTTGCTAATAATTTTGAGTTCTTATTACTAAATTCAAAATATTCCCTATTTAGATAAATCAAATCTCGTTTAACTTTGTCTATATCTTTACCCATTACTTCTGCCTTAAGTCCTTGTAGTTTCAAAAAAATTTTTTTATCCTTACTGTTTGCGTGTTCTACCTGTAATTGTTTTATTTCCCTTTCTTTTTCTATGTACTCTGCTTTATTCTTTTTATATTTAAAGCTTGCCAATTTTATGCTTTCACCCCTAAATACCGACTTCATGGTATCCCACACAACGTTAAAATTAACCTCATTATTATCGTTCCATTGCCAACTTTCTTTCCAGCTTTCCATAATTAGCTCTTTACTCTTCTGATCTTTGAACAAATTAGGATCGTACCTCCAATTTCTGACTCTTTGAGTATTTTTTTGTACTTTCAGTTCCAAATATACTTTAGCATGATCCGATTCCTTAATAATCCCGATTTCCGTGCCTTCTATATCCCCAATTAAATTTTCCGAAAGAAAAACATAATCTATTCTCGAATAAGTCCCATGCACGTGAGAAAAAAATGAATATGCTCTTTCTAAACCTTTAAACTCTCTCCACGAGTCCTTCAAACCCGTAGCTTTCATCCAATTATCCATCACCTTCCCTTTCACACCAGTTCCACTTCTAGCTATATTTGTGCAATCTAATCCTGACCTAATCAAATTAAAATCACCAGCCACAATAGTTTTAGCAACATTTTCCAACTCCACTATTTTCCGAATTTTTTCGAGAAACACTGTTTGGTGGTCATTCGGAGCATAAATATTTACCAACAAGATTTCCTCATCCTCCAATTTTCCTCTTAACAACAAGTACCTACCCTCCTGATCAACAATCTTTTTTGTGATTTCAAATCCTAACTTTCTAGAAATCATAGTTGCCACCCCTCTTGCTTTAGATGTTCCAAACGCCATCTCATAGTGTTGCATCCAACCTAAAAAAAGTTTATTCGTATCTTTTGACTTCTGATGTGTCTCCTGTAAAAACAAAATATCTGGTCTATCTTTTTTCAACGCCAATTCCAACCTCCGTCTCTTGAGAACAGAACCTGTACCTTTCACATTCCATGATATTATTTTAATACTTCCCATATCCAATTTCTTCTTCCAACTTTAAACTCTCCATCGGGCGTGCCACCAACAACCCTACCACCATACCACTACATATAACACACATTTTCACTCTCCCCACCTTCCAACGAAAAGTCGCCTCTGTCAACCAAAGAGGGGAGAGGGGGGACCTGCAAGACGTGCCCTACTGCCGGCGCTATGCGCTATTTGCCCATTCTACCTCTATTAAGTACTTAAGCTTGCTACTATCCAGATCTCATTGTTCCTTGCCTATCTCCTCTTCCACCATAATCAAAGACAGCTCCTCCTCCTCCTCCCCTCGCTGAGGTGTTCCACCTGTTGCCCCGCCAGCTTCCTCCCTCCCTTGTTCCCTTCCCAAAGCTCCAGAATCCATCATTTCCTTCTTAAGATTTTTCCATTCTTCTGAATCTGCTTGTACCAATCCCAACATACTCAAATATTCCAATGGGTTAGTGCCTTCATCAATAACTTGCATTCTTTTTTCATAAAAAAAGCGCAATTGTTGTGGAAATCTCCAATTATACCTTATGTTTTTACTCCTCAACAATTTAGTAACAGGCCTCATCTTGTACCTCCATGTTCTTTCTTTTAATGAAATATCATTATAGACTTCAACCTCTGAACCATCAAGTTTCAACGCATCAGAACCTGCTCTTTTCAGATGAGCCATTACTTTTAGTTTATCTGCCCAATTTGCAAATTTAACCAGCACATTTCTTTGTGCCATTCTCCCTCTTCTTGGACCCACCCGGAACACACTTCCTAAATCCTCCTGAACAAATTCCTTCCCCATTTTTAGACCATTTAACCACTGAACCACCCTCTCTCTTAACAAATCCGGAGTCCGTTCCGGTACCTGACGGATCAGAATATTCTGCTTTCTCATCAAATCTTCCACAACATCAATCCTCATTTCTTGTTCCAGCATTTTTAGCTTACTGTCCCGCACCACCTCCTGGGTCCCTTTTACTTCCCTCTTTACAGTATCCACCTCACTTTGAACCACTTTCAGCATTCCCGCAAATTTATTCAAATTTAAATCCATTTTTTTTGTATAATCATTCAATGTTGACATCATCTTTTCTTGCCCTTTAATTATTTCATTTCTATCTTTCACCCTTGAAGCCTCACTTTTCTCGAATTTTTGCATCAATTTACCCATTTCCACCATAATTTGCGTCTGGTCCATTGGCACTGTAGACATAGATGATGGTTGAGCAGATTCACCCACTGTTGTTTTTCCAGTCGTCTTAGACTTTACAACTTGTTCTTCCTCCTTCGCTTTTCCTCTTGTAACTTTTTCCATAATAATCCACTGTATTTCAAACCCAATGTTGCAGATCGCTGTAACAGTTTGTCAATATAGTAAGGCTTACAACACTGCAGTCATTGGTTCCACAGTTACAGCAGGAAAGTTCTTATGTCAGCAGAAGGTACCAAAATACTGTAATCCACAACGATGAAACTAAAGGAAACAACTCTCCAAGCAGGCAGATTAAAAAAAAAAAAAAAAAATTATTGACCACAACAGATCGTTTCCCCCAAAGCCAGCGGTCCAAACAAACGTCTTCCAGCCACAGAAAAAAAACAGGCTTCAGAGAAACAGTTAGCCCAGTTGTTGAGGGGGGGGGGGGCTCAGGAGGAAAAGAAAAATCCAGCTTCTGAGGGGTTGGGGTGATGAGCAAGATATTCCTCAATCCACACAGTAAAGAAACCAGCAATCAAAGCCACACATTCCTTCCTTTGAGATGGGTATTTAAAGCATCATTCTCCAGCGAGTGCCTTAACTTTTAAGTGAGAAAAGGCCCCCCCTCTTCCCCCTCTTCCTGCAAGGAGCAGACAGCTTAAGCAAAAGAAAAAAAGAAACTCCCACAGTTTCTCCAATATTCCAGCCCAGAGATGAGAGAGAGAGAGAAAAAACAAAAATTAATCCACCTTTGTTGATATCAAAACGTGGCGCGGTCCTCTGGAGTATAGAAAAAAATCACAACCCTCGCACAGTCACTTTCGTTTTCCCTGACCGTCGCCATTTCAAGCCTCCACCTTTTCCATTTCAAAGACTCAGCTCTCTTTTTTTTTCTTTAAAAAAAAAAAAAAAAGATCCCAACTGGTTTTATAGCTTGCACTGAGAATGTAGCTCCCCACAGGCACTTACATGCAAATTACTTCACACTCAGGCTCCTCTTGCCCCTTTCAAAGCCGATTCCAAACGCCTTCTCCACAGTCTTGCTGATCCCGTTTCTTAGCTCCAGCAGAAAAGCCGCGACTGCCGCCGTAGCTTCCACCGCCAGAGAATCTCTCGAACTTCGATCAGCCAGCCCCAAAAGCTCACCAAACTTTCCACGGAGACAGGCAAGGATCTTATCTTTAGGCTTTGCCACTTTAAATTTTTTCTGTTCTGCTCCTTCCCATTGTTTACCACTTTGTTGAGCGCGAGCGTCCGAAACTAGATGTTACACAGCGGCCATCTTAGCCAGCTCCCCTATTATAACAGTCTTATCGGACATTAATAAATGTGAGTTATAAAAGATTTGATGGTCACTGCAATATCCATCTCACCCATTGCATTTGTCTGAATAATTTATATGCTCTTGCTATCATTCTATCAGAGGGTTTGGGTACCCTTTATTACGCTTATCCTTGAGACCCCCCACCATGAGGCCGAGCAGACTTATCCCCTTTCTACAGATGGGGTATTAATGCATGGAGAGATTAATGGCTGGGATTTTCAGAAGTATTTTCTTTGTCCTTTTATCCAGCTGGGTGCAGTCTGTGGTGCTGGATAAACCAATGGTCTAGGAACAAACATTTTTTTTTTTTACAATAGTCATTCCTACAATTGTCTGAAGCGTCGAGCACATGCTTGTTTACTCATGACAGCCTTAAATGTCAGATCTGCTTTGATTCAGATTCCAGCATTGAGCAAGGGGTTGGAATCAATGGCCTAAAAGACCCCTTCCAGCTCAGTGATTCTATGATTCTACAAAGTATTATGAAGGACCTTATAAATTGGAGATGGTGTAGAAAGGAGGAAGAAACATTTTGTAACAAACTGAAACTCACACATAAAATATGGCTCAATAATGTGTATGGTGATAATAAAAATAATAATTTTGTGTCCGAAATTATCCTGGATTGAAAGGATTTTTGTGGAAGAAACTTGGCTCAGGGAATGTCCAAATGAGGCTCCTTTCATGTCCCCAAGAGCTGGGATAGAGATGGGCACTCAATCGGTCATGCAGTACCCTGGTCTCAAAGTGCTGACTTGTCAGACTTCCAGCTAACAAGGCAAGCTTCTTAATCACTGAGCCACCACATAAGGTCCTGGAAATGAGGCTCCAGTTGATAAGGCTTACCATCCTACTTTTGGCCTTTGTGGAAACCAGCTGAACATCACAAAGGGAGAGACAACAATTTTGCTTTTAAGCAGTAGCAGGAGGTGTCATAAAATTAATATAAAACAACAAGGGATTTCCACATGTTAAATCTACCAGTTCACATATATGGTAACTGGTACAATAGTGAAAAGATCAAATAATGCTGCAGCTGAGATCAGCATTTTCTCTTACCCATCCTTGCTTTTAAAAAGAACTAAATCTGTGATTGAATGCCAAAAAGACTTTCTGAAGTGGTTGCTGCCTTGATTAAGATTTCCCATCTTGGCAAGTCCTAAATGAAGATACATCAAAGTAGTTTCAAAATAAAGAACAGCTGAAAAGAAGTGTATGAGATTATGGAAGGAATAAACAATAATACCATGCATATGTTTAAGTCATCTGAAAGTGATTGCAGTGATGTGTAAAATATTTGGAAATAAACATTTAAATAGCAGCATTAAATTCCCCAAGGGAGAGAAGTCAGCATAAACCGTAAGTAAATCCTGTTTAGACTAAACCACATCCAGTTTCCCCTTTTACTTTAAGAGCTTTCTCAGCTTCTCCAATTGGCTCTACACAAAGAAAGATCTTCTGTACCTCCACAGCTTTTCATTCAAACAAATGTGGAAGCAAATGCACTAAAAGGTTCAGTCAGAAAGCCCACACAGGTTTTCTTTGGGGCTTTGTCCATAAAATAAGGCATGTGGTCACATTATGAAATTGGTAGAGACTTTCCTAAGTTTACTCATGCAAGAGTATACAGGAATTCATGGAAAAGGCCTGGGAGCATTTCATACAACTTATGGGCAGATATTCTCTATAAAAATTTGAGGCGCAATAAAGTCCCAGTTCAGAATTTCACTGAACAATAAGACAATTCAGGTAGTACTGAATTGGTATGTGTACCTTTCCCTACTACTGTGTATTGTCTGAAGTAATATGTGTTGGATAGCTCAATGATTAGGTATCTGCCTGCAGAGCCAGAGGTTGGAAATTCGGTTCCCCATTGTGCATCACAGAAGACCTTGCCTGTATGAGCAAACTTGTGAGTGTACCTGGGGGCTAGTGATAAAGTGTTGTCTGCGGGGGGTGGGGGACAGAATCATAGCTGTCAAGTATCCCTTATTGGCCGGGAAAACCCCTTATTTTACCCTCTTTCCCGCTGTCATCCCTTATTAATTAGACTGCAATGCCCTATTGCCACCATTGGAAGGCAGCACAGGATAAGCATAGCTGTCAAGTATCCCTTATTTGCCTGGAAATTTCCCTTATTTCCAAATCCAAAACTTGACAGGTATGGACCATACCTGTCAACCTTCCCGATTTGGCTGGGATTACCCCATAAATTGACATCGATTGACTTCATAACCTGGCCCCCGCTGCCAAAAAACCGTAATTTGGCGGTGGGGGAAACGCTTTCCGCGCATGCGCGGAAGGGTTTTACCCCTTTCACGCATGCGTGGAAGCGCTATGTCGCTTGCGTAAGGGCTGCGCAAGCAGCGTAGCACTTCTGCGCATGCGTGGAAGGAGTAAAACCTTTCCACGCATGCGTGGAACGCGACCTGCGCACAAGCGATGTGCGCAGGTCCCGTTTTTCTGGAGCCGCGGGTTGACAGGTATGGTATGGACAGAATAAGTTTTATGAAAGAAAAATAAGAAACAAAAAGCTCCTTAGATGACCATTTTTTTCCTTTTCTCCCCTTTCCCTGAAATCTTCGGTGCTGTACTTCTTCTTGGTTAAAAAAAGGAGAAGGAGGGGGCAGCCATGTTTAAAGGTTCACACATGATGCACCCAGAACATGCATTTCTTTAAATATGTGGCAGAAAGATAAGTAGAACTCTAAATAGAACAATAGAAAAGTGTACCCAATGGAAATTGACCCCAAGTTGGAGCAATACTATTTTGGAGCTAGTTGAACCCATGGTGAACAAAGAAGATATGTTGACTGGAGGAGTTCTGTAAGGAGTAGCTTGTCTGTCTAGAGAAGCTTATCTTATACAGGAAATGTGGGCAAGTTTTGTTTGTTTTTTAATGGGAGTAGTGACTATCAAATTCTTTAGGGCCCACCCAGGCAAGTGAGACTGGCAGTTAGCTGGTCACAGCAAGAAATGCCAGATTGTAAATACATGTTCACATGTACATTCCTACTTGCCTTCAGGAATCATTGGAAGTTAAAACAGAAGCTTCCCAAAATCTACTTCCCCAAACAACTTGGAGGACAGCTGCTTTTTCCCTATTGATGCTAGGCTTTAATTACCTTCTGCCCTAGGATCTCTGCAGGCAAGATATCGACATCCCCTGATGTAGTGAGTTTAAATTGTCTTGTCTCACACAGGTTTAGGATCACTGTTTTTCCCGCGCTTGTAGTAATCTTGTAAGACCAGCAATCTCTTCTCCATGGACTACCGGTACCTGATAGGTTGCTCTCTGGACCACAAAGGGAATTCCCTCAGCTGAGCAGGTTACCCACTTTTATGCTGTTGAATTTATTGCTGCAAGATAGTATTAACATAACACGATCTTCTAAGGATTCATAAAATATTTTGTTGATTAGCTGTGCTAGCAGTTGATTAGTTGGCAATGCAACTCTTCACATCAAAAAATAATATACCTCTGTCAGTTGATGAGAAAAATAGAAACAACTGCCACAGTAACAGAAACTTTAAATATTGCAATATTGTATATCCTTAAGGCAGAACCGTGAGTAGAAAAAGGGGACGAGGCAGATTTACAGAAGTGTTACACACTGGATCAGATATAATTGGCGTTTCTTTTGTTACAGTGTCACTTTCCATTTGAGACATACCATTAAGTTATGGGGGAGGATGCTATATATAAATTGTATCTTAAGCAGAGTGAGGCTTTTATCTCAGGTGGAAGAATTGCATTCTTACAAAAGATAAATTTTCAACTACGTGTATCTGTTTGAACTTTGCTACTACTACTGCCTGTGATCCTATGTAATGGTGGTGGTTCAATACAATAAAGAGCAAGACCACCAGTTCTTAGCTTCAATTCTTCTACACACTCTTTGTCCAGAATACAGCATATGGATTTTTCTGATAACTATTTCTCAGCTGAAACCTTGATACTTTAAACACATTTGAGAAAGATGCACAGATTGAGAACAATAAGTGAGCACTCTTTGAGCAAATGATTGTGCATTCCTTGTACTCCACACACATGCACACCATAGGGATACTCAAGAAAATAGTTTGGTTCACATTTTATTACACAGAAAATTATTTTATACTGCAACTTCATACTAGCAATGGCAATTACACTTAAGAGTACCTGGCGTGTTGGCAGCAAAATGTTAATTAACTTGTGAACCACCCAGAGAGTGCACTAAGTGCTATAGAGCAGTAACCCTATAGTGCTTAGTGCACTCTCTGGGCAGTTCACAAGTTAATTAGCATTTTGCCCCTAACACGTTGGGGTACTCATTTTACTGACCTTGGAAGGATGGAAGGCTGAGTCTACCTTGGGTCCCATCAAGACTGAACTCACAACATTCTGGCTGTACTGCAGCAATTTAACCACTGTGTCACCATGGTTCTAACATCCATATTTCTACTTTTCGAATGCTACTATCAAACCAAAATTACACGAAAAGTCATTACAAGGAAATAGCAAATAGGCTGAAGTGGGAGCAGGACAGACTGGGCAGAACATGGCGACAATGAGAACCTGAGCAGAATTGAACTTGACAGTCTCCACTTCCCTATTCCCACAACATACATGTAACCGTTCAGCTTGCATAGAAGCACTCTTCCCTCTCTCTATGGCAGGGGTGCCCAAACTATGGCCTGGGGGCCGGATTTGACCCCCAGCACCAATTCATCTGGCCCATGAAACCCTCGTCGCTCCCAGAAGCAGAATTAAAATGTGCCTGTACAGGCATGTTTTACTTCCGCTTCTGGGAGCAACAAAGGCTTTGTGGGCTGGATGAATTGGCATTGGGGGCCGGATCCAGCACCTGGGCCATAGTGACCAGCCCCCTGGGCCACATGACCGACCCACGGCCCAAGAAGTTTTGGCACCCCTGCTCTATGCTAATAAATCTCACCACAAAGCACTTCCATGGCAAAAACTATTATTTCCAACTGCTTTCTCTAGCTACCTATTGGTACCCTTTCACCCTCTCACAGACCAGTCTCATTCTGCATATCCAACTCACTTCCAAAGTTTGAAAAGATAGATAAGATCGGTGTGAACAAAAGACAAATTGAGAAAACAGATAGACCTGCAGCTGAAAAATTATAGCACTTGAAAGTAATTATCTCACCCTATCTTACCCAGAAATGGAACATTCAGCTAAACATAGTACATGAAACCCAAGTTTTAATGAGCTAATCATCAAATAGTTCATACATTCATTTCCCCCCTCTTCTCTCACTTAAATTAAATAAAGGCTAGTGATCCCCCCTGCTGTATCTTTTCCTGGTTAACTGCATTTGCTGTACTCGTTCTCTTATATCTTTCTCTGATATTGAAGATATAGCTAACAATCTTTGCATTTTCAAGGCCACACTTTTTACAGTCCTGAGCATCCTCATATCATGGTAATTGCCAGGTTGGAATTAAGGAAGAACATCTATGTTTCCATGTGAAAAAGTTAAGAGACCGGAGTAGAAAACAGTTATGATGGAAAATTTTGAAGTGCAATTGCTTCCTAGTATAATCCCCACAATTCCAAAAATCAAGGAAAATCCAAAAATGCAGACAGCAGTTTTCATCTATATCAACCAGCTCCAGAAGTTTTGGTCTCCACTAATACAAGACATCTGTAAAATTGGTGATCCTAATTACCAATTAAAGCTGGCTAGATAGCTTAGTATTTTAAGCATCTGATTGCAGAGCCATAGTTCAGTTCGATTCCCCACGGTGCCTCCCAGAAGAAGAGTCTGTCTCTGAAGTTATGGGCAAGCTGCATGGTCTTAGAATGCCCAATAAAGAAGGGAATGGTAAACCACTTCTGTGTGTTTTTCTGCCCACAAGACCCTGGGAAGGGTTGTCACAAATCAGAATTGATTTGACAGCAGTTAATTGCTAATTCAAGGGAAACTACACCCAAATTCCTTACATTACTACAGAGACAGTTCATATCTAACAGCTTCAGAAATAGCTCAGCATGATTGCTACTGAGGAAAAATGTGACCCTCATCCCCATGAGTATTGCACATGAAAGTTAATCCAGATCAGTGGTTCCTAACTTTTTTTGGGCCATGCCCCACTTAAGTACTGTATCTCTAAACTCCCACTTCCCCCCACTCCCATGACATATAATTCTTATTATTAAAAAAGTGAACTCCTATTTACATGGAAGGATCCTAAAAAGCCATTCACTGTTAATAACTCATTTTTGATTGCCCCCCTTAAAAATCCAATTGCCTCCCTGTCGGGCATATGTCCCACGTTGGGAACCATGGATCTAGATGGAATGTTAGTTCTTTACAATGCATCTGTGTGTCAGCTGTGATCATATCAGTATTTTTCTTGCTATCCACATGCTTGCCTTATCTTAATTAATATAGTGACAAAATTCATTACTTTCTATACTTTTTTATCTTCTGAAGGGATTTTTGCTTTTTTAGTTCAGTTTGTGGGAGGCATTGGGGGGAGGATCTAGAATTTAGTGCAATTGTGCTTCTTTTTGTGTTGACAAAATTAAAGGAAAGGAGAAACCAAAAAAAGGGTAAGAAACAAAAGGCAACATGTTGTAGCAACTTTAAAATTAGAAGATTTGTTTCAGCATGAGCTTTCATGGATCAAAATCCATGGAGTACCCATCCTATGTACATATACACACTCCCATGGGGGAGTCATGCCAAAAGAATGCCAATGCATTTTTAATGCAGGAATGGGACTTTGAAGATATACATTGCTTACATTTGTAAGCCATAGTTGGGGAAATTAACTGCCTACTCTAGGTAGGGGACTGCAGTGGCTCAAGTGGCTAAGACACTGACAGGAAGGCAGCCGGTCAGCAGTTCGATTCCCGAGCTCCCGTCTTTGTCCCAGCTCCTGCCAACCAAGCAGGAAGCCAGCAATTCAACGCCAAGTGTCAGGCGGTAGTTAACTAACCTGATAACCCTGCTAACGGCTTGGGTGCCTACGTCCACAGGGGAGGGTGATGGTTCCCAAGTGGATTAAATCCCACTTGAATCCATCATGATGGAGGACAGCAGCTTCATCAATGGCCTGGGACTGAGGAGGACTTTGCATGCCAAAAGGGCTCAGGACCAGAAAGTGACTCATGGAACTGGATCAGTGGTATGGGTGTCATACTGTGATGTGAAAGGCAAGTATATTGGCAAGTATCATGGCTGATCACCATGAGGTTCACCAATATTCAGATTCGGATATGGCAGAACAAAAACAAGAAGAAAAAGGAAGGCAGAGAGTTTTTTTTTCCTAGGGCAGAGGGCAAAATATGTGAAAGAGAAAATCTATAAATCTATATAATGTGCTACGAAGCCTTGGTCTTTACTTACGTGCTTTAAGATACACTGAAATTTGTTTATTTTTGGAATAGTAGCCATGTTAGTCTTTAAATTGCTACAGCGTTTTTGTTTTGTTTTGTTTATTCTGATATGACTATAGTTTGTGCATCCCTGTCTCACTTTCCAAACTACCTTTTTAATCCCCCCTCCCCCTTTTTTATTTTAACAATAAGCATTTTTGCATCCTTAACAGAGACTCCAGGGCAGCTGATGTTTATGAAATTCCTTCCTCTGTGTTGCCATTCCTGATATTGGATTTGGATCCATTCTTCTTTTCTTTTGCACCAAAATTGTCCTGCCTGTCTTATGTAGAACACAGAGTGACACTGCTGGCAAAACTGCATTAGAGGATAAATTAATAAATAAGATCCTGATGTTGGAGCTGACATTGTTAGCACACTTAACAGGGCTGTCGCTATAAATATGTCATCATGCCTGGCATCTAAGTTTGTAGCAGGTTCCTGTCCCCATCTCTATGTTGTATTCCCTGCTCTGTGCCAGTAGCTCTTTAAAATTGTGAGGGTGGTGCTGCCTGTAAGCAAGTACATGCCTGTTACCCAAAGCTTTGGAAAAGGAAGCATTATTGCATAGAATAGGCTGCCAAAGATTGAATATATGTCTTGGTTGGGAGCTGCATGCAATAGTATGAAGCTGAGGGAAAAGGTGGCAGATGACATCCTTGTCCCTGCTAATAAAAAACTCTTGACACCCTGACCCTTTGTCCTCTGGCTCCACTCCTCCACTTGGGAAAAACACATAAATTAGCATTATCTGAACGAACATATAAATGCATATATATTTTTTAAATGTCATGGAAACTTAGTGAAAGAGTAGAAATTCAATTTGCTGTTTTTAATTTTGGGACAGAATGTATCTATCTAGATCAGGGGTTCGCAAACTATGGCCCACGGGCCAGACCCTGCCCAGTGTGGCAAATCATCCGGCCCATGGCAACAATCGCAGAAGCAGATGAATTTATGACAGCCGTAAATGTACCCGTGCCTGGGCCTTCGGCTGCTGCAGTTTATGGCAACATTTACAGCAGAGGAAACCACGGGCCCGGCCCGCTCAGCTGTCTGTGGCATGAAAAAGTTGAGAACCACTGATCTCAATAGTGCTAACATTTAACAACATTTGGGACTGCTTGAGCTGAATTGACTATGAGCCTGGGAAAGGAAATGTTTTGGGTTATAGTCCCCTAGTCCTTCAGCTGGTATGGCCACTATTAGAGGGTTCTGGGAATCATGCTTTAAAAAGTAACTTTTCCAAACTCAAGACAGACTCAAGTGGAGAGATGAGTCTAACAGCATCTGCCAACCTAGCAGACTAAAAGCAAGAAATTGCAAGTAGATAAATAGGGACCACTTCAGTGGGTAAAGATCTTGGAGACATAAAAGGAGTTCATTCAGACGTCCCCTGAGCGAAGTTTATCCAGCAAAAATCCTTTCAACCCTAAATAATTTCTGACACTAAATTATTATTATCTATGTTTCAGAAACAATGTGTGCTCTCTCTACAGTTTAAGACAAGATACCATCAAATACACTTACAACATAAGTGTAAGAATTTACTTGCGCATGTATGTCTCATTTTTTCTCTCTAATAGAAAGTCAAATCCCAGACCCTTACAAGCAAAAATGATAAACAGACACAACAAAAAACAAATGGGTTAACCAGTAAGGCAAAATAAATAAAACAGCACTTAAAATAGCACTATAAAAACAATATCATTGAGCAAAGCCAAACTAAAACATACAGCCACAGAGTGCCTGACCAAAAATAAAAGGCCAGTTGACCTAAAATAGTTATAACAGCTTGTTTTAAAAGCATGCAAACAGGGAAATGTCTCTGAAGAAGAAATTCCATAGGCTAGGCACCACAACTAAAGAGCCCTTTCATTCTGGATATATTTCTGTTGGTGAAGGAAGAGGGAAAAGAGCTTCATTCCCATGTAGAAGCCATAGATACTGATAACTCACATTGGTAATGGCTATATACCCTTCTTTACATAAGAACATAAGAACAGCCTTGCTGGAACAGGCCACAGCCCATCCAGTCCAGCATTCTGTCTCACACAGTGGCTCACCATTTCCTTCAGGGTATTCACAAGGAGATGCCTTCACCTGCTTAGGATTCCCTGGAAATGGCATTGAGAGATATCCTGCCTATCTCTCCAACCCGGAGGTAATCCTTAAGTATCCATAATTATAGCCATTGATACACTTGTCCTCATGAACTTGTCTAATCCTTTCTTAAAGCTGTCAAGACTGACAGCAGTCACCACTTCTTCTGGCAGGGAGTTCCATAGACCAGTAATTCTCTGGGTGAAAAAGTACTTTCTCTTATTTGTTTGAGAACTAGTACCCAAAAGTATCATGGAGTGTCCCATAGTTCTAGTGTTATGTGATAGGGAAATCAGTTTTTCCTTATCTACTTTG
Source organism: Bradypodion ventrale (assembly GCA_035047345.1). NCBI lineage: Eukaryota > Metazoa > Chordata > Lepidosauria > Squamata > Chamaeleonidae > Bradypodion > Bradypodion ventrale. The sequence continues at coordinate 207,086,082 of JAWDJE010000005.1, forward strand.
TCCACACCGTGCATGATTTTATAAACTTCAATCAGGTCACCTCTTAGACGCCTCTTAGACCTCTTAGACATTCAAGAGTGAAAAGGCCCAACCGTTGCAGCCTCAGATGGTAAGGAAGGTGTTCCAGTCCCCTAATCATTTTGGTTGCCCTCCTCTGCACTTTTTCCAACTCCATAATATCCTTCTGGAGGTATGGCGACCAGAACTGTACACAGTATTCCAGATGGGGCCTCACCATAGATTTATAAAGAGGCAAAATGACACTTGCTGACTTATTTTCTATACCCTTCCTAATGATCCCTAGCATTGAGTTTGCTTTTTTCACTGCTGAGGCACACTGGGTTGACACCTTCATTGAGCTGTCCACCAGGACACCAAGGTCTCTTTCCAGGTTTGTCGCAGAGAGTTCAGAACCCATCAGTTTATAAATGTAATTGGGGTTTTTTGCCCCAACATGCATCACTCTGCACTTACTAATGTTGAAGCTCATTTGCCACTGTTTTGCCCACTCCCCCAGTGTCAAGAGATCCCTCTGGAGCTCCTCACAATCTCTCACAGTTTTCACTACCCTGTATAATTTAGTGTCGTCAGCAAATTTGGCTACCTTGCTATTTACTCCTACCTCTAGATCATTTATGAAGAGGTTGAAAAGCAGGGGTCCCAGTACTGAACCTTGGGGGACCCCACTCTTTACTTCCCTCCACTTGGAGAAGTGTCCATTTAGTGCTACCCTCTGTTTCCTGTCCCTTAGCCGGTTGCTGATCCAGGATAAGCCCTGTCCCTTTATTCCATGACTGGTAAGTTTATTCAAGAGCCTTTGGTGTGGGACCTTGTCAAAAGCCTTCTGAAAGTCCAGATAAACAATGTCAACTGGATCCCCCCTATCCACATGCTTGTTGACACCCTCAAAAAATTCCAACATATTAGTGAGGCATGATTTGCCCTTGTAAAAGCCATGTTGGCTCTCCTTTAGCAGCACCTTCTCTTCTATGTGCCTATTAATTCTATCTTTTAGGATGGTTTCCTAAAAGACACATGGGACACATATCAAACTGACAGGTCGGTAATTTCCTGGATCACCCCTGGATCCTTTTTTGAAAATTGGTGTTACATTCGCTACCTTCCAGTCATCAGGCACAAAGCCTGATTTGAGGGAAATATTATATATTTTGGCTAGGAGATCAGCAATTTCATCTTTAAGTTCCCTGAGAACTCGTGGATGGATGCCATGGGTTATAGCAATTATCTTTGTTATAGCTAGGGCCATGATGGTGAACATTGGCACTCCAGGTGTTCTTGGACTTCAGTTCCCTGGAGCCCAAGTCAGCACTCCTGCTGATCAGGGTTTCTGGGAATTGAAGTTCAAGAACAGCTAGAGTGCCAAGGTTCGCCAACACTGAGCTAGGGTATGGGGAAGTTACTACAGGTCTCAAATCATGCACTGTGGCCACACTGACTATGGGAGTGAACTTGTTTTGAAAGCAAGAGAAAAAGAAGAAAAGGTATGGAACCAACATGTTCGCCTACAAATAAGGGCTTGCATCCAAATGATGTCTTTATTTCAGTGGTTGAAAAAATGAGGCAGATGGCTTGGGGTAAAGCTTCCAAGGTAGCATTCACCCACTCTCAATATGCTTCAAAAGAAGGATGGTTCACTGTAGAAGCAGCAGTAGAACCTCCATCCAAAACTGCAAGGTGGGATATCCCTATCAATCATGAGTTGCCTATATCCCAGAGGGTTGGAGGATTCTTCTCACCAGTACAGGTGGTGATGCAGGGAGAGTCTGCAGAATGGGTTGAGAAGAACAAAAAAAAAAGGAAATTTGAGACCTGGATAAAAAAATGGATTAAAAAAAATTCCAAGAAGGCACACTGACACATACTGACTGTCAAAGATAACCCAAAGAATCTTGCCTTCCTGAAAATTCAAGGGGGTAAAGGCAACAAAAAAAGATGGAGGCACCCTAGACAGCATGTAGGCAGTAATTCAAGATGGAGGGCACTAGGAGCTCAGCACTCAATAATCCTGATCCAGTTGGAATAGTCTGGCAAATTCCTCATCCTACTGGCCTATAGGTTTTTTTTTTTCAGCCAACCATTCCTACTTTTTCCTTCACTTTTTCCCATCTAATTATGATCTGCTGAAACAAATTTTATTTATTTATTTATTTGATTTCTATACTCCCCATCTGGGTGTTATCTCACTCTGGGCAGTGAACAAACAGAAAATAAATAACAACAATACCCACAACAAATCAAAACCCACCACCAACAAATATGTCATAGACTAAACTAGAATAAACTAAAATAAACTAAACAAAAAATAATTGGCATCAGAGGACATCAGGACTAAACCTAACTGGCTAATTTATCGATAGGGGAACAAAGCCCTGAAAAGACTCCTAGAAAAAGAGTGTTTTTAATTGTTTTTTAAAGGTAGCCAGTGATGGGGCTTTCTTTAACTGTCATACATCCTCTTTCTGGGGGGGGGGGGAGGCGGGGACTCAGGTTTTCTTGGGGACCTGGTTGTTGCCAGGCTGCAGCTGCAAACAGGAAGGGAAGCCCAGAAGCAATCTCTATCATTATAGCAGCTCCTATTTGGCATCTCTGCCATGTCCCATTGGCCAATGGTGGCAGTGGGGAAATTTAACAGTGGAAACATGCAGCAAACAGACCTGAGGACTGCATATGTCTGTTCAGTTTACTCATGCAGGATTTAAAGGGCAGAGCTGAAGACTCTTAAGGTCAGTTGCTGGCTTGGGATCTTACCTAACTTCCCTCCCCTATTTAAACTGGTAATGGTTGGTTTATGTCCATTATGTCCATTAACTCTGACATAAGGAGTGGCAATACACAAAAACCTGTTTCAAACCACTTTAATTTGCCTGGAAACTCGGCCATGGACTTGAGGGTTGATGTTCTAGAGCAGAGGATTTACAAAACTAGAATCCAGAGAGAGACAGCGGAGATAAAGTACTGTACATGCATATGCTGGACACACATTTCAGAATTTTGAATATCAGTCAGGGATTTCTTGGACATTATCAAATTTGATGCACCACAACTAACAGGTTGTTACATGCTGCAGTTTTGCCTGGGTCACTCAAACAATTGTCAATAGATGCTAACTCATTGGCAAATGTGTAATGCCACAATATTTGTTGCATCTACCCTTTGGATGTGGTGCATCAGCTTGGAAGAGAAGTTTGTTTTGCAATCATTTGCAATAGGGGGACCAAGCTTTGCAGCAGTATATAAATCTATTAAATTAAATTAATTAAATTAAAATAATAACAGGAGATTTTGTTAGTTAAAAAGTTACAATGTTACTATTCTGTTAGGCTGGCCAATTACTGTGTGCCTGTGTACCTGATGTGTGCATAAATTGGTGGCATGATGCCACACTCTTAGGTCTGATGAAGTGGATTTGGTCCACGAAAGCTCACAGTTAAATACAGGAGTTAGTCTTTAAGGTGCCAGAACATTTTCTGTCTCTCTCTTTTTTTCTTTTCTTTTTTTGCTGTTCTGTTTTATGTACTCTCAGATATGCGTTCACAGACTAACATGGCTACCACTCCAAACGTTTCACTTATATAATCTTGGTTTTGACTGAAGCTACCAGGCCTATTAGATAGACATTTTATAAGTTTTTTTAAGTTATTGGGGTAATTTGAACTTGCAGTGGCCATTTGGGTGGGTATGATTTTTTTTACCGACTTGTATTTGTTGCATTTTTGGTTTTTGTATTTATTGTATAGTTGTATTTGATATTTTTTAATATTTAGTAATTATTAGGGTTTGGTACACTATTCTTGGTTTATGTAATGATGTAATCTACCCATAATAGTAGTGTAAATTGCAGTAATTGTGCCAGGAAATAAAGCAAACAGGGGTTGGATCCAAATGGTATGAGAACAACGGGCAGGGGCCTGCTTGTCATAGATTGAGGGTGGGGGTGGAGGCTTAATTTGACTTATCTTGGAGGCCCAGTGGTATGCCCCTAACCTCCAGCTTTAGGGAGCCATGGAGTGGCATATGCTTATATTGGTCTCCAGGAAACTGCCCTGGCTGGTGGAAGTTCATCAGCTCATGAAGGAATCAATGGTTGGCATCCTGGATCAGTCAGGTCATACCATGGAATGAATCTAATTCCCAGTGCCAGACTAAGGGCTGCTACTGTAACCAATAGAATTGTGGCCTTTTTTCATTGTGCATTGTATGCTGGGTTTTTATATATAGGTTAGAAAGCCTGCAGCTTGTCAGCACTAGACCAACAATCGTTTCCACATATTCCATCTGGATTTTCCCCAGCCAACGTTGAACTGATATGAAGCATCATTGTGGAAGAACACAAAGATGCTCTTATACAACTAGCTTTTTTCCCATTAAGTGAAACTCTAGTTGGAGTATCTGTGTGAATTGTGCTCACAGTGTGCATATTTATGTCAAAATACTTTGTGGCTGACAAGGAAAGATTAGGCTTTTTGACCACATGCCCACATGATGATTAATTCATCATTTTAATTATAGACCCTTTCTGCAGATAAAAAGCATCACTGAGTGACACAATTGTGGTGACAATGACAAGAGCAAATCTCTCTTCTAATTTAAACATATGACGCAAGTGCTTCATTGAGCGTGCTCATATTGTCTTCCCTTGTTCTATGTGTGCCAAAATCACATTCTCAGCATGAAATGGGTAACAAGCAGGACAAATGACAGGCTAGGAGGGGGTAGCTAAGCAGAGAAACTTCATCTAGTCAATTAAACATAAGCAGAAAAAATGAATTATCATCACAGAAGTGTGCCTGAGTATTAATATATAAAACAGATAGATAATTCCAAGGAGGAATAAGGAAGAAGCTTTACACTTAAACTGTTTTCAGATGCCCAAACTCCAAGCATAATTTCCAAGAAATCCTGTATATGGAAAAATAAGTGTGTGCCAATAAAAAGCTTTTCTGTTGTTGTTTCAGATATTCCCCTTCTCTGCAACTAATCTGTTTTCCTCCGCAAATCCCCTTCTCTGTGTGTTATATGATCAAGGAAATATCCAACAAAGACAGAAAGACAGAAATGTTATGGGATTCGTTTGGATGAGCATTAAAATTGATAGACATCATTCCGGGTCCCCTCCCACACCATAGTTGTTAGCACTCGTTGTAACAACATAAGTAGATTTCTAAGAAGAGGAAAATGCCTTGTACGAGATCAAACTACTTGTCTATCAGGTATTGCTCAGCTAGATGGAACAGTTGTACCTGGGGTTTCAGTTATTGCCATTTCCATTATTTGTTGCCTGAAAATGTAGCACAATTGAAGCTATGTCATCATTCAGTTTTGGAACATAATTAGGTTCATGTCTGGTTATATATTGGATGGGAGCCCACCAAGTAAATCCAGGGATCTTCAAGTGATGGTAGAAAAGATCCCCACCTGAACCTTTGGAAAGCTAATGCTAATCTTTGTCTACAATACAGTACTGTTAAATGGACCCATGGTTTGACTCACTATAAATCAGCTTCCCATGTGCCAATGGACTTGATATTTCCTGCTGGAGATGACAGGGCCTATACCTGTATGTTTCAGCAATAAAAGTAATTGCACTAACATTGACTGCAATCCAGTAGTAAGCCTGCAGTAAACTAGAGCAGGCCCACTGAATTAATGGAACTAGTGTAGGAACTGACTCACTAAATCCGCCCCACTGATTCAATGAGCCTGCTCTAGTTGCAACATACTACTGGATTTCGACCACTGTCACATAGTTTAATAACTTGCATTATAGTAGGCCCTTTGAATCCATGTTGATTGGTGAATTCTCATCTCTACATTCCTGTGATAGAGACTGTGGTACTGCATGATGGAGTGAGCTTCTGTCTCTGTTCTAGCTCCTGCCAACCTAGCAGTATGAAAGCAAGAAATTGCTAGTAGATAAATAGGTACCACTTTGATAGGAAGATAAACAGCATTCCACGCACTCCAGTATTGAGGCATGCCTGCCACGTGTCCACAGAAATGTCTGCAGATGCAGACAGTGTTGGCTCTTTGGCTATAAACAGAGACAAGCACTGAACTCTAGAGTCGGATGCAACTGGGTTTCGAACAAGGGCAACCTTTACCTTTACCTAAGTTCCATTGATTCAAACAGGCTTACACTTTTAACTCTATCCAAGACCTGAAAGTTACAATTCTGGAACAGAGAAATTACAAGACTATGTTCCAAAGAGAGACAGCAGAAATCAAATATGTCCATCTGTTGGACACCCATCACAGAGGTTTAAATATTAGCCAAGAGTTTCTGGTCATTATCAAATTTGCTATATGCTACTAGATCTATACCTATAAAATGGTGCGTTAACCGTTGGAATGTGACAAAGAATGTTGCACCAGGCCCCACTAGCCCGTAATGGGCCTCCGTTCACTCGCCCGAACCCGGTTCGCAGGTAACTGTCGGGTTGAAATTTCCAGCCGGGGGGCAGGAGCCCCCTGGACGCAAACAAATAAAGGGAACTTCAATTCCCAATGTTCCTTGCGCCGCGCCGCACCAGAGCCAATCAGGTTGAGCGGCGCGACAAAAGAAACATTCGGAAATGCGCCGCGGCCAATCAAAAAAAAGCCACAGGAAAAAACCACTGCAGTAAGCAAACACGTGCAGTCAAAACTACAAGCCCCAGTGTCCTGTGCGCCATTAGCGCGCAAAACGCTGAGGCAGCCGGCACGCGAAAAATAAAAGTAAAAAAACCACCTGCCGCCGCTGCCCTTCTTCCTCACTGGCCAGCCAGCATGGCCTGTGGGGAAAAAAGAAACACACACACACACCCCCGCCGCCGCTTCCCTTCCTTTCGATGGGCCAGCCGCCGCTGCCCTTCTTCCTCACTGGCCAGCCAGCATGGCCCGTGGGGAAAAAAAGAAACCCCCCACTGCTGCTACCCTTCCTTTTGATGGGCCAGCCGGCGCGTGAAAAATAAAAGTAAAAAAAAAAACCACCGCTGCCCTTCTTCCCCACGGACCAGCCAGCATGGCCTGCAGGAAAGAAAGCCACCACCACCCCTGAAAAAGTAAACACAAAAACACAAACCAAAAACAATCAAAAACACTCAAAAATCCAAAAAGGAAACACAAAAACAGCCGCTGGCCCCAGCATGGCCTGTGGGGAAAAAAAAAGAAACCCCCCGCCGCCGCTGCCCTTCCTTCCCACGGGCCAGCCAGCATGGCCCGTGGGAAAGAAAGCCCCCCCCACCATTGCCCTTCCTTCCCACGGGCCAGCCAGCATGGCCCACAGGAAAGAAAGCCACCACCCCCTGAAAAAGTAAACACAAAAACACAAACCAAAAACAATCAAAAACACTCAAAAATCCAAAAAGGAAACACAAAAACAGCCAAAAACAAACAAGAAAAAACACACAGACCCCCCCCCAAAAAAATCCCTCCCACCCACCCACCCACCCACCCCAAAAACCCAGAGAGCTTACCAAAAGACATCTTCTATCCATGAGGACCGGAACTCAAATGAGAAAATAAAGAAAAAACTTACCGGAAGCGACACCCAGAGGACAGAAGAGAGGAAGAAAAGCTCACCACCCCCACCCAGAGGCCAAAAGAGAAAAAACATTCAAAAATATTGAAACTAATAAGATTAATTCCAAAATTAATCAAATAAGTTATAAAAACATTCAAAAATAATCACACTAATCTCAAAAAATACCAAAAAAACCCCAGAAATCACTTTTCACTCAACAAAACCAAAACAAAAAATAAAAAATGCGTAAATATAAAGATTTAAAAAACCAAAATTAAATTTTAAACTAAATAAAATTAAATAAAATAAATTAAAATAAAATAAAATTTGCATAAACATAAAACAAAAACCTTCAAAAACCAATTTAAAGAGCCCGGCACTGAGGAAGCCGGCACACAAAAAAACAAACAAAAACAACAACACTGGGAGTGCAAGTCCGCCGCAGGCGGACGCAGCGCCTCAAAGCCACAAAATCACAAAACATTACAACACCATTTAAAACAGCCCAGCACCATTGGTTCAAGAAAAAAACCGAAACCCTTTACTATCCAACACAATTTTTAAAAGCCCAGCACCGCCGGGCAAAATATGCTAGTATTGTATATTCACTAACCTTCCTGCAAATTCCCTTTTACAGCATGAACGCAACAGGATGTGCCCACACAAGTAAGAGGTTAAACCAGTAAAAGGTTAAATTCATTAGCATATGCTTTGCTTGGCAACTTCACACTTTTAAGATTGAAAGGGAGACATTTAAAACTAATCTGAATAATCATTTGTTACTGCTAGCTGTAGGAAGCTGTATTGATATGCATGCTTGTCTGTCATTTTGCTGATTACTCTTTACTGCATTTGCTTTGTGATCCATTTGCCTTGTGACACCTTGACCCTGCATCTTATGTATATAAACCATACCTGGAAGTTTTACTCCTTTGTCTGAAAAAATGGACTTGATCCACGAAAGCTCACAGTAAAAATATAGCAGTTAGTCTTTAAAGTGCTGCAGTGTTTCTGTTTTTATTTTCTGATATACTTTTAACATAGTAAGTCATAGTTTTTGCTCATTTGATCAATGAAAAATACAGAGGACTTGACTTTCTAAATCCTCATTGACTCAATGAACCTACTCTAGTATAATTTACTTTACTAAGCAATAGGATTTTGGCCACCAAGTCTAATCACACATTCCAGGATGAGATTACTTACTCTAAATGCCTTTCTGTTAAGCTGTGTTTTAAAAAGGTTTGAATTCTTAGACAGAGGTGATCAGTTTCTGGTGAACTGGAGGCCACCAAGGGTGTACAATCAATCCAGAAGAATCTCCCTCAATGCTGCCAAATGTCCTGCTGTTTTGTAGCGATGGAGGAATTTTGCCATGAAACCATGGATACAATGAACATGTAAATTGTATTTTAAACCAAATCACAACATGTAAATTGTATTTTAAACCAAATCACAGTTCTGAGAGCATTGTTTACCTTAAAAGGCAAGAAACACACACCTCACACACTAGGTTTTAAAACACAAATGCAACTCCCTCTGCTCCCCAGCTACTGTAGCACCAAAATTTAATAACATGGAAGAAAATTCAGCATTGGTGAAGGCTGCATGCAACCCATGGGTACTATGTTGCTCACCCCTGCCCCAATATGAGCTCCACAAAATTTACTTGGTTCATATCTTCCCTTTTCTTCAATGAATAAATAGGTTAGAATGCCTGTGGCTTGTCAGCACTAGACCACTCTGCTAGCCCTCTCTCCCACTGTTATCTGACTTTGTGAGGTAGGCCATGCTGAAATGGTCATACAGTGAGCTTCAGGGCCAAATAGGGATTGTAAGTCAGGTCTCCTGCCTTTGACCTATCACTCCAATCACTTCATCACACTAGTACAGAAGACCAGTGTCACACATGAATTGAACATGAAGTAATTGCTACTTGTGAGCTAAAGACTTGGTCCTTTTTGTGGAACCATCCCAACCCAGTTTGCTGCTAAACCTTGTTGTTCAGTCGCACAGTCGAGTGTGACTCTTTGTGACCCCATGGGCAATTGTACGCCAGGCACCCCTATCCTCCACCATCCTCCTCAACCCGCCCAGGTCTGTGCCCATTGCGTCAACAGTACCATCTAGTCATCTCATTCTCTGCTGCCCCCTTCTTCTTCTGCCCTCAACCTTTCCCAGCATCAAGGCCTTCTCAAGTGAATCCTATCTTCTCATTTGATGTCCAAAGTACCTTAGCTTCATCTTTAATATTTGATCTTCCAAGGAGCAATTGGGGTTGATTTCTTTTAAGATTGACCTATTCATTCTCCTTCCCGTCCAGGCGTAGAAACTGGCAAACCACACCACGAATTTTGCCAAGAAAACTCCATGGACAGAACATGAACAAAAGGCTAAACCTTATGTGCCACAATTGATTGGCATAGAATTTGCTAGTTAGGAAGACGGTATAGACAAGAGCCATGTTCTAGCAGCCATCCACTGCAGCATAGCAAATGACCCTCCTGAATGGTGTGGGCTATCTTCCCTGAAAGTGATACACTATTTAATTTTAGTACACAGATAAAGCCTTTCAAGCCTGACTGAACATTCATGCTATCTGCATAAAGGAGAGCCTGGGGAGTATGAAACTACTAATGGCTAACTCTATCCTCTGAAGCCTCTTGGGGAATTTCCTGGGATGATAGTGATGTGTGATAGGTCAAGTTAATGTACTCCAAATAAAAAGGGAGAAGAGTGTAGGTTCTCTTGCACACTGGAGAAAAAAGAAAGTGTGATAGAGAAACAGCGTAGAAACAGAATTTGCCTGGTTTTCAGAAAATGAAGGAGAAAATAACGCTGTCAAAAAACTGTGCTTGATTTAATGCTTTCATTACTTGTGAGAAAAGAAAATCCCATTGAAATTAGCTACTAAACAAAGGGGAATAACAAAGGGCTATTAGAGTATATAAATGCTTTTTGCAAACCTCAGCTTCAGAGGAGTGGAGAGAGCAATAAGTTTGGGGAAAGTATGCTTCTCTGGAGATTTAGAGCTAAATGAGTTATCATAAGAAAATAGGTACTATGTTCTGTACATTTAAAACATCTTCACTTATTCTTACACATTGTAATAAAAAATAATGGCCGGAATCTTTTTGCTTAGTGCAGTAAGTTACAATTGCGATAGGCACACTAAAATAATGGAACTTATGGAGTAACTGACTCATTAAGTCCCTACTGGTTCAATGGAACAATTCCAGTTGTCACATACTACACTATGCAACATAATTCCATACAGTAAGGTCAATTCTGACTTATCTAAACCCTTTCAAGAGTTTTCTTCACATAGATTACCCAGAATTCGTTTCTCATTGCAGGCGCACCCCCCAATAAAGGACTCAGACACTGATGAAAGTGGATAACGGCATTGGGCCACATTTATTGATTCATGCCCTAGTCCGAATTATAAATTTCTATTGGTAATTGACCAATTATAATTCTTAAGGCAAGCAGGCCGAAGTAACACTGGTAAGGTACCACCCAAAATTACCAACGGCAATTGTTACAATGTATCTATTTGTATCAATTTGTTTGTTGACAACAAACAAATTGTTGACCGTAGTCAATATCTAACTAATGACCCCACCCTCTGACGCGTATCCGTGAAATCACGGGGTGATGCATGCTGTCTAGCTGTAGCCATCACCCCGTCGCCTGGTTCGTCGTTGACCGGACAACGTTTAACCAACTTATGCCTGTCTAGTGTTGTCCAGTCAATTGCGAACCTGCCGGATACCTGTGGGTCATAAATGTTTACCTTACCAGTGCTACCCGCCCATGTGACCAAAGTCAACAGCAGCAACAGAAACCCCTATATCAAACCATAGCAACAGTGTGGGATGGGCGAAAAAACCAGGACCCGAGAGCCAATTGTGGGTCCCAGCCAAAAATTCCCACCCAGCCCCGAAGCGACCAAAATATCACACTGTTAACTAGGGAGGGGGTGGAGGGGAAAAAACTTCTCCGCTCCACCGCTTCGCAAAATGGCAGTGCAGCTGCTTCGTGGCCACCCCTTTTATAAGGGAGCTGGCCACGCACCCTAACTACCCGGATGCCTTTGTCCGGTGGGGGGGCCCCGCAAAGAGCGCGGCGGCCATTTTGGTGCCGCGCTTGCATTGCAGGCGCACCCCCCAATAAAGGACTCAGACACTGATGAAAGTGGATAACGGCATTGGGCCACATTTATTGATTCATGCCCTAGTCCGAATTATAAATTTCTATTGGTAATTGACCAATTATAATTCTTAAGGCAAGCAGGCCGAAGTAACACTGGTAAGGTACCACCCAAAATTGTCAACGGCAATTGTTACAATGTATTTATTTGTATCAATTTGTTTGTTGACAACAAACAAATTGTTGACCGTAGTCAATATCTAACTAATGACCCCACCTTCTGACGCGTATCCGTAAAATCACGGGGTGATGCATGCTGTCTAGCTGTAGCCATCACCCCGTCGCCTGGTTCGTCGTTGACCGGACAACGTTTAACCAACTTATGCCTGTCTAGTGTTGTCCAGTCAATTGCGAACCTGCCGGATACCTGTGGGTCATAAATGTTTACCTTACCAGTGCTACCCGCCACACGGGGAGGCTTCCCAAAAGGCTCACCGCCCCCCCCCCAAGACCGTCACCAGTCCACTAACAAGAGGTCCATACCTCCCTGCGACAGATGGGCCCCATCCCCTGAGTAAAGCTCGTAATTTTGCAGACTGATGGCGGGGAGGCGAATGATGCGTCCCCCACCCTTGTCGAAAAGGAACCGGGCAATAGCCCCGTTCACGGAGCGTCGGCTCGGTCAAGAGCCTCAAGGCCGAATGCTCCCCTGTAAGCGTACCGCGGTATCGTGTCTGACCAATTGAGGGTTGTGGCAGGCCACAGATAATGTGAGTAGGGCAGGTCACTGCAAATCGCAAGCTTCCGCGTTAGGCCAGTGACCTGTCCCAAGCCATTGCCCCCAAGGTACATAACCAGGACATCAGGCGAGTCAGCATCCCTGATGTATAAAAGGAATGGCAACAGTTCCCGCCATAACATGCCGCGCTTACCATACCACCTGAGACGTGCGGATGCACCCAGTCCCAGTCGGGGTCCCCACTCTGTCGCGGCAGCGTAACACGCTGCCCTGTGCAGCGTAACGCGCTGCCCTGTGCAGCGTAACGCGCTGCCCTGTGCACGTGGCTATGGCCCACCAGCCATACTGTCACCGGTGTAATACGACACCCAGGGTCTGTCAAGGAAAAAAAAGGGGGGGGGAGAAACAGTGCAGTGACTAAACTGGTACTCACGGCTGAAGAGGGCGAACACAAAACTGAAAACATTGTGGTCCCCACCCTCCCATGCGGCATATTTCATCCCCGGAGTACCCAAAAACAGCTGCAGTAGAAGCCGCCCCCATCCTGAATGAATGGGTGCCGCAACGAGCCCCAGGGAGGCCAACACTGGCTAGTGCCTTCCCGGCACCCTCCAAAATTGAAATTTAGTAAGGGGAGACCCACCTTGGTGACAGAAAAAACAGTCCATGGTGCGTGCCACGCAGTGCAAGGAAATCCTGTAGGGCACCAACCAGACAGATGTCTGCCAAAGAACATCGTAGCAGTCTTACTCCACTGCCTACGCCGTGCTGATCCGTTTTAGAGGAGCGTATCCTCAACTGAGCCCAATCATTGGCCACATAGACATCTTCGAGTTCCAGTGCCCTACGACTCGCATCCACCTTAGACAGCATCACAAGCTCGCTGATGCGGAGCGCTCCAAAAAAGGCTACCGTTGTAGCCGCATGAAACAGGGCTGCCTCATACCTATCAAAACATAGGTCATGCCAGCCCCGAGCTAGTTGGGTAAGAACCCCTGGGGAAATTGGGTGGCGGTCGTCCAGGCTACGCCCACGCTCCCGCACCCACCCCTCCAAAACGTGTCTCACAGGAAAGCCAGCGGTATTGTCCGCATGACCGCCTACTTTGGCCATGAAAGCCAGCGCTGACAGCCTGGATGCTATGGTACGAGGCGCGAGGCCCTGGGCATGTGGGTGAACCATAAATCGAAGGATGTGGGCCACTGGGATCGGCCAGGTGTCTGGCAGCCGGAATTGGGCACAGAATGCTCGGAAAGAATTGAATGCGTGGTGATACGCCTTACGCGTGCGTGGCGCTAGCGACATGCCGATCGCCCGGTCACCTCTCCCTGCCAATGGTCCATATCCTGTCCGGGAGTGGCGAGGGAAATTCCTCCGCATCCGGAGCCAAGGCGCGGAACCGGGAGATCTGCAGGCGGGACAAAGCGTCAGCGATATCATTATTGACACCCGGGACATGCCTGGCCCTGAACAGCACATTGAGGCGCAGGCAGCGCAATATAAACTGGCGCACCAGATCCATGACCCTGGGTGATTTAGAGGTTTGTGAGTTGACAATGTGGACAACGGCCGCATTGTCACACCAGAAATGAACAACCGAGTTGGCCCACTCCTCACCCCATAGCATCAAGGCCCCCAGAATGGGAAAAAATTCCAGATAAGTAAGATCACGCAGGCGACCCGTGCCAGACCAGGCTGGTGGCCACCCACCATAGGCCCACTTCCCATTGAATTACATCCCGTAACCCAGGGATCCCGAGGCATCGGACTGTATCTGGAAACGAGGGGAAGCCAGAAGGTCAGACCTCCAAAATGACACCCCATTGAACTCCCTCAGAAACTGGAGCCAGATAAGCATATCTGCCTTAATACCCTGGGTCAGTCTCACCCTATGGTGGGGCCTGGATAAGCCTGTCATGGTGTCGCACAAGCGCCAAGCAAATGCCCTGCCCGGTGCGACCACCCTGCAAGCGAAATTGAGGTGACCATGTAGCACCTGCAGTTCCCGCAGTGATGCCTTGCGTTTACCAAGCAAGTCCGAGATAAGGGCCACTATCCTTGACACCTTATCCCCTGACAACCTAGAAGCCTGCGCTACCGTGTCAATCTCCACCCCCAGGAACACTAACTGGGTAGATGGGCCCTCGGTCTTTTCGGGCGCTAAAGGGACACCAAGTTCCTCCATTAGCGTCTGAAATGTGTTGAGGAGACGTGTGCACGTGTCCCAGCCCCGTTCACCCCCGAATAAAAATCATCCAGGTAATGGGCTACAGACCGGGACCCTGACCTGCGGACAAAAGCCCACTCCAGGAAGGTGCTGAAACGCTCGAATGCCGAGCATGATATGGAACAGCCAAAAGGCATGGCCTGACACCTTAAGGTTGGGGAACGGGGGTGCAGGGAAAGGGCCAGCGACCCTGCCCGCATGAACCTCCTTGTAAATGCTGGCAGCAGCCACCTCCTCCCTCCCCCTAAGGGACAACAGGTTGGGAGCATCCTGAGGGGACCTATCACCCACGAAAGGAATATGGAACCCCAGTCGAAAACCCTGGAGCAGGTAAACCGCATCCTCCTCCTTCGGGTACAATGCGAGCCAATGCTCCAACATGTCCACATTAATTGGGGAGGGGGCCATTCGGTGAACCAGCTCCCTCTGCGGCAGTCTTGCCAGCCCCTTGTCCGCCCCTCCCTCTGCCCCGCATCCTTCCAGGCCTGGGACAGGCGGAGGCCGCATGGGGGCCAGCACAAGAGGGACACTCATGCCTGTACCGGCAATTCTTCCTATTGCAGGAACCATTGGACGAGAAAGTCCAGCACAGAAGGCGGGCTGGAACCCCCTGCCCCGCCACCTGGCGGGGTGTCTGTGCAGGGGCTGCTCGCTGGACCGCATGTCCACAATGGTATCTCTCCCCAGGCGCAGGGCGCGTGGGCGTCATATACAGAAGCCACAGCTTCTGGCAGGGCTCATCCCACCTCATCTCGGGGTGCAGGGGAATCCGCATACGGAATTCCTCATCGTAAGCCAACCACGACGGGCCCGGGAAGTCGACCATTGCCCGGTAAATGTTGTCCAAATACTGGACCATCGGAATTGCCAAATCCGGCCGGGTCCTGAGGTAGACCGCCATGTATATGAGGTACGCTGGCAACCAGTTGGCCCACGTACTCGGCGGCTTACGACGACGTGCCTGCTCCTTATCCTTCTCATCTTGCCCCTCCCTCTCCTCTTTGGTGGGTTCTCTGTTAAGGAGGGAGAAGATGTCCACATACTCCCCACGCCAGATCTTCTCTTTGGTGGTTTGTGCCAAATGGTCCCCCAGGGGCAATGAATACCCCGCAGTCGGCCCCAGGGTGGTTAACCCTGGCCAGCGACGCCTCGAGGGCCGCAACGCGGGCCAGAAGGGCCTCCACGCTGACGTAGCCCCCCAAGCCAAGAGGGGGCAAAGGGCCGGCCAGCCCGCTAACTGCAGGTGCGGGTCCAGGTCCCTGGACCCCGGGGCCCATATAGGGCCAAGATCCCAGGCCCGGCCCCAGGGCCGGGGGAGCACCCTGCCAGGGGAGGGAACCCAACCACCCGTGGCTGAAGCCCCCCGCAGGCAGCTGCACACCAACGGAGGAAGGCCCCGCAGAATGGGCCACGCCAGAGGCAGTGGCCACTGCTCGAGGGCCGAGGGCCGCGGCCCCAACCGGGCCGGTATGCGGACCTCCAGCCTCCGGCCAAGGGGGAATCAACCCCATCCCACCGGTCCCAGTGGGCTCAGGCAAAGGAGGCTGCTGTGGAGGCGCGGCCGCGGTCCTCCGACCCGGCTGGCGCCTCCGCACAGAACGAGCCGCATTCGCAGTCGCCTTCTTCTTTGAGGGCATCGCAGCTAACTGATGGGAAGCCGAAAAAGAAAATCAGCAGCCAAGAGGCTTCCCGGTGAAAGGCACGAGCGACGGAGGTAAGAGGGAAAAAACTTCTCCGCTCCGTCGCTTCGCAAAATGGCAGCGCGGCTGCCTCGTGGCCACCCCTTTTATAAGGGAGCTGGCCACGCCCCCTAACTACCCGGATGCCTTCGTCCGGGGGGGGGGCGCAAAGAGCGCGGCGGCCATTTTGGCGCCGCGCTTGCATTCTCTTCTTTTTGGCATTCTGGGGCTGTGCAGCTTGCTGAAGTATTCAGTTAAATCATTTTTGCTTTGAACAGATGAAGTACAAGACTTGATTTCACAGCAAATAAGTTTCTAGGGTACACAGAAAGAGCCTCCTCGAAGATTGTGGTATTTTTGAACCACAATCAGGCATACCCTGGTAACTGCAACCTTGTGTTGCTGGCTAATCTTTCTCACACTAAGTCAGACAGAAGGAACTGCAGAATTAACTGTGGCTTCATTTTGGCAGTTTCATGTCTGGAAGAAGCAAATAAGTTTATTATCCCAGGGTTCATCTAGATGGCACGTTTGTTCCTCCCCACTTTGTAAGCTAAAAGTGAAGAGATTGTTTTAAACTCTTTAAAATGATCCATTCTGTTGATTTCTCTCCCCCACCTCCCTTTGTCTTGGTAGACCAACCCTAAATTCAAAACTTCCAGTAACAGCTGACTTCCATTGCTAATTCACCTAAGTCAGCTGTCTTCAGAAACAAGTATTGTTTTAAAATCTAGAGAAAGGGTTCCCAACATAAGGCCTGTGGGCCAGATCTGGCCCAGGGCACCATTTCATGTGGTCCTCCACCCCTCTAAGGGCATTTGAGAAACAAAATGGCTGTTGGGAGAAACAAAATGGCTGTTGAAGCTGTTGGAACAAAATGGCCACCCCCATTTTGCAGGCAGGGTAAAATGGCCAAATGGCCCTTCAAGCTGACTGAGAGAGGGTGACCCAGCCCCCGGCTTGAAAAGGTTGGGAACCCCTGATCTAAAGCAAATCCTAAAATTGATCTTCTTTGCTAGAATTTTGTGGTGAATGGGTGGATATGGCTTTGTTTAAGTGGAAAGGTATTAAGCTGAAAGCTTCCAATACAGCAGACACCCACTGTATCTTCTTCTTCTGCCATATCTGTATCCGAATATTGGTCATCATCATGGTGATCAGCCAATAAGACTGTCCTGAAAATATAATGCAGTGGTCTTTCATCTACCTTCTGCATCACAGCATGACACCTGTACCACTGATCCAGTTCATCAGTAACTTTCTGGTCCTGAGCCCTTTTGGCATGCAAAGTCCTCCTCAGCCCCAGGCCAATATTGATGAAGCTGCTGCCCTCCATCAAGATGGATTCATGTGGGATTTAATCCATTTTGGGGATTATCACCCTACCCTGTGGACTTTGGCACCCAAGGCCATAGTCCTCAGGATTGTCAGGTTAGTTAGCCACCACCTGACGATTGACATTGAGTCACTGACAGTATGGTCTACTCTATTACTGTAGCAGGATAACCTGGCCAGACTGGACCTGCTGTATATCCATTATAAATATTAGCTCTTTTTACAATTAATTCCCTTTTTAAATCTTTCAAAAAAAAATTTTTTTTCAAAAATATCTTTCACTGCTTTCAGAACAATCTTCTCTGCTAAATGTTTTAATTTGCTGTTTGTTTAAGAGTGGAAAAGATTGAACTGAAATTTTCTCTTTGCAGAAGCTCTTGCTGCTTCAATCTGTGAAGAATGAAACAAACAAACAAAAACCACCTACAGAAGATTATTTGAAAAGACACAGAAAAACCGGGATTTTGTCACACTTACCACAGCCAAATTTATTGTCACGTTTGTACCATCTGGACTGTGGGGAAAAGACTGGTATCATAGGCACAGAAAGCAGAAAACAAATTTTCCACTGGCATGAGCCTTTTAGTGTATGTTATGCTTACCTGAGATTTATTACAGTTTTTCAAACAACCTTTTTTAGCATTACATGTACATCTACCCAAATAAGGCTGAAATGGGCCATAAAGCCAATTTTAAAAGGTAAGAAAAACCATGCCAGTCTGGCCAGGTTATCTTGCTATGGTAATAGAGTAGACCACGCTGCCAATGACTCAACGCTGATCATCAGGTGGGGGTTAACTAACATGAGAACCCTGAGAACTGACAGTCGAGGGGGGGGTTGAAGTCCACAGGGAAGAGTGGTGGTCCCAAAGTGGATTAAATCCCACTTGATTCCATCTTGAAGGAGGGCAGTTTCATCAATACTTGCCCAGGGCTAAGGAGGACTTTGTGTGCCAAAAGAGCTCAGGATCAGGAAATGACTCACAAAACTAGATCAGTGGTACGGGTATCACCCTGCAATGTGGAATACAAATGGAAGGCTATGGCATTATACAATCCTGTGACTATCGCAAGAGAATCTTCATGGTAAAGTATTGCAAGCTGATATTCTAGAGCCACTCAATGGTTAATAGTCAAACCATTAATAGACATTCCTTTTTATTTTAACTGAATCTAATATTCAAGCAAAAGAAAGCAAACAAATCAGGTCTGTACCCTCCCACCTCTACCACCAACTAGAAAATTGGATCAGGATGAAGGTTTTTAAAAAAGTATTTATAAATGTGAGATTGTTAGCATTACTGGTTAGTGGTTTGTGAGGGCATTCTGACCTGCAGGCATAGGTGAAATACAGTTTTTCTTAAGCAAAGTCCAATATTCTAGTACTTTATCACAGATAAATAAACACTCCTTGTGTTCCCATTCGAAACATCACATTAAATAAATAAGATCTATGACTATCACAAAAGGTAAGAAAAATATTTCTGCCATTAGCAACAGAAGCAAGTCTAAAGGTCAACTGTGAGGCAATTAGAGATTAAAAAGAGCTTATCTGTTCCCTTCCAGGGATAGATTGCCATAGAACAATAGGCAAATTACACAATAGAGAAGCAGAGAATTGAATTTTATAGTTTCTTTACTATGTTCCTTTTCTCAGCTCCATGTGTTCACCAAAAATAAAATACACATCTTCATTCAGTGAAGTAATGGATGGACTTGCTATTAGCAAATTCAGCTGACAGATAATACAAAGACGGTAGATTTAATTGCTGTGTGAGAAAACTTCATAAAAGCTATAACTATGTCCTGCACTTTCAAATACATACCTCTATTAACAATCCAAACAGTACACTTCTTTTCTAGTCTTTAAACAAAAGGGTACCAGTTGTTCTATGCTGTTTCAACACACCCACACAAATCTGGTTCCATTTTGGTCCTGTTGTTTATATAATTTGACAGATACATCAGAAGACCAAGGAAAGTTAATTGGATCACGGATAGAATAAAGTTGGGGACATGAAAGTGGCCACAACTGAGCTAAAGAGAATATGCTTCACCTGTGGAAGATCTCTCTGAAAGACCCAACAGTTGAAAAGTAGAAGGTCTCTTCCAAGCAAACTGACTAGATCAGCCTTTCATCGAGTAAGGGCATCTTCATACAGATTTTGCTAGGTTTGATCCTTGTAAATGTTTCTTCTTGCTAAGTGCATTTTAGTTGGAAGAGCTAAAGATATTACTGATAGGTAGGTCATCTTTTGAAACAACCTGCCATGGGAAATAACCTGGCTGAACTTTGTCTTTTAGAGACATGGATTTTGATCTTGGCCCTAACTACAAAAACTAGCTACACTGAGAAGCATTTTTGAGGGTTTTGCACTAGAAAGGTAAACCTGATGCACCAAGTCTGACGTCAGTGCGACACGCCAGGTTTACCCTTCCAGCACCGTGGATTTTGGAACAGAGAAGGCTCAGAAAATTTCTTCAACATGGCGATCAGTGATGCACTCCAAAAAAATTTACTGCCACCTCTGTTGGCAGGTTCAAATCTGTGGACGGGGCCAAATCTGTGGGCATGGTCAACACAATGGGGTATGGAGGTGGGCATGGCCAGCCAGGTGGGAGTGGCCTGGGGGAATTTCCGCTACCGGTTCTCCTGAACAGGACAGAACCTGCTTCAGTGCATCACTGATGGCAATCCACGTTGCTTAAGGCTTCTGAGGCACTGGGACCAAGCGGAGACTGCTTGAACCAACAGGAGCGAAGCACGATCACCACCACCACCACCACAGTAGATGACGTATTGCTATGTCAGGCGGGGGCGGTCCTGATTAATTAGATGCACGGGCCTAATTGGGCCCACGGGCCATAGTTTGGCCGCCCCGTTCTAGAGCAGTGGTTTTCAATGTGGGGCCGATGCCGCACAGGGGGACTTCAATTCCCAGAAGCCTAAGTCATTACATTGGCTGATCAGTGTTTTGGAGAATTGACTTAGGCTTCTGGGAATGGAAGTCCAAAAACCAAACGTTGGGAAACACTGTTCTAGAGCCAGAATATTATGGAATGCCCCTTTAAACAGCTCAGCTTCTACAAGCTTGTGGAAGACTTGATGTAGTGCAAGTTGCCCAGGCATGATTCATAACCCATTATATATAATATTGGATTTTACTGTATATGTTGTGGTCCGTTTCTTCGTACCTTTCATTTATATGTTTCTTTGTTTCAATATAATATTCTTAGAAATTAGTTTACCAGCTACCCTATAATATATGCTTTCCATCTTAAGGGGACTAAATATATAATTAAAGATACTCACATCCTGTTTTTACTATAACTGTTTCTTCTTTACCTTGGCATTTAATAGTATCCCCACAGCTTATCTGGTCTGGATTTTCTTCTGGTTTATTCTGTGGTTATGAATGCTCACAGTCAACCAGTAATTTGGGTTTACATTATTTTGGTCCAGTGGGTAGAATATTTTCTCCTCTTGCCAACAATATACAACATTGTTACTCTCTTAAATGTGTTATTATCTCAAATGAACTTTATTCCTAGGGGTCAATTTTTTAAACATTTGTTCTCTTAGTTTAAAAGTATGAATAAATCACATGCATGTAAACACACTAAGACATAAACACACATCCTTCTGTTGTTGATTGTTGACTGAAAATAGATTAGCAACTTGCACTGTATCAAATCTCTGCTTCCCAATGCACTTCCAGAATCCAATCTTCCATTTGCTAGTCTATATAGGTCAAGTATTTTTAACCCTGTCCAATCAAATTTGATCATTGTTTCATATATTACAGGAGCGGAAAACTTGTGATCCTCTAGATCAGGGGTTCCCAATGTTTTCCCACCAGGGGCCAGTTCCCACCACCGCCCTTATCTGTGGGGGCTGGAGGCGCAGCTGCATCCACAACTTATGTTTTCATGGTCATTGATGTGATCAGCATCAGGAATCACGCTGTTTTTGCCACCTCATGCACAGCCGCCACCACTTCCAAGGGCAGCAAGAGCCTTTCTGGAGCATGTTTGCTCTGGTTTGTTAATTTTCCAATGCTCTGATGCTGTGCTTTGGCAGCTGGAGAGTGGCGGTGGACAATTTCCTGGTTCCATGCTGGGATCCCAGGCACTGACGTAAGTTCCACCCGGCACCGGAAGTCACCCACCACCACCGTTCTCCAGCTGCCAAAGTGCAGCGGAGAAGGCTTGGAAAATTTCCAAACTGGAGCAAACATGCGCTGGAAAGGCTCCCACCGCCCTGGGAAGCAGCGGAGGCTGCACATGAAGCAGCAAAAACCACATGATTCCTGCCACTGCCGCCACTGCAGTAAGTGATGTTTTTTGACTTCCAGTAGTGGGGGCGAGTCTAGAGGTGCCCAGGTGGCCACCATGGTCCAGATTAATTATATGTGGAGGCCAGATTGGGCCCACAGGCTGGGGGTGGCCACCCCTGCTCTAGATATTACTGAACTCCAATTACCAAGCAAATTCCAGAAGGTGTTATGAAGGCCAAGGCTGAGTTCACAGTCTGGGCCACATACCTTTCTAGGGCACAAGTGACTCGAGTGTGATCCATATTAATGAAAAATAGATATTGCAAACAAAAAAGTGATGAACTTTTGAACCGCAATGAACAAAAATAATCATCTGAGTGTTCTGTCACAGGTCAAGATCCATTTCTGTCATGTAACACAGTGAGTTACATATTCCATCAATTGTCTGAAAAATCAGTCAAGCCACACAACTGAGCAATCAGACATGCACAGCAAGTTACAATGGACACACCCAATGGTGGGCTCCAAAAAATTTACTACCACACTATGGGCGTGGTATGGTGGGTGTGGCCAGGGGGAAAGCCCTGTGTTGCACCCGAATTAGGACTACTTTATTTCAAAACATGGCTGGGTGGAGCCAGCCAGAATTTCTGCTGCCGGTTCTGGCGAACTGGTCTGAACCTGCTGATGCTCACCACTGGACACACCCCAAGACACAGACTTTGTATCAATTCTGTGAGAGATTTGGCAGGAACTTATCTACAATGTGATTACTTGCCTTCCCTTTATTGGGCCTGCCTCCTTTTATTTTCATTTTTTTTTGAGGTTTTGTAACACAGATGACTCTTAACTGTTCTGTGATAAGAAGAAAAAATGACACCTGAATAGCTCCTTCAGAGACTTGGCTTGATAACCTTAAGTACCTTGTTGATTAAATGGTAAATGGTGTCTGATCAAAAGTACTGCATAGGTAATTTCACAGGATAATGCTAAGGTTTAGAAGTAGGGAAGAAATTTGTTTGCTCTTATGCAAACCTGATGAACTTGCACTTTTCAGACCAATCTAAACCATTTCTGTGCCTTGGAAGCTTTTCAGAGGCAGGGCATGCTGGGGCACACTTGTCTTCAAAAGAGGTCAGATGTGTGGCCAGATAATAATAATACAGTAATTTCATATCAGAAATTATTCTGGGTTGAAAGGATTTTTCTGAGAGAAACTCCATTCAGGGGACACCCGGATGATACTCCTTTCATGTCCCCAAGAGCTGGGACAAAGACGGGCACTCAATCCATCATTCAGTACCTAGGTCTCAAACTGCCAACTTGCCAGCCTTCTAGCTAACAAGGTGAGCTTCTTATCCACTGGGCCACCACAGCCCCTTGTGGCCAGATGACACCATGTCATCATCTAGACTGGAGGGATTATAGGTTTTTCTCATCTAGGATGTGAAATCTGCTTTGCTTTTCTACTAGAGGCAAATCCAGTATCCAGAGCCTGGTGCAACAGACAGGTAGTTCAGAATTCTGAGCCCAGAACTTTGTTTTGAGTACCTGGGCTGAAGGGAATTTACAGTAAAACTCCGACTTACAAATGCCCCAAGCTACATAAAATTCGACTTACATAATGATTTTGTGCTAAAAACATGTCCCGAGTTACATAAATTTACATAACATGATTTCCTATGGGTTTGCTTCGAGTTACATAAAATTCATTTTTCATATGGGTTTGCTTCAAGTTATGTAAACATTTATTTCCTTAGGGGTTTGCTTCGATTTACATTAAAAAAATCATTTTTCTTATAGGTTAGCTTTGAGTTACATACAAAAATAATTTTTCATATTGGTTTGCTTCGAGTTACATAAAAACCGATTTAAGCAAAAGCCTACGGATTGGACTTTTTGCATAAGTAGGGGTTTTACTGTAATTCTTCTCACTTAAAAGTCTTTTTCCTGATTATACCAAGCTTTCCTCATTTCAGCATCTCTTAAAGATGTAGACTTTGGTCAACAGATGTTTATACCAAATGAAATGTTAGTTTTCAAGGTACTTTGTTTTTTCCACAGCGCACTCCAGACTACCATAGCTTCCCAAACCTGAAAATTCATTTTAGCAATGAAAATACATTTTAGCAATGTAATTTAAGATTGAAGTAGTGTGGAGTCACTTTGCTGCAGGTATTGTTATTGTTAGGTGATCTACTGCAAATCATCTGGAGAGCTATTAGTATCTCCACATCTACTCTCTGCTCTCCTCTTTTGTAATAAATCAGAAAATATTGCTTCAAGAAAACATGTAAGAATGAAATGAAATAAAATGTTTTATTCTTCAGCCTTCAATGATTAAAATATCCTCTCAGCAATTAAAATCAACTCCCACTAATTAACCCAATTAAATCTTGAAACCCTAATGATTGTACATTTTCAGTAAAAAAAACTATCTTATGAATAAGAGAATATCATGCGCCTCTGATTTAAATGCAAAGCTGAAGGTGTAGTCCGCTAGGTTACTGTTACTTTTGTTAATTCCAATGACTTGCTGTACCTATTCCTTTAAACAACCTATTCCTTTGAATATTAGCCAGGGGTTTCTTTGTCCGGACTCAACATTGGCGACCAAGGTGGCCACTGCCACTTCTTCGTTTGGGGTTTTTGACCTCTCCAAGCCAGAGTCATGACCCATGTACAAGATCCAGTTTGAGAACTTCATCATCGCTAAGGGGCTTAAAGAAGAGAAGCAGAAGGCAACGTTCCTGGCCCATTGCGGGAGCTCGTCGTGCACCTTCTTCTGCCACGAGCTCTGAAAGACACCCCTCCCCTCCCCCCCCCCCCCCCCGGAAAGACATTTTGGACATCCTGCAAAATCACTGCAAGCCAAAGATTTCAATATTTCCTGCAAGAGTGGCCAAGAAACTCCTAATTTCTGACGCTGTCCTCACACTTTATGATCCCCAAAAGCCCCTTATCCTGGTATGTGATGTCTCACTGGTGGGGGTGGGAGCTGTGCTTTGCCACGACATAGGAGGGAGAAAAGAAGCCCCTGTCACTTATTATTCCAGGTCCTTGTCTGCAGCTGAGAAAAATTATGCTCAGTTCGACAGAGAGGCACTGGCAATAATCACTGGTACTAAGAAATTCTGCAATTTCATCTACGGAAGGGCTTTCACGATCGTCACAGATCAAAAGCCATTGCTAGGCATTTTTAAATCCTGTCACAATGCATGCTGTGCTGGGCAATGTTCCTACAGCCATACCAGTTCGACCTACAGCATTGCCCAGGTGCCAGCATCAGCAATGCAGATGCACTGTCCAGATCCCCAGTTGTGATTGTGAGGAAAATTGAAATGGACCATCAGGTCCTCATGTTAGAGATTTTAGATTCCCTACCTGTGTCCACTGCGGACATAGCGGCTGAGAGAAGGAAGGATTCCCTCATGTCGAAGGTCTCCATGTATGTTCAGAAATGGTGGCCATCGCCACCGGTCTCTGAAGAGTTCAAGGTGTTTTACAGCAAACGTAACTAGCTGTCAATTGAAAGAGGGTGGGGGGACAGAGTGGTCATTCCATCAAGTCTAAGGAACAAGGCTCTTCGTACACTACATGTTAGCCACCCGAGGATTGTCCAGTCAAAAGCACTAGCACATAGCTACTTCTGGTGGCCCAGATTAGACCTCAACATTGAGGCATTGGTCAGGTGATGTCGGGAATGTCAAGCCTCCAGGCCGGAGGAAACACATCTTCCCAGTAGAGAGTGAGACACTGCCAGAGGTCCCTGGTCATGAGTCCTCATCGATTTCACTGGTCCCTTCAGAGGAGCCACATTTCTACTTATCGTAGATTCATATTCCAAATGGTTAGAAGTCATCTCTGTATTCAGGACTTCTTCTGCGGTCACAATCCTCAAGCTAAGGAGAGTGTTTTGTACTTTTGGTTTACCCAACATTGTTGTGTCTGATAACACATTGACCTTCATGTCAGCAGAGTTTCAAGATTACCTTTGCCGTAATGGTATCAGGCATATTACTGCCACACCGTTCCACCCTGCGACAAACGGGCAGATTGAAAGACAGGTCCAAACTGTCAAAGACACTTTAAAGCGCATGGGGGCTGGAGACTTAGAATTGCAACTATGCCAGTTCTTACTGTCCCACAGTATCACCCTCCTGGCATCAGTTTTTTCACCATCCGACCTCTTAATGAAAAGGAAGCTATCCATGGTCTTGGACCGCCTGGATCCCCATTGTCTAGAGGACAGGGGTCTCAATATTAACATTGCAAATGCAAAGGGTTTTGCAGTAGGGCAACCGGTCCATTGCCGGAATTACGCACCCGGATCTCCGTGGTTGGGGGGGGGTGAGATCCTAGAGCAAACAGGTCCAGTATCATACAGGGTACAAATGGACAATGGCACAGGGGGGGAGATACGCTGACCAAATTCGGCCACAAGTGTCTGGTCAGAATGCTGAACCAGAGTGAGAGCCACAGGGGGAAGCCACTGCTACCAATGAGCAGGAATTTGAGTTAGAGCTCTTTAGTGAGCCCTCAACACCTGTGCCTCCTTCTCCTGGGTCCCCACTGGAGTTGCCCGAAGCCAACATAGCTCCTGAGGCTACCTCCAGCGAATGACCCACTCCCGAACTGTTAAGAGTTCACACAGAATGGGCACCCAGCCCTGAGGTCCTCAGGCACCCAAAACGGACTTGTGGTCCGCCCAACGTTTTCGGGGTTATGTTCCTTGCTAGGTGGGGAGGAATGTTGTGTATAAGGATTTATTCTGTTCAAATGTAAAACCGCACCAAAACCGGGAACCTGGAAGCGTGCCATTTCTAAAGGTGCCAAATTCAAAGATGTGACAAAGTGGGAAAGACTGAACTTTGTGTGTCCTCCAGAAGCCCATCTGAATGTATCTTGTTTTGTAATGGTCTGCACACTGTATATATTTTGGCAACCCCTGTACATACTCCCCAGTCCGGAACCTGAGCTGAATAAAGATCACTGAGTTTAACCCGATCCTGCTGGTTAGAATACTTCTTTGTCCAGACTCAACAACGTCTCACTCCTCTGTCTGAGAAAGTGGACTTGATTAACGAAAGCTCACATTAAAAATATAGCAGTTAGTCTTTAAAGTGCTGCAGCGTTTTTGTGTTGTTGTTTGTTTGTTTGTTTTGGTTTTTCCTGATATGCTTTGAACAATAGTTTGTTTAGTAGCAAAAGCTACTTCATTGCCTGGCAGAATGTGCATTGGGCAGTATAATTCTGGATATAGCCAGCTGAGTATGTTCTAAGAATAAGAATGAAAGAATCTAGTTTCATGTGTTTCAACATGTAAACACACCGTCACCTAAAGACTGATGAAGCACTAAAAACATGTCAGTTAAACAAACTTACAGAGGTTTTGTTTTCATTCTTTTCCCTATTTCTTAAATATTCTTATAGTAGAATGATCAGCAGTGTTAAATGTAGAGAAGGAGAAGTGCTGCGGTTCAATATTTACCTCCTTAAGCAAACTATGTCAGAATTGACAGGTAGAAAACAGTCTGCTTATGCCCAAGCAAGCTCTGCACTATTTGGAGATAGAAGATTCAGGTCCTCAGCCTCCTTCCAGCTACTCACCTATAATAGGTAGCAGCTTATGGACCAAGAAGGAGGAGCACTTCAGCCCAATATTGGGAGTGTGCTCACTGCTCAGGTAGCCAATCACGATTCATCTGTTGTCCAAAGACAAACAATAGCAACTGGGGGACCCAAAAACAAACATTCTAAGAAATACTGTCAGGTAATCCAATTATTCATTTTAGCATGTGGCTATTAAGTATTTTGTTTGTTGTCTCATTACTGGCCCTTTTTGTCCTCTAAAAAGCTCACACTCTCATCTTGCATGAGCCAGTGCAGCCCTAGGGGTCAGAAATATTCTCTTCCTGCTTCAGAGTGGATCCTTTCCCCCTTGGGTTGGGCATGGCGCAACTAACAATGTTTCTCATTTTAAATGATATCCATACTTTCTTACAAAATGGTAGTGGGAAAGAGATTCTAGTAGGAGTAAAATAACAGAGCTTGGGGAAAACATCATAAGCCAATGTGTTAATAGGATATCCCACACCGCATGTTCAAGAATTGAGCCAAGACTCAAGTTAAGCTTGAATTCTTAAGGTATATTTCAGAGTAAGGAGCTGCCAATGGGAGGGAGCCCTTCTCATTTGTATCTGTACAATTATAGGAAGATGCTTTAACAAAATAAAATTGCATCCCATGTGGGTAAGATGAGTTTGTTACATTATGAAAATTTTAAAATAGGCACACTAAGGTGAAGCTGGTAGAGTTCATTCAATCCTGACATAACCTTTTACAGACGTCAATTTGGAGAAGTCAAAAAGCGTTGTTCTATTTTCCAAGCAGACATTATAACAAAGTAACCCAGCCTTTCTGTCTGAATTGGTGCAGTTTCTGCAGCTGAGTACAGTAAAACCCCTACTTATGAAAAAAAAGTCCATTCCGTAGGCTTTTGCTTAAATCAAATTTTTTTGTAACTTGAAACAAACCCATAAGAAAAAGTATTATTTTTACGTAACTCAAAGCAAACCCATAGGAAAAATGAAAATTTTATACAAATCGAAGCAAACCCATAGAGAAAATGAATTTTTACAAAACTCAAAGCAAACCCATAGGAAAAAGAATTTATGTAACTCGAAGCAAACCCATAGGAAATCGTGTAAATCGGCACATGGTTTTAGCACAAAATCATTATGTAAGTCGAATTTTATGCAACTTGAGGCATCTGTAAGTCAGGGTTTTACTGTATTTTTGCCCTCGATTTTTCTGTTCTGCTAACCTTCTGATTGTACCTCCCCCTTTGTAAATTGCCTTGGAGGGCCTTTTTAGAAAAGGGTTATAATAAATCAATAGTAAAGGAAAATCCCTGTGGGCAGAGATTGTTTTTTCCTACTAGAAAAACTTAAAACTCCCCAC
This sequence comes from Bradypodion ventrale, assembly GCA_035047345.1. Taxonomy (NCBI): domain Eukaryota; kingdom Metazoa; phylum Chordata; class Lepidosauria; order Squamata; family Chamaeleonidae; genus Bradypodion; species Bradypodion ventrale. Next base: position 207,114,976 of record JAWDJE010000005.1, read on the forward strand.
CTGCCACTTGACCAGCATAAAGCATGGAATCCTCTCTGTCCTCTGTCCCAGATTATGCAAAGTTATTCAAATCCTGAGTGACAGTATTTACTAAGACAGCTGTTGGGGTCTGCCACTGTTGATGGGGAAGAGGGAGGCGGGAAAGGGTTTAAAGTGTGTAAAGCTGAAGGTAACAAATGATGAGTTTGTTGTATACTCTTTTGGCAAAACCACAAAAAGAAACAATGAGAAAGAAAGACACAGCTGCTACATTTTGCCCAGGTGGAAGGGAAAGAAAGAAAGCTACACACAAAACAGTTGTTTTTATTTCATCTCTTTCCTTTCTGCCTGATATAGTTTACGGGCATCAGTGGCCTAGCTACCTTCATCAACAACAAACAACATAATCATCAACAACAACACAGAGACAGAATCAGAGGTTGTCAGAAGACTTCATCCCTTCTTTCTCTCTTATCTTGGCTAGGTGTGATTCATTTTAATACAATTCATAGTAGGAGATTAAATAAGAATACTATTCTCAGTACTGTATCTTCCATTTCCATACTCATGCTGCACTCTTTTCAACACTATATGTGGGTTTTAGCAACAACAAAATTAAATTCCCTGCATTCTGATCTTGTATTAACATGATCAGCCTTAGATATTTTTTCTGCCAGAGGCAGCACAGCAAATGAGCTGATCATCCCAATTCAAAAGACAAACTTCCTCGCTTAATAATTTTCAAACCTCAACCAGAAATGTCTATGAGGGCTTTTCCTAGGAATAAAATTAAAATGAATGAAATAGGTAACAATTCATTGCCCTTTAATGACACCCAAAATCATAATTAGGCAGCTTCACTGCCAAATGGTAGGAATGACCACATGTAGCCACATAAATTGCCCCTCAAGGGATCTCTTGACCAGTATCCTGGCTTACTAAAACCTGTTTTCTATCTGTTAAGTCACTATCCCTATTTTGCCATTTAAAATGTTAGAAAAGAAACAACACACCAACATTTTTAATTCAACGGTGCTACCTGCAGTTCTCTATGGGAGTGAAACATGGTCATTAATGAAGGCCAAGGAAGAAGAACTTTTAAGAGCCATGAAAAGATCAATGGTAAAGGTATTGGGCTCTGCCACTGTTCGTGACCACATCCCCAATGCCCAGATAAGAAAACAAAGCAGACACAACGAAACTGTTGTCGAATATCATAAACGGAAATTGCGCTGGGCTGAACACATTTCTCGAATGATAGACGGGCTTTGGACAGCAGCAGTGCTATCCCAGAGGAGTAAAAAGACCCCTTGGCAGGTCCCACAAAAGATGGGAAGACCCAATTGTGAAAAGTTTTGGTCGAACCTGGAGGAGAAGAGTGCAGCAGAAAAAGGAATGGGAAGCGGGTCTGGTGCCAATGTATAGAAAAAGTAAGGCTATGAGAAACTTTGAGGTATGGATCAGTATGAATCAGAGCTTGTGAAAGTTTCTTTTGTGGACCAAAACTCACAGAAACCCCCAAGCAGTATTGCCACTGAGGAATATTTCCAAGCTATGGCATAGTAGAGAGGCCCACTAGCTTGACAAGTTGCTGGGAATCCAGTGCTGCCCACCCCCCTGTCGCCTTCTTCCTAACTGCCTCCTTTGTCCTCACATCTATTTGGTCACTGGCTTTAGAGTGGCCAACAATGAATAAAGAAACTTCAAGGCATCAGGAGAAACCCTAACTTCTACATCACCAAAGGTTTTTTGACCTTCCATGGCTTAAACTGAAACAAAGACCTTTTTATTCTACTACACTACATGTGCTTATAAAGGTAAAATTTGCCCTTGCTCAAAAGCCAATCATATCTCACTCTAGGGTTCAGTACTCATATCCATTTACAGCCAAAGAGCCAGGGCTGTTTACATCTGCAGACATTTCCATGGACATATGGCAGACATGCCTAGACAATGGAGTGCACAGAACACTGTTTACCTTCCCACTGAAGCAGTACTTATTTCTCTACTTGAAATTTCTTGCTTTTGAACTGTTAGGTTGTTTTGTGTTCAGGGAATGAAGAAGCAGACGAGTGAAGTAATGAAATTCAGCTCTTTAATAGTTGGGTTTGAACACAGCTTGGATGGGGCAAAACACGGACTTATAAACATTATAAACAGTAACAGTAACAATAATACAACAAGCCCATTGGCTAGCAGAGTGTGCACATTTTCAATCCACTTATTTGCATAAGAATAGATACATGAGAAAAGATACATTCCGCTCCTGTCAGAAAACACAGTTAACATACATAACAGGTTGGCAGTAGCAGGGACAGAGACAGGCGCTCACTCCGCCATGCAGCATTCAGGTCTCGAATTGCTGACCTGCTGACCTGCTGACCTTCCAATTGTCAAGTTCAGCATCTTAACCACTAAGCCACTGCAGTCCCCCATGTGTTTATAGGCTTACCCAATTGTAGGATGTTTAGATCTTTTGATAATAACTGATGTAGATCCCCTTGAGTCCATTTATTGGGAGAAAGGCAAGGGATGGATAGATGGATAGACAGACAATGGCTTTATGCAGGGGCACATCGAGTCCTTCAGTGGGAAGAAAGTGGTGCCCTGCCTTTGCCATGACTTCCATCACACTGTCCCTCCATCTGGGGTTATCGGTTGGATTCAGACCTGGGTCCTTCTCTTGGAATTACCCTTCCTCATTCTTAAATTTCATGGGACTAGGTTGCCACCTAGACATTTCTTAGTGTTTTTAGTTAGTTTTAACGGTTGTATTGTTGGGAGGGTATTTTAAGGGCTTTTAATAGTTTTTAAGCTTAAGGGTTTTTGTGATTTTATTCCTATGTGATGTTTTATGCTTGAATCTTGTAATGTTTATTGTGAGCCGCCCAGAGTCGCTCAGGTGAGGGGGCGGCAATATAAATTCAAGAAATAAATAATTTCTGTGGTTTCCCACAGCTGTCTCTATCACTAACTGAGCTAGGTTACAAATCCAAATAAATAAATATTATTTTTCTTGCTGGTAGAAAATCTACAAAGAAGTAAAAGGTACAATAGGAACACAATGCTGTTTGGCATCAATAGATCCTGTTTCAAAGCACTATAATTAGTCTCCATGATGTAACATTCTCTTGTTTATTTCTTCTTCAACAGACTAGCACAGCTATTCTGCTGGAAATTTCCTGTGACTTGTTTTCTTTCTCTCTGGTAGCTGTTAAGAACATAAAACCCTTGCCCTCCACCCCACAGTTAGGACTCTTTTAGTATCTATCTTTAATGTTACCCGTTCAAGCCACTGACCTAGAATATCTACTTTCTTTCCATCCTGATAACTCTTGCCCAAATTTATAACACATTCTCTCCACACCTTATAAAAAATCTGGAATGGAAGACAGAAATGACTTTAAATAGCACTCCCATTTATCCAGCCTTATTTCCCATATAATTCTTGTATTCCTCAGGCCATCTGGATAATCTAGATTAATGATGTTGTCTCTCACATGCAGATTCTGCTGCCGTAATCATTTTCTTTCCTGATGGTAGTGTAGAAGAGGAGATCAGCCATTTCGTGTTCTGTTTGTTTCAGAGTTCTCAACCCAAATCACTGCTCTTCAGCAAGAAAAAAAATACTTGTTGCAAAGAAGCAAGAAGGGCCCCGGCAAATGTGAACTCTAATGCAACATGAATTAATAATCCCTCTAAATCTTTTATTTGATAAGGTAAAAAATTATGTGGTTAATTTTTAACTACCAAAGGGAAGACTGGTCATTCAAGCAGCTATATTTACCATTTACCTGATTAAATTATAAATATGCAGCTCTAGCTTCTTGGTTTCTGGGAAGTTAAGTGGCCTGGTGGCAAGCTGCACAAAGGCAGCAAAGCAGAGCTGAAATGTATAGCATCTTGTCTGAGCAGGATTTCTAGTTTTCTGAACCAGCTAAAGATACAAAATTCAAGAATGTGTCATGGCTAGGAGAAAGGAGAAGCCTTTCATAGGTCTTCGAAGGACTAGATCCTTACGAAATATCTTAACACATTCGGATACCACCACGAACAAGACTCCTTTCAGAGCACAGCTCACAGGTCATTTCAAATGCAATGATTATATAAATTGTCAATACATGTGGGAGATACAAGAGGTGGACTTCCCTGAAGCCAACTTTAAACATATAATACTTTGAGAGACTTCTCTAACTGTAAAACCAAAAATTGCATATATCTGATTGTGAACCACCCTGAGTTGGCCTTGGCCAAGGGGGCGGTATTTTAATTTAATTTAATTGTCAAATTTATATACCACCCACTCAGGGCGGTTCACAATCACAATTTTAAAACATGTTAAAAACAGTTAAAACTACCCACCCCCTAAAACAAGGGGTGCAGGATCCAAAGGCACCATGGGGAGGAGTTCTTCTACACCAGCCACCCAATGGAGGTTACCCTTCCACCTGCACCCCACACTTGGCCAGCCAGCCAGGTTTAAAGTTCTTTTCTGAAAGGCAGCAATTCCATCCGGAGATGTAGCTCTGTTGGCAGGAGGATCCAAAGGGTCGGCGCAGAGATGGAGAAGGCTCTCCTCCTTGTGGCAGAGAGGCGAACCCCTCTGGTTGATGGAACGATTAGAGAGCCCCTCTGGTCCGCTCTGGTTGGATGGACAGACGTCCTCAGAGCGATGCGGTCTCTTAGGTGTCCTGGCCCACTACTATATAGGTCTTTAAAGGTCAAAACCAGCAACTTGAATTTCACCCGGAGACAAACTGGCAACGAGTGCAGCTCCTGGAGCAGTGGCGAAGTGTGGGCATAACACCCACAACCCATCACCACCCGGGCTGCCGCATTCTGGACCAGCTGTAGCCTCCGAATGGTCGTCAAGGGCAGCCCCATGTAGAGCACATTGCAATAACTTAGTCTGGAGGTGACCATACCGCCCACTTGGCCAAGGCCAACTCAGGGTGGTTCACAATCAGATATATGCAATTTTTGGTTTTACAGTTAGAGAAGTCTCTCAAAGTATTATATGTTTAAAGTTGGCTTCAGGGAAGTCCACCTCTTGTATCTCTCACAAGTATTGACAATTTACTTCCAGGCTAGATTATTGTAATGCGCTCTACATGGGGTTGCCCTTATCAACCATTCGCAGGCTGCAGTTGGTCCAGAATGCGGCAGCCCGGGTGGTGATGGGGCGCGGGCGTTATGCTCGTGTCTCACCATTACTTCGGGAGCTGCACTGGCTACCAGTTTGCCTCTGGGTGCAGTTCAAGGTGCTGGTTTTGACCTTTAAATCCCTTCATGGTAGTGGGCCATGGTAGTCTGGAGGTGACCAGAGTGTGAGTGAGTCCAGGAGCGGGCACAACTGGCGAATCACCCAAAATTGGGTGAAAGCCCCCCTGGTCACAGCCGCCACCTGTTCTTCTAGCAGTAGCCACAAATCCAGGAGGACCCCCAAGTTGCGCACTGGGTCTGTCTGGGGCAAAATAGAACCAAAGATGGTAGCTCCCGGGATAACACAGGACCCCTTATCCATAGCCACTCAGTCTTGCTGGGATTCAGTTGTAGCCCGTTAGCTCCCATCCAGACCCCAACAGCTTCCAGACACCTGGAAAGGACTTTGATGGCATCACTGGGGTCCCCACGGGCCGAGATGTACAACTGAGTGTCATCCGTGTACTGATGGTACCGCACCCTATGGACGAATGATATCACCCAGCGGCTTCATGTAGATGTTAAATAGGAGATAAGAGAGCCCTGAGCCCTGAGGCACCCCCCATTTGAGGGGCCTAGGACTGGACCTCTCACTCTCCAACCACACCAACTGGGTCCGACCCCTCAGAAATGAGGAAAACCAGGACCACACAGTGCCCTGGATCCCCAATCGAAATAATAAATAAATAAATAAATGCCCATGTGGTCTCATTTATATAGGAAAAAGTTTGCGTCCGTTAAGGACCCGGATCATGGAACATCGATCCAGGATTCAAAACAAGATCGAACATGCACCCATGGTCAGTCATTACCTAAAGAAAAGACACACAGAACAGCAATTTAGATTCACAATGTTAGAGGTAGTCCACTCTAAAACCTATGAAAGGATTAATGTAGCAAAAAAGTTACTACAGAGGGAGGCTTATTACATTTTTCAGGTTAAAGATCCTGCATCCACATGGGCTCAATGGGGATCTTGATTTGACAAGTTACCATTAACAAACATCCACTCTAATCACAGTAGATTTGCTCACCTACGCCTGCAGTTCCCTATATTTTACCCATTACCAGCTTCATGGTTTAATGTTCATTAGCCACTGCAGACTACAGATTAAGACACAGAACGCGAAAAAGAATAAGGAATATTCAAAGGTAAGGTTTAATTGCATTTTATTTCAAATAGATAAGATATCATACTTAGTATATTATATGAGATTTTATTCTTGGTACCTAGGTCTGCGTTAAGAGTTTTAAAGGTATATTGCTAAGAACACATAGATAATATTGCATTGATTTGTTTTCACAGAATATAGTTAAAGAATAAGGATTATACAAAGAAAACTGTAATTAAACATACAGACAACTTTGCACGATTAACAATTTCTGAGGAAGGAAAGTAATCCAAAAAGTTATAACTCCGGCAAACTTTAAGTTACCTTTGAAGTTATTGTTACTGTTGATATGACTTCTTGATAGTTACTTCTGAGAATTGAAGACTACAAATTACTTTTGAAGTTATTCTTATTTCTAAAAATACTTTTTACAATTACCTTTGAGAGTTGAAGACTATATCTCTTATATGAACTCAATATACAGAAAGTTTATTTGTCTTTAAGGTTTATTTCATAAAAGAACTCTGAATAATAAAGAGAATATTTGGTTTGGATTTTAATCGTGGAGCTTGCCTCAAATAGATTTTTTGGGGTTTTATGGCTAGAATAAGGACATTACTTCTCCCAAGATAAAGGGGATGGAAGTGACTTTTTCTGCCAGGGAGTCCCCTGTGAATCAGTATCCTCTTTACTAGTGTGTCAGGATGTGAGTATCCTTTATTCTTCTCCCAGGGTGTTTGTAGACAACAATCTATAGCTTGTGATCATAGGTTTTCAGGTAGAGTTGCAAGACCAATGGCTTCTCATTCTCTCAGATATTTTAGTCAAAACTTAAGACTTTTGAGTATATCTCTGTGGTGGAATGGGGGAGTATCCTCCTTATATCATAGGAGGCAAACTCTTTGGCAACAACTCTATGCCGTTCCCATGGGATAAGGTATCATCAGTATGCTGATGATACCCAGTTATATATCTCGGCCCATGGGGTCCCCAGTGATGCAGTCAATGTCCTATCCAGATGTCTGGAAGCGGTTGGGGTCTGGATGGTGGACAACGGGCTACAATTGAATCCCTCCAAGACTGAGTGGCTTTGGATAGGGGGTCCCACGTTATCCAGGGAGCTGCCAACTTTGGTCTTGGATGGGGCTGTTTTGCCCCAGACAGACCCGGTACGCAACTTAGGGGTCCTCCTGGATTCAGGGCTGCTACTAGCAAGTCAGGTGGCAGCTGTGGCCAGGAGGGCTTTCTCACAGCTTCGCGTCATCTGTCAGTTGTATTCGCTCCTGGACCAGGACTCCCTACGCAGGGTCACACATGCTCTGGTCACCTCCAGGCTAGATTATTGTAATGCGCTCTACATGGGGCTGCCCTTATCAACCATTCACAGGCTGCAGTTGGTCCAGAATGCGGCAGCCCGGGTGGTGATGGGGTGCGGGCATTATGCTCGTGCCTCACCATTACTTCGGGAGCTGCACTGGCTACCAGTTTGCCTCCGGGTGCAGTTCAAGGTGCTGGTTTTGACCTTTAAAGCCCTTCATGGTAGTGGGCCAGGATACCTTAGAGACCGCATCGTCCCAAGAGTGTCCGCCGGTCCAACAAGAGCGGAACGGAGGGGCTCCCTAATTGTTCCATCTGCCAGAGGGGCCCGTCTCTCTGGTACACGAAGGAGGGCCTTCTCTGTGTCCATACCGGCCTTGTGGAACCTCCTGCCTGTAGAGTTGCAGGAGCAGATGGAGCTGCTACCTTTCAGAAAAGACCTAAAAACCTGGTTGGCAGGGCAGGTGTGGGGCCCAGATGGAAGAGTGGCCCCCGCCTGTTGGCTTATAAATTAAGCCCCCATTTCTTTTAATTGTCAATGAAGGCAGTTTTTTAATGTGGGTTTTTAAGAGGAATGGGGTAGGTGGGTGGGCATGTTAGGTTTAAATTGGTTGTATTGTTTTATGTGTGTTTTAACTTGTTGTGAGCTGCCCAGAGTTGGGTTTACCTGATTGGGCGGCATATAAATTTGAATATAAATAAATAAATGAAAGTATGCCTGTGACTAGGGTTGCCATAATTCTCTCCTGCCAAACTGGGACAACCATTGCATTCTTCAAACTGTGCATGCATTGGATGGGGCTGTCAGGGAGACTGCAGCTCTAAGACCCCACAGAATCCCTGTCAAGGGCAGACAGGGAATGCCAACCCTATGCAATTAACCCTTTGTGGTCACGTGAAGAAGGAATCCTCCATCCCAGTATATTGTGGAGATTTGGCTTCTTAGATATGGGTATTTCTTGCACCCTCCTGGCTTTCGAGGAAAAGGGCTAAGGACGACTCCTTGTCCCCCAAACTTCAAGGTCAAAAATTCAAGGGATTTTTGCAAAGAATTATTTCACTGCCTCTGTGCTTTTCTTTCAGATGTTGCTTGCAAGTGTCTCCTCTCCCTGGTGGACTTCTCAGGGTGCTGGTTTGCCTTCACTGCTTTCAAGCAGGATAATTGAAAGAAAGCCAGGGAGGCAGTGAATTGACTCTTTGCAAAAAATCCTTTGTTCAGGACATATGGCAACTCTACCTGTGACTGACAATGTGGAAATCTTAATTTAAAGAGTTACATAGTGGTGCTACCGAGGATTCCCCCCCCCCCCCCACACACACACACACACACAAGAATTTTGGGACATATATCTAAGTAAAAGTGGACTGAGAGTACATTTGGATGTATTGACAGATCTTTAAATGTTCTACAGTATATCAGATAAGATCCAAAACCATATAAGGCAGGGGTTCGCAACCTATGGCCCGTGGTGCCAAATAATCTGGGGCCCCACCTTGCTCCAGCTGCCACTGGAATTAGCAGCGGACTCATTTATGGCCACGTAAATGGGTTTACTATAGCCATAAATGAGTCCATGGCCATCTTAAATGCATTTACAACAGCTATGGATGCGTTTTGCAGCACAATTCTAGCCCACTCAGCTGTCTGAGAGGGTGTGATCTGGCCTGTGGCTGAAAAACATTGAGAACCCCTGATATAAGGGTTGTCACATTATAAGCAGTCCATTCTCTGAGATTTCAGGTCTAAAGTCTAAGCGGTGGCAAACCTCCCTGAACATACTGGTTCATGGACCTTTATAAACAATATCCTAGGAAAAGCTGTTATTGGTTTGATTTTTACATGGAAAATTGTTGTGTATTAAGGCACAATTTCAAGTTGCGTGGGTAGTGCATTGCAAAGAGAAAATGGCGGTTTCCCACCATCCAAATTAGGAGCTAAAGTTGGCATGAAATCTCCCTCTCTGAGCGTGCTCATTATGCTAATCAGAGTCTTGTGATTGGGTACAGTTTTGGATCTTGTTTCCCATTGGTTAATACATGTATATCTCATTATGATTGGTTGGTTATGCTTGTCCAGCGGGTCGCTACTTTGTATCAAGGAGCCACCGCCGGGGAGACACTATATAAGTCCCACGGGTAAACAAGGGTGGAGCTGGACCAGATCTATACTACCCGTTCCTCATAGGTAGCCAGTAACGTGCTAAGCCTGGGTCTCCTCCAAATGCTACCACTTCTAGTGTATCTTAGGCATTGCCTCTTCTACGGCAGATTCCAGAGGGACTGAGTTCATGGGATTGTATAGTCATCTTAATGTCCGGAGCACCTTGTAAGCATAACCTGAAAGACTGTTTAATAAACTCCTGTTGTTGTTCTGTTCATCATCGTTGTCTGGACTATTGCTTATAAGGGCCAGATGCAACAAAAATGTAGGCAATGCCAGGCCTTGGAAATGAGCCTGACATTCCTGGAGTCCCAGTTTGCTAGCCATACACCTTTATCCATGATTCCATTCTTTAGTTTCCCCACTGTCAGCATTAAAGCTTAGTTACTGGCAATAATAAAATTAAACTAAAATGGTCTGGTATCTTTACTCCCACCACCTGCCTTTGGCTTCACCCACTTGTACATTGAATACAGCCCTTTGACTGAAGGATATTTCATATTCTTGCCATTTAGCACAGTTTTATTCAGAACAAAAATGCTACATTCTTTCATCCTTTTAAAGGTGGAGAAAATAGAGGTGGATTATTCTACTTGGAATTCTTTCTTAAAGTATGAATGTTCAACAGGAGGTTTTCTTATTACAACAAGCAAAGAATGGTGATGTAAGATCCATCCCACCCACATTGTGTGAGTTGGCACAAATGTTCAGAGTTATGTAGGATACAGAATATCTAATCTTTCAGATATTGTTGGTCTGAACCCCCCATCATTCCCAGTATTGGCCAGGACCTATGGACAGCATGTGGAGGGCTGCGCACATGCTTTCTATTCCAATCCCTGTTTAAACATGAGCTAAATGCTTAATTCACAGATTAGGGATGAGGAAAATCAAAAAACCCTACACTCCTCCAAAATCCTATGCTGTTTTATTATATTAAGGTATCTAGACAAATACTCTGTTTAACAGTGATATATGCTGTGCATACAAATAATGTCACCATGGTGATTTATATCTTTATCCCATTGGAAAAAAATCTTGCTTTCAAACGTTAATAGCAGCCCTCACTATCCCTCACCAATACCCATGCTGGATGAGGATTCTAGAAACTGGAGCCCAACTCACCTGGAGGGTGAGAGACTTCCCCACCACTGTTCTTCTCTGGTGTGATGGTCTACAGTTACTAACACAACAATTTTGCACAGCATGACCAGAGTACTCTAACGTCCATACGATGCTCATCATCACCACAAATAGGTTAGAGCCACAGGAGTTCTCGGAGGTATTTTTTGTAACACCATTGGTGTTACTAGACTTTACAGGATCACACTTCAAGCAGCATACTAGGTTGTTAATCTATAAAGTATCTTAAATGACAAGAATGGGGCAAATTAATCTCACCTCCCAGTAGTCTATCTAAATGCCATTTTTGGTTAGTGTCATCAGGAGTAAACAAAAAATCAGACACTTATCAGACTTTTCATCTGGCACAGTTAGGAAAACTTGCTGCTACACTTGTGGATTCTTGCCATCTTGTGCAGTGCCAAAATAAAATATGAAAACCTGTAGGTTGTCGTATTAAGAGAAGTGACAGATAGCTTTTACCTGTTGTCTCTTGGGAAGAGCAATACTAACACATATTTGCGTTTCCTGTTTTCTCACTTTTAAAATATCAAAGTCCCTTTGTAATTTTGATCCTGGTGCCACTCTGCCCTGATGACATTAGGATGAAAAAGGTGATATCAGCCAGAATGTGTTGTGATAGTTTTGTTTCTTCCTTAATTCCTTCACGGTCCCGCTTCAGTACATGGCAAGTTCAGAAAGCGGTCAGGCTTATTGCTTTTACAGAAATGATTGAAAGCCTTTAGGATTCTGTTTCATGAGGATGACACCAGGGCACGGTAGGTCATGAATGGATATGTAATACTTTTGCTAGGCAGTGTGGACCTTCTTAGTCTCAAACATAGGAAAAGCAAACTTATATTATTTTGCAATATAAAAATAAAATAAAGGTTATGAACTCTGTAGCATTAAAAAGATACAAAATCATAACACTCAAATGATGCTTTCTACCTTGCATTAGGTTGTTCACAAAATTCAAGTCATTCTCTCAGGTCAAGGTGTTTGATTTCCCCCAGACAATGGAGTTGATACTTGTATAGCCATATCAATGCAAGCACATACAATAGACCAGTGTATACAGAGGGAGGAAATTGGGGGACAGTTAATAAAGTAGTTTAATAAGGGGACAGCTTTCCATCTCAGATGTTTCAAAAGGATATTAGAACCCATGGTTTTGTTTTGGTGCTTTGTGTTTAACACAAGATGCACAAAACAGTGGTTCTCGTAGAGCAAGAAACATCTCAGTCAAGAATAGGGGGAGAAAACAAGCCAGAAATTGCATTTCTGCCACAGCAAACTGAATAGAAAAGACAATCTGCTCTACAAAAATTCAAACATAACCCTTTTGCCAATATCAGTGGCAGAACAAAGGCCAAGAGCTTATTATGTTTTGGCATGAGCTTCTCCCCCTGGAAACTTAGGACTCTAGATAGCAGACATAGGAAGGGAATTTTTCCATCCATACAGCATGTTGGGACAGAAATGGGAAATTAAAGGCCCCATTACTAAAGCTGTAACAAACACTCACATATTTTATCCTCCTTGACAAAGAGCATAGGGGTAGTGGGTGAAATGCTTCAATTTCTAACCTGGTGAAACTCCCTACATTTCTTTGCATACAATATACACAAAGTGGAACCGCAGACCCCCGGGAGCCCACACCATCGGCTCCGGGGGTCTACGGGCAGGTGGGAGCCGCCGTCATCCCAGCTGTTCCTGCTCTCTGGGCCTCACCATCCTGGAGAGCTGGAAAGGAGGAGCCGCCAACACCGCTGCAGCCCCGCACACTCCCTGCCCAGCCCCAGGAGCCCACACCATTGGCTCCGGGGGTCTGCGGGCAGGTGGAAGCCACCACTGTGCCAGCTGTTCCTGCTCTCTGGGCCTTGCCATCCTGGAGAGCTGAAAAGGAGGAGCCGACAACACCGCTGCAGCCCTGAATGCTCCCTGCCCAGCCCCAGGAGCCCTCACCATCGGCTCCAGGGGTCTGCGGGCAGGTGGGAGCCGTCGCCGTCCCAGCTGTTCCTGCTCTCTGGGCCTCAACATCCCGGAGAACTGAAAAGGAAGAGCTGCCAATGCTGCTGCAGCTTCACACGCTCTCTGCCCAGCCCCAGGAGCCCACGCCATCAGCTCTGGGGTCTGCGGGCAGGTGGGAGCCACCGCCGTCCCAGCTGTTCCTGCTCTCTGGGCCTCACCATCCCGGAGAGATGAAAAGGAGGAGCTGCCGATGCCGATGCAGCCCTGAACGCTCCCTGCCCAGCCCCAGGAGCCCACGCCATCGGCTCTGGGTGTCTGCGGGCAGGTGGGAGCCGTCGAACTTTTCCAGGTTCTATGCTCCGCTCAAGGACATTGGACTCTGGGTTTGTTGCTGGACTTTTTAGGAGAGATTGCGGTTTGTTATGTTTGTGTTTTCTTTGTATATTTTGATATGAATATTGTACTGATTGTATTACATTTTTTTTGAACTTTGTATTGGTGTATATTTGTATTGTGTACTCATTTGTTCTTTATACTCTTATTGTATTTCTTTCACTTTTTTCTGCTGCTGTCTGCTGTGCAGACAGCACGCATGGGTGTAAACTGCTTTGAGTCACCTTCGGGCCAAGTAAAGCAGTATATAAATAAAAAATGAAAAAGTGAAGTGAAATCTAATATTTCAACCAACAACACACACAAATGATATCCATGGTTACTAGCAGAGGTCCAAGGAAAAGACTGAGTTGTTTTCTACAGAGACATTTATCTCGCTCTTCAGGATACTTTTGTGGTGGGCTGCTCTGTTTCCTCCAGCATCCACATTTATTAGGCACTGGAGAAAAGCACTTGCCACAAATTGCTACTTTTTGAACTCCCATCAATGGGTTCTGTTATTTTGGTGCTCTCTTTAATCCGGTTCCCAGTGTCTAAATATGCTGGGAATGGGATAAATGAAAGCAAACCAGCTATCAAAGCTGTTTCTGGGGTAAACCTCTGGTGTCAAGTTGTTGCTGATGAGCTTTTGTATGGTGCCAGCAAATGAAACATGTCCCCAGGGGAAACTCAGAGGGGAGGAGTAATTTTCCCCTTAAGTTCTGTAAAGGATCACTCCAGTGCACAGCAGTCACCTGCTAAACTCAAGGGGGGGATTATACTTTCCCTGACCATTCCCAGACAATCAGGGGAAGTGCTTCGTTGGCCAGCAGCAAGCAGTGGCATGCTGCCAGCAACAAGGGTTGCTTCTTCTTCTTGAAGTGCCGTATTAAATTCCAAATATTGGCTATCATCATGGTGATCAACCATGAAGACTGTCCTGGGAACAATATAATGCTGTGGTGTTCCATTTGCCTTCTGCATCACAGTGCAACACCCATAACACTGATCTAGTTCTGTGAGTCACTTTCTGGTCCTGAGCCCTTTTGGCACACAAAGTCCTCATCAGTCCCAGGCCAGTATTGATGAAGCTGCTGCCCTCCATCAAGATGGACTCAAGTTGGATTTAATCCATTTAGGGACCATCACCCTTCCCTATGGACTTCTCCACCCACGGCTGTTAGTTCACAGGGTTGTCAGGTTAGTTAACCACCACCTGACAATCAGTGTTGAGTTGCTGGCAGTATGGTCTACTCTATTACCATAGCAAGATAACCGGGACAGCAACAAAGTTTGCTGTCAGCAACAAGGTTTGCTGGGAGAGTAAAATGCCATTTGGACACAGGGATCACACCAAACAGCATTTTGTACCCCCACCCCTTCATCCTATACCATACCAACTAAAACTTGATTGATGTAGACAGGCCTTGAGTTACTGAAATAAAGATAAAAAACTTAAGCCAATGGTCTGAGTACTCATTCCAGGAACAGATTTTGCAGTACCTAGTTCCCCTTTGGTGGGGTGACAAGAAAAGTACTTCCTTGGAATTCCCTAGCTGTAGTTAGTTATGTCCAAGTTTTAGGACAGATATTACTGTGTCTGGTGACCTGGGGGGGGGAGCAGGAAAAAAAAACAACCCTTTAAAAAGCAGAGCTAAACTTTGCTTGCTGTTTTATTTTCACTGAGCATTAAAGAAAAAAACCAACTGCCCTCAATATAAATAGGTGGCTATTGAATAATAACAGTATTTCAATATGTTCCTTTTTTCAAATATCATTTCCCATTAACTTGACAATATGCCCAACAAATTTTACTGACAGTCATCTGTGCCTCACTGGAAAAAGTCCCAAGTGGAAAGCCTTCCCCTTTCACAAGGCGCCTTCTGAGCATTTAAGATATCTTTACAATACTTGGCTGGGTTACTGTTTTTTGAGGAACAAATCACAGGGGTACTCCATGTTGAGTAAACCATCTGCACAGATGGTTCGATGGTATCACTGCATGACTTAATTTTCTACTACTTTCCAGCACATTTGATTACATTAAGGGACTACTTAGTGCTCTTGATTCTTCAAAGCATTTGCAATGGATAATGGTTCAGTTGTCTCACCACAAGCGCTTTTATCTCTAATTCTTCTTCAATGGAGTCCAGGAAATCATGGCTGATGCCAGTATGTGTGGAAAGTAGAGCCAGCTTTATTAGGGAGACGTGGAAACAGATGCCCACTCTATCTTACAGAACTCCCCTGTTGCTTTTAGTAAAAAAAAAATTTAAAAAAGAGGTTGCATTTTGTCTGTTCTGTTCAAGTGAGGAGCAATTTTCTACCCAAAATATGGCAAATATATGAAAAAGGAGCTGGATCATTGGTTTCATAAATACTGCAACACACACATACACCTCAGCACTATCAGTTTTCCCCTATATGTCCCATTGTTTCCTATTTAATATCTTGTGCCAATACTAGGTGTATTGGTGTAGTATCTGCTGCACAGGCAAAATGATTAACTGTACACCATCAATTCACTAGCTTGCGGTATTTTTGAACCACAATCAGGCTTGCACTGGGCAATGGCTACCTTGTTGTGTTAGGTATTTTTTCTCTCACTAGGTCGTGCAAAAGGAACTACAGAATGAATTCCCCAAAGGGTGGCTTCATTTTGGCAGTTTAAAGTCTGACCTAGACATGAAGTCAGAAGAATCAATTCACTTCCAACGTATGGTGATCCTCCTCAGGGTTTTCTAAGTATAAGGGACTCAGAAGATGGTCTTCTGGGGGGTGTCCTGGGATAGTACAGCTTGCCTAAGAATACACAGCCTTGCTGTTCTTCTGAGACTCAAACTGGGGAATGAAAGACCCAACTTCTGGATCTGCAACCTGATACCGAGCTCTCCAGCCAGCTTATCTGCACAGTTCACTTGTATAATTTGGGTTTTTTCTTTTTAAAAAAGCAGATTTTGAGGACTGCTTTTGTGTAACTAGGGCTGTGATGGCGAACCTTGGCACTCCAGATGGTTTTGAACTTCAATTCCCAGAAGCCCAAGCCCCCGTGAATCAACACGAGGAGGTATAGTGCGATTCATCTGGCCCGCACTGCCCTTGTCGCTCCTGTATGGGCGTGTTTTACTTCTGCTTCCGGGAGCGACTAGGGCGGTGTGGGTCAGATGAATCACAGTAAACCCCTTCATGTGGATTCACGGGGGCTTGGGCTTCTGGGAATTGAAGTCCAAGAACATCTGGAGTGCCAAGGTTCACCATCACAGAACTAGGGGCAGCTTCAGTAGGTTGGGCAGTTGACCCAGGTCCCAGGATAAAGAGGATGGCAAAATGAACTTTGTATATCTGTGCTGACTCTCATTAGCTAAAACAACCCTTTTCCCAAAGAGAGAATGTGGAAGGTCAGAAGGATAAGGTTACTATGTCAACAGTATCTCATCCCTTGAGAGATCAGGGTCAAATCTGGAGATTTAAGGAGAGGTGGTTGTGATAACACAGAAGCAAAAAATGGAAGGTTTGACAAAAAGGATAGAACTTGTACAAAAAATAGGCGAGCCTACTATTTGGGTAAAAGCCTGGCTAACTGGATACTATAGCTAGCATAAATGGATACTGACAGCCAGGTTTGTTTGTTTTTAAAGTCAAATACACAACAAATGGCACACACAGAGTTTAGTGTCATATCAGAGTTAAGGCAACAAGAAGGCTCAGAATTCACAATCCCATACTACACTCCTTGACTTCTTCCAGGTGGCATGATGGGTTCAAGTGCACACAAGTATCCAAGGTTTGAAACCCTTACAATCTTTCTCTCTCTCTTACACACACACATCCCAGCTCCTACTTTTTGTTTTTCTGCCATAACTGAATCCAAATATTAGTGATCCTCATGACGATCAGTCATGAAGATTGTCCTGATAATATAATGAAGTGGCCTTTCGTCTGACTTCTGCATCACAGAATGACACCCATACCACTGATCCAGCTCTGTGAGTCACTTTCTTCTCCTGAGCCCTTTTGGCACACAAAGTCCTTGTCAGGCCCAGGCCAGTATTGATGAAGCTGCTGCCCTCCATCAAGATGGATTCAAGTGGGATTTAATCCACTTGGAGACTATCACCCTTTTCTGTAGACTTCGGCACCCAAGCCATTAGTCCTCAGAGTTGTCAGGTTAGTTAACCATTGCTTGACACTCGGTGTTGAGCCACTGGCATTATAATCTACTCTATTAGCATAGCAGGATAATTCCTGGTGTCCCTACATCACAGAATGTATAGCCTACTATAGTTTTTCCTTTTTTATATAAACATTTATTCACAGTTACTATGTACAGATATAAGAGCTGGACAATGAAGAAAGTTGAAAAAGGTCAGGTGAATGGAAGTTTGGAGTTGGATTAGAACTTTACAGATCCCAGTGAAATATGAAAATGCCAGGATAAGTGGGATGCAGTATGTTGTGTCCAAATGTTGTATTGCTTTAAATCTGCAATCGCCATTAAGTCTTTGCTGTAAACGTGCACCCTTTTCTGTAAGGCACCACTTTCATATGTTGTTAATGTACTCTGATTGGTTTAACACAAGTTTCCACTGTTAGCGAAAGCCCGGGCAAATGTATCATTTTAACTGCCATTCTGATTGTATATAAGTTGCTACCTCGTCTCTTATTCCCCAGTCCGAACAAGCCTTAGCAGGAGCTAACAATAAATCACTGATGTTAACCCCAAACTTGTAGTCGAGTTGCTAATTACCTTCGGACACAACACAGCAAGAAAAGAAGAAGACCAAATATGAGATGGATTGACTCAAACTGTGTAAGCTATGGCATTTAGTTTGCAACACCTGAGTAGGGCTGTTAATGATAGGACCCTTGGGGGCAATAGTTCATAGGGTTACTATAAATCAGAAGCAACTTGATAGCACTTAAGAATATACATATAGACTGTTATGGTGCAGATGCTCACATTGAAGTATACACAAGAGGTATACAAAAAGAAAAGTATTTATTCTTGTTGCTTCCCTCTAGGTGTTGTGTGCCTAAACTTCAAGGTAGAGGTACTTCACATAGCTGTATAAACATACACGTACTTATTTGCTTTCATTAATTCACCTCACCCTTTGCCTACATCCTCTTGCCGTATGTGGCAATTAAGTGTCAATGACCTTCTGCACTACTTCTGCCGCACTTCTCAAAGGAGCTATTATGTGGCCGGTTAGGACAGCACAAGTCTGGTTCTGTTTGAGTCAGCATGTCGGTTACAGGGAAAACACTGCAAAACTTTCTCCGTGCAGCCAATCTCGCTTTGTTTTTGTTAGGAAAGGTCAAAGCAGCACAGGAGTGAGTGGAAACTCAGCCAGTGCTTGGAATCCACCCCACTTCAGCAAGAGTTTTGCTTTTCTTAGAGTCAACAAACTACCTTTCAGTCTTTCACATATGAAGTCTGCTGAATGAGGGACTAAATGTGAAAGTCATGTTCTTCAATTATAGAAATGCCGTTCCTACCTTAACAAAAGTTCCCAAAATGCCTTCAGCTCTCAGTGGCTTTTGATTCCTCTAAAAGCTCTGCTTCAGTGCTAACTTTATGTTTATTCCACAAAACTCTGTTTGCTTTTCCTCCCAGGAAATCTCTCACCGGCGACTTGACGAGCATTCTGCCTGTAAATATTTCACACTAGACATACATTTTTCATTTTAAAAAATATAAATGTGAGCACAGAATTCTGAAAAACGTTAATTTCTCTAGACATGTACATAAACTGCTATCCTTCTCATTATATGAAAAGGGAAGAAAACAGAAGTACAGTAAAACCCCTACTTACATAAAAAGTCTGTTCCGTAGGCTTTTACGAAAATCAGTTTTTTACTTAATTCGAAGCAAACCCGTAGGAAAAATGAATTTTCACGTAACTCAAAGCAAACCCATAAGAAAAATGAATTCTTACGTAACTCAAAGCAAACCCATAGGAAAATGATTTTTACGTAACTCAAAGCCAACCCATAGGAAATTGTGTTACGTAAATTGGGATATTTATGTAAATCAGGGCATAGGTTTAGTGCAAACCCATTACATAAGTTGAATTTTACATAACTCGAGGCATACGTAAGTCATGGTTTTACTGTACCACAAAAACTGGGTAAGGTGGAGTTTGCACAATGGAGGCAACAATCTGAGATGGTAGTAGGCCATCCTCTATTTACCACTCATCAGTATTAGCCAAACACCAGTTCTTTCTTCCCTCCCATTAACCATCAGACTCACTAAGTTCTTGTAGGGGTACACAGAAAGAGCCTTCTTGAAGATTGTGATATTTTTGAACCACAATCAGGAGTATCCTGTTAATAGCAACCTTGTGTTGCCAGCTAATCTTTCTCACATTAGGTCAGGCAAAAGGAACTGCACAATGAACTCACCAAAAGGTGCCTTCATTTTGGCACTTTCACGTCTTGCCTAGACACAGAAGAAGTTCTTGTATATACTGTACAACCTTTTCCTATTTCCAGGCATCAATCCCCTATATCAGTGATGGCAAAACTTTTAGAGACCGAGTGCCCAAACAGAGGGGTGTGGTAAACTCTGTGCTGTGGGGAGGGAAGAAGAGCTCCCATTGGGCTGCTGGGCAGAGGGGCGAGGAGAACTCTATACTGGGGAAAGGAGGAAGAACCCCCATTGGTCAGATGGGTAGAGCAGCACAATGAACTCTATGCTGGGGAGATGGAGTTCAGGGCAACAGAGTGGTTTCTTTGGCACATGTGCCATAGGTTTGCCACCACTGCCCTATTTGAAGGGGACCAGTCAATAAGTTGCCTCACTGTCACTGCAGAGATTTTGTGCCTTCTTGGTATTTTTGGATCCCAGCCCTTGTGAGCTTTAGCTAGCATAAGAAGTGGTGAGATAGAAAGATAGAAAGAAAAAATTAGACTTATATAAGCAATTAAAATTAAATTGGCTCCAAATTATTTCTGTAGATAATTGTAATAAAAGGTATATAGCAGATGATGATCTGAACAGAAAAAATACAAAATTTGAGGATTTATTGAGTAATTTAAGATCTGGAGCAATAAATTTCAAGGGATTAGTAGGTTCACTGTATAAACTGCTAAATTCAGATGATAAATCACAAGAAGTATTACGGACAATTTGGGAACAGGATCTAAAAATGGAAATAAATAAAGATAATTGGAAAAGATTAGGGAGTAAAAGAATTATGAAGACATTATCTGTGAGGGTTAAGGAACATAATTTCAAAATACTATGGAAATTGTACTTAACCCCTATTCGCCTTCATCAAATAGATAAATCAAATTCGTTAAAGTGTTGGAGATGTAAAAAAGAGTTGGGTACCTACACACATATGTGGTGGGATTGCAATGTGATAAAAAAAATTGGATAGCAGTAGAAAGTGAAATCAAGGGTATAATTGATGGTAATTTTAATTAGGAGCTCGTATGGCATTGTTAACTGAAATTGAAGATTTAAATATTGACGTGCATAGAAAAGATCTTGTTTCAATTATGGTATCAACTGCAAGGCAGTGTATTGCTCGAAAATGGAAAGGTGAAATTGCTCCTGAAATCAAGGAATGATATAAAGAGATGTGGGCAATGGCCCTAAATGACAAATTAACTTGGGAAATGAATGTTTAAAAAGGATTAGTTAAAGAGAATAATTTTTTTGCAATTTGGAAGGACTTTATAACATATGCAATTGAGAAAAGGAATGGACGTGCGCCAGGAACCGATCAATTAGTTTTTTGGAAACCAAATGTATAAATATTGGTGTTTTCAGCCTCATAGACAAATGTAAATAGCACAAAGGTATTATGTGTCTTTATAAAATGGTAATAAGCAAAATAATACTGGTAGAGCTTGGGACGGTTAGTTGTAGTTGGATAAGATAGTAGTAATAAGGTAGAAATGTCAAAATATTCACATACTTTAAAATGTTAAATTGATCAAAGATGATTTAATATTATCTAATTGTATGAATAATTTAAAGGGGGTGTATACATCTCTACCATTATTTTTGTATTTTTAGGAGTGTTGGAGTTTGTTATGTATTTTTTAATGTTTGATTATGTTTCCTTTTTTTGTTGTTCTTTCTTTCTTCTTGTTCTCTGTTTATGTTTTTATCTATCATGTAGAATATTTAATTTGAATAAAAATATTTTTAATTTAAAAAAAAGAAGAAGTGGTGGTGAGAGGCTATGGGAGATGGAACCCACACGTTCCTTATCCCCATCTTACAGGGGAAAGTTGAATATCTTAGGGTATCATTAAACACACCAAAAACAACTGTGGCAAATCACAGGATAGCACAGTTAATGTAAACATGTTGTAAGAAGCCTTACTGTCTTGTCCACTATGTATGAAACCTGAAGAATGGACAAGTACAAAGCGCATTTCTTCATGTGAATGACTTTTGAACCAGGGTCCACTGTTTGGAGGTGTCCTCCATTTGGAGGGATATCCAAGCTAAGTCCAGTTTAAAACTGAAGAACCTCAAGAAAAAAAAGATTAGGGTCCTTTAATATGCCCATCGACAGCTAAGCCACAGGTAGCAGTCCACAGCTTTACAAATCAGCCGATCACAGACCTCTGTACTATGGTCAGATGTAAAAACACAAAACAGTGATACAACGTACGTACATACGTGTGTTTGTGCGTGCGTGCGTGCATCTGTGTGTGTGTGCTTGCATCTCTCTCTGTGTGTGTGGTGTGTGTGTGCACGTGCACGCGCACACACATGTGCATGTGCATGTGCATGTGTGTAGCTTCCTTTATTGCAGGGGTTCCCAACCTATGTCCCATGGGCCTATTCTGGCCCATGCATCTCATTAATCCAGCTCACGGTGGGAACTCCGGCACCTCTAGAATTGCCCGCCACCACTGAAAGTTGAAATATGTGACTTACTGTGGTGGCAGAGGCGGGAATCGCAAAAGGATGCATCCATTGATAACAATATGGCTGAAATATCTTCTCAAATTTCTTTGGAGGACAGCCTATGCTTGCCCTATATTCCTCATTTTTTTCTTTAACATTTGATCCCTGTGACAAAATACATCTTTCTACCATTTTATAGGAAATAGTCCTCTCCTGATCCTCTTAGATACCAAACATGTTCACATCATTATTTGCACCAGAAGAGACGAGATCTCTAATATCACTGTCTAGTCTACATTGTACATTATATAATTAAGATCTTAACATGAAACCATTTCAGAGCTGGCCAGTACTGCCCCAGTGGTCTACTTGGAAAGCAGCTAATGGCTGCAAACTTGCTGGCATTTCCTAACATTCAAAAGCATCTGAGAGATCAGAAGATGTCTATTAGAAATGTCTGGGTAGATTTGTTGGCTTTTTACTCAGTGATGATCTTCCCATTCAAAGCCTTTAAACCACATAAGTGTTCTTCTGAACAAGGTTTCAGCAGCTTACTGCTGAAAATGCTGCCTCAGCTCTTTTATACACCACATTCTCACAATGTATTACCATACAGTATGTGACTGCTTTTGCATTACTGATTTTTAACAAAACATAGAAATATAATCTTCATAACTACCAGTAACTGTATCACTCCCCAGTGTTAAAACTAGAGGACAGACTTTGGAAATAAAGTTATATTTATCAAAGCTTGGCCAGAGAGAGGGACAGAGGACTACTAAGAGATGCTTATGCTTTCACCATTTGACATACATTTATGTTGGGTCTGCTGAAAACTGTCTTTATCCTTATTCCTCTTATCATCATGTATACCAATTCAGTTTCAGAGTCTTGAATTTCTCGTAAAATTCCTTTTGGCTGCACAGTAAAATAAGACCCACAGAGGAGAATAGCTACAAGTTTCCCAGAGTCCACTCCGTTCTCATTAACTGGCACTGAAAGTCTCGATGCCTCACTCTGATATATTTATAGGAGAAAGGGGGAAACCTGTTTCTTTACTTACAGTTACTTGAAATTGCAGAAATGTATATGCTGCTTTCTTTACTACAAATATGCTAGCAACCAATCTAATAGATCAACACAACAAACAACTAACAACTGATACCAGCCAACAAAAAGAGGGAAAGAACACAGAGCCAAGAGAGATTTGAAGGTACCTTTGGTTAATACTGGACAAAACGGCAGTCACCCCAGCCAGAGAATGTAACATAAACAAAATGGCATTGTACCCATACTAGAAGGAAAGACGAGTAAGCTTATAGGGAAATCCTTGATTTGCTGAAGCAGAAAAAGAAAATTTGGGGGAAACTAAGCAGACCCTAACAACCATTGAGGAACAAGTATGCTCAGGGGGTACCAAATGTTGATTGATTGTGAGGAAAAGATGCAGAAAAGTGGGTGAGGAGAAGACATGGAAGGGAATACCCAGGGAAAAGCCCTTACCAAAGTTCTAAACAGGAGCAATGTGCCATTAATTTGTAGTTCCTATATCCTTTTCCCTAACACTCATAGTTGAGTACCCAATAGTTTAGAAATAAAATATGTCCCTACAAAAATAAGGTGGCATTTTAGGCTCTCCTTAGGTACACACAGAAGCATTCTTCTTCAAGCACCTTATCCAATTCTGAATAATGTATTGGTTATCATCATGGCGATCAGCCATGAAGATTGTCCTAGGAACAGTATAATGCAGTGGCCTTCCATTTGCCTTTCACATCACAAAGTGACAACCATATTACTGATCCAGTAAGTCACTTTCTGATCCTGAGCCCTTTTGGCACACAAAGTCCTCATCAGCCCCAGGCCTATATTGATGAAGCTGCTGCCCTACAACAAGATGGATTCAAGTGGGATTTAATCCACTTGGGGACCGTCACCCTTTTCTGTGGACTTCGCCACCCAGCCTTGGCCGTTTGTCCTCAGGTTTGTCAGGTTAGTTAACCGCTGCCTGATGATGAGTCATTAGCAGTATGGTCTACTCTAGGAGCCCTGGTAGCGCAGTGGCTAAACTGCTGTACTGCAACCAAAAAAGGTTGAGAGTTCAATCCTGGCCAGGGCTCAAGGTTGACTCAACATTCCATCCTTCCTTACCTTGGATACGTTGGAGTCGTTATTCAGCGAGGAGTCCATGCGATGGTAGACATCTCCACGATGGCATTCCGTACACTCAAATGGACCTGGGAAATCAAGCCCATCTGCATGCATTTTTTTAGCCATTTGGATCATACCTGGGATTGGCCGGGATTTCCCTTAATTCAGCGCCTCAAACTCTACTTTCCCATCACCATCCGTCAACATCCCGTAATTTGATTGTGGGGGAAAGTAGTTACTGCACATCACCTTCTGCACATGTGTAGAAGGCTTCTGCACAGTCCCCTTCTGCACAGAGCCCCTTCTACACAGAACATGTGTAGAAGGCTTCTCCACATGCGTAGAAGGGTTCTGCGCAGAAGGGGACTGCACAGGCCCCGTATTCTCTGGAGCCACGCTTGACAGGTATGATTTGGATATCACATCACCCACTGGCTAGGCAGACTATGACGTGTTCCCTCCACTTTCACCTTGCCCAAGGGATCCAACGGAAGACACTTTGATGAGTCTTAGTCTATCCTTCCATCCTTCCAAGGTCAGTAAAATGAGTACCCAGAAAAATGCTGTCCAGGTCCCTGAGCCCCAGGGGCCAGATAAGGCCAAGAACCCATGCTCAGCCCCTGGGGAGCCGTGGGAACGCCCTGCAAAGGCAGGGAACCCAACCACCCTCCGTGGCTCGCACCCCCCATAGGGAATAGCGCACCCGGGCAAGAGGGCCCCGCCGCACAGACCAGGCCGAGGCCCCGTCCGGGGCAGCAGGTATGCTCCGCGCATCAGGCCAAGGAGCTACCGATCCCATCCCACCGTTCCCGGTGAGGTCTGCTAAAGGTGGCTGCGGAACGGGCGCAGTCGCGGTCCTCCGACCCGGCTGACGCCTCCGCGCCGATCGAGCCACGTTCGCGGCTGCCTTCTTCTTCGAGGGCATGGCTAAGGTAGCTAGGAAGCCTAAAACAAGAGAAAGCTGCCCGAAAAGGCTTCCCCCAAGAGGACACGAGCGACAGAGGTAAGGAGGAAAGAAAAACTTCTCTGCTCCGTCGGTTCGCCAAAATGGCAGCACGGCTGCCTCGTGGCCAGCCCCTTTTATTAGGGTGCTGGCCACGCCCCTAACTACCCGGATGGTTTCGTCCGGTGGGGGGGGCCCGCAAAGAGCGCGGCGGCCATTTTGGCGCCGCGCTTCCATTATGTTGTTGTTTTTCTTAATGAGATCTTTATCTCAAGCTCCAGGTATTTTTGTACAATACAAACCATGTAATTCAACAGTTTTGACAATCCTACCTCTCATCCCAAGTCACCAAAGAGCCACAACACTTATTTCATTTAATTAGTTTATCTGACCACATACTTTTAAAAAATTGTTTCATCGAGTTGTGTCTCTTTTCTTTAATCATTTAATGGCACATTCAAACACTCTTGACTTTCCTAAGAAATGAGTTCTCTCTTCCTTCTTTTCCAAGAGTTACTCTTCTTAGCTTTTCTAGAAAGAATAGAAGCAGTTTCTTGGAAAAGTAAGTTCTGATCCAAGAATGCAAACTTGTGCCATGTGGAAATTTTAAACATGCCACAATGCTTGTTTTGTTTTGTTTTGGTTTGGTTTGTCTTCTTTGGGCTTTGTTTGTTTTTTTGTTCTCACTTTCCAAGTCAGGGAAATTGGGTCTTTTATTTTCATCTTCTAACAAGTGCACATTCCAATGCTAGAGAAAGGATTCATCTTGCTCTACTCTCAAGGATATCATTCAAAATAATTACGTATCATGACATAACAAAAGCTAAGTGTAGGTTCACACAAGCAAGGACGGCTAGTAATGCTAAGTTGGGGGGGAGGTGAGGCAAGTAATGAATTTGGCACCTTTGAAAGCTGCTCTAAAATCCAGTTTTAAATCTGGAGCAGATTCACTGCTATCATGAATCCAGAGACATCAGCCTCCTCTACTCATAGGAACATCTGTTACATTATAGCAGGGGTTCACAACCTATGGCCTGCAGTTCAGCCCCAGCCCATGGCACCATTTCATGTGGCTCATTGCAGCTGGAAGCTGCAAAAATGGCAAAACCAGCCGAAATTACAGCAGTGTTTATGGTGGGGGAAACTACATGTCCGAGCTGTCTGAGGGGGTGTGGTCTGGCCCACAGTGTGAAAACGTTAAGAACCCCTGCATTGTAGCATGTACAGTACATGCTTACAAACTAGCACCTGCATACATAAACTGAATCTTTGAAAAACACAGTCGAATAGTATCATTAGCAGAAACATTATCATGTCCTAGCAAGTGTGTATTTACCACAATTTACTAAATTAGGCCATAATTCCACTTTATGTCTCCAGTGGCATTTCACTTTAGATCAAGATAATTTAGTTATATGTTCAACACAATGCTTGCCTTTTACTTTTAAAGGGCCACAAAATGCTGGAACCCTCAGGTTGGAAGGGATAAAATAAATTCACCAGTTTGTACAAGCCTGTTTCTCCCTATCAGCACCTCCTGTTCATTATTTTTTCTTTTCTTCCCCTTCTCCAGTACACATCACTTAAGGAAAAGCTTGTTGATTAATGTTCTTCCCCAGCTTCACAGAGAAACAAGGATTACATTTCCTGGTGAAAGTTTTAGCCCTTGAAGGAGCCTAGAGCTACAACAACATGTTTCATCAGGATTATGTGCAAGGGCAAAGGCTTTGTTTTGATCTGCACAAACACATAGTGATTCCTATCAGGCTGCTTGCTGTAACAACCCTCACAGATCAAGTTTCTAATGGTGCAGTAAGGAACAGATGGGATTTTCCATGATGCATCAATGAGTTCAAGAAGTTAATCAAAGGACTGCAAAAAATACATGATTTGTTTAGAAAATACATGAAGCAAAACTTCCAAACAGAGGAATACAGTAAAACCCCTACTTACGTTAAAAGTCTGTTCCGTAGGCTTTTATGTAAATTGGTTTTTTACTTAACTCGAAGCAAACCCATAGGAACAATGGATTTTAACATAACTCGAAGCAAACCCATAGGAAAAATGAATTTTTTATGTAAATTGAAGCAACCCCATGGGAAAAACGAAAATTTTACACAACTCAAAGCAAACCCATAGGAAATTGTCAACAAGTGCCCCTTTTTGGCTCATCAACAAGCTCCGGGATTGTCAACAAACTCCCCTTTTTGGCTTGTCTGAGGCTCCCACCTCCTGTAATTAATTTTTTTAATGTTAAGGTTGTGTAGATTTTATATTTGTTTTTAGATAGTAAATGGCACAGTGTGGGGTAATATTGCTATGTTTTTAAGGGTTTTTAATTGTTTTATATTGGTCTTAACTTGTGTACATCGCCCAGAGTCCATTGGATAGGGCGGTATATAAATCAATTAAATTAAATTACTTCTACTACTTACTTTAGTATGCAAATTGTGTTATGCAAATTGGTACATTTATGTAAATCAGGGCATGGTTTTAGTGCAAAAATCATTATGTATGTCGAATTTTATGTAACTCGAGGCATATGTAAGTCCCATTTTTAAACACGTTAAGCAAAAAGGGTGTGCCAACCAATGGTTCATTGACCTCAATGTAAAAAAAAAAAGCTAGGGGTGTTGTTTGTTGAGCAAAGCTACTGCTAATAAATTGTGTTACTGGTTTTTAAGTGCTGTGCTGGCTCCATTCGTCTATAGTCAAGGCAATCACCATGGAGAGATAAAAGAAAAAAGAACTCCTGAATCATGACTTGGGAGGGGATGGTGAAATATAAAATCAAGTTGATTCTGACTTATAGTAACCCTTCTGTTGTGTCCAAAGCTTATATCCATTTTAAAAGACTAACCGCACCAAAGCGGAAAGTCAAGACGCGAGCCATTTCTAAAGGTGCGAAATTCAAATAACTGTCAAAGCGGGATATGTTGAACTTTGCTTGTCCTTCGGAAGCCCGCCTAAATGTATCTTGTTTTGTAATGGTCAAATCACTGTATATATAGAGGCCACCCCTGTACATATTCCCCAGTCCAGTTCTTGAGCTGAATAAAGAATCACTGTTGTTAACCCGATCCAGCTGGTTAGATTACTTCTTGTGCCGGACTCAACACCTCCCCAGGGTTTTCTAGACATGAAGTAAAGTACTCAGAAGAGGTTTACCGCTCCATGCTCCTGGAGACACTTTGGAACTGTGCAATTTGGTCATGGCCACACAGACTGGCTCTTCTTCTGGAAGGCAACAAATTCTTGACCGAAGGGCCTCAACCTACAGAGCTATCCAGCTAGCTAACACTATCTATGGTTAGCATTTTAAAAGGTGGTTGAAGCATGCGTTGTAAGCACTACTTCAAGTTAGCTATACTTAGCATTTGCCTAGTTTGACATTCTCATGGAAGAAGAAGCAAACCAATCTGTCATTTTGGCTTTTCTCTGTTGCTCATTCCTCAACATTAAACTCAAATTCCTCCCCACCCAACTGAGAACTATAATCCCAGAAATAAATAATTCCCAGTTCTGAGGTTGCTTCATCCCATTTGCATGGCCCTTTCCTATTTGTTTTTCTTAATTGTGATCAAGATGGAAAAGAAGCCCACATAACATTTCAAACCCATTTCTGTTTGCAATTTTGCTTATTATATGTACAGTATAAACAAAGTGGTGTTCACTCAGGATTGCATTGTCTTGGAAGAAACAGACTCACAGATCAAGATAGTCATTTATTCACTTTTGGGAGGTCCTTTGTATTAGAAGCACATGTTGAATTGGTGGAAATATTGTTTTTTTTATTAGCTTATGCTGACCACAAGCTGCTGGTCAGATTCTACCAGTTGAAAGCCCTGATTTTGCCTTTTGAGCACTTTGGGGGCTTTTATAGTTAAAAACACCAGTACTTGAAGGACTAGCCCAGGGGTGGCCAAACTACAGCCCACAGGCTGGATCTGGCCCATGATGCCCTCGCCACTACCAGAAGTGGATGTACCCAACACATGTGCAAACAAGCCTGTGCCCCGTGCATTCACAAAACACTGCCGTAAATGCACCCACAGCTGTCATAAATGCATTTACAACAGCCGTGGATGCATTTTACGGTGGGATGAACTATGTGACTGGCCTGCTCAACCATGTGACCCATGGCTCAAAAATTTTGGCCACCCCTGGACTACCCATTCCCATAGGTAGCACTCTGTATATTTAAAAAGTCACCTTAGATGAGACTGAAAGCTACCAGAGAGAGGATGGTCATGAACTTAGTACCCGTTTTACTTAACAATTTTAGCATGAGGCAAATATGTTTCCATTTTCTTGAGCTTTTTAGGTACAATTTTAATTCTGATTATTTCTTTTATACTGCTTTTTATTACTGTGTTTCTTGCTATGGTTTCTTTTTTTATGTTTCAAATACTTTAATCCTTTTTATAAGCCTCCCTGGGAATGTGACAGAAGGTTAGTATAGGTAAATAAGTAAGTTAAACAAGTTTATTTGAATAGCTATAGCCATTACAAAAAAAACTCAAATAAAATAAAATGATCAAATAAATTGCTCAGCTTAAGTCAGCCAAAACAAACATTCTAATAAACTCAACTATTTCAGCTTTTTAAAATTATCAGCTTATCATCACCATGAACTTTCCTCCTTAAAACTGTTTCTCTACAAGCAAAACATGGTGAAATATCCCTCCGAAAAAGGTTTTATCAAATGTGCATCAGATTTATTGAATGCTGATGATACTCAGTTATACATCTCAGCCCATGGTGCTCCAAGCGATGCAGTCGGAGTCCTATCCAGGTGTCTGGAGGCTATTGGGGTCTGAATGGGGGACAATGGGCTACAACTGAAACCCAGCAAGACTGAATGGTTATGGGTCATGGGCCCTGCGTTATCTCGAGAGCTACCATCTTTGGTTCTGGATGGGACTATTTTGACCCAAACAGACCTGGGGCATAATCTGGGGGTCCTCCTGGATTCGCGACTCCTGCTTGATGAGCAGGTGGCAGTCTTGGCCAGGAGGGCTTTTGAATAACTTTGTGTTATACACCAGTTACGCCCACTCCTAGATCGGGACTCCTGTTCATGGTCATGCACACTTTGGTCACCTCTAGACTCGACTATTGCAATGTGCTCTACATGGGGCTGCCCTTGATGGCTATTCGGAGGCTGCAACTGGTCCAGAATGTGGCTGCCCGGATAGTGATGGGGTGTGGGCACTATGCCCGTGCCTTGCCAATGCTACGGGAGCTGCACTGGTTGCAATTCAAGGTGGTGGAAATTACCTTTAAAGCCCTACATGGTAGTGGGCCAGGATACTTAAGAGACTGCATCACCCCAAGAACATCTGTCTGTCCCAACAGAGCAGACCAGAGAGGCTCTCTTATTGTGCCATCTGCTAGAGAGGCTCACCTCTCTAGCACCAAGAAAGAGGGCCTTCTCTGTGACTGCTCCAGCCCTTTGGAACATCCTGCCATTTGAGCTGTGTCTTCAGATGAAGTTGCTGTCCTTCAGGAAACGGCTAAAAACCTGGCTGGCAAAGCAGGTGTGGGGCACCAGCGATGTGGTGACCCCTGCCTGCTGGCTGATTTAGTAAGAACATTCTCTCCCTCTTTTAATCTCTTTTAATCTTTAGCAGTTGGAGTAATTTTTGGTGGCAGTTTTAATGGGGTTTTTATTGGTTTTTAAAATGTGATTGGTTTTATTTTCTGTGAGCTGCCCAGAGTCTTCGGAGTTGGGCAGCAATATAAATCAGAAAAATAAATAAGTTAATAAACAGAGTTACTCTTAGTATAGATCACTTATGAGTATGAATGAATAATTGCTATACAGATTCAGAAAAGATTTGTGTGTGAGAGAGATGAAGGATCTGCGCATTTTATTGTCCTCCACAAAGCATCTTTACTGTCACATGGCAATCACTGTGACAGAAGCAGCAGCAGCAGCAACAAAACACAGAGAAACCCACTCACAACAGACAGTCAGCAATTCTTGGGCATTTTTAACAATATAGTTATTTGCTTAAGACCAATAATAAAAATTAAATCATAGAATTTTAAATTTAGAAGAGATGTTAGATATCTAATTGAATTTCCCTCCTCTGGTGCAGAAATATTACAACTATAGGATATCTGATTGTTGGCTGTCTTATTATTCTTAGACTATGTGCGGCTTGTGTTTTTAAAAACATGGCTTTAGAACTTTGCAAGATACTCATACAGTACTTCCGATTTAGCCTGGCAGTTCACAATACAACAGAATCATTCCTTCTCATAATCAGGACAGTGCCCTATCTCTTGCTGCAGCCTATGATTATGTTAGCTATTTTTAGAAGCTGCATTACACTACTGCCTCATGTGCAGTTAGCGATCACCACTGTCCTCTAGATCACAAACCCATGGCCTATGGCTGCCAGAAGCTACATGAACCAGCTGAAATATGAGATAGCCCCAGTTTAGTAGGTACCTGTTGCCCCTAGGCAATCACAGCCCTGATATTTAGATGCAGAGAGGTCAGGAGAGGAACGTTTTGGAATGATATCTGACCACAACAAACAGCTTGATTCAAACTGCCATTCTTAAAAATCCAAAATTCATAGGTGAGCAATATCTTTACAATTTCAGAAGTTCTGAAACTATTCACAAGAATTCCATTTTGGGACTGAACTTAGTGGTAAGACCCTATAGCATAGCACAGTTTAAAATACTATTTTTTTAAAAAAAAAATCTCTGCCTTTTTCCTCCTCCTCACATTTTACCAACTAGCATTCAGGAGAAAATAAAATCCTGTGTGTTTTGTGACTGCCAAGTTGACCCCAATAAAAGTATAGTTTACCTGTAGATTTTAGATTTTGTTTTGTTTCTACATTTCTTTTTACAAAAATGCTTAAAAGTTTTCAGCTGATAGATCTGCTATAGAAACATACCTGTACTAAGGTGGAGGTGAGCAGATGCAATGTGTAAATATGCATACTTCAACCCAAAAAAAAGGTACAGTGGTGCTTTTGCACACCCTGGAAAATTGCCACATAGTAAATGTTGTTGAATGCTTGAATAAATGAACAGCAGGCAGAGAAGAGCCTCGAGCAAAATAGCGTAGAATGAGAGGTCAGGGGCCCAGTCTGTGATCCCTGGTGGGTTTTAACAATTCCTCAAGAGTGTCCATATTTGGAAAATCTCTAAAACATTAGAGGGTATGAGACAGCTGGCATTAGCCTCAACCCCCTTGTAAGGCTGCATCGTTCATTCAACTGCTAGACTTTATTCCACACAAGAACCGCAACAGAAAGGGAGAATACAAGCGTAAAGGTTTGTAAGAGGGAAAGTAATGAAGGCATTTTAAGAAACTGGCATCTGTGTGTAGATATTCTACTAAGCAAAAGAGAAGCTAAATGCATCTTATGAATTATGCATTGTGAATTCTTCATTGAGTTCCAGCAAGTGTGGCATCAACTTTAGCCTAAATAGGGGCCTTTACTGAAGAGCCTTTGTCAACTGCATCCTTGGTCCCTACCAGCTTTTCAAAAGCCTCGTAGAAGGGGGCAGATGGGGAATTTTAGCACTGCTGCTCACTCATATAAGATGGTTGCAAATTTATTGTGTAGTGAATTTTTAAAGTCATACATTTCCTAATGTGATCCCCAGATGTATCTGAAAACAGTAAAAGAATCAGCCTTTCTTTTCCCCATCACAAGCTCAGCCTTAGGCATGTGCTTTCATGGGCTGGTAACAGTTGTTTTTGGTTTTGTTTATTTGTTTATTTTTCTCCAAACCCCAGAATTCTTCATTCTGGGAATGGAGTCCCAACTTCCAGCCACCTGGAGAAAACTAGCTGGAAATCTTCATGACCTTGGATAGGGCTTATGGAAATTGAAGTCCAAGAAAAGCTGGAGTGTCAAGGTTCATCATCACTGCCCTAGAACATGGTGGGTAAACTCAAGGGTTAATTTTCTTGGTAAATTCTGAGAGTGGACTTTCCAGAAATCTAAAAGTCCCACCCCTAGTCTGCATGACCAAATACACAATCAAGACATGCCCTAGAACTTTGACTACCTTCAGTGAGTCACAGCAAGTGATGCAAACCTCACTGAAACACTAAAAAGATTCTAGTTAATGCATCTACTTTGGTGGGACTAACAATAAGATTCCAGCCCGTGAACTTATCCAATCTTCTTTTGAAGATGTCCACATTGACAGCCTACAATACATTTTGTTGACAATGCATTCCATAACTATATGACTCTTTTCCTCTAACAGGTTAAAAAACAGAAATATTCTATTATGGGCACAAAATATCAGAATATATGTTTTTCTCCTGCTCTGGTTAATATAGGAGGCCTTATCTGAGCATTAGACATGTTCATCATAATTTGGCAAACTATACGCTACATATTTTTAGTCATTGTTTCACTTCTTAATGAGCCTCATTGCACCTTAAATGAACTATAGATTACTTTCAAAGAAGCCAAACAGATGTTGGAGTCATACGTTAGACTCCCACCATTGAATTGACTTGGAGATGCTTCAAGAATACCACTTTTTTCTGCCTGATTTTGATCTTCAGGAAGAGGTAACAGATGCAAAATATAATTTATGCACAAATGTCCACCAGGGATAAAGGGAAGGGAAAAGCATGGCCTCTGGCTTTAAATAATAATGTCTTAAAGTTAAGATTAAAAAGGGTTGTAAGAGTTCCGATACCAGTATTAATTTTTGTTCTGCCCTTCCCTCCCCCTTTTGGCTAAACATAGAAACATTTCTTCAAACAGTCAGACATCTGCCCTTTGCTATGTTCTCCTAGAGCCCTTGAAATCTTATCTGGATTCACATAAGCAAAGAGCCATCTTTGAAGTCAATACAGCACATAAAAAGCTTCAAAGATCAGTAAAGCAATTCAGAAAAAAATTAATTAATGTAGGAAAAATCCATTCTGATCCAAAGCATACCACCCTTTCCTTGCACATAGTTCTTCCTGACTATAGTTTCTTACTTTAAGGAGAGGCTTACTTCCAAAATTAATTCATCTGTGAGCAATGGAAAGTAGGCCAATTGAGTAGCATCTACATAATCACCAAAATGATGTTGGGGGGGTGTGTTTCATAGTGAAAAAAATCATAGTGAAAGTTCTATAAATGAGCAGAGGGGGGAAATCCTTTTTGCAAACAGTTTGCTGTTGAACAACCCAAGCCCAGTTCCACGTGTGAGGTACACTCAGCAAGGTTCCTTCCGGTGGATCCTCTCTACCATCAATAAAACCAATGAAGTAAGCAATGGACAAAGTCTAATTCTGATAAATGCTGAGAAAACCAGATCTATGTTATTTAGTAAAAGTAAGTAGCTGAAAAATGCGGTTAAAGATCAAAAATGAAATTTCTCAATTTCTCCTTACACAGAAAGAGCCTCCTCAAAGACTGTGGTATTTTTAAACCACAATTGGGTGTACTCTGGTAATGGCAACCTTGTGTTGCTGGCTAATCTTTTTCACACTAAATCAGGTGAAAGAAAACTGTAGAAAGAACTCACCAAAAGGTGCCTTCATTTTGGCAGCTTCACATCTGGACTAGACACGGAAGAAGAAGAAGACCTTGTAACACAAAGAACCTTTTACAAAATGAAAACCACTCATAAATGCTTCTCAAAAAAAAGAAGCATGGCTTTTAACAAGACAGCTAGAAAGGGATTGCTCAATTGCACGCCAATAATTGTGTTGAATGCCCTGCAGCTGTTCCCTGAGGCTTCCCCAGACTGCAGCCATTTATTTGCAGAGTCCTGGAATTTTAGAAGTGTCTGCATTTGTTCTGCTGTTTAATTCCTGATATGGTTTATCCCAATGCTTTAGGGCAGATTTGGGGGTGTTAATAGAACTCAGCGAATTGTAGAACTGCTTTTCTTAGACTTGCCTTCCATCATAAAGACAGAAGAGATCTAGAGTTGCATGACCTACTACAATCCATTACTTTATCATAAAGTAATTCACTTTTGGGATGCCTTATTGAGGGATACAAGGAGAATTAGCAGGTTTCCTACACATCATTTAACTGCTCTTAACATCAGTATTTATCGAAGTTTGAGAGCGGGAACAAAAGAGCAATTCTTTCTTTCCTTTACAACAGGGGTCCCCAACTTTTTTACACTGTAGGCCTAGGGATGCCATACGTACCAGAAAACCGGGAATTTCACGGGTTGAACCTGTCCCGTCCCGGTTCCAAAAAATAATAATTTAGAATTCCCACTTTCAGACCAAGTTGGTGCAGCAGTAGCAGCTTGGTGGCCAAAGAAGACAGAGAAAAAAATGTGCCATTTTATTGCCTCTATTGAAGTTGCGGCAGCAACAGCTTGCAGAATGAGCTCCCATCTTTGTCCCAGCTCCTGCAAACCTAGCAGTTAGAAGGCAAGAAATTGCAAGTAGATAAATAGGGACCACTTCAGAGGGGAAGGTAAACAGTGTTCCGTGCGTTTCGGTGTCTAGTCATGCCTGCCACATGACCACAGAATACGTCTGCAGAAGCAGACAGCGCTGGCTCTTCGGCTTTAAAACAGAGATGAGCACTGAAACCTAGAGTCGGATATGACTGGCTTTTTTGCAAGGGCAATCTTTACTTCTGTCCTGTTTTTGTGGGAGGGAATTATGGCATCCCTATGCAGGCCTGATCATGCACCCAGACAGCTGAGGGGGCTGGACCACACACACCCGGAAGCAGAAGTAAATGCACCCGCTTCCACATTTGCAGCAGCCACAGGTGCCTTTACGGCTGATGTAACCGTGTTTACGCATGCACGGGTGCATTTTACGGCTGTTGTAAACACGCCTGTTTTCACTTCCAGGTGTGGTGTTGAGCCACATGAAATGGTGCCGTGGGCCAGGGCGAATTGTGTTGATACATGTTTTCCCCAGCTTGCTCAGTAAGTTATGACTGTGATGATCTCTGTGCTTCAGACAGCTGTGTGATACACAAACCTTGCAAAGGTGACTACTTTCTAACTCTATTTTGGGAAAAGCTTCACCAATAGTGTCTGTTTGTCTTGCTAAAAATGCAGCATCTACCAAGCAGAAAAATAAAATACAGTGGAAGCCCAACATACAAATGGTTCGACTTACAAAAAATTCGACATACAAATAGAAATCCTGGGTTTTTAAAAAAATCGACATACAAATTTTTAATAGGAAAAATTCTACATACAAAAAACGGTGACATCTAGTGGCCTCTTCTGGTAATGCAAATTGTTTTTGACATACAAATTTTTCAACATACAAATAACCTCATGGAACGGAAAAAATTCGTATGTAGAGGTTTTACAAATGCTTACCTGATGAAATCTAGTGAAATCTTCTTAATATTTTAACCATTCAAACTGGAATAACCATGCTTAACATTACTCAGAAAGAAATCCCAGTGTATAATCAATTTGCTGTAGTAAAAAAAAAAATCCAGGCTCTAGTAGACATGGATAGGGTTTGGCTAAAGACCCTTTGATTTCAGAGGAACAGATATAGTTTAGAGCTTTTTCTACATGTGAGTAAAAGTAGCATGTCCCTGAATGTTGTGGGTGAGGTAATATTTGAAAATCATTGCTGATAAAGACATAAAACAAAACTATGCAGCACATTATTTCCATCTATCTTCTCTCCAAGAATTTATTTATTTATTTATTTTGGTTTATATAGTAAAGGTAAAGTTTTCCCTTGCTCAAAAGCCAGCTGTATCCAAATCTAGGGTGTGGTGCTCATCACTGTTTTCAGCCAAAAAGCCAGTGCCGTTTGCATCTGTAGATATTTCCACGATCATGTGGCAGTCATGACTAGATGCTGGAGCACATGGAACACTGTTACCTTTACTGTCAAAAATGCTACAATATCCGTCTTGAAACAATGTTCTATGGTTTATTATCCTTATTTACTTAAACGAGTAACTCAAAATCCTTGCTTCAGGTACATAACTCAAAGTCTTTGTTCAGGTAACATAAAGTATCCATAAAATTGTAATATGTAATTAATGAACTAACCTGATAACTAACCACTAAGGTAAGAAAAATACAATTACAAGTTTATGGAACTAAGGGGTTGGATATTGCTTATCCTCCTGTAAATTATGTGATGAGACTTACCTGCTAAGAGAAATCTAGTTGTATTAATATATTATCCAATATCTGATGGTGTAAATGTGTATATATGTAATCTTGTAAATATGTGTTATTGATATGTTACTCTTAATTGTACTTATAGAAAACCCTGAGGAAGCGGCTCTAGAAAAGCTATTACAGCAGATTAGCTTTGGTTTTCTTTACAAGTTCATTAATTACATATTACAACTTTATGGATACTTTATGTTACCTGAACAAGGACTTTGAGTTATGTACCTGAAGCAAGGGTTTTGAGTTACTCGTTTAAGTAAATAAGGATAATAAACCATAGAACATTGTTTCAAGATGGATATTGTTACATTTTTGATACTCCACCGTCTGGCCATATACAGTATACCTTTTCTGTCAAAGCAGTACCTATTTATCTACTTGCAAATCTTGCTTTTGAACTGCTAGGTAGGCAGGAGCTGGGACAAAGATGGGCGCTCACTCTGTCACACAGCAGTGGGGTCTTAAACTGCTAACCTGCCAACCTTCCAGTCGTCATGCTTATATACCACACATCTAACTACCGTATATATTTACTCTGGTCACTACAAATACAACAGTAAACAAACCCAGCAAAAATTAGAACTAAAACCCCATGGTATAACTAATTCACAAAATCTTCCCAAAAGGAATAATACAGTTGTGGAAGCAAAATGATTTGGGGAGAGGAAGAAAAAACAAAAAATAAGTAGTTGAGGGGTAGGAAATTCTTAAAAGCTTGCTTAAACTATTCAGCTTCAGTCAGCTTGCCAAAAATAGACAAATTTGAGTCCCAACAAATATGCCGCAAAAGGCCATTCCACAGTGTTGAAGCCACTGCCAAAAAAGACCTATTTCTGTTACGGATCTTAGATCCTTCTCTCAGAATAGGCACCTGAAGGCCCCCAACTGTGAAAATTGTGTTGCCTGGGCATGAGCTACCAAGAAGAGAAACTAGAATGTATTGAGATTCTTACTCATTTAGAGTTTTATAAGTTAATATTAGAATCTTGAATTGGGCACAGAAAACTATAAGTAATCAACATGGGTTTACTAGTGTCGGGGGGGAAAACAATTGAATCTACACAACCCCGACACCAATCTTATAGCCACATTTTGAACCTGCAGCAGCTTCCATACTGTCTTCCTCTAGGGGTCTTTGTGACAATTGCAAGAGACAAGGTTGTTTAGGGGAGAGAGGAAGAGTTAAACCAAAGAAAAAACTGGGGGGGGGGGGCAATATAGTGACAAGAGTAGTGGCCTGTGATAGGGGAGAACCAGATTCTCGCCCCCACTCATCCATAAAATACAGAATTAAACTACATGAAAAGGGGATTTTGTGTTTCATACAGTCAACCAATTTTCCCTCCCACAACTGAGTTTTCTGAAAAATACATGGTTAATGCAGCCAAAATCCCACCTTCACCTAGAATAGGATCTGAATTTGTAGTGACCAACCAAGAAAAGGTAATTTTATAAAAGCACAACTTTTCTGTCATTTCCAACATGAGACAAAATCTACTCATCTTCTACACAGCCATAGATAGAGGAGTTACATCATCCTTTGTATGAGGTTGACTTCATTCCCATTAACATATTCATCAGTTCTGGATCAGTTTCCAGTCACTTCAGTTCTTTGTTGACACATGGTATATGATTGGTGTCTAGTTATTTTACTGTACATAAAGCAACAACAAGCAAAAACCAAAGAATGCAAGCGCGGCGCCAAAATGGCCGCCGCGCTCTTTGCGGGGCCCCCCCCACAGGACGAAGAATCCGGGTAGTTTAGGGCGTGGCCAGCTCCCTTATAAAAGGGGTGGCCACGAGGCAGCCGCGCTGCCATTTTACCTCAGCGACGGAGCGGAGAAGTTTTTCCCCTGTGTCTCCGTCGCTCCTTACGGGAAGCCTTTTGGCGGCGAATCTTCTTTTCGGCTTCCCTCTCCTGCGTTGAGATGCCTTCGAAGAAGAAGGCAGCTTCGAGTGCGGCTCGAGCTCTGAGGAGGCGCAACCCGGGTCGGAGGACCACAGCTGCACCTCCCCAGCAGCCGCCTGTCCAGGCCCCCGGCGGGATGGGGTCTATCGCTCTTGGCCGGACGTGGGGGATCAGAATGCGGGCGCGGCAGGGGCTTCGGCCCGCGGCCCGCGAGCGGTGGACACCGCTACTCCCTCTGCCCATCCTGTTGGGCCTGCCTCTATTCCTCCTGGGCCTTCTAGCCTGGGTGGGTGGTGTGGCCCCCCACCTTGGCAGGTTCCTGCACCGACCCTACCGGGCTTCGGTATTGGGCAATGGCCCTATTCGGGTCCTGGGGTACAGGGACCTGTACCCGCGCCTGGACTTGGCGGGCCGGCCGGCCCTTGGCCCCAGATCGACGTGCAGGCATTACTGGCCCGCCTTGCGGCCCTCGAAGCGTCTTTAGCGCGGGCCAGCCAGGCTGGGGCTCCTTTTGGCGTCCCTTTTGCGGCGCCGTCGGCGGGAGGACAACAGGCGGCAGGCAGGGTTGAGCTGCCTCAGGCGGGTGGCGTGGCTTCGGCCACTGCCCCGCAGCTCCCCAGCCAGCATACGAGTGCAGGTCAGGCCCCGATGATGAGCTCTTCGTCGGTCGTGAGCTCCGACGCCCCCAGTGGGCCGGAACCCCCGGTGGGGGCGGCCCGCGGGGTTGCAGCATGTGAGTATGCGGTCCAAGCCAGTACACCTACACACATTCCTTCTATGGGGGGAGCTTTTCAATGGCCTTGGCCTCGCTCGGGTGGTGCGGTGGCACAGCAGCCGGCACTCCACTCGGCGACGGTAACTGCCACCCAGGGCACTGGGGTGGGTAGTTTTTCTCACAATCCGGGGAATGTACTGGGGGTGGCTGGGTTAGCTCAGGCCCCTTTCCCGGTGTCTGTGGTGCCTTTTTCGGCCTTGCCAACTGCGGGGTACTCCTTGCCACTGGGTGACCACTTGGCACAGACAACCAAAGAAAAGATTTGGCGGGGGGAGTATGTAGATATCTTCTCACTCCTGAATAGAGAGCCCACCAAGGAGGAAAGGGAGGGACTGGATGAGAAGGATAAGGAGCAGGCGCGCCGTCGTAAGCCGCCACGTACCTGGGCCAACTGGCTGCCGGCTTATTTAATTTACATGGCAGTGTATCTGAGGGCGCGGCCGGACTTGGCTATTCCGATGGTCCAATATTTGGACAACATATACAGGGCAATGGTTGATTTTCTGGGCCCTTCGTGGCTTGCTTATGACGAGGAATTCCGTATGCGGATTCCACTCCACCCGGAGATGAGGTGGGATGAGCCGTGCCCGAGGCTTTGGCTTCTGTACATGACACCCACGCGCCCCGTCCCAGGAGACAGATACCATTGCGGACATGCGGTCCAGCGAGCTGTCCCAGCACAGGCTACCCGCCAAGCGGCGGGGCAGGGGGTTCCAGCCCGCCTGCTGTGCTGGGCTTTCTCGTCCAATGGTTCCTGCAATAAGAAGAATTGCAAATACCGGCATGAGTGTCCCACATGTTCGGGCCCCCACGCAGCCTCTGCCTGTCCCAGGCCTGGGGGGGCACGGGGCAGAGGAAGGGGCGGACAGTGGGCTGGCAAGGCTGCCACAGATGGAGCTGGTTCACCGAAAGGCCCCCTCCCCAATTAAGGTGGACATGTTGGAGCGTTGGCTCACAGTGTACCCAAAGGGGGAGGATGGGGAGTATCTCCTTCAAGGCTTTAAGTACGGGTTCCGCATCCCTTTCATGGGTGATAGGTCCCCTCAGGATGCCCCCAATCTTTTGTCCCTCAAGGGGAGGGAGGAGGTGGCTGCTGCCAGTATCAGGAAGGAGTTGGATGCGGGCAGGGTCGCCGGCCCTTTCCCTTCACCCCCGTTCCCCAACCTTAAGGTGTCGCCCCTAGGCTTGGTTCCCCAAAAGTCTCAAGGCGAGTTTCGCCTTATTCATCATTATCCTACCCAGCCGGCCGGTCGGTCAATGACGCTATCCCTGATGACCTTTGTTCAGTCAGGTATACGTCTTTTGACCACGCGCTGCGCATGGTGCGCTCGTGTGGCCCAGGTGCCCTGCTGGCCAAGTGTGACATTAAGTCGGCCTTTCGCCTCCTGCCGGTGCACCCGGGCGACTTTGAGTTGCTGGGTTTCAAATTTCGGGGCGAATATTATTTTGATAAGGCCATGCCTTTTGGCTGTTCCATATCATGCTCGGCCTTTGAGCGCTTTAGTACCTTCTTAGAGTGGGCTTTCGTCCGCAGGTCAGGGTCCCGGTCTGTAGCCCATTACCTGGATGACTTTTTATTCGGGGGTGAACGGGGCTGGGACACGTGTGCACGTCTCCTTAACACATTTCAGACGCTAATGGAGGAACTCGGTGTCCCTTTAGCGCCCGAAAAGACCGAGGGCCCATCTACCAAGCTAGTATTCCTGGGGGTGGAGATTGACACGTTAGCGCAGGCTTCTAGGTTACCGGAGGATAAGGTGTCCAGGATAGTGGCCCTTATCTCGGAGTTGATGGCCAAGCGCAAGGCATCACTGAGGGAACTGCAGGTGCTACATGGTCACCTGAATTTTGCTTGCAGGGTGGTCGCTCCGGGCAGGGCTTTTGCTCGACGCTTATGCGACGCCATGGCAGGGTTATCCAGGCCTCACCACAGAGTTAGACTTACCCGGGGTATCAGGGCAGACATGTTTGTCTGGTTACAGTTCCTGAGGGAGTTCAATGGGGTTTCATTTTGGAGGTCTGACCTCCTGGCATCCCCCAATTTTCAGATCCAGTCTGATGCCTCAGGATCCCTGGGTTATGGGATGTACTTCAATGGGAAGTGGGCCTATGGTGGGTGGCCACCGGCCTGGGCAGGCATGGATCGCCTGCGTGATCTCACATACCTTGAATTTTTTCCTATACTAGGGGCTTTGATGCTATGGGGCGAGGAATGGGCTAACTCGGTCGTGCATTTCTGGTGTGACAACGCTGCTGTTGTCCACATTGTTAATGCACAGACTTCCAAATCGCCCAGGGTTATGGACCTAGTGCGCCATTTTGTGCTGCGCTGCCTGCGCCTCAACGTTTTGTTCAGAGCCAGGCATGTCCCAGGGATTAATAATGATATTGCTGACGCTTTGTCCCGCCTGCAGATCTCCCGGTTCCGTGCCTTGGCCCCGGATGCGGAGGAATTTCCCTCGCCACTCCCGGACGAGATATGGACCATTGGCAAGGAGAGGTGAACCGGGCGATTGGCCTGTCACTAGCGCCACGCACGCGTAAGGCGTCTCAACAAGCATTTAATTCTTTCAGGGCATTGGCTGCTCAATTTCAACTGCCAGAGACCTGGCCTATCCCGGTTGACCATGTTCTGCGGTTCATGGTCCACCTGCACGCTCTCGGCCTCGCACCTCGTACCATAGCATCCAAGCTCTCGGCGCTGGCTTTTATGGCCAAAGTGGGGGGTCATGTGGACACCACCTCTGACTTCCGTGTGAGACATGTTTTGGAGGGGTGGGTGCGCGAGCGTGGGCGTTGCCCGGACGATCGGCACCCTATTTCCCCAGGGGTTCTTACCCAGTTGGCCCGGGGCTGGCCAAGCCTCTGTTTTGATCATTATGAGGCAGCCCTTTTTCATGCAGCCACAACGGTGGCATTTTTTGGAGCGCTCCGCATCAGCGAACTTGTGATGCTGTCTAAGGCGGATGCAAGTTGTAGGGCACTGGAACTCGGAGATGTATATGTTGCCAAAGACTGGGCCCAGTTGAGGATACGTTCCTCCAAGTCAGATCAGCATGGCGTAGGCAGTGGTGTAAGACTGCTACGGTGTTCTTTGGCAGACATCTGTCCGGTTGGTGCCCTACAGGAGTTCCTGGCACTGCATGGCATGCACCATGGCCCGTTTTTCTGTCACCAAGATGGGTCTCCCCTTACTAAATTTCAGTTTTGGAAGGTGACAGGCAGAGCCCTCGCCAGGGTGGGCCAACCAGGTGCCCGTTATGGCACACATTCGTTTCGTATTGGGGCAGCCTCTACAGCAGCTGCTTTTGGGTACTCCGGGGCTGACATACGCAGCATGGTGAGGTGGGGCTCGCAATGTTTTCAGTTTTATGTGCGCCCACTTCCACCGTGAGTACCAATCCTATCACCTTACCTTCCCCTTTTTTCTTAATTTTCTTACAGACCCTGGGTGTCATGTTACACCGGTGACAGTATGGCTGGTGGGCCACAGCTATGTGCACAGGGCAGCGAGTTACGCTGCGGCGACAGAGTGGGGACCCCGACTGGGACTGGGTGAACACGTCAGTCTCACATGGCATGGTAAGCCTAGGATGTTGTGGCGGGAGCTGCTGCCTTTCCTATTTTCCAGCAGGAGTGCTGACCCGCCTGACATTCTCATCATACACCTTGGGGGCAATGATTTGGGTCAGGTCACCGGCTTATCGCTCAAGCATGCGATTTGCGGGGACCTTGCTTACTTGCACTACGTCTGGCCTGCCACAACCCTGGTTTGGTCGGACATGATCCCGCGCCATTCTTATAGAGGGGGCATTGACCTCCTGGCCCTTGACCGCGCTAGGCGCACGGTCAACGGGGCGGTGGCGCGGTTCCTTGCCGACAAGGCTTGGAGACGGGTCAGTCGTCACCCCGCTATTAGCCTACGAAATTACGACTTGTATGCAGGGGATGGGGTCCATCTGTCGCGAGGAGGTATGGACCTCCTGTTGGGTGATTGGCGAGCAGGCCTGTTGACCGAGCTGACGGTCTGGGGGGGCGTCAGGCCTTCTTTGAAGCCCCTCCGTGTGGCGGGTAGCACTGGTAAGGTAAACAGTATGACCCACAGGTATCCGGCAGGTTCGCAATTGACTGGACAACACTAGACAGGAACAAATTAGTTAAACGTTGTCCGGTCAACGATGAAGCAGGCGACGGGGTGATGGCGATAGCTAGCCAGCATGCATCACCCCGTGATTTTACGGATACGAGTCAGAGGGTGGGGTCATGAGTTAGATATTGACTACGGTCAACAATTTGTTTGTTGTCAACAAACAAATTGATACAAATTGATACATTGTAACCAATTGCCGTTGGCAATTTTGGGTGGTACCTTACCAGTGTTACTTCGGCCTGCTTGCCTTAAGAATTATGATTGGTCGTTTTACCAATACAAATTTATAATTCGGATTAGGGCATTGAATCAATAAATGTGGCCCTATGCTGTTATCCACTTTCAATGTTGTCTGAGTCCGTTATTGGGGGGGTGCGCCTGCAAAGAGAAAATCTTGCAACATGAAGTTGGATATAAAATAAGCAGGTATGCAAACAAATAATCTAGGACTGGGTGAGGGAAAGGGGAATAATACATGAAGATTCATCAGTCTACAACAGTCT
Organism: Bradypodion ventrale; assembly: GCA_035047345.1. Taxonomy (NCBI): domain Eukaryota; kingdom Metazoa; phylum Chordata; class Lepidosauria; order Squamata; family Chamaeleonidae; genus Bradypodion; species Bradypodion ventrale. The sequence goes on from JAWDJE010000005.1 coordinate 207,159,650, forward strand.
TCTCTAACATAGTATCTAACATAGTACATGAGAAATGTCTCATCATGTAGAATGCCTTTCCAACATCTGTAGAACCTCATGCCGACCGAGATGCGTCCCCAGACAGAGCTGTTGCCCTTCAGGAAAGAGCTAAAAACCTGGCTGGCAAAGCAGGTGTGGGCACTGGCTTATATAATGAGGGCCGCTCACACTTTTAGTTATAATTTTAACTGGCTGGGTTGGAGGGTAGTTTTGGGTGCTGTAATGGTTTTTTGATGTTTAAGGTGGGTAATTTTATGTATTGATTATCTTGGTGTTGTGAGCCACCCAGAGTCGCTTGCCAAGTGGGCAGCAATACAAATTTGATTAAATTAATAAATAAATGGGGGTCATGGACTTTGTAACCCCACAACAGGTTACAGTAGCCAACTGAGGCACCAGATATGTAACTGGTTAGTAGAATAATGATGACAACAAGATAGGAATTACAAAATATGAAACACTACCTGTAATGTATTTCCCTTCTTATAGTCTGTTTCCAGGTGGTTGTGCTGTTTTAAGTGTTAATTTTGAAGTTACATTCATTGCTCTTATCCTGCCCTCTGCTGACAGAAAAGTTGAACAGCTTTTAGTAAAAGATTATCCTAAGCACAAGATGAATTTGATAAAGAACAATTCAACAGAGGAACATATGTATTTTCTAGCAGGAAAAGATAAGAGAATATGAATTGAAATCATACATTTGGAACCTTATGATTAAATTATGGAGAAAACATCCATGCTATTAAAGAAAACTGGTCCTTTAGGATCTCTGTGATGTATGTAAGGGTAGTGCTGCCATATTCTAGTTATCTGAGTACTCTATGCAAATTATTATGAGGTAGACTTATTTGTATAATATTATTTGCATTTAATGCTGAGTAATATGGATTGTTGTGTATTATGGAACTGTGACAGGGAATTAAATTTATAGCACAGCTTTTTGGATGATATCATCCAGAGTAGTTACTGTTCTTGTTGACTATATTATAATAGCTTTGCACACTTTTACTCCCTAATAAATAAATAAAAATATCATTTTGATAGGTGCATTGACAGAGTTGCAGGTCCCATTAAGTATAGTGTGTAAGGATTTCAAACAGCCATATCATACTCCATAACAAATAAATATACAATTGAGTGAAATTATTTGGCTGCCTGGAATGAAATAACTGCTGCTCTTTGTTGAGACATAATATATGATTGATGTAATTGCTAAAGACAATAAATTTAGCATTCACAACAACCATAAAATATCCCAGATGGGCAGTATAGAAATCTAATAAAGAAGCTCTGTCTCGTCAACAATAACAAGCAGAGGCTTCTAACGCCTCCCCACTCACCCGCTAGCTCTTAGATTGTTAAATTGTTGATGGGTTTATTTATTGGCTAATCACATGCAAAGACTTATTTCTTCCCACAAAACAATTCGTCAACCCAGTGATCAGCAGGTTTTGCTTTATATGTCCAGTTCTAGAAGAGCCGAGATGCAGACTTCTAAAAACGGAAGTATACAGTCTTTGCCAGCTAGCGAGCTAAAGCGGCCCTAGGTGACATCTCCAAAATCTAGGACCATAATGGTGAACATTGGCACTCCAGATGTTCTTGGATTTCAATTCCCAGAAACCCAAGCCCCCATGAATCCACACAAAGGGGTTTATTCCGATTCATCCGGCCCACGCTGCCATTGTCACTTCCGCTTCCGAGAGCGATGAGGACAGCGAGGGCTGGATGAATCACAGTAAACCCATTTGTGTGGATTCACAGGGTGCTTGGACTTCTGGGAATTGAAGTCCAAGAACATCTGGAGTGCCAAGGTTCACAGATCTAGGGGAAGCCTGGCCTACCTGGTAATAAGGCATGCCTACATGTGAATGAAGGGACTACGGTGGCTTAGTGGTTAAGATGCTGAATTTGATGACGGGAAAGTTCGCAGGTCAGCAGTTTGAGACCCAAGTCTGAGTTTGAGCTCCCATCTGTGTCCCAGCTCCTGCCAACCTAGCAGTTCAAAAGCAAGAAAATGCAAGTGCGTAGATAAATAGGTACCACTTCGGTGGGAAAGTAAACAGCATTTTGTGCACTCAGGTGTTTAGTCATGCCTGTCACATGTCCAAGGAAACGTCTGTAGACACAGATAGGGCTGGCTATAAACAGATGAGCACTAAACCCTAGAGTTGAATACGACTGGCTTTCAAGCAAGGGAGTCTTTTACCTTTACCTTACATGAGAATGCCTTTATTTGAAGTTTTCAAGACAAATCTGAACTACCATGGTTTATTGCATATCTGATGCCACTTCTTATTCTTTCCCATTCTCCAGCTGTGAAAATGGAGGGAAACAAATATAAGATCCTCAGCTTTGCACACATTCTGATTCTAAAAAGGATAGAGATCTAGCAAGAAGTAAGCATTCTTGTGCCAGTTGCTAACTGGCTATTCACGGTCACCTACTCATAGACAATGCTCATCTTGAACACCATTCCCAGACTGAGTTCCATGCATGTCTGTTCAAATACAAGCCCATTGCCAGAACTTTCCTGCCTGTACAGCTATTTCCAACCCAACAGCTTTTTATCCTGCGAGGCAGAGCTTTGTTCCACAGAACAACTTTCCTGTAAAGTAACTATGTAAATATGCTGCAATCTGAAAAACTCCACAAACTGCCAGCATCACCAGGAGGCTTTTCTAACAATGAATAAAATGCTGTCATTCTTCCCCTACCCAGAAACAATAGGTCTTCATGAAACAAGACCAGCTGGCCTTACCAGTACTTTAAATTTAGCAAGTTGTCACAAACTGGACGGATATGTGACTTTTGCCCAAATGACATTGTGAAGACGTCTGGCTGCACAGCAAGGCAGGAAAACATAAAATGAGCATCTTTCCTATCTCTCTGTTTGTTGGAACAAAATTGCAGAGCTGACAGGAGATGCATTTGTTGGCAAGAAGGGTATGACATTTTGTAAGCCACAGAGACCATCCGGCCTCACCAAATGCATAGCAGTACAAAGAACATGCAGACAGCCTTGGTAAAGAGGCACATCTATTGTCTTGCTGGCAGATTGAGCCAAGATGGAGAATACTGTAGAGATGAAGTCCAAAGCTATTTGAACACCTCCTTGCCAACACAGAGAGGAAATAAAAGAGCACAATAGTAGCCATAGAATGAACAGTTGGGCCTGCATATTTCAACTTGAATTATCTGCCTGGTTTCATACTGAAGACATGAGCTTCCCAGAGGGAGGATTTATTTACTTATTTAACAAAGGACCAAGCATTCGGTTTCTTTTGGATAGGTAAATAAATAGATGGAACAGAGATACAATTTATTGTTGGAAGTGAATTTTAAGGGTCAGTAGTAATACAAGCAGACCACTAGAATCACCTAGGAGTCTCCTTTTGTGTTTGTTTCTATACTCTGCTCTTTTTTATGGCTTACATGGGCACAATCTTGATGCTTAGCATAGTAAATGACACTAGAGTAGGCCCATTGATTCCATAAGTGTATGATGAGTCAACGCCTCCTGATTCAGAAGCGAGATTGGTCTGTAAGACCCCATCTTTTCCCTATCCTTCCCAGGTTTGGGTATTAACACAGTGATTGATTTTCTCCATGATTCTGGCATATCCCCACCTTCGAGTATATAGTTACATAAATTTTTAAGTCTGGGGACTACTAGATCTCTAAACGCTTTATAGAACTCAGAGGGGAAACCGTCCTCCCCTGGAGCTTTATCTAGTTTAAGTTTTTTAATTACTCCCTCTATCTCTTTATCATTTATCTTTTCCTCCATTAATTTCTTGTGGTCGTCATCTAGTCTTTTTAAGTTATTAACTATGTATGTCTTTAATAAATCTTGATCTACTTCTTTTTCCTTATAGAGTTCGGAATAGAAATCTTCTGCTATTTGTATTTTTTCTAACAGTTTGTTACATCGAATTCCATTCTTATCTACCAAAATTTCTATCTCATTTTTACTCTTCTTTTGATTAACTGCCTTTGCTAGCCTTCTCATACTCTTATTACTGAATTCGAAAGTATCTCTTTCTAGAAACACTAAATCTCTTCTTACCTTCTCCATTTCTTGTCCTGTCATTGCCTTTTTTGCAGCTTGTAGTTTTACCCATATTTCTTCTGCCCCAGACTTAGCCTGCTTTAACTCTAATTCTTTTATTTCCTTTTCCAATTTTTTTTGTACTTCCTTCTTTCTTTTACTTTCTATTATTTTTTCTTTAATACAGTCTCCCCTAAATATTACTTTAACTGCATCCCACAGAACGTGAGGTGAAACATCCCCCGTGTCATTCATTTCCCAAATAAATTGCTACTTCTCTTTAATTTTTTAATTTTTTAATAATGCTATATCTAATCTCCCCATCCATAAAATAATAATTTTTGAGGATCCTGCCAGTTATACTTAACACCTTTTTGTCTTAGCAAAATCGCGACTGGTTTTAATTTCTGCCTCCATAGTTGTTCTTCTTTTGAAATGTCATGATAGACTTCCAATTGTTGACCTTCATATTGCAGAATCTCACTACCCTTATGTTTTATACATGCTATTATTCTCAGTTTCGAATCTAAATTTGAAAATTTTACTAGGTCTGGTCTATTGTTTGAGCTGTGTTCTTCTGGCCTATCCTATATACTCCTTGAATCTCTTCCGGGTCTATTCCTCTGTCTAATTCTAACAAGTCTATTCATTTTAATATTCTCAATTTTAGTGAGTCTGGTTTATTTATGAGGAGATTTCTTAACACTATATTCCTTTGTCTTATTTGATCTTCTAATCTAAATAATATCTCCTCTTGATCTTGTATTTTAATGTTTCTCTCCCTCTCCTTTTCCTGTATAACTTTAAGCTCATCTTCTATCAAATTTAATTTTGTTTCTACTTGAGAAACGTTTGCATTAATTATTTTTGAGAAGCTATATAACACCTCTTTTAGTCCTGTTGCCCTTTAATTATGTCTTGTTTATCCTGGCTTCTAGTACTATCATTTTGTTTCAAAAATATTTCAAATTTGTCCATTCTAGACTCAATCTTCTTAAAGACTGCACTTAATTCTGATTGTAAACTTTCTTCTTTCTCCTCTTGTAATTTTCCCGAACAGCCACTAGTATCAGTTTTATCTTTATTTGCCCCTTTCATCTCTAATTCTAGTCTAGTCAACCTTTTATAGTTACAGTCCAACGATTTTTCCCTTGGCTCTTGAGTCCACCCCAATTTAGGATTTTTTGGTTTATGTCAGCTCATTCACTTCCCTATTTGCTTTTACCTTTAATTTGCTTTAATCTTCATTGCAGATCACTAATTAACCACCCCAATTTATCCACCTCCTCCTACAAGTATATTCAAGTTTATCAAATTTATCAAGACTATTTGCAGACCTCTTATCAGTTTGGAATTGTATTCTTTTAGTCTGTTATAGACCCTTTCTAATATGTATGCAATGTATACTATTGTATATATAAATACAAGTTAACTTCTCAGTCTGGCCCCCATGAACAAGGGAGCCTTAAACATAAACCAATACTTTTCAAATAGTAACAAAGCACAAAGATATTTCAACTCCTAATTAGATACAAATTGCTGTTCTAGCTTATGATATTGTCGAGGGTTCTTCACCAGTTTATATCAATTCTTCTTCTTCTTCTTCACCACTCGCCCTGCAATCTTCCAATTTAATTTCTCTTCTCTCCCCTTCTCTCCCCGAATATGTCCGTTTTGTTAAATTTTCCAAATTTTCAGTTCAACAAACAAAAGGGCAAGAGTAAGTCTCTGAAACAACTTTGTTCCCCCCCCTTTTTTTCGTACTTGCAAACGAACAAATGAACACCTGAGTTTTTCTCCCGATAACACACTGCCTCACTTCTCAAAACTTATAGGGTTTAGGGTATTTACCATCCAGTGGCTTTCAACATCCACAACGTTAGGGTTAGTATGTGAACTTCTTGGCAACAATTTATCTGGCAACAGTTTAGCTCTCGCAAATCACTTGGTGATTAAACTTCACACTTCTCTTCTGGCGCTTGGGATTAGGCTCCCCCCACGTCTCAGCCTCTTCTTCAGCCGACTGAGTGCTGGATTGCTGGAGGCTCTTTTCCCAGGCACCACAAATCAAGTTTTAGCAAGCTGAGCACAAAATGCCTTCTCCCAGGGTCTATACCTTCGGCATTCCCCCCACCGCTTTCGCGCTCGTTCCTTCGCCTCCTGGAATGCTCACTCCCCTGCCGTTTCGCTTCTCTCACTTCAAAGCCAAGGAACCATTTCATAGAACTCTCGACACACAGCGACCCAAACACACACTGTTGTACAAGCAACCCAAACCAAGCAATCCGTCTGGTTGTCAGGTTGTCTTTCCCAAAGCTCTACTCCTTTTTCTAGTTCTGAGTTATCACGGTCACCTCCATAACCACCTCTTCTCCACCTCACTGCCTTCGGTACAGTCTCCTTAGCATTTTGTTCACGCTAGCACATAAAGTAAGTACTCTTTTCTGCAAACTTCTTTTCTGCAAACTCTTTGCGAGTCTTTATAATCTTTATAAGTCTCCAACAGCCACTGCCATTCCTCTATAACATATCTAAACAGGTTTCTTTTACTCCATCTTTATTCACCCATGAGAGCACTCACTCCTCGCTGCTCTTCAGCTCGCCATCTTGCCAGAAGTCCATCAGGAGAGAGATTTCCACCACTTTGAAGAAATAACTTAGAATCTCATTGTGTACAGAAGGCCAGTCTTGACTAGAATCTTGGTGACAGTATTAAGATTTCACCACATTCCACAAACTAATAAACATTAGTTATATGTCACATTAGAACAAGGTCCTATGGAAAGATTCTAAGTTATTTCTTCAAAAATGCACCACCCTTGCTCCTGCTGCCACCACTGTCTATTTTCCAGGGACTGATAGGGCCTGTTGCCATTATCTTGGTTTTCTTGATGTTGGGTCTCAAGCCAGCTTTTGCATGCTCTTCTTTCAATCTAAGCAAGAGCTTAACAACAACAACAACAAGAAGAAAGAGTGTTGTAGTGCTTTCCAGGCCCCAGGTTTATTTTAGCATGAACTTTTGTGCAGCTGAAGCAATGGATCATAATGTTACCTTCAGCCTCATACTAAAACACAGCTACCTCTTTGTAAGATGAATTTGGATTTTTACAAACCCCCCCCCCCCTATAGTCAATACAACATAGTTTTCTTAAAATTCCTGACAGTAGCTACCTTGCAAGATATTTGTTTCTGCGTGTGGGTTTGAAATAGATAAAGCAGTATTTAATTAGAACATGGAATCCCATTTATTTAATTAACCTAATGCAGTCCAGATGTTAGAGTCCAAAATTCTATAAATTAATTTGTTGTATGAGCATTTTATTTATTTGTCTGGGAAGCTGACTGAGGAGGACAAGAGGAGGGTATGAAGCAGCTCAGAAGCTCTATGAAGCTGTTTGCTCTTGCTTAAACAGAAGGAGCTCATCTTGTTTGTTCACATTTGTTCTGAAAATAAAAATAAAAGGAAAGAAAACATTTATTCATTCATTCATTCATTCATTCATTCATTCATTCATTCATTCATTCATTCATTTATTTATTTATTTATTTAAACTCAAATTTCTATGCTGCCCAATCAGGCGAACCCGACTTAGGGCGGCTCGCAACAGGATTAAAACATACATATTAAAAACAATTAAAACCCCAACATACCCACCCACCTATTAAAAACTAATCACATTAAAACTGCCCGCATTAAAAAGATGGGGAGGCTTCATTTTATAAGCCAACAGGCGGGGGCCACTCTTCCATCCGGGCCCCACACCTGCCCCGCCAACCAGGTTTTTAATTCTTTTCTGAAAGGCAGCAGCTCCATCTGCTCCCACAACTCTACTGGCAGGAGGTTCCACAAGGCTGGTGCGGACATGGAAAAGGCCCTCCTTCGTGTGCCAGAGAGGCGAGCCCCTCTGACAGATGAAACAATTAGAGAGCCCCTCTGGTCCGCTCTGGTTGGACAGACAGACACTCTTGGGACGATGTGGTCTCTTAGGTATCCTAGCCCACTACCATGTAGGGCTTTAAAGGTCCAAACAAGCATTTCATGGTTCCACAGTTCCAAACTTCCTAAATTCAACCTGGGAGGTTACAATAAAGAATGCCAACCTTCCACTGTCCCAAGGTTATCAGCAGGGCAAGAAATATCAGCTTATTTCCCTCTTCTTCATATGTGTATGTGTGGTGAGAGATAAGGTGTCTTAGAAGCCCCTTCCCTCCCACTGGTTGGTAAATGGATTGTATTCCTGCTGTCTCAGGAAGCGTTTGGATTACATTTTGCTGTCAAACAGAGAAATCACTTGGCACCTGATTCTGACCAGGCTTTCACTCCTCATGGAGTTTATAATCTTAGCCTCACATGGAGCTTTTCACTGTGGTATCTTGGGAAAGAATCCTTTCCCCCGCTTTTGATTCCACATGTCATTTTGGAACCAAAGTTTTCAACCCACTCCAAGAAAACCTTACAAAGTACAACAAATTAATGCCCCAAGGGCCCTTTTTTATTTAATGTAGTTTTCTTAATCTTTCTTAGAACATTAGGTTAAGAAGGATACCGCTAGAATAAATGCCTATGGCAGGCTCAAGTCTCCTCACAGAAGTAATTTCTGCCGTTTAGAAAAGGCAGTGGAGAGAATGCTGTGCTATTAAAGTACATTTGTTCATGTGTGTATTTTCAGCAAGAAAAAAAACTATGGGTGTATATTACATTTGCCAGGGAAAGATATCTCTTATTTAATAATGAAAGCAACAACTAGTATGGAACATTTTCCTGCAGTAATTCTTATGATAATAATAATTAGTAGTCACAGTGCGGTAACATGATTTCTAGTGGTTTTAAATTTTCTGTTAGAACTGACTCTGGAGCATTTCCACAGTAGTCAAAGAACTGGTGGCCTCATTAAAAAAAAATAAAACCAATTAAATTAAAAGAAACATTTACTTTTAAATGAAAGCAGCAATTCTCGGTGGAGGAAGGGAACTGCCACACTGTCTATTTCTTTGGAGAAATCCATACTAATCATGTTTTCCCATCTATGCGCTGCAGCTGCAAAGTGAAATTTTCAATAGGTATATATAAACCAACTGAGCAAATTCCTACTTTCCCAATGAATATGTAGGTCACAGCATAGCTATCTTTTGGATTATTTTATAAAGCAGTTTTTGACTCAAAAATTTCATACCAAAATGCATATGTCAGGGAGAAACTGCGTATCTCAATGGCATGCAAGACATACATCCTAGAAAAAGTGTATCTCAGAGATTTCTTATAATACATAAATAATTTTAAAATTTTATATAAAAATAAATGTTATTTTCCTTTTTTAAAAAAAGGTAAGTTGTGGAATGTTTGGATGGAACAAGTGTGAGAACCCAAATAAAACTGACATGGTCTGGAACCAGAGTTTGGAAAAGGTATAAGTAAATTTTCCAAGCTTCTTATACAATTCCTTGCAGTGTTCAAAAAGAGAATTTAAAACACAGAGCCAAAGTTTTATTTGACCTGCGTGCCTGTCCATGCACACATGCAGCCACACAAACCCCATAAATCTCATGGGCAAACTATGCAGATAATTATAGTTAGAAAAGGTAAGTCCTTAACTACAGAGATTGTATCCTTCCGAGGTTGGCAAAATGAGGACCCAGCATGTTGGGGGGAGGCTAATTAACTTGTGAATTGCCCAGAGAGTGCACTAAGTTCTATGGGGCGGTATATAAATGTAATTGCTATTGCTAATTGCTCTTATTGCTTTTCAGGAGCTAAGCTTTGTAGATCTTATTGATTAGGCAGGAAGCTTTGCCTCAAATATGTTTGGATCACAAATTTCCACGCTAAGACAATATTTTTTTTGGGTAAAATATTTTGGCCTTGAGATCCTGTACACACTTAAGGTAAAGGTAAAGGTCACCCGTGCTCAAAAGCCAGTCATATCTGACTCTAGGGTTCAGTGCTCTTCTCTGTTTCATAGCCGAAGAGCCAGCGCTGTCTGCTTCTGCACATGTTTCTGTGGTCATGTGGCAGGCATGACTAGTCACCGGAGCGCACGGAATGCTGTTTACCTTCCCACTGAAGTGGTCCCTATTTATCTACTTGCAATTTCTTGCTTTCAAACTGCTAGGTTGGCAGGAGCTGGGACAAAGACGGGAGCTCATTCCGTATAAGGTAAAAAAGTTCACCAGTATAACGTTTTATTCCATCATCTAGGGAAGCTATTGCCCTTCAAGATTTTGATGGCCAGTAATTCCATAACTCTTGCATTAAAATATCATGTGGGGTTTAGGGGGCATTTTGTGTTTTAAATGTACAGGTCCCTCCCTAATCAACTGCAGCGGCTTAGTGGTTAAGATGCTGATGACTGGACAACTGGAATATCTACAGGTCAGCAGTTTGAGACCCGAGTGTTGCATGACAGAATGAGCTTCCATCTCCGTCCCAGCTCCTGCCAACCTAGCAGTTAGAATGCAAGAAACCGAAAGTAGATAAACAGGTACCACTTCGGAGGGAGGCATTCTGTGCCTGCCACGTGACCATGGAAACATCTGCAGACACACACACCACTGGCTCTTTGGCTGTAAACGGAGATGAGCACTGCATCCTAGAGTTGGATATGACTGACTTTTGAGCATGGGCAAACTTTACTTGCCAGCTAAAGGATTTATCTGCTTTGGAAACAAGATTTATTATTTATTTATTAGTTCGTACTTGTATTGCCGCCCCCTCACTGAAGTGACTCCAGACAAAACACAACAAAATAGCATACTAAAAACCATTTAAAATCAATTAAAACCATCAATCTTAAAAGACCCACTCACCCTATCCTTAAAAGAGAGGGAGAGTCTTAATTCATACAAACCAGCGGGTGGGGGTCACCTCTCCATCAATGTCCCACACCCGCCCTGCCAGCCAGGTTTTGAGTTCTTTCCTGAAAGGCAGCAACTCCGTGTGTAGCCATAACTCTATTGGCAGGAGGTTCCATAGGGCTGGTGTGGGCATGGAGAAGGCCCTCCTTCATGTGCTAGAGAGGCGAGCCCCTCTAGCCTATGGTACAATTAGAGAGCCCCTCCAGTCCGCTCTGGTTGGATGGACAGATGTTCTTAGGGCAGTGCGGTCTCTTGGATGTCCTGGCTCACTACCATGTAGGGCTTTAAAGGTCATCACCAGCATCTTGAATTGCATCCGGAGGCATACTGGTAACCAGTGTAGCTCCCAGAGCAGAAGCAAGGTGTGGACATAGTGCCCGCACCCCATTACCGCCCGGGCTGCCGCATTCTGGACCAGCTGCGCATTGGTCATCAAGTGCAATCCCATGTAGAGCGCATTACAGTAATCTAGTCTGGAGGTGACCAGAGCATGCATGACCATGAGCAAGGAGTCCCAGTCCAGGAGCAGGCGCAACTGGTGAATTACACGAAGTTGTGCAAAAGCCCTTCTGACCATGACTGCCACCTGCTCTTCGAGCAGTAGTCGTGAGTCCAGGAGATCTGGCTACTTCCTCTCTTCTTGCCAGGACATGTAATTAATTGTGTGCATTCATCAACAAGACAGAGCTTACTCCACAGCCGTTTAAAGCAAGCTACACTGTTATGATCAATTTACTCAGAAGACAAATACAGTACCATTGCACAGAGAGAGAGATGTACCGATGCAGGCTACTCTTTATTAAAGACCCATTAAATTTTATATCTTGTTTTCTATTTCTTCACAAATTCGACAAGGCCTTTGATTTCAAGGTTATGGTCAACTAGTATGAAAAAAATAGTCAGTGTTGTTTATGTTATCTACTAGAAGATGAGCTATTACGTCAAAAGTTTTCATGCTCTTGGTATCGTAAGTCATTTAAACAGTGTCAGTATCTCCTAACTATCCTCCTGCTAATCCACTGAAATGAGCATGAAATTGCTAAAGTAAACAGAATTCTAAAGCTCTCTTTGAAGTTTTGTAATCAGAAGTCTTGTATGTTGGGGTAATGGGCAGAAAGTCTACAATTCCGTTTATAACTGCATTTTTCTTAAGTATCAGCCATAATGTTGTGTTTATGGAGAAAGAAACAGGATAGGATATACATTCATTTTATGCATGTGTAATTGGCAGGACCCCCCACATGGGAATAATGAAAGCAAAGAAAATGGGTTTTAATCAGGGGCCATTTGGGGATTTGAGAACATCTAGCATCCAACCATTGCCAGTTCCACTCCCAAAATGCACCCTTCTTTTCTACAAATTACAGTGCCTGGTAAAAGGATGGAAACGTGACACATTACAATTGAACACAGAGTGGCTTCTAAGAAGAGGCAATATTTGCACATGGGACACATACACAGGCCCTTCTCCAGTCACGTTGTGGATGGAATCCTGTTCATCGTCACGTTGGATAAAGTTATGCTGGAGTAAGTCTGCTGGGCATTACATCTGGATTGCCTGATTAGTTTGTGCAATTTAAAAATAATAATAAATGAGGGAGGCCAGCAAGGGAAATGGAGAGAAAGAGTTCCAGTCAGCTTTAATGAAGCTGATTATTGGAGGATTGGCAGGAGAGAAAGAAAAGGAAAACATTGTTGGATGCCAGGCTTAAGGTTGAGTTATGCCTGAGAAGCAGTCACTCAACAGGATTTCAGCCAGTGATTGGGATCTGAGATTGAAATCCAAACAAACGATCCAGGCAAAGAGTGGACAATGCTAATGTGCCCAGAAGCCATTTTTTAAAAAAAACTCCAGGGTCCCTTGGATACCATACCAAATGCCAAAGTGGCAGAAAATAAAAAGCAAAATTGGAAGTGGCTGGACATTCACTGGCTTCAAAGACTGGTATTTTGGACATTGCAGGTAAGCTGGGTGACATACCAAAAGGCGAGTTGAACCTCCTAGAGCTGTAGTGGTGAACCTTGGCATGCCAGGTGTTCTTGGACTTCAATTCTCAGAAACACAAGTCTCTGTGAAACCATGTGAATAGGTTTACTGTGCGCATTTTGGCGCAGTAAACCTATTTGTGTGAGTTCACAGAGACTTGGGCTTCTGGGAATTGAAGTCCAAGAATACCAGGAGTGCCAAGGTTCACCATCACTGTCCTAGAGGCTTCCAGGAGTACCACCTGTTCTTTATTTGACAGGGGAGTTTGGAAGGGGGAATAGAAGAATCTGAGTGGGGCAGTGCCCACTAGTACCACCTGGAGAGAAGGCACGTGGTGTCATTCCATACTTTGCTTAATTCTGTCCTACAGCTTTCAGTAGCTTTATAAAAACCAGCAGTGTAGTATTGGCAGGAACATAAGGAAACACAGCTCTAGGATGTTTTCGAGAACAGATGTGGGGATGTCAGCTGCTAGAACTCCAGAGTAGCTTGACTGGTGGCCTTCCTCTGGCAAGGGAAAGAAATAATAATGAAGCACTCCTGTTTATTTACATTTGTGGCAGATAAGGAGAGGATCTATGCCAGGGTGGAGAATATGCAGCCTGTGGGCCTAATACGACTCCAGAAGGCCATTTTTCTGGCCACATTCTGTCCCTCTGGCCACCAGTTGGTTGCCAACCTAAGAAATTCAGCCACTAAATGTGGCAAGTAAATCCGCTTCAGTTTTCACTTGGCTTCCTCACCCCTCCAAGCTTTCTGTTGTTTTCTGTTCAGGGAAGCAAAGGAAAAAAACAATTATAGTACACTTATATACCACCCCAAAGCACTTAGTGAATTCTCTGGGTGGTTCACAAGTTTATTTATTTATCATATTATGAACTTCAGGTTCTGTTAGATCCAGCCCTTATAAGCACCAGTCCAGGACAACGATGAACAAACAGCAACAGGATTTATTTAAAAGTCAAATAGAGATGAGCTTACAAGGTGTTCCAGATCCTAAAATGGCTATACAATCCTAGCAGAGTCAGTACCTCCGGACTCTTACCTGGCAATCGGCAATAAACTAGCTACCATAGAAGCGTAGCATAATGGAGGTAACCAGGCTTAGCGCTACCCAGCTACCTGTAGGGAGTAGGAAGTATAGATCTGGTCCGGCCCCACCCCTGTTTACCCGTGGGGCTTATATAGTGTCTCCTCGGTGGTGGCTCCTGGATACAAGGTAGCGACCCGCTGGGCAAACGTAACTAACCAATCATAATGGGGATATATGTAGTTAGCCAATGGAGAACAGTATCCAAAACTGTAACCAATCACAGGGCTTGGTTTAGCCTAACAAGCACATCCTTTTGCAGGAGTTTTGCGCCACTTTGGGCTTCTAATTAGAATGGCGGGAAACTGCCATTTTCCTCTTGCAAGAGCACTCCCCGCACTACTTGCAAATGTGCCTCAATACACAACAGGTTCACAAGTGAATTAGCATTTTGCCCCCAACATGTTGGGTACTCATTTTACAGATGGAAGACTGAGTCAACCTTGAACCCTGGTCAGGTGGTCCCTAAGGGCTCTCTGGTACAGGAGGATGTTCTATCACTCTCCTGCACCACAGAAATGCTGGATACTTCATTGCTGTTGTTTGACATAGCCCCTATTTCACACCAGTGGTTTAAATTAAATGACTCCTAGTCTCCTACTCAAGATTAGTTGCATTTCTAGTGAAAGCTGAAGCTTGCATGTTATTTGGGCAAAGTTCTTCTGTTTGGGGTTTTACAAGTCAAACTCTTGTCTAGCAATGATGAAAAATAGCAGGTATTATATTATGATATCTTGTTTATACAGGATTGTCTATTAATTGCAGCCTTTGAAAACACAAACATGAAAAAAGGCAAACCCAAAGAAGAGAGGAAAGTTTGTTCAATTCTTTGCAAGACACTTTATCGCCATCTTATGGTTATTAACTTCTTCATTCTTCTTCAGGTGTGGTATCCATTCAGGATCTTGACTATTATCATGGCAACAGTCTTCCTGTTCTTAACTCCTCGGAACAGTTCTTCCGAGGACATACCACACCAGTCTCTCAGGTGATTAACTACTAGCAAATTTTGCCCAGCAGTGCCTGGCTGTTTTACATTGTTTTGGAAGGGTTTTTTTCTTAATGTTGGTAAAAAAGAGGTTAGTCTATATTTGAAATTTTTAAAATGCTTATTTATATACATTTTTTGCCGGGCTATTATAAACTGTGATCATTTTTTGTTTGGTGGGTTTTTTTTGTGGATTAAAAAAAACAAAGGATGATATAATTTTTTCTAAATTTTTTAGTTAACCAAATAATTTTGTAATATGTAATTTTTTTTATAGTTCTACCGTAGGTATTATTTTTTAAAATGTGAAAGTACATGTTTTTAACACTGAATGTTTTTAAACTGTGTTTAGATGTTTTGGGCTTTTATTTGAGTAAAAACTCAACACAGGATTTTAGAAAAAAAAATTGTGACATATGTTTGTGATTTGTGTATAATTGTTTTTTATGTTTTTGACTTGTTTTTATTCTTGTGGCCTGTGGGTGGGGCTGTTGAGTCTTTTTGAGTTGTTTTTTCTATTGTGCCCTGCAGGTGGGGCTGCTAGTGGTTGTCTTTAACTTTATCTGTTTTTTCTCTTCTGGCCTCTGGTGCTTCTTCCGGGGTAAGTAGTCTGTTTTTTCATTTCCTTTCCGGTCGGAGGTGTTTGTGTTTGTTATTTTTGGAATTTGTGATTTTTTCATTTTATATTTTGGTGTTTTGTTACTGTTTTTGTGTATTTTGGGATGTTTTTGATTGTTGTTTTTTTGTTTTGTGTTTTGTGTTTTTGTGTTGGGGGTGGCTTTCCTTCCTGCAGCCTAGGCAGTGAGGCTGGGTTGCGGGAACCCCAGCGGTGCTTCAGGCGCCGTTGGGGGGGTTTCCTTTCCGTGGCCTGGCCTCGCTGGCGGGCCGTGGGAAGGCCAGTGCCGGGTTTTTTCCCTTCCCGCGGCCTGGCCTCGCTGGCTGGGCTGCAGGAAGGCCAGCGCTGGAGGGGTGTTTCATTCCCGCGGCCTGGCCTCGCTGGCTGGGCTGCGGGAAGGCCAGCGCTGGGTGTGTGTTGCATTCCCGTGGCCTGGCCTCAGTGGCTGGGCTGCGGGAAGGCCAGCGCTGGGGGGTGTTTCATTCCCGCGGCCTGGCCTCGCTGGCTGGGCTGCGGGAAGGCCAGCGCCAGGGGGGTTTCCTTCCCACAGCCTGGCCAGCGAGGAGGGGGTTTCCTTCCCACAGCCTGGCCTCACTGCCCGGGCCACGGGAAGGCCAGCGCCGGGGGGGGTGTTTCATTCCCATGGCCTGGCCTTGCTGGCCGGGCTGCGGGAAGACCAGCACCAGGGGGGGGGTTTCCTTCCCGCACCCTGGCCTCACTGGCCGGGCCGCGGGAAGGCCAGCGCTGGAGGGTGTTGCATTCCTGTGGCCTGGCCTCGCTGGCTGGGCTGCGGGAAGGCCAGCGCTGGGGGGGTATTTCATTCCCATGGCCTGGCTTTGCTGGCCGGGCTGCGGGAAGGCCAGCGCCGGGGGGGGGGGTGTTTCATTCCCATGGCCTGGCCTTGCTGGCCGGGCTGCGGGAAGGCCAGTGACAGGGGGGTTTCCTTCCTGCAGCCTGGCCTCACTGGCCGGGCTGCGGGAAGGTCAGCGCTGGGGGGGTGTTGCATTCCTGTGGCCTGGCCTCACTAGATGGGCTGCGGGAAGGCCAGTGCTGGGGGGGTATTTCCTTCCCGTGGCCTGGCCTCACTGGCCGGGCCACAGGAAGGCCAGTGCTGAGGGGTATTTCCTTTCCATGGCCTGGCCTCACTGGCCTGGCTGCGGGAAGGCCAGCGCCACTTCTGGCGGCATTGGGGGGGTTTCTTTCCTGCGGCCTGGCCTTGCTGGCCGGGCCATGGGAACCGCAGTGGCAGGGGGGATTGTTTGTTTTTTGTGGCTGTGAGGCACTGCGTTTTTTATTTTTATTTTTTGCGCGCTGGCTTCCTCAGCATTCTGCACGCTCATGGCACGCAGGTCGCTGGGGCTTGTAGCTTGGCGTTTCTGTTTACCGTTTGTGCAGCGGGTTTTTTTCTGCAGCTTAATTTTGATTGGCCATGGCGTGTTTCCGAACGTTCCTTTTGCTCGCGCCTCTCAGCCTGATTGGCTGTGGCGTGGCGTGGCCCAAGGAACATTGGGAAATAGAGTCCTTTCTTTTTGTTCGCTTTGTGGGTCTCCTGCCCCACAGGCGCAAAATTCAACCAGACAGTTACCTGAGAACCCCAGTTGGGCGAGTGCATGGAGGCTCGGACGGGGCTAGTGGGGCCTGAATAAACATCCTTTGTCACATTCCAACAGTTAACGCACAGATTTATAGGTATAGATGATGGCCATTCTGTAATATATTTGGAATGGTACAAACTAGTTCAGACCAGAGATGCTGAAAGTATGGCCCTCCAGATGTTGTTGGAATAGATTTAGGAGTAGACCAGGGTTCACTACAAAAATCCACTTGGCTTCCGCATAGGCAATGGAGGGTACGGCCATCCTATTCTTTGCCTTAAGCAGGAAAAATGTTTCAGATCAACTCTGCTATTCAATCAACTGTCTTCAAGACTAGACAAAAAAAATTTGTTTTACTTCTGATCTTTGCCTTTTAGCATGTGATGGGATTATTGTGCTGCAAGAACAGCACAAGAAAACAACACTAGAATATTTTCATGTAATCATAGAAGATTGAATGCTACCACAGAAACTGCAACAAAAGGCATTTTATGTATTCTAATGGACATCTGCATGAGAGACTAAAATCAAGGTGTCACAAAAATATTTTAATAAAATAAATTAATTCTCACTACCTTGTCCACAGAATGAAAGCAATTATCTACAGATGGTTAGCAGTTGTCATCATCAATACATTGCAAGATGGACCAGGAGAAACAAGTCCCACAATGGAGGCTCAGTTAGAACTGAAGAGGAAAAGATTTGAAGCAACGATGCACAGAGGAGACTGGAAGCACTTGCCAAACTTGAAACTGGTATCACAGAAAAAAGCTCAGGCAAATAATTGCCAATGTAAACTGCATTATTACAATACTATCCATGGAAGAACTATCATGTACAAATCAATTGATATGCAACATGGCTTTGTTAGTAACAAGGGAACTTGGATTGATGGTGGTGGTGGTGGTGGTGGTGAGCCAGCAAATTCCCTGTCTGCACATTCCTAATTTTTTTAGGGAATGGATGGTTGCAATAACATGTCACAAAGACATTGTGCTTAAATCCATTCATATTTTCAAAGAAAAGAAATCTCCATAGTATCTGTGTGTACTGCATTAATTTGGGCATCACCTTGGCAAGGTTGGAATCGCTTTCTTTGTCTCTGTTCACCTGTATCCTTTGTTATGTTACTACAAAGGAACTGTTACAGCCTTTGTTAAAAAGACATCAGTGCCATCTGCTCGTCCAGCAGGTTCTGTGGATTCAAGTCAATAGGAGTTAATAGCTGGATTGTGCTTAGTGTTTAATAAGTACACCATTTTCTTTTCAGAAACTCTCTCCTTTTCTGCAGAAAATTGAAGGTCTTTTCCAAGATAATGCCTTCAATCAAGTTCAAAACATTCAGATGCAAAGTTTGCTAAAAGACCAGGAGAAATTCAGAGTTGTAATCTATACCTATAAAATGGTGCGTTAACCGTTGGAATGTGACAAAGGATGTTGCACCAGGCCCCACTAGCCCGTAATGGGCCTCCGTTCACTCGCCTGAACCCAGTTCACAGTTAGCTGTCGGGTTGAAATTTTCAGCTGGGGGACAGGAGCCCCCCAGACGCAAACAAAAAAGGGGAACTTCAATTCCCAACGTTCCTTGCGCCATGCCAGAGCCAATCAGGCTGAGCAGCGTGGCAAAAGGAACGTTCAGAAACGCGTCGCGGCCAATAAAAAAAAGCCGCAGGAAAAAAACCGCTGCAGTAAGCAAACACGCGCAGGCAAAACTACAAGCCCCAGCGTCCTGCGTGCCATTAGCGTGCAGAACACTGAGGCAGCTGGCGGGCGAAAAATAAAAGTAAAAAAAATGCCCGCCGCCACTGCCCTTCTTCCCCACTGGCTAGCCGGCATGTCCCGTGGGGAAAAAAAACCCCCACCACCACCGCTGCCCTTCCTTTCGATGGGCCAGCCGGCGACAAAAAAATAAAAGTAAAAAAACGCCTGCCACTGCTGCCCTTCCTTCCCACAGGCCAGCCAGCATGGCCCGTGGAAAAGAAAGCCCCCCCCCCCGCCATTGCCCTTCCTTCCCACGGGCCAGCCAGCATGGCCTGAGGGAAAGGCCCCCCTGCCGCCACTGCCCTTCCTTCCCACGGGCCAGCCAGCATGGCCTGCAGGAAAGAAAGCCACACACCCCCCTGAAAAAGTAAACACAAAAATACAAACCAAAAACAATCAAAAACACTCAAACATCTGAAATCCAAAAAGGAAACACAAAAACAGCCAAAAACAAACAAGAAAAAACACACAGACCCCCCCTCCAAAAAAAACCAACCCCCCAAAAACAAACAAACCAGAGAGCTTACCATAAGATGTCTTCTATCCATGAGGACCGGAACTCAAATGAGAAAATAAAGAAAAAACTTACTGGAAGCGACACCCAGAGGACAGAAGAGAAAAATTGTAGAGAGGAAGAAAAGCTCACCACCCCCACCCAGAGGCCACAAGAGAAAAAACATTCAAAATATTGAAACTAATAAGATTAATTCCAAAATTAATCAAATAAATTATAAAAACATTCAAAAATAATCACACTAATCTCAAAAAATACCAAAAAAAACCCGAAATCACTTTTCACTCAAAAAAACCAAAACAAAAAATAAAAAATGTGTAAAAATAAAGATTTAAAAAACCAAAATTAAATTTTAAACTAAATAAAATTAATTTACATTAAATAAATTAAATTAAATTAAAATTTGCATAAACATAAAACAAAAACCTTCAAAAACCAATTTAAAGAGCCCGGCACTGAGGAAGCCGGCACACAAAAAAAAACACAAAACAAGTCCGCTGCAGGCGGATGCAGCGCCTCGAAGCCACAAAATCACAAAACCTTACAACTCCATTTAAAACAGCCCAGCACCATTGGTTCAAGAAAAAAAAGCGAAACCCTTTACTATCCAACACAATTTTAAAAAGCCCGGCACTGCCAGGGAAAATATGCTAGTATATAATATTTCTGATATGGGGAGGGGCATGATTTGGCTCACACAATAATTCAAACATGCTGGATCTCAGATTGCCACTAGCATCACAGTTCTTGATTTAGTAATGTATTCAAAAGTGTTGAACTATAACACCCATCAGCATAAGCATTGTATTTAAAGTCCTGCAAGGGATGAGATCAGGGGACACTAGCCTACGTGATCTGGTTGTTGTTTGGTAGGGGGCCTAGACAAAGGATATTTTAAAAGGAGGTCTACTCCTGTAAAAGGAGGGGTCCAGATGCTTCTGCTTCAGTGATTTGCAAGATCATCCAAACAAGAAGGAAAGCCAATATGTGATGATGTTTCACTTTGGCCAAAAAAAGTACAACCAAATATCTTCATCAGTCATAGTCCACTTTCCCTGCTCTTCCATTCTTTTGGCATGAGTTCAAATTAGCTTGGATTCCCTGCCTCTCTCCTTCCTATTTTACTTCTCTTTGGGACAAAACTCCCTCTCCTCTGTGATCTCTCTACAAAACACATCCAACTGTAAAAGAGAAGGCTAAGAACCAATAATCAATTGGGGGGGGGGGATACAGGAAAGAATACCTAAGATATAAGAAAACAGTTATGAATACAACAGAAGAAACAAAGTCTCTATAAACCTATTGTATAGTCACCTGCCTTGTTAGGTGAGGCAGCCACACTACTATCTAGGGCAGGGGTGCCCAAACTATGGCCCGGGGCCTACATCCAGCCCCCAACACCAATTCATCCGGCCCGTGAAGTCCTCGCTGCTCCCATATGGGCGCGTTTTATTTCCGCTTCCACGAGTGACAAGGGCTTCGTGGGCCAGATAAATTGGTGTTGGGTCCAGATCTGGCCCCTGGGCCATAGTGACCAGCCCCCTGAACCATGTGACTGCCCTGCAGCCCAAAAAGTTTGGACATCCCTGATCTAGGGCATTTTGAAGGGTGTAAGTACCTAATGGGGGACTGTGGTGGCTTAGTGGTTAAGATGCTGAACTTAATGACTAGAAGTTTGGCAGTTCAGCCATTTGAGACCCGAGTACTGTCCCAGCTCCTGCCAACCTAGCAGTTCAAAAGCAAGAAATTTCAAGTAGATAAACAGGTACTGCTTCAATGGGAAAGGTAAAAGCATTCCATGCACTCCGGTGTCTAGTCATATCTACCACATGTCCACAGAAACATCTGCAGATGGAGACATCTGGCTCCTTGGCTATAAACGGAGATGAGTCAGATACGAGCAGCTTTCAAGCAAGGGCAAACTTTACCTTTACCTAAGTACCTAATGGCCACCGTCCTCCACTGCCCAACTCACTGGTGATATGAATGGGAGCTCCAGACCATGCCTTGGACAAGACAGTGACCTCCTTCACACCACTCCCCAAGTAGACAGTGTGTTTGTTGACATAAAAGGCTGTGTAAATTTCAAATTAACAAAAAAATTACTATGAATACCAGAAATTAAACTGCTGTTGTTTTTGCTTCATGGGAAGAAAGAATGCTGAAGGTATAGGCCAGCATCCTGTCCAATGATAACTGTACCCAGATTGGTCCATCCCATGAGTGGTCCTTCTGATTTCACTGATCACACAAGGGGGGGGGGGACTAATAACTCATTGCACAACTTCAAAGCTCCATCATTTGCACCCAGAATGGTCTTCAGCTCATGTGTGACAATAATGGCAGCTGTGTTCACATAAAAATGGTGTCAGTACCCCAAATAAAATATCTGTTTGATGCAAATAGATAAATAGGGACCACTTCGGTGGGAAGGTAACAGCGTTCCGTGCGCTCCGGTGTCTAGTCATGCCTGCCACATGACCACGGAAACGTCTGCAGAAGCAGACAGCGCTGGCTCTTCGGCTTAGAAACAGAGATGAGCACTGCACCCTAGAGTCGGATACGACTGGCTTTCGAGCAAGGGAAACCTTTACCTTTACCTTGATGCAATTTACTCCAACTTTCTTTCCAAGATCCTGCCGCATGATTGGTGGTTCTTCATAATATGCATTGGGGTATTGGCCTTTTCTCTGTGCCTGCCATCATTTGTCCTATAACACTCTAGGTGTTCTTGAACTTCAATTCCTAGAAGTAAATCCATTCAGGTGTGTTGTGTCCTAATGGTTTGATCCTCCACATGGATAACAATGTATCTGAACCAATGTAACCTTGCCTATGGGCAACAATGTAACCTTCAGCTGTATCACATAAACCCTGTAATAGGACGCGAGCTAATGACCACCAGCTGGCAGCAGCGAGCGTCCAAGCTCTCTTGGTCCAAACTCATCAAAGGCAACAGCGCGGGAAGTTTTCCCGCCACCACCTACACCTGGACAAGAAGGGCGTGACCAGCAATGACGTCACGCAGACAGTAGCCAATGGGCTATCATGGAACCACGTTCAAATGTGTTACTACTGTATATAAAGAGCTATTGATCCGCCATTACCTCATGTTCCCTCTGACCACCATGCAATAAACCTGAGTTAACCCAGCCCGAGGCTGTGTCCTGTGTCTTGGTTTTCATACACCAAATTGGCGACGAAGGTGGGATTATGGATCCCCAAGGAGCAGCCAGGGCACAGAGCGGGTTCAACATCACCAAACCGCAAGACTGGGAGCTTTTTGAGATGGACTTCCAGGCGGCGCTGGTGGAACTCAAAGTCAAAGAAGACGATGAGGAGAGAAAGAGGGCCATCCTCACCAGAATGCTTGGGATAGAAACCAAGCGAACGCTGGTGGGCATCATTGCACCGAAGAAGGTGAGCGAATTCAAAGCAGACGACATCATGAAGCTGCTGCGTGAGCGTTTCCGTCCCTCGAGGGCAATGTTTCCCGCTCGGAGCGCGTTTTGGAGGCGAGTCCAAGCGCCGGACGAGTCGGTTGAGGCATTCGTAACAGCCATGAGGATAGCCGCCGGCCCCTGCAGATGGGACGACCTAGAGACGGCCCTCAGGGACGGAGTGCTGTGTGGCCTGAAGGACAAGGAGGTGCAGCGCAGCCTGATGAACAAGGAGCCACCACCCACGCTGGCAGAGGTTGTAGAGGCCGCGGAAGCCGCGGAGTCCACGAATGCTGGAGTGGACGAAATGCACCAGTGGCGTGAGTGGCGTCCTAGAGCCGGCAAAGCGGAGAATTCGGTGCACGGAAAGTCCGGACAGTCGGTGCACGCAACCCGAAGGGCCTCAAAGTCGTCTACGGAAGGCAGCGACGGCGAGGAGGTCCAAAGGGTCCGAAAAGGGGGGCGCCGCTGCGATGGTTGCAGAGCGGCCCATGAGCGCGCAAGGTGCCCATTCAGGAAAGCCGAGTGTTACACCTGCGGCCGTCGGGGGCACATCGCCAAGGCGTGCAGAAAACGGAAGGAGGGCCGGAGGCAGTCACAAGACCGCTCAACCAGACCGGACCGTCCAGCAAGGTCCAAAGATGGCGCCCAGACCACGAGAAAGCAGGACGGCGTGGGCCGCATCTCGGACGACAGCGAGGACGACGTTCCGGTGTTCAGCGTGTCCGCGGTACAGTCCCATTACTTCGTTGAGGTACTAGTACAAGGGGCCCCTATCAGGATGGAAATTGACTCGGGGTCCTCCTATTCTATAATTCCCCAGAAAGAGTTCTTGAAAATCGACCCCCACGTGCGACCCAAACTTAAAACGTTGAGGTCCACGCTACGAGATGTACAGGGGAACAGCATTCCAGTGTTGGGGGTCGGGAAATTTCGGGTCAGTTTTAAGAGACATTCTGCGGAACTGCCCCTAGTTGTCCTTAAGGGGGGTAGTTGTAGCCTCCTAGGGACGCAGTGGTTTCAGCCCTTAGGTTTGTTCATAGGGGGAGTGCATACCGTGGGGGTGGATCCAATACAAGCGGTGTGCGACGCGCATCCCGCCGTTTTTAAAAAAGGACTTGGAAAGTTCAAGGGACCCCCTGTAGCCTTCGACCTAGACCCGGAGGTCCGCCCGATAAGACTCAAACCGCGCAGGGTGCCGTTCGCACTAAAGGACAAAATAGAGGCGGAACTGGACAAACTGGTGGGCCAGGGGATTCTTATTCCTGTTGATTCCGCGGAGTGGGAAACTCCAATTGTAACCGCTCTGAAGGCTAACGGGGAGGTGCGCATTTGCGCTGATTATAAGTGTACAATTAACAAGGCGATCCGCCCTAATGCATACCCGGTGCCGGTGGTCAGCCACCTGCTGGCCAGGCTGAATGGGGGAAAGTGTTTCGCTAAACTCGATTTGGCTCAAGCTTATCAGCAACTCCCTGTAACTCCCGCCACGGCCGCGGCACAAACGATAGTCACACATAAAGGAGCGTTCCAGGTGTCGCGTTTACAGTTCGGCGTGAACTCGGCACCCGGCCTTTTTCAGTCGCTTGTGGAACGCCTCCTGAAGGGGCTGGAGGGGGTGTTGCCTTATTTTGATGACGTGTTGATAACAGGGGGGAGTGAGGCCGAACTGGCAAAGAGATTGGATAAAGTCCTGACTGTCTTCGAGAAAGCGGGGCTACGACTGAGAAAAGACAAATGTGTCTTCTTCGAAACTGAGGTTGAGTTTCTAGGGTTTCGAGTCACGCCAGAGGGTATTAAGCCATCCAAATCCAAAGTAGCCGCCATCAAGAATGCCCCTCGCCCCACATCCAAAACCGAGCTACAGTCATTTCTGGGGCTCCTCAATTTTTACCATACCTTCCTTCCACGGAAGGCGTCCGTGGCCGAGCCACTCCATCGGTTGCTAAAAAAGGAGGAAACATGGGTGTGGGGTGATGAGCAAGAGAGGGCGTTCAAAGAGTTGAAGCAACTCCTAACATCCGAGGCAATCCTAATGCATTTCGATCCCAAACGGCCAGTGGTCTTAGTCTGTGACGCATCCCCGGTGGGGGTGGGGGCGGTGCTTTGCCACGTGTTGGACGACGGAAGGGAAGCCCCGATAGCGTTTTATTCAAGGTCCCTGTCCCAAGCAGAGCGTAATTACGCACAGACCGACAGGGAGGCACTAGCGATAGTAGCGGGAACCAAAAAATTTCACGATTTTCTGTATGGTCGGCCGTTCAAAATCGTGACTGACCACAAGCCCCTATTAGGAATTTTCACTGCAAGTAAGCCCACACCACAGATCCTGTCCCCAAGAATGCTGCGGTGGGCTATTTTTCTCAACGCGTACCAGCATGAGCTGGAATACCGGCCCGGGAAGGAGATCAGCCATGCCGACGCACTCTCGAGGTCTCCTTTGCCCTTGTCGGGCGTCCAAAAGGAAAGGGCAGAAAGAGATCACCAGGTTTTGTTAATAGAGGTTTTAGACTCACCCCCAATAGTACCAGCCGACATTGCCAGGGCCACAGGTAAGGACAGAACGCTAGAGAAAGTTAGCTCATGGGTACAGAAGGGGTGGCCGGCGTCATCCCCAGGTACGGAATTCGACCCATTTTTTCGAAAAAAAATAGAGTTGTCCCTAGAGAGGGGCTGCCTTTTGTGGGGCCAACGGGTGGTGGTTCCTACGTCCCTGCGACCGAGGGTACTCGAACTGCTGCACGTCAGCCACCCCGGCATCGTCCGGTCCAAGGCGCTGGCCCGGAGTTACTTCTGGTGGCCACAGCTGGACGCGGACATTGAGCACATGGTCGGCACTTGTGAGGCATGCCAGGGCTCCCGACCAGAGGCGGCCCGTCTTCCGCATAGGGAATGGGACACAGCAAGGGGGCCATGGTCCAGGGTGCACGTAGACTTCGCTGGCCCATTCCGAGGAACAATGTTTCTCCTGGTGGTGGATGCATTCTCCAAGTGGTTGGAGGTTATCCCAGTAAAGAGTACGTCCTCCGCCGCTACAATTAGCCAGCTAAGGAGAGTCTTTTCCACGTTCGGTTTACCCGACACTTTAGTCAGCGATAACGCTAGTTGTTTCACCTTCGCTGAATTCAAGGCATTCATGGAGGCAAACGCCATTCGGCATGTCACATCCGCGCCGTTTCACCCCACCACGAATGGCCAAGTGGAACGGCTGGTGCGAACGACAAAGGATGCGCTGCGGCGCATGGGCCCGGGGGACCTAAATCACCAAGTATGTCAGTTTTGGTTAGCGTATAGGGTGACCCCCTTAGCAGCAGGTTACTCGCCGGCAGAGCTGTTGATGCGGCGAAAACTGACCACGATCCTGTCCAGGCTAGACCCGACGAGAGTCGAGGACAAAGGAAAAAACATAGGGTTGGCAGTCTCGAAAGGTTTCGCCGCCGGCGATCCTGTTCACTGCAGGAACTACGCCAGCGCAGGTCCAGCCTGGGTGCCGGGGACGGTTGTGGAACAGACGGGGCCAGTGTCGTACCGGGTCGAGACTAGCACCGGTCTCCTCTGGAGGAGGCACGCGGACCAACTTAGGCACCGAGTGAGTGGGGGGCCGGTCAGTGGAGCTCAGCAACAGGAGTCAGCGTTAGGGTTCTCCCCCACCTGTTTAGCCCAAGGGGGAGACAGCAGCGGACAATGGTCCCAAACAAGGGGGGAAAGCAGCGGCCCCGACTCATACCCTTTTGATACGCCAGTTCTATCAGAGGCTGGGGAAAGGGGAGAGGAGTTCGCGACCGCTGCCCCCGAATTTAATTCTGATTTTGATTTTGAGAGCCGGGGGGGTTTTCGGGAGTGTTCCCCCACCCGTCCAAGCGAGAAGAGGGGTTTTTCGTTAGCCCCCAGTGCCCCCGGTTCTTCCCCAATAAAGCACACACCTCCCAACAACGCCGCGGAGCCGCGGCAAGTCACTAACGAGTCTCCCTCTCCAATTACAGGGCAGGAAACCAGGGGACAAAGAGAAGGTAGCAAACCAGGGGGAAGGCAGCCCGCACCGAGACCCCAGCGTGTTCAAAATAAGCCATCTTGGCTGAGAGACTTCGTCTCATCCTAGGGGGGGGGAGTGTGGTTTCGAGACTTCGTCTCATCCTAGGGGGGAGGGATGTTGTGTCCTAATGGTTTGATCCTCCACATGGATAACAATGTATCTGAACCAATGTAACCTTGCCTATGGGCAACAATGTAACCTTCAGCTGTATCACATAAACCCTGTAATAGGACGCGAGCTAATGACCACCAGCTGGCAGCAGCGAGCGTCCAAGCTCTCTTGGTCCAAACTCATCAAAGGCAACAGCGCGGGAAGTTTTCCCGCCACCACCTACACCTGGACAAGAAGGGCGTGACCAGCAATGACGTCACGCAGACAGTAGCCAATGGGCTATCATGGAACCACGTTCAAATGTGTTACTACTGTATATAAAGAGCTATTGATCCGCCATTACCTCATGTTCCCTCTGACCACCATGCAATAAACCTGAGTTAACCCAGCCCGAGGCTGTGTCCTGTGTCTTGGTTTTCATACACCAAAATGTGGATTCACAGAGACTTGGACTTCTAGGAATTGAAGTCCAAGAAGACCTGAAGTACTAAGGTTCACAATCACTGTCCTATTTTTTGTTGTTCAGTCGCACAGTCAATTCAAACCCTTTGCGACCCCATGGACCATTGCCCGCCAGGCACCTCTGTGACCTCCATCATCCTTACCAACCCACCCAGCTCTGTGCCCACTGCATCTCCAATACCATCTAGCCATCTAATTTTTGGCCGCCCCCTTCTTCTTTTGCCCTCCACCTTTCCCAGCATCAAGGCTTTCTCAAGTGAATCATCTCTTCTCATTTGACGTCCAAAGTACTTTAGCTTCATCTTTACTAGTTGACCTTCTAAGGAGCAGTCAGGGTTGATTTCTTCTAAGACCTATTTGTTCTCCTCACTGTCCAGGGTACTCTCAAAACTCTCCTCCAACACCTCATTTCAAAGACATCTATTCTTCTGCACTCAGCCTTCCTAATGGTCCAGCTCTCACAACCGTACATTATCACTGGGAATACCATTACCTTGACTATGTGAATTTTTATTTGCAAGGTGATGTCTCTACTTTTGACTATGTTCCCCAGGTTTCTCATAGCTTGCCTCCCAAAAATTAGTATCCTTTTTATTTCATGGCTGTAATCCCCATCTGCAGCCATCTTGGATACTAAGAATGTAAAATCTGTCACTGCTTCTACTTCTTCCCCATCTATTTTCCAGTTAGTGATACGGCCTGTGGCCATTATCTTGGTTTTCTTGACGTTAAGTCTCAAGCCAGCTTTTGCACTCTCCTCCGTCAACCTAAGCAGGAGCTTCTTTAGGTCTTCTTCACTTTCTGCCATTAGGGTAGTATCATTTGCATATCTCAAATTGTTGATGTTTCTCCCAGAGATTTTAATTCCAACTTTTGATTCATCCAGCACTGCATTGTGCATTATATGCTCTGTGTATAAGTTCAATAGGCAGGATGACAAAATGCAGCCTTGTCTTACTCCTTGTCTCACTGTCCTATAGACACCTGAAAAGCTGCCCCAAAGGGAGCCCTGACCATCTGGAGGTACTTTGGGGCAGCTGTGAACTCTTGAAAGGAAGGGCTATTTGGCAACATACATACTATGCGTGCCGTAAACAGAAGTGCCTTCTGTCTATTCAAGGGATTCTTTGGATCCAAGCCTTTGTTGCTGATAACGTTACAATATTTTGTTGCTTTTTTTTATATGTACAGCTGAGCTTCACACAAGTATAGAAATATTTTATAACATTTTGATCAGCTATAACAGATCATAAATGGTAACAGAGGCTCACATCATGCTTGAATAAGAATGGAGATTGGAAAGATATTGGTGGCTGTGCTGACTATAGGATTCAGAGTTGTAACCCCAAAGGTATCTTTTACTACCTTTAATATGATTGACTTAAATCTCTTTGGTGTTGATAGATCTACCTTAAGTAGGAATAAATATGAAGATGGATGTTACAGACAACTCATAACTAGAATTTATTTATTTATTTATTTATAATTCAAATTTCTATGCCACCCAATCAGGCAAACCCGACTCAGGGTGGCTCACAACAGGATTAAAACATACATATTAAAAACAATTAAAACCCCAACATACCCACTCATCTATTAAAAACTAACCACATTAAAAGTGCCCGCATTAAAAAAATTGGGGAGGCTTCATTTTATAAGCCAACAGGCGAGGGCCACTCTTCCATCCAGGCACCACACCTGCCCCGCCAACCAGGTTTTTAATTTTTTTCTGAAAGGCAGCAGCTCCGTCTGCTCCCACAACTCTACTGGCAGAAGGTTCCACAAGGCCAGTGCAGACACGGAAAAGACCCTCCTTCGTGTGCTAGAGAGGCGAGCCTCTCTGGCAGATGGAACAATTAGAGAGTCCCTCCGGTCCCCTCTGGTTGGACGGACAGACACTCTTGGGACGATGCGGTCTCTTAGGTATCCTGGCCCACTACCATGTAGGGCTTTAAAGGTCAAAACCAGCACCTTGAATTGCACCCAGAGACAAACTGGTAACCAGTGTAGCTCCCGAAGCAATGGTGAGGCGCGAGCATAACGCCCGCACCCTACCACCACCTGGGCTGCCACATTCTGCACCAGCTGTAGCCTCCGAATGGTTGTCAAGGGAAGCCCCATGTAGAGCGCATTGCAATAATCTAGCCTGGAGGTCACCAGAGCATGTCTGGTGTTCAAGAGTTGCGATTCAATTATTATTTTTTTGAGAAATCAGACCTTACGTCCTGACAACCAACCACAATCAAAGCAAGCTACTTTACAAACTACAGGAGGTGAATAAAATTCCTGCCATAACAACCAGAATCAGGACCTAAGGCTATCCCATTTATAATGATAAGTTATCTACAACATATAGTTAGACCCTTAAGCCTAAACAATCCTTGATATTTCAGATATATTTGCTATATCAGTGTCATCAATATTTATTTTAGAAGAAGAAAGCCACTCATTAGCAACACATCCGAAGTTTAGTCTCTTTTTGCATGAAACAATGTTAACAAAAACTTGATGAAATACACTGTTCTTTTTCTTCAGTTCAAACTGTACATGTTGTTGCAAAGATTTTTTTTTAGACTGGAGTCACTTGGTTGATCTTAGATGGTGTTTTGCTTTCAGCCAGAGCTGCTGAAGTTGAAACGTCTTCTTCTTCTTGGTTTGACAGAACAACCTGGCCACAGGTTATAAATTCAACTGCACAGTCACGAAACTGGACCAAAAGAAAAGAAAAGTAATGTGAGTGAGAGCTTTATACAACCAATTGGAATATTATCCCTTTCTAGCAAAAACCTAAATAGTACAGGTTTTCTAATATAAACCTAAATTGGGTTTGAATTCCTGTTCAACCATGAATTAGAAGCAGGGGTGGGGTAGAATTCATAAAACTCGTTCCCGTCAGCTGCAACTCATATCCGAGAATTCATTTTTTCCTGATGCAGGAAAAATGCCATTGGCGCGAATTTGTTTAAGGTGGATCTCAGCTTGTGATGAGATCCATCTTATGATCACAGAGCCAGCTCCTGGGGCACATAAGAAATGAGACATGTAGGATTTAACACCAGGACTGCAGTGGACCTGCAGCCTTGAGGATATGGACAAGGTGTGCCTTCACAGCCAGTCCATCTGGCATGGCCTCTTCTGCCTTCATGACTATTGGGAATTAGACTTCCTCCTCTGCTCATTTTGCCATTGGGTCCAATATGATGGTTTCCAGTGGCATTTCCTCCACTGAGGGGATCATCAACCCACCTAAAGGGGTTCACCCACCCATAGCTGTTGGCCCCTTTAGGGAGTCAAGTTATTTACCACCGCCCAAGACTCACCATTGAGTCACTGGCTGTACAGTCTACTCCATTACCATAGTGGGATGTCTGTCCAGACATGCACTCATAAAACAACTCTTTAAACATCTCACTTACATTGAAAGCACTATTAGGGTCTCTATGTATAAGCCTTTTGGTGAATCACATACTGCATATGCCTGCCTCTGAATTATTGCAAGGTTTCTTTATTTGGGCTGGGCAAACTACAGTGGCTACAACAATGGGAGATATCAGTGCTTTCTTTCTGTGCAAAAGAAATCCAGATCAGAGACAGAAAATGTTTTTGTCTATATTGGATTATAGCTTCCAAAATTCCCAGC
The DNA here is from genome assembly GCA_035047345.1 of Bradypodion ventrale. Classification (NCBI taxonomy): domain Eukaryota; kingdom Metazoa; phylum Chordata; class Lepidosauria; order Squamata; family Chamaeleonidae; genus Bradypodion; species Bradypodion ventrale. The sequence goes on from JAWDJE010000005.1 coordinate 207,190,811, forward strand.
CAGCTCAAAATACTCTAGCCTGAGGGTCAGCAAACTTGGCTCTCCAGATGTTCTTGGACTTCAGTTCCCAGTAGCCCTGATCAGTAGGAGTGCTGGCTTGGGCTTCTCGTAATTGAAGTCCAAGAACACCTGGAGAGCCGTGGCTAAGGAACCCTGTTCTAGCCAATTCATGGTAGCTTCTAGATTCTGAGAACTATGATCCAAATTAAATATTTCCAAGCTCTGGGTCTGTATCTTGTTTGTAAGTAAAGGCATTCTTCCTCTGTGATTCTACTGTTGCACACACTGGGGCAGTTAAGTTCTGTGGCAAGAGCTTCAACCCACTGGGGATGCAGGTAACCCACTGGCCATGCTTACTCATCTTTGCGGAAGAGCTGCACTAGCAACAGTAGGTGAATTTTAGAACAATGTGTTGTGGTCCACACACCTCCCTCTCCACTCCATTTTTGCTAATTATCTAAATCCAAGTGTTACTTCCAGCTAGTATAGACCTGTTGAAGCAATGGGACTTGTTTAAGTGTTGATTCCCATTGATTCTGAGGCTGATAATTGAATTGAGGCACAGTCTGCTATTCTTCAGCATTAAGACTGAATAGCAGCCAGATCCTTAATGTGGAATGGGAGCATTGGCCCAGGTTGAAAATTCAGGGGGGACCCACATTCCAAACCTGGCCATTGATATTTATTGCTGAGAGTTTACATTTTTATTTATTTATTTATTTATCATTCACATTTGTAAATGCCGCCCACTCAGGCAGAACCCGACTCAGGGCGGCATTACAGCAACTCCAAAAAATACATAAAAACATTATAAAACCTTATAAAACCCACCCAATAAAAAACCCACCCAATAAGAAGAAACCGACATCCACCCCCATTTAAAACCCATATCCCACTCACCCGTCCCACCTACCACACAGAGGGAAAGAGAGAGAGTCTTATAAAAGCCAGCCGGCGGGGGCCATAGTCCCGTTCGGGCCCCACACCTGCCCTGCCAGCCAGGTCTTTACTCCTTTCCTGAAGGGCAGCAATTCACTTTGAAGTCTTAGATCTGTTGGTAGGAGGTTCCAGAGGATTGGTGCGGACACGGAGAAGGCCCTCCTTCGGGTGCTAGTCAAATGTGCACCCCTCGTTGATGGCACCACCAGAGAGCCTCTCCGGTCCGCTCTGGTTGGACGGGCAGTCACTCTTGGGACGATGCGGTCTCTAAGGTATCCTGGCCCCCTGCCATATAGGGCTTTAAAGGTCAAAACCAGCACCTTAAATTGCACCCGGAGACAAACTGGTAACCAGTGCAGCTCCCGAAGCAGCGGTGAGGCATGGGCATATCGCCCACACCCCATCACCACCCGGGCCGCCGCATTCTGGACCAGCTGCAGCCTCCGAATGGTCGTCAAGGGCAGCCCCATGTAGAGCGCATTACAATAATCTAGTCGGGAGGTAACCAGAGCATGAGTGACCATAAGCAAGGAGCCCCGGTCCAGGAGCGTGCGCAGTTGGCGAATCACCCGAAGTTGGGCAAAAGCCCCCCTGGCCACAGCTGCCACTTGTTCTTCCAGCAGGAGCCGTGAGTCCAGGAGGACCCCCAAGTTGCGCACTGGGTCTGTCTGGGGCAAAACAGCCCCATCCAGTACCAAAGATGGTAACTCCTTGGATAACGTGGGGCCCCTTATCCACAGCCACTCTGTCTTGCTGGGATTTAGCCGAAGCCCATTGGCCCCCATCCAGACCCCAATGGCCTCCAGGCATCCGGATAGGATTTCAACAGCATCACTGGGGTCCCCACGGGCCGAGATGTACAATTGAGTATCATCCGCGTACTGATGGTACCGCACCCCGTGGGAACGAATGATCTCACCCAGCGGCTTCATGTAGATGTTAAATAAGAGAGGAGAGAGCACAGATCCCTGAGGCACCCCATATTTGAGAAGCCTAGGGCTGGACCTCTCACTTTCTAACCACACCGACTGGGTACGGCCCTCCAGAAATGAGGAAAACCAGGACAACACAGTGCCCTGGATACATGCCTGCCTTCTTATGCCCTTACTCCATTTATCCCAACATAGGCTCATTGTGGAACCAATATGGCTCCTGTGTTGTCTCCCTGAATATATAATGTCACGTGACCGAAATTTAACCAATCAGGCAGTGGATCATTGGGCACCAGAATTTCCAGCCAAATTTCTACGTGCAGTGTGTGCAGCCAATATGTACCAACAGTGTACCCTAAGTACACTGATCCTATGCTTCCTGCAGGGCCATAGCCAGGGCGGGCAGAGGGGACGAAAACCCTCCTGAGCTAACAGCAACCCCACCCCACCCCATGGTGCCAATGTTATGTATGTGAGTGTAACATTGTTGCACCTTCTGAAAAAAAATTGCCCCTTATGAACCCCCCCCCCCCCCCCCCAAATCTGGAATCCTGGCTACAGCCCTGGCTTCTTGTGTAGTGCAGTAGAAACTGTCAAAGATATTGCTATTCCTTAAAAATACTTAAGGCCATATGCCCTCCCCACACATTTTACTAAATTTTTTATGAGATTATAACAGTTTCGAACAGGGGTTCCCAACTTAAGGCCTGCGGGCCAGATACAGCCTGTGGCATCATTTCATGTGGCCCCCCCACCCCTCCAAGGTCATTCAAGAAACAAAATGGCTACCCTTTGAAGCTGTTGGGACAAAATAGCCATCCCCATCGTGCAGGCAGGGGAAAATGACCATCCAGCCCTCGCAGCTGACTGAGAGAGCGTGACGTGGCCCCCGGCTTGAAAAGGTTTGGAACCCCTGGTTTAGAACATGAGCATGACTCAAGACTGCCTGTTGGACGGTTTGGGTTTCAGACTCAAATATGTGGCTCAATTTGATTCTTAGCCTCAAAAACAGATTTTTACAATTTTCCAATATTTCTTACCAGCCACTACTTACTTGTTTGTTCATGAAGATGTAAATGATGGGATTGTATACTGGACTTGTCTTTGAGAGATATGTTGGGATGGTTGCAGCCAGAGGTGAAATATTTAGTGATGGCTTGAAAACAACCGTAAGGGCAAAGAGAGTGTACGGTAACCAGCAGATAAGAAAAGCCACCACCATCACAAGGACCATAATTACAGCTTGGAACTCTTCCTCTGGGTTACATTTTCCTCCTATTTGTTCAACCTTCTTATTTAGCTGTGGAAGAAAAACAATATCAGCCACTTCATTAAAGCCATTTATTCAACTAGCTTATGTTAATTTTGTATCTATAATATATACACTAAACATAAGAACATAAGAACAGCCTTGCTGGAACAGGCCACAGCCCATCCAGTCCAGCATTCTGTTTCACACAGTGGCTCACCATATGTTTCAGGGTATTCCCATGCAGATCATGCCTTCACCTGCTTAGGATTCCCTGGAAATGGCATTGAGAGATATCCTGCCTATCTCTCCAACCCAGAGGTTGTCCTTAGGTATCCATAATTATAGCCATTGATATCCTTGTCCTCCATGAACTTGTCTAATCCTTTCTTAAAGCTGTCAAGACTGACAGCTGTCACCACTTCTTCTGGCAGGGAGTTCCATAGACCAGTGATCCTCTGGATGAAAAAGTACTTTCTCTTATTTGTTTGAGAACTAGTACCCAATAGTTTCATGGAGTGCCCCCTAGTTCTAGTGTTGTGCGATAGGGAAAACAGTTTTTCCTTATCTACTTTTTCTACACCATGCATGATTTTATAAACTTCAGTCAGGTCACCTCTTAGACACCGTCGTTCAAGAGTGAAGAGGCCCAACCGTTGCAGCCTCAGATGGTAAGGAAGGTGTTCCAGTCCCCTAATCATTCTGGTTGCCCTCCTCTGCACTTTTCCCAGCTCCATAATATCCTTCTGGAGGTATGGCGACCAGAACTGTACACAGTATTCCAGATGGGGCCTCACCATAGATTTATAAAGTGGCAAAATGACACTTGCTGACTTATTCTCTATACCCTACCTAATGATCCCTAGCATTGAGTTTGCTTTTTTCACTGCTGAGGCAGTGAAACATGCATGTTGAAGAACCTATATGGAGTATAAGAACTCTAGAAATGACTGAATAGCTCAGCAAAGTAGGCATCTGGCTGAGGAGCCAAGATGATTTATTCATTCATTCATTCATTCATTCATTTGTTTATTTGATTTTTATCCCGCCCTACTAGGCACCGGCTGACTCAGGGTGGCTCACAACATGTCAGTAAGAATACAATATAACAAAAACAAAGTTACACTATAAGAAAAGCAAAATACAAATACAACGGGGGCGGGGCCCGGAGACGCCGGCAGTGGTGGAAACTCCCGGCGTCCAACACTGCAGGGGCCGCTCCGCCTCGCCCGCAGGGAGACTAGGGCAGCGACGAAATCCTGCTGCCTCACCGGTCTTTAACCCACCCACCCAAACGGGTGTTGGGACACTGGTGTTGGTGGAAACTCCCGGCGTCCGATGGTGGTAGTTCAATTCCTCATTGTGCCCCTCCAGGTGAAAAGCCAGCCCTCGTAGACTTAATCAAACTGCCCAGTCCCAGGGCAGCCCCAGATGAAGGGAAGAGTAAGCCATTCCTGAGTCCTGTATACATAAACTGAATTACTTGAAAATAGTTGCTATAGGTCAGAATTGTCTTCATGGTATGGTGGTGGTGGTGGTGTTGATGATGAGACCACTTTCTAGTGGTGCTTTCTAAACCACTATTGCTGTTATTCTGGCTGGTTCATTTAAAATTTATTTCAATTATTCTTATAAAGATAAAGGTAAAGATTTCCCTTGCTCGAAAGCCAGTCGTCTCCGACTCTAGGGCTCAGTGCTCATCTCTGTTTCAAAGCCGAAGAGCCAATACTGTCTGCTTCTGCAGACGTTTCTGTAGTCATGTGGCAGGCATGACTAGACACCAGAGCGCACGGAGCGCTGTTACCTTCCCACTGAAGTTGTCCCTATTTATTTACTTGCAATTTCTTGCTTTTGAACTGCTAGGTTACTGGAATTGAATTATACAGTAGACCCTCGCATAACAACATTACTTGGTTCCCCAAGTACTGTTGCTAAGCGTTTTTTGTTGTAATGCGGGTTTCTATGGAATTTCCCACATAACGACGTTTTTAGCATCGTTGTCCGGACAACGGCAATTTTATTTAGCATCGTTATCCAAATAACAACGCTAAAAACATTGTTATGCGAGGGAACAAGTGGCGCATAAAAATGTGTTGTTAAGTGAAAACAATGCTATCCAAACGCGTTGTTATGTGAGGGTTGATTAACAAAAAGCACTACATTCATCTTAATTTTGCCAGGTCAAAATTCATACAAAAACCAAAAACAAAACAAAAATCCCACATACATTTGTATGCATACATTGAATAAATGGCCTTTGATGGGTGATTTAAAATAATCTGTATTTTGGCTTGAAACCAATCAAGATTAAACTCACAGTGTCTTGGCTGCAGTACAGCAGTTTACTCACTGCACCAAAGCTCCTGAATTAACACTCTTTGAGCTGTTTCAGCCTAATCCCTTCAAGATGTCCTCAAATGGACACTCAGGAATGAAAATATTATATATTTCTTGTTTGAAAGGCTTGATCATTATTTCATATGAAACTTTTGTGTATGTTTGAAAAGATACACCTTTGAAACTCCTTAATGTTGTCAAACAGCCAGGAATATGAAAACTGCTTCAGCTACAAAGCTGTAGATATATTAACTATCAAGATCAAATTATCTTGATAAGAGAAAAGGCTGAAATGCAGTTTATCAGCTTCCAGAGAACACATATAACTTTATCCTCTTGCTTGTTTACTTACCCCAGGGATTCTCAACCTGAGGCCCATGGGCCGAATGAAGCCTGCACATACCTGTCAAGCGCAGCTCCCAACAATACGGGACCTGCACAGAACGGTTCTGCACAGGTCGCTTCTACGCATGTGTAGAAGCCTTCTACACATCCCCTTCTGCACAGACCCCTTCTACGCATGCGTAGAAAGGACCTGCGCAGAAGGGATGTGCAGTAACTACTTTTCCCCCGCAGCCAAATTACGGGGTAGTGGTGGCTCCGGGTGGGAAATGAAGAAAAGTGGCACAAAAATACGGGGTAATCCTGGCCATTACGGGGTACTTGACAGGTATGAGCCTGCGGTGCCATTTCATGTCCCCCCCTGCCTCCACCACACCCAGAAATGCCACATGGTGGAGGAAGGGCAAAATGGCTGTCCAGCCCTAGAAGCTGTCTGAGGGAGCATGACCCGGCACCCAGCTTTAAAAGGTTGAGAACTCCTGACTTACCCCATGTAATGATCTGATAACGTTCCCATAGGAAAATCCAATGATTAGAACAGGCAGAAAAAAGCAGGACAGAAAATAGGTAATCAGATAGCTATAGTTGCTCCAGGATCTTTCTTCCCAGCCAATAGAGCATGATGTTTGGACTCCTTCAGGACCATATGAACTCCAACCAAAGAGAGGTACCACAGCCCAGAAGAGGCAAAAAATCCATATAAAGCCAAGTAGTTGGTATCCTCGCTTAGTACTCATCTGGAGAGTTCCCAGGGGTCGGCATACCACATTATATCTTTCATATGCTAAAATGGTTAGGGACCAGAGAGAAACAATTCCTGGAAAATAGTGGGAGAAGTTAATGTTGGCTGATCAGCTTCTGAGCCAGCAATGTCATGTTTTGACATCGTTCTTCACATTTCTGGGAACTGGTAAAAAAAAAGTGTCTAGCTCTGCTTAACTGGACTTTTCCTGACCGATCCTTTCCCCTAGACTTCCATAGTACAATCTTAGAGCCAAATCGTAAACCTGTTTACCCATAAGTGAGTCCATTAAAGCTGATAGATCATACATAATTTAAAGCTGCAATATGTATACCACTTGCCTGGGAGCAAACCTGGTTGATGTCAAGGGGATTTACTTCTGAGGAGTCTTAAGACATTTGAGCTTAAAATTGCAGCTATGTATGCTAGTCAGCAGTTCAAAATCCAAGTACTGTACTGCATGATGGAATGAGTGCCCATCTCTGTCCCAGCTCCTGTCAACCTAGCAGTTCGAAAGCAAGAAATTGCAAGTAGAAAAATAGGGACCACTTCGGTGGGAAGGTAAACAGCATTCCATGCATTTCAGTGTCTAGGCATGCCTGCCACATGTCCACTGAAACATCTGCAAACACAGACAACATTGGCTCTTCAGCTATAAACAGAGATGAGCACTGAACCCTAGAGTCAGATACAACTGGCTCTCAAGCAAGGGTGACCTTTACCTTTATCCCAGTCCTAATTATGTCTGCTCTAAGGTGAATCTTCGTCTTGTGCCATATCTGATTGTGAATATTGGCAATCATCATGGTGATCAGCTATGAAGACTGTCCTGAGAATATAATGCAGTGGCCTTTCATTTGCCTTCTGCATTGCAACATGACACCTGTACCACTGATCCAATTCTGTGAGTCACTTTCTGGTCCTGAGCCCTGGCATGCAAAGTCCTCATCAGCCCCAGACCAGGATTGATGAAACTGCTGCCCTCTATCAAGATGGATTCAAGTGGGATTTAATCCACATGGGGACCATCACCCTTCCCTGTGGACTTCACCACCTAAGGCCATTAGTTTTCAAGGTGAATCATAAAACACAAATCTACACACCTCTAGAACTGACATAAAAAGTCACACTCATTTAAAAGGTCTCCTGTAGTTGGGATGGATAACTGGGTTTTTAACCTTCTTATTAAGGTGTGTCGATTTTATGCTCATTTAGTATTTTGACTGCGGTGCGGCTGTTTTGGTTCTTGGGTAGCTTTGACTATATTTCAATATGTATATTATCACAAACAATCAAAGTACAATTGCAATGGTAGCAGATGTAATAATCTGACTATTTTACTTACCAAAATAGTTTACTGCAAATCCCTGAAAAATGCAGAATTTTCCACCCAGGTAAAAATATCCTTGGTAGTTTGTAGCAACAACAATAGTGGTACCACAGAGGGACATCATAAGATCTGAAAAGGAGAGGTTGAAAATGAATATGTTGATGGGATTGCGCAGTTGAGGATTCTTCAAAGTTACAGCAATAACCAAGAAATTATTAAATACGGAAAACAAAGCATTCAGAAACATCAGGAAAGCCAGCACTCCATATCCAGCTCTTGGGAAAATGGTAGGTCTCACTGTGATACTCTCATCTAATTCTGTTGCAAGAAAACTGTCATTCTCCATGACTGCTGGGCTCAAAACTACTGGTTTTATCATATACCACGTAGCAGAATATATGACTCGTTTTACAAATGAATTGAGATGTTCTAATTCTTATAATTACATAGACATTTTGAGGTGATGAATCCAAGGATTAAAGTAACAGCTGTCTTATTTCAGCAGTGCCTTTTGTTCCATTCATAGAAGAAGAAGAAACAATTAAGTATGCTAATATGATTACACTCAGAACAATAGTAGTAGTAAAGACATTTCTGAAAGAACCACTTACTAAGTCTGGAGATTTCTTTAGCTTTAGGAAGGGGGGAGGTGTGTGGGCATGAGCCATAAGATAAAAATACTGGATAGCTCAGTGGTCTAGCTATTTGGCTTTGGAATCAGAGGCTGGGAGTTCTATTCCTCACTGTGCCTCCTTTGAGAGAGACTGGAATCGATGATCCATAGCATCCTTTCCAACTCTGCAGTTCCACACACACAAATATTTCAAATTTTTGTTACCTCAGAATCTGAAAAACCCCAATTTTATTTGCATTTATTATACACACAGACAGACAGACAGACAGACAGACAGACAGACACACACACACACACACACACACACACACACACACACTGTATTTTTGGACCATAAGACACACCCAGTTTCCAGAGCAGGAAAACAAAAAAAAGTTAGTACTGTATTTTGCACTAGTAACCAATGATGGCGCTGTAGGGGAACTGGGCAGGCAGGCCAATTGCAGTGAGGAAGGAAGCAATACTCTAGCCTAGCCTCTTGCTCTCCTTTCAACCAGGAAGCATGTTTTCCCCCTCCATTTTGTCCACTTGGAGTAGAGACAAAGGCATTGAAGGTAAGTGAAACCCTTTCTTTTTAAGCACAGGTTTGGTTTCCCACTTAAATGCATTGGGAACATACAAACAGAAAACTTTTGAATACAAGAAATTTATTTCCAATTCATTTAAATGGGAAATTGTTATTTTTGCCCTCTAGTGGCCACTTGTTTTTCATATGTTTTTCTTTCCCCTGCCCCGGAACAGCTGAGAGGTGGCAGTAGAGGTCTTCAGCCAGCTGCGGCTGTTGTAATCCTTTTACAACAGCCGCAGCTGGCCGAAGACCAGCATTTGGACTATAATATGCACCTTCATTTCCACACACACACGCACACACACTTTTGGGGGAGAAAAAATGCATCTTATGGTCCCAAAAAACAGTGTGTAGCACAAACAGTCCATTTTTACACTCAACCATCCACCACACTTGCAGGTAAATAACTGCAAGAGATCTATTTTTAAATAATATTTTAAACATCAAACTGCTATTTTAAAAGTATTTCTTTGCAAGACGTTTTCTTAGAAAGCCACCGCTGCTGACAGCACAGGTGAGCCAGGGCCAACCCCTCCCAGCCCGGGAGGGGATAAGAGCGTCCTGGCTCCAGCAAGCTGATCATCGTCCTCGGCTGGCCAAGGAGGCCCGCTGGTTTCAAGCACCAGGACTTGCAACACCTGTCAGTGCTCCCGGGCCCCGCCTCGGGCCAAGTTAAAAGACTTCCGTGGCGGTGGGTGGATGGACTCTCTACTGCTGCCACCCACAGACTTCGTCCTCGGATGGGCAAGGAGGCCTACTGGGAGGCTTCAAGCACTAGGACTCGCAACACCTGCTGGCGCTCTGCCCCTTCCCCCCCTTTGGGCTTGGAAGAGGCAAAGATGCCTTTTAGTGACGGACCAGGACCAACACCATCGCCGGCATTGCGGGCCCTGCCTCCAGTCAGGACGTAAAGACAATAGAGGCCACTGGACTTTCACCACCGCCTCTGGTCTTCTTTGCGGGGCGAAGAGGCTGTGATGTTACTGTACTCTATTGAGATATTACTGGACTTTATTGTATCTTGTATTTTGTTCTTTGCTAAATTGTATTTGCTATTGTATCTTGTATTTTGTTTTTGCTATATTGTATTTTTGTTCTGATGGGTTGTGAGCCGCCCTGAGTCGTCGTTTGCTGAGTAGGGCGGCATATAAATCAAATAAGCATAAACAACATAGAAAGCCAGCTAGTGTAAGTGAATGGAGCCATTGGAGTACATGGGGCTCCATTAAAGGGGGAAAAAGTAGGAGTATTTATCACTTCAAAGGCGGACTTACCCCTTTCATTCCCCGTCATGTTGATTATGTTCAAAAACCAATTAAAAATGTTTCCGTGTACTGTATATTAAACTGTTGGATTTTTACTTATTTATTGTATTAAAGCAAGAACTTCAGACACCTCATCCACATGTTCAGGACAGATGAGGTCAAGCCTAAAATTAATTAAGATAATTCTCTACATACAAATTATTTCTTTACACACCCTGGGACAATCTTAATGGGAAATCTCCAGCTTTCACACCTGGAGATTACTTCTAATTGCATTTTCCTCTCACATCTTTTGTTCTATGGGTTAGCCAGATGTGGAATATCTGCATATGTGTAAACTATAATGTTTGTATTTCTTACAGTTGGTGAGGTGTACCTGGGAGGAGGGAGGTGGCTGACTCAATCAGCATATCCTGAGGAGAGAGCAATTTCCCGCTGGATGTTTGAAAGCATCTCTTGCCTCTGACCGTCATCCTGATTGGTGCATATCTGCTAAACAGGCATGCACATTGACTGCACGCCTCAAGGATTATCCCTGCCATTGGCCTGCTGCAGCCTCACCTACATCCCTCACCCCGTTCTTCTCCTTCTATCTTTCCCTAGAATATGTAATCTTTTACCATTAACTTTATTTGCACGAATGTTGATTTATTGTAACCTATGATTGAATTCTTTTGTGTTCCCCTTGACCACCTGCTGGGGTTCCTTTTGTTTTGTTGTATAACTTAACATTGAGATTGATAGCTTTAGAATTTAGTCTGCATGAGTAGGAATGCATAAAAACTGTTTTGCAAACTCAGAAGTCTGCTCTCTTCTGAAAAGATATACAGGGACATTTTTGCAGAAGGTGGGTTTTATTGCTTTTGATCAGCAGGTGGCCAACTGTTGGTTTAAACCAAATAAAATCTTTTTCTTCACCCTTAACCAAGACTCTGTGGTACCTACAAATTCCGCCAGTGAAAGACCTCCTTGAAATTAAGTAAGTGCCTCTCCAGCTACCAGCGATCCTCAACCTCACTCTACCCCTTTTTCCTATGAGGCAAGTGCAGCTTTTTGCCAACAATCTGCAGCAGGGAAGGGAAATGAATTTTTAGGTAACATTTTGAATGGTATTTTATTTATTTATTTATTTATTTATTTATATTCATATTTATATAGCTGCCCAACTCACAAAGACTCTGGGCGGCATACAATCTTAAAACCCTTAAAACAAGAACAATCCCATTAAAACAAATTGCCCCGCTAAAACCCCCACACATTAAAAAGTGGAAGATTACTTTGATATTAAACCAACCAGCAGGTGGGGGTCACGACATCTTCAGGACCCCACACCTGCCCCGCCAGCCATGTTTTCAGATCTTTCCTGAAGGGCAGCAATTCTGTCTGCAGCCTTAGTTCCACTGGCAGGAGGTTCCATAGGGTCAGAGTGGACACAGAGAAGGCCCTCCTTCTTGTGCTAGAGAGACAGGCCACTCTAGCAGATGGTACAAGCAGAGAGCCCCTCTGGTCTGCTCTGGTTGGGCGGACAGATGTTCTTGGGGCGATGCGGTCTCTTAGGTATCCTGGCCCACTACCATATATGGCTTTAAAGGTAATAACCAGCACCTTGAATTGCACCCGGAGGCAAATTGGAAGCCAGTGCAACTCCCAAAGCAGTGGTGAGGCGCAAGCATAATGCCCACACCCCATCAACACCTGAGCAGCAGCATTCTGGACCAACTGCAGCCTCTGGATGGTCGTCAAGGGCAACCCCATTTAGAGCGTATTGCAATAATCTAGTCTAGAGGTGACCAGAGCATGAGTGACCATGAGTAAGGAGTCCCGGTCTAGGAGCGGGTGCAACTGGCGAATCACCCGAAGTTGGGCAAAAGCCCTCCTGGCCACGGCTGCTACCTGATCTTCAAGCAGCAGTCGTGAGTCCAGGAGGACCCCCAAGTTGCACACCAGATCTGTCTGGGGCAGACTAGCCCCATCCAAAACCAACGATGGTAGCTCCCGAGATAACACCGGGCCCCTAATCCATAGCCACTCAGTCTTGCCAGGGTTCAGTTGTAATCCGTTGTCCCCCATCCAGACCCCAACAGCCACCAGGCACTCGGACAGGACTTTGACAGCATCACTGGGATCACCACAAGACGAGATGTACACTTGGGTGTCATCCGCGTACTGATGGTACCGCGCCCCGTGGCAACGGATGAGAGAAGATGGATAGATGTTGTTCCTTTGTATCATAATACTAGAATCTGGGGTCACCTAATGGAGATTAATGGTAGGAAATTCAAAACAGGCTGGGGAGGGAAATTTGCTTTTCATGCTCAGGCAGAAAAATCTTGAATCAGCCCTCTTCCCTTTTATACTGTTCATAATTTTACTTAGTTTTATAATTAAATCAAATTAAAAGAGGGGATGGTTAGTCAATTATTTCCTTTCTGGTACACTTAAGAAAGAAACTCACAATTTGGCCACAGCAATTAATAATTCTTTCCTGACCCACTGGAATAATATTTGAAAATGATTGCTAAACTGTAGAGAGAAGTAATACGATTTGTGAGGAAGCAAGCAGGTACCCTGGTAAATCTCAGTTCCACCTCCACATGAACAAAAGCAATTCCTGTTCATACTCATTGCAATCACATGGTCTAAGACAGGGGTGGCCAACCTTAGTGCTCCATGTGTTCTTGAACTTCAATTCCCAGAGGCCTTGAGCTTCTGGGAACTGAGGTTCAAGAACTCCTGGAGCGCACAAGGTTGGCCACCTCTGATCTAAACAATGGTCCTGGAAGAGGTAGAATAGCATCATTCCAAATTCAGTTGTCATACATTAGTAACACCTGAAGGAGAGTACTGTATGTGATTATGCATTTGATTATGTTTTGTTTTGTTCTGTTGTGAGTGAGGAATGTTATGTTATAACTGAGAAGGCCACACGCTGTATGGGACTTAAAATAGTTGTGGTTGTTATAGTAATAGTTGCTATGGAAATGGAGCTTCTAGTTAACCGTTTGAAAATTATGAGGGAGAAACTACCTTAAAATGACTGCATTGGTCATCAGGAACAAATATAATAGGCTTTTAGAAGGTTCAGAGAAAAACACAGTCAGGGGTTGTTATGTATGTACAATGTTGCTTTAAGAGATGTTGCCTCAAAATGTATGAATGTAACCTGACCACAATTACAATGTAGCCCAGCTGTAAAGGAATGCGAGTAAGCTGCCCATAGAGGGCAGCTGCGAGCGTTCACCTCACATGGTTCACATTCCCCAAATCAGCAACAGCCGCGGGAACTTTCCCGCACCGCCCAAACAACTATAGAAGAGAGGCGTGACTGGACGATGTCACGCCGGTAGCAGCCAATGAGCTACCGTGCAGCAAGATTCAAATGTATTGTGCTACTGTATATAATGTGATGTATCTCCGCCATTACCACATGTTCATCCTGATCATCAATGAATAAACCTGTGTTAGTCCTTCCTGTGACTCCTTCTTTGTCTTCCGTGCAAGACACTAAATTGGCGATGAGGATGGGATCGATGGCGAATCCCAAGGTCAAGCCGTACCAGTTCGATGTCAGCGATCCCGAACAATGGGAGCTCTACGAGTGCCAGTTTCGGCATGCGATGGAAGCCGCGGGCGTCGACGACGACGCAAAAATGCGCTCCCACTTCCTGGCTCAGGTGGGGCCGGCCACGCTGCGGATCCTGATGACCCTGGTGGCCCCCCTGAAGGTGGACGAGGTGCCCATCGACCGTATCCTGGAGAGGCTGGGCGAGCACTTCCAACCGCCCGTCTCGATCTTCCCAGCCCGGGTCGCGTTCCACAGACGAGACCAGCGACCAGGCGAATCCGTGTCCGCCTACGCGGCGGCCCTCAGGCTAGCAGCGGTGCATTGCCAGTGGGACGACCTGGACCAGGCCCTCCGAGACCGCATGCTGTGTGGTTTGAGGGACGAGGAGCTTCAGAGGAGGCTGATGACCCGTGACCACCGCCTCACGTTCAACAAGGTACTGCGGGAGGCCCAAGCAGCCGAGGAGGCCAGGAGCGGGGTCAGACTGTTCAAGTCCCGAGGGGCCACGTCCGAGAGGGCCAAGTCACCAGTACAGGTGGCCCGGCGGACACCAGCAAAGACGGCCTGGCGGGCCCCCAAGCCGCCCGCCGGCACACCAACGTCGTCCGAGGAGTTGTCCACGACAGCGGACCCCTACTCCAGCGAGGACGACGACGTCCAGAGGATCAAGAAGCGAGGTGAGAAGCAGCAGACCCGCGAACGGCAGGACCGCCGCTGCGACGGTTGTGGGGCAGCCCACGACCGCACGAGGTGCCCGTTCTGAAAGGCCGAGTGTCACAACTGCGGCCGAAAAGGACACATCACCCGAGTATGCAGGCGCGGGCGAGTCGAGGACAAGGGCAGTTCCAGCCATTCCCAGACGCACCAACGAAAGGCGGCCGGCACCAGGAAGGTCTCAGCCAGCTACAGCAAGGAAGGCGTGAACCGCGTGGGCCTGGAGCACCGGCGGTTTTTCATAGAGGTACTGTTGCAGGGGGTCCCAGTGAGGATGGAGATAGACTCGGGGTCATCTTATTCCATCCTGTCCCAAAAAGAGTTTATGCGTATTCCCCCAGAGAAGCGGCCCAAACTGCGGGCCATGAGATCTCATCTACGGGACGTGCAGGGAAATGGGATCCCGGTGTTGGGGGTGGGGAACTTCAAGGTGAAGTTCAAGAACTACTCCGAGAAACTGCCCCTAGTGGTCCTCAAAGGGGGGAGGTGCTGCCTTTTGGGAACGCAGTGGTTTGCTCCCCTGGGGATCGAACTGTCCGGCATTAACGCCATCGAGACTGACCCGATGCAGGACGTGTGCAACGCACACCCGGACGTTTTCAAGAAGGAGCTCGGGAAATACAAGGGGGCCCCGGTTTCCTTTGAGCTGGACCCAGAAATCCGGCCCATCCGCCTCAAGCCAAGGAGAGTGCCCTTCGCCCTCAAGGACAAGATCAAGGCGGAACTGGACAAATTGGTGGGGCATGGGATTTTGGTTCCAGTTGATTCGGCGGAGTGGGAAACGCCGATTGTTACAGCCTTCAAGTCAAATGGGGAGGTCAGGATTTGTGCGGACTATAAATGTACGATAAATAAGGCCATTCGGCCAAATGCATACCCGGTACCCGTGGTCAGCCATTTGCTGGCCACGTTACATGGGGGGAGGTGTTTCGCCAAGCTAGATCTGGCCCAGGCGTATCAGCAGCTCTCTGTAACCCCGGCTGCTGCCGCCGCGCAAACGATCGTAACGCACAAGGGGGCGTTTAAGGTAACGCGCCTTCAGTTTGGCGTGAATTCGGCCCCCGGAATTTTCCAGTCTCTCGTGGAACGCCTTTTAAAGGGGCTTCCAGGCGTCCTCCCATACTTCGACGACGTGTTGATAACAGCAGGGAGCGAATTAGAGTTAGCAAAGATGCTAGATGGGGTCCTCTCAGTGTTCGAGAGGGCAGGACTTCGATTGAGGAGGGACAAGTGCGTGTTCTTTGCGAGGGAGGTTGAGTTTCTAGGGTTTAAGGTAACCCCAGACGGAATCAAACCCTCCGAGTCCAAGGTCGCGGCCGTGAGAGACGCCCCTCGCCCCACCGCGAAACCGGAGCTGCAGTCATTTCTAGGGCTCCTTAATTTCTATCACTCCTTCCTGCCGCGGAAGGCATCAGTCGCGGAGCCACTGCACGCGTTACTTAAGAAGGATGCGGTTTGGCGGTGGGGGGACAAGCAGGAGAGAGCATTCAAAGAGCTTAAGTCACTCCTATCTTCGGATGCTGTCCTGACCCACTTCAATCCGAAAAAACCAGTGGTATTAGTCTGTGATGCGTCCCCGGTGGGGGTGGGGGCGGTCCTGTGCCACGTGTTGGAGAGCGGGAGGGAAGCCCCGGTGGCGTACTACTCAAGGTCCCTCTCGAAGGCCGAGCGCAATTACGCGCAAACAGATAGGGAGGCCCTAGCCATAATCGCGGGAACAAAGAAGTTCCACGATTTCCTATACGGCCGCGAGTTTACGGTAGTGACGGATCACAAGCCGCTTTTGGGGATCTTCACTACCGGCAAACCCACCCCGCAAATTCTATCCCCCAGGATGCTGCGTTGGGCCATTTTCCTCAACGCCTACCAGTATGAGCTGGTCTATCGCCCAGGGAAGGAGATCTCCCATGCGGTCGCCCTGTCCCGATCCCCTCTCCCTAGTTTAGGGGACCCCACATGCGAGGTAGAGCAGGAACACCAAGTCCTGCTGATTGAGTCTCTCGACTCACCCCCAATTGTACCGGCTGACCTCGCCAAGGCCACGGCAGCCGACAAGATACTGGCACAAGTTAGTTCCTGGGTTAGGAAAGGGTGGCCCACCTCTCCCCCCGAGGAACATTTCAAGCCGTTCTTCAGGCGCAGAGTAGAGCTTTCTCTGGAAATGGGCTGCTTACTCTGGGGCCAGCGGGTAGTTATCCCAGAGAAGCTAAGGGCCAAGGTGTTGAGACTACTGCATACCAGTCACCCTGGGATCGTGCGCTCCAAGGCTCTGGCCAGGATCGTGTGCTCCAAGGCTCTGGCCCAGCTCCTGCCAACCTAGCAGTTCAAAAGCAATAAATTGAAAGTAGATAAATAGGTACTACTTCAGTGAGAAGGTAAACCATGTTCTGTGCCTAGTCATGCCTGCCATATGTCTACAGAAACGTCTGTAAATGCAGACAGTGCTGGCTCTTTGGCTGTAAACAGAGAGAAGCGCCAAACCCTATAGTCGGATATGCTAGTAATACAATACAGTAGTTTCTAGGGCCCACTTGACTTCACCCTCCAGGATGTCTGGCTCGAGGTCAGCAATCACACCACTGTGTTTGTTAGGGACATTAAGGTCCTTCTTGTATAGCTCTTCCTCTATCATTTTGCATTGTTCATTTAAGAAAGACTCCTTATCTCTCCTTGCTGCTCTCTGGAAATCTGCCTTCAGTTGGGTGAATCTTTAACCTTTGCATTTTGCTTTCCTTCTTTCCTCAGCTATTTATAAAGCCTCATCAGATAGCCACTTCACTTTCTTGCATTCCCTGCCCCCTTTGGGATGATTCTAATTGCTGCCTCCTGTACAGTGTTATGAACCTCTGTCCATAGTTCTTCAAGCACTCTATCTGCCAAGTCTAATCCTTTAAACCTATTCTTAAATTAGAATAAAACAAGACCTGGAACTGGTCTCAAATCATGACCTACTTAATACAAAATTCAGGCTTAGAATGAAGAAAGCTTGAAAAACCATTAAGCCATTCAGTTATGACCTAGATCCAATGTCGGGCATCAGCCAGTCTGCCCCAATCCGAGCGGATCAGTAGGAAACCTGGCTGACCACGCCCCAGGGCGGGGGTGGGGTGGCAGTGAGTCTTTAAGGTGCCACAACATTTTTATTTTTGTTTTGTTTACCTCCTGATCTGCTTGCACAGAATAAAACTTTAGAATTGGTGCCATTTTATTCTGTGCAAGCATATCAGAGAGTAAACAAAAAAATGTTGTGGCACCTTAAAGACCGATTAAGCCACGCCCACCAATTAGGCCACACCCACTAGTTAGGCCACATCCACCAGTTAGGCCACGCCCACCAGTTAGGCCATGCCCACCAGTTAGGCCATGCCCCACGGTGTGGTAGTAAAAATTTTTGGTGCCCATCACTGCCTAGATCACATCCCTAATGGAGGTAAAGAGTAGATTTAAGGGATTAGTCTTGACAGTCAGAGTGCCTGAAGAAATATGGGCAAAGGTTTTCAAACCAAAATACTGCAGACAAAACTTGGCTCATGATCTGAGTTTGCTCCTGATGTGTTCAAACTTTCCATCCTTCCATGGTCAGTAAAATGAGTACCCAGCTTATTGGGGGCAAAATGTTAATTCCCTTGTGAATTTCCCATAGAGTGCTTTAAGCACTGTTACTGTTGTAATGGGCTGTCAAGTCATCACCAACTTACAGTAACCATATGAAAGAGAAATCTCCAAAATGCCCTAAACTCTACAACCCCCCACAGTTCTTACAAATACAAGCCTATGGTGCCCTTATGGAGTCAATACATCCTATGTTGGCTTCCAGAGATGGTTCAAGAGTTGATTTACTCTAGGAGCAACTTTGCCTTTTGGCAGTCCAGGGTATCTGCAAAGCTCTCCTCCAGCACCATATTTCAAAAGAAATTTTTTTCATGTCAGCTTTCTTTGCTGTCTAACTTTCACATCAACTCTAAAAACTCCCCCACATTAGTATTAGTATTAGTATTGAACTTATATACCGTTTTCCTTTGTCAACGGCAAATTCAAAGCGGTTCACAACATGTTCAAAAATTAAAAAGAAGGGGGAAATGCCAAAAACAAAAAAATCTATTGGTGATGGAAAGAAATAAAATAAAATACCTAACGCTCTGTCATTGGCAATATACTCTTAAAAGCCTATTTTAAAAAAGAATGGTTTTAGTTGTTTTTTAAATACAGTATAGGCAGAGATGGAACCTGGTGCAGCTCAACTGGAAGAGAGTTCCACAAAGTTGGTGCGGCCACGAAGAAGGCTCTTCTCCAAGTCATAGCCTTTCTTGCTAATCTTGGGGGTTGGCACCTGGAGCTGCATGTCAGGGAGGAACGAGCGATGCAGGCTGATGTTCTGAGGGGAAAACGTATAATTGCTGTTGCTATTGCTTGGCAAAAGGGAAAAGGATGGAGTGTTAAAACAGTCTTGATCAGAGCAATCATATAGTGCTATGGAAGCAGCAGAGATACAATGTCCTAAGCCTGTGACAGCCAACCTTGGCATTCCAGATGTTCTTGGACTTCAATTACCAGAAGCCCAAGTCAGCACTCCTGCTGATCAGGGCTTCTGGGAATTGAAGTTCAATAACAGCTGGATTACCAAGGTTTGCTCCTCTTTCCCTTGGCCTTCCATTGACTCCCACGGCAAGATTTCAGCCATTCTATCTGTCCCCATTACTAGCAGCATAGCACAGCTTTCTGAAAACATGGCTGGAGAGGTGGATGAGCTGCAGCAGCATGAGTCCAACCCATATGGTGGGTTTAAACCCCCTCCTGCCCATACATATACCTGACCAAAAGCTATAAAGATATATCTCGTACAGTACTAAGAATTGCTTGCCAGGCCAGATGATTTTCTTTGATATAGACTAACATGAGATGTCTTATTTTTTCCCCCTAGGAATCAGATTCACATAGACCTATTGGATATGTATATGCTTTATTGTGGGGTTGGGTTTTTTTTAGGGAATCAATTTTTGTTTGTTTGTGTTGATATCAAATGTCAATGTGATAAATTTATTGCACCCAATGCTAGCAAGATCAGTTCTCAGTTCTTAGAAAGAATGAACCAGTTTTGAAACTTTTTATCTCCAAATTGATTAGGTTATCACCAAGTTGGCTGTTCTCAAGAACAATTTGTACAGATTGTCAATGACCTTTCATGGTATGTGCCAACGACCTTTCATAGTACGGTCATCTAAGAGTTGTAATGACCAGCCTTGCAACCTAGGTTGCCAAGAGAAGAGATACATGATAGTTCTAACAAGCTAGTGGATTTCTTCCACTTGAAACCTGATGCTAGAAATATCCTTATATCAGGCAATATTCAGTGCTTGGAAACATTCCCTTTCAGACTATAGTTCCCAGAATCCCCACAGCTGGCATGAGCTCCAGCTGTGCTGGCGGAGGAATTCTGGAAATTGGAGTCCAAAAAAAATTAATTTTTCTAAGGTCTGGTTTTCTTTTGATGCTTAAGTGCCTGATGGACAGCAGATGGGAAAATATGTGTAAGGCAATAGCCTTTCTGAAGGCAGAGGACTTGTAAAGAACTACTGCTGGACATCTAGATATTAGTAAATACTAGCATATTTTGCCCGGCGGTGCCGGGCTTTTTAAAATTGTGTTGGATAGTAAAGGTTTGTTTTTTCTTGAACCAATGGGGCTGTGTTTTTTTAAATGGTGGCGTAATTTTTTTTGATTGTTTGGCTTTGAGGCGCTGCGTCCGCCTGCGGCGGACTTGCGCTCCCAGTGGGTTTTTTTGGGTGGGTGTGTGCTGGCTTCCTCTGTGCCGTGCTGTTTAAATTTGTTTTTTAAGGTTTTGCCGGGCAAAATCTGCTACTTTTAAAGAAGAATGTGTTTCTTTGTGAATTTTTGCAAATATTTTTACTTCGGATAATTATTTTAAAAAATGTGTAAATATATGTTTTTTTTAAAATGAATGTATTTTACAGTGTTTTTTATTGAATATTAATATTTTATCTATGAATTATTTTTGATTTTTTTGGATATTTTTGAATGTTTTTGGAATTGATTACCCTATTTTTGGGGATTTATTGAATATTTGGGAATATTTTGGATGTTTTTTCTCCTTTGGCCACTGGGTGGTGGTGTTGAGTAATTTTTTTGCTTGTTCCGGTAAGTCTCTTCTTCTCCTCATTTCAGTTCCGGTTTTCATCGGGGGAAGACGTGTATTGGTAAGTTCTTTCCATTTTTTTTAGGGGGGATTGTTTTGGGTTGGGGGCGTTCTGTTTGGGTTTGGGGTTTTGGGTGGGGGTTTGTGTGTGTGTGTTTTTGATTGTTTGGGGGTTTTGGTTGGGGGTTTCTTTGTGTGTATTTTTGACTGTTTTTGGTTTTTTGGATTTGAGGTGGGGTTTCTGTGTGTGTGTGTTTTTGGTATGTTTTTTGTTTTTTTTTAATGTTTTTGATTTGTTTTTTGGGTATTTTCGTGGGCCAGTCTTGATGGCTGGCCCGCGGAAATACCATCGCCGTTTCATGCGCCGTTTGGGGGGGTGTTTTGCCGTGGCCCGGGCTGGGTTGCGGTTTGACTGTGTTTTGGGTGGGTGTTTGGCTTGCCGCTTCATGCGGCTTTTGGGGGAGGGTATTGTTGTGGCCCTGGCTGGGTTGGGGTTTGTTTGTTTGGGGGTGGGTGTTTGTTTGCCTGCCTTTTTTATTTGTTTTTGGTTGCTGCCGCCACGGCGTTTTTGGCAGCGGTTGGGTGGGGGGTATTTGTATTTTTTTACAGTGAGTTTGTCTTGCTGGGCTCGCCGTATCTTCGGCGGGGCAGCGTGGGGGAGAGGGTGTCCCTCTCTTCCCCGTTGCTCCGTGCAAGATGGCCGGTGGGTTTGCATTTTATTTTGATTTTGGGGTTTGTTTATTTGTGTTTTCTGGGCGCTTCGTCCGCCTGTGGCGGACTTGCACTCACGGTTTGGGTTTGTTTTTATTTTTTGCGCACCGGCTTCTTCAGCGTTCTGCACGCCCATGGCGCGCAGGACGCTGGGGAATGTAGTTTTGGCTGCGCGGGTTTGCTTGCTGCGGCGGTTTTTCTCTTGTGGCTTTTTTTTATTGGCCGCGGCGCGTTTGCGAACGTTCCTTTTGCCGCGCCGCTCAGCCTGATTGGCTCTGGTGTGGCGCGGCAAAAGGAACTTTGGGAATTGAAGTTCCCTTTTTTTGTTTGCGACTGGGGGGCTCCTGCACCCGGGTCGAAAATTTCAACCCGACAGTTACCTGCGAACCCTGTTCGGGCGAGTGAACGGAGGCTCGGACGGGGCTAGTGGGGCCTGGTGCAACATCCTTTGTCACATTCCAACGGTTAACACACCATTTTATAGGTATAGATAAATAAGCAAAAAGGCTACACAATGTGAACTTTCCAAATCCAAAAACATTTAATGAGCATAAGAAATGTCATGCTGAAGGAGATGAATGAACCATGTCAGCATCACTTGGATTTACCAGAAGTGGCTGATCAAATGCTTCAAGGTAGGAAATTATCTGTATCTATTCACCTACCCTCTCACTGCTAACCCCAATTACCAAATTTTTTTGTTCAGTCGCATAGTCGACTCCGACCCTTTGCGACCCCATGGACCATTTTCCTCCAGGCGCCTCTGTCCTCCACCATCCCCCTCAGCCCTCCCAGCTCTGTGCCCATTGTGTCTACAATGCCATCTAGCCATCTCATCCTTATCCTCCCCCTTCTTCTTTTGCCCTCCACCTTTCCCAACATCAATGCCTTCTCAAGTGAATCCTCCCTTCTCATTTGATGTCCAAAGTATTTTAGCTTCATCTTTACTATTTGACCTTCCAATGAGCAGTCAGGGTTAATTTCTTCTAAGATTGACCTATTTGTTCTCCTCGCTATCCAGGGGACTCTCAAAACCCTCCTCCAACACCACATTTCAAAGGCATCTATTCTTCTACGTTCAGCCTTCCTAATTGTCCAGCTCTCACATCCATACATTACTACTGGGAAAACCATTGCTTTGACTATTCTAATTTTTGTTTGCAATGTGATGTCTCTGCTTTTCACTATGTTCCCCAGGTTTCTCATGGCTTGTCTCCCAAGAATCAGTCGCCTTTTTATTTCATGGCTGCAATCCCCATCTGCAGTGATCTTTGATCCTAAGAAAGTAAAATCTGTCACTGCTTCTACTTCTTCCCCATCTATTTTCCAGGAACTGATGGGGCCTGTTGCCATTATCTTGGTTTTCTTGATATTGAGTCTCAAGCCAGCTTTTGCACTTTCCTCCTTCAGCCCAATCAAGAGATTCTTTAGGTCTTCCTCACTTTCTGCCATTAGGGTGGTATCGTCTGCATATCTCAGATTGTTGATGTTTCTCCCAGCGATTTTAATCCCATATTGTGATTCCTCCATCCCTGCACTGCACATTATGTGCTCTGTGTATAGGTTGAATAAGCATGGTGACAAAATGCAGCCTTGTCTTACTCCTTTTCCTATTCCAAACCATTCTGTCATTCCGTGTTCTGTCCTAACTGTTGCTTCTTGTTTCATGTACAGGTTTCTCAGAAGGCATATGAGGTGCTCTGGAATTCCCATCTCTTTAATTACTTGCCACATCTTGTTGTGGTCCACACAGTCAAATGCCTTAGTGTAGTCAATAAAACAAAAGTAAACTTGTTTCTGGTATTCCTTTGTTTTCTCCATGATCCAGCGTATGTTGGCAATGTGGTCTCTAGTCCCCCTGCCTCTTCTGAAACCAGCCTGCACCTCTGGTAATTCTCTCTCCACGTGTTGCTGAAGTCTATCCTGTATTATCTTGAGCATCACCTTGCTGGCATGTGGGATGAGCGCGATTGTTCGATAATTTGAACATTCTTTGGCATTGCCCTTTTTTGGGATTGGGACGTATACTGATCTTTTCCAATCCTGTGGCCACTGTTTTGTTTTCCAAATCTGCTGGCATATTGAATGCAGTAATTTGACGCCGTCATCTTTTAGCGCTTTGAAGAATTCAACTGGGATACCATCATCTCCACTAGCTTTGTTGTTTGCAGTGCTCTTTAGGGCCTTTCTGACTTCGCTCTCCAGGATGTCTGGCTCAAGTTCAATTTCTTCATCATTGTGACTATCAGGAGTGTTGAGGTCCTTTTTGTAAAGTTCCTCTGTGTACTCTTTCCATCTTTTCTTAATTTCTTCTGCATCAGCTAGCTCCTTTCCGTCTTTGTCCCTTATCATGGTCATTTTTGCTTTAAATGTTCCCTTGATTTCGCCGATTTTTTTGAAAAGATCTCTGGTTCTGCCTCTTTTGTTGTTTTCCTCCATTTCTCTGCACTGTTCTTTTAGGTAGTTTTCCTTATCTCTACTAAAGGTCTAAATAGAGGTCAAAACAGTCAACTAACATTCTTAACAGCCACCAATAGCCTGATTCCTGAAATATATATACCCTATTGCAGTGGTGGCAAACCTATGGCACACGTGCTATATGGGGGACTCCCAGCCCTTTCAGTTGGCATGTAGGTCATTACCCCAGCACAGAGTTCGCCTCACCCCTCTGTTTGGGTACTCGGTCTATAAAAAGTTCACCATCACTGCCCTATTGCTATTGTACAGATCACCCCCATCCATCATGGATTTCTATTACATTTAGATACAGTACTCCATTTTAAAGTGATATAAATATCTATTTAAGGAACTTCAACTATACAAGCTCCCATAGCAACATGATGAGACCCTGGTCTTGTGTTTCATCTCTTTGTAAGACTGCCACTGAAGTTTCTGTAGGCAGAGCTCCATATACACATATGTACTGCACAGAATATTCTGCCCTCATAACATCTCTGGGCTTTTAAAAAAAATCTGGCAGCCAGTACAATATAAATGTTTGAGTTTTTGACTATGACCTAGATGGCAAGGGTTCAAATTCTCATTCAGCCATTAAGATAGCTGGATAATTTTGGGATAATTGCTATTCCATGGCTAAACAGGCAGGTTTTAATGGATCAGATCCACTCTTTGTTCCAAGGAGAGAAAAAATGTGTATAGTCAATCATCATCTGTCTGACAAACTAAGAAGTAGGATTGCAATGAGATGTCCTTGTAGACTTCTATTTTAAATTGTTAATATTTTGTAGTGCTGCTAATGGTGGTTCTTTTCACTTCACAAAGATCACTGCCCAGCACAGAATTAGGTGTAATTGAGCCCATTGAAATCAGTGAGTATGATAACTACATCTGATTGGATGCAAGACCTAAATCAACAGTGCAAACACTTGGATCAAACTAGCAATTAACACAATACATTATTTCTAGTAAATTTAGCAGGGAAAACAAAGTATTACATTTCACACAGGATCTACAGCTTTAGAGTTTACAGGTAGTCTCTTCATAAACTGAACAGTACACATATGCTTTTCCCCAACCCTAACCTTTACTGTTGGTCAACAGATTGCAATGTTTATACTTAGAGGTTTCCAATCATTTCCAGTGCATTTGTAGTACAAACTGTTGGAAGTATCACTTGAAATATAGATTAAGATATCAGGCATAACATCCCCACATTTGTTTTTGTACAATTAGTTATGTGTCTCAGTTTGCCTTCAAGATATGTGCCTTCCGTGTACAAAGACATTTTCATTAAATGCCTTCTTTTCGTAAAATGCAAAGTGTCACCAATCACCTAGTCTAGCACATTTTCTGTTGAGGAAATCTAGTATGTTCTCCATTCTCCACCAACCCTGGATAATATACTAACAATTCTCTGCCAATGGAGATGGGGGAAAACAATTGATCAGATACTGCCTGAAGTGAAACTGGATACCTGAAAGGGATTTGGTATTTCATAGCCAATTTTGCAGTCTCCGTCTTGGGATGTTTCTTTAACTGAACTCCTAATGCTGCTATAATTAATCAGGATTCCTTATTTCTAATTCTCTAACCCCATCCACTTGCCTCAAATCCCACAACTTGAGTAATGCCCATCTTGAAGAACATTTTTGCCTGACTTGAAAACTCACTTACCTTTAATATTTCAGTGGTCCAATGATATTATGTTCTCTTTTTTTTTGAAAATCCGTATTATTTTTAGGTAATTTTATTTTAATGTAAATGTACAGGCCATTTACATTAAAATTTGCTTTTTTATTATCAAATGGGTTGCTAAACATAATTACATCACTCAAGTCAGTACATTGCTTTGGGGAATTGACTTGGGCTTCTGGGAATTGAAGTCCAAAAAACAAAGGTTGGGAAACAGTGCTTTAGAACATTGGGATTTAGGTGACCCATTTAGTTGAACTGGGAAACTCATTGGGTGATCATTAGCCAATTATTGTTTCTCTCAGCTTGGCTGACTGCCTAGGAGTGTTGTGAGAATATTTGGAAATGAGAAGAGCCATTTAAGGCAGGAGTTGCGGAGTTCCCAACATTTTTAAGCCAGGAGCCAGGTCACGTTCTCTCACTCAGCTTTGAGGGCCAGATAGCCTGCCTGCAAGATGGAGGTGGCCATTTTGTCCCAACAGCTTCAAAGGGGTGGACATTTTGTTTTTTGAATGCCCTTGGAGGAGTGGGGGGCCACATGAAATGGTGCCGTGGGCCGGATCTGGCCCATGGGCCTTAGATTGGGAACCCCTGATTTAAGGGAACAGTGCATATAAATGGGACAACTTGCTTCCCATATGAAGAATTTGGGGTAGTACACTGAGATTATTCTTCAACTTTGTTTCTGCTCTACTGACTTCTGCCATCTGCCATCTAAAGTTACAGTCTTAATACTCCAGTTATGAATGCAGGATTTATTTATTTTTTGTGGTAAGGAATAAAGTAAAGCCTTGCATTTCTTGACATCTTTAACAGCACCAATCCCTAAAAACCTGAAAGTCCTTTCTTGAAAATGATATGCAACTTTTGACTTTTCCTTGCAGTCAAAATAGCTCAACAGAACGCAGGCATAGCTCAGTGGTGAGTTTGCCTGGATTTGAGATGTTCCCAGGAGACTTGTTGATACCTGATATGGCAGCAAAATTCCTGTACCACTCAGCTTCACAGCAAATTTCAGGTCAGAAAGGGTATGAGTCTGAAACTTTGGCATGTCTTGATGGTCAAAAGATTCAGGGTTTCAATCTTTTTTTTTAAAAAAAAAAAAAGTCAAGATCATATTATGCTTATGTTTTCACATCCTTTGGAAAACCTTGCCCAACCATGTATTCAACAGTCTTTAAATCAATCTGGAACCTGGTAAAACTGATGAAAATGTAGTATTTGTGCGACATCCATATATTACTGGGTCTTTATTTCCATTAAACTACAGTTTTCTATCATTTCCCTTTAATACCAGAGCAACCCTACCATTAGGTAGATAGAGACACTCACCCCTGATTGATTAGGCACACAGCATTACCCAAACTATGTTCTGCAGAACACCAGAAGCTTCAGTCAATACATTGGCTGATCAGTGCTTTGGGGAATTGACTTAGGCTTCTGGGAATTGAAGTCCAAAAATCAAAGTTTGAGGAAAAACTGGATTAGGGAACAGTAGCAGCTGAAACTACCCAACTATTTCTTCTGAGTCTCTACTCTTTTCTAGCCATTGGATAACTTGGGCCAGCCATGTCAAAGTGTCCCTTTGAGACACATTCCATTTAAACTGAGATTGTCATATCTGGGACAGAGGCTGGAAACATCAATGTTCCAGACTATGGCTCCCAATTCCTCCCTGCTTGCATGGTTATTGGCCATATTGATTGAGGGATTCTGGGAGCTGTAGTCCAAAGAAGTCTTCCTCTTCTTCTTCTGTGTCTAGGCCAGACGTGAAACTGCCAGAATGAAAGTACAGTAAAAAAACCTACTTATGAAAAAAAAAGTCAATTCCATAGGCTTTTGCTTAAATTGATTATTATTATTTTTGTAACTCAAAACAAACCCATAGGAAAAAAATTTTTTTTACTTAACTCGAAGGAAACCCATAGGAAAAAGAGTCTTTATGTAACTTGAAGCAAACCCATAAGAAATTGTGTAAATTGGGAGCATAAAATCATTATGTAAGTCAAATTTTATGTAACTCGAGGCATTTGTAAGTCAGGGTTTTACTGTACAGTACCTTTATGGTGAGTTCGTTCTGCAGTTCCCTACAATGTTTCTACACTGTAGCTGGCTCACTTATGGACATACCAGTTTGGTTCCTAACTCATATTCATTTAAGGTGATTTCTGAAAGAAACTTTGCCTCCTCCTTCCCACCACCACAATTTACATCCCCAAGAAACACTCTAGAATGTTGGCCGGGGGGGGGGGGATCCTGAACAATGTGGTACAGTGTTCCTAACTGCACAGAGGAGGTTGTCTGAATTAAGCTATCTTAAGTTTCATGCTTGATTTGAAGCCTCTATACCAGGATTTCTCAACCTTTTTAAGCCAGGGTCCAGGTCACGCTCCCTCAGACAGCTTTGGGGCCAGACAGCCACTTTGCCCTTCCTCAACCAAATGGCACTTACTGGTGTAGTGAAGGCAGTTTGGGGGGACACATGAAATGGTGCTGCAGGCTTCATCCGGCACATGGACCGCAGGTTGAGAATCCCTGCTCTATACCCTCTCTCAGCAGCAAACCCTGTCCTATTTGGTGAGATTGGTGTCATAGGAACTGTGGGAGGGAATGACAGGCAAGAACCTTCCCTTCTATGAACATACAGTATTTTCGGACCCAAGCCACAGTCTTGTCAGCAGGCAAATAGATCTATTTCTGGCAAGGCAACATTCACAAGCATTTTAGGAGCAACATGGTCTCTCTGCAAACAGATGCTTTTGAAATAGATACCTTTTTGTTGTTGCTGTGGTGGTAGGCTTCTGTTGTTTTTTTGTCTGGGCCAAAGGATGCACTCGATTGTTGCTTTGTGGTTTGTTTTTGGTTTGTGGGGGCACTCACCTTGCCACACTCATGGAATTTTAGAGAGGGTCTAGTCAAAACTGTTTTCCATTTGTGATTCCTTCTTTTTCCCAATGCTTTCTTCATTTATTTTTAAACCAAAGAAGACTTGTTGAAGATTGGTAGAGCTAGAAATGCTTCATTGGAAAGCATGCTGTTTATCTGTTCCATTTCTTGAGTTAACAGTTCCCTTGTTTTTCTTTCTATTTTATATGTCAGAATCCAAAAAGCCTTGGTGGCCATTTGCCAAAAAAGGAATGGTGAGTATTTCTCTGTTGCCTCACCCCCAATTTCTACTGATTGAAAGCTAAATGTTTTTCTGGTTCCAGTAGCAGCTCCTGGAATATGACTTAAACACACTTCTCTTCCTTGTAATTGTCCTTGTGTATTCTTTATTTTTGGGACAGCGGTGGTTTAGTGGTTAAGACATTGAATTTGATGACTGGAAGGTCAGCAGTTTGAGACCCAAGTGCTGCATGACGGAATGAGCTTCCGTCTCTGTCCCAGCGCCTGCCAACTTAGCAGTTTGAAAGCAAGAAATTGCAAGTAGATAAAGAGGTAACACTTCAGTGGGAAGGTAAACAGCGTTCCGTGCACTCCGGTGTCTAGTCATGATTGTCACATGTCTATGGAAATGAATGCAGACACAGACAGCTCTGGCTCTTTGGCTATAAACAGAGATGAGCACTGAACCCTAGTGTCAGATATGACTGGCCTTCGAGCATGGGTGACCTTTACCCTCACTATTCTTTATTTGCGTGATGGGGAGGAGCAGCAGGCTTACTGGAGGACAATTGAGCGTGTAATTTTTTGTCTTTAAACAGGATAAAGACAAACAAAAACAAATATCAGACCTGGAAAACTGTCTTTCTACTGTAACTATCAACATGTCAGAGTACAGTCGCCATGAATTCCACAATGTTAAGGTAAATAAATAATATCACGTGCCAGAATGTTTGTAGTGGTCCTCCTTTTTCCCTTCCTTTTTTAATTTATCTAAACTAAGGGCTGAGCCGCCAAATGCAGTTGAACTCATAATTCCCAGCATCCCCAGATAACTTGGCAGGTAATAACAGAATATGGGGAATTTAGTGCAATAACTCCGGAAAGCAACAATTCCTCAACCAATAAATTGTTTCCATTCTTTAGGTGCAACACCTAGAGTACAAATAATTCCATCATTATATCATGTGACCTTTAATAGCCCCATAGAAGTGTATCTTTCAGAAATTAAAAGCTTAGAGCCCATTGTGTCAGCATATTCTTAAATTAGGTGTACAGTATATTTTTGGTATCAATCTATAGGACAAAACTTGGCTTGAAATCATGGAAATGCATCAGCTTCAGCTGAAAAACTCTGATGATCTGTCACATGCAAAGAAGAAAGAAGCTGTGTGGGAGCTTTTTACAACTGAATGCACATACTTTCTGGATCATCTGCTGGTTCTCAAAATGGTATGTTTAGAAGCGGATAGCCAGTCCCTCCCTGTGGTCTGTCAATAGTTATCCATTTGTCTAAATTAGAGACAGTGCCAGGTGGTGGTTTCTACAAGTAGGAGGTAGTGCTTGAATGTCAATTGTAAAGTTCAGGTGCTCATTGTTACAGTTTCTATAGTTATAAGAAAAGTCCAGAAGTGCAGGCTCCAGTTATAGCTCTTTTCGTCTCTATTGGCAACAGATCTTTTGTGAATCTGAGTCTTAGCCGTCTGTTCCTGGCAAACCTACTCCAAAAGAGTTTGTGTTATTACAAAAGAGACACACAATGGTCTGGAAGTATAATGCTTGGTAAATACATTTCCTTTTGCAGTTACTTCGAGGATTACCAAAAATGATCCTTGGGTATGCTGGAAATTCTAGTCCCTCATATATAATGGTTCTAAGTTCTAGTTATAGTGTTCAAGATAAATTTCTGGGTGGGGAAGTCTTTAACTTTAAGTCTCTGCTTTTTAACTGACTGTGGTTGCTGGATTTTAGGATTTTTTTGCCAAAAAATAAAAGTCCTATCATTCTCTTCTCTCAGATTTTATAACCATTGAAGAACTGATTTTCTTCAAGCTAGGAAACCAGTGGCAATGATGGAGTTCTGTGATTTAGAGAAGTCACTAACTGGGAATTCCTGTCTTTTTTTCAAAGATCTTTATGGATACTTTACACAACCTGCAAAGCAAGATATTCCTCCAAGATGTGGACTCTGGGCTACTTTTTGCAAACTTGGAAGAATTAAGCCAGGTGACAGAAAACAACATTAGGCTTGCAGTTTTAGAACAAACAACAGGGGCCTATACTGACAGCTGACAGCCTACAGGTCTAGGACAATGATCAATAATTAAAATATTAGTAAAAATAAAATAATAATCACTCTGGTTCCTGCTTACTTAAATTATCCCATTGGAGGAAAATGAGACAAAGTGTGTGCAATTTGACTTTCTAACGCATTTGTAAATCCAGTTACCATTGACATACTGCAGGTGTTGACAGCTTTTTCTATCTAAAAGGTCACATTCCCTCAAGGGTAGTCTAATGGGCTACATGCCCATGGACTAGAACCAAAAATGGGAGGGTCAATCCTTTGCCCTCTGTTTTAACTGCTCTCTTTTCTCTATTGTCTCATTCCTTCTGTTCCGTCCCTTTCTCACTTCCCTAATCCTCTTATTCCCTCTTCTTTCTTCTTCTACCTTCCAAGCCTTCACTCCATTCACTAATGGGAAAGGGAGAGCTTGATCCTAACCAATCACTTTCAGTGGGTTTTTGAAAGAAGATGGATAGCCACATGAGATTTGGCAAAGGCCCACAGATTTCCCATCCCTGGTTTATTGTAACAGCTGTGGCTCCCAGGTACACACAGGAGAGTGTCTACAGGGAGGGTGCCCACCTTCCATGCACTGCAGTTTAGTTGAGTGTTGACTTTGACTGATTTTTTGTTTGTTTTTTGTTTTGTTTTTGGTGGGAGTGGGCTCACCAACCTTTAGTTTGTGATACCTGGAAGTGAAAATGGTCTGTGCACAAAAAAATGCTCCCGACCCTTGCACTAAATCATTAAAACAGTTGTTGTCCTTCATTGCTTTAAGGTATACTGTTTTGTTCTGCATTTACTATGCCCATAACATCCTAAACATTTTAGATTTTAGACTCTAAGGAGACTACCAGTGAATAACAGGGACCTCCACCCAAAATTAGGAAAACTATTTCCTATTGCTGTCTATCATAACTGACTCAGTATAAGGCATCTTGTTATGGTACTAAATGACATTGAATTGTCTTTATTATATTTTATTGGTTGCAATCCTAACGATTAATGTAGTAAATAGCACAAGAGCAGACCAACTGAATAAGTGGAGATTTAGTCAGATCAACAACTCTGTAAATTCCATTGATTCTAATGGGCTTACTCTTTGCAGCTTACTGTACTAAAGTAAATTGCAACCAGAGTAGATCCACTGATTCCAACAGACCTACTTTGGTTGCAATTTACTTTAGTAAAGTTGCAAAGTGTAGGCCTATTTGAAACAAAATAGAATTTAGGAAGAAGTCACTCACCAAATCCCAGCTGATTCAATGGGCCTGCTCTAGTACAACTTTCTATGCCACACAACAGGATTTCATCCACCATCTAAAACTATTCTCTTCTTCCCTCTCTCCATAGATATGCCTCAATTTTGTGACTAGTTTTTTTAGTGCTATAAAGAGTCATCTTGAAAGTTCAACATATTCCATTGATTTCATCCCTGTGCTCACAGAGGTAAAAACAACAGCATATATTTAATAATAGATGTTGTTAGGAAGTGCAGAAAACAGTGACTTTCTCACAGGATTTTCAAGGTACGAGCTATTTCAGGAATGGTTTTACAAGGACCACTACCTTTCATGTGTCTCCAATGCTGATGGGGGATTCAAATTCACACCTCCCGAGTCCTGTTTTCTCATTCTGTCTAGTACACCACACTGGCTCTTGTTCTAAAATGATAGTTTATTTCTGCATAAGGATCTTTAAGAGAAGTTTCAACCATCACAATAACATTTAGCAAAAATATAAATCCAAAAGCAAGGCAATAACTTTACTGAATCACAGAAAATATATTTTAAAAAACCAACCAACAGGGACTTAATGCAGCTGGGGTTTTTTCTAATTCACCTCTGGGCCTGGCATGGACATTTGCCATGAAATTTTGGAACTCTCATTTGTAATTTTCCTGGGAGAAATTGGTGTATACTTGAAGGAGTGATCTTGAATCATGAAAGCTTGTGTAATGTGATTCCCCCACCCCACACCCAATGATCTCAGTAAGGAATTCACTTGCTCTTGCATTTGTCTTGTATAAGAATCACACAGCTCTCTAAGTCTATGTGTGGTAAAAAGTATCTGTGTTGAATACTTTCAAGCACCAATATTTTATACTTCCTGCTAGGGATATGCACTGTACTAGCCAAATGCAGAAATGCTCAGTAAGGCAAAACTGCTTGTGTGTTTCAATGTGTATGCAGCTGCCTGGAAAATTCCAGGAGTTTTAATTTGAAAACAGAAATCGGTGCACTTGTAGAAAATAAATATTTAACTTGGTGTGGGTCATGCTGTGAAATAAAAGCAACCCCACATATATATATGATTAAATACATATGCAATTCCAAAAATCTCTACATATACTTACATTATAGCTCAGGTAAGATATGTGTTTTAAAAGTAAGATCAATTAATGTACGGGCCACTGTTTTTTGCATTCTGTTGCTCAAAAGCTAAGCAAGTACCCATTTATTTCTACTGGTTGTGCAACAGTCTGTTATGTCGGCAGTTACGCTTTTTGGTACTTCTACAGAGAGGTCTTTATCCATGGGTGCACACAGGAAACCCATTGCTTTAACCAGGGTAATCTGTAGCAACTGCGAGGTAGATATGGCTCAAAGCGTTACGTCACATTTCTGAATAGGATTTCTCTTTCTCTCTCAATCTCTTTGGCTTTGCAGTATTTTGAAGGGAAAATGTCTCAGAGCCACCAGGTATATTGCATGAATTATACCTCCGCCATCTTTTACTTGGAAAAACTGAAGAAACGAGAAGACTTCAGGCCCTATCTGAAAGTAAAGATATGGTTGGTGGGATTCACTGTCCTTAATTAGCCTTTGCAGTTATGATACTATGGCAGCAGTGTTAGAATAATTATTGCTGAGCAGACAATCATTGATCACTATAGAGAATACATTTAATACTTCCTTTTTTGTGAAAATACTTTGTTGTACATATTTAGCTATCTTGGACCCTGTAGTGCAGGGGTGCCCAAACTATGGTCCACAGGTTGGATCTGGTCCATGGTGCCAATTAATCCATCCCGCACTGCTCCCAGAAGCGGAAGTAAAATGCACTTGTGCGTGCACAGAACGTGCCTGCACATGCGCAGAACACTGCCATAAATGATCCGCAGCTGCCATAAACACATTTATGACAGGCAAGGGTCATTTATGGCAGCGTTCTGCACATGTGCATTTCCTCCACTGAGGGGGCCATCACCCCACCTAAAGGGGCTCATCCACCCATAGCCATTGGCCCCTTTAGGAAGTCAAATTATTTACCACTGCCCAACATTCGGCATTGAGTCACTGGCTGTACAGTCTACTCCATTACCATAGCGGGATGTCCAGCCAGACAGAAGATAGTTGTACTGCAAAAGAAATAAAGTTACTCCACATTAAGTTATAATTGTAATGTAATAGTTATAACTTCATTATTGGAGAAGAGTAAGTAACTAATCATATATGATTAGTTGTTTCAAAGCAGTGCTTAAGAATACAAAGAAAGCCATGATATTTCAAAGGACTTGTCCAAATGATTGTACAAAGAATTGGCCATAACATCAAGCTTTATCCTGATTATTAGCCAGGGCAATGTACAGTTACACAGGGTGTAATAGTATTTTTTGTTTAGAATATATTAAGATGGTTCTGAAAGGACAGCCAATAAAGAATATAAATAAGATAAGATTTTAATTAGATGGGATAAAAAAAGAGTATCAAATGTGGTATAATATATCTAAGATGTTCTATTGGTAGCTCATCATTTCTACTATATATGACTATCCTACATGCTTATTTTTCTATGTTTCTCTCATTTTTGTATTGTTATTGCAATTTCTCTTTTACAATATTTGGTATCTTTTTGTAAAAACTTAATAAAAATATAATAAAAAATTATTAGCCAATACTGTACAATTGTTAGTCTTTTCTTGTTGTGATAGTTCAGTAAATCTACTTAACCTTTTTATTTAGCAGTGGTGTGAACAGAAAGAACAATGCAAACGACTTCATCTGCCGGAACTGCTTGTTGCACCTTTACACAAATTGACTCGCTATCCCCTCCTCCTGAAGAACATCTGGAAATATGCAGAAGCAGCAGAGAAAGTTGTCGTTGGTAACCTTAAGGAAAATGTGGAAAAATCTATACGTGAGTAGGCAAAGTTTAAAAATTCCATCTTTGTGGTTGTCTCATCACATATATCCACAAAAGATGCATTACAAAGAATATATGCAGGTTAACAAAGATATTCTAGCTTTTATGTTCTTTTGTGTAGAGTAAAAGAATTTTCCCCAAGAACATAAATGCTAGAGCAGGGATTCTCAATCTGCAGGCTGGATGCTGCCCATGGCACCATTTCATGTGGCCCTCTACCGCCTCCACCACACCAGGAAGTGCCATGTGGAGGAGGAAGGGCAATATGGCCGTCTGGCCCCTGAAGCTGTCAGAGGGAGATAAAAAGGTTGAGAACTCCTGTGCTAGAGTATCATTGTTAACCTGCATTTGACACATATGTACCCATAGAGACACACAGTAACTAATGAATCAGCATTAAATCATTCTGTAAAAACCAAAATTAATTAATACTAAAAATGGCTATGTGGCTTGTGACTAGAGCAACCTACCCCTACCCCATTTTATGCATGAACCACCCCAGTAAACACATGAGAAAGTTCGGTTTCACTTACCAGTGATAACTTTCGTTCTTTGAGTATATAGTTTGTGAATACACACTATTGGGTTATGTGCCTGTGCAGAACACTGATCGGAGGCTTAAAAGCTCATTGGTCAAAAGTTTTGGCGGTAAGACCGCCCACCGTACCACCCACCCTGAGGCGCAAGTCCACCATTTTACCTCAGTTCCATACTTAAGCTAAGCACAGGATAAACCAATTGATCTCATCCGTGCCGTTCAAGAGGGAAGGCAGGGTGGGTAGTGTGTATTCACAAACTATATACTCGAAGAACGAAAGTTATCACTGGTAAGTGAAACCGAACTTTCTCCTTCATATAGTTTGTGAATCCCCACTATTGGGAGATTAGCAAGCTCACACTTACTTGGTCGGTGGGCAGTCGGATGAGATGACCCCACGATGAGTATGATGGTCAGGTAGGATGGACCGTCAAGGGCGAGGCGCCCGTAGCCCTCTGGCAGGACGACACGACCAAGTCTGGCATCCGCAGTGGCTCTAGTGTCCACCCTGTAATGTTGGACAAATGTAGAAGGTCTGGACCAGGTGGCAGCCTTACAGATGTCCTCAAGCGGAGTGCCCTCCAAAAAGGCAGTGGATGTGGTAACCGCTCTCGTAGAATGCGCCCTGACATGCGGCGGAGGTGGCAACGAGGCAGACTCGTAGGCCAGGTAGATGGTAGATGTAATCCATTTGGAGAACCTCTGGGCAGAGATGGATTCACCCTTAGACTTTCCTCCATATGCAACAAATAGACGCTGTGACTTGCTGAACTCCCTTGTCCTGCTGGTGTAAAACAATAAAGCTCGTTTCACATCCAGCGTGTGCCAAGTCTTTTCTTGGGCATTGGTGGGGTTCTGGAAAAAGGTTGGCAATGAGATAGTCTGCGCCATATGAAACTGGGAGAATATCTTAGGAAGGAAGGTGATTCCGTGTGGAAGCACCACGCGGTCATTGAAAAACTGAAGAAACGGTGCATCTGCCCGCAGAGCAACCAGTTCACCAGCTCGTCGAGCAGATGTGATAGCCACCAGAAATGCAGTCTTCCACGTGAGGAGACGAACATCCGCGGTAGCCATAGGCTCGAAAGGAGTCCTGGTGAGCGCGTTCAGAACGGCAGACAAAGACCATTGTGCTGTTGGAGTCTTGACCGGCGGAAAAGCGTTTCGCAATCCCTTGAGGAAACGCTTCACCGTCTGGTCGTGAAAGGCACCAGACGCAGGTGAACCACCTGGAGAGTGAGCCACCAC
This sequence comes from Bradypodion ventrale, assembly GCA_035047345.1. Taxonomy (NCBI): domain Eukaryota; kingdom Metazoa; phylum Chordata; class Lepidosauria; order Squamata; family Chamaeleonidae; genus Bradypodion; species Bradypodion ventrale. Next base: position 207,227,547 of record JAWDJE010000005.1, read on the forward strand.
CGCTGCCAGATGGACCCGAATGGAGGTAATACTAAGGCCAGACTCCACCAAATGAAGGAGGTAGGTCATGATGTCTTGCAGTCCCACCTGTGGAGGGTACGTCTGCTGGGATTCCAAGAAGGCACAAAAACGCCTGTATTTGGAGGCATAGGACTTCCTTGTGGAAGGACGCCGTGCTAACTCCAAGATCCTGGACAGTCTGGGGTTATCCTCCACGCGGTGAGGTGGAGGCTGGGCAAGTCAGAGTGGTGGAGCTGGCCGTGCTCCATTTGATGCATGCGATACTGTGACGACATGTGCAACTGTAGAGGAAACCACGGCTGACGAGGCCACGCTGGAGCAACGAGGATTGCGTTGGTCCGGTGTTGGAACATCCAGGTGAGGACCTTCTGAACCAGAGGAAATGGGGGAAAGGCGTAGAGGTAGTCCTGATCCTACCGTTTCATGAAGGCATCGCCCTCGGAGTTCAGTCCGATGCCTGCCCTGGAACAGTACCTGTGGCATTTCCTGTTGGACTCCGATGCAAAGAGGTCGATGCTCGGAGTCCCCCAAGCCCTGCAAAGGGACTGAAACACCTTGTCATCCAACTCCCACTCGTGGGTCGTCGAGGTGAGACGGCTGAGGTGGTTGGCCAGGACATTCAGCTTCCCCTGAATGTGGACTCCAATTGGGAAGATGTGTCTCTCCAGGCACCACTCCCAGAGTTGCACCGCAAGATAAAGCAGGATGGTGGACCTCATCCCTCCTTGCTTGTTCAGGTATGCCACCGCCATGCTATTGTCCGAGGCCACTTGAACCACATTGCCGGTGAGCAGAGCCTCGAAGGAACATAGGGCCTTCCAAATGGACAGCAGCTCCAAATAGTTGATATGGTGCACCATCTCGTGAGGCGACCAAACGTTGTTGACCGTCAGAGTCCCGCAAGCAGCCCCCCAGCCGAGGTTGCTTGCGTTGGTCAAAACCTGCAACGAAGGTTGCGGGGGGGTAAAAGTTCTTCCCCATGGCCACATTGAGGGGCGTTGTCCACCATGCTAGCTGGTCCACCAGTCTGGAGACGGAATCAACCATTTCGACTGACTCTCCATGAGTGGGTCGAACTTGTGGAGGAGCCATGACTGCAGGGACCAGAACTTTAACTTGGCGTGAGGAATCACCGCCGTCGTTGAGGCCATGAGGCCTAGAAATCTCTGTGCCTTTTTCTCCCTGATAAAGGGCTTGTTCCTGAATTCGCTTACTCCTTGTGCAATGTCCAGTAAGCGTTTCTGGGGGGCAAAGGCCCTGGTAGCTAGCGAGTCGAGTACCACTCCAATGTACTTGACGCGCTGAAAAGGATTCAACTTTGACTTGGCAAAGTTGATTCTGAGGCCAAGACTCTCCATGAGGTGAACTGTGAACTCCGTGTACCGAATGGACGATGAGCTGGTGGGAGAGACAATCAACCAGTCGTCGATGTACGGGAAGACCCTGATCCCCTTCTGATGGAGGAAGGTGGCCATGGGAGCCATGCACTTGGTGAAGACTCTCGGCGCTGTAGCCAGACCGAACGGTAGGCACCAGTACTGGTACACAGTTTCCCATTCTGAACTGGAGGAACCGTTTGTGATCCTTGAGGATGGTGATGTGGAAGTAAGCGTCCTTGAGGTCTATCACTGTGAACCAGTCCCCTTTGTTGATGAGAGTGAGGACGGTCTGGAGGGTCACTATCCGGAACTTCCTGGTGTGGATGCACTTGTTTAGGTGGCGCAGGTCCAGGATTGGCCGAAGTCCTCCATCTTTCTTCTGAACCATGAAGTACCTCGAGTAGAAACCGTTGTCCCAATCGGTCGGTGTTACCCGCTCGATGGCTCCCTTGGACAGAAGAGTTGATATTTCTTCTTCCAAATGGGGGGGGGGCGAGGTGGTGAAACGGTGTTTTCCTACCCGAGGCATCCGCACAAACTCGATGGCGTAACCAGCGGACAAGATCTTCAAGACCCACCGGTCGGTCGTGACGCCGGACCACACCTGGAGGAAGTTCCAGAGGGGGAGATACGGGAGGTGGAGCGAGAGAGCCTTGGCCTTCGTGACTTCAAACCCGGGACTTGGATTTTGCATCTGTCCGCTTGCCCTGTCCGTAAGGTTGGTAACGAGGCTTGTGTTGGCGCCTTTGTTTATAGAAACTGGCCCTGGGCTGGTCGGTCGAGCCACCCTGTTGCTGGGGGTTCCCCCGATACCGTTGGGTAAAGAGCTGGAACCGTGGCTTGGTAGACTGAGCCGGCGTGGTGAGCCCCAGGAACTTAGCCATCGAATTCGTCTGCCGCAGTTCGTTATCGGTGTCTTGTCCAAACAGGCCTTGCCAGCTGCCACCCCCTTGAGGGGGGAAACGGTGACCGGAGCGAGGTCGGTAACTGAGTCCACCAGAAAGAAGAAACAGCACCAGGGTGGCAATCCTGCCCAAAGGACAAGATTGCCAGAAAAAATTTGTAAAGTTCGTCGAAGACTTTTCCTCAGAAAAGATGAAAAAATTGAGGAAGCTCTCAATGATCGTCCTGCTGCTGAGGCGGAAAGAAGAGAACTGAGGTAAAATGGCGGACTAGCACCTCAGGGTGGGCGGTACGGTGGGCGGTCTTACCGCCAAAACTTTTGACCAATGAGCTTTTAAGCCTCCGATCAGTGTTCTGCGCAGGCGCATAACCCAATAGTGGGGATTCACAAACTATACGAAGGAGAACTCATATTTGATATAAACCAAAATAGTGGTGCACATGAATTGATACCCAATGAATGTCAGCTTGGATTTTGATTTCTTGATATGGAGAGCCTTGAGTTGTACAAACAAAGACTGAAAAAATAAATGCTTATATTAATGAAGTATTCATAATGCAGAACTTCAAACACACTTCATTATCTATAATCCAGCCTTACTATATTATGATGTATCTTCCAGGAAACTTAGAAGGGAAAGTGAAATGGCTGGATAATTTCCAGAAATTTAAGCAACTTCAAGAAATTATAATTTGGCCTTCACTTTGGGATCAAGACAAAAGATTTTTTCTTCCTGAAGTAAGTGATTCAACTATTGATATTTTTAAAAACTCCAAAAACAATGCGGTGTGGTGGATGTAGTGACAGACTATGAAATCAGGACTCTTGGATTTGAATCCCTATTCAGTTATGAAAACTCATGTGGGTAGGGTAGAACTGATAAAACAATTCCTTAAATATCTCACTTATCACGAAAGCCCTGTTCTAGCTGCTTTATATCAGTTCCAGCTTGATAGCACATACCATACGCATCAAAGATACTTTTTGAGCACCCTTCTTCAAGCTTTGTATACCATGGAGATAGGAAAAATGTGGCCTTCCAAATATTGTTGAATTGTAATGCCCATCATCCATCGCCATTGACTATATGAGCTAGGTAGAGTTTAGGAAAGTTACTTTTGAGATTACAATACCCTTGGCCAGGGCCACTATCAGAAATTTCTGGGCCCCATACTGAGCAATCCAATGCCCCCCCACACACACACACACACACTGTCACAGTTATGGCCAGCAGCGGCAGGGCCCCTGTCAGCTCCGGGCCCTATACGGCAGTACTGGTAGTACTGCCCTGATGGCGGCCTTGCCCTTGGCCATGGCTGGCTAGAGGATTCTGCATTCTATACTTTACACCAGGAGCAAAACTTTTCCAAACTCTTAAAACTATGATTGATGGGTGTAGCAATCACAAGAGCCCACAAACTTATATGATACATGCGTGATTTCTAGAAGTCTTCCCATTCTATGTGTTATGTTGTCACAACAGCAGGCAATGCCATTTGCAACACTAAGTGGAAATGGTTACCATGGATTGATAGTGGTAACAATAACTGCTAGGCTTAAGAGCAATTAGGTTTAGGTTGTATTTAATGTAAGGCCAATGGTGCATATCTTCAAAATTATGTTATTACAAATCACAAGTACCTGCAGCATAATTGAAGTCTATATTGTATTGTATTGAAAGAATGTACATGCATTGATCAGAATCCTATTGGTGATTTAGGTACGTGTTAAATTGTGTTGGCAAATTGCCACTAATTAACAAGATGCCAGATGCATTCTTGAGTACATACATAGTCACACAATCAGACATACACTCAGAAACATGTGGTGCCTTATCCATTAGCAATAATTTGTTGCCACAGTGTATGTGATTCCACTGACACAAACATTAATCACCAACAGCTTTCTAGCCACTGTGTCCTTTATAAAGAATGTATATGTTTAAAATGTTATGTTGGCACTTAAACAATATTTCCAAGGTTGCTTTTATGCGATTTTTGGATTGTCTTGTGTTATGTGTTTTCTCCTTTTCTTTTCACTTGGCAACTGTTTATCTACCTGCCCAGCATTATTGGTATGTAGACGTCTGCTAGGGCAAATCTTCAGGTCCCAATGCTCAGTTGTTAATAACTTTAGCATGTTATTATGTTCATTTGTCTTAGAAGTAATGTCAAAGCTCTTCCTTCTTACTCAATTTTTTTTAACGCGAACTCCTACTGATGAAATCTTTATGCTTCTCTTTTTCCATCACAAGGGTCTCAGAAACATGTTAAGGTACAACACCAGTGAACATATTCTGTCACCTACAAAGAGATCCCTTGTTCGTGAGGGGAGATTAACTCTTACAGGTAAAGTTTTGGTGAGATTTTTGCTTCCTGAAATGCACTGTAATCTATATGCATTAAAGCAAGGTACCCCAACCACTGGGCCGCGGACCGCTGCTGGGCCGCAGGCTGTCCTGAACTGGGCCACCGGGGGTGGCAGCACTGGGAGCCCTGGTGGAAGCCTTCTGCCCTCAGCACAACAGAGGGACTATTTCTGTTAGGATTTGTTTTTTGAAGACCTATACACTCAAGTTTCTCTCCCCCACCCACCTGCCCCACAGAACATGTGAGAGTTGTTGATGTCTACCTGTTTTTGTTTGATGATCTGCTTTTAATTACAAAACCTACCTGATTGAAAAAGGTAAGAAAGAACAAAATAATCAACTGCAGCTATAGTATATTCATGGTTTTAAAGCTGTGGAAATATTTTGAATGCTTTTAAAATTAAGATGATATAGAAATAGTTCTGTACTTGGTAGTATAAGCAAAGATGTAATGTAAACAGGGAGAAATCGATCAACTGAACCCAACAATTATACCATATTTTCTTGCTAAGGCAGCACCAGACATTTAGCAAATGCTAATATTATTGGAAGAAAGTTACCCTACAACAGGTTGTTTAGGTGTGGTTATTTTCCAGAATGTATTGCAACTTTACAAAACAAAAACAAATAGCAGCCTCCCTATGTTGGACAGGCATGAGTCTACATTTGTCCAGTCTCTAGGCCTGTGATGGTGAACCTTGGCACTCCAGATGTTCTTGGACTTCAATTGCCAGAAGCCCCCGTGAATCCACATGAATGGGTTTACTGTGATTCATCTGGCCCACGCCGCCCTTGTCGCTCCTGGAAGCGGAAGTAAAATGCATCCATACAGGCTGGATGATACTTCCGCATCCTGGAGCTACAAGGGCAGCGTGGGCTGGATGAATCGCAGTAAACCCATTTGTGCGGAATCATGGGGGCTTGGGCTTCTGGGAATTGAAGTCCAAGAACATCTAGAGTGCCAAGGTTTGCCATCACGGGGCTAGTGGGTTGGTGGTAAGAGATTTCCTGGGGTACACAGAAATAGCCTCCTCAAAGACTGTGGTATTTCTGAACCACAATCGGGCATACACTGGTAACGGCAACCTTGTGTTGCCAGCTAATCTTTTCTCACACTGGGTCAGGCAAAAGGAACTGCAGAATAAACTCACTAAACTGTGCCTTCATTTCGGCAGTTTCACGTCTGGCCTAGACACGGAAGAAGAATGGAGTCCTGTAGTATGTGCTTTACAAGCTGCAGTTGAAACATTTAAATAAAGCTCAGCACAGAAGGCACTAAGCCAATTATCATCCAGAATAAACATAGTTTTGGGATGTGCAGGCAACATAAGGCTTCTTCATTTTATTCCAGAAGTCTGGAGGTTCTGACTTGAGTGTAAACCCTGCCTGCCGTTTCTTCTCTACTGAGTTGCAGTCTCTGCTTGAAGACAGCAGTAACTGCACAGTACTTGACCAGCCTATCCCACTGGACAGGCTGATAAGAAATATTGATTCATTCCATGTAACAGGTGTGTGAGATATGTTTTATGTTTTAATTAAAACATTTAATTATGCAATAATTTGGCAAATATGTAGCAGTATACCTATCATAGTAAAGGTAAAGGTTGCCCTTGCTCGAAAGCCAGTCATATCCGTCTCTAGGGTTAGTGCTCATCTGTTTCAAAGCTGAAGAGCCGGTGCTGTCTGCTTCTGCAGATATTTCCATGGTCATGTGGCAGGCATGACTAGACACCGGAGCGCACAGAACGCTGTTTACCTTCCCACCGAAGTGGTCCCTATTTATCTACTTGCAATTTCTTGCTGCCGAACTGCTAGGTTGACAGGAGCTGGGACAAAGACGGGAAGCTCACTCCGTCATGAGTTGGGAATCAAACTGCTGACCTCCTGCCTTCCAGTCACTGTCTTAGCCACTTGAGCCACTAGTCCCATACCTTTCATATACTCCTCTAAATACCCCTTTTCAACCATGAGCGCATTTATTGGTAAAGGTCACCCTTGCTTGAAAGCCAGTCGTATCTGACTCTAGCGTTTAGTGCTCATCTCTGTTTATAGCCAAAGAGCCAGTGTTGTCTGAGTTTGCAGATGTTTCCATGGACATGGGGAAGGCATGGCTAGACACTGGAGTGCACAGAACACTGTTTACCTTCCCACCAAAGTGGTACCCATTTATCTACCTGAAATTTCTTGCTTTTGAACTGCTAGGATGGCAGGAGCTGGGACAGACAGGAGCTCACTTTGTCATTCAGCACTCAGGTCTCAAACTGCTGACCCTGGAAACCTTCCAGTCATTAAGTTCAGCATCTTAAGCACTAAGCCACTTGAGTCTCTGAGAGCATTTATACTACATAGTTACTACAGCTTGATATCACTTTAACTGTTATGGTTCCATCCTACAAATTTTAGGGATCTATGGACTGGTGAAAGACTTGGAATCTGTTTTGAATGCACTCTCCTGTAGCACAGAACTAGAAATCTGCATCAAAAACCTGCAAATCCCAGGATTCTGTAGGATGGAGACATGGCAGTTAGTGGTATTAAACTGCAATAACTATGCAGATCAGATGCATTCATTTTTAGAAAATAAATGGCAAAACTCTGTTAGTTACACCTCACTCCATTAATGCAATTTTCAGCAGCTAATTACCACAGGTTAATTACCTCATATTTAGAAAATGCAGGCAAGAAATGGACAGTTTGCTTACCTGTAACTGAAGTTCTTCAAGTAGTCACCTGTGAATTCACACAATTGGTTGATTTTTCTTCCTGGTTTTTTTGTAGTTATAGGTACAGTAGTTAGTTCAGTGTTTCTAAGGTGTTTTTTTTTTTTGGGGTGTGTGTGTGTGTGTGCATACTTTTGCTGTTCACGTTGCAGCAGCCATTTTGTTTCACTGTTTTGTGGCCTCTGTCGCCCCCTTCAAGAGGTGTATTGACTGCAACAAGATCGCTCTAAAGGACGGCCATGAGAAGTGTCTGCATTGCCTAGGAGAGACACACCAAGTTCAGTCATGTAAATTCTGTCAGAGCTTCACTAAGGTAGCTCTGAAGAACACTAATACTCTCTCTTTAGTCAGCCATTTCCAGAGAGTTCCCTTCCCCATTTTGCAGCTCCCAAAGGTATCCCCGGGGTTGAAAATTATCATTAGAGATCCCTGGAACTTGGTCAAGAATAGGAAGATTTAATTCCTCCCAGTCGCAGTTGATGACATCATCACAACTGCATAGGGCAGTGATGGCGAACCTTGGCACTTCAGGTGTTCTTGAACTACAATTCCCTGAAGCCCTGATCAGCAAAAGTGCTGACTTGGCCTTCTGGGAATTGAAGTCCAAGAACAGGTGGAATGCCAAGGTGCGAACTGGTATAGGGTAAGATTGTGCAACAGGATTTTGCCATTGCCTTACAACAAAGGTAGGCAATCTATGGCCCATAGGCCAGATCCAGCCTACAGTGCCAAATAACCCAGCCCCTGCCCTGGCTCCAGCCCTGCCGCCGCTGGAATCGGCTGTGGACTCATTTACGGCAGCCGTAAACACCAGGGGGACCACCAGTCCAGCCTACAAAACTGTCTGACGGAGTGTGACCTGGCCCCCGACTTTAAAAGGTTGGCAACTACTGCCTTACACTGTTGTTTTCATATACTGTATTACATACAAAATAATTTTCCAGAATGTTCAGAAATCAATATTTGCATTTCTGATCAATATAATTGTTTTAAAGAGGATGAATTAATATTCAACTTGAAATTGTTTCAGTTTTATGGACTATTTCTAACTCAGTCTTTACAATACACTTTCCAAGCTAATAATCTGCAAGAGCCGAAGCCATTACTTTGGTCCATTCTCTCTACTTTTTTTGTTACATATAAGTATGTACAGTAGTTGTTTTATCAAGGTAAGAGGGTTGGGCTAAGAACACACACAATCATCCATTTCACTCCCTATCACTTTCACACTGGTTATCTGCATGTCCATATCAAGGCTCAATTTTGTAATTTTCTCAGAATTTGGAATGTTACATGTTAAAAGGAATTCACTACAGCAAGTTGTCAATATAATTGCTTTGACCATTCATGAAATCCTTAGTTGCATATTATTAATCATATACTGTCACTAGCAGCCTAGAAAAATACATGGAAATACAGTTCTTTATATTGGCCAGTTCTCATATTGCACCTTATAGACAAAAAGACAAGACAAATACATTCCTTGCTAGCATAAACACTGGAAACGCATGTCAAAATGGCACAAAAATGTCTTACAATGCCCTTTAAAAATAACTGTTGTTACAGTAAACTAGACATTAGGTTTTACTTGTTACTATTATATTACTTGTTATCAAAAACGTAACTTTCAAGCTCTGCATTTACTGTCTTCCATGTTGCGTGCCTTTTTCACTGAAATAACTTGTGTGGTTTAAGTGTGTGCCTTTGTGTGCTCTACTAATGTTGAGGTATGTTTTGTATTTTGTGTGCAATTATAGAATTAACAGTTTTGTTGAAACAGAACAGCAGATATTGTAAATTGGGGTCTGAAGTGGACATAGATTCTCACCATGTCTTAATTATTTTTGTAGTTTTGGGACTGCACAATGCTTTTCTAGTACATCATGAAAATAAGTACCACCAGTGCATAGCAGCCTTCTTACTACAAGCACAGACGGAATCTATCAAGGTATTTCCCCCAAAACATTTTATAACATAACTAGCAAGCTGAATCAACATCCAAGATGATTTTAACACGATTCTGCTATAATTTGTTTGCATATTTGCTTTCTGTTTTTGAATGCTGTCCCCTACAACATCAGAACAAGGTAATACTATCTTTAAAAGATTACTATAAATATGAAGATGAAAAACCATTATTCTTACTGAAGCATCTAATATTTTCAAACCCCTGAAACCTGATGGAGAATGTGATGCAAAATCACATTTAATTCCTTTTTGCTCCATCCGAAGACAGTTTGCTTAGTTGGAGATACAGTACAGTATCTCAATTACTGCTATAGTTTAGAGGTCATTTAAACAGTCTGCAAATTACTGCCCATATGTACAATTTACAACAATATCTATTTCTTGTGTTTATGAAGATTAACATTTCTCAGATTATACTTTTCATTACATAAAACATGGATGTCCCAAATGGTAACTGCAATCTCAAATTATGCAGAGACACAATTGTCCTCAAATGCCTTTTTTCAGTTTAGCTGCTGAATCGACGGAAATTTAGCTGTGAAACTGGTGGACACTGTGGCAATCATTCTTCTTGTAAATCAGAACATTTTAAAAGATTTGGAATGTTTTGGGGAGCAAGGAAAGTTGGACCCATGTTAGCACACTTTAGAGTTTGGGGAAGAGGGGGTAGGGAAGGGAATCGAACTTGTATGGTCATAGCAGCGATAGCCCTCTCAGTTCTTCAGAAAAGAAACTTTTGGGTGCCGTGCTATGGATCTGTTTTTAGTAACAATCCAGAGAAACAGACTTGGAAAAGATCGCTGATAAACAAAAAAGCAAAATCAAGTGCCATTAAACCACCATATTTTACACTATCCTTGTTGAGTTCTTTTGCCATCAAGAACAGTAGCACTTTTCACAAAAGCACCTATCCCATGTTTCTTTTTTGGGTAAGCAACAACAACAAAAAAAAGAATATGTCTCTTAATGGGAGCAAGAAATGAAACTCTGCACCACATTTTATGGAGAGTCCTTTTCACAATCAAGAAGAAAGAGAACACATGACAGATCTGGAACCAAGAAATAATTTTACTTAGACTTCCTTGACCATTACTGTATCTGAATTATCAACTGGATACAAGTTGGTAACACTGCATCACACACAAAAAATTGTCTGCTACTTGGTTTAATCCATGTGCCCTATATTAAATCAAATGTGCTGAATCCAAATATAAAGTCCAATTCTTTGTGTGACAATCACGAAGGTGTGAAGTTGTCATTCCCTTTTATAGCAAATTCCACTCCTTTAATCTGGAGGCTAACAGTCCGGATTTCTTTTGACAAAGACAGATCCTTTACTAGATCATCTAAATCTGATTGGCTTATAAAATGTTGCTTACCCTCTTCAAATCAGGGTTCATAACATTCATTAACATCGACATCATCATATGTTCCTCATTCAACATGTCACTGTCAGTAACAGCAGATGTAGGACGGACTGGCAATGGATTCAGTGCATCATGTGGCACTGGCTTCAGAGCAGATTCACAATCAGAATAGACAATTTTTAGACATAGAGATAGCTTTCACATTTGCAAAAGCACAGCAAATTAATCACTGCAGATGGACTATTAGAAATGTCTAGTTTTATTTTCAGGTGAATAGACTACAAAACTAACATTTCCACACATTTCCACCCATATGTTTCATACAGAATTAGTCAGTGCTTGATGTTTGTGTCTTGCTCGTCCTCTCTCATCACTTTCCAGTGCAGATTTTAGGGTTTACAGTGCATACGGAACTAAACTCTTTCACAAGGTAAGGCACAACTACATGACTACAAGTCATAAACACACCACAGAAACGAGGGGTGTAGGATAATTCAACTGATTAAAAAACATCATGCAAGACTATTTACAAGATAAAAGGGAGTGTAAGGTTCCAAATGAAAAAGAAGTGCAGTGTTTATTAAGTAATCTTACCTCAACACATCTTCCGGAAATAGAAAGTAAGCATAGACATTTTCCAATTCTGATTTATACAATATACAGAAAAATCAGGAAATATTATGCAAAATATTCACATATGCAAACATAATAAAGTAATTGTTAGAAAGAGGCCAACAGGACAGTACAATTTGTGGCACATGTCTATTAGCGCAGTATAGCATTTTTCAACTTTCTTTTTAGATTTCTGAAAACAGAAGCTAATTAAATGGCACATAAATGTGAATGCCAATATGTAGCCGCACAAAATACAACTAGGACCATTTCTGTGATGGTTTGATTTTTGTCCAGCAGCTACAAATCCACTGAACTGAGGTCAAGAGAATATGTGAGTTTATCACTGGAAACTATATAAACATACACACCTTATTATTACATTTTTGGTGAGACAAAACACTTTGAAACTTGCAGCCACCACAAGTCAATACCTAACATTACAGTGAGGAAACTGTCAAAACAAACTTTCATATCAGAGGTAGTTTTAAATGAAAACTTATATAGTGGCATAAAGTATCAGATCGGTGTTTTTATATTTTAAAAAATCATTTTATTACAAAAGTGGCAAATCTTATACAAGCAGCATTTTGGACAGATTCTGATTTTAAAATATTTCTGAGTTTGCTAACCCAAAGCAACATCTTTATTTATTTATTTATTATCCCTTTGGTGCCGAGATCTGGAATTAACAAGATGGTAAAATATTCATTGCACAGAAGCTAAGAACAGGAGACTCATACTTGTCACACTGGTAAAATATGACCTGTTTGAAAAAATTGAAGCACACAAAGTCAAGAGTAAAATGTTTTCATGTGGGCTTTGTGGAAATAGTGACAAATGAGAAAGAAACCTCCACCAAACCCTAGTGACTCTTTGATCAACCCAAAGAGGAGAAATAACTAGTTTCCCAGTATTGATATTGGTATCAGTTTCCTAACATCAAGTATGTACTCCTTAGCAAAGTCTTTTATGTACCTGCCATAGAATGACTGCATAGAATATTGCGTTGTCCAATGAACTGATGCAGAACTATCAACACTGAGGATTAGCAACTTCACTTATTTTTTGAATTACAAATAGCAAGTATAAATTATTATAAGTGTATATACTTTTAAATTCTTGAAAACAGAATGTGGATTCAAAAACATCTGCTCTTAGATAAGGGATTTTACTTTTTACTTATTGCTGTGGTTTGGAAGCCTGACCATCCAAGTACATCTATTGTAATTTATTGGTAGGAAAAGAAAATCTCATACCTGGGTAACAACCATGCACTTAACAGAAAATGTGCAAGACTGTTGTGACTATATCCAATATTTGAAATTTAAAAGCACACAAGTATGCTAGGGAAGTAATAAATTCCCCTCCTATAGATATGTGACCTAAAGATGCCAGGAATTATGAATACAATTATTACTGTGCACCATAATGCAGTTACTTAGCACAAAGTTTGATGTGCAATTATTAAGAATACTCAGACTTTTGAATAAATTTATTATATTAGTTTCTGCAAAACTGCTGTTTCATCGCTTGCCTATCGTGTTGGTTACGCTACAAAGAAAGTGCATAGTGCAATGATAATACTATTTTATGTTACCCTTCCTGAGGTTCCCTTGTGATGCCACTGAAGTCATTCGCGTCGTTATTTAGGATACACCTCGTGTTTTCTTTTCTGTACAAGCTGCATTTTTACTTGTCTTCATGTGTATGTGTGTAGTTTCTAGGGCTGCAGTAAACCAATTAAGTTAGCTGAAATCTTTTTAATCTATTACAATGTTATATATAACTGCAGATCGGTGTGTGTGTGTGTTGTGTTCAAATCCTTCTAAATGAAAGTAGCTACAAATCCGCACATAGCTAATCTTATCTAGTAAGAGATGGGGGCCCTCACTCTCTCACAAAGGAAACTACTGTTCTACCTAGTTGAGAATTTTCCATGCTAAGTACATGTTGTACTGCTGGACCATCACATCTCTGCAAAGATCTGTGTAAGAATGTCCTTTCTTCCTACTTGTTGTCCAGTTTTAGCTTACTCGAATCACATCTCATCCAAATAGTTCAAGGATTATATGGTTATTTTAAAAACAGAACACAAATCCAAACACATTGATTTTAAATGTCACCTTGTATATTAGTAGCCCTGGATTTGTTTTATATCAACAGAGAACAAACATAGAAATGCATATGCAAAATTTATCCCCATATTCTCAATCAAAAGAAGAAAATATATAGCGATGCAGTCGGAAGATGTGAGCTGCTGCCTAAAAACAATGGTTGAAATAAAAATAGCCCTGTCCAAAAAATTTCAGCCACCTTTGTATTATAAAATATATTATAAATATACCACCATTGCATTATAAAAACTGTGACAATGATTTAATAACTGATTAAAATAGTCAGGTAAAGCAAGAAAGATTATACCCAAGATGAGATTATGTCTTCCCTTAGGTCTAAGAATTTCATGCCAAATCTGTGGTGATGTAAGATAAACCTTTAGAAAGAATTGAAAAATGAGAGCGAGAGAAGGAGGGAGGCAGCCAGGCAGTGGAAATGCTGGAATAACTAGGTTACTAATTACTATTTGAACTATGTTTATGTACCATTAAATCACATTCAAATAGGGTTTTCAAGGTACAGTGAACCCCCGCTTTACGGATGGCTCTCTTACTGGAAAACTTGCTTTAGGAAAAGAAATCCATAGGAAATGGCGGGCCGCTTCAAGGGAAAACATCACTATACAGAACCTTTTTTTTTTTTTGGTGTTCCAACACTTCCCACGGCGGTGGGAGGTGTTTGGAGCATTCCACTCCGTTTGGCACCACCAAAAGCATTCCCCGCAACCCAGAACTGCCAAAATTCCCCTGTCCCTTCATCAGCTGCTCTGTGGGTACTTTTCCTGCAATTACCAGGGCTGGCCACTAGATGGCGCTGTCAGAAATATGCCAAATCAGCATTGCCAAAACAAACAAACAAAAAAACCAGTTCCAGAACTCACTAAAAAGCCAAGAAAAGTATCCCCTCCACTCAAAACTCTTTCCAAAGTACTGTACACTTTGGAATTTTCCGTTGTGTTTTCGCCACTTTAGAAAGCACTTTGAACAGAAAAAAAAACAAGTTTCCTTGGCTCCTTTCGAACCTCCAGAATGGAAATGTTGGTTTTCAATGCACTCCTATGGGAAACCAGTTTGCTTTAAGGAAAAATCGCTATAAGGAAAACTCTGTGGAACGGATTAATTCCGTAAAGCGGGGGTTCAATGTACGTGGGATATTTAAGAAGTGGTTTTACCACTGCCACTCCCCCAAGAGCTTCCATAGTTGACTAGAAATTTGAACCCAGATCTCCTGAGTGCTAGTTGACGTTCTAATCACGACACCATACACTGACCCTTGCTAACTTTCTGAATTACTTATCTTGGATTACTGTGATTTCTGTATATATTTGGCTCTTATATAAGTGTTCTTAACATATGAAGGGCAAAAATGCCACTGTATATTCGTATATTAGTGATGGTATAACACACCCACTTTTCATATAATGGAGAGCATTCTTAAAAAAAACACATCTAATATACAAAATAGTCTTGACAGTCCTTTTCATTTTCAGTGAAGAATATACAGTAACACTGTCATGAAAAAAGCCTGAATTTTTTTAAAAAAATCACTGAGTGGGCACACACATAGAAAGTTATGCTCACAGTAAGAGTATGGTGTCGTACAAAGAAAGGGGAAAAAATAAGAAATAGGCCAAAAAAAATTGTCTGGAGGATAGATATATTTTACATTCCAATGCAGCCATTAAACTGTGACTTTACCAGTACAGCAGCAATATTTCATATGCAAAAAATCCCTGCAAATATGTTTACTTTAAAAGATGTTACTTCCAAACAAACAACTAGAGATAAAAAAATACATTGTTACTCCTCTGCTTAAACTTTATTTACACATTACTGGGGACTTATAAATTCAACACAGAAGCTCCTGTAGAATCAAGACCATGTAAGCCATAGACAACTTCAGCCTCACAAGTAGTACAGTTGTTTGACTTTATCAGTTAAGTATAAAACACACTATAATTTTTGCCAATTGTTACAATCATTACTCAAACCAAACAATAGTCTGAGTGTTATACGAAGTGCATAAAAGAAACTTTATTCTAGCATAACATTTAAGAGTTGTGAGCAATTATCCTTGCAAGTCATTGAAACAAGTTTCACAGACGCGGACAGGTTTCTTAGAATAAGGAGTTAAGGCATTCTTTGATGAGCACTCAGCGCAGAAGATATTCCCACAGTGTCTGCAGTGATGCTGTAGAGAGAGAGAGGGATGGGAAAGCATTACTTACAATTCAGACATAATGCAAGCACAATTTGAAACTACAAGTCTTGTTTGCTTCTTAACTATTCCATTCACAGAAACAGTCTATTGCAAAGAATCCAAATACTTCTCCCTTTAACTTTATGCAGCTTTGTAGACTGTCTTGCAGCTACTAGAAGATGGCCCATTAAGGGTTTATTTATGTAAAGTAAATAGCACCCCCCCCTCAAAAAAAGAGTAAGAAATGCTAATTCTGAAAAACATCTCCAGCCACTTCTTTTCATTAATTTTAATATTCCAAACATGTTTCCACATCTCACGCAACTGCAATGAAGACCCCAGATCTGCCTCAATCAACACTGAATAGTTTTAACACTGCTCCTTTGTGTATTTCAACTAGAAAAAAGAAATATAGAAAGGGGATGAGGCATCTTGTGGCCTGCTTCATGACATCAGTTTGTCTAAGCAAGTAACTCGTTTGATACCAAACTAGCTACAATACTGCAGAAGAAGAAGAACAAGAAAAATACTTCCAGTTTTGCTTATGACAATTCTTTCATTGCACTATACTTTTCTTGATTAAATCTCTCTGATACTGCCCAAAAACAAATGTTTATTATTTGATCACTCTTAAAACTCTTCTCAAAGCACATTGCTCTATGGCACTAAGAAAAAAACTGCATGTTATCATATGCTCTGACATACATACCCTTCTTATTGTTACAGAAAACCCTTTTCCACAGGCCATACAATTCTGAACTTCATTGTCTTCTGCCCATTTCCTATTCATCGCTTGTGTATGCTTGATCTATTTTTAAAAATAGGAGAAAATTTAGTTAATGTTTAATCAAAATCCCAAATCATGGTGAAACCATTCAAAGGAAAATCAAAAGTAACACTGATCATGGGAGGGAAACCTTCCTTGTCTCTCATATATGCAGTACTGTACATTACTTCACACCCAATAACCCATCTCTGAGTATGCACCAAGAATAACTGTTGCACCAAGAATAAGCACATTATTTCTACCGCCCATATTAGATCACCATATTTAGTTCATTTATTAGTCACATTTGTAGTTCATCTATTCTGCCCATAGCTTCCATCTTTTCCCAGTAAACTACATTTAATTGAATCAATTTTACAATAGCATCGACTGCTTGTTGAATTCAAAACGGAATACCTGCAGCGACTGGTTCTCTCTGCCAAGCTCTTGCATGGCCGCAGTAGTATCATCCAGTTTTCTCCGCGCATCCATCAGTTTGCTTTGAAGTTTTTCAATTTCTCCTTCACTTTTAAGGCACCTACAGAGAAGACAGTCAACCACCTATATCTTTGAAAAGGAACTGCAGAATGTAAGCAATGTACATAATAGAATATTTCAGCAGAGTTGTTAACAAGTCTGTTTGATGCCAAACATCAAAGTAAGTAGGAATGAAGGAAATAAAACAGAAAAAATAGGGATGTACACTAATGCAAACATCTTAATCTGGAATTCAGATTCAGAATTACAGCCTTTTGGATTCTGAATGTGCAATTTTAAAAGTTCATAATATTTTTAAAAATAATTTTATTGTGAAAAAAAGCATACAATAAGTAAAGTAAAATAAATTGAAACTTAAACAATATTATATATATAAAACAAAGGTGTCGTGTTGTAGGTTACTCTTACAAACCGACACCCCTGCACCAATCGCGCAGGGAACTGCGCGCATGCCTACCTTGCATGCCTAGGTTGTCCGGCGCGGGGGACCAGCAGCTCATTCTAGGGTCTGTCACCCCGAAAACCAGCTGCAAAGCCCCCCCCTCCGGGCAGCATTAAATGTCTGGGGAGGTGGTAATGCGCATGCGCCAGAATCCACGCAGGCGCATGCATAATACCGCCTCCCCAGTTGGGAGGCTCCACTGGTTGGCCGCCATTTTGGCTAGAGGACGCAGCCGCCAGGCCTGCGGAAGGCGGCAGCACAGTCCTGCCTCTGGCCACCAGCGGCCGTACTGAAGGCCTACCTTGCCGTCTTTGGAATGCATGGGCCGACCAGAGCGCTCCGATCGGCCACTGTGTTCCGGAGAAGGCAAGGCAGGCATCCCTCCTCTGGAAGGCATGGGCCGAACAGGGTGCCCGTACGCCGGCCACCTTCCGGAGAGGGCAGGGTGGGCCTTCCGCCTTGCCTTCTCCAGAAGGCATCAGCCAATTGCCTGCCGGAGAAGGCAAAGCGGATGCCCTTCTCCGGAAGGCATGGGGTGCACAGACCGCCCGTACGACGGCCACCGACAGAAATCCATGGGGAGGCCGCTGCCGACCAGAGCACAGCAACGCAAGCCCCCGAAGAGGCCTTGGCCAACCCCGCCAGGACCGTCAGGAGGTTGACAGATGTAGACAACCAGCTATCGCCAATGGGGCGGGGGGTCGCAGGGCCCGGGTCTCTCCTTGGCCTGGGTTGGGTCCCCCACCCAGGTAGCAGCAGTAGGGTGGGGTGGGGGCCAGGTGGGGACCAATGCCCGGGTTGGGTCCCCCACCTGGGCAACACTGGGTAACCCTGCTAGTTACACATAAAAAGTAATGAATAAAAGAAAAAATAGAAAAAAGTAGTAGAAAAGTAATAAATATAAAAAGTTGACATTTGCATGCAAAGCAGTTAATAATGATGAACCTTATTTCAAATACTGTAGTTTAAAAATTTCTATTCTCTACTAATAGTTACTTTTAATTACTTCTATATTTATTATTTAAATAGTTATAAATTCTTACGTACTTAATTATTTATACTTCGTTACTATACGATAAGGGACTGCAGTGGCTCAAGTGGCTAAGATGCTGACTGGGTGACGGCTGGTCAGCAGTTCGATACCCTCATATTGCAGGACAGAATGAGCTCCCGTCTTTGTCCCAGCTCCTGCCAACCTAGCAGTTCGAAAGCAAGGAACTGCAAATAGATAAATAGGGACCACTTCAGTGGGAAGGTAAACAATATTCTGTGCGCTCCAGTGTCTAGTCATGCCTGCCACATGACCACAGAAACGTGTGCAGAAGCAGACAGCGCTGGCTCTTCAGCTATGAAATAGAGATGAGCACTGAACCCTAGAGTCGAGTACGGCTGGCTTTCGAGCAAGAGTGACCTTTACCTTACTATATGATAAACAGTGGTTGTTAACTTCTTTTTTATTAAAATAGTTCATAATTTTTGAAGTTTATAATTTTTTGATATCCAGAACTCTATTACATGTCAACATGAATATGATACTGTATAGTCATTATTTAACAGACAAAACACTTTTAAACAATTTCCCTCTATAAATCTGAATCAGCAACTGATTTTTCTTTATTTTAGCATAAATTCAATTTATCACTTTATGTAGCTTATTGTGCATGCACAATTTTCACTTCTATACCAGAAAATCTGGGTTTTAAAACACAAAATTACATCTGCAGTCTATACCAAAACAATGAAATTTCTCCTTCTTGGTAATTTTTTTTTAAAAAAATACAGATTGCCACAGAATTCCTTTTTTTCCTGCCTCAGTCACTAACTTACCTTTCTAGCAACACTCTTCTCTCATCTTGGTTATTTTGCACGGTGGCTTCCAGTACAGCGATCTCTCCACGCAGATCATCTGTTTGCTTTTCGAGTTCACTAACTCTTCTTTGGCTACTTTGCCACTCTTTCTTCACTGTCCCCAGATTTTCATTTAGCGCTGTGATCTGCATATTGAGCTTGCTCTCAGCTTCTTCATGACTTTTACATTGCTCAACTTTCTCTTTGATTTCGCCTTGCTAAAATAACAGAAACATTTGAAGCATAAGCAGTCTTCACTCCAACAAAACATTGAACCTCGTCAGACATTATTCCCAGAAATTGTACTCAGAAAGGGCCAAATGTCTCAGATGATCCTTCCTAACCCTCTTCACCATAGTGAAAAGAAAATGACTAAATATGGAAATCCTGGCCTGGATCCCCAAATTTCCTTTCCATAATCAGAAAGAAAGGATTCCATGCTCACAGGTTCCATCCATACAACCATCCCTCCTTGGCTGTGGGAAATCAGTGCTTCTTCTTCCATGTCTAGGCCAGACATGAAACTGCAAAAATGAAGCCACCTTTTGGTGAGCCCATTCTGCAGTTCCTTTGGCCTGACCTAGTGTGAAAAAGATTAGCCGGGAACACAAGGTTACCGTTACTAGGGTACACCCAACTGTGGTTCAAATATACAACAATTTTCGAGGGGGCTTTCTGTGTACCCCACAACATCTCTTAAAATGTGTATACTTTTTTGGCACCATGAAGACTGTCCTGAGAATATAATGCTGTGGCCTTTCATCTGCCTTGTGCATCACAGCATGACCCCTGTACCACTGAGCCAGTTCCGCGAGTCACTTTCTGGTCCTGAGCCCTTTTGGCACACCTTAAACAAATTCATGCCAGTGGCACTTTTCTTATAATCCAGAGAAAATGTATACGTGGATACAAGTAGCAGCTGACGACAATGACGATTACTATAGCCCAGTGATGGCGAACCTTTTAGAGACCGATTACCCAAACTGCAACCCAAAGCCCACTTATTTACCACAAAGTGCCAACACAGCAACAGGGGAGGAAGGAAACACTCCCATTGGGCTGCTGGGCAGAGGGGCAAGACAAACTCTGTGCTGGGGAGAGGGAAAAGGTGCTCCCATTGGGTTGCTGGGCAGAGAGGTGGGGCGAATTCTATGCTGGGGGATGGAGGAAGTGCTCCCATCGGGCTGCTGGGCAGAGGGGAGGGGCAAATTCTGTGATGGGGTGACTGCATGGGTGCCCACAGAGAGAGCTCCAAGTGCCACTTCTGGCATGCATGCGATAGGTTCGCCACCACTGCCATAGCCAGACTGATCAGTGCTATCTTCCATGTATTAGCAGAGTCTCCCAAACACCCAGAGCCAAGTTTTTTGGTGTGTTTTTTTAAGGAGCACAAGAAGCACTGCAGAGGGAAAGGGAAACTAGGGGAAATCATCTCTTGCTTCCGCAACCCTCCACCCTACTTCTGCCTGCATAAGGATCTTACAGAAAATAAAGATAAAGTTATTGAGTTAGTGTTTTAACAACTAAATCAGGGTTCGCAATTCCACCCCCCCTTCCCTGGCCAGAAGTTACAATCGGTCACTTACAATTGCAGCAGTGGCACTTTTTCCAAGTGTTTCACTTAAAGAGCAATCCCGTGGAACGCAGTATGCTCTTTAAGTGAGGTACCACTGTATTTCGCCTAGTGATTTAGTTGCACACCTAACCTAGCACTGTATCATTCCAAGAGTATTAGCACAAAGTAGAATTCAGAAAGAGAATCAATTATTGCTATAGGACTATACTGAAACCTCTTAATAGACCATTCATTCAAAAATATTATGATCTGAGGTACAAAATAAACACAAGAATATGAATTAAATGAGGCTGAATTGAAGATACTTGATTGAAATAAATTCTGAAATAAGCAACATTCACGAATTCTAAAAATAACTCCACTTGTATTCGCTAGATGCAATCCAAAGGGATGGAGGGGAGACATTTGCACAGAATAATTTAAAATGATATTTAACCATCTGTTCTAATAATATATACATACACAAACACACACATACCAGTTTTTCTTCAACCTCAGCACATTTCTTCTTCATTTCCTCTTCTCTCTTTTTCAACTGATCTTTGATAACCTCTTCATTCTTCTTCTCCTGTTCAAGGGCTTTATTAATGCTATCAATGTTTCCTTGTAACTCTAGCTTCTGTTTAATCAACAGTTCCTTGGCATCTTTTAGATTTCCTATCTCCTGTTAAAATCATACAGTATTAATATTTTTTTTAAAAAAAGAATGAGAATTAAAGTTATAAGATGTACAATGAAAATCAGAAAATACAGGCATATTTCAACAAGACCTTTCCCAGAAGCATGAAAGATAAAAAGTTTAACAAGTAAATCTTGTTGCTTAGCATAAGAAAACTATTAACTTTTAGTCTGTTCATGATCAGCAAATAAAAAATCCCATTGCAATTCTTGGGGTTTGCGAACACACCCCAAGCTAGTAACCATGCACAACTCCAAGAATAATGTCAGGGGCTCTTTGTTTGCCAGCTAGGAATTGATCAAAAGTTACAAATTTTCTTACACTACACAATACAATTTTACCTAATATTTTCCTAAATTCTAGTAGCAAAAATATTAATGGGATATAAAGTATAACAATATTATAAATAGTGATGTTACATCAGCACTGAATGAAGGTAAGCATGGTAGCACAAATATTTAAAATCAATGCACAGATCACTTTCTTATCACAATTTTACATGCAAAAAGCTTGATCACCATCTTTAATGCACTTAATGACTAAATTAAATCTAAAAAATAATTTAGATTTTACTACTCTAGTATAGCTGCATAGCTCAATGGAAAGCTTAGCTAAAACTAATACTTTAACAATCATACTATAATACTTTCATGTCAGAAATTACTTGGGATTGAAAGGATTTTTGCTGGAGAAACTCTGCTCAGGGGATGCCCGAAATGAGGCTGCTTTCATGTCCCCAAGTGCAGTCTTCGGGTATTGAAACCCGACCTTCCAGTCTCCAAGCTCAGCGCCCTAACCTCTAAGCCACCGGGGGAGCTGAAACAATCATACTGAAAGTACAAGGTATTAAATGGATCACAGCTTTAATGCTAGTCAATTCTAAGTGCTCAAAACAGAATTAAGGATATCAATACCTTGTGGTTGTGTTTTGATGATCAATGGTTCGTTGGGAATAGGTACAGAGGGAAACTTAAAAGAAATCAAAAGCTCATACTCCCCCCCGCCCCCCGCCCCCCCCCCCCCCGTGGCTCCCCAAAAAAAATCCTGTTTGGCATTACATTCAAATCCAGAAAACCTGTAGCTGGTTTGAACTATGGTTATGGAACAAGTCACTTTTAATGAATACAGTATTGTATTTCCAATTTTCTCTCAGCTTGAAAACCAAGATGCCAAGTCTCATCTAGACTCATTTATATTACCATAAACTGTAGCTTATTATTCTATCCCCGCATAGCAAAAATACATTGTTTTATAGCTACAAGATACTTTTGTTCCTGAAATTTTCACATTAACTTAACAAGAAAATATAGTTCTAGAGTACACCTTGAAAATGACACAATAACATTCGAAGTGATTCAAACTAGAAACTTGGAGAGAAAAAGCTACAATTGCGAGGAAGCAGTAATAGCTATTTTCTAAAGCTTTAAACACATATTCTTAGCTGCTTGGAACTCCCATTTCTGAACGTACCTTCTCATATTCTTGCTTACAAAGTCGAGCTTCTTCCTTCAGTTTGGAATTTTCTTTTTCTTGTTTGCTGTAAATGTTCTGGAGCTCTGTTAATTTTGACTTTTCATTAGCCAAGTCTTTTTCTTTTAAATCCTTGAAAAAAGCCAAGTTGTATCATTAAGAAACCTCTTTACACCAATTTTTAAAAGGTTTAATTTTCTATTAATCTTTTAAAGTTGCATTTATTACTTACCTAAGAAGTTTCCCAATAGCGTAACTTTAAATATGCTGCTAAAATACAGTAGCACCATCCCAATCATAAGAGTAAAATACATTGGGGGGAAACTGTATATCTGCTCATATCTTAATCCCATGTTCAAAGTCCAAACTTGTGTCTATAGCTACTTTTTGATCACATCAGGTACTACTTAGCTCTAACAATGTGGAATCCATGCCACTTCTTACAAAGATCATGGATGTTTCATATACATTGGATTAATTTAGCTACTTTTCGTATGATTTATTGGTTGAAATCCTTTTGCACAACTCTGTTTGTGCAACACAAGGATGCAGAACCAGTTCAGAAAACAGCAGCATGGCAGAAATCCTATTCAAAAATTATTTACACATGTGTGGCACATATTGGTTGCAATAGAAACCATGCAACCAATTTCTCAATTGAACTGCACACTTTTCGTTGCCTGGGCATAATGTCCAGCAACGGTATGCAGGCACAACCTTGCATTATACAAAGACAAACAAAATCAAAAATTCTCATTATTAGCAATAGCAATTATTACAACCTCTATTATCTTGATGTAAAGCCAGCTCATAAGTCACAATAAACTAAAACAGCCATGAGGTCTAACTTGCACTGAATGCTGCTCAATTGTTTCCATTTGACTCCTGCCAGTGGAAGGAGATAAACAAACCAGAATGCTCTGCCCATAGTTTGTTTAGTGTTGCACCTGAACCAGGATCCCTGGCTTGTTGCTTTCCAAACAAGCCAGAAGAAGAAATCTTGACTTATGCTTTTGATTCTTCATGGGGAAAACAGTGTAGGCATCCTGGTTCAAACGATCCACTGAAACCATAGACAGAGGCTGCCTGATTTGCTTAACCATTCTTACTGCCAGGAGAAGGATTGTAGGAATGTATCTGGTTTCTGTCTTGCCTGTCTTCCTAAACATATTGTAAACAAAGGCCTCTTTGCTTACTGAGAGACAACGCTTGATTGTGGGCATGCGTAGAATAGTGAAAAAGTATTCTCCTTATTTCTCCTTATTTGGTTCTGACTTTCTGATTGGCTGTATGTGCCTTTTTTGTATCTGATATACTCTGCTTGAATAAAGAGAAGCCAGGATTATTCCTTTGTTCAGCCAAAAGTGCAGTGTGTGTATGCTTTGCTCTCTGCTTTTCTCTCTATCTCTGCTTTTCTCTCTATCTCTGTTCCCTCCTTACTCTACCTAATGAAGCTGGACTTCATCAGACTTCTTAACCATTCCCTTGTTTATCTGAGGCTATAAACTGCTCTGTTAGATGAGGCTGATTATCTTTACATGGATCAGATTCCTACAAAGGATCACGCCATAAGACTTATAATTGATTCACAATACACCAAGATTCTCAGTAGTCCTATTTTACAGTAAAAAGTAAATCAGCCCAATGAATAACTGAAATGAGAATAAACACGTCATTGGTTCTCTACTGAAAGATAAACATGATAGTACTGAATTTACAGTACTACATTTGCAGATATATGTCTGGCTGGACATCCTGTTATGGTAATGGAGTAGACCATACAGCCAGTGACTCAATGCTGTCAGGAGGCGGTTAACTAAACGTACTCGCTAAAGGGGCCAACGGCTATGGGCGAAGAAGCCCCTTTAAGGTGGGGTGATGGTCCCCCTCAGGGAAGGAAATGCCAATGGAAACCATCCTATTGGGCCCAACAGCAAAATGAGCGGAGGAGGAACTTTGATTCCCAATGGTCGTGGAGGTGGAAGAGGCCACGCCAGATGGACTGGCTGGGAAGGCATACCTTTCCCATATCCTCAAGGCTGCGATAGTCCATTGCAGTCCTGGTGTTGAATCTTGCATGTCTCATTTCATGTGTACTGCAGGGGATGGCTCTGTGATCATAGTGTGTGGGTCACTTCATGGCAAGCTGGGATACACCTTAAACAAATTCATGCCAATGTCATTTTTCCTGCTTAAGAGGGAAATGCATTCTCAGATAGGAGTTGCCAACAACAACAACATTTGCAGGTATAAAAACAGTAGGTGGAGA
Organism: Bradypodion ventrale; assembly: GCA_035047345.1. NCBI lineage: Eukaryota > Metazoa > Chordata > Lepidosauria > Squamata > Chamaeleonidae > Bradypodion > Bradypodion ventrale. The sequence goes on from JAWDJE010000005.1 coordinate 207,252,751, forward strand.
TATAGGCTTACTTACTAATAAAGAAAAATGGAATAAGCTGTTATTAGAAAAAAATTAATTTTAAATCAGAAAAAGGAGAGGGGGAAAGTTTATGAATAAAAATGAATAACCTTATCTTTCTGTATTTCTTGCAGTCGTCTCTCCAGTTCTTTCAGCTGCCGTTCTTTCTTAGCTATATCTTGCTCCAGTGTTGCTCTTGTAGACTTCAGTTCTTTGATCAATTGATTGTGATTATTCATCTGATTTCTGTTTGAAACCAATTCCTCTTGCGCTAAAGCAAGCTTCTCCTCTGTGGACTAATTTAAAAAGAATTACTTTATCCAAGAGCTATAGAAAGACAATAAAAGATATTACTCTGAACTAAAGTGAAGACAGAGGATTTCATTTTAATCATATTTTTTTAAAAAAATCAGTATGTTACAAAGGGTTTGTAAATTTATCTGTAACAGTTCAAATGATGCAAATCAAACTTAAGTACTGTACAAACATAACCAAATGTAAACCAAATATAGACACAACTTAAATTTAAATATAAACCAAGTGATGGAGGAAAAAAGAATAGATCTTAACACAGCAATTATAGCACACAGAGAGATTCCCCCACCTCCCCAGGTACCATAACAGTTGTCTAAGCCTTGGCAATATCTTCATTCTAAACTTGGGTACATCAACAAACATAAATGGCAGTCATTAGTGTTTTCATAAATCACAGCATAAATCTGGTGACTGTATTGGAGCTCGATTATTGTATTAACCTGTTGCTTAGCATAGTAAATAACACTAGAGCTATCCCACCAAATCAGTGGGAATATAGAAAGTCACCTCCTCCATAAGTTCCATTGATTCAAATAGGCCTATTCTGTGATTAGAGCCTGTCTAAACAAGTGCTCTGAGCACTCTTCCACACTCCCAAGGGTCGCTCTAGGTTTGCAGCATCCACATTTTATGGATGATGGGACACCACAATGCCCCCTTCAATGAGTCTTTCATCAAGAGGTTATACTTTTCAGGATCACTGGGGGGAAATGGCATCCCAAGTGCTACAACGCATCAGGATGGGGAATAAAACACTTACACTTTCTCTCTGTGTGTAAAGCCACCAAACTGGAAAATGTATCGCTACATGTGTTCAGACGGGGGAGGCAGGGTAGATATAATTTAACCTTACCTCCATCTTATAGCAATCTGGAAATGAGCAAGCCCAAACTACCCCATAAGGAACAATCTAGAACAGTGATGGTGAACCTTTGCACTCCAGGTGTTCTTGAACTTCAATTCCCAGAAGCCCTGATCAACAGGTTGCAGGGGAGTGGAAGCGGCAGTTACCCATGACATGGGCCTTAAGTTTTATGTAATTTACTATCTTTGTCTGGTCTGTAAACCGCTTTGGGTCACCAATAGGTGAGGAAAGCGGTATAAAAATATACTAAATAAAATAAAATAAATAATAAACAGGAGTGCTGACTTAGGCTTTTAGTAATTGAAGTCCAAGAACACCTGGAGTGCCAAGGTTCACCGTCACTGGTCTAGACCAAGGGTGGCAAAACCCTGGTGGTCCAACTGTTCTTGGACTTCAATTCCCAGAAGCCCAAGTCAGTATACCTGGTGATCAAGGCTTCTGGGAATTGAAGTCCAAGAACAGCTGGACCACCAAGGTTGGCTACATCTCATCTAGACATACTCTTACTTTAGCATAGTAAGTCACAGTTTGGTAGGCCCATTGGCGTCAATGGGAATTACAAAGAAGGTAACTCACTAAAACCCATTGATTCAATGGATATACATTGAATACCTTTGAGTTGTTACTCAGCGAGGAGTCCGCGCACTGGTAGACATCTCTGAGATGGCATTCCACACATGCATGCAAATAAACTTGAAAAATCAAGTCTATTTCAACGCAGTTTTTTAGCCATTTGGATATTGCGTCACCTACTGACTAGGCAGATCATGACGTGTGTCCTCCGCTTACACCTTGCCCAAGGGATCTGACAGAGGATGCTTTGGTGAGTTCTAGTCCCAGCCTAACATTATTGACAAAAGATGAGCAACACTGCCTAGTTAGACTGCTCAAGCCCCCGCACTTCGACAAGGCTCTCACCTAGTGGGGGTCAGTGGACATACTCTAGTGCAACTTACTACATTAAGCAACAGTATTTGAGGCTGTATGTCCTAGCTCTTACTATATAGCTTTAGTCAGGAAAGTAACAAAAAAGTGTAAAGTCAAAAGTATTATTTCCCTCAAATAGTCCAGCAGATGGTGCCACAATCACAGCTCAAAATAGTGTCACTGATACTACCAATTCCAATTTTGTTACAGAAAGAGCCTTATCGAAGATGGTGGTATTCTTTAACCACAATCGGGTGCATCCTGGGCAACAGCCACCTTATGCCAGCTAATCTTTCTCCCACTAGGTCAGGTGAAAGAAACTGCAGAATGAATTCACCAAAAGATGACTTCATTTTGGCAGTTTCACATCTGGCCTAGACACAGAAGATCACTTCATTCAACTGGTAATTTACCATATTATTTCTTATTTTATTCTTTGAGGTAGTTCTTGTATTGACATTTCAATTGGTGTTTCACTGTACCCTCACCATGGCGATTTAAGACACCTGAACACTTCATTAGCAATTTATCCCCAAAAAAGTATGGTAGCATACATTAACTATTTAGCAAATCCTACCACCAACGTATACCTCATTTTGAAGTCTATGCAAAAGCTGGGTTATGTTACAGATATGATCAATCCCTCACCCCTTTTTCTTAATCATATGCGCAGATACAGCCACCAGTGTCTGTACGTGAAGTCATCTTAGCATCATAAATTTCAGAGAATTATTTAGAACCAGAAGAAGAAAAAGACCATACATACTGAATGTGCATGAAGAGTATCACAGGCAGAGAAAGGGGCAATGCTTTCTAAACTCAGTAAGAGTTTGGTTTAGGTGCTCAGTGCTTTCTCATAAAGTGAAAACCGCATGACCCATACATAAAAAGGAAGAATCAGTAGACTCAGGCCAACTGGTGAGGAGCACACATGTCAGAATCCCATAACAAATCAGTCCAAAGAGAACTTAGTCATTATTAAAATGCTGACTGTTGGGCATGGAAAGGAGAAGAGAGGTTGGGACTGTGTCCCTCTCCAAAATCAAGGCATAAAACAGACCAGGGCCATCCATTTACTTTGGCACTTGAGTCTGATAATCACCAAAGCCTCTCCCTCTTCCTGACAATCAAAATGAAAACAAAGCAATTGCAACAACAACAACAAACTATCAAGAATGCACTCCCCCTCTTCATGAGACTCAAAATTCAATTCTTTAGGCCAGTGGTGCCCAAACTTTTCTGGCCGCGTGCCGGTCACGTGGTTCCTCCCACTGGAAGCGGAAGTAAAAAGCGTGTGTGCATAACGTACCCGTGCATGCACATAACGCTGCTATAAGTGACCCGCAGCTGTCGTAAATATGCTTATGACAGCCACATGTCATTTATGGCATTATGCACATGTGTGGGTGCATTATGCGCATACACATGCACATTTTACTTCCGCTTCCGGGAGCGGCAAGGGGTGGATGGTTTGGCATGTGGGCCAGATCTGGACCATGGGCTGTAGTTTGGGCACCCCTGCTTTAGGCAGATACTTCACTGACGTGCCAGTTAAAAGGTAGAGTTTTATTATTATACACACTGAAAATTCCTCTTTTTATGTACATTATCATTTACCTTAAGGTCTTGCCGTGTAGCTAAGAGTTCAGATTCTTTACCATAAATATCCAACTGAATTTTTTCCAGATTTTCTTGGGTTGTTTTATGAGCCTTCTGTACTTCTGTTAGCTTTTCTCTCTCTGTAGACAGTTCTTGTGTTGACAGTGTTACTTGCTGCTGCAGTTTGTTCTCAAGTTCTGCCTAACACAAAATACATAAATATAAATCCATTTCCAGGTGAATTATCACTGATCATTTCAGTGCGGAGTTTACAAAATATTTCATAATGCTTATCTCAGTTGTCCACTGCACAATACAAAAAGTTATGAGAAAATTTGCTGTGGCTTACCCAAATGACCATGGATCATTTGTTACTGCTAGCTGTAGGAAGCTGTATTGATATGCATGCTTATCTGTCATTCTGCTTGATTACTCTTTACCTCATAGCCTTGTAACCCATTTACTTTGTAACATCTTTAGAGATGTGAAGTCCCAGGAAAAAACCAGAATTTTTGGGGGGGAAATCGTTTTTTCCCTGTTTTTTTCTGAAACCTTTTTTTGTTTTTTTCAAAAAATTGAAAAAATAAAAAATATATTATGGAATGTCTTATTTTAACATGAATAAAATATTTTAAGATAAGGCCGGGTTCAAATATTTTATAAATCATGTCTAAAAAAATACGTATGGTATCAGATTATTTTCAATTTTCCCGAAAATTTCCGTTTCCCCCTGGAAAAAAAACGGTTTTTTTCCGAGCTTCAAAATTTCCGGAAATTTTACATCTCTAATCTTGACCTCTGCATCTGGTGTATATAAACCATACCAGGAAGTTTTACTCTTTTGTCTGAAAAAGTGGACTTGATCCACGAAAGCCCACAGTAAAAATGTAGCAGTTAATCTTTAAAGTGCTACAGTTTTTATTTTTGTTTTCTGATATGCCAAATGTTTCTAACACATTGTTTATTGTTACAGTAATTAGCCACAGTGAACCTCAAGTTTGCATGTTCCTTCCCTTGTTCTATCAATCTCTCCTGAGCAGCCATAAAATCAGAAGCCTTCATTTACTGCTTTTGACAAGAGATGGGTTTTTCCTTGGAATCTTACAAACTGTAATTAAGCTACTGTATAGCACAATCTATAGCAGGAGTTCTCAACCTTTTTAAGCCGGTGGCCGAGTCATGCTACCTCAGACAGCTTCGAGGGCCGGACGGCCATTTTGCCCTTCCTCCACCACATGGCACTTCCTGGTGTGGTGGAGGCAGTGGGAGGGGGCACATAAAATGGTGCCGCAGGCCACATCCAGCCCACAGGTTGCAGGTTGATAATCCCTGATCTATAGCTACCAATAAATACAAACTACACTGCTAAAATATGGTTAATTAAATATGAAAATGATTTTTTTCCTCCAGTTGTACTGAAAAAAGAGAAAGAAGGAGAACTGCTTTTGCCTTAGTCTAATACTTGTAGTCTAATTCTAATTAAAAAATACCTTAACTCCATAGCAAAATTAACCGACATTATCTGATTTTTAAAACAAGATTTAGTGCTCTGCCCAACCAATAACCCTGGATAATGGGGCTGATAAGTGTTGTTTTCAAAAACACCTAGATGGCACCAGGTTACCTATTTAAACTTGTTTAAGAGCTCTCATTTCTAATGATCTTCCTACTGTGTAAATTTCACTCTCTTCCATTTTTACCAGCAAAACACAGTACAGCATGGACATGGTGAGCAACAGATGGATGAAAACACAGTTAATGAAATTGACTTTACAGTGATACCTCATACAATGTCCAAACTTGGTTCCACAAGTTTGGACTTTATACGGATTTGGACGTTGTATGAGGCATGCAAAATCCTCGCTGTGATGCCTCATACAACATCCAAATCCTTGCCACGATGCCTTGTACAACGTCGTTTCCATAGATACATTGTACTGCAACAGCCCAGACTTCAGGGCAAAATCAAGGAAACTGACAGAACTTTAAGAAAACATTGTCTAAAGGCTAAATACATTACAAAAACATGTCAAACAACTCTGATTTTAGGGGACAAACCATACAACAAGATTTTAACTTTTGAAAACTTTATGAAATGCAGGTTTAAAAGTTAAAATGTCCCATCATGCAGCTGCAGTGTTAATCTGCAGCCATGCGGCCGATCATTCATTTTGTACAAGCTACTGTAAACAATTACTGGATGGAAGCAAGGACAAAATGAATGCTAACATGTCCCATCATGCAGCACAGTGTTAATCATCCAAATAGCAACAAACACCAAACAATTAAAATCGCGCTCAAAACCACTCCTAAACACTCTTCGCCTCGTGCAAAACCCACAAGAGCAATGCACACATGCACCCTGCCTTTTATACTGCCCAGGCACAATACAACATGGGAAAAACCCCAATGCCTCATACAAAGTCTTTGTACATACTTTGTATGAGGCAACTTTTTTCAAGGAATTAGGTGATGTTGTATGAATTTGATGTTGTACGAAGCGGACTTTGTATGAGGTAAAGTGATACCTCATACAACGTCCAAACTTGGTTCCACAAGTTTGGACTTTATATGGATTTGGACTTTGTATGAGGCATGCAAAATCCTAGCCGCGATGCCTCATACAACGTCCAAATCCTTGCCGCAATGCCTCATACAACATCGTTTCCATAGAGATACATTGTACTGTAACAGCACAGACTTCAGGGCAAAGTCAAGGAAACAGACAGGAAACTGATAGAACTTTAAAAAAATCATTTTCTAAAGGCTAAAAACATTACAAAAACATGTCAAACAACCCTGATTGTCCAAGAACCTGAAGAATGTTGCAAAAATCCCAGGAATGCTTCTAAAAATTCTGACCAAAAAATTCAAAATATCCAAAATCCCACTCAAAACCACTCCTAAACACTCTTCGCCTCATGCAAAACCCACAAGAGCAATACATGCATGTGTCCTGCCTTTTATACTGCCCAGGCACAATGCAACCTGGGAAAACCCCAATGCCTCATACAAAGTCGCACAACTTTGTATGAGGCAACTTTTTTCAAGGAATTAGGAGATGTTGTATGAATCCGATGTTGTATGAACCGGACTTTGTATGAGGTATTACTGTATTTGCATTAGCCAGAAATGGAGGTCGTCACTGTGCGAAGGAAGGGCATAGAGAAGAGCAGCTATTGGATCAGCTCACTACTTTGTTAAAGTAGAATTCAAGCATAAACTCTGAAATCAAAGAAAAATTCTACTGAAAAGTCAATTTGTAACAGTGAAGCTCAAGGACTGTACAATTGCTGTCTCCGCTTTAGAACTGAAAAATCGTTTTGACATCTCTGAGGATGTAACACAGGGGTTCCCAACCTAAGGCCTGCAGGCCGGATCCAGCCCGCAGCACCATTTCATGTGGTTTCCACCCCTTCAAGGGCATTTGAGAAACAAAATGGCCACCACTTGGAAGCTGTTGGGACAAAATGGCCACCCCATCGTACAGGCAGGGCAAAACGCCCATCCAGCCCTCAAAGCTGACTGAGAGAGCGCAACCCAGCCCCTGGTTTGAAAAGGTTGCGAACCCTTGATGCAACAGATATGGAAGGCCTCTTGAACAACTTTAGGAACACCATAATAGAATATGCCCAAAATATATTTGGGATAAGACGAGGTTGATGGAGGGGACAGAACATGGAAGCTGACTGATGAAATTAAAGTTACAAAACTAAATCGGGACTAGGCCAACGATGCAGATTAAGCAGAAGAAATTAGAAGATGTCAAGTTGCCTGTTGTAGCTTCAGCTCATCTTCCTCATGCAAAGCGTTATCAGCAAAATCTATGTCGCCAGGACAATCTTGGTCAGACCAAGGGATGCCTGCCACAGTGCTTGTTGCTCATTGCATAACACAGTCAAGGGCCATGAGGAAGAGAAACAGAGATAGAATATGGCTTTGCCTAACCCCAGTAGTACTGTAATCACAAACAAGTCTGTGTGACCAATCTTAATTTTAACACAGCAGCTTGGTCATAGGTACACAGGTGAAACTCAGAAACTTAGAATATCGTGCAAATATCCATTCATTTCACTTAAAAGGTGAAACAAATATATGAGATAGACTCACTACATGCAAAGCGAGAGATGTCATGGCGTAGGCATACAGTGTACGTGAGATTATGGGATGATTATGGGATGCATTAGATTGGAGGGTTGGGGTTTTCATAAGCTGTAAGCCATAAGCATCAATATTATAACAAAGTAAGGCTTGAACTATCTTGCTTTGCATGTAATGAGTCTATCTCATATATTTGTTTCACCTTTTAAGTTGCATTACTGAACTGAATGAACATTTGCACGATATTCTAATTTTCCGAGTTTCACCTGTAAGTCCTTGAAAATGGTAATTAAGATTGCTGGTATGCAATATAGATGCAGGATCTGCCAGAGAGGCTCTCGGAGAACACTATAAATTATATTTAGCATTAATCAAGGCAAACAATACTTCAAGATGATTAGGTCTAAAGCAGTGCTTCCCACAAAGTGACTTCAATTCTCAGAAGCCTAAGTCAGTGCTTTGGCTGATCAGTGCTTTGGGAAATTGACTTAGACTTCTGAGAATTAAAGTCCAAAAACCAAAGATTGGGAAACACTGATCTAAAGAGAAAAATAATGAAGAACTTCATGCAAGTACATGAATTTGCAGAATAGTCCAGATCTTTTAATTATGGTTAATTATAATTTCTAAACTGCCATCTGCTGTATCTGGATTGGGCCCCAGTGAGACTCATCCATGTGCATCAAACTGGTCCAACCATAAAGATACTCAGAGAATTCTGAAGATTTTTTATGTCAATCTAATTTATCTGTTCATATCTGGTAGATGTTCTCTCTATACAACAAATGTCATGATCATTGCACATATGGATTACCTTTTCTAACAAAGCTGTTTTAAGTTCAGCTTGCAGTGTTTCATTTTGCTTCTTCTTTTGGTCAAAAAAGTCCTTCACTTCTTTCACCTTCAACTGCAACTGCTGTTCGTTCTTTTCTTTTTCTTTGAGAACACCTTGAATCTGCAGGGCTTGAGCACGTGCTGAATCAAGTTCCGTTGCCAGGTGCTTGGAAATCTACAAATAGAAAGGCAAATATATGTTACCTCAATTCACACCCATTATTATTTTAATATTGCTCCTTCTACAACTTGAGTTCTCAATCTTTTAAAGCCAGGTGCCAGATCACACTCTCTCAGACAGCTTCAGGGGCCGGATGGCCATTTTGTCCTTCCATCACCACATGGCACTTCCTGGTGTGGTGGAAGCGGGGGGGGGGGGGGGGACATGAAATGGTGTCACGGGCCACATCTGGCCCACAGGCAGCAGGTTGAGAATCCTTGTTCTACAATAACATTTATATGGATTTCTCTGATCCTACAATATAATCAAAGCATGTTGAAGCATTTTCTTTAAAAATCTACTTTATGAATTGAACACATAACTCAGTGAGCCAGACTACCTGCTGTAGAGCCAAGAGTTTGATTCTCTGCTGTGCTTCACAGAGTTAACTTATATAGCCCTCGGGAAGCTATACAATACCATCCCACAGCACCCCAGAAGAATGAAAAGGTAAACCACACTACATATGCTACAACTAAAAAATCCTGGATAAGTCTGTCATAAATCAGAATCAAATTCACAGTATGTGATTATTATACAGACAAATAAAACACTGTAAATGTGTATGCATGCATGTCCTTCTTGTACAGTGGAACCTCAATTAACATAATTAATGCATTCACTGGGAAGTTTCTTACAGCAAAAATTACTTTAATTGTATTTCCCATAGGAATGGGAATTTCCCACAGAAATGCATTGAATGCAATTTCCCATAGGAATGCACTGAAAAAAAAATACATTAACCAAAAGTTTTCCATAGGAATGCATTGAAAACCAATTAATCCGTTTTGAAAAAAAATCCATAAACTTGAGTCACTATTTTCTATGGATTTCCTTTTGTTATGTGATTTTTATGTTGACCAAGCCATTTGTTAACCAAGGTTCCACGTATTTGAAAAAAATCTACAAAATTATACAATCTAGGAACAATACTTAAATATTTTCTTAAGTGAAACCTGTTTCACATGGAGATTACACTGAAAACTACACTGCCTTTCCACAAGGTTTTTTTTAGTAAAGTTGTCCAATAAAGCAATGATTCCATGGTTTCATGATTATGGCAGTTCGAAAGCAAGAAATTTCAAGTAGATAAATAGGGACCACTTCGGTGGGCAAAGATCTTGGGGACATGAAAGGAGCCTCATTTGGGCGTTCCCTGAGCGGAGTTTCTCCAGCAAAAATCCTTTCAACCCAGAATAATTTCTGACACAAAATTATTATGATGCTTATGGCCAAGCAGTAAGCATTACCCCTTCTTGCTTTTCCAGTGAGTTTTTCAGTTCATTTTGTTCTTTAGCTACAGATTCTGATTGTAGCTGAAGTTGACGTCTGGTTTCTTGGCAAGATTTCTCCTGTAAAAAAAAGAGTATCTAGTGAGGGAAAAAGTGGAGGGAATAACAGGCAAGTTCGGTCTTGGAACACAGAATGAAGCAGGGCAAAGATTGATAGAGTTCTGCCAAGAGAACGCACTGGTCATAGCAAACACCCTCTTCCAGCAACACAAGAGGCGACTTTACACATGGACATCACCAGATGGCCAACACCGAAACCAGATTGACTACATACTCTGCAGCCAAAGATGGAGAACCTCCATACAGTCAGCAAAAACAAGACCTGGAGCAGACTGTGGCTCAGATCACAACCTACTGATTGCAAAATTCAGGCTTAGACTAAAGAAAATAGGGAAAACAAAGAGACCAGACAGATATCACCTAGACAGCATCCCTAAAGAATACACGGTGGAGGTGATGAACAGATTCAATGGCTTAGACTCAATAGATAGAGTGCCAGAAGAATTATGGACAGAGATGAGGGACATCATGCAGGAAGCAACAAAGAAAACCATACCAAAAGAAAAGAAGAGTAAGAAAGCAAAGTGGTTGTCTGATGAGGCTCTTAAAATAGCAGAGGAAAGAAGGAACACAAAAGTCAAAGAAGAAAGGAAAAAATACAATAATTTGAACACAGAATTTCAAAGAAAAGCAAGGAGAGATAAGGAAAACTACCTAAAAGAACAGTGCAAAGAAATGGAGGAAAACAACAAAAGAGGCAGAACCAGAGACCTTTTCAAAAAAAATCCGGGAAATCAAGGGAACATTTAAAGCAAAAATGACCATGATAAGGGACAAAGACGGAAAGGAGCTAGCTGATGCAGAAGAGATTAAGAAAAGATGGAAAGAGTACACAGAAGAACTCTACAAAAAGGACCTCAACACTCCTGATAGTCACAATGATGAAGAAATTGAACCTGAGCCAGACATCCTGGAGAGTGAAGTCAGAAAGGCCCTAAAGAGCACTGCAAACAACAAAGCTAGTGGAGATGATGGTATCCCAGTTGAATTTTTCAAAGCTCTAAAAGATGATGGCATCAAATTACTGCATTCAATATGCCAGCAGATTTGGAAAACAAAACAGTGGCCACAGGACTGGAAAAGATCAGTATATGTTCCAATCCCAAAAAAGGGCAATGCCAAAGAATGTTCAAATTATCGAACAATTGCGCTCATCCCACACGCCATCAAGGTGATGCTCAAGATAATACAGGATAGACTTCAGCAGCATGTGGAAAGAGAATTACCAGAGGTGCAGGCTGGTTTCAGAAGAGGCAGGGGGACTAGAGACCACATTGCCAACATACGTTGGATCATGGAGAAAACAAAGGAATACCAGAAACAAGTTTACTTTTGCTTTATTGACTACACTAAGGCATTTGATTGTGTGGATCACAACAAGATGTGGCAAGTGATTAAAGAGATGGGAATACCAGAGCACCTCATATGCCTCATGAGAAATCTGTACATGAACCAAGAAGCAACAGTTAGGACAGAACACGGAATGACAGAGTGGTTTGGAATAGGAAAAGGAGTTAGACAAGGCTGCATTTTGTCACCCTGCTTATTCAACTTATACACAGAGCACATAATGCGCAATGCAGGGATGGAGGAATCACAATATGGGATCAAAATTGCTGGGAGAAACATCAACAATCTGAGATATGCAGACGATACCACCCTAATGGCAGAAAGTGAGGAAGACCTAAAGAATCTCTTGCTTGGATTGAAGGAGTAGAGTGCAAAAGCTGGCTTGAGTCTCAATATCAAGAAAACCAAGATAATGGCAACAGGCCCGATCAGTTCCTGGAAAATAGATGGGGAAGAAGTAGAAGCAGTGACAGATTTTACATTCTTAGGATCTAAGATCACTGCAGATGGGGATTACAGCCATGAAATAAAAAGGCGACTGATTCTTGGGAGACAAGCTATGAGAAACCTGGGGAACATAGTGAAAAGCAGAGACATCACCTTGAAAACAAAAATTAGAATAGTCAAAGCAATGGTATTCCCAGTGGTAATGTACGGATGTGAGAGCTGGACAATTAGGAAAGCTGAACGCAGAAGAATAGATGCCTTTGAAATGTGGTGTTGGAGGAGAGTTTTGAGGGTACCCTGGACAGCGAGGAGAACAAATAGGTCAATCTTAGAAGAAATCAACACTGACTGCTCATTGGAAGGTCAAATAGTAAAGATGAGGCTAAAGTATTTTGGGCATCAAATGAGAAGGGAGGATTCACTTGAGAAGGCCGTGATGTTGGGAAAGGTGGAGGGCAAAAGAAGAAGGGGGAGGCCAAGGATGAGATGGATAGATGGTATTGTAGACACAATGGGCACAGAACTGGGAGGACTGAGGGGGATGGTGGAGGACAGAGGCGCCTGGAGAACAATGGTCCATAGGGTCGCAAAGGGTCGGAATCGACTGTGCGACTGAACAACAACAAAAAAAAAGTGAGCCTTTTTGTTTCATTTCCAAAATGCATGTCAGTGAGAACAGAAATCATTACAAAATATCACTGAGTTCTAGCATTCTTGTAAATCCAGTCCAGCGACAAACAACAGCATTCAACAGTAGTATGAAAATAGAGGACATCAAGAGCTATAGACATGACACCATATTATCCAAAGAACAAATATAATATTTTACAATACCATTAAGCATAAACACTACTGGCCTAAATCTTATTGCTTAGGTTATGCTTGCGAAGGGCTGACGACATCATTTCTGGAGGGAGCGTAATAAAAAAATCTTCACCAAAATTTCCACTGCTGGATGTTACTAGAAGGTAGACTTTTTTATAAGCAATTTCCATTCCACAGTTCCCAAGGCTTCCATACAATGAAACTAATAGCCCATGAGTTAGACAAGTCATAGGATAGATGAAATCTTTAATTAGAAAAAAAGCTCCTTCTGAAGTAATGTTATCACCCTTCTGCAAGTAAAAGCTGAACAAGGTTTTGATCATGAAGAATACATTAACTTTAAAAAGCATCGGGACAACCCCCTGGGATCTAGACACCATCAGATTTAGTACACCGTGGAGGCACAAAAGTGGGGGCATTTTGCCATTCTCCAACCTGTGACGGAACTAGGTATACCCTGTGTCTTTTTCCAAATGGTGATTTCAAATCCGGGGGGGAGAGTGAAATAATGTAAATATTGTTACCTCATGAGTTACCTCATGTTGTAGAAGAAATGAAACGTAATGTGTGATTGACATGTCTTGCTGTAAGATCATTGGTTGGAATCCCTAAGGGGGTGGGCCAAAGGTGGACCCTATGAGAGGAGATATATCCCTGAAACGCAGACACACACACACACACTCAGACACTCTCTGAAATGCTGTACTTTGCCAGCCGGCAAAATGTAGCCTTTTGAAAGGAAGGGGAGGCTGGATGGGCTATCCCTTAGAGAAGCAGCTTGCTTTATTTCCTTGCTTTGAATTGCTTCTGTTGGACTGTATCCTGTATCTCCAGTGTTGAGCTGCTCCCGGTGCCCACAGGTGCCTGGGCACCGGTAGCGGAAATTCCCCTAAACCGCGGCCACTTGGCCAGCCATGCCCACCTCCCTACCCCAGACCATGGTGTGGGGAGGTCAAGTGGGCATGGCCCACAGTTAGCCACACCCACAGTGCTAGCCATGCCCATGGTGGGGCTAGTAAAAATTTTTTGCAGAGCATCACTGTGTATCTCGATATTCTTTCAATGCCTGAAGAGACTTTAAAGTGATTTCTTGGCTCGACGCTACCTGATTCTACACACATCTGATGCCTGAGTTGTCTAGCCAGGAGGCTGCAACTCAGAAAGACAATAGGGCCTACCTGTGAGTAAGGATCCTATTGTTACACAACCCACAAAGTAGGATGATACTATTCTCTTAGTTGTAGCATATATGAGAACACTTTCTAATCATTGTACTGTTTATTTAATTACTCCCAGCTTTCTAGTTTGCCAGAAATTATCTGGGCTCTGCAAAGCAAAAGAAAATGTTTTGCAGTAATACTGCCGTTTGCATCTCATCATTGTATATAACAAAATTAGAGCTCCAATAGGGACACTAGCCACATCTGCTGTGAAATCTCCCAGGAGGGTTTTTTAATTATTATTTCACAGGTTCTGGAGAGGGAAACATCTTACTAAGTCTATCACTCTTGAAGAAAAAGCCCCCACTGCTAATCAAAACTTTGCAAGGAAATGGTCTGACCATGACATTACAAAGAATGCCTGAAAATCCTGACCACCAACCTCAAGCCAATGTGCAAATATTAAGTCAAGAACCAATCCTAGAGTGCGGCTGCAACTACATGTAAAGAAAGGACAAGACATTTGAAGTAATGTGGATCATTTCATATGACTGATGGAGCCGTGTTCAGGGATTGTCATGCAGCAAAACTGGAGCTTCTGGAATTGCCCTTGAGGCAAAGTCCTGCCAGTGTCATGTAAACGTCTTGGTCACCTTGGCTGGTTGGTGATACTGCTTTTTGCCACATGGGAAAAAGGAGACATAATTAAGTTGTAAAATGGAAGTGTTCTTTAAGGGTTTTTTTTTTTTGGTTTTTTTTTTTGGGGGGGGAGACAACCAACATGTATGATTTCAGAACATAGCAGAGGTCACTCAGACAGAAATCTTTATTTAAAATTCAAGACTCACTATTTCTGCAACTGCTGCCTTTCCTTTCTGTTTCTCTTTTTCCAGTTCATCTTTTGCTTCTTTCAAAGATCCAGTATTCTTCAACAGTTTGTCTCTGATCATTTCCAGTTCCTTTAATAGAGCCTCCTTTTCCAACATCTCTTTCTTTAAATCCTCTGATGCTGCTTGCAGTTTTCCATCTAATTCCTTGTGATATCTAGCAGCATCTTGATGCAATTTCTCAACATCCAATTTCAGTCTTACATTTTCTTCCTCTTGCTTCAATATCTGTTGGTTTGCTTCTTCTAAAGTATCACATTTCTTCTGAAGGTCTAATTTAGTACTAGACACTCTATAGAGATACAAAACTCAAAAATGAAGATATTTCAGCACTGAATTGCAACGCAATGAAACATTCATATCTATGTGTAACACACAAAAGTATGCTACGTGCTTTGCATACCTTTTCTTAGTTACCTAATGATATCAGTTTAAGTAATGATAACATTTGTACCTAGCTGAGTGATACAATGGCTATATGTTACAACACAGAATTTAAGAAGAAACATAAATCAAACTTTAAAAATCTGTAAATCAATAGCTTAATACAGGGGTTCTCAACATTTACCCGCAGTGGGCAGGACCATGGTCCCTCAGACAGCTGAACAGGCTAGATACGTGGAGCGAGGGTGCACATTTTTTGCTGTTTTTGCTGCTTCTGCCACTCCCAGCAATGGCAGTGGGCCACATAAAATGACCCCATGGGCCAGGTCCGGCCCACGGGCCATAGGTTGAGAACCCATGGCTTAATAGATCCAAGAAGTGGTCTGTAGTCAAAATCTTTGGATATCCTTAACATCTTGATACAGAGACAAAAACTAGCATGTTTAGGAGACTAAACGTACGTTTCTCTTTCCGCATCTAGTTGTTTGGTTAATTCTGCAACTTTGAGACTTAAATCTGTACATTGTTCTCTTTGTTGCTGAAGCTCCTGAAGTGCCTTTTCTTTACTTCCTTTCACTTCAAGAATGTCAGCTTCAAGTTTCTGTAACAAAAAAAAATTAGAAAGCAAATAATTACAATAGATTAAATCAGTATAAGCAAAGGAGTATGACTTTAAATCTGACTATTAATTCCCGTTCTTCAGGACTAGGGAAAAAACCAATTATCCTCCTCATCCAGACCATAACTTAGAGTACAAACCACCCTCACCAAAACAAAAATTATTGTTGTTGTTGTTGAATACAAGCAGTTCCATGTAACATTAATGTTACCTTACACCCTAATCACTTAAAAGAAATAAACTGTGAAGCTTTGTAAAACAGTAAGATACAACGGCACAATTGTTAAAAGCCAGCAGTAAGTCAGAATTAAAGAGGGCCATTCTGAACCAGTGGGGATTTGATGAATCAGCGTCTGTGACAGGGATTCTCAACTTGCGGACCACAAGCCAGATGCGGCCCATGACACCATTTCATGTGCCCCCCCCACCGCCTCCACCACACCAGGAAGTGCCATGTGGTGGAGGAAGGGCAAAATGGCCGCCTGGCCCCCGAAGCTATCTGAGGGAGCGTGACCCGGCTCCCAGCTTTAAAAGGTTGAGAACTGATTTAATGGCCTTACTTTAGTTGCAACCTACTATTAGATTTCAGACAGTGCTGAAATTAGTAGGCTTAATACTTGCATCTTCATAAACACATTAGCATTCTCTATTAGTTTGATGTTTGTCTATCCTTTTTCCTACAGTTGTTAAGAAACCATTTCCCCCTTTCTTTACAGCTGAGAAACCTCTTCTTTCTTTTTATATATATAAACAAAACTCACACACACACACACACACACACACACACACACACACACACACACACCTTTGAATACAGAATAAGAAAGCAATTACATATCCAGCTCAACACCATAATCATTCTGGTAATGTTAATTATGTAGTTACTGTACATAAAATAAGAACAAGTAAATAAAAAACTCTTGGATACAAACCTTTTGTTGACCCTCCAGTTTTTCTGTTTTTTGCTCTAACTGAAGATGCTTTTCTTTGTACTCTTTAAGGCTGGTTTCCAACTGAGCACAGTATTCTTGTTTTTCTTGAAGCTTAGTAGTAACCTGTTCCAACTGAGTGCTGACCTTATTTAGCTCCTATTAATAAACATTGAAAAAGCTTATTTCAGAAAAGCCCATATTGTCATGCTATGCTATATTCCAATAAAATATTGTATGTTTTCTGGGTGAAAAAAATTGTGCATAAAGGTTGGCAGTATTTTTAGTCACTATTCATTACTTTAAAAAAAAAGAAAATAAGAGATTTAGCAGACTGCATCAACCATTCTCATGTTGTCCAACACATCTCAATGTTATTTGCCCCTTCATTTGTCATTAAATTTGAACTCTAAGTTAAAAAAAAAACTTAGGAGTACTCTTCCATTATTTGTTTGGTTAAGGTTTAAAAATTACTGAAAAAATTACTGTATTAGAAATATTTTGATCTTCCACTCAATGGTGTGCCAGCGAACATAAGCTACGTAATATTGAGCACAAGCGAGGGTCTGGGAGTTTGATTCCCCACTATGACTTGAAGAAAAAGAGCCAGCTTAGACAAGTTATATGATCCCAAAGCACCCTCAAAAGATGGGAATGGTAAACCACATCTTAATATAGTGGTACCTCATACAACGATTTTAATCCATTCCATGGGGCTCATTGTTGTACGAAACAATTGCTATACGATGCATGCATCGTATCGCGATTTTCCCCTATAGGATGCATCGTACAATGATTTTTTTTTTTGCTAAGTGGTTTTCCCATTGAAAAATTGTTCTACGATTTTTTCTGTAGGGAAAACTGTTATGTGGGACGCCATTTCCCCCCAAAACCTAATTGTTATGCGATTTCGTTGTTATATGGGGCGATTGTTGTATGAGGTTCCACTCTACTTTATAATTCAGAATAAACTTGACAGTACATAATAATATTAAAGATCAGTTGACAGCTGACATAAAGTTATGGAGTCCAACATTTTAGCATAAGAGACTCATTTACAGGTATATTCTAGTCACCCAAGCAGTCCAAATCAACTCAATGCCAGAAATACTGTACAATGAAAGCCAAAGGGGAAAAAAGAGAAAAAATTAAACAGAACAACCACACAAAATAGGGCTTCTAATATCCATCAAGGAATATTCTTTCTCCACTGAAAACTCCAAGTAATTATTTTATTACCTGATACTTCATCAGACAGGAGTTCCCAAGTGTTTGTACAAACCCAATGAAATGCAACCTTCTTTCATCATATTTACTGGATAATTTTACTACCAATTGTCTGATTTTCCTTTTACACTTTATTTTTAAAGTTTTCAAGTCAATTCTGTCATGCATAAAGTCAGACTAGATAAAAAGCATTATGGAGCTGCAGTGTTCTCTTGAACAAATCAGATTATCCTTTTCATTATGAAAGCATTCTTCATGACTTTACTGTTTTACTCACCTGCTGTTTATCTTGTAATGCATTTTGAGCAGTGTCCAAATGATTCTGAAGGTCTGCTCTTTGAGCAACTTTTGAAGCCTCCGCCGACAAAAGCAATTCAGTCTTTGCTTTTACCTAATAGAAAGTTAAAACAAGTAAAAGTAAAGATAAAGGTCACCCTTGCTCGAAAGCCAGTCGTATCCAACACTAGGGTTCAGTGCTCATCTCGGTTTCAAAGCCGAAGAGCCAGCGCTGTCCGCTTCGGCAAACATTTCCGTAGTCATGTGGAAGGCATGACTAGACACCGGAGCACACAGAACGTTGTTTACCTTCCCACCGAAGAGGTCCCTATTTATCTACTTGCAATTCAGTGTTGATTAAAAATAATATACATTTGTAAGTTATACAAAATTTCTTTTCCCAGTTTAAACAATTAAATACTGTTTTACACAAAACAGTCTGCAAATTTATGTAAGATGCCACTAAACCAAATGCCAGCAGAGCTATCCATCCTTACAATTTCCGAAATCTATCACTACTTACAAGCAGTGATGCACTGCAAAAAAAATTATTACCCCACCCTGGGCATGGCTAACTCTGTGGGCATGGCTAACTCTGTGGGTCATGCCCACTTGGCCAGCCACACCATGGCCTGGGATAGAGATGTGAAGGCCCAAAAATTCAGAAAAAAACCAGTTTTTCTCCGTTTTTTCTGAAGCCTTTTTTGGTTTTCCCCAAAAAATTGAAAAACTAAAAAATATATTATGGAATGTTTTATTTTAACATGATGAATAAAATATTTTAATATAAGGCCGGGTTCAAATATTTTATAAATCATTTCTAAAAAAATATGTATGGTATCAGATTATTTTCAATTTTTCAGAAAATTTCCGTTTCCCACCGAAAAAAACCCGGGTTGTTTTTTTTCCGAGCTTCAAAATTTTCGGAAATTTTACATCTTTAGCCTGGGGTAAGGAGGTGGGCGTGGCCAACCAAGTGGGCGTGGCCTGGTCGAATTTCCGCTACCGGTTCCCGATATCCGGTGGGAACCTGAAGCAGTACACCACTGCTTACAAGGTTAACTGAATAACTCAGAAAGAAAAACCTTCACTTTTCCATCAAAGTTGACATTTAATGTTAATTGTAGCCGGGCAGAATGCTATTAACAATCAGTGGAGTGAACCTCAGTTTACTCCAGTGATCTCTGAATGGCAATCATGATTGGAAATAATGTGCTTTGCATAAGTGAATATCCTCTTGCGAATTTGACAAAACAATTCAAAACAGATGTATTCACAATGGCTGTTGTGTGTACACAAGCAAAGAAAAAACACACAAGATGTTGGTGAATACATTAAATTGGTTTAAAAAGTCCTTTTTGTCCAAGTCAACAATAATCTCTCTTTGAACACAGTTGTAACAACTACATGAAAGGGGTGTTTATAAGCTTCAGGGACTAGGTGGGCAAGTGCCATACTTCCAAATTTGAGGGGGAGGGAGATGCCGTATAAATCAAAGAACATATTCAATCTGTGGGAAGTTTATAATCCAACAAATAACTAGCATTTTAAAAAGAGTTTTATTTCTATTTTGCTTTGGAATAAATCCAGTTGCTAACCCTGACTAGAGGAGGCCTACTTAATGGCTGCAACTTTGTAAACCAATGTTTATTTAAGTTTCATTGATTAATTGATTACTCTAGATGGGACTACGAAATGTACTTAGCCATCTGCCTCTGTCAATCATCCCAACATGCTTTCTTGCCTTATTTTGCTTATAGTAAGACAAAAGACTTCCTTGGAATGCCAGAAGTACTTAATGCAAATATAATTTCCAGGTTGCACTCAGCTGTTCTTGTAGATCATGTTTTACACGGACTGACAGCCTCATGCTACCTCTTCACATACCTTTGAGCTTGCATATACACCAGGGTTTACCAACCTATGGCCTGCGGGCCAGACCCAGCCCACAGCACCATTTCATTTGGCCCATGGTGCCACCAGCAGAAGTGGAAGCAGACGCATTTACGTCAACTGTAAAATGTGCCTGCGCATGCATAAATGTGCCTGAGGCTGTTATAAACACAGAAGTGAGCGCATTTATGACAGCCATAAATGCGCCCACTTCCGCGGGGCATGGTCCAGTCCACTCAGCTGTCCAGCAGGGCATGGTCAAAAAGGTTGGGAACCCATGATATACACACATACCTTCTGCCAGCATGACAGAAATGTTTAGAAATCTTTGCTCTTTTTTTTAGTTAACTATAGTTTCTTGCCAAAGATTGAACCCCAATTTGTCAGTGCTCAGAATTATGGTGTAACCTTCAGCGGCAATCTGCCATAAATTAAGAAGTCAGCATAGATATTTCCTACTGCATGCCAAGTCAAGCAATCAAAGAGTAACAGGAAATATCTGCATCCATTTCTTAACTTGTGAAAATTCACCATGAATGTTTAGCTGATGGCGTTGTGCTATCAGATGTAATTAACAGGACTCTGGCCATGACGTTCAAATACAGCTTGCCAAGGTTCATAGCCTATATGGTTTGAAGTTGACTTGCTTCAATGAAACCATTGTTTGGGGGGGCAGAGTGTCAGACAAAATTAAAAGCTGCAGCAATCAATAAGGGAAACAAAAGTTTCCAATCTCTTCCATATTGCCACACTTAAGAAGAGAGGATCATGCAAGCTCAAAATTCACTGTAGCTCAATCCCCCACAATAAACTGTTGTTTATCATATCCAAAACAGTTCCTATATACCAGTGGTGGCGAAACTTTTAGAGACCGAGTGCCCAAACACAACAGGCTGCTGTCTGTGCCGCAGAGGTGGGGCGAACTCTGTCCTGGGGGGAGGGGGAAGTGCTCCCATTGGGCTGCTGGGCAGAGGGGCGGGGCAAACTCTGTGCTGGGGCGAAGGTGCGCATGCCCACAGTGAGGGCTCTGAGTGCCCCCTCTGGCACACGTGCCATAGGTTCGCCACCACTGCAATATACATTGTTTGAATTCAAACAGCTTTCTGAAGCACATTTTGGGTAGATTCCTGTCACTGGATTTGCAGACATTGAACCTTCATGTTTTTATTACCATTCATCATAATGTTAGATTACCTGCAAATCAAGTTGAATTACTTTTTCTTTGCTTTCACTTAATTGACCATTTAGCTCACTTATAGTTGTCTCTAAAGAGAGAACACAGTCTTGGGAGGCTCTTAGATGTGCTTTCTGCTCTTGCACCTGCTCATGCAAATTTTCCAGTGCCTGTTTATGACTTTCTGACTGGTTTTTCAGTTTTTCTGTCATCTGAGTAACCTGCAAACAAAGCAAATGGAATCATAAAACATCTACAATAGAAAGTTTGACATTGGCTGTGAGACGTTCATCACTTAGAAAATCAGTGTAACTGCTGCAATATTATTATTCTTCAAGTGCCATATCCATTCCGGATATTGGCTATCACTATGGCGATAGTCTTCATGTTATTAACTCCTTAGAACAGTTCTTCCAAGGACATTCCACACCAATCTCTCAGGTTTTTTAGCCATGAAGTCCGTCTACATCCAGGGCCTCTCTTCCCAGGGATTTTTTCTTGCAGAGCCATGTCGTTCCTTATGATATGCCCAAGGACATATCATGCTGCAATATACTGGGAAATTTATTCTTCTGAAAAGACTTTGATACACAGATATGTTTTCAACACTTTCCAAAAAAGCAATAGAAATTACACTTATAGTGCACTCTCTGGGCAGTTTACAGATAATTAACATTTTGTCCCCAACATGCTAGGTACTCATTTTACCAACCTTGGAAGTCTGAGTCAACCTTGAACCCCATTCAGGATCAAACCCACCATGTTTTGGATGTAGTGCAGTTTAACCACTGTGTCACAAGGCTCCATGAGTTTCATTGACTCGATGGTTCTACTCTAGTTGTGACTTACTACTGGATTTCAGCCCATGTGTTCAAACTATTAAGTACAAAATGGGAACTGTTAAATCTATAAATGGTACTTGTAAAAATATGCTGCAGTATACACTACCTCCTAATAGAAGTGCTGCAGAGAATGAGAGATATTTTTTTCTTGCCTTTCTCTAACTTACCCCCACCCCTGTCTAAGTTACATAGAATTTGCAGAAAGTTTACAGCTCTTAACCTGAACATTTTATTGCTATACTGTGGTAGAGGAAAAATATTCTGGACATCCCGTCAAGTGTAAGAGTGTGTGTGTGTGTGTGTGTGTGTGTGTGTATGTGTGTGTGTGTGTGTGTGTGTGTGTGTGTGCGTGTGTGTGTGTGTGTGTGCGTGTGTGTGTGTGCGTGCGCGCATGCGCGTTTTGCCCATCTAGTACATATTGTCCCCAGTCTGCAGGATAATTATTATAAATCAGTGGGCTTCATTCACACAATTCCCCCCAACAAATGACCTAATGGTATGTCTCCTCCGCTCCCAACCACACCCAATAAGTTCAAAACAAGGTTGTTCTCTGAAATGTCCATTCATTTTCCGTTTCACCAGAACCTAAATCTCTTTTATAATGTTCTATTAAGGAGACCTTTGAGCAATGTTCTTTATAATAAACTTAGAATTTCAGTTGGAAACTTCTTACCTGTTCCTGCAAACCATGGTTCTTTTCCTGCAGTTGGTTAAGAACAGCTGTTTCTCCTTCACCAGCTTGGATTTTAGCATACAAGTCCTCCCTTTCCTTTTCAAGCAACGAGATATTCTCCTTACTCTTTTGCAGCAGGGCTTCAAGATTTTGGATTTTTTGATCCTTATCGCCAATCTGACGTAGTACTTGCTCCAAATCATTCTTGTGTTGAAGGAAAAATATAATAGCTGAATTAATCACAAAATACTTGTATTTATTTACTTATTATATTTAAAGTTTGCCCTAACAAAGCTTACATGAAAAACCAATGAAAACTATTCAGATCTTTTAAAAAGTTTACCTACCGACCTATCTCAAAGCAGCAATAGCAGAGCAAAATCGTGTCAATATGAGAAAAATGCAAAATAGCCCTATTAGTCAAAGTTCTGAAAGCAACAAAATATTTTGCAGGCCATCACTAAGATAGGAAAAGACATGCCTACAACTCCCTAAAAACAAGGCCAAAGAAAAAGTCCTCATCCTTGTCGAATACAGATTGCTGTCTATAACTGATGAAATATCAAGCAATAACACAGTGGCAAATCTTAACACCCAGAGTAGACTTTTTGAAAGTCTACTTTGCACTATAATAACATTATTTAATTAATCATAATGTTTCACATCTGAAAACCTCATACTAAAAATTCTGCTAGCTTTTTATACAATCAGTTGTTAGGTGTTGCATTTTAGACATTAACAATAATATTCATAACTAGCAAAGGTTGCCCGGCGTTGCCAGGCTGTTTTAAATGGTGTTGGAAAGTTTTTGTTGTTGTTGTTGTTGTTAATGTTTGTAAAGAAGAGGTTAGTCTATAATCGAAATTTTTAAAATTTGTATTTATACAAAAAAATTTTGATGGCCTGTTATAAACTGTGATGAGTTTTGTTTGGTGTTTTGGTTTTGTGGATGAAAAAAAGAATAAAGGATGATATACTTTTTCGAAAAACTCTTGGGGCCTTTTGTGTGGGGCTATTGTGTCTTTTTGAATTTTTTTATTATTGGGGCAGCAAGTGCTGCTGGTAGGGGTTATCTTGTATTTTGACTGTTTTTTCTCTCGTAGCCTCTGGGTGGAGCTTCTTCCAGTAAGTAGTCTCTTTCTTTATTCATTTCTTTTCCAGTCGTTGTGGTATGAGGTCGTGTGAGCTGTTTTTCTTTATTTGTGGTGGTGGTGGTGGTGGTTGGATTTTGTGGTGTTTTGCTGGGTGCTGGGTGTGTTTGGAAATGTTTGTTGTTGTTTACTTTTTGGGTGTTATTTTTGTTTGTTTTTGTGTATTGTTGAATGTTTTTGATTGTTTGTTTTTGTGTTTTTTGGTGTCCTACGGGGGGGATCCCCTCTCTGCCATCTCCCCTGGCTCTGGAAGGCTTGGGGGGGACAGGCTCCTTTTGTCCCCCCAAACCTTCCAGACTCATGGGACCCAGGAGAGGGGATCGAATCCATGGCAACCTTCTGATATTAAAAGGGAAATCTCAATTGTGGTTTCCCCTTTAATATCGGGGGGGGGGGGTTGTGATCCCCCTCTCCGCTGGCTTCCTTGGGTTTGGGAGGGTTGGGTTGAGAAAAGGAGTCTGTCTCCCCAACCCTTCCGGACCCAGGAGAGCCATCGAGATGGGGATTCCCCCCACCCAACCTCCGTTTTTAAAGAGAAGTAACCGCTTGGTTTCTTCTCTTTAATATGGGGCGTGTGTGTGGGGGGGAGGGAATCCCCTCTCTGCCAGGTCCCCTGGGGTCAGGAGGGCTGGGGAGACAGGCTCCTTTGGTCCCCCCAAACCTTCCAGACTCATGGGACCCAGGGGATCGAATCCAGGCTACCCTCTGATATTAAAAGGGAAATCTCAATTGGGGATTCCCCTTTAATATCATTGGGGGGGGGGGTTGTGATCCCCCTCTCCGCTGGCTTCCTTGGGTTTGGGAGGGTTGGGTTGAGAAAAAGGGTTTGTCTCCCCAACCCTTCCGGACCCAGGAGAGCCATTGGAGAGGGGGATTCCCCCCCACAACCTTCATTTTTAAAGAGAAGTAACCGCTTGGTTTCTTCTCTTTAATATGGGGCGTGTGTGGGGGGGAGGGGAATCCCCTCTCTGCCAGGTCCCCTGGGGTCAGGAGGGTTGGGGAGACAGACTCCTTTGGTTCCCCCAACCCTCTCAACCCCAGGGGAGCCAGTAGAGAGGGGGAGCACAACATCCCCCCCCCCCCACCCAGTGATATTAATGGGGAAACTCCGATTAGGAGCTTCAGGCGCCGTTGGGGAGGGGGGGCTTTGGTTCCCGCAGCTTAGCGGACTTGCTCTCCCGGTGTTTTTTTTTTTTTGGGCGCCGGCTTCCTCAGCGTTCTGCGCGCTCATGGCGCGCAGGATGCTAGGGCTTGTAGTTATGGGTTGGTGCTTTGTGTTTGTGCTGCATTTTTTTAAAATGGTTTTCTTTTGATTGGCTGCAGCGCGTTTCCGAACGCTGCACCATGCGAGAGCCTCTCAGCATGATTGGCTCTGGCGTGGCGCAGAGCAAGGAATGTTGGGAAGTGAAGTTGTTTCCCTTTCTTCGCGTTTGTGGGGCTGTTGCCCCACTGCCGGTTTTCTCAATCCTTCGTTGACCTGCGGACCCAGATCGGCCGTGTGCAGGAAGGGTGAGTGCAGGCAAGTAGGGCGAGGCATAGCAACCTATAGCCAGTTCCAACGGTTAACCCTTGGCTTTATAGGTTAAGATTACTACATTTAGCATTTTAGAGATCAAGCTGTGCCACTTGAATTTGGCCATGGCAATTTGGCAGCCAATAAAGATACTTTAAACAAGCACTATACATTTGCTGTATGCATTACACCAGTGATGGTGAACCTTTTAGAGACCAAGTACCCGAACTCAACAGGCTGCTGCCTGCACTGCAGAGGAGCGTGACAAACTCTGTGCTGGGGGAGGGAGGAAACGCTCCCATTGGGCTGCTGGGCAGAGGGGCGGGGCGAACTCTGTGCTGGGGGGAGGAAGTACTCCCATTGGGCAGCTGGGCAGAGGGGCAGCGTGAACTCTGCTGGAGTGATGACACACATGCCCACAGAAAAGGCTCTGAGTGCCTCCTCTGGCACGCATGCCATAGGTTCACCACCACTGCCTTATACTTTCAGCAGACAAGCAGGCAAATTCTGATACAGATGAAGTGTGTGTCCAGGTCATTTGACTGTAACCATGTATTAAAAAACAATCTAACCTACAAATCACCAAAGTATTGACAGTAGTGAGCACACAGAGTACTACTTGCACATTTTGGCAACATGATATTCTCCTAGGATCACGCGTTCTTGTACCTGGGATTCTCGCAGCTTTGCTGTTGTGCTTTGCTGAAGATTTTGTTGCTCCTGGTGCTGTTGTTTCATTTTATCTAACTGATGCTGCAATTCAGTTTCATTTGCTGCTTTCTCCTTTAGCTTAGAAAAATAGTCACAGACTGTTGACTGAAAACTAATAAGCACAATTCAGTATTTTAATAATGTCTTATCAATTACTCTAATACCAAAGCACTTTATAACAAACACCTGTGGCATTAATTTCTAAATCGTAATTTATAATTATTTCATCAGCCAATAGCTTTTTCAACGGCTACACTATAATAAAGTTATTTAATTAACCATAGTTTTTTTAAAAACTGCTAGATTTTCATATAATCAGAATTGTTAAATGTTGCATATTAGATAACTGTATCAATAATATTCATTATTACCACATATTTTAGTTGTAGCAAGACACAGAACATTTCCTAGCACCATAGAAAGGCTTTGGGGGAAAATAAACCTTAAAAGATTCTTGGTTTAACTAAGAGGACCAACACATCAATTCATTGAAAGATATCATCGATGGTATAATCTTACCTACATTCTACGTCTATGTGAGGAAAGGGAAGACAAGGAACATAATAAGAAGATTTTTGGAACATAGGGTTCTTTAGCTAAGATTAACCGTTTTGTTTTTCCTTATTGTAGCTGCAAAGAATACAGGAAGTCCCAAAGAAGCGTTGGAAAGAGAGCAGAAGGAAGAAACTGCTGAGAGTTGAATGTCTGCGGGCAGCTTTCAAGATGGACTACTGCTCAGTTTTCAAACAACTGGAGAAGATTCTGTAGCAATTTATTCTCTTTGTAGTAGCCAGTTATATTTGTGATTATACCTCTCCCTTTATTATAGTGCCGTAAGCAACCCTTTAACTTGCAATGATTATGCAAATTAAATGTACTCAATAGACCACCATCTTCTCTCCACAGTCAAAATACATATTTAATGGATACTTGAGTATTAAAGGCCAAAAATATGAACAGGTTGCTTACTTGAAACTAATTCTTCAAGTGGCCACCTTTGATACCACACATATGGATTCTGCGCCTACACAAAGCTGTCTTCAGAATGTTTAGTTGGTTTCCCATTTCAGACCCCTCCTCCTCTCATCATGCATGTTCTAATGCACCTGTCTTTTCAGTTTTTAGCCCCCACCCCCTTGGTTGACAAAAAAAGAGGACCTTCCATGAGGAGGTGGGTGGGTTGTATCAGTTCACTGATGACCACTCAAAAATTCACAATTACAGGTTCATCCTCCTTGTAGTCTTTATGACTCACATATGTGTGATTAGTGAACTTTTTCCTGATGGTTGAGTGTCTCATCAGAATTCCCAAAGAACTGTTCAATTAAAAGCAGCCTCTCTGCTTAATCTCATGTCTAGACTATCATGAATCTTAAAGGTTAATAGTTGTATCTGCTTTGCAAATATCCATTAAAGGCAGGAGTTCTCAACCTTTTTAAGCCAAGGGTCAGGTCATGCTCCCTCAGACAGCTTTGGGGGCCAGACCGCAATTTAGCCCTTCCTCCATCACATGGCACTTCTGGATGTAGTGGAGGCAGTGGGGGGGCACATTAAATGGCACCACGCGCTGCAGGTTGACAATCCCTGATTAAAGGCATCTCTTTCAATAACTATGTTGTGGAATGGCTAAGGATACCTTCTGTTATTTGTTTTACACTGATCTGGTGAAAATTATCCATTTTGAAGGGTTGGAAATGAATTACTCTTACCAGGGCCCTGTTTGTTTTCCAGAATGTCTTTGTTCTGCTTAGATGAACCAGACATATTAATTGAAGTAGCAAGAATACCTAAACACAAAGCACCAGGAATAGATGGCTTACTGACAGAAATAATAATGGTTTTGTTCTGCTAAGATGAAAAGTCAGAGCTCAATAGACATCAAAGCTGTGCATTGACTTTTCCAGACTTGAGACAGGCAAGGCAAAAAAAAAGAGAAGTTGGCATAATTATTGATTTATTCAGGTGAAAGCCAAGCAGCACTTTGGACAGAAACAAAATGTCATTATGGAGCACCTGTTTGTATTTGTGATGGATCAAAAAGGGTGTACCATCCCTTAATGCAGAAGATAATGTTGGGAAAGCCCGATGAAGGTAAGTCATTTCAGTGGTTTGTCGTTATGGCTATAGAAATGAACAATCCTGATGCCTGTAGATGCAGACAAAATTGATATACAGAGTCTAAGGAAGTAGGACTTTTGGGGAAGGCGGCTGTTTTTGCAAAAACTGTAAAATGTTTCCACTCATATTGACAGGGCTTCTGTGTACATGATTCCTCTTAGGCTTGCAAAATTTGAAGCTCAGAGGTTGAGGAAGCTTTCATGAGTGAACTCTCCACACCATCAACTTTAGCTTGGTAATATCTGCACAACGTATTTTCCCTCTGTCCAAAGTGAAGAGATCCGGCTGCAATGGCAGCTAGTAATACTCTAGTTGTAAACCATGGTTATCTAAGCCACCATGTTGTGATCAAAATCATACTGTGTTTGTCTTTCCTGAGTTTGATTAGCACACTGTGAGTTTTCAAGAATATTAAACACAACAGCATCTCTCAAGGACAGAGTGCCCCAGCTCTCTCATAAAAGAGTACATTCGTTGATGCTGGAGAAGCAAAAAGGTCTACTTGGGGAGAGCCTCATCTCTAAAAGGTGTGAATATACACTGAGTAGGCTGAGTAGACAGACTCATGTGTCTAGCCTAAATGCTTATGTTATTTGTGGTCTGGTTCCCTTTTCATGCAATTTATGCACCAGTCCCATAAATGGAACGCAGTCTGACTAGCTGTAGAAAAATGTGTGCTACCCTGCTTGTGGATATAATGAGTGATGGTTATATTGTCTGATGCTATTTGGATCATTTTGCCTGTTGTGTTAACCTCAAATGTTCTGAGTGCGTTGACTATAGCAAGGAGTTTCTGCATGTTGATATATAAAAATTGGACTCATCTTTCAACCACACTGCAGGCTTGCTCTGCCCTCACAGTATGTTCCTCAAGTCCATCAATTATGCATATACAGTAATACCTCATACAAAGTCCGCTTCATACAACATCGGATTCATACAACATCGCCTAATTCCTTGAAAAAAGTTGCCTCATACAAAGTCGTGCGACTTTGTATGAGGCATTGGGGTTTTCCCAGGTTGCATTGTGCCTGGGCAGTATAAAAGGCAGGACACATGCATGCATTGCTCTTGTGGGTTTTGCATGAGGCGAAGAGTGTTTAGGAGTGGTTTTGAGTGGGATTTTGGATTTTTTTGAATTTTTTCATCAGAATTTTTAGAAGCTTTCTTGGGATTTTTGCAGCATTCTTCAGGTTCTTGGACAATCAGGGTTGTTTGACATGTTTTTGTAATGTATTTAGCCTTTAGACAATGATTTCTTAAAGTTCTGTCAGTTTCCTGTCTGTTTCCTTGACTTTGCCCTGAAGTCTGTGCTGTTACAGTACAATGTATCTCTATGGAAACGACGTCGTATGAGGCATCGCAGCAAGGATTTGGACATTGTATGAGGCATCGCGGCTAGGATTTTGCATGCCTCATACAAAGTCCAAATCCGTATAAAGTCCAAACTTGTGGAACGAAGTTTGGACGTTGTATGAGGTATCACTGTATAGTTATCATAATGAAAGGACAAGGAAGCTACTAGTACATTTATTTTGTAAACACCCTTGGTGCGGTTACCAAGTGAGAGAGAAGAACTGGTCATGAGCAAAGCAAAGGACAGTGGCATGGTCTTACTGAAATATGGAAATGTAAAGATACTGTGTTGGTGGAACCACCACTGAAGACAGTTTGAGCTTCATTATTTTTCACTTTCTTTTTATGTCATTTAGGCTTTGGATCTACTTTTCTATTATCTTTTTTTTTCCCTTTAGGTCAGGGATAGGCAACCTACAGCCTGTGGGCCAGATCCAGCCCATGGGGCCAAATCAACCAGCCTTTGCACCAGCCACTAGACCAACTGTCTAAGGAAGTGTGACCCAGCCCCCGACTTCAAAAGGTTGGCAACACCTGTTTTAGGTGATTCTTTCAACACCAGCCAGGCGTGAAGAAACACCCCAATCTTAAGAATGAACTATATCTCTCAGCACTGACATGGTCTTGGGTTTCTCTTATTGCCAATATTCCTGGGGTTTCGGCTGACAAAATAAGAGGAGACATCAGACTCTTTGCTTTACAAATTTAATGTTGTAGGCATTGTCAGTTTCTTCATGGCTTGCAAAGTATGTGACGTAATGATTCTTCTATAATTTTAACTTGGATTCACTTTTTTAAAATATCTACTGTACTTTACTGGATCTCCTGTAGTTCAGTGCTGATTTAAGTGTTCTTCACCTAAACAAAATAACTTAAACTGCCTCTCTGAGTGGGCTGCTCTTCACCCACACTGTGGTTTTTTTTAAAAAAAAACATGGCCGCAAAGCCCATGAACTGTCCAAATGTGAAGAAGATAACTACACTACCTGTAGAAAACCATTTTTAAAAAGTTAATAATTAAAATACAGGGGGAAATCACAACAACAAAAACTAAAAACTAAACAAAATACAGTACATATAATAAAATATAACTTCTACATGCACCTACCACCAGTGGGACTTATAAAACTTCTCCATTAAATATTCTCAAAATCATTATTTTTTTATATTCACCCTCTGGTTCCAAAAAGATAATACATCTTGCTCTGGTTTAACTCCTTTCATTTCCAACAGAATAGAAAACCAAATTTTGATTGCGATATTTAACAAGCAAATGTTAAAAAGGATAAGAATTAGGGGGGAAATGGCAGAAAGCTAATTGAAAAAAAGGGGGGGATATAGTCATGTCTTCAAGAGCACACCATTGTTTCTACTAGCACAACAGACAAAAAGGAACTTGCAACTGCAGTAACCTGGGACTGCAGTGGCTCAAGTGCCTAAGATGCTGACTAGGAGACAGAAGGTCAGCAGTTCGATTCCCGAGTACTGCAGGACGGAATGAGCTCCCGTCTTTGTCCCAGCTCCTGCCAACCTAGCAGTTTGAAACCAAGAAATTGCAAGTAGATAAATAGGGACCACTTTGGTGGGAAGGAAACAGCGTTCCGTGCACTCCGGTGTCTAGTCATGCCTGCCACATGACCACGGAAACATCTGCAGAAGCAGACAGCGCTGGCTCTTCGGCTTTGAAACAGAGATGAGCACTGAACTCTAGAGTCAGATATGACTGGCTTTCGAGCAAGGGAATCCTTTACCTTTACCTAATACCTAAATGGCACTAGAACAGATATGATGAGAAAAGGTAAAACTGAAAAACTACTAAGCTTAGGAAAGACAGCATAATGTAGGTGCACAACCCTTGTACGTGAGTCACAGACTCCATAAAGATGTAAAGGTTACCAACAGGAGGACACAAATTAAATATGAGCAAGAATTAAATTTTGTATATCATTCCTACCTGCTCCTCTGCACGTGAAAGCTTTATCTGGAGATCAGCCACCTGCTGTTCTTTGTCCATCAGCTTTTCGCTAGACAGCTGTCTCTGCTCTTTCAGCCGGCCATGTGCTTCTCCAAGTTGATGCTCCGTTTCCAGAAGTTTATTGTGTAGCTGGGAAGGAAAACTGATCTCAATTTCTTTCCCAAAAATAACATTTTTAGGACAAATCTGTACCACTTTTTAAAAAACATCCAATTAATACATACTATCTGTATCAATACATCTAATACTGAATAAGGCATGCAGATATCACATGACTGGATTAAAAACTGCACACCCAGCCACATCAGAAAGCCACTGCTCTCAAGTTTGGAAATATTTGACATGAGGAGGAACTTAGGCAATGCCTCCATTCCACACCCTCACAACTATAAAGAAATAATCAGTGCCATGGTATTTTTTCTTACTCTGTTTTTTTTTGTATATTCTAAATACAAAAATAGTGTTTGATTTCATTTTTACAGTTTGATTCTCGATAATGAATTCAAGCCACTCAAAATGCTATTTTTCTGAAGTGGTAAGCATATTAGTCTGTGTAGGGGTACCAGACAAGAAACAAAAAAAACCAAATGTAATAATAAAAAATTAAAGATGAAAATGTTGTGGCTTTTTAAAGATTCTTATGTTTTAATGTGGCCTTTTGTGGATCAAGTTCACATCAAAAAAAGTCAACTTCTGAGAAAATGGATTTGCTCTAAAAAAGCTCACATTAAAATGGAGCAATTAATCTTTAAATTGCCAAATTAAATTGTATTTTTGTTTGGTTGGTTGGTTTTGCATTGCTTCTTGTTTCAAAAGCGATGTATAATTTCATGCATACAAAACAGATCTATCTGCACATATCTCAGAAGAACACTTAAATTCCAGGCAAAAAGACAAGCCAGTAGGCCAGATATTCTATGTCTCTTCTATTAGTAGCAGTTGAGAGACAGCAATATACATCAGTGACCAGGTTTTGTTCATTTCACAATAATCCATGTGCATTGAAGCCAATAGTTCCTGATTTTTGATCCTTTAATTATTATTATTTTGATTTCTATACCGCCCACTTGGCCAAGGGCAACTCAGGGTGGTTCACAATCATAATAAAAACATGATTAAAAACTGCTTTAAAACTACCCTTCCCCTAAAAAAGGGTGCAGGAAGTGGCAGGAATTTGATGTTGCCAGACTGTAACTCACAGAATTCCTGATGGTAAGCCATTCTGACTAGGGCTTCTGGAAGATAAAATCCAATGATGTGTAGAGATATAACTTGGAAACCACTGGTTTAATTTCCCCAGATCAAAAACAAGAGACTTGCTGAATAGATTCTAATCCTACATGGGTACATTTTTGCTAAACTGGCATAATATATAGAGTCAGTCAGTTCTTCTATTAACAACAGGCAGCCTTGCATCATGTTATAATGAGGCTCCAGAACTTATACTAGCTATTATGTGGCATGAAAAGTGCTAGGTTTGTAATGCAAAATTCTATTAAAATAAACGTACTGCTAGAAAGATGTGAAAGAGATTTAAAAGCGTACAACCTCCCACAACTCTGAGATATATCTACAGTACAGTCTTTGTGTTGAGAAGAATCTTCTCAAAAGGTACTTCCTCTACGGCCGTGATGGCGAACCTTGGCACTCTAGATGTTCTTGGACTTCAATTCCCAAAAGCCCCCATGAATCCACATGAATGGGTTTACTGCGATTCATCCAGCCCACGCCGTCCTCGTTGCTCCTGGAAGCGGAAGTAAAACGCACCCGTACGGGCGCGTTTTCCTTCCGCTTCCAGGAGCAACGAGGGCAGCGCAGGCCGGATGAATCGCAGTAAACCCATTTGTGTGGATTTACAGGGTGCTTGGGCTTCTGGGAATTGAAGTCCAAGAACATCTAGAGTGCCAAGGTTTGCCATCATAGCTTTAAGGACTTACTGTGCCCTAAGCATTTCCAAAAATCACAGTAAGGTCTTCCTTTTAGTCTGGCCTTTAACAGGCAGCGCTATTATTTACTTTTCTTGAAATATATTACTTCAGTCTGTCCTCCAGAGAAAATCTCTTTCCTCACATCTTGTGAGCACAAAATCAATTTCCATCTGAAGCTGACAATTAAATGCAAGTCTAGTACTTTCCTGCTTGGTTACTAGGGATTCATGTTTTTCACCTAGCATACCAAACATAATTAACAGAATTTTCAGCTACAACACAAGCCAAAGAAAAGGACTGTATCAATAGGTTTCCAATATGCCACAAGAGATGCACAGAATTAAAGCAAGACCTGGTTAGAAAATGAAAAGGAACTCTTAATGTAAGAGAGCTGCACAAGAAGGAACCACCACAAGACTAAAGCAGAGTGTTGTGATTCATATGCACAATGCTAACTGCTGGCTTTCCCTTCCAAACATAAAAGTAATGGTTATTTCATGTGTGTCACAGAGACCACGAAAGAAAACAAGCCATCAGAACAAAATTTCTCTGTACCACTTCTATTATAATGACAATACAATGGTGACAAAATCCTAAGTACCATTTCATCTCATTTCCATCTTCTATTTTTGTTGGCAATATATTATGCTTTGTTCTGAAATGCTCATAGCAAAAATAATAAAATAATAATAATATAAAAGAAAAGAAAAACATAAACAATAACATAAGGTTATTGTATTATGATTTTGTTTTTGCTTATTGATATGCTGATTTTGTTTTTTGAACTTTCAAATGTATTTATGCATTGTTTTGCTTTGTTATTTTTATATTGTAATTTTGATGCTATACTGCATTTTTGTTTTGTTGATTTTTGAACATGTTGTGAACCGCTTTGAGTTTGTCCTTGACAAAGGAAAGTGGTATATAAGTTCAAATATAATAATAATAATAATAATAATAATAATAATAATAATAATAATAATAATAATAATAATAATAATAATAATAATAATAACCCTGTCTCTGTGATAATTTTTATTTTACCTGATTGAGTTCATTTTGAAGTTGCAGACCGTGTTGTTCTTTTTCCTCCCTTTGTTGCTGTAGCTGTTTGAATTCCACCCTAAGGTGCTGGTACTTGGCCTCGGCTTCTGATAGTTCTTCCTTCAGTTTTTGACTGGCTTCCCCTCTTTCACTTAACTCTTTCTGTAACCTCTGCAAAGAGTCCTCAGATGCAGACAGCCTTGCCTGAAGTTGCTGACAGTCCAAGTCCTTTTGATTAAGTGTTGCTTGTAGAGTCTTTCTGCCTAAAGATTCTTCAGTTTGCTTTTCTTCCAACTGAGTATAATCCAATTCTTTCTTTTTCAATTTTTCTAACAGAAGCTACAATACCAAATCAAAATTAAAGTAGTATAGGGTAAGTAAATTGCATGACTGCAAGCAAAATCCCACAAAAACGAACCAGGGTGTAGTTTCTAATCCTTTCTTATTTTTGTTCATTTTTTACAACAATTCTCCTTTGCCAATATATTTTTCCGAATGATTTAATTTATTGTTTCTGTGAAACTGGCAAAATATTCTTAAATGACAGTCTAATTATTTGGAAATGTTAATCACCTAATAGTGAACTTTAGCCAATCACTTAGAAATGGCTGCATTAAGATTTTTAAGCAAATATGATGCTATTGAATTTTTACCTGATTTTTCTGTGTTAATTCGTTAACTGTAGTTTGAAGTTTCTGAAGCTCCTGTACATATACAGCAACCTCCTGCGGTCCTTTGGCAAGTTCAGTTCTTAATTGATTGATGGTGGCCTTAAGAAAAAGACATAACATCTTTAATTCAATATATGTAGATTCGGAATAGAAATTTATTGGAACTACATTCTGACTGGCTTAACATGTCAAAGAGTAAAAATAATTATTTTCCAAAATGTCCATTTTTGGAAGAATCTATCTTTTTAAAACAATGAAATAGAAGGAACTTTATTTTGTTGATAAAGAATGGATTTAACAGAAGTGTGAACAATGTAAAATAAAAATAATTGCATAAATAAATATATCATTTATTGTAATGCATCATTCTCACATGGTGACTAATCGTATGAAAAGATTAACACTGGTTGTGCCTCATCTGCTTTGAAAAATCTTTCAAACTGCAAGTTGAGCAAGCAGTTAGCATGTAAATTGCAAACTATGTTACACTGATTCCAAAAATACCAACTTTGTACCATCCAAACGCTAATGCTGCAATGACACACCCAGCTGTGGTTAAACATGGTCAGGTGACCAAAAACAAACCTGGAAGTATCAATAAAGGCAGAAATCCAAGGTGATATGAATTGATAATGATGGTATGTCAAAGTTACTAATTAAAATGAAGGAAGAGTCCAGCTACTGCAAACAGATTAGTATGTATTATGTTTATGTGAATATTGGCTCATATTCAACTATATTTGTGGGTACCTGTGAGGTTGTGTGTTCTGCCCGCAAGTGACTGCACTCATCTTTCAGTTTTTCAGATTCTCTCTCACGCTCCAAAGTCATCTTGTCCATAAGTGTTTGAACTTGGACTAATTCCTTTTTTAGAACAGCAACATCTTCCACCCCAGGCCTCTGAAGCTTTTCAACACACACACAAAAAGACAATTAATGTTCTGAATAACACGTGTTTCTATTTTTCTATCATGGCCTCTCAGATTGGGAGCATAACAGGCATACCAAATGTATTGACCAGTAACATGTTCCCTACATTAGATTTGTTTATAGAGTAACTGTATGCCATCAAATCAATTCTGACCATATCTGTCAACCATCCCAATTTGGCTGGGATTACCACGGAATTTGACGCCGATTGATGTCATAACCCGCCCCGCGCTGCCAAAACCTCGTAATTTGGCAGCGGGGGGAAACGCTTTCCACGCATGCGTGGAAGCACTCCGCCACTTGCGCAGCCCCTACGCAAGCGGCGGAGCGCTTCCACACATGCGTGGAAAGCGACCTGCGCACAAGCAATCTGCGCAGGTCCCGTTTTTTCCGGAGCCGCGGGTTGACAGGTATGATTCTGACATGTAGTGACTCTTTTGGGACGTGTAGTGACTCTTTTGGTTGACAACGAACAGAAGTGGTTTTACTATTTCTTTTTTCTGGGGGTGCCCTGGGACCATGCAGTTTGTTCATGACTGCACAGGCTAGTTCTTCTCCTGGGAAGCACAGTGGGGAATCAAACTCCCAGATTCTGGCTCCATACCAAGACACTTTGCGGCAGGAGTTTGACAGTAATTAAAGAATTCCTGTTTCAGTCCTGGTACTTGGCTTGCACACAGGCCAATACAGCACACGTCAAGCAAATCCCACCATTTAAGCAGGAATCATTTAATTACACACAATCTCCTTCTGCCAGTAACATCATCTAGCAGAGGGAAATTGCTGGTAATTAAAGGGGTTCTTGTTTCTTCTGATTTGAACACAATATGACTGATTACACGTGAATGCAACAAGACTCAAGATCAAGGCACAGTCTCCCTCATTTGGTGACATCAACACCCCTATTTACTTACTTTTTATTTATTCTATTTAAAATACTTTTATGCCACCTTTCTCCCTAAAAGGATCCAAGGTGCAGGCATAATTTATACAACAGAGTATTGTCACCACTGTATCACATTGACAAGATTGAAATATGCATAACATAATGAAAGCTGCTACTTCTAGTAGAATGCTTCTAGAATAGCAGGTTCCACTGTTTTACTACTCATGTTTCAGTGGGAGTTTTGATAGGAAACTCTTTTTATCAGAGGGCATATTCACCAACATCCACTGGATATAATCAGAGTAGGTCCAGACCAGAGGAGGGCTAGCACTATCAATAATGATTAATGTTGGGCATACTTGTGCACACACACACAGCTGCCTCCTGTATTTAGTAACAGTCTCATAGGTAGAAAACATACACTGTAGTGTAGTTCATAACTGACACACATATAAACACAAGCTTTCCAAAATATATAGGCAAGCACAGGGTAACAGTAGCAACAGCTAATTAAAAAATCTATGCTATGATAATACAGTGAAAAGAAAACATATTGCAATGTACAAAAATAAAAGCTACAGTATATAGATTTGCCATTTTAAAAATTATTTTAAATATAAAGCAAGTGAAGAGATTATCTGACACTGTTTTCTGCCAAAAATAAATCCTCACAAGTAAAACATGAGAGGTTATTTTACAAGTAATCAGACCGCCAAAACAGCCAAATGTGAACAATAACAAAAATTGATCATATGATGTTACCAGTTCTGTCCTTAAATCTTCACAAACAACTCTTTCTTTCTGTAGCTCTTGTGTCAAATTTGCTAGTCTATGTTCTGCAGCTTCTCGAAGACTCTTTTCTTCGTCATACTTGGATTTAAGATCTGATTGAGGGAAAATTATACCAAAAACTTGTTTACTCAGTTTAAATTGAAACATGAATCATCACACAATAAATAATTAAAGACACTTACCTACAATTTCAGTGGCCAGTTGTGCTGCTTTCTGTTCAAAAAGGTCTTTCATCTGCTTAATATTGAACTTTTCAACTTGACTCTCTTCTAACTGTTGTTCTAATGATTCTACTTCTAAAAGAAAATAAAATAAACTATTGAATAATTCCAACCGGGATAATGATTTACATATATCTTTTTTTTTAACTTTGGAAGAATGTACCTTTGGAAAGATAAAGATACAGTACACTTAAATACCATGCAGGTCAATCATAACTATGTTTGTTTATACTTAGATTCCAGTGTCTGCTTAGAATTGCATCTATACCTGATTTACTGAATCTTATCATATGTTGAAGAAAAGCTAGACTCCTGCACTAGACTGTGCAAGCTCATAAGGAATTATCAATGGCCTAGGGCCGGTGTACTGTAAAGTCATAATTGGAGCCAGCACAGAAAGAGTTTTAAAATTCCATTTCTGCTTTCTTTTAAATTGAAGATTCCCATTTCTTTTTAATTTTAATTAATAGCCCTGATGGCGGAGCGGGGCTAAACTACTGTACTGCAGCAAAAACATTGTCAGTTCAATCCTGACTGGGATCAAGTTTGACTTGCATTTCATTCTTCCAAGGTCAGTAAAATGAGTACCCAACATGTTGAGGCCAAATGTCAATTAACTTGTGAACCACCCAGATAATGCACTAAGTGCTATGGGGTGGTATATAATTGCTTGCTTGAACATGAAACTCAAGAAACATGTCCTACAATAAACAACCATATAAAGTTAGCAGCTGAGAAACAGAATTCAGTCTCTAAATGAGAGGTCAGTAATATGTAGCACAAAACAGTCTAGCACGGTGATTCACAACGTAGGGCACATGCCTACAGGGGGACTTGAATTCCCAGAAGCCTAAGTCAGTACATTTGGGGAAATGACTTAGGCTTCTGGGAATTAAAGTCCAAAAACCAAAGGTCTAGCACTATCTTAAGACATCTGCTAATCATGCAGTAAATTTACTGTGTATTATTAATTGTCTCCAATTATCTAATTTCATAGGATGCAAAGGTAGTTTTGCCTCTCAGTTACGAAGCACATAAATCCTGATTTAACAGTTGATTAAAAAAATATGTTTGTAGAAACAAGGCTAAACGCAATTAAAGAAAAAACCAACCTTCCTTTTCCTTATCAAAACGTAGAGCCAGAGCATAGCTTTCTGAAGACATAGATGGGTTCTAAGGAAAGGCTGGGACATGTACAAAATTCTAATTTTAAGCCGTTCCATGGGGCTCGTTGTTGTTCGAAACAATTGCTATACAATGCATGCATCGAATAGCGATTTTATCTATAGGATTCATCGTACAACTTTTTTTTTTTTTGCTAAGTGGTTTTTCCCATTGAAAAATTGTTGTATGATTTTTTTCCCATAGGAAAAATTGTTATGCGGGACACCATCCCCCCCAACCTAATTGTTATATGATTTCGTTGCTATACGGGGCAACTGTTGTATGAGGTTCCACTGTATTTGTATTCTAGATAATGTATTTCCTTCGCTGAAATATACAATACAGATGAGAGATCACACAGCAACATTTTCATGACAAGTTAATTAAAAAATGCTTCTCTAAGTTATAATTACTAGATGTCTACTAAAACAATTATTTAAATTTACCTGTAGATGCAGCAGATGCCAGTCCATCAGTTTTGGAGTCCTCAAAAAAAAAGAGGGGAGGGAGAAAGAGGCTTAACTAGATCTTGGGGATTACTGAAATGTTTTTATAGCCATTTAATTGACTTTATTCAAATGCATATACAGTAATACCTCGGATAACGTCTGCATCAGATAACGCAAAAAACACATAACATTAAGCAATCTGGGGAAAATGCATCGCATAACGTTAAATTCCTATGGGATGCATCAGATAACATTCGCTAAAGCCTGTGCTGGTTACAATGTATCTCTATGGAGTTTTAACATTATGCAATTCATCCCATAGGTTTTTAACATTATCTGATGCATGCATTGGATAACGTTAAAAATTGGATAACACTAAGACTTGTGGAACCAAGTTTTAGCGTTATCCGTGGTTTCACTGTACTTTTGTATTTTATGCTACAAAACAATTTAGATACTATTTACGAATACGTACAGTCATCACTAGAGAGTGGTAAAGCACCAAGATGACAAATAAGCTGTATATTGTGTATGACTGAAAATAATCCTGGTTTTATTTTATTATCAGGATGAAAACAGAAAAGAGTAAGCAAACAAACTGTTAAAAAATTACTAGAAACCTGAAAGAAAAAAGAACTAAATAAGAGGAAAGTACCCTAAAGCAGGAGTTTGCAACCTATGGCCCATGGGCCGGACCTGGACCATGGCACCATTTCATCTGGCCCACCACCCACCCTTGCTCCCGCCACCACTACAAGTAGCAGAAGCAGCAAAAACAGCCGAAAACATGCCACATTTACAATAGCTGCGAACAGGTTTTATGGTAGCGCTTGAGGCAGGAGGAATCACGTGTCTGGCCCGCTCTATGGTCTGAGGGGGTGTGGTCTGGCCCATGGCTGGAAAAGGTTGAGAACCCCTGCCCTAAAGGCTAACAGAAAAGAAAACAAAAGCCCATTGAGCAGGAAATGTCCATGACAAACATGTAACAGCAGGATGGAAATACTGTATCAATGTTCTGTACTTAGGATAAAAACTAATTATATTACATTTTTAACAACAAACTTTACTCAGTTAACATTTTAAAGCTGTATATTGCAAACACAAAAGATGCTTGATATTCTTATGCTATTTCAGTAAATTAATTATGGAACTAATTCATTCAAGCCTTGAACCTCACATAAAGAACATTAATCTTCGTTTTTAAGGCTTATTATAAATTACTTGCGGCAAACTTGCTTCAAATATTTTTTTAAAGCAATTACTTGCTGCTTCGGCCCTTGAACTTTTTCTAATTCTTTTTTCAGTTCTTCAGAGTACCATCGTTCCTCCTGAACAAACAAAGTTAAACCCATTTTATGAGCTTGCAACCTTGATCATCTTGTGAAATTTTGAATTTGAAACAAAGAACAGCATACACAGTTGATGCACATTTCTAACCTTAAGTGATGCTTGCAAGTCTTGAACTTCTTGCCGGAGTAGTGTTACGTCATCACTGAGCACAGCCCATGTTACAAAGGAGAAAGTTATTTGAACTTTTATTAAAATTATTGCAGTTATATTCAATTTAATTTTCCAAAATAATATATCTGAACAAACCACTTTTGATTAGCCTCCTAAATTCCATAGTTAAAGCTAGACATAGCTCCACCCTATGTAAAGCATGTTAAATATACTAAAACAATTAATATATAATATCTTAATATGATATGCAGACTAACTTTCACCATGCTTACAAATAACTAACTCACACTAAATTCAGTAGGGATTAATTCCTAGTTAACTATGCTTTGGATTTCCACATTAATCAATATTTTAAATACATATTAGTCTGGGAAATGTATAGATATTTTGGATTGGAGGAATGGCATAAAGAATTGTGGAATTTGGCTATAAATGATAAACTGGCATGCAAATTAAAACTGAAAAAAGGTGTTACAAAAAAAATGAATTTATGGAAATTTGGGGAAATTTTATTGAATACATGTTTGACAAATCCAAAAGAGTTAAGCCAAGTGAAGAATGTATGAAATGTTGAAAACAGAGGATAAGATATGTATAAATGAACAATTGGTTTAGTTTAACAAATATAGATAAAAGGCAAAGTCCCCAAGGTGATGGGTATACGCTGTACAGTACTGTATATGTATATGTATTTTCTTTTTGTAATGTAAAGATTTTAGTTATAAGATTTTTTGGTATATTTTATGTTTAAATATTTTTAATGTTTAATAAATAAAATAAAACAAAATAAAATAAATAATTATATATTATATTATATATTATTTCAAGATACTAGTTGCATTGCTGATTGCTGAAA
Source organism: Bradypodion ventrale (assembly GCA_035047345.1). NCBI lineage: Eukaryota > Metazoa > Chordata > Lepidosauria > Squamata > Chamaeleonidae > Bradypodion > Bradypodion ventrale. The sequence goes on from JAWDJE010000005.1 coordinate 207,294,876, forward strand.
TCCAATTGCGACTTAATGTTAGTATTAATACTGCATACTATTTTAATTGTAAGTTACTAGATAAGTAATAAATGACAGAGCAGTGATCAGCATTAAATATGCATGGATTTATTACTTCCATACACACCTAATGAAGTTATGAAACAAAATAAATACATTCAGTATAGCTAAGCACCTTCTTGGAGTCATGTTAGATTCTCCTCCAAGGGTAGAATCAATCCCAGATTCATGAACTGCTTCATAATGTTTGAAGAGTTCTTCAGCTGATCCATGAGACTTCATGCAAAGGGGACAGATAAATCCCTATAAAAAGAAGCAAAAAAAGCATATATTTAGCATTATTCCCTTCTTGGGTGTTTTTGTTTTGTTTTAAATCATGGGTCCCCAACCTTTTCAAGCCGGGGGCCGGGTCACGCTCTCTCAGTCTGCTTCGAAGGCCAGATGGCCATTTTGCCCTGTCTGCACAATTGCCATTTTGTCCCAACAACTTCAAAGGGTGGCCATTTTTGTTTCTCAGATGCCCTTGAAGGGGTGGGGGCCAAATGAAATGGCGCTGAGGGCCGGATCCAGCCCATGGGCCTTAGGTTGGGGACCCCTGTTTTAAATACTTCTACCAGCTTTACCATGATTACCACTGAAATAGTTGCCACTCTCCCTAGTGGAATGATTATTAATAATAACTGTGTGCCATCAGGTCAATTCTGACTTACAGTGACCCTTTTCCAGAGTTTTCTATGTGGTTTTACATTCCCTTCTTCTGGGGGCATTATAAGATTGTGCAGCATGCTCAAAGCCAAATAGACTATCTCTTCTGGGATGCACAGTGGAAAATCAAACTCCCAGCTACTGGCTCTGCAGTCAAGATACATAACTCACTAAGGTCAATTAGCAAGAGTAAATTTGTGTTCTGCATTTTTCTTGGTCAGCTTTACAAAAATCCCACTATTACATGTTATGAGGATATTTTGTTATATTGAACTTATTTTTAAAATGAATATTGTTGATTTTAAATTTTTGCTCAATCCTGTAATGGTATCAGCAATTAATATGAATTAGATGAAAGATAAACATATCAAACTGTGTGCCCACCCAATAAAAAAAATCAAATCTCTTGAATTAGCTGTATTTTTTTTTACTTTGAAGTAAAATAGCCTCAAAGCTGATCATAACATTTTACTTTCATCATCACATGCAGATTTTGCCCAGCCCCTTTACTGCAGATGCAGTATTGCAGGGAAAACATACTTAATTTGCATCTAAATTAATAACTCGAAGTACTGTAAGTAAGAAGTTTGCTTAGTCCACATTTCAAAGGAAATTTATCAAATCTGAAGTTTACAAACTAGATCTAGAACCCATTTAGACTTGGAACTATTTCTAAAGCTTGTTTTGTAATATGCACCAAAAGAGCAAACAAAATAAAAAGCACAAAATTCAAAATAGCCTGTCCTACAAAATGTCCATGTTTATTTTAAAAATCATGTAAAATGCTTTATTCCATACAAAAATGTTCTTTTCACTTGAAAAAAAAATATAGATAGATAGATAGATAGATAGATAGATAGATAGATATAGATAGATAGATAGATAGATAGATAGATAGATAGATAGATAGATAGATAGATAGATATAGATATATATAGATATATATATAAATTTGGAAGTTTGCTTGCAAAATATAACACATTTGTGTTAGAACAAACATACAGTAACATGTTTTTTTTTCAAACATCACAACCAACATAGAACATATTGTGCAAATTCAAAGAATATTTTACAATATGATGGGCAAATAGACAAGAGAAATTTAATAGTACTGTACAAAAATAAGACCTTGATTGAAAGCTTGATGCATTTACCCATCCACATTTACTTATCACCTAGTTTTCATCTAGATGGCCACTAGCAAATACAATTCATCAAAATGGTGCAGTTCCAACCAGCCCAAAAGGCTGACTCAGTTGACGTTAAGGCACTGAACGTGTGCTGAATCCATATCCCTCCCATTCTAGAGACATTGGAATTTACTACTCTGACCTTATGAGATGTCTCATCCATAAACCAAGCCAAAGGAGAGGCAGGCTCCTTCGTTTTCTACATGCCAAGATAGATGTAACCTTTTTATCTCTCTGACAGTATAAGAAACAGAATAGGAAGCAGTTTGCAGTTTTGTCTGTGAAAACTCTGTATACCTCAACCATGTACTTAACTGTGTCATTTCTGAGAAACCTATTCTGAAATAACAGTGTGAAGCTGTTTTGATTTCCTTATTTTTCTCTATTTTCCTTCTTTTAATATAACTGATAAAATCTATTCTTGTTGGTGGTGTGATTTTGCACAAAGAGAACTCTGATACTAAATCAGGTGTCTTTTCATTCCCCAGTTATCTAGGACACATTGAGGTGAAAAACTTTGTGTTCTAGTGTCAGAGAATCTTTGTAAATTAAATTTTCTGGAGACATCACCAGAACAGTAGGCAAGAATGTTTGAGAACGTGCAATAAAAGATTCCCCAACAGACTAGACCAGTGGTGGCGAACCTATGGCACATGTGCCAGAGGTGGCACTCGAAACCCTCTCTGTGGGCACCCGTGCAGTCACCCTAGCACAGATTTTGCCCAGCCCCTCTGCCCAGCAGCCCAATGGGAGCACTTCCTCCCTCCCCCAGCACAGAGATCACCCTGCCCTTCTGCCCAGTGGCCCAATAGGAACATTTCCTTCCTCCCCTGTTGCTGTGTTGGCACTTTGTGATAAATAAGTGGGTTTGGGCTTGCAGTTTGGGCACTCGGGCTCTAAAAGGTTCGCCATCACTGGACTAGACAGACCCTACCACTACATCTTGGATGCCAACCAATTCAATCTTACTATAGAAATACATCAGTTTGTTCAAACATTTAAATAAAAAACTATTCAAAATTATTTTCTGGTTTTTAAATGCCAACATTCAATTTAAAGTTATTCCATAAAAGACAGCTGCAAGTCGGAGGAAAGGAAGACAGCACCCCAGGTTGACATTCCCTTTCTGTAAAGTTTACAGTGTAAAAGATGAAATAAAAAGGTCATGCCATATATCCCAAAAGCAAATAATATCAAGAAAAGTTGGAGACCCACGTCCAAGCAACCAGAAGTAAGTACTCGTTTCTTCTAAGCATCCCAGAACCAAGCCACTGATATCAAATAAACAACACCCACTGTACTAGCAGGCAACTCATGAAGCTCCAATCTTCTGGTTTCTGTCCCATTGTGTTGGTTCTGGTAATGTTCAGAGAGATCAATGGCAGTAACGTACATTTTCATACACACTGGACAGATGAAGCCCTGTGAAACAATTGTTTTTAGGCATGTGCATCTTTTTATATGCCATAAATAAATGGAATATCAAAAACATCATTCAGATACTGTATTTCTGAATTACATTACCATTTGAAAGTGACATAATTTTGTTATATTTTAAAAACAATTTCTTAAATAAATATCAACCTAATTAACACAGAAGGCAAGAATAATGTTGTTCAAGGTTAGAAATCAGGAAAGGATAAAATGGTTTCAGTTCAATGTAATACTAGAAAAGTGAAAAACTTCATTAGCACAGTTGTAGTGGATTTAACTTTTGTGCAAGCAGTAATGCAAGGTAATATATATCCATATTTTTTCACAATGGTTTGAAAAATAATAAATAAAACACTGTCCTGAATGCCTCCTTGCCTTAACACAGGCATTCTCAACCTACAGCCCGTGGGCCAAACCCAGCCCCCAAAGCCTTTTCATCCGGCCCCCGACATCCTCCTCGTTCCCGCCACCACCTCCTGGAAGCACCAAAACCGGCAGAAACGTGCATTTTGGTGAGTTCTTGTGTGAAATCTCATGAGATCTCATGAAATCTCACCAAAATCTCGCAAGATCTTGCCAAAATCTCGCAAAAACACACAAGAACTCACGTGGAAACACATGACCGGCCCGCACAGCCATTCTGAGAGGAGCAATCTAGCCCCCTGTCCGTAAAGGTTGAGAAAGCCTTAACGCAATGACACCAATGGACACAGACCTACAGTAGAAAATCTATGCTAATCCACTGTCAGCCCTTCTTAGAATTTTACCTATGCCTTTAGTATTTAAGGCAAATTAGATAGATTTAACACCAAACATCAACAATTAAATGGTAAAAATAAGAATAATTCCTTCTCCAGAAGCCTCCAAATTGCTATAAAAAGCATACAAAAGGGCATCATATCAACTACACAAATATACACACAAAGCTCAAGTTGGCAGGAACTGGGACAGACGATGGGAGCATAGCTGTCAAGTATCCCTTATTGGCCGGGAAAACCCCTTATTTTACCCTCTTTCCCACCATCATCCCTTATTAATTAACCTGCAATGCCCTATTACCACCATTGGAGGGCAGCACAGGATAAGCATAGATGTCAAGTATCCCGTATTTGCCGGGAAATTTCCCTTATTTCCAAATCCAAAACTTGACAGGTATGGATGGGAGCTCACTCCATCATACAACACTTGGGTCTCAAATTGGTGACCTGCCAAACTTCTAGTCGCTAAGCCACCACAGTCCCTTAATTCTACCTTACTATAAAAATTAACTTGAAAACATGATTACATATATACAGTACACATGCAAAGGTGGCCTTTTTGCCTGTTATTAGGCCTTTGTTAAAACAAGGGCATTATAAGACAACTCAATAAGCCAAGGACCCACAGGCTATTAGTTGTAAGCAGCTTTCCAGTTCCTCCTTCTCAACTGTTTCCACTTGTAACAGAAGCAGCTATACCAGTGGTGGCGAACCTATAGCACGCGTGCCAGAGGTGGCACTCGGAGCCCTCTCTATAGGCACCCATGTAGTTGCCTCAGCACAGAGTTCATCCCGCTCCTCTGCCCAAGAGCCCAATGGGAGTGCTTTCTCCCTCTCCCTCAGCACAGAGTTCGCTCTGCCCCTCTGCCCAGCAGCCCAATGGGAGCACTTCCTCCCTCCCCAGCAGAGTTTACTCCACCCCTCTGTCCAGCAGCTCAATGGGAGTGCTTCCTCCCTCGCCCAGCACAGAGTTCACACTGCCCCTCTGCTCAGCAGCCCAATGGGAGTGCTTCCTCTCTCCCCTGTAGCCATGTTGGTACTTTGCGATAAATAAGTGGGTTTCAGGTTGCAGTTTGGGCACACGGTCTCTAAAATGTTCGCCATCACTGAGCTATACAAAGTGAAACTGTAATTTGCTTAGTACAGTAATACCTCGGATGACGACCAAACTTGGTTCCAAAAGTTTGGTCGTTATCCGATTTTAGCGTTATCCAATGCATACATCGGACATCGCTTAACAAAAGCCAGCTGCCTCTGGGTCGTGGAACTCAATCCGCATTGTTTCTGACAACATCCGACCTACACAGGCACTGGTGCAAAGCAAAATCTGCAGCTGAGGAAGGAGTTTTGCCCGGCGTTTTGCCTTGCAGCAATGCCTGGGTAGGTCGGGGAATGTCGGAAACAGCGCAGATTGGGTCCCCCACCCTCCCCAGTGGTGGCTGGGGGCGGAGAGCCCAAAATGGATGAAAAAAATTCCGTTATGATGGAAATTTTTCCACCCAATTTGGGCTCTCCGCCCCCCCAGCCACCTCTGGGGAGGGCGGGGGACCCGATCTGCGCTGTTTCCAACATCCCCCAACCTACCCAGGCGTTGCTGCAAGGCAAAACCTGCAGCCGAGGAAGGAGTTTCACCCGGCGTTTTATCTTGCAGCAGCGCCCGGAAAGGTTGGGAGATGTCGTAAACAGAGCAGATCGGGTCCCACGACCCTCCCAGAGGCGGCAGCCCACCCCCACAACAAGGACAATGTGGTCTCCTACCTTTTCACGCTGCTTGGGGCCGAATAAATTGCCATTGTTGGGTGCATTTTTCCGGCTCTCCGCCGCCCCAGCAGACTCTGGGAGAACAGGAGGACATTTTCCACTCTATTCCCACCTTCCTAGGACGTCCCTGGGCCGCACAACAGCTGAAAATAGTTGTGGCCGCCACTTTGTTTGGGAAAAACCATACAACGATGTTTGGCGCTAAGCGGTTTTTCCTATTGGAAAATCGTTGTACGGCTTTTCCCATAGGAACTATTGCTATGCAGAACGGCTTTCTCCCTCCATGCCTCATCGCTATGTGATTTCATCACTGTATGGGGTGATCGCTATACTGAGTTCTACTGTACGTGAGAAACAAAGGGCTGGAAAAGAATGGACACTTCCAAACATTCAGCTAGGCAATACTGTGTATACAGTGAGTTAGACATGTGGTTGTGCTGTCAGAAGTGGTCATCCTTACCCACTTTTCTATACATTCTGTGCATATATACAAATCCTGACCAGATGGTCAAAGGACCCTGTATACGCAGATAGTACCAAAAAAGAGATATTTCCAAACCCTGGGTACTCATTCACAAAAAATACCTCTACCAATATTTATGTATCTCTTCTTTTCTTCATCAAATGAACTACCTTATTTAGTAGGATTTCTTCTAGACAGTATCTGTGGGAAGGAGACTGAAGGTAGCAAAAGGAACAAACCATACAACAAGATATTAATTAAAGCAAAACTAAGGAAACATGTTACAGGAAATATCCATATCCAATGTTCCCTGAAATCAATATTTGATATATTTTCACTTATCACTCTATATTTCTAGAAGAAAAAAATGTGAGGGAAAAACCAGTGGAAGCTATATCGTCACAAAATAAATTCAAACAACTATACTGAGCTGATATCTTCATTAGATCAATAATAAAGGCACAAACAAGTGTGCAACCTTTCAAGAATTTAAATTGTGAAAATTTGATTTCAAATATGAATTTGTGATATATATTTTTTACTAACACTGGGGTTACTTCTGTCTTTGCCTGAAATTCTGTGGAATCCTAATTCAGCCATTCAGCAGTAGGACCTAACATTGGAAAAGTTTATATTGCCAGTAACTAGGACATCATCAAGCAAAACAGACAGAGCTACCCAATTTAACTTCACTGCCTTCCTTCTTTCTATTAATCTGTCATTTCGATTTATGTTCAGCATGGACAATGTAAAACTGCCTGGTGACTCTGTTTTACATCAATTAAGAAACCTCTGTGCTTTGACAAAATGCATACAGCTTTGAGTTCTGTGTGGGAATTCAAAACATGTCCAAGATGGAGGAGCACATGCTTCTAATTATCCAGCTTTCTGTAAGTTACTACTCCAAAGTGAAATTTAATACTACTGCATCACCTGACAAGGTCTATTTCATTGTCTGCAGTATCCCTCCAACATGCAAAGAGCAAGGTCTTAAAATTCAGGCTTTCCCCCATGCCCCCCTCCCTAATTTTATAACATCCTGCTTGATGAAGCTTTAGTATTATTGAAAGCTTGTACACTATTGTGCCTGTTTTGATTGGTCTAATAAAGGTATAATCTCAGTATAATTTTGGTAATCACTGAATAGGTTTTACTTCATTCAGTATGGGAGCATATTGTGCATACTAGGCAATCAGAGCTCTGGAAAACCCAAATGAAAATGAAAATTAAAATGATGAGATTAATATAGTCAGTGATAGTAAAGTGGAAGACAATTTTGACTTCTTTGCTAATTAACATCTGCAGCAATCTTTCTTCCAGAGAAGGCAATGACCTTTCCACTAATTTTTACATTAGCAGGTCATAGGCATCTCCTTTTAATATCTTAAACCTAGCCACTCCTCAATGCCATAGAGGAAGAATTAACCTCAAATCAACCAGCCCCAAGAACCTCAGTGACCCCCTCTAATTTGTCCCAGACAGAGCCTCCCTGCCCCAAGGATCTGCTTAACGTCTTCTTAGATAAGCAGTGATAGGTATAAATAAATCACAATACTGTAATTATGATCAATAATTAGTTTGATTTAAATAAAAATTATTTTATTTAGGGACTACAGACAATTGATATGATGGAAAAGTTAAGTTCTAAGGTATGAATGGTAGTCAAAATATCATAAAATGTAAACGTATTCTTTCTGTAGTTTAAGAGCAAAATAATATTTTATAGACTCTTTCTGTCACAAACTTTCTAGCCAGACTTTTCCTAATGAAGTCTAGCACAAGCTACGTCTCCTGACTGACTCTAAAACAGATTTTTTTTCTCCCAACTCTCAACCATAACTGCCTCTACTCTACAAAGAGATCACAAAAACCAGACTCCTCACCATTAAATTCCAATTAAATAAACCAATCAAAATTCAAACGTTCAACTGCCGATCATACTAACACTCCATCTGCTCATATTTACTGAACAGGTAAACAAAGATCTTCCATACACACCTAGTAATATTAATTCTTTATATACCACTGCAGTTTTAAACGGGCAGAATCACCACAATGTATAACAACAGGTATGGATGACCAAATAAGGCATTAAAATGTCTAAGAACCGATAACATCTGACATATTTGCCATACTGTTGTCACGGGTCCCTCTTTCAGACTAACAACTCTGCTCTGGGTGACTGAACAGACAGCAGCCTAAAAGATTTATAGTGCAGAGGCAGCGTAACACTTTCTCAGAGATATCCCTGCTCAGAGTAACTTTTGCAGGCAGTGTTTTGAGGTACACTGATTCTCTGATTAATCAGCCTCAGCTGACAATTAAAAATAGCAATGAAGGATTTATGAGACTGTTTCTTCTTAACCCAAACATCGCCTTCTTATGCTTACCCCTCCCGCTTAAGGCACTCTGAGAGTCCAGCGTTACCTTCTCAAAACAAACTCTTCTGGGCTGCTGGAATTCAGCCTTCCTGACAAAACCTTAAATTTATGGCTTGTGCTGGACTTCTAAAAATCTCCCCTTTCTCAGCTTAGAGGAGGACAAACCAGAAACTACTAATATCATCAAATTAGCAGCTTTTATTGGTTTACAAAAATGAGGTAGGTTATTATGCGGTTAAAACAGACATTTAAAAATACAAAATAGAAATCATAAAACAAACATGAATAACTAAGCTAACTAAATAAAGCAAAGACCTGGGGCCAAAGACTCCGCCATAGAAATTAGACCGGCATGATCTGATTTCTAAGAAAAAGGAAAGTCGGACAGCATTTCTCAAGGCAAGAGAAAACTGACCTGCCGATGATTAAAAAGCATCAGTTTATATAGGTTTTTCTTTCCTCACACCCACACTTCAAAAATGTAAAAACTCCCAGTTATGTCATCTTGGCGACATTATGACTGGGCACCTGGACTCTGCCAGCTGCATCTCCGCACCTGCGTGCGTATGTGAGATTCCTTATCTCTCATCCGGTGAGATAAATGTATCTGTCAGATTCTCAGACATAGGGTCTTCAGATCTTGGCGTCAATATGTGGGTATGTGAAAAGAATGCCTGGCTAACACCTGGACATCTGGTAATCAGCATTACATCATAGAATAAAAATCTAGCTGGACATTTCTATTTCACACAATTAAAATTAATGAGAATAAATATCTTCCTTTTTAATTTGCCCATCACAATTGTTGTGAATTATCATTAATGTCAGAGGTCACAATTTTAAAGATGTCAGTTTCAAAGATGTCACAAAGTCAGACATTCTAGTTTTAAACAGCAATTCTTTCCCCCTCAGAATAAAAAAAATCTTATGTATTGCTGCGGTACATTACCTCTGAAGAACTTTCACTGTTGACATCCACTGCATTTTCAGGGACTGCAGATGAATCAGAGACAGAGGTCTGAGAACCAGTTCTGCCAGGAGTCTTTAAAAAATGAAGGAGAGAAATGTAAGGCATCATCTCAATAGATAATAATCATACCTAAGTGACAGAGAAGTAAAGTGGCACATCCATCACCATTTACTGGGCCACATTATTTTATTTATTTATTTTTAAATGTATATTGCCGCCTTTCTTGCCTCGGCAACCCATGGCGGCGCACATCAATTTAAAAGTTAAAAGCTAACCTCATACAACCTAGTGCTAAAACTATAAAATATTAAGACATCCATAAAAAAACCCAACCCCTCATTAAAAACCCTGGGCAGGGCTAAATCATCCAGCAGGGCTGGGTTGTGGTGCCAGATGCACCCCACAACTGCTAGCAAAGCCAAGTTTTTAGTGCCTTCCTAAATTGGGGCAACTCCGCCTGGAGGCACAGTTCTGTTGGCAGGAGGTTCCAGAGGGCCGGGGCGGATACCAAGAAAGTTCTCCTCCTGGTCCCAGCGAGGCGTGCTTCCCTCGCTGATGAGACAATCAGAGAGCTCCTACGGTCCACCCTCGTAGGGCGGGTCAAAAGCCTTGGGGCGATGCGGTCTCTTAAGTATCCCGGTCCACTACCATGTAGGGCTTTAAAGGTATAAAAGAGCACCTTGAATTGCACCCTGAAGCATACTGTCAGCCAATGCAGGCTCCCGTAGTAGCGGTGAGGCATGGGCATAACATTAGTAGAGTGTGGGCATTGACTTATCTTTCCTTTTAACAAATTGCTTAGCAGTAGATACTTTATAAAAAAGAATCCTCCTTCTCCCCCCGAAAAAAACTGAATTATAATGACACTGCCAGAATTCTTGTAGCATCTTAAAAACTATACAGTGGAACCTCATAAAACGAATGCATCATACAATGAAAAAAATCGTACAATGAAGAGGATTTTGGAACAAATCCGTGCATCATACAACAAAAATCTCTATGGGGAAAATCGTACAACGAAAATTTTCTTTGTATGATTTTTCCTATAGAGATTTTATTGTACGATTTTCCCCATAAAGATTTTCGTTGTACGATTTTTTCCCCACAGGAATTTTTGTTATACAATGCATGCCAAAAAAAATCATATAACGAAGTGCTTTGTGGAACCAATTATTTTTGTTATATGAGGTTCTACTGTATCTGAATTAATTGAGTACAATCACAGAAGCTTACAGTAAAATTTTGTTTTCTTTTTAAAGGTGTCATAAGATTTTTTTGCTATCTTTACCACAATATAGAATCATAGCTACCATTCTCAGAAATAATCTACACGAATTACATTGGTTTCAGACTGACCTAAGTCTCTTTCAGATGGGAGACTTTCCCCACATTGTTCTGTCCTTGTTTGTTTTGGAAAATCATGAGATTTATACAGAAATACCAAGAATAATACCCAGATGATGCATTCCCTCCCATCTCAGTGTTGGAACCATGCAAACATGATCAGTTAAGGTCTCCTGGCAAAACAGGGTGGATGGAGGATGAAAAGTTTCAAAAGCCATCCCCATCAAAGAAATGCTAAAAAGCTATAAGGTCAAGAGCTACCCGAGTACAACTGTCACCTCATCCCCATCCACCTCTCACTGTTGCTTCTCTGTCAGTCTGCTCTATGAAGTTTAATTTCTTATTTTTCCTCTATTTCTCTTTCTATTAGACACTCAATCTTTCCCTCTCTTGAGTTCACACCTGGGCATACATAGAATATAATAAAGAGATGGTGTCAGGAGACCAAGAGAGACACTAACACATACATGGACTCACAGTTTTCCAAATAGACTGGGGGAGTAAAGGTAAAGGTCGCCCTTGCTCGAAAGCCAGTTGTATCCATCTCTAGGGTTCAGTGCTCATCTCTGTTTACAGCCAAAGAGCCAGTGATGTCTGTGTCTGCAAACGTTTCCATGGACAAATAGCAGGCATGCCTCGACACCAGAGTGCACAGAACCTTCCCACCGATGTGGTCCCTATTTATTTACAGTGGTACCCCATATAACAAATGCTTCGTATAACAGAAAAATCTGTACAACGAAGCGTTCGTGCGCTATTTGTGATGTACCGTATAACGGGGGAAATGTTCATTATACGGATCGCTATTGGCGATACCCCGTACAATGGAAAAAAATTGTTGTACGGGGAATAGCGATCCATATAGCGAACTTTTTCTTTCATTATACAGTACATCGCCTATAGTGATCTGTATAATTTTTAAAAAAGTATCACAGAGAGCTCCATGGAACGGAGTTTTCATTATACGGGATTTTACTGTACAGTAATTGCAATTTCTTGCTAGGTAGGCAGGAGCTAGGACAGAGACGGGAGCTCACTCCGTCGTGCAGTACCGTGGTGCTAATACCAGCCTTCTGTATGCAGACGAGCAGCAAAGCAGTATCATCCAAATAAAGAAAGGAAGAAACCTATTTACTGACCAAAAGGGAAGCGCTAAACTAGAATAAGATAAGGAGGAACAAAAGAAGCATGGAAACTCACATGAGAAAAAAGCTGCTCATCCCCAATAAAAACAAACATTGATGAAAGAAGGGGGGCCATGCAAAATCAATGCTTAATGGAGTACTTAAAGGGATATAAATGTCTTATCTGGAAGAGCTCGTTGGCCAACCTTTTCCCTTTGGGGACCTACCCTGTCATCTAACAGACACTTTCACCTTATTCTATCTCCTACCAATCTGCAGATCTGGGGATTAGAATTGTTCTATAATACTGCCTTCATAAGGAAATTCCATTTTAATGTTTCATATCATTTTCAGATCATTAAAATATTCACACACCCAACATTATTTGTAATTCCTCCTTTTGGAGCAGTGAAAATTTTAAATTCAGTTTCAGGAGATTATATTACTGCTGAGATTACATTATATACACATGGACACAGGCTCCGCAAGCTTTTCGTGAATGTAGTAGCAAGGGCAGCAGCTGCCAGTGCTACTTGCCAAAGCAAGTAGTAACATCTCTTTTTATCCTGTGTTCTCTTAAAACACGCTCAAAAAAAGCAAAACTGGTGTCTACAGCCTTCTGTATTGCACATAATACTTCTCTATGTGAATGTCACTCTTAAGGAGTGGTTGGGGCTTCTCCTTTGTAGGAAACAGCATTGTGTGCATTATCCTTCAATAATCAGATCTTAAGGGGGAAAGCCATATAAAATAGGACTTTAAACAGCAAGAAGGACAAAAACATAACCTTCAGATTGCAAAACACAGGTTTCCATTATTTTAACAGACTGTAATAAAAAAATCTGTAGCCAAGTAATTTTTGGATGTCCTTAAATGGATGACTCCTGGGGACATCCCAGATGTACACGGGAAAGACATATGAATACTGTCCAGACTTCATGTATATTCCACAGAAACACCAGTGTGATACTAGTAGAGAAGAATGACAACCTTAAACATGATTTTTAAAAACAAAATCCAACACCGGCCCTCTTGAACATGTCCCTATAGAGTGTACTCATTCAATTACACTTCTAAAAACTGAACAGCTGAACTTTTTTTAAGGTTCTGCTAGACATTTGGATCTCCCACCTGTTCTCTTATAGATTCAAGTTACCATATCATAAATATTTTTGATAGCAATTCTACATCTTAATAACATAGTTGCTTCATAATTGAGGGAAAAACTGACAAACAGTAATATAAATTTATCACAGCTGTACTTATTTGTATAGGGAGAGATGGACAGAGTTGTGCTTCTGGGTATATGGGAATGTCTATTAATTTTGTATTGGCAAAAGGAAAGGGTCAACATTCAATACTGGAATCTATGCAACGTTGGAAGGAGGCTCCACAAAGATAAAAGATAGAAATAGTTATTCTTAGAATCACAAGGGGCTAGAGTACACTTGTTTTCTTTATTTTGTTATAGACATTTTTATGTTTAGTGTGTGTTTTGCTTTCTTTTTACTTGTACAGTAAAACCCCGCATAACAAATGATTCGTATAACAAAAAATTCATATAACGAAGCAGTCGTTAGGCAATTGCAATACCCCACATAACAAAAAAATTGTTATATGGTGTTTTGCGGGGGTATACCCCGGTTAACGTAAACCTCATATAACAAACATTTTTTTCGTTATGCAGGGTATCAGCCATTTGATCCGCATAACTAAAAAACCTGCATAACAAAGAGCTCCGTAGAATGGAGCTTTTTCGTTATGAGGGGTATACTGTACCTATTAAGTTTGAAGTGCCCAATCAAAACTCTGGTGATCGACTATATTGTTTTGCAAACATCAATTAATTCACTGCCAGCAAAGTATGTGAAAAGATTTAAGGTATCTTTTACAATCCCAAAAGAAAGTATCAAATATCCAGAAAATATTTTTCAGTTTCATGTCTTCATGAATCTGACATTCCAAGAAAAATATTCAAAACATAGACGGCTTTCTTTCAATCTACTCAATGATTCAAATCAATCTTAAACAGAAATTTCCTTTAGTTAGTGGGGCACATATCGAGAAACAGAACATTCTATATTATGGTACAGTAGCCTTGTTTCTGCCATGTTGACTTTGCTATTTCAGAAACAAAATAAAGAATGCCTAAAGATGAGGATTCCTTGCCCATTCTTCTGTGTAACAAAACACAAAATAACACTTCTTAATCTTAAACGTAATTCAATCAGTATACAGTATGTAAACATTGCAAATAGTCCCTGGAGGTCCACGTGAACTCAGTGGCTCAGAATATCTAAACCCAGCTGCAATCACTCCTAGACAAGGATGAACTGGCCATTGATGTTCATACATGGATAACTTCCCATTTAGACAACTGCAATATACTGTATTATGTATGGAGCAGCCCTTAAAGATGTCACAGATATCAGAGCAAGTTCAATATGTGCTGGCTAGACTGCTGGCAGGAAGAACATTCGGAAGTCACATAAAACTGATTCTGAAAAACCTACACAAGGGGTTCCCAAACCTTTTGTGCCGTGTGCTGGTCACGTGGTTGAGTGTGCTTGTCACGTGGTTCCTCCCACCATAAAATGTGTCCATGGCTGTCATAAATGTGTTTACAACAGCCACAGGTTCATTTATGGCAGTGTTTGTGCATGCGTGGGCGCATTTTACTTCCGCTTCCGGTAGCATTTGAGCATGTGTGGATGTGTTTTACTTCCACTTCCGGTGGCAGCGAGGGTGGCATAGGCTAGCCCGTGGGCTGTAGTTTGGCCACCCCTGACCTACACTGTCCTGAGTTTAAGGGTAGACAACTTTCAAGGTCCTAAAGGGCTTGGGATCTAGATACTGAAGGAACACTTCTCCTTGCATATAATTGACTAGCATATTTGTGTCCATCCAGCCGGGCAGTTTTTATTTGTGTTTTTTGGTTAGAGGTGGTTTGGGTGGGGGTGTTTTGCATTTGTGGTTTGTGACTTTATTTAATTTATATTTGTCATTTTGATTTTTTGATTATTTTTTTACTGTTTTTACTCTTCCGGCCTCTAGGTGGGGCTGTTATTAAGATTATTGCGACTTTCCTTTCTCTTTGTTCAGTTTAGATCCGGACCCCGTGGAGGGAGGATGTGTTTGGTAAGTGCTCATTATTGTTTTGTTTGTTTGTTTTCTGTGGTGTTGGGCTGGGGGGTTTAAGTAGAGAGTTTCTACTTACCCCCCCCCAAGTGTTTTGGCTTGTTTGTTTGTATTGTGGTTTTTAGATGTGTTTTAGTGTTTTAATTATTTCTGGTTGTTATTTATTTATTTTTATTTTTTCCGTATTTATTTATTTAATTTGTGATATTATTGTTTGTTGAGTTAGGTATTTTCGTGTTGTAGATAGGTGTTTTTAGTGTGCTTTTATGGTTTTTCTTTAGCCTTTGGCATTTTGGGTGTTTTTTGTTGATTTTGTTGTTTATTGTTTTGTTGTTTAATGGGTTTATTTTATTTATTTTATTTATTTATTTATTTGTGTTTTATTAATTTTGGTGCTTTGCATTTTGGTTAACTGTTTGGTTTTGTTGTTATATTTTGTTGTGTGAAGAATGGCCTGTCTGTCGTTTTTTCTTTTTCCCCATTGCTGCTTCGAAATTAGGTTTTGATGCAGCGATGGGGAAAAGGAAGTGCCGGCAGTCAGCTCGTTCTTCAACCGGTAATGTTTGTTAGGTAGGTCGGGTGAAAAGGAGGCAGAGAAGAGCTATCTGCTTCACGATGGTTCTCTTCTCTGGGCCTCCTTTTTTCCCCTGGCTTACCTAACAGGAGATCGGCAGGAAGCGATCCGTAAGAGGTGGTGCTCTTCCTTGCGGATTGCTGGCTGCTGCTTTTCTATTACCTCCACTGCTGTTTCGTGCTAGTTCTCGAAATAGCAGTGTGGGTAGTAGAAAGGCAGAATCCAGTCATTCGCCAGGGAGAGTGCTTCCCCTGATGAATTGCTGCCTGCTGCTTTTTCCCCCTACCCCAGCACAACTTACTTTGAGGCCAGCGGTGGTCTCACCGTGTCTTCGGCGGGGTAGCGGGGAGGAGAGGGAGTCCCTCTTCTCCCCGTTGTTCCGGGAAAGAAGGGCAGTGGTTGTCTCGCCATGGTTTTTTGAGGGTTTCTGTTTGCGAGGCCGTGAGGCGCTGCGTCTGCCTGCGGCAGCCTTGCACCTGTTGTGTGAGGTGTTTTTTATTTTATTTTTCGCATACCGGCTTTTTCAGCATTCTGCGCGCTCACACCCTTCAGCATGAAGTGGTCACGGCGCGGAGGATGCTGGGACTTGAAGTTTAGTTTATTTTG
This sequence comes from Bradypodion ventrale, assembly GCA_035047345.1. NCBI lineage: Eukaryota > Metazoa > Chordata > Lepidosauria > Squamata > Chamaeleonidae > Bradypodion > Bradypodion ventrale. The sequence continues at coordinate 207,311,324 of JAWDJE010000005.1, forward strand.
TTTGGGTTCGTGCGGTGGTTTTTTCCTGCGGCTCGGTTTCTATTGGGCGCGCCAGCTTTCTCAATGTTCTCTTTGCTTTCGCCTGTCAGCCTGATTGGCTGAGAGGCGGCACGGTGCGGAGGATGTTGGAAATTGTAGTTGAATTGTTTTGTTTGCGTTCATGGGGCAACTGCCCCACTGGCGACTGCCAGACCCTTGCGGCGATGTGCGAGCCGGGTAAAGGTGAGTGCAGGCGGCTTGGTACAGGATGGTAGGGATGGGTGCGGGAGCCTTTGTTACATTCCAACGGTTAACGTCCTTCCTCATAGGTAAAGATAATCATTAATATCTACTCAGGAAACCCTTGCCCAAGTCTCATCACTGACACCACATTACAGTATGTGGTGATGCAGGAGAGGCCTTTTTCACCTGTACTAGCCAGTTATGGAACACCTTTCTCTTGGAAGCTAAACTACCACCAATGCCATCCTTTTTTTCTCCACAGCAAGTGATCATTTGAGAGGGTGTGGCCTGGTCTTCAATCCTTCAGTCTATTTTGCTACAGTTTTGTGTTAAATGGTTTTAAAGTGTTACCCACAGTCACTCTCAAAAAAGACAAGAGCCCTGGCCAAAATGCAGATCCTCAGAGTTCCACCAGAAAAAGGGACTGATAAATGAGTTCTGAGTACTTTATTCTTAGAAAACTCTGGGAAGGGCAATTCTAAATCAGAATCAAATTCATGGCACCTCATTTTATTTTTGATTTAGTTGTATTCATTTCTTTTATGATTCACTAATTAAGATCCACCCTGAGTTTGCCAACAGAGGGTAAGTCAGAAACGATTTTATTAATAAATAAACACACAAACATGCAGTGGCCTTATACAAATCACAATCACTAATGAATCAAGTTCAGTACTGTATTGTCTACTGGCCACAGTTCTCTGGCACCGCAAGTAATTCTTTCTATCCAAAAATGATTAGCTGATAAATAGGGGATCTTGCTAATGCAAATAATCAACTAAAGTTTATCTATAATTATACCAGAGAACAACTCAAAGGAAATAATGAAAAGGACAAGTAAAAATATTATAGCAAATATAAGCAACATGTGATGTTTGTTTTCATGGGCTGGGTTTGTTTTTATGGGCTAGGTTTGTTTTTATAGGCTCGTTGCGACATTTTGTACACAAGTAATTACTGGCAATTCTTGGTTTGAGAGCAAAAGAGCAAGAAACTGAAATAAAGTACTGACCAAGATTAGTGTGAATATGTACCCAAGACCCCTTACCACATCAGTTTTAACCAATATTTTGTGACTTAAGCCTGACATGTCTAAGTAACCTAGTAGTGGGCATCAAAAAAATTTGCTACCACACCGTGGGTGGAGCCTACATTGTGGGCAGAGCCTACATTATGGGCCGAGCCAACGTTGTGGGCACACCCAAAAGTGAAAGTGTATGTGTGTATGTCAGCCGTAAAACGTGCCCCTTCGTTGGAAAGGTAAACGCATCTGTGGCTGTCATAAACATGGAAGTGGGAGCATTTGCAACAGCTATAAATGTGCCCGCTTCTGCTTCTGGGGGTGTGGTCCGGCCCGCTCAGCTGTCCTGGGGGAGTGGTCAGGCCTGCGGCAAAACAAGTTTGGCCACCCCTGTGCTAGGCAATAGAATGAAAATTTCATCTACTTTCTGCACTAATAGCTCCTATGTATGACCAAAATAATCAGCAATATTCTGCTTTCCATTTCCATCCGTTGTGCTTCTCATCCCCTATATCTCCCCTTCCACACATCATGTGACAGTAGCAAAATGGGCAGATGTCCAGGTCAAACTTTAAACTGCCAAAATGAAGTCACCTTCTTGGCTTTGTCCTTGGCAAAAATCAAATCCTAGTCAGTACATGTTTCTGGCAGTAATCGGCAGACCAGTAAATGAGCTGGATTCTATATCTCTCCATATTCACACAGCATGTTGTTGTATGACAGCAGCCCCCATTTGAGCATGTTGGCCTTACATTTAAGGACTCCAACCCTCAGCCTATTCAGGATCCTTCAAGTGCCATAGGGGAAGTTGAGTTCCTCAGTCATATCCCCCCATATCTGTGGGGTACACAAAAAGACCCTCCTTGAAGACTGTGGGTACATCTTACATTTTTTAACAACAATCAGGCATCACCTGGGCAACAATAACCTTGTCTTGCTGGTTAATCTTTCTCACACTAGGTCAATCCAAAGGAACTAAGGAATGAATGGGTAGGCGCAAACTAAGCATCTGTTAGTATTCAGAGGCATCGTGCCACATTTTTGCCACCAAAAAGTAACAGATGTGTATACACTGTCAAAATGCATCCATGCATGCAACAGCTTCCCACAACTTCCCACTGAGATTTTATCTCCTATTCTGTTTAATAACGCAAACCTTGGAAGAGTCTATGAGTAACGCCTTCCCCGCCCTGAACAGAGGCACATCCATGTCAGAGGGAGGGATGAGAAAAGAGCCCTGATTAACCCTGCCAAACCCTGAGGCCTACAACCCCAGAATACAGTAGCAACTGGAAATGAATATAAATACGAAGATATGCCCAAATCCTCTCCAAGCTGCATGTGGCCCACCTGTATTTGTGGGACAAAGAGTCCACAGGCTTTACAGCCAATTCCTCCCTTCCAAGTCAGATCTTCCCGTTTTTTTTTTTTCCTCACCCATGTCTCTAGGCACACCTGCTGATCAGGGCTTCTGGGAACATCTGGAGAACCAAGTTTGAGGACCTATGTTCTAAATCTAGTCTAACCAGAGTAATTTTGTGGTAGCCATGTTAGTCTGTGCAAGCATATCAGAGAGTAAATAAAACAAAAAAGACAAAAAACGTTGCGGCACCTTAAAGGCTCACTACTGTATTTTAATGTTAGCTTTGATCCACTTCGTCAGACAATAAGAGTGAGACTTCATGCCATTAATTTATACACATCAGGTACAAAGGTACACAATGGTTGGTTAGTATGACAGATTTGTTTACAAATCAGTAAACAACCGGTAATAACAGAATCTATTAACCATTTACAGCTCAACAGAACCAAATTTCAGAGTAATAGACCTGAACCCCAACCAGGGATCTTGTTATGATCGGTTTACACTGATTTGTAAACATATCTGTTATACTAACCAACCATTGTGTACTTCTGTACCTGACATGTATAAATTACTTGTAATGCCATTAAGTCTCACTCTTATATCTGATCAAGGTTGCCCTTGATCGAAAGCCAGCCATATCTGACTCTAGAGTTCAGTGCTCATCTCTGTTTATAGCCAAAGAGCCAGTGCTGTCTGCTTCTGCAGACGTTTCCGTGGACATGTGGCAGGCATGCCTCAACAACCTGAGTGCACGGAACGCTGTTTACCTTCCCACCGAAATGGTCCCTATTTATCGACTTGCAATGTCTTGCTTTTGAACTGCTAGGTTGGCAGGACGATCTGATCAAAGCTAACCTTAAAATACAGGTGGCCGTTGGAAAATTAGAATACCGTGCAAATGTTCATTCAGTCCAGTAATGCAACTTAAAAGGTGAAACAAATATATGATATACTCAAATTACATGCAAAGCGAGATAGTTCAAGCCTTACTTTGTTATAATATTGATGCTTATGGCTTACAGTTTATGGGGGGGAAAACCAATCTCATGTACCTCATAATCATCACGTAATCTCATGTACGCTGTACACCATGATCATCACAATTATAACGAATTAAGCTTTGCATGTTGTGAGTCTATCTCATATGTTTGTTTCACCTTTTCAGTGAAATGAATGAACATTTGCACGATATTCTAATTTTCCGAGTTTCACCTGTATAGCAGTGAGTCTTTCAGGTGCCACAACATATGTTTGTCGTTTTGTTTTTGTTTACTCTCTGATATGTCTTGAGAGAAAGCTACCCTTTCCCCAGCCCCAAACGGGTCTTCTCCTCAAACCCACGCCCCCCACCCACCCCCCCACCTCCCGGAGCATTACAGGACAAGGCGGGCGCCCCCTCCCTTAATCCTGACAACACTCCGACCACCACCGCTCGCCCAGGTCTTTCTCATCCCGGTTCTTCGTCCACTTTCCTCCTTTGCTGCACGGAACGGGAGGGGAAAGGGAAGGGCCTAAAACCGCGCCAGCCGCCAAGGCCTGCCTGGAGGAGGAGAAGGGAAAGGGAGGCGAAAGCGGCCGCTGGATCACAACCGAGAGGAACCGAGGAGGAGGTCACAACAGAGGCCGGGGAAGGAGGCAGGAGGGTGGGGGAAGGAAGACGGTCTCCCTTCTGCCCGGGACCCCCAGTGGGGCTGCTGGCTGGGCCGCTCCTCCTGCCTCCGGGAAGGGCAAGCCCAGCACCTCCCGCTCCCGGGGCCACCGCGAGAGAGAAGAAGAGAAGCGCCCTTACCCTCTGCAAAATCCTCCTGAACATGGTGGCAGAGGTGACCGTGTGCCCGCCGTTTCCAGCCTGGAGATCACTGCCAGCTCCCGGCGGGAACCATTGCTAGCTACCCAGCAGGGCCAGCGCAGCCTCTCCTCGCTTGCTGGCTGGCTGGCTGGCTCCCTCCCTCCCTCCTTCGCCGGCCCACCTCGCTCCGTCGCGGCCTGACAGCCAAGGCGGCGCTTTCCCCCGGTTCAGGGGGCGGAGGGAGCGCTGGAGCCGGAGGAGGAAGAGCAAGGCGGAGCCGCGGAGCCAGAAAAGCCACCCAGTGGGCCTGGCCTGGCCGCGGGAGAGGCAGGAAGGGACCCTCCTGTGCCCCGCCGTTGAGCTCTGATGGGCGGCGGGAGGGAAGACCGAGGTGGGGGCCGGTGTGGGGACGAGGACATCTCTCGTTCTGTGACTAAAACGGGGGTTTATTTACTGGCTGCTAGACAGTGGCTGCTCCGGTGTCTAGTCATGCCTGCCACATGACCATGGAAACGTCTGCAGGAAGCAGACAACGCTGGCTCTTCGGCTTTGAAACAGAGATGAGCACTGAACCCTGGTGTCGGGTGCGACTGGCTTTTGGGCAAGGGAAACCTTTACTAGCCAGCCCTCAGGGACTGTGGTGGCTCAAGTAGTTAAGCCGCTGGACTTGAAGGCTGGAATGTCAGCAGTTCAATACCCGAGTACTGCTTGGCGGAGTGAGCTCCCGTCTCTCCTGATATCCTAGCAGTTCGAAACATACCTGTCAAGCGCGGCTCCGGACAATGGTTCTGCACAGGTCCGTTTTATGCATGCGTAAAAGTCATTTACGCATGCGTACAATGGACCTGCGCAAAACCGTTCTGCGCTGGTCGGTTCTACGCATGCGTAGAAAGGATCTGCACAGAAGGGGTGCACAGTAACTCCTCCCACCCCCCCCCCCCCGCTGCCAAGATCCGGGATAGCGGCAGCTCCAGGCGGGAAAGGACGAAAATCAGCGCCGAAATACGGGAAATCCCAGCCAATCCGGGATATTTGACAGGTATGGTTCGAAAGCAAGAAATTGCAAGTAGATAAGTCCAGTGCTTCTCAACCTTTGGTTTTTGGACTCCAATTCCCAGAAGCCTAAGCCAGTACTTAGGCTGATGATCAGTGTTTTGGGGAATTGGCTTAGGCTTCTGGGAATTGAAGTCCAAAAACCAAAGGTTGAGAAGCACTGAGATAAACCTTTGCCTAGACAGTCTTCATGGCTAATTGGCATGATGATCGCCAATATTCAGAATTGGATACTGTGGGATGCCCACATTAATTAGATATTAAATCTCTCTCAAGGGGTGCGCTCGATGTCCACAGACTCGGAAGCCAGTCCCCAAGTTACTTGGGGCCATGCTCGGCAGGAGAGGAAATTGGGGAACAAACGGATAGGCTAGGAATAAACAAAAGCTCAGTCTATGGGCAAATAGAGTTAGGCAGGCTGACAGGAGCAAACAAGGGCCAAGATTAGATGCCCGAGGTCAATCCACATAGGCCCCGAGATTAGGGCAGGAACAATGGGTCTCGCCAGCCCAAGGCAATTAAGTGCGGGTTTTCCATTAACCTTGGGGTAGCCTCAGAGTAGCCTTCCAGACACGGGTTTCATGAGAATGCCGTGCACGCTAGCCTTCTGTACAGGAGATGGTGTGATTGTCTTAGACACGCGTCTTGCCCCTAGGCAGGGAATAAATACCTTCTCCCGACTCCGGTTGGGGGTGGACTTCGCCACACAGCCGCCTCCCGTGTCTCATTGCAACATCATACAGCACAAGAAGAAGAAGAAGGATACAGCACAAGAAGAAGAAGGCTTCAGACACAGCACTCCGGTTTCATGTTGTGTCACAGGCAATAGGAAGGAGTAGATCCGTGATGGTGAACTTTGGCACTCCAGATGTTATTGGACTTCAATTCCCAGAAGCCCAAGCCCCCATGAATCCACACGAATAGGTTTGCTGTGATTCATCCGGCCTGCACCGCGCCGCCCTCGTCACTCCTGGAAGCGGAAGTAAAACACACCCATACAGAGGAAGGGTTAACCCGAAAGAGCCTTAACTGTATGGGCGCGTTTTACTTCCGCTTTCAGGAGTGATGAGGGCGGCTTTAGTGTATGAGAACCAAGATAGTACGAACAGCCGAAGGGTTGGCTTAACACATCTTTATTGCATGATGGTCCGGGGGAATATGTGGTAATGGTGGATGAACAGCTCAATATATACTGTGACTATACATTTGAATGTGGCTCCTCGATAGCCCATTGGCTACTGTCTGCGTGACGTCATTCTCCGTCACGCCCTTCTTGTCCAGGTGAGGTGGTGGCGGGAATCTTCCCGCGCTGTAGTTGTTTGGAGAATTGGAACCATGTGAGCTGGACGCTCGCTACTGCCACCTAGTGGTCATTAGCTCGCGTCCTGATACAGAGGGTTACAGTGTTACAGCTGGTGGTTATTATATCCACTCATTCGAGTGTTACATTGCTTAAAGGTATACTGTTCTAGACACAGCATCCCTCCCCCCTAGGATGAGACGAAGTCTCTCATCCAATATGGTTTATTGCAAACGCGTTTTGGGCGCAAGGCTGGCTGGCTTGTCCCGGGGGCGCTATCGCTTCTTTGTTCCCTGGTCTCTTGTCCTGCAATGGGAGAGGGAGACTCGTTAACGACTTGCCGCGGTTCCGCGGCTTTCGGGGTAGGGAAGAACTCCATTGTGGGAAAACCGGGGGCACTGGGGGCTAACGCAAAACCCCGCTTCTCGCTTGGATGGGTGGGGGACCACTCCGAAAAAACTCCCCGGTTTTGTAACTCAAACTCAAAATCATCTACTGGGGAATCTGTGGGGGTATCCCTCAGGATATCTGTGGGGACAAACTTATTCCCTTCCCCCCCTTGGTGGGGACCCTTCCCCCTTTGGTGGCGACCACTGGCCCCCCTCTCCTCCCCCTTGGGCGGGTGGGGGAGAACCCTAACGTTGAATCCTGTTCTGCGCTGTCCGCGCTCTGGTTTCCGGAGACCCGGCGCCGGAGTTGGTCTGCGTGCCGCCTCCAGAGTAGACCTGTGCTGGTCTCTACGCAATACGACACGGGACCCGTCTGCCCAATGACTACGCCCAGAACCCAGGCTGGCGCTGCGCTAGCGTAGTTTCTGCAATGAACCGGGGCGCCTATTTCGAAACTCTTCGTGCCCGCTACCCCGATGTTCCTCCCCGTGTCTTCCACCCTCGTAGGGTCTAGCCTGGTCAGTATCGTAGTCAGCTTTCTGCGCATTAGGAGCTCTGCGGGCGAGTACCCTGACGCTAGGGGGGTGACCCTGTATCCCAGCAAAAACTGACACAACTGCAGGTTTAAATCCCCGGGGCCCATGCGCCTCAGCGCGTCTTTGGTGGTACGCACGAGGCGTTCTACCTGACCATTCGTCGCTGGGTGGAAAGGTGCGGAGGTGATGTGTCGGATGGCGTTGATCTCGGTGAATGCCCTGAACTCAGCGGACGTGAAACAACTAGCGTTATCGCTAATAAGGGTGTCGGGTATACCGAACGTGCTGAACACCCTGCGCAAATGTTTAACTGTTGTGGCTGAGGAGGTGTTCGCAACTGGGATTACCTCCAACCACTTGGAGTAAGCATCCACTATGAGGAGAAAAAATGATCCTCTGAAGGGGCCCGCAAAGTCAATGTGCACGCGGGACCATGGCCCCCTTGCCGTGTCCCATTCCCTGTGCGGAAGACGAGCTTCTTCGGGCCGGGAGCTTTGGCAACTCGCGCAAGTGCCCACCATGTGCTCGATATCGGCGTCCAACTGGGGCCACCAGAAGTAGCTCCTGGCCAGTGCCTTGGAGCGGACAATTCCAGGGTGGCTGACGTGCAGCAGCTTAAGCACCCTAGCTCTCAGGGATTCAGGGACGATTACCCGCTGGCCCCACAGGAGGCACCCCCTCTCTAAGGACAATTCTAGCTTTTTCCGAAAAAATGGGGCGAACTCCGCCGCCGGGGAGGACGTTGGCCACCCTTTCTGCACCCAAGAGCTGACCAGGGCCAACATCTTGTCCTTGCCTGTCGCCTTGGCGATCTCTGCGGGCACTATGGGGGGTGAATCTAGGACCTCTATCATGAGCACTTGGTGGTCTTGTTCTACCTCACACACGTGGTTGCTTGTGTGGGGGAGGGGTGACCTCGACAGGGCGTCCGCGTGGCTTATGTCCTTTCCAGGGCGATACACCAGTGCATTCTGGTACGCGTTTTAAAAAATGGCCCACCTGAGCATCCTAGGGGACAGAATCTGTGGCGTGGGCTTGTCTGCAGTAAAAATGCCTAGCAGGGGCTTGTGGTCAGTCACTATGGTAAAGGGGCGGCCGTAGAGGAAATTGTGGAACTTTTTTGTCCCAGCAATTATCGCTAACGCTTCCCTGTCTGTCTGTGCGTAGTTTCGCTCCGCCTGAGACAGGGACCTGGAGTAGAATGCCACCGGGGCCTCCCGCCCGTTTTCCAACACGTGGCACAGAACCGCCCCCACCCCCACTGGGGACGCATCACATATCAGGACCACTGGTTTCTTGGGGTCAAAGTGGGTTAATATAGCGTCTGAGGCTAGGAGTTGTTTCAGCTCATTGAATGCCCTCTCCTGTCTCTCGCCCCATTTCCACGCCTCGTCCTTTTTTAGCAACTTATGAAGCGGCTCTGCTACCGATGCCTTCCGAGGCAGGAAGGAATGGTAGAACTTTAAGAGCCCCAGGAACGACTGCAATTCGGGCTTGGAGGTGGGGCGAGGGGCATTTTGAATGGCGGTCACCTTTGATTTGGAGGGTTTGATTCCTGTAGGGGTTACCCGGAAGCCCAAGAACTCAACCTCTTTTGCGAAGAAGACGCATTTGTCTTTCCGCAGCCTCAACCCCGCCTTTTCGAAAATCGTCAGTACTTTGTCTAGCCTCTCAGCCAATTCTGACTCACTTCCCCCCGTTATCAACACGTCATCAAAGTATGGTAAGACCCCCTCCAGACCCTTTAAGAGGCGTTCCACGAGCGACTGGAAGATGCCTGGCGCCGAGTTCACGCCAAACTGTAGGCACGTCACCTGGAACGCCCCCTTATGAGTGACTATCGTCTGCGCAGCAGCCGCAGCTGGGGTTACCGAGAGCTGCTGATATGCCTGCGCCAGGTCAAGCTTTGCAAAACACCTCCCCCCATGTAACCTGGCCAACAGGTGGCTGACCACCGGTAGCGGATACGCATTTGGGCGTATCGCCTTATTAATGGTGCATTTGTAATCTGCGCATATTCGAACCTCCCCGTTGGCCTTCAGCGCTGTTACAATCGGAGTTTCCCACTCCGCGGAATCAACAGGAACAAGAATCCCCTGGCCCACCAATTTGTCCAGTTCCGCCTCTATCTTGTCCTTGAGTGCAAAAGGCACTCTGCGCGGTTTGAGTCTTATTGGGCGGACCTCCGGGTCCAGGTCGAACGTGACTGGGGGTCCCTTGAATTTTCCGAGTCCCTTCTTGAACACTTCGGGGTGCGCGTCACACACCTCTTGTATTGTGTCAGTCCCAACAGCATGCACCCCCCCAATGAACAAACCCAGGGGCTTAAACCATTGAGTCCCGAGAAGGCTACAGCTTCCCCCCTTGAGAACAACCAGGGGAAGTTCCGCGGCATGCTGCTTGTATTGGACCTTGAATTTTCCAACCCCCAACACCGGAATGCTATTCCCCTGCACGTCCCGCAGCATAGACCTCAGTGCTTTGAGCTTGGGCCGCATGTTGGGGGAAATTCCCAAAAACTCCCTCTGGGAAATGATTGAATATGAAGAATCCGAGTCTATCTCCATCCTAACGGGGGGCCCTTGCACCAGTACCTCAACAAAGTAACGGGGGTGTCCTAAGGACACGCTGTGAACTGGGGCGTCGTTGTCGCTGTCGTCGGAGATGTGGCCCACGCCGTCCTGCTTCCTCGAGGGCCGGACGCCTTCCTGGATTCTCGGTGAGCGGTCTGTCGAGCCTCTCTGGTCTCTGCGCCGCCGTCTGCAAACCTTGGCTATGTGCCAAGCGTTGTCTTGATTCCGTGGGGATCCATCATCCCACCTTCGTCGCCAGTTTAGTGTATGAGAACCAAGACAGTATGAACAGCCGAAGGGTTGGCTTAACACATCTTTATTGCATGATGGTCCGGGGGAACATGTGGTAATGGTGGATGAACAGCTCAATATATACTGTGACTATACATTTGAATGTGGCTCCTCGATAGCCCATTGGCTACTGTCTGTGTGACGTCATTCCCCGTCACGCCCTTCTTGTCCAGGTGAGGTGGTGGCGGGAATCTTCCCGCGCTGTAGTTGTTTGGAGAATTGGAACCATGTGAGCTGGACGCTCGCTACTGCCACCTAGTGGTCATTAGCTCGCGTCCTGATACAGAGGGTTACAGTGTTACAGCTGGTGGTTATTATATCCACTCATTCGAGTGTTACATTGCTTAAAGGTATACTGTTCTAGACACAACATCGGCGCAGTATGGGCCAGATGAATCGCAGCAAACCCATTCGTGTGGTTTCACGGGGGCTTGGGCTTCTGGGAATTAAAGTCCAGGAACATCTGGAGTGCCAAGGTTCACCATCACGGGAGTAGATGATGGCGCTTATCCATCCATCCCTCACAGGGCCTTCTCTCTGGCTTTGGCACAGCAGCTGTTCTTTTTCTGCTGAATCCTAATATTGGCGATCCTCATGGTGATCAGCCATGAAGACTGTCCTGAAAATATTCATTTTTGGCAGTTTCACATCTGGCCTAGACACAACAGCAGTGGCTTTTCATCTGCCTTGTGCATCACAGCATCACAGCATGACACCTGTACCACTGATCCAGTTCCATGAGTCACTTTCTGCTCCTGCGTCCTTTTCGCACGCAAAATCCTTGTCAGCCCCAGGCCAGTATTGATGAAGCTGCTGCTCTCCATCAACATAAGAACATAAGAACAGCCTTGCTGGAACAGGCCACAGCCCATCCAGTCCAGCATTCTGTCTCACACAGTGGCTCACCATTTCCTTCAGGGTATTCCCAAGCAGATGCCTTCTTAGGTTTCCCTGGAAATGATATTGAGAGATATCCTGCCTAACTCTCCAACCCGGAGGTTGTCCTTAAGTATCCATAATTATAGCCATTGATACTCTTGTCCTCCATGAACTTGTCTAATCCTTTCTTAAAGCTGTCAAGACTGACAGCTGTCACCACTTCTTCTGGCAGGGAGTTCCATAGACCAGTAATCCTCTGGGTGAAAAAGTACTTTCTCTTATTTGTTTGAGAACTAGTACCCAAAAGTTTCATGGAGTGTCCCCTAGTTCTAGTGTTATGCGATAGGGAAAACAGTTTTTCCTTATCTACTTTGTCCACACCGTGCATGATTTTATAAACTTCAATCAGGTCACCTCTTAGACGTCGTCGTTCAAGAGTGAAGAGGCCCAACCGTTGCAGCCTCAGATGGTAAGGAAGGTGTTCCAGTCCCCTAATCATTCTGGTTGCCCTCCTCTGCACTTTTTCCAGCTCCATAATATCCTTCTGGAGGTATGGCGACCAGAACTGTACACAGTATTCCAGGTGGGGCCTCACCATAGATTTATAAAGAAGCAAAATGACACTTGCTGACTTATTTTCTATACCCTTCCTAATGATCCCTAGCATTGAGTTTGCTTTTTTCACTGCTGAGGCACACTGGATTGACACCTTCATTGAGCTGTCCACCAGGACACCAAGGTCCCTTTCCTGGTTTGTCGCAGAGAGTTCAGACCCCATCAGTTTATAAATGTAATTGGGATTCTTTGCCCCAACATGCATCACTCTGCACTTACTAATGTTGAAACTCATTTGCCACTGTTTTGCCCACTCCCCCAGTGTCGAGAGATCCCCCTGGAGCTCCTCACAATCTCTCACAGTTTTCACTACCCTGTATAATTTAGTGTCGTCAGCAAATTTGGCTACCTTGCTTTTTACTCCTACCTCTAGATCATTTATGAAGAGGTTGAAAAGCAGGGGTCCCAGTACTGAACCTTGGGGGACCATCAAGATGGATTCAAGTGGGATTTAGTCCATTTAGGGGCCACCACCCTTTCCCTGTGGATTTAGGAACCCAAACCATTAGTCCTCACGGTTGTGAGGCTAGTAAACCGCCACCTGACACTCGATGTTGAGTCGCTGGCAGTATGGTCTACTCTATTACCATAGCAGGATAACCTGGCCAGACTTCTTCAACTTCTCCTCAACTTTTATTTTCCAAGGCTTTACGATGCATGGCAAATCATATGAGGGAGTGGAGAGGGAATCATCAAATTTGCGGATGACACAAAACTGGGTGGAATAGCTAATTATACCTTGGAAGACAAGAGCAGAATTCAAAAAGATCTTGATAGGCTTGAACACTGGGCGTCTTCCTCCGTGTCTAGGCCAGACATGAAGCTGCCAAAATGAAGCCACCTTTGGGGAGTTTGTTCTGTAGTTTTTTTCACCTGACCTAGTGTGAGAAAGATTAGCTGGCACACGGTGGCTGTTGCCCAGAGTACACCCCATTGTGGTTCAAAAATATCACAATCTTTGAGGAGGCCCCTTCTGTGTACCCCAACACTGGGATGAAACCTACAGAATGAAATTTAGCAGGGAGACGTGCCAAATTTTACACCTAGGGAACAAAAATCCTTATACACAGTTAAAAGATGGGATCCTTGGCTCAGTTATGCTACAAGCAAGAAGGATCTTGAAATTGTTGTAGATCACAGGCTAAATATAAGCATACTTGTCAACCCGCAGCTTCGGAAAAAACGGGACCTGCATAGATCGCTTGTGCGCAGGTCACATTCCACGCATGTGTGGAAGCGCTACGCCGCTTGCGCAGCCCCTACGCAAGCGGCGTAGCGCTTCCACGCATGTGCGGAAGGGTTTTACACTTGTGTAGAACCCTTCCGTGCATGCGTGGAAAGCGTTTCCCCCGCTGCCAAATTACGGGGTTTTAGCAGCGCGGGGCGGGTTATGACTTCAATCAGCGTCAAAATCCGTGGTAATTCCGGCCAAATCGGGATGGTTGACAGGTATGAATATGAGATAACAGGGCAATGGTATACTGTACCCTTAATATGTTGTAATGCCATCCTGAGTTGGCCGTGTGCTGAGTAGGGCGGGGTATAAATTGAAGTTGAAAAATTGAAATCTAGAGTACTTGGTCGGAATCGACTGCGCGACTGAACAACAACAACAGAGTACTGTGTCCAATTCTGGGCACCACACTTTAAGAAAGATGCAAACAAATTAGAGCAGGTACAGAAAAAGGCAACAAGGATGATCAGCCATATAAGGAAAGGCTGAAGGAACTGGCCATGTTTAGCCTTGAGAAAAGGAGACTGAGAAGGGATAAACTAGCACTCTTCAAATACTTGAAAGATAACCATAAAGAGAAAGAGAAGAATCCAGTGGTGGGATGCAATTTTTTTTTTTACTGGCTACTCTGTGGGCATGGTATAGTGGGCGTGGCAGGGGGAAAGCCCTGCATTGCATCCAAATTAGGACTATTTTATTTCAAAACTTGGATGGGTGTGGCCAGCCAGAATTTATGCTACCAGTTCTGGTGAACTAGGTCGAACCTGCTGAATCCCACCACTGGAAGGCCCTGTTCTCTAACATCCCAGAGTGCAGGACGTGTAATAATGGGCTGAAACTACAGGAAGCCAGATACAGGCTGAATATTAGGAAAAGCTTCTTAACCATTAGAGCAGTACAACAGTGGAACCAACTGCCTTGAGAGGTGGTAAGTGCTCCAACACTTGAAGCTTTCAAGAGATAATTGGATGTCCATCTGTCATCTGATTCAGATTCCTGCGTTGAGCAGGGAGTTGGACCCAATGGCCTAAAAGGCCCCTTCCAATTCAGTTATTCTATGATTCTATATCCCACAGTCGGATTTGTATCCAGTACCCTTGAGCGTGTGCTGAATGCTCTTTTCAAAGCTGTGTAGGGCTATCCCATAAGTATCAGTTGATATTATCATTGTCTAGGACTCCAATGGCTCAAGTGGCTAAGAAGCTGACTGGGAGGTGAAAGGTCAGCAGTTCGATTCCCGAGTACTGCGGGACGGAATGAACTCCTGTCTTTGTCCCAGCTCCTGCCAACCTAGCAGTTCAAAAGCAAGAAATTGCAAATAGATAAATAGGGACCACTTTGGTGGGAAGGAAACAGCGTTCTGTGTGCTTCGGTGTCTAGTCATGCCTGCCACATGACCACGGAAATGTCTGTAGAAGCAGACAGCGCTGGCTCTTTGGCTTTGAAACAGAGATGAGCACTGATCCCTAGAGTCGGAATGATTGGCTTTCGAGCAAGGGAAATATTTACCTTTACTAGGGCTCTAAAAATGGGTGCTAAAAGTTAAGTAGCTTCAGGAAAATCATGTCTTCCCATGAGATTTTGGTGAACCTCTTTCAGATATGTAGGTGTGTTACTATTTGCTGCTTTTCTTGCTTTTCAGCATTGCTTTTGCTTAGAGAGTGATCAAAGGATCAAGCTTAAAACTTAGGAATTAAGTTCCATACAATTGTGGGTGAAATGACGCGTTTATGAAATCACAGATTTTTAGATTTCAGGAGGCAGTTTAGCAACTATTGGCAAGTTTTAAATAGGTAACCAATGATTTTGAAAGAATTCTTGTTCTAATACTAAAGGTGGCTGGAATTTATAATATAGAGATGATGCATGTCATCCTTAAATTTGGTCAACTGCTGAAAAATGATCTTGGCAACTTGTTCATGCCTGCATATATAATCCACTGAAACGATCTTAGGGCATCTAGCTATGATATGATTAAAAATCATTGTTATTACAAGATATGTGTAGGTGCGTGTCTTTAAATAGCATAACACTGAATTAACACTCCGACATCACTTTTGCAGGATCAAGCAGCAGCAGGTAATAATAATTTTGTATCAGAAATTATTCTGGGTTGAAAGGATTTTTACTGGAGAAACTCCGCTCAGGGGACACCTGAATGAGGCTCCTTTCATGTCTCCAAGAGCTGGAACGAAGACGGGCGTTCAAACCATCATGCAGTACCCGAGGTATCAAACTGCTGACTTGCCAGCCTTCCAGCTAACAAGGCAAACTTCTTAACCCCTGAACCACCGCACCCTCTCTACCAGCAGTTGAGAGGCCAGAGAGGCCTCTCCTTCACTGGAATGCCAAAGTACCAATTCAGTTTCAATTACAATTACTGTAGTTAATAAGCCAGTGTAGTCCCACAAATTAATATTTTTATTGTTTTTGTTCAGTCGCACATTCGAGTCCAACCCCTGTGACCCCATAGACCACAGCACACCAGGCTTCTCTGTCATCTGCCTTTCTCTGGAGACTTTCCAGATCCATGCCTACCATGTCAACAATGCTGTCTAACCATCTCATCCTCTGCCGCCCCTTCTCCTTTTGCCTTCAATCTTTCCTTGCATCAGGGCCTTCTCCAGTGAGTCCTCTCTTATCATTTGGTGGCCAAAGTGCTTCAGCTTCAGCATCTGTCCTTCCAAGGAGCAGTGTTGATTTCCTTTAGGTTGACTTTGCAGTCCGGGGACTCTCAAAATGGTTCAAAGGCATCTATTCTTTTGCACTCAGCAGTGTTGAGCTGCTACAGGTGCCAACAGGTGCCCAGGCACCGGTAGTGGAAATTCCCCCAAGCCACACCCACTTGGCCAGCCACAGCCACCTCCCTACCCCAGGCCATGGCGTAGGGAGGCCAAGTGGGTGTGGCCCACAGAACTAGCCATGCCCACTGAGTTAGCCACACTCATGGTGGGGGTAGTAAAAAAATTTGCAGCGCATCACTGGTGCTCAGCCTTCCTTATGGTCCAGCTCTCACAGCTATACGTTACTACTGAGAAGACCATTGCTTTCACTATACAGATTTTTGTTGGCAGGGTCATGTCACTACTAATCATGATACTACACTGGCTCTTTGAGGAAACCCAATGGGCATCTGGAGTCTTTTTTCTACCGGTGCCAGATACCCCCATCCCCCAATAATAATAATTTCGTGTCAGAAATTATTCTGGGTTGAAAGGATTTTTGCTAGCGAAAGACCACTCAGTGGAAGCCCAAATGAGGCTCCTTCCTTGTCCCGAAGATCTTTTCCCACCGAAGTAGTCCCTATTTATCTACTTGCAATTTATTGCTTTCAAACTGCTAGGTTGGCAGAAGCTGGGACAGACGACAGGCACTCAATCTGTCATGCAGTATCCAGGACTTGAACTGCCGACTTGCCACCCTTCCAGCTAACACGGCGAGCTTCTTAACCACTAAGCAGCCCCATCCTCCAATGATCCTAATCCTCATTCTCAAAGTAAACAAAATTTCTGCAACACATTGCTGTGCTGTAGGTCCAGTACTCTTGTAAAATTAAATAATGGCTAGATTCCTCTTGGTTCTTTACTAACGTAAACTGCAGAGACAAATTACTGTTTGTTTTTTACAGATTTTTTTGTTAAATTATACATTTTTATTGAGTTTTTATACACATACAATAAAATACAGTACATAACAAGTGCGTTATACAGGGGAAAAGATACTTGTTTTTTTAAAAAATTCATATACTAAATACAAAAAATGACAAATAAAGAAAAGAAAACAGAAGAAAAAGAAAAAATAGACACCTATCCTATATGTTTATATATTTATCTTTAAATCAAATGTCATTAAAACCTCATTGTAAATACGGTTTCTTGGCTTATTTCTTCAATAATTATTCTCCATTCTTAACTACATATCTAAACACATTTTCTAATAGATCATATAATACCATTATGAATAGGAAAAATCAACAAACAAACAAAAACAAAAAGAAGAAAAATATATATGACTATATAGTAATCACCCTGTGCCTATTTACATTGCCCTGGAGAGCTCAGAATTTCTCACTAATTTAATTCCAAAATCCACTTTGTTCTGGTACAGGTCTGTTTATTTCATCCCCCTTAAGGGAGTGATCCACAAAAGGTTTCCATATAATCCAAAATCTATTTTCTTTCAAATTATCCCTTTTTTTCCTTATCTCCCAAGTCAATTTATCATTCAACGCCAAGTTCCACATTTCTTTATACCACTCCTCAGTTTGTATAATTACATCATTTTTCCAATGTCTAGCAATACATCCTCTAGCTATTGTTATCATTATTTCTAATAACTCTTTCTTATCCTTATTTAAATTAGTGGCTTCCACATTTGTTAGTAGAGTAATGCCTGACCCCAATTTTACCATTTTACCAAAAATTTCTCCAATTTCTTTTTCAATTCTATTCCAAAAATCTTTAACCACCTTACAACTCCACCACATGTGTTCATACGTTCCAATAGTATCCTTGCATCTCCAACACTTATTCTCTTTTTTATTGTCCATTTGGTGTAATCTTACTGGGGTCAGGTACCATCTCCACAACGTTTTATAGTTGTGCTCCTTTATTCTAACCGACACAGTTCTCATAATCCTCTTTTTCCATTTATTTCTCCATAAATCTTTTTCTATCTTTATGTTCAATTCTTGTTCCCACCTTAATCTCAATTCCTCTTGTGGATCGCCCACCTTATTTAGATTGTATATAATTTACTAACTAATCCCTTGATATATTTTTCTCTGTTTCTAATTTTTGAAATTAATTCTTCAAATTTAGTCTTTTCTCTTTCAAAATCATAATCCCTCATATATTTTTTACTCCACGGAGTACAGAGTTTGCACAGAGTTTGCACCACCCAGCAGCCCAATGGGAATGCTTCCTTCCTCCCCAGCACAGAGTTCACCCCACCCCTCTGCTCAGCAAGCCAATGGAAGCGCTTCCTGCCTCCTCCCAGTACAGAGTTCACCCCACCCCTCTCCCCAGCAGCCCAATGGGAACACTTCCTCCTCCTCCCCAGCACAGAGTTCACCCCACCCCTCTGTTTCGGCACTCGGCCTCTAAAAGGTTTGCCATCACTGGACTAGGCTATTATGGATTTTTAATATGTAGCATAACAAAATACAAGATGCTATTTAACACCATTGGTACTCACTGTGGTATATTGGCTAGGGTGATGGAATAGGATTCACACAAGTTGGATTCACATCCCTACTTGGCCTTGGAAATTCACTAGAGAATGGAACTGATAAAAGCTCTGACCTGAGAATATGTATCAACAAATTTAAAATTGAGACCCATTGTATATAGTGCTAAATTTGCTTTATTTTTATTCATAAGTTGTGGATACCATTTATGTGTGCTGAATGCGTTTGAATTGCTGTTATAGTTCTGTACATACAAGTATTACTATTCATGGCTCATTCTATGGAGTGGGAGCACAAACAGTACAGTGAAAAGAGAGCTTTTACAAAGTACCTTTCTTGAAGTGGCATGGTCAAGTTGTAAAGAAACACTTCTATTTTCTTTTTCCTTTTAAAAGGGGTTCATAAAAACTATCACATTCTTTCATCTTCATTATGTGTTATTCATCATTTCTACTATATTATTTATTTATTTATTTACAGAATTTGTATCCCGCCTTCCTCATCACAAGATGACCCAAAGCGGCTTCCAACATACTCTAAAAACATCGATTAAAACGTCAGTTAAAACAACAATTAATATGCACTCTGGCTTTACAGAATTATATTAGCAACATGAAGTTAATGTGCAAAAATAGATGCAGGGCTGGGGAGATGAAGGTTAAAAAGTTGCAAGAATCATTTATACAGTGAATGGCAACTGATAAGCTGAGTAAGTAAGTAAGCAGAGCAAAGAAGACAGAAGAATCGAAGATGATGCCAAGGCTGAATTCCTAATCAACAGGTTAAACTGTGATCAGATCTGTGTATTTGATTTGATTTATATCATACCTTTGTCCCAAATTCAGGGCTCAAGATGAGTTATAGGAAAATTGAAGACAGATAGAAATAGAAACACAGAAAGTTATAAAGCTGAAATACAACTGAATAAGCTATAGAGTTTTTAAAGCCTTTACTTTGGATACCTTGGAGTCATTATTCAGTGAGAAGCCTTTGTATGAGTAGACATCTCCATGGTGACATTCTGCACAACTTCTGTCCATATCGATCTGTTCCTGATGGTTCTCCATGTTGGTCCAACATTTTTCTTGAGAAAATCTTCCTGTCTGCAAGATGGTCTTCCCCTAGTCTGTGATGGCGAATCTTGTCACTCCACGTGTTCTTGGACTTCAATTACCAGAATCCCACTCCTGCTGATCAGGGATTCTGGGAATTGAAGTTCAAGAACAGCTGGAGTGTTCACCATCTTTTGAGATCTCTCGGACACCACTTCATTATTCCATCTATTGTCACTTGTGCGTGCAACATGGACAAACCACCTTAATTTGTTTATCAGGTATTCTGTTACTATGTTTTTGTTTTAAAACACTGAATTAAAAGACAAGTACAGTATAAAAACAGCACTTTCATTAGAAATTCCTTTCTCACCAAAAAAGTCAATTGCCAAAAGCCCTCCTTGGTGAAAGGACAAAAGGCATGTGGCATCCTAGCCTTTCTGGAAGGAATTTTCATAGCATGGGAACAGCCACTAAGAAGATCCTTTCTCATTTCCCCAATACATTTGCCTCTGGAGGTGGTAGAACAGACAAAAAAAAAGCTTCCACCAAAAATCTCAGAGTCCATACAGACTGCCATAGGAGAATGCAGTCCTTTAAATAGCCTGAACTCAAGTATTGCAAAATTGTACAGATTATAATGGAACCTTGAATTGTGTTTAAAAACAATGAACAGTCTTATCAATGGAGATGTAGAAAGATCCAAAGTAAAGAAGGCTTTAAAGGTATGTTAAATAGTGATATCTTGATATGTGGAGTATTAGATAGCAATAAGTCCTTAGTGAAAAGCAAATAATATTTCAAAATATAAAATTCATGTAAATTTCATTTTTAAAACAGTGTGTGTGGTTGCATGTTTCATGCCAGGATTGGCTTATTGAGTCACCAGAGACATATCCATCAACGGAGAAAATGACTTCCAGGAAAAATGTATGCTCCGATATGCATAGAAGAAGCCAACAATTTGTTTGAGAACATGTTTTACAGATTATATTCTATAATAGGCACACCAAACTGTGTGGTCATAAAGTTCAGTTGATGCTACAAAAACCTTTAAACAGGTCTGACAAAGATCACAGCAGACACAAGAAAAGGGAAGTGGCTGTGCAATATTGTCTTGAAATTATCATCTGTACAGCCGTATGCTAATAAACCCTTACATTTGTGTTATTCTAACCTAGGTGAAACTCTATCTAATGTGGAAATGGTGCACTTCCTTAGGCTAGAGATGGTGCTCTCCCCTTAGCCACAAGAGGGCACACACAGTCCCAAATAACAGCTATCTCATTCTGAGGTCGCTTAGTAAAGGTAAAGGTCGCCCTTGCTCGAAAGCCAGTCATATCTGACTCTAGGGTTCAGTGCTCATTTCTGTTTGTAGCCAAAGGAGCCAGCGCTTTCCATGAACATGTGGCAGGCATGACTAAACACCGTAGTGCACAGAATGCTGTTCACCTTCCCACCAAAATGGTATATATTTATATAGTTGCAATTTCTTGCTTATGAACTGCTAGGTTGACAGCAACTGGGACAGAGATGGGAGCTCACTCCATGGTGCAGCACTTGGACCTCGAACTGCTGACCTGCTGACCTTCCAGTCATCAAGTTCAGCATCTTAGCCACTGCAGTTCCTTCTGAGGTAACTTACTTTGTATTAAAGATGGAGAAAGATTTGTCCAATACAAACTTTAATGCAAACATACTTGATTTCAGTCCAAAAGGCTAAATGAAGTTGGTTTACCCTGTAAAATTCACACTGCCCTGATTCTGGCAAAGGAGTTCTATTCAAAATGCATACAAAAATGTGTACATTCGGGGAAAGTACCCACAATAAAACATAATAAGGTACTATATTTGCCGGCGTATAAGACGCAGTTCCCCCCTTAACATACACCAGAACGGAGTGCAGCTTATACGCTGGTAACAGCCCCCCGGGTGTGGTTTGGCAGTTAGAAAAGATCGACAGATGGAGACCGGGCTATTTTGAAAGCCCGCGTACCCCCGCTCATGTAGTTCAGCGGTGGCGGCTGACTGCTAGTAGCTCTCTTGCATGGAGCTCTCTTGCATGGCAGATCTCGCCTGATCCTACTGTCCCCTCCTCCTGATGGTCAGCAGGGGTGGGGTGGGCTGGAAACAGGATTCTTTCCCCCTCTATCCCACTCTCCCTGGCTGATGGTGGGATAAGGGGTAGAAATGAGCTTAAAGCTGTGATGGTGAACCTTGGCACTCCAGATGTTCTTGGACGTCAATTCCCAGAAGCGCAAGCCCCCATGAATCCACATGAATGGGTTTACTGCGATTTATCTGGCCCGTACAGGCTCGTTTTACTTCTGCTTCCAGGAGCAACGAGGGCGGTGCGGGCCGGATGAATCGCAGTAAACCCATTCGTGTGGATTCATGGGGGCTTGGGCTTCTGGGAATTGAAGTCCAAGAACATCTGGAGTGCCAAGGTTCACCATCACTGGCTTAAATGATCCTTCTTTTTCCCTTCTATCCCACTCTCCCCGGATGGTGGTGGGATGGTTTAGTGTTTGGGAATCAAGACAATGGAAGCAGCTGTAAACTAGCCTAACACATTTTTATTGCATGGGGTACAGCACGAACATGAGGTAATGGTGGACAAACAGCTCCTTTTATGCAGTGGCTATACATTTGAATGTGGCTCCTCGATAGCGCATTGGCTACTGTCCATGTGATGTCATCCTTAGTCACGCCCTTCTTGTCCAGGTGAGGTGAGGGCGGGAATCTTTCCCGCGCAGCTGAAGGTATTTGAGGAATGTGTACCATGTGAGCTGAACGCTCGCTATTTCCCCCTAGTGGTCACTAGCTCGCGTTCTATTGTGGTTTGTTACATTGTTTCTATTGCAAGATACAGCTTGTTACATTCGCTCATTCATGTGGTTACAGATTGTTACATTCGCTCATTCGTGTGGTTACAATTACATTCAATACACAACAGATGGGTTGGAGGTAGTAACAACTTTAAGGGGGGGGAGGATCCTTTAAGCTCCCTCTATCCCACCACCAACCAGGGAGAGTGGGATATTGGGGGGAAAGAAGGATCCTTTAAGCTGTATTGAGGGGGAGGGGGAGAAGGATCCTTTAAGCTTACATGTATTGTAAGAAAACCCACATGAACAAGACAGGATGTCCAGGAAAACTCTTTATAAAGAAAGGAGTTTAGCAATCTCCTGAAGGCTCAGAGCATAGAGGCTTGTTGGATTTCTATTGGACAATAATTCCAAAATGAAAGGGCCATCACTAAGAAAGCTCTTATATGTATTTCAGTCCTTTTTGCCTCTTGGTGTGACCATCCTCAACAGTGCAACCTGGAGGATCTTATGCAACAGGTAGTACAGTACTTCTATAAGAAAGTCACTCCATCAGGTAACCAGGGCCCAAATCGTAGAGTGCTTTGTAAACCAGTATAAGAACCTTGAATCTGGCACAGAATGCAATGGGTAACCAATAAAGTACAAGAACCTTTACATTTCATTACAGCTGGATGATCAGATCTTCAAAGAGAGTTGATTAGATAGAAGAATCCTCCTCCTGTACCACCTCCCTCCTGAAAACTAATGTTTTCTGGTCATTAACAATTTAGACCAACAACCAAGTCCTGAACAAAATGTTATACCCCAGTTTAGCATCCTTCTCATTCTTAACTATTTAATAGTACCTTTTCAATCCAATTGTCATTTGTTTAAGGAGGGGCAAAAGCCCCTGCTATCTCAAAGCAAGGGGCACATAAATGTGCAACTGGCAACTTATCTCACAGTAGACTAAGAGCTTTCTGACCTTAAGAAAGATATGAATAGGAAAGAACATAGCAGGGCTCAGAATGATTAAATACAGAGGACCAAATGAGTAACAAAGGATACCCAGGTGAAGTGAGGGCCAATTTGGCAAGCAGATCTCCTTGTTTCAGCAAATCCTTCATTTATTTTCATAAACTGTCACCTTAAGATGTAAGATGTCAAGAAAAAGAGACTTTGAAAATGAATTGATAAAAATAGAAAATAAACTGTTGTACATAACAGGTACTTGTGCAGTAAAAGCCCTAACAGAAATACAAATGAACCAATTTGGAAATATGATTGAAAAAGTAGGATAAACAAAGCAATCGGAAATGTATGCCTTCCACCACAGCCTAGGGAGATGAGAGACAATTGGACAACATTCACTGTGGGAGAAGGAGCAGACTACTGTTAAATTATACAAATGAATGTAGTTGAAGGAAGTGAAATGTTATTAATTAGTGGTATATATAAATTCCACCATGTTATCCTACAAATGCATTAATCCTAACTACCAATGTAGCTGCTGAAACCCTTAAGTTCTCCAGTTACAGGTACTGCATTGAAACTGTGTGATAATAGTAATTATGTGAAATAATATTTAATTACGTTATTAACTGTTTCTTCACAGGCTGAGAATTAGCTAGGTGTCATAGAAGGCAAGGGAGAAATTGTTGGATTCATGTACTCTGGACTTTAAAAATATAACATCCCTCTTAAGTTTTAGATACTAAAATGTGATTTAAATGAGTGCATAATATACTCTTTCACTCTTCCCAGGTTTTATTCCTTTTCAAAGTACATGCGTCCTTGTCTTTTTCATAATACTGTGATCATAAAGATTATTTATGATTTGCCTATTAATGAAAATTAGAGGCATATTTCCTTTATCAGCACACTATGAGCACATTATGTGAATTACTGTAATTAGGAAACTGGTGATGATACAACAGTGATGGCGAACCTTTTAGAGATGGAGTGCCCAAACTGCAACCCAAAACCCACTTATTTATCACAAAGTGCCAACATGGCTATCCTTCTCCGGCAGGCCTCCCACACATATACAGGTGAAACTTGGAAAATTAGAATATCGTGCAAATGGTCATTCATTTCAGTAATGCAACTTAAAAGGTGAAACAAATATATGAGATAGACTCATTACATGCAAAGCAAGATAGTTCAAGCCTTACTTTGTTATAATATTGATGCTTATGGCTTACAGCTTATGAAAACCACAAACCCCCAATCTCATGTACCCCATAATCATCACATAATCTCACGTACACTGTACGCCTACGCCATAACATCTCTCGCTTTGCATGTAGTGAGTCTATCTCATATATTTGTTTCACCTTTTAAGTGAAATGAATGAATATTTGCACAATATTCTAATTTTCTGAGTTTCACCTGTATGTCTAAATTACAGTGTACAGTACTCAAAGCCAGCCAGATTATTCTGGAACATGGGACAGAAAATCTCACAAGGACCTCACCCATACGAGTAAAATACAATAATAATAAAGAAAACAATTAACTTCCTCTCCAAAAATCTGCTGCCTGATGTGACAGTCACACAGCCTAAGAGGAGAGCTGGCCCTAAGCATATGAAAACTCTGGAAGGCTATTTTAGGAAAAAGAAAATATGCCACCTGATGACAGCAGCTCAAATCTCAATATCTCACTAGAGGGCATAGGTACACCGTATCAGGCTATTGTGTTTTCAGCAAGCCAGACTCTGTGATTCAAATATCTTGCACCATTTCAGTCTTTTACTTGTCTATGCCTATCTCTTGCACAAACTAAGATCATCAACATATGATGTTAGGTGCTAACGCAGCACAACACTATCCAGATAACAACAGTGCCACAGTCAGGAAACAGGAAATAACTAACATGCAAAGCAGATAGCTTAGCTCTAATGAAAGTTTCGGCAGTCCAAGGTTTGATCAGAACACAAAAGAAGAGGATTCTGGCTGGTGGATCAGGCCCAAAACCTAGCAGCAAGATCGAGATTCTTGAGAAGTAAAGGGGCAGAATGCCCTTGTGGTGCAGTGGTTAAACTGCTGTGCTACAGCCAAAATGTGAGTTCAATCCAGACAGGACTCAAGGCTGACTCAGCCTTCCATCCTTCCAAGGTTGGTAAAATGAGTACCCAGCGTGTGTGGGGGTGGGGGAGGGGAAATACTTATTACCTTGTCAACAGCCCAGAGCATGCACTAAGTACGATCAGGCAGTATATAAGTATAATTATTCTGCCAGGCTGAGGGAAGAGCGTCCGGTAGCGGCGGTTTTCAACCTTTTTAAGCTGGAGGGCCAGGTCATGCTCCTTCAGACAGCTTCAGGGGCTGGACGGCAATTTTGCCCTTCCCCCACCACATGGCACTTCCCTGTGTGGTGGAGGCTACATGAAATGGCACCAGGGTCGCATCCGGCCCAGGGGCCAAAGGTTGAGAATCCCTGGTCAAGACGATTAACAAGATATACAGGGCTAATATTTTAAGGAGCCCTTAATCTTTGCTACTTTTCCTATTTTAATTATCTTTGCAACATGTGCAGTTGGACCTGCCCTAGCCAAGGTGATGGAGGGACTGCAGTGGCTCAAGTAGTTAAAACACTGAACTCGCTGACTGGAAGGTCGGAGTTCAATTCCCAGGTACTGCATGACAGATTGAGCTCCCATCTCTGTCCCAGCTCCTGCCAACCTAACAGTTCAAAAGCAAGAAATTGCAAGTAGATAAATAGGGACCACTTCGGTGGGAAGGTAAACAGCATTCCATGCACTCCAGTGTTGAGGCATGCCTTCCACATGTCCATGGAAACATCTGCAGACGCAGACAGCACTGGCTCTTTGGCTATAAACAGAGATGAGCACTGAACCCTGGAGATGGATACGATTGGCTTATGAGCAAGGGCAACCTTTCCCTTTACTACCAGCAAGTGCAGGCCACATATTAAGAGACCATATCATAGCTTCTTCAGTGTCAACCTCTCCCAGGAACTGGACTTACAATTTATGGAGAAATCACAAATCTGAGCCTTTACTTCCATTGTAAAATGTGCCTTCGGCTTCCAGTAGTTATCAGTCCTTAACAGGCTGACCAAAGACTTTCCCAGAAAGTCCAAATTTATAATTTCATGGAATCAGGTCTGTTTGCTTGTTTGATGCTGTGTACTTTGCTTAAAAGGAAAAAGGAAACATGCTAGGCATATTAGCATACATAAAGTATAAACAATACCCAGACAGAATTGTAAAGGGATGCAAGTTTTTTTTTCTTTTCCCCTCCTTCTGATGTTTCTGGTATGCGTGTGCTCAGTTGTTTATTTTCACTGTAGTCAAGCTTTTGTAGCCACCATAAAATTGTATAAAGGCACCCAGTAGGAAGGTGAAAGATGAAGATATTACTGAATAATAGAGAAGACTTTTTAAGACAGTTCAGCTCTGTTTGAGAACAGACATAAAATAAATTATACAGTCTGTTCATCGCACAGGTAAGTTTTAGTCTTCCTCAAAGCTGCTTCCTACCACTCAATACACCATCCAAACATATGCTACATCAAATCAGTGGAGTGCTCTGAGTTGAAAGTATTCTTTGTGTTGGGGGTAAGCATGAGCATCCAGAATACTAAAGTATCAGTCTCCACTGCTCCATTGCTAAAAATTTAATATGGCAACCGCTGCTAAGGGGTTGAAATCCAACACTAAATTGCAAATAAACTAGACTAATTGAATCAATGGAGCTTACATAGGTGTTGACTTGTCAAATCCCTAGTTATTCAATAGGCCTCTTTTAGTTGTGACTGTATTTCATCTATTGTGTATTAGTCATAAGAAAAATAATGAGACCAAACTGACATAATCACCACAGATAAAATGTGAAGCTACATGTTGACAACAGCATGAATGAGTGCCAAAAAGAGATCCATCTTGCCTTCCATTTGATTTTGAAACTCATACAATTGAATTACTATAGTGTCCAACTGTCCTGTGCTTTATAGACTACAGCAAAGCCTTGACTACTGTACATGACTCATGGAAAACTCTGTTGTCCTGAAAGAAAGGGGTGTGCCTAAACCAGGGGTGCCCAAATATTTCGGGCTGTGAGCCAGTCATGTGGTTCTCCGGAAGCCTGGGTAAATGTAACTATTGTGTTCTGTATAAAAGCTGTTATCCCTGCACCTTTTTCTGTGTT
The DNA here is from genome assembly GCA_035047345.1 of Bradypodion ventrale. Classification (NCBI taxonomy): domain Eukaryota; kingdom Metazoa; phylum Chordata; class Lepidosauria; order Squamata; family Chamaeleonidae; genus Bradypodion; species Bradypodion ventrale. Next base: position 207,338,816 of record JAWDJE010000005.1, read on the forward strand.
CTTTTGCTCACTGCAATAAACCATGTTGTTGTTTGAACCAGCTCTGTTCGAGTAATACTTTCAGGGTTCGGACACAACAAAAATGCACCCATATGGGCGTGTTTTGCTTCCACTTCCAGGAGCAACGAGGGCTTTGCGGGACGGATGAATTGGCATCGGGGGCTGGATACATCCCCCGGGCCATAGTTTGGATACCCCTGGGCTAAACACTTGATTGTTCTGATGCATAATCTGTATTGTCAACAAGAAACTGTTAGGAAAGAATATGAAGAGACAGGAAAAGTTATCAGAGACGGGTGCATTTTATCTGGTCGTGAGCCGCCCTGGCCCTAGTTAAGGTTAAGCCTTGACCTAGTGTGGGCTTGTTTAAGGTCGTTGAGCCTTGGGCTCCGACCCCCCCCCCCCTTGGGTTATTATATTTTTTTCCCTTTCTTTGATTTGTAAACTGTTACTGTAATCATAATTGTATATTTTGTAAACTGTTACTGTATTCGTAGTTGTATATTTTTTTGCAATTGTATCCTGATATTGTATCTTGATATTGTTTTTTATTGTATTTTGTTTGTGTTTAATTTGTATTTAATTACCTTTATTTGTATTTAATTATGTTGTAATGCCGCCCTGAGTCGGCCTTGCACTGAGTAGGGCGGGGTAGAAATCCAATAATAATAATAATAATAATAATAATAATAATAATAATAATAACAACAACAACAACAACAACAACAACAACAACAACAACAACAACAACAACAATAATAATAATAATAATAATAATAATAATAATAATAATAATAATAATAATCTCTTTATATGTTCAATATGTATGCATGTTTCTCTGACTCTTGTAACCTGGTACACCTAAAATAGATCCAGTTTTGTTTGTAGAAATACCTGGTAGGATCCTATTCAGTCAAAAAGCTTGTGCAATGTTTCATTGCATGAACAGTCCTCCATTTTGAGAGTTTGTCTTAAAAGGTGTCCAGCATCTACTAAAAAAAATAGAACTTTTTGCATTCAAACAGGCAGTCTCCACTTGTGAAAAAGCAAAATTTGGTAGAAGCACACCAGTTGAACATTATGCTCTAATGTGATCTTATAGGATCTCCACCACTGCATTCTGCCTTTGTACTTCTTCTGTATGCCTCCTGAAAAACATATGATGCAAAAGGCAGATGTCTGAACTATTGTATTTCTCAAATCAAATCAATTGTATTTCTAAACACCTAGCATCTTCTCTTCATCCTGGCAGGCATTGCTAGCTGTTGTGTGATTCCTGCATACTTACCAGTGTTTGAGTTTAAGATATAAAAACATATCACCAAATATTTGGACTTTGAGGCTTCTCCTCCCATATATTCATTCATCAGATTTTGTGACAATGGGATGGGATGGGCTTTCCAAATTCAGGCATGTACAACTTGTGTAATTATAATCCCTGTTCTTTCTAATTGGCCAGCTGACTTTGTTGGAAATGACTGGGATGGAACTCAACTTATACTGAAGAGAATGCATGTCTTTGCTTGGGAAGGAGTAAGTAAAGACAGAAGGACCTTGTCAGGTTTCCTAGAAAGTCCTTTACTGTATTTATTTGCTGTGGCCTGGGTGGATTTTTTCTTCAGCCTGAAATGATACTGTCCCTTTCCTTCTCACTTTTCTTTCTTGGGCCATCATGGGCATAAATAGAGGAGACATCCTGCCTTTCTTTTTAAGAGATTAGGTGGCAACCAGATCTCCTTGCACCTGTAACTAAATACTGGAATTACTTTCAGCTTTCCTGCTTCGGTGTATTTCTCTGATGAATCCCATCTTTCTAATTGTTCTAGAATAAGAACAGTGGCTCAAGTGGCTAAGACGCTTACTGGAAGGCAGCAGGTCAGCAGTTCAATACCCAAATACTGCAGGACGGAATGAGGTCCCATCTTTGTCCCATCTCCTGCCAACCTAGCTGTTCGAAAGCAAGAAATTGCATATAGATAAATAGGGATCACTTCGGTGGGAAGGTAAACAGCATTCTGTGTCTAGTCATGCCTGCCACATGGCCACAGAAATGTCTGCAGAAGCAGACAGTGCTGGCTCTTCGGCTTTGAAACAGAAATGAACACTGAACCCTAGAGTCGGATACAACTGGCTTTTGAGCAAGAGTGACCATTACATTTAAGAAAAGTGTGTGTGAGTCCTTTCTAAGAGGGAAAGTGTGCTCTACTAATCATTTGATTTCCAGGGGCTGAATTCACAAGTTTTAACTTAGCTGATGCTTGGTGCAACTTGCTTTCCCAACAAACTTTACGTGGTCCCTTCCAGTGCACTCATTCTTCAGATGGCAGTTCTATGATATGGAGTGCCATATGTCTTTTAAAATGTACTTAGGATTCTATGACTGCTTTCTGAAGAAAAAAATAAATCGAGATAAAAGGTACATCTTTAGAAATTCTCACCACCCAGAAGATAAGGTAAAGGTAAAGGTCACCCTTGGTCGAAAGCCAGTCATATCAGACTCTAGGGTTCAGTGCTTATCTCCATTTATAGCCAAAGAACCAGCGCTGTCTGCATCTGTAGACATTTCCATAGACATGTGGCAGGCATGACTAGACACCAAAGTGCACGGAACACTGTTACCTTCCCAAACTGCTAGCTTGGCAGGAGCTGGGACAGATGATGGGAGCTCACTCTGTCATGCAGTACTTGGGTCTAGAACTGCTCACCTGCCAATCTTCCAGTTGTCAAATTCAGCGTCTTAACCACTAAGCCACCACAGTCTTCCCAGAAGATAAATACCTCCATAAAATTTTTATTGCTCTTACTCAAAATAGGTAGCACATTTTAGGATTCACAACTGAAGATTTATAATAGTGGGATAGTAAAATCAATCAATCAATCAACCATTTTTTAATTTATTTGAAGAATTATATGACAGTCTCCATCTGGCAAGCTATCAGGACTGATTACAGAATCATAAAGAACAAAAGCTTCAAAGAAAAGGACAAACTATACATAGCAAACAAAAGAAAAATATGTTATGCCAGGGGTTCTCAACCTTTTCAAGCCAAGGGCCGGGTCACGCTCCCTCAGACAGCTTCGGGGACTAGATTACCATTTTGCCCTGCCTGCCACACATGGCACTTCCGGGTGTGGTGGAGGCGATGGGGGGCCACATGAAATGGTGCTGTGGGCTGCATCTGGCACCCAGGCCACAGGTTGAGAACCTCTGCTATATACCTTTATGTTACAACATGATATAATAATTCCTTACTGATAAGATGGTGTATATACTGTATTATTATTAATCACTTTCAAATTGCATGCTCACTTACAACCTCTACAGTCTACAAATTTAATGCATTTTTTTGTCCTCAGGATACCCAATACATGTATGTTAATTTATTCCCTCTTCAGTTGCTTATGAATATGGTTCTTTTGCCAATTATTACATTAATAGTTTAAGCAGGTACAGCAGAATGCTGTGGGTGTTTACTCTGAAGTAATACCCAATAAGTTCAAGGAGGTTTATTACTGGGAAAGTGTGCTGCCACTATATTCAGTGTGTTGTTTTTTTCATTAGCATTATGAGTGATGCAAGCCTAATAAATAAATTCTTTGATCCCAAGGATGTTTCTCTGGGACTGTAGGATGAGTGGGAAATATCGCTGTGAAGTTGTCAGTGCTTGAAGAGAAATATCTGATTTTATTTTAGGTTTTTTTTTCCCCTCTCCTGTTTTGATGTGTTATTTTCCTTTTTTTAAAAAAACAACAACCTTATTTTGGATAATTGTATCTGTGACTATTTGTGGCTAGTGGTTGGTTAAGGCTATATCACTTTGTTATTTTAGAGGATATTGTGTACATGTAAATACAGTATATTAATCTATTGGAAACCATTCTGAGTAGTGTTCACACCAAGTCAGGCCATATAGAAATGTCAGAATTAAATAAATAAATATAACTCATCTCTCTAGCACCAGAAGGAGGGCCTTCTCTGTGTCTGCTCCAACCCTTTGGAACCTCCTACCAATTGAGCTGTGTCTCTGGATGGAGTTGCTGTTCTTCAGGAAAGGGCTAAAAACCTGGCTGGCAAAGCAGATGTGGGGCACCAGTGATGTGGTGACCCTGGCTGCTGGCTGATTTAGTAAGAAAACTCTCTCCCTCTTTTAATCCCTTTTAATCTGTAGGGGTTGGAGTAATTTTTAGTGGCAGTTTTAATGGTTTTTTTATTGGTTTTTAAAATGTGATTGGTTTTATTTTCCATAAACCGCCCTAAGTCTTCGGAGTTGGATGGAAATATAAATCAGAAAAATAAATAAATAAATAAATAACTCTCCAAACTCCTCCTAGCAGCTAACAAGGTTTTAGTGGTTTCTTTCCAAAGTCAGAACTTCTCAAGTCATAAAGGAGCAAAACAGTTTGTCTTGGGGGGCGGGGTGACAGTGAATGAAGAAGCAAAGAAGGTAGATCTGCTAAATTCACAGCCTTCCTAGTGCCCAGCCTCTTATGCCTTAAAAAATAAGAACATGTAGATCAGGCGTTTCCAACCTTTTCAAGCCAGGGCCCAGGTCATGCTCTCTCAGTCAACTTCGAGGGCCAGACGGCCATTTTGCCCTGTCTGCACAGTGGGGGGTGGCCATTTTGTTCCAACAACTTCAAAAGGGTGACCATTTTGTTTCTCAAATGCCCTTGGAAGGGTGGGGGGCACATGAAATGGCGCCACAGGCTAGATTTAGCCCACGGGCCTTAGGCTGGGGACCCCTGATGTCGATGCTTCTCAAAGCTCTTCTGATTTAGTTCCCCTTTCGCTATTGCTCGGAGGTCCCGAGGAGCTCACCTGGCGACCGGTCAGAGGAGGGGGCGGGGAAGAGAAAACTGGCCGCACCTGGGGCTCGTCTTTCTGCGGCCCCAAAAGCGACTCCCTGCCCCCAGCCAACAACACCGACGCTGGGGCTTGGGGGTCCCAAGTAGCTCGGCTGGCGACCAGCCGGAGGAGGGGGCGGGGAAGAGAGAACTGGCCGCACCTGGGGCTCACCTTTCTGTGGCCCCAAAAGTGACTCCCTGCCCCCAGCCAATACCGGACTTTCGAGCCTCTCCCAGGGCCTATTCCATCGTTCCCGGGATGGGAGACTGCTGTGCCCAGCACCCCATCTCTTTGGCCCTGCTGGGCGGGGAGCTCGAAAGATGCTGGAGCTGCGCCGCCTCATCTGCAGCTGGATTTTCCGAGTCCACTTTCTATGACTGGTTAGATTGTCTTTGATACACCTTGTGGCTGCACTGTTTTGCTGATATGCTTATTGATATGTTTTTTTTATATGTCCTTTTTATATATTGATTGTTGATATTTTGACCTGTACTGATACATTGTATTATTGTGGAATTTATTGTAACTTAATATGTTGTTAACCTCTTTGATTTTGTCATTGACAAAGAAAAGCAGTATATAAGTTTAAATAATAATAATAATAATAATAATAATAATAATAATAATAATAATAATAATAATAATAATAATAATAATAATAATAATAATAATAATATCAAATGCAAGCAGCTTTTTCGGTTTGACGTCAATATAAATCCCCATAGAAGAAAGGCAATGCTGAACAACTGATGAGGATGGCCTGCTGTCAAGTACAGTACTCGGTGGGACTTTGGATGGAATGGGACTTCCAAAATCACAGCTGTCTGTTATGCCAACTTCCTTCTCTACAAGATCACACCTGTAGCCTTCTATTTCTAGGCACTGTGTAATTTATCTTGGGGCCTATTTGATCAGTCATCTCAGATAAGAGATATTCTCCTGTCAATAATGTATATTTAATTGCTTTCCCCTACAGTGTGCCATCTGGCACTTGGTAATACATGTGCCTTCTGATTTCTTAACATGATAACGAGGGGGGTTACACAATGCCTGGCAAGCTTTGCAAAATTTCTCTAGGAAATTGCAGTGTTTGGTATGACAGCATCCTTCGTGGATAAACTCCTTTGCCAGAAGTATGACCACAAATTACACGGTTGAAGAAAACCAACAGGAAAACAGGAAAAAGAGGCTTATTCCTTTCAGACAGTCCACCCACCTACAATAATGATCTGCCTTCATGACTTTACTGTCTTGAACTATAATGCAATACATGTACAAAGACAATCTCATTATCACTTCAGGGAAAATATGTGAAGTGTGTGTCTGAAGATCTTTACTACCTGTGGCAAAGGGCTCTACCCCTCAAAAGGGCGAAAGCTGTGGCGGCGTCTCTCACTGGGCTTTCCCCTGACCGGGGCGAGCCAGTTTATTCCCCCCCCTCATTTTGTAATTTACACTTGATTTGTGTTATTATAACTGTATTGTATACTTTGGGCTGCATTTGTTATTGATATATTGGATTATTATAGTTTTTACTGTCCTGCATTATTGCATTATTGACTGTATTTATCTATATAATTGATTAAGTATTACTTGAATTTGTAATTTTGTATATGCTATTTGCATTTTGTCATTTTATGTCTTTGTAAACCGCCTTGAGTTGGGCATTGGTCTGAGAAAGGCGGTATAGAAATATTATTTAAAATAAAAAATAAAAATTCCAGAATGCTTTCTTGATAGGGCTCTGCTGCTCACAACCCAATCTCTCACTCAGTAGTGGGCTCCAAATTTTTTTTACTACCACACTGTGGGTGTGGTATGGTGGGCGTGGCCAGAGGGAAAGCCCCACATTGCACCCAAATTAGGACTACTTTATTTCAAAACTTGGATGGGTGGAACTAGCCAGAATTTCTGCTACCGGTTCTGGCGAACTGGTGCGAACCTGCTGATGCCCACCACTGCTCTCACTACAGGGTACATTGTTACTTTAGAATGATTCCTTCAGGGTCCTTATTGTTAATTGTATAGCTAGTACTGTAATAATAAATGAAAAGTGGAAGAGACAATAATATTAAGAAAAATTGAGGACAGCAAGGGAAAAAATATCAAATATGAGATCTTCATTAAGGGTTGCCATAGCCTTCAGTTTTCAAGGGCTGAGCAGTACAGTAATGTTAATGGGAAGACATTCATACAACCACCATAAGTCAGAATCAACTTGATGACACATAGCAACAACAATAAGCACGAGATGTTTGCCTTAAAAGCTTAGAGTTAGCATTTGAACAGAGAGATGTCTAGTTACTGGACTGCTAAAATATGATGTAAAAACGTAAAGAACTCTTCATCACACTGGGTATTGCTGAGCTTGAAATGAGATGTTTTTTTTTAAGCCATGTTGTCTTGGTTTTGAAGCCACAAGAACTGTATTTAGAGTTCCAGGATGGAGATAGCAAACTTAAAGAATCAGCTTGGCATGTGTAATGCTAGATTTCATCTTGGATGGTTGAAAATAATTTGACTGAAATCCAATAGTTAAGTGGCAACCAGAGTAGAGCAATTGAATCGGTAGCGATTTGATGCGTCAACAACAAAGTGAGTTCCATTGTTTCAATGGGCCTACTCTAGTTACCACTTACTACTGGACTTTAGGGGGGGGACAGTAAAAACAAAAAAAACAGAAATAATGTGGCATCTTAAGGACTAACTATTAAATTTAATGTGAGTTTTTGTAGATCAAGTCCTCTTCCTCAGACATAAGTAAGGATTTCAGCCACTATCTCTGCCCATTTCTATTGGAAAATAAAGAGCAATGAGCCAGGAAACTATCAATTGCCTTTTTCATTGTTGGTTCAGGATAGCAGATACTGTATATGAGAGAAAAAGTGTAGGGGTACAAGGTTAAAAATGATTCTGACAGTGTAGCTTCAGTTACACATTCTATTGTTAGGGGCTGGCCCTATCATTAGGCAGGATGAAATGGTTGCCTTAAGCTTCAGGTTTTGGTATTCCCCGACGATAGAAAATTATTAATTTATTACATAGCTTTGTAAAAGGATTTTATACTACACTTTCCAAAATCTCCCAGCTATCCTAGTTAGAGAAGTGTAACACGTAGTCCAAATATATATATTTCCCTAGCTCTTTTTTGTATATTACAGTATTGTAATTTCATTGCCTGGGCAGGGAGAAATACCCCATCACAAATCTAAAAACGACTTGGTGTCGCTGTGATACTGAATGAAAGAGAAGCTGCTATTTTCTCCATCATCTCTGGAAACAAAATGTCTAGGCTGGTTCTGTAGAGCTTTCATTTCAGTCAGGTATGCAACCTACTGGCAGTTTGCCAGGCAGTTTCAGTGTAGGGAGGGGAAGGATATATTGCACCCAGCAGCTATACTTTATTTATATCATGTGCTTCTGGACACGACCGCAGAAATCAGCTTCCATAGAAACAGTAGGTTAATGCTTAAACCATAGTAACTGTAATAAAGGTTACAGGTCAATATCTTAGTATGCTTGGGCATAAAAGGAAAAACTTTGACATTGCACTTGAAACATAGCACAGGCAAGGCTAAAGTTGCAATGAGACAAAGTGCAATGACCCTACGTACCCATGTATAATTTGCAAGAAGTAAAGAGGCAGGGGGGAAAAGATGAATGAGTCCTTTGGTTGGTGTTCAGTAGCTAATTACAAGTGTGAGTTTCAAGGTTAATACATTTGAACCAGAAGAGTCATTCTTCAGATGAATTCAGGATTAATCCAGCAAGCAGGTGGTCTTGTAATAGGCTGCCTATATGAGAGAAGATGAATAATGAACTATCACTTTTCATCTCAAATCAAAAGAAGGGAAGCTATCGTTATATTTTCCTAAGCACCTCTTATCCCCACTGCCAGCTTTTGGTTCCTCACTTACTATAAATTTAATTTAAGGTCTAGCGATTCAATTATTATGCATATCTTGCAGTATTTCTTCTATTTTAGTGTGTATGATCCTGAATTGGTGGCTAGTGCTGTACATAGTTTGAGACATATGTGAACAGAATATATAATGCAATGCTCAGGCTGAATCTGTAACTTTTCAGAACCTGTACAATAGACACATTTTAAACAAAATAATCAGAATACCATCTCATACTATAACATGTTAAACCCAAAGGCTGATTTTGTACTTTAAAAAGACCTGAAGTACGGGCTGCCAACTTAAATGGCTTTGAAAGTGAGCTGGATAAATTAGTGGATTATGAAGTTGTCTTCATTGTCTTCTAATCATGATGGCTATATTAAGATTCAGATCTCTGAATGCCAGATCCATGCAGGAGAGTGCTGCTGACCCTAGTGGTCTTTCTATAGGCAACTGGTTGGCCACCATATGAACAAGATGCTGATACAGACAGAGATCTGTATCTCTCAGCCTGTTCATGCATGGGGTCAAGGCATTTTGCCTGTTCATGCATGGGGTCAAGTGGTTTCAGGTCACTGAAGTCCCTTGGGTTGTAGTCATGTCCCATCTCCCAAGTAATAATAATCATATACTGTAGTGTTAAATTGATTGAGAATTAAAGTCACCTTTGCCTAGGTCAGTGGTGGCGAACCTATGGCATGCATGCCAGTAGTGGTACTCAGAGCTTTCTCTGTGGGCACCCGTGCAGTCACCCCAGGACAGAGTTTGCCCCACCCCTCTGCCCAGCAGCCCAATGAGATCACTTCCTCCCTCCCCCAGCAGAGAGTTTTCCCCACCTCTCTGCCCATCAGGGCAATGGGAGAGTTTCCTTCCTCCACTGTTGTTGTGTTGACACTTTGTGGTAAATTAGAGGGTTTTGGGTTGCAGTTTGGGCGCTTTGTCTCTAAAAGGTTCACCATCACTGGCCTAGGTCATCAGAAATAGTTTACTATTTCTTGATATGCCCTGGGAAGATGCAGTTTCCTTAAGGCTAGACAGGCTGGCTCTTTTTCCAGGATGCACAGTGGGGAATCTAACTCCCAACCTTTGGCCCTGCACCCAACTCACTGAGCTATAAAGCTAGGGCATCCATGATATCTGGCCACATAAATTTATTTATTTATTGGATTTATATAACCGCCTTTTTCGCCTAAGCGACCCAAGGCAACTCACAACATCAGTTAAAACCCAAACCAATACTAATTAAAACCAAATACTATAAAATTCTCTAAAAACATCCATAAAATCTACCCAATCCCCTTAAAAAGAGAGGCACCCGGGCAGGAGTAAATAAAAACCCCGGGCAGGGCTAAATCAGCCAACTGGGCTTTGTTGTGGTACCAGTTGTACCCCACACCTGCTGGCATAGCCATGTTTTTAAGGCCTTCCTAAAGGGGAGCAACTCTATCTGGAGGTGCAGTTAAAGTGGCAGGAGGTTCCATAGGGCCAGAGCATTTCAATGCATTTCAAAATGCATTGGAAAACATTGCCATGCCAGTTTCATTTCTAAGCTATCACCAGCCTAGACTTTTAAAATCATATACCATAGAGCAGGTGTTAGCAACCTATGTCCCACAGTCTGCACTCGGCCCACAGTACCATTTCATGTGGCTCACCGCCCTTGCTCCCACCGCCACCGCCACCGCTGCTTGAAGTGGCAAAAACAACTGAAAATGCACCTGTGGATGCGTTTTACGGCAGTGTTTACAGCGGGGGGGGGGCATGTGTCCAGCCTGCTCAGCTATCTGAGGGGGCATGGTTTGGCCCATGGCACAACAATCTTGAGAACCACTGCCACAGAGCTTGTGTGGTCTTTCTTGGACTATAACAATCATTATCCTTCCCCACTGACTACACAAGCCAAGGCCACTATAGTCCATCAGCAACAGGAAGATCACACATTAGACACCTCTGCCATGAAGACCTACAATGATCCATAACAACATCATGAGCCCTGGCAATCCAAACCAATAATGTGAGACAGGCTGGATAAAGGATGGCTTATGGACCCTACTGCAGCCTTAGCACCCTCTGAAACCTTCACCTGAAATTTAAAAAATATATAATTATTTGTTCCAGAGTGCCTTCGAGTCCTATTTTTGAGCCCTGATCTTATTTAGGCCCACATGAACCTTTTTTCAAACACAGACATGACCCTTAGATGAAGCATAGGGCTATTTCAGGCCAAATTGTTAAAAAGAAAAGAAAATGAAAACTGTCTAATCCTTATGCAAGAGGAGATGGCATTCAGTTTGAGTGTGGCCACATCACAGTTTTAGAATGGTATAAAGAAGAGTTAAAGTAGCTCAAGTGAACAGTCTAACAATGTGATCATTTTTATCGTATTTCTGTTTTCGGACTCGGTTCATCCTTTATCATAAAAAATACAGCCTCATGAGCCAAATTTCCTCTCCCACATAGCTGCGTTAATCTCTGATGATCGGAACACCTTCAAAAGGTATTTTTCACAGGAACAAGTGGTCCTCAGTGTTTTCTAAACCTTGTACAGCAAGAAAGAGAGTGCAGAGACCATACAATTGCTTTTAGCATGCCTGGTTTCCAGGCCATTCTTTACAAAGAGGACTCTTGGGGAGCTCAATCACAGCAAAGTTTGTTTCATAACGTGTCATTCTGTTTCAGTGCTGTTATCACATCAGACACCTTATGCAGCTGCCAAGGATTGTGGGCTGCTTTAACGAGAGCCAGCCAGCCCTCTTTCTTCAGGAACAGAGATAGGGCATTATTTAGAGATGCTTATTATAAGACACACTGCTTATAGTGGGCAGTGCCTTTTATCAATCATCTTTTTTTCATTCTTTGCAGTTATTATATACCATCTGCCAAGAGAAGGTTCTCAAAGGAGAGTTCACAGAATAATGAAATCTTTTTTTTAAAAGATAGCAAAGACCTGCTTAACATATTCCCTCCTGGCTGTGTCTTTCGGATTGGGACTTCCATCACTTTCATGGCATCGTAGCCACCATGGATGACAGGAACTGTAGTATAACACATCTGGAGAGGATCCAATCCAGAAAGGCTGTTCTAAAATATGCAACCCTGGAGTTCGCTCTAGAGCAGGGGTGCCCAAACTATGGCCCATGGGCCGGATCTGGGCCCCAACGCCAATTCATCTGGCCCACAAAGCCCTCGTTGCTCCCGGAAGCAGAAGTAAAATGCACCTGTACGGAAGTAAAATGTGCCCCCTGAACCACATGGCTGGCCCGTGTCCCAAAAAAATTGGCACCCCTGCTCTATAGTTTAGCCCACAATTATGTCAACTTATTGACACTCATTGGTAATGGTAATGATGATGAAGCTATGTGAAGCAGGTTGATTGCTCAATAAAAGCTTCTTGGAACAAAGAATGAACCAGAGTCTTTTTTTAAAAAAAATCTGTATTTCAATGGTCGCCATACCTCCAGAAGGATATTATGGAGCTGGAAAAAGTGCAGAGGAGGGCAACCAAAATGATTAGGGGACTGGAACACCTTCCTTACCATCTGAGGCTGCAACGGTTGGGCCTCTTCACTCTTGAACGACGACGTCTAAGAGGTGACCTGATTGAAGTTTATAAAATCATGCACGGTGTGGACAAAGTAGATAAGGAAAAACTGTTTTCCCTATCGCATAACACTAGAACTAGGGGGCAATCCATGAAACTTTTGTTCTCAAACAAATAAGAGAAAGTACTTTTTCACCCAGAGGATTACTGGTCTATGGAACTCCCTGCCAGAAGAAGTGGTGACAGCTGTCAGTCTTGACAGCTTTAAGAAAGGATTAGACAAGTTCATGGAGGACAAGAGTATCAATGGCTATAATTATGGATACTTGAGGACAACCTGCGGGTTGGAGAGATAGGCAGGATATCTCTCAATGCTATTTCCAGGGAATCCTAAGCAGGCATCTGCTTGGGAATACCCTGAAGGAAATAGTGAGCCACTGTGTGAGACAGAATGCTGGACTGGATGGGCTGTGGCCTGTTCCAGCAAGGCTGTTCTTATGTTCTTATGTTCTAATATAGACAGCAGGCCAAGGATTTTTTAAATTGTTGTTAATTTATTGTTATTTTTTCTATCAGAAAGGCACTTGTAAGGTAATGTCGCCCTTGCTCGAAAGCCAGTCATATCCAACTCTAGGGTTCAGTGCTCATCTCTGTTTATAGCCAAAAAGCCAACACTGCCACCAGACGTTTCCATGGACATGTGACATGCATGCCTCAACACAGGAGTGCACAGAATGCTGTTTACCTTCCCACAGAAGTGATCCCTATTTATCTACTTGCAATTTCTTGCTTTCAAACTGCTAGGTTAGCAGGAGCTGGGACAGAGACGGGAGCTCACTCCGTCATGCAGTACTTGGGAATTGAATTCTGACCTTCCAGTCAGCGAGTTCAGTATCTTAACCACTTAAGGATACTATGTACCTTAAATTAAGAGGTTCAGGCACTATTTACTTACTGTCCTAATGCAATAACATGGAATGAACCAGCCTTGCCATAAGCATTACTTAGAATGAAGAGTATTTTTCCCATAAGACATTGCAAGCATTGCCTTTAGGAATTTGCAATGAGATGCAAAAAGCCAAGCCATGCTGGCTTCTGCAGACAGTATCTGCTACAAACACATGCAGCTGACTGCAATTAGAAACTACCACTAGCTGGGGGTGGAGTGGAGAGGCAACAAAATTGACTGTTAAAGGAGTTCAAAGTAAAGTCACACAGTCAGCAATAACGCATATTACAAATATTCAATTAATTTACATGAGAAACTGTGTTGCAAGGATTCAATGCCATGCACTTCATGCAATACTTCCTGCAGTCCTCACAGATACCCAAGGGATGGGTTGCAACTAAACCACAGGGAGTTGATGCACATAGTTGTGGAGTGACGCAGACGAATCAATTTAAAAGAACAATAATGCACAGACAGGCCCAACAAGTCGAAACATGGGGGAATAAGAGCCACACTGACTTAGATGAGAGGCCTGTTAGTCCAGTATTCTGTTCCAAAAGTCGCCAAACAGGTGCCTCTGGGAAGCCCACAACTGCAGAAGGTGAACACAATCAGCTGCAGAAGGTGAGCACAAACAGCACAAATAGCACACTCCTACTCTTCTTCCCTGGCAACTGGGACTGAGAGGCAGTGACCTCTGATCTTTGATACTGGCCATGCTATATTACCCTGTCTGACCAGACATCCCGCTACAGTAATGGAGTAGACCATACAACCAGTGACTCAATGCCGAGTGTTGGGTAAATAACCTGACTCCCTAAAGTGGCCAACAGCTGCGGGCGGATGAGCCCCTTTAGGTGGATGATGGTCTCCCTCAGTGGAGGAAGTGCCACTGGAAACCATCATATTGAGTCCAACAGCAAAATAAGAGGAGGAGGAACTCTAATTCCCAACAGTCATGGAGGCCGAAGAGGCCATGCCAGATGGACTGGCTGTGAAGGCACACCTTGATAATATCCTCAAGGCTGTGGCAGTCTATTGCAGTCCCGGTGTTAAATCCTGCATGTCTCATTTCATACATGCTGCAGGAGATAGTTCCATGATCATAGTGTGTGGGTCACTTCATGGCAAGCTGGGATCCACCTTAAACAAATTCACACCAATGGCATTTTCCTTGCTTGGCAGGGGAAAATACATTCTTGGATACGAGTTGCAGCGGATGATATTACCATCATGACTAGCATTATTCTAATTCCCCTCTAAAATCTGTCAGATTGGTGGCAACGTGTGGGGAAAGGTGAAAGAAGTGGGTGAAATTGCAAATGGGAGACAACTGTATCTGAATCCTCAGCTTAACTTGAGGAGTGAAGCAGGTTGATTGCTCAATAAAAGCTTCTTGGAACAAAGAATGAACCAGAGTCTTTTTTTAAAAAAAATCTGTATTTCAATGTTTTGTCTTGTTTTTTTAAAAAAACACTTGTTGATTTCTACTGCTGTAGTCGTAGTCGTTATGTGGTTTGTATTACACTTGTATATGCAAATGATTGGGCTATTGCTTTTGACTATTTGAAATGGTATGTTCACATTCTATTGTAGCATATTTTGTTTGTGAACCAGCCAGAGAAAATGTTTTGTTCACAAACAGTATGGAAAAGTTAGAAAAAAATAGCTGGGTCCTCTTTGGTTGTGCATGTAATCTAGCCAATGAGGAGTGATTGTCCTTAGCATGAAGACCATGAGAAGAGAAAAAAGGTATGTGAGGAATAAGTACATGGCAAAGAAGTGGGAATCGAGATACTGTTGGATCTGGCCCTTATAAGCACTAGTCCCGGACAACGATGTAACAAACAGCAACAGGCTTTATTAACAGTCAAATAGAGATGAGCAAACAAGGCGTTCCCAGATTCCGAGATGACTATACAATCCCAGCGTATTCAGTCCCTCTGGACTCTTACCCGTCTTTGGGCAATATACGTGTTACAATGAAGCGCAGCAGTGGAGGGACCCAGGGCATAGCGCTACCCGGCTACCCGACTGGTGTGTGGGAAGTATAGATCCGGTCCGGCCCCACCCTGGTGTTCCCGTGGGGCTTATATAGTGTCTCTCCGGTAGTAGCTCCTTGATACATGGTAGCGACCCGCCGGACGTACGTAACTAACCAATCATAACCCGGGATGTATGTAATTAACCAATGGAGAATAGTATCCGAAAGTGTAACCAATCATAGGGCTTGGTTTAGACTACTAGGCGCGCCCTTTTGTAAGGGTTTCACACCACTTTGGGCTTCTTGCTATAATGACGGAAAACCGCCATTTTCCCTTTTGCAAGAGCGCCTCTGCGCTACTTTGCAATTATGCTTCAATACACAACAGATACCCAGATGAGAGGGAGGTTATGTTGGCTAAAGTGCTGCATGCTTCTGGTTGTTTTTTTGGCGGGGGGGGGGGAGGGAAATACACATTATGTGGCAATATCAGCTTCTGGAGATCTCAGTTCTAGACACATGAGGATATCTATCAGCTCCTTGCGAAGAGAAAGCAAGCAGCTGACCTCTTTCATGAGAGCTTTTTGGCAAAGACAGTGTGCTTGGCTGCCAAACTTTTGGAACACTGTTTGTTAGCTGTTTCTTTTATCTCGCCAAGGTTGCATCTTTCTTGTGTAACTGCTTTCCCAGTGGTAGTTTTTCCATGAGGGCATGGGGGATGCTGCCAACCTCCTACTTGGAGGTTAGACAAGGTGGTAGAGGTTATATACACACACCGCAGAGAATACAAAGTGTTTGTGTGAAAATTTATTGAACCACTGTATGAGACTATTCTTTAGTTAGACATTAAATGTGAAGGAGTTATAGTGCATGAAAACAAAACCAGAATTTGTCGGCCACACCTGCTCTTGACTTTGGCTTTCCTTCCACTGGCCACTTTTCCATTCCAGCCTTGATACTCATCAGTTACTGCTCTTTCATTACCATTTTCTGAATAAAAATAGCTTTTGCTTGTTTGCTGTTTGTCTTATTTTCCCCTTCTATCTTTTGCCCATTTTAACAGCAAAGAACTTTTTCTTTGGAATTTTTTTCCCTTTGAAATCTCAAACTCAATATCAAAGCAGGTCAATAATGATTTAACCAAGAAAAATCACGAGACTGGATGCTGAGGACTGGCCTGTGTATTTTCTTATTCTTAAAATAGCCCTGATTCCTTATGGGGACTGCGGTGGTTTAGTGGTTAAGATGCCGAACTTGATGACTGGAAGGTCAGCAGGTCAGCAGTTCGAGACCCAAGTGCTGCATGATAGAGTCAGCTCTGTCCTAATTCCTGCCAATCTAGCAGTTTGAAAGCAAGAAATGGCAAGTAGATAAATAGGTACTACTTTGGTGGGAAGGTAAACAGCGTTCTGTGCACTCCGGTGTTTAGTCATGCCTGCCACGTGACCATGGAAGCGTCTGCAGAAACAGACCACACTGGCTCTAACTGGGAACCCTTCGCGAAATTACGGTGTTGAGGAGACTCAAAATGGAGGATCAGTTATTTACAAAAGCATTAACATAATATTACATACACAACATTAGGTAAAGGTAAAAAGGTTGCCCTTGCTTGAAAGCCAGTCGTATCCAACTCTAGGGTTCAGTGCTCATCTCTGTTTATAGCCAAAGAGCCAGTGCTGTCTGCATCTGCAGATGTTTCCGTAGTCATCTGGCAGGCATGAATAGACACTGGAAGGCACAGAATGCTGTTACCTTCCCACCAAAGTGATACCTATTTATCTACTTGCAATATCTTGCTTTCAAACTCTAGGCTGGCAGAAGCTGGGACAGAGATGGGAGCTCACTCCATCATGCAACACTTGGGTCTTGAACTGCTGACCTGCCAGCCTTCCAGTCCTCAAGTTCAGCATCTTAACCACTAAGCCACTGCAGTTCCCAAAAGCCTTATTAGGGCCTCTATAACTCAGCTTTGAACAACAATTGGGATTCAAGCCCATTAATAAACATGCATAGCTACTTGCCCTGGTAGATCCTTGACAGCCTCTAAACTTGTCTTTGCTTACTTGCCTGGAGTGACTAGCTCTTAGCGCATGGTGAGCATTTGAGTGGTGTACCCATGAGGAGATATTAGCAAAGAAGATTTCGCTCACTGCATATGACTTTAGAGAAAGAAATGAAAGAGGGAGGCCAGGACATCATCGTTTATTGCCACCTGCTTCCATCTGTCTTCCACGCTCATCCCTCCACCAAAGGGTTGTTAGGCCTGGAAAGCCAAAAAAGAGGAAGATCTACAATTCAGTATGATAGCAATACAATAATCCCGTGATGGCGAACCTTGGCACTTCAGATGTTCTTGGACTTCAATTCCCAGAACCCCAAGCCCCCGTGAATCCACACGAAGGGATTTACTGTGATTCATCCGGCCTGCGCTGCCCTCGTCGCTCCCAGAAGCGGAAGTAAAATGTGCCCATACAGGTGCATTTTACTTCCGCTTCTGGGCGCGACAAGGGCTGCGCGGGCCAGATGAATCGCAGTAACCTCCTTCATGTGGATTCACGGGGCTTGGGCTTCTGGGAAGTGAAGTACAAGAACATATGGAGTGCCAAGGTTCACCATCACTGCAATAATCTCTCAGTCCCTGTTCTTGCCTTTCTATTTGTGGCTGGTTTCTCTTATGTAGATAGCTTGGGAGGCAAAGAGGAGGGGAAAGAAGTGATAGTGGCGCAAGGTACACCTTCCTCTTAGTTGGCTCTATCAGTTTGATTAGCCAAGGTATTTCAGTTGCTACTTGCTAGCTGCTTTCTGCCACTTTCTCCCATTATCTTTTCCTCACAATTGCCATTCAGCTGCTATTGACACAGTGGTATAGTCACCTTTCAGCTCCTCATTCACCATCCATTGTCTTCTAAGAACACAACACATTTTTGCTTTTACATAATGCATTGGCATGTCCATTCCTAAATATATGTCACATTCGGGAAGCATATCTTGCTTGGACCACGTCAGCTCCAGAAGTGTGTTAAGTGCTTCCCATTAACTAATACTTTGTAAGGGCAACATAGATGCAGCAATGACATCAATGTATGCACGCTTAAGCCAGGGAAGTGGAGATGTGTCTTTCTGAAATAAGGTCTTATGCAACAGGCACTTACAGACCCTGGCATTTGTGAGTGGAAAGAGTATGGCACTTATGTGTTTTGTGATGTGCCTGTAATAGGATAATGTTGACACAGAGTGTAAACCTGATGGGAAGGTACAGGGGCTAAGGATTGTGGGCAAAATTACTTGCCAGATTCATTTCCTGTTTTACTTTTGAGTAAGCACATGAAGCCATGATCCAATTTCAGACAACTCCACACATATGGGAGATATTTAATTTAACCCTTCCCTTGATAGCTGTTATTTTTAAATTGAATTCAATTCGTCCACCTAAGGATGGTAAGAAAACCATCAGCTGGTGATAAACTTGTCTCCATCTCAGGTGTTCTGAGGAGCTGTGGTGGGTCAGTGGTTAAGAAGCTTGCCTTGTTAGCTGGAAGGCTGGCAAGTCAGCAGTTCAAAACTCAGGTACTGCATGACGGATTGAGCACCCATCTCTGACCCAGCTCTTGGGGACGTGAAAGAAGCCTCATTTGGATGTTCCCTGAGCAGAGTTTCTCCTGCAAAAATCCTTTCAACCCAGAATAATTTCTGACATGAAATTATTATTATGTCAGGTGCATGACTTGACCTGCATGCTTGACTTTTAAGAAGCTGCGGGATAAATTGTGCATGTTGCTTAGAATAAAATAGCCAGTTCAAATGCCCACTGAGGTATTAAACTGGTTGGATGACTTATGTTCATATTTTTCTCTCTGTTAGACCAATATCACAAGGTAGCTCATGTGAGGAAAGAAAAAGAGTTGTATAGGTCACTTTGGGCTCATTGGAGGAACAGTTGAATGAATGAATGAGCAGTTAATTAAGTAAACAGGCATAATCTATTTGATGTTCTATCTTTAAGCATTGAATGTTTTAGGAGAAAGGCAGGATATCTTAAAAGGCAAATGGGCACCTCAGTGCTTTCCTTTAAACAATAAAATATGCAGCCCAGTACTACTACCTTCTCTCAAAGTGTATTCTAATGCCCAGAAGTTTGGAATATATATATATATATATATATATATATATATATATATATATATATATATATATATATATATATATATATATATATATATATATATATATATATATATATATATATATATATATATATATATATATATATATATAGAGAGAGAGAGAGAGAGAGAGAGAGAGAGAGAGACTGTATTTTCTGGCGTATAAGACTACTTTTTAACCCCAAAAAATCTGTGCCAAAGTCGGGGGTCGTCTTATAGGACAGGTACTTAACTGCAGCTTGTTTCCCCTTGCTTCATATGTCCGGCGCATATGGTGGGGGGTGCCGCAGCCGAGTCCCTGCTCTGTGCGGGAAGTATGAAGCAAGGGGAAGCAAGCTGCACACATCTTCCTGTACCTCGAGGAGGAGAACGACTCGGAGGGCTGCGCGTCTTCGGGTTGAGTGTGGGTTGTATATATATATATATATATATATATATATATATATATATATATATATATATATATATATATATATATATATATATATATATATATATATATATAATGTCCAGAATCCCCTAATTGGTGATCATGGGAATACTTATGGTGATCTTTTAAAAGGAAGAAGGGACCTTTTCACAACATATGATAGGATTTCACAATATTCTTTTGACACCGGATAAATCCCATGTTAGAGCTTGCTTACACAGCAGGTAAGATTATGAGGCCATTGTAAAGGTGAATCAGCTTTTGCACTCCATTTCTACTACTTTATTTATCTTCATCATGATAGGATGACTGTACATATTTTACAATTTGAAGTTTGAACTGCCAAAGTGTGTTTCGCAGACATATTTTCCTGGGCTATCAACATTTTGATGAGAGGACAAGCTTCTTGAACAGATCCTCAGTGTCCTAGCTCTGTTTGCACAGTGCTGGGTGTGTGGGGGGGGTGGGGGGGGGGTGGGGGTGGGGATTCAAACAATTCTTCCTCTGAAGGCCACAGGAAGAGAAGGAAATACACAAACGTAACGGTCACAGGACTACCACGTGCATTGTGGTGAAGGTACCCATAGTCACATCTTTGCTTGAACAAACTAGTGCATCAAACTTGATTTTGACAAACTGTTCTCATGATTTCTCACCTTTGGCTATAAGGGCTGATGACTGTAATCCAGGAAGAAATGCCTATTGATAGAACTACATCTGCCAGCAGAATCTGGGAAAGGCCAGTTTCTTCCTCACAGCAGTTCTCTACACATCCAAAAAATTGCTCTGGTGGACTGGGAGATGTTTTGGAGCTGATCTCTAAGCAGCGCTAAGAGCCGCCAATGAACAGTTACTTACCGTGTCACAGTTTCCTCAGTGCTGACATACAGAGACAAGCTAGGTCTTAAGAACAACATTTTACTATAAGAGATAAACTGACATGTGAACTAAAATTGCAAAAAAAAAAAAGGGGGTGTTACAAAGCAAAATGAGTTTGTGGAAATTTGGGGAAAGTTCATGGACTATGTGTTTGAAAAAAAAACCAAAGGAGTCAATCCTTGTAAAGAATTATGCAGTGGTACCTCGTACAATGATTTTAATCCATTCCACAGGGGGCTCATTGTTGTACGAAAAAATTGCTATACGATGCATGCATCGTATAGCAATTTTCCCTATGGGATGCATCGTACAACGATTTTTTTGCTAAGTGGTTTTTCCCATTGAAAATTTGTTGTACGATTTTTTCCATAGGGAAAATTGTTATGCAGGATGCCATTTCCCCAAAAAACGTAATTGTTATGCGCTTTCGTTGCTATATGGGGCAATCGTTTTATGAGGTTCAACTGTAGCACATTCTGGAAATAGGGGGTCAGGGGTAGGATATATACAAATAAACTGGTCATTATGTTTAAAAAAGTATAGGCAACATAGTATGGTCCCAGGTTGTATAAATACTTTTATGTTGTACTTGGTAGCAAGAGTTAATTAATATGATTTGTATGTATGTATATATGTATGTTTTATAAAATAAAATAAAAATTTTTTTAAAAAAAGAACATTTTAAAAATATTCTCAAGTATCCAGAATTCCTCATTTCTCATCTTCTTGTTGAAGTGTTTCTGGATGGTACACCCATTTTGTCAAGAACATTTTAACAAACCCATGGCTATGTTTTAGTTTTAAATGACTGGGAAGAAGAGGTAAGAAAGATGATTTTTCATGCCAATCAACATTAGATACGTGTTATCATGACTTCAACCCTCCCAGTTTTAGTGAGAAATAGAACAAATGGTTCCATAATGCCTGTAGCAATGCTATTAAAGGCACTCAATGACTTTATAATAATTAACTAATTCTCCAGCCATCCAGCTGAGGGAATGATAACTCCATAAATGAGAATTTATAGTCTAGCTATTCTTTTTCTTTGATTCTAAAGAGAGAGAGAGAAAACTCCATGCCTATTAAATAATTCTTCATCCCCTCATATCAACTCCCTGGCCGGCACTTCACCCTATGGAACAGATACACACCACTTTTCAAAAATATGCTTTGTGTTAATGGGGTCCAATCAATCAATATGTATGTAATATTGTTATTGCTTGTAACCACATGAATACTTTCCTTAGAAATACTGTATATGGATTCACCATGTGTGGTCATGTGACCGCTTTTGCTCATAGAGTATAACAGTTCTTTGTTCTAGGCCTCTGGAATGTGATGGGGGGAGCAGAAAAAGAATGGAAGAATCCTAGCACATGAAGATTACACAGAGAATGATTGGAGGGTAGAAAATCTAGGGAGGGAGGAGTAAGAGAAAAACCTGAGAGGAGGTATAAAAAGACTTGCAAGAAAGGGTGCAGTGCTGCACTTTTCCTGTATCATAATGTATTGCCTGGTGTCATTAATTGGCCAAATAAAGACACTTTGGTTGAGAGCTCTCCTTGTCTGATTGATTATTGGATTGATATCTGACAAGCCTGGTCTCAAGGAATAGCTTTCAGACTCCAACAGTGTATTGCTTTCATTTCAGTGAAGTCACAATGGCAAACTTATATTTAACAGGCAATTTAAAAAATGTGTTAGGAAATTAAGCTAGGCTGTGAAATTTTGCATTTTGAAGCACTATGAGGGGATAAAAATAAACATGTATGTGGAGTTCTTTAATAATGGACATTTTCTTTTGTTTCTAAAGAGAAATTGAGCTATCTCTGTATCTCTGGCCAAAAGTTTTTAGAATACACACACAACTTCCAAAAACCCTTAGTAAAATCAAGAGACAAAATTCCTGAAATTGTATTATATCACTGCCAATAGAGGGAGAGTTGAATTCAGATTTCTTTTATAGATGAAAGCGTGGAATTATTTGAAGAAAAATCAAAAGACTCCAGGGCCATAGACCACCCTGACAAAGCGCGACTTCCCAAAGGAATACATTGAAAAGAGGCTTTGTTGTCCATCCTGAAAAAAATATTCACCCACCCACATCTAGAACCCTGGCTATAGCCCTGAAATACTCTGAAAGTACTTTAACATATGAGGAAATAGGATTCTCATCTTTATAATCTCTGGGTTTCTAATAGATTCTTTTGAGCCTGCTTAGTGTCAAATAAGCTTTCAAGATAGCCT
Source organism: Bradypodion ventrale (assembly GCA_035047345.1). Lineage (NCBI taxonomy): Eukaryota > Metazoa > Chordata > Lepidosauria > Squamata > Chamaeleonidae > Bradypodion > Bradypodion ventrale. The sequence goes on from JAWDJE010000005.1 coordinate 207,361,760, forward strand.
CACCTGAGCAGGGGAATGCTTGATGCAAGCCAGGTGTCTACTTTTCAGGGTCTTGCACCATATAACCACTAGATGCCTCCACTTGAATCATTACCAGATATCTTCTGCAGACCTGAGAGAAGCAAGACTTTGGAAGCCTGTCCAAATTTCCCAATTTTTGTGTGGTTGGATTGGTCTGAAAAGCATTGGTTACAGTCAGGATGCACTCCTCTCATCCAAAAGGGAACTGATATTTTAAGGAAGTAAAAAAAATGTTTTTTTAATGTTTGCTAGATTAGTGATGTGATGGGGTACACAGAAAGAGCCTCCTCGAAGATTGTGGAATTTTTGAACCACAATCGGGCGTACCCTGATAATGGCAACCTTGTGTTGCCAGCTAATCTTTCTCACACTAGGCCAGGTGAAAGGAACTGCAGAATGAACTCACCAAAAGGTGCCTTCATTTTGCAAGAAGAAGAAGGCGACTGATGTGATACATCACTTCGGGTTTTAAAAAGTTTAATTATTTTTCTGTGTGTATTGCCATTTGAAAAACTGCCCACAGCCACAGTTTCAATTGAGAAAAAATATTTGTTAAATTTAAAGAAAGGTTTGTTACTTTAAAACAAGGAATAGTTTTCTTTAGCATCAAACCATCAAACCACACTGTTTCATCAGCTGCAGTAAGATCAATAAAAGACACCATCAAGGAGTACAAGGGCAAGAGTGTGAGTGATGAGCATATGTTAGCGTTCCCTTAGGCAGTAATCCTTTGCGACAGTGAAAATGACCCAATGAAAGTGGCATTTATATCAACCTGGAGAGGTACAGGATTGCACTGCTATAAAGTCCAATTCTTAGTGCCAAGTGCTGGGTGTTCCATTTAGTCCACAATAATCATTCATGTGGTTGTGGAGCTCACGTCAAAGCAGTGTGCGTGAATGCAAAGATTGGTTTGTAGAATGAATGGAAATATCATTACTGCAGGAAGTAAGCCAATTTAATCTGGCTGTACCTGGTACAGCTTCCCTGTTTAGACAGACCCTAAGGGTGTGATTACATGAGATGAGCCAGTCTCTCAGCTCTCTCTACTTCCTGGTGGTCACATGCCATGCAGGGAATTGTGCTTTAGTCTGACCCCAATCCATGTCCAAGCTGGATCTTTTTCTCCAGCTATTAATTTTGTGGGCTGGACTGGAGTGATTCCCCAGCAGATGGAAGGGTCACTTTAAGAGAAGTTGCTCCTTGCAAAGTGACCTTTCCAGCCTTCTGATCACACTAGGCACATGTCACCATAACCAAAACAGACATCTGACAGCTGTAACTGTGTAAAGGCATTCTTGAGGCCTGAGCATCCAGACTTAGGGATGAGTCGAAGAGTATACCCGAACTGAGAATATTCAGCAATTAGTGTGATGCCATCCACACAGCCTGAATTGCTGCTTCCTGATTTAATTTTAATTTTAATTCTTAAATTTGTTCTTTTGATTGAACAAGACCACCTCTATCTTGTCTAAAACAAACTTCCCCAATTCAGTATGTTGCGGACACCATACACTGGTTTAGAACAGGAACAGCTTCTTTGGACTAGGCAGGAAGCAGAGATATTGCTGATCATCAGCCAAGTACTAGTGGCACTGAAATCCAAAACACTGAACAACTTCTCTCAACAGTTTCATGTATATGCTAAATGACATGGGAAACAAAAGAGAACTTGGAGGAATACCTTAGGGCAGTGATGGCTAACTTTGGCACTCCAGATGTTCTTGGACTTCAAATACCAGAAGCCCAAATCAGCACTCCTGCTGTTCAGGGCTTCTGGGAATTGAAGTTCAAAGGAGTACCAAGGTTAGCCATCATGGCCATAGGGCAAGGTGTAGAACAGGAGTCCTCCAAACCCATTTTCTGAGATTACCCCTCTAGGAAGGACTGGGGACACTATGAAACAGTGTCTTCATGTCCAACCCAAATGATGGCCCAGAAGAATGCCATAGTCAGTAGGTATGGAAAGACCAGTAGAACTAACAGGGACACTCACCCATCCAGTTTCCTGTATAGATCATCTACCAAGGTGATCAAAGCTGTTTCTGTCCCATAACCAGTCTATGGTGAGTAATCCATGTCATCTCGGAAGATCTGAGCCTGGGGTTAGAAAAACTGAGTAGAAAACAAGGACAAAACAAGAAGGATTGATGTGAGGTCAGTCAGATAATATACATAAATAACTTAGCGAAAGTTCACAGAGGCTAAAGAACACTTCTGAAAATAATGAGTGACTTCAGGGCATGACACACTAGCTGTGCAGAGTAGCACACACTAGTATAAGTTTACATCAGGATGGTCTATTTTTTACAGCTTGGTCTCATGACCAGTTAGTGTGGGTTAAATGATGGACCCATGTGGCAAAGTATCAGTTTTGGCATCTGCATCATCAGAGGAATTCTACTCAGAAGGCCAGAATTATATAACCCATGTAAATCAATCCCCTTCTGCTGCATCCTGGAAACAAGCACAAAGGGGAAAGGCTTTGAGGTCATAACCAGTTTTTATTGTTACTTTGAAATACATGGATTTACTAACATCCTCTCAGTTTCCTTCATACCACATCTCATTCCAAAACATACCAAGCATATTTCTCAAAAAAATGTTCTTTAAATGGTGCATTCTAGCCTCATACCTGGAAACTGGCATCTTCAGATAGCTACACTTTAGGGATCAGTGTTTCCCGTCGCTGTCCCGGACATGGGAGTGGTTTCCACAGCCTCAGTGGTGGTGGTTTTGACTGGCTGTCCCAGGTTGCCTGTAGGGTCAAGGGAGGTTTCTCTTTCCTCAGAGACCCCTGTCACCCAGGTGCTCATCGTGGCCTGCCGGGCTCATTCTGGGGCCTCCCCCGCATCTACCATGGTGGAGGATTGTGTTTGGGGTGGTGGCCAGCCCAGTGTGGTATTTTGCTAGGCCGTTTCTGCTGGCCTCCGTCACTGACACTGTCTTCTCTCGTTGCATGGCCTCCGTGGTCTCTTGCGGCCCACACCTCTGCCCCTGGCTCCCCGTCTCTGCGGCCTTCTCAGCCCATGCCTAGCCTCAATGTTGGCGTGACCCATCACTGGGTGCATTGGCCACTCTGCTCTGGGCGCTGGGGTTCTTGGGTGATGGCGACATGGCCGTGCTTGGCGTGTGCAGTTTCCACTGCTGTTTTGGCCATGTGGCCATTGCTCTGCCTCCTCTGTGTTCATTCTGGCTTCCCTGATTGGCTGTGGCCTGCCACAGTGGTTGCTGGGACTTGTGGTTTTCGTGTTTTTTCCACTTTGTGGGGCGCAGGGCCCCCCATGTTGTTTTGGTCCCCCACTGTGACCTTCTCCAGGACGCTAAGTAAGTGTGTGCAAAGTGTGGTCATGGGTAGTAAAGGGGTGTAGATTCGTATACTGCATACGCAAGGGGACATCTTTCTTTTATATATATATAGATAGATAGATAGATATAGATACAGGAACATGAAATGTTATAACCACATTGGCTGAGAGAATCCAGGATGTGCAATCTAAAAGAAAGTTAAATTTTACAAAGCTTTCATGCAAAAGGAACATTTCTGCTCTTCAACCAACTCAGAAACATCCTGAATGTTTTGCCCAAGGCAAGAGACAAATCTTGATATCTTCTTGTTTTCAAAATGCTTTACTTCTCTGTCTTAAATCTATTGCTTGGTGTAATCTGACACACAGCCTCCATTCTGAGCAAGTCTAGCATTTTGATTGGTCTTAATAAAGGTATTGCCAAACTGCATTTTGGAGTTTTTCTTCTACCAACCAGCATACCTATCTTTGTTTTGTGTTAGTATATGCTTTTATTTGTTTTATTTCCATTCTGCTAATATATATAGGGCCATGGTGGTTTAGTGGTTAAGATGCTGAGCTTAACAACCAGAAGGATGGCAGGTCAACAGTTCAAGACTAGAGTGCTGCATGATGGATTGAACACCCATCGTCTGTCCCACCTCCTGCCAAGCTAGCAGTTCAAAAGCAAGAAATTGCAAGTAGATAAATATGTACTGCTTCGGTGAGCAAGGTAACAGTGCTACATGCATTTTAGTATCTAGTCACGCCTTCCACATGACCACAGAAACTTCTGCAGACACAGACGTTGGCTGTAAATGGAGACGAGCCTAGGGTCAGACACAAGTGGCTTTCAAGCAAGGGAGACCTTTACCTTTAATATATAAATGTCTATTTGCACGTTGTTATAAAAAGTATGTGTAGTGAAGACTAGAACTCAGGAAAACTGAGTTCAAATCCAACTCAGTCATGAAAACTCAATGGGTGGAAGGTGCAATGGCAGAACCACTCCTTAAATATCTCACATATTTTGAAAGCCCTATTAGGGTCTCCATAAGTTGGGTGTGACTTGACTGCATGTAATAACAATTATTATATTTATAGCTTCATTTATTTAAGTTCACAAATTGGACCCATAATTCAGTATTTGCTCCCTGTCAGTCTTAAAGATATAAATCTTCAATAAGATCATTTCCAAAAGAATTACATGAATAACCCATTGCAACATACCATTGTTATGTTACATCTGAGCTTGCAGATGCTCTTCAGTTCATTATTCCATAAACATTAAAACAAAGACTTGAATTATCTTGAGAGACAAAAATAGATCATCACACTGACAGCTATCAAGGAGTTAAACATTGAAGCTCAGGATTCAAAATACTGCACTTTAAAGGTTTACTTCTGACCTCTTGGATCTTGTGGCATTAAAGCAGCTGGAATTGTAGTAAAGTTGCTTTTCTCTAAATTATATTGTTTGAGGTTTCCAGGAAGATAATGCTTACTGTTTCCTTCTAAAATGTACAAAATTGCAAGGATGCTGTAATTTTTAACAATCATGTCTGGATTACAGGATATAACAAGAAGACATGGTAATTATAAATTCCTTACCATAGAGAGGTTAAGCAAGTTGCTACTAAGTCAACTTTCATTTTCAGGTGCTACCAGGATATTTATCTTCCCCCCCCCCAAAAAAAAGGTCTCTAATTCCCTCCCCCCCATCTGTTTGACTCCTATTTATTTACTGTAAACTCACATAAGATGGAGAAGTTCCATACAGTCAGCAAAACAAGACCTGGAGCAGACTGTGGTTCAGATCCTATTCTACTGATTGCAAAATTCAAGCTTAGGTTAAAGAAAACAGGGAAAACAACAAGGACACACAGGTATGACCTAGACAACATCCCTAAGGAATACACGGTGGAAGTGTGGAACAGATTTAATGGTTTAGACTTGATAGACAGAGTACCAGAAGAATTATGGACAGAGGTTCGGGACATCATACAGGAGACAGCAAGTAAAACTATACCAAAAGAAAAGAAGTGTAAGAAAGTAAAGTGGCTGTCTGATGAGGCTCATAAAATAGCGGAGGAAAGAAGGAATGCAAAAGGAAAAGGCGAAAGAGAAAAAGTCAATCAATTAAACAGATTTGCAGGGAAAAGCAAGGAAAGCTAAGGAAACCTTCTTAAATGAAAAGTGCAAAGAAATAGTGGGAAATAGCAGAAGGGGAAGGACTAGAGATCTTTTCAAAAAATGGGGAAATCAAGGGAACATTTAAAGCAAAAATGACCATGATAAGGGACAAAAACAGTAGGGATGTAGCTGATGCAGAAGAGATTAAGAAAAGATGGCAAGAGTATACAGAAGAACTCTACAAAAAGGACCTCACCACCCCTGACAACCACAGTGATGAGAGCTCTGAACTGGAGCCGGACATCCTGGAGAGTGAAGTCAGAAAAGCCCTAAAAAGTACTGCTAATAACAAAGCTAGTGGAGATGATGGTATTCCAGTTGAATTATTCAAAGTCCCAAAAGATAATGGAATTAAAGCATTGCATTCTATATGCCAGCAGATTTGGAAAACACAACAATGGCCACAGGATTGGACAAGATCAGTATACGTTCCAATACTAAAAAAAGGGCAATGCCAAAGAATGCTCAAAGTATTAAACCATTGCACTCATACCACATGCTAGCAAGGTCATGCTCAAGATAATACAGGATAGACTGCAGCAGCACTACCAGAAGTGCAGGCTAGGTTCAGGAGAGGCAGGGGAACTAGAGACCAAATTGCCAACATACATTGGATCATAGAGAAAACAAAGGAATACCAGAAACAAGTCCACTTCTGTTTCATTGACTACACAAAGGCCTTTGACTGTGTGGACCACAATAAAATGTGGCAAGTAATTAAAGAGATGGGAATACCAGAACACCTTATATGTCTCATAAGAAATCTGTGCATGAGTCAAGAAGAAACAGTTAGGACAGGATACAGAATGACGGAGTGGTTTGGAATAGGAAAAGGAGTAAGACAAGGCTGCATTTTGTCACCCTGCTTATTTAACTTATCCACAGAGCACATAATGCACAATGCAAGGCTGGGTGAATCAAAAGTCGGAATTAAAATCGCTGGGAAAAACATCAACAATTTGAGATATGCAGATGATATTACCCTAATGGCCGAAAGTGAAGAAGACCTAAAGAATCTTTTGCTTAGGTTGAAGGAGGAGACTGAAAAAGGTGAGTTGAGACTCATCATCAAGAAAACCAAGATAATGGCAACAGACCCTATCACTCCCTGGAAAATAGATGCGGAAGAAGTAGAAGCAGTGACAGACTTTACATTCTTAGAATCCAAGATCACTGCAAATGGAGATTGCAGCCACGAAATAAAAAGGCGACTACCGTAATTCTTGGGAGACAAGCTATGAGAAATTTGGCCAACATAGATAAAAGTAGAGGCATCATCTTGCAAACAAAAGTCCGCATAGTCAAAGCAATGATATTTCCGGTAGTGATGTATGGTTGTGAGAGCTGGACCATTAGGAAAGTTGAGTGCACTAGAATAGATGCCTTTGAGATGTGCTGTTGGAGAAACGTTGTGAGAGTACCCTGGACAGTGAGGAGAACAAATAGATTTCTTAGAAGAAATCAACCCTAACTGCTCCTTAGAAGAACAAATAGTAAAGATGAAGCTAAAGTACTTTGGACATCAAATAAGAAGGGAGGATTCACTTGAGAAAGCCTTGATGCTTGGAAAGGTGGAGGGCAAAAGAAGAAGGGTGCGGCAGAGAATGAGATGGCTAGATGGCATTGTAGACACAATGGGCACAGAGCTGGCTGGGCTGAGGAAGATGGTGGAGGATAGGGGTGCCTGGCGTGCGGTGGTCCATGGGGTCACGGTGGTCCATGGGGTCCCGAAGGGTCGAAATTGACTGTGCGACTGAACAACAACACATAAGATTGATTTCTCATGAAAAAGAATGAGGAATAAATCCATAGTAATTTTACTGTTGTGAAGATTTGGTCACCTTATGGCCTATCAGAGGAAGAAGTTTGGAAAACAGAACTATAAATCAACCAACTGCACTGATGAATTCTGAAAATGCATTAATTTTTATAATTAATGAAGTACAGAGAATATTTAAGAGTCCAATCACACTGTAAATAAAAAAATGTCTACTATGTTATTCCTCCAGGCACTGTAACTCTTTCAGGGCTAGGTGCCTGAAACATCATGACTTAATGACATCCAGAAGGTCCTGTTATTAACCTTTCTCCATAGGTCTTCCTATTGCCTATTACGCACCTAGCGAGTTAGTCATTAGCTCTCTATCGTCCGAGCAGTTTGTCAGATCAGCTATTGATGAATTAAACTCTATCTAATATTCCACTCCCCCAATTTCTGTCCCCTCAGGAACCCCTGGTAATGATGTGATCACCCTTTACCGGGTTTCTGTCAGGGCCAGTTATGCCAATTGTGTGCGCGGATCCCACACTTAGTACTATTGTCTTCTCCAGTGAGTCTTGTTGACTCACAGTGTGTCCATAAATAGACAAGATTTCTCGGAGGGGGGGGGGATAATTTTAGTGGCTCAAGTGGCTAAGACGCTGACTGGAAGGCGGGAGGTCAGCAGTTCAGTTCCTGAGTACTGCAGGACGAAATGAGCTCCCATCTTTGTCCCAGCTCCTGTCAACCTAGCAGCTCAAAAGCAAGAAATTGCAAGTAGATAAATTAGGGACCACTTCAGTGGGAAGGTAAACAGCATTCCATGTGCTCTGGTGTCTAGTCATGCCTGCCACATGACCATGGAAACATTTGCAGAAGCAGACAGTGCTGGCTCTTTGGCTTTGAAACAGAGATGAGCACTGAACCTTAGAGTCAGATACGACTAGCTTTCGAACAAGGGAAACCTTTACTAATTTCAGAAAAGTCATACTTTTGCTTTTAAAATCATATTTTGGAGTTAAATGATTATATTTAAACAATTTTAAGGTCATAAATGCTTGCATGTTTCCAACATTTTTAGGTCACATACATCCTTGTCTAATAGTATACATCCTTGTCTTAATGATTAAGAAAGTATTTTTAATGAATGTCATCTGTCAAAGAACTGAAATTCCTGGAAAAGTTTACAAAAATCAAACTTTACTAAATGTCATTCTTGTTGCCTTGTTTCCTGTTGCGTGTCTGGCCACATAAGCAGCACACACACCCCAAAAAAGAAGAAAAAATCCACCACTCATTTGTATTCTTCTATTTTCATTCTGGATTCTTGCCAAAAGCTACAAAACAAAGGATCCTGAAATAGAAAAATAAATAAAGCTGGAAAATCAAGTCTCTGGATTTCTTTCCATCCTCTGTTCTCAAGGTTTTTCTCCCCCAAGCTTGGAGCTGAGATTCAGGCAGAAAGTACTGTACAGAGAGATATCCATAAGTTTTCTTATACTCGTTTTATTTTAAGGCAAGTCTTCAATAATAAGTTTTGGTTTTGATTTATTATAGAAAAGGCAAAATATTTATATGATCTGAAGAAAAACCAGATCAAAAGAACAATCCTGGCAGGTCCTTCAGCTTAATAAACCTCTAGTGCTACATCATAGGCTTAGTAACAGTAAAGGTAAAGGTTTCCCTTGGTCGAAAGCCAGTCGTATCTGACTCCAGGGTTCAGTGTTCATCTCTGTTTCACAGTCGAAGAGCCAGTGCTGTTTGCATTTGCAGACGTTTCCATGGTCATGTGGTAGTCATGACTAGACACCGGAGTGCACGGAATGCTGTTTCCTTCCCACTGAAGTGGTCCCTGTTCATCTACTTGCAATTTCTTGCTTTCGAACTGCTAGGTTGGCAGGAGCTGGGACAGAGATGGGAGCTCACTCTGTCCTGCAGTATTTCGGTATTGAACTACTGACTAACAGCCTTCCAGTCACTTGAGCCACTGCAGTCTCTTTAGTACAGTAGTAACACTATTAATCTTCAATACTAATTTTACTAATTAGCATCCAAGCATTAGAGCAGGGTGGCCAAATTTCTTCTGTCGCAGGCCAGTCACATACCCTTCACACAAGTGATTGGGCCGGAGGTGTGGTTCCTCCCGCCGCTTCTAGCACTTCTGGTTTCCGCGGCAGTGGGTGCAATCGCAGTGTTTTTTTAAGCTGCTTTTGCCACTTCTCATGGTGGCGGGAGGGAGAACGGAACAGTTTTGCTGCATTTTTGTGATTTTTCACCACATTTTTGGTACTTCTGGTGATGGCAGGGAGTTTCCGGCAGTGCCTAGGTCAGTGGTGGTGAACCTATGTTACGCATGCCAGAGGTGGCACTCAGAGCCATCTCTGTGGGCACCTGTGCAGTCACCCCAGTACAGAGTTCACCCCACCCCTCTGCCCAGCAGCCCAATGGGAGCACATCCTCCCTCCCCCCAACACAGAGTTCATCCTGCCCCTATGCCCAGCAGCCCAATGGGAGTGTTTCCTTCCTCCCCTGTTGCTGTGTTGGCACAATAAATAAGTGGATTTTGGGTTGCAGTTTGGACACTAGGTCTCTAAAAGGTTTGCCATCACTGGCCTAGGTCCTCTCCGCAGGCCAGATTAATTGATGCCGTGGGCCATAGGTTGGGAACCTATGGGAGCCACCTGCGGACACCGGCCCCGCCTCCCTCCAGCCCTGCCTTGACCGGAGGGATAAGAGGGTGCCTGAGCCGGAGCCGGGACGGCGCGCCGAAGCTCTCCTGGGCCCCTGCCATCGGCCCAGGATTGGAGCCACCTGAGGTTCTCTCCCCGGGCCAAGTCGGTCAGGGGAGATGGGAGCATCGGCCCAGCTGTACCTTATTCTCGGCGGGGACTTTAGAAGCTGCTGCCGCCGAGACGCTGAAGCCGACACACCACCTCGGCTCTCTCCCCTGGTGAGAGTGGGGGGCAGGGAGAGAGACAGAGGGACAGAGACAGGCTGATGTTGCCGCAGCTGGGGACATTGGGCTGGGCACTATATGGGATGTGAGCTGAACTCCATCCCCTGGGGATTTTGTTAATATTGATTACTTATGTATTATGTGATGTATTGATATTGTGTTTTTCCCCCTGAATTTGATATTGTATTATTGTCTGCTTATTGTACTGAATCTATTTTTTGTATTACTATGCTATTGTTATATTGTATGGATTGATATCCCCCTCAAAAGACTCTAAGGCAGGGGTTTTTGTGGGTTTTGCATTATTATTTTACCTTATATGGTAATTTGTAATATTAGACCTTGGGCTTTATTGTATTTACTCGAAACATTGTATTTATTATTGTATTTTGAACATTGTATCCTATATGTAAGCCCCTTGAGTTGCCATGGGGTGATTTATATGTTGTTAGCCACCCTGAGTCGGCCATGTGTTGAGTAGGGCGGGGTATAAGACGAATAAACATAAACAATCAACATAAACAACCCCTGCATTAGAGATACTTGGTGCTATCTATCCATATCTTTATCTCAGTGTAGGTTTTTTTTCTGACTTCATACTGACGCATATGTGTTTTAATACACACAGTGCTACAATATGCACACACGCACAGAGAGAGAGAAGTCAGTATATTGTCACTTGCCACATCTTGTGTTTGCATTTTTTTCCTTGCTTCTGTAAACTGTGCCAGGTGATGGACATGTACTGTATTTAAATATACAAATCAAGATGAGCCATTGCATTACTATATTTGGGACTGCTATTTAAGACCTTGTCTTATATGTTCATACAAACTGTAGGGACTGAGAACTTGGGACTATCTACATGTTGTTGAACTGTATCTCCTATTTTCTCTGGCTGTTGGACGTCCTGGCTGGGTTTGGGATTTCCATAGTGTCTGGAGGATCATAATTTCCCCACCCCATGCTATACCATACTGTCAATCCAATGCATCATTGCTTTAAGGCAGGGGTTCCCAACCTACAGCCCATGGGCCGGATCCGGACCCCGGGGCCAAATTCATCCAGCCCCAGGGCCAAATTGCCACCAACACTGGAAGTGCCCCAACATTACTGGGAGTGCTGAAACTGCTGTGTTTTCATACTGAAATGCCGCAAAAACACAGCAAAAAAAATTTCAAAGATGGTGTGAAAATGTTTCTCCTTCGCTCCCTCCTCCAAGGGAAGCGGTGGGGGGGGGGGAAATGCCCAGAAACACAGTGCAAACATATGCACTGCTGCCAGCGGTGCCACTGCAACCAGGAAGAACCATGTGACCGGCCCCTCAGCTGACTGAGGGGACTTGGTTAGGCTCCTGGCAGGAAAAGGTTGGGAACCCCTGCTATAAGCAATAGTATATCCCTTCTGATAGGGACTACACCAGGGTCTTGTTCGAAGTGCTACAAACCCAGATATTTTCCAGTTAATTTTTAACTCTTATCTTGTATCAATTAAAGGTTGCTTTCCTTCCCAAAAGCTGCTCCATGCTAGTATATTCCAGAAAAATCCTGTTACAGTCCTTGCCATTGGGCCTGCATCTCCACTATAGGGATGTGAAAGAACTTAACCTCCAGATAATCTTGAAAATGAAAGTTGATCATTTACAGATATCCAGCCTCAACAAAAGATTCAATTGGCTTCATGTCCAAAGGTATTTATAGAACATAACCCAGCTGCAGGGTGTAGTCAGCAATCTGAAATTCATACATGTGCATCCAGTGATATGTTATTTCACAACCTCCCAGCCTGAGCTGATATTAAGGTTGTTTTAAAAATTCATTGGAAAAATAAGCCACCCCACTCTCTTTCTCTCTCTCACACACACAGACACACAAGGACACACAAAGAATAAACACATACTCATGGTAAACCTCTTAGAAAAGTTTCTTCTTTGGAATTGGGGCCAAAGCCCCTCCCCCAGGTCAGGATGGCCAGAGGTAGGTCTATACAGGAGTTCTCAACCTTTTTAAGCCGGGGACCGGGTCATGCTCCCTTAGACAGCTTCAGAAGCCAGACGGACATTTTGCCTTTCCTCCACCACCTGACACTTCCTTGTATGGTGGAGGCAGTGGGGGCCACATGAAATGGTGCCATGGACCACATCCGGCCCGTGGGCCACAGGTTGAGAATCCCTGGTCTACTACAAACAAGGTCAGTCCTACCATGAAGAATGGGAAGAGGTCAGTCTCAGGTGCCAGATGTTTAGCAGCAGCAAGCTGATGAAGAAGAGGGCCTTTATTGAGTGAAGATTCAGTTTGTCAGTCTTTATGCATGGGATGATGGGGTATAGCAGCATCTTCTTTGCTTCAGGCAGTAAAATGTCATGTCCATGTCCTGGAAACTACATTATACCACAGCAAAGGAAAAATAATTGGCCCAGCTGTTACTATTTTTAAGAAAAATTCAAGGCAACTTTCATGGAAAATTCTGGAAACAATCTGGAATAGATGAGGGGAAAACTAGATTCAGCTGGCTATTTACAAAAATATATATAGAAGGAATGTCTAACAGCAGGGGTCCTGATGTGAGCTTCTGGTAATTGAGAGGGCCAAGTTTGAGGAACCCTGTACTAGGGCAAGGAAGGGATTTTTTAAAAATAAAATAAAATGCTAGAACTCCCACAGAAGAAAAGATCCAGCTTATCCAAACAGACTCTTCTACGTCCAGTGATCAACATACAGTTACTGTAAAGTCACAGAGAAGATGTAGATGCCATCTGACTCTGGAACCCAGTGAAGGCCAAGCTTTCTAGACTAAAGGTGAGAAAAGTTGCTTTTTTGGAATCCTCATCCCTAGAAGCCCCTCACAATCATGACCACTAGCTATGCTGACTGGGATTCTGGGAGTTGTTGTCTTAAAAGAAACCCAACCTTTTCTTTGCACAGAGGTACCTGTTAGTAACCTACCTGGGGTGAAGCATCATTAATTAGTATCTTTTCTTTTAGTATATTTTTGAAAATGAAAATAAATAAATTTTACAAAAATATAGAGCCTGCTCTTATATCCAAGACAACTCGTTAACAGTAAAGCAAAACACTCGGAAAGGGGAAATAACACATAGGACACCACCTGCTTAAAGCATTGCCTCCTGTTGTATAACTAAAATCAGGTGCTCTGAGGATAAACTCTCACAGGGCAAAGAAAAGGGACATGGGTGGATTTTTAATGCATAACATGTTCTAATAGCACCAGACATTCTAAGATTGTCTCCAGGAATGAGAGACTGGGGTTTCACACATTGTCCCAATTCTTGATAGTTGTTTGTTCAAAAAGGATCAGAATAGATCCTACAGTGACTGGAACATCAGGCCAATGGCACCATCAGGATATAATTCGGAAACAGGAGATCAGGATGAATGGTAATGCAGCTGTGCTGGCTTAACACATCATGAAGTATGCCAAGTAATATATAATTAGCAATTGTGTGCCATCAAGGCAGTTCTGACTTATGGTGAACCTTTCCAGAGTTTTCTAGGTAAAGAGAACTTACTGCTTCCTTCTTCTGGGGGAATCCTGGGATTGTGCACCTTGCCTTTGTTTACACAAGCTGGTTCTTTGGGAATGCACAGTGTGGCATTAAACTCACAACCTCTCACTCCACAGCCAGCTATCTAACCCACTAAGCTATCCAGCCAGAATGGGGCTGTTTATTTTAATCTCAGCCTCTAAAATAAACTAAGTCATCACCATCCTGAGGACCCTGATGATGTCATATCTATCTAGGTATAACAGCATGAAAGACCTTGATGTGTGAGGGTCAGGGAAGGGACAGGGGGCATAAACCCACCTCCCCACCCACTAAATATACATTAAGTCCACCCTACCAGAACATACAACTAGTCTTCTTTAGACTACTATTCTTAGAAACCAGCTAGTCAGCATGGCCAAAGACTGGATTGGCTGAGGGCTTTTGGGTGCTGTAGTCCAAAGAAACAAATCCTTTCCAGGCTCTGCCCCTAACCATTCCTTTTTTAAAGGAATCTTGTACAAGTCCTTTCTCTACCACCTAGGAGCACGCAATTTTAAAAACCGAATTAAATAGAAATGAGACTTGATTCCAGGTGTGTGTGTGTCTATATCTATATCTATATCTATATCTATCTATCTCTATCTATCTATATATAGATATACTGGGATCTAATCAGCAATAAACACTTTATATAGCAGCATTTACCTCTAATGACATGGACACACACAAAAAGTTAAAACTTCTGATGCAATCAACAACTTGTTTCTGTCAATACTGCCAACTTTAGTTTTCCTGAATAATCCCCCAACAGTTGAGTGTTATTGTATTTTAAAACCTGAAGCCTATTTGCTTCATAGCTTTTCCCAGACTGTGCCAATTGACTCTGATTTCAGGGGATGGTTAATCTGCTCTGGTTTTTAGTCTGAACTTCACAGGAATCACCCAATGGGCTAAACCGCATGCCCATGTAACTTAGTCACCCAGGAAAACTACTGGCAAAAACCTGGACTGGACTCTGTGCCTCCAAAAAGTTAGAGGTTATATTCTTTGCTGGCTTCAGGTACTGAAGAACAACCTACACCATGTAATCCACATTTGGCACAATATCCCTGCTCCATTCCTGCTTCCAGCTGATTCAGCTGGTCCCTTTCTAGTAACTGCTCAGCTGATTAGGGATAAAAATATCTAGTCTCTATCGATTGATCTCGGCACCAATAGGATGCATGCAGAGAACACCAGTAACAGGACAGCTCTCCCATAAATTAGAGTAGAAAGATCTAAGGAATGTGCTGCTATTTGTAGTACTGATCCACGGAAGGGTGAGGAGTGCAAAGGGTTCATAGACATTTAAACTACATGCCATGTCTAATGTGTTGAGACCAATTAAAAGGTCTTTAAAGAGGTTGAGACTGCTCCCACTCTTTTTATTTGGAAGTGAGTGTGCAAAGCCCAGCGCAGATCAATTCAACATGTACAGGTCAGGAAGATGTATTTAACACAACACTTCTAATCACTTTTGTTTCACAAATAATTGTGTGTGGGGGGGGAGCCACATTGAATTTAAAATGTCCATTGTTGCTAGTCAAGGGTTTCCACTTCTTTTTCAAACTACTGTGTGGGAAGAGGTAGAAATTACTCTTAAAGGTTGGCTGACCAGGAAAGGTCAACCTTCCCTTCCCTCTATGTACCATGGTCCTGCAAGCTAATTTCCATGTAGAAAGATGTTTTATCCACAAGGTACAGATTTAATGTGCCATGCAATTTAACTCCCTCTGTCCAGCTCCTAGGAAGAGATCTGTATAGTCCTCAACAGAGGATAGAGGTGTAGTATGGGATCTAAACCTTCCATTTCTACATACAATGATGTGGAGGAAGGTTAAGTGGGGGAGAGTGAAGATGTATGTATATTTCCCACTGTCAGCACCTGCAACACCCAAAAGTGGTATATGATCTTGACCACTCCTATATGTAGCTATTGCAAGCCATAACCTTCAGTTCCCAAAGCATGCTCCCTTGCCATTACATACTTCTATTTTATTGTATGGCTGTGAAACATTGACCCTCTATCGCCAAGACATCAAAAAGCTTGAGCGCTTTCACCAACAGAAGCTAAGGTCCATCTTGAACATCAGATGGGATGACTATGTCACCAACATCACAGTCCTCTAGAAGGCAAATGTAAATAGCATTGAAGCTGCCACCATAGGCCATCGTCTTAGATGGACAGGGCATGTCTGCTTTATGGATGGTTCCAGGCTTCCTCGTCAATTTCTTTATGGGGAACTTAGCTCTGGTACAAGATTTCGCAGAGCTCCTTTGAAGCATTATAAGGACCAGCTGAAACAAATCATGAAGGCATCAGGTATAAACCCACAAACTTGGAAAGCAGCGGCCGTAGATCGCCCACTTTGGCATCAAACCATCTCAGCTGCTATTGATCACTTAAAAGGAGAATGCCGCAGAAATGAAGAGGGTAAGCGACAAACATGAAAGGTTCGTCAAACTCAACTATGCCCTCTGCCATCTATTCAGTATAATGTGTGTGGTTGCATGTCCCATGCCAGGATTGGTTTATTGAGTCATCAGAGATAAATTCATCAACTGAGACAATGACTTTCAGGAAAAATGTATGCTCGGATACAAGTAACAGCCAATGATTGTTTCCTTCCACAAGCTCATGGCTGTCTTTCATGGCTTTACTCCCACAACTGCCTTCCCAACCAATTGGCTGAGACTGAGAGCATGGTACCTGGCCCTGGGAATTTCATGCCAGAGTGGGAATGCAACTGTAGCAGCTGGCCAGACCAGGGATTCTTGTTACTAAGAGCAAGTACCCACCCAACACACAACTTTGTAGACATGTGCAGCTACTTGCTGACTGTCTTCTTTGGCATCTGCTGTCATCACTGGCAATTTCTGGCTCTGATGTTATTCTTATAGGGAATGCTATGCAGCTTTTTATTCCGTGACAAATGCCAGGGCCTGTCGTATATAATAACAGCCTATTAATAATCCCAATAGCTGTAGCAAAATAAACCAGAATGCTGCCCATACGAATCAAAATGTTAACACAGCAAAGGCAAGTCCCTTTTCACTTCCATCTCACTGACAGGAAATTGGACTGGGTTCTGGGGAAAACTTGGTTCTGTTGGTGTTAGTGTTATTATATAAGGACCTATGCAGTTTGGGACCTTATTAACAGAGCATCTCTTCCTCAGAACAACTCCCCACATCACTTGGTCATCACAATCTGACCAGCTCCAGTTGCTGATGGCTAGAAGGAAATAGAGCCTTCTTGGTGGTAGCGCTGACATTCTGGAATGCACTGCCGCTGGAGCTGTATCAGGCCCCATCCTTGGACACTTGTAAGAAACAGCTTAAATCCCTCCTCTTCAATGAGGCTTTAAGAATATCATACCTTTGCCATTAAGTTAGTTGATTAAATTTGAGTTTGCTTGCCCTCAAATGCCATCAGGTATTTATTCCGTTGTTTGTTGTATCATGTTGCTGTTGTTTATTTAATTGTCTGTACACTGCCCAGAGTGGGAACTATCCCAAATGGGGGGTTTAAAAATATAATTAATAAATAGAAATAAAATGTAAAACCCTGCATTTGTGTTGCCCAAGCAATCCCTCTAAGAAAGGGGGGAAGCAATAATGATGTCCCACCACAGGTATTGGGAGAAGGAAAATGTTGGCCTGCATTAATCCCATGGGAGAGCCTAAATAATGGTCTTACCCTAAAGAAGCTGGTTCTCAATAATCCATCATTTGAGTGTGTGTTGTAGAAGGGATGGCAATACTATTAGACAGCATCAGACAGCCACCACATGCAGTCCCAAAGCATGCTGTGTTCAGATGGTTCTGGAAAAACCACAAGGTAGAAGGGGAACAGCCAAGATAGTTCCTATTAGGCAGTTTGCTCTGAAATCTGGAATTACACTGAGGCCTCTGATCTGTTTAGGTCCCCTTTCTTCAAGTTCAATTTCCCTTCCCTTCAAATGGAAATTCTTCAATGGACAGTTCGCTGACCTGCACCCTGACACTTCATCATCTTGCCAGGAACTCCTGCCAGGTGCACTGTTTACATCGGCATGCCAGCTCCCAAAACCATGGAAGGCTTCAATCCGACCCATAAAGAGTCTGGAGGCTGCCCCTTCTCAAAGCCTCATCCACTGGACCAGGAGAGATTCACCCTGCACACACTAGGTTTTGCATTGGGGAAGGTGTACTGGTCATGGAGAATCCTTCTGTTCTTTCTAATCAGTTGTCTATTCTTCTATCTGTACATGCAGTAAACCCATTTGTGTGGATCCACAGAGACTTGGGCTTCTGGGAACTGAAGTTCAAGAACAGCTGGAGTGCCAAGGTTCACCATCACTGACTTAAGGGATCAATTACACTGTATAAAGCAAGCTCTGAAACTGGTGGGATGAAACTCGGTGCTGCTTCCAGGTTGGGTAGTTAGTATTGACGAGTCGTTCTCAAACAGTACTTTGTGTGCCATCGGTGGAATGTGAAAGCAGCATTGTTGGGACTCTGGGTTTTAATTACATGAAATTATGGAATCATCATTTTTGTTGATGTCTCAATCATACCAAGACAATTTTCTCAATAATAGCACTGCAATTTTGTGCATTTATCGCTGTGGTTTATAGTTTAACATTTATACTCAGTAGTTTATTGTTAAGTTTCTTGTCAAGTCAGAATCAACTCATGATGACCCTAAAAGAGATTTCAAGTTAATTGAGATATTTAAGGAGACATTTTACCATCGTCAGTCCAGTGGGCTTCCATGGCAGAATTAGGGATTTGAACTCAGGCCTTTACCCACTATGCCACATGCCTACATGCTTTCACTACATGCTTTCACTGTTAACTATAGGATTCTGGAAGGTATAACCTCTCCGAGATTTGATTGGACTTAATATAACTAAGCTAGGGAGCCAAAGCTGTATTATGGGACCTGAGAAAACTACAAACAGATCTGCATTTCTTAAATGTATAATATCTACTGTCTGGCCAGGTTATCCTGCTATGGTAATAAAGTAGACCATACTGCCAACGGCTCAATGCCGAGTGCCAGTTGGCACGTAACTAACCTGACAACCCTGAGGATTAATGGCCTTGGGTGCCAAAGTCCACAGGGAAGGGTGATGGTCCCCAAGTGGATTAAATCCCACTTGAATCCATCTTGATGTAGGGCAGCAGCTTCATCAATCCTGGCCTAAGGCTGAGTAGGACTTTGCATGCCAAAAGGGCTCAGGACCAGGAAGTGACTTGTGGAACTGGATCAGTAGTATGGGTGTCATGCTGTGATGCAGAAGGCAGATGAAAGGCCACTGCATTATATTCTCAGGACAGTCTTCATGGCTGATCACCATGAAGACCATCAATATTTGGATTTGGATATGGCAGAAGAAGAATAACATATTTTTAAAAGCTACACAGGTATGTAAATGTGAGATGTGGAAACAACAGTTATAGTATTTTGTTACCCCACATAAATAATCTTAGTCCTTTGACTAAGGGGTGTGGGGAATACAAAGCATCCCTTTCTAGATTCATATTTACAAAACAGACATGTTACTTTTCTGGTTTTATTCTTTGTTTGTACTTGACATAGGAGATAACATGTGGACACAGCTAATTATGCTCGGCCTTTCTTCGTTTTGGTGGCACCTGCACAGGAGTACTTTTGGTTGGTACCATCAGGTTTCAACTGCACATTTCTTTCCCCAAGTACTTTCTGGTTCTAACTAAATATCCTTTTTTTCTCAGCTTAAATGCAGGAGGTAGCTTTCTAGGCAGAGGGTCACAATTGAAGGTAGGAAAGGATAACTCTTCTCTCCCTACATGCAGTTAGCAAACAAATGTTCAGTGGGAAACTCCTACTAGTGCCAATGAATTTTTCCCTTCGCTTCACTACCATGCGTGGAGCGATTTCTAAGAGCACTTGACTGGGAAGAGTTAGCCTTATCTTTCTAGCACACTATGATCCTTCCCTTCCTATTGCAGTTATGTTTAGCCTATATCTGGATTAAATAGCGGTGTCAGTAGTGACAATCAAGTTAACTTATGTAAGTCAGTGCAGAATGTAGCAATGGTAAACCCCTCCCAAAGTTTCCTTACCACCATAATTATATGAAGATTCAGTCCAGAATGAAAAAAAGAGATAGTGTTGGAAGATGAGAATCTTCCTCAAGAATGTTTGTTCTTGCCATAAAGCTCTTCCTGGATCAGAGCTGGCAGACTTGAGGCTTATATCCATTCAGAGGGTGCAGAGGGTCATTCTCTTGCTTAGTTCTCTTGGCATCCACTGCTACTTCTCTCCTTATCTTAGGTGGAGCAATACCAACAAGAGGGAATATTTTCTCAACTGGTGTGGGTTTGAGACATCCTGCCACTATAATAATTGTTTTCATTAACAACAATACCAACTTGTTTTGTGTGTGTGGATGTGCTCCATACTGGAGCAGCATGCTCTGCTACGGAGACACTCAGGGCCAAAGCTGATGTACTCAGTGTGGATGGTTGAGCTCCCCATGTTCTCAGCCATGTTGAAAAGCATCAGCAGTTTAAGACTGAAGATCCTCCCACCTGCTACCACTGTTCCTAGTGGAAAACCCCTTACTGAATGGCCTTGAGAAACTGTTGTACAGGGCTAAATCAAAACAAATTGTGTGTTTCGGGATAATGTGGCTGGGACAAATGGGGGTTGGGGAAGGGCTACAATAGCAGAGTAGTATCATTCAATTTGGATTGCGACCTCACCCACAGTTATTATAAGGCTCTTCCTTGGAATAAATGCAGCTCTCACATTAATAAGGTTCCTTGCCTTGAGCAAGATGGATCAGAATTTGGAAACTATTACTTCTGGGGGATGATAACTTCCAAGAATCTTCCACCTATAACTCATACCTGTCAACCGCGGCTCTGGACAATCCGGGACTGGCGCACAACGGTTCTGCGCAAGTCACCTTCTATGCATGCGTAGAAGGCGACTTGCGCAGAAGGGCTGCACAGTACCTCCTTTCCCCCACTGCCAAATTCCGGGGTTTTGGCAGCGTGGGGCAGGAAATGGCGCAAATCGGCGCCGAAAACCGTGAAATCCCGACCAATCCGGGAAGATTGACAGGTATGCTATAGCTGGTCCCATGTTGAGTGGAGAACCTCAGGAGCTCTCAGAGGAACTGATCATTTCTGGCTCTCTTGAATTGGCAATGCTTCAATGTTCTTCCATAGCAGCTTTATGTGTTTCTTCTTCTTCCGTGTCTTGGCCAGACGTGAAACTGCCAAAATGAAACCACCTTTTGGTGAGTTCATTTCATAGTTCCAATGCTAGTACAGTAATGGCAAACCTTTTAGAGACTGAGTGCCCAAACTCAACAGGCTGCTGTCTGCGCTGCAGAGCGGTGGGGTGAACTCTGTGCTGGGGGGAGAGAGGAAGTGCTCCCATTGGGCTGCTGGGTAGAGGGGCAGGGTGAACTCTGTGCTGGGGCAACAATGCACATGGCCACAGAGAGAGCTCTGAGTGCCCCCTCTGGCACGAGTGCCATAGGTTTGCCACCACTGTACTAGTAGATGATTAGGTTGGTCTCTGTGCTGTAAAAAGGTTCCCCTGGAAACATCTTCAGAGAAGGCAGGTTTTATGGCACAGATGGCTGCTGGGATGGCTTTTTTAAGCACCCTACCCAGCTAGAAATTGGTGCAGCAAATGCTGAGCTTTTTCATTTGCAGTCATTTTTATCGTCTCATTTTTCTCAATTACCCTCAGAATTCCACTGAGTTTTATAAATTCTTTGCATTTCAGTGTGGAAGAAGCTGCTGCAGAGGGAGCGGGTGGGACAGATGCCAGACTGAACACAACAATCTTTTATTTCTTGTGTTTGCTGACTCTTTTCTTTAATTTGGTGGCCATGTCAGGGTGTGACTTGATATGCAAAGCGTCCTACATGTGCATGAGTTTTGCCTGGTTCAAAATCAATTCAAATACCAAGGAGTACATTATCTTGCCAAAATACGGTTTATTTAAAACTACCTAGCAGGAATTGTTTATTTAGTACTGATTCCTAAACTGCTGGATTCTTCTCTATCCATGTGTGTGTTGGTGCATATTGTGTATTGTGCCATGTGCCCTATAAAGTTTGCAAGTTTCCATGCAGCCTGAAAATGTGTTGTTATTTTTTCAGCCCTTACTGGTATGCTACAGTGGCTTAGTGGTTAAGACACTGTTGTGTATTGAGGCACATTTACAAGTAGCGCGGGGAGCGCTCTTGCAAGAAGCAAATGGCAGTTTCCCGCCATTCTAACTATGTTATGTATGCATGTACAATGTTTCTTTAAATATATGAATGTAACCAGTCCACAATCACAATGTATCTCAGCTGTTAAGGAACGCGAGCAAGCCGCCCATAGAGGGCAGCTGCGAGCGTTCAGCATCACATGGTCCACATTCCCCAAATCACGAACAGCTGCGGGAGATTCCCTGCATGACAAAGGACTACAGAAAACAACTACAAGAAGAGAGGCGTGACCTGGGCGAGGCCACGCCGGTAGCAGCCAATGAGCTACCGTGCAACAAGATTCAAATGTATTATGTACTGTATATAATGAGATGTACCTCCGCCATTACCACATGTTCATACTGACCATCAATGAATAAACCTGTGTTAGTCCTTCCTGCGACTCCTTCTTTGTCTCCCGTGCAAGACACTAAATTGGCGACGAAGGTGGGATCGATGGCGAATCCCAAAGTCAAGCCGTACCAGTTCGATGTCAGCGAACCCGAGCAGTGGGAGCTCTACGAGTGCCAGTTTCGGCACACGATGGAAGCCGCCGGCGTCGACGACGACGCAAAGATGCGCTCGCACTTCCTGTCCCAGGTGGGACCGGCCACAATGCGGATCCTGATGACCCTCGTGGCCCCCCGGAAGGTGGACGAAGTGCCCATCGACCGCATCTTGGAGAAGCTTCGTGAGCATTTCCAACCGCCGGTCTCAATCTTCCCAGCCCGGGTCGCGTTCCACCGGTGAGACCAGCGCCCAGGTGAATCCGTGTCCGCCTACGCGGCGGCTCTCCGGCTGGCGGCGGTGCACTGCCAATGGGACGACCTGGACCAGGCCCTCCGAGACCGCATGTTGTGCGGTTTCAAGGACGAGGAGCTGCAGAGGCACCTGATGACCCGCGACCACCGCCTCACGTTCAACGAGGTACTGCGGGAGGCCCAAGCAGCCGAGGAGGCCAGGAGCGGGGTCAGGCTGTTTAAGTCCCGAGGGACCGCGTCCGAGAGGGCCAAGTCACCAGTGCAAGCGGCCCGGCGGACACCAGCGAAGATGGCCTGGCGGGCCCCCAAGCCGCCCGCCGGCTCACCAGCGACGTCCGAGGAGTTGTCCACAACGACAGACCCCTGTTCCAGCGAGGACGACGACGTCCAGCGGATAAGGAAACGCGGGGAGAAGCGCGAGACCCGCGACAGGCAAGACCGCCGTTGCGACGGTTGTGGGGCGCCCCACGACTGCACAAGGTGCCCGTTTCACAAGGCCGAGTGCCACAACTGCGGCCGGAAAGGGCACATCGCCAGAGTTTGCAGGCGAGGACGGACCGAGGACAAGAGCGGCCCAAGTCACCCCCGGGGACACCAGCGGAAGGCGACCGGCACCAGGAAGGTCTCAACCGGCTTCAACGAGGAAGGCGTCAACCGCGTGGGACTGGAGCACCGACGTTTTTTCGTTGAGGTACAGTTACAGGGGCTCCCAGTGAGAATGGAGATAGACTCGGGGTCGTCCTATTCTATCCTTTCCCAGAGAGAGTATATGCGCATTCCCCCAGAGGCGCGGCCCAAACTGCGGGCCTTAAGGTCAAACCTGCGGGACGTGCAGGGAAATGGGATCCCAGTGTTGGGGGTGGGAAAGTTCAAAGTAAAATTCAAGAACTATTCCGAGAGACTGCCCCTAGTCGTCCTCAAGGGGGGGAGATGCTGCCTTCTGGGAACACAGTGGTTTGCTCCCCTGGGAATCGAACTGTCCGGCATTAACGCCATCGAGACTGACCCAATGCAGGATGTGTGCAATGCGCACCCGGACGTTTTCAAAAAGGGGCTCGGGACGTATAGGGGGCCCCTAGTCTCCTTTGAACTGGACCCAGAGATCCGGCCCATCCGCCTCAAGCCAAGGAGAGTGCCATTCGCCTTAAAGGACAAGATCGAGGCGGAACTGGACAAACTGGTGGGGCAGGGGATTTTGGTTCCAGTTGACTCGGCGGAATGGGAAACGCCGATTGTAACGGCCCTCAAATCAAACGGGGAGGTCAGGATTTGTGCGGATTATAAATGTACGATTAATAAGGCCATTAGGCCAAATGCATATCCGGTACCTGTGGTCAGCCATCTACTGGCCACGTTACACGGGGGGAGGTGTTTCGCCAAGTTAGACTTAGCACAGGCATATCAGCAGCTCTCGGTAACCCCAGCTGCTGCCGCCGCACAGACGATCGTAACCCACAAAGGGGCCTTTAAGGTGACGCGCCTCCAGTTTGGCGTGAATTCGGCCCCCGGGATCTTCCAAGCCCTCGTGGAACGCCTATTAAAGGGACTCCCAGGTGTTCTTCCCTACTTCGACGATGTCCTGATAACAGCGGGGAGCGAGGCCGAGCTAGCTAGGAGGTTAGATGGGGTCCTCTCAGTTTTCGAAAAAGCGGGGCTTCGCCTAAGGAAAGACAAATGCGTGTTTTTCGCAAGAGAGGTCGAGTTCCTCGGGTTTAAGGTAACCCCAGAGGGAATTTGCCCCTCGGAGTCCAAGGTTGCGGCCGTAAAGAATGCCCCTCGCCCCACCACAAAGCCAGAGTTGCAGTCCTTCCTAGGGCTCCTCAATTTTTATCACTCATTCCTGCCAAGGAAGGCATCGGTCGCGGAGCCACTGCATGCCCTTCTTAAAAAGGACGCGGCTTGGCGGTGGGGGGACAGGCAGGAGAAAGCATTTGGAGAGCTTAAGTCACTCCTTTCCTTGAACGCTGTCCTGACTCACTTCGACCCAAGGAAGCCAGTAGTTCTAGTATGTGATGCGTCCCCGGAGGGGGTGGGGGTGGTTCTGTGCCATGTGCTAGAGAGCGGGCGGGAGGCCCCGGTGGCGTACTATTCAAGGTCCCTTTCAAAGGCTGAGCGCAATTACGCGCAAACGGATAGGGAGGCCCTGGCCATAATCGCGGGAACGAAAAAGTTCCATGACTTTTTGTATGGCCGCGAGTTTACGGTGGTGACCGATCACAAGCCGCTTCTGGGGATCTTCACTACCGGCAAACCGACCCCCCAAATTTTATCCCCCAGGATGCTGCGTTGGACTATATTCCTCAACGCTTACCAGTACGAGCTAATTTACCGCCCAGGGAAGGAGATCTCCCATGCAGACGCACTGTCCCGATCCCCTCTCCCTAGCCTAGGAGACCCCACATGCGAGGTGGAGCAGGACCACCAAGTCCTGCTGATCGAGGCCCTCGACTCACCCCCCATTGTTCCGGCCGACCTCGCCAAGGTGACGGCGGCCGACAAGACCCTAGCCCAAGTTAGCTCCTGGGTTAGAAAAGGGTGGCCCACTACTTCCCCAGGTGAGGAATTCCAGCCGTTTTGCAGACGCAGAGTGGAGCTCTCCCTGGAAAGGGGTTGCTTACTCTGGGGACAGCGGGTAGTCATTCCCGAAAAGTTGAGGGCCAGGGTGCTAAAGCTACTGCACACCAGTCACCCGGGAATCGTGCGCTCCAAGGCCCTAGCCAGGAGTTTCGTTTGGTGGCCCAAGATAGACGCAGATATAGAACGGTTAGTGGGCACGTGCGAGAGCTGCCAGAGCTCTCGGCCTGAGGAATCCAAGCTACCCCACAGGGAATGGGACACGGCCCGCGGACCATGGTCCAGGATTCATGTCGACTTCGCTGGCCCCTTCCGCGGGGCCACGTTCCTACTGGTAGTCGACTCCTACTCCAAGTGGTTGGAGGTAATCCCTATGAGCAGCACCTCCTCTGCCGCAACCTTTAGGCAGTTGCGCAAGCTTTTTGCCTGCTTCGGCCTGCCAGATGTTCTCGTGAGCGATAACGCGAGTACCTTCACGTCTGCAGAGTTCAAAACGTTCATGGAAAGGAACGCAATCAGGCACATCACAGCTGCCCCGTTCCACCCCACCACAAACGGTCAGGTAGAGCGCCAAGTGCGCACTACGAAAGACGCACTGCGGCGCATGGGTCCCGGCGAGTTGAACCTGCACCTGTGCCAGTTCCTCATCTGCTACAGGACAACCCCCTTAGCCTCAGGTTTTTCCCCAGCCGAACTCCTCATGAGGAGGCGTCCGGTAACACTTTTTGACCAGATGGATCCATCCAGGGTGGAGGATGAAGGGAGGAATATAAGCATGGGGGAGGGAGCTCCAAAAGTTTTGCGATAGGGGACCCGGTTCACTGCAGAAACTACGCGGCCTCGGGACCAGCGTGGGTACCGGGCACAATTGTGGAGCAAACGGGGCCGGTATCCTACAGGGTCGAAACCAGTTCAGGTCTACTTTGGAGAAGGCACGCCGACCAACTCAGAAGGCGAGTCACAGGGGAGGGGGCATCAGCGTTAGGGTCCTCCCCCACCCGCATTACCCAAGGGGGAGACACGGCGGATCCCGCGGATACAAACGCATATCCTGGGTTCCCATCCACAGAGGAGGATACTTTGAAAGAGAGGGATCAGTTTGGTGATGATTATGATTTTCCGTACCAGGGGGAGTTAGCGGAGTGGTCCCCCACCCGTCCTAGCGAGAAGAGGGGTTTCAGTTCAGCCCCTGGGAGCTCCAGCCCCCCCAGCTCTTGCATCCTAGAGTACACCATAGCTCCGGCCCCTAAAAGACAGGCAGCCGGCGGGAGCTCACCCGCCCCCGCCGCAATCTCCCGAACTCCCGAACAGGCAGCAGGAGGTGGTGGGACCGCGAGGGCATCCTCGTCGGTCCCGAGGTTTGTGCTGGGAGGGTCCCCGGGCTCCTCAGGCAACAGACAGGGGTTTACTTCCCAGCTGTTCATTCCATTCCCGTCCCCCAAGACAAGGGCATCGCAAGCTCCCCACAGAACCACTAACGAGTCTCCATTTTCCGTTGCAGGATGAGACTCCACAGAGCCAGGAGTCACAGGCTCCCCTGTATTAGGTCAGGCAGCCGCACGCCCCAGGCGCACTTGCGGCAAGCCACAATGGTTGAGGGACTTCGTCCCATCCTAGGGGGGAGGGGTGTTATGTATGCATGTACAATGTTTCTTTAAATATATGAATGTAACCAGTCCACAATCACAATGTATCTCAGCTGTTAAGGAACGCGAGCAAGCCGCCCATAGAGGGCAGCTGCGAGCGTTCAGCCTCACATGGTCCACATTCCCCAAATCACGAACAGCCGCGGGAGATTCCCCGCATGACAAAGGACTACAGAAAACAACTACAAGAAGAGAGGCGTGACCTGGGCGAGGCCACGCCGGTAGCAGCCAATGAGCTACTGTGCAACAAGATTCAAATGTATTATGTACTGTATATAATGAGATGTACCTCCGCCATTACCACATGTTCATACTGACCATCAATTAATAAACCTGTGTTAGTCCTTCCTGCGACTCCTTCTTTGTCTCCCGTGCAAGACACTAAAAACTAGAAGCCCAAAGTGGCACGAAACCCCTGCAAAAGGGCGCACTTGTTAGGCTTAACCAAAGCCCAGTGATTGGTTACACTTTTGGATCCTGTTCTCCATTGGTTAACTACATATGTTCCCTGTTATGATTGGTTAGTTATGTTTGTCCGGTGGGTCGCTACTTTGTATCCAGGAGCTACCACCGGGGAGACACTATATAAGCCCCACAGGTAAACAAGAGTGGGGCCGGAACGGTTCTATACTTCCTACACCATACAGGTAGCCGGGTAGCGCTAAGCCTGGGTCCCTCTACTGTGCTATGCTTTTATTGCCCACTGCCGGATAAAAGTCTGGAGGGACTGACTCCACTAGGATTGTATAGCTATCTTGGGATCCAGAACACCTTGTAAGCTCATCTCTAATTGACTGTTAAATAAAGCCTGTTGCTGTTTGTTCATCGTTGTCCTGGACTGGTGCTTATAAGGGCCGGATCCAACAGACACTGAGCTTGATGATGGGAAGGTTGGCAGCTCAGCAGTTCCAGACTCAAGTGCTGTGCAACAGAGTGAGCTCTCATCTCTGTCCCACAGGGATGAAGAAAAGGCTGGTGCGCCTCCCAATGCAGAAGGCCGTGCTGGGGGGGAAAGACCCATCTGGCAAAAGGTAAGTGTGGTGGGGATTAGAGAGTGGTGGGGCAAGGTGGTGGGGTGGGTGGGCAGCATGGTTACTGGGGCTGTGCTCCCCCCCCACTCCCTAACCCCCACCGCACTTACCTTTTACCGGCTGGCTCTCCCACCCCACCCCACCCCGGTGCATTTTTTTAAAAAAGCCGGCACACCAGCTGCTCCACCTCCTCCAGCCTTGTAGTTTTTATTTTTTATTTGTGTTCATGGGGCGGTTGCCCCACTCATGGCTGGCAGACCCTTGCTGCGATGCTCGAATGGTGTTAAGGTAAGTGCGGGCGGCTCGGTACAGGATAGTAGGGATGGGTGCGGGTGTGCATGCCGGATACCAACGGTTAACGCCCCTTCTTATAGGTAACAATTGCTTTTTGGTTCTGCATTTTGGCAATAGGATACAGGCTTCAACCTTTAATGGAAGGTTCCTACTAACTCCAAGCCAGCAATAGTAGCATAAAATGATTATGTAACTGGGAAGGAGAAACAGCCTTCCATATAACTTACAAAGAACAAGATTGCTATTTTTTAATCCATAGCACTGAGAATGCAAGCGCGGCGCCAAAATGGCCACTGCGCTCTTTGCGGGCCCCCCCCCACCGGACTTGGACATCCGGGTAGTTAGGGGGTGTGGCCAGCACCCTTTAAAAGGGGTGGCCACGAGGCAGCCGAGCTGCCATTTTGCGAAAGCGACGGAGAGGAGAAGTTTTTCTCCATCGCTCTGTCGGACCGCAGTGGCTCAGGGGATTAAGATGCCGAACTCGCTGCCTGGAGGGTCGGAGTTTGATTCCTGAGCATTGCAAAAGGCTCTCGGTCTCCGGCTTTCCAGTCAGCGGGTGCTGATCCCTGGATAGGGATCGTGCTGTTCTATGCTCCTTGAGTTAGCTGGTGAGTGTAAAAAAAAAAAAGCGACGGAGAGGAGAAGTTTTCTCCGTCGCTTTATTCCCTTCTGCCTCTTTGCAAGAGGCTTGAGTTTGCTAGCCTCTGTTCGAGGCTTCCTTTTGGCTTTCTAGCCTATTGGCTTCAGAACGCGACGGAGCGGAGAAGTTTGCTCCGTCGCTCACTCCTTTTCCTAACTCAGGGGTGCCCAAACTTTAAGTAGGACTGCAGTGTCTCCAGTGCCTCAGAAGTTGACTGGGTTGTTTAAGGTCAGTGTTTCAATTTCTGCGCACGCAGGACAGGATGAGCTCCCGTGCCGTTCCGTTTTCACCCTCAGGCCGGCCCTTCGGAGGATGCGGCCCTCGGCCCACGGTTGCCGGCCATGGCCGGGACAATTGGGGGGAGGGCCTGGTGCTGGCTTACAGCATGGTTTTTCCCATTAGGGGCTGGAATTTTGGGGCATGGCTTATTCTGGCACAGGCTCTCAATTCAGGGCCTCTGGCACAATTCCTATCGGGCCATCCGGCCCACCTGGCCCACCTACTGGGGGTTTACTGTGGCAGGGGGTGCCTGGTTAGCACGTTTGGCTGTACTGGAGGCATCCTTAGCAATCCAGTGGGTGGGGGTCCTTTTCCTATCTACCGGGCCCCCTTTGTGTCTGCCGGCTACTTCGACCGCTGCCACTCTGCAACAGGCGGCCGGCCGGGTCGAGCTTATTGAGACAGTCCAGCCTGTGCCTGCCGCTGTCTCGCAGCTCCCTGTTTGTCCGGAACAGCGATTGGAGTGCGTTGGAGGTTGTCCTAGAGCTCGATTTCGGTCGCGAGCTCCGACGCCCACTGTGTGCCGGAACCCCCAGTGGGGGCGGCTCACGGGGGTGCAACTAGTGAGTATTGGGTCAAGTTGAATACACCCAAATCACAGTCCACTTGCAGCGGTGTGGTTCAGTGCTCTTCTCCTTGCCAATTAGAGGCTAGTGGGGCATCACTTGCCACCCTATCCCAGTGCCCCTTGGTTGCATTATGGCACACCTTGGGGGTGGGGGTTTCTGCCCCGGGGCAGTACATGGCATCGCATGGGCTGTCCAGGTCCCACTGCGTATGCCCGGTGTACATCATGTACCGGCAACGGCCTTGCCGATGATTGGTTATTCATTGTCCCCTGGTGATCATCTGGCCCAGATCAGGAAGGGACAGATTTGGTGGGGGGGGGGAATGCGTGGATATATTCTCCCTATGAACCGAGACCCAAATAAGGATAGGAGGTACGGACAGGAGGACAGAGACATTGTGTGGTCCCGCCGTAGTCAGCCACCACGCACTGGGGTGTCCGCCCCCGGGACAGTGCTGGGCATCGCAGGGGCTGTCTAGATCCTGCTGCGTAGGCCCCCTTTATACAGAACGTGCCGTCAAGGGCTTTGCCGATGGACGGCTATTACTTGCTCCGGTTGATTATTGGCCGCAGGCCATGAGGGGTAAGGGCAGAAGGGGGACATGTGGATATTCTCCCATTGAACTGCGAGCCCACTGTGACGGGAGAGAAGGACAGGACGGCTGAGACAAAGAGATGTCCCATCGTCATTAGCCACCGTGCACCTTAGGGCCAACTGGTTGTCGGCATACCTTGTACGTATGGTGGTATGCCGCAGGGCTTGCCCTGTTTGGGCCATCCTGATGTCGATCGGATGGGCCCATGACGGTTGGCTCATGGTGAGGAATGTGGACGAGGGGGGCTCTCTATCCCGAGGGGAGGTGGGATGAGTCCTGTCAGCAAATGTGCTCGTGCACATCATTCCCACGAGACTGGTGCCTGGTGATGGGTACCATGGTGGTCATGCTGAGCAGCGGGCTGTTCAGACACTGGCTCCACGCAAACTGGTCGGGCGGGGGGTTCCGGCCCGCCTACTGTGTTCGGCCTGCTCAGCTGACGATGTGTGTACTGAGCACCACGGTCGTTACCGACTTAAAAGGGGGTGCACAGGGGCGAACAGAGCTCCGTCTGAAGCAACTAACTTTGTCATGGGCCTCCCCGCCCCAATTATGGTCAGCCTGGAGGGATGTCACTCAGTTCATCCAAGAAGGGATGGGGTGGGAGACCTGCTGGAGGGTTTTCAATGGGGCTTTTGTATCCATTCGGGGGTGTTGGGGGCCCCAGGATGCGACTATCTGGTTCCCTTCCTGGGTCACGGAGAGGGGGCTCCGCTGTCCACAGTTATGGAAGTTGGGGGGCTATGAGAGTAGCGGGGGCCCTCCTGGGAACCACCTTTCCTTAGTCGAAGGTATCCCCCATGAAGCTCATACTGAGCTAGGAAAAGGGTGAATGTAATATAATCCTCTATTCAGCTTGCCCTGTGGGTGCTCCGTTCAGGGATGACTTTCCTGATGGCCTTGTTTGGTCAGGTACTCGTAGTTGCCTCGGCTACCATGGGTGGCGGGCTCACGCAATGCTGGTGCTGTTTTGGCACAGTGTGATATGCACTCGGCTTCCAGTTTTTTGCCAGTGCACCCCAAGGTTTTAGACCTATCGGGTTTTTAGGTTTGGAGGGGAATTTTAATTAGATAAGGCCAATCCCTTTCTGAATGCGTTAATTCAGGTTCAGCACCCGACCGAGGTGGGACTTTCATTCAGTGGGCATTTGCTCACGGGTTGGGGTCTCGGTCTCCAGCCCATTACCTTGACAACTTTTGGGTCTGAGGTTAAACGGGGCTTGGACACGTGTACGCGTCTCCTCATCACGATTCAGACACTCAGGTGGGAACTGGGTGTCCCCTTGGCGCCTGAATAGACAGAGGTCCCATGTTCTAACATCACATTTCTGCCTCGATGCTGTCACGCGGGCATCCAGGTTAACCATTGATACGGTGGCTTGGATGTCCATGGCGATTTTGGCATTGATTGCCGAACATCGAGTGTGCCTTTGGGAATTGTAGTTAATTCATTGCCCCCCTTAATTTGTTTGCTCTGGCTCAAATTACTCCTGGGTTTAGAGGGGTCTCTTATGGGAGATCAGACCTAGTGGTCTGCCCTAGATATCTAGTACAGTCAGATACTTCCGGCGCCCGGACTTATGGGGTTTACTCCGAGGGTGGGTCCACGGATCGCCCCGCGATCTTACCTTCCTTGTGTTTTTTCCCATTTGGAGAGCACTGATGGTATGGTGCAAGGGGTGGGCCTACTCAGTGGTCCAATTTCGGTGTGACAATGCGGCAGTGGTGAACATTGTCAACACCCAGACATGCACATCCCCCAAGGTCATGACATTAGTCCGTCTATTCTCTTGAGAAGCCTACGCATAAATGTGCTGTTCTAGGCCAGACATGTTATGGGTATTTATAATAACATTCTGCCCTCTCCACCACCGCAGATCACCTGGTTTCGTGCCGTACTCTGGAAGCAGAGGGATTCCACTCGCCACTTTTGGCTGAGGGTTGGACGTTTGGCGAGGAGAGGGGAACCGGACATGTCGTTGGCACCTCGCACGCGTAAGGCGCATCACTCTGCATTCAGGCGTCATGTTTGGGAGGGGTGGACACGGGAACGTGTCCGCCGCCCTTACGCGCGTCACCCCTGTTCCCAGAGTTTCTACCCACCTTGCACGAGGCTGGCATTGCTTATGTTCAGATAGGTGTGAGGTGGCTCTTGGCCACGCAGCTACCACGGTAGCCTTATTGGAGCGCTCCGCATCAGTAAGTGGGTGCCAGAGTTGGTGCCACCGGTGTAAGGCGGATGTGTCTCGTAGGGCACTGGAACTCGAAGATGTCTCTTTCACACATGAGTGGGCTCGAGTGGGGATACGGTCCTCACGGGTTATTCAGCACGGTGCAGGCAGTGGTGTATACTGCTGCGAAGTTTTTGAGACATCTGTCCGGTTGGTGCCCTACCTGAATTTTCGACAGTGCCTGCTGCGCGCCCCAGCCTGTTTTCTGCCACCGGGATGGGTCTACCCTTACCTTAGTACGGTCCCTGAGGGTGACCGGTGC
Source organism: Bradypodion ventrale (assembly GCA_035047345.1). Classification (NCBI taxonomy): domain Eukaryota; kingdom Metazoa; phylum Chordata; class Lepidosauria; order Squamata; family Chamaeleonidae; genus Bradypodion; species Bradypodion ventrale. The sequence goes on from JAWDJE010000005.1 coordinate 207,394,651, forward strand.
CGCGTTTCACGGTTTGGTGCCCGTTTTGGCACCATTTCCTTAAGATAGGCGTCGCGTTGATCGCGGCTACGTTTGGGGTCCTCGGAGGTGGATATGCGTCTACGCGCAATTTCAGACAGGTATGTCCCCTCACTGTACGAGTACCTAGTTATGTCCTTCACCTTTTTCTCCTCTTTTACAGATCCTAGGGGTCTCAGCACACCGGTGGCAGGGGGCTGGTGGGCCGCAGCTATGTACACTGGGCAGCAGTATATGCTGCAGTGACAGAGAGTGGACCCCGGCTGGGCTGTGTGCATCCGTACATATGCTATGGTATGGTATGCGCAGCACATGGGGGCGGGAACTGTGGCCATTCCTGCTGTCTGACAGGGATGCTGGACCGCCCAATGTTTTACAGGCGCCTCGGCGGCAGCGGTCTTATACGAATCACTGCTGTTATTAAACTGTCGAGGGGCTGTGACCTGGCATTTTGTATCACGTATGGCTTACATACGGTCGCTATGGTCTGACATCGTGCTGAGACACCAATTTAGGGAGATGCGGATCTCACTAGTTCGGACTGTTCCGGCAGTCACTGGACGGGGCTGTGGCTACGTCCCATTCTGAGCATGGCTGTGAGACGGCCATTGGAGTCCAGATGATAGGCTTACAAAAAATTTTGATGGTAGGCAGGAGAAGGGGTCCACCTGTCGGTCAGAGGTATGTACCTCATTCTGGGTGCAATGCAAGCAGGCCTGGCGACCGAGCTGACGGTCTGGGGGGGGGTGAGTCTTTATTGAAGCCTCCCCGTGTGGCGGGTAGCACTGGTAAGGTAAATATTGACTGGCCAACACTAGATAGGCACAAGTTGGTTAACGTTGTCCGGTCAACGACGAACCAGGCAATGGGGTGATGGCACGAGCTAGGCAGCATGCATCACCCCGTTATTTTACGGATACGCGTCAGAGGGTGGGGTCAGTAGTTAGTTTATTGACTACGGTCAACAATTTGTTTGTTGCCAACAAACAAATTGATACAAATGGATACATTGTAACCAATTGCCGTTGGCAATTTTGGGAGGTACCTTACCAGTGTTACTGCGGCCTGCTTGCCTTAAGAATTATAATTGGTTGAGTACCAATCGAAATTTATAATTCGGACTAGGGCATGAATCAATAAATGTGGCCCAATGCCGTTATCCACTTTCACCAGTGTCTGAGTCCTTTTTTGGGGGGTGCGCCTGCAAAAGACATTGTGAAAATGTTTTTAAACCAAAATAAATTTCCAGATGGGAATAGTTGAGTTAGAGCTGTTCTAGGAGGTATGTTGGTCTGCATCCTTTTTTGTTATTTCATAGTGGAAGATCACTGGATTTATTGGAACTCACATCCTGTTTTTAACAATCTAATGCTAGAGCACACTGTTGATATAGCACTATACTTGCAGCCTGAAGACTTTGGCTTCCCCAATTTCAGACCACAGCTGTGCCTGCCAGCAAACTTCTCTTGTTGTTGATGACATTTGATATATGCTTCTGCACATTGTTGAATTTTTCTTCCTGGTACTCCTGGTGCATTAGTGTTAAATACTGTTTGGCGAAGTACTGCGGGACTAAACTCCCTTCTCTCCTCTTCCAGGACAAAGCAGCACAAAAATTAAATCTTGGTTTTGAGAGGGATAAAAAAGTGCAGGAACCCATTGAGAAAATCCAGCACAAGGGAAGATAGGAGGCATCTAATTTAGATAGGGATTTTAAAAATATAAAAATAGGACACAATCTAGGCTTTAGAGCAGAACCAATGCTGCATCTAGAAGAACTATTAATCTATTCTTGCCAAACAGCAACAGAAACTGGAAAAGTCTCATAGCTCTGAAGAGGAACAGAGTTATTAGTAAATATTAGATCTAGTTCCTGAATAATTATGTCATAGTAAATATTAGTCCTTATGGTGCCATAAAATGCATGTTGTTGATAAGTAAATAAAGAAATAGCACCTGAAATTATTATAATTTCATCCCCAAGTTCTTTGTACCAAAGTTAGCTGTTAAAAATAAGGAACCAGTCAAGGGGAAGGGAGAGAAATGGCAATTTTAGCCTCATAGAAATGTTTAAATTTCAGTAATTCTAACTAGAGAACAAAGCCTTCAAAGCCCGCTACCAGGATGGGCAGCTTGGTTTTATTTTCTCCCACATCCCAGTTTTGTTAAATGGAAGGTTATTCTGTCACATGAAAAGAAAAATCTGTGGATTTGTTTAAATCAAAAGGTCTGTGAAACTTATCTGGAAGTACTTATGAAAAATGAACCATATGACATTCTTAATCATTTTTACTGAAGGGCAGCTGCAGAAAAAGATAAATCATATGGGCCAGAATTGCTCCCTAAATAATCTTGCTGTAGCACAAACACCAGAGTTGCAAGTAGTTTTGTGAGCTCTTCTGAGAATGTATTTAGGGACAGTGTGCCTTAGATGTTGGAGTCTTAGATGAAGATTTAGGGGTTGTTCTTATTATTATTTCTTGTCCTGATAAGCCATGGACTGCCAAAATGAAGCTACTTTCTTGGCTTTGTCATTGTCCAAACCCAAGTCCTCATTAGTGCGTGTCTCTGGCAGCAATCGGCAGACCAGTAAATGAACCGGATTCTGTGTCTCTCAACATTCACACCATGTGTTGTTGTCTGCCAGCAGCCCCTATTTGAGCATGTTGGTCTTGCATTTAGAGACTCCAACCCTCAGCCTATTCATGGTCCCCCAAGTGACGTAAGAGAGGTTGAGATCTTCAGCTATATCCTGCTTTAATGTTGTTCCTTGTCCAGTGAATTCCTTCCTCCATCTAATTTGGTTTTGCTCTTGTGTACTCTCAAGAATGTTTGTTCTTGCCATAAAGCTCTTCTTGGATCTAAGCTGGCATACTTGAGGCTCATATCCATTCAGAGGGTGTCAAGGGACATTCTCTTGCTTAGTTTTCTCAGCATCCACTGCTGCTTCTCTCCTGATCTTAGGTGGAGCGATACCAACAAGAGGTTATATTTTCTCAACTGGTGTAGGTTTGAGGCATCCTGTCATTATACACATGGCTTCATTAACAGTGGTGTCAACTTGTTTTCTGTGTGTGGATGCACTCCACAGGAAAAGGCAGAGAAAGACACAGGCCTCAACTACCCAGTTACCATCCAGAGGCCCAGGGGAGTCCTCCTAGAGTAGCAATGCCCCGGAAGGCAAAGAAGAAGGGCCGCGCTGCCACTGATGCCAACTGCAGACACAGGAGACCCTCGACCACCCCCAGGAGACACTATCCGCAGCCACCATCACAGCAAGGCCCGAGTCGGCACCTTTGACCAACTCCACGCAGCCGAAGGGAGGTGAGAGCTGCTGCATGCATGCAAGGGATCAGTAATCGAACTGAAATAATATAGTTGACTTAACATAGATGACTTATAGCAACTGACATCGTGACTGTGTTGCTGTGTCAGTTTAGAACTGACTGACATCAGTTCTAAACTGATACTGTGTTCTAAACTGTGATAATATGCATGATGTTACATTGTTTTAAACTGTAATAATATGTATGATGGGGGGAAAATGGCGTAGAAACCGGCAAAGCATGCCAGGGAGTTTGCCAAGAGAACCCTATTGACCAAAGCAAAGGCAAATCAAAGGGACAAATCAGAGGAAACAGGAAGGATGCTCAGCACATTAGATGGACAGAAAGGGATGGGCAGAAAAGGGGGAGGAGAAATACAGTGTTGTAAGGAACAATATTGCATAGGGACATGGAATGTAAGATCTATGAACCAAGGAAAGCTGGAAGTGGTAAAAAAGGAAATGGAAAGAATAAGTATTGACATCTTGGGAATCAGTGAGCTAAAATGGACAGGGATGGGCGAATTCAGCTCTGGAAACCATCATGTCTACTACTGTGAACAAGAAAACCTCAGAAGAAATGGAGTGGCCATAATTGTAAATAAAAGAGTGAGAAAAGCAGTAATGGGATACAATCTCAAAAATGATAGAATGATGTCAGTCAGACTACAAGGCAAACCATTTAATATCACTGTAATCCAAATATATGCACCAATCATTAGTGCAGATGAAGCCACAGTAGACCAGTTCTATGAGGACCTACAACATCTTATAGAACAGACACCAAGAAACGATGTCTACATTATCTTAGGAGACTGGAATGCAAAAGTAGGAAGTCAAAAAGTGGATGGAATAACAGGCAAGTTTGGTCTTGGAACACAAAACGAAGCAGGGCAAAGACTGATAGAGTTCTGCCAAAATAACACACTACTCATAGCAAACACCCTTTTCCAGCAACACAAGAGGAGACTCTACACAAGGACATCACCAGATGGCCAACATCAAAACCAAATTGACTACATACTCTGCAACCAAAGATGGAGAATCTCCATACAGTCAGCAAAAACAAGACCTGGAGCAGATTGTGGCTCAGATCACAATCTACTGATCGCAAAATTCAGGCTCAGACTGAAGAAAATAGGGGAAACTAATGGGCCGGATAGATATGATCTAGACAACATACCCAAGGAATACACGGTGGAGGTGAGGAACAGATTCAATGGTCTGGACCAGATAGACAGAGTACCAGAAGAATTATGGACAGAGATGAGAGACTATGCAGGAGGCAGCAAGGAAAACTATACCAAAAGAAAAGAAGCGCAAAAAAGCAAAGTGGTTGTCGGATGAGGCTCTTAAAATAGCAAAGGAAAGAAGGAACACAAAAGGCAAAGGAGAAAGGAAAAAATACAATCACTTAAATAAAGAATTTCAAAGAAAAGCAAGGAGAGATAAGGAAAGCTACCTAAATGAGCAGTGCAAAGAAATAGAGGAAAACAACACAAGAGGCAGGACTATAGATCTCTTTTTAAAAATTGGGAACGTCAAGGGAACGTTCAAAGCAAAAATGACCACGATAAAAGACAAAGATGACAAAGAGTTAGCGGATGCAGAAGAGATAAAGAAAAGATGGAAAGGGTACACAGAGGAACTCTACAAAAAAGACCTAAACACCCCAGATAATAACAATGAGGGGGGAATTGAACTTGAACCAGACATCCTAGAGAGTGAAGTCAGAAAGGCCCTAAAAAGCACGGCAAATAACAAAGCCAATGGAGATGATGGTATCCCAGTTGAATTCTTCAAAGTCCTAAAAGATGATGGAATCAAGCTACTACATGCTGCATTGGTTACCAGTCTGCCTCCGGGTGCAATTCAAGGTGCTGGTTATGACCTTTAAAGCCCTATATGGTAGTGGGCCAGGTTACCTAAGAGACCACATCGCCCTAAGGACGTCTGTCCATCCAACCAGAGCGGGCCGGAGGGGCTCCATAATTGTGCCATCGGCCAGGGGGGCTCGCCTCTCTGGCACAAGGAGGAGGGCCTTTTCCGTATCTGCACCAGCCCTTTGGAACCTCCTGCCAGTGGAATTGCGTCTCCAGATGGAGTTACTGCCGTTTAGGAAAGAACTAAAAACCTGGCTGGCAGGCCAAGTTTGGGGTGCAGGTGGAGGGTGGTTTCCATTGGGTGGCTGGTTTAGAGGATTATGCCTTCCCCCTCGGTTCCTTCGGTACCTGCACCCCTTTTTAGGGGGTGGATTTTAATTCTGTTTTTATCGGTTTTTAACTGTTTTATGTTGTGATTGTGAACCGCCCTGAGTCGGCCTTGGTCGAGTGGGAGGTATAGAAGTCCAACAATAAATAAATAAATAAATAAATAAATAAATAAAAATGCTATATGCCAGCAGATTTGGAAAACGAAACAGTGGCCACAGGATTGGAAAAGATTAGTGTACGTCCCAATCCCCAAAAAAGGGCAATGCCAAAGAATGTTCAAATCATCGAACAATTGCTCTCATCCCACAAGCTAGCAAAGTGATGCTCAAGATAATACAGGATAGAATGCAGCAGCATGTAGAAAGAGAACTACCAGAGGTGCAGGCTGGGTTCAAAAGAGGCAGGGGGACCAGAGACCACATTGCCAACATACATTGGATCATGGAGAAAACAAAGGAATACCAGAAACAAGCTTACTTCTGCTTCATTGACTACACCAAGGCCTTTGATTGTGTGGACCACAACAAAATGTGGCAAGTAATTAAAGAGATGGGAATACCAGAACACCTCATATGTCTCATGAGAAATCTGTACATGAGTCAAGAAGCAACAGTTAGGACAGAGTATGGAAAGACGGAGTGGTTTGGAATAGGAAAAGGAGTAAGACAAGGCTGCATTCTGTCACCCTGCTTATTCAACTTATACACAGAGCACATAATGCGCAATGCAGGGATGGAGGAATCACAATATGGGATCAAAATTGCTGGGAGAAACATCAACAATTTGAGATATGCAGATAATACCACCCTAATGGCAGAAAGTGAGGAAGACCTAAAGAAGCTCCTGATTAGGTTGAAAGAAGAGAGTGCAAAAGCTGGCCTGAAACTCAACATCAAGAAAACCAAGATAATGGCAACAGGCCATATCAGTCCCTGGAAAATAGATGGGGAAGAAGTAGAAGCAGTAACAGATTTTACTTTCTTAGGATCCAAGATCTCTGCAGATGGAGATTGCAGCTATGAAATAAAAAGGCGACTGATTCTTGGGAGACAAGCTATGAAAAACCTGGGGAACATAGTGAAAATTAGAGACATCTCACTGCAAACAAAGGTCTGCATAGTCAAAGCAATGGTATTTCTGGTGGTAATGTATGGCTGTGAGAGCTGGACCATTAGAAAAGCTGAGCGAAGAAAAATAAATGCCTTTGAGATGTGGTGCTGGAGGAGAGTTTTGAGAGTCCCCTGGACAGCGAGGAGAACAAATAGGTCAATATTAGAAGAGATTAGCCCTGAGTGCTCCTTAGAAGGACAAATAACAAAAATGAAGTTGAAGTATTTTGGACATCAAATGAGAAGAGAGGATTCACTTGAGAAGGCCTTGATGCTGGGGAAGGTGGAGGGCAAAAGAAGAAGGGGACGGCCAAAGATGAGATGGCTAGATGGTATTGTAGACACAATGGGCACGGGGCTGTGTAGACTAAGGAGGATGGTGGAGGACAGGGGTGGCTGGAGAGCGACAGTCCATGGGGTCGCAAAGAGTCGGAATCGACTGTACAACTGAACAACAACAACAAATGCACTCCATACTGTAGCAGCATACTCTGCTGCAGAGATGTTCAGGGCCAGCATGGATGGCAGAGTTCTCCATTTATAGTTTGTGAGTTTTCTGATGATGTTGTTCCTTGTACTAACTTTGGCTTTGTTATTCTGGCAGTGCTGCTTAAAAAAGAGTGTCCGGTCAAACATCACACCGAGGTATTTTGGTGCTGAACAATGTTGTAATCGGTTTCCTTGTCATGTGACTCAGCCCTTGCCTCTCCGTTTCAAAGGTGGAAAGCACATACTTGAGTCTTGCTTGGATTAGGCTTCAAATTGTTGATGTTGTAATACTGTCCTAGGAGTTCAAAGCCTTGTACCTTTGAACAGTCAACCTTCAGCTCGTCATACAATCTATGTTACAGGGTTGTTAGGAGAATAAAGGGAGAAGGAAAGAAAGCCACGTATTCTGCCTTTAGTTCCCTGGGGAAAGGCAGAAGGATATTGATGCAGGAGGGAAACAAACAAACCATAAACAAGTCTATAGAATTCCCTCCTAGGAAATTTATCATATACTTACCTTGTTATCTTTTGTAGACAAAAGAGATGTTTTCAGACTCTCAGGCATCTTAACTATTTTCCAAAACAGTTCCCCTGTGTCATGTCCAGCCCTTTTAGTAAAGGAATAGTCCAACAACAATGAACAGAACAATGAAGAACGGTTTATTGTAAAGTCTTGCAGGCAATAATACAAAGGTCTCCGGACAACAGATGACTACACGGTTCTCTCCCGAACTCATCCCCTAGGCAAAACTAAGCAACACCCAGTGTATGTGCTTCATGGAGAGGACCCCAGGTTAGCCGTAGCATTGACTACCTGTAGCAGAATAGGGAAGTATAGATCCGGCCCGACTACTCCCTTGTTTACCCTTGGCTCTTATATACTGTCTCAGTGAGGGTTATTTCGAATACAATGTAACAACCCATTGTTTGCCCTTGCCTAACCAATCATATCATGAAGCTAACAGATTAAACCAATCGGGAACAGGATCCAAACTTGTACCCAATCAGGGAACTCTAATTAACATAATGAGCATGCCCTGGAGAGGGGAATATGCGCCAAATCTTATCCATAATTCTGATGGCGGGAAATCGGCATTTTGTCTTTTGCAAAAGCGTTGCTGAAGAACCTTACCTTTTTATTTGAATACACAACACCCTGCTATTACCCCTTCTTTAAACTAATTACAGTGGTACCTCATACAACGATTTTAATCCGTTCCATGGGGCTCGATGTATGAAACAATTACTATATGATACTATATATGCATGCATTGTATAGCGATTTTCCCTATGGGATGCATCGTACAACGATTTTTATTTTTATTTTTTGCTAAGTGGTTTTCCCATTGAAAAACGGTTGTACATTTTTTCCATAGGAAAAATTGTTATGCGAGATACCATTTTTTTCAAAACCTAATTGTTATGCGATTTCGTTGTATGAGGTTCCACTGTACTGTAATTTATTTGGGCCTGTCCAGATGGGTATTAGGCGGTATATACGGGTAATGGTTATTGCTCTGTTTAACTGAGATACCAGTTCTATTTGGCTTTCTTCTCTTCTGGAAATTTTTCATTCAGTTCAGTCTTGTATAACTTTTAAGAACTTCTGCCTGACTTTGCTTGTTGTCTTCACCCCAGCCCATCTATTATTCTTTTGCATCCAATTTGCATGGGCATAGGGTTGCCATAATTCTATCCCGTTAAACCTGGACATCCATTGCCTTCTTCAAACTGCGCCTGCATTGGATGGGGCTGTCAGGGAGACTGCGGCTCTAAGACCCTACATAATCCCTGTCCAGGGCAGACAGGGAATACTGACCCTATGCAATTAACCCTTTGCAGTCACATAAAGAAGGAATTCTCCATCCCAGTGTATAGTGGAGGTTTGGCTTCTTAGATATGGGTATTTCTTGCTCCCTTCCGGCTTTTGAGGAAAAGAGCTGAGGACGACTCCTTGTCCCCCAAGCTTCAAGGTCAGCCAAGGGATTTTTGCAAGGAGTTATTTCACTGCCTCCATGCCTTTCTTTCAATTATCTCACTTGCAAGTGTCTCCCCGGCAGGCTTCTCAGGGTGTTGTTTTGTCTTCACTGCTTTCAAGCAGGTTATTTGAAAGAAAGGCAGGGAGGCAGTGAATAAACTCTTTGCAAAAATCCCTTGGTGAGGGGTGATCTTGCTTCCTTTGTTCAAATTTAAAAATCCGGGACTTTTACATGTTTTTTCTTGAACTGGCCGGGGCAGCTTGAATCCGGGAAAATCCTGGAAAACTAGGACATATGGCAACCCTACATGGGCAAGTTGAGCAGGTCTTGGGATCAGCCGTGTATCTCCAAGAATCCACTGTAGGAAACATGCAGCCTATGTGGCTACCAAACCACAGAAATGTAACTGTAAATTCTGTCACCCAATTTTGGTAACAAACTAGGAATAGCCCCAGGGTGGGGGTGGGAATATGGCAAGAAATCCTTAGTTTAAGAAGGTGTCCCCATTAGTCACTGACTTCAGCAGCAAACCACTCAGGTATCCAAGAACACTCCCTGAAGCAAATGTTCTTTGCTTGTTATAAAACAGTGGTGGCCAATCTTGGCACTCCAGATGTTCTTAGACTTCAATTCCCAGAAGCCCTGATCAGCAAGAATGTTGATTTGTGCTTCTGACAATCGAAGTCCAAGAACACCTGGAGTGCAAAGGTTGGCCATCACTGTTATAAAGGGGGTTTCCACAACTTGTGATTTGCCATGACAGGTCAGTACATTGGGGTGGGGATGGGGAAGTTGTGGCCCGCAAGAGATTGGCTTTGGGGGCGGCAGCAGGCAGATTGAGGGCCACATGTTTTAGACCTGTAATGGCGAACCTTGACCCTCCAGGTGTTCTTGGACTTCAATTACCAGAAGCCCAGGGCAGCATTCCTGCTGATCAGGACTTCTGGAAATTGAAGTTCCAGAACACCTGGCATGCCAAGGTTCGCCATCACCGGTTTAGACTTTGAGCTGTTTTGTTTGGTATTGATCTAACAACATATGTGGTGAAATCTCTGGCAATCTTTTCCACTTAAGAACTGGTGCTTTAAATGCATAAATCAAATGCTATGTTCGACATGCTTAGACTTGCAATTTTCTAGGCTACAGAAGCTAAGAAATACATTTCTCTCTCAATTCTGGGCAAATACATTCTGTGTCTAAGCATGCCCTGTGTACCATCAATCTCAGGGTGGGTTTTTTTTAACTAAACTTTGTCAGATATTGTCCAGCACAATACAAATCCAGGAGCAGGTGATACCTTTATTAAGATCACGGAAGAAAAAAATCAAACCATCAGTACATTTTCATGATTCAAGATCACTTCATCAGGCCATACAATGGTAGCAGGTAGTGCAGGGGAATAAAATAATATAAATGAGAGTCAAAAAAATCATGGTAGTTGTTTTTTACCAGGCAAGCTTCTGAGAAATTAATTAAGAAAACAAGGCTGCATTAGACGTGTGGTTTTCAAGCTACACCCTTGGTAGCCAGTACCTTTTCTTGGCCAAATAAGAACTTGGAGGCGTGGTTTTCAAAATATGGGAAAGGGGGTGTTGTGTCTTGAATATTATACCTTTAAGTAATGTAACACTCGAATGAGTGGATATAATAACCACCAGCTGTAACACTGTAACCTTCTGTATTAGGACGCGAGCTAGTGTCCACTAGGGGCAATAGCGAGTGCCCAGCTCACATGGTTCCATCCCCCAAACAACTACAGCGCGGGAAGATTCCCGCCACCACCTCACCTGGACAAGGAGGGCGTGACGGGGGATGACGTCACGCAGACAGTAGCCAATGGGCTATCAAGGAGCCACTTTCAAATGTATAGCCACCGTATATATTGAGCTGTTCATCCGCCATTACCACATGTTCCCCCGGACCATCATGCAATCAACATGTGTTAAGCCAACCCTTCGGCTGTTCGTATTGTCTTGGTTCTCATACACTAAAGGGGGTTGGCACAATAGTTAATAAATAAATAAAATTAAACTGCTGTCCTGCAACCAAAAAGTTTGCGAGTTTGATCCTGGCTGATCAAGGTTGGCTCGCCCTTCCATCCTTTCCAAGATCGGTAAAATGAGTACCCAGCATGTTGGGGGCAAAATGCTAGTTAACTTGTGAACTGCACAGAGAGTGCACTAGGCGCTATGGACTAGTATATACGTGTGATTGCTTTGCTTTAATGCAATTTTTTTTCTGTAGGCCTTTGTTTGAGAAGTTGGGAGTAGAAATCCAGCCAACAGCTATCAAGGGTGTATTTTGAAAACTACACTTCTTGTGCACTTTTCTTAACTCGCCTCTAGAAGATCTGGCAAATGGCCAAGATAATGCTATTGAAGTAGTCCACTTCTGGTCAAAAATAGTCTTAATTATTTTAACTTGTTTTGAATTTCATATAGTGTACATGAATAATTTTGAATTGTGCAACACCCTGACAGGACTAAAGAAATAAACTTTCAGATTTAATCTTAGATCTTCAGGGAGTGCAGGGAGACAAAATTAAACTGGTCCTTTGACTATGAGCAAAAATGTTTCTCTTTGATGCCAAAGGATAGAGATGGAGCTGATAGATGCATGCACAGTGCACATTTAGATAAAGCTATATGTAGGTCTCAGGATGTTATTGGATTGCAACTCCCAGTGTTTCCCATCCTTTGGTTTTTGGACTTCAGTTCCCAGAAGCCTATGTCAATTCTCCAAAACACCGATCAGCCTATGTACTGACTTAGGCTTCTGAGAATTGAAGTCCCCCTGTGGGGTGTGGGTCCCACATTGGGAAACACTACTGTAGCCTTAGCCAGGAAAGGCAATAGTGGAAGGTTATGAAAGTTGGACTCTTAACAACATTGGTCACCCTCATATACTTGCCCAAGAGCAAGACAGAGAGGGGGGGTTTAGTGTATGAGAACCAAGACAAAGGAACAGCCGAAGGACTGGCTTAACACATCTTTATTGCATGGTGGTCCGGGGGGAACATGAGGTAATGGCGGACGAGCAGCTCAATATATACGGTGGTTATACATTTGAATGTGGCTCCACGATAGCCCATTGGCTACCGTTGGCGTGACGTCATTTCTGGTCACGCCCTTCTTGTCCAGGTGAGGTAGTGGCGGGAATCTTCCCGCGCTGTAGTTCTTTGGGGAATTGGGACCTGTGAGCTGGGCGCTCGCTATTGCCACCAGGTGGTCATTAGCTCACGTCCTAATTGCAACGGGTTACATTGATATGTATGTTAAAGGCATAGTATTGAGAACACAAGGCATAGTATTGAGAACACAACATCCCTCCCCCCTAGGATGAGACGAAGTCTCTCATCCAAGATGGCCTATTGCAAACGCGCTTTGGGCGTGCTGCAGGCTGGCATGTCCCGGCTCCTTGTCCTGCAACGGGAGAGGGAAACTCGTTAGTGACTTGCCGCGGCTCTGCGGCTTTTGGGGAAGGGACGGAAAAACCGGGGGCACTGGGGACTAACGAAAAACCCCGCTTCTCGCTTGGATGGGTGGGGGACCACTCCGGAAAACCCCCCCGGTTTTGTAAATGAAAATCAGAATTATCCCCTAGGGTGTCATTAGAAGGATTCCGCAGGATATCTATGAGGACAGATTCGGACTCCTTTCCCTCCCCCCTAGGTGGGGACCACCGGCCCCCCTCTCCTCCCCCTTGGGCTGAACGGGTGGGGGAGAACCCTAACGTTGAATCCTTTTCCGCGCCGTCCGCACGATGTTCGTCCGGAACCCGGCGCTGGAGCTGGTCCGCGTGCCGCCTCCAGAGTAGACCCGCACTGGTCTCCACACAATACGACACGGGACCCGTCTGCCCAACGATGACGCCCGGGACCCAGGCTGGCCCCGCGCTTGCGTAGTTCCTGCAATGCACCGGGGCACCTACTTCGAAACTCTTCGTGGCCGCTAACCCGATGTTCCTCCCTGTGTCCTCCACCCTCGTTGGGTCTAGCCTGGTCAGAATCGTGGTCAGCTTCCTACGCATTAAGAGCTCTGCGGGCGAGTACCCTGAAGCTAGGGGGGTCACCCTGTATCCCAGCAGGAACTGACACACTTGCAGGTTGAGATCCCCGGGACCCATGCGCCTCAGCGCGTCCTTGGTGGTGTGCACGAGGCGCTCTACCTGGCCGTTTGTTGCCGGGTGGAAAGGGGCAGAGGTGATGTGCCGAATGGCGTTGATCTCCGTGAATGCCCTGAACTCAGCGGACGTGAAACAACTAGCGTTATCGCTAATTAGGGTGTCGGGTATACCGAACATGCTAAAGACCCTCCGCAAATGCTTCACCGTCGTTGCTGAAGAGGTGCTAGTAACTGGAATTACCTCCAACCACTTGGAGTAAGCATCCACCACGAGGAGAAAAAGTGTCCCCCTAAATGGTCCCGCAAAGTCGATGTGCACACGCGACCAAGGCCCCTTTGCCGCGTCCCATTCCCTGTGCGGCAGACGCGCCTCTTCGGGTCGGGAGCCTTGGCATCTCTCGCAAGTGCCCACCATGTGCTCGATGTCGTCATCTAATTGGGGCCACCAGAAATAGCTCCTGGCCAGAGCCTTGGAGCGTACAATCCCAGGGTGGCTGACGTGCAGCAGTTTGAGCACCCGCGGCCTCAGGGATTCAGGGACTACCACCCGCTGGCCCCACAGAAGGCACCCCCTCTCTATGGACAACTCTAGCCTCTTCCTAAAAAACGGGGCGAACTCTGCCACCGGGGCGGACGCTGGCCACCCTTTCTGCACCCAGGAGCTGACTAGAGCAAGCGTTTTGTCCTTGCCGGTCGCCTTGGCGATGTCTGCGGGTACAATGGGGGACGAATCTAAGACCTCTATCAGGAGCACTTGGCGGTCTCGTTCTTCCTCGCCCATGATGCTGTTGGTGTTGGGGAGGGGAGACCCGACAGGGCGTCCGCGTGGCTTATTTCTTTTCCCGGGCGGTACACTAACGCGTGCTGATACGCGTTTAAGAAGATGGCCCACCTTAACATCCTAGGGGACAGGATTTGAAGAGTGGGTTTGTCAGCAGTGAAAATGCCTAGCAGGGGCTTGTGGTCGGTCACTATGGTGAAAGGACGGCCATAGAGGAAATCGTGGAACTTTTTAGTCCCCGCGATTATTGCTAGCGCCTCCCTGTCTGTTTGAGCGTAGTTTCGTTCCGCTTGGGACAGGGATCTGGAGTAGAATGCTACCGGGGCCTCTCTCCCGTTCTCCAATACGTGGCACAGCACCGCCCCCACCCCTACTTGGGATGCGTCGCATATCAGGACCACAGGTCTCTTGGGGTCAAAATGGGTGAGAATGGCGTCAGACGCTAGGAGTTGTTTCAGGTCACTGAATGCCCTCTCCTGGCTCTCGCCCCACTTCCACGCCTCGTCCTTCTTGAGAAGCTTGTGAAGTGGCTCTGCTACCGACGCCTTCCGAGGCAGGAAAGAGTGGTAAAAGTTTAAGAGCCCTAGGAACGACTGCAATTCGGGCTTGGAGGTGGGGCGAGGGGCATTTCGAATGGCGGCTACCTTTGATTTGGAGGGTTTGATTCCCTCGGGGGTCACCCGGAAACCCAAGAACTCAACCTCTTTGGCGAAGAAAACGCATTTGTCTTTTCGCAACCCCAACCCCGCCTTTTCGAACACCGCCAGCACTTTGTCCAGCCTTTCAGCCAACTCTGCCTCGCTCCCCCCCCCCGTTATCAACACGTCATCAAAGTATGGCAAGACCCCCTCCAGCCCCTTTAAGAGGCGTTCCACGAGCGACTGGAAAATACCCGGCGCCGAGTTCACGCCGAACTGTAGGCGCGTCACCTGGAACGCCCCCTTATGAGTGACTATCGTTTGCGCAGCAGCTGCAGCTGGGGTTACTGAGAGTTGCTGATAGGCTTGCGCTAGGTCAAGTTTTGCGAAACACTTTCCCCCATGTAACCTGGCCAACAGGTGGCTGACTACCGGCACCGGATACGCATTTGGGCGGATCGCCTTATTAATGGTGCACTTATAATCAGCGCAAATGCGAACCTCCCCGTTGGCCTTTAGCGCAGTTACAATCGGAGTTTCCCACTCCGCGGAATCAACAGGAACAAGAATCCCCTGGCCCACCAATTTGTCCAGTTCCGCCTCTATCTTGTCCTTTAGTGCAAAAGGCACTCTGCGCGGCTTGAGTCTGATAGGGCGGACCTCCGGGTCCAGGTCGAACGCTACTGGGGGCCCCTTGAACTTTCCGAGTCCCTTCTTGAAAACTTCGGGGTGCGCGTCACACACCTCCTGTATTGGGTCAGTCCCGACGGCATGCACCCCCCCAATGAACAAACCCAGGGGCTTAAACCATTGAGTCCCGAGGAGGCTGCAACTTCCCCCTTTGAGAACAACCAGGGGAAGTTCCGCGGCGTGTTGCTTGTATTGGACCTTGAATTTTCCAACCCCTAACACCGGAATGCTATTTCCCTGCACGTCCCGCAGCGTGGACCTCAACGCTTTAAGCTTAGGGCGCACGTGGGGGGAAATTCCCAAGAACTCCCGCTGGGACATAATTGAGTAGGAAGAACCCGAGTCTATCTCCATCCTAACAGGGGCCCCTTGCACCAGTACCTCAACAAAATAACGTGGGTGTCCCAAGGACACGCTGTACACGGGGGCGTCGTCGCTGCTGTCGTCGGAGATGCGGCCCACGCCGTCCGACTTCCTCGCGGGCCGGGCGCCCTCCTTGGTCTTCGGCGGGCGGTCTGATGGGCTTTTCTGGTCTCTGCGCTGCCGTCTGCAGACCTTGGCGATGTGTCCCCGGCGTCCGCAGTTGTGGCACTCGGCCTTCCGGAACGGGCACTTGATGCGGTCGTGGGCTGCTCCACAGCCGTCGCAGCGTCGGCCGTCCTTCCGAACCTTCCAGACGTCCTCATCGTCGCTGCTCTCCGTGGAAGATTTCGGCGTGTGCCTGGCCGCCTGCACCGGGCCCGCTGTCTTGTCGGGCTGTGGGGGCCTTTCTCTGAACCCCTTGACTCCGGCCCTCGTGGCCTCCGCGGCCTGGGCCGCCTTCACGACCTCGCATAGCGTCGGGGGCGGCTCCTGGTTCATCAGCTTTCGCTGAACCTCTTCATCCCACAGGCCGCACAGCAAACGGTCCCTGAGGGCGATTTCCAGATTTTCCCACTTGCATGGGCCGGCAGCCAACCGCAGGGCCGCTGCAAAAGCGGCGATGGACTCACCAGGCGCTTGAACTCTCTTCCAGAACGCGTCTCGAGCCGAAAACATCGAGACCGAGGGCTGGAAATGGTCGCGCATCACCTTTAGAAGCTGTTTGGCCGTTAGCTCGCTCACTTTCTTCGGTGATACTAGGTCCACCAATACTATTTTGGCGGCATTTCCCAGCATCCGAGTGAGGATGGCCCTCTTCTTTCCCTCGTCCGTAATGTCGGACACCACCAGCGTATCTTGGAAGTCCATTTCAAAGAGCTCCCAGTCTTCCGGCTTGTTGATGTCGAAACCGGCATGTGTCTTGATCTCGTGGGAAGCCATATCCCACCTTCGTCGCCAATTTAGTCTATGAGAACCAAGACAAAGGAACAGCCGAAGGACTGGCTTAACACATCTTTATTGCATGGTGGTCCGGGGGGAACATGAGGTAATGGCGGACGAGCAGCTCAATATATACGGTGGTTATACATTTGAATGTGGCTCCACGATAGCCCATTGGCTACCGTTGGCGTGACGTCATTTCTGGTCATGCCCTTCTTGTCCAGGTGAGGTAGTGGCGGGAATCTTCCCGCGCTGTAGTTCTTTGGGGAATTGGGACCTGTGAGCTGGGCGCTCGCTATTGCCACCAGGTGGTCATTAGCTCGCGTCCTAATTGCAACGGGTTACATTGATATGTATGTTAAAGGCATAGTATTGAGAACACAAGGCATAGTATTGAGAACACAACATCGGGGGAGGGAGAACGATAGTTACTGCCCCGGGGGTTGGGGGGAGTTGTCCCATCTTCTGGAGCCTGCAAGCTCTCTCACACTTCACAATCACCCAAGAGAAGGAGCTCCCACATAATTTGGGAAGGTGGTATGTTAAGGGAATTCTGCTTACAGATGTGTGGTCAAAATTCTTGTCATCTGAACAAAGATGATAGATAGCCAACAATACACACAGTGTAGCAAAGTAACCCTGGCCAGCTGTCTCCAGACTAATAGGCTGCTGTTGCTGATCCAAAGCTAGTGTTAAGACAGTCACTATTCTCATTATCCTGAATCTTTAAAACTTCAGTTCCTGCACAGTATCAGGATTTCGTTGAATCTATCCAATGTCTTGAAGTGGAAAGTTTTCTGCTTTCTCCTCATCTAGTTCTGGTTAAAATAAAGCCATTAATGATTGCAAACTCTCCACAGGGCTTCCTAGAAACTCTTAAGAGGTTCATGTGCCTTTGCTGCAATATTATGTAAAATACTTTGAATACAGCTTACAGAATTGTATGCTGATTTCCAGGAAATACATGGTAAAACATCCCTCTTTTAGGAGGACTGACACTCCATTTCTTTAAAGTAAACCTGGTTGTTTTTTTTACTCCTTCACAGTTGTGAACTTTTGCTGATGGTTAATTCTCCTTTATCCAGAATGTCCGCACTCAGCGTCAGCTCATGCCATAATTCACAAAGCTATTGGCCAAGCCCCATTTAGAAATAAAAGAAAGAGGGAATGTGGATACCCCATAGGATAGAATTGGCACAAACCGTCCTTGGATGGTTTGGGGTTTGGTGAACACGCCACGGGCCCCGCTTTAGTGTCTTGCACGGAAGACAAAGAAGGAGTCGCAGGAAGGACTAACACAGGTTTATTCATTGATGGTCAGTATGAACATGTGGTAATGGCAGAGATACCTCACATTATATACAGTAGTACAATACATTTGAATCTTGCTGCACGGTAGCTCATTGGCCGCTACCGGCGTGACGTCGTCCGGGTCACGCCCATCTTCAGTGGTGGATCAGTAGTAGTTTGCTATTTCGGGGAGTTCCCGCGGCTGCAGGTGATTTGAGGAATGAGAACCATGTGAGTTGAACACTCGCAGCTGCCCTCTATGGGCAGCTTGCTCGCGTTCCTTTACAGCTGGGCTACATTGTAATTGCGGTCAGGTTACATTCATACATTTCTTAAAGGAGCATTGTACATACACAACATCCCTCCCCCCTAGGATGGGACAAAGTCCCTCAACCATTGTGGCCTGCCGCACGTGCGCCTGGGGCGTGCGGCCGCTTGACTTAACACAGGGGAGCCGGAGGCTCCTGGTTCCGCGGAGTCCTGCCCTGCAATGGAAAGGGGGGACTCATTAGTGGCTCGGTGTGGCGTCTGCGGTAACCTTGCATTGGGGGACAGGAATGGAATGAATAGTTGGGAAGTGAATCCCTGCCTACCGCTTGAGGAGTTCGGGGACCCCCCCAGTACGAATCTCGGGACCGACGAAGAGGCCCTCGAGGCCTCGCCACCCCCCGTTCCCTGTCTGAGAGTTCTAGAGACTGTGGTGGGCGGACTCGCCCCTGTTGCCTGTCTTGGGGGTGTTGGTCTCCGGGGAGCTGGAGCTATGGTATACTCTAAAACAAAAGGGCTAGGGGGACTGGAGGTACCAGGGGCTGAACTGAAACCCCTCTTCTCGCTAGGACGGGTGGGGGACCACTCCGCTACACCCCCCTGGTACTGCAACTCATAGTCATCATCAAACTGATCCCTCTCTTTCAAAGTATCCTCCTCTGTGGTTGGGAACCCAGGATATGCATTTGTATCCGCGGGTTCCGCCGTGTCTCCCCCTTGGGTAATGCGGGTGGGGGAGGACCCTAACGCTGATTCCCCCTCACTGGTGACTCGCCTTCTGAGTTGGTCGGCATGCCTTCTCCAGAGTAGACCTGAACTAGTCTCGACCCTGTAGGATACCGGCCCCGTTTGCTCAACAATTGTCCCTGGTACCCACGCTGGCCCCGAGGCCACGTAGTTCCTGTAGTGAACCGGGTCCCCTACCGAAAAACTTTTGGAGCTCTCTCCCCCTATGCTTATATTCCTCCCTTCATCCTCCACCCTGGACGGATCCATCCAGTCAAAAAGTGTTACCGGACGCCTCCTCATGAGGAGTTCGGCTGGGGAAAAACCTGAAGCTAGGGGGGTTGTCCTGTAGCAGATGAGGAACTGGCACAGATGCAGGTTCAACTCACCGGGACCCATGCGCCGCAGTGCGTCTTTTGTAGTGCGCACTTGGCGCTCTACCTGACCGTTTGTGGCTGGGTGAAACGGGGCAGCGGTTATGTGCCTGACGGCGTTCCTCTCCATGAACGTCTTGAACTCTGCCGACGTGAAGGTACTAGCGTTATCGCTAACAAGGACGTCTGGCAGGCCGAAGCAGGCAAAAAGTTTGTGCAACTGTTTGATGGTTGCGGCAGAGGAAGTGCTGTTCATGGGGATTACCTCCAACCACTTGGAGTAGGAGTCGACTACCAGTAGGAACATGGACCCGCGGAAAGGGCCAGCGAAGTCGACATGGATCCGGGACCATGGCCCGCGGGCCGTATCCCATTCCCTATGGGGTAACCGGGACTCCTCAGGCTGAGAGCTCTGGCAGCTTTCACACGTGCCCACTAAACGCTCTATGTCTCCGTCTATCTGGGGCCACCAAAAGAAACTCCTGGCCAGAGCCTTGGAGCGCACGATCCCGGGGTGGCTGGTGTGCAGTAGCCTCAGCACCTTGGCCCTCAGCTTCTCTGGGATAACCACCCGCTGGCCCCAGAGTAAGCAGCCCCTTTCCAGAGAAAGCTCTACTCTGCGCCTGAAAAACGGCTTGAAATGTTCCTCGGGGGGAGAGATGGGCCACCCTTTTCTAACCCAGGAACTAACTTGGGCCAGGATCTTGTCGGCCGCCGTGGCCTTGGCGAGGTCGGCCGGCACAATTGGGGGTGAGTCGAGAGACTCAATCAGCAGGACTTAGTGTTCCTGCTCTACCTCGCATGTGGGGTCCCCTAAGCTAGGGAGAGGGGATCAGGACAGGGGGTCCGCATGGGAGATCTCCTTCCCTGGGCGATAGACCAGCTCATATTGGTAGGCGTTGAGGAAAATGGCCCAACGCAGCATCCTGGGGGATAGAATTTGCGGGGTGGGTTTGCCGGTAGTGAAGATCCCCAAAAGCGGCTTGTGATCCGTCACTACCGTAAACTCGCGGCCGTATAGGAAATCGTGGAACTTCTTTGTTCCCGCGATTATGGCTAGGGCCTCCCTATCTGTTTGCGCGTAATTGCGCTCGGCCTTCGAGAGGGACCTTGAGTAGTACGCCACCAGGACTTCCCTCCCGCTCTCCAACACGTGGCACAGGACCGCCCCCACCCCCACCGGGGACGCATCACAGACTAATACCACTGGTTTTTTTCGGATCGAAGTGGGTCAGGACAGCATCCGAAGACAGGAGTGACTTGAGCTCTTTGAATGCTCGCTCCTGCTTGTCCCCCCACCGACAAACCACATCCTTCTTAAGTAACGCGTGCAGTGGCTCCGCGACCGATGCCTTCCGAGGCAGGAAGGAGTGATAGAAATTTAGGAGCCCTAGAAATGACTGCAGCTCCGGTTTCACGGTGGGGCGAGGGGCGTCTCTCACGGCCGCTACCTTGGACTCGGAGGGTTTGATTCCGTCCGGGGTTACCTTAAACCCTAGGAACTCTACCTCCCTCGCAAAGAATACGCACTTGTCCTTCCTCAATCGAAGTCCTGCCCTCTTGAACACTGAGAGAACCCCATCTAGCCTCTTTGCTAACTCTAGTTCGCTCCCCGCTGTTATCAACACGTCGTCGAAGTATGGGAGGACGCCTGGAAGCCCCTTTAAAAGGCGTTCCACGAGGGACTGGAAAATTCCGGGGGCCGAATTCACGCCAAACTGAAGGCGCGTTACCTTAAACGCCCCCTTGTGCGTTACGATCGTTTGCGCGGCGGCAGCAGCCGGGGTTACAGAGAGCTGCTGGTACGCCTGGGCCAGATCTAGCTTGGCGAAACACCTCCCCCCATGTAACGTGGCCAGCAAATGGCTGACCACGGGCACCGGGTATGCATTTGGCCGAATGGCCTTATTAATCGTACATTTATAGTCCGCACAAATCCTGACCTCCCCATTTGACTTGAGGGCTGTAACAATCGGCGTTTCCCACTCCGCCGAGTCAACTGGAACCAAAATCCCCTGCCCCACCAATTTGTCCAGTTCCGCCTCGATCTTGTCCTTGAGGGCGAAGGGCACTCTCCTTGGCTTGAGGCGGATGGGCCGGATTTCTGGGTCCAGCTCAAAGGAAACCGGGGGGGCCTTGTATTTCCTGAGCCCCTTTTTGAAAAAGTCTGGGTGTGCGTCGCACACGTCCCGCATTGGGTCAGTTTCGATGGCGTTGATGCCGGACAGTTCGATCCCCAGGGGAGCAAACCACTGCGTTCCCAAAAGGCAGCACCTCCCCCCTTTGAGGACCACTAGGGGCAGTTTCTCGGAGTAGTTCTTGAACTTCACCTTGAAATTCCCCACCCCCAACACCGGGATCCCATTTCCCTGCACGTCCCGTAGATTGGATCTCATGGCCCGCAGTTTGGGCCGCTTCTCTGTGGGAATGCACATAAACTCTTTTTGGGACAGGATGGAATAAGATGACCCCGAGTCTATCTCCATCCTCACTGGGACCCCTTGCAGCAGTACCTCTATGAAAAACCGCCGGTGTTCCAGGCCCACGCGGTTCACGCCTTCCTCGCTGTAGCTGGCTGAGACCTTCCTGGTGCCGGCCACCTTTCGTTGGTGCGTCTGGGAATGGCTGGAACTGCCCTTGTCCTCGACTCGTCCGCGCCTGCATACTCGGGCGATGTGTCCCTTTCGGCCGCAGTTGTGGCACTCGGCCTTTCGGAACGGGCACCTCGTGCGGTCGTGGGCCGCCCCACAACCGTCGCAGCGGCGGTCCTGCCGTTCACGGGTCTGCCGCTTCTCACCTCGCTTCTTGATCCTCTGGACGTCGTCGTCCTCGCTGGAGTAGGGGTCCACGGTAGTGGACGACTCCTCGGACGACGTTGGTGCGCTGGCGGGCGGCTTGGGGGCCCGCCAGGCCGTCTTCGCTGGTGTCTGCCGGGCCGCCTGTACTGGTGATTTGGCCCTCTCGGACGTGGCCCCTCGGGACTTGAACAGCCGGACTCCGCTCCTGGCCTCCTCGGCTGCTTGGGCCTCCCGCAGTACCTCGTTGAACGTGAGGCGATGGTCGCGGGTCATGAGCCTCCTCTGAAGCTCCTCGTCCCTCAAACCACACAGCATGCGGTCACGGAGGGCCTGGTCTAGGTCGTCCCACTGGCAATGCACCGTGGCAAGCCTGAGGGCCGCCGCGTAGGCGGACACGGATTCGCCCGGTCGCTGGTCTCGCCTGTGGAACGCGACCCGGGCTGGGAAGATCGAGACGGGCAGCTGGAAATGCTCACGCAGTCTCTCCAGGATACGGTCGATGGGCACCTCGTCCACCTTCCGGGGGGCCACCAGGGTCATCAGGATCCGCAGCGTGGCCGGCCCCACCTGAGCCAGGAAGTGGGAGCGCATCTTTGCGGCGGCGGCGACGCCTGCGGCTTCCATCGCATGCCGAAACTGGCACTCGTAGAGCTCCCATTGTTCGGGCTCGCTGACATCGAACTGGTACGGCTTGACCTTGGGATTCCCCATCGATCCCACCTTCGTCGCCAATTTAGTGTCTTGCACGGAAGACAAAGAAGGAGTCGCAGGAAGGACTAACACAGGTTTATTCATTGATGGTCAGTATGAACATGTGGTAATGGCGGAGATACCTCACATTATATACAGTAGTACAATACATTTGAATCTTGCTGCACGGTAGCTCATTGGCCGCTACCGGCGTGACGTCGTCCGGGTCACGCCCATCTTCAGTGGTGGATCAGTAGTAGTTTGCTATTTCGGGGAGTTCCCGCGGCTGCAGGTGTGCTCAGTTTATAACAAAGCCACTGTTTCCCCCTTTTGAAAGGCATGTTTTGAGGTTCAGCTCTTTAGCCCCTGCAGTCTGGATTCTTTCCGAAGATTAAAAGAATAGCTAGCAAAGGCAAGCATCTCTTTTAAGATAATTAAGGTTGATCTTTTCAATTAATATGAGCTATTTAAATCTGTGGCTATTCAAAGTAATTGATTTCTGCATAGGAGAGTAAAGCAGTTTTACTTTTGAAAATGATAAGTTGAAACCACTTTGTCCAAACGTCCCCAAATTTGGTACAAAGCATGAACAGCCTATCTGCTTCATGTGTGTCAGAATTGATACTGATCTGAAGTCCGGTTTCAAAGTTATAAATTTTGTTTAGGCAGTTCTCATTTTTAGAATTGTCATGTACTATGTTGATTTGCTTACTCTGCTGCCCAATAGAAATCTTCTCTTTGTGTCCATTGCCTTAATTCAAGCTGGGTCTCTTTAAGCAGTACAGTCTCAGGCTTCCAAAAGCAGAGTCTTCTAATTTTTCCTAAATAAAGGTGAAGACCCAGTCTGGCCAGGTTATTCTGCTCTGGTAATAGAGTAGACCCTACTGACAGCGACTCAACACCAAGTGTCAGGCGGCAGTTAACTAACCTGACTACCCTGAGGACTAATGGACTTTGGTGCTAAAGTCTACAGGGAAGGGTGATGGTCCCCAAGTGGATTAAATCCCACTTGAATCCATCTTGATGGAGGGCAGCAGCTTCATCAATCCTGGCCTAGGGCTGAGGAGGAATTTGTATGCCAAAAGGGCTCAGGACCACAAAGTGACTGACAGAACTGGATCAGTGGTACAGGTGTTATGCTGTAATGCAGAAGGTAGATGAAAGGCCACTACATTATATTTCCAGGACAGTCTTCATGGCTGACCACCATGAGAATTGCCAATATTTGGATTTAGATATGGCAGAAAAAGAAGAAGGTGCAGACATCTTCCAACAATGGCACATATTCCAAAATTATTTGTGCTTTCAACTGAAGTTTAACTTTATCTTAATTTTCTTTGGAAGCGTAATTTCTGTGTTACATAAAATGAATATTTTGTTAACATTGAAAAGAGGTTATGCTCTGCATTAAGGTCTAAACAAATCTGTATTTACAGTACATACTTCTTTTTCCAGCTGTTTCCCATATTCATTAACAAAGTACATTCAACATTTCTTAAATCAGCACCTTATTTTGTTGACTTCATCAAAAATCTTAACATAAAACACATGGAAAATTACTACCCCCAGAGATGTTTAGTTGTGGTGACATCTTCAACACTGTAATTACCTGAGTTACAGCTACCACAGAATTCTACTAAAACAATCTAAGTCCACACACTGAATGCATGTGGTTGCCCAAATAGAGAAAAATTATATACAGTGTAGACTGTCTCACAATTCAAGTGGAAAGTGCTGAGCATTTTCATAAAGGAGTAGTCCACACAGAACATAGAGGCAGCCATGTTGAGCAATAAGGAAAGTCCAAATTCCATGTCAGGATACTGTTATTTGCCCCACCGCCACCACCTTCTGTAATAATGTGACACACACCCAAAAAAAAGCTTACTCTCATTATTCTGCCTTTTTGAAGAGTTGGCCTAATCTATACCTATAAGGATGGGTTGGGCCGTGAGTGTCTGGAATGCATGTCCACAACGTCCATCCCATCCTGTAATGAGCTGGCCACACTTACCTTACCTCCCGGACACAGTCGCTGCAAGGGTCCGGGAACCGAGAGTGGGCCCAACGCCCCACGAATGGGGAAAAATTAAAAACTATGGTCCCCAGCGTCCTCTGTGCCACAGCACACCTCAGCCAATCAGGTATGAGGACGAAAGCGCAAAGCAGGCGGGACAGCCAGCATGTGTGACAGAAAAAAATGGCCGTCATGTGCACCTTTCCCCCTGCTACCCTGCTGAAGCCACGGCAAGGCTGGCACTGGCCTTCATCCCCGGGGCCGTGGGGAGAAGAGGGGCACCCCCTCCTCCCCGCAACCCCGCCGAAGCCACGGCAAGACTGGTGGCGTGTGTGGTGTTGTTGGAGGCTGTGGCGTGGGGGTGAGTGTTGGCAGGCCTATCTGGTGTTCCCCCCACAGGTACAGATGTCAGTTGCTCACCCAACAAATTATCTTAATTTTTCTTAATTTTATTTTATTTTGATAATTATTTCTGGGAAATGTGAAACTGTGTACAGTACATTGTTTTGTGTAAATTTTGGGTTGAATTATGACAGTGTTACCCTTCTATGAATTTTAGAACTCTTTGTTGTTCTAGAATGGTTGACTGAAAAGAATTTGAACGAGAGTTCTGGAAAATTTTGTGTTTAAATGTAATGCAACAGAAATTCCCCGAGACTTCACCCAATGCCCTGAAACCTAATAACACTAAGAAAGGAAGCCTTGAAGCTGTCCATCTACAGTTGATACCTGAGCTAATGCCCAGCTTCCTGTGGGATTGGCATCCTAACTCCATGAAATATTTTGCTGTCCTTAAGAAGAGAGCCTGGCAGACCACCACACCATGAACCTGGCAGACTGCCACGCCATGAACACTTTAATACATGCCTGAAGAAATTATCTTGAACCATGAAAGCTCGCGCAACATTTTGTTTTTCTTAGTGATCCAATAAAGGTATCGCCTGTTTCCTGCATCTTTTGCATCTTTACAAGTTGATACCTGAATAGCAAACCATTCACCTGGCTGCAGTCTTCACCATTGTGATGAGATTTTTTTTTTCAAAATGGCAGTAACCATTTCTGAATTTCTATCTACTAATATTAAAACTACATGCAGACCAAATGCAAATTTGTGTCCCTCTTATTTTTATTTTGGTCTTTTTGGGTGAAGGGCTTTCATTTTGGAAGAGAGTCTAAAATAACTTGGAGAGGGTAGAATAATAAAAGGGACTTTTTTTTCTGCTTTTCCAATCAATTGTTTTAATAGAACAGGGAGTGATAGCCTTTTTTAAATGGTCCATGTTTCTGCCTTGGTTATGCTGCATTGGGGACAGTTCTGATTTGACTGGATATAATGATGTTTTTACTAAGGGCAAAGTTTAGTCAGACAGACAGATAAGACGTTTGGTCTCTTGGATGAAGCAATCAAGTGTACATGCCAAACGAACAAATCTATAGACTTTGAACAAGGTTTTCCTCTCCTAAACCCATCCCTCCATTCCCTTGTATGAACTAATGCTGGGTCTAGTAGTTGGTTTCGAAAGCTTGAATCATCTGACCTTGGGGTTTTTTCTGGTTTTTTTGCAATAGCAGCACAATAGCAGAGTGACCTTGGCCAAGGAATGTAAATCAATGCTTTCAACTCTATAAAGAAAGGGCAATGCCACGATTTTAATCTGTACCATCATGCTTTTGTGGAAATGAAAAGCACATGCTGCATTCAGAATTGCTACTCTCCTTCAATGATCTGGCAAACATCCAGTTATGTAACTGATTGATCGGTGGCTGGGGTAGCAAAAAAAAAATACTATAGGAACAGGGAAAACATGCTTTTGACCCATAGTAGCACTGTTTGCAGCGGTAAGGTCAGCACTGGTAAATTTGAAGGATGACCAGGTGAAAAAAGATAGAGGCCCTCTACCCCTTACAATCTGTGGTAGAAAGAGATTTCGTTCAGGTACAGGTACAGCTGCTGTAACTTCCTCCTCTTCAAAACTATCAAAAAGGCGAAGGCCCTGTCTTCTTTCCCCTCTAGCCATCCTTCTTTCTCCCATGGCTGGAAAAAATATAAACTACATTGGCTAAGTACCCCTGGGCCATTGCCTAGAGACAGAGTTTGTAAACTTTATTTTTTGGACTACAGTTCCCAGAATCGATCACCGACTAGGGGATTCTGGAACCTATCATTCAAAAAGGAAAAAAGGTACCTATACTGAGATCCAATTTTGACCCATGAGTTGCATTTTCTCCACTGAGTATGGCCAGTGGTAAGGGATTTTGGGATTTTCAGTGGTAAGGGATTTTGGGATTTGGCATCTGGAGAGTCACAGCTGTCCCAGTCTTTGCCATTGGCATGGATAAACTCGCTCAGGATAGATGGATGCTGCTCACCCATCTATTATTTTGTTCTGGTTTGTATACCTTCCACTTCCTATTGCTGTCCAAGAAAGTGGAAGCCCAGGGCCCACCATGTAGCTGCTGTCCTTGGGAAAGTTTGCATCCGCACACCAGTTTCCAAAGTGAAGCACCGGAGCAGACAACAATGGAGCAGTCCAGCAGTTCAGATCACGTGCATCTGGGCTGCATCCTGTAGGAAAAGAAGCAACTGTTTGCTATAACAAGTGCAGGAAATATTTCAGTTCCTTAAAGTGTGAATAGGTTAGAATTTGGCACGAAGCCTGCTAAAATAGAAAGGCTGCCATGAGCAGAAGCCAGTGGATCCTAAGAGCAAGTGCAAAGGACATTTGGAGAGGAGCATGATGTGCGATGAATTTTTTTAAAATATGTAAAAGCCAGAAGCCTTAATAATGTCAACATCAGGAACCAGAGTACTTGGTCCAGAGTTAATCTAAACAGGGAAACCCTCCATGAGATGTGGCATCCATTATCAGAGAGAGAGGAAAGCTTGCAGTGGCCTTTGAGCTGTGCCAACACAAGCTCTCCTGCCTTCTGAAGTGGGAGGAGAAACATGTGCACTGTTGCCTCCTCCTTTATCGCCCTCCACACTACCTCTGTCCTCCTGCCAACACTGCACTGGAACACTTAACCAGGGAAGAGAAGAGGCAGAAGAAGAGCCTAGCACTAGTAGCAGCAGAGTGTTAATTTGAATTGCCACTGGCCACCTCTGGTTACAACCTACGAGTAGCTGGGTCTTCAGGGCCAAGGCATTATGGGAGTCCACCTCTCCTACAATGCCTTCATCCTGAAGGTCAAGCCATGCAGCTGCCATGCTGTGAAGGCAACCTAGCACATACCCAGCAAGCACGGCTCCACAAAATATGGGAAATTACTGCGCATTCGTGGGCAGTAACCCATTTGTGCATGCACACTGTGGGCGCACATTGCAGTAACCCCTTTCCCCACCATTCAAATACAGGATGGCAGCGGGAAAGGGGAGGAATGAGCGGTGAAAAACGAGAAATCCCAGCCAATACAGGACACTTGACAGGTATGAACTAATACCCAGCAATTCAAAACAACTCCCCACTGCTGCTGCTGCTGCTGCCCCCAGTGCCATCACTATCACTCTTCTTCCTTGCCCCCAATAAATGTTCCCACATGGCAGTGGTGACCGAAAGCATGGATGGCAGTGAGTGGGTGGCAACTCCTCCACACCTCACTCCAGCTAATGGCCAGGCTGGTTCTGCCTAAAAGCATGGCTGCTGGCATTTGTGAAATTTTGGGGGACCAGTCTCACAATGGGCAAAACTTTGACCTTTATGAGACAAAACGGAGGATAATGTGGCTTAATTGCAAGGTTTTGTACCAGGTCTAGTAGTGAGGG
The DNA here is from genome assembly GCA_035047345.1 of Bradypodion ventrale. Classification (NCBI taxonomy): domain Eukaryota; kingdom Metazoa; phylum Chordata; class Lepidosauria; order Squamata; family Chamaeleonidae; genus Bradypodion; species Bradypodion ventrale. The sequence goes on from JAWDJE010000005.1 coordinate 207,423,244, forward strand.
TATAAAAAGCCCCCAATTGATTATGTGCCAACTACTGTAGGTCACATCCGCACTTTCTTATGTTGCTGATATCAGATTATCAGTTGGCTTCTCAGGAAATGCTTCTGGTTGTCCAGGTCTTCAGATGTACCATGATGGAAGAGGAGAACATTTGCTTTCGAAGTGGTTTTAAATCCTCAGCCTCCACTTACACTCACTCCTAGCTAATGTCAAAGTTAACTGGCAGAGCACAATAGTACTCAGCAGGGAACAAGCAGCAGGGAGAGAGCCTATAGGTACCTAATTTGAGCCCATTGGCCCATCTGGAACAAGGCAGGGCATGGAGTACCAACATCACACCTTATTGCAGCAGCTAAGTCACACCTGGGGGGGAAATTTCTTGTCAGCTGACAAGTCTTCACACGCCTCAACAGTCTGGTGCCATTTCCCAGATATCATATACACTGGAGGGAGGTTTGTATTCGATCAGGTACCCACATCCCAGCCAATGGGGAGAGCTGTTTCCCAACCTTTTTCAAACTACAGCATCCTTTTATAATAGCCAAATAACTTTCGACCCGATGTCACATTTGCATAAAAAGATATTTTTCTTCTTCTGTGTCTAGGCCAGACCTGAAACTGCCAAAATGAAGCCACCTTTGGAGAGTTCATTTCATGTAGTTCCTTTCGCCTACCTAGTGTGAGAAAGATTAGCTGGCATAAGGTGGCTGTTGCCCAGGTCACAACCAATTGTGGTTCAAAAATACTGTACCGTAATCTTTGAGGGAGCTCTTTCTGTATACCCTATAAAAATTTAATGAAGCAAAGAAAATACATTAAAAACAAATATTTCATAATATAATTCTATAATTCTAACCTAACATTAATGTGATGATTGTTCTCCTTCCATATGCAACAGAATACTTTTGAATGTAGCAATGAAGCATAACTGCAGTGACCATCCGTACCCCTAGAAAACACTATGGATGATGCAACCCATAGGTTGGGAGTCCGTGTGTACTAGATAAATTGTTAGCTGCCAAACTGCCAAAAGAAGTTTCCCAAATCAGCTTTTGCCCACCATGTTACTTGAGCCAAAAGCAGATATTAGAGACAGTTTGTGATTAGAAGAGTACAATTTAACTAATCAAAATACAGTATAGTATATGAATATTCCATTAAAAGGATCTTTTGCCTCTTAAGAGAATTCATATTTGCTAATACAGTATGTGTTTGATGATTGGTTCTCAAATTTAACTATAGGATTCCTTTCACATCTAATTGCACAGACCAGAAAAGATTGCCACAACCACCTCTACAGCATTAACATGCTGTCCAGTCTGCTCTTTGATTGAGTTGGTCCGATCACATTCACACATTGATTGGACTAATCCATCCCAACACAACTCCAACCTACCTTATTTTGAGACCTCATCAGAGGTTCAACTAAACTGCCTTGCTTTATTTTATCCCATCCCCAACATATATACAAGTCCCATCAATGCTGGGCACGAGGGGGAGGTGACAGCTGCATTACAGCTGATGCTGTGACATAGCTTTCACCCTGGTGCTCATGACTGATGGGATTCAGCCAAGGGCACGGGATGAGCAGGGAGTAAAAGGTAAACAGGGCTTCCACTGTCAGCTGCAAAGAACTGTCTCCCTCCCCCCACCCACCCACCCACCTACTCACCCAACACACACTGATTGGATTCTGGTCAGCAGTGGACGGCCAAAGATGAGATGGCTAGATGGTATTGTAGACACAATGGGCACGGGGCTGTGTGGACTAAGGAGGATGGTGGAGGACAGGGGTGGCTGGAGAGCGACAGTCCATGGGGTCGCAAAGAGTTGGAATCGACTGTACGACTGAACAACAACAACAGCAGTGGTGGTAGAAGTGGCCTCTTTATATCTGGTACCCACATCCCAGTAATGGGGAGAGCTGATTCCCCATCCACTTAGAAGCATGGCTGTTACGGGGGGGGGGGGGGGGGAGAGACTGCTGTAGCAGCATCAAGGACATCTCGTGTCCCAGTTGAAAGGGGGGAGTCACACACCTCACCATCAATTGGGAAGTCCTCCTGGAGCAGGAGGAACAGCCAAATCCCCCTCTGCAGCAAGATAAAGGATCTGCTTCTCAGCTGATCTGGAAAACAATCCCCCGTCCGTCCATCAGCCCGCCCGCCCACCCCCGCCCGCCCCCAATGAGCAGAGAAACCTGCTTCCTTGGAGAAGTAAACATCAGTCTGCAATTGCAGGGAAATTGCAAGGGAATTTGTAACAAACAGCATTTTGCTTCTCCCTCAACCACCCCCACTCCCCAGCCTCAAGCAACTTTTTAAAAGCCATTCAACACAAGTCCTAAATTATGGGTTATCTCTAATTTTATCTAGTCTTGGTTAGCTGGGTTTTGACCAAATTCTGTGCTCATTTCCTCTTACACACTTCTCTATACTGTAATCAATTTTCAGGAGGGCGGGAACAGTTCTGGCTCCCATCCCAGCCTTTGTCTGCCCTGTGTCTGCAGTATTGGGAGGGGTGGGGTGGATATCTTGTAATGTCAGAGAGGCTAGTCCTTATGATAATGGCAATGATCTGTCTGTTGGATTTAGATTTTGGCCCTGGCTCTCAGAGAATGGGGTGTTGCTGACCTGGCTATCTTAGTGAAGACAGAATCTCAAATAATAATAATTAGCTATGGATTATTTAAATTTTCCTTAGGACATCCAAATGCTATGTTATTTGCTCAGTAGTTTCATTTCCCCCCTTCTCTTATGAGAACATTAGTAGAGTATCTAAAACAGTGGTTCCCAATGTGGGGCCCACGCCGCACAGAGATACTTCAATTCCCAGAAGCCTAAGTCAGTACATTGGCTGATCAGTGCTTTGGGGAATTGATTTAGGCTTCTGGGAATTGAAGTCCAAAAACCAAAGGTTGGGAAACACTGATCTAAAAACACTCTTCTGGGCTAGGGAGTTTGGCTTGCCACCATGCCTGGAATCTAAGTTGCTCAGAAACCTTTTATTTCAGGCAATAATTAACTCATAAGCTTGGATGGTTTTCCTCATGAATGAATTCTGCAGGAGTTACATGTGTAAGGAGAGACTTGGCAGGGACTTGAGCCAAGTATACATATGTTTGTTACAAGCAGCAATATTATACTTCCTACACTCCAAAAGTACAGTCCAAACTCGTAACACTTTTCTTAATGTGCAAAAGATTCTTCATGACTATATGATGGGATGATGAGGGGTTTTTTTTAAAAAAAGTTAGATAACATCAACATTTTGGGAAATAGGAATAGAAATATTTGAGCATATCTACTCTGAACTCTGTTTCTCCTGAAAAAAGAAAGTTTGCTTGACTAAGGCCACCTATAAGCCTTATTTGTTTCCAGAATAGACAATGAAACAGTTGGTCCGTGTCATACCTGTCAAGTATCCCGGATTGGCCAGGAAATCCCGTATTTTGGCACTTGTTCCTCCCCTTTCCTGCCACCGTCCTGTATTTTGAACAGTGGGGAAAGGGGTTACTGTGCATGTGTGCAGAACCCACATGTGCACGCACAAACATGTTCTGCGCATGCGCAAATGGGTTCTGCGCGTGCGTGCACAGAAATTTCCCATATTTTTGGGAGCCGTGCTTGTCGGGTATGGTCTGTGTGCATTTGGAAAAGAAAGTGATAATCACTAAGCACACATTTTTCAAAGACAAGTCCTGCCAGGTTAATCTTCTGCCTTTCACTAAGAGTCAGAATTGGTAGGCTCACTAGGCACAGGTTTTGCAGCAGCGGGGTCACTGAAAGTTTAACCATGACTTACAATAGCACTGCAATCGTGGTGCAACATGAGCTAAAATCATAATAGGTCCTCTCAACCCAAACTCTGAGTTCTACATTTAGAAGCAAACATCTGTTTGACCTAGTAGGCACTTTTCTCACCTACCTATCTTGCAAATTAACATGTTTTGTTTTCTGGCTGGTCATCAAAAAACTAACACTGGCTTCATTTTCATGCCTGGCTGCTCAAGCATAGAGCTCTGAGGCAATCTCATTACTGAAAGACAAATGTGTTTTCATCTTTTAAATCTGAGTTGACTGTCTTATATAGTCTGACCAGCATTTTTTGCCTGGCCCTGCTGGGCAGGTATAACTTGTGTGTTGGTTGTTGGGGTGGTTTTGTGGGGTACAGACACAACACATCCATACACGCAACACAACCACACACACGCACACAATACACACACACAATACAACCATACACACACACACACAATACACACACAACACAACCACACACACAATGCAATACACACACAACACAACCACACACAACCACACACACCACACACACCACACAATACACAGACACACAACACAAACACACACACACACACAACTGCGCGCGCACACAATACACACACAACACAACCACACACACACAATACACACAGAGAGACAATACACACAAACACACACACAACACAAACATACACACACACATGCCGAAGCTGCACGGGGAGAGGAGGGGCTCCCCTTCCTCCCCCCCGAAGCCTCAGCGAGGCCACACTCACACATATACTCACACTCACACACACTCACACTCACTCACACTCACTCACACACACACACACACACACGCCGAAGCTACGCGAGGAGAGGAGGGGCTCCCCCCCCCAAAGCCTCAGCGAGGCCACACACATGCACACACACAGCTCAGAAGGCAGCGCCGAGTGTGAAAGGCCCAGCCGGCAACAGGTAAGTGGGGCGGGGGACAGGGACTGAGGGGGGGAACAGGCGGGGGCAGGTTCATGTTCCCCCTTTCTCCTCCCAGACCAGGGCAGGTGGCATGGTCCCTGGGCCCATTCCCCCCCTCAGTCCATGTTCCCTGCCCCACTTACCTGTTGCCGGCTAGGCTGTTTGCTCTCTGCGCCTCCCTGGTGCGGCCTTCTTAGCTGGGCAGTTCACCTTCCGTGCCTCCGTGGCGTGGCCTGTCCTCCGTCTCCGCCGGCGTCGAGGCCTTCACCGGGTGGGCGGGAGGCACCAAAAGCAGGCAGCCCAGCCAGCAACCAACGTGCCCGCCCACCCGCCGTGGTGAGCTGGGGATGGCTTCCATCTGGGAGATGGGTTGCGCGGTGCGGAGAACGCTGGGAAATGTAGGGTTTTTTGTTCATGTTCGTCGGGCGGGTGCCTCACTCTCAGCGTCCAGACCCTTGCGGCAATGCTCGCAGGGTCTTAAGGTAAGTGTGGCCAGCTCAGTACAGGATGGTTGGGCTGGGTGTGGCCATGTATGCCAGACACGTACCACACAACCTCCTTGTTATAAGTATAGATTCTGGACATGATAGTCGATCATTTGAACTGTCCCTCAATTCTTGGGACATAAAAGGATTTCAATGCCAAAGAATGTATTATTATTATTATTATTATTATTATTATTATTATTATTATTATTATTATTATTATTATTATTATTATTATTATTATTATTATTATTATTATTATTATTATTTATTTATTTATTTATTTATTTATTTATTTATTTATTTATTTATTTATTTAAACTTGTATGCCGCCCCCTCGCTCTAGGGTGACTCCGGGTTATAGCTGAGTTATAGCTGTCCTAATTGAAAGGTACTTAGCATGTGGTACTCTCAAATGCTTCTAACATACATTAATGTTCTGGTCTCTAAGCGATAAGGTTAACTTAACCATGAATGCTCCGACTTGCATGGAAGGGAGAATGCAAGAAACAGCACATAAAGATCCTTGTAAAAAAACCACATAGCTGCTGTCACTCAAGCAATGTTCTGTTTTAGTAACTGTTGTGCTTCTGAGAGAAACAAACATTGTCACTTGGACACAAATGTAGCCTATACCAGTCTATCACACATATGAGAAGTCTGATCTGTGAACAGTGTATATACAAATGAAATGGATTATATTACATTAGCTCATGTTTCACACTATGACAAAGTGCTCTAAAATATCACCTTTAGGGCCAAATGTTAGTCCAAACATGAAGCAATCCCCCAGTTGTCTTCATACCCTCTAGTTACCACATCAAATCCCAAATCTGTTTACTTTGGGATCTGATTTCAGAGCCAAAAGTTGAGACAGCCAGGGCAGTGTTTTTAAAGTTACAGCAAGGTTCATTGGATGTCATTGAAGCAAGCAAGGGTTTGGAGGGAAGCATGTACTGGCACCAACTGTCAGAGGCAGTGTTTGGTTTTCAATAGTCATATGTATCTTTAAAGGGGGAAATACTCATTGTATGGCTGGATAGCTCTGTGAGTCACAGCACCCAATTTAGGATTTACATTCACCACTGTATATAAGGAGCAGCCCAATAGTGTGGCCTTGGGCAAGTTTACAGTCCCAGAGTACCAACAGAAAACAGGAATGGTAAACCACTCCTGAATAATCTGCCTGGAGAATGCTGGAAAGAATCAACGTAGGTTAGAATCAATTTGGCAATATGTAACTATTACTATTATTGACTCCATGGCTATATCTAGATCAGTAGTTTCCCAATGTCAGGCTCGCGCCCCACAGGGGTGCTTCAATTCCTAGAAGCCTAAGTCAGTACATTGGCTGATCATTGCTTTGGGGAATTGACTTAGGCTTCTCGGAATTTAAGTCCAAAAACCAAAGTTGGGGAAACATTGGTCTAGATCCATGATGGCGAACGTTGTCACTCCAGATGTTCTTGGACTTCAATTCCCCGAAGCCTCCGTGAATCCACACGAATGGATTTACTGTGATTCATCTGGCCCACGCCACTCTCGTCACTCCTGGAAGCGGAAGTAAAATGTGCCCATATGGGCGTGTTTTACTTCTGCTTCCAGGAGCGGCGAGGGCAGCATGGGCCAGATGAATCACAGTAAATCCATTCGTGTGGATTCACGGGGGCTTCGGGGAATTGAAGTCCAAGAACATCTGGAGTGACAAGGTTCGCCATCACTGGGTCTAGATTCTTCTTCTTTTGTGTCCAGATCAAACTTTAGACTGCCAAATGAAGCTTCTTTCTTGGCTTTGTTAATGGCCAAACTTCAGTCCTCATCTGTACATGTTTCTGGCAGTAATCTGCAGACCAGTAAATGAGCCGGGTTCTATATATCTCCACATTCACACACAGTGTTGTTGTCTGCCAGCAGCCCCCACTTGAGCATGTTGGTCTTGCATTTAGGGAGTCCAACCCTCAACCTATTTAGAGTCCTCCAAGTGCGACCTTTACCTTTACTAACTAAATTAGCATTGAATTCTTATTTGGAGAAGAGAAAGCAGACCACATAATATTGAGTCTGATGTTACTAAATGCAAGTAAGTGAACAAACAAGACATGAAATGTACAGCAGAGAGTCCTTGGCTCTTTTCCCAGCTGAAAATGTTAGCAGAGATTTTTCTAGTGGTATGTAATTTCAGAAGATGCTGCAACTTCAGTTATCAGGTAATGACTGTTATATCATCGTCTTCCTCTTCATCCGGTCACCAGGTTCACCAAAAGCCATAGCTTTGCCCTCCTCGACCAAGCACCTTCCAGATGCATTTCACTACACTGACCAGTGACCATCAACTCTAATACACCCAGCTAATGACCCTGCTAGCTATGGACAATTGACACTTTAGGTAACACATCTAGAAGATATCAGACAGAGGAAGCCTGCCTTAGCCAGTTGTTTTTTTTGTTGAACAGCCATCTTTCTTTTCATTTAGGAGAAGCCTTCAAAAACAAAACAATATAGTCCAGCTTCTAACAGTCATTACAGAAGGACTGTTTCAATAAACAAATAATAGAAGCAAGAGCTTTTCTCTGTTATACTGGTATCCAAGTTCTTCTGCTTAGAAAGTCTTCCCAGGCTTTTGTTATCCAAATGCTTTGGAGCAGTTCTCATTATCTTTTACCATTGTAAGTGCTGGCTGGGGTTGAAGCAAGCTGTCACTCAAAACATCTGGAGAACACCAAGTTGGGGGAGATTGTGCTTAAATAACACAGCTCATAGGCAGTGATTGTCCTATATTTTAAAACTTTATTTAAAATCCTTCTGACCCTTCCCACATCTTGCAGAAGCTAAATACATATGATAATAATAGTTGTGTGAAGAATTTTTTTATTTTGGCTCCACAGCCAATTAATTTTATTGGATGGCCCCATATTGTTCTAGTATAATACAATTCTGGTAGTATAAAAGAATGAGAATCTTTCTCTTTCTGTACTTTCTAGACATCATGCTTAATTTTATAAACCAATTTCCCCTTTAGGGTAACCATCTATTTATTCCTAACTAAAGAGCTCCAAGCACCAAAAGGCTTCCCTTGTAAGGAAAGTCCTTCTTTTGATTTCCCTTCCCCTGCTCTTTGCCTTTTTATGATCACTTGTTTTGAGATATTACAAACCAAACAGAATGTCGTTCAAGTGCAAATTATAAAAGATGCTATGATACCAGCTATTCTATTTTCAACTGCTTCCTTAATAATCCATAGCACAGAATTTATATTTTTCATTGCTGCTATCTGCACTGCATTGACCTTTTCACTGAGATGTCCATTTTCATCACTAGCTGCATCTAACATAACTGTGCTGATAAGATTCCATGCCTTTTCCCCAGGCTGCACTCCTTTATAACTTTATGGTTATTGGATCATATTTACCATTTCATTGTCCCCTTTTTCTAGTTTGGCTACATGTCCTTTTGAAGCTAATCACAGATTGCTTCACTAGCCACTAACAGAGATGGATATCAATGTTTGATTACACTGGAATGGGCAATTTGTAGCATTCCAGATGGAGGTGGACTCTAAGTTGCATCAGAATTAGACCAGTATAGCTAATAATGGAAGCCACATTCCAAAAAGATCTGGAGGTGCATAGGGTAACCTAGTAAAGGTAAAGGTCACCCTTGCTCAAAAGCCAGTCGTATCTGACTCTAGGATTCAGTGCTCATCTCTGTTTCATAGCCGAAGAGCCATGGCTGTGTGCTTCAGCAGATGTTTTCGTGGTCGTGTGGCAGGCATGACTAGACACCGGAGCGCATGGAACACTGTTTACCTTCCCTCCCACCGAAGTGGTCCCTATGTATCTACTTGCAATTTCTTGCTTTCAAACTGCTAGGTTGGCAGGAGCTGGGACAGACAGGAGCTCGGGAATCGAACTGCTGACCTCCCGCCTTCCAGTCAGCACCTTAGCTACTTGAGCCACTGCAGTCCTTGTCCTACCTCTGGATTAAATCCTGCTGCTATCTTTATTCAGTACAAAAATGGTGGAGAAATTGAGAGATGAATAAAGAGGTCATACTCTCACCTGTCAACACCCAAGGACCTGGTCTGGACTGTCCATGCTATTTTTCTCCTTTGGATGCTAATGCATCAAAAGCATGTATTGAAATTTGGTACCTAGAGCAACAATTCAGCTGCAAAGAGGTGCCATTTCTTCATCCTGCAAAGATCAGCTCTTTGTTCAACTATTCAATCCACTAGAAAAGTATAAAGAGGAAACCTCTCATCCTCTAAATACCATGACAGACTTATGAACTAACGTGATTGCTGGTTTAGTTCTCTCAGGCCTTAGCGGCTGCCTGCCAGTTTGCAATGAGTTTTGAAGAGGAGTTTTGTGTATGAAGACCAAGACACAGGACACAGCCTCGGGCTGGGTTAACTCAGGTTTATTGCATCGTGGACAGAGGGAACATGAGGTGATGGCGGATCGATAGCTCTTTTTATACAGCAGTAATACATTTGAACGTGGTGCCATGGTAGCCCATTGGCTACTGCCTGCGTGACGTCATTGCGAGTCACGCCCTTCTTGTCCAGGTGTAGGTAGTGGCGGGAAAGCTTCCCGCGCTGTTGCCTTTGATGAGTTCGGACCAAGAGAGCTTGGACGCTCGCTGCTGCCCGCTGGTGGTCATTAGCTCGCGTCCTATTACAGGGTTTATATGATACAGCTGAAGGTTACATTGTTGCTATAGGCAAGGTTACATTGGCTCCGATACATTGTAATCCATGTGGAAGGAAAACCATTAGAACACAACACCCCTCCCCCCTAGGATGAGACAAAGTTTCGAGCCCCCACTCAAACACACTCCCCCCCTAGGAGACAAAGTCTCTCAGCCAAGATGGCTTATTTCGAACACGCTGGGGTCTCGATGCGGGCTGCCTTTGCCCGGGTTTGCTACCTTCTCTTTGTCCCCTGGTTTCCTGCCCTGTAATTGGAGAGGGAGACTCGTTAGTGACTTGCCGCGGCTCCGCGGCGTTGTCGGGAGGTGTGCTCTCTCTTAGGGAAGAACCGGGGGCACTGGGGACTAACGAAAAACCCCTCTTCTCGCTTGGATGGGTGGGGGAACACTCCTGAAAACCCCCCCGGCTCGCAAAACCAAAACCAAAATTACATTCGGGGGCAGCGGTCGCGAATTCCTCTCCCCCTTCCCCGGCCTCTGATGGAACTGGTTTATCAAAAGGATATGAGTCGGGGCCGCTGCTTCTTCCTTCCCCCCTTGCTTGGGACTGTTGTCCGCTGATGTCTCCCCCTTGGGCTAAGCGGGTGGGGGAGAACCCTAACGCTGAATCCTGTTGATGAGCCCCACTGTCTGGTACGCTCACTCGGTGCCTCAGCTGGTCCGCGTGCCTCCTCCAGAGGAGACCTGTGCTGGTCTCGACCCGGTACGACACTGGCCCCGTCTGTTCTACTACCGTCCCCGGCACCCAGGCTGGCCCTGCGCTGGCATAGTTTCTACAGTGAACAGGGTCGCCGGCGGCGAATCCTTTCGAGACTGCCAGCCCTATGTTTCTTCCCTTCTCCTCGACTCTCGTCGGGTCTAGCCTGGACAGAATCGTGGTCAGTTTTCGCCGCATCAAGAGCTCTGCCGGCGAGTAACCTGACGCTAAGGGGGTCACCCTATACGCTAATAAGAACTGACATACTTGGTGATTTAGGTCCCCCGGGCCCATGCGCCGAAGCGCATCCTTTGTTGTACGCACCAACCGTTCCACTTGGCCATTCGTGGCCGGGTGAAACGGTGCGGATGTGACATGCCGAATTGCGTTTGCCGCCATGAATGCTCCGAACTCCGAGGAGGTGAAGCAACTCGCGTTATCGCTGACTAACGTGTCGGGTAAACCGAACGTGGAAAAGACTCTCCGTAGCTGGCTAATTGTCGTGGCGGAGGACGTGCTCTTTACTGGGATAACCTCCAGCCACTTGGAGAACGCATCCACCACCAGGAGAAACATGGTTCCTCGGAATGGGCCAGCGAAATCTATGTGTACTCTGGACCACGGCCCCCTTGCTGCGTCCCATTCCCTATGCGGGAGGCGAGCCTCCTCTGGACGGGATCCCTGACATGCCTCACAAGTGCCGACCATGTGCTCAATGTCCGCGTCCAGTTGTGGCCACCAAAAATAACTGCGGGCCAGCGCTTTCGAACGAACGATCCCCGGGTGGCTGACGTGCAGCAGTTTGAGCACCCTCGGCCGCATGGATGTAGGGACCACCACCCGTTGGCCCCACAACAGGCACCCCCTTTCTAGGGACAGCTCTAGCTTTTTCCGAAAGAATGTGTCGAATTCCGTGCTCGGGGACGATGCCGGCCACCCCTTCTGTACCCATGAGCTAACTTTTTCCAGCGTTTTGTCCTTGCCTGTCGCCCTAGCAATATCGGCTGGTACTAGTGGGGGTGCGTCCAAGACCTCGATTAGCAACACCTGGCGGTCTCTGTCTACTCTAGCCTTTTGGTCATCCGACAGGGGCAAAGGGGATCTCGACAGTGCATCAGCATGGCTGATCTCCTTTCCGGGCCGGTACTCCAACTCGTGTTGGTATGCGTTGAGAAAGATAGCCCAACGCAGCATTCTCGGGGATAGGATCTGCGGCGTGGGCTTGCTTGCCGTGAAGATCCCTAACAGGGGCTTGTGATCCGTTACAATTTTAAACGGGCGGCCATACAGAAAATCGTGGAACTTTTTGGTCCCCGCTACTATGGCTAATGCCTCCCTGTCGGTTTGTGCGTAATTTCGCTCTGCTTGGGACAGGGACCTTGAATAAAACGCAACCGGGGCCTCCCTTCCGTCATCCAACACGTGGCAAAGCACCGCCCCCACCCCCACCGGTGATGCATCGCAGACTAATACCACCGGCCGTTTGGGGTCGAAATGCGTTAGAATTGCGTCAGAAGTCAAGAGTTGCTTTAGCTCTTTGAATGCCCTCTCGTGCTCGTCACCCCACATCCATGTCTCCTCCTTTTTAAGCAACCGATGAAGCGGTTCGGCTACGGACGCTTTCCGCGGAAGGAATGTATGGTAAAAATTGAGGAGCCCCAGGAATGACTGTAGCTCGGTTTTGGATGTGGGGCGAGGGGCCTTCTTGATGGCTGCCACTTTGGATTTGGATGGCCTAATACCCTCGGGTGTGATTCGGAACCCTAAAAACTCGACCTCGGTTTCGAAAAAAACACATTTGTCCTTCCTCAGTCTCAGCCCCGCTTTCTCGAACACAGTTAGTACTTTGTCCAATCTTTTTGCCAGTTCGGCCTCACTCCCCCCTGTTATCAACACGTCATCAAAATAAGGCAACACCCCCTCCAGCCCCTTCAGGAGGCGTTCCACAAGCGACTGAAAAAGGCCGGGTGCCGAGTTCACGCCGAACTGTAAACGCGACACCTGGAACGCTCCTTTATGTGTGACTATCGTTTGGGCCGCGGCCGTGGCGGGAGTTACGGGGAGTTGCTGATAGGCTTGTGCTAGATCGAGCTTAGCGAAACACTTTCCCCCATTTAGCCTGGCCAAAAGGTGGCTGACCACCGGCACCGGGTATGCATTAGGGCGGATCGCCTTGTTAATTGTACACTTATAATCAGCGCAAATGCGCACCTCCCCGTTAGCCTTCAGAGCTGTTACAATTGGAGTTTCCCACTCCGCGGAATCAACAGGAATAAGAATCCCCTGGCCCACCAATTTGTCCAGTTCCGCCTCTATTTTGTCCTTTAGTGCGAAGGGCACCCTGCGCGGTTTGAGTCTTATCGGGCGGACCTCCGGGTCTAAGTCGAAGGCTACAGGGGGTCCCTTGAATTTTCCCAGTCCTTTTTTAAAAACGTCGGGATGCGCGTCGCACACCGCTTGTATTGGATCCCCCCCCACCGAATGTACTCCCCCTATGAACAGGCCTAAAGGCTGAAACCACTGTGTCCCAAGGAGGCTACAACTCCCCCCCTTGAGGACAACTAGGGGCAGTTCCGCAGAATGTCTCTTGAAATTAACCCGAAATTTCCCGACCCCCAATACCGGAATGCTGTTTCCCTGTACATCTCGTAGCGTGGACCTCAATGTTTTAAGTTTGGGCCGCACGTGGGGGTCGATTTTCAAGAACTCTTTCTGGGGGATTATGGAATAGGAGGACCCTGAGTCAATTTCCATCCTGATAGGGGCCCCTTGTATTAGTACCTCAACGAAGTAATGGGACTGTCCCGTGGACACGCTGAACACCGGGGCGTCATCTTCGCTGCCGTCCGAGACGCGGCCCACGCCGTCCTTCTTCCTCGTGGTCTGGGCGCCATCTTTGGGCCTCGCGGGACGGTCCGGTCTGGTCGAACGGTCTGGTGACTGCCTCCGGCCCTCCTTTCTTTTTCTGCATGCCTTGGCAATGTGCCCCCGACGGCCGCAGGTGTAACATTCAGCCTTTCTAAATGGGCATCTCGCGCGTTCGTGGGCCGCCCCGCAACCATCGCAGCGGCGCCCCCCTTTTCGGACCTTCTGGACCTCCTCGCCGTCGCTGCCTTCCGAGGACGATTTTGAGGCCCGCCGAGTTGCGTGCACCGATTGTCCGGACTTCCCGTGCACCGAATTTTCTGCTTTGCCGGCCCTGGGACGCCACTCACGCCACTGGTGCATCTCGTCTACTCCAGCATTCGTGGACTCCGCGGCTTCGGCGGCCTCGACGACCTCTGCCAGCGTGGGTGGCGGCTCCTTGTTCATCAAGCTGCGCTGCACCTCCTTGTCTTTCAGGCCACACAGCACGCCGTCCCTGAGGGCCATGTCTAGGATGTCGCCCCATTTGCAGGGGACGGCGGCTACCCTCATGGCGGCCACGAATGCCTCAACCGACTCGTCCGGCGCTTGGACTCGCCTCCAAAACGCGCTCCGAGCGGGAAACATCGCCCTCGAGGGTTGGAAGCGCTCCCGTAGCAGCTTCATGATGTCGTCCGCCTTAAAATGGCTCACCTTCTTCGGAGCGATGATGCCCACCAGCGTCCGCTTGGTTTCCACTCCGAGCATTCTGGTGAGGATGGCCCTCTTCCGCTCCTCATCGTCTTCCTTGACTTTGAGTTCCACCAGCGCCGCCTGGAAGTCCATCTCCAACAGCTCCCAGTCTTGCGGTTTGGTGATGTTGAACCCGCTCTGTGCCCTGGCTGCTCCTTGGGGATCCATGATCCCACCTTCGTCGCCAATTTTGTGTATGAAGACCAAGACACAGGACACAGCCTCGGGCTGGGTTAACTCAGGTTTATTGCATCGTGGACAGAGGGAACATGAGGTGATGGCGGATCGATAGCTCTTTTTATACAGCAGTAATACATTTGAACGTGGTGCCATGGTAGCCCATTGGCTACTGCCTGCGTGACGTCATTGCGAGTCACGCCCTTCTTGTCCAGGTGTAGGTAGTGGCGGGAAAGCTTCCCGCGCTGTTGCCTTTGATGAGTTCGGACCAAGAGAGCTTGGACGCTCGCTGCTGCCCGCTGGTGGTCATTAGCTCGCGTCCTATTACAGGGTTTATATGATACAGCTGAAGGTTACATTGTTGCTATAGGCAAGGTTACATTGGCTCCGATACATTGTAATCCATGTGGAAGGAAAACCATTAGAACACAACAAGGAGAATAAATGGACTACAATTAGGCAAACTATAATCTGTATGTAGCTGAACTGAATCTACAAGATACCAAAAACTGGTCATGGTTACAGCAGAAAATGTGAAAAATAATGTTGATCCACAAAGCAACTTCAATAAAATGACCAAACAATCAAACCATTCCTGACGCATTCCTGGACTAGACACCGGAGCACACAGAATGCTGTTTACCTTCCTACTGAAGTGGGAAGGGGGAGGCAACTTGGCAAGTGAGAAGCCTTCCTACCCAATGGTGGGCTCAAAAAAAATTACTACCACATTGTGGGTGTAGTAAGGCCCTGCATTGCACCCGAATTAGGACTACTTTATTTCAAAACTTGGATGGGCAGGGCCAGCCAGAATTTCTGCTACCGGTTTTGGCAAACTGGTGCAAGCCTGCTGATGCCCACCACTGTTCCTACCACCTGAGATTCAGAGCTAATAGGCAGACCTTTGTAATCCCACATTGGCTAGGACCCTGTGTTGCCATGGGTGAATCTTTGTGATGTCACAGGGGGAAGATAAGGGTTGGGAGGGTGACTAGAATTGTTTCTGGATCAATTGACTATAAAAATGGACCAATTGACTATAAAAATGGGTCTGTGTGGAAAGAGGTACAGAATGTGGGTAAAACCCAGCTAGCCATGTAATATGTCAACAAAGAGTTGGATGGGAGAGAAGAAGCACAGTGTCCTGCTGTGACCCTGAGGCATTTTAATTACTTAAAGGATTTTCCTCTTCTAATCATAGGCCATCTCTATCTAATATCTGCTTTTGGCTCAAATATTAAAGAGTTTTTGGCAACTGTGGAGACAGTTAGAGAGGTGGTTACTGTTACTCTGCCAAGGATTGCATCCAGCGTGGTTTTAGCTCCAGTGTATGATATCTGGGGAGTTTTTCCAAACTTTTGAGGCTTTGAGTTTCTTCCAGGTGTTTCATAGTTCTTGCCAGCATCTGTGCAACAAGGTTTTAAAATTGTGCTGCTGGCACCACACTCCACTCCCTCCCTTGCTCCAGATGGCATAATTGCTCCAAATCTGAGTCCCCAGTCCCCTCCTTTTCTCTTGGGTTTTTTGTGTACACAACATACAACAATTTTGTGCTGGGCCTGTGTCGCGTCCGGCCCTTATAAGCAATAGTCCAGACAAAGATGAACAGAACAACAACTAGTCTTTATTCTAACAGTCTTTCAGGTTACGCTAACAAGGTGTTCCGGACACAAAGATGGCTATACGATCCCACGGAATCAGTCCCTCCGGACTCTGCCGTCTAAGAGGCAATACCTAAGCTACACTAGAAGTGGTAGCATGTGGAGGAGACCCAGGCTAGTCGCGGCATTGACTACCTGTGCTGAATGGGAGTATAGTTCTGGTTCGGCTATGCCCTTGTTTACACGTAGGGCTTACATAGTATCTCCCCAGCGGTGGCTCCTTGATACAAAGTAGCGACCCACCGGACAGGCTAAACCAACCAATCATAACATGATATATATATATATATAACAACCAATAAGGAACAGGATCCAAAACTGTGGCCAATCATAGGACTCTGCTTAGCATATGGACAGGGGTTTTCGCACCAACTTCAGCTCCTAATTTGGATGGCGGGAAACCGCCATTTTCTTCTTGCAAGGGCACTGCCCCCGCAACTTGCAAATGTGCCTTAATACACAACAGCCTGTGAGCTTTGGGAAGACTAGGTGGAGATATGTAGAAAATTCTGCAAGGTGCATCACACATGCATATCCAGGTACTGTACTCCCTCCAATACTGCTCACCTTAAAATTTATTGCCACCTGAGGGACCTGAGGAAACAGCAATTCCTTGACATGCCAGCCCTTGGCAAGTCTAACTGTCAGAAATTGATCTTTAGTATGCAGTGTGTTTGGTACTTCACAGAGTGAAGAGTGCTGAATCTAACATTTGGTTTGGAGCTTTGCACTACTAAGGTCTGTTTTCCTTCTGCTTTTAAGAAAGCATGATTTTAGGTGGTCATGAGGAAAGGGCTGAAAACAAGAGTGCATTCACTGATAAACATACTCTCTGATGCCAGAGGGAGAAGGGTGTGTGCCCCTAGCTGGTCATGGAAGTGCAGCTTGAATTCAGAGCACAAATGGTAGGCAAATGTGGCTGGAATGGCTGGAGAGACTGCAAGTACTGTAGTTGGAAACAGAGAAAGCGAGCCAGGATGCAAGCTGTAAAAGAGACAAGAAAAGCCAAAACCAACAGATTTTCTGTGATTGAGTTGCATATCAAACTACAGGAGAATGAGATTGGCCAGGGGATAAACTGGGATGACATATCTTCTAGATTTTAGCTCCCAGAAGCCCCATTATTAAGGGATCAAAGGAATGGGATGCTAAAACATCTGGCAAGGCAAAGACTTCTTCCTCCTGAGTTGGGACCATTACCCTATTCCATTTATGGCCAACCTTGGCACTCCAGCTGTTCTTGAACTTCAATTCCCAGAGGCCCTGATCAGAAGGAGTTCTGACTTGGACTTCTCGTAATTGAAGTCCAAGAACACCTGGAGTGTCAAGGTTGGCTATCACTGGCATATAAGGAAAAACCATCTCCAAACACATAGAAAAATATAACACCACCTTGAAGACATTAATCTCCTCAGAGTTTGGAAGCTAAGCAGAGTCAAGGCTGATTGATATTGGATGGGAGACCAATGGGGATGTCAAGTTATTGCCAGACAAACTTGTCTTAAAACCTTGAAGAGCTGCTGTCATTGTTTACAAAATAGGGCTAGAAAGACCCAAGAACATCTGCAGTGCCAAGGTTGGCCATCACTGTCATATACTCTATTTGCCATAACAACCAGACACACATATTCATTGCATTTATCTCTCAAGCCTGAAAAAGTGAGATGTTTAGGAAATGGCCTGGCCTACCTATGAGGACTTTCCCTTCTCCCTCCCTTGTGGCCATTTCCCTGCATCCCTTGATGCATTTGTGTAACTGTAATAGACCCAGTTTTATTTTTAAATATGTCTGGGAGAGTATCGTATGTAGTTACCATAATTTTTCTTAGCTTTTTGAAAGCAGGGCATGGTAAAAATGTGACTAATTATTTTCCCTTCATACTTAGATGAATTAATGGCTTCCGTGATGTTCTTGACGTGTTAGGTAACTTGATAACTCAGATGACAAACAGTTTTCTCACAGTGGATTATTCAAACAGTTAAAGAAACAGCTCTCCTACTGCGTGCTTTTAAAAAAAGACCTGTGTGAACAACAAGTCAAATGCTCTGGCTAGCTCTAGCGTACCTAAAGTGAAATAAGTGGTATTGTCTTCAACCTTCATTAAATTCACTAGAACACAGGGCTTGCAGAGAACAGTTTTGGGGATGGATTCAATATTAGCAGGAAGTTATCTCCCTTCAGGCACTAACAGTAGTTTTTACTGCTGTTTCATTTTGATCATTTCCTAATTGCTGGGATGGGCCTTTAATAGTGTTTTCTAATTAGATTTTATCTCACTGGTGATTACAATTATGTGCAATTACACCCTTTTTGGATGAAAATTGGTTTTGCAAGCTGAGAAAGACTAGATGAAGAATGAAGGATACACCCCCATCCACCCCCCACTTTAGAAAATTCTCTGCTTCCTATGCACTCCCGGTAAGAGATGTTTACAGAAAGCATGTGTTTACAGAAAACATTTCTCTATTTTAAACTGTCCTCTGTCAGAAGGCCTGTGCAGTTCACATTTGATTCAATAATAGAGAATACCTGGGACCCTTAAACTGCGTACTTTAAGTTTTAAAAATCTGACTTGCAGCTTGTGTGGTTACTGTCTTCACCTTTTGGAAAATATACACTTGAATTCTTTTGAAATATGCAAATCATTTCTAATTTTTCACCTGGAGCATATTAACTGGCACATCTTTTTATGCACATCAGTGTCACCTTATTTTTGTGATGTATGTTTTTGGGGTGATATATTATACATATAAGATGCCACCTTGCCTTCAGTATATGGTTATTTAAGCGTTCAATACCCACTGTCCCATTATCTTCTCCAATAGGTCCTATTCTCAAAAGTCCTGATCAGCACTTGTAAACTCAAGCCTGTGGCATCCTTTATGGAGTTGATTCATCTCATGTCTGCTCTTCCTCTTCAACCTTTCCTATCATTTTTGTCTTTTCCAACAAATCATTTCTTCTTGTAGTGTACCCTAAGTATGACAGACAGCCTCAGTTTCATCATTCTGCCTGCATAGATAGTTCAGGCTTGATTTGCTCTAGAACCCTCTTGTTTGTCTTTCTGGAAGTCCATAGTATCCAAAATCTTTCATCTAGCCCCACATTTCAAATGAATTATTTTCCTGAATGGTGTAGTAAAACCTTTAAAAATGTTGGCCACCGAACAGGCATTTAGGGTTCTGTTGCCTTTCTTCTTATTGCAGGGACGGTGACATTTTCACCGATGGGTTGTGAGGATGAAAAGATCTGAACAATGAAAAGATTTTTAAAGCATCTGTCGTAACAGTATCATTTGGATTCTACACTGCCAACATGTGTGCACCCAGAAGAATTTTACACATTCTGCACAATTGTACATTAAGATCATAAACACATTCTATATGTCAGGCAGTGCTATGATTTTGACACAGTTGTGTTGAAGAAGTGGTTAATTTTTGACATACTCTTGGTGGGCTGTTTGCCTTTGTTGCAGTGACCTTCAATCATTCAAACTGGAGACTCAGCTGTTCATATCTATCAATGTCCAGCTTAATAAACCTGATCAACAGTCTAAGAGTACATTTTAATTGTTGCTTTAACTAGGTGAAGTTTCTTAGGGTTCTCAACATATTTCTTTCCTTGGGATTTTAAAAAATGAAAACCTGAGGGACCTAATCTATCATACGATTTGCTTTCAGGATGGTCCTTTCCTTTGAGCAAAGTGAGATGGCCCATGCCTAGAGGAAAGTCTTGTGCAACTTGTGCAGTGTGCAACTGCCTTATGTGGCAGTTGCCTCAGGTGAGGAAAAGCTAGGAATGATGATAATGTCCCGTCCCCCCCCCCCCTTGCCTGCATCTTCATCTTTTTGAAGCCGCCGCTGGAGTAGCCTTTTTTCTCTCCTCCTCACAGTGCTTATCTTTTTCCTCAAGTGGAAAATTCTTTAGGCTATCCTTGTATGCATTAAAAAGCCATTGGACCTGTTCTTACCAGAGTCTATGATTCTATCTTTTTCAGTCATGCCTTTTCTATCTCCATCTTGTTGTTGCATGACACTGAGAATAATCACTAGAAGGCTTCAAAGCAGTGATGAGATTCAGCAGAACCAGTAGCAGAAATTCCGGCTGTCCCCACCCATCCAAGTTTTGAAATAAAGTAGTCCTAATTTGGGTGCAACACAGGGATTTCCCCCTGGCCATGCCCACCATACCACGCCCACAGAGTAGGTAGTTAAAATAATTGAATCCCACCACTGCTTCATAGGTATTTTTTCATTCTTTTCATTAGTGATATATTAAGTGAGGGCCTTTCCTGAGATGCAGATGGAGTACAGTGTGCCTCTAACAATTATTAGGCCCAGGTACCTGATAGTTGGAGAATGCACATTCCTGTCTTCACTGAAAGATGGATAGATCTTGGCAAGAACAACATAGCACAGTTTAGACGGGAGAGGGCTTAAGAGTGGTGACTCCTTGTATTCTGGCAACGCACTCCAGTGTCCTTGCCAAGAAAACCCCATGGGCAGTATCGAAAGGCTAAACGATATGATGCTGGAAGATGAGTCCCTCAAGTCGGAAAGTGTCCAATATGCTACTGGGGAAGAGCAGAGGACAAGTACAAGTAGCCTCAGAAATAGTGAAGCAGCTGGGCCAAATCTGGAAGGATGTTCAACTGTGGATGCATCTGATGGTGGAAGTTAAGTCTGATGCTGTAAAGAACAATATTGCATAGGAACCTGGAATGTAAGAAGCAAGGCAAACTAGATATGGTAAAAAAAATCAGATGGAAAGACTGTGCATTAATATCTTGGGAATCAGTGAACTAAAGTGGACAGGGATGGGTGAATTTAACTCACGAGACCATTATATCTACTACTATGGGCAAGAATTCCTTAGAAGAAATGGAGTGGCCCTTATAGTCAACTAGTATTTTTTGCCCGGCCCTGCCGGGCAGTTATTATGTGTGAGTGGGTGGTTGGGGTGGTTTTGGGGTGTGTGTGCACATGAGCTTCTCCATGATTGCTGCAAACAGATCTATATACAGTACATGGATCTTATACAAATATGGTTAGGAGTCTTCTGAACCCCAGATATACTTATTCAATAAAGAGTCATTTTCATTTGTGCTGAACTCCAGAGTGTTAACCAGGAGTTCTCAACCTTTTTCAGCCGTGGACTGGGTCACGCTCCCTCAGACAGCTTAGGGCCAGATGTCCATTTTGCCCTTCTTCCTCCACCACATGGCACTTCCTGGTGTGGTGGAGGTGGTGGTGGGCCACATAAAATGGTGCTGTGGATCACATCTGGCCCACAGGCTATAGGTTGAGAATCCCTGGTGATAACTCTTAACAAATAGTCAAGAGCCCTGCATTAGAACCAATCAGTCGACTGGAATAAAATATCAAAGAATCACACTCTATGTTTTGGTGTTCAATCCTTGACTTTGATAACTTCTTATTTGTTTCAATTAAAATTGTCCTAAAGTATTTCATTAACTCTTTAGATTGTAAAGATCAATTCAGAAATAATTCACTTATTTGTACCCCCGCCCTGAATATTTTACAACAAGGGTTCCCAACTTTTTCAAGCTGGGGGGCGGCTCACACTCTCTCAGTCAGCTTCAAGGGCTGGACAGTCATTTTTCAGCGCCTGCACGATAGGGGTGGCCATTTTGTCCCAACAGCTTTAAAGGGATGGGGATTTTGTTTCTCAAATGCCCTTGGAGGGGTGGGGGGCCCACAGGCCTTAGGTTGGGAACCCCCTGTTTTACAACATAGGACTGATTTGAAAATATTTAAGAAAAACAAACACAAAAGAGAGTGGTTAAATAGATATTTTTGTCTGTTGAGTTGCCTACAAAGGAATAGCATGAGATACTATAGATGCTGAAATGTCATCTCGTTCTGACTGGTAAATCTAGTCCACAGGAGAAGGAAGGAAGAAATTATCACAACAATCTGAAAGCCTGGGGTTGGGATTTCTGATCTCCCATATTTTAAATAAAGCTTTGCAAAGGGTCAGGCAGTGCTTTAATGCTTAAGCATACAGTGTTAACAATGTCTGGAGGCCAAATAGAAGTTTCCCAAATAAGGAAGACCAAGTTAGACTTAGAACTGATGCAACTGGTTGGACTCAAATATTGTTTTCAAATGCAACATGACAAAGTTCCTAACAGTATATTAGGCAATATGTTTGTGAAGAGCAGCCCATAAATGCCAAGGTCCAAAATTCCAATGCTGTTCTACAAGCAAAGCTAACTTATATTTACTTCTGTGATGGTAGGCCCAAGCTTATGTTTTTTTAAGAAAACAGAGCAGATAAAGCATGGTGGTATAATTAATGAACAGTTCTTGATGGTCAGGTATTTGGGAAAGGAGCTGGGATCTCGTTCCTGAACATAATTTTAACCAGAGCTGGCCAAAGTTACTTAAAGGGACCACAGCTCCCAAAATGCCTCAGCCAGCATTCCTAGGCAGGAAGGGTTCAGGAAGCTGTAGTCCAAAAGAGTAACTTTTCAGTGGGCTGGATCTAAGATTTTTGGTTGTATTTGTTTATTTATTTATTTATATTTATATTTATATAGCCGCCCAACTCACAAAGACTCTGGGCGGCATACAATCTTAAAACATACCGGATTGACCAGGGTTTCCCGATTTTTGGCACCGATTTGCACCATTTCCCGCCTGCAGATGCCAAAACCCCAGAATTGGCAGCGGGGGGGAAGAGGTACTGCACATCCCTTCTGCACAGATCACCTTCTACGCATGCATAGAAGGCTTTTACGCTTGCGTAGAAGGCAACCTGCGCAGAACCGTTTGCGCAGGTCCCGTATTTTCCGGAGCCACGGTTGACAGGTATGTCTTAAAACCCTTAAAACAAGAACAACCCCATTAAAACAAATTACCCCGCTAAAACCCCCACACATTAAAAAGTGGAAGATTACTTTGATATTAAACCAACCAGCAGGTGGGGGTCACAACATCTTCAGGACCCCACACCTGCCCCGCCAGCCATGTTTTCATATCTTTCCTGAAGGGCAGCAATTTCATCTGCAGCCTTAGTTCCACTGGCAGGAGGTTCCATATGGCCAGAGCGGACACAGAGAAGGCCCTCCTTCTTGTGCTAGAGAGATGGGCCCCCTCTAGCAGATGGTACAAGCAGAGAGCCCCTCCAGTCCACTCTGGTTAGACGGACAGACATTCTTGGGACGATAATACCATTTGTAGTTACAGTCAGAATGTACTGTAAGAGAAAAGGGAAAAAAGAAGAAAATCGAGTCTCCAGCATGTGGAGAGAATCTCCATGTTTGTTGCTTCCTTGGAAATCTTGTTGAGATAATAGCAGTCTAATGTGATATTCCTATGCCACTTAATTGATTGCTAAAGTTATTTTTGTAGCATTTGAGGCAAGCCCCCACCCTGACTTCCTGCTTGTTTTCTTGCTTCCATTGTTTTGTTGATAGTTCTTCCTTCTTCTTCTGATCATGCCTGTCAAGTTTCAGGAAATTCCAGTCAAATAAGGGAAATTTCCCGTCTATAACAGGAAACTGGCAGCTATGCTTATCCTATGCTGGCCTCCAGTCTAACTCCAATCTAATTGCAGTCTAACTAATACGGGATGACGGCAAGAAAGAGTGTAAAATACAGGGGTTTGACAGAAATTTCCCAAAACTTGACAGGTATGCTTCTGATTTCCAAGGAAGCAACAAACATGGAGATTCTCTCCACATGCTGGAGACTCGATTTTCTTCTCTTTTCCCCCATTCTGACTGTAACTACAAATGGTAAGTATAAGCAAACATATCTTTTTTCTACTTTAAATGCTTCTAGAGTGATTTTATCATGTAGTGTACTAGTCTGTGTGAAACCAAGGAGAGGAGTAGTGATGAGACTGGGGTATTCTTTTCATGTTTCCTCTGTGCTGTTTTTTTTTCTACCTCATACTCAGTTAATTAGAGGGAATAACCAAAATTCTCCAATTAGGGAGAGTTAGAAGTGGGGAAACTCCTCTTCTTTGCCAGCTAACTCTGTACACTGAGACCATGCAAGTATTACAAGAGGAGCAAAAATTGTGAAGTATGGATTGCTCAATAATTTACTTTCATTTTAATTTTCATTGATGTAAAGCAGGGGTTCCCAACCTATGGCCTCTGGACTGGCCCTGCCCCCCAATGCCAGCTCATCCGGCCCATTACTGCCTTTGCTGCACCCAGAAGTGGAAGCTGGCATGTTTACGTCATCCATAAAAAGTGCCCATGCAAACGCACCCATGACTATCATAAATGTGGAAGTGGGTGCATTTAAGTCAGCCAAAAATGCGCCCGTTTCCAGGGCATGGTCTGGCCCACTCAGCTGTCCAGGGGGCGTGGTCAGGCCCAAGGCAAAAAAAAGGTTGGCTGCCCCTGATGTAAAGTGTAACATGAGTAACTCTTTGAAGCAGAGTGTGAGCTCTTTAGCAAATAATCCTTCAAGAGTTTACAGTAGTTATCAACTGACAATCTCATCCACGTTTTTAAAAAGAAACAATTTGTTTAGGTGCTGTCACAGATATCCTAGTAGTAATTTGGTAAAGTGCCTGGGATGAACTACAGTTTCAGCCTCCACCCCAGAACCACCGATGACTATGATTCTTAGACTAAACAGTCCCTAAAGTGGCTCTGCAACTGTGCTGCCAAGTTTCCAACAATGTCTGTAAGAAACATTGTGGTCAGTGGGGGAGAAGTTGAAAGATAATATCCCAAATCATGATAAATTGCAATTTGGAAATGGCATGTTAGTACTGTTAACATTAATTATAGCTAGCATAGTCTAACATGGCTCAACAGCATCAGAAACAGAAAGCTGAGAATTCAAAAATAAACTATTTACATTCTGTGTTTGACCTGTATTCTGTCCCACCCCACCCTACGCTCAGGGCCGTAGCCAGGATTCTAGAGGGGTGGGGGGAGATATTTTTTCAGGAGGGGCAACAATGTCACACAGACACACAGACACACACACACACACACACACACACACACACATAACATTGGCATCCCACGGAGGGTTTGGGGGGCTGTTAGCTGGGGGGGGGCTGATTCCCCCCCCCCCCGGCTACGGCCATGCCTATGCTACCCCAGATCCATTCCTCCAAGTTGCTCTTTGAGGTTTTTGGCCCTCCAAATTGTTCTGTAAAGCAGATTAAGCTACTGTATTAAACAAAGATGAGCTTGAGTCCATTCTGTGAGTAAACTGAGTAAAGAGCTGAAGGAAGGTTTTCTTCATCCAAACAAGAATTCTGGACAATGGATTAAAAATGGTGCACTGGATTTTAAAAAAAAACCTCGGTTTTTGCATTGTGAAGTTATCTATCAATCTATCGATCAATTGATCAAAGCCCCCGGGTGGCTTAGTGGTTAAGATGCTGAGCTTGGAGACTGGAAGGATGGGTTTTGATACCTAAGGGCTGCACTTGGGGACATGAAAGGAGCCTCATTCATGCGTCCCCTGAGTGGAGTTTCTCCAGTAAAAATCCTTTTCTTTCGACCCAGAGTAATCTCTGACACGAAAATCTATCTATCAACTACCTCATTAGTGCAAGCACTTCTCTGAACATTTTGCAGTTTAAAACATAAACCTCACAAAACCCCACAAACAAAATACATTCAACAATATGGTGATTTAACAGTATAGATCTAAAATTCATATAAAAAGAGGGGAAAGTGTAAATTAACATAAACAGCATCCTGGAGACTCTGTTGTTGAAGGCTACTCTGGATTATTCTGTTTTTACCAATTTCCTCAACATAAGGAAAGAACGAGCCTTCTTCTTCTTCTGTCATAGCTGAATCCGAATATTGGCAACTATCATGGCAATCAGCCATGAAGAATATCCTGATAATATAATGCAGTGGCCTTTCATCTGCCTTCCGCATTGTAGCATGACACCTGTCCGACTAATCCCGTTTCACAAGTCATTTTCTGATCCCAAGCCCTTTTGGCATGCAAAGTTCTCCTCAGCCCCAGGCCAGGATTGATGAAGTTGCTGCCCTCCATTAATATGGATTCAAGTGGGATTTAATCCACTTGGGGACCATCACCCTTCCCTGTGGACTTCGGCATCCAAGGCCATTAGTCTTCAGGGTGATCAGGTTAGTTAACAACCACCTGACACTTGGCATAGAGTAGCTGGCAGTATGGTCTACTCTATTACCATATCAGGATAACCTGGCCAGCCTCTCGGGAACAAGCCTGGTGTATCTGAATTGGTAACTTATTCCAAAGACAGTGCCACCTCGAAAAATTTCCAATTTTATTATCATTGTCTTTTTGGTCACCCTCAGTATGGCCATTTTTTGCAACATAGGTGAAATGGGTGTTCAATGAAAGAGATCATAAACAAGTATTGAGGTCATAAACCGTTAAGATATAATCTTGAAATATTGTGGCTAAAATCATATTGCATTTTTCCACACAAGTGCAACATTTATCCATTTCCTGGGCTAGATTGCATGCACCCAATTGGGATAGACCATGTGGGCAATAGTCACCTCAAGAAACAGGTCAGATTGCCTTTGGGTGATTCTACAGGACAACTGAAACTTAAGACCAGTGCAGAAGTATCTTTTGAAATTTAATTAAAATAAAATTTAAAATGTAACAAAGTTTGAAACTTTGCCCTTCTTTATCTTTAACAACACTGAGGAGGGCATAGCCACTACAACACCATTATATACATATTTCACTGCCCTCAAGAGGTTATACAATAGCCAATGTATAATTGAAACGTGCCCTTCCATATGTTATTGGTCTTCAACTAACGTAACTTGTCACAGAACATGAAAGCATAAGAAAATCCCTGCTGGATCAAACCAGTAGCTTATGTAATACAGCATTCTGCATTCTGCATCCATCATAACCAAGCAGAAATCTTTGAGGAGCCTGCCATCAATAGCCTTGTTCCAAAATTACTGCCTAACAAGGAATACTGTTCTGCTTCTAAAACTGGCATACAGACATTCTCATGACCAGAGTTCAACACTGACAGTCTTACTCTCCATAAACTCTCCAGGTCCCTTAACTTTAACAGCAACTGGACTTTGAGAAATTTGTAGTTCAATCCAACGTACATCTACTCTGAAGTAAACTCTAGATGTCTAGGAATGCAGCTGTAGAAGGCAGAGCTTTCCTCACTGCGCCACCTCTCTCTCTATGCCAGGTAAAGTTTCTCCATGCAAAAGCTGATAAGATTCACATGCTTGTTCTTCCTGAAAGAGGAAGTTGTTTCTTTGAATTCCATTATGTAGGACCATAACCAAGGGGCAGAAGGGGGGGGGGCAAAAACCCTCCTGAGCTAACAGCCCCCACCCCACCCCGTGGTGCCAATCTATACCTATTAAACCGAAATCTATGTTTGTATGTGCTCCAAAAGCTCCCACACCCCTGGACCATCCCGCTGAAATTTGGAACATACCTACCTTGGGCTTGGGAGATCAGCACTGTGGGGGTCTCAAACCCATGGGAGGACATACACCCTCCAAATTGGGATGCAATTGATCTATACAATGTGTGTGTTTCCCAGTGATGTAATTGAGCTGATGTCATAGTCCCAGGTAGGTTGAGATTGTGACATCATCTGACTAGCTCAGCTGTAGCCCTCTGAGCTCAACTGTAGTTTTCACAGTAGGTGGAAGGCAAATGGGCATGCGAGAACAGCCGCTGTCTCACCAGGTGACCGGACACATGTATGGGCAGTAAGTGACCATCAATGGAGAAGCGGAACGGGTGAGGGAAGAGAGAGATGGAGGAAGGGAGGCAGGAGTGTCCTACACACACCCCACGAGGTTTCCAAGAGGAAAAGGCTGGCCTACATTAAAGAAAAAAACTCGAGCGAAGCCAGGTAATCAGCTAGTGTTATATATGTGAGCGTAGTATTGTTGGCCCCCCTGAAAAAAAATTGCCACTCCTGAATTTTTTTTCCCCCAATCTAGAATCCTGGCTATGGCCCTGAGAATACATTTCCATTTCTAAAGCAATAGCAGAAAAAGAAGTCACAAAATACCTGTTTGAAGAGAAAAGGTTCATGTTTCCTCCTTGTAGTTTGATGAAGTGTTTCAGTAACCTATTTTTCCTCATTTAGCACCTGTAATCTGGAGAGTATAATCATCAAAGAAAAGAAGTATAGAATGTGCTGTAGTGAAGCAGAAAAGTACATTTATAGTTGCAAAAGGTGATAACAAGGCTCCCAGTCATTCAGAACTAGATCATATGAATGTTTTTATTTCTTTTCAGCAAAATAAAGAAGGATATCATGGCTGAAGTCCTTTCCCCAAAATTATACAACATAAGATCTGATGACATCAACAGCCACAGCAATTTTTCAGAAATGAAACTGTTCAAAATTTCCTCCAAAGGTTCTGATTCTCCTTTAGAATCCCTTTCATCAAGGGAAAGTTTCTAGAAGCCATGGGGGTGGGGGCAGGGTGAGAGCCTTCAATTTCCAAAAATCACTGCCACCAGTATGAAGTTCCAACAGTAGAAGTTACCTTAAGGTGCTAACAAGTGCCAATTGGCAAAAAAAACACCACTTTTTTTTGTTCTCTGTCTGCTGCCATTCCTCCCACCATTTGTAGTTTGAAATAATTACTGCTTTTGATTATCAGAGTAAAAGAAAAAAGACAAAAATGTTGTGGCACCTTAAAAACTAACTGCTGTATTTTAATGCTTTTGATTAGACACGGGGTTGTTGCTGACATTGACAACATTATCCCTTTGTGTATTCAAAGAAGTCAAAGAGTTCAGAACTCTCTAATTGTAGATGTCAAGGCCATATCATGTTTACTACAAAGTAGAAATAGCCACACAGTTTTGTCATTTAAAAGGCACTGGTCTCCCTGCATACTAAGTACTTCCTCTAAGTCTGGAGTTCTCAACCTTTTAAAGCCGGGTGCCGGGTCATGCTCCCTCAGACAGCTTCAGGGGCCGGACGGCCATTTTGTTCGTCCTCCACACCATGGCACTTCCTGGTGTGGTGGAGGTGGGGGGGGGGCACATGAAATGGTGCCATGGGCCACATCCAGCCCACGGGCTGCAGGTTGAGAATCCCTTCTCTAAGTAGTCGAAATGTTTGAAGTGGTAACAGTGTTAGTCTGTGCAAATATATCTGAGAGTAAACAAAACAGAACAAAAAAAAACCAGACAAAAATGTTGTGGCACCTTAAAGACTAACTTGTACAGGTGCCACAACATTTAATTATTTATTTGTTTATTTATTAGATTTGTATAGCCACCTTGCTCGCCTAAGTGACCCAAGGTGGCTCACAACATTAATTAAAACTATCCCTAAAAACTATTTAAAACCAAATACAATAAAACCAACTAAAACATTCATAAAACCTCGCCAATCCCCTTCACGGGGGGGGGCACCCAGGGAGGGGTAATACCCCCCCCCCCAGATGGGGCTAAATAAGCCAGTGGGGCTGGGCTGTAGTGCCAGTTGTGCCCCACTCCTGATTGCATAGTCACATTTTAAGGCCTTCCTGAAGGGGAGCAACTCTGCCAGGAGGCGCAATTCAGGCGGCAGGAGGTTCCAGAGGGCCGGAGCAGATATCGAAAAGGCTCTCCTCCTGGTCCCAGTAAGATGTACTTCTCTAGCTGATGGGACCACTACGGAGTTCCTACGGTCTGCTCTCATAGGACCTGTTAAAAACCTTGGGGTGACGTAGTCTCTTAAGTATCCTGGTCCACTACCATGAAGGGCTTAAAAGGTCAAAAACAGCACCTTGAATTGCACCCAGAGGCATACTGGCAACCAGTGCAGCTCCCACAGCAGCGGCAAGGCACAGGCATAACGTCCGCAGCTAGTCATCACACGGGCAGCCGCGTTCTGGACCAGCTGAAGCTTCTGAATGGTCATCAAGGGCAGCCCCATTTAGAGCGTGTTACAATAACCCAGTCTGGAGGTGACCAGAGCATGTGTGACTATAAGCAAGGAGTCACAGTCAAGGAGTGGGCGTAGTTGGCGGATGACACGAAGTTGCGCAAAAGCCCTCCTGGCCATGACTGCCACCTGCTCTTCAAGCAGTAGTCGAAGACTACTTTTCTTTTTTCTTTTCTTTTCTTTCTTTCTTCTTGCTGTTCTGTTTTGTTTAATCTCAGATATCCTCTATAGGATACCTGTACCAAATGTTCTCTGGGTTTGTAGTAAAACAGGGGTTCCCAACCTAAGGTCCATGGGCTGGATACAGCCTGCAGCACCATTTCATGTGGCCCCCACACCTCCAAGGGCATTTGACAAACAAAATGGCCACCCCTTTGAAGCTTTTGGGACAAAATGGCTGCCTCCATCGTGCAGGCAGGGCAAAATGGCTGCCCAGCCCTCAAAGCTGACTGAGAGAGAGTGACCTGGCCCCCAGCTTGAAAAAGTTGGGAACCCCTGTGGTAAAAGCACTATGGTTGTCCCGCGCACATCCAGTGAGTTTCAATGGCTGAATGGGGATTGGAACCCAAGTCTCCTAAATCCTAGTATATTTGCTATACCACAACTCTGTGAATGTGTGTGTAACTATAAATAATAGTAACATATTTGTACAAGGCATGGTTGTCAATGGCTGAATGGTACACATGCCTGCATGGAATGCTAGTGTCATTGGCAGGTGGATGATAGAATGTTGAATACACAGGTGAATGTTGATTGGCTGGTGTGAGTGGAATTCAGTGGGGTGGAGTCTGGTTTCTTCTCAATTACAAAAGAGAATTGGAGCAAATCTAGATTGTTGTTTAGTGTGCTCTTTTCAACAGTCAGAGGCCAGTCTAGGCTTGACGCATCCTCATTTCACACCCAACAGAGAACCCCACCCTCACCCCAAGTCCTTCTTTTAATGCTCCCTCTGGATGTTTGGAATGCAGGCTTGCAGCCTACAAAGGTTGCTTCCGGAATAAACATCTAGTATGTGGAAGAGGATAATGAGTATATTGCATGTTTTAATGATACATTTTCTATACTCCTCCCTCCCCCGCTTGCCGATCTCTTGCAAGGCAGTGCTTGTAAAGACAGGAACTGCTCAGCAAGTCTCGCCATCAAAGCAGCCAGCAACTGTGGGCAGGTGATGGTCTCCAAGGAGCAAGCAGGAGGGAACAGCTATGGTGCTAGGTGTATGTGCTACTGGCTTATTTGGTGGGAAGTTTTAGGTTACTATATTTGGGCTACGGATGCAGATGTAAGGTGGAGAGGAACAAACTCATTGGAGGGGCTCATACCATGAAGAACATATGGCTGACTGAAGAGAAGAAAAAGTGGAAGCTCAAAGAATTGGGACCCCTGCAGTTTTGATTACCAATAAAAGGGAGAAATGGTCAAACTATTTTCCCCCTAGAACCAGTCTGGCACTATATCAATTGGTAAAGGGGGGGGGGGGATTACACTTGTCCTGTTCCTCTGCAGAAGAGCAGGAAAGGTCATTTGCCTACTTCGCCATACAGGCAAAGGGTCTGTTTGGGTGTTTGTATGGAGCAAGCGGGCTAAATGTTTTTCACCCCTCCTGTTTCCAAAAGCAACCTTCTTCTTTTGTATTTAGGCCAGATGTGAAACTGCAAAAATGAAGGCACTTTTGGTGAGTTCATTCTGCAGTTCCTTTTGCAGAACACTCCATAAGGGACAATCTGAATGTGCTCTTAAAAAGAAGTACTGTATGTTTTAACTTTAGTTAGAAATAGCCTGCTATAGAAGAAAGTCTGTCTTGAAAGCCTGATGTATGTATAGTCAAAGAGTTTGTAGAAACAGCTGTTTTGAATTCAAAAGATAGAAAGATTTTATATATATATATATATATATATATATATATATATATATATATATATATATATATATATATATATATATATATATATATATATATATATATATATATATATATATATATATATATATATATATATATATATATATATAAACCTATAAAACCAAGGGTTAACCGTTAGAACTGGCTATAGGTTGCTATGCCTCGCCCTACTTGCCTGCACTCACCCTTCGTGCACACAGCCGATCTGGGTCCGCAGGTCAACGAAGGATTGAGAAAACCGGCAGTAGGGCAACAGCCCCTCAAACGCGAAAAAGGGAAACAACTTCACTTCCCAACATTCCTTGCGCCACGCCGCGCCAGAGCCAATCAGGCTGAGAGGCTCTCGCATGGTGCGGCATTCGGAAACGCACCGCGGCCAATCAAAAGAAAACCATTTTAAAAAAACGCAGCACAAACACAAAGCACGAACCCATAACTACAAGCCCCAGCGTCCTGCGCGCCATGAGCGCACAGAACGCTGAGGAAGCCAGAGCCCAAAAAATAAAACAAAAACAAAAACACCGGGAGAGCAAGTCCGCCAAGCCGCGGGAACCAAAGCCCCCCTCCCCAACGGCGCATAAAGCTCTCCCGATCGGAGTTTCCCCTTTAATATCACTGGGGGTGTGTGTTGTGCTTCCCCTCTCT
The DNA here is from genome assembly GCA_035047345.1 of Bradypodion ventrale. Taxonomy (NCBI): domain Eukaryota; kingdom Metazoa; phylum Chordata; class Lepidosauria; order Squamata; family Chamaeleonidae; genus Bradypodion; species Bradypodion ventrale. The sequence goes on from JAWDJE010000005.1 coordinate 207,455,752, forward strand.
ACTGGCTCCCCTGGGGTTGGGAGGGTTGGGGGGACAAAAGGAGTCTGTCTCCCCAACCCTCCTAACCCCAGGGGACCTGGCAGAAAGGGGATTCCCCTCCACAAACACACACATGCCCCATATTAAAGAGAAGAAACCAAGCGGTTACTTCTCTTTAAAAACGGAGTTTTTGGGGGGGGATCCTCCTCTCCGATGGCTCTCTTGGGTCCGGAAGGGTTGGGGAGACAGACCCCTTTTCTCCACCCAACCCTCCCAAACCCAAGGAAGCCAGCGGAGAGGGAGATCACAAACTCCTCCCTGATATTAAAGGGGAAACCCCAATTGAGATTTCCCTTTTAATATCAGAGGGTGGCCTGGATTCGATCCCCTCTCCTGGGTCCCATGAGTCTGGAAGGTTTGGGGGGACAAAAGGGGCCTGTCTCCCCAACCCTCCTGACCCCAGGGGACCTGGCAGAGAGAGGATTCCCCTCCCCATACACACACACGCCCAATATTAAAGAGAAGAAACCAAGCGGTTACTTCTCTTTAAAAATGGAGTTTTGGGGGGGGACCCCTCTCCAATGGCTCTCCTGGGTCCGGAAGGGTTGGGGAGACAGACCCCTTTTGTCCACCCAACCCTCCCAAACCCAAGGAAGCCAGCGGAGAGGGGGATCACAAACTCCCCCCTGATATTAAAGGGGAAACCACAATTGAGATTTCCCTTTTAATATCAGAGGGTCACCTGGATTCGATCCCCTCTCCTGGGTCCCATGAGTCTGGAAGGTTTGGGGGGAGAAAAGGGGTCTGTACCCCCAAGCCTTCAAGAGCCAGGGGAGACGGCAGAGAGGGGATCCCCCCGTAGGACACCAAAAAACACAAAAACAAACAATCAAAAACATCCAAAAATACACAAAAACAAAGAAAAATAACACCAACAAACAAGACAAAGTAAACAAAAACCAAAATTTCAAAACACACCCAGCACCCAGCCAAACATCACAAAATCCAACCACCATCACCGCCCCAAATAAAGAAAAACAGCCAACTCACCACCACACGACCTCAGTCCAGAACGACTGGAAAAGAAATGAATAAAGAAAGAGACTACTTACTGGAAGAAGCTCCACCCAGAGGCCATGAGAGAAAAAACAGTCAAAATACAAAATAACCCCTACCAGCACCACTTGCTGCCCACAATAATAAAAAAAATTCAAAAAGACACAACAGCCCCACACAAAAGGCCCCAAGAGTAAAAACAAGGAAAAACAAATAACACAAAATCATAATTTTACACAAATCAAAAACAGATGTCAATAAAACAAAATAAAAACTATTCAAAAATCCTGTGCTGAACTTTTACTCAAATAAAAAACAAAAACATCAATACACAGTTTAAAAACATTTATTGTGAAAAATATGTACTTTCACATTTTTTAAATTATTACCTATGGTACAACTATTAAAAAAATACATACTAACAAATTATTGGGTTAAATAAATTTTTTGGAAAAAGTATATCATCCTTTGTTCTTTTTTTATCCACAAAACCAAAACACCAAACAAAACTCTCTCTCTCTCTCTCTCTCTCTCTCTATATATATATATATATATATATATATATATATATATATATATATATATATATATATATATATATATATATATATATATATATATATATATATATATATATATATATATATATATATATATATATATATATATATATATATATGTTGCAGATGTTTTAACCTTTATCATTAATACCTTAAAATCTATTTTCCCCTTCCTGTCATTTAAATATTTTCCTTAAATAAAATCCTTTTGCTTATTCTATACCATACTCTCCTATTATTTCTCTGAAAAACTGTAAAATATTTTTAAACAGACTACAGACAGAAAACAATAAACTCACACCAAGCAAGGCTACATGTTACCAGAAGTGATCCAAGAAAAACAAAAGCTCTTTTAAACAATAACTGAATATAAAATATACTGACTAAGAGCAAGGATGCCCTAGTTGAGGTATAAAGAAGGAGTAACTCCAAAATGCTTAGTAGAGATTTCAGAGGTGTTTGTCCTCAACCTTTTTAAACCGAGGGCCAGGTGACGCTCCCTCAGCCAGCTTTGGGGGCCGGATGGCCATTTTACCCTTCCTCCACCACATGGCACTTCCTGGTGTGGTGGAAGCGGTGGGGGCCCACATGAAATGGTGCTGTGGGCTGCATCTGGCCCGTGGGCCATAGCTTTGAGAATCCATGTCTTAGGCTATTACCTGTCCTAGTGGCATTAAAGTGTGCTAGTTAGGTTGAAGGTGTTAAAAGATATTAAGGTGGTACCTACAACTACACTGGAAAACATGTAACCTGCAAGGTAAAACTTAAGGGGAAATTCACCTCCTCCTTAGAGTAGTAAGGTCCCAAGACATAGGTCATTGGACAAATAGGGGAGTTGTTCTCCATTCACTTAGCCAGTTGCTTTGACCTGAGGCATGCCATATAGACCTTGAAAAGACTGAAGCTTCTACACATCTCTTGAAATAAGAGTTCTCTTATTTGGCCAGCCAACAATCCTTTTGATGTTGTTCAAGATGCAAAGATTCCTTGCATCTTTGGAGATATTTGTGAGATGAGCTTTCCTAGATAAAACTATCCAACTATCAATCTAAAATAATATGAGTAGAGTAGAACAGAACACATTGTTTTTAGTTAGAATGCTTCAAATTTCACATAGAATTATTGTTGAAGGCAGGCTTGAGGGAGTCATGAGATGTTTAGAGGAATCAGATAAAAAGAGAGTTGGAGACACTGATATACACTTATGTGTTAGTACAAAGCCCTTGAATTCTTACTCTGTGTGTTCCCCACACTCCACAGTCATCTTTCTATTTCACTTCTAAATCATGCAACTATTAATATCTCCTTCATAGGTCAGTTTCTAAAAGCACTGCTCTAATCAATTTTCTTTCTCACCTTCTCCTGTTTCAGGATAGATGATAGTGAATCTGCTAAGCACTGCCAGGATTAGCTGTTGCTAACTGGGTAATGCATGGCATTTGTTTCCAACTGGGTTAACTTATGTCTGGGTTTTCTTCTTCTTCCCTGTCTAGGCCAGACATGAAGCAGCCAAAATGAAGGCTTTTTTTGGTGAGTTCATTCTGCAGTTCCTTTCGCCTGACCTAGTGTGAGAAAGATTAGCCAGCAGCACAAGGTTGCCATTACCAGGGTACGCCCGATTGTGGTTCAAAAACACCATAATCTCCTAGGAGGCTCTTTCTGTGTACCCCAATTTGTGTCTGGATGAGTGGATTGCCCCAGGGTAAGGCAAATGTTGCTAAGAGAGATGCAGCAAACATATGTCTGGTGCTTCTCTATTATCAACATTTGCCTTATACTGGGGCAAACCACTCATCTTTCTAAGTCAGTACTGTATTGTCTGTTCTTATAGAAATCCACTCTCCAATGTCTCCTTATATCCAAGACTTCTGCTTAAATGGAGATGCCAGTGAATAATCCTGCGAACAGATGCAAACAAACAATGCCCACCACCAGTGCTGGCCTTTCCATTAATTACAGTGAGGAATTCTATCAGGCAGCAGACTTTACATACCATGAATGGACAGTATATTGACAGCCTTGTTGCTATAGAGAAGGGTCTTTTAACAAATTGATGCTTTACTTGCTTAGTCGTATGTTTTAGTTGCTTTTAAATTCAAGAGTATTTTAAAATTAGTTTGCTTAAATGTGTTTTAACTTTACAATATCATTTCTGTTTGGGAGAACAGTATATCCTTACTAGATAGAAAGGTAGTAAACGTGTACATTTTTGAGGCCCATAATACTGGACTTGTTAAATTGGATTCTGAGGGAACAGCTGTAATTACCTGCAGTATTTGTGCCATGTTTGTGTTCTTGCCAAAGCACATGGAGAACTACACTTGCAGCAAGTGCAGGCTGGTTGCATTACTTGTTGCGATGGCCCACGGAATGGGCCGCCTGGTGCGGAGATGGCCCACGGAGGTTCGGAATGACTAGCTGCAAGGAAGGACACGTGAGACGAGTGTGCGGTGAAAGTCCAGTCCCGACCTAAGTTGGGTGGCATATTTATTGCCCTACCTCGAGGTCTCCATGCCTAAAGGAACACGTGACCTAAAGGAACACATCACAGAAGGCTAATGCATACGTGGCATTTCTGGTGGTCAAGATAATACCTGTATTGCCTCATAGATTAATGGACAACCCGCAGTTGACTAAGATCTAGGTTTGGCGAGACCCATTGTTCTCGCCCTGTCGCGGAATGCAGACATCCTGCCTCTGGGAAACTAACTTACTTAGCCGCTGACTCATCATGTTTGCCCACCCTAATCTTCGGCCAGAAGAAGAAGGGCGAGGTTTACCCTGTGGTCAGCAACTTTTTACTTTTGTCCTATTTCCTCTGCAATCCTCCAGCCAAGGCTCTCATGATTCATGCCAATTAATCTAACCCACATCCCAATTTCCCTTCCATCAGAGCCCGTGTTGGTCAAGCCGTGTGCATAAGCGAGCGAACCCATCGGGAAAGGTTTTGGCCAATTTATGAACGCAGGCATACCACAATTACTAGAAGAGAAGGTCCAGCAGCTAGAGGCCCGCATATCTAACCATCAACAAATTAAGGAGCTTGAGCTGTTCTTGGACAGAGCGGAGCAAACAATCCTGGACAAAGAAGAGACAGGGCACATTCTGAGGAAGAAGTCACTTCACTAATTCAGGAGGGAGATGCTTGGAGGAATGTGACTCAAAGGAGGAGAAGAGTAGGGGATCACTCTGAGAGTCTGAAATTACAGAATCAATTTGAGGCTCTTTCCCTCATCACACCTAATGAGGAACACACAGAGGAACAACTGGTTCCACCTGAGGATCTTTCCTTCATCACATTTGATGAGATCGAGGAAGATAAACAACAGGAACAAACTGAAGTCCTCTCCCTTAATATGGTTGATGAGGTGCATGTAGATGAACAGATTGCAGGAGAGAGGCTCCTTGTACTAGGTGATTCAATAATTAGAAATACACAGAGATGGATTTGTGATGCACATGATAACCGTTTGGTGACTTGCCTGCCAGGTGCAAAAGTTGCAGACATCATGAGAAATCTAGATAGCTTGTTAGAGAGAACTGGGAAAGAGACAGTGGTCATGGTACACGATGGTATCAATGATGTTGGGAAGGCCAAGCGGTCTGTCCTGGAAGCCAAATTCAGGTTGTTAGGAAGAAGATTGAAGTCCCAGACTTCCAAGGTAGCATTTTCAGAAGTGCTGCCTGTTCTTCATGCAGGACCTACCAGGCAGGCAGAGCTCAGAAGCCTCAATGTGTGGATGAGGCGGTGGTGTAGAGAGGAGGGCTTCAGATTTGTCAGGAACTGGAGAACATTTTGGGACAAGCCAAATCTGTTCAGGAGGGATGGGTTGCACTTGAACCATGATGGGACCAGATTGCTGGCACTCAACATCAGAAGGGCTGCAGAGCAGCTTTTAAACTGATAACTGGGGGAAAGCTGACAGAAGCTGGGCAGCATCTGGTTCGGGAAAGTGTGTACTTGAGTAGTGAGGAGGATGCAAAAATTACTGAGCAGAGTGAGGAGCTAGTCACCAGCACTCTAGCAGAAGGATGCAAGAGGCAGTCTAACAATGCAACTGGACTCAAAAGACTGTGTCAGAAAAGCATATCTAACTGCTTGTATGCAAATTCCAGAAGCCTCCGGAACAAAATAGGGGAGCTGGAATACTTAGCAATAGATAAGAATATTGATATTCTTGGCATCACTGAAACCTGGTGGACAGATGATAACCAATGGGATACAGTTATCCCAGGCTACAAACTATACAGGAAGGATAGGAAGGGGCAAATGGGAGGTGGTGTAGCCTTGTGTGTCAAAGAAGTGATAAAATCGTACGAATTGGAATATCTAGGTGATTTGGAGTCACCATTAGAAACTCTGTGGGTAAGAGTACCAGGCCACAAGGAAGGTTTAACAGTAGGCATATACTATCAGCCTCCGACCCAAACTCTTGAGGGAGACTGGCAGTTGGAGAATGTTGTAAAGGAGGCATCCAAGAAGGGAAGCCTGGTTATAATGGGGGACTTCAATTACCCTCACATAGACTGGGTGAACTGTTGTTCAGCACATGATAAAGCGATAAAGTTCCTAGATATACTAAATGATTGTTCCCTGGGACAGATGGTTGAAGACCCAACTAGAGGTACAAGAATCCTTGACTTGATCCTGAGTAATACTCAGGATCTGGTGCAAGATGTTAATGTGACTGATCCAATAGGGAACAGTGACCACAATTCAATTATGTTTAACTTGATCATAGACCGCAAGTCACTGATTAAATCTAACACAGAGACCTTAAATTTTCAAAAAGGAAATTTCCCAAAGATGAGGAAACTAGTAAGAAAGAAGCTGAAAGGGAAAACTGAGAGTGTCCAAACACTCCAAGAGCCATGGAGGCTGTTTACAAAAATAATAACAGAGGCCCAATTGGAATGCATACCCAAAAGGAAAAAGGGCACTGCCAGCTCCAAGAGGACTCCAATGTGGCTTACAGACGCTGTTCAGGAAGTGATCAAAGGCAAGAAAAGCTCATTTAGAAGATGAAAGGCATGTCCGAATGAGGACAGCAGGCAGAAACATAAATTCTGGCAGAACAAATGCAAGGCGACAATCAGGAAAGCAAAGCAAGACTTTGAGGAGCGTATAGCTAAAAATACTCATAGAAATAACAAAGACTTCTTTAAGTACATTAGAAGTAAGAACCCAACTAGGAAGGCCATTGGACCATTAGATGACAATGGAAGGCAAGGGGTTATTAAAGAGGAAACAGAGATTGCAGAGAGACTCAGTGAATTATTTGCTTCAGTATTCACTGAAGAAGACAGAAACCACATGCCCAAAACAGAGCCTATCTTCATAGGGAGGGAAACCGAAGAATTAAGCCAGATAGAAATAACCAGGGAGGAGGTCCTTGCATGTCTTGTTAAACTAAATGCTAACAAATCACCAGGACCAGATGGCATCCATCCACGAGTTATCAGGGAACTTAAAGATGAAATTGCTGATCGTCTAACAAAAATATATAATATTTCCCTCAAATCAGGGTTTGTGCCTGATGACTGGAAGGTAGCAAAAAAGGATCCAGGGGTGATCCAGAAAATTACTGACCTGTCAGTTTGACATGTGTCCCAGGTAAAGTGATGGAAACCATCCTAAAAGATAGGATTAATAGGCACATAGAAGAGAAGGAGAGCCAACATGGCTTTTGCAAGGGCAAATCATGCCTCACTAATCTGTTGGAATTTTTTGAGAGTGTCAACAAGCATGTGGATAAGGGGGATCCAGTTGACATTGTTTATCTGGACTTTCAGGAGGCTTTTGACAAGGTCCCACACCAAAGGCTCTTGAATAAACGTACCAGTTATGGAATAAAGGGAAAGGTCTTGTCCTGGATCAGCAACTGGCTAAGTGACAGGAAACAGAGGGCAGCACTAAATGGACACTTCTCCAAGTGGAGGGAAGTAAAGAGTGGGGTCCCCCAAGGTTCAGTACTGGGACCACTGCTTTTCAACCTCTTCATAAATGATCTAGAAGTAGGAATGAACAGCAAGGTAGCCAAATTTGCTGACGATACTAAATTATATAAGGTAGTGAAAACTGTGAGAGATTGTGAGGAGTTCCAGAGGGATCTCTTGACACTGGGGGAGTGGGCAAAACAGTGGCAAATGAGCTTCAACATTAGTAAGTGCAGAGTGATGCATGTTGGGGCACAGAACCCCAATTACATTTATAAACTGATGGGTTCTGAACTCTCTGCGACAAACCAGGAAAGGGACCTTGGTGTCCTGGTGGACAGCTCAATGAATGTGTCAACCCAGTGTGCCTCAGCAGTGAAAAAAGCAAACTCAATGCTAGGGGTCATTAGGAAGGGTATAGAAAATAAGTCAACAAGTGTCATTTTGCCTCTTTATAAATCTATGGTGAGGCCCCATCTGGAATACTGTGTACAGTTCTGGTCACCATACCTCCAGAAGGATATTATGGAGCTGGAAAAAGTGTAGAGGAGGGCAACCAGAATGATTAGGGGACTGGAACACCTTCCTTACCATCTGAGGCTGCAACGGTTGGACCTCTTCACTCTTGAACGATGGCGTCTAAGAGGTGACCTGATTGAAGTTTATAAAATCATGCACGGTGTGGACAAAGTAGATAAGGAAAAACTGTTTTCCCTATCGCACAACACTAGAACTAGGGGGCACTCCATGAAACTTTTGGGTACTAGTTCTCAAACAAATAAGAGAAAGTACTTTTTTCACTCAGAGGATTACTGGTCTATGGAACTCCCTGCCAGAAGACGTGGTGACAGCTGTCAGTCTTGACAGCTTCAAGAAAGGATTAGTCAAGTTCATGGTGGACAAAGGTATCAATGGCTATAATTATGGATACCTAAGGACAACCTCCGGGTTGGAGAGATAGGCAGGATATCTCTCAATGCCATTTCCAGGGAATCCTAAGCAGGTGAAGGCATCTGCTTGGAAATACCCTGAAGCAAATGGTGAGCCACTGTGTGAGACAGAATGCTGGACTGGACGGGCTGTGGCCTGTTCCAGCAAGGCTGTTCTTATGTTCTTATGGTTATGCCTAGGCATAAATTATTATACCATATGAATGTTTCATTTCTTTTCTAGTTCTTCTATATTACTGATAGCTGTAAAAAGGATTCTTAGTTACTTGGAATGCTATATGTTCCAAATTCTTTACAGGACAGAATTATGGATGTGCAAGTTGAATTTTATTATTTGTGAAGGTTTAGTGTTCAAGGAATGAAGAAGCAGACGAATGAAGTAGTGAAATTCAGCTCTTTATTAGTGGGGTTTGAACACAGTTTGGATGGGGCAAAACCTGGACTTATATACACTATAAACAGTAACAGTAACAATAATACAACAAGCCCATTGGCTAACAGAGTGTGCACATTTTTCGATCCACTTATTTGCATAAGAATAGATACATGAGAAAAGATACATTCTGCTCCTATAAACAGTAACAATAACAATAATACAACAAGCCCATTGGCTAACAGAGTGTGCACATTTTTCGATCCACTTATTTGCATAAGAATAGATACATGAGAAAAGATACATTCCGCTCCTGTCAGAAAACACAGTTAACATACATAACAGAAGGGCAACTGTGAGAACCATTCAGTGCAACAAATGTTTGCCTCTATGGGCACACAAAGCTTCATGGATGAGATTTACAGAGGAGTAGGAGTGATCATTGTAGTAGCTCCATTCTCCCACATATCCCCTTATTGCCCTCTCTACACATGGAATTGAAAGGTTTCCAGCGGGTAGCCTCTATCCACAAAATGCTCTTTCAGACTTAAGAATATTGTGGAACTTACACACAAGGAAAACACTTGAATTAGGTGTCAAGTTCCAGTAGCATAGGAACTATGCAAGGTGAAATGTCACCTGCTGGTATTTTTTCTGTATCTGTGTTTTTCTATGTCTCATCTTCCACGCATTTTGAATATCCCTTGCCGCTGCTCATGCTTCTGGGAAATGAAGTTGAAAAACTCTGGAGTTACTTTTTTGGACTAAAGCTCACATATAGAATGCAAGAGCCAATATGTCCTTTTCCAAGAGTGGGATAAAATGATAATATATTGGGGAAGTAGTGCTCTTTTTAGGATCCTGAGTTGCAAAATATTCCAAAAATGAGTGAACTCTTGTCTCAGATACCAAGAGGAGATTTGGAATGTATTCTAAAGACCTCCCATTTCTTTTCCTATTTAAATATTCAGAGAACTAGGTCACTACAATATATATTAAAATGATATGCCCAAGAGTTTCCAGCATATTTGAAATCCAAGACTGAATATTTATAGCTTCCATATCTAGATTTACGATGTTAATACACAATTACTAATTTACATAGTGAATTGTACATTTCATTTAATCACCACATCTATTTTCTTCTTCCCATTGCTTTTTTCAATAACATCTTTTCACAGTACATTATTTTCAGGCTAGAGTTTTGTATTACTCTGAGTGTGTCAGAAGAAGTATTTGTATACTTTTCCAGTTTTTAAGAAAAAGATTTATCACAAACTTTATTGCCCGAGTGTTTATAGCACTATCTACTAGACATTATATAAAATAAATGATTACACAGCGAAGTATAGAACACTGCCAAGGATTCTGTCACACAGCTTAGTTAGTGAATAGATTTCATAGTTTTAAAAGGACCTGCTGTGCTCACTTGTGTTTTTTTCTGTTTAGTCTTAGGAAGAACAAAGTTGTTAACACCTCTTCTCACACAGCAGTTTGACACTCCAGACTGACTGCATTGTGTTTAAATGTAAGCCTGGCTGTCAAAATCTGTCCAGAGTATTCACTTACTGTGTGTCCCTCTTTCCAAGTACAATACTGCACAATCATGAATCCTCTTTGCTGCTAAACCTGATCCCAATTGATATGGAACCCTCTGTCTTGAAACAAGGTAACCTCATAATATCTAGTGTAGGGGTGCTCAAATTTTTTGGGCTGTGGGCCAGTCATGTGGTTCAGTGAGCTGGTCATGTAGTTCCTCCCACCGGAAGTGGAAGTAAAACACACCTTGCAATCTGTTTTGAAACAGGATGAGATAGATTTTAAGCTGCCATTTTCTCTGCTTAAACCAGGGGTGCCCAAACTATGGTCTGCAGGCCGGATCCAGCCCCCATTGCCAATTCATCTGGCCCACACCACCCTCATCACTCCCGGAAGTGGAAGTACAGGTGTGTTTTACTTCTGCTTACGGGAGTGATGAGGGCAGTGTGGGCCAGATGAATTGGCATTGGAAGCCAGATCTGGCCCACAGGCTGTAGTTTGGCATGCCTGATCTAGTGCATTTTAGCTGCACATCTGCAACTGCTATTCACCAATTGTTCATCCAACAGGCATTAACAGACTGAGACCAATCTTCAAATAATGATACATCTATTCTTGAACATTTAAAATATTCATTATTGGTAGTAGGGGCTCCTGAAAATGAGCACACAATATTCAAAAGGAACTTGATGCTGTTATCTGATTCCCAAATACAGTACTGTACTGTATAAAGCAATGGACTCAAAAAGTGATGAATGCCAATACAGTAGAACCTCAAATAAAGTCCAAACTCCATTCCACAAGTTTGGACTTTATCCAATTTTCGACTTTATCCAAATCAAATGGGCAATGCATCAGATAACGTCCCAAAAATGGACTTTATCTGAGGTTCCTATACTAAATACCTCGGAAAACGTCCATTTTTAGCGGTTTTGGACTGTATGCGATGCATTACGTGTGCATGAAAACCACGACTTTATCCGTATCGGATTTTATCCGGGGTACCACTGTATCTGATTGTTACCTTCTTGCATCAGTGGGCTACTCAAGATTGACTATCATGGGAAGTGTGGGGGTATTGATAGTCATCATGGCCTGTGTTAGGTCTCCACTGAGAAAGGCCAGTCTCTATGTCAGTGTTAATTGTAAATGGCACTGGTGTCTCTCAATATTTAGATATCTGCCTTGGTAAAAATACGAAAGGAGATAGGGCAACCTCTGAGAGGGAAGCCAGTAATGGAAATTGCATTTTCGACTGCCTCGAGCGCAACAGTTTCGATCTCAAGCCTCTTGCTCCTTTGGAACTGAAGGATGCGATGTGTAGATGTCTCCATTCCTAGTCCCTACGAAAATAGGAACACTGCAGTTCCATATCTGAAGACTCAGCACTGGAGTGTTTGTAGGGAAGAGGTGGTCAACCTAACTTCGACTTCGATTGGCTTATTTCCACAGTCTTCACATAGCTTAAAGGGGACCAAGGGAGCAATAAAACAAACAATTCTATTGATTAACTAGCTAACTTTTTTGGGAGGGGACAAGAATAAACAACTATTAACAAGAGATGTCTGAACCAGTGGTGATAAGAAAAGAATTCAAGGATCATTGGGCGGGAATCACACGCACTGTGGAAGGTATGTGGAGCCTGTAGTTCCATCACAGCTCTGATACCATCCACGTTGTTTGCTCATGTGTAGTATTTAAGCCACTGGTGTGCATTCACAGGGATCTGAGGCTAAAAAAGAATAGAAATATATGTTGCATGTTGCAATAGTTCAAATAGGTTGAGCTGCTCTGAAGAAACAACCCACATGATTTGTGGTATCCTCTCGAGGACCAGTGTCCTGGAAGGAGATCGATCAGAACATAATGCACTCCGAATTACCTCTCCCACACTTGGCATACCGTAGTATGCATAAAGAAGGTATTTAAAATAATAGATGTCTTACACAAGGTGAGCCATTCAATCTGGATTGACAAATACAAATAGACATTGTTTATCATTATCAGCATCACCAAGCTTGTTCCCTCTTGTTGTGTGCTGTATGAAAGCCACATGAGAACCAAGAATATCACGTCTCAGATTTAGCAAAGTGATGCCAATAATAAATTCTCCAAAGAACAACAGCAAGGCAAGCCATTTGATACAAGCAGCGGCTCTAAAAACAGATTGCAATCACTTTTCATGGGGCGATATGTGCAATAAGCTAGAAGGGAGGTGGAAAACTGATAATACAGGGATCAATTTAGCTTGTGGAGCAAATGAATTAGGCCACCATGGCATCTAGCAACATGTCAGCATATATTATGCCCATTAGGACATCCTGAAATCTAGATTTCTGCATAGGTCTGCATGAAGACAATGAAAAAATGAAGATGGTGCTAAAGGTAAAGGTTTCCCTTGCTTGAAAGCTAGTCGTATCCGACTCTAGGGTTCAGTGCTCATCTCTGTTTTAAAGCCAAAGAGCCAGCATTGTCTGCTTCTGCAGACATTTCCGTGGTCATGTGGCAGGCATGAATAGACACCGGAGTGCACGGAACGCTGTTACCTTCCCACCGAAATGGTCCCTATTTATCTACTTGCAATTTCTTGCTTTCGAACTGCTAAGTTGGCAGGAGCTGGGACAAAGACAGGAATTTTCCTTTCTTTTTTCTTTTAAAGAACATTTCCATGACTGGAAAATTCATCTTTCTAATGCAGGAAACACTACAAAAATACACTGCAGCAGTTTATGTGCTAATGACACTCACTAATCTTTGTTGGCTAATATTCTCCTACAAAATAGTAGTATCGCATTGTCATCTACAAAAAGGTTATAAAAGGCTGCCTAACAATAATAGTTGTTGGAGTTAGCTTTCCAAAATGAATAAAATATTTTGGTTAAATATGGGACAGCAGCCAATTAACTTATCAAAATGCCGTCAATAGCAGAGCTTCAAGAAGTTACTTATATAAACTACCACTTCCAAATTTCTTTGTCAATCATGGACAGACTAATTGAGTGCTTCTGGAAGCTGCAGTGGCATGTTGATGTTCATGGGGAATGCCTTTGCAGTCAGAAACCCTCCCTACTCTCTTGAACATTTCCCCAAAGGATCACAAGACAAATGTATTATGTTGTACTAATCAAATGGTAATTGGGTTATTAAAATATGAGCTGTTTGTCTAGTCCAGCATTTTGCTTCCAAAGTGGTCAAACGGTTCCTTATAGAATATGAGGGCAACAGTACTTAAATTATATTTCCTAGGGACTGATACCAAGTGACAAAACTATAATGCTCTGCTTCTTGAATTATTACAGAGTCATCATGATTTGCAACCACTGATAGTTTCATGTGTCGTTAATTTGTATAAAGACCTTTTTTAAAGCTATTCATATTGATAGCAGCCAAAACACTTTTATGAAACAAACAAAACTGCCCATTATTTATGAAAGGCCTTCATTTAGTCTAAATAAATAAATACATAATGTAAACTAGTAAAAAAAAAGCCAGTTTCCTGGATATGTTCCCAATTTTTTTTTAAAAAAATGAATTACCATGTATGGTTTACATGAATTCTATTGTATGAAAATAAATGGAAGTATTAATCTACTGCAGCAAAAACAAATAGCCCTGTGGCATCTTTAAAATCAATAAGTTGCACTTGACATAGGTTTTTGTGAACTATGGCCCTTGACACTTAATGAAGCAGGCTTCCGGCCACAAAAGCTTGTGCCAAATAAAATCTGCCTGTCTTTTATCTGCCACAAGACTTTCATTTACTTTTGCTGTTCAATAAAGCTATTCAATACTATATCACATTAGGTCTGTCTCTCACTAGAGAAATGGGAAATGGTTGGCATCGAGGAAGAGAGATGAAACACGAATAGGACTCCTAATCAATTGATCATCCTTATCTGCTCTGAACAGGAGCCCGGCTCAAAATTCTCTCTTCCAGATGCATAATTCTGTGTCCAGGTGGATGGCATGCTGTGGGAGGTATAATTCAACACTCCTGGAGACTGTTTACAGACATTTGTACAATATACATACAGTATAGTAAACCACCATGAGATCAAGAGATGAAGAGGGTATACAGGTCTCTGAAACTCTTATTTCGAAACATAGAAAAGACAGAACCAAACATTTTCAGATTTTTAATAACCTATTGGGCAGTCCAAAGTTGATCCCCAAATAAATGAGCAAAAACTGTTTAAGAACAGCTATGCAGGTCAATCATTTTCAAGGCCAGATTTTTGTTTCAGCTGCCCCTCCTGAGTTCACAGAGGTTGTCTGGTGGTATAAACGATATCAACGTTTGTCCGAAATAATATCCATTCTACTCTCCTAAGTTTAAACACACTCCAGTATTGCAACAAGGAGCTGCTCGAAGGGCAGAGTGCATGGAGTGCAAATGTTGTCCCTGCCAGATAAGCAGTCATTAAATCAAGCCACTATCTACTCAACCTGGCAACTACATGAACAGGAAGCCACTTGGAAAGTATAGCTGTTGTCTGCTCTCTGTGGCTTGCACTCTAGCCTTTCTAATTATGACAGCAGGCCACAGGTAATTTCCACTCTGCAGATGCAGCTTTAGCTGATCTTCAATTAGCTCCAATTCTCCATACAATTCTAACTCCATGCTAGAAATAGCATATTTTCCCAAGTAGAAAGCACATAATGGAACAATAGAAAAAGAAGTTCAAATTGCAAATGAAAAGAGGGAAAACCACTATTCAGCTGTTGAGCACAGTCTGAATTATTCTGCAGTTCTATTTTAGAATTGGAAGGGATTCTATGGGACATTAAGTCTGGCACTTGCTGAGAAGGTACAGTGGGAAACTGAACTCCCAGCCTTCAGCTCTACAGCCAGATACCTAAACTATAACCTGCATGTTTAGCAGTTCAGTGGCCCTCAAGAGGGAAGCAAACAACTGACATGTTTCTTTCAACAATAACTATAATTAATTAGCTGTTAATAGGAACAACTAACGAGTTTAGATCCAGATATCTGTGAAGTGCATCATGAAACAGAAACTCTACATAAGTGTAAATTAATAAACAAGTGCTGCCTGCCTGCCTGCCTCTGTGTGTGTGTTTCTCTCTGTTTGTCTGTATGTATCTATGTGGGCATGTTTAGCCTTGAGAAACAAAGGCTGAAGAGAGCATGACAGCACTCTTCAAATATTTTTAAGGCTATTACACAGAGGCTATTACAACCTAGCAGTTCGAAAGCAAGAAATTGCAAGTAGATAAATAGGGACCACTTCGGTGGGAAGGTAACAGTGTTCTGTGCGCTCCGTTGTCTAGTCACGCCTGCCACATGACCATAGCATTGTCTGCAGAAGCAGACAGCGCTGGCTCTTTGGCTTTAAAACAGAGATGAGCACTGAACCCTAGAGCATACCTGTCAACCCGCGGCTCCGGAAAAACGGGACCTGCGCACATCGCTTGTGCGCAGGTCGCATTCCACGCATGCGTGGAAAGGTTTTACCCCTTCCACGCATGCGCGGAAGCGCTACGCCGCTTGCACAGCCCTTACGCAAGCGACGTAGCGCTTTTGTGCATGCGTGGAAGAGGTAAAACCCTTCCACGCATGCGCAGAAAGCCTTTCCTCCGCTGCCAAATTACGGGGTTTTGGCAGCGGGGGCCGGGTTATGATGTCAATCGACGTCAATTTACGGGGTAATCCCGGCCAAATCAGGAAGGTTGACAGGTATGCCCTAGAGTCAGATACGATTGGCTTTCGAGCAAGGGAAACCTTTACCTTTACACAGAGGAGGAGCAGGATCTGTTCTCAATCACTCCAGACTTTAAGAATGCATAATAATGGGCTCAAGTTGCAGGAACCCAAAATTCAGCTGAATATCAGGAAACATTTCCTAACTGTTAGACCAGCAGCACAATGGAACCAACTATGTTGGGAAGTGGGAAATACTCAAACACTGGAGGTATTCAAGAGAAAGCTGTACAGCCATCTATCAGACATGCATTAACATGGATTTCTGTAATGAGCAGCTAGCTGAACTTGATGGGTTATAGGCTATTTCTAACACTATTATTCTGTAATTCTATGATTTCCCCTAATATAATTAAAAGACTTAGGACTGGCACAACAAAGCATCCGTGCAAGTATCAAATAATGTGACATGGCCTTTGTATTCTTTATTCTACATTTCAGACTACTTATTCTACACATTACACCACAGTATGTTTAGCATCAAAGCCCAAATAGCCCAAGTTCAGCAAACACACAATTCCCAAGAAAACCCACAAGCAGCCTAGGAGGCACTGCTCTGAGAACACTACCTCACTCAGCACACAAAATCCCTAGAGCAGGGGTGGCCAAACTTATCAGGCCATGGGCTGGTCATGTGGTCAGTGGGCTGGTCACGTGGTTCAATAGGCTGGTCATGTGTTTCGTCCCACTAGAAGAAGTAAAATGTCCATTGCAATCTGTTTTGTAACAGAATGGGATAGATTTTAAGCTTCCATTTTCTCTGCTTAAACCAGGGGTGCCCAAACTATGGCCTGTAGGCCAGATCTGGCCCCTGACACTAATTCATCTGGCCCACACTACCCTCAGCGCTCCCAGAAGCGGAAGTAAAATGTGCCCATATGAATTGGTGTCAGGGGCTGGATCTGGCCCACAGGCCATAGTTTGGGCATCCTTGCCCTAGCCTAAATACCCAGCCTCTCCCCAAAAAACCACGTGGCCAATTCTCAATTATCCCACACCAGTCCTAATTCTCTGCACATCTTACGGTGTCTCATCACAACTAGAGCTGAGTGCCCATTGACTCCAGCTTGAAAAATATTTTATCTTCCCACTGAAATCACTGGAAGAGAAATGTAATGAGACATGCTGGGACACAGCATGAAAAGATTGTAATTTGGGACAACTCCCAAGATGCCCCAGGGACCACCCTGGCTGTAGTATTTTGGGAAATATTGTCCAAAAGAGTGATATTTCTGAGCTCTGATTTCAGTCTAGTGTACAGTTGCAATGTGCACTGAGATGTTACTATAAAGGCGATGACATAAATGGATTCATCCCCTTTCTGTCCATATTTTGCACAACTCCACTAACTGTTTCAATTGAGCATCTTTGCTAATGGAATATCTCCACTAATGCAAGTTGTGGCAAAATACTCGGGGCATAATGCTAGCTTTATTGGCACCATATCTGGCTTAAAGGTACTGTACCATGAGATACATTTCTATATTTAAAATTACAGTACAGGTACTTACAAATTAGAATGATTTACACTCAGATCTATGAATGGAAACTAATCTCAGGGGAAACAGGACACTGCTCAGCACAAGCTCAGTCTTGCTTTAAAGCCTTATACTGTCTGTGGAATGTATTCCTGAAAGACTTCATTGTGGGTGGGGTGGGTGGGGGGAGAGTTCTGAAATAGAAAGTCTTCCTCTTGCAACCCAAGAATCCTGGCCTTGCTACAAAACACCTCCATCTTATAAGGGCAGAAGACTCTCCTTCTTTGATATCTGAAACAATGGGGCGGGAAAGACCAACCAGCATGGAGAAGAAGGTAAAAGCATTCTTCACATCACAGTCATAATTCAAATCAAATAGAATGATGTTAGCAGGGTATCACTGCTTCTTGTTCTGTGTGTTCTGTTTCATGACGATGAATGACCAGCACTAAACATGCTATTTAAACATGGTTTGGTTAACATATTTTGTTTTATTTTATTTATTGGACTTATGCCCCACCCATCTGGGATACACTCTCACTCTGGGTGGCTCACAATGTTAAAAAGAGCAAAACAGACACCATAAAACCATAGAACAGGAGTTCTCAACCTTTTTAAGCCGAGGGCCAGGTCATACTCCCTCAGACAGCTCCGGGGGCCGGCCGGCCATTTTGTCCTTCCTCCACCACATGTAACTTTCAAGTGTGGTGGAGACGCCACATGAAATGGTGCTGTGGGCCGCAGGTTGAGAATCCCTGATAGAACAACCACCACCACCAAATCAGAACCAAGGACCACTAGCCCAAGTGGCAAAAAACAATGGGAGGGTCTCCTATTCGGTCTTCAACAAGCTCCCAAAGGCCTCTTCCAAAAGAAAGGTTTTCAGTTGCTTCTTAAAGGTCTGTAAAGAGTCAATCAAATGCAGCTCCCCAGGTAGAGCGTTCCAGTTAGCCGGAACCGCCACCAAAAAAGCCCTCCAATGGGTAATGCATTTTCTAGCCACCCTGGGAGTTGGTACTTGGAGTTGAGTTGTCAGAGAAGAGCGGGTGAAACGGGCCTGATTTCTGAGGGGAAGATGGTCTGACAATATAAGACAGGTTGGGAGGCAAGCTTCCCTCACAAAAGGCCTGTCACAAGCAGCACTATCTCTACTACCTGAAAGCAGAATTGACCATAAGACAACTATCTATTTTAATAAGTTACTTTGTTTACAACAAAGCACTTAGGAAGTCACACACAAGGTCTTTAAAAAGAGTGGTTTTCTCAGATGTTTATTTAAAGAAAAGACTCCAGCACTTGGGGGAATGTTTCACTATCCTATGCTGTGATTAATTCTAGTTTCACCACTACCTTGGAACTTGATGACTATCAGTAGTAGAATGGTCAGCCAAAGTCCTAAACAGTATTTGCCTAATAAATGGAGTGGACACATTCATTCATTCATTCATTCATTCATTCATTCATTCATTCATTTATTTATTTATTCATTCATTTATTTATTTATTCCTACGCATTTATATCCCGCCCTCCTGGTGGGTACACCACTCACGGTGGCTAACAACATGATAAAAAAATTACAATAAAACAATAAAACAACAATAATTAAAACAGATCTAAAAACCCCAATTAAAACCAACATTAAAAACACAAACATATCATCATTAAACAAACAACCCACCCACACCCTACCCCCGTTAAAACAGAATAACCAGGCCAGGGGGCAGCCCCTCACATAGGCTAAATCAGCCACCGAGCTTTACTGGTAGAGTCAAGCATGCCCCAAACCTGCTGGAAAAGCCATGTCTTCAGCATCTTTCTAAAGGGGAGTTGTTCCGTCTGGAGCTGCAACTGAGGTGGTAAGAAGTTCCACAGGGCTGAGGCAGACACAGAAAAGGCTCTTTTCCTGGTCCCAGGAAGATGTACCTCTTTCACTGATGGGACCACCAGTGAGCCCCTCCTGTCTGCCCTAGTAGGACGGGCTAAATTCCTTGTGGCGACGCAGTCTCTTAAGTAACCTGGTCCAATGCCATATAGGGCTTTAAAGGTCAAAACCAGCACCTTGAATTGCACCCGGAGACACACCGGCAACCAGTGCAGCTCCCGGAGAAGTGGTGAGGCCCGAGTATGACGCCCGAGCCCCATCACAACCTGGGCAGCTGCATTCTGGACCAGTTGAAGCCTCCGAATGGTCACCAAGGGCAGCCCCATGTAGAGTGCATTACAATAATCCAATCTGGAGGTGACCAGAGCATGAGTGACCATGAGCAAGGAGTCCTGGTCCAGGAGCGGGCGCAATTGGTAAATAACATGATGCTGTGCAAAGGCCCTCCTAGCCACGGCTGCCACCTGCTCTTCGAGCAGTAGCTGTGAGTCCAGGAGGACCCCCAGATTGCGCACCAGATCTGACTTAGGCAAAGATGTTCCAGCCACGACCAAAGATGTTAACTCCCGGGATAACATGGGACCCCACACCCAAAGCCACTCAGTCTTGTCAGGATTCAGCTGAAGCCCATTGTCCCCCATCTAGACCCGAACAGCCTCCAGACACCTGGTCAGGACTTCAACTGCATCACTCGGGTCCCCATGAGCAGAGATGTTCAGCTGGGTATCATCTGCATACTGATGATACCTCACCCCGTGGGAACGAATGATCTCACCCAGCGGTTTCATGTAAATATTATACAATAGAGGTGAGAGTACCGAGCCCTGAGGCACCCCACATGGAAGCAACCTAGGGCTGGACAACCCACTCTCTAAAGACACCGACTGAATCCGACCTGTCAGAAAAGAGGAAAACCAGGACAACACAGTGCCCTGGGCCCCCACTCCTCGGAGCTGGCCCAGAAGGATACTGTGGTCGATGGTATCGAAAGCCACTGAGAGGTCAAGAAGAGCAAGGACCGAGGGGTTGCCTCGATCCCGCTCCCGCCAAAGATCATCCAAGAATGGGACCACATAAAGCCAATGCAACCAAAGTTGCCATTCCACATGACAAGCACCTGCATACTAATCAATACCTTTCAGAATTGTTAGTCTGTGAAGATCATGCACTTCATATGCTCACAAGTAAACATATTAAATATTTCCTTTTAGCCAATAAGTGAGAAAATATACAAGATGTTGTACTTGTGCCAGTACAACCTTGTTTTGTATGCAATATATTCAGGTTTAATTAATTAACTGATCTATTAATTGACTAAAACTTGGTCAACTAATTGGTTAAGGTTTATCTGAGAACTGAATAAATCTAATATACTCAGATAACGTTTATTTAATGAGTATAATCATAGTATACTCAGATGTTTATTAAATTTCCATATCGTCAAAAGTTAACTTCAAGAACACAAATGTGCTAAATTAAAGCACAATAGCACAGAGAAGATGATTAGGAACACAGAGATAAATTAAATATGAGCTTTAGTTAAGAGTTCTTACATGCTGTCTTCTCGACTTATTGTGATTTTATGAATGAGAGATCTCCAAATGTTCTGTCCTCAACAGTCCTGCTTAGCTCCTGCAAGTTAGGGAATAAATCCATCTTGCACCTGGTCTTCCTCATTTCCTACTGCCTTCCACCATTCCAGGTCTTTTCCAGAGAGTCTTGCCTTCTCATAATATGCTGGAAGTAGGACGATCTCAGCTTCATCATTTTTGCCTCTGGAGACTGTTCAGGTTTGATTTGCTCCAAGACTCACTTGTTTGTCTTTTTGGCAGCCCACAATATCTACAAAGCTCTCCTCCTGTACCATGTTTCAAACAAATCATTCCCCAACCCTCACCCGTCAGCTTTCTTTACTGTCCAGCTTTTGCACCCACACGGGAATACAACAGTGTGGAGGATCTGGGTCTTGGTCTCCAGCGAAACATCCTTACACTTGATGATATTTTCTAATTCCTTTATCGCTGTCCTTCCAAGTCTCCATCATCTCCTGATTTCTTGGGATGCAGTCCCCATTTGGACTGATGATCTAATATAAGTATACAAAACCTTTCATTATATCATTTTTTCATTGTTAAAAATAAAAGTTCTGTAGTTCTTCTGCTAGCCTGGCCAGGTTATCATGCTATGGTAACAGAGTAGACCATACTGCTAGCGATCCAGTGCAGAGCGTCAGGCAGTGGTTAACTAACCTGACAACCCTGAGGTCTAGCTGCCTTGGCAAAGTCCACAAGGATGAGTGGTGGTCCCTAAATTTATTAAATCCCACTTGAATCCATCTTAATGGAGGGCAGCAGCTTCATCAATAATGGCCTGAGGCTGAGGAGGACTTTGCATGCCAAAAGGGCTCAGGACCAGAAAGTAACTCACAAAGTTGGGTCAGTGATACAGGTATCACGCTGCGATGTGGAAGGCAGATGAAAGGCCACGGCATTATATCCACAGGACAGTCTTCCTGGCTGATTGCCATGATGATCGCCAATATCGGATAAGCCACAATTAAAAGAATAGTTCTGTAGTTTTAATTTTTACCTTCTTTATGTTCAACTACAGCCCTGTTTTGGCACTTTCTTCACTTTCATTAAAAGTAATTTCATTGCTGTTTTCTGCCAGTAAAATGCAGTCATTTACATATTTTCTGATGTTTCTTCCACCAATTATGATACCTCCTTCATATGAATTTTGCCTGGCTTTCTGTATTATATGTTCTGCATACAGACTGAACCAATAAAGGGATAAAATATGCCCTTGTTTGAGTTAAGAGTAGACCCATTAAAATCAATAGGCTAATCCCTGTTCAACATTGACAGAGTATAACATTCTACTTGAGTTCTTGATCTCAAAGGCAACAAAAGTGGAGTGTAGCTGCACGTACATGCTGGACTTTAGAAAAGCAAACATCAATAAACTCAGAACAATGATAGATAAAATTGTATGGCAGGAGATCCTTTCAGTCAAAGATGGGTAGGAGTTTCAAAAAAAAGGAAATTCTAAGGCAGGGGTACTTAACCTACAGCCTGCAGGCCGGATCTGGCCAACGGCACCATTCCATCTGGCCTGAACTCTCACTCCCGCTACCACCATCCTTTCCCCCTCCACCTGGCTTGGTGTGTCCCTAACACCACTCCATAGCAGGGCAGATGTAAGAAGGCTTACAGCTTCCGCACTGCTACAGAGCCGCATTACGGACATGCCAAAACATGTGGAGGGGACAAGGACGGCAGCTACGGCAGCAGAAGTGGAAGTGGCAGACACCCACGGCCACCCGCGTCTTTCCCGGAGTACTGCTCTAGTGTAGGCAAGGACAGGCAGGACCACTCCTTCACCCACAGCAGGCCAGTAAGCAGGGAAGCAGCGGCATCAGCATGGGCCGGAGTTTGTGGGCTGGACTGGTGGCATGGGGGTGAGTGTTGGCAGTGGTGGTGTGTGTGGGGAGTGTTGGCAGTGGAAGCGATGGCATGGGGGGAGTGTTGGCGGTGGCGGCGACAGTGTGTGGGGGGGAGTGCTTGTGGGCTGGACTGGTGGTGTGATGTCAATCCCAGGGAAAATGCTGGAGCAGATTATAAAGTAGTCACTCTGCAAGCACCTTAGTTATTCTATGATTCTACCAGTGGTAAATCTGTGCAGTCTCCTGACCTGTCATTATGAAAGCAAATACTGTATTACCTTTTGAAACAACAAGGGTGGCGGTGACCTGTTTCGGTATCTGTTCAACAGCTGTTTAACTGATCATTGTGCAAAATGGGCAACTAAAAAAAGATTCTGGTCAAAGTAACTTACATTAGCAAGCCCCATTCATTCCAATTGTTTATTCTTATTGAGACTAAACAAGGATTTAGCTTACATGAAATACAACATGCAGACATGAAAAAGACAGTGGAAGATATCTATTAGCTTTCCTATTGCTTACTGTGACTACAGATATTGTTTTTGACCATTCAAATTTAAGAGCAATGGGACTGGGAGAATTTCAAATAAGCAACCCTAAATAATAAAACAAGAATTTTTAAGTTACCTCTCAAAATTTCCATAGCTAAAGTACTTCGGAGAATGGTTTAGATGCAACACAACTTCATTGCTTACTGCTGCCACATTCAAATTCAGAATATTGTACAGTAATGTCTTAATGTTCAGCTTCCAGCAATAAAGTATAAAGATTGGATTTTCCCTGGTAACTACCTAACATGTTTGTGTGTTCACCAAGAATAAACTTTAAAAGTACACTTTTACAATGTGTACAGTACTTTGTTTTACACAGTTTTTAAAAATGTGATAACACCCATAACAACTTCCTTCTGGAATGCATCACTATAATCTTGACAGTCTATCTGGTTAAGGCTTGCCATACCATACATCCTATAGCTGAAAACAAATACCACATATGCACTGTGGTTTAATTGTAATCTAGCTTTAACATCAATCAATATATTATTGTATACAAATGAAGCTACTTATTGCATATTACAGTATAGTAAAATCAATGCTTTTAAACTATGAGTGAAAGTGAACAAGAGCATGACATTGCATTAATGATAAATTGGTTAGATGATTCATAACACATTAGTCTTAAATATTACAAATTAGATGTTTCCCTTCTAATTTTAACTCAGGGTCCAATTACAGGATCCTCTCTCTCTCTCTCTCTCTCTCTCTCTCTCTCTTTCTATACATGACATAGTTTACAAGCCACTGAAACAATATTTTCTACCAATTTGTAAGTGCCCAATATCAGATTCATGGGGAGTCAGCAGGAATGATTTTCTGAACAGACTTCAGTTCCTATTTCAATAATTCCTCTGAAGGTCCATGTTTCTTTGAAGATTCATCTTTGCCTTCCATTATCTGTCACTTACTGTTTGCCATGTGTCTTACAATTCTTTCATCAACTACGTGAGTCTTGCTTGTCATGAAGGAGAGAGGTAACAGGCATGGTACTGCAGGATTTTGCCCTCAGCCCAGTGCTGTTTCATAGCTTTATAAATAAGACAAACCCATATTGAAGATGCCTTGCCTTCTATATACTTATTATACAAAACAAAGGAGAGTTTATTTTTATGAATCTTGGTGGCATTATTCAGAAGGTATCATAATCAAGTATGACATAAACCAAACAGCAGTGAGGACAACCTACAACTTGGTTTCACAAGCAATATTCATAATAATGGGTATGCCTAACTATTAGCATCAATTGGAATACAGTAGATCCATATATATATACTGATAGAGCTTTAAACAGGCTAAAAACTTGTTCTTTTTCAGTTCACCATCACCAACAAAAATCTAATCAGACAAAAATAAAGAGTAAAACTGTAGTGTAAATGTAAGCAGAGGAGGAAGCACGTGTTTTCTCTTTCACAGATGGTTGTACAATGAAAAACTATACAAGAGCTCTCCCTTATAAAAATTCAAGAAACACATTTCCACTAGCACAACAGACCTTGCACCAGCACACTGACACTCTTGGACCAATGATACTGTTGCCCATATTAGTATTTTGAAAATACAATACCCAGCCTTTCTCCTGACTTTGCTAAGAGCCAACAAAGGTGCCAACTTCTCATTCTCAATAGACAACAAACTTAATTTTTTGTCAGGCTAAGTCTTGCTCCTAGAAAAAAAAAACTAATGAAATCTATATATATAAATTAGAATTTAAACAGAATCAGAGTTGTAATATTTTATCATGGAGCTTTAAAACAGGCCTTTAAACATTTATAAGAGTTTTGTCATATTTAGCCTTTGTCCTTTTAATATTTAGCTGAATGTTGCTTCACTCACATTTTAGCAAAAACATGTAGGATTTAGACTTGTTTGACTAAAAGAGAGACTTTATTACATTAATGTTCCAGATTTCTGCATCTAATGGACTTGTGTGCAAATTTCAAAGCAAATTCAAAATTATGAGTTTGTAAAGGAATAAGAATGATAAAGCAGTATAGTAAAACCCTTTGTTGTTGTTGTTGTTCAGTCGCACAGTCGATTCCGAATCTTTTCGACCCCATGGACCATCGCCCTCCAGGCACCCCTGTCCTCCACCATCCTCCTCAGTCCACACAACCCCGTGCCCATTGTGTCTACAATACCATCTAGCCATCTCATCTTTGGCTGTCCCCTTCTTCTTTTGCCCTCCACCTTCCCCAGCATCAAGGCCTTCTCAAGTGAATCCTCTCTTCTCATTTGATGTCCAAAATACTTCAACTTCATCTTTGTTATTTATCCTTCTAAGGAGCACTCAGGGCTAATCTCTTCTAATATTGACCTATTTGTTCTCCTCGCTGTCCAGGGGACTCTCAAAACTCTCCTCCAGCACCACATCTCAAAGGCATCTATTTTTCTTCGCTCAGCCTTTCTAATGGTCCAGCTCTCATAGCCATACATTGTTGTTGTTGTTCAGTCGCACAGTCGATTCCGACTCTTTGCAACCCTATGGACCATCGCTCTCCAGGCACCTCTGTCCTCCACCATCCTCCTTAGTCCACACAGCCCCGTGCCCATTGTGTCTACAATACCATCTAGCCATCTCATCTTTGGCCGTCCCCTTCTTCTTTTGCCCTCCACCTTTCCCAGCATCAAGGCCTTCTCAAGTGAATCCTCTCTTCTCATTTGATGTCCAAAATACTTCAACTTCATCTTTGTTATTTGTCCTTCTAAGGAGCACTCAGGGCTAATCTCTTCTAATATTGACCTATTTGTTCTCCTCGCTGTCCAGGGGACTCTCAAAACTCTCCTCCAGCACCACATCTCAAAGGCATCTATTTTTCTTCGCTCAGCCTTTCTAATGGTCCAGCTCTCATAGCCATACATTACCACCGAAAATACCATTGCTTTGACTATGCGGACCTTTGTTTGCAGTGAGATGTCTCTATTTTTCACTATGTTTCCCAGGTTTTTCATAGCTTGTCTCCCAAGAATCAGTCGCCTTTTTATTTCATGGCTGCAATCTCCATCTGCAGAGATCTTGGATCCTAAGAAAGTAAAATCTGTTACTGCTTCTACTTCTTCCCCATCTATTTTCCAGGAACTGATATGGCCTGTTGCCATTATCTTGGTTTTCTTGATATTGAGTCTCAAGCCAGCTTTTGCACTCTCCTCCTTCAATCCAATCAAGAGGTTCTTTAGGTCTTCCTCACTTTCTGCCATTAGGGTGGTATCATCTGCATATCTCAAATTGTTGATGTTTCTCCCAGCAATTTTGATCCCATATTGTGATTCCTCCATCCCTGCATTGCGCATTATGTGCTCTGTGTATAAGTTGAATAAGCAGGGTGACAGAATGCAGCCTTGTCTTACTCCTTTTCCTATTCCAAACCACTCTGTCTTTCCATACTCTGTCCTAACTGTTGCTTCTTGACTCATGTACAGATTTCTCATGAGACATATGATGTGTTCTGGTATTCCCATCTCTTTAATTACTTGCCACATTTTGTTGTGGTCCACACAATCAAAGGCCTTGGTGTAGTCAATGAAGCAGAAGTAAGCTTGTTTCTGGTATTCCTTTGTTTTCTCCATGATCCAACGTATGTTGGCAATGTGGTCTCTGGTCCCCCCGCCTCTTCTGAACCCAGCCTGCACATCTGGTAGTTCTCTTTCTACATGCTGTTGCAGTCTATCCTATATTATCTTGAGCATCACTTTGCTAGCTTGTGGGATGAGCGCAATTGTTCGATAATTTAAACATTCTTTGGCATTGCCCTTTTTTGGGATTGGGATGTACACTGATCTTTTCCAATCCGGTGGCCACTGTTTCGTTTTCCAAATCTGCTGGCATATAGCATGTAGTAGCTTGATTCCATCATCTTTTAGGGCTTTGAAGAATTCAACTGGGATACCATCATCTCCACTGGCTTTGTTATTTGCCGTGCTTTTTAGGGCCTTTCTGACTTCACTCTCTAGGATGTCTGGTTCAAGTTCAATTTCCCCCTCATTGTTATTATCCCGGATGTTTAGTATTTTTTGTAAAGTTCCTCTGTGTACTCTTTCCATCTTTTCTTTATCTCTTCTGCATCCGCTAACTCTTTGCCATCTTTGTCTTTTATCATGTTCATTTTTGCTTTGAACGTTCCCTTGACTTCCCCAAATTTTTTAAAGAGATCTCTAGTCCTGCCTCTTGTGTTGTTTTCTTCTATTTCTTTGCACTGTTCATTTAGGTAGCTTTCCTTATCTCTCCTTGCTTTTCTTTAAAATTCTTTATTTAAGTGATTGTATTTTTTCCTTTCTCCTTTGCCTTTTGCGTTCCTTCTTTCCTCTGCTATTTTAAGAGCCTCATCTGACAACCACTTTGCTTTCTTGCGCTTCTTTTCTTTTGGTATAGTTTTCCTTGCTGCCTCCTGCATAATGTCTCTCATCTCTGTCCATAATTCTTCTGGTACTCTGTCTATCTGGTCCAGACCATTGAATCTGTTCCTCACCTCCACCGTGTATTCCTTGGGTATGTTGTCTAGATCATATCTATCCGGCCTATTAGTTTCCCCTATTTTCTTCAGTCTGAACCTGAATTTTGCAATCAGTAGATTGTGATCTGAGCCACAGTCCACTCCAGGTCTTGTTTTTGCTGACTGTATGGAGGTCCTCCATCTTTGGCTGCAGAGTATGTAGTCAATTTGGTTTTGATGTTGGCCATCTGGTGATGTCCATGTGTAGAGTCTCCTCTTGTGTTGCTGGAAAAGGGTGTTTGCTATGACTAGCGTGTTATCTTGGCAGAACTCTATCAGTCTTTGCCCTGCTTCGTTTTGTGTTTCAAGACCAAACTTGCCTGTTATTCTGTCCATTTTTTGATTTCCTACTTTTGCATTCAAGTCTCCTAAGATAATGTGGACGTCGTTTCTTGGTGTCTGTTCTATAAGATGTTGTAGGTCCTCATAGAACTGGTCTACTGTGGCTTCATCTGCACTAGTGGTTGGTGCATATATTTGGATTACAGTGATATTAAATGGTTTGCCTTGTAGTCTGACTGACATCATTCTATCATTTTTGAGATTGTATCCCATTACTGCTTTTCTCACTCTTTTATTTACAATTATGGCCACTCCATTTCTTCTGAGGTTTTCTTGTCCACAATAGTAGATATGATGGTTTCCAGAGCTGAATTCACCCATACCTGTCCATTTTAGCTCACTGATTCCCAAGATGTCAATACTTATTCTTTCCATTTCCTTTTTTACCACTTCCAGCTTTCCTTGGTTCATAGATCTTACATTCCATGTCCCTATGCAATATTGTTCCTTACAACACTGTATTTCTCCTCCCCCTTTCCTGCCTATCCCTTTCTGTCCATCTAATGTGCTGAGCATCCTTCCTGTTTCCTCTGATTTGTCCCTTTGTTTTGCCTTTGCTTTGGTCAATAGGGTTCTCTTGGCAAACTCCCTGGCGTGCTTTGCCGGTTTCTACGCCATCCCCCCCCCCCCCGATCATACATATTATCACAGTTTAAAACAAGGTAACATCATGCATATTGTCACAGTTTAGAACACAGTATCAGTTTAGAACTGATGTCAGTCAGTTCTAAACTGACATAGTGACACAGTCACGATGTCAGTTGCTATAAGTCATCTATGTTAAGTCAACTATATTATTTCAGTTCGATTACTGATCCCTTGCATGCATGCAGCAGCTCTCGCCTCCCTTCGGCTACGTGGAGTTGGTCAAAGGCGCCGTCTCGGGCCTCACTGTGATGGTGGCTGCGGATGATGTCTCCTAGGGGTGGTCAAGGGTCTCCTGTGTTTGCAGTTGGCTGCAGTGGCAGCGCAGCCCTTCTTCTTTGCCCTCCAGGGCGTTGCTACTCTAGGACTCCACTGGGCCTCTGGCTGGTAACTGAGCAGTTGGGGCCTGTGTCCTTCTCTGCCTTTTCCTTCCCTGGACAAAGGTTTTTGGATGGGGTGGGAGGGAGGGTCCGATTCTTCACTCATCTCCCCCAAGGCCTCTGGATGGTAACTGGGCTTTTGCTTAAACTGTTTTTTTATGTAACTCAAAGCAAACCCATAGGAAAAATGAAATTTTTATGTAAATCAAAGCAAACCCATAGGAAAAAGAATCTTTATATAACTCGAAGCAAATCCATAGGAAATCGTGTAAATCGGGACATGGTTTTAGCACAAAATAATTATGTAAGTCGAATTTTATGTAACTCGAGGCATATGTAAGTCATGGTTTTATGTTCTTCTGTGTACTGTTTTAAAGGAAGACAAGATTATTCTCCTGCCATCGTCCTTTGTAAAGTCCAGTAGTAAATTAGGTTGGGTACCTAATGCAAAGGATGAAGACATGACTTACATCTACCCACTCACCCTCTTATTAACCTGGGGAGAACATCAGGCACATGGATGCTATCCAGAGAATACACGAAAGAATAAGAGAATGCTTTTTACAGATGTAGCAATAACCTCTGTTTGCACACCCACATGGTTTCTGGATACTGGGCTACAATAGTCAAATACAGTACAAGCTTCTTCCAACACTTTTGTTCTACCATGGGTGTACATACGCATTTTGGTGTAAACTGGTAAACATTACTTGATTCATCAGAAATCTTTCTCTTGTTTTCTTATTGACTCTTTCTCTCTAGGCAGCAGAAAGGAATGGTTCCAACAGGACGGAGCCACTTTAACAAGAACGTATGCAAGCCAGACCAAAGGATTCTGTTGTTTGATGTCTGCTAAGACCTAGAATAGGAAACTATACTAAAATAAAGACAGGGATCCTATACTTCAGCAATTGTGTAGAACTTTCAGCAGGTGCAGCTTAACAGAAAAGCAACACATGTTGAAAATTTCCTGGCCACACCTCCACCGTGTCTTTAAAAATGAGAGTTTAGGATTATTATTATTGTGGGTTTGGTTTGTGTTTGTTTCTTTTTGTTTTGCTATGTTTAGTTTTTTTTTTTTTTTTGCTCCCGTCCAGAGCCACAGAGAGACTGTGGAGCAGGTAGGACTACCAAGATATTTCAAGTCTGACTGTGAGAAAAAACCATCCCACTCCACTATATCCTGCGTACATCAGCTTTGGTCCTGAGTGTTTCCACAGCACAGTAATGTACTGTATACTGCTCCAGTATGAAGTGCATCCTTAGACATGAAACAAGTTGACACTGCTGTTAATGAAACAATGTGTATAATGACCGGGTGCCTCAAACCTAGACCAGTTAAGAAAATATACCCTCATGTTGGTATCACTCCACCTAAGCATACCTGTCAAGTATCCCGTATTGGCCAGGAAATACAATTTTTTGCCCCTCTTCCCCACTCTTTCCTGCCGTCATCCCGTATTGGAGTGGCCAGAAAAGGGGTTGCTGCGTATGCACGCCCATCAGAGGCAGTGGTGCGCATGCGCGAAGGGGTTGCTGATCATACACAGAGGGGTTGCTGCGCATGCGCGTCTGTGCCCAGGAAATTTCCCATATTTTCACAGGCCACACTTGACAGGTATGCACCTAAGTTAAGGAGAGAAGTAGCAGCAGGTGTTCAGATAACTAAGCAAGAGAATGATCCTAGACATCCTGTGAACTGATTTGAGGCACAAGTCAGCCAGCTCAGATCCAGGAAGAGCTTTATGGAAAACATTTATTGTTAAGTATGCAAGTAAAGGTTTCTCTTGCTCGAAAGCCAGTCATATCTGACTCTAGGGTTTAGTACTCATCTTTGTTTCAAAGCCAAAGAGACAGCGCTGTCTGCTTTTGCAGACGTTTCCATGGTCATGTGGCATGCATGTATGCAAGAGCAAAACCAAATTAGAAGATGGAGGAAGGAATTTGCTGGACAAGGAAAACATTAAAGGAGGATATCGCTAAAGATCTCTACCTCCCCTACTTCACTTGGATGACCCTGAATAGGCTGAGTCACTAAAAGCAAGACCAACATGCTCAAGTGGGGGCTGCTGCGGACAACAACACGCTGTGTGATTGTGGCTGCAAAATCCAACTCATTTACTGGTCTGCCTTCTTTTGTGTCAAACCCTGGAAGGTCAAAATGAAGCCATTTTCTTGGCATTGTCCTTGACCAAACTTAAGTCCTCATCGGTGGGTGTGTTTGTCAGTAATCAGCCTACTAGACCAGTAAACATGCCCCAACGAGGATTTAATTTTGGCCAAGAAAGGGCAAAGGGGTTTCATTTAGCCATCCAAAATTTGATCTGGACAGGGGGTAGGAAGAGAGACCCCACCCCAGCTTTATCTTCTCTTCACAAAAAGGGGCAGCCGCCTCCTCATTTCCTTTCACAAGTTCCTTTCTTTGAACTACTAGAGCAGGGGTGCCCAAAGTATGACCTGTGGGCTGAATCCGGCCCCCAATGCCAATTCATCTGGCCTGCACCACCCTCATCCATAACTGTCAAGTATCCTGGATTGGCCGGGAAATCCCGTAATCTAGCACTCCTTCCCTCTCCTTCCCGCTGTCATCCCGTAATTTGACCGGGCAGGAAAGGGGTTACTGTGCATGTGCACAGGGGTTACTGCGCATGTGCAGTAACCCAGTAACTCCTGCATGCATGCGCAGTAACCCAGTAACCCCTACGCACATGTGCAGTAACCCCTTTCCTAGCCGAAGGAGTTACTGCGCATGCGTGCCGCTGCCTCTGACGGCCACGCATGCGCAGTAACCCCTTTCCTGCCTGGCGCCTGAAAACTTACTGCGCATGCGTGCCCGGCTCCCGGATTTTGAAAACCGCGGCTTGACAGGTATGCCCTCATCGCTCCCAGAAGCGGAAGTAAAAAAAATTTATATGTCCTTTTGATATATTGCTTGGTGATATTTTGACTTGTTGCACTGATATATTGTATTACTGTGGAATTCATTGAGTTTGTCATGGACTGCAGCCATGAAATAAAAAGACGACTGATTCTGGGGAGACAAGCTATGAGAAACCTGGGGAATATAGTGAAAAGCAGAGACATCACTTTGAAAACAAAAATTCGCATAGTCAAAGCAATGGTTTCCCCGGTGGTAATATATGGGTGTGAGAGCTGGACCATTAGGAAAGCTGAGCGCAGAAGCATAGATGCCTTTGAAATGTGGTGTTGGAGGAGTTTTGAGAGTCCCCTGGACAGCGAGAAGAACAAATAGGTCAATCTTAGAAGAAATCAACCCTGAAGGTCAAATAGTAAAGATGAAGCTAAAGTACTTTGGACATCAAATGAGAAGAGAGGATTCACTTGAGAAGGCCTTGATGCTGGGAAAGGTGGAGGGCAAAAGAAAAAGAGGGCGACCAAAGATGAGATGGCTAGATGGCATCGTTGACGCAGTGGGCACAGAGCAGGGCGGACTGAGGAGGATGGTGGAGGACAGAGGTGCCTGGAGGACGATGGTCTATAGGGTCGCAAAGAGTCGGAACCGACTGTGCGACTGAACAACTAATTCGTACTCTACTACGTACTACTACTACCAATAATAATAATAATAATATGCCCATACGGGCACGTTTCACATCCGCTTCTGGGAGTGACGAGGGTGGCGTGGGCCAGATGAATTGGCATCGAGGGCCAAATCAGGCCCACGGGTCATACTTTTGGGCACCCCTGAACCATGTGACCGGCCTCTGGACTGAAAAGTTTGGGCACCCCTGTACTAGAGGGAGAGGTTGACTTACAAAGGGGGCGAGGGCCTCGCCGTGTGAAAAGCGCTGCGCGCTCCTCCTCGCTCCCCGCCAACCGGGCCCCGCCCGTCACCCCGCCTTCCCTAGGCCAGGTTCCCCTCCGCCTTCCTCCTCCTCAGGGCCTGAGTCCCGGCCCGCCTTTTCCCCTCCCTCCTTCCCCCCAGCAGCCTCGCCTCCGAGGCGGGACCGGCGCCTGCGCCTTGAGCTGAGGGGGAGGCCGGCCGGGACGCCACGGGCAGGCGGGCGGGCGGGGTGGAGGAGGAAGGCCTCATATAAACAGTTAAATAGTTGGGAAGGAGGAGGGCGCCTGCGAGCCAGCAGAGGAGGGACAGGGCTGGGGTGAGGTGTGTGGGGAGGAGGAGCGCGCCGCGCCGGGTCAAGCCGGGCCTCGGCTGCGTCGCCGCGGGAAGCGAGGAGGACCCAGGCGGCGGCTGAGCAGACGGGAGGAGCTCCATGGCGTGGTTTGGGCTCCTGCTGGGCGGCCGCGGCGGCACCCACACTTCCTCCGCCCGCCGCTCTCGCTTCCCCTGAGGGGACGCGTCGCCCATTTTGTTTCCCCCTCATCCCTTGACGGCGGCGCCGCCGACCCAGCCTCGCCAGGAGGGCCAGAGAGGGGCCTCTCGCCGTCGTCTGCCTGCCTGCCTGCCTGCCTCTTTCCCACCCAGGCGTGTCGTGGGTGTCGTGGGGCTACTGTTTCTCTGCCTCTATGATGAAGTTCAAGCCAAACCAGACACGGACCTACGACCGAGAGGGCTACAAAAAGCGGGCGGCGTGCTTGTGTTTCCGCAGCGAGAGGGAGGACGAGGTGAGAGCCTGCCTGGCATGCCTGCCTGCCTACCTACCTTCCCGGGCGGTGGCGAAGGGGTGGGGGGGAGACCTTGTCTGCCACACCCGCCATTAAGAGGTACGGGGCCGACTGGCCTGCCCCACACCACCCTCCGCCCGCTTGGCCCCCCTGTTTCTGCGGGGCTGGCCGGCTTTGTCGCCCCCTTGCGAGGCTGGTGGTTCCCGCCCTAACCCTGGCCTTCCCCCTTCTCTGAGGGCTGCATTTTTGCTGAAATGTGAAATTCAGTTTCTTTTGTAAAAAAGATCTAGCTACATTGAGTTAGGGCTGGGGTGCTCATATGACGGCCCGTGGGCCGGATTGTGTCCCCGACGCCAATTCATCCGGCCCACGAAGCCCTCGTTGCTCCCGGAAGCGGAAGCAAAACGTGCCCGTACGGGCACGTTTTGCTTCCGCTTCCGGGAGCAACGAGGGCTTCGTGGGCCGGATGAATTGGTGTCGGGGACACGTCATTTGACCACCCCTGAACCACATGACTGGCCCGAGGCTCGAAAAATTTGGGCGCCCCTATGTTACAGGTAAAGGTTTCCCTTCCTCGGAAGTCAGTCGTATCCGACTCTAGGATCCAGTGCTCATCTCTGTTTCCTAGCCGAAGACCCAGCGCCGTCTGCTTCTGCAGACGTTTCCGTGGTCATGTGGTAGGCATGACTAGACGCCGGAGCGCACGGGACACCGGAGCGCACGGGACGCTGTTACCTTCCTACCGAAGCGGTCCCTATTTATCTCCTTGCAATGTCTTGCTTTCGAATGGCTAGGTTGGCAGGAGCTGGGACAAAGACGGGGGGGGGGCTCATTCTGTCCTGCAGTCCTTGGGAATCGAACTGCTGACCTTCCACCTCCCAGTCAGCGTCTTAGCCACTTGTGTTAGGGAGAGGGGAAACCAATGTGACATTAACCTAAAATTGGGCTGGAACGGATAAGAAAGGCCCCAACGGAAAGCAAGCCTGTCTAAGTTCAACATTGCCCTATAGAGACAAGGGCTCCTTGACCGCTGCGCATCTTTGGTCGGATGTGAGTAGCCGGATTGATCTAGCTGTAGCTGAAAACGGCATGGTCTGAGTTGAGCCGAGGGAGATCAAGTTGCTTTTGTGACTCCTGGTCATATTCACAGGCATACCCTCCCCACATGTATACTTGCCTAGTAGACAGAATTAGGCACGCGTTCCTACTTGATGCCAGAGAGCAATCTGTATTACTGGTTCCTGCAGATAACCTTTTGCTGCCTCCCCATCCTTGCTCCTTGAAGGCGTGATCCCTTTAGACTGGCTATAAATCTGTTATATCGACAACTGCCAATCTAGTACTAAGTTAAAATCCGGTTCATTGAACAATGAAGTGCTTTTAAACATAGGGTTGTGCAGTATAATGCAGTACAGTATATACAATGTGGTTAAAGATGTCTAGCACAAAGCTCCTTGCAATGTAAAGGATGCATAAAAACCTGTTTTCAGATACAGTACTGTCTTTCCACTTCCTTAAGAGGTAAAATGATGCATGAGGTATGCAATGGTGTTAGCTTCATTCAAGGTTGTACACATCTTTTTAAAAGGCTTCAGTAGGACTACATTTTTAACAGTTCTTGCACATCAAATCATAGGAAGAGAAATTAACATATGTCCACTTAAGTCACAGATAGTGGAGTAAAGTAGTAAAGATTCCCTACTATTTAGGGGACATGTAAATGTCGTTTATAGCTGTTCCAGAAACCATGGTTCCCTTGTTAGGGAAGTAGCATTTTTTAAAATCAGTCTTGTTAGTGCTTGTAAGGATAAGCTTTAAAATCATGAAAGTCTGTGAGACTGTTTCAGTTATATTACTCGATTCCCGAGTAATGCTGGACGGAATGAGCTCCCGTCTTTGTCCCAGCTCCTGCCAACCTAGCAGTTTGAAAGCAAGAAATTGCAAGTAGATAAATAGGGACCACTTCGGTGGGAAGGTAACAGCGTTCCGTGCGCTCCGGTGTCTAGTCATGCCTGCCACATGACCACGGAAACGTCTGCAGAAGCAGACAACGCTAGCTCTTCGGCTTTGAAACAGAGATGAGCACTGCACCCTAGAGTCAGATACGACTGGCTTTCGAGCAAGGGAAACCTTTACCTATACTTGGGATCAGTTGCCATTGAACTCAGTGTTCCCTTTGAGGCATATACTGGGACATAGACAAAATGTGTCTATTTTGTTGTTCTCAGCTGTCACTTTTCCATCCAGATGCTTGAAATAGGCAGTTG
The DNA here is from genome assembly GCA_035047345.1 of Bradypodion ventrale. Lineage (NCBI taxonomy): Eukaryota > Metazoa > Chordata > Lepidosauria > Squamata > Chamaeleonidae > Bradypodion > Bradypodion ventrale. Next base: position 207,491,935 of record JAWDJE010000005.1, read on the forward strand.
CATAGTCTTGCTTGCAAAAAGAATGTGCAGCTAGCAGAAATTCTGAAGCCAGATATATTGCCACATCTCTTCATCTACCTGAGAATTAGTAGGGCTTTGAATGTTAAGTACAGTACTGCATAGAGTTTTCTTAAGAAACTGGACCTGGCACAGGCATCTGCTGTGAACGTTTGGGGCCCTCATATATGATTTTCCTCCACTATCCAAGAAAATTTTGGTGCATGCCCTGAAGAAGTGATCTTGAATCACAAAAGCTCGCACAGTATTTGATTTTTAATGGTCTAATAAAGGCATTGCCTTGCTTCTGTATGGAATGTTCTTCGCTGTACTTAAACTTAAGTATAGAATGTTCTTCACTTTTCTTATACTCAAAAGTTTTAGCAGTAAGTTGTCTGAAGAGTAACAAATGCTTGTTATCCTTTAGAGCAAGGATGGCCAACCATGGTGCCCCAGGTGTTCTTGGACTTCAATTTCCAGAAGCCCAAGTAAGCATGCCTGTGATCAGGGCTTCTGGGAATTGAAGTTCAAGAACACCTGGACTTCCAAGGTTGGCCACCCCAGCATTAGAGATATTGTGAAGTTGTAGAGACAAATCAGGACACTTGCCTTCATTACATGGTACAGGTACACGTCTTCTATTCACAGCACTAGTAACAGGATGGTCCTGTTGCAGGGCCAACAGACACTTTGCCAAAAGCAGCCTTAGCTGTATCAGCTTTTAACAACGTTTTTTCCTGTTGTGTAACCCAATTCTATAGTGCCCCTGTATAGTTAGATTATGCTCTGAAAATGCATGTTGAGGGGATAGACGGGAGACAACAAACTTCCATCTATGTACTACAGAGACACACAACAGGTTCATGCACTCTAACTGATGTTGTGACTGACTGCAAGGATAGAAATGCTTTACACGAGACACTTGTCTCTCGTGCCCATTGCTAGTATGGCACATGATGATGATGTTTGCCACCATACTATACCTTTATAAACCTTACTGGTTTTTCATTATAGAAATTTTATAAGCAATTTCCATCCAGTTAAAACTAAAGTATAAGAATTTAGTTTTTGAGGTGGCCAATTGACAAGAAGTGTAATAGTGTTCTGCTCAATGTGTTATTTATGTCTCTGGAATATGTGTAAAATCATAGCCATTTTGATTTTGAATTTTAAAATTATTTACACAAAACATTCTTAACTTGATGAGCGGGTTGGAAACTGAATTGAATCCTAACATTAAAACCTATGCTTAGATGGTTAATTTAATTTTAAGATATTAAAGCTGAGCTAAACCTTAAGATTTTTTTAGTGAAAGAGCTAGAGGCAGGAGTGGCATCTGGTTGCTATGACTAAGTATTATAACATGTCATTTATTGTATCACTGCAGACTTCCTTCCAGATACAAGAACAAACAGCAAGTGATCAGGTATTAGGATTCAGAGAATTTTATCTGGCATCTTCCCAGGGTTGCCTGCTGAACTAGTATGTCTGACCATAAATTTGCTTTAAAGTTTCTAATGGAGTTCTGCAGCTGGTTAAGAAATTGTAAATATTTGGAATTCTACCAGCCCAACCCCACGGTCACTGACATTCTTCTTAGAGAGAAATTACTGGGCATCTTACTTTGCTTAGTACCGTAACTATTATTCTTTGTGTCCAGATATGATTCTGGATAGTTGAGACTTCCCACTGGGAAGCATGTTTTCTTTAAAAGTATTCCTTCCTTTCAAACGTGTTCATGGGATTGAACCCTTATGCTTCTGATTGACAATAGTACATAAAGTATGTGCAAACAGGCAAATAATTTTTTCTAATCGCAGCAGATACCCATAGTGTAATAACAGATCAAGCCAAAGGTTTTGGATTATGCTTCTAGGATATGCAAAGGCTTTGTGACAAACCAGTAAATTTTTCTTATAGTACCATTTATATGCTTGTTGGGAAGGCATAATGCATTCCAAATGGGAGATCTTGATCTTCAAGCAGCTCACTATGTTGACCAGGAGGATGTGAATATGAGTCCACAGGGAAGAGTGATGGTCGCCAAGTGGGTTAAATCCCACTTGAATCCATCTTAATAGAAGGCAGCAGCTTCATCAATTCTAGCCTGGGGCTGTGGAGGACCTTGTGTGTCAAAAGTACTTAGAACCAGGAAGTGACTTGCGGAACTGGATCAGTGTTACAGGTGTCATGCTGTGATGCAGAAGGCAAATGGAAGGCCACTGCATTATATTCTCAGTACAATATGGCTGATCATAATAATCGCCAATATTCGGAATCAGATACGGCACACAAAAAAGAACACCATGTTATCATTTTATGAGAGGAGGCAAAAAGACTAGTCAGTTGGCACACTTGAATCAACTAATCAATGTAATCGAGTTTCTGTAGTGTTTTTGTAATAAGCTACTCATACAGGGAGAGCTGTAGAGGGAGCTCTAAGCCATACTAAAATGAAGTACAGTACCATACTCTATCTTTTAATTGTGTTTGAATAGTATATTTTCAAACAGAAAGACAGTAACAGTTAAGCACATCTTGCAAATAACTTGTCCAAAAAGTTTAAGTAGGTCTGACTTCCTAGTTTCCAGAAAAATGTGGAAAGAGGCAGCCCTTTGCTGTGAACTAGTTGTTTTCTTATGATTACAGGAGACTTAAGAGATTTGGCGATCACAGGTTTGTCAAGCTTTGGGGAATAACAGCAGCGGTTATTTGCATTTTGTGATGTTATCCTGGATGAATCAGCATTAAAAATTACTTCATACCAAAAAATGTGCAGGTAATTGTCGATTGGAATCTAGCAGTTAGCTAGATTCATTGTAAGAGTAACTTCATATTTTTCTTTAAAATATTTAATTTTCATAATGAAATCAGACAGGTTATAGGTGAACTGCAGAAATTTGAAATGAAATGTTCTTTGCAAAGGACACGCCACTTTTCTCATAGTTTTTTCCCTTCCCAAATGCCTGTTACATCTTGGAATTTCGATACAAGTTAAACTATGTAGTATACGATACTATGTTATGCCAGAGGATTGTTAGTTGGCAGAGGTTGCTTGTGGCTTTCAATTAGCCTCTGCAAGGCTAGCCAGAATCCAAGTGTTCCAAGTACTGAAGAGGAAGATGCCATCTGTCCACTTCTGTCAAGACAGATTCGGGAGGAGAGGGCCTTTCTAGTAAGTAGGGGCACCTTGATTGGCGAGTGCCTTTTGATAAATAATTGCAGCGGAGTTTTTTCCATGCTCTTGAGAGCAAGCATTGGTAGATTCTACAGATCCAGGGCCACAAACATCTCAAAGTGGTGGGACCCCACACCCTTTAATACCTCTAGCATTTCTATGCAAGTTTGGCACTTCATAAAGAAAAAATATGTACTTTTTATTATTATTAAGGGTTTATACAAAGCAAAAACCTGAATTTTTTTCAGTACAGTGATACCTCATACAACGTCCAAACTTGGTTCCACAAGTTTGGACTTTATACGGATTTGGACTTTGTATGAGGCATGCAAAATCCTAGCTGAGATGCCTCATACAACGTCCAAATCCTTGCTGCGATGCCTCATACAACGTCGTTTCCATAGAGATACAAACAGCACAGACTTCAGGGCAAAGCCAAGGAGACAGACAGGAAACTGACAGAACTTTAAGAAATCATTGTCTAAAGGCTAAAAACATTACAAAAACATGTCAAACAACCCTGATTGTCCAAGAACCTGAAGAATGCTGCAAAAATCCCAGGAATGCTTCTAAAAATTCTGACGAAAAAATTCGAAAAAATCCAAAATCATGCTTAAAACCACTCCTAAACACTCTTCGCCTTGTGCAAAACCTACAAGAGCAATGCACGCATGTGTCCTGCCTTTTATACTGCCCAGGCACAATGCAACCTGGGAAAACCCCAGTGCCTCATACAAAGTTGCATGACTTTGTATGAGGCAACTTTTTTCAAGAAATTAGGCGATGTATGAATCTGATGTTGTATGAAGCGGACTTTGTATGAGGTATTACTGTACTACATTCTTGTTATTATCCTGCCAGGTTTTGACAAAATTCATTCACAAAGCCTACAGAAATAAGTAAGAGTTTTGTACAGACCAGCTGACTGGATAGCTTAGCTGTTTGTTACTTGGCTATGGAGGCAGAAATTGAGAGTTCAGTTCCTTGCTTGTCATAGGCGAAAAGTCTGCCTGTTTAGTTTTTAACAAGGTGCACAGTCTCAAAATTCCCCCAGAAAGAGGGGCTGGTAAAACATTTCTAAAAAAAACGATACAGGTATCTGCAAGCCATGCAAGGGAATGGTCATAAGGTGGCATTAACTTGAGGACATGTAACTAGTGCACAGGCCATGTGTTGCTGACAGTTACCTCAGAGAATGCAGCTCATAAATGTTCTACTAAATAAAACTCCCTAGTATATAACTCTTTAATACAAACTGTTTATAGACCGAAGTAATTTACCTGTTATACTCAATTCAGATATGAAAGAACCATGCAAGGATAATCAGCTGGAAAATTCTCCAGTGCTTAATTTTTCTTTAGAAAATATTCTCTGTGCGTGTGCATGTGTGTGTGTCACTGTTTCATACACTTTGTTAATAACAGCAAATGGGTGTCAATACTATATTCGGTAAGCCTGGCAATTTCAGTTGCCAGCAAAGACATACAGTACTTTATTCTTAATCAGAACTTTAGAATGCATTTCAGCTGGGGTTTTTATCCAGATGTTTACCTCTATGAAGTATGTGTGAGGATACAGGTACATATACAAAACAAGATAAAATCAAGCAAGAAAGGAATAAAGATAAATACACAGATATTAGTTATAATATCATTGTTTAGGTTTGCAGATCAAACCAAGAACTGTGATTAGCATTCTGAACAGTATGGCATTTGAGATTTAAACTTAGTTTTTAGTGCTAGTCTAACACTCTAACCCAGTGATGGCAAACCTTTTACAGACCGAGTGCCCAAACTGCAACCCAAAATCCACTTATTTACTTCAAAGTGCCAATACGACAACAGGAGAGGGAGGAAGCACTCCCTTTGGGCTGCTGGACAAAGGGGCGGGATGAAATCTATGCTGGGGGGAGGAAGGAAGTGCTCCCATTGAACTTCTGGGCAGAGCAAACTCTGTGCTGGGGGTAGGAGGAAGCACTCCCATTGGGCTGCTAGGCAGAGGGGCAGGGCGAACTCTGTGCTGGGGTGACCGCACGGGTGCCCACAGAGAGGGCTTTGAGTGCCACCTCTGGCACGTGTGCCATAGGTTCGCCACCACTGCTCTAACGGCTGTATCTAATGTTTTATTTCAGATAGTAGGAGCTGTAGAGCTCTTAAGAAATTTTGTATAGTAAACCTAAATAAATGTGCTCATCTAATTGGGCGTTTGAAAAATCATCCAAAAATTTTCTTAGTTCCGCATTCTCCAGAAATTATGTAGTGAATAGTCATTATTGTAAATTGATTTTCCTACAGCGTTGAAGTTAGAACTGATTGTTAATCAAACAAGGTGAATTAAGTTTTCAGATGGTTTTTGCTATTGTAAGCATGTGTATTTTCTCCACTGATAGGGTCAGTCATTCAGAACAATGCTATGTTTTGATATGTCATGGCACAAAGCCATGCATTTAAGCTCCAGGCAGACCAAACAATGACTCCTTCCTCGCTGCAGTAGTAACTGGGACCTTTGATAACACGCCTGTACAATGTAAATGCTGATAGAAACAAATTCATTAAGCTCACTGTTTCCATAGAAAAGAATAATCTCGCTCATAATTGTTGGTGGGTAGTCACATGACTATGGAAAGCACTAGTTCCTTCACGGAAAATGAATTAAATATTGTTAAATTCATGGTAAAAGCAGAAATTGCTTAAGATACTTGTCTTTAAAATATCAAATTATTTCTTCCTAAATTTAGTAGTACTCTGTGGTGCAAGGGAGATTATAATACATAATTTGCCCTTGTATAAACAAAACAGAATTTAAGAAATGAATATGCCTGGGTTATATCAGCTGTGTTGGGATAGGCAATATAATGCCTAGCAATATAAATGGCCTTTTTTGTTTTTTCAGCACAGTAAACTGATCAGGTATGAAGAAATGCTGCAAAGTAGACAACCAAATTCTGCCTCTAAGGCAGAAAATGTCTCTGCAGACTGCTGGTTCTAATCCATCACCTTTCTGCTTCCCTTCAAAATCTTAATAAATTAATAATTCTTTTGCATAAGTGGTGGGGGAAATACATTTTTTGCACTATTCAGGATAATGCTGGACTTTGCTCAATTTGTTGGAAAAAATCTTTAGCATTCTTCAGAATAATTGCATATTTTATAGATTAAACTAAAGGTTGTTATGCACAGTCTAAGTACCATGCATTACTTTTTGTGTACAGTGGAACCCCAGATAATGACAAAACCTGGTTCCCCAAGTCGCGTTGTTAACCGGATTGTGTCGTTATCCGGGCAGCCCCCGAGTAACGACAAAAAACAAATGACTTCCTATGGAGACTACTCGGATAACGCCATTTCCATTGAAATGCTGCTCCAAGCCAAAACACCGGGGGAAACTCCGTTGTTGGCTGCAGTTTTTGGCATAGAGCAGCGCGGGGGAAGGTCAGAACCAGCCCGGATCACCTCCACAGGTGCCTCACCTGTGGTGGCGGAGAAGCCGAAATGGGTGCAAAAAATTCCATCACCACAGAATTTTTTCACCTATTTTGGCTTCTCCGCTGCCTCTGCCCCCTCTGAGAGGCTCAAGGGACCCTATCCGCGTTGTTTCTAACACCCTGCGACCTCTCTGGGCGGTGCTGCAAGGAAAAACCTCCAGCTGATGAAGGAGTTTCCCCCACAGTTTTTCCTTGCAGAACCTCCCAGAAGGGTCGCGGGGTGTCAGAAACAACGTGGATAGGGTCCCTTGAGCCTCCCAGAGGGGGCAGAGGCGGCAGAGAAGCCGAAATGGGTGGAAAAAAATCCATGGTGATGGAATTTGTTTCACCCATTTTGGCTTCTCTGCCACCACGGGTGCCTCTGTTAGGCTCCAGGGAGGTGATCCAGGCTGGTTCTGACCTCCTCTCCCCCCACCCCCCGTGCTGCTCCAAGCCAAAAACTGCAGCCGATAACGGCGTTTCCCCCGGTGTTTTGGCTTGGTGCAGCGTGGGGGGAACTCGGGGGAGATCAGAAACAGCCTGTGTCATCTAACAGAGGCACCCGGGCTGCCTCTGCCCACCCCCACAAAAGGGACAACGTGCTCTCCTACCTGTTCACGCTGGTTGGAGATGAAAAAATCACCATCTTCGGGTCCCTGTGTCCGGCATTCTGCCTACCAAGGAGTGTCTGGGAGGAGCTATTCTGCGCTGTTCCCGCCTTCCTAGCACCTCCTTGGCCCGCCCAACAACTGAGAAAAGTTGTGGCCACCATCTTATTTTTTATTTTTCAAAAACAAAATGGTGGCCACAACTTTTCTCAGCTGTTGGGCAGGCCAGGGAGATGCTAGGAAGGTGGAAACAGCGTGGGATAGGTCCTCCCAGACACTCCTTGGTAGGCAGAATGCCGGACACAGGGACCCGAAGATGGCGATTTTTTTTCTCCAACCAGCGTGAACAGGTAGGAGACCAAACACGATGCCCAGGATAACAATGTAACATCATTGTCTGGGAGATGACTTTTCAGGAAAAAAACCCGTTGTCAGAAAACGACGTCTGAACGCATCATTATCCGGGGTTCTACTGTACTTGGGATGTTTCATCTCTTTATTTGGAAGGTACATAGTCCTCACTATTATAACTTTTTGTGCTCAGTTTGATGATAATCTGTTTGATATGTACACTAGTATTGCCAGGTTCTCTAGATCAGGGATTTTCAACCTGCAGCCCGCGGCACCATTGCATGTGGCCCCCACCGCCTCCACCACAAACGGAAGTCCCATGTGGTGGAGGAAGGGCAAAATGGCTGTCCAGTCCCCGAAGCGGTCTGAGGGAGCGTGACCCGGCCCCTGGCTTTAAAAGGTTGAGAACTGTTCTAGATAATAGCCAGACACACCCCAGTTTCTAGACTTGTAGTTCAAGTAGTTGTTTATATAGTGATTGGCTTCTTTCCATGTGTATGTTATCTTGTATTAGATCTTGGTGAATTGTTTATCTAAAGCTTTTGACAGGGTATGGTTGGCTAGCTTTTTAAAATATTGTCATTATGTTGGTTGATTAGACCCACAATTTGGAATTTTTTTGTGTTGTGTTGTGTTACATGGGTTGTTCTAAAAAAAAAAAAGACTTCAATCTGTAGATTATTATTTCTAACTTTCACAATTGCTTCAGCCAGAACTGCCACAAGGGATGACTAGTAGCATTTGCTGAGTTGAGATGTTAGAATACTTCCATGCAATTTCTGGAAGCAAAACATTAGTGCAGATTTATTGCAAGATTCAGATGTTCTCTCGAGAAAATAATTGTCAAGACTTTAAATTTCCATTGAAGGTAGAGAGGAATTGGTTATGTTTCCTAGCATTAGAAATATTCTTAATCCTTTGCTTTATGAGTACTGTATTTTAATAGTCTGAATTAGGTTATCCTTCTGTTGTTACCAACTAGAATCCTATTAGTTAGTGACTAGAATCCTATTAGTTAGTTACACTGCTCGAGGTGCTGCAGCATAGATTCTGGTAACAAATTACTGCTATAGTAGACCCATTGTATCCACATGGAGTATATTCTAAAGAAAGTTCCTGAAACATAGGAAGTAGTGTACTCTATATACTGCATTGTATAGGTGAAACTCGAAAAATTAGAATATCATGCAAATGTTCATTCGTTTCAGTAATGCACCTTTAAAGGTGAAGCAAATATATGAGATAGACTCATTACATGCAAAGCGAGATATGTCAAGCCTTACTTTGTTATAATTGTGATGATTATGGGGTACATCTTATGAAAACCCCAAATTTACAATCTCAGAAAATTAGAATATTACATGAAATCATTAACACAAGGATTGGAAACTGAACAATATCGACCTTTGAAAAGTATAAGCATGCATATGTACTCACTACTTGGTTTGGGCCCCTTTTACATCAATTACTGCCTCAATGCAGCTTGGCATGGATGCTATCAGTCTGTGGCACTGCTGAGGTGTTATGGAAGACCAAGATGTTTCAATAGCGGCCTTCAGCTCTGCTGCATTGTTTGGTCTCATGTCTCCCATGTTCCTCTTGGCAATGCCCCATAGATTCTCTATGGGGTTCAGGTCAGGCGATTTTGCTGGCCAATCAAGCACAGTCATCCCATGGTCATTGAACCAGGTTTTGGTACTTTTGGCAGTGTGGGCAGGTGCCAAGTCCTGCTGGAAAATGAAGTCAGCATTCCCATAAAGCTCGTCTGTGGAAGGAAGCATGAAGTGCTCCAAAATCTCCTGGTAGACAGCTGTGTTGACCCTGGACTTAATGAAGCACAGTGGACCAACATCAGCAGATGACATGGCTCCCCAAATCAACACAGACTGTGGAAACTTCACACTGGACTTCAAGCATCTTGCATTGTGTGCCTCTCCATTCTTCCTCCAGACTCTGGGCCCTTGGTTCCCAAATGAGATGCAAAAGTTGCTCTCATCAGAAAAGAGGACTTTGGACCACTGAGCAAAAGACCAGTTCTTTTTTTTTCTTTATCCCATGTAAGATGCTTCTGACGTTGTTTGTAGTTCAGGAGCGGCTTGACAAGAGGAATACAACATTTGAAGCTCATGTCTAGGATCCGTCTGTGTGTGGTGGCTCATGATGCATTAACTCCAGCCTCAGTCCATTCCTTGTGAAAGTCCCCAACACTTTTGAATGGGCTTTTCCTGACAATCCTCTTCAGGCTGCGGTCATCCCTGATGCTTGTGCACCTTTTTCTTCCACACTTTCCCCTTCCACATAACTTTCTATTAATGTGCTTTGATACAGCACTTTGGGAACATCCAGCTTTTTTTGCAATTACCTTTTGGGGCTTTCCCTCCTTATGGAATGTGTCAATGATGGTTTTCTGCACAACTGTCAGGTCAGCAGTCTTTCCCATGATTATGATTCCTACTGAACCAGCCTTTGCAGGTGTTATGGATTCATTAGCTGATTAGAGTAGGACACTTTGAGCCTAGAAGATTGAACATTTCTCACTATTCTAATTTTCTGAGATTGTGAATTTGGGGTTTTCATAAGCTGCCTGTACCCCATAATCATCACAATTATAGCGAAGTAAGGCTTGACATATCTCGCTTTGCATGTAATGAGTCTATCTCATATATTTGTTTCACCTTTAAAGATGCATTACTGAAATGAATGAACGTTTGCACGATATTCTAATTTTTCGAGTTTCAGCTGTATATAGTGACTCCTACTGACCAATTCTTGTAATTACACCTTGGAAATATGTATCTTTTTTAAAAAATAATAATCGTACACCATTTTCAAGATGTGGTTAACTGAAACCACGGATACAGATTGCATGAGTATGGCAGGCCTAGTTAACAACTCTATACTTCTATCTCATAATGTCTAGTACATGAATTGGTGTGCAATAAGAGATACAGACAGCAACGTATTAATTAACTGCAGCTGGCATCTGTAATTTATGCCATTACATACATGCCTTGCATTAGTGTAACTAACCTATAGGACTGTGGACATGATATTTTAATTTGGAGCTTATTCACATTAATACAAAATTCGATGCTGTTATTCTACATTGAAAGAATAGTGAGAATATTATGTGCAACCACGCATAACTACTTGGCTTGCGCTCCATAGATATATCCCATAGAAATAATTTCTCAGATAGACAAAGATTAGATATATAGTGGCACCTCACTTAAAGCGCATAATGCGTTCCACGGGATTGCTCTTTAAGCGAAATACCATTGTAAGCAACAAATTGTGACTTCTGGTGGGGTGGGGGTTTGCAAACCCCGATTTAGTTGTTAAGCGAGTTTTTGGTTGGTTTTAGTTAAGCACGGCGACCGTTCAGAGCAAAAATTCTGCTCTTTAAGTGAGTTAGTCTCTAAGCGAGGCGCTCTTTATGCGAGGTTTTACTACATTTAAGAAAAATTCATATTGCATGCTATCCCATGAGTGAGAAAGAGAATGTTTGTTGTGGTGGATGGAAACATGCAGCAAGGAAATTGTTGAGGTGATTTGAGTGCCTTGGAATAAATATCATTTTATTTCTGGAGCCAGTTTCATAATACAGAGACAGCAAACCACATAGGCAAATGTGAAGTTTCAAGTTTAAAACTTTATAAATTACTTGTGGCTTGAAAACCATATAAATGTAGATTGCTTTTCTTTTAAAAGAAAAAGAAAATGTTTTTATATTTTAGTCCTGTTTCATTTTCGTTTGCTAAAATCCTGTTACTTATTATAGTAAGCCCCACTAGAGTAAGTCCATTGTATCAGTAGGATCTGGTAGACAATCTCCAAATGTCCCATTGGTATATATCAGCATACTCTAGTTGCAGCTTACTATGTAGAAATAAATCACAATTAAAGTATCCCCATCTGAATCAACTGAACATATGGGGGAGTTGATGCACCAAAAACTACTGTATATACTCGAGTATAGGTCGGGCTTTTTAGCGTCCAAAATGAGGTCCAAAATGGGACTCGACTTATACTCAGGTCAACATATACACTCAAAAACATACCCACACAAAAGTAAATTAATTCATTTTACTGTATTTTCATGTATTTTAATTATTGAAACAAACTAGCAGCAGCTGCATTTTCCACCCCCAACTTATACTCGGGTCAATCTATTTTCCTAGTTTTAGAGGTCCAAATTAGGTACCTCGACTTATATTCAGGACGACTTATACTCGAGTGTATACGGTAATGATTCATTGTCTCATTCTCATTTACTATGCTAAGCAACAGGAGTTCAGCCATTGAGTTGTAGCATTTCCCTAAATGATACCTGTTAATTTATGTCTTACATGTCTTTTTTGCCCAAATAGTTTATTTAAAGCTGTCTTTTGAGTTTAGAAAATCTAATTTCATAAAATCTCCCACTTTGTGAATTTAAAGCCCAAGTCATAAAAACACAGTATGCATCTTCATTGCAGGTGTTGTTAGTAAGCAGCAGCCGCTACCCAGATCAGTGGATTGTTCCAGGCGGAGGGATGGAACCAGAAGAGGAACCAGGTGGTGCTGCTGTCAGAGAAGTTTATGAAGAGGTAAATGGCTAAATATTCTCTTTATGGAATGACATATAGATGTATTATCTCTGGAATTTGATAGCTCATGTAAGTAAAGTTTGAAAGTTGCATATGTAAGAACTATAGACTCTTTAAGGCAGGGGTTCACAACATTTTCATGCCACAGGCCAGACCCACCCCAACCCACAGCTGTGGGGGCTGGAGGTGTGGCTGCTCCCAGTGCTTACATTTGCGGTGGCAGCAATCACACTTTTTCCGGCTTCTTGCACAGCCTCCGCCACTCCCCACGGCAGCAGGAGGCTTCTCGGAGCATTTTTGCTCAATTTTGGGGAATTTTCACCGCTTTTCCGCTGCATCTTGGCAGCTAGAATGCGGCAGTTGGGGACTTCCTGGTTCCGCGCTGGGAGCCCAGGCATAATTGCCCAAACATTGTATTCCAGCTGCCGAAATGCAGTGGAAAAGTGGCGAACAATTTCCAAAATGGAGCAAAAATGCTCCAAAAAGCCTCCCGCCGCGGTGGAGGCTGTGCAAGAAGCCTGAAAAATTGTGTGATTGCCGCTGGCGTGGTAAGTGACGTTTTCGGACTTCTGGTGGTGGTGGGAGCTTCTGGAGGTGCCGGGATGGCTTCTGCGGGCTGTATTATTGAGCTCCATGGGCCATAGGTTGTGAATGCCTTCTTTAAGGGAAAAGAAGCAAGTGTTATGGACAAGAGGCAGTAGAAGAAATTAGTCTTTTCTCTAGGCTACCTTCATGGCAACTGCTACTCTTCCCAGAGAGATTGGGGCAGACATTTAAAATGGCAGCAGCAGTATTCTGCTGTCTCAGTATTCATGGGTTTCACTTGTCCAAAATATTTAACTCTGAGCCAATTGAATTTTAACTTCATTGCTGGTGACAGAACAGTGTTTCCCACTGAATCTAAAGACAACATTGTGACTTTGTTGATGCAAAAACTTGTCTTCCTGCCTGCTTTACTCTCCATAATCACCTGCCTCAGGCTATAAAGTTTTGGCCATAAAGTCTCATAGTAGTTTATCAAAATACAGTGTCACAGCAGTTGAACTGAAAGAACCACACTTCAGGTATGCTAAACATGCTTTTATGTTAATTAAAAACCTGGTTGGCGGGGCAGGTGTGGGGCTCAGATGGAAGAGTGGCCCCCGCCTGTTAGCTTATAAAATGAAACACCCACCCACCCACCCCCATCTTTTGAATGCGGGCAGTTTTAATGTGGTTAGTTTTAATAGGTGGGTGGGTATGTTGGGGTTTTAATTGTTTTTAATATGTATGTTTTAATCTTGTTGTGAGCCGCCCTGAGTCAGGTTTGCCTGATTGGGCGACATAGAAATTTGAACCATAAATAAATAAATTCAGAGAGATGTTTTAAAATAGAAATGTTTGTAGATGTTACCTGAGGAGGCAGGAGATTGGCAGATAGATTATTTTAGTCCTCACGCAAAAAGGTTAACATTGACTTATTTATATATCTAATGAATAATGCTGGATATGATTTTTAACAAGGTTTAAATCCCAAGACAATAGAAAAGATATGTTAGGCTGCACAGATATGTGTTTTTGTGTATAATTCCAAGCAGCAGCTTCTTGTCTTTTTACCTAACATTTTATGGGGCACAAAACATGTTAAATGTGGGCATTCTTTAAATACTTCTCTGTACATGTATTCCATAAACAGGATAGCTGCGGCTTGTGCCATGACTTAAATCATGTGAAAAAGTAGAACCACTGAAATCATTATCAATTTTATACTGAAATTTAGCCATAAAATAGGTACTGGACATGATAATATTTCTTTGCCAAAATTCATTTTGTCCCATACAGTACTGTATCAGCATGCAAGGCTGTTTTGCAGTTATTAATGTCTGGTGTTTGAAAATACCAGCCAAGTGCTCAAAACTGAAATATTAAGGTATTAGGTTAATCTAGATAGAAAATGAGTTTTCAGAGACAGTATATTTAATTTAACAATGTGTTGTAGTGGGCTACTTCCATTTATTGAAAGATGTTATAGTCATATCATGCAGTGAATTTGCATGCCTCTTTATCTATGTGCATTCAGTTTAAATGTGTAAACGATTTCCACTGAGACCTTACAGCAAACCAGAGAACATTCTCTTTATGAGAAAAGAATTTTTCAGTAAGCAAAAAATACATTAGAGCTAGTTCATATCGAACAAAGAATAGATGTGAGAGCAGATCAGGAGTCTTTTAAGAATATCACTTTGTGTCCCTATCTTGTTTCACAGTTTTAGTCCAGTGTATGTGATTTGTCAAAAACCATGCTTGGTTGTGATTAGCTAGATTAAACCGCACAATCCAAGCCTATGATATCATCTTTTGGTTTTAAACAAAAGCCCCAAATTAAAGTCAGATGCAAAAGACATACAGTTACAAAAGACATACAGTTAGTATGAGATAGTTCTGAGGACAGGACTGTGTTTTGAGTGTTAGAACTGAGCAGTTCTTACACAAATCTACACCTAGTTATCTCCAATCTTGTGTTTAATCTCAGCAGTATAAAGTGGGGTTGAAAGAGCCACCCAGTGGTTCTTCTTCCGTGTCTAGGCCAGACGTGAAACTGCCAAAATGAAGCCACCTTTTGGTGAGTCTATTCTGCATTTCCTTTTGCGTGACCTAGTGTGAGAAAGATTAGCTGGCAACACAAGGTTACCATTACCAGGGTACGCCCGATTGTGGTTCAAAAATACCACAATCTTTGAGGAGGCTCTTTTTGTGTACCTGCACCATGAAGACTGTCCTGAGACTATAACGCAGTGGCCTTTCACTTGCCTTCTGCATTGCAGCATGAGCCCCGTACCACTGATCTAGTTCTGCAAGTCACTTTCTGGTCCTGAGCCCTTTTGGCACACAGTCCTTATCAGCTCCAGGCCAGTATTGATGAAGCAGCTGCCCTTCACCAAGATGGATTCAAATGGGATTTAATCCACTTGGGGACCATCACCCTTCCCTGTGGATTTCAGTACCCAAGGTAGCTATTCCTCAGAATGGTCATGTTAGTTAACCACTGCCTGACTCTCGGCATTGAATCGCTGGCAGATTGGTCCCTCTACTACCATAGCAGGATAATCCGTCCAGACAGTAACTCAGTGGTTACAAGTATTAAACAGTTGACCCAGAAGCTCTTGGAAGTCTACTGCAAATTACCCAGAGATATACCTAAAACAAGACAGTAATACCTACATTTACCACTAAAATATTAGAAACAAGCTAGGTTTTTAATCTATTGAGACAAACATTGCAAAGCTTGAGAGGCTGAGGTAGAGAACAGACTCAGTCTACCTGCAGATTCCCTTCTAGCTTTTTTCTTACCCAAGCTAGGTGTACAGTGTTGAAAATCCAAGTATGTTGTTGTTATTATTATTATACGTAATACACAGTATCAACCTCACACAGTGCATATATCTGTTTTGCCTTATTAGTTGCATTCTTGCTAAATGTAAGCTCTCTGAAACAAGTAAGGCAGTTGCTATATTGAACACTTCTAAATTAGTGAGCATTATAAAGGAGAAATAGAACATGTCTTCTGAAGAAACTTTATCTCAGGAAGATATACAGTACTATTGAATCCAGTGTATAGGCAAAGACACAAACTAAGGGATCGTGAAACTGCATACTTGATACACAGAATTTTGTTTAATACAGTATAATAATTGAACTGCAAAACCTAGGAATTGGTTGTTGGTAATGAAAAATCTGATTATCTTTTTTTGTTTGCAGGCTGGAGTAAAGGGAAAATTAGGCAGATTGCTGGGTATATTTGAGGTGAGCTGTTCAACTATTTTGTTCTTGGATGTGCACTTTGTGAACTATGTCTGTCAATATAGGGATTAGATGTGTGTTACCCAGAGATACTTGCTTGAATTAATTATATAATATCTGTATTTACGAAACATAAATCCAGATTTGGAAATCCAAAAATATTGCAATATCATGAAGGGATTCTTAATGGATTGGAGAGGGAAAAAATCGTAAAGCCAATTCAGTAGAATAGCAGTACTTTTCTGGTATCTGCATTGTAGATGCTAGTGGATCAGAATAAGAATTTTGTTTTTAAGAGCCAGCTCTTAATAGGTCCAGAAAAGTTATTGATCTATGAAATCTATTCAGATGGAAATTTGAAAACCTTGTAAATCAATTGAAAGCAGTGATGAGGATCTTCAGATAAATGTGTTTGTATAGTGGCTGTCTATATAACTTTGTTTTTGCAATACATACATTTTTGCTGTTAAAAAAAAGTTTCAGGATTGTTTGTTATGGCTCTAAGTCACTGGTGGCGAACCTATGGCATGCATGTCAGAGGGAGTACTCAGAGCCCTCTCTGTGGGCATGTGCACCATCACCCCAGCACAGAGTTTGCCCACCCCTCTGCCCAACAGCCCAGTGGGAGCGCTTCCTCCCTCCCCTGTCTGGGGTAAGGCGGGTGAATCACATGCGGTATGTGCGGTGTGAGGGTGCGGCACTTATGGCAGCATGTTGAGTCTGGTGAAGATGAGTTTGAGCACTCGGTCTACTAGGGCAAATTGTATTGTTAGATCTCATAATCCAGAGTTCCTAATGCAGTGAGTGCTGGTGGACACAGTGAAGTCCCTACTATAACAACGTGGTTCTCTTAATAAGTAGAAGATAAAACTAACATCTGTCTCCAATTTCAGAAATAACATTGCAGGTGTAGTGTTGATTCTGCCAATATCACATTCTTTATTTTTGTTTAGTTTATTAGTTTGCTTTTAAATATTGAAATTATAGTGGAAAGGTAGTCTATAATTTATTTTAATCTCTAATTTTGCACATGTAAATTAAAATGTTTTGTATTCTCTTTTCTTCACACTAAAGCAGAACCAAGATCGGAAGCATAGGACTTATGTATATGTTCTTACAGTGACTGAAATTCTGGAAGACTGGGAAGATTCGGTTAATATAGGCAAGCCTTTTAATGCTCTGCATACACTGTCTTTGTAATGCAATATCAGAACAGAATGCTGTTTTTAGGAGAGCTTTTGCTTAACTGCTAACTTGCAGTATCATTCTACTTAAGTTATAGAAGTATTTAAGACAGTCTGACTTACAATGAGAATCTAGTAATATTCAGGATACTGTACTGTATTTTGCTTAACAAGAATGGGATACTGGCAAAAGGGAGAAAGAGATAGTAGATAAAAGCAAGAACCTTGTTCTTGAGCAAGGCAGCAGATATTACAAATTTGTATGTTCATTATATATAATTCATTAAAAGTGGAATCCATAGAAACATTTAGCCAGCTGTAGTGTAAGAAGCCTTTTTTAGCTCTGTATTCTTAGGTTCCTTAACACTTATGCTATTCACAGTTCTGCTTGTGACTGCTACTGACAGTAGAAGCATGCTCTTAAAAAGGGATTCTCAACCTGCGGCCCACAGGCTGGATGTGGCCAACGGCACCATTTCATATGGCCTCCCACTGCCTTCACCAAACCACGAAGTGCCATGTGGTGGAGGAAGGGCAAAATGGCCGCCTGGCCCCAGAAGCTGTCTGAGGGAGCCTGACCTGGCCCCCATCTTTAAAAGGTTGAGAACTCATGCTCTTAAAGAATACTGGATCTCTATAACACTTCATGTGTTTGGCCTATATTTGCCTTGTTTGGCATCTTTCAGATATTGAAAGTTGGAGCTGTTTTTGGAGGTGTACTAAATGCTGTTGGTGTTAAATTGAATTTCAGAATTTGTTATCAAACCTTTGAAGTTTTTATTTCTATTCTTTGTTCAATAGGAAGGAAAAGAGAATGGTTTAAAGTAGAGGATGCAATCAAGGTTCTTCAGTGCCACAAGCCTGTACATGCAGAGTATTTGGAAAAATTGAAATTGGGATGTTCGCCAACAAATGGAAATTCTGTAGTTCCTTCCCATCCTGATAACAATTCTCTGTACGTTACTTCAGCACAGACTTCTGGGCTGCCCTCTACTGTAAGATAAGCTTGGAATTACTTTTTTCTTCTTCATCACAACAAAAGATGTTTTAGTGGTCACGTGCTATATAGTCTTCAAAATTCTGATTGCGCGAATTCAAAATGTTCAGAAATAACACCTTTGTCTCTTTTTTTTAGCAATGAGTTAATACTTCAGCAAACCAAAGCCATACAGGATTTTTAAAAGATGCCTTAAACAGCCCTCTTTGTGGGTTTTTTAAAGCATGGGTAATTTAAGTACCTAATTAAAAGGAGTGAATTTATAACTTGGCATTTAGTTTGGTTTTATTTGCTTCTCCTGAAAATAAAGTATTTACAGGGGAACTTTCCTTTAATGTAGACACTAAAATCTATACTTCACATAAAGAATAAAAATAATAATGGAGGAACTGAAAGGCAGCAAAAATCAACAAAAAGTGCCTTCTATGTGAAGCTTCCTCCAAAATATTTTACGCAAAATTCTTAACCAGAGCAGTGCCACCCTTGCCAATCCTTCATTTGGTTCTTGCTTAAAAGTTGTCTAGCCAGTTAGAACCCTCCATGAACAAGCCAGCCACTTAACTGGCTTGCCCTCCCCCCAATTCCCCCTAAGTCAGCATTGGCTTTCTTTGCTATTCAAGTAGGTGTTGGTTCACTACTGGAGGCCATCTCAAATCTTTCAGAGTCTTTGTAGAACATGTGAACTGGATCATCAATGGGAAATAGCTGTCCTGAATTTTAAGAAAATGACAGGATATATATTTATAGTGGGTTTCAGTCCTGTTTTAATGTCTGCCACTAAAGCATGGGTGTAGAGGTTTTCTGAATTGTACGAGTTCTGTTTTCAGAAATGCGTGAACTTCTCTCCCTCCTTGAAGTTGGAACTGTGGTTGAGGTAATGAACTACCTCTATTGTGAATGTTGGGTTTTTTTTCATTATTTCTATGTAACATAAATTTATTGTAAATAATCAACTAGTGTATAGTGTAAAGTGGAAAGTATATGTAAATACTGTTGCTTAAACAATTAGGTTAGGCCAACTGGGACTTCAGTATCCTAATACCTGTGTAACAGGCAGAAACGCCAAGAGCTGAATATTTTCCATTCACATCCTTACTTATTGTGTTTCTGCTTGTCACACTGCTGTTAAAGGAATAAGAGTTCTATTTGAGATAAAGTGAAAACCTTACAGAAACGTCAACACAACTATTAATAAAGCCATTTGTTACAATTTTTAAGGAAAACATCAGTGCCATAAACTTTCCCTCTAGAAATGTGATAATCTTGTGCCATAATAAATACAGTTAAATAAGGAACACAAACAAGATTTTGAATATTTGTGAGTGTTAATTTTAAAGCAGTAAGTACTAAACGAGATACAGTACAGTACAACTGAGCATCTGCCACAGGTAAGATAGGAAATACTGTCTTAGACATTTAAGAAGAGCAGTAAGTCACCATCAGTTTTCTGCTGGAAAAAGCTTTATCAGATTAAATTTAAAAAGTGAACAATACACATTGTAGCAAATCTATGAATGTGAATGTTTATACTAATCTGATGAGGAAAATTGATGGTTCCTAATATATTTGCATTTTTTTCCTAAATTCTGAGTTGGTACTTTAGCCCCACTCTCCTATACATTATTCAGTTATTATTCACTGATCACATGGTAGTAACATGAGAAATATAATGACAAATATAAGAACTAATGGTTTTATGGTCCCCACAACCACTTTCATCTGAAGTTTTGCTTTGGAACATAAAACCACATCAAGCTTATAGAAGCTGCATATTAGTAATGCATGAATATTTCCCCTCTCTAACATTATGTACTATGTAAAATTGTACAGTTGTCAATGCTAACCAAATCAAAGGTGATGGCTTATAAATAGTCTAGGCTGCTGTGTCACATACTTTTAAATATATTGGTGTACAGATCTCTTCAGCCTATGCAACATAAGATAAAGCCCCTTAATCAGATTTCTGAAGTCTCCCTAGCAAAGATACACTGGAATGGCAAAGATGCATTGAGCTATTGGCTACCAATGCTGTATCATTAATAGGCATGCAACCCACCCACCCAAAAAAGTTGCTTAATCCTAACAGGCAGTATCCTGGTCAGTATGTGCATGTGGATCTTGAGGTGGCAGCTGGCATGTTGATTTGAAATTGCATGGCCAGCACCTCAGATTGAATTCTGTGTGCATAAATATGGAACAAGATACTGGCCATAGTTTAGAACAGCAGGCAATATGAAAGTGTCAAATAATATTCCTCTTATGCCTGTTGTATACTACCAATAAATGGTTTGATCTTTCTACTTAAATGTTGAGGGATTCAAGGCATATGATAAATTGTATTGAGGAATTAAAATCTATGACTCAATTTCCTTTAAGTGACCATTGAACATGTAGCTGGTTTCACAAGCACAGGAGCAGAAGTTGATTTGGACCAGATTGCACTTACTATAGGGCAATGTTTTGGACTTCTACGACCACATTTGTGACACCAGGGGATCACTAACATAAGTATATTCAAGTCATGACTTAACAGTGGAAGCTTGTTACAGTAGCTGAAATCCTTTTGCAACTAGAGTAGGCCCAGCGAATTGGGAATTTATGAAAGAACTGGCATGCCAAATCCACTGTGATTCAGTCAGCCTTACTCTAGTTGTGACTGATTACACTAAGCAAAAGGATTTCCACCAGTAAATATTTGGTTGGGAACACATCATAGAAACACTGCAGGAGTATTTATGTAGGGTATAAAGGCCATTAAAGGTGAAAATCTCATTCTTAGTGCTTATTGCAAACCATTTGGCTGTGGTCAAAACGTTGGAAACACTTGCTCACCTTGTTTCTAAGACGTAAAAAATTTGAAGGCAAACTACAATTCTAAGATGTAAAGATCTTGAACTGTGTGCATGGCTTTCTTTTAAAGACTGATGTAAGAATTTTGACATTTTATATCTGAAATGAACCTCCAAAAATAAAAAAAGAAACGATTTACAACGACTGTGGTTCTTTTATTATGTAGCACTGGATATAATGAATGCAATTGTCAGCAGCAGTGCTTCCCCTTAGTTTCTGTCTATTTGTTTCATGGTGGGGAAAATATATCTTGTGGTTTGCATTCAGCCCCTAAGGACCTCGGGGTGGGTGGATGGGGTTGTTGTTTTTCCTCAGTGGGGAATGGCTGGTTTTCTTTCTGGAGGCATTCAGGAATAGAGGGTTTTTGTGCTTAGGAGGGTCACAGAGATTCCCAAGTTAAAAAAAGGTCCAACAAAACAAAATCAAAATGGAAAAGATATCCTGTTTTGTTTCCTAGCCATACCAGGATTGCACAACCTAATTTTACATGTTTCCATAACTAAGCACAAATATGAATATGGGTGATAGCTGTATTTAAAATCAAGGGTGAATGAATGTAAAGCTAAAACTCAACTATCTTTTGTAAAAAAAAAAAAAATTTGAATTATTAAAGAGAATCGCTTCATTTTGGTGAAGTTCTTTACGTTCATCATCTATCTGTTCTTTCTGAGAGCCTGACGAGGTGCTGCAGGGTAGAATATACTCAGGGTAGAATATACCCCATAGTACCCTGGGAGGTGGTGATCTCTCCCAACATTGGAGACATTCAAGAGAAAATTAGATAGCTACATCAGATAAACTTTACCTTTGATTCTTGCACAGTGTAGGTTGAACTTTATGGCTTTCTAAGCCTCCATGATTCTATGATCTATAACAGGAGTGCCCAAACTTTTTGGGCTGCGGTCTAGTTACGTGGTTCCTCCCACCAGAAGCGGAAGTAAAACTCGCCTTGCAATCTGTTTTGCAACAGAATGAGATAGATTTTAAACTGCCATTTTCTCTGTTTAAACCAGGGATGCCGAAACTATGACCTGCAGGCTGTAGTTTGGGGCACCCCTGATCTATAATTAACACTTTTGAAACAATTAAGTTTTCATATTAATCATGTCCAGTGTTCAGCATTAAATCTTCATGAGTTTATTGTGGCAAATATACTGAGAGCTAAAGCCTTAAGTCTAAGTATTTTGTTATTATTTTTAATTTTAAAAATCCCTTTCCTACTCAACTTTCACACATTAACATGTACATTGCTAAATGCAATTATTTCATGTGATCATTTCTTATTCTTGGGTGTATAATTCTGACTAGCAATGTGCACTGGAGGCAAAAGTATTGAACCAGAATTAGACAGTGAAGGTCAAATGACAACATATGTCCATAGATGAGTTCTTAATCTTTCTCTAGTGGTCATCTCTGTATAAATGCCACTAATTTAGAAATATTTCCAGAGAGCATTATTTGCATTAAATCAATAAAACAACTCTATGAAGTTCATTCATTATAGTTTCACTAGGAAAAATGTATTTTTAAGAATACTCCAAAAACAGCTCTATAGATTCAAAATGTTCAGCCTTTCATTTAATGGCTAAAGTACCATTCATTTTAATGAGTGTACTGTAAGCATGAATGGTTTAGGACAAGCTTGTGGCTGAGAGGGTGTCTGTCTTCCTGATTCATGACTAAGGTTTTTAAAAGGCAGCAGGACTTCTCAGCTTTTACACCTAACATAATATGCTTGTAGCTCAGTGAAAGCAAAGCTCAGTATCCTATTTACAATTATGGAGCACAGCATCCTGCAGGCGCTCTGAGTGCTGTAGTCACCATAGCTAAAGCCCTCCTGTTGCCACACAGCAGTATTTGGGGAAGGGGGGGGGGAGAGAGAGAGAATGACTGTTACTTTCCCCCTCACAGCCTGCCAGGCTCTAACACAGCCACTTCTTGGACAGCTAAGAGGCCAGGCTACCCCTCCGGCAATGCTTTGGCCACAAGGGCCCCCAAAGCCAAGCATTATCCGTACATTTGGCCACATAGCCACAGCACCCGGGCAGATGTTGATTAGGAAAACTCCCAGCTGTATGTATAACAATTTGTACATGTGGAGGGCAAACCTATTACAATTAAATTATTGTAATCACATTTTAAATGTTGATCTTTAAGATGTTTGGTCAGTTAACCACTGGTGAGTCATGTGGATACAACACATGAATCCTGTTACAGAGCTGTATGTAAAGCAGTTGCAAAGCAGAAAAATAGCCATTGGTGGCTAGAAACCCTCAACTCATTGATGGTCTTGGTCCCAGTAGTCTATCCTAGCCTTTGACCAAAATGTGCCACTTTCAGTAGAGCTCATCTTGAGTGATCTGTACCTATTTCAGAGTTACTGTATTTAAAAAGTGGAAAAGAGAGCAGAGCCATGCAGGTTGCCTTGAGCTCGTGGACAAAGATGATGAAACATGCTAAAAGAACCTGTTCTTCTGTATAGGGATCAAAAGTAAAGCGAGCAAAGGAGACTTACTTTAAGTCTGATCACAATCATCAGCCTACAAACTAGCACTTGAGTGCAAAAGCCCTTCTCTTTTTAAATCTTTGGTTTGCATCCCATAAGAAAGTTCAAAATAGGGCAACAAGGCTGATGAGGGAGTGGAAACCAAGCACTATGAGGAAAGTTTGAAACATCTGGGCATGTTTAGCTTTGAGAAACTAGTACTTGAGAGAAGATATGGTAGTACTTTTTCAAATAGGTCTTACAGAGAAGGGGCAGGCTTTGTTCATATGACTGCTCCTTTTTAGGACATATGTATAACTAGATTAAGTCTGACTATTTCTATCTTGTCTAGTTTCCTTAAGTGTCTTTATTAATTGCTTCCATTTATATACTGCCCATCTAACCGAGTGACCGTTTCTAAGTGGTTCACAATACAGTGTGAAGCTGATATTAAGTATGAATTTTAGTTATTAGTTACCTTTTTGGAAACTTGTGGCAATTGACATGTAGTAGGGTCGAAGCTGAACTAAAAATAGAACCTCTGTGCAAGACAGTAAAATGTCCTAAGTCGAACCTTGGCACTCCAGCTGTTCTTGAACTTCAATTCCCAGAAGCCCAAGTCCCTGTGAATCCACATGAATGGGTTTACTGCATGTACATGGGAAACCAGATGCAGGAAGTTCTTCTTTGTGGCAGAGAAACCTTTGAGATTGGTTTAATTGCAATACATCGTTGTTTAGAGTTGCTACTTTCAAAATCAGTGCACTCCTAACGATGAGCAGCCTCTGGTAGTGTAGAGTAAACCCATTCATGTGGATTCACAGGGACCTGGGTTTCTGGTAATTGAAGTTCAAGAACAGCTGGAGTGCCAAGGTTTGCCATCATGGTGACCTAAGTTGATCCAGGCTGTAAACCACATCCATGCTGTTATGTTGTTCCTTTCCTACCAGAGGCTGATCATCATTAGGAGTGCATTGATTTTGAACGTAGCAACTCTAAACGAGGTGTTGCAACTAAACCAGTCTCAAAGGTTTCTCTGCCACAAAGTAGTACTTCTTCCTGCACCTGGTTTCCCATGTAATTTTGATGTGAAGGATTAGCAATAATACGTGCATTTCATTTCCTATTCCATGTGAGCAGTGTTTACCAACCTTTTTCAAATTGCAACTCCTTTATAATAGCCAAGTAACCTTCAACCTCCCCATTAGTGTAAGAAAGCATTTTTAATGGGGAAAACATATTAAAGTTGGATTTTTTGGCCCCTAATGTGGGCTATATGTCCCGTCTCACAAAATGGTGCTCTCTATCATGCTCATTCCTCCCAACTCTTGATCAACAGTGTAGCATAAACATGGCAAACCTCCAGAAAACTTTGTGATCCCCTTGGGAGCCCATGCAAATGAGATATGTGATTTTATGTCTTTTTGCTCTTTACTCATTCATCTCAGTATTTCTAATCACTGGTCACACTCACACTATTGCTTTACACCAGAGGTTCCCATTTTTTTCCAAGCCGGGTGCCGGGTCACGCTCTCTGTCAGCCTTGAGGGCCGGACGGCCATTTTCACTGCCTGCACAATGGGGGTGGCCATTTTGTCCCAACATCTTCGAAGGGGCAGCCATTTTGTTTCTCAAATGCCCTTGGAGGGGTGGGGGCCACATAAAATGACGCCATGACCCAGATTCGGCCCACGGGCCTTTGGTTGTGAACCCATGCTTTACACTTATCTTTAAGTGACATTCTACTTCCTAAATGACACACACAAACAAATACATTTGCTACTACAAAGAAGGTTTAGTAGATCACAGCAATAACTTGGGAATGTATATGCTATTAAGTGGGGGATCCAATCAGAGGATTTGTTGTTATAATAAAGTAGAAGATAAAGACTTAAGTAATTTTTGATATTAATGTATAAAATTAATTAAATATTTAAATATAAATATTCTCAAAAAATTAGATAACTTGAAAGATAAAAATGAAGCTAGATATTAAAAATAAGTTAGATGAATATAGAAAAAATGGCTTTTCCTGGTTTGGTTATTTTTTTTTTACTTAGGATGTTACCAACTAGGATACCTGAAGTTAAAAGAGTAGCAGGATATGGTTAATAAATTTTGTTATGAGGACAAAGCAAGGATTTATTTTTTTAATGATGATATAAGGTTCAAAAATAAGGAAGGTTCGGTCTCTCTAATTTGAGAGTATAAATTAGGAGAATATGGAAGCAATTCATAACAAGAAAAAATGTTACATTTGAAATGATTTTAGAAAAATATTTATTCCTGCTGTTTCTCCACTCAGTTCAATAGTGGAAGATTCAGTGGTACTGAAAATTTTCCAGTCAATTTAAAAGAGGATTTTTTAAAAAAAGAATATTTAAAATAAAACATTAATTGAAAATGTAGAACAAAGAACAAACAGGTGAAATATTAGGAAAAGAAAAAATATTTTGCTCCAATCTTATGCAATTAAAGCAACGGACAAAAATGATAAAGAATAGTCAATGCAGAGGAATCTTGAAATCTATGTTGGTAAGGATAAAAATATATATAAGTGGAACCCTGAATAATGATGCGTTTGAGTAACGTCATTTTCGTACGTCGCAGGTTTTTTGCAAAGTCTCATCCTGTTTTGCCTTCCAGCAGTCTGGGCAGGTGGGGGGTGGATTCAAAATAGCACCATCAGCTCCCTCTAGCCTTAGAAAGGCACCTGGGGTGCCTCTGCCCACCCACCCCCAAAAGGACGATGTGGTCTCCTACCTGTTCACGCTGGTTGTGGAGGAAAAAAATTCCCCCTGCCCTGACAAACAGCTGATAAAATTTGCGGTGGCCATCTTGCTTTTTGATCTTTTGGATTTCAATTCCCAGAAAGCCAAAGCTTCCTGTACAAGAAAATGGCCACCACATGCATTTTTACAGGAGGCTTTGGCTTTCTGGGAATTGAAGTCCAAAAAAGCAGAAATAAAAATGGTCGCAGCAATTATCAGCTGTTATAGGGCTTTTTCCAACCAAACCCGTTGCCCGGACTGCCGGAAGGCAAAACAGTGGGGAAAACAACTTTGTCAGCTGGAGTTTATGGCTTACAGCAGCATCCAGGTGGGGCGGGGAGGGCAGGAAAAGCCCCAATTGGCTACCCCAAGCCTCCTGGAGATGGCAGGGGTGGCGGAGACCCCAAAATGTGCAGAAAAACCTCTGTTATGATGGGATTTTTTTGCACATTTTGGGGTCTCCTCCACCCCTGCCAGCTCTGGGAGGCTTGGGGGACCTGATCCGGGCTGTTTCCGACACCCCCTGACCTTTTTTGATGCTGCTGCAAGCCAAAACCTGCAGCTGACTAAGGAGTTTTCCCCAGCATTTTGGCTTGCAACACCATCGGAAAGGGTCAGGGGGTGTCAGAAACAGCCCGGATCAGGTCCCCCGAGCCTCCCAGAGGTGGCAGGGGTGGAGGAGACCCCCAAAATGTGCAAAAAAAATTCCATCCATATAACAACAAAATCTGAATAACGATGTGACTTGAAGAACCAAGCTTTGACGTTATTCAGGGGTCCACTGTAGGTGCAATGTAACTGGTCAAGTAAGGAACAAATTTCAGATTTGTTAACAGCAGCAAGATTTAGCGTAGCTAAGAAATGGAAAATACAGCTTGATTTTCTATTAAATGAATGATATAAAGAGGGTTGGGATATTGCTATTAATGATAAATTAACTTCTAATATTATGATAAGGAGGGCTATTGAAGTGGAATAATTTTAAAGATATCTGGGGAGAATATAGAATATGTGTTATTAAAGGGGAAATGATCGGCACCTTCACAAGAACTGATACAATTCTGGAATCTGAATGAAGATTCCTAACAGTGTAAAAAATGATAATATAACTCTGTTGATCCTGGGTGTCAATATACTACCCCTGAAGGATCAGATTCAGTTGAGAGGATACTACTGCATCTTTCTTTATGTTACCTGGGCTATATGTCTGTAAAAACACTCTGGAAACTTCAGTTAGGTATTTCAAAGTGACACATTTTGTTTATGAAACCCTGTAGGCTACCTTGTTACCTAAAGAATTCCACAATTACTTACCTGGACCTGAAGAATCTTCTCCGATCGAAAAGCTACAATTCAGAGAATACTGAAGATAATATATCCATTTATTTTCTTTGCACAAACCCTAAGAACACCAGCAATCTTTTTTAAAAATTTACTTGAAAATGAAAAGCTCACTGTATAATGAATAATCACTCTTCCTTTTATTTCAGTGTCATAACATTACAGTCAGAAGATGTTAAACAGAATGTATCAGGCATTTTAAAATAAACCTGAAAATGGCAGGAATGTACATTAAGCTCAAATATACAAAATCGGATTCAACTAACCCAGAAGATGCTCTACAGTAACCATAATGTGCTGGAAATATGCTTCTGTTAAATGCAAAAACTCCATATTTATTTTAAGCTATAATTACTCAATAGTCATGTTTATTTGTCAGTTACGTACTCAGTTTATCCATGAAAGACATGGATATGTATCATTTGGGTTTTCCTCCTTGCAAGAACATTATTACAAACACAAGAACTAGCTATAGTCACTAATTTTGGGGGAAAGATTATTACTGCTCATAATTCAGTATATACACCAGGGGCATCTTTAAATCAATTAATTATTAGCACCAGGATTAACATGGAACACCTGTAACGAAGTTCTGTCAAGAAACACAGTCATTTTAGCTAAACAGTCACAATTATAAAGCAAATACATTTCCAAGCTGAAGATCTACTTGGGATGGTTGAAGAATAATTTGACTTGTTTTATTAAGGACAATGGAATAATCCCAGCCTGTTCAGATATAAAAAGCCTACGTATTTATTAATGAGTAGTTTTATTAGAATCACACATACTCTGTAGAGTTGCATTAATATATGAATCATTGCCAAAATTACTTTCAAAAGTTAGATTTTGCTAAAAGGGTGGAGATAGTTTTATATCAGATATCAGTTCCATCAAATACATACAGACAACATTCAAGTACTGTATCTCTTAATAATTCAAGTTACATTATTAGAATTTAAAGCAGGGGTGCCCAAACCTTTTGGGCCGCGGGTCGGTCATGTGGTTCAGGGGACCAGTCACTATGGCCTGCAGGCTGGATCTGGCCCCAAATGCCAATTCATCCGTCCCGCAAAGCCCTTGTCGCCCCCGGAAGTGGAAGTAAAGAATTTTACTTCTTCCAGGAGCGACGCGGGCTTTGTGGGCCAGATGAATTGGCATGGGGGGCTGGATCCGGCCCATAGGCCATAGTTGGGCACCCCTGATTTAAAAGGACAAACATAGATAGGACTGAGAGATTAAAGTCGTTTTAATTAAAGTCACTCTTAGCAGTTAGAGCTAGAATCAAGAATAGCATTTCAGAATTTCCCTCTTAACTACTGTTCGTATGGAATATCCAAATTCCCTATTTAGAAAACATCCAGTTCTTGGGGTTCCTCACACCTCCCTAGAGCCTGCTGCCAAAATTTAAGATCTTGCTTCAAAACGCTGCTTGTGTACATTTGCAAACATTTACTGCATGCAAGAATTGGGCCAAGGGACAAAACATAATTTAGGAATTATTAAGTCCCTTCTATATCAACAGTAGACAGCTAAGCATGTGCTTGAATCTTCAATCCTATGCACACCCATAGTGGAACAAAATTCACTGAACTCAGTGACGCTTAACTGCAAACAAACATGCTTAGGCTCAAACCATAGCTTTCCCACTGAAATTCAGCATTAAATGCTTAAAGCTATCTGGAATATGCCCAAGGTTTGAAAGTAATGATCTAATGATCGAGTTGGTCATGTGCATTTCAACATGATGCTGTTTACATTTTACTTTTTTTTTTTTAAAGAACAACTCTTCTGTCATTTTCCCCCCTAGGAATAAAATTCAGAGGTTTACTCCCAGAATGTAAAATACACAAAAAAATCTTTAAAAACATGTAATCCACAATAAAAGCATTCTGAATATCAGAAAAGTGACAACATAGCAGTGTCAAAATAGCCAAAACAGCCATTTGAAATATGAATATCAAGTAAAAATTATTTTTAAAACCTAACCAGATTTACTAGGGGTTAAATCAGTAGAACTTCCTCCAGAATAATACATACTTAAGATTACACTACAAAAACTATATCTACTTGTAT
Source organism: Bradypodion ventrale (assembly GCA_035047345.1). NCBI lineage: Eukaryota > Metazoa > Chordata > Lepidosauria > Squamata > Chamaeleonidae > Bradypodion > Bradypodion ventrale. The sequence continues at coordinate 207,521,602 of JAWDJE010000005.1, forward strand.
ATGTTCATTCTAATAAGTGAAATGCATAGTAACTTAAAACATTGTACAAACTGAAAGACATATGAACAGTTCTCTATTACAACAATTGCCAAGTGACAGAAAAACAAACTTCAAACCCATATACAATCCCATACACAACCTCAGCTAGACACAATTTAGGGAATAGTCTCATTTTTGTTGAAGTAGATTATTAGAAGTCTTTTGTCGTGCTATAATGCAGTTAATTTGAGGGACAATACCATCACTAAAAGCATTTTGTCTGTTGAAAATGTGATTTTAATAGATATTCTTTATCTTACATACGAGCACAATACATACACCACATTCTATAGAAACCCCGATGATACTAGAACAGATATGATGAGTAGAGACTTATGGAACTCAGTACTATCTACCCTGAACTGCAAGACAAGACGTTAGCCATAGCAAGCTGGCATTACAATGAAAGCCGAGAAATCAGAAAATGGTCAAGAGAAAGAAGCAGGGTCAGACGCAGGTGTTTTAGGGAACACAGATGTTGGAAATGCAACCAAAATCTGTTCCCATCAGTTATTTACATTTTAACATGATGGCATGAAAAATCAAGTGATTTTTTCCCCTGTCTAAACAAAGGACCAGGTAAAGTAAAAACAATAGCTTAAAGATTGCAAAGTCTTTAACAAGACTTGCTGTAAATACTTTAAGAACCAGTTCACCTGTACAGTAACGTCCCATTTTATGTAGATTTTGTTTGCTTGCTTTAAGATGCAAGTCACCTTAAAATGTGTAGTTTGACACCTCATAATACTTAACACAGAACAGACAAATTACACATAAACTCAAATTGCTGTTTGTTTTGCTAGCTTCCTGGTTCAATGGTACTTGCAATGAAGTACATATCATTGATGTATCTAACCTACTTAAGACTCTGATATGGAACTATTTTTACCAGAGGCTTTTTAAAAACAAAAATTATGAGCACTAATGAGGTATGGCCTATTAATACAAGTCAACAAAACATCCAATGTTTTCATTACATCCATTAGGTGGGGAAAATCAAAATGCTTCAATCTGGCTTCAGTTTCTTTTTTAAAAGTATATGATTGTCACAATGGAAAAGTGAAAAAAAGAACACAGCAAAACAAACTGTACAAAGGCAAAGTAGAATAACAAAATATTTTACTAAAACATAAGATTTACAGAAGATTTTCCAGACAAGCCATACAAAATGGTCACAAGCTTTTATTCCCTGAAGGGAAGGGTTTTTACACTTGACAGCAGAATCACAATATTATTAGCAAATGGATGTTTAATGTTCCCATTTTTTGTTTAAACAACCAAGCTTGTCCATCTACAGTGTCTAAGTTAGATTTGGCTAGAGGGCATATCCTAGAATATAATTGGTTAGCTGCTTTAACCAATGCAATTAGCATCACCATAAAAAGGGGAGAAAGAACCCACACAATTAGAACAAAAAATCCCTGCAGCTAACCCCGACTACTTCATTCACAGTGCTCACACTTAACTCATGATGGGGAATTTTTTTTAAATTAAAAGCAGAGATGTGCTACTGCTTTTAAACCATTTCACAAATAATCCCGATGATACTTCTAGCCTCTGCTCATGCAGAACAGGAGTGAATTAGGACAAGACACAGATTTGCTAGTGTGCATTTAAATCACCAAAGAACTGATGTCTGGGTTTTATTCTGTAATGTTTTCTAAGACTGTGTCCATTAAATGCAAACAAAAAAGGAAGAGGTCTTGGCAGAACAGGAAAAAGTGATGCACACTGATTCAGAGCACATATTAAATATTATTCATGGCATATAGCCTAGTCCATGCTCTGGCTGTAAAGAGAGAGAAAAAGTATATTAGACATTGAAGTATCCCATTTATATTGGTTACAATATTCTCTACTCCCATGCATCTTTTCCCTCCTGAAGTCACATCAATATACAATAAAAAGCAGTTTTCTATCATTGTTATTGTGGATAACTACAAATTGTAAAGTGTTCAAGTGTCACTGTCATTATAGTTTCCACAGTTTTTCGTTCTCATTTTCCAGATCTTGCAAAGGTCTTACACAGCCATGTAAGGTGCAAAATAACTGCAAGAAATACATGGCACACTGATTCTGTGAACTCTATCATAAATCCATACTGTGGACAGGCCTTAGTCATCACTACAAAGGCAGCAGGAGTTTACAAGCTTATCATCTGAAAGTGCTTAGAGGGGAATCTGTGTACAAATTACACTAGCAACCTTACAGCCGGGGGAGGTCAGACTTGGCCATGGTCACTTCTACAACTGTAGGCTAGAACTTAGGCCTTCAATTGATAAAACTCAGCTGCAAGCCCCAACTAGAATATTTGGGTACATCACCCGCAGAATTTTGAGTCAACACTTAAGTAAATCCTACTGGTTCAACAAGTTTACTCAAGTAGCGGCTAGTTATTTCATTTAGGCTCAAGCCTGCAGAATTTACCATGGGCAAGATATAGTCCACTATTTGGCTGTTCTATTTTGTCATGCAAGCGCATAGTCTGAAAGTCCCACAAGACTTGCATCTCAATCTTGAAATATGTTAGGCCTTAAAACATAGTCTGCTTTGAGAAAACCAATTTTTTTCTTCAGTCTAGAACCCAATTGGGCTCTTGTGCTTACAACTAACTTGCACCTATTTCATTACAAAATAATAGTTGAAAGGAAACCTGAACAGCATTGGGCGCAGAGCACTGACTAGGGGACCTTTAACTTTCTACATTACGGCCAGGTCCACTCAAAAGTGAAACTGATCTCTGCATTTCAAAGTACCGCAAGCCTACAAGAAGTTTTTATCCAATTGGAAACAACAGCTTCTTTAAAAGGCAAGAAAGTCGCTAGGTCAGGCCTCCTTTCTGCTCTTCTTGTGATTTACATAATAAAACAGGTCATATTAGCTTTGCACATTGCCTTTCTGCAGTTAACATCCCATTTAATCAGATCTCAAAATGCTGGATGCATTCTGCACCTACAATACCTAAACTCTTACATTTGAAAATTCCATATGAAGACTGACTTTTGTGTTTTTGTAAGACTTTGGGCTTGTCTGGGACAAGATGGTTGAACCTAGAAGAAAGCTATATCCCACCTGTTTCTATGGCTTGGGCTTCATTGGTCTTCCACTGCTCAGCTACATCATTTGCTAGAGGATCATCTGGGTTTGGGGCGCTTAACAAAGCCTGGATTGATAGCAGAACTGTGCGGATCTGCAATGCTGGAGACCATTTATCTGAGGAAGCAATTCAGAGAGTACTAAAGCCACCTTTTTAGTACAGAACACCTCCCACTTACAAGAACCACTGAAAATGCATTTCAACTTTCTAAGAAAACTGATGAAAACATGTCATTTTCATAGCAACTACAAAATACTTACCTTTCAAAATATCTAAACATATTCTTCCCAATTTGTCTACGTTAGGATGATAAATTTTGGTCATGAAACGTACTTTCGGAGCTGCCATAGGGTATTCTTCTGGAAGGAATAGTTCGAGTTTAAATGTCCCACCCTCAAAGGGGGAATCCTGTGGACCTGCAATAACCACATGAAAATAACGTGCGTTGCTTTCATCTGGCTCTGCCTTTATTCCAGGAACAGGTTCTGCTAGCAAGCGCTGGGTTTCCTGAAAAAGAAAAATACACCAATGGAAACTCTCGTGGTGCTCCTTGACCCAAGTAGCAAGCCAGTAACTAGTACAACACACAAGTTAATCTCCATATGGTTTATTTTACCAAACCCACACAGAACTAGCACCATATGTCATAGATCAGTGGTGGTGAACCTATGACATGTGTGCCAGAGGGATCACTCAGAGCCATCTCTGTTGGCACGTGCGTCATCACCCCAGCACAGAGTTCGCTCTGCCTAGCATCCCAATGGGAGCACTTCCTCCCCTCAGCACAGAGTTTACCCGCCCCCTGCCCAGCATCCCAAAGGGAGTGCTTCCTCCATCCCCCCAGCACAGTTTGCCCCACCCCTCTGTTTGGGCACTCGGTCTCTAAAAGGTTTGCTATCATTGTGGCAGATCCTTTAGTATTAACTAATAATTGGGTGCATACAGGGGTACCTCATAAAACAATTTTAATCTGTTCCACGGGGCTCATTGTATGAAACAATTGCTATACGATGCATGTATCGTATAGCGATTTTCCCTATGGGTTGCATCGTATGGTTTTTTTCGCTAAGTGGTTTTCCCATTGAAAAATTGTTGTACGATTGTTTCCATAGGGAAAATTGTTATGCAGGATGCCATTCCCCCCCCCCAAAAAAAACCTAATTGTTATGCAATTTTGTTGCTATACGGGGTGATTGTTGTATGAGGTTCCACTGTAAACCAATTCTGACTTAGGATTGTCTCAGGGTCTTCTAGGTATAGAGTACTCAGAAGCAGTTTACCATTCCCTTCTTGCGGGGGACATTTTGGGATTGTGAAACTTGCCCAAGGTCAGACACACTGGCTCTTCGGGGATGCACAGTAAGGAACTCAGCTCCCAACCTCTGGCTCCAGAGTCAGATAACTAAATCGCAGCTAAACATCCAGTTTCTTAACATTACTAATAATCAAAAAAAGGCTGCCAGACATTATTGGCCAGTATCCTGTTGTGCAGGTCTACCTGTACAATAGGAATGACGTGACAGTCAAAGGTGTATCACCAAAGGATTCTTGCTTTTTAATTACACTGTATGAACAAAGTCACTTCCACCCCTAAAGCAAAAGAAAGGAAATCTTTAATCAGCCACAGCCTGTTGTTGCTGACAATGGCATCATTCCCATTACGCAAGTGGAGCTGTGCCACATGACCCTGGCTATTTTTTCCGACAGCGGGAACTATAAGCAGTACTACTTAAGTAAAAGAGATTCAGGCATCCTTTTGTAAATTTAATTTCATACTGCTGTATTTAGTTGAAGCAGAAGCACAAACAACACCATACTATCATGTTACGATTTCTTTGATCAGCAGGAAAATTAAATGATCAAAACACGTCAGAAGAAGATACCAAGGAAGATCTTTTCAGCCTGCACCACACTGAGGAGCTTCTTAGCTAAATAAAGAAACAGTTTCATGAATAATTCTTTTGAAGATGTTTTTTGGCAGTATAAAGCTGATAATAGGACATCATTATACAGTTCTCTCTGTGCATTTTCAGGACATTTCATGAACAATATCCAGGGACTTCTTTGTGTTTGGCATTAAATTTAATTCTTCCAAACTAGGTAAATGGGAGGAGGGGAGATTTCAATCACTTAATTCAAAGAACTAGCGTACTAAAACCCCAAATGTTTCATCTTTTCGATCACTCCTGTGTGACTCTGTACTTTCAAAACTAGTGATTACTCTACACTCAGCATAATCAATGCAATTGTCACAATCTGTGATGTGACTTCCAACATACACACAGGGCTACATCCACTGTTTCTGTTAATACAGCAAAGAAGAAATTTGCGTCCCTTTGTTTGGCCAAAGAAACGGTGCTTCCATAACCAGAAACTCCTCCAACAGTTAAAACTTTAGAAACCACCTATAATTCTGAAATATCAATGCATTCAAGTTGCAGTTGCAGAATATTCAATCTCACCAAAGCTTCCATGCGCTGGTAACTGTCATGGAATAAAGGTCCTCATTCCATGTTTCCTGCCTCCTGGAAGGGGGGGGGGGAGATGCCCCTTCAAGATGGCGACACATGGAAGCCACATGGCAGACTTGGGGAAGAAGGGGTGGAACTTGGTGTGTAATTGACATGTCTTCTTGCTGGAAGGTCATTGGGGGTAAACCCTAAGGAGGAGGGTCAAAGGGAGGATCCTGATGGGAGGAGTCTTGTCCGGGAGGAAGACACCCTTCCACATTCAATCAGTCTCTCTTGGGAAGCTTGCTGACAAACAGCCAAAATGCATACCTGTCAACCGCGGCTCCGGCCAATCCGGGACCTGCGCAGAACGGTTCTGCGCAGGTCGCCTTCTATGCATGCGTAGAAGGGTTTTACGCTTGCGTAGCCCCCTTCTATGCAAGCGGCGTAGCCTTCTATGCATGCGTAGAAGGGTTCTACGCAAGCGTAAAACCCTTCTAAGCATGCGTAGAAGGCGACCTGCGCAGAAAGGCTGTGCAGTACCTCCTTTCCCCAGCTGCCAAATTCTGGGGTTTTGGCAGCGCGGGGTGGGAAATGGCGCAAATTGGCGCCAAAAACCGTGAAATCCCGGCCAATCCGGGAAGGTTGACAGGTATGAAAATGTAGTCTCTTGGGAAGAAGGGGGGTACCTAGCTTCTCTCCCCCCCCCCCCAACAGATTGCTTTAACTATGTGCTTTTGATCTTTTACTGGAATGTATTTTGGACTTGGCTGTGCTTGTAATACAATTATGAAAATGCCTGAAGAGACTTGGAGTGAGTTCTTTGCTCGACGCTACCTGATTTGCCTGATGGAGAAGCCTGAACTGAGAGGGCCAGATCTGAGCCTGGGGGCCGGATCTGCTACACTCTTGCAATCCCATTGTCAGGAAGCTGGAAAAGCTTGGCCTGGGTGTAAGCGGATTGTCACAGTAACATACTCACGCTGCATATTCTGAAGTTTATCAGGCTTCACGCAAAACTCCAGAATCAAAAAGTACGGATCTTTCAGACACTTATTTTGTTTAAAGAGACAAACTTGAATTATGCTAGTATTTTCAAGAAAATCTTATATACCAAGTCAGAGTGGGAAATAAATATGAGCCTGATATTTAGTTCTTTGGGACTTGGCTTGAATACATTGATCGTCACTAAAACTTTTATGTTACATATTGTAAATGTATCCAACAGCATAGAACAGATCTCATCTTTTTAAAAAGAAGTCAAGTTTTGGCTTAAAGAAAACACACTGCTTAATACATCAACTCTCCACCACCCCAACAGGGTGAAAATAATTTTCTTCCGTGAGTGTGAAATCGTATCCATCTCGTAACCCTTTCTTGCTCTTCCTCTATAGTTCTTACGGTATTCCCCTTTGAAAGAAACATCCGACTTAGGTTAAGAACGAGTTCTTCACTCTCCTTGCAGTCACAACTTAAAATTAAGACATTACATAGCCTTAAGTGGTCTGCTGATTTTAAACAATCAATGTTAGCGTACAAGAGGAACAAAGATAACTTTAGGCCATACTCTAGGTTTGCTCACTGACCATTTGACATCCGATCCCTTATCTCTATACCTCTTTGCAACTTTTAAAGGAGATACAACTATTATTAGATCTCGGTCAAGAGCTAGGGATTACCAAACACCTGTCATACATGGCGAGTCACAGCTGCAGATCTTATTTCCTCATCATTTGCTTGCATGATCATTAGCCCATTTTACTCCTCCTTGCCACTTCAGTGTGAATCACAAACCGAAACACCTTCAAACCCGTTGAACCATTTCCTGTCATTAGTTTCCTATCATCATCCTACTGGATCTTAGAAGGATCTAATATCTCAAAGACTATTCTGTATACAGTACTGTATTTGCTTTACCAAAGAGCTGCATTACTTCATACATTAAGAACATAAAATAAAAAGTTAAAAGACTGCTATTTTCCTCTATCTGATGATGTAGAGAATTTACTGAAATCAAAGAAAACTCAAGCCACTTGGATACCAGCAGATCTAAATATTCTGTAGGAAAAGGTAAAGGTCGAACCCTTGCGTGAAAGCCAGTCATATCCAACTCTATTCAGTGCTCATCTTCATTTATAACCAAAGAGCCAGGGCTGTCTGTGTGTGCAAATGTTTCCGTGGGGACTTGTGGAAGGCATGCCTCAACACTGGAGTGCACGGAACACTGTTTACCTTCCCACCCAAGTGGTCCCTATTTATCTACTTGCAATTTCTTGCTTTCTAACTGCTAGGCTGGCAGAAGCTGGGACAGAGACAGAAGTGCGCTCAGTCATGCAGCACTCGGCACTCAAACTGCCGACCTTCCAGTTGTGAAGTTCAGCATCTTAACCACTAAGCAAGCGCAATCCTGTACAATACAGTACATCGGGACTGGGAAAGTATCTCAGGGCCAGTCACGTAAAATGCAAAAATGATGTCTAGGAACGTAAACATATGTTTTACAGTCCTAGTTAAGCCAAACATTGGATAGGTTTCCAAATTGGCATTTCTATAGGAAAGTATTCTGGCCACTTTCCAGGCCGAAAAATGGGTTCATATTACTGTCAGTGTTGACAGACCAAAGGTGGGGAAACTGATGCCAGTTCAGGAACGATTTCTCTTCCTTAACTGCATTGGAGGATGACTGTAGATCTCATTCCCTAATTGCGTAAGTCTCCTCTTGAGTTTTACACAGCCTTCACTTCAGACAGAAGTGTTGCTTTAGGGTGTATTAACATACAGAAGCACAATGCAACCCAGGCTACAATGAGGAAATGCAGCATTTAGATATGTAAATGGTCGAAAATTTGGTAAAATGGGGCACACAAAAATGGCCTGAATAACCAATATATAATTAACATTGGTTGGGACTGTGGTAGCTTAGTGGCTAAGATGCTGAACTGGAAGGTTGGCAGGTCAGCAGTTTGAGACCCGAGTGCTGCACAAGGGAGTGAGCTCCCATCTCTGTCCCAGCTCCTGCCAACCTAGCAGTTTGAAAGCAAGAAATTGCACGTAGATAAAAAGGAAACACTTTGGTGGGACGGTAAACAGTGTTCCCTGCACTCCAGTGTCTAGTTGTGCCTGCCACATGTCCACAGAAACATCTGCAGACACAGACAGAGACATCTGCTATAAACAGAGATGAGCACTGAACCCTAGAGTCGAATACGACCGGTTTTCAAGCAAGGGCAACCTTTACCTATTTAACATTGGAAAGGAACTACTGTACATTATATCCAAATTACAGTCACTGTTATATAATTTGTTTTTAAAAGCCAGGTATTGGAAAAACAACTGTAACTGAGAAGAAATAAGACTAGCACCTTCAAATAAATCATACAGAAGCAATCAGACCTGTCCTTTTGAATTGTCATTGGAATTAAATGTGTTTTTAAAAAACCATGACAGTCACTGTAACCTTACACATTTCACACCACCTCTGCTGGCAATTGCTCTGAGGTGAACTCAGTGTACCACTGTATAGATAACATGAGGATAACAAATAGTGGGTGGCTGTAGCTGCTGTCAAAGGCTACTTAGTCTTGAGAAATCCCACACCACTGGTACTAGCAGCCACCTTCTTAGGACAAGCAGCACAAATACGCTGCACAACATGCATGATCCCAAACACATTTCAAGGAAACATTAGCAAAGTGAAAGGCTACCTGGCTAAATACCACTAAGGACAACTTCTCCATAAAAGCTCACTTCAGTTGATGATGGGTTTCATGTAAAAAAGCTGAGGATCTCCATCAAGCCAAAGTTCAGTGTCTAGCAATGTTTCTCAATCTTTGATTTTGGACTTCAATTCCCAGAAGCCTAAGGCAATTCGCCAAAGCACTGATCAGCCAATGTACTGACTTAGGCTTCTGGGAATAAAAGTCCACCAGTGTTTTGCAGAACATAGCATGGGAAATGCTGGTCTAGAGCAGAACATAAATCAAGTGCTTTTATCCTATATTTTTTGCAAAACACAGCAGTACTGAATAGGACTACAAATTCCACTTAGCTCCCTTCACTCAATCTCATTACCAGGTTGCTGTCTACAGCTCTGGATTGAAATCCATGGCCTAACCTGTGGCCCAAGGGACTGCAGTGGCTCAAGTGGCTAAGACGCTGACTGGAAGGCGGAAGGTCAGCAGTTCGATTCCTGAGTACTGCAGGACGGAATGAGCTCCCATCTTTGTGCCAGCTCCTGCCAACCTAGCTGTCTGAAAGCAAGAAATTGCAAGGAGAGAAATAGGGACCACTTCGGTAGGAAGGTAACAGCGTTCCGTGCGCTCCGGTGTCTAGTCATGCCTGCCACATGCATACCTGTCAACCTTCCCAGATTGGCCGGGATTTCCCAATTTTCGGCGCCGATATGCACCATTTCCCGCCTGCAGCTGCCAAAACCCCGGAATTAGCAGCGGGGGGGAAAGAGGTACTGTGCATCTCTTCTGCGCAGATCGCCTTCTACACATGCATAGAAGGCTTTTACGCATGCGTAGAAGGCAACCTGCGCAGAACCATTTTGCGCAGGTCGCGTAGAAGGCAACCTGCGCACAACCGTTCTGCGTAGGTCCTGTATTTTCCGGAGCCACAGTTGACAGGTATGCACATGACCACAGAAAAGTCTACAGAAGCAGACAGCGCTGGCTCTTCGGCTAGGAAACAGAGATGAGCACTGAACCCTAGAGTCGGATACAACTGGCTTTCGAGCAAGGGAAACCTTTGCCTTTAACCTGGGGGGGGGGAGAGGAATACAACACAACCATTTCCGTAAGCAGAATCAGGAAAGGATAACCTTTCCTTCCTATTGCAGGACAACCTCTATGTTTGGGCAGTGCCATGAGCCACAAGCAGCAGGAGAAGAGAATTGGTATTCAGGCCACTGTGCTTTCTGCACCATTCACTAAATAGCCAGCAAGCAAATAAAATTCATCATTGAAATGCCAACTCAGTGACTTTATGCTGTATGCAGACCATCAGACTGCTCTTCTAAAAGCTCTAATAGGTTTCAGCATATACTCACATGGATCACAAAACCTATGCTGAGCTAGGTATGGCTGACTATATATACAGCAACAGCTTCTTGCCACAGGAACTGACATTACACAGTAAAGATCAAAACCCCACACATGCCAATCGGGAAGGGTCTCCAAGTTTTGCCCTGCTAGCCATTATTATTTGGGCTGCCCAAAGAACTTCTCTGCAGAGCCCCTTCCTTTTCCAGATCATTCTGAAGGTGTGGGGGGGAAGTAAAAAGGGGCTAAGTCCAGTTCATTTTAACTGCAGATTCTGCCTCCTGCAAGAATAGCATAGTCCTCTAGCTCTAGTCCAGTGATGGCCAACCTTGGCACTCCAGGTGTTCTGGAACTTCAATTCCCAGAAGCCCCCAATCAGCAGAAGTGCTGACTTGGGATTCTGGTAACTGAAGTCCAACACCACCTGGAGTGCCAAGGTCCACCATCACTGCAGTATAGTCTAACTAATAGAAAGTTCCAAGATGGGGAATCCAAAATATATATGCTAAATAAGTAACAGATAAAAAGTAACCAACTTTCCAGAACGTCAAAGATTAAAGTCAAATATTAAAGTGGGGAAAGGCAGCCCTATAAAAAGTGACTTGTGGTGCAATCCATCTCTTTAAAAGAAGGCCCTAATTTTTTACTGACACTTAAGTGTATATAGGATTGTTACTTTCAACACAGTGACTGTAACAGGGGTTCCAAGATATGTATGCATTTTCCAAGAGTGTTTTACCACTGTCGCTTTTGTTGTTGTTGTTCAGTCGCACAGTTGATTCCGACCCTTTGCGACTCTATGGACCATTGCCCGCCAGGCACCTCTGTCTTCCACCGTCCTCTTCAACCCGCCCAGTTTAGACTAAAGTGGGTTTCCATAACCAAGCAGTGGCTTGCATGCAGGCCTCCTGCTTCCTAGCACCACACTATCCACAATATCATACTGGCTTTCAAATTGTACCCTTAATGTGCTTTTCCCCCCAAAAATTATTTGAGGACAACTGGGATATTGTTTTTAGGTACTGGAACCAATATTTAGAATTGTGCCCTATTTGGAACAAGAAAGGGAGGTCCAGGTTTGCTAAAGAAATGGGACGAGACATACTCCTATAATATTGGAGTTTCTCCAACAAAAATCCTTTCAACCCAGAATAATTTCTGACATGAAATCTATATAAATAAAACAGAAGTGTGCGTCTGTGTGTCCCGAATGCATTTCCACACCCATCAACTGAGCCCCCTGAAAGTTGGTGCACACCTACCTTTGGCGTCAGATTGCATAGCCAGAGTCTAGGGGCGGCAGGGGAGCCCTGCGCCCCAGAAACCCACGAAACCCAAAAAAAACACAATATGCCCCAGGAACCACTGCAGCACGCCTCAGCCAATCGGCAAGGCCGGCACGTGTGTGGGCGTGTATGAATGGATGCGCACAGAAGGCAGGGGGAAGCGGCTGCCAGCCATGCGCGCACCCGGCTGCCCCCAAACCCAAGGAACAATTAAAAGGCCTCGCGGGCAGAGCAAGGGGGGTGGACGAGGCGGCGGCAGGCATGTAACCGGGGCGGCGTGAGCAGCGGGTGGTGTGGCCAATGAAAGTCCACAGGAAGCAGCAGAGAAGACCACGGACTGGGCCCAGGAGGCCTCGCCGGGGCGCCGTGACTGCATGGAGCTTTATAGTTACTAGCATGGGTGCCCGGTGGAGGACCGGGGAGACACCCAGGCTGGGTAAGATGGCTATCGGCCACGAATCCCATGGGATGCCATCGCCCAGGCAGAGCCGGGCACCCATGCTAGTTATTATTATAGTAGAACTAATACTTCCCCCACCACATCCTGTAATTCACAGTGGTATGAATGAAACCTGCTGCAAATCGTTTTGCAGCCTTTTGGAACAAGTTTTAAAAGTAATTGGGAGCAGCAGGAGGTAGGCCAGAGCACCAATTTTGGCAGAAGCAGCAGGATCCAGCAGAAATACACTTCTAGATCCTTGCCACTGTCATGGTTTATTCTCGTTGTGCAAAAGTACAGTGCCTGTTCAGAAATGACATATATGTTTCACTTTACAGAGAATACCAGCTTTAATTTTTTTAATTTTTAATGGGCTTGAAAGCAAGTGTAGTGTCATTTTATTATTCATGTATTTATTTGCTGCCTTTCTCCCCATAGAGGAACCAAGGCAGCTCACAACAATTAAAATCATACAATAATAATAAGTTTAAAATAACACACAAAACTATGTATTAAAAACAATTAAACATTGTAAATGTTAGATGTGATCAAGCTAAAGGTTCCAGTAGCTAGGTTTCAATAACCTTTTCAGCTCTTCATTCCTCCCTGTAACTTGAAGCAGCATTATATCACACTTTTATTTTCTTTCTATTTTACTGTTCAACTCGGCGGGCTAAAAATCATTTAAATATGTAAAGAGAACTTTTACACTTCCCTTGGGACACTGACTACAGATTATTTATCTCTTTTTCTTTAATACAGATATTGTACATTAGTATCAGATATGTAAAAAAACCAAAGAATAAAGCTAAATATCTTTAAAACCAAAGAAAAGCTAAATCACACCAACAATCGATTTCAGCATCCTTATCTCCCACTTGGGGCCAATTAAATGCCAGCAAGCAAGACATGGGAGCCACAACCCCCTTCCACAGCTTCTCATTCATATATTCATAGTACTATTTTCAAAGTGTTCTAAACTTAAAGGATTGCAAACCCAATCCTAAATATATTTAATTCAAGTCCCATTGATGTCAGTGCTGCTAAGTATAATTTGTGTTGCAGCTTTGAATTTTCAACCCAAGCTTAGCAGAAATTCCACTACTTACAGGACTCTACTATAACTAAGGGACAGTTGATCACAATGGCATCTCTTCCAATCTGACTCACACAGGAAGACGGAAGGAAACTTGCTTGTAAATACTTACAGAATTTAGCGTAGGACATTAATAAGGTGGAGATGACAACACACGATGAATTTCACATCATTTGCAAAGCCCTTCAGACTCAAATTCACCACTTCTGAGTGAAGAGCAGGACCCGATTTCTTCCCTGGCCCCATGGTGGACCCTTTAGTAACCTCGCCTCAAAATAAGGGGGGGATTAGTTATATCAAATAATGATTAGAAGTGTTCTTTGATCTGAAGGCCTTACATGAGAAAGGGCTTTAAGTACCAATATCTAATGCTACTTCTGTCCTACCCCTACCCCCACATCCTGTTTTTACAGTCCTTTAGTTGTCCACTGTCACAGAAACACCACCAGCAATTAGCATTCATGTTCTAGTAGGGGCACTTGCTATAGCCATAACAGGTCTTCCAACAGATGTGCCCACACCACTCTCAGGACTTCATTGGTACATTAATGGATTATTCTGATAAATATGTTTGCAAGTGTTCACTCTATGCATCACTATATTTTTGTGTGTGTTGCTGTCAATTCCAATTCATGACAACCCTCTCTGGTGTTTTCCAGGAGATGCCTTGGGACTGTGCAGCTTGTCCAAGTCCATACTGGCTGGCTCCTATGGGATGAACCTTTGGCACCATAGTCAGACACCTATCTCACCCACAAATTGCATGTAAAGCCAGTGAAAATTTGCGTGTTCTTTTTATTTTAGATTAGGTGCTTAATATTACCTATCAATCTGCACCTGCAAATTAACATTTCAACATGATTTCAAACGTTGTGTGCTACATCAGATAAATTAGACCCAACACATGCATCCAAAGCGTCAATAATAACAATTTCATGTCAGAAATTGTTGAAAGGATTTTTGCGAAAGAAACTCCACTCAGGGCATTCCTAAATAAGGCCCCTTTCGTGTCCCTAAGAGCTGGGACAGAGTCGGGTGCTCAATCCGTCATGCAATACCCGGGTCTCGAACTGCTGACTTGCCAACCTTCTAACTAACAAGGTGAGCTTCTTAACCACTCAGCCACCGCAGTCCTACAATAATAAATATATGTTTTCTTTGGAAAGTAGTGTGCAATTTAAAAATCTTCCTAAATTTATCACAAATTCCATCAAAATCTACCTTTAAACCCTTTCCAAAGGACGGAAGGCATGAAAAGTGGAACCACAAGTGGTCTCAGCACACTTCCCTGAGTCATTACAAAAGTAATCAAACCTTTCCACCACCACCATATAGAAAGAAGGAATTTCTCTTGCTTAATCCTCTCATTGTCCACTGCTGCTTTTCTCCTTATCTTAGGTGGTGCAATACTAAAATAAGGATATATTTTCTACACCAGATGAGAAAACATACCCTTGTTAGCATTGCGCCACCTAAGATAAGAAGTAGCAGCAGACGCTGAGAGAACTAAGCAAAAGAATGGCTCTCAAACATCCTCTGCACAGATATGAGCCTCAAGTCCACCAGTTCAGATCCAGGAAGAGCTTTATGGCAAGAACAAACATTATGGAGGATACGCAATTGCAAAACCAAATTAGAAGATGGAGGAAGGAACTCACTGGAGAAGGAACAACATTAAAGGAGGATATGGCTGAGGAACACAACCTCCCCACATCACTTGGGAGAACCCTGAATAGGCTGAAGGTTGGAATCCCTAAATGCAATACCAACATGCTCAAGTGGGGGCTGCTGGTGGACAACATCACACTGTGTGATTGTGGAGAATTACAGAATCCAGTTCACTTTCTGGTCTGTTGTTGTTCTTCCATGCCTAGGCCAGACGTGAAACTGCCAAAATGAAGGAGCCTTTAGCTGAGTTAACTAGTCTGTGAATTACAACCAGAAACATGTACCCATGACGATTTAATTTTGCCCAACAGCAAAGCCCAGAAAGTGGCGTCCTTTCAGCAGACCCAAGTTTGATCTGGACACGGAAGAAGATGATGACCAGATCTGGAGGTTAGGAGCCCCACTCCCTAGAACAGGGGTGCTCAAACTTTTGGGGCCGTTGGGCCGGTCACATGGTTCAGGTCACTGTAGCCCGGGGGCCGGTTCTGGCGCTTGACACCAATCCATCCGGCCCGCGAAGCCCTCGTCGCTGCTGGAAGCGCAAGTAAAACATGCTGTATTTCCGCTTCCGGGAGTGACGAGGGCTTCATGGTAGGGATGAAATTGGCGTCAGGGGGCGGATCCAGCCCCCGGGGCCGTAGTTTGGGCACCCCTGCTTGAGAATTTAGAAGACAGCTTCTCGAGCAGTGTTCCCCAGCCTTTGGTAATTTTGGACTTCAATTCCCAGAAGCCTAAGTCAGCCCATTGGATGATCAGTGCTTTGGAGAATTGATTTAGGCTTCTGGGAATTGAAGTCCAAAAAAACCAAAGGATTGGGGGGGGGGGTTTTACACTGTTCGAGAGGCAGAAAGGGTTTTCCCTGCCCCGTTTCCTCTTCGCCAGTCAACCTGGCCCAGCCCCCGGGTCTCATACCCGGGCGACGGCAGCGGTAGCAGCCCGCCCTGTGACAGCAGCCGCCTCGCCTGCCGCAACGGGCGAGGGCGGGGACGGAGGCACCGCGGGCGGAAGAAGCCGGAGGTTCCGAACCCGGGCCCGGCGGGGAGTGGGTGGAGGAAGGCCCCGCGCCAGCCGCTGCCCGCGGTTCTCATTCATTCCCCGCCGGCCGAGGCCAGGAGGCCGCCACGCACCCAAAGACCCGACTGCAATGGCGGCCAGCGCCGCGGCTCCTAGCGCTGCCGCCCCGGCGGGCCCCCCGCGCCTTGCAGCGCCTCCTGCCCCGCTCGCTCCCCGGAAGCGCCGCGCTGCCTCCGCTCAGCAGCCTGAAGGCGGCCTCCCGATCTCCCGCCGCCCGCCTAGGCTCCCTCTCAAGGCCGCCACGGGGCAGGAAGCGGCAGGAGGGGGGCGGGTAGTACCTTGATGATCCTGCGGGGTAGCCCGGCCATCTTGTCTGATCGGGGGGTTTCAGGCTCCGCTCCGCTGAGCCTGGGTCTCTCGGCTCGGGGCTTACGCACGACCGGAAGAAGCCCGCGCTTCACTTCCGTTGACGTCACCCAAGGGTCCTCCCGGCGCAAGCTGGGAAATGTAGTCCTGCTCCGCTGCAGGAAAAAAAGGGTGACCGGCGAGCGCGGGCGGAAGGAGGTGGTGTCTTGGGCCGTGATGGCGAACGTTGGCACTCCCTATGTTCTTGGACTTCAGTTCCCAGAATCCCCCGTGAATCCACACGAATGGGTTTACTTTACTGCGATTCATCCAATCCGGCCCACACCGCCCCCGTTGCTCCTGGAAGCGGAAGTAAAACGTGCCCGTACGGAGGAAGGGTTAACCCAGAAGAAACCTTAACCGTACGGGTGCGTTTTACTTCCGCTTCCAGGAGCGACGAGGCCTACCTGTCAAGTTTCAGGAAATATCTGTAAAACACCCGTATTTTACACTCTTTCCCGCCGTCATCCCATATTAGTTAGACTGCAGATAGACTGGCGTTAGACTGGAGGCCAGCACAGGATAAGCATAGCTGTCCAGTTTCCTGTTTTGGCCAGGAAATTTCCCTTATTTGACAGAAAATTCCCGAAACTTCACAGGTATGCGACGACAGCGGCATGGGCCAGATGAATTGCAGTAAACCCATTCGTGTGGATTCATGGGGGCTTCTGGGAATTGAAGTCCAATAACATATGGAGTGCCAACGTTCCCCATCACGGGCCTAGGAGAAGAAGGTGTCTGTAAATGGAGGAAGGGAGAGCAAGAGGCCCTTCCGTCCCAAGGAGGGAGTCTCAGTCTTTCCCCTTTTTTCCACTAGTAAAGGTCAAGGTCGGCCATGCTCGAAAGCCCGTTGTGCCAGACTCTAGGGGGCAGTCTTCTTTTGTGTCCCCGAGCAAACCCTGGGATGCCAAAATGAAGCCACTTTCTTGGTTTAGTGGTTGGACTGCAGTGGCTCAAGTGGTTCAGACGCTGACTGGGAGGCGGAAGGTCAGCAGTTCGGATTCCCGAATACTGCAGGACGGAATGAGCTCCCATCTTTGTCCCAGCTCCTGCCAACCTAGCAGTACAAAAGCAAGAAATTGCAAGTAGATAAATAGGGACCACTTTGGTGTGAAGGTAAACAGGGTTCCATGCACTCCAGTGTCTAGTCATGCCTGCCACATGACCACTGACAGAGCTGGCTCTTCGGCCTATGAAACAGAGATGAGTACTGAAACCTAGGGTGACCTTTATCTTTACCTTTAGGAAAGCGGAAACTAGCCGAGAAATCAGAAGAAGACCAAGACTTGGAAGAACAGCAATGAAGGAATTAGGCAAGATCATCAAGTGTAAGAATGTTTCGCTGGAAACCAAGGCCATTCGCACTGTTGTGTTCCTGCTCACCATGTAGAGATGTGAAAGCTGGACAAAGTTAAGAAAGCTGACAAAAGTTTTTTTTATTCATTTAAGATGTGCTCGAGGAATGCTTTGTGGATACCGTAGATTGCCAAAAAGATGAATACAGTGATACCTCATACAACGTCCAAACTTTGTTCCACAAGTTTGGACTTTATACGGATTTGGACTTTGTAGGAGGCATGCAAAATCCTAGCTGTGATGCCTCATACAACGTCCAAATACTTGCCGCGATGACTCGTACAACATCATCTCCATAGAAATACATTGTACTGTAACAGCACAGACTTCAGGGCAAGTCAAGGAAACAGACAGGAAACTGACAGAACTTTAAGAAATCATTGTCTAAAGGAGGATGGTGGAGGACAGGAGTACCTGGAGATCAATGGTCCATAGGGTCGCAAAGGGTCGGAATCGACTGCGACTGAACAACAACAAAGGCTAAAAACATTACAAAAACATGTCAAACAACCCTGATTGTCCAAGAAACTGAAGAATGCTGCAAAAATCCCAGGAATGCTTCTAAAAAGTGACGAAAAAATTCAAAAAATCCAAAATCGTGCTCAAAACCACTCCTTAACACTCTTCGACCATGCAAAACCCACAAGAGCAATGCACGCATGCATTCTGCCTTTTATACTTTCCAGGCACGATGCAACCTGGGAAAACCCCAATGCCTCATACAAAGTCGGAGCGACTTTGTATGAGGCAACTTTTTTCAAGGAATTAGGCAATGTTGTATGAATCCGATGTTGTATGAAGCGGACTTTGTATGAGGTATTTGCTGTAAGTGGATCCCAGAGCAAAATCAAGCCTGAATTGTCTATGGAAGTAAAAATGATGAAGCTGAGAAAGCAAAAATATGATGCAAAATATGCTAGAAAAGACAAGACATTAGAAAAGTTTCCCTGTTCCCGTCGCCTGTAACAGCATGCATCAGTGAAAAAAACAGATGCCATTAAAGTAAGCTGAGCTACAAAGCTAATGGAAATGGTGGCGGGCGGGGAAGTCTTCTCGGGACTACATTTCCCAAGGGCCTTTGGGGAGAGAGCGAAAGAAAGCGAGTAGCTCTCTGCCTCTCTCGGAAGGTGGTGGCATGGCAGGCATGCGACTTCCTTTCGTCGGAGGGGCCAGCCACTCACTGCCCAGTCTCGTGGGTTTGTGCGCCAATGGCAACGCCAGTTCTGGTGCTGTGGTCGGGTTGGTTCTTCCTGGTAAGTCTCTACTTATTTTTAACGCCCCGTTTTCCGAGAACGGCTGCAAAGATTGGGTTAAGTCCGAAGGTTAAGTCTGCCGCCTCCTCTGGAGAAAACCTCATTTGTGTGGGGGTAAGGGATGGCAATTAGCAAACAATTACACTTCTATACCGCCTCATAGTGCTTAGTGCACTCTCTGGGCGGTTCACAAGGTAATTAGCCTTTTGCCCCCCACCCCCCACCCCACCCCCACATGCTGAGTGCTCATTTTTACCGACCTCGGAAGGATGGAAGGCTGAGTCAACCTTGTGCTGTGGTCAGGATCGATCTCGCAACGTTTTGGCTGCAGTACAGCATTTTAGAAAGGGACTGCGGTGGCTCAAGTGGTTAAAACGCTGAACTGGCTGACTGGAAGGTGGGAGGTCGATTCCCGGGTACTGCATGACGGAGTGAGTTCCCGTCTGTCCCAGCTCCTGCCAACCTAGCAGTTCGAAAGCAAGAAATTGCAAGTAGATAAATAGGGATCTCTTCGGTGGGAAAGTAAACATGCCTGCCACATGTCCACGGAAAGGTCTGCAGAAACAGATAGCGCTGGCTCTTTGGCTATAAACAGAGATGAGCACTGAACCCTAGAGCCAGATGCGACTGGCTTTCAAGCAAGGGCAACCGTTACCTCTAGATAAAGGTGCCTTGGCTGCTCAATTTAGAAAGACAAGATAGAAATATTTTAGTTTTTAAATGATGTGTGGGGGGGAAAAACACCTGATATGAAGAAGGGAATCTAGAAATACAGTAACAGCTTCCGTATCTGGTAGTGAGAAATCGCTCCTCTTCATTCCCTATCTGTTATATCTCCCTTTTCTGAGCTATTCCTGTTCATATGCTCAAGAGCAGCCTCCTGTATTCTAGTACTGTATCTACAAACCCATCATCTCTGCCCCTTGACCCTGATAGCAGGGGATGATGGGAATTTGTGCTCCACAAAATCTGGAAGATCAAAAGTTACACCCATACAAATTTGTTTCATAAATTTTTGGGGGTTCTCTTGACTTAGAGCAGGCTTTCTCAAGGTTTTTGGGTCATGGGCCTCACCAGGACTGCTGATTGGGCCGGTCACATTGTTCCTCCCACCCGGAAGTGGAAGCAAAATGTGTGCCACGCATGCGCAGAACGTTCTGTGCATGCACAGAATGCGTTTTGATTCCACTTCCAGAATTGGCGAGGTTGTCAGGGGCCAGGTGAATTGGCGTCAGGGGCTGGGTTTGGCCCACGGGCCATAGGTTGAAATTACCTGTCTTAGAGTGTTGAAGCTGAGAAGAATGCTCCCTCTACACAGTTAAACTAATACCCTCTCAGAGGAATAGCAAAAAAACTTTATGTTTGCTGAATGTTTGGTAAGGAAGCCTGAAACATTGCAGGTTGATAATGTGTGGCCTGTAAACTTGTTTAACGTTGTTTGGTTGATGCACTGATGAACTGTTGTCTCCCAAACAGTGACGAAACCTGGACTAAACTATTTAGGTTCCCTCTAAATGCGCCTTTGAAGTGACTGCTGATTTACTTGACAGCATGGCTATAGCATCAAGAAGGACTCTTTTGTCCAGTATTGCATGGATCCGTTTGGCAGCCAAACAAGCTCTTGTACCTAGTAAGTACTGCAGCTTTCTGTGTAATTGCCTTGCCACCCTGAACTCATTGTTCTCATCTGATTCAGTAGCTAAGCAGGGTTGGGCCTCGTTATTGGATTGAAGACCATCAGGAAATCGCAAGGATCTCCAAGTAAGACTAGAAAAGTTCCTGCCTCTGATCTTGGAATGCCTTTTCCAGTCAGAGCAGACAGTGTTAGACTAGATGGACCAGTGGTCTGACAAGGTATAGACAAGTTACTACTTGGTTGACCCGTACTTCACATGTCTAGTTTGATGTGGCAGATCGAAGCATCGTCTCCCACGAGATTTTAGCAGCCTCTTGCCATCGGGAGGTCCTATCACTACCGTAGCAGGGGCCAAAGGTGTGCAGGGAACTGAGGCCCGTGTTTTCTATGCTCCTTTGCCATTTGAAATACGATGACACAGTGGCTGGGCTCGTGTCGATAGACAAGTTAAACTAGCAAAATGCTGTTGTTTTGGCAGTGTAGCAGCAGCCTGTTACTCCATAATCTCATGTACGCTGTACGCCATGATCTTCACAATTATAATGAATTAAGGTATGACATATCTCGCTTTGCATGTAGTGAGTATATCTCATATATTTGTTTCACCTTTTAAGTGAAATGAATGAACATTTACACAATGCAGTGATACCTCATACAACGTCCAAACTTGGTTCCACAAGTTTGGACTTTATACAGATTTGGACATTGTATGAGGCATGCAAAATCCTAGCCGCGATGCCTCATACAACGTCCAAATCCTTGCTGCGATGCCTCGTACAACGTCGTTTCCATAGAGATACATTGTACTGTAACAGCACAGACTTCAGGGCAAAGTTAAGGAAACAGACAGGAAACTGACAACTTTAGGGAAAAATTGTCTAAAGGCTAAAAACATTACAAAAACATGTCAAACAACCCTGATTGTCCAAGAACCTGAAGAATGCTGCAAAAATCACGGGAATGCTTCTAAAAATTCTGATGACAAATTCAAAAAAATCCAAAACCATGCTCAAAACCACTCCTAAACACTCTTTGCCTTGTGCAAAACCCACAAGAGCAATGCACGCATGTGTCCTGTCTTTTATACTGCCCAGGCACAATGCAACCTGGGAAAAACTGAATGCCTCATACAAAGTCGAGTGACTTTGTATGAGGTAACTTTTTTCAAGAAATTAGGCGATGTTGTATGAATTCGATGTTGTACGAAGCAGACTTTGTATGAGGTATTACTGTATTCTAAATTTTCCGAGTTTCACCTGTAGAAACAGCCTTGCTTAATTCTTCCATGGAGGTTTGCTTCCTTTTTCTCACTTCTCCTCCTCTTGGAAATTGCTTCAAAAAAGACACCAGCTGAAGAAAAGAGACTGAGAACTTAACAGGCTGTGGTTTTTCAGTATAGCCACCTGTGCAGAGCAAAATTCCTGTCTTATATTAAGCAGGGGTTGGGAGCATTAATATTTTTTTTACTATCAATCATATCGCTCACACATATGCACACCCAAGCTGTTCTTTCCTTTTTGCTTGAAAACTGCTTCCTGTAGCCTCATGCCCTCCAGATTCCTCAAATTACCTCTTTTGCCATGCTTCAGCTGGAATTTGGTATGAGGGAAGCAGATTATGGGAGGTGACTGAAAAGAGAGATCATCTCCTTTCCCTTCTAAACTGTGTGACATTTTTGCCTTGCCACAAGTTCTTGAAAAGTGAAACAAGGGAGTTCCCTTCAGAACCAGAATGTGCATCACTTCTAAATTTTAAATGTGGGTTTGAATGACAGCTGCAACTTTATGCCCACTATGCTGAAAAAAATCTCACACATCACACTGCTCATTTTTTTTCCATTCTTGATATTTCCAGATTCAGCTGTGTATTGTGCTTGCCCCAAATCTACACATTCAGTTCTTCCTGATGACTATAACTGGTATGTATTAAGTAATTCTGATTTAACCAAAAGCTGAGCAGTAGAATTACTGTTTTTGTGTTACAGTTAGGAAATGTCTTCAATACTGTTACACTTGTCAAAAGCTTACGTTTGAGTCATTCTAATAAATATCTGACTACAGGGACAAGAAATCTAAGGTAGCGTTTCTGGGGTTACACGTTCCAGGATTTTTCACCATTGGCTATGCTGGCCTGAGGCTGGTGAATGCTTCACTCTGGTTACTTTTAGTGCTTATGAAAAAGTAAAATATCTTTGGATGAAACTTGGGAACCTGAAGCGTTGTAACAGTGTTATGCCTCAATTATAGCTCTCATTTCATGTAGATTCTGCAATGGAACACTACTTTGGGGGAATAAAATATCTGATTCTGGTGCATGAGGTTTATGGAAGAACAGCAACAATTCAGATACTTTTATAATAGACTTCTTAAATAACTAATACATGTACTGTTGAATAGCTATACTTTTCCCCATTGAAATCAGTAGTGTTGATTTGAATGATGTTGACTTTTGTGCTGTCCTCACACCATAAGAACGGTTTCCCACTAGCATTCTCCTTTTGATGGTGGAAGTACGTCTTTGTGGGATTATAGTTTGTCATTGAAATGAATACCATATTTAATGGAAATGTAGCTGGCCATGTAAGTTCTTCCATTGGATGCAGATGACACACTCAGCTATAATCCCTTTCACAAGAGCATGAGAGCTTCCAGGAGAGTTAGAAGCCCTATACTACCTTGAGATCCAGAAAATCCCAGGTTCACATTACTCAGTACTCGGGCAAATACAGTAGAAAGTTATATTAGCTCAGACTAGTGGCTTGTGCTCCTATGTGCTGTTCTCAAGGAAATAAATTTCTATATAATTAATTCTTCTTTTATGTCCAGATCAAACTTTAAATTGCCAAAATGAAACCACCTTCTTGGATTTGTCGTTGGCCAAACTATATTACTTGGGGTTGCAGAATACTGGAGAGAGCTAGTTTTGAAGTCCATGTGATAACAGATTACTCATCTCCAAAGTACAGAGAATGCTCGAGATCATTGATTTGTTGAAAAAACATTAGATCAATTGAAAAAAATATTGTATACATAGCTTCTGTTTGAGACTTTTTCTGGATTTTTTGTGTTACCTTTTTTATTTTATTATGTTATGTCAAAATGGCACAAATGATTGACGAATATTTTATTTTTCAGCAAAGTAGAACTTGCTTTGACATCAGATGGGAAGACAATTGTTATGTATCACCCTTCGGTAGATATTCCATATGAGCACACACAGGTGAGTGAATTTTGAGAAATATATTCTTCCAATCTCAGCTAAATAATGCAAACCCATGGATTTTATACATTCTTGGGAGTTACCCGTTAGTATGAATGTGATGTAAAAGATATACAGAACCCTTCTCAAAATTAATTTTGTCTTGCTAGCGTTGCTTAAATTGTTGGATTCTCCACTGATAAGAAAAGGCAATATATGCAGCATCTTTGAAGCTGTATGTCATCCTGTTGGTCTTGGACAACTTTTTATCCATCAGTTTACCCTTCCTATCTTTATTTTCTACAATCAGATTCCTAAAACAGGCAAAATATTCCATATATCAAGCAAAGATTCCCTTAAGTAGCTTATTTTCCTTGGCCAAAAGGAAAGAGAGCAATCTTTGCTCTCAATCTCACAGTTCACTGCTATTGGATGAGGAAGAGCCCCGAGATCACAAGGACTTTCGTGCTGGTGAAAGTGTAGATGAAACTAGGTGTTCAAATACAAGAGAGGGTCCATAGTGTAGCAGGAGAAAGAAGTTGTTGGGTAGAGATGGGGAAGATTGTCCTGCCATAGAAAACAAAGCAGACACAGGAAGAAGACAAGGAGACAAATGGAGTTCTGTGAGCTTCTAGGGTAGCGTTTCCCAAACTATGTTCCATGGAACACTGGTGGACTTCAATTCCCAGAAGCCTAAGTCAGTACATTGGTTGATCACTGCTTTGAGGAATTGATTTAGGCTTCTGGAAATTGAAGTCCAAAAAAACAAAGATTAGGAAACACTGTTCTAGGGGATGTTAGCTTTTGTATGTGTCCAGGACCCAACATGCTTGCTTAGTTGTGCTTAGAGACTTCTTTGAGCTACAGCACTCACTATATTGCATTATGAGGTGGCTAGACAGCTTCCAGGTAAAAAGTACTGGGTACTCTTCTAGATGGAGGGAGGAAGAGCCAAGAAAGTCAAGCAGAAGTTTATGTCATCTCTTCCCCATAGTTCACCCCATTCAACACACATTAATAGACCAGTAGTATATACCTAGATCCAGATCCAAACGTGGTAATGCCTCTGGATACCAAAGGCTGTAAAGGCAAAGCAAATGTTGGGAAAGAGGTGAGAGGCATTACCTTCAAGCTCTTCTAATGAACCTGTAGGGAAGTGTTGTAAACAGGATGCTGGGCTAGAAGAAATTTTCGTAGCAGAGCTCTTCATTATTTCCATTTCTTCTTAAATATTTATAATATAACCAGTCCTTTCTACTCGCCACAGCATGGCAAAGTTCCTTTTTTGAGGTACAGCTTCCAGGATTCAGTGTGGGATTCTGGGAAGTGTAACCCAAAAAAGTAACTTCCTCAGCCTGTTGTTTTTGTTTCGTTTCATTTCCATATTTCATAAAACCATTGTTTTTGCTCTTTTAAAAAAAAACTACAGATTTTTTGTTAAATGCTCTATAGCTCAGCAGATTGTGCCTTTGTGGTAAATGGACTATTAGTCAGTTCCTTTGTTTGTAACCTTTCTTTGAAGAAATAAAACGTGTAATTTTTTTTTAAAAACTGCCTTTCGGTGTTATACAGCCTATTGCACAAAGAGATCCAGTGAATTTTAGAGAAGAATCACATGATCAGGTGCTGAAATCAAGACTGGATGATGAAAAGCCCAGTGATGATATGGGTCCCACTATTGAGCAGCTTAGTAAAATGTTTTACACAACAAAACATCGCTGGTATCCTGTAGGACAGTAAGTATATTCTGAGATATTCCTTGCATGAGAAGATGGCTGTGGAAATTATGATCTAAAGAATTTTTACACAATTTCTGAACCAGAGTAGGATTCCAGGAGTGGCTTGCAACCCCGGCCTTTAGGTTTACAACATACATGATGTGAATGATCTAGGAGGGAAGCAGGATAAATGCATGTTGATGATGCCTTGTCACATGGATGGGAATACATCTGTTTTGGACCTGATTGTTTACTAGGAAGCTGCTTTATATTGAATAAGACCAATGAAACATCTAGCTAGCCCAATACTGTCAACCTTGACCAACAGTGGCTCATCA
The DNA here is from genome assembly GCA_035047345.1 of Bradypodion ventrale. Taxonomy (NCBI): domain Eukaryota; kingdom Metazoa; phylum Chordata; class Lepidosauria; order Squamata; family Chamaeleonidae; genus Bradypodion; species Bradypodion ventrale. The sequence continues at coordinate 207,547,640 of JAWDJE010000005.1, forward strand.
GAATTAGGCAGGACTCTTTCATAATCCTAGTTGAGATACATTTCTGGTATTCTTGGTTGGCTCTCATTTGTAGAGTAACCAATTGATTGCTTAGCTTTGACTCAACATGTGTTCATGGTGATCTGGTGGCAAAGTATTTTCCTTCTGGATTGACATGCTTTTTATGACCTGTTCTTTTCCCCCATCTTCGGCTGCTTTTTCTTTTCTGCTTCTCCTTTTCTATTCGTGAAACGTTTTCTTATGCTTGCTGGGCAATTGTTATACAAAAAAACACTTCTGGTTGAAGTTAGGGAGGGAGAGGCTACTAATAACTGAGTAATAGCAGTTTTCCAGGACATGAAAACAGATAGAATATGCCACATTCATTTCTTCCATGTTATCTTTACATATAGGTATGTTAACCATATAAATCAGGGGTGCCCAAACTTTTTGGGCGACGGGCCGGTTACATGGTTCCTCCCACCAGAACTGGAAGTAAAATGTGCCTTGCAACCTGTTTTGCAACAGGATGAGATGGGCTGCCATTTTCTCAGGGTTGCCCAAACTGCAGCCCATTGGCCAAATCCGCCCCAATGCCAATTCATCTGGCCTGCACCGCCCTCCTCACTCCTGGAAGCGGAAGTAAAACACATCCATACGGGCACGTTTTACTTCCACATTCAGGAGTGGTGAGGGTGGTGTGGGCTGGATGAATTGGCATTGGTGGCCGGATCTGGCCCATGGGCTGTAGTTTGGGCACCCCTGAAATAAATGATGGTGTAATTAATTAATCTTACTGACTGATTAGCATTAGCCTGCAGTGGCCCAGTGGTTAAGAAGCTCGCCTTGTTAGCTGGAAGGCTGGCAAGTCAGCAGTTCAAGACCCGGGTACTGCATGACGGATTGAGTGCCCGACTCTGTCCCATCTCTTGGGGACATGAAAGCCTAATTCGGGTATCTCCTGAGTGGGGTTTCTCCAGCAAAAATCCTTTCAACCAAAAATAATTTCTGACACGAAATTATTATTATTAGTAGTAGTAGTAGCAGCAGCAGCAGCCTAGAGGTATCTGGTCTGATGTAGTATGAAGACTTGAGCACTATTTAAGGAAGTCTGTAGATGATACAGTAAGGATGATACGGATTTTACACAAATTTTGGCCTATTCATGGTGGCATTTATGAACAATGCCTGTAATTGTGCCATGAGTTAACAGCAGTTGAGTTCCAGGCTTATCCACTGTGACTGAATGGTACCCTAGACAGGAAAGGCTTATTCATTTTTTTAAAAAAAAACCCACAACTAGCAAGAATGGCAGAAGACAGAAAAAGGAAGTTATATAATCTGTCTGGTGCTTTGCCTTGAACTGGGAACAGGATTTCCAGGTAAATTTGTTGCTTTGTATGTTGGAGACTTTTAAGTCGCAATAATAGTATCAGATGTATTTTGGTAAGCTCTAAACCAGGGGTTCCCAACCTTTTCAAGCCAGGGGCCGGGTCATACTCTCTCAGTCAGGTTCAAGGGCCGGACGGCCATTTTACCCTGCCTGAACGATGGGGGTGGCCATTTTGTCCCAACAGCTTCAAAGGGATAGCCATTTGCGCCGTGGGCTGGATCTGACCCACAGGCCTTAGGTTGGGAACCCCTGCTCTAAACACTGATTACATTTTCAACATAATTCCACAATCTCAAAATTAAAAAGAGCCTTTCTTTGCTGCTGGAAGCTGTACTTCACTTCCAAAACTACTGGGAATCCTTGCCAGATGCAGGAGATTGCCTCTATAAGGTTTCATTTAAATTTTAAAAAATTAAAATTACTAAAATAAGTAGAAACGTTCTAGATATTTCAGGTTTTTAAAATAACAAATGTTCTTATGAAAATTCCTGCAAGCAAATGCAATTGTCTCTGAACTAAAGTAGACCCATGGAATCGATGGAGTATATATAAGAATTCAGTTACAAATTCCTGTTCATTAACTGGTTCCATTATACTGGGACTGATTTAAGCAGCATACTTTCCTTGTTTTGTTAAGATAAAGAATTTGAATGAGCCTGCACCAATACATAGATATTTAATGAAGTTCTATGTTTTTGTTGTTTTTACTTGCAGGTACCACACTAGACGCAAAAAAACTACCCCAAAAGACAGGTGAACATGATGTTTTAATGTTGTCTTTACAGTCATGGAAGATAAGTCATATTTAGGAGAGATGCATCTTGGGACACTATAAAATAAAATGTATCCTATTAATGTCTAAGGCTTTCTTCATGAAATTAAGAAAATATAAAAATGACAAGGCACTGCATTGGTACAAATATATAGTATAGGATCATTTGAGTATCTGTATGCTACAATATATAGCCTATATATATTTACTTAAATAAAAGTTTACAATAATTTCAGTGTATCCCATCCAAATTACTGATGACCATTTTTGTCGCCCTCTGAAGTTGGCTTCAAGAAATAGGCTAAAACACCTTGGTTGGCATTTTAAGATATACATATATTACTGCATTTTATATGTGGATTTTATTTGGATACTGTCCAGTTTCTGCTATCCGCAAAGAATAGGCCCAACACAAAGGTTACTGAAATATATACATTTTATATACAGAAGGTGCCAAAATATATACAGTAAAACCCTACTTATAAAAAAAGTGTTCCATAGGCTTTTTCTTAAGTTGAATTTTTATGTAACTCGAAGCAAACCCATAAGAAAAATTATTTTTATGTAACTCGAAGCAAACCCATAGGAAATTGTGTAAATCGGGACATGATTTTAGCACAAAATCATTTTGTAAGTCGAATTTTACGTAACTCGGGGCATTTGTAAGTCGGGGTTTTACTGTACACATTTTAATAAAGAAAAACCTATTATTGTAATTACACACACACACACCAATAACAAGATGAATACAAGTCATGTTTGATATCTGCAATTACAAGACGTGCTTAGAGTGGTTACCATCTGCATCTAGACATTTCTGATTATGGCAATGGGAATGCCATTGCTTTTACTATGCGGATTTTTGTTGGTAGGGTGATGTCTCTACTTTTTACTATGTTCCCTAGGTTTTTCATAGCTTGCCTCCCAAGAATTAATCGTCTTTTAGTTGGATACAAATAACTGCATCATGATAGGGCTTCAAACTACTAATTCCTGATCCATCCCTATCGAAAACCTTTTGGCTCCCTGTCAGGGCCTAGTGTTCTTTCAGTGTGAAAAGTTTTAGTTCTGCTCCAGCATGTGAGATCAATGGGATTCAACCAAAGTGGGTGGATTAAGCTGCCCATGATGCAACAATCACTCCCAAATTATTTACCCCACCACAATCCTGTAGCATTTCTAGCTGGATCAACAAGGATAATTTAGCTGTCTAGTAATGAGGAGAGTTTTGAGGGTACCCTGGACAGCGAGGAGAACAAATAGGTGAATCTTAGAAGAAATCAACACTGACTGCTCATTGGAAGGTCAAATAGTAAAGATGAGGCTAAAGTACTTTGGGCATCAAATGAGAAGGGAGGATTCACTTGAGAAGGCCGTGATGTTGGGAAAGGTGGAGGGCAAAAGAAGAAGGGGGAGGCCAAGGATGAGATGGATAGATGGTATTGTAGACACAATGGGCACAGAACTGGGAGGACTGAGGGGGATGGTGGAGGACAGAGGTGCCTGGAGAACGATGGTCCATAGGGTCACAAAGGGTCGGAATCGACTGTGCGACTGAACAACAACAACAACAAAGTAAGTATAAACTTCTTCTTTCATGCCCAATCAAACCCTGCACTGCTAAAATGAAGTCACTTTCTTGGCTTTGTCATTGGTCAAACTTAAGTCCTCATTGGCCCATGTTTCTGGCAGTAAATGAGCTGGATTCTGTATCTCACCACATTCACACAGCGAGTTCCTCAGCCATCTCTCCCTTTAATGTTGTTCCTTGTCCAGTGAGCAACTTCCTCCATCTTTTAATTTAGTTTTGCAATTGCATACCCTCCATAACGTTTGTTCTTGTCATAAAGCTTTTATTATAAATTGTAAATTATAAACTTATCATAAATTGACATAACAAATCTGGCTGAGCCAGCAACAAAGAGAATGAATAACTATGAATGGGGGTGAGGGAAGAACACAGGAATAACAGCCATTCTGTTGCTTATTGAGGATGTTGAACTTTGCCTTCCTCCGTGGTGACGTCTGTAGCACAGATGGGGTGTTCAAATGGCCTTTCATAAGGTGCTGCCACTGGTTTGTGATAGAATGTATTGTGGCAAATTTCATTTAAATATGACCCCAACTTGGATTTGAATTACAATTTATCTGTAGCATCAGTGCTCTGCTGTACAAGCAGATTCTAGCAAATGTTCCACTGGTAGCAGCAAATGCCTGGCATTAGTTACACTCCTGTCAATGCCAATGGTTAGTTGCTTATTAGGCAACTAAATTGATTACAGCTCCCATGAGCCATAACTGGCATGGCAGTGATGTGAGCTTTAGAATCGCTCTGGTGCTGTGATTTCACTGGGATAGTGAAATCCCAATTCCAGTTTCCACTGTGCCATGAAATCGCTTTAGAATCGCTCTGGTTAGTCCCAAAAATCACTAGAATATTTAATTATGTGTTGGACGGAGGAAAACTACCATTTCATGGCTTAAATCGATAATAATATTAATTCCTAAGGAGGGGAAAAATCAACAAAGAATAGAATCGTATAGACCAATATCGTTATTAAATCAGGTTCTAAAAATTTTCACAGCAATACTTGCAAACAGATTAAATAAATTTATGGGACATTATATAAATACCGATCAGGCAGGATTTATGAAAGCAAGATATTTATCAGATACAAGGAGAGTCGTAGCATTAATGCACAGTGCAGAAAAAAGCAAAGAAGGAATTGGATTAATTTCACTAGATATATATAAAGCGTTTGACTCTCTTCAATGGTTAACCATTAAAGAAACTGTGAAGAATTATGGTTTTGGTCTTAAATTTACAAGAGTAATTGACAGTCTATATCAACAAAGCTACACACAGATAAAAGTGAATGATGTACTCACACCAGACATTAAGTTAGGTGCTGGAACAAAACAGGGTGACCCTTTGTCCTCAATTTTGTTCACAATAGCGATTGAAATGTTTGCAGACATAATCAGAGAAGACACAAATTTGAAAGGTATAAATAATAATAAAATTAATTTATATGCTGATGACACTTTGTTAATTGTAAAAGAACCGCAAACTGCAATTCCCAGAATACAAATTCATCTTAAAAATTTTCAAGAAGCGACTGGTTTAGAAATAAATTGGAACAAATCGGAAATAATACTATTTAATGTAAGTAATGATACTCAGAATAAAATTAAGGCTAATCTCAATGTCAACATTAAGAATAATGTGAAATACTTAGGAATAAAAATATCTAATCAACACGACGTACTAAAAAAATTAAACTTTGATAGTTTAGTGGAGGAAATAAAAGAATTGTTGATTCAATTTAAAAAACTAAAATTATCATGGTTTGGAAGAATTGCTTTAATTAAAATGAAGATAGTCCCAAAATTAATTTTATATTTGAAACTTTACCAATACAAATTAAGAATAAGGACTTTAAGAAATTACAAAATTTAATAAATAATTATTGTAATGATGGAAGGAAACCGAGAATTTCAAAATCATTATGGTATAAGGATCAAAAAAAGTGGAGGATTAGGCCTGCCGGATATTAAGAAATATTACATAGCCCATCAACTAAAAAATATTGTAAAAATTTCAAACCATTCTGTCACTTCATGGGAAAGCATTGATATGAACGAACTGCATACAACTGGGAAAGTATTATTCTTAGGTAAAGATCAAATAAAAATTAATAAGGATAATAAAATCCTAAAAAATCTTCTACGTACCTGGCACTCGATAAAAAGAAAACTTGCTCTGGGATTTTCGCCCATAACAGAATTAAGCGACAAAAAGTCCTTTCCGATAGTAATAACTAGTAAAATCAAAGTTCTACTTTATCGTAATAAAATAGTATTATTAAAAGATTGGTTAGAGTTTTGCAAAAATAAGGAAAGGAAATTAAGCTTGTTTACTCAAATGAATTTAAATTGGATCCAGATTGCGGCAATTAATAATTGGAACTCTAATATAGTTTCTGAAGCAGACCTTTAATAGAAATTTAACAGATTTTGAGAAACTAGTATGCAACGTTAGGTCTGAAAAGATAGAATTAAAAGGATTAATTAGCAAATTGTACAAAATGTTAAAAAATAAATATCATATTAGAGAAAACATGAGAGAGACTTGGGAAAGTGATTTAAATATTAGTATTAATGAAGCAAGTTGGAGGCAAAAATGGAAAAATAGGGTTATGAGGTGCTTATCAGTTAGATTAAAAGAACATAACTACAAAGTAATTTGGAAATGGTACTTAACCCCAGTAAAACTTAATTTGATGGATAAAACTAAATCTAACTTATGTTGGAGGTGTAAAAAAGAGGTTGGGACTTATGTTCATATGTGGTGGGAGTGCGAAAATTTGAAGGAATTTTGGATGACAGTTGAAAAGGAGGTAGAAAAAATGTTGGGTACCAGCATTAGTCTGGATGCACATAGTGTGCTGTTGTTTGAATTTAGTAGTTTGAGTTTAAATCCCTGCCAAGCAGACTTATTATCTATCTTAATTACAACTGCAAGGATTTGTATTGCTGCCAAGTGGAAGGGAGGAGAACAACTAAGGATTGATGACTGGTATGCTCAAAATTGGTCAACTGCATTAAATGATAAACTCACGTGTGAAATAAATATTTAAAAAAGGTATCACAAGTAAAAATAAATTTTAAGAGATTTGGAAGCCCTTTCTTGACCATAATATTATTGAAGGAAAAGGGAACAAGCCCCCAAAGCAACAATTATCTTTTTGGATTGAAAGTTAGTGATTTGTTTGTACATTATTTCAGTGAGAGCATAATGTGTTTCTGATGATATGATACTGCCTATAGAAAAAATAGAATGAGTTACATGCATATGTATGGGTGTACACATGTGGGTAGGGTATATGTCTTCACTTATTTGTGGTAATCTAGTATTGTCGTAACGTATTTTTGTATATCTGGTTGTTCTATATGTATGTTTATGTTTTTGTTGCTCCTTTTTAAATAATAAGATTTTTAAAAAAATTTAAAAAAAAGAATCGCTCTGGTGCTGTGATTTCACTGGGATAGTGAAATCCCAATTCCAGTTTCCACTGTGCCATGAAATTCATGGATAACCTTGGACAAGTCACACTCTTAGCCTAGCAAGGTTTGTTGCGAGGATGAAATATGGAAGAGGGGAAGCCGTGCACACACCCTAGCTCAGAGTTCTCAACCTTTTAAAGCCGGGGGCTGGGTCACGCTCTCTCAGACAGCTTTGGGGGCCAGATGGCCATTTTGGCCTTTCATCCTGGTGTGGTGGAGGCGGGGGGCACATGAAATGGCACCATGGGCCACATCCAGCCTGTGGGCCACAGATTGAGAATCCCTACCCTAGCTAATGAGAGGAAAGATGCGGTGTAAATGTAGCATGTCTTTTAGGGCACAAGCAAGAGAAGCCTTCTCTAGAGAACCTTACTACACTGTCATGCGAGCCACCAGAGGACACTATGGCACAAGAATTCAGTTTTACATCCCAAAGTACTGTACTCTGCTCTAATAAGACAGGCTTTTACTGAGCTGACAGAACACGGAAATAAATGGCAATTAAAACAATTGCTCATGAGAAATGTGCAGTAAACCCACAGGAATGGCAAGAATGTAGCCAAGGGAATGAAGCCAGCCCAGAAGTTATTTTTTAAAAAGGAAAATTTATTTAATTACACATCATAGACTTAGGGAGACATCAGGTGCCAAAAGAAAAGAACCCCAACCTTTACAGGTTATGAATATATAACCATCAGGGATTGAAGTTCATGTTTGGATATTGAAGAACTTCACATTTTCATCAGTACATTAGGTGTAAATGATACAGCCATTATTAATCACATGCCTGACTCCACAACACTATCTCTTTGCTCTGTCTTTATTTGCTCACAGTATTTTGTTAGGATCTACATTACAACATATATTTATTAGGGGTAGCATCAGGGCAGTAGCCAGAGGGGGGCGAAAACCCTACTGAGCTAACAGCCTGCCCTCCAACCCGCCCCGGGATGCCAATATGTGTGTGACATTGCCCCCCCCCCCAAAAAAAAATCTAGAATCCTGGGTATGTCACTGGGTAACATCCCGTCTTCATTGATTTAGCAATTACATGGTACCCTGCTGGCGCAGTGGTTAAACTGCTGTACTGCGGCCACAACTGCTGAAGTTGTGAGTTCGATCTTGATGAGACACAAGATTGACACAGCCTTCCATCCTTCCGAGGTCAGTAAAATGAATATCCAGCTTGTTGAAAGCAAAACGCTAATAACTGAACCGCCCAGAGCACACTAAGTGCTATGGGGAGGTGTGTAAGTATAATTGCTATTGTTAATTACCGTTACCTTTCCTGCCAAAGAAGTACCTACAGTAAACCCTCACTGAACGAGCAGCTCATAGAGTGATTAATTTGCTTAGTGACTGGGAATTGTTAGGAAATAGCACCTTCATGTGGCGACTAAAAATTGCAAAGCGACTGGAACTTCTCCCTCCATTGCTGCATTGTGCCTGGGAGTCTATGAGTCAGCAGAGAGTGTGGAGGAGGAGGTTATTTTGAAGTGATTTTTGGAGTTCCAATACTGGATTTTTTGGAGCAGTTTTGGATTTCTCGAGCAGTGCAAAGGTAAGGAATATTTGATTCAATGTTTGTGGGGATTTGAGTGGGGGGTTGGAGGTTTTTTAAATGGAGTTTGGGGGGATTACTGTATTAAAATGGAGTGTGGCAGCCATTTTCTGTTTGTTCATGGACCATTTTTAGTTTGAAAATTTGGAGGTGCATTTGTATACAGTAAAACCCCGGATAAAGTTTTGAAAAAATTGTTCCCAGGCCAGGCGTAGGAATCTTCTGGGCAAACTTCCCATGTGCTCCCAGGACACCGCAGAAGAGATACGGTTCCCACAGGGGGCGCTTCGCTCGGCAGCTGCCCCCACTGCCTCCCCCTGGCTCAGCCCCTGCCCTTGCAGCCAGGAGTGGAGTGAGGCTGAGCCAGCAGCTGCCCTCGCACCGACTTCCTCTTCCTCCTCTTCCTCGCCTTGGCTGGGAGAGAAGAAGAGGAAGCCACTGTGGCCTCATGGGTGGCAGAAGAGATCACCTCTGCGGCATAGCTGTCAAGTTTTGGATTTGAAAATAAGGGAAATTTCCTGGACAAAACGGGAAACTTGACAGCTATGCTTATCCTGTACAACCCTCCAGTGGCGGCATTAAGGCATTGCAGTCTGACTGATATGGGACGCCGCCGGGAAAGAGGGTAAAATACAGGAGGTTCCCGGCCAATATGGGACACAACAACTATGCGCTGCGGGCCTGAAGGGAGGTAAGAGAGAGCTGCCGTGGGGTAAGCGACAAAAGGGTGAGGGAGGGTACCATAGAGATGTGTGGAGAGTAGAGCACTTCCCCTTGAAAGTTCACATTTTAAAATACAATAGTTAGTCTTTACGGTGCCACAACAGTGTTTGTCATTTTTTTTGCTGTTCTGTTTACTCTCAGATATGCTTGCAGACTAACACGGCTACGAATTCAAACATTTAATTGTTGTTGTTCAGTCACACAGTCAATTCAGACTGGATTTAAAACATTGAATTGCATTTTTTTGTTTTAAAACACCCACCCAATCACATGACCACGTCCAGAGGCCATGCCCATAGATTAGGCCACACCCACAGTGTGGTAGTAAAAAAATGTGAAGCCCACCACTGTATGCAGACTAGTGTCACATTATTCTAATTTCTGTGCACTGAGGACAAACAAGTTCCGGGTTATAAACTAAACTCCAATGCAAAAGCAAGATACATTTCTTCCTTTAGGGACCACTGCTGAGAACAAAAAGGTTTTAGTTTCATTTTTGCTTGTGGTTAGATCTGTTTGGTTCTGTTCTGTCCTCTTTACTAGGCCTCAAAGCACTGGACACAAAAAGGATCTGAACATACAGACTTAATTTGGAAGGGTAAGAGTTAAAATTGATCTGATTGAACCATATTTTAGCTACATTACTTCATATTTATAACCCTTATGTAAATTATGATTTAATTACAGTGGTACCTCGGATAAAGTCCGATTCAGATAAAAGTCTGATTCGGATAAAGTCACGGTTTTCATGCACACGTGATGCATCGCATCAAATCCAAAACCACTTTAAAAATGGATGTTATCCGAGGTATTTGGTATAGGAACCTCAGATAAAGTCCATTTTTGGACATTATCCGATGCATCACCCATTTGATTCAGATAAAGTCCAAAATTGGATAAAGTCCAAGCTTGTGGAATGGAGTTTGGACTTTAGCCGAGGTTCTACTGTACTACTAATCTGGTTCTTTACTTGGGGGAAACCAGGAAAAAATGGATTTTTTCCCATGGCATCAAAATTTCCAGAAATTTTATATATCTACTCCAGTGGGCTAGAATTTCTTGAAACTTATTGTTACATTAGGAATCTATGTTTGCCATCTGGGGAGGAAACTGACTTTGAACTATCTTCAATTCAGGTATTTAGCCAGATTAATTAATGCACCATTTTAATTATTGCACAATAATCCTAACTTGCATGTCTGCATCAAGGAATTGTAATGAAATTATTTTCAGTTATAACACTAAAACTTTCCCCTAAGCAATATTCTACTATACAGTACAATGAAATATAGCTTGTGTTTATATCAGTGTATGTGTTCAAGATCAGTTGAAACAAATTCTGAGCTTCAAAATGCCAGTACAAAATCGGCACAGCATTAGACACAGTACAGGCCATGAGCGTTGCTGACATTTCCTTCAGATTGGAAACAACCCCAACCAAGCCTCTAGAAAGGCCAAAAACAGCCCTAACCATTGCCAGCTTTGAATTGACTGGGTGAGGGACTGAAATATAAAATTAAATCTTGTTATGGTTTTCTTTGGAGACGAATGAGAACCAACAGGGAATGGTTCCTCCCACCCCCATAAACCACCCCACAGTTTACACTGGCAGAATGAGACCCCCAGTCTGCACGGGTGCCACTATGTAAAACCTTGTCAGGATCCAAATCTGAAGAGTTGTGTTGGCTCAAGTGGGATAAGGAGCAATATAACACCACACATCCTGAATTCTCAGAATTGCTCATTTTCTTTCTGGATTCTTAGAATTGCCAATTACTTTTAAAAATAAAAACAAGTTTTCATTTAGCTGTCTGACAGATACAAAAAAAAACTTAGGGCAATAGGTGCTAAGGAATGTAAAAATAAGCATTAACAAACAAGTTCTTGCTACAAAATCACATCTTTAGGCAATTCAGTCTCATCTAGATTCTTCATATTCAAAATTATTTCCAGAAGATTAACAAATGCAGCTGTAGTTTGGGATCTATACCCTTCATACAAATAGTAGCTTCGTAATTATTATTTTCATAACAAATTTATGCATTAAATTTTTAGTAAAAGGTCTCCCTTGCTTGAAAGCCAGTCGTATCCGACTCTAAGGTTTGGTGCTCATGTCCATTTGTAGTACTGTACTGACCTATAAGTAAACACACTCATTTTACAAGTAGGGGAAAGTATTTGGATACAATAACTTAGTCAATCTGGCCAGGTTTAGCAATTCTATAAGTACTGAGTTCCTCAGATTACGTGCAATGCTAGATCAGTTTCTTGAAAAGTTTTGTTTTTCTTTTTAAATCCAATGCCGCTTCTCATTATAATCATACAACATAATCACTTAGCCTCTACAGAGACAAAGTACTACAAATTCTGAACTTTACAGGCCTTACTCTATCACACTAAAAATAACCGATATTTTAACACATTTTCTGCTACCCCAACTGCTTGCATTTGCTTTCTTTTAAAACATCAATTTTAAATGTAAAGATGCATTTAAAGGCAGCTTCATGTGCAAAATGTCAAGTCATTCAGCTGCCCCCTTTTCATTATTTCCCATATTTTGCAAAACCCTGAAAATGTTTTATTTAATTTTGTACCCTCCAACAAACAGCAGGAGGCAAAAAGATGTTTTTTGTTTTGCTAAAGCGAAAGTTTCTCTGCTTTGCAAGATGAATCTTTGATATAGAAATAAGTAACCCAATGAAGCTTGCTCCCAGGTAAGAGGCATAGGATTGCAGGAAAACTTCACAGTTAAGTCCTACGTGGATCTGAGTCTAGTAGGACTTCCTCTCTTTAGGATTTGTCTTTAGGATTGTAGCACTAGTTTTTAAGATGTCGTAGCTCTTTCTGAAAATTTGGTGGTTCCTTTTCTGTAATAGGTCTGGATGATACAGGTGCCTAGCAGAAACTAACAGTGTGATCTTAAGCACATCTACTTAGAATTGTCACTAAATTCAATGAAATTTACTCCAAGATAAGTGTATACTGTATATATAAAATCACAGTTCAAATGCTTTGTTCCAGTCTAAGCATAATTTGCAGATCTTCTGAAAGCGGCCTTACTTTACAAACTGTGTCTGTACTATTTCTAATTCTCTCATATATTTGCTCTTGATTTGCACAGTCAAATACGGAATCATTCAGGAATGCACAAAAATAGTCCTGGCCCAGAATACAAGAATTCAGTTTTGCATTTCAGTATTTCCAGAGAAAATGAAATGCTATTAAGTGGAAGGGCTAGTTTTTCAAGCACAACAAACCAACCTTTTTATTTACTTCCTTTAGAAATAAATATCATTAATCATATGCATATAATTTCCTTTATGTTCATTATTGATTTATTTCTAAGATTGCATACATTGTAAAGCAAAGGTTCCCACCCTAAGGCCCGTGGGCCCGATCCGGCCCATGGCGCCATTTCATGTGGCCCACCACCAAGGGCATTTGAGAAACAAAATGGCCACCCCTTTTGAAGCTGTTTGGACAAAATGGCCACCCCCATCGTGCAGGTAGGGGAAAATAATAATAATAATAATAATAATAATAATAATAATAATAATAATAATAATAATAATAATAATAATAATAATAATAATAATAATAATAATAATAATAATAATAATAATAATAATAGGAAAGCGTTCTTCAACAAAAAGAAAGCCTTCTCACAATATGTAAAACATTACATAGAAATATCAAACACAGCAATACAAAATAAATACAATGCAATTGTTCCAAATCAAGATACACAATACAATATTCAATAGCCGTCAAAAAGAAGTATCACAAAGCAATACAATCAAAATATCAGAATACAATAGAGTATGCTATAATATAATAGAACAACTATCTACCCCAGCACAGAAATCCAGCCTTCCCCCCCCCCACCTTTTAAGTCTGGGGGGGGGGGGAGTCCCAGCAGGTGGAGTGGCCAGAGAGGGCCTCTTTGCCCCAGCCGGGGCCAGGAACCTCGGTGTCCGGCATCCAGCCTGCCCCCACCTTTTAAGTCCGAGGGGGCCCCCCACAAAGCTGACTGAGCAAGCGTGAAAAGGTTGGGAACCCCTGTTCTAAAAGAAGTATGACTGCATACATTCTTCCTAACTCCACCTAGTCATGGGGGCATAATATTCTAGAGCAGGGGTTCCCAACCCTTTTACGCTGTAAAAAGCCCCCCGGACAGCTGAGTAGGCCAGTCACATTCCCCCCACCCCCGCTGTAAATGCTGCCATAAAACGTGTCCGCGGCTGTCGTAAACATGTTTACGACAGCCATGGGCACGTTTGCACGCGTGTGTTTATGGCTGCCATAAACGTGTCTGCTTCTGCTTCCGGGGCATCGGCATCGTGGGCCTCATCAGAAAGTTTTTCTCAGCCTCTCTGAAAGTTTACCTCCGACTCTCTCTTCTCTTCAGAAAGTCTTTTCTCTCCAGTTCTTTAGAATCTCCCTAAAGTTCTCCTCAAATTCTCTTCAGAAAACCCTCTCTTTCCCTTTTATACCTCACGATCCCCCTCCTGCCTTATCTCATTGGCATGTGCCAATGAGATACATCCCTGTATCTTCACTGTCCAGCAACAGGGTATCAGAGTCCAGTACCTTCCTTCCCTGCTACTGTAACCAGGGAAATTCCCACAAAATTAGCATTGTATAGTCTTTGTGCCCTGAACCCAAAAAGATCCTGCGCTTGTAAAAGGTATGAGCATACTTTTAAGTCAGATTTTCTCATACTTTCTAATAAAAAACAAACAGATTTTAAATATTTCTATGCAGCAGACGTGTCAATTGATGGCTTTTAAAGCCACTTTTATATGGCCTTTACCTTCTTGTTCACTTAATGTAAGATGCAAAGCTGCTGCTGCTGCTGCTACTACTTATAAAACAACAGAGCCTGAACTTGATGTTTACTTCAAAGCATCTAAGCCTGTTACTGAAGGCTTCAATTTTATGCACATGCACAATGAGTATAACTGAAATCATTGTAACTTAATTCCAAGAAAACACACACAAAAACATTCTGACCTGCAAGAGTGACATCCATCCACCTATATATTTAGCACTTTATCTAATCATTATTTGTGTTAACATTGCCATTTGGAAAGCTCTCCTTTTTCCATCTGACTTGGCCTCCAACGTCTACCATGTCCTTTGTTTGCATAACAGACTGTTGGCCTAACTATGCACCTGAGGAAGAACCATGGGTTCCTCTGGGGGGAAAACCATAAAAGAATACCTCATCATTTCAAATTAACTTGCTTTTCTGTTGTCTCTATCCTGTAACAGTTTTATGTATGTTAACTGTGTTTTCTGACAGGAGCAGAATGTATCTTTTCTTATGTATCTATTCTTATGCAAATAAGTGGATCGAAAAATGTGCACACGCTGTTAGCCAATGGGCTTGTTGTATTATTGTTACTGTTCATAGGAGCAAAATGTATCTTTTCTTATGTATCTATTCTTATGCAAATAAGTGGATCAAAAATGTGCACACACTGTTAGCCAATGGGCTTGTAGTACTATTGTTACTGTTTATAGTGTATATAAGTCAGAGTTTTGCCCCATCCAAACTGTGTTCAGACCCCACTATTAAAGAGCTGAATTTCACTACGTCACTCGTCTGCTTCTTCATTCCATGAACACGAAAAACAGCTGCTGTTTTTTCAAAATGAAACTTACCATTTCTCTTGACTAATGTCATATCAGGCAATAATTATATCTTAATTTTTTTTAAAAAATATTCAGAGGGCTATATTTTATGCATATTCAAAAGGATCAGATGATACATCCTCATATTAATCACCATACATTTTCTATAGTACTTATTTTAACAGTTTGTCTCTTAAAGAACCTAAAATCAGCACAAACCTAGTTTTTTTCCCTAAAATTCATAGCCTTGAGAAAAAGACAATTATGAATTTCTAAGAACCAAATTCAATTCTCTTCACAGATCATGTAGTGCCAAATCCAATAACTACATTGGATTGTGTTGTTAAAGAGAAGCACAATACTGTAATTTTATGAGTTCTGCAAAACAAGATTGAAAGATAACAGACTGCCTTTGAGAGTTTTAAGGAAAAAATATTTTATTTTTCAAAGTGAATCATAATGCCATCACCAGTTTAGTTACTTACATCATCAATCTATGTCCATTTGGAATAAAGTGGCACTGTGTTCAAAAGGAATTATGTCTCAATAAAGTTGCACAAAGTGCAACTTCCAAGTTTTAATACCCGGAAACTATTCTGTAAAATGCCGTACAAGCACCTGGCTATAGTAATTCTAAGTATTCCCTTGTGCAATCTGTGCCATTTCTTCTCTACCCAGTAAAAGACAAGGTTCTCTCTTCCCGATTTCAAGCTGTAGAGCAGTGATGGCAAACCTTTTAGAGACTGGGTGCCCAAACTGCAACCCAAAATCCACTTATTTATTGCAAAGTGCCAACACAGCAACAGGGGAGGAAGGAAACGCTCCCTTTGGCCAGCTGGGCATAGGGGAAGGGTGAACTCTGTGCTGGGGGAGGGAGGAAACGCTCCCATTGGGTTGCTGGGCAGAAGAGTGGGGTAAACTGTGCTGGGGGAGGAAGTACTCCCATTGGGCTGCTGGGCAGAGGGGCAGGGCAAACTGTGCTGGGGTGACTCCACAGGTCAGGGCCACCATCAGAAATTTCTGGGCCCCATACTGAACAATCCTATTGGCCCACACACACACAATGTCACAGTTATGGCCGCCGCCAGCAGGACCCCTGTCAGCTCCGGGCCCTATACGGAAGTACTGGTAGTACTGCCTTGATGGCGGCCATGGCATGGGTGCCCACAGAGATGGCTCAGAGTGCCAACTTTGGCACGCGTGCCTGTGGGTTGCCCGCAGGAATAATTGGCAATTAAACCTCTCCCCGGGGGTTCACTCGGCATCAACAGACCCGGGGACCATCGGGGCGGAGCTCTGCTGGAGAGGAAATTGGGTAAGATAAAGCGGGCTAGTTAGAGAGGAACCATAACCCAGGCTGAGGGTAAATAGAGCAGGGCAAACCAGTCGGGACAAACGGGACAAGTTAGATGCCCGGAGTCAATACACACAGACTCCGAGATTAGGGCAGGAACAATGGGTTTCACCAGGCCAAGGCAATTAACTGTGGGTGGTCCATTAACCACAGGGCAACTTCCAAGTGCTGGCATTGTAGCTGACCACCAGAAAATGCCACGTATACAAGCCTTATGTATAGGGGTGGCACGAGTGCCCTAGGCACGCGTCACAACCCCAAGGCAGGGTAATAAATACGACTCTAGTCGGGGCTGGACTTCACCGCACGGTTGCCTCCACGCGTCTTCCTTCCAGCCAGCCATTGCAACACATGCCATAGGTTCACCATCACTGCTGTAGAGCAAACTTCAGAAACAAGTACCCGCAAATCGTAACTGGGAAGGGGAGCAACAAGGCACTCTTGCGTGTTATTTGAAGGCGGATTCAGAGCCATTTCCCACGTGCCTTTTTTTTTGTCAAAAAGGGCATCCTTTACGCTTGATGGCAATCTCTCCGCAAGCACAGCCACACACCAGGGGCGATCCACGCAGAAGGGGATCCCGTTCCCGCGCTACCACTGGAGGCTTACCAGAGTACACGAGTGTGTCACGTACGCACGTGACGGCCGACAAGGAAGCTATACACAGGTTCCTATCCTTCAAAACGTCACATTTAGCAAGACTAGCCCATCCTCCAGGGTTGAGTCACCCCTCCACGCACATCTCCCGGCTTGCTTCCCCATCCCAGCTTTCCACCTCCCTCGTTCTCAACTTGACTTGGTCCCTCCATTTTGAGAAAGGCAAGAGACAGCAGCAGCAGCAGCAGCAGCAGGGCGGGGGCGGGCGGGGCGGGCGGGCGGGCGAGCCTGTGCTTATTCTTCAGGGAGACCGACGGGCGTTTGCTTTTGCAAGAGCCCATAATAAGAACTTCCCTCCATCATCCTCACCGGGGCGGGCAAAAGCGAGCGGAGGGGTGGAGCTCTAGTCAAAGCAGCAGCAGCCCGGGCCTCACGTGACCCGGTTCCTGGAAAGTTCTTGGAAAGTGGAGCCGCCAAGCAGGGAAGGAGAGGCAGCGGCGGCCAGGCTTCGAGGGCTCAAGTAGACGCAGTGGACGCAACCAAAGCGAATTCAGCTCCGTTTCCGGCTGAACCATAGTGTTTGTGTGTGTGTGTGGGGGGGGGGGGTCCCCCCTCCTTTCCCAACTAGGGACCGTTCAGAATTTAACCTCTTTCCCCTTCTCACGCACGCACACGCACACACGTGTCTTTTGTCCAAGGCGGGGGAGGTGTGTGCGCGTGTGTGCGCGCGTGCTAAACAAGGTGTGCCTTCAAAATCAAATGCCTGCAACAGGCGCCTCTGGTGGCGGTGCAGTGGTTAATCGGCTGTACTTTGCAGCCAGAACGTTGCGAGTTCAATCCTGACCAGGTCCTGAAAGGTGAACCCAGCCTTTCCATCCTTCCGAGGTCGGTAAAATGAGCCCCCCCAACATGTGTGTGTGTGGGGGGGGAATGCAAATTCTCTTGTAAACCGCCCAAAGAGTATATTAAGCGCTATGGAGAGGTATAGAAGTGTAATTGCTGTCTGCAAGTCGGGGAGGGGGGGGCGCTATTGTGGGTCGTGACCCCTACCCCACCCGCTCTTTTCACCGGTTCACCCACACACCCACCCTTGTGCCTATTTTCACCACCCTGACGGTTCGGGGTGGGTGGGCGCGCAAACCCTCTCCCAACTCGCCAGGCAGGGAAGATGATGACCTCCCTCGGAGCCGCCTGTTGTTTGCTTGGCGTCGTCGTCGCACGCCGCAACAACGTCACCCGGCGGCACATTTCCCGCCTGCCTGGCCCCGAGTAGTAAGAGTCCTGATGTGTCCCTTCTTTGCCGGGGAAGAGAAGAATAAATAACCTGGCGTCGCCCGGCGACACCCACCCCGCCAGGCAGCCAATGGGTTCCCTTTGTAGTTTCCCTCCCTGCTGCGCGCTTTGCAACCAGAAGAAGGCAAGGCTGGGCAAGCGGGGGGGGGGAGGCGCGGTGTGTGTGTGTCCGAGCCCCCCCTCCCCCCCAGCGTTTCGCCGCCTTCCCTCTTTTTAAAAAATAATAATAATAACAATAATAAAATCCATTCAAGGGGGGGGGAGGGCGGACAGCCTGCGCGCCTGGCCTGCCTGTCTCGGGCTCTGCTGCCGCGCTGGCTGAGGAGGAGGAGGGAGGGCGAAGACTCGGTGCGCGCTCCCGGCTCCTTCTCCTCCCTCCCCCGAGGGCCGCCCACCGCGTGTTTCCTCGACAGCAGCCGCCCGCCTGCTTCGAAAGCCGGGCGAAACCAGCGCGGCGGCGGCGGCGCCTTGGAAATCGGCCGTCCAAATGAGCTAGAGCTCGGGCTCCGGGGCCTGGAAAGAGAGCGCTGCGGGGCCCCCCCGCGCCCCTTCTTCCTTCCTCTTCACCGCCCCCACCACTCCGGAGGGAAGCGAAGACACCCCCCACCCCCCGACGGAAATTGGAGCCCGCCATCCAAGCCGCCAGTCTTTCTCTTCGAGCCCTAGCGAGAGAGCGCCTTCCCGGGGGATGCTCTCCAAGTAGCGCGGCACATATCCGACGGAGAGGAGCACTTTCCTTCCCCCTCCGGAGCGGCTGCAGGTGGCGGCGCCGGCGGGCAGGCAGGAGAACCCACCCTTGACCCTTTGAAGGCGGCCGGCCGGCGGCAGAAGAGTGTGTGTGTCTCTCTCCTCCCCCCCCCCCCCCCAATGCCCTTCCCTCCCTCCTCCCGCCGGGTCCCCCCACCACCCTCTCCTCCTCCTCCTCCTCCTGCCCCCAAATGACCCTGCGCGCGGCCGGCTCCGACGGCGGCGGCGGCGCCGACAGGGCTGGACCCCCGTGGGAGGCTAGTACCGGGGCAGCGGCGGAGCCGTCCGGAGCGGCGGGGCGCCTGGATCTGGCCATGCAGGAGCTGAGACGCGCAGGTAAGCTGGGATTGGGGCCGAGCGAGGAGGAGGCACGGCGGCGGGGGGACGACACCCGAGCTAGATCGCCCCCACCCACCCCTCATCTTCGGAGGAGACCGCAGCAGCATATATCTTAATATTTCCTAGGCAGCTCAAAGGACAAAAGGAGCCAAGTCGCTCCTCGACCCGTGTCGTGTGTGTGAATGTGCCAGTGACCGGGGGATCAACGAGCCACGCTCGGGAGCGAAGATAAGCGCGAAAACGGGAGCGCAGCATTCGTAGGCAATCGGCTCCCAGAGAGGAGGTTTCCTTTGCTCGAAAGCCAGTCGTATGCGACTCTAGGGTGCAGTGCTCATCTCTGTTTGAAAGCCGAAGAGCCAGCGGCGCGCTGACGTTTCCGTGGTCATGTGGCAGACATGACCAGACACCAGAGTGCACGGAATGCTGTTTACCTTCCCCGCCGAAGTGGTACCTATTTTATCTACTTGCAATTTCTTGCTTTCGAACTGCTAGGTTGGCAGGAGCTGAGACAGGCGGGAGCTCACTCCGTCCTGCAGTACTCGGGGATCGAACCTCTGACCTTCCGCCTCCCAGTCAGCGTCAAGCGCCCCATAAATAAAATAAGCGCCCCTAAGAGAGGATCTGGAGCGGAAAGGGGTGTCTCGTGTGTGCGCTCCTCGCTCGCGTACTTTTCAAGAAGTTACGCTACGGTATTTTGGTGGGGTGTGTGAATTATTTACACCCCCAGAACCCCGACAAAAAAAGGAACGACCCCATATGCGGGTTGTTGAGCAGAACCGTTTGGGAATCGTTCTTGGGTTTCTTTTGCCTAAAAATAAAACCGGGGGCTCTTCGGGGTTTTGCCCTGATCTTTCTAAGCGTAAAACAATTGAGGGCTCAACAAGACGAAACGCCGCTCCACGTGTGCAAGGATTAAAAGAAAACAAAGTTCCTGCTCTGTGTTTCTAAAGCATAACTGGGGGCTGCTTCAACACTTCCAAGTGCTATGAATGTCACGCTCCGAATTTCAGATCGGGAGATATTAATACGATGCTAGGATGTGTTATATAATCCTGAGGTGATTCCCCTCCCTCTGAAAACAATGGCTCCTCCGAAAGGGCTGGTAAAATGTAGGGCAGGCTTTTACCAGACATCAACAGTTGCTGGAGACTTCCAAGAGGGAAAAAAACAAAATTGTCATTACATGGGAAATGGTATAATTTGCTCAGTTTGTAACAACTGACCAGAATATCTCATATTGACAAGAAGGCATCTCAAAGTCTTGCGGAGCCTTACATTTTCCTTCTAATGTTTCTAAAAGAGATTTTCCTAGAATGCCCATAAATCATAGGCGTCAGAAAGAAACCATTGAGCTTATGAAGACAAAAAAAAACCACATTGAAATTTAACAGTAAAATATTAAAAGGCAGCAGATGTTCATATTTGTTGTAGACACAACGATGTGTAGAGTTACTATTTGTTAGTCACAGAGGCTCACAGTAAAAAAAATTCTGGCCCATCAGTTTTTGGGTAATATAATGCACTTTTCTGTTAACAGAATTCTATCCCCAGATATGCACTTTTTAGCATGTGACGGTACCTGAGTATTTTTTTTTCTCCCTTTCCATCAGGATGGTACTGGGGTAACATGACTGTTGCAGAAGCCAAGGAGAAATTACAGGATACATCTGAAGGGACTTTCCTGGTCAGAGACAGCTCTCACTCAGAATACTTGCTTACCATTTCTGTCAAAACATCAGCAGGACCTACCAACCTGCGGATTGAATTTCAAGATGGAAAATTCAGGCTGGATTCTATTATTTGTGTTCGATCCAGACTCCGACAGTTTGACAGTGTGGTCCATCTCATCGAGTACTATGTTCTTATGTGCAAGGACAGAGGAATGGTCTCTGAAATGCCTTCAAATGGACCAGTTCATCTTTATTTGAATAAACCTCTTTATCATTCAGCTCCTTCTTTACAGCACCACTGTAGAATCGCTATAAACAGATACACAAATAAAATCCATGAACTTCCTTTGCCAACAAGACTGAAGGAATTCTTGAAAGAATATCAATATCGGGTATAAATGTTTCACCTACTCTGCCTCATTAAACATGAAGAAATCTTGAGCACAATTGCATGAAATCAAAGCCCTGAGCATTCAGCTACGAGGTAACATGTAAGTCACTGAAAATAGTTCAGGCTATGTATGTATGTGTGTGTCTGTGTGTATGTGTAGGGAACTTGGATTGAATGTCTCAGTCAGAATTTTGATACAGAACAGTCTTGGTGGAAGCTCCCGAATGCCAGTATATAACCTCACTTTGAGAAAAGTGCATTTAAGAGGACAGATTGGGAATAGGTACAGCCAGTGGGAAGGTCCCCACTGTATCCCGTTTGCTCTCACAATCGCCATTGAATGGGATGGGTTCAGAGCCACCTCTAAAATAGAATATGAAATCTAAAACCTGCCACGTCTGAATAGTTTTCTCTGCTGACAACTGGTAGAAACTGGTATTGTACTGATAACCAGTTCAAATATTATAACAGCAATCTGTCTGCCCCTCAAAGTCACTTTTGTGTGATGAGCTAAGACAATGTCTTTATAGTTTTCCTCTTAAAAATGATAAGTTTTGTATGACTGCATTGTAGTTCGTAGTCATAATAGCAATTGATATATTACCTTGGGGGAAATACACAGTAGCAAAATATTGTGGTGTGGGTGCTAGTAGTGTGTCATTATTCACACCAAAGGGCTAAGATAACAATACAATGTGGATCCCATGCAGCAATAGTGCACTTGTGGCTCTGTAAATTTTAGTGGAGCCCTTTAGGAGAATAAAGACTAGACCAGTGGTTTCTAATGTGGGGCACATGCCCCACTGGTGGACTTCAATTCCCAGAAGCCTAAGTGAGTACATTGGCTGATCTGTGCTTTGGGAAATTGACTTAGGCTTCTAGGATTTGAAGTCCAAAAACCAAAGCTGGGAATCACTGTTGTAAATGATGAATATCTTGCTAATGTAAAATACTGGCATAGGAGAGGTTGATGGAACTGCTGTTCTAAAAGAATGTGATTAACTGCCTGAAAAGTAAGATAAATTGGATGTTTCCTATCATGTTTTCATTCAGTTTTAATTGCAATAGGGGATAAATCCAATGTTGTTGTTACGTGTTGTTTGTTGTAAATTGTTGTCAAGATGCTTCCAATTTATGACACCCCTGATAGGTATGTGAGAAGTTTAAGGAGTGATTTACCAGTGTATCCCCCTAGTGAATTTCCATGGTTGAACAAAAATTTGAACCAAGGACTTGTTAGTACTGTTCCATCACTTTATCAATCCAGACTTAAGTCTTTTCTAAAGTAGACCCACTGAAATGAATGAGTTTTAATAATTGCAAGTAATTATTGGTTTCAATCCATTGATAATAATGGACTGAGTCCTAGTCCATATATATTTTAAAATGTGTGGCTGGAAATCATCGCTCCACAAATCATAGCAGCAAGGTTGTTGTTGTTTTTCCTTCCATGTGATCAAACTGGAGTGCTGTTTCCCTGTTTAAGGGCTCCTGTAGCAGTCCTATCTGCTTGTGAATAATTTAGGAACTCTACAGAGCAAACATGTTTACTTTATGACTCATAAGAAATTGTACCGAGGGTCCGAAGAAAGTGCCATTTGGATAGCTTGTTAGAGTAGACTACTAAACAGAGGATATGAATCAAAACTATCAAATTCTGCTCACTTGCTCTTGAGTGGCGCCTTTCTATGCACAGGCCCAGTAGCACATACTATTAAAAGAATCCTTCTCTCAAACCAGTTGCAAAATTAGATTGAATAAGCACACTCTTCACTTTTGTTTACAAGGACGCAGGGCATACATTAGGATAGCATATTTAGATTTTTTTTTTGTTAGTGTGTCAAGAGCTGCCCCCCCCCTTTTTTTTGGGTTATAAATGACTTACTGCTTCTAACAAGTCTCCATTAAATTAGACTGTTTGAATGTCTAGAATATAATATTGCAGTTGTGGTTTCCATGGCTGAACATGGAAAGCAGCAATTACTATTACCTTCTACAATGTAGAATTTTTAATATCTTATTTCCTTGAAATGCAAGTAGTTTCACCTGTTTTAAAGAATGCTCGAGGCTTTGGCTGTCTGGTTTCACATTATATTCAATAAAGTAATTTTCAGAGGCGCTATATTCTCAATGTGTTTTGTGTGTATCAAGAGGAGCTTTACACAATTTCAAAAACATTTGAAAAATAGCAGATCATTGACATTTATCTTGATCGTGCAATGATGACATATTCAAATACTGTACTGTATATCCATGGCTTATATTCTGACTGGTGACATTAGTTCTATTTTTGACTTTTTTATCTCCACAACAATGTTACAGTTTAAAAAACATGCAATACATTTTTGAAAACTCACCACAAACTAGTAAGATAGATTTTGGAGCATACATAAACTGGAATCCATGTTATTAAACCAAAAAATGAACCTAAGAGCAGCTCTGTTGGACAAACCAATTGTCTAAAAGGCACACAGCTGCTTCTAGAACAATCTTAAGTAGCCATGATGCAACTGGCATTCAGCAGCATGTTGCCCCAGTTCTATATAGTTGAGATTGATAGATACTGTATTAATCACTTTATCCTTCATGGATTCATCTAACAACCTTTTAAAACTAATAGCTCTCACAATATCTTTCACCACATATTTTGAAGAAAGGTGGAATATGAGATAAACAATATTGTTCAAGGAATGACTTTTTTTCTACTCTGTTTTACTTGCTTGTCAGTTTAGAATTGTAAGGGAAGGAGAAAATTATGGTTTTCACTTCCTGCACACAATATGTAGGTAGTATATGACATTTTATTATGCAGTGCTGTACATCTTCAATCAGAAGTAATCCTACAAAGCTCAGAGTTAAAGTCTAATTTTGATAATTTTAGATATGCAGTCCTAAGAGTGGGTGGAACACCTCTTGTTTTTCTCTCCACTGCTACAGTTTATAAGAATTTGTAACAAAATGATGCATATATTGAGCATTAAAATTTGTTTTTCCACATAGATAAATGTTAAGTGAGACTTAACAAGGGCATTGTAAATATGACATGGCGTCATCTGTAATCTATTTTTGTATGATTCTTCAGTCATGGAACTTATTACTAGCTGGGCCACATTATGTGGTCATTTGGTGAGGGGTTGCTTCTACAGTATTTTCATTCTTTAGCGCAGTGATGGTGAACCTTGGCACTCCAGATGTTCTTGAACTTCAATTCCCAGAAGCCCTGATCAGCAGGAGTGCTGACATGGGCTTCTGGTAATTGGAGTCCAAGAACACCTGGAGTGCCAAGGTTAGCCATCACTGCTTTAGTGAGTTATATACAGTACTCTTGAGTCAGCTGCAAGGCGCCTCAATGGAACAGTCACCTTAAAACCCTGCTGCCTTTTCTCAATGCCATTAGGTTAGGTGTTAGTCCAAAGGATAACCTTCCCAAACCTATCCAAAGTGTCTGAGGTTGCCCTTTATCTGTGCCAATTAGACAGTATTTTTTAGCTCCCGTTGGGATTCATATTATTAAGTTATCAAGTTAGAAAATTTATTTTTTGTAAATTTTGTTGTCTTATTCAAGTCTTGGTATTGTGTTGTCTAAATTGATGTGGACGTGGCACTGTTTCCTCTAACTGCTAATTTTTTAAAAAATTACATATGACTAAAGAGGAGAGTTTATTTACATATCAAAGAAAGGTTTATTAGGGAAATCTGCAAAAGCGGTCCCATCTGCAAAAGAGGCTCATCTGACTGGGACCAGGAGGAGAGCCTTCTCCATGACTGCCCCAGCCCTGTGGAACCTCCTGCCACCAGATCTCCGACTACAGCGGGACCTCCTACCCTTCAGGAAAAAGTTGAAGACCTGGCTATGCCAGCGGATTTGGGGTGTGCTTGACTCAACCGCACAAGCCCGCTGGCTCATTTAAATCTGTCTAAGGGACCCTGTTTTACGCTTTGTGCTCTCTCTTCTATTATTTTATTATGGGTTGAGGGTGGGTGAGGGTAGTTTTTAATGTTTATCCAATGAGCTTTTAGTGTTTTAATTCTAGTTTTTAATGTGTGTGTGTGTGTGTGGGGGGGTTGTTACTTATCATTTTTAAGCTGATGCCATTTTAATTTATTGTTGTATTATCATAGTTCTTGTTCGCTGTTTTTATTGTATGCTGTCCACCGTCCTGAGTGGTGTCCCCCATCAGAAGGGTGGGATATAAATCCATAAATGAATAAATACAGTTATGAAGATAAAAAGGAAAAGGTAATTTATCAGGTGGTCTAAACTGAAGGGGAAAAGTCATAAGCTATATACAGTAATCATTTATAATCTCACAGTCTTGTTCATGAGTTTCTCGACTATCTTTTAACTTTACAATTAACGGTTTCTACAGATGCCACACCACACACCATTTCTTTATCTCCTTTTTCTTTATTAACACAAGACAGACCTCTCTAATTTTATTTCTTTCAACTCTCATCTCAGATGGCCCACAGACACATTCTCCCAACACTCCAGTCCAGGTATTCTCAACTTTCTAAAGCCGGGGGGGGGGGGGGGCTGGGTCACACTCCCTCAGACAGATTTGTGGGCAGGACGGCCATTTTGCCCTTCTTTCACCACATGGCACGTTCTGGTGTGGTGGAGGCAGGAGGGGCACATGAAATGGTGCTGTGGGCTGCAACCAGGCCACAGGTTGAAAATCCCTGCTCCAGTCAGTTGCTAAGGAATCATAATTCAGTTACTCAACTTCCAGTCACCCTAGCTCTCCACCTGTGCCCCTCCCACTATACCAAACATTCAAGTTTGTCTACTTAAAAAGCTAATAAAAGTAATTATACAAAAATTTAAATGTAAGCACTCCAAACAGGCAGACTCACCACACTTGGTTCTTACATTATATTTCTCAGTACAGGATCAGTCTGAGAATTCCTTAGATCTCTAAGCAACTTTGTTGACTGTCTCTAGAGCCAAAAGTATAGGCAGAAAGGAGTGAAAAGACTTATAAACATAGGTCATGTCAGAATCCTTGGGAACACATTGTGTTTGCCAGAGTTTGGCGATAAATGCTTGCAAATTATTAATTAACTTGTAAATAATTATTTTTGTAATTTTTATGAAACAGAAATGGATTTGTTGGATTTTTAAAAAATATAACCATCTGATGACTCGCTACTTTGACTATTATTCTAAAATTAATTTTTGAAACTGCTTGGCACAGAATTCTAGTACATCAGAGAGTAGGGTTTCAGTTTCCATTCTGCTTAGCAGCTCCTGAAATGAGGACACCAGAATTCACTGCACCATATTAGTGGAAATCAAAACTGGAAATTCTTAATTTCTACCAGGAAAATGGTTGAAGCATTTACCATTATTTTATTAAGGATGGATTAAAGCCAATTAATAATTCCAGCTAGAGTGGAACCATTAAATTAGTGGAATTTATATGCTAACTTCAATTACAATTTCTCAGTGGATTGCCTGTATTTAGGATTAACAACTGGATTTAGCCTATTGAGTTCAGCACACATTCAAAAAGGTATTTATGTGCTGTCTTTGTACAACAATATTAAGAACATCCGTATGAGCATTGAGACAATAAATATGGAGACAATAAACATTTCACTCTTTTGTAATTTTTTAAACTGAAAGCTATTCTACTCAAATTAAGACAAAAATGGCTCCCAGTAAATTAAATATGTTTATACTAGGGGTTTCTCCAAAGATTTTAAATACTTAATTTAGGTATGGAGGGGGAGGGATCAATATTATCATAGGTGTTTATTATTTTACAAAATGTAATAGTAAGATTTCTCTTATCATTAAAAATTAATTGTAAAATATATTTGTAATTTTTAGTCTTTCAGTTTGTCATTGTATCAGTAGTTAACCCATCTTTGACATATAACAATACTGTATTTTGAAATGAGCTATTATTTGGCTGCAGCTTGATCTGCAAGCTCTGAGCATCAATTCTGATTATGTAATATGAGAACAAGTACAACTTAGTGCCGAGGAATTTGCTAAATGGTAGGGCTTATCCATTGGTTCTCCTCAGTTGTTATTTGCTATGCAAGGATCAGCTGTTGTACTGAGTTCAGTAAACAAGTAACATCTGCAATATGAACCTGTTTAGCCTACCTATAAAGGTGTGGTGTGTAACGTGTTAAAGTTACATTATTATTATTTCAGTGTATACATTTTGTGGCCGGTGCTTTTTGTTTTATATACATACTGATCTGCTGTTGAGCAGTGTAACTAGTCTTATAGTCAAACTAGCATATTTTGCCCGGTGGTGCCGGGCTTTTTAAAATTGTGTTGGATAGTAAAGGTTTGTTTTTTTCTTGAACCAATGGGGCTGTGTTTTTTCAAATGGTGGCGTAATTTTTTTTTATTGTTTGGCTTTGAGGCGCTGCGTCCGCCTGCGGCGGACTTGCGCTCCCAGTGGTTTTTGTGTGTGTGCGTGTGCTGGCTTCCTCTGTGCCGTGCTGTTTAAATTTGTTTTTTAAGGTTTTGCCGGGCAAAATCTGCTACTTTTAAAGAAGAATGTGTTTCTTTGTGAATTTTTGCAAATATTTTTTACTTCGGATAATTATTTTAAAAAATGTGTAAATATGTTTTTTTAAATTGAATGTATTTTACAGTGTTTTTTAATTGAATATTAATATTTTTATCTGTGAATTATTTTTGATTTTTTTGGATATTTTTGAATGTTTTTGGAATTGATTACCCTATTTTGGGGGATTTATTGAATATTTGGGAATATTTTGGATGTTTTTTCTCCTTTGGCCACTGGGTGGTGGTGTTGAGTAATTTTTTCGTTTTGCTTGTTCCGGTAAGTCTCTTCTTCTCCTCATTTCAGTTCCGGTTTTCATCGGGGGAAGACGTGTATTGGTAAGTTCTTTCCAAATTTTTTTAGGGGGGGTTGTTTTGGGTTGGGGGGCGTTCTGTTTGGGTTTTGGGTTTGGGTGGGGGTTTGTGTGTGTGTGTTTTTGATTGTTTTTGGGTTTTGGTTGGGGGTTTCTTTGTGTGTGTTTTTGACTGTTTTTGGTTTTTTGGGTTTGAGGTGGGGGTTTCTCTGTGTGTGTGTTTTTGGTATGTTTTTTCGTTTTTTTTAATGTTTTTGATTTGTTTTTGGGTATTTTCGTGGGCCAGTCTTGATGGCTGGCCCGCGGAAATACCATCACCGTTTCATGCGGCATTTGGGGGGGGGGTGCCGTGGCCCGGGCTGGGTTGCGGTTTGACTGTGTTTTGGGTGGTTGTTTGGCTTGCCGCTTCATGCGGCTTTTGGGGGAGAGTATTGTTGTGGCCCTGGCTGGGTTGGGGTTTGTTTGTTTGGGGGGTGGGGGTTTGTTTGCCTGCCTTTTTTTGATTTGTTTTTGGTTGCTGCCGCCACGGCGTTTTTGGCAGCGGTTGGGTGGGGGGTGTTTGTATTTTTTTACAGCGAGTTTGTCTCACTGGGCTCGCCGTGTCTTCGGCGGGGCAGCGTGGGGGAGAGGGTGTCCCTCTCTTCCCCGTTGCTCCATGCAAGATGGCCGGTGAGTTTGCACTTTTTTTTGATTTTGGGGTTTGTTTATTTGTGTTTTCTGGGTGCTTCGTCCGACTGTGGCGGACTTGCGCTCACGGTTTGGTTTGTGTTTATTTTTCACGCGCCGGCTTCTTCGGCGGACTTGCGCTCACGGTTTGGGTTTGTTTTTATTTTTCGCGCGCCGGCTTCTTCAGCGTTCTGCACGCCCATGGCGTGCAGGACGCTGGGGAATGTAGTTTTGTCTGCGCGGGTTTGCTTGCTGCGGCGGTTTTTCTCTTGCAACTTTTTTTTGATTGGCCGCGGCACGTTTCCGAACGTTGCTTTTGCCGCACCGCTCAGCCTGATTGGCTCTGGTGCGGCACGGCGAAAGGAACTTTGGGAATTGAAGTTCCCTTTTTTTGTTTGCGACTGGGGGGCTCCTGCCCCCGGGTCGAAAATTTCAACCCGACAGTTACCTGCGAACCCCGTTCGGGTGAGTGAACGGAGGCTCAGACGGGGCTAGTGGGGCCTGGTGCAACATCCTTTGTCACATTCCAACAGTTAACGCACCATTTTATAGGTTTAGATAAACGTTTGGCAGCTTTTGATACATGGTGTCTTAATTGCTCCCATTTGCAATGGGTACAGGTGGAATGATTGGGCAGTGTCCACCACCATTCAGCTGCCAATTGTCCTATAGATCAGGAGTCCCCCAACCACTGGGCCATGGACCAGCACTGGGCCATGAACTGTCCCAAACCGGGCTGCAGGGGTGGGTGTAGAGATGCAAAATTTCCGGAAATTTTGAAGCTCGGGGAAAAAAAACCATTTCCCCCCCAGAAAAAAATGAAAATTTTCAGAAAAATTGAAAAAATGCTACACTAGCACTTCTTTTTTCTTTTCCAGATTGAAAGTCATTCTGCATTGGAGAGTTCAGTTTGTAACCTAGGACTTGCTCCTCACAGAAATTAGAATAATCTGATACCGTACATATTTTTTTTAGAAATGATTTATAAAATATTTGAACCCGGCCTTATCTTAAAATATTTTATTCATCATGTTAAAATAAAACATTCCATAATTTATTTTTAATTTTTTCAATTTTTCAGAAAAAACAAAAAAGGCTTCAGGAAAAAAATGGGAAAAAAATGTTTTTCCCGATTTTTTCCCAGGCCTTCACATCTCTAGGTGGGTGGCACTTGGAGACCCAATGGCAGCCTTCTGCCCTCAACATGCTCTGCTGAGTCTGTCCAGTGAAGGGAGCGAGATCATGGGCTTCAGACACAGGAGATAGGCAGGTGGCTGGGCCCCTCCTTGTTTTTGAGCTACAGCAGGGCTGCTCCCGTATTCAAACTGTGGCTGGCAGATGGGAGAGATTAAAAATCCCACCACCCTCAGGTCCGTGGAAAAATTGTTTAGCATGAAACTGGTCTGTGGTGCAAATAAGGTTGGGGACCCCTGCTATAGATCCTTGATTTGTCATATTATCTAACCAAACCACAAACAGTCAAAATTTGACAAGTCAAATTGTGGCCTTTTCCCCATTAGCTTATGAAAATCCTCCATTGTTAGGTCATTTTGTTTCACAGTTGCTGGAGTGTACAAGATGTACTTTTCTTAATGGCAGGACACCAAGTGCGTTGTTCAACTATTTTGAAGAAGTATTAATATATTTGATTTGGAATCTATGTTGTTTATGCTGACCTCCACCATGTTAGGAATATCTCCCCCATTTCCTTGGTAAGTTTTCTAAAACATCCTCTACTGAATTGTAAAAGATCTCAGCTCTTTCAAAGAATTACTAATATGAATTTCATTGTAGCCCAGTCCAATACACAGTTGCCTTTAAAGTTACAGTCTGATACACAGTTGTCTTTAAAGACAATATCTCTTCAATTTATTAACCTGCTTAAAATTTAAACTTATTAGATCTCCATTCTTCCCAGAGGCAGTACTAAGAATGATCAGAGAAGTGGTGGAACTGCTGAATTTTTCTTCAGTACAGTATGTGACACTGAAGACTGAGAGCCAAAGGAAACATGATCCTGGCAGATCTGCATGTCTGAAAAATGTTTGAAAAATCGAACTTACAAAAAAGTCCATTTTTTATATCCAGAAGGCCAATAACAAAACAAAATTTCATTCCATCAGCCTTTCCACCTGGCCGGCGTCCTTGGGCGCCGCCTTCCCCCTCGCCCTTGGACTTAAAAGGCGAGGGGCGCCCAGGTGAGCCTGCCGCCGCCACGCGTCCTGCCCTGGTGGGGGCGAAGAGAGGGCCATTCCATCGGCCTTTCCACCTGGCCTTTCCACCTGGCCGGCGTCCTTGGGCCCCGCCTTCCCCCTTGCCCTTGGACTTAAAAGGTGAGGGGCGCCCGGGTGAACCTGCTGCCGCCGTGCGTCCTGCCCTGGTGGGGGCGAAGAGAAGGCCATTCCATGGCCTTTCCATCTGGCCTTTCCACCTGGCTGGCGTCCTTGGGCCCCGCCTTCCCCCCCGCCCTTGGACTTAAAAGGTGAGGGGTGCCCGGGTGAGCCTGCCGCCGCCGCGCGTCCTGCCCTGGTGGGGGCGAAGAGAGGGCCATTCCATCAGCCTCCCTACCTGGCCTCTCCACCTGGCTGGTGTTCTTTGGGCCCCGCCTTCCCCCTCGCCCTTGGACTTGGAGGACTTTAAAGGCAGGAGATTTTGTGGGTGGTCTTGGATATTTCTTGTGATTTTTTGTTATTAATTGCATCTTTAATATTGTATTTTTGATTATATTATTGTTATACTGTGTTTTTTGGATTGTGTGCCTTTGATATTGTGTTTTTGAATCTTCTGTAAGCCGCTTAGAGTCATCCCATTGGTTCGAGAGAAGCAGGATATAAATTTAAGAAAATAAAATAAATAAATAAATTTGCAATGAGGTAGGCAGGGAGAAGATATGCAAAAAAATCTCCTGTTGTGACAATCGGATACATTAAGCACTTAAGGTATTCCATCTTCTAATAATACATAGTTTGTCTCCCCAGTAGCTTTGGCTGAGTGAGAATATAACTTCTGTTGGCTTAAAACATTCAGGAGACTTCATTGCCAGTTCTACTTCCTTGGAAATCAAGAACAGATTTCCATTAGGAGGCTTGGAGCAATGATGACATTACTTCAATATTCCATAAATCTTTATAATAACTGCATGCAAATTTGGACTGCAAATTAATTTCATTCACTTATTTGACTACTTGCTTGTTTGTTTTCTTTTCGTAAATTTCCCTACCTACAGCATGCAGCAATGTTTCTAGAATGTGTAGCCAATGAACATTTCAAACTGGGAATTTACTCACTAAAACTCCATGGTTTTGTGTTGCACTTAAAGTATGCAAAAGATAATCCATATGATAGCAAATCTGTTTTCCTGTCTAAGGCCATGATTTATATATAAAGGGAATACAGCTGGGATGGGGGGGTGGGGGTTAAGCCTGACAGCCATGCTTCAAAGGTACACATTTGTTCAAATTTAGCAAATAAGTAGGTTCAACTGGAGCAAGTCATACCTGATGTGACTCACAAATGTGACATCTGAAACATATTTGACATCCAATACATTGGCTTGGAAGCAAACACTGCTATGTGTAATGAAAGGAAACGGCATGCAATCAGAACTGTTGAGTCATACTTCTGCCCTTTATTAAAAGCTACCCTTTCTAATAAGTATATAAGGTGAGCCTTACTGATTCAGATTAGCTGCCTAAGCCTAGAACTCTCCAGTTATATACAGTTCCCAGAATCCCTCATAGCAATGCTGGCTAATGGATTCTGGGAGCTGTAGGCTAACAACTCAGGTTGAAGAAGGTTAGGTTTCTTCAGCAGTCCCTTTTGTCTCTCTCAAAAAAGCCTTTAACATATTGCTTTTAACTGAGGTCAAAACAATCACCTTGAAGGAAAAGTGATGGGAGTTAATGATGCACACAAATTACATATATACTATGCTTTCTAATCTAATGTATGGTAAAGGTCCTTAAGAAATAGAGCTTGGAAATGTTACTTTTCTGAGTACAGCTTGCAGAATCCCTCAGCCAGCAAATCTAGGGGCCATGCTGGCTGCGGATTCTAGGAATTATAGTGCAAAAGGTAAAATCTGTAAGTCTTCTGTGTCTACAGGTAGGTCAGACTTTAAACTACTGAAACAAAGCCACCTTTTGGTGAATTTATTCTGTAGTTCCTTTCACCTGACCTAGTGAGATAAATTAGCCAGCACAAGATCACTGTTGCCTGGGGTACGCCCAATTGTGGCTCAAAAATACCACAATCTTCAAGGAGGCAATTTTGTAAGTATTGCTCCTGTTTATCCAAACCAGAGGTGCCCCAACCCGCAGGCAGGATCCAGCCCCTGATGCCAATGTGCCTGTGCATGCACAGAACACTGCTATAAATGTGCCTGCAGCTCTCGTAAACAGTGTTGTGCGCACGCGTGGACATGTTTTACTTCTGGTGGGAGGAACCACGTGACCGGCCTGTGGTCCGAGGAGTTCACCCCGATCCAAACTATTTTTTTCAACTGATCTGCCCACAAGACTCACTTGACCACAAGAAAGATGCACTTCTCATCTTGAAATCCCAAATCTAAAAAAAAAACCATTTCTCAGAAGACTTAATATATATATTTCCTTGTCATTTGAGAGACACACTGTGCAGCTGCCACATGAGCATAACGTACTTTATGAAAGCTAAAAATGCTGCACTTCTACATGGAGCTGAATGGAACAGACATCTCAAGGTGCACATACCTATTGGATGGGTACAATGAAAGTGACAATTTAAGCAAAATCCTCTTAGCTACCACCTCAATTGTGGCATGTGGAAGAAGAATAGAGACGGAGACTTCTGGAAACAGCTGGTCAGTGAGGAAGAAGCAGCAGAAAGAGCTGACAAAAAGAGATGGAGATCAAAAGGGTAGTCTTGCCTTTTTGTAGCACTGGTGACATAATCATCCAGTACCTCTAGCAAAACCAGGCCTTCCCTCCCCCACCCCAATTAACAATAGAACAATACAGAACCCCACAACAGCATGATGCTACTGTTATCATCCTGTCTTTGAAATCTATTACCAAAATCTAGCTTTTTGTGGGAAGAACCTTTAACATGGGTTTCTCAATCTTGGGCCCCCAGGTGTTCTTCGACTTCAGTTCCCAGAAGCCAAAGTCAGTATACCTGCTGACCAGGGCTACTGGGAATTGAAGTCCAAGAACATCTGGGGGCCAAAGGTTGAGAAACAATATACATTTTGTCTCCACCTAAGCCCAAGCACTCAGAACAAAAAAGCAACACTAACACCCGCAAACTGCTTCTCTATTTAATTTTGTTACCTTGACTGTTTCAGTTTTGCCTGATTTTAGATTAGGCCACAGCAGGGACCAGCACTGAAGTGCTGTAAAACATCTTACTATGCAGATGATCATGTTTGTACTGATAAAAATATTGACAAGCATCAATATACACAAACAATAAACAAAACTGGGTTTATTTGGTGTCCTCTTCTGAAACAAAAACCATTATTAAACATTTTCAGAGTCACATATAATTCCATTGATTTTTTTTTATTAAAAAAGATGTAAAAGTAAGGTATTACTATGTTGCTAAGGGGCTGCGGTGGCTCAGTGGTTAAGAAGCTCGACTTGTTACCTGGAAGGCTGGAAGTCGGCAGTTTGAATGCCCATCTCTGTCCCAGCTTCTGTCAACCTAGCAGTTTGAAAGCAGGAAATAGCAAGTAGACATATAGAGACCACTTCGGTGGGGGAAAAGATCTTGGGGACATGAAAGGAGCCTCATCCGGGCATCCCGAGCAGTTTCTCCAGCAAAAATCCTTTCAACCCAGAATAATTTCTGACACAAAATTATTATGTTGCTAGGATATATATCTTAGCACAAAAACAGCATTTGACAGGATTGGAAATGATCTCAAACTAGCAGTTGCTGCTAAACTTTAGATGCCATCTATTTGAAATATCCATATTATGTTGTTAATGTGGATCTGTAATTCACCTATGACTAGTGGGAAGCTTGCAGAATAATTGTGATCATCTGTGTCTTATACAGAAGTGTTGCAATGGCATACACTCCACAAGCTACTATTAAGTGTAATAACACTAGGGCTAGGCTATTGATTGCACTAGGAGGCTGTGGTGGCTAAGTGGTTAAGATGCTGACCTTGATTACTGGAAGGTCAGCAAGTCAACAGTTCAAGACCTGAGTGCTGCACGACAGAGTGAGCTCCCGTCTCTGTCTTAGCTCCTGCCAACCTAGCATTTTGAAAGCAAGAAATTGCCAGTAGATAAATAAGGACCACTTCGGTGGGAAGGTAGACAGCTTTCTGTGCGCTCCATTTAGTCATGCCTGCCCATGGAAACGTCTGAAGACGCAGACAGCATCCGCTCTTTGGCTGTAAATGGAGATGAGCACCGAACCCTAGAGTCGGATACAACTGGCTTTCGAGCAAGGGAGACCTTTACCTTTACCTACTGATTGCAATAAAAGTTTTGTTCAGGATCATCTTCAACGTTATTCTGCTATACAGCAGACTGCACCGCATAACTGTTGTGAACTCTGGCCTTTCACCATCCTCTCCTTTACATCGTGTTGATAACAACGGGCTGTCTTGCTGAGTTTTAAATTACTGCTTCATTCACCCACCGTAAGCATACATTACTAATATTACTGCCTCGACCCCAGTAAGCATGCATTATTAACAGACAATTGCGTCGTATGGCTATTTTTCAACCGGAAGAACTGGAAGACTGGCAAAGTCGGCAGTTCGAGACCCGGGTACTGCATGATGGATTGAGCGCCCGTCTCTGTCCCAGCTCTTGGGAGGCAGGAAAGGAGCCTCATTTGGGCGTTCCCTGAGCGGAGTTTCTTCCGCAAAAACCCTTTCCACCCAGAATAATGTCTGACACTTAACCGGAATTACAAGAAACCACCAGCGCCCGTCATCCCTTCCACATGGGGAGGGAGGGAGGGAAGCGAAGCTGCCCGCCTTCCTTCCCCACAGAATCCAGTCCTCGCTGGGGGAAATGGCGTCCACGGTCACCAGGAACTTTCGTCTCCACGCGATAGTGTTTCTTGGTGGTAGTTGTTGCTGTTGTGCCTTTTGGGCATGTCTGTGTTCGTCATTTCACTTCTGCCCTTAAGAAATATGGGAGGGGAACACTTCCTGTTTCCCGGGGCGGCGGGGGTGTGTGTGTGTCCCTGTGCCTTCAAGAAACATGGTTGAGTGAGTATTTCTGGCTGCTGCCTGTGTTGGATAAATGATTCTTGACGGCAGGAGGTAAGTCATTTCACTTCACATTTTCTACTTTCCTCGTGTTGCTGTAATACTCTCACTTTCCTTGCAGAGGTCTCGGAAGAATCCATGCCGTTTCCTCGTATTTTATCAACCTCCCTTTTTCTCCTGTTCCATCCTTTTCATTGTTTATTTCCGCGCAAACTTCCATTCCTTCCTTCCTTCCTTCCTTCCTTCCTTTCTTTCTTTCTTTCTTTCTTTCTTTCTTCCTTCTTTCCTTCCTTCCTTCCTTCCTTCCTTCCTTCCTTCAGTTATTTATTTATTTATTCATTTATTTATTTATTTTCAGGCTCCTCCATAGAAAGTCTGTTAAGTTTGTTTTTTCCCTTTGGACACAGATCTTTTTCTTCTTCGTTGGCATTTGTTGTTGTTGTTGCCGAGCTGCTTCTGCTGTGCAGTTTTGAACACCCCGCTTTATGAAGGATGATTGCCAACAAACTGGAACAAGTTCAGAGCAGGAGGGTAACAGGGATTATCAAGGGGCTGGAAACCAAACCTTATGCAGAAAGACTGAAAGAACTGGGGATGCTTAGATTGTTGTTGTTCTGTCGCACAGTCGATTCCGACTCTTTGCGACCCTATAGACCATCGTCCTCCAGGCACCTCTGTCCTCCACCATCCTCCTCATCCCGCCCAGCTCTGTGCCCACTGCATCCACGATGTCATCTAGCCATCACATTTTTGGTCACCCTCTTTTTCTTTTGCCCTCCACCTTTCCCAGCATCAAGGCCTTCTCAAGTGAATCCTCTCTTCTCATTTGATGTCCAAAGTACTTTAGCTTCATCTTTACTATTTGACCTTCAGGGTTGATTTCTTCTAAGATTGACCTATTTGTTCTCCTCGCTGTCCAGGAGACTCTCAAAACTCTGTTTAGATATGAAAACACTTTTCAAATACAGTACAGTACTTGAAAAATAGTCATAAAGAGGAGGGGCAGGATCTGTCCTTCTTCATCATTCAAGCGGCCAGGACACACATAATAATGGGCTCAAATTACAGAAAGCTAGGTACAGTATAGGCTGAATATAAAAGAAAAATGTCTCAACTGTTAGAGCATTATGACAATGTAAACCAGGGATTCTCAACCTGCAGCCCGTGGGCCTGATATGGCCCGTAGCGCCACTTCATGTTGTCCCCACCGCCTCCACCACACCCAGAAGTACCATGTGGTGGAGGAAGGGCAAAATGGCCACCCCACCCCCAAAACTGACGAAGCATGTCCCGGCCCCTGGCTTAAAAAGGTTGAGAACTCCTGATGTAAACAATTGTGCTACAATGCTGGAGGCATTCAAGAGAAAGTTGGACCATTCTCTGTTACATCTGCTTGATTTGGATTCCTACATTGAGCAGGGTGTTGGACTTGATGATCTAAAATGCTCCTTCCAACTCAGTGATTCTATGAATTTTATCTGCAGTCACTTCTGGAAAGAGAGATGAAATATAAAGTGATGATAACTAGAAGTTCTACCAGAAGTACTTGGCATACTAGAAGCAGATAACATTCTGCATTCAAAAGTAAACATTTTTACACAAAGGCAATAAATCAAAAGACTACTGTTTTATTTGTATCTTCTTCCTTATGGAGTATAGCGATAACCTAAATTACACATGACTTTACTTTTGTGCTTACACAATCTTAAGACAATCTTACATAATAATAATATTTCTCTTCTGAAAGGAGCTCTCAAGCTAAAAAGAATAAATGTATTAACTTTGCTTATACAGATTAGAAACTCATGTTCTTATTTCCAATTTCCAATCTGCTGCGATAACAGAATCTTCCCATAAACCTAAGGCATATGATCTTAAAAATGAAAAGAAACCTTTTTTTATTGTCAATATTGTTAATTTTTTATCCCATCTTTTTATCCCGTCAAGATGGGATCTTGCCTATCATTGTTGTGAGTTTGTTAAAACTGGCTTTCCTATAATCAGGTGTAAGTGTGTGGCTACCCTCTTTTGTCTCCCAAAAATATCTAGATAATTGAAATCTCCCATTATTACTGCATTGTGTCCTTTTGAAATTATCACAAATTGTTTTTCAAAGATTTCATCTGTGTCTTTTTCTTGATCGGATGGTCAGTAGTAAACTCCCATTACTGTGTTCTTTTTGTTTCTCACCCCAATTATATTCCAGATGCTCTCAATGGGACAACTAATCTCTTTCTGTATTTCTATGTCTTTTTGACATAAAGAGCTGCACCACCTCCCATTCTATTTTTTCTGTAATTATTTCAAGTAGTTATTACTCTGGCACATACCTGTCAACCACCCCGATTTGGCCGGGAAAACCCCGTAATTCGACGTCGATTGACGTCATAACCCGGACCCCGCTGCCAAAACCCCGTAATTTGGCAGCGGGGAAAGTGCTTTCCGTGCATGCGTGGAAGGGCTATGCCACTTGCGTAGGGGCTGCGCAAGCGGCATAGCGCTTCCGCGCATGCGTGGAAGGGGTAAAACCCTTCCACGTATGCGCGGAAAGCGACCTGCGTACAAGCGATGTACGCAGGTCCCGTTTTTCCGGAGCCACGGGTTGACAGGTATGCTCTGACATAGTATATGAATGATTTCATTAGTAAAACAGCCTTTCTTGGTCATGCAAATAAAGAACTTTAGGTTTTCCCTCTTCTTTCTTTTCAGGATGGATACCAGAGATAAACAAGTTTTACGGTCATTGCGCTTGGAGCTATGTTCAGAACTGTTGGTAGAGGGCCTTGTCATTCAGTATCTTTACCAAGAAGGCATTCTAACTGAGAATGATATGCAAGAAATAAAATCCCAAGTCACCAATCAAAGGAAGACCATGATGCTTCTTGATATCTTGCCTGCAAGAGGACCCAAGGCTTTTGAGACTTTTCTAGACTCTTTGCAAGAATTCCCATGGGTGAAAGACAAACTTGAGGCAAAACGTAATGAAGCTGTGTTAATAGCACCTGCAGGTAAATTTTTGAGTATTCATAATTTGTGAATGTCATTTCCCCAGGGGTTCCCAACCTTTTCAAGCCAGGGGCCAGGTCACGCTCTCTCAATCAGCTTCGAGGGCCGGATGGCCATTTTGCCCTGCCTGCACGATGGGGGCAGCCATTTTGCCGCAACGGCTTCAAAGGGGTACCCATTTTGTTTCTCAAATGCCCTTGGAGGGGGAAAACATGAAATGGTGCCAGGGGCCAGATCCAGCCCACAGGCCTTAGGTTGGGAATCCCTGCCTTATTGATTAAAAAGTCTACACTTGTAGAATTAGGTTCAAATTACATGTTTTTAATGCCTAGACTTTAAAAATCCACAGCTTGCATGGGAAAAACCCCTCTCTTGGATCATTGCCAAACTAGCCTATGAGAGTGATAGAACTGTGAAAAGTGTTTGCTCAGAAGAACTGAAAAACTGTAGATGATATGATATGTTCCTTATTGTGCTTCTTCTTTGGTCTAATACTGAGGTTCCCAACATAGGGCACATGCCCCGCAGGGTGACTTCAATTCCCAGAAGCCTAAGTCAGTACATTGGCTGATAAGTGCTTTGGATAATTGACTTAAGCTTCTGGGAATTGAAATCCAAAAACCAAACAGTAGGAAACAATGGTCTAATATGTTTATCAGCTACTGTGGATGTTACAGAGTTGATCGGCAGGATTTACTATAAAAATAAGTTCCTAGAACTTTATAGTTCACTTTGTAAATTTTTCTATCCCAGCCTATGTTCATGTGAAAAGGCTTAAAGGCAGAGGCTATCACCAAAGCTAGTGAAAACGGAAATAAGATGGGGACCAGAGTGGATCAGTATTCTGTATGCTTTTCACCTCTTGTGCTTTCTGAGGTTAAAAAAACCAGGCTGGTGGAACACTACTGGGCAAATTTTGGAAGAAGTTCTGATCCCGACTCCTCCTGCTGCTGCTTAATTATTATTAAGCACACCCACCAGCTATCACATGTTGAAACTCAATTCAGAAAGTCATGTTAAAAGGTTAGGCAAACTTAAAATGTTAATTAGCCTTCTCTGAACCTCTGTATGAAATTCATAATGTCATTGGAAAGCACTTTGAAAATTTGGGCCTTTAAGATTCTGAAGGAAGTCTGGCCAGGTTATCCTGCTATGGTAATAGAGTAGACCATACTGCCAGTGACTCAATGCCGAATGTCAGGAGATAACCTGACTAGTACCCTGAGGACTAAAAGTCCACAGGGAAGGGTGATGTCCCCCAAGTGGATTAAATCCCAT
Source organism: Bradypodion ventrale (assembly GCA_035047345.1). Lineage (NCBI taxonomy): Eukaryota > Metazoa > Chordata > Lepidosauria > Squamata > Chamaeleonidae > Bradypodion > Bradypodion ventrale. The sequence goes on from JAWDJE010000005.1 coordinate 207,588,172, forward strand.
TTGAATCCATCTTGATGGAGGGCAGCAGCTTCATCAATACTGGCCTGGCGCTGAAGAGGACGATGCATGCCAAAAGGTCTCAGGACCAGAAAGTGACTTGCGGAACTGGATCAGTGGTATGCGTGTCATGCTGTAATACAGAAGGCAGATGAAAGGCCACTGCATTATATTCGCAGGATAGTCTTCATGGCTAATCTCCATGATGATTGCCAATATTTGGAATCGGATATGGCAGAACAACAAGAAGAAGATTCTGAGACTTCTCCAGATTCATAGATCCATATTCTGAATGTAACATTCCTGTTAATGTTTATTTTGATTTTTGTATGTATGACTCGGACAATCTCTTAGGGTTACCGGTATTTAGACAGTAGCTCCTCCATCTCACCTTCCTTGGACAGCAGTATGTGTATTCTGTTAGCTTCGATCAGTAGCAACAAAATGAAGATGATCTTTGGTAATGGCTGGTTGGCAGTCTCCCTTTGGGGAATTCTGGGAGTCATAGAGATAATTTTTCCAAGCTCAGCTGAAACAGTTCAAAGAAATTGGAGAATAATATGCTGTATTTTCATTAAAGGCCTTGGAGTACACAGAAAGAGCCTCCTCAAAGATTATGGTATTTTTGAACCACAATCTGGCGTACCCTCGTAATGGAAACCTTGTGTTGCCGGCTAATCTTTCTCACACTGGGTCAGGCAACAGGAACTGGAGAATGAACTCACCAAAAGGTAGCTTCATTTTGGCAGCTTCACGTCTGGCCTAGACATGGAAGAAGATTAAAAGGTAAAGGTAAAGGTTTCCCTTGCTCGAAAGCCAGTCGTATCTGACTCTAGGGTGCAGTGCTCATCTCTGTTTCTAAGCCGAAGAGCCAGCGCTGTCTGCTTCTGCAGACGTTTCCGTGGTCATGTGGCAGGCATGACTAGACACCGGAGCGCACGGAACGCTGTTACCTTCCCACCGAAGTGGTCCCTATTTATCTACTTGCAATTTCTTGCTTTCGAACTGCTAGGTTGGCAGGAGCTAGGATGAAGACGGGAGCTCATTTCCGTCCTGCAGTACTCGGGAATCGAACTGCTGACCTTCCGCTTCCCAAAGGCCTTCTTAATCAAGCCGAATGTTTACCATGTCTGGCATCCTATTTCTAACAGTGAATGAGCACATACTTGTGGTTGATACCTCCTGCAAGCTGCTTTTCAGAGATATAATGTCACCGAAGACTGAGGTTCTGTTTCATTATCCTGGCTAATAAGTACTGATTTCTTTGTGTTGACCTCATTTCTTTTTAAAAGCCACCTGTAAGAATATATGAATTAGTTTATTGATACAGCTTGCATTTAAGAAAGTGTTCCTCACCATTTGATACAGCAGCATCACACGGAGGTTCTGAACTCTTCTAATGAAAGGGTGTACACAGTGTTTACTGTTTTACTTATACAGTATTCCTAGAAACCCAGATTAGATAACTGTGTGGCACATACAGTTAGAGGGCTGTATGCAGAGTGTTATTCCCTAACCAAAAGTCGAAGGGAACTTCTGTTTCTTTATCTTTCATGGAACCTGATAATATAAACTATATTGGAAATTCTTAGATTTAGTCCACTTCACCACTTTAATATTCTGTTTGTACTCTGCTTGTAATTACACAGCCAGCTTTATAATGGAGAAAGTGCCAATCATTTTGTTCAATAAGGATGAGTTTCCTTTCACTACCTGAAAAGTACTGTGTGGGAAGAGATGTTTAATGAGGAAATAATGCACAGGAAAGACATAAATTAGGCATAGTGATGAAAGAAACAGGTAGCAAAGGAAGGACATGAGACAATGATGTGATGGAGGGTAGTCTTGTTAGTATTTTTGTTCTTTCTTTGCTTGCTGGAAGATTATGTGTGCATGTCCTTTATCGTTGTGGCATAGCCATTGTTGGGCATGTGTGTTACCTGCAAATATATTTTGTGCAGTAGGAATATTAGCACCCTTTGGTACTGATTAGGCACAGAGACATGTGGGCAGAAGATAGAACAGTGTTCAAAACCAATAGCAATGTCTGTACACAGGAATGAAATCCTAAGTTCAGTAGCAAGGAAGCCCAGGGTCAGCATCTCAACTAGCATGAGAATGTGAGGGTTTGCCAAGCCTAATTATGTTCAGCATCCTTTACTTTGTAGTAGGAGAGTTCCATAGGTTTATTATATTAACTTAAGTGTTTAATTTTTAGAATACGTTATTTTCTACAGTTCCTTATTCTCTAGTAAATGTGTTTCACGTCAGAGCTACAGAAGTAATTTCATTTTATTCCATAGTTGTGATCATGATCTAACTCTATTTCAAATCTCAGGTCAAAGTATTTTTTTCCATCAGGTTCAACAAACAACACTTGTATTTTGTTTCATTTTTTCTCTTCACATACAGGTGAAACTCAGAAAATTAGAATAGCGTGCAAATGTCCATTCATTTAACTTAGAAGGTGAAACAAATATATGAGATAGACTCACTACATACAAAGTGAGATATGTCATGCCTTAATTCGTTATAATTGTGATGATCATGGCGTACAATGTACATGAGATTATGTGATGATTATGGGGTACATGAGATGGGGATTGAGGTTTTCATAAGCTGTAAGCCATTAGCATCAATATTATTTACAAAGTAAGGCTTGAACTATCTCGCTTTGCACGTAATAAGTCTATCTCATATACTGTATTTGTTTATCCTTTTAAGTTGCATTACTGAACTGAATGAACATTTGCACGATATTCTAATTTTCTGAGTTTCACCTGTATTCCTGCAACCAAAAGGTTGTGAGTTTGACCCTTACTAGGAATTAAGGCTGATTCAACTTTCCATCCTTCTGAGGTCGGTAAAATGAGTACCTAGCATGTGGGGGGCAAAAATGCTAATTAACTTGTGAACTGCCCAGAGAGTGCCCTAAGTGTTATGGGGTGGTATATAAGTGTGATTGCTTTCACATATCATGAAAGTAGAAGCAATTGTAAAACACCAAGGGGAAACATTTTAGTTCTGTGCTTCATTAATATGGTAAATACATGTGGCTGTCTTAAGGTGAAGACCAGAGTCTTAAAATTAGCAATAGCAATAATACTGCCCCATGGCACTTAGTGCACTCTCTGGGCAGTTCACATGGTAATTAAATTATTTAAGCTCTACAACTGATTGCTTGACACAAGATATTTAGTTTATCAACTATATTGAACTTTTATTGTACAAATGTCTATAAAGTCTATTCATGAACCTCATGGCTACAGTTAAATAAAGAAACAGTAGATATATTCTTCTAGGCCAGTGATGGTGAACCTTTTAGAGACCGAGTGCCCAAACTGCCACCCAAAACCCACTTATTTATTGCAAAGTGCCAACAGGACAACAGGGGAGAAAGGAAATGCTCCCATTGGGCTGCTAGGCAGAGGGGCATGGTGAACTCTGTGCTGGGGGGAGGTAGGAAATGCTCCCACTGGGCTGCTGGGCAGAGGGGTGGGGCAAACTCTGTGCTGGGTGACTGCACAGGTGCCCACAGAGTGGCCTCTGAGTGTCATCTCTGGCACGTGTGCCATAGGTTTGCCACCACTGTTCTAGGCAAAGGCTGTTACCATATACTGTATATCATTGTTCACTTCTAACCTATCTGAAGAATTAGTCAGATAGGACGAAGTGAATTGGCCCCATAATATGTTTTTTAATGTCAGTGAAAGAAAGAGTCTAGCAAAACACCTGCAGTCTGAAAATGTGAAGACGTAGTCTTTGGCATGCATAACTAGCAAGTAACAGTGTGTTTAACTGAACACACAACATGAATTGCATTTCTCTGTTCCTTTCATTTGATAAAAGAACTCTGCTTAACTGCAGTTGCTGACAAGATCCAGGGCTCTAAGAATAACCATGCTATAAATGCAATACAAAAGTAATTTTGCTCCATTTTAATTAGGCTATAACTGACATAAGTTATAAGTGTGAAACTTTTTGTAACCCATGATCACCTGAAGTGGCTCTACAGTATTTAAACCAGTGTGATCCTATTATAATTATCTGAATTTAGGAAAGTGGATACTAAGTTCAGTTTTCGAAAGTACGTGTGTTTAAGATGTCTGAGAGATTGGTCCATTTGCAAGGTTGTTTACATAGTCAGGCTATAGGGGAGAAAACTTTTTTAAAATTGTGTCTATAATTTTTCACACCACAAACAAAGAAGCAGAATACTGTATGTGTTAGTTACTCACATCTTGACTTTGGGTTCATAATGGCCTGATGCATGCATGCATGCATACATACATACATACATACATACATACATACATACATACATACATACATACATACATACATACATACATACATACATACATACATCAGAATTCTGGTCACAAGTCCATAAATGAGAGAAGACCTTTCAGTCCTCTGTTAGACGCCAAACAGATGCATTTACCTTGCAACTATTAAAAAGTGTTTTCATGCCAAATTCAAACCAATCACACAGTAGGATTACTTCCTGAGAGGAGATTTATTTTCATTGCGGGCAATTTTGACAAAGGCATAAATAGTCTGAAAGCCTGTGTATAATGTTTATGATTCCTAAGAAAAGCTATGGGTGTTGGCAGGAAAGTACCGTTCTTTCTAGGAACAGCAAGCTATTAGAGTCATGATGTGTGTTATTGCTATAAAGTGGGAAATGTTTGCTCTGAGAGATAATTGGCTTTTCCGTGGAATGTTCTCCTATTCTGTCTCTCTAGAACTGTTTTCTTTCTTCCTCCCTCTTTTCTGCCCCTAAAATGTCAACAAATGCCTAATGCTGAGAAATTGCAGATAGAATCTTAAACCTCTGTTATGCTGATAGAGATTTGATGGTGAACATCCCTCCATTTAAAAAAGGAAGAAAGTAATCCCTGACCAAAAAAAGGAGATGCTCGGGAGAAGGTGCAAACCTATCAGGCTTTTTAAAAAGGTTATTTTATTTTATTTTGATGGAAGTGGCAAATGCGTAGAATCAGGTCATACTGAAAGCTAATTATTAATGGGACCATTCGAGGCTCGGGGGAAACAGACTTTGAGACAGACAAAACGGGTTGTTTAAGTTGGAAAATCATTTGCCATCCGTGCAAAACTTCAGGTTTTATATCTTAACATTTCAGAGATCTTTCAAAACAAACTTTTGGGAATATAAGATTTATACTGCTGCTATATTTCAAAATGCTTTATACAGTATAAAATGATTTATGCAGCTGTTGTAGATCAAAGTGCCAGAAGTCTTAATTTGTAGTAGATCTCAAGGCATCCAAAATTCTAGTTCCGCTCTTTCAGTACAAAACTCTCCAATAGCAATTACACTTATATACCGCCCCATAGCACTTGGTGCACTCTGTGGATGGTTTACAGGTACTGTAATTAGCATTTCACCTCCAACATGCTGGGTACACATTTTATCGACCACAGAAGGATAGAAGACTGAGTCAACCTTGAGTCCCATCAAGATCAAACCCATAACATTTTGGTACTGGAGCTGGTTAAGTGCTCTAGACTGCTGAGATGTACAGACTCCAAAGGAACATGGAGTTGATCTTCCCAAAGCATTTAAAGCAGGGGCTCTCAACGTTTTTCAGCTGCGGGCCAGGCCACACCCCCTCAGACAGCTGAGTGGACCAGACTGGTGCTGTAAAATGCATCCATGACTATAGTAAATGCATTTACAATGGCCACGGACTAATTTATGGCTGTAGTAAACGTGTTTACGACAGCCACGGACTCATTTACAGCTGTAGTAAACGTGTTTATAGCGGCTGTGGACTCATTTACGGCTGTCGTAAACGCGTTTATGCAGCTGTAAATGAGTCCACGGCTGATTCCAGCGGGGGTAGCTGGAATGAGGTCAGGGGCCGGATTATTTGGCACCTCAGGGCTGTAGGTTGCAAACCCCTGATTTAAAGCACACATATATACATGTTCGTGCACAAACACATGCAGACACACACACTATACGTATAAACCATCACATCGCGTGATTAAAGCAACAAGAATTCCTGGGCCACCTTAAATGTTAACAAATTTTATTTGTCATAAATTTTGTACACTGTAGCCTACTACTTTAGATGTATCTGTTACAGTTCATCAAAGATTATGCCCAAAAAAAGTATTAGTCTTTAAATTGCCACGAGACTTGTTTCTACAGTAGGCTAACATGACTACCCTCGATTTATATTTGTGGATGACAATAAAATACCGCAGTCAGCATGGAGACTGGCCACATTTCCTTTGCAGTTTCTAGAGTTATAATCCAAATAGAGAAAATTCCTAAAAGTCTGGTCTAGAAGTACTGTATACCTATGCTTCCTACTTTGATCACCTGGTTCTAGTTATCTGAGGATCCTGGAAGAATGACACTTTATAAGTGTAGAAGGAATGTATGCGTCCTTATTTGCTTCATACTTTTAAGTGACAAGCAGCATAGCCGATGAATACTCTTGCTATTGTTAAGCCAAGTATAAGGAAACAAATCATAGTGACTAATGCAGGGGAGGAGTAGAGGGCAGTGGTGTTTATAATAGTCAGTTTGAGGAGAAGGGTTGTTTTTCTGATAACAAGTACAAACCTTCACACATAATGCACCTACTCTGGCCCTGAACTCTGATCGTAGTGGCTTCCCGGGAGCAATGGTGACGTAGATATGCTTCTACAACTGTTGGATTCAGAGGATATTGGCGTTCTTCCTGACATTTTAATCTGGAGTTCAGATGGCATTGTTTGATTTGCTTATAAACACAAACATGGGTTTTACTTTACTTAGAACTGTCCTGTTGCCAACAACAAGGCAATTTGCGATCAAAACATTGTCTGGTGCATATTATTTTCCTCCTCTTTACCAAATTATGTTTATCTTAAAAGAGGCTGCATAACCTGCAACTTTGCATAAATTGCTTCTTTTCTTAAAAGTACATTTTCTTACTATTTTTCATGCAAACAGTTGGATTTGATGCAATGACCTTATGCCAAAATCTAATTTGATTGGTGTAATCATCTGTGATCTTTTGGAGGGAAACTGAATGAGAGCTATGATCTCTTACTGCTAGTTCCTTGTTTTTGTTCTGATCTTTTTATTGATTTATCCAGAAAATGGTTGTATGTTTAGCATTCAATTAATATCCCTCTTTTCCAAGAAAAAAAAGATATAACCATGGCAACCACTTATTGGAACTATCTAATTAAAGCAGCAGGTGAGACTGAACATTTTTGAGATATTTTTAAGCTTTATTGTAAGTGCTATTTAAGCAAATTTTCAGTAAGTCAAAATCAACCAATAGATTTTCTGTCCATAATTAATCTTACTTAATCTACGATTAACATGTGAGGGTTCTCAACTTTAGGTGTCTGGTTTTTCTTTCATGAATCTGGAAGGTTTCCTATTACCATTGGCTTATCTCCATTAGTGTTGATAATGTTAACTTATACTATACAGTAAAACCTCTACATATGAATTTTGTCTGTTCCACAAGGTTATTTGATGTTGAAAACACATTGCACTGCATTACCAGAAGAGGCCACTAGATATCACCGTATTTTTGTATGTTGAATTTTTCTAATTAAAAATTTGTACACTATACGTATGTCAATTTTTTTTAGCAAGGATTTCTATTTCTACGTCAAATTTTTTGTAAGTCGAACCATTTGTATGTTGGGGGTTCCACTGTAATTACCTGGTCAATATATTGTGAAGATCTGGTATTTCTTAAGTCCAATACAGTGATACCTCATACAACGTCCAAACTTGGTTCCACAAGTTTGGACTTTATACGGATTTGGACTTTGTATGAGGCATGCAAAATCCTAGCCGCGATGCCTCATACAACGTCCAAATCCTTGGCACGATGCCTCAAACAACGTCGTTTCCATTGTACTGTAACAGCACAGACTTCAGGGCAAAGTCAAGGAAACAGACAGGAAACTGACAGAACTTTAAGAAATCATTGTCTAAAGGCTAAAAACATTACAAAAACTTGTCAAACAACCCTGATTGTCCAAGAACCTGAAGAATGCTGCAAAAATCCCAGGAATGCTTCTAAAAATGCTGACGAAAAAATTCAAAAAAATTCAAAAATCGTGCTCAAAACCACTCCTGAACACTCTTTGCCTCATGCAAAACCCACAAGAGCAATGCACGCATGTGTCCTGCCTTTTATACTGCCCAGGCACAGTGCAACCTGGGAAAAACCCAATGCCTCATACAACGTCACTCAACTTTGTATGAGGCAACTTTTTCAAGGAATTAGGTGATGTTGTATGAATCCGATGTTGTATGAAGCAGACTTTGTATGAGGTATTACTGTATATATTACTACTATAATTTCTTATTGGCATGCCACAGGTTGGATGTCATCTTGTCTGCTTTGACTTTGTATATAGCAGTTCCAAATACTTGTCTGTATTGCATGTAGGCAAGGGATTAAATGTAGCCCAGGAATTGAAGTCCTCAAAAGAATTTCAGAATACAGTGGAATGTCGGCTAATATAGTTATTAATGCGTTCTCCGAGATGTTTCTTACAGCAAAAATTACTTTAACTGAATTTCCCATAGGAATGCACTGAGAAACAAAATACAGTGAACCCCCACATTACGGAATTAATCCATTCCGCAGGTTTATCCTTAAAGTGAACTATCCATAGGAATGCATTGTGTAGTTTCCCTTAGGAATGCATTGAAAACCAAAAAAAGTTCCGAAAAAAGTCAGTGAAGCGGACCATCATTTCCTATGGATTTCTTTCTTTGAAGTGAGTTTTCCGGTAGGCAGACCGTCTGTAAAGTGGGAGTTCACTGTACTTTAACCGAAACACGGTTTCCCATAGGAATGCATTGAAAACCAACTAATCTGGTCTGGGGGGAAAAATCCGTAAACTGAGCCACTATTTTCTATGGATTTTCTTTTGTTATGCAATTTTTATGTTAACCGAGGTTCTACTGTACATCTTGTGTCTCAAAAGAGAGAAATGTGAGTGGCTAAGGAAAAGATGCGATAGATGAGAGAGCTGGTAGTCTCTCTGCTTATTAGGCTTTTTAGAGGATGCCCTTAAAAACCTACTAGTCCAGTGATGGCCAACCTCGGCATTCCAGGTGTTCTTGGACTTCAATTCCCAGAAGCCCAAGTCAGTACACCTGCTGATCAGAATTTCTGGGAATTGAAGTTCAAAAACATCTGGAGTGCCAAGGTTTGCCATCACTGTACTAGTCCCTTGCAGCTTTCATGGAATTTAGCTTAGCCACTCCCTCTCCTTTCCCTCTTCTTCAGGCTAATGGCCGTCATGCCAAAGAAACTACACAAAGTTTATTCTAAAACCTTTCTAAGGACTTGGTTTGTTTTTGGTTTTTGGTTTTTTTGCTACAGCTACCATAATACCAGAAAGAAGTCTACTTCTGTTTCATTGACTACACCAAGGCCTTTGACTGTGTGGGCACAATAAAATGTGACAAGTAATTAAAGAAATGGGAATACCAGAACATTTTATAAGTCTCATGAGAAATCTGTACATGAGTCAAGAAGCAACAGTTAGGATAAGATACGGAATGACGGAGTTGTTTGGAATAGGAAAAGGAGTAAGACAAGGTTGCATTTTGTCACCCTGCTTATTTAACTTATAGCCAGAGCACATAATACGCAATGCAGGGCTGGATGAATCACAAGATGGAATTAAAATTGCTGGGTGAAACACCAACAATTTGAGATATGTAGATGACACTATCCTAATGGCAGAAAATGAAGAAGACCTAAAGAAGCTCTTGCTTAGGTTGAAAGACGAGAGTGCAAAAGCTGGCTTGAGACTCAACATCAAGAAAACCAAGATAATGGAAAATAGATGGGGAAGAAGTAGAACCTGTGACAGACTTTACATGCTTAGGATCCAAGATCACAGCAGTTGGTGATTGCAGCCATGAAATAAAAAAGTGACTAATTCTTGGGAAGCAAGCTATGAGAAACCTGGGGAACATAACTAAAAGTAGAGACATCACCTTGTAAACAAAAGGCCACATAGTCAAAGCAATGTTATTCCCAGTTGTAATGTATGGTTGTGAGAGCTGGACCATAAGGAAAGCTGAGCGCAGAAGAATAGACGCCTTTGAAATGTGGTGTTGGAGGAGAATTTTGAGAGTACCCTGGATAGCAAAGAGAACAAATAGGTCAATCTTAAAAGGAATCAACCCCGACTGCTTTTTGGAAGGTTAAATATTTGAAGATGAAGCTAAAGTACTTTGAACATAAAATGAGAAGAGAGGATTCATTTGAGAAAGCCTTAATGCTGGGAAAGGTCGAGGGCAAAAGAAGAAGGGGGAAGCAGAGAATGTGATGGCTAGATGGTATTGTTGATGCAATGGGCACAGAGCTGAGGGCGTTGAAGAGGATGGTGGAGGACATGGGTGCCTGGTGTGCGATGGTCCATGGGGTCACAAAGAGTCGGATTCAACTATGCGACTGAACAACAACAACAAAACATAATTTTGCTTTGGGGAATTCCTGGCAAATTTTGGGAGTTATAGTGGGGGGGGGGGGGGGGGAATCCTGAAGGGCTTGTACCTAGTTGCATCCATCCAAGTTTATTCAGCCGATACCTTCTTATCCTTAATGCTTCTTTTCATATTTAGTTTATCTGGCATGACCATCTGTAATTGTTGGGATAATAGCAGTTTTGCATGCACTGACACTTGATGTCAATGAGAGGGGGCTTTACAGCCTAATGTAATCTCCTTTGCCACTAACTTAACTGGCAAAGCTCTTTTCTCGCCTTTGGCATTTGAAAGAATCTCCACCCATTATTTCTGTTAGTTTGTGCTTCTATTATTTGTTGATAGCTCATTCTCTCTCTGAGGTTCAACAAAACAATGAACATGCTTAGTGGTTAAGACACTGAACTTGACGACTGGAAGGTTGGCAGGTCAACAGTTGGAGACCCGAGTGCTGCGTAACCGAGTGAGCTCCCATTTCTGTCCCAGCTCCTGCTGACCTAGCAGTTGGAAAGGAAGAAATTGCAAGTAGATGAATAGGTACTACATTGGTAGAAAGGTAACAGTGTTCTGTGCACTCCTGTGTCTAGTCATGCCTGCCACATGACCATGGAAATTTCTGTGGACACAGACAGCGCTGGCTCTTTGGCTATAAACAGATGAGCACTGAATAGAGCAGTGGTGGCAAACCTATGGCACGCATGCCAGAGGTGGCACTCAGAGCCCTCTGTGGGCACCCGTGTGGTCACCCCAGCATTGAGTTCACTTTGCCCAGCAACCCAATGGGAGCACATCCTCCCTCCTTCAGCACAGTTTGCCCCACTCCTCTGCCCAGCAGCCCAATGGGATTGTTTCCTCCCTCCCCTGTTGCGATATTGGCACTTTGCGATAACTAAGTGGGTTTTGGGTTGCAGTTTGGGCACTCGGTTTCTAAAAGGTTCGCCATCACTGGAATAGATTCTGATTGATAGGACTGGCTTTCTAGCAAGGGCGACCTTTACCTTACTCTCCTTGTGCTAGTGGCTTTATTTTTTATTTTTCTGACTGTAAGCACAAATGGTAACTATAAAGATATGTTTATCTACATTAAATGATTCTAAAGTGATTTTATCATACCAAATGTTAGTTCGTGTGCAAGAAGAAAAAAGCCCGAAAGAGGGCATGCAGAGGTTGAGACTAAGCTGATCTCTTCATATTTTTTTAGTTTTGCTGCTGCCTCATACTGTACTCTGCGAACTAAAAAGAAGAAACAAAATTGCCCGATTAGTAGTAATCTGTCTCTCTTCGGTTTCTTAGGAGTTGGTATTTATTCATTCATGTTAGTACTTGTTCACTGGTCACCCTTTCGGTCAAATAAATTCATAGCATGTAGTTGCCTCTTTTAAAATTCATAATTACATTCTGCACAGTAGAATGGAGAATACAGATCACTATACAGTGCACATTTGCACAGCCATAAGTTTTTTTATGCTTATTAGGTTTTTTTTCCCATCTATTCTGGCTTTTACTACTTAGCTGTGTTCCCACTTTTCGTTCAGATTCCAAAGTGTTTACATTTGCCACCATGATTCATACTTTCATTTTTATCTCATATATTCTTCCACAAGTTTCATAGTCTCTGATGTGTCTCAGGATGCCCTCTGGCTTTCACTGCAAGAGGATTTTCGATTGCATTTCTTGGGCTGCTTGCTTATTACTGATTGCTATGAACGTCCTTAATATTCTCTTGAAAAGTACATTCATTACTTACTTTGTTGGCTGTGTTGTATCCTGGGGTGGGGTGGGGGCAACCTATTTGTCACAACTGTTATTCACTGATGCTGCAATGCTACCTCTCAGTCTTACCATCTTCCTGTCTATGGGAGACAGATTTAAGAGTTACGCCTTGTAGCATGGAGGATTCAAAAGTCTAAGAGTCTAATAGCAAGAAAAAGTAGTGCTAGGCTTCAAGCTGAAGGTCTCCTCTTTAAGGTCTAGTACAGTACTTTCGAAGCAAGAAATTGCAAATATCAAATATACTCGAGTATAAGTCAGGTTTTTAGCCCCTAAAATGAGGTTCAAAAATGGGACCCGACTTATACTCGGGTCCATGTAAACACTCAAAAAAATACCCACACAAATATCTAAATTAATTAATTTTACCGTATTTTCATATATTTTAATTACTGAAACTCACTAGCAGCTGCTGCATTTTCCACCCCCGACTTATACCCAGGACAATCTATTTTCCTAGTGTTAGAGGTCCAAATTAGGTACCTCGACTTATATTCAGGATGACTTATAGTCGAGTATATATGGTAAATAAATAGATACCACTTTGGTGGGAAGGTAAAACAGCGCACTCCAGTGTCTAGGCATGCATGCCACATGTCCATGGAAGCATCTGCTCTTTGGGTATAAACAGATGAGCACTGGACCATAGAGTCGGATACAACTGGCTTTTGAGCAAGGGTAGCCTTTACCTTTACCTACTTTGTGTGGAGTGTAGAACCTGGCAGGAGTACTGTTGGACCAAAGATGTGAAAAACATCTTTTGAGCTCTGGATTTTATACACCTAAGATGTTCTCTAAGTTCAAGTTCCCTTGAGTGTCTCCTGCTGCCAGCCTTAATATGAGAACTAAATATGAGCTGTTGGAATCCTATTGACAGTTTCCTTATTGTTACAGCACTAGTAACAATTTAAGGCAAGGTAGGAGAGGGAAAGGAAGGACAGGGATCAGTGATAAAATCTGAATGAGTCTGGGATGGAAGAAAAGTAAGATTAAGGGGGAAATGTGGGAGAAGAAAAGACAAAAATGCCTTATCTTTTCCTGTAAATCAGGATGTAGAGCCTAAAATAATGTCTTGTAGTGAAAGCCAGAGGGCATCCTGAGACACATCAGAGGCTTAAAAAATGTTGAAGAATATATGGGAATATATGGACTAAATAAATTGTGGAAGAATGTATGGGCGGCAGGTCAGCAGTTTGGTACCTGAGTACTGCATGACAGAATGAGCTCCTGCCTCTGGCCCAGCTCCTGCCAACCTAGCACTGAACCCTAGAGTTGGATACGACTGGCTTTCAAGCAAGGGTGACCTTTTTCCTTTATATGGGATAAAAATATTAAAATGAATGTTTTTAAGAATATTTGTAAGAATATTAAAATGACTGTTTGTAAGACTGCAGTGGCTCAAGTGGCTAAGACACTGACTGGGAGGCAGCAGGTCAGCAGTTCGATACCCAAATACTGCAGGACAGAATGAGCTCCCGTCTCTGTTCCAGCTCCTGCCAACCTAGCAGTTTGAAAGCAAGAAATTGCTAGTAGATAAATAGGGACCACTTTGGTGGGAAGGTAAACAGGGTTCCATGCACTCTGGTGTCTAGTCATGCCTGCCACATGACCACGGAAACGTCTGCAGAAGCAGACAGTGCTGGCTCTTCGGCTTTGAAGCAGAGATGAGCACTGAACCCTAGAGTCGGATACGACTGGCTTTCTAGCAAGGGTGACCTTTACCTTAACCTTTAAGAATAAAGGGGAAATGTATACGTTAACATGGAGATGGTGTTAATGCCAGTGAAGCTGAATTGCATGGATCCTCAACATTCTAATTTATGTTGGAGATTTTGTCAGAATGTAGGTATTTATTCTTGTATGTGGTGGCATTGCGAAACTATTTTGAATTTTTGGGAGCATTTAAAGAGATGAATGAAATATTAAAGTTAAATATAGAAGTATGTCTTAAAATAGCATTTTTGTCTGTATTTGATAATGATCAATAGAAATGGACAACAAAAGAATTGATTTCAAATTTATTAACAACAGCAAGATTAATAAGAGCATAGGATAGAAAAGTATGTTTTTTCAGTTTTTTAAATGGTGTAAGGAGGTTTAGAATAGAGATCTTAATGATAAATTAACATACTGTATAACATTAAAGTTAAAATGTTAAATACTTTTTGGGTATTTGGGGAGATTTTATAGACTTTGTTTTAATAATAGGGAAGGGTTACTTATCATTGCAAGAAACAATGCATATTTGGAGTGGGAATGGAGCGCCATAAATGGAGGGGAAATTGATGGTTTCTTTAGTAGTCCTAGTGGAGACGAGCATTGTTGGTATAATTATGTTTAAGTTTTGTATATTGTGTGTATTATTGCTTAGTGTTAACTTATGTTAAGTTTGTAGTGTTTAATTGCAAATAAAAAGGAGACTAAATTTTGTTACAGGCGAAGCATCGAGTGTTAAAGGTTTCCCTTGCTCGAAAGCCGGTCGTATCTGACTCTAGGGTGCAGTGCTCATCTCTGTTTCAAAGCTGAAGAGCCAGCACTGTCTGCTTCTGCAGACGTTTCCATGGTCATGTGGCAGGCATGACTAGACACCAGAGCACACGAAATGCTGTTACCTTCCCACCAAAGTGGTCCCTATTTATCTACTTGCAATTTCTTGCTTTCGAACTGCTACGTTGGCAGGAGCTGGGACAAAGACAGGAGCTCATTCTGTCCTGCAGTACTCGAGAATCAAACTGCTGACTTTCCACCTCCCAGTCAGCGTCTTAGCCACTTGAGCCACTGCAGTTGAGTGTTACGTGCCCATTATACAGTACATGGTTGGGATGGATGGGATTGTAGACATATTTCACATGGAATACAGGCAATACTAACTGTGCAATTATCTTCATAAAACTGGGCTTATGAGAAGCAAGAGTCTCTGAGCTTGGTCACCTTTCCTCACTTACTACAAAGAGTATTTTTTGCTTTATATTCCTAATATATTTCATTCAGTAAAAAAATTAAAATTTAGTTACCCAAGAACCCAGAAAATGACCTCAAATTCCCTTCAAGCACACAAGAATGCATTTACATGACTCAAACACCAAGTAACTTTGATTCAAAATAGTTTAATAAAATTTCCTGCAAAATTTTCCTTGTCTTTAAATAGTAATAATCTTTTGAGAGAGAAAAAAATCTGTCATATTTGCAGTGTATAAAAAGCACAATTATGCAATTAAACATTTTAAAACAGGGTTATAATTTTCCAAAGTTTTTGAAGTGTGGCTCATTTAAAAAATGACGGTTGAAGTTTATGGAGCTTGTAAAATCAGGGGAGCTACTGTTGAAAAACAGAATATAGAAACACAACAGTAGGAGTTTGAAATCACAGTGTAAAATACAGTAGTTATTATTTTAGCATTAGATATTACTTTAGTGTTTTTTTAATTCAAGTTAATGTTAGCCCTGACGTTATGATAAAACTTTAACAATAGAGAAATATAGTATCTTAAAATACCCATAGTTGTAGTTTATGAAGTAGTGGCTGCATTAGTCTGAACAGGCACATCAAACAAGAAGCAAAAGAAAAGAAAAAAGAATACAAAAAACATTGTGACATCTTAAAGACTAACTTCTGTATTTTAATATGAGCTTTTGTGAATCAGGACTACTTCCTCTCATGTAAAAAGTGAGAATATAACTTTCAACCCAGAATAATTTCTGACACAAAATTATTATTACAGTACATTAGAAGTAGACTTAACAAATGAAAGTTCACATTAAAATATAGCAATTAATCTTTAAAGTGCCAAAGTGTTTTTGATTTCTATATTTTTTTGTTTTTACTTTTGTTTCTTGAGAAAATATAATAATACCAAATTCATCAAAACTGGCACTCAAAAATTTCAGAAAAAGAAAGAATAATTATCAGTTGTTAATCTACTAACATTGCCATAAATTGTGCTGCTTTTAAATGCTGAAATGTACTGTATAACCATAGTGAGTCTTGAGTAAATTTTAGTCAGCTGTCTACATAACCCTCTAGAATCGGATACAACTGGCTTTTGAGCAAGGACAACTTTTACCTATTCATAGAATCATAGAATAATTGAATTGGAAGGGGCCTGAGACCATCAAGCTTAACTCCATGCTCAGTGTAGGAATCCAAATCAAAGCAGTATTCAGACAAGTAGCATTTCCTTCTTGGGTATTATTTAAATACTCAGTTGATGAAAACAGACTGTAGCCTACTTCTTTACATGCAAGGAACACAGTCTGGAATTTTACACACATGTTTGTGTGTGCACAGTGAAAAGTGAGATGCCTTTTTAAAGAAATGGTGTACTGTCACATGCTGTACATACATTTTGCCTTTGAAACTCAGATGAAGCTGTGCGCTGAAGCATTAGCCAAATGCTTGTTTCATCGAGACTTTGGCACGGTAGAGGTCAGTAACATCAACAATGTCTCTAACTGTTTCTAGGAAAATATAATCAAAACCATTCTGGAAAATTCATATAGTGACATTGTAATAACTTACAACCTCAGTTCACCATATATGTCACTAAGTTATTTTTAAAGCTAAATATTTGAGCTGTAGTTGTCATACAGTAGACTCAGCCATACAGGCTTGTAATCTCATTTCAGTGCTGACCCTGTCTCTAGAGTAAAGCATTAAACTTTTGTTTGCAAAGTTTCTGTAAAACGTAAGTGTTTTTCTGCACAACACTTTATTTTTCCAGTTAAACATCTTCCTGGTCTCAGCTCTTCTCTCTCCCATTTTTTCTTAAAATTTGTATACAATTTATTCCATAAAACATTAAAGTTTCCAGTAAATTATTTGAATAGTATTTCACTGTAGTTATGGATATTTGAAAATCCATATTCTCCCAAAAACAAGTAAAACTGCAATTGAGTGTAAGGTATCCAGTGACCAAATTATAGAGAATAAATATCTTGAGCACCCAAAACCTTTATATTTGGCCAGTATATGCTTTCTTAATAATATAATAGAGACCCCTCTATTTAACAACAGCTTTCATCAACACAAATCAGTTTTGTGTAAATTAAGAGAAGTTTCTACTTGATTTGAAGAGGCAAGGAAATGCATTCATTTATGTTTAAATATCTGTCAACTTTTTGTATCACATAATTTTTTATTTCCCTTTTTTTGATAACTGCCAATTAATATATATTCATTTTGCTTTCCAGTGACAGTGTTCAACAGCAGCTTCTTTTTTAAAAATAGATCACTTTGCTGCCCACAACTTCCTGCTCACAAAACTGTTCTCAAAGATCTTTCTTCAATTAGACACATTTACAGAAGAGGGTGGCAAGGTTTGTACAGATCTTTGAAATTTCTATCAAGAACACAATTGGAATGCAGTTGCCAGACCAGTTATATCAAACTGTTTAAAAAAAAAAGTGGCATATTCATGAGAGAAGGACACGGACTGGAAGCTTTTGAAAACCAAAACTTAATCTCTGTAAGTTCAATTGTCATTTAGGTACAAGTGACGGAATTATGTTTCTGTTTTAGATTGTTTTAAAATAGTGCTTAAAGCAGGGGTTCTCAACCTTTTCAAGCCGTGGACCCCCTCAGACAGCTGAGTGGGCCAGACTGGTGGTTCCCCCCGTAAGCGCTGCCTGCAGCTGTTGTAAATGTGTCCACTTCTCATGGCAGCAGCAAAGCAGGCCACATGTCATGGGCCAGGTCCAGCCTGCGGGCCGCAGGTTGAGAACCCCTGGTTTAAAGGTTATTAATGCTAATTCTTACGTTTCTCCTCTTTGCTTTCCAGTGCTGAGATGTTCGGGAATGTTTGTTCTGAATGTGTATTTGAACTGCTTTCAGAATATAAACTAGAAGGAAGCATGGCTTTCTGAGATACATTTGTTAGTAAGAGAAATATGCTGTTCACTAATGATAATAGCGTCACTGTTTCTGACAGTGAAAAGGATATTACTTTTCTGGTTGCTAGAGTTATATCCTTGCAGAGTATGGCTTGATATAAGAACCTCCAGACGGAGTTGTTGCCCTTCAGGAAAGAAGGCTGGCAAAGCAGTTGTAGGGAACCGGTGACGTGGTGACCCCACCCTGCTGGCTTATACAGTGTAGGCCTCTCCGTTCTTTTAGTCATTCTTTAAACCATCATTTTTAAATAATTGATGGGGAGGGTAATCTTTCAGGTCTATTAAGGGTTTTTAAGGGTCTTTAATGTTTTATGATTGTAATGTTTTCACTGTTGTTATGCCGCCCAAAGTCGCTTGTTTGATTTGGGCGTCAATATATAAATTTGAATAATAAATAAATAAATAAATACCCTTCTTTTCACAAACCTATGCATTTATTTTAAAAACTAAGAGTGTTCTATCAGTAAATTTTCAGAAAAATTAAGTAGTATAGGAGGATGTTTGTAAGTAAGTGTGTAATATTTTGAGTTAATTTTGAAAGCTTGGTTCTGATTGTCTGGAGCAGAAAACTGACCTTCTGTCCCAAATTGTTCACTCCTACATTTGAGAAATGAAGGTTAAATCTTTACATTCAACACATTTGGGTGGCAAATTTGCATGCTTTTCTTCGCAACCATGCTAACCATTAGCAAGGTATTATTCACCTGGCGGCAGGGGTGGAGGCTCTTATTGTACATGTGAAAAATATTGGATAATAATTCATTTTTCTCAAGAATTCCATTGTAACCATCAGTTGGTTAATACCAATTGGTATTTTCCAAATGTTACCAGTGCGATTAAGATAATATTCTATCTTTCAAGAGACAGTTCTGTTAAGATGCAAGCAGCATAAAAGCTTGCAATTTCCAGAAAATATATTCCTTGTGGCACAGAGTTAGTTAAACATAAAACTCTCAAGTTCAAGGGCCAGAAGCTGTCTTAATGAAGAACAGCTTCAAAGGTGTTTTTTTTTTTAAGTAAAAGATTATATTCCTGGAAAGGTGCTACATGTATCCTTACTAAGAATTTTCTGTTTTCCTTTTTCTAAGAAATATTGGTGTCATGAGGAACAGCAAAGTTTCTTTTTCCCTGTTTGAAACAGCTGCATATGAAAATGAGTGACAGATGCAAAATCCAGGACTCATAGTTTTCATTGGTGGTTCTGGTTGTCGAACAACCATTTCACTTGAAATGCATAATCTTGAACTATGACACAATGCGCCACAGGTTCATCTAATTACTTTTCTGTACCCTTTCAAGTACAAAAATCTTGGGTGTCAAGTATACTTCAAAACTACCCAAGACACTAATGTTATCTGGCCCAATTGGCAGTGAGAGATCAGAAAGACCAGTTTGTGTAGCATAACTCAAAACAGCAAATTTTGACACATAAAGCAAAATAATGATGGAGCTAAACCTATGCTAGTGTGTTGCTGATAGGACTTTTTTTCTATCTTTTAAAAATTATTATTAAAAAGGCCCATGGGGAAAAATACTCCATGGCTGTTTGAGTCTATATATTGATTATAAACACTATGTTGTAGTAGTAAAATGAAAATACTATACTGTAGTAGAGTTTGAATAGTAAGATAGCACAAAAATGTATTTTACTAACTGAAACAAGGATTTTAATTTTAGAAGTACAGTATGTATCTTTTGAAGTTATTATTGTAAGCAGCTTACTTCTGTGTATGCTACAGACTTAAACAAAAACCTCTGCATATATAACTGAATTTGCTCATATTTCTTTCCAACTACCTTTACTGCTTTTGCCTCCACTACTGAAATTTCAGAGCTCCTTGGTTGCCAAAATCTGTACTTTTTTGCTATCTCATAGACATAGATATCTGTCATGCTATATAAATAGCTCTTGCCTGTTCAGTATCAAACCCACGACTCGCATAGAAGTTTTTAAAATTTGAATGGCACTAAGATGAGGGTGACAATAATAATAATAATAATAATAATAATAATAATAATAATAATAATTATTATTATTATTATTATTATTATTATTATTATTATTATTATTATTATTATTATTATTATTATTATTATTATTATTATTATAGGTGGTGCGAGCCCACTCAGAGCAGCATTACAACATGAAAAGAACACAATTACAGTAAAATACAGAATATAACAAAATGTCACATAAACAATACAGTAAAATAATCAATACAGATATCACATAGCAATCCAATTTGCAGTATAGTATCATAAAGGCACAATATACATCACAAAAGTATAACAAAGAGCAAAAAATACAATGCTGCAAACACAGTGCAAACTAAAATGGATACAAACAACCCACG
This sequence comes from Bradypodion ventrale, assembly GCA_035047345.1. NCBI lineage: Eukaryota > Metazoa > Chordata > Lepidosauria > Squamata > Chamaeleonidae > Bradypodion > Bradypodion ventrale. The sequence continues at coordinate 207,608,683 of JAWDJE010000005.1, forward strand.
ACTTATACCCTCTCCCCAGACCAGTCCGCAGATGGAAAGTAGTGACCACAAAAGTCCTAGTCGTGGCAGCACCTGGGATGGTTGGCGGGGGCCTCCCCGCCCCACTGGGAGAGCCGGAGGCGGTGGTGACAGAGTTAGGCCACCTCAATGGCTTTTGAAGGTCCCGGGCTGGAGGAGGCGCCTGGGACACCGGCAGGTGGTTGGCTGGCTCGGCGTCCATCTTTGCAGGGGCCTCCCTGCCCCAAGGGGAGAGCCAGATGCAGTGGTGACACAGTTTGGCCGCCTCAACGCTTTTGAAGGTCCCAGGCTGGAGGCAGCGCTTGGGACACCGGCAGGTGGTTGGCTGGTTTGGTGTCTGTCATCATGTGGGCCTCCCCGCCCCACCAGAGGCATACTCTGATAACGGCAACCTTGTGTTGCCAGCTAATCTTTCTCACACTAGGTCAGGCAAAAGGAACTGCAGAATGAATTCAACAAAAGGTGCCTTCATTTTGGCATATTTCATGTCAGACCTAGACATAGAACAAGAGCTCCAGCAGAACCTTAGTAAAAGTGTGCTATAAAGTAATAGTGGAGGTTGTGTTTTTTTTTAAGCTGTTGTATATGTTGATGAAAACTGAAATTCTTCCATAGCTACCAGCCAGATCGTGTAATTCAATCTCTTTAACAGTGAGATTTTTTCCAAGAAGGCAGGAAACGTTAAAGGGCAAGGCTTTCAAAGCTCTCCTGTTTGCTTTACAAAACTCTTGTGTTACTTTAGCGCTGCTAAGGAACTAGAACTCTTCTCCCCCTCCCCTCCCCTTTTCTCAGAATTTCATCTCTAGGAAATCAGAGTGTGGCAGAACTGCAAAGTGCTGAGATAAATAAATAAATTTCATGTCAGAAATTACTCTGGGCTGAAAGGATTTTTGCTGAAGAAACTCTGCTCAGGGAACACCCGAATGAGGCTCCATTCATGTCCCCAAGATCTGTCATGCAGCGCTTGGGTATCGAACCACAACCTTCCAGTCTTCAAGCTCAGCGTCTTAACCACTAAGCCACCACAGTGCTGAGATGCACAACAGTTAACTCGGAGACTTTTGACTGAAATAATCGAGTTCTCTGAAAAAGACCTGAGCAATAAGAACCTCCACCCACATCACACCCTTTCTGACAGGCTTCTCTTGTTTGAACAGTCCTTTAATTCATGCACAACAGGAAAAATGTGCTTTGCAGAGTGATTCTGTAAAGGCAGCTTTGGAGAAAAAGCAGTACTAAACACTTGGATTTGTGGTTAGAATGGCTGGGGTGCTGCTACTGCGAGGTAGCTGAAATTTTAAACAAGATAGAAACCTAGACACTTATACTTGAGATGTTCAGTGACCCATTTACAATTAAACCAGTGTCTAGATAATACACTGGAGCAACTTGTACTGGCAATCTTCTCCCATGTCTAGGTCTGACGTGAAATATGCTAAAATAAAGGCACCTTTTGGTGAATCCATTCTGCAGTTCCTTTCGCCTGACTTAGTGTGAGAAAGATTAGCCGGCAACACAAGGTTGCCGTTATCAGAGTATGCCTGATTATGGTTCAAAAAGGCCACAATATTCAAGGAGGCTCTTTTTGTGTACCCCTACTGGCAGTCTAAAGGACATGATCAGACCTTTGCATTCTCTTCCAGGATTTTATAAGTTACCTTTTTGGTCCACAGCTTCCAAAAGCCTCATAGCCATGCAGGGCAGGTATGCTGGAAATTACAGTACAAAAACATACCTTTTCTGAGGCCTTTGTCTCTGATTACCTTTTTATTGCCAACTCATATCCTGTTTTTCCCCACAATGCACATTGCTTTTCCACCTGTCTATTAATACAAAATTTGATAGGCTTTTATGTAAATCAGTTTTTTACTTAACTCAAAGCAAACCCATAGGAAAAAATGAATTTTTTACTTAACTCAAAGCAAACCCATAGGGAAAATGATTTTTTTACTTAACTCGAAGCAAACCCATAGGAAAATGATATTTATGTAAATCAAAGCAACCTCATAGGGAAAATGAATTTTTTATGTAACTCGAAGCAATCCCATAGGAAATTGTGTTATGTAAATCAGGACATTTATGTAAACTGGGACATGGTTTTAGTGCAGATATCTATGTAAGTTCAATTTTATGTAACTAGAGGCATATGTAAGTCGGGGTTTTACTGTACTTTGTTTATGTTAAAATGAAAGTTGGAGGAAACAGCACTTTAGCAAAAGATTTTATCTAAAGCCTTTAAGCTGCTACCATGTGATGTTCATAATCTGGATCACTCTTAAAACATTAAAACAGTAGAAATGTATAATTAGGTTCATGTCTTATAATTAATGGTCAGGGAGATCCTTGTGTCCTAATATGGCTCTGGTAATCACGCTTAATTTTTGAAAGGCACAACAGTTTGCTCCTTCATTCATTGGCTGAAATCCTATTGTTTGGCTTAGTAAGTTGCATCTGGATCAGGCCCACTGAATCAGTGCAACTTGTAGAGAAAGTGGCCACCAAACCCCCAATAATTCAGTGGGCCTACTCTAATTGCAACTTACCACACTAAGCTATAGACTTAAGAACATAAGAACAGCCTTGCTGGAACAGGCCACAGCCCATCCAGTCCAGCATTCTGTCTCACACAGTGGCTCACCATTTCCTTCAGGGTATTCCCAAGGAGATGCCTTCACCTGCTTAGGATTCCCTGGAAATGGCATTGAGAGATATCCTGCCTATCTCTCCAACCCGGAGGTTGTCCTTAGGTAGCCATAATTATAGCCATTGATACACTTGTCCTCCATGAACTTGTCTAATCCTTTCTTAAAGCTGTCAAGACTGACAGCTGTCACCACTTCTTCTGCCAGGCAGTTCCATAGACCAGTAATCCTCTGGGTGAAAAAGTACTTTCTCTTATTTGTTTGAGAACTAGTACCCAAAAGTTTCATCAAGTGTCCCCTAGTTCTAGTGTTGTGCGATAGGGAAAACAGTTTTTCCTTATCTACTTTGTCCACACCGTGCATGATTTTATAAACTTCAATCAGGTCACCTCTTAGACGCCATCGTTCAAGAGTGAAAAGGCCCAACCGTTGCAGCCTCAGATGGTAAGGAAGGTGTTCCAGTCCCCTAATCATTCTGGTTGCCCTCCTCTGTACTTTCTCCAACTCCATAATATCCTTCTGGAGGTATGGCGACCAGAACTGTACACAGTATTCCAGATGGGGCCTCACCATAGATTTATAAAGAGGCAAAATGACACTTGCTGACTTATTTTCTATACCCTTCCTAATGATCCCTAACATTGAGTTTGCTTTTTTCACTGCTGAGGCACACTGGGTTGACATCTTCATTGAGCTGTCCACCAGGACACCAAGGTCCCTTTCCTGGTTTGTCGCAGAGAGTTCAGACCTCATCAGTTTATAAATGTAATTGGGGTTTTTTGCCCCAACATGCATCACTCTGCACTTACTCATGTTGAAGCTCATTAGCCACTGTTTTGCCCACTCCCCCAGTGTCAAGAGATCCCTCTGGAGCTCCTCACAATCTCTCACAGTTTTCACTACCCTGTATAATTTAGTGTCGTCAGCAAATTTGGCTACCTTGCTTTTTACTCCTACCTCTAGATCATTTATGAAGAGGTTGAAAAGCAGGGGTCCCAGTACTGAACATTGGGGGACCCCACTCTTTACTTCCCTCCACTTGGAGAAGTGTCCATTTAGTGCTACCCTCTGTTTCCTGTCCCTTAGCCAGTTGCTGATCCAGGACAAGACCTGTCCCTTTATTCCATGACTGGTAAGTTTATTCAAGAGCCTTTGGTGTGGGACCTTGTCAAAAGCCTTCTGAAAGTCCAGATAAACAATGTCAACTGGATCCCCCTTATCCACATGCTTGTTGACACTCTCAAAAAATTCCAACAGATTAGTGAGGCATGATTTGCCCTTGTAAAAGCCATGTTGGCTCTCCTTTAGCAGCGCCTTCTCTTCTATGTACGTATTAATTCTATCTTTTAGGATGGGACACATGTCAAACTGACAGGTCGGTAATTTCCTGGATCACCCCTGGATCCTTTTTTGAAAATTGGTGTTACATTCGCTACCTTCCAGTCATCAGGCACAAAGCCTGATTTGAGGGAAATATTATATATTTTGGCTAGGAGATCAGCAATTTCATCTTTAAGTTCCCTGAGAACTCTTGGATGGATGCCATCTGGTCCTGGTGATTTGTTAGTGTTTAGCTTAACAAGACATGCAAGGACCTCCTCCCTGGTTATTTCTATCTTGCTTAATTCTTCGGTTTCCCTCCCTACGAAGATAGGCTCTGTTTTGGGCATGTGGTCTCTGTCTTCTTCAGTGAATACTGAAGCAAAGAATTCATTGAGTCTCTCTGCAATCTCTGTTTCCTCTTTAATAACCCCTTGCCTTCCATTGCCATCTAATGGTCCAATGGCCTTCCTAGTTGGGTTCTTACTTCTAATGTACTTAAAGAAGTCTTTGTTATTTCTCTGAGTATTTTTAGCCAAACGCTCCTCAAAGTCTTGCTTTGCTTTCCTGATTGTTGCCTTGCATTTGTTCTGCCAGAATTTATGTTTCTGCCTGCTGTCCTCATTTGGACAAGCCTTCCATCTTCTAAATGAGCTTTTCTTGCTCTTGATCACTTCCCGAACAGCTCCTGTAAGCCACATCGGAGTCCTCTTGGAACTGGCAGTGCCCTTTTTCCTTTTGGGTATGCATTCCAATTGGGCCTCTGTTATTGTTTTTGTAAACAACCTCCATGCCTCTTGGAGTGTTTGGACTCTCTCAATTTTCCCTTTCAGTTTCTTTTTTACTAGTTTCCTCATCTTTGGGAAATTTCCTTTTTGAAAATCTAAGGTCTCTGTGTTTGATTTTATCAGTGACTTGCGGTCTATGATCAAGTTAAACATAATTGAGTTGTGGTCACTGTTCCCTATTGGATCAGTCACATTAACATCTTGCACCAGATCCTGAGTATTACTCAGGATCAAGTCAAGGATTCTTGTACCTCTAGTTGGGTCTTCAACCATCTGTCCCAGGGAACAATCATTTAGCATATCTAGGAACTTTATCTCTTTATCATGTGCTGAACAACAGTTCACCCAGTCTATGTGAGGGTAATTGAAGTCCCCCATTATAACCAGGCTTCCCTTCTTGGATGCCTCCTTTACAACATTCTCCAACTGCCAGTCTCCCTCAAGAATTTGGGTCGGAGGCCGATAGTATATGCCTACTGTTAGACCATCCTTGTGGCCTGGTACTCTTACCCACAGAGCTTCTAATGGTGACTCTAAATCACCTAGATATTCCAATTCATACGATTTTATCACTTCTTTGACATACAAGGCTACACCACCTCCTGTTTGCCCCTTCCTATCCTTCCTGTACAGTTTGTAGCCTGGGATAACTGTATCCCATTGGTTATCATCCGTCCACCAGGTTTCAGTGATACCAATAATATCAATATTCTTATCTATTGCTAAGTATTCTAGCTCCCCTATTTTGTTCCGGAGGCTTCTGGCATTTGTATACAAGCATTTATATATGCTTTCCTGATACAGTCTTTTGAGTCCAGTTGCATTGTTAGACTGCCTCTTGCATCCTTCTGCTAGAGTGCTGGTGACTAGCTCCTTGCTCTGCTCAGTAATTTTTGCATCCTCCTCACTACTCAAGTACACACTTTCCCGAACCGGATGCTGCCCAGCTCCTGTCGGCTTTCCCCCAGTTATCAGTTTAAAAGCTGCTCTGCAGCCTTTTTGATGTTGAGTGCCAGCAATCTGGTCCCATCATGGTTTAAATGCAACCCATCCCTCCTGAACAGATTTGGCTTGTCCCAAAATGTTCTCCAGTTCCTGACAAATCTGAAGCCCTCCTCTCGACACCACCGCCTCATCCACGCATTGAGGCTTCTGAGCTCTGCCTGCCTGGTAGGTCCTGCGCGAGGGACAGGCAGCACTTCTGAAAATGCTACCTTGGAAGTCCGGGACTTCAATCTTCTTCCTAACAACCTAAATTTGGCTTCCAGGACAATGATGTTGGCCTCCCCAACATCATTGGTACCAACATGTACCATGACAACTGGCTCATTCCCCGTTCTCTCTAACAATCTATCTAGATTTCTTGTGATGTCTGCAACTTTTGCACCTGGCAGGCAAGTCACCATACGGTTATCATGTGCATCACAAATCCATTTCTCTGTATTTCTAATTATTGAATCGCCTAGTACAAGGAGCCTCTCTCCTGCAATCTGTTCTGCCACTATTTTCTATTATTCCTCCATTGAGGTCTAGTTAGTATACGTAGTTCTTTCCTCCCTTCTGATTTTTATTTCTGTAATCTTTACCTATAAAATCCTGCATTAACCGTTGGACTCCGGCATGCACGCCTGCACTCGCCCTTACTATCCCCTACCAAGCCGCCTAGACTTACCTTCACTCTTACCGACCATTGCCACAAGGGTCCGCCAGCCACGAGTGGAGCAACCGCCCCACGAATGCGACCAAAAAAACCTACAAGCCCCAGTGTCCTCTGCGTGCGCCACTCCTCAGCCAATGAGGCTGAAGGGAGCGAGCGCGGAGGAGGCCAGGAAAGTCGGCGCCCACAGTAAAAAACCTGCCACCACGATGACCGCGTCCACTTCCCCGGCTGGCAACGAAGGCCGGCGCCAGCCCCACTGTGGCTTTGGCAGGGTTGCAGAGAGAAGGGGGATACCCTCTTCTCTCCACAAATCTGGCAAAAAGCTTCCCTCAGGGAAACGGAGGCCCAGAATGGCACTCCATTCTCAGGCCTCTGTCTCTCAGTGAGAAACTTTTACGCTTCCCTACAGGGGATGGAGGCCGAGAATGTAGCCTCCATTTCCCTAGGAGGCCAGTGGCTGAAAGCTTAGGCCCCTGTCTTCTGAGGAAGATGAACTGCTTAAAAACAGGAGACGGAGGCCGAGCACGGAGCACCGTTCTCAGCTTCCATCTCCTGTAGGGAAGCGGTTCATCTTCCTAGGAGTATGGAGTCCGAGAACTTCAGCACCCATCTTCTGAGGAAGACGAACCGCTGCTTTCCTCCTGTTCCCACCAACCCAGGCTTCGGCAAGGCAGCAGGAAAAAAAATTTCGCCTCAGAGGCCAGCACAAGCCTCCCGTAGCTTGGAGGGAAGAGACCCTCCTCTTCCCCTCATTCAGGCTTCGGCGATGCAGCGTGGAGACACACTCCACGTTTGCCCAGGGAAGATGCAGGGCCAAAGGACCCGGCCACTGCCTCCTCACCAGGCAGCGGGGAATACAAGGGCAGCAAAGGCACCCGCTGCGCAATCCCCATTCACCCGGGGAGGATGCCGTGGCCAGGTCCTTCAGCCCTCCATCCTCCCTGGGTGCCAGCCAAACTGCCCTTCCACAGAGGATGGAGGCCGAAAACTTTGGCCTCCATCTTCTGAGGAAGACCAACCCCTCTCATTCTCTCCCTCCCTCTCTCCCCCCCTCTCTCTCACGCACACCTACTGGGCTGCAAATTTCAAGCCAGCCTAGTGTGTGTGTGTTTACACGTGTGCACACACAACAAAACCACCCCTAACCACCAACACATATTAAAAATGCCCTGAAAACTATGCTAGTCTTTACCTATAAGGAGGGACGTTAACCGTTGGATCTGGCAAAGCCTCCCACACCCATCCCTACTATCCCATACCGAGCTGCCCGCACTTGTCTTTACCCGGCCCAACTATCGCTGCAAGGGTCTGGCAATTGCCAGTGGGGCAACCGCCCCACGAACACAAACAAAACAAAGCAACTTCAAGTCCCAACGTCTTCCGCGCCATGCCACCTCTCAGACAATCAGGCTGACAGGCGAGAGCAAGGAGAACGTTGGGAAAGCTGGTGCGCCCAATCCAAAACAAGCCGCGGAAAAAAGCCGCCACATGAATGCAAACAAAAGAAACAAAACTTCAAGTCCCAGCATCCTCCGCACCGTGACCACTTCAGCCAATCAGGCTGAAGGGCGCAAACGCGTAGAAGGCAGAAAAAGCCGGCGTGCAAAAAATAAAATAAAATAATGTCACACACAACGGGAATGCAAGGCCGCTGCAGGCAGACTCAGTGCCTCCCGCAACGGGAGCACAAGACCACCACAGGCGGACACAGCACCTCACAGCCTCGCTAACCCAAACCCGCAAAAAAACCACGGCGAGACAACTGCTGGCCTTCTTTCCCAGAGCAATGGAGAAAAGAGGGACTCCCTCTCCTCCCCGCTACCCCACCGAAGACATGGCGAGACCACCGCAGGCCTCAAGGTAAGTTGAGCCGAAGTGGGGAAAAAACAAGAAGCAGGCAGCAATTTGCCAGGGGAAGCACACTCCCTGGCGAATGACTGGATGCTGCCTTTGTACTACCCAGACCGCTGTTTCGAGAACTAGCACGAAACATCGGTGGAGGTAATACAAAAACAGCAGCCAGCAATCCAGAAGGAAGAGCACTACCCCTTACGGATCGTTGCCTGCTGATCTCCCTTTAGGTAAGCAAGGGGAAAAGAAGGCCGAGAGGAGAGAACCATCGTGAAGCAGATAGCTCTTCTCTGCCTCCTTCTCCCCCGACCGACCTAACGAACCTTACCAAACGAAAAGCGAGCTGACTGCCGGCTCTTCCTTTTCCCCATCGCTGCATCAAAACCTAATTTCGAAACAGCAATGGAGAAAAGAGGAAACGACAAACAGGCCGTTCTTCACCCCACAAAACACAACAACAAAACAAAACAGTTAACCAGAACACCAAGCATAAAAAAATAATAAAACACAAATAAATAAACAAATAACTAAAATAAACCCAGTAAACAACAAAACAATAAACAACAAACTCAACAAAAACACCCAAAATACCAAAGGCTAACGAAAAACCATGAAAACTCACTAAAAACACCTATCTACAACACGAAACTACCTAACTCAACAAACAATAATACCACAAATTTAAAAAAATATATATCAAGGGAAAAAAACAAACTCTCTACTTAAACCCCCTAGCCCAACAACCCAAAATGAAAACAAAATAAAAATTCAAGAGCACTTACCAAACACGTCCTACCTCCATGCCTCCGGAGCAGAACTGAACAAAGAAAGACAATCGCAGTACTTTTAATCACAGCCCCACCTAGCGACTGGAAGAGTATAAAGCAGTCAAAAAATATTTTTTAAAAATCAAAATAATAAAATAAATAAAATAAACAACATCAAAAAAATTAAAAAAGCACAAATTCAAATCACCACACAAACCACCCCTAACAACAACAACAACACAAAAAAAACTGCCCAGCAAGGCTGGGCAAAATGTGCTAGTAACCCTATAAGGAACACAAAGCAAGAGATTATGACTTGATCCAAGTCATGCTGAACTTTGGTGCTTCCAGTCCTTGTCCAACCTTATTAATTTCTACTGTAGCTTAGCGTTCTTTCCTTTTTTATTCTTCAGTACCATGTTGACTCATCTTTCTTTTTAAAACATTTTCTTTTCACTTAATTAAACTCATATAGAATTTGTTATACAGTATGTTAAAAAAATCAACCAGAAGTTTGTATCTTTTTTAGGACTAAATGCTACATTATAAGTGGAATTGTATTTATTTTATACCCCACCTTTCTCCTTGTAACTCACGACATGAATCTAAAATGGAAATACATAGTTAGAAAACATAACAGCCAAAATCCTATTACTATGCTGATATAATTCTATAAGCATAAAATCTGAGTTGTCAATAACCATGGATTAAGAAGTTGATCAGCTGTCACATACCAGTCATGTAACTCAGCATGTGACAGCTAGTGCTGATTTCTTGAGTGCAGCCATTTACAATTTATATTTACATGGGTGGACTTAACGCTCTTGTAAGCTTTCAGTTGAATTATGAACAATAAGTTAAAGCACTATTAAAGAAGATGAAATTGCATAGAATTAGCACATTTTAAGTCTTTTTAAAAAATGAACAAAAAGAAACTCATCAGTTGCACCAATAAAATTAATTATTTTATTTAGGTATAAAGAATTACCTGCAACTTACCTAGGAGTCAAACGCTGATTACTAATCATGTATTTTTTGTGCTCCAGATATGTGATTCAGTTAGACTGTAGTGATTAAGTAAATATTATTGTAAGCAAAGTCATTGTTTGTAAGTTTATCCTGTACAGCCATCAAGCCGCAGATGTATTTAATATGCTAAACACTGTAGTTATCGTCAGGTATTTTGCTATGCCATGAGTACAGTTAAAATAGGATAGGATGTAAATATAAGTGAAAGCCTACACAACAAGAATCTGACAGTCTCCTGCTGTTAAAAAGGATCATGACTGAACATCCCTGAACCCTAACTGAAAGCCACAGATCTTTATAAACATCTGCAGCCAAACATGATTATTGTTTGCTGCTTCAGATCTTCATGTTCATTGTGAATTTAAGAGTATGCCAAGACCTTTATCAGGCATGGTTTCGGATTGGCTTTGCAAAAACGGTTATGTGCTTCCTGCTGGAACATTAGGTGTCTTATGGGAACATGTCTGTATAGTACTTTTTGTTTCTCCTGTATCATTTTTATGTGTGGAATGCTGCCTGACCATGTTCACGTGATAAAAGTGAACTGTTTTTATACATCATTTTTCTTGTCCTGATATGTTGCATGAATGCAGGCACCTTCTTATCTGTTTCTTCCATTGGTCATCTTGGGAGTTTAATTTATGTCTCTTTTCAGGACCTGCCTTTTGATTTTTAATCTTTGATGTGGAGGTGCACCCTACTTTGCATTTTGGACAGTATTGCCGATAATTCTCTCCTGCACACTTGGCAGAACTTATACAAGGGGTTTATTCAGTGGACTCTCCAACTCCAGTTTGCAGCTTGCTACAATACAGAATCATATTGAAAGTACAATACAGAATCCTATTGAGCCGTGTGTGGCTCTTAGGTAAGTTGCATGTGGTTCATTCTACCTAAAATAGGAGTGGGTGAATTCCAGAGCTCCAGGGACCAGTTCCTCCCCACAGGTATGCTGTGCACTATCTCACCACTAGAAAAACAAAATGAAAAATGTAAGTGGGTTCTGGGTTCATAAATCCTTTTATAGGGTAAAACAGAGTACAGTACAGATGTCTGTGCCTTGTTTTCAAAAAGTGCTACTCTGGCAGAAATGACAGTTCTCTTTCTTGTGCTGGGATTTCCCCTTTCCTCTCAGGGGAATTACCCATGCATTACTCAGCTGTTGATGAAGCCATTTGTATAGTGACAGGATGCCTCAAACCTACACCAGTTGAGAAAATATACCTGCATGTTGGTATCGCTCCACCCTTAGGAGAGAAGTAGCAGCAGATACCGAGAGAACTAAGCAACAGAATGACTCTCGACATCCTCTGAATGGATATGAGCCTCAAGTCCATTGGCTCAGATCCAGGAAGATCTTTATGGCAAGTACAAACATTCATGAGGGCACACAATAGCAAAACACAAAATGGAAGAGGGAGGGAGGAGCTCACTGGACAAGGAACAACATTAAAGGGGAATATAGCTGACGAACTCAACCTCCCCTATTGTTGGATCGGGGCCTGATGTGGGCCGGAGGAGACTGGTCAAGCAAGACACGTAAGGCAAGATGGAGCGAAGACCAGCGTTTATTGGCAAAAAGGCACTTCACTTTATACCTCTGCCTAGCTTGGCTGCGTGCATACATTGCGCATAGCCATTACAGGAAAGCCCCGAGTCTGCACATCAAGATTACACAAGTTACCCATTAGGGATGATTTTGGGGGAAGTTTCTTATCTTTCTAATTAACTACCAGGAACATGCATTGTTCATTGTTATCAGGAGCAAACATGCGCTTAGGTTGACTTTTGGGTTAAGAGCATCTGCGGATGCGAGATTACTCATTGCGTGCCTCGAGTTAACCATCTGGCGATCTTTTGCCCTCTATTGTCTGGCCCGCCTGTTAGGTCAGCGATTGGTGAATTAAACTATATCTATTATTCCGCTCCCCAATTTCTGTCCCCTCGGAACCAGAGGCTCGAAGGAGTGTTCTCCCATAACCGTGGTTCTGTCAGGGACAGTGTGCCAATTGTGTGCGCGGAACCCACACCCTTTGTCACTTGGAGGACTCTGAATAGGCTGAGGGTCGGAGTGCCTAAATGTAAGACCAACATGCGCAAGTGGGGGCTGCTAGCAGACAATAACACACTATGTGAATGTGGAGAGACACAGAATCAAGCTCATTTACTGGTCTGCCAAATTACTGCTAGAAACATGCATCAATGATAAGTTTTTGTTCAGTCACATACGTTTCGCCAACATCAAAGCCAAGAAAGTGGCTTTTTTTTTTTGGCAGTCCAGGATTTGATCAGAACAAGAAAGAAGAAGACTAAGCACTTCCATAAATCATCCACCCTGACTGAAGTAAAAGATAGAAATGCAACAATTAACTAAATAAATTAAAATGGCAGGGAAGATGCTTAAGAAATTGAACTTGTTTTGACTATAAAGCTCCAGATGAGTGTTGAGAAACCAAGGCATGGCTTTCCTTGACTATTAAATCAATGTCATCCCTTGGCAGAGTGTCAACTCCAACTCCCATGTGGTAGGAAATCGCTTGTTTGATGGCGAGAGTTTGAATTTATTTTAATGGTGTGTTATAATACACAATCAGTAGGTTTTAGAAATCCAGGACGCCATGGACTGGTCATGTGGTCAGCGGGCTGGTCACATTGTTCTTCCAAGCAGAAGTAAAATGTGCATGTGCAAATCACTACAGTAAATGCACCCACGGCTGTCATGAATGCGTTTACGACAGCCGCAGGTGCATTTATAGCAGCATTTTGCACATGTACAGGCACATTTTACTTCTGCTTCTGGGAGTGGCGTGGGCCAAATGATTTGGTGTCGTGGGCCATAGTTTGGCCACACCTGCTCTAAATGGCTAAAGAGGTTTTTTTCTTGATATTCGACCAAAATTTGACTTCCTATAGTTGCAGTCCATTATCACATGGTCTGCACTATGAACAGATCCTGTCCCTTCTATTTATGACCATCTTTCAAGTATTTGAAAAGTGCTGTCGTATCCCCAACTTACTACTTTTCTCAAGGCTAAACATGCCCAGTTTCTTCTGTCTTTCCTTATATGGCTTTTCTCCCAGTCCTCTAATCATCCTTGTTGCCCTTCTGTGTCTCAGCTCCAAGTTGTTTGTATTTTTCTTAAAGTGTGGTGTTTCGAACTGGACACAGTATTTTTGATGTCGTCTAATTAATGCTAAATAGAGGGGAATTAGTACTTCACCAGTTTTGGCGAATGTACTTCTGTTTATGCAACCTAAAATATCATTTGCCTTTTTTGCAGTTATATCAAACTGCTAACTCATATTCAGCTTGTGATTATCAACAATTCCAAGTATCTGCCATCTTGTAACTGTATTTGGTGTGTGTCCCCCAGGTGTAGAACTTTGCACTTATCCCTGTTAAAATTCATTTTGTTGTTTTTCAGCCCATTGCTCTTTTTTCTTCTTCAGAGGTAGCCAAGAGTATTGACAAAAATCTTACAATTGCTGCTAATTAATGAGTTGCTGAATGCATTCCTAATCATGTGCAAATTAAACAACCTGATGCAAAACTAGAAATGCAAGTGGCAACGTGTGCTTGCTTTAAACGTTTTATGTTTATTCTAATTTGCTGGTTTGTTTACCTTATTGTTTTACTTTGGAAACTATTTTGTCAAGGCTTCATTTCAAAATACTGTATAGCAAAAAAAAATTTTTTTAATTAATTTAGTTTAAATTAAATTAAGTTAAATTATGCAGCCTTCCCAAAAGCAGCTGGAATAAAAATGAATGGGAAAAATGCTTGTTGTGTTGAATGGTTCTCTATAGCTTTTTAGCAGAAAATGTTTGTTTGTTTGTTTATCCATCCATCCATCCATTCATTACATTACATTTATACAGCAATAGTAATTATACCAGGGGTGGCCAAACTACGGCCTATGGGCTGGATCTAGCCCATGGCACCATTTGATATGGCCCACAGCCGCCCTTGCCACTCACGGAAGTGGGTGCATTTACATAAATGCGCCTTTGGCTGTCATAAACAGTGCCATAAATGCACCCATGAAGAAGCGGCCAGACGGTATAAGATATACACTGCTATAAATGCACCCATGGCTGTCGTAAATGTGTTTACGACAGCCACTGATTCATTTTACGGTGGGAAGACCCACATAACTGGCCCTCTCAATCAATTGACTGGCCCATGGTGTGAAAAGTTTGGGAACCCCTGAATTATACTTATATACTGCCCCATAGTGCTTAGTGCACTCTCTGGGTGGTTCACAAGGTAATTAGCCTTTTGCCCCCAACATATTGAGTACTTATTGTACTTGAGTTGTTCTCAGCGGCAAAAAGGAGTCAGTGTCTTCAGTGCTATAATACAAGAGAAATATATACTTGCTTGACTTGTTTTGCGTGTGGGCTATGTGTTTACATGCACTTTTAGTTGCTCCGGCCTTATATTTATGGCACATTTGAGCTTTGGTGGTGATGACCTGTTTGTTGTATATCTGGCCACTCTGCTGTTCTTCGCAGTCCAGATATTGTTGGATTGTAACCCCCCATTGTAGCCATGCTGTTGACTGTGCTGATTGAGACTAATGGAATTGGAGTCCAACAACATCTGGGGATCTAAAGGTACTTCAGTCATGTACTGTATAAAATATTCTTCTTTTTTCATGTGCCATATCCACAGCTTGAGGATATGCTATTATCAGCTTTTGTTATGGCAGCTGTCTAGTTGAAATCTAATTAACTTACTGATAAATCATTCTTACATAGCAGCCTACAATTTCTGCTCATTTAATATCTACCTGGTTTTAGTGAATGGGGAAGGAGTATGAAATTAGTGTCTCTATTTGCATTTTGCAGTGTCTGTTGTGAAATGCACAAAATGTACAGATTGCCGATAGAGAAATGTGTCTCTTTACATGCAGTGAATCAGTGAAACCAACATCTGTTTCTAAGCAGATTTAAAAAACAAATTGGAAAATAATTGCTCTGTTCCAGTAAGAATCCACTGGTATTTGTCATTATGTTTAAACACATTTTAGTCTTGTGCCTTTGTTGGTGTAGTCAGACACATCTGGCCTTAACCACCCAATGTCCTGACTGTTCTCTTATTTGTGGCCTTATTTCACTTCAGATTGATTTACAAGTGC
This sequence comes from Bradypodion ventrale, assembly GCA_035047345.1. Classification (NCBI taxonomy): domain Eukaryota; kingdom Metazoa; phylum Chordata; class Lepidosauria; order Squamata; family Chamaeleonidae; genus Bradypodion; species Bradypodion ventrale. The sequence continues at coordinate 207,623,899 of JAWDJE010000005.1, forward strand.
AAATTGTAAGTTTAGATTTTAAATCATTATTAAATGTTCCTTCCTTTGAAAATGCTATAGATTGGTGAGTCCTAGAACGAACCTCCCTTCCCTCTTTTCCTATCATATTTGCTAATCTGCATGTTTTTAATTGGGTCCTAAAACATCCTTAGTAGAGGGAAGCAGGTGCTTTTTGTTGTATAGACTTACACAATTAAGACACAGTGAACCCCCTGCTCTCTTACTAGAAAACTAGCTCCAGGAAAAGAAATCCATAAGAAATGACAGTCTGCTTCAAGGAAAAAAATTGCTATACAGGACTCTCTCTCTTCTTCTTCTTCTTCTTCTTCTTTTTTTTTTGGGGGGGGGGGGTTTTCCGACACTTCCCATGGCAGTGTGAGAGTGTTTGGAGCATTTCTGCTCCATTTTTTAAATTTTTCATCGGGTTTTGGCATCTCCAGAAGCTTTTCCTGCAACCAGGAAGTGTCATATTCCCCCATCCCTTCATCAGCTGTTCCATGGGTACTTTTCCTGCAATTACCAGGGCTTTCCACCAGATGGTGCTGTTGGAAATGCGTCAAATATGCATTGCAAACCAAAAAAATCAGTTTCAGAACTCACTAAAAAGCCAAAAAAAATGTATCCCCTCTGCTCAAAACTCTTTCCAAAGTACACTTTTTTCTCTGTGTTTTCGCCACTTTAAAAAGAGCTTTGAACAGAAAAAACATGTTTTCTTGGCTCACTTCTAGCTTCCGGAACGGAAATACAGTGGAACCCTGCATAATAAACACTTTGTATAACGAAAAATTCATACAACGAAGTGTTCGTTAGGCAATAGCGATACCCTGCATAATGGGGGAAAATTTGTTCTTCTTTGAGATGTCTGTGAATCACACGTATGGGGGTTTGCGCTTGCGCAGAACTCCAATTTGGATTCTACCAGAGCTTTAAGAAAAAAGGGAAATACTGTTAGGGATAGCCCCACCCACTCTCCTTATGACCCTGGCGCCGCTCCTTTCCCGCCTCAGTCTTATTTTTCCCCGCTGCGTTAGTAGCTTCTTGGTCAGCTATCAGAGCTTCTTTTCACAATTTTTCGTGATTAAATTTTTAACTTTGTGTTTTATTTGTTTGTGTTTTGCAACTAGTTTAAGACCCCCTCAGGCCTCTTTAAAAATTGTTCCTCTTGTGCTGCAAAAATTCCTGTTTTGGACGGGCACTCTGAGTGCCTCCTCTGTTTGGGAGAATCCCATAAAATTCTGACTTGCAGTCACTGTAAAAAAGTTACTAAATCTACACAGAAGAACAGAAAACCCAGGCTCTGTTCATACCTTTGGGAAAAATCCCTCTTGGCTAAACCCGCGATGGAACCCTCTGTTGTTGAGGTGGATCGGCTGCTTCCCACTGAAATTGACAGGTCCACTTCATGGTCTTCGTTGCCTCAGGAGTCAGCTAAGAAGGAGGCAAAAAAGAGAAATCATAAGGAAAACCATTCTGATAATTTCCGTAAAAAAGCCCAAAAAAAGGTGCCAAGAAGACACCTTCTTCGAAACATGCCACTGCCCCTCCAAAACCATTGCCTGTCATCTTGGTGACAACTGACAGCGACACCATTTTGTCATCAAACCGTGAAGAAGGCATTGAAGACTCTGCCTCTATTGTCCAAATGCAAGAGGCCCCATCTCCCCGGCCTCCTTCTCTGTTGGACCGCCTAAGGAGCCAGTGATCGCTCTCTCCCAGGTCTGATTTCTCTGATTACAGTTTCAGAGGTAACCAAATGCTCCCATTCTTCCCGCCTCATGGGCGCCTACCTGACTGGAATTATCACGGTAACTACTTTAATTACCACGGCCATTGCTATGAGATGGGGTCACCCACAGATAGACATCTTGGCCACAGTGATGAACAAGAAATGCACCATCTACTGTTTGAGGGCTGGCAGAAGGAACCAGTTGATGGGCGATGCTTTCATGACCTGATGGAAGGGACCTCTGTTGTACCTACACCCACTGATACCACTGATCACACGACCCATTGTAAAGATCCAACGTGACAAAGCCAACGTCATCTTGATAGCCTCTTGGTGGCCGAAGCAGCCCTGGTTCCCAGTCCTCCGGCGCCTTGCGTCCAATTTCATCATGCTACTGGAACACCCAGACCTGATCCACCAGAACAGGGGAATAATCCTACATGTGGATTTCCCCTCCCTCCATCTAGCAGCCTGGAGAATAACACCCTAATCCAATCCATCCTGGATGCTAGCAGAAAGCCATCGACCATTCGCTTTTATAATTACAAATACAAAGCCTTTATTCAGTACCTCTCCGACAAGAACTTATCAGTTGAGGCAGCTGATGTTCTAGTGGTGCTCACCTATCTCCTTTCGTTGGCAGAGTGTGGTAGTTCTATCTCCTCCATCAAAGTAACACTCTCTGCCATAGTGGCACATCAACCACAGCATTCATCAAATGCTGCTCTATTTCACGACCCGGCGGTCAACTGGTTCCTGAAAGGCCTTCAGAACACTTACCTTTGTCCAAAATGACCTGTGCCCCATGATCACTTCACCTAGTGTTAAGACAGCTCAGGTACCCACCTTTCGAACCTATGGCTTCCGTAGACATCCGGATGGTGACCTTTAAAACAGTTTTTCTCTTGGCTGTTACATCTACACGCAGAGCCTCGGAAATAGCAGCGCTACGGTCTGACCTACCCTTTCTTCAGTTTTTTCCATACAAAGTGACTTTGTACCCAGACATGTCCTTTCTCCCTAAAGTGGGTTCTGATTTTCATGACTCACAACCAATCTGCTTACCTGTGTTCTTCCCGAACCCTACCACTCCCGCTGAAAGGTCCTTCCATATGTTGGACGTCAAAAGAGCCGTTCTGTTCTACCTGGACAGAATGAAACCATTTCGGACATCCACAAAGCTTTCCGTAGCCTATGGTGGTCCGAAGAAGGGCTCTGCCATATCCTCCCAATGTATCTCTAAGTAGATTTCAGCAACTATTGATCTTGCCTACCGATTATCCTCTACTCCACTATCTGCTCAAGTGACAGCCCATTCCACGAGGGCTGTCTCCTCTTCTACAGCATTCCTGCGAGGAATGCCCTTAGAGGATATTAGCAGATCTGCAACTTGGTCTCAGCCTCTCACGTTCATCCAGCACTATTGATTGGACACAAGGACATGGAGCTTTTTTGTTATGCAGGGTTCTACTGTATTGGTTTTCAATCCTATCCTATGGGAAACCACAGTTCACTTTAAGGAAAAAAGTATGTAAGGAAAACCCTGCGGAACTGTTTTTAGAAGTAGTGTTTAGTATTCAAGATAGATTTGTTACTGATTGCAGGCTGTAATTTTAATGAGATCCTGCTGAGGGAGATGAAAGAATGCAACTCTACATTGCTTTCTTAATCTATTGCACACTGGATTCCTAAGTCTCCTTAGGTATTATTTTAACTGTAAAAATGCTTTTTGTTAGACATTATTTACAGGTGTGCAGATTTCTGTTTTTGGAGTACAACTCCCATAACTCCATCAGTGATCATAAAGTTGCAGTGCTACACAATATATCAGAGAACAGAATAATCTTTGAAGTGTCTAATAGACTAATAAAAATCTTAGATGCATACCTGTCAACCACGGCTCTGGCCAATCTGGGACCTGCGCAGAACGGTTCTGTGCAGGTCGCCTTCTACGCATGCGTAGAAAGGTTTTATGCTTGCGTAGCCCCCTTCTACGCATGCGTAGCCTTCTACGCAAGCGGCGTAGGGTTCTACGCAAGTGTAAAACCCTTCTACACATGTGTAGAAGGCGACCTGTGCAGAAGGGCTGAGCAGTACCTCCTTTCCCCTGCTGCCAAATTCCGAGGTTTCGACAGCGCGGGGCGGGAAATGGCGCAAATCAGCGCCGAAAAACGTGAAATCCCGACTAATCCGGGAAGGTTGACAGGTATGCTTAGATGGCATTAATGATTGTTATTTTTGTTGGCTATGGAATTGGGACAAGGCAGTGAAATAGTCTTTCTTTTGCCTTATCTTGCAATTTAATATGCACGATATGTATATGCTTCTATACAGATATCAAATATATATTTAATTTATTTTTAATTTTTTCCGTTACATTCAGCACAATTAGATATGTGTTTCCTACTGCAGAAGTGTATCATCTGTGTACGTTATTTGTCTGCTTATCTTTACCTAACACTTTTCTAAATTACTTGCATTTGTAATAAGGAAGTACAAACCACAAAACACCTCAAGATGAGACATACAGTAAAACCCCTACTTACGAAAAAAAGTCCATTCCATAGGCTTTTGCTTAAATCAATTTTTTTTGTAACTCGAAACAAACCCATAGGAAAAATTATTTTTACGTAACTAGAAGCAAACCCATAGGAAAAATTAAATTTTTATGTAAATCGAAGCAAACCCATAGGAAAAAGAATCTTTATGTCACTCGAAGCAAACCCATAGGAGATTATGTAAATAGGGACATGGTTTTAGCATAAAATCATTATGTAAGTCGAATTTTATGTAACTCGAGGCATTTGTAAGTCGGGATTTTACTGTATTATATTAACTTGTCTGATTCTCCTGATTTTAAATGGGGGTGGGGGGAGTATTTACATCAAGAAACATAAAAGGAGCAGTTACAATGATGTTAGAGCAAAGTCTGGAATTCCTTCTTAGAAGACTTTATAATCCATGAAAAAGCAGAAATAGCACCAAATGACCTTTTCCTGGAAACCAAAGCAAGTTGTGAGCAGTTGCTATGGCTCCAGTATTTCGAGGAATATACAGTCATTTAGGAATAACGAGAGACATCTCCGCTGTGCTCCATTAATGAATAGCTGCTACAGTGCATGCATAATCTCAGCAGCTGGCTGCCTTCTTGTTTGTGCCTAAGCCTTGCTTACGGGAAATGCTGTCCTGATAGCAAGCAAGAAGTAAATGCCTGGAAAGAGGATCAAAATTATCTTTTTTTTTTCCTTCACCAGAAAGAAAGCCTCTTCCTCCTGTCTCTTTCTACCCCATTTATTTCAGTATTGTTAGAACCTTGTAAACTTTGTTAGAAATGTTGCTTTTCTTTCAGCCACACCTCTATTGAAAAGGCACTCATGTCTTCAACACTCCCATCTCTAGCAGCACAAAGAGTAGTGTTTCCCAACCTCTGGTTTTTGCACTTCAATTCCCCAAAGCACTGATGAGCCAATGTACTGACTTGGGCTTCTGGCAATTGAAGTGCCCCTTGGGGTGTGGGCCCCACATTGGGAACCACTGAGAGTATACATTACTGCTTCAGTACCAAGCTATCACTGGTTTGAAAGGTAAATGTCTCCCATTTTGGCTCTGACTACTCTGGAAAGATGAATTGGAACAATTTGCCTTTGCTGCAATTTGATTCACAGCCTTTATTGCATTACAGTCCATGCTCACATGTGATGTGAATCGCGTTCCAGTTCACTGCCCTTCCCCTTTTCCTTCCTTAGTCTTGTCCTACCTCTGCCAATCCTTCCTTCCTCTGTTCCCATTTCTGCTGACCATTTTATAAGTGTGTAAATATGGGGACTGTGGTGGGTTAGTGGTCAAGATGCTGAACTTGATGACTGGAGGGTGGGTAGGTCAGCAGTTCAAGACTTGAGTGCTGTGTGATCGAGTGAGCTCCCATTCCTGTCCCAGCTCCTGTCAACCTAGCAGTTTAAAAGTAAGAAATTGCAAGTAGATAAATAGCAAATGCTAAGCACAGTGGTTAATGAAAGGACCTTGGATGTCACTAATTCATATAGTAGCCATAAGTCAGAATTGACTTGATGGCACATATAAAATGTGTTTTCTCGGTCAGTGAGTTTATTATGTAGTAAGATCTCTTACCTGCAATAGAAGATAATTATAGAGCATGACTGTAGTAGTTTTTAGATATAAAGTACTGTAGGACTTAGGGACTGCAGTGGCTCAAGTGGTTAAGATGCTGAACTCAACAAGTGGAAGGTCTGTGGGTCAGCATTTTGAGACCTGGGTACTGCATGGTGGAATAAACACCTGTTTCTGTCCCAGCTCCTGCCAACCTAGCAGTTCAAAAGCAAGAAATTGCAAGTAGATAAATACGTACCACTTTGGTGGGAAGGTAAACAGTGTTCCATGTACTCCAGTGTCTAGGCATACCTGCCACATGTCCACTGTAATCGGAGATGAGCATCGCACCCTAGAGTCAGATACGAGTGGCTTTCAAATGGCTTTCACAGTCTTTACTTTTAAACATGGAAAATAATAACAATGACCCAGTGATAAGATGATCTAGCTCTATTCTTGAATCTATACCTATAAATCCAAGGGTTAACCGTTGGAACTTGCTATACATTTCTGCACCCGTCCATCCTATCCCGTACCGAGCCTCCTGCACTCGCCCGAACCCGGTACGAAGGTTACTGAAGGGTTGAGAAACGCGCCAGTGGGGCAAGAGCCCCACGAATGCAAACAAAGGGAGAGACTTCAATTCCCAACATTCTTGGCGCTGCGCCGCGCCACAGCCAATCAGGCTGAGAGGCACAAGCAAAAAGAACATTGGGAAATGCGGCGCAGCCAATTAAAATCGAGCCGCAGGAAAAAACTGCCGCACTAACGCAAACCACAAATGCAAAACTACAAGTCCCAGCATCCTGCGTGCCATGAGTGTGCAGAACGCTGAGAAAGCCAGTGTGCGAAAAATAAAATTACAAAACGCAGCGGGAGCACAAGTCCACCACAGGTGGATGCAGCGCCTCACAGCCTCGCAAAAAAAAAAAAGCCACAAAACACCGCAAGACACCCGCCGGCCTTTCCTGGAGCAACGGGCTGACTGCCTCCTCCTCCTTTCCCCCATTGCTGCATTGAAACCAAAATTCGAAGCAGCAATGGGGAAAAGAGGAACTAGCAGGCAGTCTGTTCTTCACGCTAAAGTAAACACCAAAATCAAACACCAAAATTAATAAAAAACAATAAAACAAAAATAATCAATAATTAAAAAAACCATTAATAAAAAAGTAAACCACAAAATACACAAACAAAAACATCCACAATACTACAAAACCACATACAAAACACCTAACTACAACACGAAAATACCACAAATGACACAAATAAACAACAACTAATTACACATATAAACAATAACAAAATAAGAAAAATTAAACAAAATCAGAAATAACCAAACCAATTAAAACAACCTAAAACTCAACCAAAACAAAAAAGAACAAACAGAAACACCTCCCAGCCCACCACCACAAATACAAAACAAAGAAAAAACCCAGAAGAAAGAAAACCAGAGAACTCACCAGCATGTCCTCCCTCCACGATGACCAGAACAGAAATGAAGAAACAAAGACTACTTACCGGAAGAAGCCCCACCCAGAGGCCAGGAGAGAAAAAACATGTGAAATGAAACCAAAACCACTAACAGCCCGACCTGCAGGGCAGAATAGTAAAAACAACTCAAAAACACACAACAGCCCCACCTAGAAGCCACAAGAGTAAAAACAAGTCAAAAACATAACAATAAATCAGAAGTTTACACAAATCACAAACATATGTTAAATAAATAAAATAAAAAGATTTATAACACCCTGTGTTGAGTTTTAACTCAAATAAAAACCCAAAACATCTAAACACAGTTTAAAAACATTGAATGTAAAAAACATGTACTTTCTCATTTTTAAAAATATTACCTATGGTACAACTATTAACAAAAAAACCCCACAAACTAAAACATATTTGGTTAAATAAAACAATTTGAAACAATTATATCATCCTTTGTTCTTTTTATAATCCACAAAAAAAAGGCTGTTCACAGTTTATAACAGCCCGGCAACGCCAGGCAACCTATGCTAGTATGTAATAAAATAGGAAAGAATGCAGGGATGTGTTCTCCTGGTTTTGAACATCACAAACCCTAGCTGCCTATGTCACTGAACCTACACACATTACCCCATCTTTGCAAGAATGCCCACATGGGGCAAAGTGAGGTACACAGAAAGAGCCTCCTCGAAGATTGTGGTATTTTTGAACCGCAATCAGGCGTACCCTGGTAACAGTAACCTTGTGTTGCCATCTAATCTTTCTCACACTAGGTCAGGTGAAGTACTGCAGAATGAACTCAATATAATGTTGCTTCATTTTGGTTTCACGTCTGGTTTAGACACGGAAGAAGAAGAAGAATGGAGAAAAGCAATTCAAATCTTTCTGACTTGAAAAACTAGAAGACCCCGTGACACAGAATTGGAAGAAAACACTTTGGGAGCAAAAAGGTATGGACTGATTTGAATCAGTCTTTGTTCTCCTTCGTATAGTTTGTGAATCCCCACTATTGGGTTATGCGCCTGCGCAGAACGCCGATCGGAGGCCCAAAAAGCCACTGGTCAAAAGTCTTGGCGGCAAGACCGCCCACCGCACCGCCCACCCTGAGGCGCCAGTGCGCCATTTTACCTCAGTTCTCTTCTCTCCGCCTTAGCAGCAGGACGATCGTTGAGAGCTTCCTCAATTTTTTCGTCTTTTCTGAGGGAAAGTCTTTGACGAACTTAACAATTTTTTTCGGCGATCTTGTCCTTTGGGCAGGATTGCCACCCCGGTGCTGTTTCTTCCTTCTGGTGGACTCAGTTACCTACTCGCTCCGGTCACCGTTTCCCCCCTCAAGGGGGTGGCGGCTGGCCTGCCCTTCGGGGTGCTCGCCTTCTCGAACCTTCCGTCGGAAGAATTTTTTGATGGCTGCAGCCTTCAAGCAGTGTTCTGCTTGCCTCAAGAAGTTCCCTGCCTCCGACGGGCATAGCCTCTGTCTTTTTTGCCTGGGAGAATCTCACCAGAGCCAATCCTGCGCTCACTGTAAGAACTTTACTCGACTTGCAGTCCAAAACCGGAGCAACTGGTTAAAAGCGCACCTTATGGAGCTCGCTTTGGCTCCCGCCGCGGCTGCTTCCACCTCTGCTGGTGCCGTTCAGCCCTCTCGGCCTCTACCACTCCCTCCTTCTTCTTCCACTCTCTCCGTCAGGAAGAAGAAAAAGAAGGATAAAAATGGGGAGAAGAAGAAGAAGCATGGCTCGGAGAAGAGGCGATCTCTCCCGCCTACGCCTCGCCCTCCGGTTTCTCCGGGGCCCTCGCCTCCCTTTTCGGTCGCGAGATGTCCTTCACCCGGATCTTCGATATGGGGCGGACAGTCCTCTTCAGGGTCTCCTGCAAAAGGTCGCAGGGCTGGGGCTCCGCCTCGTGAGAGGGGCCGTCCACCCACGAGGCAGGCTTCTGTCTCCCCGAGGCCTAGGACTCCGACGATAGACGAACCGGCAACCACCATTCCGGCCACCGTTTCGTCTCCGATCATTCCGACCACCGTTTCACCGGCCACCGTTTTGTCCCAATCATCGGCGGTAGATGCATCCCAGGTGGACTTCTTTAAAGGGATGTTCGAGGCTATGGCAAAATCCTTTGCCCAGCAGTTCAAGGCCTCCATGCCTGCGGCCTTTGCGGCTCCGGTGCCGACCACCGCAAGCCCCGGGGATGCTGGTCCTACTGTTGCTCCGCCGACCTCTCGAGGGTCGAGCGTTCGCTCCGCTGGCCCACCCATATCGTCTTGGTGTGGTCCAGACGTCGATGCGGTGAGCTCCCATCCTGTCGACCCGCCCAGGCTGTACTGGCGCGGTCCCGACGTGGATACCAGGATTCCTCCCTCGTCCTCCGATGATTCCAGCGTGTCTTCGGAGGAGGACGAGGGGGATGTCGACGCCGACAAGACGCCGGACCAGGCTATCGGCGCGCTGGACCCACCGCGTGGTGAGGATCAGCGCTCCCTCACGGCAACGCTGACTCGTTTGGGGACCGCTCTTAACCTGAAGGTGGACCAGCCGCCACTGGAGGGCGAGGACCAAATGACCGCCAAATTGGACAAAAAGGCGATTTGACCGGTCCACATCACCATGCTTCCATCCATGTTGACGTCAGCGAAGGCAACATGGAAGAAGCCGGTGTCGTCGCACTCCGTTTCGTCCAGGCTCGACGGAATGTATAGAGTCTTGGACGAAAACGTTGAGTTTCTCCAGGCGCACCCTTTGCCGAACTCGCTGGTGGTCAAGGCCTTTCAGCATAAAACGGCCATCAGCGGTTTTCCGGTACCTTCGACTCCGGAAGGGAAGAAGATGGACGCTGTGGGCCGTAAGTTTTACGCCACCGGTTCCCTCTTCCTACGGGCCGCTAATTACTCGGCTGCCATGGGCCTCTATCAGTCCCACCTCTGGGAGCAAGTGAAGGTCCTTGCTGCTAAATTGCCTGCTGATGCACAGAAAGGATTCGACGCGCTAGCGGCAGAAGGAGACTTTCTGGCAGAGCAGCAGATGAGGATGGCCAGGCACATTAACGATTACGCGGCCAAGGACATGTCTTCTGCCATCTTACTGCGTCGTAATGCCTGGCTCAGGGGCACCTCTCTTGATGATGCCATGAAAAAGCTCATCGAGGAGTTCCCGTTTGATGGGCAAGGCCTGTTCGGTCAGGACACCGATAAGGTACTGAACGAACTGCGGCAGACAAATTCGACGGCTAAGTTCCTGGGGCTCACCACGCCGACTCAGCCTGCCAAACCGCGGTTCCAACCCTTTACGCACCGGTATCGGGGGAACCCACAGCAACAGGGGGCTCGACTGACCAGCCCAGGCCCAGGTTCTACAAGCAGCGGCGCCAACACAAGCCTCGCTACCAGCCTTACGGACAAGGAAAGCGTTCCGACGCGAAATCCAAGTCCCGGGTTTGAAACTGCGATGGCCAAGTCTCTCTCGCTCCACATCCCATACCTTCCCCTCCGGAACTTCCTCCAGGTGTGGTCAGGCATCACGGACGACCGGTGGGTCTTAAAGATCTTGTCTGCTGGTTACGCCATCGAGTTCGTACAAGTGCCTCGGGTAGGAAGACATCGTTTCACCACCTCGTCCCCCCATTTGGAGGAAGAAATATCAACTCTTCTGTCCAAGGGAGCCATCGAGCGGGTAACACCGTCCAACTGGGACAGCGGCTTCTACTCGAGGTACTTCGTGGTCCAGAAGAAGGACGGAGGACTTCGCCCAATTCTGGACCTGCGCCGCCTGAACAAGTGCATCCACACCAGGAAGTTCCGGATGGTGACCCTGCAGACCGTCCTCCCCCTCATCAACAAAGGGGACTGGTGCACAGTCATAGACCTCAAGGACGCTTACTTCCATGTCTCCATCCTCGAGGATCACAGGCGGTTCCTCCGCTTCCGCATCGGCAATTCTGTGTACCAGTACCGGTGTCTACCGTTCGGTCTGGCCACGGCACCGAGGGTCCTCACCAAGTGCATGGCTCCAGTGGCTGCCTTCCTCCGTCAGCGGGGGATCAGGGTCTTCCCGTACATCGACAACTGGCTGATTGTCTCCCCCACCAGCTCGTCATCCATTCGGGACACACAATTCACGGTTCACCTCATGGAGAGTCTTGGCCTCAGGATCAACTTCGGCAAATCGAAGTTGGTTCCCTCTCAACGCGTCGAGTACATTGGAGCGGTACTCGACTCGCTTGTTACCAGAGCCTTCGCTCCCCAGAAACGCTTGCAGGACATTGCACATGGGGTGAGCGACTTCCGGACCAAACCGTTCATCCGGGCGAAAAAGGGACAGAGACTTCTAGGCCTCATGGCCTCAACGACGGCGGTAATTCCTCACACCAAGTTGAAGTTCCGGTCCCTACAGTCGTGGCTCCTCCACGAATTCGACTCGCTCAGGGAGAGCCAGTCCAAACGGCTGACTCCGTCTCCAGAGCTGATGGACCAGTTACTGTGGTGGACCATGCCACCCAATGTGGCCATGGGGAAGAGTTTTTACCCCCCGCAACCTTCGTTGCAGGTGTTGACCGACGCAAGCAACCTCGGCTGGGGGGCTGCCTGCGGGACTCTAACGGTCAACAATGTTTGGTCGCATCACGAGATGGTGCACCATATCAACTATCTGGAGCTGTTGGCCATTTGGAAGGCCCTACGTTCCTTCGAGGCCCTACTCACCGGCAATGTGGTCCAAGTGGCCTCGGACAATACCACAGCAGTGGCGTACCTGAACAAACAGGGAGGAATGCGGTCCACCACCCTACTTTACCTTGCAGTGCAACTCTGGGAGTGGTGCCTGGAAAGGCACATCTTTCCGATTGGAGTGCACATTCAGGGCAAGCTGAATGTCTTGGCCGACCACCTCAGCCGTCTCACCTCGACGACCCACGAATGGGAACTGGACGACGAGGTATTTCGGTCCCTTTGCAGGGCCTGGGGGACTCCGAGCATCGACCTTTTTGCGTCGGAGTCCAACAGGAAGTGCCACAGGTATTGTTCCAGGGCAGGCATCGGACTGAACTCCAAGGGCAATGCCTTCATGAAACGGTGGGATCAGGACTACCTCTACGCCTTTCCTCTGTTTCCTCTGGTCCAGAAGGTCCTCATCAGGATGTACCAACACCGGGCCAACGCGATCCTCGTGGCTCCAGCATGGCCTCTCCAGCCCTGGTTTCCGCTACTGTTACGCATGTCGTCGCAGTATCGCACACTGCCGGAATCGCCAACACTTCTCCAGATGGAACACGGCCGGCTCCACCATTTGGACCTACCCAGCCTCCACCTCACCACGTGGAGGATAACCTCAGACTGTCCAGGATCCTGGAGTTAGCACGGCGCCCTTCCACAAGGAAGTCTTACGCATCCAAATACAGACGCTTTTGTGCTTTCCTGGCATCCCGGCAGACGTCCCCCCCACAGGTGGGACTACAGGACGTCATGGCCTACCTCCTCCATTTGGCAGAGTCGGGCCTTAGTATCACTTCCATCCGGGTCCATCTCGCTGCGGTGGTGGCTCACTCCCCGGCTGGTTCACCTGCCTCTGGTGCCTTTCGCGACCATACGGTGAAGCGTTTCCTCAAGGGACTGCGGAACGCCTTCCCGCCGGTCAGGACTCCAATGGCGCAATGGTCCTTGTCTGCCATTCTCAACGCGCTCACCAGGACTCCTTTCGAGCCTATGGCTACTGCGGATGTTCGTCTCCTCACGTGGAAGACGGCCTTTCTGGTGGCTATCACGTCTGCTCGACGGGCTGGTGAACTGGTTGCTCTGCGGGCAGATGCACCGTTTCTCCAGTTTTTCAATGACCGCGTGGTGCTTCACACGGATATCACCTTCCTTCCTAAGGTGGTCTCCGAGTTTCATATGGCACAGACTATCTCGTTACCAACATTCTTCCAGAACCCCACCAACGCCCAAGAAAGGACTTGGCACACGCTGGATGTGAAACGAGCTTTATTGTTCTACACCAGCAGGACAAGGGAGTTCAGGAAGTCACAGCGTCTCTTTGTGGCTTATGGAGGAAAGTCCAAGGGTGCACCCATCTCTGCCCAGAGGTTCTCCAAATGGATCACGTCCACCATCTACCTGGCCTACGAGTCGGCCTCACTGCCACCTCCGCCGCATGTCAGGGCGCATTCTACGAGGGCGGTTGCCACATCCACTGCCTTTTTGGAGGGCACACCGCTTGAGGACATCTGTAAGGCTGCCACCTGGTCCAGACCTTCTACATTTGTCCAACATTACAGGGTGGACACCAGAGCCACTGCGGACGCCAGACTTGGCCGTGTCGTCCTCACCAGGGGGCTCCGGGCTCATCGCCCTTGACAGTTCACCCTACCTGACCATCATATTCATCGTGGGATCATCTCATCCGACTGCCCACCGACCAAGTGAGTGTGAGCTTGCTAATCTCCCAATAGTGGGGATTCACAAACTATACGAAGGAGAAAGTTCGGTTTCACTTACCAGTGATAACTTTCGTTCTTCGAGTATATAGTTTGTGAATACACACTACCCACCCTGCCTCCCCTCTTGAGCTGCACGGATGAGATCAATTGGTTTATCCTGTGCTTGGCTTAAGTATGGAACTGAGGTAAAATGGTGGACTGGCGCCTCAGGGTGGGCGGTGCGGTGGGCGGTCTTGCCGCCAAGACTTTTGACCAGTGGCTTTTTGGCCTCCGATCGGCATTCTGCGCAGGCGCATAACCCAATAGTGTGTATTCACAAACTATATACTCGAAGAACGAAAGTTATCACTGGTAAGTGAAACCGAACTTATTATGTGGTCAGTAAAAAATACTTCATATTCACCCATTTTATAATCTGAGCAAATCCTGTGACCTTGTAATTACAGCCTTAGGGAGTACTAGGTTCCTTACTGCTAAATAGTTGTACCTTGTATTATTTGACTTGTATAATAAATGTGAGGCTACCCCCAAAATAATGTGTCCAGTAACCTCACCAAGTTGAAGCTTCAAGAAAAGAAGAAGAATGTTAAGATACACCTACCGTATATACTTGAATATAAGATGACCCGAATATAAACTGAAGTACCTAATTTTGACCTGAAAATCCAGGAAAATAGAGTGACCTGAGTATAAGCTCAGGGTGGGAAATGCAGCAGCTGCTAGTGAGTTTCAATAATCAAAATACAGTACATGAAAATATGGTAAAATTAATTAAATTGTTGGCATATCTCAATCCGGCGTGGTTTTGGGACTATCATGGCCATTGACTCAAGTATAAGCCATGTCCTCTTTTTGTGGCTCATTTTGTGGCTAAAAAACTTAGCTTATACTCGAGTATATACGGTATTTCTTATTTTACCATGGACCACCAGAAATACAAATGGGTTCTAGATAATGGTTTGTCAGCATAAACAGCCATTTATTTATATCCCGCTTTTCTGGCGCAAGCACCACCCAGAGCGGCAAACAAGATAAAATAGGAAAGCACTTAAACAGAAAACAGTCTAAAAACATTACAAAGAGCAAGATACAGTAAATACCAAAAATACAAAAAAGTACTTACTCAATCATAAGATAACTAAAACCCACCAGCACCCTCCCTAAACCCTTAAGAAGATAAAAGGATAAAAGATTTAAAAAAACTATGCAAAAGGCATAAAAACAGTCACAATCACATAAAAACATTCTAAGAAATCACAGCAATAGCCTGTGGCAACTAGACTAGCCAGAGGCCTGGGCCATTCCACAAGTCGGATCCCAGTCTCGCTGACACAGCCAGGTCTTAAGTGCCTTCTTGAAAGGGAGCAGCTCCGTCTGGAGTTGCAGATCTGGGGGTAAGAGGTTCCACAGGGCTGGAGCAGACATGGAGAAGGCTCTTCTTCTGGCCCCAGTCAGATGAGCTTCTCTTGTCAACGGGACCACCACAGAGCCTCTCCGGTCTGCCCCCGTAGGACGGGTAAAATACCTTGGTGCAATGCGGTCCCTTAAGTAGCCCGGTCCACTGCCATGAAACCTGCCATAGATTTCTCTAGCTTGGAGTAGAACCTCGTGTACTCTGAAGCAGCAAAAGGTCCTGTGCTGCCTTCCTAGATGGGTAGAGGTCTCTTCCAGGTGTAACGAGTCCTATGGTAGTGGGATAATGGGCTTTGTTATCCTTACACCAAGTCTGAACTGTTTCTAGAAGCATAACTGATTTTGAGGGTACACAACTGCAAAATCTGCAGTGGCTCAAGTGGCTAAGGCGCTGACTGGGAAGCGGAAGGTCAGCGGTTCGATTCCCGAGTACTGCAGGACGGAAATGAGCTCCCGTCTTCGTCCCAGCTACTGCCAACCTAGCAGTTCGAAAGCAAGAAATTGCAAGTAGATAAATAGGGACCACTTCGGTGGGAAGGTAACAGCGTTCCGTGCGCTCCGGTGTCTAGTCATGCCTGCCACATGACCACGGAAATGTCTGCAGAAGCAGACAACGCTGGCTCTTCGGCTTAGAAACAGAGATGAGCACTGCACCCTAGAGTCGGATACGACTGGCTTTCGAGCAAGGGAAACCTTTACCTTTACCTTTAACTGCAAAATCAAATTAGAAGATGGAGGAGAGAGCTCACCGAACAACATTAAAGGAGGATATGGCTGAGGAACTCAGCTTGTTCTATATCACCTGGAGGACCTTGAATATGCTGAAGGTCAGAGTGCCTAAATGTAAAACCAACATGCTCAAGTGAGGGCTCCTGGCAAATGTGAGATGGGGTGATTCAACAAAAGAATCCATGGCCTTGAATGTGCAAAAGCTGAGCAGAGTGGTTAATGACAGGACCTTGTTGGCATCACTAATTCATAAAGTAGCCATAAGTCAGAAGTGACTTGATGGCACATATAAAATTTGTTTTCTCAGTCAGTGAGTTTGTTATGTAGTAAGATCTCTTATCTGCAATAGAAGATTATTATGGAGCATCACTGTAGTGATATTTAGATATAAAATACTGTAGGACTTAAATGAAGAGTTTAGAGAAATACTGTACACTTATGTGGACCCAGAATTCCAGGGTACAATCTTTATTTTTATTTACCAGATCACACAGAGTTTTGCAAATGACTGTAGTATACAGCTGTTCACTAAAGCCTGTTTTCTTGTAATAAAAGCCATATGATTAAACTTCTGTTGCAGTTTGTATAATGAATATAATATTTTTCATTTGTGGATCCTTTGCCTGTCTAGATCCCCATTTGCTAGACTATTTAATTAAATTTGTTATGCTTTAGGAGCTTCAGCATTTGAATTTCTTCTATGTTTGAGATTGGGTCTATGACACAGCTCAGTAAAGGTCCAACCTGTATACAATTACAGAAAGGTTTGCATCATTAATTTGTTATGTGCGTGCACCCATGTGCAAAGTGGGCAAGCTGTGGAGCTCAGGGGTCCATTTTCCAAGGTTGCTCTAGGTCAGTGATGGCGAGCCTTTTCGAGACCAAGTGCTCAAATGGCAATCTCAAATCCACTTATTTATCACAAAGTGCCAAGACAGCAACAGGGGAGAGGGGGAAATGCACCCATTGGACTGCTGGGCAGAGGGGCAGGTGAACTCTGTGCTGGGGGGAGGGAGGAAGCGCTCCCATTGGGCTACTGGGCAGAAGAGCGGGACAAACTCTGTGCTGGGGCGACCGCACGGATGCCCACAGAGAGGGCTCCAAGTGCCACCTTTGGCACGCGTGCCATAGGTTCACCACCACTGATCCAGGTAATGAATATGCCCTATAGATGAAAGTGGAAATGATTAGGTCACTAATGTTTTTAATTGGGGAAGGGACACTAGTTTTTTACTCCCCTCCCCCACTTAAAATCCACTTGTTTTACATGTGGCCTTCATCTTGTTTGTTTGTTACATTTATATCCCATCCATCTTAGTGACGAACACTATTCTGGACAACATTTACAACAATAAAGCCCAACAAACTAAACCAAACCTAAAATAAACAATAACCCACACACATAACTCACATCATAACCAAGCATAAATTATAGCCATAAAAAACCTATAAGACAATAGTGCACAACAACAGCCAGAAATAATTAAAACTAATGTTGAATTAATCATAAACTAATTTTACTCAGCCCTAACCATGGGAAAAATGTTTTGAAAGGCCCCTTTTAAAAATAGTTTTTATTGCCTTCTTAAATGCCTGAAGGGAAGGGGTCCTGACGCTCTCTGGATTTTAGACAAGACTCATGCCCTTGAACCCAAATAGGAAGGGTTAAAAAATGGAATGTTTTATTTCATTTTTAGGGATTCTGGTGGGCATATACATGCCACAGGGGCTGTATGACCCCCACTTCTGCTCTAGATTGTGATCATCACTGCAGTTTTAGATAAGCATGGATTGCTCGCTTAGATGCATGACTTCAGGTTTGCGGGGGGGGGGGGGGGTCTGCACCTGAAGGTACAGCTCTAGAATATATTTTGACATTTGGTAAAGAAAGACAGTAGAAGAAGCCATGAAAAATGAAATAGAAAAAGTTATTATTTAACCCAAGGGTGCCCAAACTACCCCCAACTCTATCTGGCCCACGCCACCCTCGTTGCTCCTGGAAGTGGAAGTAAAATTCCTCTGGCCTGCTTCTGGGCTGTAGTTTGGACACCCCTGGGTTAAGCAGTGAAAATAGCAGCCTAAAATTATCTCATCCTGTTGCAAAACATATCTGTTGCACAAGGTGTGTTTTACTTCTGCTTCCAGTGGGAGGAATCATGTGACCGGTCCACTGAACCATGTGACCAGCCCACGGCCTGAAAAGTTTGGGCACCCTGGTTTAACTTTGGCTGTATCATAAAGAGAGAGTGAGCTTTAATACTGTTCCTAAATCTGCTGCCTTTTTCTGCTAAAGAGATCTTTGTGATGTGCCTGCAAACTGTTCTAAGTGGTCCAAGCCATCTGTTAAGTCTTATTTATAACTGTTTTTTGTTTTTTAAAAAAGCATTTTCCAAAAATTCTTTTGGTGATATCTGAGTGGCATTTTTATGATTGCTGTTTCCTAATTTAATGGAGACTGTGGGCATGGGAGATGAAGTAAATTTCACAGTGAAGCTTGAGTGAGGAGTTGCCTGGTTCCCATGTCCTGCATATCCTTTAGTTATAATAAGCACTCAATGAAACTATGTTTGATGGAATTTCCAAGGCAGCAGAAGTGAAAGACCAATTCTAGTAAACTGTATTGGTTTTGTAATCAGAAAATGTCGTAGTTAACATGAACTTCTGATATTCTGAGCTTCAAGAAGGATAAAACTTCAAGGTAGTTATAAAACCCACTTGAGGTTTCTTTTAATGGCAGCCAAATCCATGAGAAACTGCAAAACTCTTATTAGGGTAATTAATATATGAAGTTTGCAGTTAAAAGCATGTGTAGTCTTCTAACGTCTCCATGCCTCTTTATCAGACAAGATGCAAACTATCTGGACCTACCAAGTGGAGAGGAATAAGAGAAGTGAAAAAGCAAAGCTGAAGTAGAGGCTGAAGCCATGAGGCCTGCATGATCAAGGTCTTAAAGATAAAAGGAAGGAAGGGTTTGGAGATGTGGGTTCACATAATACTGATTCTAACACTGCTTAAAGCAAGAAACAAGAAAACAATAGCTTCTCCCCCATTTTAAAAGCATCACATCCAGCTGTTAATGAAAACTTTATCCTGTTACCAAGGAATATCCAGATTACTTTCCTAAGTGGAAAACAGAAGTTGTAATAAACATTCAGTTTTATGTTACCAGAGTGGAAGATAATTTTAGAATAGTGTACTAGAGAGTTAACCTTGGATGAGAGAGATGGAAGGAACACTTGGTGACTGCTGAATAAATTACAGTGGTACTCCTTTTTTAAAAAACTCAAACCAGTAACTGTGGAAACTTGTTTGGCCTTCATGTAATTTGTATTATGGAAGAATTAAGGGGGCTCCGCTATGGGTCATCCTAGTACTACATTTCTGTCCCTGAAGGTAAGAGCAGAAGAACAGACTGGGTGATGGGTTCTTCTTCCTCTCCTTGGTTAACCATATGTAGCTATGCATTTTCTGCATCATTGGCTTTTTGGACAGGTCATTCCAGCTCTAAAGTTCTGTGATTTTGTGACCTACTTTGCCTTTTAACCGTTTAATGGAATATATGTCTAACTAATGAATGTTATTAACAGTCCTTCAGAGGTCCACCCTAAAATTACATTTTCTTCCAATATTCCAAGCTTAGTGATTACATTAGAAGTTGCTACCATTTCTGAAAGTAATGTATCTGTCCTTTTCTTTCTGTTCTAGATGATGAGATTCCTGGAATTTCACAACAGGTTTTGGAGAATCCACCAACAGATCAGCAGATTAACAAACTTGCTAGGAGGCTTGGACCTGAATGGGAATATATTGTCTTGTCTTTGGGCTTGACACAAAATGACATCTATCGTTGTAAAGCCAATCACCCCTACAATATACATTCACAGATTGTTAGTGCGTTCATTTCATGGAGACAACGTTTTGGTGGGAAAGCTACTCTGAATAGTCTATTTTCTTCTTTGAAGCATGGAGAAGTTGATTCTTCTGTGATCCAACACGTGTTTGAATGAGAACCTACATTTTGGAAAATGTAACAGTTTTTAAACATGTATGCTGGAAATTCTTACCAATCTTGACTTCTCTGTGAAATTAAATCTGTTAGGTGCACACAACTGTCCTTTCATATGAATCACAACTGTTCCACCTGTAGCTGGTCATAGCTGATTCACCATCTTTTCCATACTGCGCTATCCATGGAGGACAGCAAAGACCTTACTGGAAGCCTTATCAGCCTAATACAACCTGCCAAAAGCTTATGTTCTGCTGGCTGTTCTGCTGGCATAACCTGCAAAAATTCGGAGTTATCCCATGCAATGGACATGGTGACATGTAGGGTAGGACCTTGGAGAAAAATGTAACAATATAGTACTAAACTAAGGTCCTCAATTCTGTACATTTGATTCAGTCTGTTCAAAGACTGAAGATCTCTGCTTGATCAGAGCAAAGGTCCATCTAGTCTGCTGTAGAGTAGACATCAGTGGACAACCTCCCTGAAGTTTTCTAATCTTTTAATTTCCACTAAGAGTACTGGTTGGGCATGAGCCTTTAATGTAATGTGGTACTGCCACATTCCAAATCACATTTTTGAAATGCAAAAGACCTTGTTATGGGACAAAGGGATATAAGAGTCAAAAACCTTACTGTGTATGTGAAAGCATTCATCTGTGCCCAGTTCTTGATGAGGTTTCACTATGAGAAGGAAGAATCTCCTGCATTAGGAGCTGCACCTAAGAGTCAAGAGAGCATCTTACCTTTAACTGTGTGCTCTCAAGTTAATTCTGATTTAAAGCAACCCTTTCCTGGATTTTCTAAGTAAAGAATTCACAAAAGTGCTTTACCATCCCCTGGGACTACAGCTTGTTGATGACTACATAGGCTGGATCTTTTTCCTGGAAATAAAGTAGGGAATCAAACCCCTAGCTCTGCAACCAGATACCTAAACCATTGAACTGTCCAGATACCAATCACCTTTAAAAGAAGCAAAATGAGACAGCTTGAATTGACTTGGCAAGCATGAACCTAACCCAGTGATGGGCAGTCTTGGCCCTCCAGCTGTTCTTGAACTTCAATTCCCAGAAGCCCAAATCCGCACTCCTGCTGATCAGGGCCTCTGGGAATTGAAGATCAAGAACAACTGGAGGGCCAAGACTGCCCATCACTGAACCCCTGAAAGGTTGTGTGGTCCCTAGATATTGGTCAGCTGCAGTTCCCGCTACCATAGTCAGTGGTGAGGGTCTGTCCAACAACATCTGGATGGCAATGCCTTCCCCATTTACTCTTGTATAGTTCTAAGACGATCTGACCCCATCCTCATTTGCTGCAATCTTCCAGCTAATGAGGTCTTCTCTCACTTAGTTGCTGCACAGAAGCTGCCTCTACGTCCTGTCCACAACAGTAGCCATTCCTGGGTGTTAATGCTGTTGATTTCTAGTTTTTAATGCAAAGTGGTAATTTTTGCAAGAACTCCAAATAAGCACTGGTGTATATTTTTAAGATATGGAAATATATCTTTTGTGCTACCTCTGAGTTTTCTTACAAATGTAGGTGCCAGATATTGTATCAATTACAGTGATACCCCAGACAATGAAAAAACTCCATTCCACAGGGTTCTTCATTGTACAGTTTTTTTCGTTGTACGGGGTACCACTGGTCACACATGCATGTGATCGCCAAGGGGCTTAGCAATCCAGCCGAGTGACTTTTGGAGGGGCAGGGAAAAGCCTTCGCCTGCTCTGAAAGCCAACCAGCTGCGTGGCTAAGCCCATTACCTATTCAGGCTCGGCCCCCAGGCTTGCTTTGGAAGGAAAGGAGCAAGCTGCTCATGCCTTTCCTTACGAGGTAAGCCCGGTCTGAGCAGCGCACACTCCCGGCTTGCTTCGGAAGGCGAGGGGGGAAGTGCTGGCCCCTTTCCTTCCAAGGCAAGCCAGGTCTGAGCAGCGCACTTTGCCCCTTTCCTTCTGAGGACAGCCTGGGTCGGCCCGTGTGCACCCCCAGTTTGCCTTGGAAGGCAAGGGGCGAACAAGGGCTTCGCCCCTTTCTCTCTGAAGATAGCTAGGGCTAAGCTGCGCGCACACCTGTCACCCCTTGCCTTTCGAGGCAAGCCCGGGCTTAGAGACTCCAAACCCCGGCTTATTTTTGAAGGAGGCAGCTAACCCGCTTAGCTACCTCCTCCAAAAGCAACATGTGGAACGAAAAATCGTACAATGAAGAGGATTTTGGAACAAATATGTGCATTGTACAACAAATTTTTTTGTTGTATGATGCACCTGTTTGTTCCCAAATCCTCTTTGTTGTACGATTTTTTCGTTATACAAAGACAGGATACCACTGTATTAGAGTAGGCAGTTCTCTAAATAGCAAACTGCCAATTTAGAAACATGTTCATCATTTCTGGGAAAAGGAACAGTTTTTAAAGCATGTTAGCTGAGAATTCTTACCAATATGCAGAAAGATAACAAACAGAAATAAACATGGTACTGTGGCTTTCAAGGAGAAGCAGTCCTAGCAAATGAGTTCTCAGCCTGATCCTAGGCAGAATTGTATATAATCATTGAAATTAGTGAAGCTAAGTACACCTTACTTTAAACTGAAACCTCACCCTACGAAAGGTTGCGCCCTAAAATCTAGTGCCTACATCTTGTTTAATACCATGTAATACTTGAAAAGCACAATTCATTGTCTCCAACTGATGTGCTGATGTAAAAAATTTTTTTACCATAGTATTAACAGAGCAAAGTCCATCACCATCAAACATTCCATCTGCTGTTTTTTCTGTTTGGAAATTCTAACTAAATCCTTTTCTTTTTAATATGAACCCCTTTGTTTCATGTCCTTCATCAGGAAAAAAAGTCTAGAAATGAAGTAAATACATAAATAAAAACAAAATAAATACCCTCTCAAGATCCTGAACAGTATTTTATTCTATGTCTATGTGGCATGTTTTCAGTTATATGTAGATGGATATTATATCATATCTGGTCTCAAAGACTTACCTCCATGTCTTCGTTACATTCCTCTGGCCATGTTAAACTATCCTCGTTAAATTAACAGTGCCCAGAACTGGCCATGGCATCCCCAGTGATCTTTGACCAATGTAGAGGGTACCTTTATGCTTGCTAGTTCCTTAAGTATTTACCCAGTGTTTCTTTAAACATTTTGAAGCAGACTGTATAAATGTCTGGAATACCCAGTTGTGGCAAACTTATGGCATATGTACCAGAGGTGGCACTCGGAGCCCTCTCTGTGGGCACCCATGCAGTCACCATAGCATGTTTGCCCCATCCCTCTGCCCAGCAGCCCAATGGGAGCACTTCCTCCCTCTCCCCAGCACAGAGTTTCTCCTGCCCCCTGCCCTGCAGCCCAATGGGAGCACTTCCTCCCCCAGCACAGAGTTTGCCCCCACCCTTCTGCCCAGCAGTCCAATGAGAGTGTTTACTTCCTTCCCTGTTGCTGTGTTGGCACTATGCAATAAATACGATATTTGCTGGCTTATAAAATGCACCGGAGTATAAGACGCACCCCATTATTACCAAAATAGCCCACTATAGATCACTTTATACTGTTTGAGACGCACTCCAGCAAATAGAGTAAGTGTTTTTTCAGTTGCAATTTGGGCACTCAGTCTCTAAAAGGTTCACCATCACTGGGAATACCCATCTGACTACATTCATATTTCACTTTTCTGAGTGTCGTGTGCCAGTCGTCGATGTACGGGAAGACCCTGATTCCCCGTTGACGAAGGAAGGCAGCCACTGGAGCCATGCACTTGGTGAAGACCCGTGGCGCCGTGGCCAGACCGAACGGTAGACACCGGTACTGGTACACGGAATCGCCGATGCGGAATCGAAGGAACCTTCGGTGCTCCTCGAGGATGGAGACATGGAAATAAGCGTCCTTGAGGTCTATGACTGTGAACCAGTCCCCTTTGTTGATGAGGGGGAGGACGGTCTGCAGGGTCACCATCCGGAACTTCCTGGTATGGATGCACTTGTTGAGGCGACGTAGGTCCAGAATTGGGCGAAGTCCTCCGTCCTTCTTCTGAACCACGAAGTACCTCGAGTAGAAGCCGTTGTCCCAGTCGGGCGGCGTCACCCCTCGATGGCTCCCTTGGACAGAAGAGTTGATATTTCTTCCTCCAAATGGGGGGACGAGGTGGTGAAACGATGTCTTCCTACCCGAGGCGCCCGCACGAACTCGATGGCGTAGCCAGAGGACAAGATCTTTAAGACCCACCGGTCGTCCGTGATGCCTGACCATACCTGGAGGAAGTTCCGGAGGGGGAGGTACGGGATGTGGAGCGAGAGAGACTCGGCCGTCGCAGCTTCAAACACGGGACTTGGACTTCGCGTCGGAACGCTTGCCCTGCCCATAAGGCTGGTAACGGGGTTTGTGCTGGCGCCGTTGCTTGTAGGAGCCAGACCTGGGCTGTTCCGATGGGCCACCTTGCTGCTGCGGGTTGCCCTGATATCGCCGCGTGAAAGGCTGGAATCTCGGCCTGGCAGGCGGCGCCGGCATGGTAAGTCCAAGGAACTTGGCCGTGGAGTTCGTTTGCCGCATTTCATTCAGGACCTTGTCCGTGTCCTGTCCGAACAGGCCTTGTCCGTCGAAGGGGAACTCCTCGATGAGCTTCTTCATAGCATCATCGAGGGAGGTGCCCCTGAGCCAGGCGTGACGATGGAGCAGAATAGCGGAAGCCATGTCCTTCGCCGCGTAGTCGTTGATGTGCCTGGCCGTCCGCATTTGTTGTTCCGATAGGAAGTCCCCTTCGGATGCCAGCACGTCGATCCGCTTCTGGACGTCGGTGGGCAACGTCGCCGTCTCGGCCTTCACTCGCTCCCAGAGGTGGGACTGGTAAAGGCCCATGGCAGCCGAGTAGTTGGCGGCGCGGAGGAAGAGGGAACCGGTGGCGTAGAACTTACGGCCCACCGCGTCCAGCTTCTTCCCTTCCGGGGTCGAAGGTACCGGGAAGCCGCTGGTGGCCGTCCTGTGTTGAAAAGCCTTGACCACTAGCGAATTTGGCAAGGGGTGAGCTTGCAGGAACTCGATGTTCTCGTCCAGGACTCTGTACATGCCGTCGAGTCTGGACGAAACGGAGTGTGCTGATACCGGTTTCCGCCATGTCGCCTTCGCCGACGTCAACATGGACGGAAGCATGGTAATATGAACCAGCCGAACCGCTCTTCTGTCCAGTTTGGCGGTCATTTGGTCCTCGCCTTCCAGTGGTGGCTGGTCCACCTTCAGGTTCAGGGCGGTCCCCAGGCGCGTCAGCATAGCCGTAAGCGAGCGTTGATCCTCACCACGCGGTGGGTCAACCGCGCCGATGGCTTGGTCCGGTGTCCTTTCGGCGTCGACGTCTCCCTCGTCCTCCTCCGAGGACGCGCTGGAGTCATCGGAGGATGAGGGAGGAACTCTTACATCCACGTCGGGACCGCGCCAGTACGGCCTGGGCGGGCCGGCGGGATGGGAGTCCACCACATCAACGTCTGGACCACACCGAGATGATATGGGTGGGCCAGCGGAGCGGACACTCGACCCTCGGGAGGTCGGAGGGGCCACAGCAGGGCCAACATCCCTGGGGCTTGCGGTGGTCGGTACCGGAGCCGCAGAGGCCGCAGGCATGGAGGTCTTGAACTGGTTGGCAAATGTCTGAGCTATGACCTCAAACATCCCCTTGAGGAACTCCATCTGGGATGGATCCGGCACCGGCGGGAGCGACGAAACGGCGGCTGGTAGAATCGGCGACGAAACGGTAGCCGGCATGGTGATTGCTGCGTCGTCGAGCGTTGGAGTCCTGGGCCTTGGGGAGATGGAAGCCTGCCTCTTGGCGAACGGGCCCTCCCACGAGGGGGAGACGGGAGAACCTGAAGTGGGCGAGCTGGAGCCCCAGCCCTGCGTCCTTTTTCAGGAGATCCCGAGGAGGACCGACCTCCCCAGATGGAGGACCCGGGTGAAGGACATCTTGCGACCGAGAACGGGGGCGAAGGTCCTGGCGAGACAGGCGGGCGAGGAGTAGGCGGGAGCGATCGCCTCTTCTCCGACCCGCGTTTCTTTTTCTTTTCCCCGTCCTTGTCCTTTTTCTTCTTCTTCCTGATAGGGAGTGTGGAAGAAGAAGCTGGAGGAGGCTGGGAGGCACCAGCAGAGGTAGAGGCAGCCGCGGCGGGAGCCAAAGCGAGCTCCATCAGGTGGGCCTTGAGCCGGTTGCTCCGATTCTGCACTGCAAGACGGGTGAACTTCCTGCAGTGAGGACAGGACTGGCCCTGGTGAGACTCGCCCAGGCAGAAAAGGCAAAGGCTATGGCCGTCGGAAGCGGGTAACTTCTTGTGGCAAGCCGAGCACTGCTTGAAAGCTGCAGCCATCAACGAAAAAATTCTTCCAGTGGAAGGATCCAGAAGACGGGCACCCTGAAGGGCGGGCCAGCCGCCACCCCCTTGAGGGGGGGAACGGTGACCAGAGCGAATAGGCAACTGAGTCCACCAGAAGGAAGAAACAGCGCCGGGGTGGCGATCCTGCCCGAGGGACAAGATCGCCGGAAAAAATTATTGGAAATCGGTAGGCTTTCCCTCAGAAGGGCGAGCAAAAATTGAGAAGCTCTCAACGATCATCCTGCTGCTACGGCGGAAAGAAGAGAACTGAGGTAAAATGGCGCGCGGGCGCCTCAGGGTGGGCGGTACGGTGGGCGGTCTTACCGCCAAAACTTTTGACCAATAGCTTTTCAAGCCTCCGATCGGCCGTTCTGCGCAGGCGCATAACCCAATAGTGGGGATTCACAAACTATACGAAGGAGAAAATGGCTATTTTCTCCTCATCAACAAATTATCTGTTGGTGAATGTTAGTTTTCCATTGGTTTAGTTCCTCTTTTATTTCTGGAACATGAAATTGCTAGCAAGCATAGTCTAGAATTTATTATTTCTTGCATTCTTGGCAGAGTCTGACATTCAAAAGCTAACTGAATTGTGATCACAATATCATCTGCTTCATGAAAAGGACTACTAGCTTTTTAATCTGTTTAACAGGGCAGTTAGATTAATTTGTTAATTAAGCTAACAAAGGGGGAAACGTATTTGTGTGGCCAGATAAACAAACACATTCTTAAATCGAAGAAGAAAACTTAAATCGGCATCATGCCTGAAAGCTTCAAAGTAGCTACTTCTTAACTGCTTTTTACAAATAATCAATCATTAGATTGCTTAAGAGCAGAGCATGTTAACTATTACATTTGTTGAGGATTTTAGATTCTATAATGTGTGCAACATTGCCTTCATTATAGTATCAACCCGAACCCTAACTATTTACAGTGGTACCTCGCTTAAAGAGCATAATGTGTTCCACGGGATTGCTCTTTAAGTGGAACACCATTGTAAGTGACCAATTGTGACTTCTGGTGGGGGTGATTGCGAACCCCGATTTAGTTGTTAAGCGAGTTTTTGGTTGTTTTTAGTTGTTAAGCGAGGTGACCATTCAGAGTAAATTCTGCTCTTTAAGCAAGTTAGTCTCTAAGCAAGGTGCTCTTTATGCAAGGTTTTACTGTATAATGATGATATTTAATTAATTATGTGGCTGAACACTTGTTTGCCTAGCAAGTGCCTTTAGCTCAGGGATGCCCAACCTTTTCAGACCGTGCGCTGGTCACGTGGTTCACGGGCCCAGTCACTATGGCCTGGGGGCCAGAACTGGCCCCTGATGCCAATTCATCTGGCCCACATAGCCCTTGTTGCTCCCAGAAGCAGAAGTAAAACACGTCCATTTAATTCTAGAAAACCCTTTCCAGGGTTTTCTAGGTAGAGGATATTCAAAAGTGATGTACAGTACTGTATTGTTCCCTTCATCTAGTGGTACCTTGGAACTATGCATCTTGAACATGCCTGCATAGCCTGGCTGTTCTCTATGGAGGCACAGCAGAGAATTGAACTCTCAGTCTCTGATACCTAAACCACTAAGCTATCCAACCAGCTAGGCCAAGAATTTTAAAAAATAGGTGGGGGGAAGCAACATGAAAATAAGATGACCAAATAAAAAGCAGTTTGACTCAGTAAAAGAAGCTACAGCTTGAGTTAGCAAAAACTCAGCAGGGCAATTAATAATAGGACTTTATGGTGGCCACTAATTTATATGGTCATCATAAATGAGGAGCAACTTGACAGCACATAAAACAAACCGTTTAAATCTAGATTTCTCCAGTGCAAGTTTAAGTCAAGGACATTATGGGAAATGAAGATAGTAACTGCCTCACACAGCAATGAGGAAAAATCTAAATAAAGGACAATGGTCCAGGCATTTCTAGTGTACTGTGGTGGGGTCCATGAACCCTATGTGATACTTGGAGACTCTATTGTGATGTGCCACATCTTAATTTCCCTACTTAACAGGAATGACTCTATGCAGGATGGAAGCACAGTGCCACGTGGACTCCAAATCACATAGAGCAGAATGGTGAAACAACTTAAGACAAGATTTCTCTTAAGCTGATTTTAGTCTATACTTTCCTCAAGACTGTTTGGATAACTGACTCATAATATGTCATTGCACATTAAGGGGAAGCAACTGTGCTGGCAATACTAGGTGTTTGTTCCCTTTTGTTTGTATTCCTAGAATGTCAGGAAAAAGTGTGAATATTTTGGTGCATCACATGCGTCAATATTTGTTCCTTTGGGCACTGCATGAAATGAACACTGGAAGCTCAGTCACCAGCTGCACAAACTAAAGGTAGACACAAAATAAGGTCAGAAGAAGGCTATTCCTAGAACATTTAAAAATGCAAGTTGTGACATAAGAACAACAGCAGTTAAATATCAACTGATACTGAGTTACAGCACATGGGTATACAGTATAGAGAATTATTTACATATTGTAACTCACAGGACAGCAAATACCAGGAAGAATACAGTTACAAAGCAGAAATTAAGCCTGACATTCTTCCCGAAAGTCTAGAAACAGCTACTACAATTGTTAAAATTTATAACACGAATTGCTATACTATCTATTCAGATCTATTCTGGACTGCTTTGAAAATAAGGGTCCCTTCCAGCTCTTCAGTTCTAAGATGATGATGATTATATTATTATGCTTTTGTTTATTTGGGGAAACAATTAGGAGAAGCTCAACTATAAGTTTCACAAAGAGAGGTATTTGAAGAAAGGAAAAAAGAAATGGCAACATGAGGATATTTTCAGTGCTGATTTGAGCAATACTGTAATGTAGCCAAAATAGATTACACTAAAAATAGTGCTCCCTCTCAAGAAGTAAATTGCAATGGCCAAAATCCTATTTCATTTTTTGCTGCTATGATGCAATCAGCATAAATCTTCATGGCATATGATACATTCGTGTAGGAACTACTGTTGTGTGCTGAGTTATTATTTTTTATTTGAACGCAAGCTTCTCTCAACCTGCATTTTACAAATCAGCTTGCAAATGGTTGTGTAATTAATCAATAGGAGATATACATGGGCTTCATTTCCTTGTCTTATTTTTCAGGCATGCAGCTTAGATGAATCTGCATGTCTGGTGGGGAAAAGGTACAAGTACTGGAAATATGCATTTCCCTCTATGTGCAATCTAGGCATAGAAGAAATGGGGGTGGTGGTGGGTAGGGATAAGAAATACTTGGAATCTTTAGGAATACCAAGATAATTGAGCTTCAATAGTTGAAATGACAATGGAAAGCCAGACAGATCATTGAAATAACCATATGTTCGTGCTGATGCAAAATGACTAGAACCCATGTTTTCTGCAAAAATGTATTTTTCTACTACCTCAATCTGTCTCCAAAAATTCTCCAATATAGAGTTAGGTTCTCTAAAATCATGTCTGGAACCTCCCTGGGCCCCATTGGGTGGAATTCACCAGGCCATGTGGACACTTAAGGTAATTTAAATCACCCCAATATTTTCTTAATATTTACTGACCTACTCTGGGCTTCAAATTTCTCCTTACTTGGCCCAGGCTGAATACATCTCCAGGGGTGAAGACAGAAACAGAGTAGATCCGTTCTACTTTCACTTTCCCCCATACTGTGAACTACCAGTGACCTCTTTCTAGTTCCACATAAAGGCAGTTAAAATCTTCTTCTTGTTTTAGTACAGGAGTTCTCAACCTTTGTGTCCCACAGGCTGGGCCACACCCACTCAGACAGGTTTGGGCATGCACGGGCATGTTTCATTGGCCGGGAAAACCCCTTATTTTACCCTCATTCCCGCCGTCATCCTTTATTAATTAGACTGCAATGCCCTATTGCCTCCATTGCAGGGCAGCACAGGATAAGCATAACTGTCAAGTATCCCTTATTTGCCGGGAAATTTCCCTTATTTCCAAAACCAAAACTTGACAGGTATGGCATGTTTATGGCTGTCATAAATATGCCCGCTTCCGCTTCTGGGGTCATCGCCATGGGCCAGATGATTTGCCACCATGGGCCAAGTGCGGCTCACCCGTAGGTTGCAAACCCCTGTTTTAGCATGCTTCATATATTATGGGATCAAAGCATCCAGTTAGTCCTAGTTTTGCCTCACTAACAACTTAATTTGTCAAGGAAAGAGGTGAGAAGTCCATCCATGAATGAAATAAATAAATAGATGAAGAGTTTGATTTGGGAATTTTAGATTGTGAAGGGTATAAAAGAAAACTCAACATAGTTGGATATGCATACTAGGCTGGATTTTAAGAAAGCAAATTGCAGAGAGGAAAAGTGGCTAAAGTGCTTTGGCTAGAAATTTTTAAAAAGAAAAAAGTTCAAGAAATAGAGGGAATTCTGAAAAGTAAAATGCTGAAAGCAAAATCAACTTAACCTATCACAAAGGTGTCAGAAAGGCTATTTCCCAGCAGGATTTCATAAAGGTCAGGGTTGCTGAAATCCCCCATTACTATATGGCCCACCTCTGTGAATGCTTTGGCATGACCAGTGATTGATGTAGCTCTTGATATTGAGTCTGAGGTTAAAGGAAGCATCTGTTTCTAATACCATAGCTGAATGAGCTGGTACAGTATAGTGTACCAGCCCTCCAATTGTATCATCTGTATGGCCAATAGTAAAGACTGATGGGAAGTGAAGCCTAGAATGGGTGTCAGACCAAAAGGTCCTAATCCCTGGGTAGGAGACAGGCCAATGAATCAGGATGTTCATGGCTTGACTCTCGTGGCTGCATTAACTCAGTCACTTGCCCTTGACAAGCCATTGTCTCAGAGCCCATCTACATTGGAATGCATGTCATTATTTGGATCATTTTGGGTGCAGCTTGGGTTGAATCAAATTACAGAATCTAGTTCCATCCCAGCCTTTTTTATACCTGTCTTGCTATTTCCCTGTACAGCACTAAGGCTATAGTTATTTTGACACACTACTAATTATCCCATTCTGAGGCCAGTGTAGATGGTTAGTTTGCACCCAAATAGAGCTATGGGCAGTGTTATCAGAGGTAGCAAGCCTGTGACATTTACAGTAGGTTGTGACATTAAAATGTAAAAACCCCTTCCTATATTTCACTAAATGAATGCAGTACAATTCTAGGTGTACCATACAAGACAGACCCGTTGCTGTTTTACTATGTTACTTACTTTGTTTAACAACAACAAGAACCCTGAATGACAGCAACCAAACATAGCATGGAAGGAGGTAAGAAGTTGAGTGTCAGACAACTTGAAGTGTGCTGGTGGCGCAGTGGTTAAACTGCTTTACTGCAACAAAAAAGGTTGTGAGTTCAATCTCTAGTAAAGGCAAAGGTCACCCTTCCTCGAAAACCAGTCGTATCTAATTCTAGAGTTCAGTGCTCATCTCTGTTTCATAGCCAAGTTGACTCAGCCTTCCATCCTTCCAAAGTTGGTAAAATGAGTACCCAGCATGTTGGGGGCAAAATGCTAATTAAATTGTAAACCGCCTAGAGCCGTGATGGTGAAACTTGGCACCCCATATATTATTGGATTTCAATTCCCAGAAGCCCAAACTCCCATGAATCCGCACGAATGGGTTTACTGCGATTCATCCAGCCCATGCCACCCTCATCGTTCCTGGAAGCGGAAGTAAAACGTGCCCATACAAGTGAGTTTTACTTCTGCTTCCAGGAGTGACAAGGGCGGTGCGGGCCGGATGAATCGCAGTAAACCCATTCATGCAGATTCATGGGGGCTTGGGCTTCTGGAAATTGAAGTCCAAGAACATCTGGAGTGCCAAGGTTATTGTACAGATAAGAAGCTTTTCAGTGTGCGACGGGCCTTTCCACATTCTCTTGTATAGATAGACCCTTTCCTGTACCAAGAGCCACCATATCCTATCTGCATGGGAGGGTAATAAGTTGACTTACCTTACAGAGTAGTGTTGTTTAATTATTTCAAATATATACAGTAAAACCCGATTTACAAATGCCTCGAGTTACATAAAATTTGACTTACATAATGATTTTGTGCTAAAACCATATCCCGATTTACACGATTTCCTATGGGTTTGCTTTGAGTTACATACAGATTATTTTCCTATACTTCAATGGGGAGATAACAGTGTTCCGTGCGTGTCTAGTCATGCCTGCCACATGACCACAGAAACATCTGCAGAAGTAGACAGCACTGGCTCTTCGGCTTTGAAACAGAGATGAGCACTGAACCCTAGAGTCGGATACGACTGGCTTTTTGAGCAAGGGAAACCTGCGTTCAGCAGAGCTTTCTTCCAGGTAAGTGTCCTTAATGTTGCAACCACTGCATTATGAAAATGCACACCGATCTCAAAATCTAGCCAGCAGACAGAAGATTGATAAGAAGGTAAGAAAACTGAATTGTTGCAACAGACAGAACAGGACACAAATCTTCAGAGTCAATGTGGAGAGTGTTGTGAAAGTTCAAGCACAACATTTAAATTCCTTTTGGAAAGTAAGGGGCAACTTCTCCAGGCAGGAGACAGCCACACACATTCTGTGTGAGAAACACCTGTATCTGTATAAGAAAACTGAAGCAAGGTCACTGTTCTAAATTATTTGTTAGAAGCACTTTTCAGACTTTCTTTTGCCAAGATAGAACTCAGTGTCCGAATTTACACAACTAAATCCTGGTCCTGAACAAAAATGTCAGTGAACTTTTATTCCAAATAAGTGCATTTAAAAGTTTCAGTTCTCAGCATTTAGTTGGTTTTCCATTAGTAGCATGAGTATTGGTAATGGCAGGACAAGTTTGGCTGTGTTTCCAAGAGGAAATGAGGCATAAAGAATGCTGATAGGCCAAATTCTGTAGGTCCGTGATGCCGAACCTTGGCACTCCAGATGTTCTTGGACTTCAATTCCCAGAAGCCCCTGTGAATCCACACGAATGGGTTTATGGCGATTCATCTGGCCCATACCGCCCTTGTCGCTCCTGGAAGCATAAGTAAAATGTGCCCGGACGTGCCCGGATGGGCGCATTTTACTTCCACTTCCAGGAGTGACGAGGGCAGCGTGGGCCGGATGAATCGCATTAAACCCATTTATGTGGATTCATGGGGGCTTCTGGGAATTGAAGCCCAAGAACATCTGGAGTGCCAAGGTTTGCCATCACGGCTGTAAGTTGTGTGTTGTTGTTGTTGCAGCAACAACAGGGGCGGAGATGAGCTTGCTGGTAGCTGTAAGCATTGTGAGGAATGAAGAACAAGATCTGTTCAGTACTATCAGTCAACGCTCTTTTCCAGATGATGACCTGTTGAACATTTCCAGGAATAGCCTGTCAATTGCTTTCTTGGAAGCACACTCAAGAAAAATGGCTCCAGGCCAATTGTGAAGAACAGAAATCCTGGACTGGATCAAAGGAAACAGTGAGATGCAGAAGTGGTCATCTTTCACAGTTGTTCTTCCCAGGTTTGGAACTGTTGTAAGTTTTACTGGGATAAACATCTTTCCTGAGAGTGTTTGTGTACAAGTGCATACTACTCATAGAAAATTCAATAATTATGACTGGAACAGTAGAAAGGAACATAGAAACAAATATGTGTGTTAGATTCGTAACAATTTCCCTGTTACTTTGTTTATTGTTGATTATGGAAGTCTTTGTGATAGTTATAGGGCAAATGTAAGAGACACAAGTTTTGGAGTCATGGATTGTTACTCCCACCAGGTTGTACAAAATGAATTTATTTAAATATGAATTGCATAGGTTATGGTTCTACTTTGCATTAATGATCTCACCTTCTGTAACCTGGTGAAGATCTTTTTTTTAAAGGATGTTTCATAAGCAGTGTTAATGAGCTGTTGTAGTGTCATCATCTCTTGTTCATTTTATGTTTTAAAGGTTCGATTCCCGAGTACTGCAGGATGGAATGAGCTCCTGTCTTTGTCCCAGCTCCTGCCAACCTAGCAGTTTGAAAGCAAGAAATTGCAAGTAGATAAATAGGGACCACTTTGGTGGGAAGGCAACAGCATTCCGTGCACTCCAGTATCTAGTCATGCCTGCCACATGACCACGGAAACATCTGCAGAAGCAGACAGTGCTGGCTCTTCGGCTTTGAAACAGAGATGAGCACTGAACCCTAGAGTCGGATACGACTGGCTTTCGAGCAAGGGAAACCTAGTTGCAACATATACTGTTTCTGATGCTAGTTACCTTAAGCCTTCAGATATAGTGTAAATGTTTTGAAATAAAGAAAATAAAATGTAATTTGTAGGATTTTAGGCAGCCTTATGAGGACAGAAAAGCATCTTCCTTCTCCTGAAAGTACATAAAAGAACAATAAATTCTACATAAAACAACAAATACAATAAAACCATCAAGTAGTCAAATGACATAACTACATGCTGTATAAGTTGTGTCCAACATTTATATAGCTGGTGAAGTTCTGTTGCTTAGCATAGTAAGTCACATTAGAGTAGGGCCATTGAATCAATAGGGATTTGGTAAACCAACTGTTCAGTAAATGTCTATTCTGGTTGCAAGTTTCTATGCTAAAATAAATCACAACTCAAATAGACCTAAT
This sequence comes from Bradypodion ventrale, assembly GCA_035047345.1. Lineage (NCBI taxonomy): Eukaryota > Metazoa > Chordata > Lepidosauria > Squamata > Chamaeleonidae > Bradypodion > Bradypodion ventrale. The sequence continues at coordinate 207,658,693 of JAWDJE010000005.1, forward strand.
TGAATCAATGGAACTAATAGAGGAGCTGACTCATCTAATTCCTGTTAATTCAATGGACCCAACCTAGTGTGATTTACTATGCTAAGCAATAAAATGTAATACATTATATATTAGACACACCTGAAAAGTGTGAAAAAATTATTATTATTATTTTTCATTAAAATAAGTCTGCCAAGCATTCACAAGCAAAAATGGGCAGCTTCTTATTACCATCAAATTGTGTTGCAAAGCAAAATTAAATACTGGCAGCAACAATCCCAAACATAGACAATAATTTATATTTATATAACAGTTTCAAGAAGAGGTAGCCCTGTTTCTTGCACATGTTGTAGTAGACTCATGTCTTCCAGAGCATATAGAAAACATAATAAAAGTGTTCGCCCATCAAGCACAGCAAGGCTCCTTCCTGTTAATATTTATGTTTTGCTTATGTGAGATTGCCAATCCCAAACCCGGATGAGAAGGGAGGAGGGTTGGCTGTCATGCTAGCCCCCCAGCCCTGTAAAACTATATTGTTGAAGAAATAAGGAGGCACCTCAATGCTCGATATGCTGTAATGGCAGAGACAGGTGCCACTATGCATGAGAAGGAACTACTACTACTACCACTATTACCACTACCACCACCACCACCACCACTACTCTATAATATCATTTCTTCAGGAATGCGTAAAACTCACAAAGTCCTCATTTCATTCAACTGGTTAGAAAAATCCATAGTCCTACATTGGACTAGAGAAATTGCAACATGCTCTGGTCTGCTCTGGACTCCTGCAATTCCCTGGAAGATATGCGAGGGGGCCATCAAGATTCTGTGACAATTGCACCTTTTGCAAACACAGGTGTGCCAGGCTGTAGGTCCCTGATGGAAAACGGCAACTCAGATAAAGTCTTAGCATCTTAAGTATGGAGGAGAACATTTTCTCATTGATGCCCTAGGTAAGGAGATCTTTGCCCATTCCTATTGAAGTGACTGGAGAAAAGCCCCCCACACACACTATGTGCATTTTCTCTTTTCTAGTTGTGAGAGCCTGTTGCCAAGGTGTCCATTGTACTGCTCTAGCCTTGAGTTTCATCCTTATTGTGCTTATGTCAGAAGGCAAACAGTCACCTTTCAGTTCAAGGAGACCATCTGAAATTGAGCTATGCTACTACGAAGGGTTCTTTTAACGAACATAATATTCCCTTTCAGTTATATACTTTTGTATACTGCTCTAACGAAAACTAGTCTGATCATGTGCACAGGATCTCAAATGCAGGTCAAGTCAACCAGCTTTACAACCTGTTTGGTTTTTCTGCTGCAGGCTATGAGGACTGTTTCCATAAGTAATGCCTACAAGTCTAGAATGTTGAATCAGTTGAATCATCCCCAGATGATCCCTTCACATCATTTTCTGAGTTTTCATTTTTGTGCCCCCACCCCCTTTCTGAAAGGAGAATCTCCAAATACTTTGTTATTGGAACTAAGCGCCTTATGCAAAAACAGATTTGTATTATTTGGTACCACTGTTTCATCTTTGGTCTTGCCCACTGCAGAAAGGATGCAAAAGAAAAAATTTCTGAAACAACATTTTGCACTTCAACAAAGAAACGTTCCACATCCTTGGTCTACACAGCCTACAACAGATTCTTTCATTTCTTTTTAATGCTGTTGCTTCTACAAGGGTAAAGAGAGAAACACAAATTCACAACGAAGAAACATTACTTCTGTGGTAGCTCCCACTCCTTATGAGTGGAGAAAAAGACTCATACACTTTTTTTTATGGTTTGTGCACTCTAAAGAAGACCTATTCTAGAGGATTCATTGTGGAAAAAGTATGTGCCATATTTTATTTAACCACAACAATAACTCCAATCAGAAATTTGGAGGGCAGAAGGTATGAACCATTTATTTTCTAGGAAAGGTACTCTAAAGCAGTGTTCACCAACCTTGAGGTTTTGGACTTCAATTCCCAGAAAGCTAAATCAATTCCCCAAAGTACTAATCATCGGATTTACTGACTTAGGTTTCTGAGAATTGAAGTTCCAAACCCAAAGGTTGGGGAACACTGCTTTAAAACAGGCTTCCTCAACCTTGGCCCTCCAGCTGTTCTTGGACCTCAGTTCCCAGAAGCCCAAGTCAGCATGCCTGCTGATCAGGGCTTCTGGGAATTGAAGTTCAAGAACAGCTGGAAGGCCAAGGTTGAGGAAGCCTGCTCTAAAGGGTAGTGGTGACGAGCCTCCTGTTTCCAAGGAGCTGCCTAAATAAGTGTTTTGGAATTCCTATTTCAATTGTTTCTTTTCTTCAATCATTGTCTGAGTACTGTACTTTATGAAATAACCTCTTATCAGAAACCTCTAGTTCCTATTACAGATGAGCATAGCCAACAGCTTTGCCTGTTCTTTTCTCATTACGCATGTGGGTGAATAGACAAATACTAGGCACACTCAGACTCTGATCTGATCAGTCTTTCCCATATACAATTACCTGCAGTGGCTCAAGTGGCTCAGACGCTGACTGGGACTGGGAGGCGGAAGGTCAGCAGTTCGATTCCTGAGTAATGCAGGACGGAATGAGTTGGATATGACTGGCTTTTGAGCAAGGGAAACCTTTACCTTTACCTTTACCAAGCCACACAGTGAGATGCGGAAATGCCCTTGTGGTTTAACCTCAACAGCAGAGACAGCACCTAAGAGGGAAAGATTTGGTCCAGTTAAGTAATTTTGTAAACTTACAACATGTAAAACAGAGGGGATCAAAGGGTCTCTCTCTGTATGTTGATGGCCTGCTACTACCATCATGTGTCACCATTGGCTGAGCTGGCCAGTACTGGGGTAGAAAAATAGTCTACAACTAGTCAATGAACTCTTGGTCTTTTTAGTATCAAACTGTCACAAGGTTCTTCCTGACATTTATATAGTGGATAGTTTTCAAAGCATCTTGAAACACTGTATACTGCTAGATACTCATGTTTTGGTATTATTATTATAATAAAGGTTTAAAGGTCCTATTGATATGAAAAGAAGCAAAGTTTTTGATTTTGGGTTACATGAAACCTCGTAAATGGTTACAAAGCCACCCATTGTAAATGAATTACATGTGCTATTTACAGTAATGGGGCCTCCAGACATGTTCCATTGTTGGAATTAAAAGCATGCATAATATTTTTAGATAAGGTTGATTAAGATAAAGTTTCCATCTACCATTTATTTTGCTTCCTTATTTTTTCATAAAAGAACTGGAACAGTAGAAGGTATGGAGGAATAAAGCAGCTCTTATGTCCCAGTGGAAAAAGAGAACAAAAGAGAATGCTAGTTAGTTAATTGATACATATATACCAATTTAGAAATAATTAATATAGTGTGCCATAGATAGAAATCTATTTAGTAAAGAAGCCAGACTGGGTAATCTTTGTGCCTATAACTTTGGCCAGGAATTCTACAATATGTTTCTATGATATGAAGAAGTGGTTCTGCAGTAGTTTTAAAACTGCTTATGAAGAACCCAGGTTTCTATATCTTTAACATAGCTCCAATCTTTCTCCCATTTCCAGATAGTTTGGACTGTATCCCACTTTATTTCTAACCATTTGTTTGTTCTAACTTGGACTGGTAGGAATTGAAGTTAAAAAGATCAGAATATGCGTAAATAAGCATGTTTAAGAAGCTCATTACTTAGCCATCATTCCATACAGCTGCCAAGATAATTTAAAATACCAACCAACCAACCTCTTTTTCCTTTTTACTTGGAAGAATAAATGTGTCTAGTCACGCCTGCCACATGACCATGGAAACATCTGCAGAAGCAGACAATGCTGGCTCTTCAGCTTTGAAACAGAGATGAGCACTGAATCCTAGAGTCGGATACGACTGGCTTTTGAGCAAGAGAAACCTTTACCTTTAAGTTGCAAAGATAGTAGACAACTTCCAACATTCAGCAATTAACCAAAGTTAACTCTGTTCCTGATTTACGTTATGAGAAAGTAAGAAATAAGATTTTAGCTAAATCTCAGGATAAATTTTCTGCTAGGAAGAACAAACTGCCTTAGAGAGTGGTGGGCTCTTTATGTCTGTCGAAATGGACGTAATCCATGAAAGCTAACATTAAAATACAGCAGTTAGCCTTTAAAGTGCCACAATGTTTTTTGTCTTTTTGTTTTGTTTACTTTCTGATATGGTGTATCTTATTGTAGCCTGAATGGATTTCCTAGAATACTAAAGCTAAGTGTTTCCTTTTATGTGACCATGAGGAATCTGAGTAATGATTTTTAAGTCTTAGCCACAGATCCAGCTTACATGTTGGCTGCACTCTACTCATTGCTAAAAAACAATGTACATATATTCACCTAGGAAAGAGCATGAAAACAGAAGATAAATGAGGCATATCAAGAGGAATAACTTCTCAGAACAGCTGCAGGTCACATACCAGTGTAGTATAGTGTCTAGAATACTAGACTAGGACTCAGGAAACTGGGATTCAAATCTCCATGTAACCATGGACATTCATGAGGCAATGATAAAACCACTTCTTCAATATTTCACATACTGTACTTTGGAAACACACGTGCACACAAAAATATGAGAGCACACTCATGCTTTTTACTTCTGCCACTGCTAAATAAATTACTTCTGTGTTTAATTAATTTTGTTAAATTCCATTTATAATTTCGTAACAGTTTTAATAAGTCACAATATAGACGTTTCAGTTGGTATATTGCTCTTACAATTTGAACCCAACACACTCTGTATTTCCACTTTCTTTAGTGAATAGATATTAAAATGTGTTGGATTTGCCCTGCGGGAACCCAATTACAAATAGAATTTTTTGGAATAGTAACTGTGTTTGTATTTCATGCATATCAGAGAATAAACAAAACAAAAAATGTTGTAGCAGCGTGAAGAATGTTACATTTTAATGTGAGCATTCATGAACCAAGTCCACTTCGTCAGAGATAGGAGTGGGATTTCATGGCATCAATTTATATACATCAGAAACAGAGTCACAGAATGATTGGTCAGCATAACAGATAAGTATACAAATCAATATGGATTTTTACAATTGGCAGTAGTAGATGCTCTCTTGCTGTTATTTAGATTAGTTGTAAACACCTGGCATTGAACATTTGCTAAAGTGTTTAACCTTTGGGTTACTGTGTAAGTACATCCTTTGTTCTGTGAGACAGCCTATATTGTGAATGAGAATTTTACAGGAAAGTTTGTGAAGGTGATATAACAAAATAGGTAAAGGTAAAGGTCACCCTTGCTCTAAAGCCAGTCATATCCGACTCTAGGGTTCAGTGCTCATCTCTGTTTATAGCTGAAGAGCCAGCACTGTCTGCATCTGCAAACATTTTCATGGACATGTGGCAGGCATGCCTAGACACCGGAGTGGATGGAACACTGTTTACCTTCCCACCGAAGTGGTCCCTATTTATCTATTTGCAATTTCTTGCTTTCAAACTGTTAGGTTGGCAGGAGCTGGGACAGAGATGGGAGCTCCTTCTGTCATGCAGGACTCGGGTATTGAACTGCTGACCTGCTGCCTTCCAGTCAGCATCTTAACCACTTGAACCATAACAACATATAATATACAATATATATAGCAACATATACGGTAACAACCAATTATAAGTAAGTGCCCTTATTGAAATAAATGCTTTTAGTGGCTACAGTACAAGCAAGGATATTGAATCTGAAATGGAATGGTGAGCTGAGATAGTAATTTACAGCTTTCTACCTGGATTGGAGTCTTCTTAGAACTTGGGTGATAATTATTCTCAGCCTTACCTGAGGCTGTCCTGCCCCCAGCCCTGTCCCATCACCTTTGATCTGGACTTGTTGGATAGTGTTGGGGATGGGTGGGACCCATACACACTAAAATACAGCAAATAGCGAGGGAGACCTGGATCAAAGAAACTGTGTAAAAACTAAAGTCACGTCCTGCATCTGAACACTAGTGGGATTCTATTGTATTTATTCCAATCTGTTTGCTTGTGAAAAAAAGTGTATTTAATGCTTCTACTCTTTTTTCTTCATGCATTGTCCAACCTAATGAACTCTCAGATTGCAAGGATGTTTGAGAGCTACAGAAAAATGAGATGAACACTATGCAGATGAACACCCCCCCCCCCAAAAAAAAGAAGAAACTTACATCTTAAGCTCCATGGTAGAGATGGAGAAAGTGTGGTTGTTTAGAAATCATTCTGCTGAAAATCCCATCATCCTCCACCTGGCTAGGGTTAGGGGAGTTCAGTCCAAAAATATTCAACCGACTACCTGTTAAGTACAGTAATACCTTGGATAATGCTAAAACTTGGTTCCACAAGTCTTAGTGTTATCTGATTTTTAGTGTTCTCCAATGCATGCATCGGATAATGCTAAAATCCTATGGGATGCATCGGATAACGTTAAAACTCCATAGAGATGCATTGTAACTGGCACAGGCTTTAGTGAACATTATCCGATGCATCCCATAGGATTTTAATGTTATCCGATGCAAACCCGCCCCCCCCCCCAAATATCAGGTTGTTATCTGATTTTAGTGTTATGTGATGCGGTTGTTATCTGAGGTTTTACTGTATCAGGTTGATAGCTTGGGTGTACCTTTGGGTTCAGCACCTTCTGTGGAACTCCCTGCTTCTTTGTGGAATTCCCTGCCTCTTGGAGATATGCTCAGCCTCCTCCCTGTTGATCTTTAAGAAGTCACTAAAACTTTCTCCCCCCCACCCCCAGAAGATTTTGAATATTCCCTCAGCAGCTGAAAGGCAGTAGATCGTATGTTTTAATGCTGCTCGGTGTGCCATAATTGTCTACTTTTTATTGTTTGTCTGTTTCTATTGTTTTATGTCCGGTTGGTTTATTTTATTTTTATGATTCCCTTGTTTGTTTTAATTTTGTTTGACTGTAAACCACCCAGATAGACATATTCTGCTAGATCAGCAGTGTAAAAATCAAATCAAACCAGGCAATTAATCTTAACATTGAAAAATCTCTTTGTCTGAGATCATGGAAAAAGTTTACTGGTGGAAACATTTTTCTTTGTTGATATTCGTGTTGAGAACTCTCCCTTAAACACAAAGCTAGCCCACAGGAGGCAGCTGTTCTTTTACCCTAAATATAGAAGAAAACCCTAAGGATAAAATGTAGCTATAATTATTTTACTGGTATTTTACCAGATGGCTACAGTTATGATTTCATAACCAAGAAACTAAAACATATTATACTTGGCCTTTGTGTCCTGAATAGATTCATTTCTAAACACAAATGTCTTAGGGTGGTCGAAATTATTGGTTTTATTAATTCATAATATTAACCATAATTACAGTATTTCCTTCTTTTACAGATCTAATTGGTAACATTACACTTTTTGTAACCAAAGTGCCTAGAAATTAATCAAAAGTCCTTTTTTTTTTTGAAAAATGCACTACAGTATCAGAAGCAAGATATACAGCATCCACAGATGTTGAAAACTGTAAGTGGGGGGAAACCCCACCAGGTTTATCGTTTCCCCTCTCCTTTATGTGTGAATGTGATGTTGTGCTTTTGCATGGGTGGAGAACATATGTGGGTGCCCCCTCCATACACTATTGAGCTGTAACTCCCACCAGCTCTAGCCGACATGGCCACAGGATGGTGTAGGTTACAGCTCTGCACTAAAGGTTGCTGATAATGATTCTCAACCAAGCGATGGCCAAACGGTGAAATCCCAAGAGAAGAACACACGAAGACCCATTCGAGCTCGAATAGAAAGGAACTCAAGTTTTAATAGTCCATTACCAAACAAACACCCAAAGTCTTCTATAGTGGATAACTGTACAAAAATTAGAAATTGAAATAGCTGTAAAAGTCCACCGGTTTAGGTACTTTTTCGGAACTCCCTTCCTTCAAATTTTCAATCTCTGTTACAATAAAATATGATTATACAATCTAACTGTAACAATTTTTCATGATTTTACAGCACCATGTTTCTAATAAATCCACTATTCCAATACATATAATTAAATATAATACAATATCACCCACCTTATCTCTTCTTTCTTATGTTATATTTCTTATGTGCATTCTAGCCTCACTCTGGAATCTCTATCTGGGCTAATTGAACGTAAACACCTGAACATTAGTGGGATTCTATTTTATCTATTCCAATCTGTTTGACTGTGCATGAATCAAGTATCTTTAATGTTCTTCTTCTTTGCTTCCTCTTTTACCCCATTGGGTGTTGAGGGAGATGCAAGGTTCTTGTTCTGGCACTTCAAGCAGCCTTCACCAGTGTTGTTTGGTATTTTTGTAATATTTCTTTGATGTTATCTCTCCAACTTCCTCTGGGCCTGCTCATGGCCTTGGTCTTTCTCCGCTTTCCACATATGCCTTATCAGGTATGGAATTCCAAGACTTTCTCTTGAAATGGGCAAGCCACTTTAGTGTAAGATTGGTTCTGTTCCAATTCTTTCCCTTACCACCTAATTCCTGATTTTATCCCTTCTAGTCACTCCAGCAGCCTCCCTCAGACATCTCCTTTCCGTGGTGACCAGCTTTTATTTATGTTTTGTTGGAAGTGTCCATGTTTGGTACTGGTATTATAAGGTGGGAATGAATATGCTTTGTATGAGGTGTTTCTTTGTGTTGATTGGTATTGCTTTGTGTTGTAAGAGCAGAGCCAACTGTCCCAATATTTGATCTTTAATGTTACCACTCTTTTTCTTCATGCATAGTCCAACCAAATGAACCCTCAGAATACAAGGATGTTTGAGCGCTACAGAAAAATGAAAAATCACCTTATGTAGATGAACACTTTTTTCTTCAAAAGAAGAAACCTACATCTTAAGCACCATGGTAGAGATGGGGAAAGTGTGGTTGTCTAGAAATCTTTCAGCTGAAAATTCCATCATCCCCCACCTGGCTAGGGTTAGGGGAGTTCCTTCCAAAAATATTCAACAGTCTACCTTTACCCCATGCTTGCTATAGCATGTCATCTGTGGCAGTGGCGGCTGCTACTCGTATCCAAGCATACATTTTTCCTGGAAGTCATTTTCTTAGATAATGGATGTGTCTCTGGTGACTCAATAAACCAATCCAGGCATGAAACATGGGACCACACACATTACACTGAATAGATGGTGGAAGGCGTAGTTGAGCTTGACGAAGCTTTTGTGTTTGTCGCTTAGCCTCTTCATGTCTCAGGCATTCTCCTTCAAAGTGATCAGTAGCAGCAGAGATGGTTTGACGCCAAAGTGGGCGATCTATGGCTGCTGCTTCCCAAGTTTCTGGATTTATACATGACAGTTTTATAGTTTGTTTCAGCTGGTCCTTATAATGCTTCAAAGGAGCTCCACAAGGTCTTTTAACGGAGCTAAGTTCCCCATAAAGATTTTGACAAGGAAGCCTGGAACCATCCATACAGCAGACATGTCCTATCCATCTAAGATGATGGCCTATGCTATTTACATTTGTCTTCTCGAGGATTGCAATGTTGGTGACTTAGTCATCTCACTTGATGTTCAAGATGGACCTTAGCTTCTGTTGGTGAAAATACTTAAGCTTTTTAATGTCTTTGCAATAGAGGGTCCATGTTTCACAGCCATACAATAATGTTGAGATAGCAACAGCTTGGATTGTTAAATCTTTTTTTATGAAGACCTGGTGTGATAGAGGTCCAAAGGCAGGATGGGCAGCACCAATTCTCTTCACCACATCCAGGGGTGTGCTGGGCACCTTGGAAGGGCAGTGGACAGGAAGTGATGTTGTGGGGGTTGGGTGGAGAAATCCCATACATTCCCATTACCTCTGCCTGCCACTAGGGGGCGCCAGTTACTGGGGCACACCGGGATGAGTCCCTGTATCCCTGTGGGCCAGCACACCACTGACCACATCCTATTCACAGGTACAGGTATGACTAAGGTGCTAATGCCTTATATAAAGGAACATGCAGCTAGAATTTAAATATCATGTGTATTCCAAATATTTTACATTTTACATCATATGACAGTGGTGGAAAACCTTTGGCCTTCTAAATCAGGGGTTTGCAACCTATGGCGCATGGACCGGCCCCGGCCCCTACACTGTTCCATCTGGCCCACAGCGACAACCCTGGAAGCAGAAACAGAAGCTCCCGCACACGCGCAAATGCACCCCCACATGTGCAAACATGACCGCTGCCATTTTGTCCAGCCCACAAAGTAGTCTGAGGGGGAGTTATCCGGCTCATGGCACAGTAAAGTTGAAAACCCCTGTTTTAGATATTTCACCTTCATGTCCCAGAAGCTCCATCATCGATGCTGCTGAGATTTATGCCAACTGGCATAAGAAATAGAATTTGGGCTCATATGTTTAAGCAAAAGTATCTGAATCTAAGAAATTAATTATCCTAAAACTGAATAGTTGGTGACACCCAGTGGCCAAACAATATAAGTGACTATAAAAGCAAATGTTTCTGAAGGATTATACAGTGGTACCTTGCTTAAAGAGCATAATGCGTTCCATGTGGTTGTTCTTTAAGTGATATGCTCTTTAAGCAAAATGCATTTCCCCATAGGAATGCATTGAAAACCAAATATTCTGTTCCGGACAAACCTAAAGTGGCCCACATTCCATTTTAATATAGTAATCACCCTCAAACTCCATTTTAAAAAACCTCCAACACCCTCTCCCCCAATCCCAACAAACACTACTCCTCACCTTTCCAGTCCAAAACTGTTTTAAAAAATCCAGGAATGGAACTCCCAAAATGGTCGTGTGTTTCTTTAGGGCTTTTAGACCATTTCAGCTGCCTCCCAGGGTGGGCGCAGGCTTTGCAGAGCCTGATAAGCCTGGTTTGAAAATTTTCTGCTGCCTCCCCTCACGCACAGGACTTACATTTCCATTGTAATTGGGGATGCGTGGAGGCAGGGGTGGGGGCAATCACACTTTTCTTCCACCTCTGCTGTTTCCCAGAGTGGGACCAGGCTTTGCAGAGCCCGAGCAGTCCGTTTTTTAAATTTTTCACTGCCTCCCTGCTTGGTTGCAGCAGCAAATCCATGGTGCTTTTGGAGACTTATATTGGCACACAGCGCTGACATCAGCGAACCAAGTATCCAAGAACCAGGAAGTATCCAAGACTTAATGTGGCAGTAGCAGTGGCACTTTTTTGGGGGGTGTTTTAGACAGTCTCCACAAAGTCCCAAGTTGGTGGGAGCCTTGTCTGACCCAGATCGCTTTGCTTTTAAATTTTCCCACCAGCTGCACTGGTTACCAGTTTGCCTCTGGGTCAAATTCAAGGTGCTGTTTTTGACCTTTAAAGCCCTACATGGTAGTGCGCCAGGATACCTAAGAGACCGCATTGTCCCAAGAATGTCGGCTCGTCCAACCAGAGCAGACCGGAGGAGCTCTCTAATTGTTCCATTAGCCAGAGGGGCTCGCCTCTCTGTCACACGAAGGAGGACCTTTCCCGTGTCCGCACTGGCCCTGTGGAACCTCCTGCCAATAGAGCTGCGGGTGCAGATGGAGCTGCTGCCTTTCAGAAAAGGTCTAAAAACCTGGCTGGAGGGGCATGTGTGGGGCTCAGATGGAAGAGTGGCCCCTGCCTGTTGGCTTATAAAATAAAGCTTCCCTTTTAATGTGGGTAGCTTTTAATCTGGTTTTATTCTGTTTTATACTTGTATATACCTTTGATTGTTTTTAATTGATTTTAATTATGATGTTAGCCACCCTGAGTTGGGCTTGCCTGAGTGGGCGGCATAAGTGAGCTCTAAGTGAGCTCTAAGTGAGCTAAATGCCCTGTCTGGACATGCTCACAGTTGTTTAAATTGTGTGTTTAGGTAAAGGTAAATGTCGCCCTTGCTCGAAAGCCTGTCATATCTGACTCTAAGGTTCAGTGTTCATCTCTGTTTATAGCCAAAGAGCCACTGCTGTCTGTGTCTACAGATGTTTCCATGGATATGTGGCAGGCATGACTAGACACCAGAGTGCACAGAACACTGTTTACCTTCCCACCAAAGTAGTACCTATTTATCTACTTGTAATTTCTTGTTTTTGAACTGCTAGGTTGGCAGGAACTGGGACAGAGACAGAAGCTCACTCCATCATGCAGCACTCAGGTCTTCAACTGCTAACCTGTCGACCTTCCAGTCATCAAGTTCAGCATCATAACCACTAAGCCACTGCAGTTCTTACACGTAAGAAAACAGTTTTTTTAGTTAGAAATATATATGCAGAGTGTTATACTTCTGCTAGAACAAAACTAACTCCGCAATATACTAAGCTATTAAGGTGTAAGTTAAATACTAAGAGAAAAAGTGCGCTGCCCAGTTGGAAATTAATCCGTTTTCCATTCATAGCTTCTTCTAAGATTGAAGCCTTACTGTAACTTGTGAAGTTATTAACAGATGTGGCATGTTTCAAGTTACCATCTTATTCATCAGAAAGCAACTGCAGGACTTTGAAAGACACTCCAGTGTAGGAAAGCAATTATTTGGAACTTTTTACACTTTGTATTTTGCATTGTTATTTTTAGAAGCACTATTTGTTTTAAGTCATTCTCTCTCATGCTACCATAGAAACACACGAATGTGGTAAGGAAACTCCACAGACATTTTTTATTTTTTTTATTGATTTAAAAAACCACAAAAAAGAAAAAGAAACAACAAAGCAAAATAAATTCCCCCCAAAAAACCCAGTACATTGTAATAAAACTGTGGTCTTCAGGGCTTTGTATATATCACGGGTTGTTGTTGTTGTTGGTTTGTTGTTTGTTGTTGTTGTTGTTGTTGTTGTTATTGTTGTTATTGTTATTATTATTATTATTATTATTATTATTATTATTATTATTGATGAATGAGTAAAAATGAGATTAGTTTAAAATGACGAGTAAGATAAGTTACTTTTATTATGTATTGTTTTGTATTTTGTATTCTGTACTGTAAGAAACTCCATAGACATTCAATCAAGTCTTGAGTTTATCTTGTCTGAGTCATGAGGTTCTTTTTAAGAAGTATGAACAATTTTTTGAAATGGATCCCTTCTTTGAGGAGACAATACAAACAGGTGAACTTCTCCAAGCCATATCAACATCAAGAACAGAAAGATGGTGGAACTTCTTAGGAGATGTGGATATGAAATGGAATAGTCACCAGGCTTGGAAATTATTAAAGAACCTCTAGAGTGATCCAACAGTTCCACCACCATCACCACCAATGTATGTTGACCAAATTGTACGTTAACTGTTATTAAATGGGAAAACTCCAAGAAGACCCAGAGAAATGAAATCCAAAAGATATAAGAGAAAGACCATCTTGCTACACCTTTCACTCGTTAAGAACTGAGAACTGCTGTCTAACAGATGAAGCCTTAAATGACATAAAGTCAAAACAAATTAAACATTAAATATTATACATTTTTATCAGGAATGATTTTACTCAATTCCATTGGTGGAGGGGTTGGATCACCTTGGAGGGTCTTTAATAACTAGATCCTAAAACTATAGCCTTATCTAAGCCATGAAAAGCAGCAACTGTTCCCAAGAACTCTCTACCTGTATTGCTCCTTTGCCATCTTTTCAAAGTCCTAGAGATAATGATTATGAACATAATTTACTATTTTGTTCATGAAACATTAAAGAACAGTCAGGCTTCAAATCAGGAAATCCATGCTCTGGTCACATACGTAATTTAAGCCAGTGTATAGAGCAGGGATTCTCAACATTTTTTCAGCTGTCATAACATGTTTATGATGGCCAATAAATGAGTCAGCGGCTGATTCCAGCAGCAGGGACAGCTGGAGCGAGGTTGTTGTTCAGTCGCACAGTCGATTCCGACTCTTTGCGACCCTATGGACCATCGCTCTCCAGGCACCTCTGTCCTCCACCATCCTCCTTAGTCCACACAGCCCCGTGCCCATTGCGTCTACAATACCATCTAGCCATCTCATCTTTGGCCGTCCGCTTCTTCTTTTGCCCTCCACTTTCCCCAGCATCAAGGCCTTCTCAAGTGAAACCTCTCTTCTCATTTGATGTCCAAAATACTTCAACTTCATCTTTGTTATTTGTCCTTCTAAGGAGCACTCAGGGCTAATCTCTTCTAATATTGACCTATTTGTTCTCCTCGCTGTCCAGGGGACTCTCAAAACTCTCCTCCAGCACCACATCTCAAAGGCATCTATTTTTCTTCACTCAGCCTTTCTAATGGTCCAGCTCTCACAGCCATACATTACCACCGGAAATACCATTGCTTTGACTATGCGGACCTTTGTTTGCAGTGAGATATCTCTACTTTTCACTATGTTCCCCAGGTTTTTCATAGCTTGTCTCCCAAGAATCAGTCGCCTTTCTATTTCATGGCTGCAATCTCCATCTGCAGAGATCTTGGATCCTAAGAAAGTAAAATCTGTTACTGCTTCTACTTCTTCCCCATCTATTTTCCAGGGATTGATATGGCCTGTTGCCATTATCTTGGTTTTCTTGATATTGAGTCTCAGGCCAGCTTTTACACTCTCATCTTTCAACCTAATCAGGAGCTTCTTTAGGTCTTCTTCACTTTCTGCCATTAGGGTGGTATCATCTGCATATCTCAAATTGTTGATGTTTCTCCCAGCAATTTTGATCCCATATTGTGATTCCTCTATCCCTGCATTGCGCATTATGTGCTCTGTGTATAAGTTGAATAAGCAGGGTGACAGAATGCAGCCTTGTCTTACTCCTTTTCCTATTCCAAACCACTCCGTCATTCCATACTCTGTCCTAACTGTTGCTTCTTGACTCATGTACAGATTTCTCATGAGACATATGAGGTGTTCTGGTATTCCCATCTCTTTAATTACTTGCCACATTTTTTTGTGGTCCACATAATCAAAGGCCTTGGTATAGTCAATGAAACAGAAGTAAGCTTGTTTCTGGTATTCCTTTGTTTTCTCCATGATCCAACGTATGTTGGCAATGTGATCTCTGGTCCGCCTGCCTCTTCTGAACCCAGCCTGCACCTCTGGTAGTTCTCTTTCTACATGCTGCTGCAGTCTATCCTGTATTATCTTGAGCATCACTTTGCTAGCTTGTGGGATGAGCGCAATTGTTCGATAATTTGAACATTCTTTGGCATTGCCCTTTTTTGGGATTGGGACGTATACTGATCTTTTCCAATCCTGTGGCCACTGTTTCGTTTTCCAAATCTGCTGGCATATAGCATGTAGTAGCTTGATTCCATCATCTTTTAGGGCTTTGAAGAATTCAACTGGGATACCATCATCTCCACTGGCTTTGTTTGGGCTGAATTATTTGGTGCTGCAGGCCAATTGTGGCCTGCAGTCCATAGGTTGCGAACCCCTGGTATTGAGGATGGATATGAAAGGAGGAAGATTAAGGGAGTAGCTTTTATTGATCTCAGAGCTGCATATGATACAGTAAACTGTAAGAAATTGTTAAGAAAGGTGTACACAACTACTAAGGCCTATTAACTGACACAGCCCATCCAATAGGTATTGCAGAATAGATGGGGTATTTTTGTCACCCTGCAAATCATAAACAGTCATTGGACAGTTCAGAAAAATGGCCATCCTCAAGGAAGCGTATTGGCGCCTATGTTATACAATATCTATACTGATGACCAGCTGATCAATACCAGAACTAGGGCAATAATTGCTCAGGGAACTATATTTGAGGAAATAGAGACTAAGCTGCCATCTGCTCTTGAAGAACTAGCTGACTATCATGACAACAATCACCTGAAACCTAATCGGGAAAAAACATAACTAAGTGCATTCCATTTAGTTATTTATTAGTTGTATTTGTGCTCTAATTTGTATTGTTCTGCCGCTTTGAGTCTCCTTCGGGATGAGGGAAGCGGGGTATAAATAAAAACTGATGATGATGATTAGACAAGAAAGAAGCTGAACATAACCTGGAGAGACCACAAACTAAACCACTGTGACAATCCAAAATACCCCAGAGTAAAACTGAACTTACTTTAGCTTATACAGTAAACACTATTGTCGGGATATTAAGCAAAAGGTATACACCAAAAACAATATCATCTGCAAACTTACAAATACCACATGGAGAGCATCCTACTGTTTTCTCTACATCTGACCTTGCCCCGTGTTTCTCTGCTGCAGAGTATGCTTCTCCAGTCTGGAGAAACTCTGCCCATGCTAGTTATGTTAATGAGGACCTTTATGAAACAGGCCCTATAATTACAGGCTGATAATGCCAAATGCCTATTAATAAAAATTGTATCACTCATTATTTAAGAAGACAAATAGCAATAGAAGTTGAGAAGAAAAAGCAAGAAACAGAATCCAATGTTTGGACTTCAACATCATCCATCAAGGTTGAAGCCAAAGCTTCCTGAAAACGATAGCACCAATTCCATCTACAGCTGGGAATTGTCAAAATGAAATATGGGAAAGACCTGGAGGGCTATGGACAGTGGCAAAATGAGCAGAGGAGGAACCTTTTCACTATTCTGATTCCCAATGGCCATGGAGGCGGAAAAGGCCATGGCAAATGGACTGGCTGTAAAGGCGCACCTTGATAATATCCTCAAGGTTGCGGCAGTCCATTGCAGTCCAGGTGTTAAATCCTGCATGTGTGTGTCGCTTCATGGCAAACTGGGATCCAACTTAAACAAATTCATGCCAGTGGCATTTTTCCTGTCAACTATGAAAATGATTTCCGGGGGGGGGGGGGGCAATGAAGGAGAAATCAACAGCAGGATGCCATCTCCAATAGGGGACATGGAAAATGCTGACTAGGCTGAGAACTGGAGAGACATGATGCAAAAACAACAACAACCCTTTATGGATTATGGTTAACCATATGAATGTGGTGAGAGACAAGACTTTGAACATCTGCTAAATCTGTAGCAACAGCCTGAACAGTGTGATGTTGAAAACATGTTTGAAGCAAATGCCAGGGCTATTCAAACTGCTGAATATTGGGAAAGTATATTGGAAAAGAATACTGTATTTGAAAAGCCTCATTCGGATGTCACTTGAGCAGAGTTCCTCCAGCAAAAATCTTTTCAACCCTGAAAACACCTTTGTGTGCTTCTGACACGATATTTTAAAAATTGGAAAAGTAGAGTATAGATATGCAAATATGTTATTTATATATGAATGCATTTTACATAATTCGTGTTATGCTGGTTTTAAATTTTATTGCTTTGGACTCAAAAATAAATAAATCTGAGTCACATTAAATAATGTTTGTCACCCATGGATGGCGCCAGAGTATATGAGGGGGCAATGATGTTGAAGAGTACAGTACAGTACTTGGAAATCCTGTAAGCCCTTTTGAATTCAGAGGGACTTACCTCTGAGTAAATAGGCTAAGAAGGATGACTTTCCACATTAGAAAGAAATTGCATTGTTAATACATTCTATCAGTTTAGAATAGTAATTTGCCTACTATCATGAACTGAGCTCAAAATCAACTCATGGTTGGAATGGGTTGCTTTTGTACTTAATTACATCATACAGTCATAAACTGGAATGAAGTTACTTTCTGGTACATGGTGTGTGTTTGTGTGTGTGTGTGTGGGGAGGAATCACAGGGTGGTTTATTTTGGTTTATTTTTATTTATTCATTTGAAATAAGGTATTTTGCAAAATCATCATTCCTTTTCAATAGAACAAAAAGAGTGGAAGGAAATAGTTAATAACTAAATCTCCAAGATAAAAGTATCGGATTGTTGTCTAACACTATAGCTAAATTCTGTTAAGCACACTGGGAAAAGTAAGTCACACCCTTCTTAAATTTAATGGGTTTTTATTTCTGTGTAGATTTAACAGGAGGGGATATACTATAAAGGCTATCTGGAACATATGTTTATGGGGGGGGATTAGGTGCTTTGCTTAGTTAGCAATATTTTTGACAAAAATTATCTAAATGTTCGAAGGCTAAAGAAATGCCAATATTTATTTAGAATCATAGGATAATTGAGTTGGAAGTGGCCAATCATGCCATCAAACCCAACCCTTGCTCAATGTAGGAATCCAAATCAATGTAGATCTGACAAATGGTTGTCCAATTTTCCATAGAATGCCTCCAGTGTTGGAGCACTCAGCACTCAGTTCCATTGTCATACTGCTCTAATAGTTAAGAATTTCCCCCCTGATATTCATCCTATATCTGGCTTCCTGTAGCTTGAACTGATTATTAAATGCCCTGCACTCTGGGATGATTAAGAGCAGATCCTTTATGACTATCATTCAAGTATGTGAAAAGTGTCATTACATTCCCCTCTCAGCCTCCTTTTCTCAAAGCTAAATGTGCCCAATGCTTTCAGTTTTTCTTCAAATAAATATATTTGTTAATTTATTGGCCAGAATCTTATCAGTTATACCAGGCATTCCCAACCTTTTCCTGCCAGGGGCCTGACCACGCCCCCTCAGTCAGCTGAGGGGCCAGTCACTTGGTTCTTGCCACCACCGCTGCTGCTGCCACCACCAGCGGCACATGCATTTCTGGGTGTTTTCCCGACCTCTGCCACTTCCCTTGGAAGAGGGAGCAAGGCAAGAACATTTTTGAGCCACTTTTGAATTTTTTGCTGCATTTTTGCGGTGTTTCGATGCAAAAATGCAGCGATTTCGGCACTTCCAGTGATGTCGGGGCACTTCCGGCATCAGTGGCAATTCAGCCTGTAGGTTGGGAACCCCTGAGTTATACTCACCATCATAAATTCAATGGCATAAACCAGTGGTGAATAGCTGCCATTTAAGAAACCAGGACTTGTATTTCCTGTTGCACAACAGTCATGTGATTTGGTGTATGGGGAAAAAAGCAAATACAGTACTGACTTCTTAACTTGCTAAACCCCAGTCATTCTCTCTCTCTCTCCCTCTCCCTTCTTCCCTCTCATTTTTCAATGATACAATGGTAACATTAACAAGCATTATGCAATGCAATGAATTACCTTCCTAAGTGGAAGGAACACTAAAAATAATTCCTGAGCAATAAAAAGTTCCTTTAAAATGTAACATTCCAAGCTTTGACTATGAATGGAAAGGATATAATAGTACTGTACTGTATTTCCCTTTGCAGCCATTTGAAAACAGTGACTTGTTTAAATTCCAGGTTTTGCATCTGTACCTGGATCCAACACAAAGTCAAGTGTTTTCTGATTATTGCCTCATCCGTGGACTTTAAGGTGTCTTCCTCTGTCTTCTCTACAGCAGCCTTTCAGGAACGGAAACTGCTGACTGTTTTTCTTCTTCTTCTCATAACAATTTCCATTGCTCAGTCAGTTCTGCCAATGCTGAACTAAGAAAAATTAAATGGAATGAAGCAGCCACCTCAAGGAACTGAATTTGAGTGTCGTGAACAGGCAGATTATATGCTTATATTTTCATTATTTAACTTGGTGTGTCACTTTCTCTGTCAGGGAATGGGAACAGCTGCCTATGCAATTTTCTGCCTTATGCCAAACTACTAGATTGCTTTTAACACTATATAACAGAAGATGAGATAGAAGAGGATATCATTTGCTAGTCCATCACTAGGCATGCCTGCCGCATGTCCAGAGAAATGTCTGCAGATACAGACAACACTGACTCTGCCTGCATGATGGAGTGAGCTCCTGTATCTGTCCCAGCTCCTGCCAACCTAGCAGTTCGAAAGCAAGAAATTGCAAGTAAATAGAAAGGCACCACTTCAGTGGGAAGGTAAACAGTGTTCTGTGCACTCAAGTGTTGAGGCATACCTGCCACATGTCCACGGAAATGTCTGCAAACTTTGCAAGCAGCGCTAGCACTTTGGCTATAAACAAAAATGAGCACTAAACCCTAGAGATGGATACAATTGACTTTCGAGCAGGGCAGGGGTGACCTTTTCTTTTACCATTAGCAGCAAAGTGCCATTTGATACTGAATTTATTCTTTAGAGTAATTAACTCAAGACATGAATACTCTCCAATGGGTCTGGAAAGTGTGTAAGAAAGGAGTAATTTGGAAATGTAACACATTAGATTAAAGGACAATTATGGTCATCTCTATCCAGGCAGCATGCAAATGAGGCAGGGATAGTCAAAGGAGAATGTGTTGTAATAATGGGTGACTTTTGCTATACTAACATTGACTTGGTAAATCCCAATCTGAGTCAGAACAAAGGCAACAGATTTCGAGATACAGTCTGTGATTTTGGAAGAATTAGTGATAAAACTGATGTAAGAAAAAGTGACTCCTCACTTCTTAATGATGTCAGGTAAGGGAGATAAAGGTGTGATTACACAGTGAGGAAAACGTGTTTAGATCTGCTGTGATTTGCAGTCCTCCCTCCCCCCCAAAAAAAGTTCACTGCTGGGTTTTGTGGGTGAAATTACCTCATTTGTCCAGGCAACAGCAATCACTCCAGTTGTGGACTAACCACTGATGACTTTAATTAAACTAGATGTTAATTGGCAATTTTCACATTTTAAATTAATTCATTCATTAAAAAAGCTCTTTGGAGGCAGCAAGGTCTCAGTTGAAAGGAACTAAGCTCCGACAATCCCCTTTCTTTCAGATTGCACAGTCACAAAGGGGAGAAAACAGTTCCTGCTGGCTGTAAAATGAGTACCCAGCACATTAAGGGCAAAATACTAATTAACTTGTGATCCACCCAGAGAGTGCAATAAACACTATGGGTGGTATGTGTGAAAAAGAGGATTCCACACCAAGTTCCCTTACATTTAGCTTTGCATCATATAGTCACAGGTTCATCCATGCCAAATCCAATGCAAACCACTGAGCAAATGACCGATGTGGATGTCCTCTAAGACAAGTCAAACGAAAGAGGATATTAATATGCAGATGGACAAAATGTGCATGTCCCTTCCAGGGAAATCTTTACAGTTCTCACAGATCTCATGCCGAGAGTGAGAGATACAGAAATGTGTGTTCCATATTTTTGGAAGATTACAAGGACTAGTAGTTTTCATATAACACAGTTTGGAAGAATTCCCCCAAGTTACAAAAAACAAACAAACCACCACCCTTAAAAGTGGTGAATGTACAGATACTTCTGGTTTTAATTTTTTAAAAATAAAACAATGTTTACACGTTTAGAGTTGAGGATATAACACACATTGTAGCTTTGCTTTCATCATATTGGGCTTTTGTGGATCAAAGTCCACTTGGGGCACTGACCTCTTTGCCTTTTTGGCAGTTTCTGGGTTTAGGGAATTTCCTCTTTAGCCACTCACCAACATCACCTTGCTTGTTCTAAACTGAATCATTTAGGAAAGCCATTTGTAATGATTGTGGAACCTACCTGATACCAGTGCCTCCCAACACTCCCAACAGTTCTTCCTGGAAATCACCAAAACAACCTACAAGGTTAGGCACTAGAAGCAACAAATACCAAAATCCCTAGTAGCTGGTCAAGACAAGACTTGGTTTTAGTGGCACAAACTCCCTGAGCAAAAAACCCCCCCAAAAACAAACAAACCACAGACAGAGAGATGGTTGAAAATATTTTTTTTTTGAGTAAAAAAGAGAAAATATTTTTTATCCATCAAATAACTTGTTTTAGATCTTTCCAATCAACATTTGAATTCACTTGAATGTTTTTGAATACAAGAGCACTTTCTGCCCCCTCCCTTCATGCAGTGGAGGAAGCAGAGAGGAAGCCTTCTCTCACAACAGATAAACTGGACGTTTTATTTCCCCCTTGTTACTTGGCAGACTGACACCACCACCACTACCACCACCACCAACCCTCTCTCTCTCTCTCTCTCTCTCTCTCTCTCTCTCTCTCTCTCACACACACACACACACACACACACACACACACCTTGAATTTCCCTGGATGGATTCCACATTCTCCAATTTCTCAGTGTCTTTTCACGTATTTATTATTTTAACTGGCCATGGAAACAACTGTATCACATTAATTATCTAGAATTTTGTATTTCCTTGATTCCCTAACCTCCTGGTTATCAACAGTACTACTCAAACTATCTGCTTCTCTAGCTATTACAAGAGATATTCTTACACAGTAATATCTCATACAAAGTCCGCTTCATACAACATCGGATTCATACAACATTGCCTTGAAAAAAGTTGCCTCATACAAAGTCTTCTGACATTATATGAGGCATTGGGGTTTTCCCAGGTTGCATTGTGCCTGGGCAACATAAAAGGCAGGACACATGCATGCATTGCTCTTGTGGGTTTTGCATGAGGCAAAGAGTGTTTAGGAGTAGTTTTGAGTGCGATTTTGGATTTTTTTGAATTTTTTAGTTAGAATTTTTAGAAGCATTCCTGGGATTTTTGCAACATTCTTCAAGTTCATGGACAATCAGGGTTGTTTGACAAGTTTTTGTAATGTTTTTTTAGCCTTTAGACAATGATTTCTTAAAGTTCTATCAGTTTCCTGTCTGTTTCCTTGACTTTGCCCTGAAGTCTGTGCTGTTACAGTACAATATATCTCTATGGAAACGACGTTGTATGAGGCATCGTGGCAAGGATTTGGACGTTGTATGAAGCATTGCGGCTAGGATTTTGCATGCCTCATACAAAGTCCAAATCCGTATCAAGTCCAAACTTGTGGAACCAAGTTTGGACGTTGTATGAGGTATCACTGTATTGGTTTCTTGTTCATCAGAGGCCCTGAAACAATGTACAATAAAATCATAATATAAAATAGTATGCAAGCAAAAGATTACTGATAAGCAAACTAAAGCTCTTTCAAAACCTCAGGTCTGAGATTTGCAGCCTGGTGAGATAGAATTCTGTGCAAGATGGCTCTGATGCTGTAGTTCAGGGGATGGCACTACACTTGTCCAGTAAATAATTCTGAATATTTTGCTGTTGTTAGGTACCCTTCCAGTCTGGTCAGGTTATCCTGCTATGGTAATAGAGTAGACCATACTGCCAGCAAGTAAATGCTAACTGTCAGGCAGTGGTTAACTAACCTGACAACCCTGAGGACTAATGGGCTTGGGTGGCGAAGTCCACAGGGAAGGGTGATGGACCTCAAGTGGATTTAATCCCACTTGAATCCATCTTGATTCACAGAACTGGATTAGCGGTATGGGTGTCGTGCTGTGATGCAGAAGGCAGGTGAAAGGCCTCTGCATTATTTTCTCAGGACAGACTTCATGGCTGAGTGCCATTAGGATTGCCAATAATCGGAATCAGATACAGCACTTGAAGAAGAAGAAGGTACCATCTAGTCATGAAAGCCATGTAGGTCTTAAAATCCAAAACAGGAAATAGAGAAGGGGAGCAGTCTTCACTTTTGCCCAAACTGAGCAGCAAACTCTGACCATAGGGTTAACCTTTGGGAGTCTGCTGATTGAATATTCAAGGCAAGCTAGAAAAATGTTATAACAAACTGCAAAAAGATAGTAAGTTTTAGTTAACATGAGGAAAGCATTCTTGAGGTTTACACAGAGTAATGTGAACTATTGCAAGAGGCCAGTTTGGGTGTGCATAAACATATATTAAAATTATTTTTTTACATCTCTCCCATCCTTCTTTTTTCTGTTTCATGTTGGCATTCCCCCTCTTTTTTTTGGTGGGTTTTTTTTTTTTGCCTATTTTTGTTCAGCCCGGGATCAGAGTTGTTCCAACTTTCTAAATTTGGCCTATAACAAAAAAAAAAAAAAATGATGAGGAAAGCATCCAAGAAACAGGGACAAATATTGATAGTAACTGAAAAATGGGGAAAATCCAATAAACAGTGAACAACAATTTTTGTTGCCGTTTAACAGTTTGTTGGGGTTCCTTTCAGTGCAACCAGTGAAAATCCTTCCCTGCTTCCCATGGATCCCCCCTTCCCACCCCCTACCCCCACATAGCCCCAACTTAGAGAACCAAACTCACTGAGAAATTCTTCAAGAGTGACTAAGCACCTCGTTGGTGATTATGTCCCACACGTAACCTGCCTGTTGCTGCTTTAGAATAGGCTTCCTTGATAACAGTTTGTATCCACATTGAAAATGCTGATCTGCTCAACAAAAACTGTCAGATACCTTTCTCATTATGTTAATTTTGTTTCAACAGAGCAGAAGTTCCTTCCTTGTACTGTATCTTTTTTTCCTTTTTGCTGAGCATATACAGTACAGTATTTTGTTTTGCTTTGTGCCAGCCTGTGGGAAAAGAAAAACTGTTGGATCGGGGCCATGAAGCGGCCGTTGGGTCCCGGAGGAGACTGGTCAAGTAACGACACGAGACACGATGGAGCGAAGTCCAGTGGTTTATTGAGGGAAAATCATCATCATATATAGGAATTCAAGGCAGCGTGTGATAGAATTGTCATCTGACAGAAAATCACATCACATGTTTACACGGGTTAATTGGGAACCTCTCCCGGGGAAGTTAATTAACTAAGTTAAACACTGGCAGGGGAAGTCCATTGTTCCCAGCTTACCCAAGAGTAAATATGGCCACTGTTGACGTTGTGGCTTGGGGTAATCCGCAGGTGCGATATTACCTATTACCTAACCGCTTAGTTAGGCATTCAATTTCCTCCTGCTTGGACTGCCTGTCAGGTCAGATATGGGTGAATCAATCTTATGACTATTAATCCGCTCCCCAATTTCTGTCCCCTCAGAGCCCAGAGCGTTCTCACAATTCATGGCCTCTGTCATGGACAGTATGCCAATTGTGTTCGCGGATCCCGCAAAAAACCCCATAGAACAGGCAATTTTCCTACCATACTTTAACTAGTCTACCTCAATATGAATATTCCCTAAAATAAGACATTATGATTAACACTTCGTTGAGAAAGAGAAATGCATATTAGTATCTCCTGAAAAAGTATGAGCTAAAATATGATTTCCTTATTTCTTCCCTTTTAAAAAAATAGAGCAACACTCCTAATCATACCTGCATGTGGATAAATTCCATCAAATTCAATGGGACATATTACATTTACTTCAAAGTTGGCCAGTATACCTTAATGTAGGGGTTTAATGTTGGTCAGTGCTGCTGCATCTCTACACCTTCTTTAGTTCACTCATTCCTATTCAATGAAGTTGATTTAATGATGGGACTTGTACAATATCACTGCAGATTTTAATACGCTATAAATCATTTTCAAATTGATGACAGCAAATTGCAAATTTCTGTATGACTTCTCTCAGTGGCTTCATATGGGTCAATAAATACCTTTCAGTTTAACTCATTTCAAGCAGCCATTTTGAGGATCGCATGAGATAACCTAGACCACTGGGTTTGAGTTGTCACATTTTTCACAGGAAGGGCATAGAAGCAAAGGAAATATAAATAATATGATGATTCTTGAAGATGCCAAATAAGACATAATTTTTTTGCTACTGTTGCAAAATAGTTGGACAGTGACATTTCTTTCACAATACCAGACTCAGCAGATTCATCCACTCAAGAGAACTTGGGTTCAGGGAAGATGAGATGTCAAACTAGGTCAAATTTATGAAGCTAAATAATATTATCTAAAATTCAATTTTTCATTTTTAACTTTAAAATTCAATGTCTCCTGTTTTTGATATTTAGAATCTGTCTCACAGTCTAATATTCTAAGCTGTAGCTAGCTCACCTTGACTGTAAATCTAGTACTGTACTGCTCTTGTGTACAGCATTTCTGGAAGACAATTGAAGAGGGAACAGCAGCCCTGTCAAATCTACATAGCATTCTGTAAACCTATAAACTTTACTGTATTTACAATGTGTATAAACTGTAAGCCCATCTCTCTTAACTAAATGGCAATATTTAGAATGTTAATAGCAAAATTGCACAAGTATTTATGTGGTAAATGTGACACATGCCACATTGTTTAAAGAATACTTTCAACAAAATTCAGCATGCCGAAAGGTGTATTGCCCAGGGGAAGGTGGACTATTAAGAGAGCCCGGAAGTCTTCCGATGAACCTTGCTAATCACCTGGCCTAGACATGGAAGAAGTAGAGCCATAAAGAAGAGATGGAGTTTCTTGACAACAGAACACAGAGGAGATAGGATGGCT
This sequence comes from Bradypodion ventrale, assembly GCA_035047345.1. Lineage (NCBI taxonomy): Eukaryota > Metazoa > Chordata > Lepidosauria > Squamata > Chamaeleonidae > Bradypodion > Bradypodion ventrale. The sequence goes on from JAWDJE010000005.1 coordinate 207,684,557, forward strand.
CTGAGGTCATCTGAGTCCTTGGTTGGAGATAAAGTGGTTCAACACCTGGAAGTCTCATGATGAACGGAAAGTTCCAGACTAAATAAGGAAGGGATGAGGCATCTCACAGTAACCCTTTCCTCTGTTCTCAGCTGATATAACCCAGCTGCAAGGATGAAGTAGCAATTAGCCTGATCCAGGTGGCCCATGTCTGAATTTAGAAACATCTCACAAGCAAGGGGCATAGAGCCAAGAGGAATGAGGTGGTGCTTTAGCTTCAGGTATAAGAATAGGGAGACTTAGTCACCTGACTTTGGAGCTCTCTGAACATTAGAAGTGCCAGAAGCATTCCTGCCACCTAACCTGGGCTCCCACATGGCTAGAGCATACCTGTCAAACATCCCGATTTGGCCGGGATTACCCCGTAATTTGATGTCGATTGACGTCATAACCTGCCCCACGCTGCCAAAACCCCATAATTCGGCAGTGGGGGAAAACGCTTTCCACGCATGTGTGGAAGTGCTACGCCGCTTGCGCAGCCCCTACGCAAGCGGTGTAGCACTTCTACGCATGCGTGGAAGGGGTAAAACCCTTCCACGCATGCGCGGAAGCACTACGCCGCTTGCGTAGGGGCTGCACAAGAGGCGTAGCGCTTCCACGCATGCGTGGAAAGCGACCTGCACACAAGCGATCTGCGCAGGTCCCATTTTTCTGGAGCCGCGGGTTGACAGGTATGGGCTAGAGGAGGGGACAGAGGGGAGTGGTGGGATTTAATTTTTTTTTACTACCTACTCTGTGGGCATGGTATGGTGGGTGTGGCCAGGGGGAAAGTCCTGTGTTGCATCTGAATTAGGACTACTTTATTTCAAAACTCAGATGGGGAGGGCCACCCAGAATTTCTGCTACTGGTTCTGGCAAACTGGTATGAATCTGCTGAATTCCACAACTGGACAGAGGGAATCCATTAGGTATGCATCACCTCTTTGTATTCTATTTCTTGTTTTTCTCTCTGTGTCTCCTTGTTTAGAGAACTGTCCAATAAAGTTTTGTTTCCTTACCTTGCTTATTGTCTTTGAGATCTGGAAAAAAACCTGAGCCCATCAGGCCTGGCCAGCCTGAGTTGGCAAGACAAAAGGTATCTGCAAAAATATTAAGGCTTTGGCTCTTGCCAAACAATACTGGAAATTATGCCATTAGTATCAGTAGTGTTACACAGATTTATCTTCCAGCTATTAAGAGAAAGACTGGCAAAAATCACTTATTGAACACCTCATACAGGCCTTCTGCTCCAATAATGCTGACCACATACACAGAAACCGGCTTCAGTTGCTCTCAGAAGTTGACATGGAATGCCAACCATTTGGCTACAGTTCATTCTTTTCAAGCAGGAAAATTGCAAGGTTCCTAAGAATTTTTTTAAAAAACCGGTCCCTATAGAAGTGACAATAAAATACATAATTTCCAACATTTCATTGAATCATCACCGTCTGATAGTGAAATTTTCAACAGGGCTAATCTGGCTGGATAGCTCACTGAGTCTGTGGAACCAGAGGTTGGGAGTTTGATTCCCCAGTGTGCCTGTGCAGCCTTCCACAAGTTGCACAACTTCTTCAGAAGAGAATGGTAAACCATTTTTATTTTTTTTTTGAATCTAGAAAACCCTGGAAAGGGTCACCAGAAACAAACATTGACTTGATGGCATGCAATTTTTACCATAATTACCTGTGCTACGGTATGGAAATGCAGCAGTTTCTCAGCTCCCAGGGACACTCCATTAGCACCCTGAGAATCGGTTGAGAACTGGAAAACTCAATTCATTTATCACAATTCTGCTGTTTCAGCAGCCAGAGGGAGAACACAAGAGCAAGTGGGCAATTGTTCGTCACCTGTGCTCTGTCTTTGGGTGAACCACTGATATTCAGCAACCCCAGTCCTCTCCACTGTGCTGCCCAGAGAAAAGACCATGTGAGTTAGCATGATCATTCTTAAGGGATAGACTGCAAGCAGTTGAAGGCTGCTGAGAAAGCAGTGAGCATTGCACAACTGTCAGCAACATTTCTTTCACAATGCTCTACTTACTCAATTGTCTGCCTGTTCCTTTTGCTCTTGGTTTCTCTGGGTCATTTGCAGAGAAGGCTTTTATTGTTGCCACATCTTAAAAGACAGGGTTTTTCTGTCAAAGCAGAAATGATGAAACTGAGAGAGCAAATACATCGGCAATTTATCCCATGTTTTGCAGTGGAGCTGCCATTGCTAAAATCAAAATACTTACCGAAAACTATAAGTCATCAACCTACATGCAGGGAAACCCAGTCTTTTACCATGGGAAGTCCTATCTTTTTGTTCAGCCAGGAGAGAGGATTGTTTACTTTGCTCCTGATTGTTGCTATTGCTTTCCTTTGTCTTCTCTCCCAACACAAAGGTAACATCTAGGTAACATTGACAGAAGGGAACATTACAATAGGACACTTCTCTGCGAGCCTGTTGTCTCCCTTCCTCTAAACAATTTACTCATTTGCGTGTGTTTGTCAAGTTTAGCATTGAATTAGATAAGAGCTATATCACTTCTGGACATTAAAAAAAAATTAAAGCGAAGAGATGGGGAAGAAGGGTTGCCTTCTAGAAGTAGCTGGGAAAGATAATACTATGAGGGAAAGGCAGAAGGCAAAACGAAAAGAGGAAGACCAGATATGAGAGGGATCCACTCAATAATGGTTTAGCTATAAGTGAACTAAGGGTAAAACGTCCACCCCCCCCCTGCCTTTGTGTATTATGTGCCAGGAAGCAAGTAAAAGAACTGGGTTGGTATGCAAAAGACAAGATGAGACCAGGTCTGCCCTATTGTGAATTTTGTGCATTCATCTGTCTGTGTCATGGGAGCCCCTGAGCATAGTAAAGGTTTCCCTTGCTCGAAAGCCAGTCATATCTAACTCTAGGGTTCAGTGCTCATCTCTGTTTCAAAGCCGAAGAGTGTTGTGTATGTAACAGTATTGCTTTAAGAATGTATGAATGTAACCTGACAATAATTACAATGTAACCCAGCTGTTTAAGGAACGCGAGTAAGCTGCCCATAGAGGGCAGCTGCGAGCGTTCAGCTCACATGGTTCACATTCCCCAAATCACCGGCAGCCGCGCGAACCTTTCCCGCGCGAGGATCACCGGAGAAGATGGGCGTGACTCAGAATGACGTCACGCCGGTAGCAGCCAATGAGCTACCGTGCAACAATATTCAAATGTATTTACTGCAGTATAAAATGAGCTGTACCTCCGCCATTACCACATGTTCATCCTGACCATCATGAAATAAACCTGTGTTTTAGCCCCCACTGCGGCTCCTTCTTTGTCTTCCGTGCAAGACACTAAATTGGCGACGAGGATGGGATACATGGCGTATTCCAAAGTCAAGCCTCATCAATTTGATATCAGCGATCCAGAACAATGGGAGCTGTACGAGTGCCAGTTTCGGCACGCGATGGAGGCTGCAGGCATCGCCGCCGCCGCAAAGATGCGCTCGCACTTCCTGGCCCAGGTGGGGCCGGCCACGCTGCGTATCCTGATGAACCTGGTGGCCCCCCGGAAGGTTGACGTGGTGCCCATCGACCGCATCCTGGTGCAACTGAGTGAGCACTTCCAGCCTCCAGTCTCGATTTTCCCGGCCAGGGTCGCATTCCACAGGCGGGACCAGCGTCCAGGGGAATCCATGTCCGCCTACGCGGCGGCCCTCAGGCTCGCGGCGGTAAACTGCCAGTGGGAGGACCTGGACACGGCCCTCCGAGACCGCATGCTGTGCGGCCTGAGGGACGAGGAGGTCCAGAGGAAGTTGATGACCCGCGACCATCACCTCACGTTCAACGAGGTACTGCAGGAAGCCCAAGCAGCCGAGGCGGCCAGGAGCGGGGTCAGAATGTTCAAGTCCCGAGGGGCCGCACCCGAGAGGGCCAAGTCACCCATGCAAGCGGCCCGGCGGATGTCGGCGAAGACGGCCTGGCGGGCCCCCCGGTCGCCCGCAGGCACCCCGGCAGCCTCCGAAGAGTCGTCCACGACGGCAGACTCCTGCTCCAGCGAGGACGACAACGTCCAGAGGATAAAGAAACGCGGGGAGAAGCGCCAGACCAGCGAGCGACAAGGCCGCCGTTGCGACGGCTGTGGGGCATCTCACGACCGGACAAGATGCCCATTCCGGAAGGCCGAGTGCCACAACTGCGGCCGAAAGGGTCACATCGCCAGAGTCTGCAGGCGCGGGCGAACCGAGGACAAGGGCACATCGAGACACCCTCAAGCACACCAACGAAAGGCGGCCGGCATCGGAAAGGTCTCAGCCAACGACGGCGCGGAAGGCGTGAACCGCGTGGGCCTGGAGCACCGGCGTTTCTTTGTAGAGGTACTGTTACAGGGGGTCCCAGTGAGGATGGAAGTAGACTCGGGGTCGTCCTACTCCATCCTGTCCCAAAAAGAGTTCATGCGCAATCCCCCAAATGCGCGGCCCAAGCTGCGTGCCATGAAGTCACACTTACGGGACGTGCAGGGCTATGGGATCCCAGTGTTGGGGGTGGGGAATTTCACAGTGAAATTCAAAAACTACACAGAGAAACTGCCCTTAGTGGTTCTCAAGGGGGGAAGATGCTGCCTTTTGGGAACTCAGTGGTTTGCTCCCCTGGGAATCGAACTGTCCGGTTTTAATGCCATAGAGACTGACCCAATGCGGGACGTGTGCGATGCGCACACCCGGACGTTTTCAAGAAGGGGCTCGGGACGTACAAGGGGCCCCCAGTATCCTTTGAGTTGGACCCAGAAATCCGGCCCATAGGTCTCAAGCCAAGAAGAGTCCCCTTCGCCCTCAAGGACAAGATTGAGGCAGAACTGGACAAATTGGTGGGGCAGGGGATTTTGGTTCCAGTTGATTCAGCGGAGTGGGAGACTCCGATTGTTACAGCCTTGAAATCAAACGGGGAGGTCAGGATTTGCACTGACTACAAATGTACAATTAATAAGGCCATTCGGCCAAATGCATATCCGGTGCCAGTGGTCAGCCATTTATTGGCCACGTTGCATGGGGGGAGGTGTTTCGCCAAACTAGACCTGGCGCAGGCGTATCAGCAGCTCACAGTAACCCCAGCTGCTGCCGCTGCGCAAACCATCGTAACGCACAAGGGGGCATTTAAGGTCACACGCCTACAGTTCGGCGTAAATTCGGCCCCCGGGATCTTCCAGTCCCTCGTGGAACACCTTTTAAAGGGGCTCCCAGGTGTTCTCCCATATTTTGACGATGTTTTGATAACAGCGGGGAGCGAATCAGAACTAGCAGGGAGGCTAGACAGGGTCCTTGCAGTATTCGAGAAAGCGGGACTTTGACTGAGAAGGGACAAATGTGTATTCTTTGCGAGGGAGGTTGAGTTTCTCGGGTTCAAGATAACCCCGGAGGGCATCAAGCCCTCCGAGTCCAAGGTTGCGGCTGTACAAAACGTCCCTCGTCCCACCGCGAAACCGGAGCTACAGTCATTCCTAGGGCTCCTAAATTTTTACCACTCCTTCTTGCCAAGGAAGGCATCCGTTGCGGAGCCACTGCATGCGCTACTAAAGAAAGAGGCGGTTTGGCGGTGGGGGGACAGGCAAGAGAAAGCTTTCAAGGAACTCAAAGCGCTTTTATCCTCGGATGCTGTCCTGACCCATTTTGATCCGAGGAGACCAGTAGTTTTAGTCTGTGATGCGTCCCCAGTGGGGGTGGGGGCGGTGCTGTGCCACGTGTTGGAGAACGGGCGGGAAGCCCCGGTTGCGTACTACTCCAGGTCCCTTTCAAAGGCGGAGCGCAACTACGCGCAAACTGATAGGGAGGCCCTGGCCATAATCGCGGGAACAAAGAAGTTCCACGATTTCCTATACGGCTGCGAGTTTACGGTTGTGACTGATCACAAGCCTCTTCTGGGGATCTTCACTACAGGCAAACTCACCCCACAAATTCTATCCCCCAGGATGCTACGTTGGGCAATTTTCCTTAATGCCTACCAGTATGAACTGGTCTACCGCCCAGGGAAAGAGATCTCCCATGCGGACACGCTGTCCCGGTCTCCCCTCCCTAGCTTAGGAGATCCCGCATGCGAGGTAGAGCAGGACCACCAAGTCCTGCTGATCGAGTCCCTCGACTCACCCCCCATAGTCCCGGCTGACCTCGCCAAGGCCACGGCGGCCGACAAAGTCCTGTCCCAAGTTAGTTCCTGGGTTAGGAAGGGGTGGCCCACAACTCCCCCCGAGGAGCATTTCAAGTCATTCTTCAGGCGCAGAGTAGAGCTTTCCCTTGAAAGCTCTGGGGCCAGCGGGTAGTCATCCCAGAGAAGTTAAGGGTGAAGGTGTTGAAACTGCTGCATACCAGCCACCCGGGAATAGTGCGCTCCAAGGCTCTGGCCAGGAGCTACTTCTGGTGGCCCCAAATAGACGCGGACATAGAACAGTTAGTGGGTACGTGTGAGAGCTGCCAGAGCTCTCGGCCCGAGGAGTCCCTGTTACCCCATAGGGAATGGGACACGGCCCGCGGGCCATGGTCCCGAATACATGTCGACTTCGCTGGCCCTTTCCGCGGGTCCATGTTTCTGCTGATAGTCGACTCCTACTCCAAGTGGTTGGAAGTAATCCCCATGACTAGCACCTCATCTGCTGCAACCATTAAACACTTGCGCAGGGTGTTCAGTTGCTTCGGCCTGCCCGACGTCCTTGTTAGCGATAACGCCAGTACCTTCACTTCCGCGGAATTCAAGGTGTTTATCGAGAGAAATGCCATCAGGCACATTACCGCTGCCCCGTTTCACCCCGCCACAAACGGTCAGGTAGAGCGCCAAGTGCGCACTACGAAAGACGCACTGCGGCGCATGGGTCCCGGTGAGTTGAACCTCCAACTGTGCCAGTTCCTCATCTGTTATAGGGCAACCCCCTAGCTTCAGGACTTTCGCCGGCCGAACTCCTCATGAGGAGGCGGCCAGTAACCCTGTTTGACCGGTTGGATCCGACCAGGGTGGAGGATGAAGGGAGAAATATAGTGGTAGAGAGTTCCAAGAGTTTTTCGGTAGGGGACCCGGTTCACTGCAGGAACTACGCGGCCTCGGGACCAACGTGGGTCCCAGGGACGATCATAGAACAAACGGGGCCAGTGTCCTATAGGGTCAAGACTAGCACAGGTCTACTCTGGAGAAGGCACGCTGACCAACTCAGAAGGCGAGTCACCAGTGAAGGGGAATCAGCGTTAGGGTCCTCCCCCACCCGCGTAACCCAAGGGGGAGACACGGCGGCGTCCTCGGGTACAAATGCATACGCTGGATTCTCAGCCGAGGAGGAGGATACTTTGAAAGAGTGGAATGAGTTTGATTTTACGTTCCCGTACCAGGGGGGTGTCGCGGAGTGGTCCCCCACCCGTCCGAGCGAGAAGAGGGGTTTCAGTTCAGCCCCTGGTACCTCCAGTCCCCCCAGCCCTTTTACTTTAGAATACACCATATCTCCAAGCCCCCCGAGACAGGCAGCAGGGAGAAATCCGCCCTCCTCATCCCCGAAAACTCCGGGCCAGGCAGCAGGGGATGGCGCAAGCACGCCGGTTACTGGCGAAAGGACAAGGGTTTCCTCGTCAGTCCCGAGGTTCGTACTGGGGGGGTCCCCAGGCGCCACAAGCAACAGGCAGGGGTTCACATCTCAGCTATATGTTCCGTTCCCTTCTCCCAATGCAAGGTTGTCGCAGAGCCCCCGCCAAACGACTAACGAGTCCCCCCTTTCCATTGCAGGACGAGACTCTGCGGAACTCGGAACCTCTAGTTCCCCTGTACTAAACCAAGCAGCCACGCGCCCCAAGCGCACGTGCGGGAAGCCACAATGGTTGAGGGACTTCGTCCCATCCTAGGGGGGAGGAGTGTTGTGTATGTAACAGTATTGCTTTAAGAATGTATGAATGTAACCTGACAATAATTACAATGTAACCCAGCTGTTTAAGGAACGCGAGTAAGCTGCCCATAGAGGGCAGCTGCGAGCGTTCAGCTCACATGGTTCACATTCCCCAAATCACCGGCAGCCGCGGGAACCTTTCCCGCGCGAGGATCACCGGAGAAGATGGGCGTGACTCAGAATGACGTCACGCCGGTAGCAGCCAATGAGCTACCGTGCAACAATATTCAAATGTATTTACTGCAGTATAAAATGAGCTGTACCTCCGCCATTACCACATGTTCATCCTGACCATCATGAAATAAACCTGTGTTTTAGCCCCCACTGCGGCTCCTTCTTTGTCTTCCGTGCAAGACACTAAAAAGAGCCAGCGCTGTCTGCACAGAATTCTGTTTACCTTCCCACCAAAGTGGTCCCTATTTACCTACTTGCAATTTCTTGCTTTCGAACTGCTAGGTTGGCAGGTGCTGGGACAAAGGCAGGAGCTCATTCTGTCCTGCAGAACTCGGGAATCGAACTGCTGATCTTCCGCCTCATAGTCAGCGTCTTAGCCACTTGAGCCACTGCATACCTAACAATAATAAAGCCTTTCTCTCTCTTACTTTGGTGCAAGTATTCTTTTTAAAACCCCAACCGCCCAAAATAATAATGCTTTGCCATTGTTCCGCAACAATGGAAATCAGGGCCAGGAGTTTACAGGAGTTGAGGAAAGCTGTCAACCTCAGGGCATTTTGTGTCTTGCAGCACTCCAGTATTGAACTGTTGACCTGCTGCCTTCCACCTAACACAGGGATTATCAACCCACGGCCCATGGGCTAGATGCGGCCCTCAGCACCATTTCATGTGCCCCCCCCACCGCTTCCACCACACCCAGAAATGCCATGTGGTGGAGGTAGGGCAAAATGGCCATCTGGCTCCCGACGCTGTCTGAGGGAGCATGACCTGGCCCCCGTCTTAAAAAGGTTGAGAACGCCTGACCTAGCAGTTTGAAAGCCAGAAATTACAAGTAGATAAATAGGGACCAGGGGCATGCTGGCTATGCTAAAAGAGTAATGGACAGGGAGTGATGAGCGCATCTAGCCCTGTCAAAATATATACATTCCCACTCACCTAATTTCAACACTCCTCTGGGGATTTGAACCATCAACCTCCTGCTTAAAAGGCGAAATTGCAACCTCTAAGCCATGGTGGCTCCACTGTCAATGAAGCTGATTTTGTAATCTTATCTTTGGCGTCACAGGAGGAGGAAGGCAAGCATCCAGAGGAACATGGAGTCCTGCTCGTCTGTTCGATCATTCTGGGCATTGCAGCTTGGCTCAGCTCTTTGAATTGGCACCCAAGGGGGCACTATGGTACTGGTAGCCTGGGGGGAGCCCCAGGCTGAGTCCAAGTAGCCCAATGCACCAGCCCAGCACTGATACTTTGGTGGGAAGCTAAACAGCGTTCCGTGCGCTCCGGTGTTGAGGCATGCCTGCCACATGTCCACGGAAACGTCTGCAGATGCAGACAGCGCCTCGCTCTTTGGTTATAAATGGAGATGAGCACTGAATAGAGTTGGATATGACTGGCTTTTGAGCAAGGGTGACCTTTGTGTTGACACGTAAACACTAGAGCAATAAAATAAAATAAAATAAAATAGAGCAAACGCATTGCTGCCCATGTCTTCTGAGAGGAAGCATGCCGCCTTCTATTCTCGACCAGAATGACTTGGCGCAGGTGTTCCCGCCAACCAGGGTGACTAGGAAAAGGATCAGCAGCACCACCCCATAACTACGTTGCTCCCTCGCTCCTTTACCAACGGAGGGACAACCCCATGACCTCTAGCATCAGCCTGGTGCTGTGATGGCGAACCTTGGCACTCCAGATGTTCTTGGACTTCGACTCTCAGAAGCCCAAGCCCCCTGTGAATCCACATGAATGGGTTTACTGTGATTTCAGCCCTCGTCGCTCCCGGAAGCGGAAGTAAAATGCGCCCATACAGAGGAAGGGTTAACCCAGAAGAGACTGCTGGATGAATCGCAGCAAACCCCTTCGTGTGGATTCACAGGGGGGGACTTGGGCTTCTGGGAATCTAAGTCCAAGAACCTCTGGAGTGCCAAGGTTCGCCATCCCGGGCCTGGTGGTGTCTGGCAGAAGGGCGGGGCAGGGCGGGGCAGAGACAGCCGTCCCCACGTGCGGCCCCCTCACAGCAGCGCAGTCACGCGTCTTTCCGAGAGGAGGAAAGAAGAGCGAAAGGGGGCGGCACCGCGGCAGCCGCCCAGCTCCTCGCAGGCAAGGGGGGCGGGAAAGGCTCGCCCAGAGGAGGAGGAGGAGGAGGAGGCTCCTTTAGTTTCCCCACACTTCGCGGCGGGACAAGAGCCAGTCCTCATATGAGCCAAACCCTCCCTCAGGAGAGAGAAAAAGGGGAACTTTAGCTGCCCCTCAGACTTGCGTGTCACGAAGAAGCCACAGCGAGAGATTGAAAGGGGAGACAGGACGGGGGAGTTCCCGCTTTCCTTCGAGTCAGTCGACACACCACACGGGATGTGGGGCGGCTCTGCCCGCTGGTGGGTCGCAGGCAGTAGAGTTCCCGCCAAGAGGTCGGCGCACTAGGGCAGCTCTGGAGATGGCGGGGCGCCTGAGGGGGACGCAGCAGGGGCGCCTCCTGGGCGTCTGGGTCTGGGCGCCCCCTGGTGGCCTGGCCTTGTGGGGGGCGCTGCTGTTGCTCTTCCTCTGGGGGGCACCAGTCCAGGCCTCCTGCAAGGAGCCTCCACCGCGCCTGCTGGCCTTCCCTTGCCCACTCAGCAACCTGGCTGTCAGTAGGGGGCGCCTCTTGGTGGCCAGCGGCAACTGCTGGTATGAAGTCGAGCCCTCGCTGGCCTGGGCAGCAGAGCGCCGTTGCCAGGAGCCCGCAAGCTCCATCAACAAGCTCTTGCTTCCCTTTGCCGGAGGCACCCGCCTGCTCACCTGCTGGAGCCAGCCCGAGGGCAGCTGCTACGATGAGCAACGCCTCCTGACTGGGGGCCGCCCCCGCCCCCCCAACGCCAATGCCAATGGGATTGCCCTCGTACCTGAGGAGGAGGCGGTCCTCGAGTTCGGCAAGGAGTTGGTGAGCTACGCCGCCCGGGGCGCCGCTGCTGGCATGATGTACTCCAACTCCAACCACCCCCACGGGCGGGAGTGGCACCTGATCGTGGCCACCACCCACAAGCTGAACGAGGAGGAGGAGGAGGGGGCCCACCACCAGTACCATCCCCCCATGGCACAGATGGCGGCGGTCTTCATCAAAGGGGAAGGTCCCGAGCCGGTGGGGGAGTCACAGCAGCTGCAGCTGGCCGTGGACAACGTCCTCTCCTTCGTGGATGCCTTCCTGTGGGAGGGCCACTTCTTCTTCCCCTACCACCACCACAACCTGAGCGCCGCGCCCAAGATGCTCATCATCGCCCAGGACTTGAGCCACGACCACATCACGGGCCACCGGCAGAAGGTCCTGGAGTGTGGCGGAGGCATGACCAGGATCTTCTCCTCCGCTTTCCTCGAAGAGCGCGGGCTCTGGGTTGGGGTCTTTGGCTCGGCGGAGGGCGGAGGAGCAGCAGCGGGTCCGATGGCCACAGCCCTCTGCATCTACCCCATGGGGCAACTCTTGAGTAAGGCAGAGAAGGAAGGCGGCTGCGAGGCCAAGAGCGTGGCGGAATTCCGGCCACAGTCAAACTCTGCGTGTGTGAGTAGTTTTCTCCCCCTAGTAGACCTTAAAGGGGTACAGTAAAAAGGGAAACCTTCCTTGCTCGAAAGGCAGTCGTATACGACTCTAGGGGTCGATGCTCATTCTCCGTTGAGAGCCAAACAGCCAATGCTCTGTATTTCGTCTGCAGACATTTCCATGATCATGTAGCAGGCAGGCTAGACTGACACTGGATCCCACAGAACACTGTTACCTTTCCTACCAAAAGCAGTACCTATAAACCTTAGGGTCCAATGCCAGATACCTAAACCACTGAGTTGTCAAGTTCTATTAAAGGTAAAGGTTTCCCTTGCTTGAAAGCCAGTCATATCCGACTCTAGGGTTCAGTGCTCATCTCTGTTTCAAAGCCAAAGAGCTTTGCAGACAAAGAGCTTCTGTAGACGTTTCTGTGGTCATGTGGCAGGCATGACTAGACACTGGAGCACACAGAATGCTGTTTACCTCCCCACCAAAGTGGTCCCTATTTATCTACTTGTAATTTCTTGCTTTTGAACTGCTAGGTTGGCAGGAGCTAGGACAGAGACGGGAGCTCATTCCGTCCTGCAGGACTCGGGAATCAAACTGATGTCCTTCCAGCTCCCTGTCAGCGTCTTAGCCACTTGAGCCCTAGTATACCTTAAAATGGTACAGTAAAGGTAAATCTTCCTTGCTCGAAAGCCAGTCGTATCCGACTCTAGGGTTCAGTGCTCATCTCTGTTTCAAAGGCAAAGAGCTTCTGCAGACATTTCCATCATCATGTAGCAAGCATGACTAGACACTGGAGCGCACAGAATGCTGTTTACTTCCCCACCGAAGGTTGAACTGCTAGGTTGGCAGGAGCTGGGACAGAGACAGGAGCTCTGTCCCAGCTCCATGATTTCCATGATCATGTAGCAGGCATGGCTAGACTCTGGAGCCCACAGACCGCTGTTACCTTTCCTACCAAAGCAGTATCTATTTGCAATTTCTTGCTTTGGAGCTGCTAGGTTGGCAGGAATTGGGACAGAGCTGACTCTGTGGCACAGCACTCAGGTCTTGTACTGGTGACCAACCTTCCTGTCTTCTTCACCACTAAGCTACAGCAGTCCCACCTTAAAGAGGTACTTTGCAGAACTAGAGACAAAATGTCCACCTGCCTATATGCACTGGCTTTAGCCAGATGTTTGTACAAAGTACACTTTTAAAAATGTGAAGTGTCCTTGTAGTCTGCTTTAAGCAATGTTGCTGTTGGATGAACTTTATGACCTACACCACTGTTTCAGCATATTGATAGGATGTGGCAGCTTCCCCCTGTAATAGAACAATGGCTCAAGTGGCTAAGCTGCTGACTGGAAGGCCAGAGGTCAGCAGTTCGATTTCCGAGTACTGCAGGTCGGAATGAGCTTTCGTCTCTGTCCCACCTCCTGCCAACCTAACAGTTCGAAAGCAAGAAATTGCAAGTAGATAAATAGGGACCACTTTGGTAGGAAGGTAAACAGCGTTCTGTGGGCTCTTGTGTCTAGTCATGCTTGCCACATGACCACGGAAACGTTTGCAGAAGCAGGACAGCACTGGCTCTTCGGCTTTGAAACAGAGATGAGCACTGAACCCTAGAGTCGGATACGACTGGCTTTCGAGCAAGGGAAACCTTTACCTTTAATAGAACTTGATAACTTGGTTCCTCCTGGTCTAACTATCCTGGTCTAACTATCAAGTTCTATCTGTAACTTGATAACGTGGTTTAGGTATCTGGCATTGGACCCTAAGGTTGGGTGTTTGATTCTCTGCTGTACCTCCAGGGAGAATTGATAATCATGGGCAAGCTGCACATTCCTGGGACATCCTCAGAAGAAAGTAATGATAAACTACTTCTGAATATTTTCAGAAAATATTTGAAAGGGTCACTATAAGTCAGGATTGACTTGGCAGTGTGCCTTTATTGGTAAAACAACTGGAGTGGTTAGCAATAAGGGCTGTGCATGTTTTTGCTAGCTTTTTGCAAATTTGCATGGTATAAATGGATACTATTACTTATTCATTATTTATTGGATTAAAAGATTGATTTCTCTGCCTACCCATGGTCTAGCAAACAAGGCTGTTCAGAATACTAGGGACCAGCTAACATTTGGAGAAATTTACAAGTATCACATGGCTGTTACAAATGCTCATACTCCCAACACAATTCTTTCTAGTTTAGAGTGTATCATAAATATATTAAATATTGAATTTAATTCTTAGTGTTGTGACAGTTAAGGAATTGCAAATTTATGGAATAATTGTAGCTAGGATTCTTGTAGCACTTTGAGGAATGAACTACTGTTGGGTCTAGAATGGTAGGAGTTTGCATTATGTTTGTGCAAGATTAGCCATGATAAAGCAGGATAAATGATAGCATTGCTGAACAACTTAAAGAGAAATGCTTTCTTCATTTTTGTATTACTGCATGTTTTAACACATTCACTGCTTTCCTGCTTCAAAGGGGTGTACAAAGGTAAAACAACATACTAATGATCAGCATAAACCACTAACCTTGAAATCATGTGTTTCTGACTACTTGAATCATCTAGATCAATGGTTCCCTACTTTTTTTGGCCATGCCCCACCTAAGCATCTCTAAAATCCCGATTCCCCCCCCCTCCACATATAATTCTTATCATTCAAAAAGTGAACTCCTATTTACATGAAGGAAGCCTAAAAGGCCATTAACTTAGTCTAAACAAGCTTCCAAAGAACATGGCATCTATGAAAGAGCTGTTAATAACTCATTATCGAATTGCCCCCCTTAAAAATCAAGGTCCCCCCATGTGAGCATGTGCCCCAGGTTGGGAACCATGCATCTAGATGTACAAAAGCATCACAGTAGTTAGAGCATTCCTAGTTTGTAACCCTACTTTGTTGAGAACCTGTCACACTCTAGATTGAGATTAGCAGATCTAGCAACCAGTAGCACTTTTCTGTGCTATCTGAATTGAATTTTGGAACTATGCACTCTGATACAGTTCTTGGTTGAGTACTTGGGCATTTGTGGGACATTTTAATCCTGATGTTGAGGAAGAAGAGATGTTCCAGGCGGTTCCAGGAGGAAAGGTTGAAAAATATTGAGTAGCCAATCTTTCTTTTGATCCTTAATGGATTTTTTACTGGTTAAAAAAATGGATGAAACAATAGGAAAACATAGTGATAGTGAGTTGCAAATTGAAGATGACCTTGTCAAATTCTGTAATAAGTTAGGATAGTCACATGATAAAAGCCTTGCTTGGAAGCTCTTTGGCTTAAGTGAAATCAGTAAACAGATATCACTGAATATGTTTATATTGATGCTTGGAATTGTGGTAGGAAGAATAAAATCTGATGGAACCACTTAAGATATTCTCAAAGGGTAAGGGAGCAGCCATTCAGTAATTTTGCATTTCCTTATGACTAGAACCAGAAGTTGGGAACAGTTCTATCACTGCCTTCAACTTGTACCATATACAAGCAGCAGTGAAAGTTTCTACACACTTAATGGTTTTGAAATCCAGTGAGAAACCCCTAGAGAATCTACAACCACACAACCTTTTAGCTAGCATGTTGATCAAAGAGGCACATCCGACAGCAGACTGAAATGGACCTAGGATATCAATTTCATCTAAAAGCGTGGTAACCACTATGTTGCTACCTACTCAGCCATGTTGGCTCCAAGATAGTACATTAGGTATACAGTCGTATAGTCCCTGAAGCATAAAATATATGGATTTTTAGACTGAAATGTTATGCAAGCTTCTTCGATACATGTTGACATTTATTCTTAGTTTTAATTGGTGGAAAATCAACCCCAGCTGTAGTCTTCTGCAAACTGTATGTATAAGAGGTGTGTGTGTGAATGAAATGTTAATTTTATATTGGTGTATGATTTAATGTGCAAATGAGAAGGGTGGAGAACAGCTACCATGGGTTTCTCTTATTATATTTACAGTGGTATTCTTTATTGGGGGTATAATTCAGAGTTCAGTTCAATGTCATGGCTCTGTAAGCTTTACATCACCAACTGGTGGTAACTGCAAACCAAATGGGGATTTCCTCACAGATGAGGTGTGATCCACAACATGTAATCATAATCTTCATCAAAAGGGAAGGTCCGGAACCAGTGTTTGTGCTGTAGATATCTGACAGTCTCTTCAAGGGATGCATACCCCTCAGTAGCTTTATATGCATGCTCTTCCAAGACCCAGAAATACATTGTTTTACCTTTTTTATGTTGAGAATTGGTTTCACTTCTGGCATTATGGCCAAGATCCTGTTGAATAAAGAGGAAGCAAAAAGCCCTGCAGGCTTAATGGTACAGGAGTACGCCCATACCCATCAAGTCGTGGTTTTGGAAATCCGGGAGTCGGGCACGCATGTGCAGTAAGTTTCCAGGCGCCTGGCAGAAAATGGTTACTGCATATACATAGCCGTCAGAGGCAGCGGTGCGCATGCGCAGTAGCTACTTTCCCCGCCATTGAAAATCTGGGAAAGGGGTCGAACAAGCGCAAAAATATGGGAAATCCCAGCCAATCCGGGATACTTGACAGGACGGTATGATTATGCCTAACATTGAGCAAGCAAGAATCATTCCCAGTACAGTATAGCATGTGCTTGTGAGGTGGGATAATGATTTTTCTGCAGATGAGCAGTGAAAATATAAAGCACTTATACAGAATCCTATCATGTGAGCATTTTTATTGTGGCCTGTGTATTTATCTATGTGTATATTAAGGATTGACAAGTTCCTGGATGCTGTGTACTTACGGCTGGTCTTAATTCTTGTAATTTGTAGTTTATTTTATGTTTGGTGCATTCATGTTTGTTTTTAAGCTGCATTAAAGGTCTTTTGAATCAGAAATAAGAATATAAACATGTTTTCCATCATAAAATGTTTACAGAATTTTTGTTTACTGTTTTATATCCACATTGGAGAGGATTTATAACATTTGTTTCCCATGGTTTGTGCCATAACGTACAGACCAGTTCAGACCACAATTATATGTATATAGATATTTTGGAAATGAGTTCCATACTAATTCAGCTGGTGTAGTTTCAGCTGGACTGCACTGTGGCTTAAGTGGCTAAGATGCTGACTGGGAGGTGGAAGGTCAGCAGTCCGATTCCCGAGTATTGCAGGACGGAATGAGCTCCCATCTTTGTCCCAGCTCCTGCCAATCTAGCAGTTCGAAAGCAAGAAATTGCAAGTAGATAAATAGGGACCACTTCAGTGGGAAGGTAAACAGCGTTCCGTGTGCTCCGGTGTCTAGTCTTGCCTGCCACATGACCATGGAAACGTCTGCAGAAGCAGACAGCACTGGCTCTTTGGCTTTGAAACAGAGATGAGCACTGAACCCTAAAGTCAGATATGACTAGCTTTCAAGCAAGGGAAACCTTTACCTTTGCTAGTTTTATATAGACATATATAGGCAGAATAATAATAATTTTGTGTCAGAAATTATTCTGGGTTGAAAGGATTTTTGTGGAAGAAACCACTCAGGGAACTTCCAAATGAGGCTCCTTTCATGTCCCCAAGAGCTGTACAGAGACAGGTACTCAATCCGTCATGCAGTACCCAGGACTTGAACTGCTGCCTTACCAGCCTTCCAGCTAACAAGGTGAGCTTCTTAACCACTGAGCCACCACAGCCCTTATAGGCAGAATAGGGAAACATTTGCCCTTCAGATATTTTGGAGGAAGTCTCCCTGTAATTTATTACTTCAGAGTGCTGGGAGTTGAAGTCTAACACAGGGATTTTCAACCTGTGGGCCGGATGTGGGCCACGGCACCATTTCATGTGGTCCTCCACTGCCTCCACCACGCTGGGAGTGCCATGTGGTGGAGGAAGGGCAAAATGGCTGTCCGGTCCCCGAAGCTACCTGAGGGAACATGACATGGGCCCCGACTTCAAAAGGTTGACAACTCCTGGTCTAAAACATGTGTAAGGCCAATAGATCTCTGCATGGCCAAAATCATACTGTGAAAAATCATGTACAGAAACAGTTTTTATGGCTTGTTGGCTGTCTCCAGTGGCAGAACCAATCACATATTCAGTTGCTCAGATGGGGAATGACCAAACATGCAATGGGTAGTCAGCAGAATCTATAGCTATCCCTGCTTGCATGATTACCCTTAATGCAATTTCATAATGCAGTAGGATTCTTGCTCATATGTACCGCATATTCTGCCACAGGATTTGTAACTTTAGTGTAACATTCTTGTAATACTTAGTAACAAGCATGATTCTTAGGACTCTTTCAAAACATAAAGAATCTTGCATTCATTAAGATATTAGAGCTTCTGTGCTAAAAAGGTCAGTAAAATATAATTCTCTAGAAGGAGAAGGCATGATATAGTCAACATTAAGCATCACTGGATTTCATTAATTTCAGAGAAAAAGATTAAAATACATGTTTAACTTTTGTTACAATCATGAGCCTTAAAATGTTTATTACTGGGTAATTTAGTTTTAGAATTACCGAGAAATGATGCCCAGCTGGTTGGAGATGCAGTATTTAAAAGGAGATCTTGTGACGTTACTCAGAATGAAGAAACAGGAACTTGAGTTTTCAGAGACAAAATATAATTATGCAATTGTGATGTAAACAAAGCTTTTGGTATTAAAATTCAGTGGCAACATTTATGCTAATATGGTGGTGAAGAAAACCCAATTGTGCATTAAGGTGCATCTTCTCTTAAGAATTAAGCTGTCAGTGCTTATAACTGGTCTCAAATCAAAACCATTTGATGCAGCCAGTGGCTTTTTCTGTGGTAATCACAAACTCATAAGAAAGCCCTGAAAACCTCTTTGTTTCCTTTGGTATTGTTTTGAGTTGTGTTTAACACACTGTGCTAAACTCTGATAGAAAAATACTGGCATAGGGGTGGGCAAACCACGTCAGAAATTTTGCCAAGAAAACCCCATGGAGAGCAACAATTTTTTTTTGGCAAAGTAGATGGAACAGGATGTCAGTCCCTTCAGGCAGGAAGATAGGGGTGGATAAGATAATGGGAAGGCAAATGCAATGCAGCAAAGAACAATATTTGATAGGAACATGGAATGTAAGATCTATGATTCAGGACAAGCTGGAAGTGGGAAAAAATGAAATGGAAAGAATTGACATCTTGGGAATCAGTGAACTAAAATGGACAGGAGAGGGTGAATTTAGCTCTGGAAACCATCATATTTACTCCTGTGGCCAAGAAAACCTTAGAAGAAATGGAGTGGCCATAAGCGTCAATAAAAGAGTGAGAAAAGCAGTAATGGGATATAATATAAAAAATGACAGAATTATCTCAGTTGAGATCCAAGGCAAACCATTCAATATCACTGTAATCCAAGTCTACACTCCAACCACTAGCGCAGATGAGGCCACAACTGACCAGTTCTATGAGGAATTACAGCACCTCATAGAATGGACACCAAAAAATGATGTCCATATTATACTGGGAGATTGGAATGCCAAAGTAGGAAGTCAAAAAGTAAATGGGATAACAGGCAAATTTGGTCTTGGAACACAAAATGAAGCAGGACAAAGGCTAATAGAGTTCTGCCAAGAGAATGCACTAGTCATAGCAAACACCCTTTTTCAACAACACAAGAGGAGACTTTACATATGGACATCACCAGATGGCCAACACCAAAACCAGATTGATTACATAATCTGCAGCCAAAAATGGAATACACGGTGGAGGTGTGGAACAGATTTAATGGTTTAGACTTGATAGACAGAGTACCAGGAGAATTATAGACAGAGGTTCGGGACATCATACAGGAGACAGCAAGTAAAACTATACCAAAAGAAAAGAAGCATAAGAAAGCAAAGTGGCTGTCTGATGAGGCTCTTAAAATAGCGGAGGAAAGAAGGAACACAAAAGGAAAAGGTGAAAGAGAAAACGTCAATCAATTAAACACAAATTTTCAGAGAAAAGCAAGGAGAGATAAGGAAACCTTAAATGAACAGTGCAAAGAAATAGAGGAAAACAACAGAAGAGGAAGGACTAGAGATCTTTTCCAAAAAAATGGGGAAATCAAGGGCAAATTTAAAGCAAAAATGACCATGATAAGGGGCAAAAATGGCAGGGATTTAGTTGATGCAGAAAAGATTAAGAAAAGATGTCAAGAGTACACAGAGGAACTTTACAAAAAGGACCTCAACACCCCTGACAACAACAGCGATGAGAGCTTTGAACTGGAGCCAGACAACCTGGAGAGTGAAGTCAGAAAAGCTCTAAAAAGTACTGCTAATAACAAAGCTAGTGGAGATGATGGTATTCTAGTTGTACTATTCAAAGCCCTAAAAGATGATGGAATTAAAGCATTGTGTTCTATATGCCAGCAGATTTGGAATACACAACAAAGGCCACAGGATTGGAAAAGATCAGTATATGTTCCAACCCTAAAAAAGGGAAATGCCAAAGAATGCTCAAGTTTTCGAACAATTGCATGCATTCCACATGCTAGCAAGATCATGCTCAAGATAATACAGGACAGGCTTCAGCAGCATGTGGAGAGAGAACTACCAGGCGTACAGGCTGGGGTCAGAAGAGGCAGGGGGACTAGAGACCACATTGCCAACATAAGTTGGATCATGGAGAAAACAAAGGAATATCAGAAACAAGTCTACTTCTGTTTCATTGACTACACCAAGGCATTTGACTGTATGGACCACAATAAAATGTGGCAAGTAATTAAAGAAATGGGAATACCAGAACACCTTATATGTCTCATGAGAAATCTGTACATGAGTCAAGAAGCAACAGTTAGGACAGAATACGGAATGACGGAGTGGTTTGGAATAGGAAAAGGAGTAAGACAAGGTGCATTTTGTCACCTTGCTTATTTAATTTATATACAGAGCACATAATGTGAAACACAGGGTTGGATGAATCAAAAGTTGGAATTAAAATTGCTAGGAGAAACATCAACAATTTGAGATATGAAGATGACACTACGCTAATGGCAGAAAGTGAAGAAAACCTAAAGGTGCTCCTGCTTAGGTTGAAGGAGGAGAGTGCAAAAGCTGGCTTGAGACTTAATATAAAGAAAACCAAGATAATGGCAACAGACCCTATCACTCCCTGGAAAATAGATGGGGAAGAAGTAGAAGCAGTGACAGACTTTACATTCTTGGGATCCAAGATCACTGCATATGGAAATTGCAGCCATGAAATAATTATTGGGAGGCAAGCTATGAGAAACCCGGGGAACATAGTGAAAAGTAGACATCACCTTGCAAACAAAAATTCGCATAGTCAAGGCAATGGTATTCCCGGTGGGAATGTATGGTTGTGAGAGCTGGCCCATAAGGAAAGCTGAACGCAGAAGAATAGATGCCTTTGAAATGTGGTGTTGGAGGAGAGTTTTGAGAACCCCCTAGACAGCGAGGAGAACAAATATGTCAATCTTAGAAGAAATCAACCCTGACCTCTCATTAGAAGGTCAAATAGTAAAGATGAAGCTAAAGTACTTTGGAGATCAAATGAGAAGAGAGGATTCACTTGATTAAGCCTTGATGCTGGGAAAGATGGAGGGCAAAAGAAGTTAGGAGGCAGTCAAAAACGAGATGGCTAGATGGTATTGTAGACGCAATGGGCACAGAGCTAGGAAGGTTGAGGAGGATGGTGGAGGACAGAGGTGCCTGGAGGACAATGGTCCATATGGTCGCAAAGGGTTGGAATTGACTGTGTGACTGAACAACAACAAAACAACAGATTGAAGGAATGTAAGACAAGCCATTCTGAATCAGACCAAAGCTTTATCTAGTACTGTATGGCATTCTTCTCACAATGAGGCCAGTTAATTGGACACAGTGAGCCTATAGAGAAGAACATAAATGCCACTGCGACCTTTGTCTCTTGTTCCTCAGCAGGTCGGTGACCTGTTGCTTCTAAGACTGGAGCTGATGTATAGGCCATTGATGGCTTTATCATCTGTTAATTTATCTAACAGATGTTATTGGACTTCAGTTCCCAGAAGCCCTGATCAGCAGAAATGCTGACTTGAGCTTCTGGCAATTCAAGTCCAAGAACACCTGGAGAGCCAAGTTTGCTGACCCCTGATCTAGCCCTATTTAAAAGTTTTCCAAGATGGGAACCATCACTATATAGTCTGGCAGTGAATTCCACATTAACTGTGAACTGTGTGGAGAAGTACTTTTTATCTATCCTGAATCTCCCAGTCATTGGGAGCAGATGAAGTACTGAATTAGTGATGGCTCTTAGCTGTCTTTGAGTACTGGATTTTCCCCTCCAACAGGATGCATTTGCTATAAATATTGCTTGCTTTATTAATTTTTGATGTTAAACTGCCTCTGAGAAGACTTTATTGAGTATGATTTTAAAGGAGAGGATCACAACCTACGGCCCACAGGCTGGACCCGGCCTGCGACACCATTCCATTCAGTCCGTCGCCACCTCTGCCACACCCAGAAGTGGAAGCGGGCCCATTTACGTCAGCTGTAAAATGTGCATGTGCAAACATGCCCGCAGCTGTCGTAAGCACATTTATGACAGCCGTAAATGCTTCCAGTGTGTGGCTATCTGGGGGCATAGTCAGGCCCATGGTCACCCCTGTTTTAAATAATTTCATTACTCTGTTTTTGATTTAAAGGTAGACTATAAGTATTGCAAATACACCAGTAGAAAAGACACATAGGAGTAGATAGATGAATAACAGACAGCCTTTTCACTACTGTCATTCTCTCAACTGACTCTTCCCCATAGCCACTTTGCTCCTAAACATATTCAGTCCTAGCATTTCAACCCATTTGGGAGTAAAGCTTTTGGAGGAACAGCCTAGTAGTGATTGAGTGAACAGCATGTCACCTGCCTCATTTAAGTAGATGGGACACATAATTTGATCCCACTCCCAGCTACTAATGGGACTTCCCTTCTATCACAAATGCCAATCACACACAGAAGCCTTTTTCCTGGAACGCACAACATTGAGGGCAAGCCCCACCCCACAACGCCTGGCCTGCACCACTACCCCACCCCCACTCCCCTCTCTCTGCCAAAAGAGAGGTAAGAGGGGAGGCTGAAATCCCCGCTGTGAGGCTGTGATTATGAGATGTAAGGTGTGGAGCACTTGTGAGGAGGAGGCACGATGGGGGTAGGAAGGCCCATCAGGGGGTAGGAAGGCCCAGCATGGGGGTTGGGTGGCCCATTGTGGGGTGGGAAGGATGCGTGGGGCTTCTCTGGAGCCTGGGTGGCCTTTCCGGCACGGTTGCACTGTACATGTTGGGGGGGGGGGTGTCAGTGGGGACCTGGTGTTGTGGCTTGTCTGGGGGAAGGGCTTGCCTCCCCCTCCCCCACAGCTTGGTGGTGTGGGGATGATGGTGCACATGTGCACATGCGTGCACAGTTGAAACACACCAGTGATGTTACCGGCATGCGTGATGCCTGTCGTCCATCCCCCCCCCTTCCCCATACACTTGGTCTCTAAAAAAATTCACCATCACTGCCCTACACTTCCCATCCTGATTCTTGTCAAGACTGTCACACAGGGCAAAAGAGTAAAGCCTCCTTCCCTTCAACACATAGTTAATTTAGGAGCCTTACATTTTTAGAGACTTATATTGTAACTCTGCTTGAGAATGAGTTGAGAGCTTTCTTCTGATAATTCTTTTATCTGAATAGATCTTTCTTCTATTAAATTCTTTAATATAGTTTGGAACATGTCAACTTCAGTTAAACTGGGGGGGGGGGGAGCACAGCTTGTTGCATTCATGGGAAATGTGAATCTACAAGCTCATGTTGTAGTATGGGGCAAACTCATGACCAAGAGAAAGGCATGGCAATAAGTCATGGTTGTTATATGCTTGAATGTTTAGAGTGTTCCAGGAAGTGAGTAGCTGTGGGTCTCTTGATTTTCCTTTAAAAATAGTTTTGTGCAGCTCAAAAACACAGGAAAAACCCAGGATAAGTCTAGAATGTGGTTAGTCCAATAAACAATATCAGTCCAATGGTCAATTGGACAGTGAATAAGTAGAGTCCAGTGAGTTCGAACTCAACACCACACACATACGAGGGCTCAGCAGTTCATGCTTCTAGGAGAGGTTTTGGCTTTCAGTGGAGTTGCATTCATTCATCCCCTTCAACTTGAGCAATCTTTACTACAACAACTGGCACCAAGCATTTCTGTTCATATTTCAGCATTTGTAACCTCCAGATGCAAAAGCAAACTACAGTGATTTGTAGGACATCTATAAAATCAAGGGACTGTGGTGGTTTAGTAGTTAAGATGCTGAACTTGATGTCTGGAAGGTCAGCAGTTTGAGACCAAAGTGCTGGATGACAGAGTGAGCGCCTGTCTTGCCCATCTCCTGCGGAACTAGCAGTTCGAAATGCAAGAAATTGCAATTATATAGATAGGTACTGCTTTGGTGGGAAGGTAAACAGCATTCTGTGCACTCCAGTGTCTAGTCATGCCTGCTCATGACCATGGAAATGTCTGCTGATACTGGCAGCGCTGGTTCTTTGGCTATAAATGGAGATAAGCAGTGTACCCTATGACTGACTTTTTAACAAGGGTGACCTTTACCTTTACAATAAAGGGCTTCTGAATCACTCTGTATCTGGTCTGGTGACATACAGTTATCAATGTCATGCCTCATTTGAGCACTTTTACTGAAGCTAGTACTGTACATACCTTCATTATTTAATGATTTTCTTTTCTCTGCTTAATTTTTCAGGTCACAACAGTAGAGCCTTTCAACAAATCAGTTTCGCTATATCAATCTAACTTGGTGTCAGTATATGCCACCACAGTTTTGAACAAAATTGTTTTGTTTTTGGGGACAGGAAACGGGCAATTATTGAAGGTAAGCTTCTGTTCATTTTGTGAATCTCTGTGGTGTTATTAGTTCAAAGGCTGAGGTCATGTAATCTTGCAACAGGATATTCTTATTCTTAAAAAGAAAGTGTGTCATTAAAGGAAGAAACATGTTAAGAAAATGCACCATGTAATACTCTACAAGGATAGCACTCCATGCTTTCCAGATTGCAGTTGAATGAGCTTAAAAGCATTCCATACAGCTTCCATGTATGCAAAGGATGGGCGCTCTTCATTGACAAAACACCAGGAGAAAAACTACTGAATGTTCAACAGACCTTAGCGCCCTTAGGAAAAACAAAGCAGATTCTTTTGTGTGCACTGCGTGTGTGCGTGCATGCCTAATACTTCTAGAAATTAGAGAATTCTGCATGTGCAATTTTCTTCATTTCTTTCAGTGAAGGAAGATAGCTGAGTGCATGCATCTGTCTGCATGCTTAGCTCTTCCATTTTCAATTAAGTAAACAGGAAAGCCATTGAAGATGAAGAAATACTAGAAATACTATAAACTTGTAGTGAGGATAAAATGAGAAGAAGAGCCATTTAGCCTGCCTTGAGTTCAGTGGTAGAAAGGTGTGACACAGACAGACAGACAACAGTATTCAGCATAATAGATGTATAGTATTTAGAGCATTATTTTTGTATTGTGCCCTTAAAAACAGCAGTGATGGCAGCAGCATCAGGTCTTTAAGGCCATATGAGAGGAGAAATGCTGGTACAGTACTTGGTTTGAGTATCTGAATTAAAAAGTGAGATGTGCGGTTGTCTTATTAATAAATAATAAATTGTTAATGCCAGTAGTGAGTTCCCAAAAAAATTACTACCTACTCTGTGGGTGTGGTATAGTGGGCATGGCTAGGGGGAAAGCCCTGTGTTGCACCCAAATTAGGACTACTTTATTTCAAAACTTGGATAGGTGGGGCCAAGCAGAATTTCTGTTACCGGTTCTGGCAAACTGGTGCAAATCTGCTGATGCCCACCACTGGTTAATTCTTTGTGTTCTGTGCTTCTAGGTTATTCTTGATGACAATATGAAGCCACAGTGCCCTGATGTTTTATATGAAATTGAGGAAGAAACAACAGTTTTCCACAAATTCGAACTTGATCCTGTGGACAAAGATTACATCTATCTACCATCAGAAAAAGAGGTTTCCTGAGTATTGTACAATACTGGCATGTCAATAGTTAATTAACACTTAATGAAAAACCAGGTTTCTGTGGGGGGGGGGGAACCTTGGTTTGTCATTTATGAACAAGGGGCTGCAGTGGCTCAGTGGTTAAGAAGCTCACCTTGTTAGCTGAAAGACCAGCACATTGGCAGTTTGAGACCCAGGTACTGCATGACAGATTGAGCGCTCATCTCTGTTCCAGTTCCTGCCAACCTAGCAAATCAAAATCAAGAAATTTCAAGTAGATAAATAGGGACCACGTCAATGGGAAAAGATCTTGGGGACATTAAAGGAGCCTCATTCGAGCATTGCCTGAGCTGAGTTTTTCCAGCAAAAATCCTTTCAACCCAGAATTATTTCTGACACAAAATTACAGTGGAATGGCTCGGTTAACAAAAAATCGTATAACAAAAGGAAATCCATAGAAAATAGTAGCTTGGTTTATGGATTATTATTTTTTTCAGAATGGATTAATTGGTTTTGCAATGTATTCCTATGGGAAATTGCATTCAATACATTCCTATGTGGAAATTCAGTTAAAGTAATTTTTGCTGTAAGAAATGTCCCAGATAATGCATTAATTACTTTAACCGAGGTTCCACTGTACTATTATTATTTATGAGCAATTTGTACCAGCAAGCAAGAGCAGGTCCTATGAGTGAGAGCAGATATCATGGTTCCTCTGTCCTTCCATACTTCACTTGTTACCCAGGCTGAATCTAGTGCTCTGGGTAATCTTTCTCCCAATAACCCATTGTCAGAAGCTAAAAGAAAGCCACAGTTAATGATTTTAGCTTCTTGGGGGAAGAGACATGTCAGAGGCTGTGACTACATGCTCAAATATTGTGTGTATTTTGTTGTGGGTGTAAAATGAATGAATGATTTTTTTAAAAATGATCACATGATGCAAAGGCCAGTTTGAATCAATAGGGACTTCTTTGTTCCCAATGAGTTTTTCTCTGCTGCAGAAGCTGCTACTTTTTTCAAACTAGAATGATTCAAACAGATTTTTCCTCATGTGATCAGTTTTTTGTTTTTTGTTTTTTGTTTGTTATCCAAAAGGATGAGAAGGACATGACTATGGACATTCTCATAATATATGAAACTGGGTGTGATGTTCTGGACAGTGCAAATATCCACCCTGAAGTATTTTTTAAAATGCTGAGTTTAGTACTAGATCACCTTATCATTACATCAGTTGATAGTTTAGCATTAGCTCATCCCTGCACAGACAAAAAAATCAATATGAAATAGAAACAACTCCAACAAACTATAGCATACTACTGTATTTCTACGGTACGTGTTTGTATGTTATAGAAAACTTTGGAAAACTGTCCCTTTTACCTAGGACCAACATTTTAAACTACCAGTCAGCTTTACAATAAACATGGTTCAGTAGAGGTGAGATCAAAGGAAGGAGGGACGTGGCATGGATCAAACTCCATCAGATTGAGAAGCCAGTGTAGACACTGGCTCCAAAACAATCTGCAGTCTTCAAGTGACCACCTAATCCTAACAGAAATGTACTATAGGCTGTGAATCAAACTGCAGCAAAAGCCAAATCACTTCAGTTTGGCTTGCCAGTGTAGCACAGCCAGAACGCCAGATTCAAACATCATAGTAAACAAGCAGTGGACAGAAGCTTTCTAACATTTATTTTTAGCATCAACACCCAGGCAATATGCATCAGCAGAGTATCTCATTCATGCTAGGCTAGAATTTGATCTGTTGTGGCTCCTGAACACAACAACAAAATCGGTAAATCTGGAATTGGTCCTCATACTTCATCTTGCCAAATCCTTGTTAATCTACTGAAAAAGCCTTACTATTGTTCTGAAAACATTTTTATCTGAATGGTTACTAGGGAAGCTGAGCTCTACAGATGTCATAATTAGATCTCTGTAACTTGCAGATAACGTATTGCAGTGATTGCTGTTGTGCAACAGACTTATATTGTCTTGCCTGAGACTTAAAGACTCTGCTGATTAAATCAAGAAAGAATTGGATGCGTGAATATTCACAAACTGATAGAATCAAAGTCCTTGTTTCCACACAGACCTTAGTTGATTGTAGAACCTTAGGGAGGATGGGATGAACACCGACACATTTGGGAGAGGATGAATGGAAATGTTTACATTTCTTAGAGTACTCTTGCTAGACCTTCAGTGATATTACTGAGAGCCAGAGCTTTCAGGAATATTTAATAGGATTAATAGAGTGCAGTTGCCCTTAGTATTCTATAAATTGGTATTACAGTATTATAAAAGCCTACAAACATACCCACCACCTCCACCACCTCCTCCTCCACTACTTCTGTTTTGTCTTTTGTCTGATAGGTCAGCAAAGTAGTTTGCTTTCAGCAGTCAGGGCTGCTGCAGGGCAAAGGTTGCAAATCACTATCTGTATGATTTTTTCAATTTGCATGCAAGCCTAATTGATACAAATAAATAGAAATGTAATCCATATTGACAAGTTGGAAATGCAGTAAGAACGTCCTTGTTGTTTTTCTAAAATGAAATACAGTGCATATGAACGTCTATTTTTCCTTCACCTGCTGGTTTTGTTGTTCAGTCGCAGAGTTGATTCCGACCCTCTGCGACCCCATGGACCATTTTCCTCCAGGCATCTCTGTCCCTCCACCATCTCCCTCAGCCCGCCCAGCTGTGTGCCCATTGTGTCCACAATACCATCTAGCCATCTCATTTTTGGACGCTCCCTTCTTCTCTTGCTTTCGATCTTTCCCAGCATCAAGGCCTTTTCAAGTGAGTCCTCCCTTCTCATTTGATGTCCAAAGTACTTTAGCTTCATCTTCACTATTTGTCCCTCCAATGAAAAGTCAGGGTTGATTTCTTCTAATATTTACCTATTTTTCTCTTTGCTGTCCATGGGATTCTCAGGACTCTCCTCCAACACCACATTTCAAAGGCATCTATTCTTCTGTGCTCAGCTTTCCTAATGGTCCAGCTCTCACACCCATACATTACCATGGGGAATACCATTGCCTTGACTATGCGAATTTTTGTTTTCAAGGTGATGTCTCTGCTTTTCACTATATTCCCCAGGTTTCTCCATGTCTTCCCATAATCAGTCATCTTTTTATTTCATGGCTACAGTTACCACCTGCAGTGATCTTTGATCCTAAGAAAGTAA
The DNA here is from genome assembly GCA_035047345.1 of Bradypodion ventrale. NCBI lineage: Eukaryota > Metazoa > Chordata > Lepidosauria > Squamata > Chamaeleonidae > Bradypodion > Bradypodion ventrale. Next base: position 207,713,289 of record JAWDJE010000005.1, read on the forward strand.
AATCTGTCACTGCTTCTACTTCTTCCCCATCTATTTTCCAGGGACTGATCGGACCTGTTGCCATTATCTTGGTTTTCTTGATATTAAGTTTCAAGCCAGTTTTTGCACTCTCCTCCTTCAATCCAATCAAGAGGTTCTTTAGGTCTTCCTCACTTTCTGCCATTAGGGTGGTATTGTCTGCATATCTCAAATTGTTGATGTTTCTCCCAGCAGTTTTGATCACATATTGTGATTCCTCCATCCCTGCATTGTGCATTATGTGCTCTCTGTATAGATTGAATAAGCAGGGTGACAAAATGCAGCCTTGTCTTACTCCTTTTCCTATTCCAAACCACTCTGTCATTCCGTGTTCTGTCCTAACTGTTGCTTCTTGGTTCATGTACAGATTTCTCATGAGGCATATAAGGTGTTCTGGTATTCCCATCTCTTTAATTCCTTGCCACATTTTGTTGTGGTCCACACAGTCAAAAGCCTTGGTGTAGTCAATAAAACAAAAGTATACTACAAGAATTTGTTACTATTTGTTACTATAGTTGCCCATGTTTCTTGGGTTCATGGAAATATTGTTTGATCTTTTAGAAAGAATGAGTAGAAGTCTGCAAATGAATGATTATTATTATTGTTGTTGTTGTATTTTAGATCAGAAGAATACGGGTTGCAAATTGTAACAAATATATATCCTGTAAAGACTGTTTATCCGCAATGGACCCACACTGTGGATGGTGCCATTTAAATAAAAGGTATTTCTTTTCATTCAGTAGGATTTCATGTATAAATACTACATTATCATTTCATTCCCAGTATCTTGAGGCTGTGTTCATGAAGCCTCATTAGATCATTTAAAGTTTATAGTTTACAACAGTTTCCCCTCAAAATACCTCCTATACTAATACACTAATAAAAATGTTAAAAGACAAGAAAAGCTTCTTCTTTAGTTGGGTGGGTAGTAATTTAACTGAGTCAGCAGTCTGTTTCAGTACCTTACACAAGTTGCAAAAAAATCAATAAAACATTAGATCAGCAGATATTCTTGCACAGTTTGCAATTGTTTCAAAGGAGACTATACAGAAAGAGTTCCCAATAAATTGTGCCACTTGTCTCATTTTTACCCTCTAAGTCTGTGGTTTGCAATGTGTGGGACACATACCCCACAGGGGGAAATTTGATTTTTAAATGGGACAATTTGAGAATGAGTTATTAATAGTGAATTGCCTTTTAGCCTATCTCCATGTGAATAGGAGTTCACTTTTGAATAAAAAGAATTATATGTCACCGGGGTGGCGGCGTGTGTGTCAGGATTTTAGAGATCCTTAGGTGGGGCATGGCCCCAAAAAAAGATTGGAAACTACTGCTCTAAGTGCTGTAGTGATTGTGCTTATATAATTTACCCTCATATTGCATTGCTTGGTATTTATGGTATAGTGTAGGAGGGAGCCAGTGGATTATTCTTCCCCTCCATTATTTGCATATTTTTCCATATTTTATGATTATCAGAATCTTAAGGCAAGCTTCTGATGCATGTAGGTCTCTGATTGCTTTCTGATTTGTTTATTTCCCCCCTTCAGTCTCTCACTTCACCCCAATTCTCACCTTCTGCTTCGTCCCCAGTGTTAGCCTGCGCAGGTTAACACCACTGGTTCTGTTAAGAGTAATCAAGTGTAGAACTGACCAGAGTTAGATGAAAGATCATTAAGAACATCAAGTAAGCTTTTTCTTTGATTTTTCTAGAAAGAGTGGGGCTAATTTAATAAAACAAACAAAATAAGTAAAGCCCTTCTTCTTTATTTCCATTTTTAACAAATTATTATGTGTTGCCATAAAACATAACCAATATAGTGCAACCTTGGTTAACAAACAGCTCGATTAACATAAAAATCTCGTAACAAAAGAAAATCGATAAAAAATAGTGGCTAGGTTTACGGAATATTTTCTGGATTGGATTAATTGGGTTTCAATGCATTCCTATGGGAAACCACTTTTCGGTTAATGTATTTTGGTTTTCAATGCATTCCTGTGGAAAATTGCATTCAATACATTCCTATGGGAAATTTGGTTAAAGTAATTTTCACTGTAAGAAACGTCCTGGAGAACACATTAATTAAATTAACCGAGGTTCCACTGCATACACAAAAATTACAAACATATTAGCAAATTACTCAGTTCAATGAGTTGAAACTGAAATATGTGTTACATTATCTTGTTATACTTGAGTTTTGGATCTCTTTGTTTTGTTTTTAACTTTCATTTAACAGCAAATTAACCACATCTAAATTCCCACTGTGGTGGAAGAGGTTTAAATCTGACCTTGCAAGTTTTTATTTCAAAGTGTCCCTAACAATGGAAGTAAAAGGGGTAGATAGCTTGTTATTTCACCAATAGAGGTTCTGCCTTTTCTCTCCCTTCCTCTCCTTAGTCCCTCTGCAGTAGCTCAACTTCCCTAGGATTTGACTTCAAGAAACAAAAAGTATTCCAATCTAGGGAACTGAATCAAAGTTGCTTTTAATCATAATTAAAAATACATACACAGAAGAGTATGGCTTTCTAATTGCATGCCTATCTAATTAGACAGGGTAGAACAATTTGATTAAAACAAAGTGCTTTAAATAAGAGGTTAAGTGCTTTTTGTTAACTCAGTCTGTCCCAAACAAAGTATCTGAAACATGTTATCAGGCATTAGCTCCACGAGGGCTGACCACAAAGTACAGAAAATTACTGCCTAGTCCAGGGGTTCTCAACCTTTTCAAGCCACAAGCTGGACCTTTCCCCATCAGACAGCTGAGCGGGCCAGATTGGTGGTTCCCACTGCTGCAAACATTGCCATAAAATGCATCCGCGGCCATCATGAACGTGTTCATGATAGTCATGGGCACATTTACGGCTGTTTTAAACGTGTTTATGATAGCCACGGGCGCATATATGGCTGTTGTAAACACTTCTGCTTTTGCTGGCGATGCAGGATGGATGGAATGGTGCTGTGGGCTGGAGCCGGCCCATGGGCCATAGTTTGAGAACCCCTGGTCTAGTTGGTTGAAATTTGGCTGCTGACATATAATTAATTCAGCTTTCTATGTGGAATCAAGCCGTGATGCTATATGTTTGACGTATACATATTTTGCCTGTTTCAGTTGCACTTTAAAAGGAGAATGTTCATCTTCAAACAACTCAATGAACTGGGCAAGCATTTTGAATGCAACAGATAAATGCCTGAAAATCTACACTTCTGATACTCACAGAGGTGAGGTATGTTATAAATAAATTTTATTTGCATTTATTTGTGTATGAAGCCATATTTAAAGAGTTGGGGAAATTCCTGGGAAGAGTTTGGCAAATGAAGGTTTCTGTTTCAGATTAACACTAACAGTTAATGAGGCACCTCTTCAAATTTAGCAGGTTACCCCCAAATTTAGCTGGCAATCCACAAGTTTATTCGATGAGAATCACAACAGTTTTCTAGAGAGTACTGTGGGACAATGGTAGGCAGTGGCACAGAAAAGACCTTTTGAGGCTGCATGTTGTATTTTGCCGTCCTCCCCTAAGAAATAGTTTTAGCTGACTTATTTCACAAATTATCATCACCATATTTGCATATATTTGTAATAATTCCTAAGGTTTGTGGGTTTTTTCCATGCTGGTTGTGCCAAATGAAAATATAAGTTTGATTCTGAAATCTTAAGCTTTTTCTTTCTGACTGTTTGGGTTACACCAGGGATTCTCAACCTGCAGCCCATGGGCCATATGTGGCACACAGCACCATTTCATGTGTCCCCCAGCCACTGCCTCCACCACACCAGGAAGTGCCATGTGGTGGACGAAGGGCAAAATGGCCATATGGCCCCCAAAGCTGTCTGAGGGAGCATTACCCGGCCCCCAACTTTAGAAGGTTGAGAACTCCTGGGTTACAGCAACAGCTTTTTTTTCCTTTTTTAAAAATTATTCCTCCTTGGATTTTTGTAACTATAACATTTTAAAATTGTACAGTAAATAAACTCTGCAGCATTCTAAGCAAAGCAAATCAATTACACTTATATATCGCCCCATAGTGCTTCATGCACTCTCTGAGTGGTTCACAAGTTAATTAGCATTTTCCCCCCAACATATTGGGTACTCATTTTACTGACCTCAGAAGGATGGGAGGCTGAGCCAACCTTGATCCCTAGCCAGGATTGAGCTCACAACCTTTTGGTTGCAGGACAGCCGTTTAACCACTGTGCCACCAGGGCTAGCTATCCTGATATATGTTAATATTTAGCCTGTTTTTTTCCCGTTCTCCTTTTAAAGCCCCTCCCCCCGCTTTTATTCCACTTCTCTTTTTTTCTGTTTTGAAGTATCATTGTAACCTTTTTTTATTACAAGGTCTGTGTCTTGAAGATGACATTTTGTAGGCAGATTGTAGTCCCTTTGCTGCTTCAAACAGTGAGGCTTGTTTTCATTTTTTTTTAAAAAAAGTATTGTTTTTGTTTTCTTTTATTTTTCAATTGTGTTTGGTAACTTTAACAAGTACAAAATGTGGTAGCCTAACTGCTGACCAGGATTATTTACAGGAAACAGATTTCACCATTGCTGTCCTGTTTCTGGGCTCAATTTGAAGTGCTAGTTATAACTGCAAAAAGTTTTTACACTTTGGTCTTTAGGCTATATCGGGGGTGCCCCAACTTTTCGGGCTGTAGGCTGGTCACGTGGTTGAGTGGGCCAGTCATGTGGTTCCTCCCACCGGAAACGGAAGTAAAATGTGTTTACGACAGCCGTGAGTGCATTTATGGCAGCATTTTGCACGTGCGCGGGCACAAGGTCCATAGTCAAGGGATGGCCAGGATGGGCTTTGCCCTCCCTGAGTTAGTTTGCCCACCCTCAAACTCCCAGCTGCTTATATATATGCGACATATATATTTGACATTGTTGCCCATCCTGAAAAAATATTCACCCACCCACATCTAGAATCCTGGCTATGGCCCTGGCGGGCGTGTTTTACTTTTGCTTCCTGGAGCAGCATGGACGGGATGATTTGGTGCTTTGGGCCGGATCCAGCCACGGGCTGCAGTTTGGGCACCCCTGGGCTATCTGAAAAACCATAGCTCGCTGTATGAGCCTTTCCATATTTTAAGAACTTCACAAAAGACCATTCTCTCAGACCTATGACCTTCATAGGACTCATAGTATAGTAATTTCTGAAAGTTTGCAGGCAGTAAATGAGATTGAATCGGCATCAGCAGGTCCCTGTTATACAGCCATCTGCCAATAAATGATGACAACAATATTTCACACCATGAATTCTGAATTAACTCCATCCATTCAGTCTGGAAATAGTTTAGCAAGGGATGTAAAATGTTTTTCTAAAATGTATTATCTTTGTCATTACCCCAGTCTGTCAACCTAGAGTTAAAGAAAACCTGTTTTTGTTCTTCAATTTTAACATTCTTCTAGATTTCTGTGACTGCAGTTAGCAATTCTTTTGGTCTTTCTAAAGAACATTACACTTGCACAATGAAAAATGCAACGTCAAACAAAGATCTTTGTAAAAATGAATACCCAGGCACCAGGAACTGTTCGTGCCAGCTCAGGAGGGCAGATTTGATAAACAACGGTAGGTTACCTTAATATCTTAGTTATGTCACCTGGGGTACACTGAAAAATCCTCCTCAGAGATTATGGTATTTTTGAACTACAATCGGGTGTACCTTGGGCAACCGCCACCTTATGCCAGCTAATCTTTCTCACACTAGGTCTGGTGAAAAGAACTACAGAACAAACTCACTAAAAGGTGGCTTCATGTTCCAGTTTCACATCTGGCCTGGACATGGAAGATGTCACCTTGTTGTTGTTCAGTCGCACAATCGGCTCCAACTCTTTGCGGCCCCATGGACCATTGCTCTCCAGGCACCCATGTCCTCCACCATCCTCCTCAGTCCACACAGCCCCGCCTTTTTATTTCATTGCTGCAATCTCCATCTGCAGTGATCTTGGATCCTAAGAAAGTAAAATCTGTTTCTGCTTCTGCTTCTTCCCCACCTATTTTCCAGGGACCGATATGGCCTGTTGCCATCATCTTGGTTTTCTTGATATTGAGTCTCAGGCCAGCTTTTGCACTTTCCTCCTTCAATCCAGTCAAGAGGTTCTTTAGGGCTTCCTCACTTTCTGCCATCAGGGTGGTATCATCTGCATATCTCAAAATGTTGATGTTTCTCCCAGCAATTTTGATGTTTCTCCCAGCAATTTTGATCACATATTGTGATTCCTCCATCCCTGCATTGCACATTATGTGCTCTGTGTATAAATTGAAGAAGCAGGGTGACAAAATGCAGCCTTGTCTTACTCCTTTTCCTATTCCAAACCACTCCGTCTTTCCATACTCTGTCCTAACTGTTGCTTCTTGACTCATGTACAGATTTCTCATGAGGCATATAAGGTGTTCTGGTATTCCCATCTCTTTAATTACTTGCCACATTTTGTTGTGATCCACACAATCAAAGGCCTTGGTGTAGTCAATAAAGCAGAAGTAAACTTGTTTCTGATATTCCTTTGTTTTCTCCATGATCCAACATATTTTGGCAATGTGGTCTCTGGTTCCTCCTACCTCTTCTGAACCCAGCCTGCACCTCTGGTAGTTCTCTCTCTACATGCTGCTGCATTCTATCCTGTATTATCTTGAGCATCACTTTGCTAGCTTGTGGGATGAGCGCAATTGTTCGATAATTTGAACATTCTTTGGCATTGCCCTTTTTTGGGATTGGGACGTACACTGATCTTTTCCAATCCTGTGGCCACTGTTTCGTTTTCCAAATCTGCTAGCATATAGCATGCAATAGCTTGATTCCATCATCTTTTAGGGCTTTGAAGAATTGAACTGGGATACCATCATCTCCACTGGCTTTGTTATTTACTGTGCTTTTTAGGGCCTTTCTGACTTCACTCTCTAGGATGTCTGGTTCAAGTTCAATTCCCCCCCTCATTGTTATTATCTGGGGTGTTTAGGTCTTTTTTGTAAAGTTCCTCTATGTACTCTTTCCATCTTTTCTTTATCTCTTCTGCATCCGCTAACTCCTTGCCATCTTTGTCTTTTATCGTGGTCATTTTTGCTTTGAACGTTCCCTTGACTTCCCAATTTTTTAAAAGAGATCTATAGTCCTGCCTCTTGTGTTGTTTTCCTCTATTTCTTTGCACTGTTCATTTAGGTAGGTTTCCTTATCTCTCCTTGCTTTTCTTTGAAATTCTTTATTTAAGTGGTTGTATTTTTTCCTTTCTCCTTGGACTTTTGCATTCCTTCTTTCCTCTGCTATTTTAAGAGCCTCCTCCGACAACCACTTTGCTTTTTTGCATTTCTTTTCTTTTGGTATGGTTTTCCTTGCTGCCTCTTGCATAATGTCTCCCATCTCTGTCCATAATTCTTCTGGTACTCTGTCTATCTGGTCCAAACCATTGAATCTGTTCCTCACCTCCACCGTGTATTCCTTGGATATGTTGTCTAGATCATATCTATCCGGCCTATTAGTTTTCCCTATTTTCTTCAGTCTGAGCCTGAATTTTGCAATCAGTAGATTGTGATCTGAGCCACAGTCCGCTCCAGGTCTTGTTTTTGCTGACTGTATGGAGGTTCTCCATCTTTGGCTGCAGAGTATGTAGTCAATTTGGTTTCTATGTTGGCCATCTGGTGATGTCCATGTGTAGAGTCTCCTCTTGTGTTGCTGGGAAAGGGTGTTTGCTATGACTAGTGTGTTATCTTGGCAGAACTCTATCAGTCTTTGCCCTGCTTCGTTTTGTGTTCCAAGACCAAACTTGCCTGTTATTCCATCCATTTTTTGATTTCCTACTTTTCCATTCCAGTCTCCTAGGATAATGTGAACATCATTTTTTGGTGTCTGTTCTATGAGATGTTGTAGGTCCTCATAGAACTGGTCTACTGTGGCTTCATCTGCACTAGTGGTTGGTGTGTATATTTGGATTACAGTGATATTAAATGGTTTGCCTTGTATTCTGACTGACATCATTCTATCATTTTTGAGATTGTATCCCAATACTGCTTTTCTCACTCTTTTATTTACAATTATGGCCACTCCATTTTTTCTGAGGTTTTCTTGTCCACAGTAGTAGATATGATGGTTTCCAGAGCTGAATTCGCCCATCCCTGTCCATTTTAGCTTGCTAATTCCCAAGATGTCAATGCTTATTCTTTCCATTTCCTTTTTTACCACTTCCAGCTTTCCTTGGTTCATAGATCTTACATTCCATGTCCCTATGCAATATTGTTCCTTAAAACACTGTATTTCTCCTCCTCCTCTAATGCCCATCCCTTTCTTTCCATCTAATGTGCTGAGCATCCTGTTCCCTCTGATTTGTCCCTTTTTTTTTTTTTTGCCTTTGTTTTGGTCCATAGGGTTCTCTTGGCACACTTTGCTGGTTTCTACACCATTTTCCTCCCATCATACATATTATCACAGTTTAAAACAATGTAACAATGTATTATTTATTATTATTATTTAATTAGATTTATATCCCGCCCTCTTGCCCAAGGGCAACTCAGGGCGGCACACTAACACATAAGAACTATAAAATCCCCTTTAAAAACTTCCTAAAAACAATCCAAAACCATCTCACAGTTAAAAGACCCTCCCTTCCCACCCAACAGTAAAAAGGGAAAACTTCTTCTAGTAGAGCCAACGGGCGGGAGTCAGAACCCTATCGGTCCCCCATACTTGCCTCGCCAGCCAGGTTTTCAGCCTTTTCCTAAAGGGCAGCAATTCTGTCTGCAGCCATAGGTCTACTGGCAGGAGGTTCCACAGGGTTGGGGCAGACACGGAGAAGGCCCTCCTCCTTGTGCTAGAGAGGCAAGTCCCTCTAGCCGATGGAACACTGTGAGAGCCCCTCTGGTCCGCCCTGGTGGGGCAGACAGACTCCCTTGGGGCAATGTGGTCTCTTAGGTAACTGGCCTACTACCATGAAGGGCTTTAAATGTATTTCTGTCTTTTGCTATATCTAGACATATAGTGTGGGATTTGATGTTGTATCCCCACTAGGCCCCACCTCTTTTGCCATAAATTTCTGCTCCCTCTTGTGGTACCTTCTGCTCATTAGAACCCTGCTGTACAAGATAGATACTATCTCAAACAAGTTTTTGGATCCACTGTTGGCTGTAGTGGAAAGGAAAGGCAAGAAATTGAGTTCTGCTGGGGTGGAAAAGATAAATAGCATTCCGTGAACTTCAGTGTTTAGTCATGCCTGCCACATGACCACAGAAATATCTGCAGACACAGACAGCACTGGCTCCTTGACTCTAAATGGAGATGAGCTTGAACCCTAGAGTCGGATACAACTAGCTTTCAAGCACGGGTGACCTTTCCAGTTATATTCAGATATTATGCTAGAAAGAATGGAGGGTTCTAATTATGGTGAGGATGGAAGTGTGCCTATAACCCTCATAACCCCATACATCTTTCTGCTCAGACCTTAGTGTGCTTAATAGAAAGATCTGCAGAGGAGCAAGTAAGTGTAACTGAATTTATTTGAATGCCTTAGTAGACGTCTATGATTTTGGGGTAGAATGGGAGCATGGTAGGGTTGAATTACACGCACATCACATCCTCATCTCTCATTTAGCCCACCCTGCATAATGTCTGAATGAGGCTTGTGTGGGAAAGGCAAGTAGAATAAACACGTTCCCATCCCTCTCAAGACAGATGGATTTATACATTGCCTGATCTTCAACAACGGTGCTTCCTGAACAGAAATGAGAAACTTTTTTGGCTTTGAATAAGAGAGCTTTTAAACTGTGTGGTTTGTTTTGCTTCTTGTGAGTGCCAAAAGGAAAGAGAAGAAGTGGGTACTGTTTGTGGTTAAAATGTAAAGCAATGTCAGGCTGCTTTTGCCTTGTCACATCTGTCTTAGAGGTGTTAAGATCAGAGATATTTGCTTAACTGTTTGACATCTGTTTCAAGAAGATAAAAATCCACAACTTGATTCCAGCCATGAAATGCCAGTCCTGTTTAATATGATTAGAGAATTTGGTTAACATATATTCACCAGGGTTGAAAACCTGTTGAAATAAATAGTACATGAAGGAAATTAACTAGTATTGACACTGATTCATTAACTTTGTGTGCGAGAATCTCTATTTAGGTTGTTTACCGGAAAGTTTACTCAATATGCAAGGAATAATAAGTCTCTTAGTCCTGCTTTCTGCATTTACAATACTTTTGCACTCTGTGCACAGAGGATGGCATTCAGAAGAGAAACAGAGGATAAAAGAAAAGCCCATGTGTCCATAATAAATTGAATTTTTCATTGTGGTGGATTTAACTGTGAAAAATGAAATGTAAATGTAATAAATTACTAATATAAAGCCAAACTCTTGTTAGTTGTACCTGCTAGTATTAAATCCATCAGTGGAATTTTAGGGGCTGTGGTGGTTCAGTGGTTAAGAGGCTTGCTTTGTTAGCTGGAAGGCTGATAAGTTGGTGGTTCAAGACCAGAGTACTGCATGAGGGATTAAGCAGTCATCTCTGTCCCAGCTCTTGGGGACATGAAAGGAGCCTCAATTGGGCATCCTCCAAGTGGAGTTTCTTCCACAAAAATCCTTTCAACCCAGAATAATTTCTGACACATATTATTATTATTATTATTATTATTATTATTATTATTATTATTATTATTATTATTATTATTATTATTATTATTATTATTATTATTATTATTATTATTATTATTATTATTATTATTATTATTATTATTATTATTATTATTATTATTATTATAGTGGGATTTTCAGCAGTAAATTGCCACCAGTGAAGAATTCAACATAGTATTTCCAATTGCACACTGGAAGTTTGGTATGTAATAGGAAATGAATGCACTGACTTCTTAACTTGCAGCAATTCACTGCTGTAAGTTTACACCAGCATAAACATGCTGGAGTCCAGCTTAAGGTAACCAGTGGTACAGTACTGTACAACCTTTTCATTTCATGTTCACTTTAAATTATTCATTATATCTTGCCTCAGAAATACTCTTATGTATATTTTCAACCAATGTATACAAATATTTTCTTCTTATTCTTTCCAGTTCAGGTATTAATTACCTCTGGCTCTTGGTTCATATCAGAAATACTTGTATTTAATGAGTGCTCGCTACATAAAACGTAAGTTTACCTTGCTTTTTACGTGGTTTGGGTTAGTGCTACTTGCAAATGCCTGCATAGTACCTCTGAACTTTGTCCAATGTCCTGCTCAACATTTATGTGAACCCCAAAGCCAAACCAACCATGATCTGCCGTTTGATCAGTATTCATCAGATTGCTGTGATAGTTTAGGTTTCTGAGCTCTGGCTGTGTAACTGTTGAACAGGATGCAGACCTAAACGTGGGTGTTCTTAAATATCTGCTCTTAGTTCCTCAGCTGTTTTTTAAGGGCCACCTGCTGCAAAGGCTTGTTTTTCTTCTTTCTTTGAGCCTAGTTTTAAAATGTGCAAGGAAAAAGATGGCTCGGGTGTAAGGTAACAACGGTTGCGAGAAGTCCACCCGAAAAATTGGGCAATAGAATGCTTTTAAGAATGCTCTTTAATGTGACATGGGGAACAAGGAATATAGGAGAAAGAGCCCCTGGAAAGCGATATGGGATAATAAAATGCGTTTCCGAGTGTATAGACACAATAAAGTCATACAACAATTATATCATGTTCTATACACTATATTGAATATGTGTATAAAGACATATATCTTGTAAAACACGTAGCTAGAGAGAGATATAGGATAAACCTCTAAAGGTAATGCAAATACAAATTACAAAGTCACAATAATTGTGCGGGGAAATATTCTGTCACAGCACGTATATCATATAAAGTACTTGGTATAACCCAACAATAAGGCTGAGGAGCCTATGAAATAATGTTCGTTGAAAGGCAAAGTTCCAGGAGTAACAATGGCAGTAATTCTGATATAATTCTTCGAGACTGTAACTGGAGGTTTGCGCCTTGAATAGCTTTCTTAAAAGTTGTCTGCACTGGGGGTCACAGTACTCCGAATGTTCGAAACCATGTGGGGAGTATTCACCAAATGGACAAAGGCAGAATTTCACAGTCGATATCCGTCTGGTTTGCTCAGATATTTCGTATCTTTTTCAAGATTCTTCAAAATAGTTACTTTGTACGCGCTCTACAGTTGCCTCCTGGTGCTTACTCTTGCTGTGCTGGGCTTACTAGTGAGTTGGATGAAATGACATAGTTCAAGCTAGTTAATGTTCCTAACATGTGGGTTTGGTTTGTATAGTGCAACTTCATGTTCTTGGTCTGAACTACTATTTCATATGGTCTGTGCCATTTTATTGATTTTTTAAAAATCTAGCGTTCTAATTTGTGTTGAAATGTGTTTTCTCTCCTGTATTGGAATATGGTGTAATTGCACTTAAATTTAAAACATAGTTTATTTCTGGTTTTGGATTGATAAACTATAAATTTACTAACCTTAGTAGTGTACTTTTAACTTTAGGTAAAGGTTGCCCTTGCTCGAAAGCCAGTCGTATCTAGGGTTCAGTATTCATCTCTGTTTCAAAGCCGAAGAGCCAGCGCTGTCTGTATTTGCAGATGTTTCCAAGGACATGTGGCAGGCATGCCTAGACACCAGAGTGCATGGAACACTGTTAACCTTCCCACTGAAGTGGTACCTATTTATCTACTTGCAATTTCTTGTTTTTGAACTGCTAGGCTGGCAAGAGCTGGGACAAAGATGGGAGCTCACTCCGTCATGCAGTACTTGGGCATCAAACACCGACCTTCCAGTCTTCAAGTTCAGCATCTTAACCACTTAAGCCACCACAGTCCCTCTTTTAACTTTAGCAGTGTATATATTTAAACTAACATGTAAGTAGAAATAAAATACTACTATGTTATGTGCCATCAAGCCAGAACCAACACAAAAGAATCCCAATAGAATTTTAAGGTAAATGAGAGATTTAAAGAGTGGTTTTACCAGTTCTATTATTCCTGTGAGTTTTCATAGCTAAGTGGAAATTTAGCTCTTCCGAGTCCTTATCCATCACTCTATCCATTGCATCACACTGGGTAACCAAAAATATATTTACAGTACCTCACATTTTAAAAAAAGTCCCACAATATCACTTAAATAATTTTAGGGCATATTTAAACACTGATTGATTATATTTATTTATTTAAAACCAGCATGTTGCTAAGATTATATTCTTGGTTTTATTGTTACTCACCCTCCTATGCAACTGAATTCATACCCATAGGTGAAAATGATACAGAGCAAGATTACAGAGACGAAAGAGTGTTATTTCCTGTCAAATGTGAGGAATCATACCACATGTTGGTTAAACTGGAAGACAAAATATCTGTGTGGTGTAACTTTATTTAGTTTGGTACTTTCTGTAAGTGACTGACTGTGGCAGAGGTTCATGCCCTCTGTATGTGTGAAAGTGTAACCATCCAAATTACAGCTGGGTTTGAAAATGCTGAGCCAGTGATAGGAATCACTCTACCATTCTGGAATCAGAAAGTGTATTGGAGGAAAAAAATCAATAAACCTTTGATTATTGTACTTGGGTAAAAAATATTTATGATTTGTAAAAATGTTAGGACAGCTAGTGTGGTTATAGCAGGGTTCTCAACCTTTTTAAGCTGGGGCCAGATCATGCCCCCTCAGACTGTTTGCAGGCCAGACTGGTGCCACTCCCGCCATACCCCCAAAATCCCCACCACACCACTCCCCTGCTTACTGGCCTGGAGGAGCTGCGTGGCATGGGTGAGGAAAACCACAGCTGCCAGGAATGCCTCTGCGGCTGCCGGAAACAAGTCAGCTGTTGCTGGAAAAACCCTGCAGCTGCTGGGAACATGTTTGCAGCCGCTTCCAGCAGTAGCAGCAGAAGCGGCAGCTGGATTGAGGGGCACGGGCTGGATGATTTGGTACCACGGGCTGAATCCGGCCCGTGGGCCATAGTTTGTGAATCCCTGGGTTAGAGTGTTGAACTGGGACTTAGGAGACATGGGTTCACATTTCTCTTTTGTTACAATGATGGTGGTAGCAGTGGTAAATCTTGAACATCTCAAACAACTCAAAAACCTTGTCAGGATTACCATCAGTCAGAAGTGTATTAGATGAGGAAATATTTTCTAGAGCAAAGTTTCAAAATTCAGTCCTATACTTCCAAGCACCAAAGCGTCAGAAACAACTGTAAATAGATTACATGTCCTCATGCAGTGGCAGTAGTAATCCTTCTGGTAGCAGTAAACTGGTCCCAACTTTAGAAAGAGTGAAATGTTATTCACGCTCCTAGAGATATTCATTTCTGCTGAATGCAGAGCTATTTGTGTGACGTGGCATGTCTTTACTCCTCTTGTTTTATCAGATGATCTAATTTATATGGTCATCTCTACTAGGGATTTACTAAAAGAATTCTCATCTGGAATTAAAACTTTGCAGCTGCTTGAGCAACTTTTTTTTAAAATGGTAGTTACCTGAAGAGTTAACTTACCCTGTTGTGTTGTATCCTTTGCTTCTTTTAATTGTTCTAATGTGTTTACTTAATTTTAATGGTTGTTACAATGGATTTAGTTTATTTGATTTTGTGATTTTTAAAAAGTTGAATGTTTTATTCATGTAAGAAGTTTGTAAGCTTTCTGGAGTGCTATTGTTTGGAGGAAAAGGCAGTTATGAATGCAATAAATAGAAATAAACAAGGAAAAAAAATTAAGAATTACTTGAACAGACTCAGGTCTCTAGTTCCAGGTCTGAACTAAAATTGTTTCCATTGAACAAGATCATAAAAGACAAGAAGGAATAGAGCTTGGGTTTTGCTTATCCCTTTTTAGTATAATACATGATTTTTACTTCAGTAATTCACTAGTGCCAGCAATGGAACAAAAACGGACTGATTAAGAATTTTATCCATATCCAGAAGCAGTATGCCACTGAATCCAGTAACTTTTCATCATAGCTGATGAAAGCTATATTTTTGTACTCAGATCAGGAATCTGCTATCAGCACATCATCACCCATCACTTGCACTAGCCGTGCTAGCTGAAGGATTGCGGTGCTGTGGTCTCTAATGTTACTTTTCCATGTTCTTCTCAAGAACATCAACATGTTCATAGGGATCAAATAATCACATAGCTTTTGACTGTAGGGGGCAGAATGTTGAAAGCAAGGTTGTTGTTTTTAAGTATGGTTTAGCAAAAATGCTCTCCTTTATAAAATGTATTTTGGGCTGTCTTGCTACTTATTGATGCAGAAAGTAGGAAGGTTGACCTAAAAATGAATGGCATGAAGAATTTATGCTATCAAACAACCAGCGGAAATTCCAAATAAGAATCCGGAAGGAACACATCGAGCAGGTCGACCATTACTTCTATTTTGGCCATCTGATTGGGATGAACAACAATCAGAGAGCAGAACTAGCCAGATGAAAGAAAGCGGGATGGTCAGCATTCAACTCCATCAAAGAAATCTTACTAAACAAGAAACTCGACAAGAAACAATGCACCAACCTTTTTAATTTGACAGTAGTACATGCAGTTCTCTTTGGGAGTGAAATATGGTCATTGACCAAGACTGAAGAAGAAAAACTATAAAAAGTTGTAAGAGCCATGGAAAGATCAATGCTCAAGGTATCCCTTCATGGCCACATCCCCAATGCCCAGTAAGAGAACAAAGCGGAATCAATGAAGCTGTTTCTGAATATCATAAATGGAAATTGCGCTGGGCTAAACAGGTTTCTTGAATGACAGATGGGCGTTGGGCAGCAGTAATCACTGAGTGGTATTCCAGAGGAGTAAAACAACTCCTTGGCAACCCTTCCCAAAAGATGGGAAGACTCAATAGTTAAAAATTTTGACCAAACAAGATGGGAAGACTCAAGCAGGAACTCACCCCTTGATAATCTGGTCAATTGATGAATTACAGATGATATACACACACATTCAGTTCCCAATTAAGACTGATTAATATTCGTAGTGTGCAGGCTGGCACCATGTGTGAAAAGAAAAACTGCAACCCTTGCTCCTTATTTAGATTTTTATCTTGCTTGACATGTTTTTCTTTGCTGTACCTGACTAGTTTCTGCAAATTGTGCCAATTGTTTTTCCCCCCATTCATTCTTAGATGTTCAGAATGTGATCATGCTGGTTGCATGTGGAATGCTAGAGATAACAAATGTCTTGTTTCTATGACGACTTGTAAAAGAAGGGTGAGCAAATTTGATTTTTAGTATTTAAATTAATTCCTATAATTTCAAAAAAATTGATAAGTGATGTCTTTTGTTTGAGAAGTATTTTCAATTTTTCAGGTTGACTGTGACAAGATTATCAATGCATCAGACTGGAAAACTTCACAGACACAAAAGGTCAGCTAGTTGCCCATTTAAAGCTGAAAGTGTAGAAAAAGCTATTGCAATGTTTTGCTGCAGTAGGCTCGTTGAATCAATGATTTCCCCCATTGATTCAGTGGATCTAATCTAATCGCAACTTATACTTCTTTCTTTATTTGTGTCAGATGCACCAGCATATAATAAACATAAAAAGCTAAAATTAATACATCTAAAAACAAAAAATAATTTAAAAGGGCTAGATGACATCCGCCCAATATTGGGCCACTTCAACAGCATTTGCTCTTGCCAACTTAAGGTCCTCTTCAGTGCATGTTGAGGGGCACCATGTGCATGGTATCCTATGGGAGATAGTTTGTACTTCTCTGCATTCACACAGGCTGTCATCTACAGGGAAACCCCACTTTATAATAGTATAGTGATTTTCCCTATGGGATGCATCGTACAACGATATGTCATAGATCCCCACAAAGGTAAGCCAATTGAATTAGAGGGGATTTGATCAGCAGCTATCTATCAATTTTCTTCCCAGCAGCAAATACTGAAATGCTTTTGAAGTAATATATCAAATTTAGTTGCTGTTCAACCCTTTTAACAAATAAACTAGAAACAATAAAAATTGCATGTGAAGGGCAAAAAGAACCAAGCTGATAATGATGTTATTTCACCATATAAAAGTTGATTCCTCAGAAACACACACACACACACACACACACACACACACACACACACACACACACACACACACACACACACACACACACACACACACACACACACACACTGAAATCAAAGCAAAATTAGGAAGCATAATTTTAATGTGTTTTTCTGATCTACTATAGATAGCATTTTATAGCCACCTGTTAATAACAAAGCATGTTCTGAAGATGTTATAAATATATGGCAGTGTCATTTTATTTAATTCAAAGCTTAATTTTATTTTGTTTCTAACAGCCCATGAAAATTTCTTCTATTAAGCCAGCATGGATATCAACATTAGGAAAAAGTGAAGTCTTAGTCATAGGAGAAAACTTTACAGGATCAGATATTGTAATGGAAATAATTGGAACTAGTAGCTGCGAACCCGAAGAGTAAGTCAAAATAAAATGATCAGTGGTTTTATGTTTATAATATGCACATTATATTTTATCTTAATCAGGAAGAGAGCACTAATACTGATTTTTTTTTTCCTTTTAACTTTGAATGGATAAGTTTTTAAAATAATATATTTTAACTACATTTTAAGCTTTTAAATTTTTAAAAAATTACCTGGATATGTTTTTAATAATATATTTTAACAACATTCTAAGCATTTAAATTTTAAAATTGCTATCTCTAGTTTTATTGTACTGGTCATAGACTGTAATGAAGTGGTTGGTTAGCTGTCTGTCTGGCTGTCTGTCTGGCTGGCTGGCTGGTTGGGTGGTTGGTTGGTTGGCTGGTGGGTGGTTGGTTGGTTGGTTGGTTGGTTAGGATTGGTGATTGGATTGTTTGGTGATTTGGATTGGTGATTTAAACATGCTTAAACATGTTGCCTTGAAACTTAGATTTGGTTCTGATGTTGTTTGTTGTATTGGTATTCAAAACATAACTTTAGAAATAACAGGGACTATGATTCACAGCTATATATAAAGTCCATAGAATATCTTTGGGAGAGCATAGTTCAGATCACAGTTTGAAAAAATTATTTGGGCTTCAAAATATAAAACCTAGTCACACTATTGGACACCCTTGCTGGGATTCTGGAAGTTCTAGTTCAAGAAACGTCATATTTTCAAGTTTTAGTTCAGATAAGGTTATTCAGAAATATAATGAATATTACAGTTAGTTGTTCATGTTTTTTCCCCATAATAACTTTCAGTTAAGGCACCATGTTCCTATGTTATGACTTTCCCCCGCTTAATAATTATTCTTTGATATCTGTGCTATTCTATTTAAAAAGAACTAGCATAGGTTGCACGGCGTTGCCAGGCTGTTATAAACTGTGTTTTGCTGTTGTTGGGTGTGTTTTTTTTTTGGGGGGGAGGGGGGTTGAGTAAAAAATAAACAGAGGATGCTACAAATGTTTTTTTTAATTTAACATATTTTTTTATTCTGTAAACTTTTGATTTATTCTTCTTTTTTTGAGTTGTTTTACTCTTGTGGCCTCTAGGTGGGGCTGTTAGCAAGGGGCTGCTTTGAATTTTTTGACTTGTTTATAATCTTCCAGCATGCAGGTGGGGCTGTTAGTAATAGTGTTGGATTCTTTTTTGTTTCACTTGTTTTTTCTCTCCTGGCCTCTTCCAGTAAGTAGTCTTTCTTTCTTCATTTCTGTTCTGGTCTCGTGGAGGGAAGACGTGCTGGTGAGTTCTCTGGTTTTCTTTCTTCCGGGTTTTTTCTTTGTTTTGTTTTTGTGGTGGTGGGCTGGGAGGTGTTTCTGTTTGTTCTTTTGTGGTTTTGTTGGGTTTTAGATATGTTGACTTGGTTTGTTTATTTCTGGGTTTTTTATTTTTGTGATTTTGTTGGTGTTTACTTGTGTAATTTGTGGTAGTTGTGTTGTTAGAGTTAGGTATTTTCGTGTTGTAGTTAGGTGTTTTTTCTGTGCTTTTCTGGTATTGTGGATGTTTTTGTTTGTGGATTTTGTTATTTACTTTTTTGTTTATTAATGCATTTTTAATTTATTTATTTGTGTTTTATTAATTTTGGTGTTTGCCGTTTTTGGTAATTGTTTGTTTTTGTTGTTGGTGTGTACTTTTGCATGAAGAATGGCCTGCCTGTCAGTTCCTCTTTTCCCCATTGCTGCTTCGAATGTTGGTTTCGATGCAGCAATGGGGAAAAGGAGGAGCCGGCAGTCAGCTAGCTCTTCGTCCGGTAAGGTTTGTTAGGTAGGTCAGGGGAGAAGGAGGCAGAGAAGAGCTATCTGCCTGACGATGGCTCTCCCCTCTCTGTCTCCTTTTTCTCCTGGCTTACCTAACGGGAGATCGGCAGGTAGCGATCCATAAGGGGTGGTGCTCTTCCTTGTGGATTGCTGGCTGCTGCTTTTGTATTACCTCCACCGCAGTTCCGTGTTAGTTCTCAAAACAGTGGTGTCAGAAGTACAAAGGCAGCAGCCAGTCAGGTAGTGTGCTTCCCCTGACGAACTGCTGCCTGCTGGTGGGTTTTTTTTCCACCCCAGCTCAACTTACCTTTAGGCCGGCGGTGTTCTCGCCGTGTCTTCAGTGGGGTAGCGTGGAGGAGAGGGAGTCCCTCTTCTCCCCGTTGCTCCGGGAAAGAAGGCCGGTGGGTGTCTTGCCGAGGTTTTTTTGGGTTTTGTTTTGCGAGGCCGAGAGGCACTGCGCCCGCCTGTGGAGGACTTGCGCTCCTGTTGCGGGAGGCCGGCATTTTTTCATTTTATTTTTTTGCACACCAGCTTTTTCAGAGTTCTGCGTGCTCGCGCCCTTCAACCTGATTGGCTGAAGTGCTCACAGCACGTAGGACGCTGGGACTTGGAGTTTTGTTTGTTTTGTTTGCGTTCATGCAGCATTTTTTCCTGTGGCTCGATTTCAATTGGGCACGCCACATTTCCCAATGTTCTTTTTGCTCGCGCCTGTCAGCCTGATTGGCTGAGGTGTGGCACGGCGCAGAGGACGTTGGGAATTGAAGTTGTTTCCCTTTATTAGCGTTCGTGGAGTTCTTGCCCCACTGGCGGCTTCGGCAACCCTGCAGTACTCTGCAGGCCGGGTTCGGGCGAGTGCAGGAGGCTCGGTTTGGGATAGTATGGATGGGTACAGAAGTGTATGCCAAATTCCAACGGTTAATGTCTGGATTTATAGGTATAGATTGTATGGTCGAATTTGGACATCCCTAATTTTAGGGATCAAACAGTCTTAATAGAAATGAACATGATTATCTACATAAGATCAAACGTTAGTGGCCCCTGAAAAATGCAAAGGGCATAGAGTAGTAGTGGTGGTGGTGGTGGTGGTAGTGGTGGTAGTGGTGGTAGTGAGAGCGTTAGAGGAGAGGAATTGTTTTCTTCTTCCTCATTGGAATGGAAACTCTCTAATCTCAGTTTCTCACAGGTAGTACTAGAAAGCTAGCTTTTAAATAAATAAATGGAGTTGAATTTTTAAAAAATAGAATGTACATAAAGTTTTTAAAATGTTTCATTCGTTTTCCAAACCACATTAGCAGAACAAGCTTTGATGTGAGGTAATTTTTGACTTCCATGGTTCCAACTTGCATAGAAATTAGAAAAGACATCATAAACTAAGAGGAAGGCTCCGGGCTTCTACTCTTGATCTTCCTCTTCTTTCAAACATCTATTTATAGAGTGAAGCTCAAGTCTTGTCCTATCAAAGCTTCCTGTTCTGGTCCTACCAGGAAACTGTCCAAATGTCACTTAGCAAACCAGCTAACAAAATGGGCTACTAGGTGGGGTGACCCTGGGTAATTTTGCTGCAGTTTATAAATTAAGATTTTCATATTGAAGCTAAAATGTTATAGCATAAGTCATTAGTCTTTAAGCTAGCACACCTTCTTTTTAAAAAATTTGCTCTCTGATATGGAGCAAACAGAGAAGTGTTTTGTCCTGACATTCGTCACAGCTTCATAAGACTTCTTAAGGAAGCAGCATATGTAAATTTCTCAGTAGCAGTTTTGGTTTATGCTGCTGACAGGTGAGAATAAAACAGCTGAAGAATGTGCTAGAAATTACTAAAAAGAATTCTCTTAGCATTTGCTTAAGGTTTGCACAGTTCACTACAGCTCATTACCGTTAATTAGAAAAGTACTAGAATGCATCTGGTTGCACAGTTGGATTCATGATTAGGCATACAACTGAGATGTGCTCCTTCACCTTGTCATTTAACTGCATGTAAGTATTTTAGGTTATGAATTCCCAGCCCTAGTAAGGACCAGTGGCTGTGATGACTCAGGGATCTTGGTAAAAATGGTCCAGAAACCATTTGAATCAAATCAAACCATTCTTCATTATGGTCCTAGACCAGCATAGTACAGCAAAAACTCATTTGAAATAAACACTGTGGCAAAATTGTGCTTTTTGTTTGAAGTGGCATTATCATTTTTCTCCCAGGGTTCCAGTCTCTGCCGTGTTAAATCGTACACACATGAAATTCTGTTTACCACCAAGTCGCAAAGAAGTCAAGAGTATATGTATAAAGGAGAAGGGGTTTAAATGTTCACATTCGATGCTACTACATTATGTCTCTCTCCCAGTATGTTCTAACATAGCTCCAAATATTTCATGGATGAGGTAATATCCAAATTATTATTATTTTCTTAATTAATAAACTATTCATTGTGAGTTAAATATCTGACAACAGAGACAGCTTGGTAGGTTGTTTTGCCTCTTGCAAAAGGGGAAAAGAACCAGGGAGTAAAACAGCCCATAATGATATTGGGCAAGCCACATAGTCCCTGACTGCCCCCTTCCCCCACAGAAAAAGAGAGTGGTACTTCGGTGACTTAGTGGTTAAGATGGTGAGCTGGACAACCAGAAGGTCAACAGTTTGAGACCTGAGTGCTGCACGACAGAGTAAGCTTCCATCATCTGTCTAAGCTCCTGCCAACTTAGCAGTTCAAAAGCAAGAAATTGCAAATAGACAAATAGGTACCACTTCAGTGGGAAAGGTATCAGCATTCCATATGCTCTGGCATCTAATCGTGCCTGCCACATGACCACAGAAACATCTGCAGATGCAGATTGCACTGGCTCTTTGGCTGAAAATGGAGATGAGCACCGTACCCTAGAGTTAGACACGAATGGCTTTCAAGTAAGGGAGACCTTTACCTTTAAACCACTTCTGATTACTCTATACATGGGAAAACCTTGAAAAGGACAGGCATAAGTCAAAAGAGACTTGATGACATATATTAGTTTTAATTAATTGTATATGAATTTAAACCATTCAGCTTAATACTACAGAAGCAGCAGATTCGTATAATAACCAAGATCCCCTCTTTTTAAGGATAGGGTGGGGTTTTCTTTTAATATTGATGGTTTTAAATGATTTTATTGTGGTATTTCTTGTTTTTGCTTTTATACCTTATCTGTTAGCTGCCCAGAGTCGCTCTGGCGAGTGGGCGGTGATATAAATATGAACAATAAACAAATAAATTAATAAATGTCTTTCATAAGTCCTTCAACTTCAAAAGGCCAAGTCTTTTCTTGTGCCGGGAAGATAATCTATACCTATAAGGAAGGGGTGTGGCCGTACAAGTGCGGAATGGGTACATACACCCCTGGAGCCTATCCCATAATGCTCCACCCACACCTTCCTTTTGTCCCCGAGATCAGTGCCGCGAGGGTCCGGGGGCTGAGAGTGGAGCTTAAGCCCCACAAAATGGGGAAAAGAATGGAAACTACAACTCCCATGGTGCCATGGGAGAAAAACCGGCAGTTTAACAGCCAGGCATGGAAACAGAATGTTGGAGTGAGCTGATTTGCATGTTGGACTGTGATTGGTTGAGAGTGAATGACTGACGGAGAAAGGTCCTGATGTGGATGGAACAAACCCATTCCATTTAAGCCTCTACAGCCCTGGAACGAGACACTTTCAATGTACATCAATGCTGTGTGAGTGAGAGACAGAGAGAGGGGGGGGAGTGTGCATCTGTGTGTGTGTGTGTGTGTGTGTGTGTGTGTGTGTGTGTGTGTGTGTGTGTGTGTGCAAGACAATTCACAAGACAATGGGTTCCGGATCAGTCACTTGTGGGTGTGCCTGAATGAGAGAGAAGGAGGAGAAAGAGAGAGAGAGTATCTGTGTGTTGGGGTGTATCAGGGTCCGAAAAACCTAAACATACAATTAAACCACCACCCCGGCCAAGGGTGGGTAATTAGCTCCCATCCTTCCTTCCCTACCTCCAGCCATTTTCTCCCCTTCCTTCTATCCTTCCCTCCCTCATTCTTACCCTCCCGTCTTCCTTTCTTCCTAAATTTCCCTCTCAATACCTACCATCCCTCCCTCATCATCACGCCAGGGTGAGTCTGCCCAGGTTCCTTTGCTCAGAGCCAGGGGGCATCACGGTGTGTGGGGGGAGGCAAAAAGGAAAAAAAATCATCCCCAAGCCACCCCCACCCCACAGGTTGATCCCCCCTGCCCCCCCAAAAAAAACCATCGAAGACGGGCACCTATGCTAGTTTATGCTAAGTTCAGAGTTCCTGCGCTTGATGTTCTCCTAAGAAAGAGTTTGGAAATGTGGGGCTTATTTTGGTTCTATCTCCCAGCATTCCTGGCTCTAATATAGATCAGTAGCTGTGCTGGCTCAATATATCCCGTTTAAGAAATTGGCTAAGCTTTTCTCTAAGAGACCCATTGGATTATTATGGAAGGTCAGTCATGTCCCTTGCCTTGAATTTCTTTCTTTTTCTTTTAGCTAGAAATTGATGCACTTTTATTCCAGCAGGCTGTTGCTGTGAAATTTTAAGTTGTGCTGCTGCCTGATTTTATGTTACTATGATTTTTACAGTTTGCATATATTAGCTGTTACTTTGTTACTCTGTTGCTAATTTTTCAGTAAAGGTTTCCCTTGCTCGAAAGCCAGTTGTATGCAACTCTAGGATTCAGTGCTCATATATGTTTCATAGCCGAAGAACCAGTGCTGTCTGCTTCTGCAGCTGTTTCTGTGGTCATGTGGCAGGCATGTCTAGACACCGGAGTGCACGGAACGCTGTTTACTTTCCCACCCAAGTGGTCCCTATTTATCTACTTGCAATTTCTTGCTTTTGAACTGCTAGGTTGGCAGGAGCTGGGACAAAGACGGGAGCTCATTCCACCCTGCAGTACTCGGGAATCGAACTGCTGACCTTCTGCCTTCCAGTCAGTATCTTAGCCACTTGAGCCACTGCAGCCTCAATTTTTTTTCTTTTTAGAGTAAAACCCCGGTTTACGTATGCCCTGGTTTATGTTTGTTGCAGTTTACGATGGCAAATTCTATTAAATTATTGCCTTGGTTTACGACCAGGAATTGCACTATTTTAAACTCTAAAATGGCGACCGGTACCATTTTAGAGTTTAAAATGGCACCCGCCCCTCCATCAGAAGTAGCAATTCATCACTGACCACAGCGGAGTTGCTGTTGTTGTCGGTGGCATTTCTGCTGCTATTTCCACACTGTTGCTGCTACCGGCAGCAGGAGAGTCTGGGGACCTTATCCGCTCAGTTCCAACCTTTGTCCGAGCTCCCTGGGCAGCGCTACAGCCGGGAACATGTGCCTCCCCCAGGCATGCATTTTTGGCTGTAGTGCTGCTCAGGGAGCTCAGACAAAGGTCGGAACCAAACGGATAATGCCCTCGGTTTATGATTGTTCTGGTTTACAATGGAGGTTGTTGGAAGACCTACAGCATAAACTGGGGTTTTACTGTAATGGTTTTGGTTTATGTTGCTGGCGGCTCAGAATAAAACAGTAAAAGAATGCTAGAAATTACTGAAAAATTCTCTTAGCATGTATATAAGATTTGCACAGCTCGCTACAGCTTATTTCTGTTAATTAGTAAAGTACAGTACTGGTATGCATCTGGTTGCATGATGCATGATTAGGCACATGACTGAGACATGTCCTTCATCTCATCAATTAACTATGACAAATTATACAATACATATTGGCAATTATTTAAATATCTCTATTTGCACAGTGGCGGTCGCAACATAGCTATACATGGGAAGTATTTGAATATCACAGATTCAGTTGTTATTTTAGATGAACTGGAACACAATTTGATGGTAAGTACTGTATGCTTTGGGGGTTTCCTAAATTTTCCTTCATATTAGTGACTTAAAACTAAGTTGGGTCATTAGAGCATTGTAGTAGTGAGTTAAAAATAACATAGGAATATGTAACAAGTAACCAAGGACATAACAAGGTCACATTGTAAACATAAAATAACAAGCATGAAAGTCAGTGTATCTGTAACTAGTAACATAGTCAAGTTATCTTTTAGTTAATATTTAAAGGGCACTTAAAGGCATTTTATGTAGGATTTTCAGATTTGATACTTTTCTCTATAATAAAATTCAAACCAGTAATAGAAAAATACAAAAAAAACACAATAAGTAGTAAAAAAAATAAATGTGACAAGCTGTCTTTTTAGTAATGTAAGAGTGGAATAATTTTTAAACATGATATAGACTACTTTTTAAAAGCTACCTTTTAAAAATAACTTTTTAAAAACTAGTTTTGCCCTCCCTCAAATTCTGGTGAAATTGCTTTTCTGCTCATGTAGCCAAACAGAGTGAAAGTATTTGTAAGGAATTCTTTTGATCCTGATAAATAAATAACAAAGATTTTGTTGCTCTCTGTAGCACTAGTACTGTACTCTGGCTTGTATCTGATGGAATTATTCTGCTAGCATTAAGATTTTGCATCATGAGAAATCCCTGTTTTTATTTTTGAATGAGTATTGAACTATTTTATTTTTGCTTATACAAGCCATTTCACAAGTGCCATCACAACTTATTAAAACTTTATTATACTAGATATTTCTAGTAGTACTTGTGTGAGACACAACCATTAAAAGAGCAACAGAACATCTTGGGCTTTGAATAAAGTCCAGGAGAATGTCACTGCCAAAATAAGACCATTGAATCAGTGGATATTTAATGAGTCAGCACTTAGTAAATTCTATTGATTCAAAGCACTTACTCCTGGATTTGAAGCACTGTCTTTAAGCAGTTCATGCCAACTGCTTATTTAGTTGAAATCAATTAATTTACTGTAGAAGTATGTATTTTAAGTGCTCCAGCTTAAATGTTTAAAGGATTCTTGTGGTTTATAAATAAGAATCCTTTAAACACAGCCTTGATGCTGGGAAAGGTGGAGGGCAAGAGAAGAAGGGGGCGTCCAAAGATGAGATGGATAGATGGTATTGTGGACGCAATGGGCACAGAGCTTGGTGGGCTGAGGAGAATGGTGGAGGACAGAGGTGCCTGGAGGAAAATGGTCCATGGGGTCGCAAAGGGTCAGAATCGACTGGCTGCTGGTTATTGTACTTGATAATTTGCTCAGTATTGTTTACAATTTTCTTTTCTTTTTAGCAATTTACATGTTACAGCAATAGTTTTGAATGTAATTTTACAACATCAGCTACTAAATCTGAAAGAGAGAATCGAATTGCTAATATTTTTCTGAATATTGAGAAGAGACGTATATATTGCAATAAGTTACAGTATTATCCGGACCCTGAATTTATTCACTATGAACTGATAACTGATTTAGAACATGACATGGAGTTAAAAATACATGTAAGTTTTTTAAAAAACATACCAAATTTTAAAACATTCACTTCATTTGCATTTTGTTCATTGTTGTCATGTTTTTGTTTTCTTGCTTATTTCCAGAAAAGAAAGGACAAATTAAACATTTTAAGCAACGAGATGGAAATTGTTCTGTCTCATGAGGCTAGTAAGAAACTGACAAATATAACTTTTACTGTCCAAAATATTTCAAACACTGCAACACGTAGCATTATACATGGCAGAGCCAAACGGGAAGAGAGTTCTGCTATCAAGATTGATAAAGCAAGTGTGAAAATTTATGTGAGTAAACACCTTATGGATATTTCTGTATATGTGTGTTTATCAGTTGAACAGCTGAAAGTTTTATTTCATAGCTGTGGCTTTCCACAATCTGTCTGTTCCAGCCAGAGGTTGTTTGGACTGACTAGAAAAAGTCCAACATTATGGCCAGCTAACTTATACTTGTTTCCCCTCATATTCATCAGTCCTTGAAATTGTAGGCTATTCCTGGATTTCATGAAGAAATTACATAGTATTCTCTGTTTCCAAAAATGACATAAAAGGCAGAGCCACCAAAATCTCTGCAGTTTCTTAGAGCAGAAGGACTTGTTTGACTGTTTATCTCCATATTTTTGAGAAATACCTTTCTGTTTCTGTCGTATGTACAGAGAGAATGGCTGCTTTACACATGTTTGGAGGTAATAATCTTAACCTATAAAACCAAGGGTTAACCGCTGGAACTTGCTATAGGTTGCTATGCCTCGCCCTACTTGCTTGCACTCACCCTTTGTGCACACGGCCGATCTGGGTCCGCAGGTCAACAAAGGATTGAGAAAACAGGCAGTGGGGCAACAGCCCCACAAACGCGAAAAAAGGGAAACAACTTCATTTTCCAACATTCCTTGCGCCGCGCCGCGCCAGAGCCAATCAGGCTGAGAGGCTCTCGCACGGCGCAGCGCAAGGAACGTTCGGAAATGCGCCGCAGCCAATCAAAAGAAAACCATTTTAAGAAAACGCTGCACAAACACAAAGCACAAACCCATAACTACAAGCCCCAGCATCCTGTGCACCATGAGCGCGCAGAACGCTGTGGAAGCCGGCGCGCAAAAATTAAAACAAACAAAAACACCGGGAGAGCAAGTCCGCCAAGCCGTGGGAACCAAAGCCCCCCTCCCCAACGGCGTCTGAAGCTCCTAATCAGAGTTTCCCCTTTAATATCACTGGGGGGGTTGAGCTCCCCCTCTCTACTGGCTCCCCTGGGGTTGGGAGGGTTGGGGGGACCAAAGGAGTCTGTCTCCCCAACCCTCCTGACCCCAGGGGACCTGGCAGAGAGGGGATTCCCTTCCCCACACACACACATGCCCCATATTAAAGAGAAGAAACCAAGCGGTTACTTCTCTTTAAAAATGGAGTTTGGGGGGGAATCCCCCTCTCCGATGGCTCTCCTGGGTCCGGAAGGGTTGGGGAGACAGACCCCTTTTGTCCACCCAACCCTGCCAAACCCAAGGAAGCCAGCGGAGAGGGGGATCACAGCCCCCCCCCACTGATATTAAAGGGGAAACCACAATTGAGATTTCCCTTTTAATATCAGAGGGTGGCCTGGATTCGATCCCCTCTCCTGGGTCCCATGAGTCTGGAAGGTTTGGGTGGACAAAAGGGGTCTGTCCCCCCAAGCCTTCCAGAGCCAGGGGAGACGGCAGAGAGGGGATCCCCCCATAGGACACCAAAAAACACAAAAACAAACAATCAAAACATTCAAAAATACACAAAAACAAACAAAAATAACACCAAAAAACAATACAAACATTTCCAAACACACCCAGCACCCAGCCAAACACCACAAAATCCAACCACCACCACCACCCCAAATAAAGAAAAACAGCCAACTCACCACCACACGACCTCACACCACAACGACTGGAAAAGAAATGAATAAAGAAAGAGACTACTTACTGGAAGAAGCTCCACCCAGAGGCCACGAGAGCAAAAACAGTCAAAATACAAGATAACCCCTACCAGCACCACTTGCTGCCCACAATAGTAAAAAAAAAATCAAAAAGACACAACAGCCCCACACAAAAGGCCCCAAGAGTAAAAACAAGTAAAAACAAATAACACAAAATCACAATTTTACACAAATCAAAAACAGATGTCAATAAAATAAAAAGACTATTCAAAAATCCTGTGCTGAATTTTTACTCAAATAAAAAACAAAAACATCAATACACAGTTTAAAAACATTTATTGTGAAAAACATGTACTTTCACATTTTTAAAATTATTACCTACGGTACAACAATTTAAAAAATGCATACTAAAAAATATTGGGTTAAATAATTTTTTGGGAAAAAGTATATCATCCTTTATTCTTTTTTTCATCCACAAAACCAAAACACCAAACAAAACTCATCACAGTTTATAACAGGCCACCAAAAAAAATTTGTATAAATAAAAATTTTAAAAATTTCAATTATAGACTAACCTCTTCTTTACAAACATTAACAACAACAACAAAAACTTTCCAACATCATTTAAAACAGCCCGGCAACGCCGGGCAACCTCTGCTATAAACTATAATTATGGGAACCAAGCTGAGGTGAATCACAAGATTTGGTGTTCTTTCTGATCTCCTTCAGCATAATTGTAAACACAGTTGAGTGCTATTGTCTGAATCAGACAACTGCATTAAGTCTTAACGGTGTCTAAGAAACGTTGTCATTCATGTTATTCTGAATCATTTGGACAAATTCTAAAATGATATATTAAAGGGGTTCTTTATAGTATCTTCTGTAAAATCCAAATAGTGATGAGTGTTCTTTTCCACTCTCAAGAGCCAAGTGGAAACACATGCAGAGACTCCTGAATTTCAGTGATTCTCTTCCATTACAGGAAATTGAAAGCTTTTCTCCACCCTTCCCATCCCGATACAGTAGATCTTGATGCAGATTGATCTTGGTTAACTACATTGTTTGTGAAATCCTGACTTACATATGCCTCGAGTTACATAAAATTCGACCAGTGGTGGAATTCATTTTTTTTTAACTACCTACTTTGTGGACGAGGTATGGTGAGCATGGCCAGGGGAAAGCCCTGCGTTGCACCCAAATTAGGACTACTTTATTTCAAAACTTGGATAGGTGGGGCCAGCCAGAATTTCTGCTACTGGTTCTGGAGAACTGGTGTGAACCTGCTGAAGCCCACCACTGAATTTGACTTTCATAATGATTTTTGCACTAAAACCATGTCCCGATTTACATAAATATCCCCATTTACATAACACAATTTCCTATGGGTTTGCTTTGAGTTAAGTAAGAAATTTGTTTTTCCTATAGGGTTGCTTCGATTTACATAAATATAATTTTCCTATGCGTTTGCTTCGAGTTATGTAAAAAACCAATTTACATAAAAGCCTATGGAACAGACTTTTTACATAAGTAGGGGTTTTACTGTATAATGATCTAAGACAGGGGTTCCCAACATTCTCAAGCCAGGGACCAGGTCATGCTCTCTCAGTCAGCTTCGAGGGCTGGATGGCCATTTTGCCTGCACAATGGAGGCAGCGATTTTGTCCCAACAGCTTTAAAGGGGTGACCATTTTATTTATTTATTTATTTATTCAATTTATATCCCGCCCACTCAACACAAGGCCGACTCTGGGCGGCTAACAACATAAAAAGTAACCCCAGGGCAACCCAAGGAGTTTACAGACAATATTAATAATCCTAAAAACAGTTAAAACAGTAAAAAAGTTAAGACTACCCACCCCCTAAAAAGCAGGGGCTGCAGGATCGAAAAGGCACCATGGGGAAGAGTTCCTCTACACCAACCACCCCATGGTGGTTACCCTTCCACCTGCACCCCACACTTGACCTGCCAGCCAGGTTTTAAGATCCCTTCTGAAAGGCAGCAACTCCGTCCGAAGACGTAATTCTGTTGGCAGGAGGTTCCAGAGGGCCGGTGCAGACACGGAGAAGGCTCTCCTCCTTGTGCCAGAGAGGCGAGCCCCTCTGGCTGATGGAACAATTAGAGAGCCCCTCCGGTCCGCTCTGGTTGGACGGACAGACGTCCTCAGGGCGATGCGGTCTCTTAGGTAACCTGGCCCACTACCATATAGGGCTTTAAAGGTCAAAACCAGCACCTTGAATTGCACCCGGAGACATACTGGCAACCAGTGCAGCTCCCGGAGCAGTGGCGAAGCATGAGCATAACGCCCACACCCCATCACCACCCGGGCAGCCGCATTTTGGACCAGCTGTAGCCTCCGAATGGTCGTCAAGGGCAGCCCCATGTAGAGCGCATTGCAATAGTCTAGTCTGGAGGTAACCAGAGCATGGGTGACCATGAGCAAGGAGTCCCGGTCCAGGAGTGGGCGCAACTGGCGAATCACCCGAAGTTGGGCGAAAGCCCTCCTGGTCACAGCCGCCACCTGTTCTTCTAGCAGTAGCCGTGAATCCAGGAGGACCCCCAAGTTGCGCACCGGGTCTGTCTGGGGCAAAATAGCCCCATCCAGAACCAACGATGGTAACTCCCGGATTAACGCAGGACCCCTTATCCATAGCCACTCAGTCTTGCTGGGATTCAGTTGTAGCCCGTTAGCCCCCATCCAGACCCCCACAGCTTCCAGGCATCTGGAAAGGACTTTGACGGCATCACTGGGGTCCCCATGGGCCGAGATGTACAACTGAGTGTCATCCGCGTACTGATGGTACTGCACCCCATGGGAACGAATGATCTCACCCAGCGGTTTCATGTAGATGTTAAATAGGAGAGGAGAGAGCACCGAGCCCTGAGGAACCCCCCATTTGAGGGGCCTAGGACTGGACCTCTCACTCTCCAACCCCACCGACTGGGACCGACCCCTCAGAAATGAGGAAAACCAGGACCACACAGTACCCTGGATTCCCAAACCTCGGAGCCGTTCCAGAAGGATACCGTGGTCAACGGTATCGAAAGCCGCTGAGAGGTCAAGAAGAGCAAGGACGGATGGATGACCACCGTCCCGCTCCCGCCAGAGATCATCCATCAGTGCGACCAATGCCGTCTCGGTACCATATCCAGGCCTGAATCCTGACTGAAAAGGGTCCAGATAATCCGCTTCATCCAGTACCCCCTGCAGCCGACACGCCACTGCCTTCTCCAACACCTTCCCTAAAAAGGGGAGGTTTGAGACAGGCCTATAGTTAGTTAGGACAGCTGGGTCGAGGGAAGATTTCTTCAGGAGGGGGCGCACCAAAGCATGTTTTAAAGGTGCAGGAAACACCCCCTCCCGCAATGATGCATTGATCACAGCCCCAACCCAGCCACCTGTCACTGCCTTGGAGGTTTTCACCAACCAGGTGGGACAGGGGTCCAAAGGGCAGGCAGTGGCGTGCACAGCTGCAAGGAGCCTGTCCACTTCATCAGGGGCAACTGGATCAAACCGGTCCCAGATGGCATGGCAAGACTGTGCTCCGGCTCCCTCCAGACTCTCCCCATCCACGCCAGGATTAAACCCAGAACGAATCCGATCGATTTTCTCCACTAGATGGTCAGCAAAGTCCTCAGCTGACCCCTGCCAACCGGGCACCGGGGTCCCCCTACCAAGGAGAGACCTGGTAACCCGGAACAGGGTGGCTGGGCGATTATCAGCGGAGGCAATAAGGGTGGTGAAGTATTGTCGCCTCACCACCTCCATCGCCACTAGATAGGCCCTAATAGCGGCCCTAGCTAGTGTCCAATCGGAGTCTCTCTGGGTCTTCACCCAGCGGCGCTCTTGGCGTCTCTTTGCCCGTTTGAGCTCCCGCAGTTCATCTGTGAACCATGGAGATGACCTAGCTCGATGAGCTCTGAGAGGCCGTAGTGGTGCGATTTCATCCAAGGCCGCTGTAGTCATCCTGTTCCACAGGTCGACCAGCGCCTCGGGCGAATCGTGTTGCCGATCCAGAGGGAAATCCCCCAGTTCCCTCTGGAATCCATCAGGATCCATCAGTTGCCTGGGGCGGGCCATTCTAATAGGCCCTGCCACCCTACAGTGCAGCGTCGCACCCAGGAAGTCTAGAGCCACCAAATAGTGATCTGACCATGGCACAGGTGTTATGTCTAATTTCCGTAGTCTCAGATCACTCTGCCACCGCTCCGACAAAAAGATTAAATCTGGTGTGTGGCCACTGCCCCTGGTCGGGCCCTGAATTACCTGAATCAGGTCCATATCTGCCATGGAAGCCATGAACTCCTGAGCCACCTCGGAGCCAGTCCCCAGCGAAGGCAAATTGAAGTCCCCCAGAACCATCAGTCTAGGGAACTCCAATGCCAACGCTGAGATGGCCTCGAGGAGCTCAGGCAGGGAGTCCCTTACCCTGCAAGGGGGCAGGTACAGGAGTAAGACTCCCAACTGACCCTTAGAGCCCAGACGCAGAAGCAGGGCCTCACAACCCAGAATTTGTGGAGCGGTAGCCCTGGTGACTCCCAGTGACTCCCTGGCTATGATGGCAACGCCACCGCCCTTACCCTTATCCCTAGGCTGGTGCCAAATACTGAACCCAGCTGGACACATTTCTGACAGAGGAACCCCATCCTCTGGTCTCAGCCAGGTCTCAGTAATACATGCCAAGTCGGCCCGCTCCCCCATAATGGAATCTTGTATCAGGGGGGCCTTATTACATACCGACCTGGCATTCATCAGAAGCAGCCTAAGGACAGGGTCACCCTGGGTCAGCTGCTCAGGACCTAGAGGTGTAACCGTGGGGCTGGAACTAGGGACAGATACTAAGCATCTGCCCCGTGTTCCCCGGGTGCGGCCCGCCCCTCGGTACCCGCTATATTGCCCCATGCCCATCACAACCTCTATATTGGTCTCCGGAGCCTCCCTGCTTGCCCTGGACAGAATGCTGCCTCTCCTTCCTGGCTGGCCTGGCAATCTCTCCCCCCCTCCCTTCCACCCCAATATAAAACCGCCCCATTCACTCCCCCCACCACCCTCCGCACGGCTCCGGTGGTGATGGAAGTGGTGGGGCATTCTTCCACAACTGTGTTGAACCCTCAACTGCCGGGCGGGGCCCGAAACGCCGGCCGATGGCGAGTCCAGCGAGCCTCTTCGCCCCCGCCGGGGCCGAGCACAGCGGCGGTGATGTTTCGTCCGGCAGGCTCCCTCGCCTTTTGAGTCCTGGCGAGGGGCGGGGGCGGGGCCCGAAACGCCGGCCGATGGTGAGGCCAGCGAGCCTCTTCGCACCCGCCGGGGCCGAACACACCGGCGGTCCTTGGCGTTGGCCCCGCTTTTGAGGCTGCCTGCCGAAACTCCCTCCAGCTGTACCTGTTCATCTCCCGCCGGTCTGGCCGGGAGGGAAAGAGAGCGTCCGGTGTCCTTGGCGTTGGCAGCGTCGGCCCCACTTTTGAGGCTGCCTGCCGAAACTCCCTCCAGCTGTACCTGTTCATCTCCCGCCGGTCTGGCCGGGAGGAAAAGAGAGCGCCCAGTGTCCTTGGCGTCGGCAGCGTTGGCCCCACTTTTGAGGTTGCCTGCCGAAACTCCCTCCAGCTGTGCCTGTTCATCTCCCGCCGGTCTGGCCGGGAGGGAAAGAGAGCGCCCGGTGTCCTTGGCTTTGGCAGCGTCGGCCCCACTTTTGAGGCTGCCTGCCGAAACTCCCTCCAGCTGTGCCTGTTCATCTCCCGTCGGTCTGGCCGAGAGGGAAAGAGAGCGCCCGGTGTCCTTGGCTTTGGCAGCGTCGGCCCCACTTTTGAGGTTGCCTGCCGAAACTCCCTCCAGCTGTGCCTGTTCATCTCCCGCCGGTCTGGCCGGGAGGGAAAGAGAGCGCCCGGTGTCCTTGGCTTTGGCAGCGTCGGCCCCACTTTTGAGGTTGCCTGCCGAAACTCCCTCCAGCTGTGCCTGTTCATCTCCCGTCGGTCTGGCCGGGAGGGAAAGAGAGCGCCCGGTGTCCTTGGCTTTGGCAGCGTCGGCCCCACTTTTGAGGCTGCCTGCCGAAACTCCCTCCAGCTGTGCCTGTTCATCTCCCGCCGGTCTGGCCGGGAGGGAAAGAGAGCGCCCGGTGTCCTTGGCTTTGGCAGCGTCGGCCCCACTTTTGAGGCTGCCTGCCGAAACTCCCTCCAGCTGTGCCTGTTCATCTCCCGTCGGTCTGGCCGGGAGGGAAAGAGAGCGCCCGGTGTCCTTGGCTTTGGCAGTGTCGGCCCCACTTTTGAGGTTGCCTGCCGAAACTCCCTCCAGCTGTGCCTGTTCATCTCCCGCCGGTCTGGCCGGGAGGGAAAGAGAGCGCCCGGTGTCCTTTTGTTTCTCGAATGCCCTTGGAGGGTAGGGGCCACATGATCTGGCCCATGGACCTTAGGTTAAGAACTGGTGGATGGATGATAACCAATGGGATACAGTTATCCCAGGCTACAAACTGTACAGGAAGGATAGGAAGGGGCAAACAAGAGGTGGTGTAGCCTTGTATGTCAAAGAAGTGATAAAACCGTATGAATTGGAATATCTAGGTGATTTAGAGTCACCATTAGAAGCTCTGTGGGTAAGAGTACCAGGCCACAAGGATGGTCTAACAGTAGGCATATACTATCGGCCTCCGACCCAAACTCTTGAGGGAGACTGGCAGTTGGAGAATGTTGTAAAGGAGGCATCCAAGAAGGGAAGCCTGGTTATAATGGCGGACTTCAATTACCCTCACATAGACTGGGTGAACTGTTGTTCAGCACATGATAAAGAGATAAAGTTCCTAGATATGCTAAATGATTGTTCCCTGGGACAGATGGTTGAAGACCCAACTAGAGGTACAAGAATCCTTGACTTGATCCTGAGTAATACTCAGGATCTGGTGCAAGATGTTAATGTGACTGATCCAATAGGGAACAGTGACCACAACTCAATTATGTTTAACTTGATCATAGACTGCAAGTCACTGATAAAATCTAACACAGAGACCTTAAATTTTCAAAAAGGAAATTTCCCAAAGATGAGGAAACTAGTAAAAAAGAAACTGAAAGGGAAAATTGAGAGAGTCCAAACACTCCAAGAGGCATGGAGGTTGTTTACAAAAACAATAACAGAGGCCCAATTGGAATGCATACCCAAAAGGAAAAAGGGCATGGCCAGGTCCAAGAGGACTCCGATGTGGCTTACAGGAGCTGTTTGGGAAGTGATCAAGAGCAAGAAAAGCTCATTTAGAAGATGGAAGGCTTGTCCAAATGAGGACAGCAGGCAGAAACATAAATTCTGGCAGAACAAATGCAAGGCAACAATCAGGAAAGCAAAGCAAGACTTTGAGGAGCGTATAGCTAAAAATACTCAGAGAAATAACAAAGACTTCTTTAAGTACATTAGAAGTAAGAACCCAACTAGGAAGGCCATTGGACCATTAGATGACAATGGAAGGCAAGGGGTTATTAAAGAGGAAACAGAGATTGCAGAGAGACTCAATGAATTCTTTGCTTCAGTATTCACTGAAGAAGACAGAGACCACATGCCCAAAACAGAGCCTATCTTCATAGGGAGGGAAACCGAAGAATTAAGCAAGATAGAAATAACCAGGGAGGAGGTCCTTGCATGTCTTGTTAAGCTAAACACTAACAAATCACCAGGACCAGATGGCATCCATCCACGAGTTCTCAGGGAACTTAAAGATGAAATTGCTGATCTCCTAGCCAAAATATATAATATTTCCCTCAAATCAGGCTTTGTGCCTGATGACTGGAAGGTAGCGAATGTAACACCAATTTTCAAAAAAGGATCCAGGGGTGATCCAGGAAATTACCGACCTGTCAGTTTGACATGTGTCCCAGGTAAAGTGATGGAAACCATCCTAAAAGATAGAATTAATAGGCACATAGAAGAGAAGGCGCTGCTAAAGGAGAGCCAACTTGGCTTTTACAAGGGCAAATCATGCCTCACTAATCTGTTGGAATTTTTTGAGAGTGTCAACAAGCATGTGGATAAGGGGGATCCAGTTGACATTGTTTATCTGGACTTTCAGAAGGCTTTTGACAAGGTCCCACACCAAAGGCTCTTGAATAAACTTACCAGTCATGGAATAAAGGGACAGGTCTTGTCCTGGATCAGCAACTGGCTAAGGGACAGGAAACAGAGGGTAGCACTAAATAGACACTTCTCCAAGTGGAGGGAAGTAAAGAGTGGGGTCCCCCAAGGTTCAGTACTGGGACCCCTGCTTTTCAACCTCTTCATAAATGATCTAGAGGTAGGAGTAAAAAGCAAGGTAGCCATATTTGCTGACGACACTAAATTATACCGGGTAGTGAAAACTGTGAGAGATTGTGAGGAGCTCCAGAGGGATCTCTTGACACTGGGGGAGTGGGCAAAACAGTGGCAAATGAGCTTCAACATCAGTAAGTGCAGAGTGATGCATGTTGGGGCAAAAAAACCCAATTACATTTATAAACTGATGGGGTCTGAACTCTCTGCGACAAACCAGGAAAGGGACCTTGGTGTCCTGGTGGACAGCTCAATAAAGGTGTCAACCCAGTGTGCCTCAGCAGTGAAAAAAGCAAACTCAATGCTAGGGATCATTAGGAAGGGTATAGAAAATAAGTCAGCAGGTGTCATTTTGCCTCTTTATAAATCTATGGTGAGGCCCCATCTGGAATACTGTGTACAGTTCTGGTCGCCATACCTCCAGAAGGATATTATGGAGTTGGAGAAAGTACAGAGAAGGGCAACCAGAATGATTAGGGGACTGGAACACCTTCCTTACCATCTGAGGCTGCAACGGTTGGGCCTTTTCACTCTTGAACGATGGCGTCTAAGAGGTGACCTGATTGAAGTTTATAAAATCATGCACGGTGTGGACAAAGTAGATAAGGAAAAACTGTTTTCCCTATCGCACAACACTAGAACTAGGAGACACTCGATGAAACTTTTGGGTAATTGTTCTCAAACAAATAAGAGAAAGTACTTTTTCACCCAGAGGATCACTGGTCTATGGAACTCCCTGCCAGAAGAAGTGGTGACAGCTGTCAGTCTTGACAGCTTTAAGAAAGGATTAGACAAGTTCATGGAGGACAAGAGTATCAATGGCTATAATTATGGATACTTAACAACAACCTCGGGGTTGGAGAGATAGGCAGGATATCTCTCAATGCCATTTCCAGTGAATCGTAAGCAGGTGAAGGCATCTGCTTGGGAATACCCTGAAGGAAATGGTGAGCCACTGTGTGAGACAGAATGCTGGACTGGATGGGCTGTGGCCTGTTCCAGCAAGGCTGTTCTTATGTTCTTATGTTTTAACTCCTGATCTAAGATAAAGGTTTTTGTGTATTTGTCTCTATGTTCAATGTAGTTATAGATTAATCAACTTCTTTACTGAATGTCCTGTTTGGTGTGACTTTAATTTTCTAGGCAGGGAACAGGAAAAGATTGCAGCATTAGAACAAAGTTATATGAATAACAAATTTGCTGATGTGTGTGTGTGTGTGTCTGTGTGTGTGTGTTCTTTCAAATTACACACACAAAAAAAACACGGAAATGTTAAATTATATTCTGCTTCCTTTTAAGTTTATAGGCCATCACATGCTACAAATAAACAAACTCCTTCCTAGTATTTCCTACTAATTTGATTTCTTATTTGTTTATTAGGTTAAGGTGGGAAACCGTGTGCATGAAGTTCCAAAAGAAACACGCAACTATTCATTTCTATACATTCTTTTGCTAATACCTGTAGTAATTGTAGGTAAGTGGTGACATGTCTCTAATTTTTTCCTGTTAAAGAACAGAGCTTGTGTTAGCAATAGCAATTACACTTATATATTGCTCCATAGCGCTTAGTGCACTCTCTGGGTGGTTCATGAGGTAATCAGCACTTTCCCCCCAACATACTGGGTATTCATTTTATCAATCAGAGAAAGATGGAAAGCTGAGTCATCATTGATCCCCATTAGGATCGAACTCACAACATCAGCAATTTTAGCTGCAGTGCAGCAGTTTAACCACGATGCCATGAGGGCTCCTGTGTTGAATGCTCGTTGGTTAGACTAGATCAGGATAGAAAGCATGAAGCTCATGCCCTGTATATAGTCCAGAATATTGCTTTTACAGGGCTTCACTTTTCATTAACTTCTCTCAGTATCCCCCATTGAAATAAAGAAAAATTTTAGGGGGGAAGAATATATTTCCTTTCCCCTGTTGTTGTGAGTTTGTATTAAAACAGGGATGCCCAAACTGCAGCACGTGGTCCAGATCCATCCCCTGACACCAATTCATCTGGCCCAATGCAGGCTGGAGAAATTGGTGTCGGGGGATGGAGCTGGACCATGGGCCATAGTTTTACTTCCAGTGGAAGGAACCACATGACCAGCCTGCTGAACCATGTGACCGGCCCATGGCCTGAAAAGTTTGGGCACCCCTGTATTAAAATAAGATATATTCCCTTGGCCATTGTTTTACACCAGCTCAACTAACTCCAAAGTGGATGTCTAGAAATTGTAGACTTGGTTTTTCCTTCTGCCTCTGTTTGGGAAAGATGGGTTCTAAGAACTCAAAATTGATGTCACAGAACTTACCCATTGCAGAGCTGATCCCACTCTGAACAATATGGAAATTATTTCTTTGTACAGTACCTCGCTTCCTGGGGATTCCTTACCTCAAGTACCCTCTCAATTGGAACACAAGTTGGGACTTTTCTCTGCATAGTAATTAATAAGAATTCCCCCTGCATTGCTCATCTCCCCAGCTGAAAAGCCCAACTGTGTGCAAGAGAGTATCAGTATTTATTTTTGACCTCTCAAAGGGAAGTGTATAACTTCTTAGATCCAAGAACTGGCTTCTGTCATGCCCTTTCTCCTTGATGTGGGGAGGCACATTTTCCCAGTGCCAGATGCTGGCTGCAAGAGTGATCCTGCACCTGGTATCTCAACCTTCAAACTAGTTTTCTCTCATGAAGGTTCTCCCTTGCTGGAGGGAAAAAACATCTGAAGGAGGATTAAAACCCCCTGAAGATCTTATCAGCTACCCCCTCCATTTATTTCCTTCCTCTCTGGATAGCCAAAACTACCTAAGAATATACCTATCTTCCACTAGTACCAGATAGGACCATTGGGCCCTACCCGACCTTGCTCTAGCTGGAATCTTTCAGATACCTGTATTTTGGACCAAATCTTCTGGCACTAGATACTGGCCATGTTATTAAGGGCCGAGAAGAGCTGAAGTCCAAAACATCTGAAGGAAACCAAATTGGGTAATATGATAAACATGATATACTCTGGAAGAGAGCTTGATTAGTCTGGAATACAGTTTGTTGTTAATTTATTATAGGCTTCTGTTTCTTTCTTTCCTTTGCTATGGATGCAATCAAGTACATTGCATTTTCTAATGTATCGATTAATTAGATACTAACATCTTTTTAAGCTGCAGTTTTTGTGACCCAAAGAAAATCCAGACAGTTAAATCGAAAACTAAGTGAACATCTAGAGCTATTAGAATGGGAACTTCGTAAAGAAATACGTGAAGGTTAGTAACACTAGATATACTGTGTATGACAATATGGATTAAAGACTAGGTATTAGTATAAGATAACACCTGTTCCATTTAAATGTATGTATTGCTTTCCATTCATTGTATTCCTGGAGCAATAAAACACAAACATTCTTATTTAATAGCATTATTAGTAGTTAGTGTAGCAAACTAAGTTGATATATCAATGATTATAAGTGAAGTTAAGCAGGTAGTCATAATTATGTGTGTTCAACAAAGAAGGAGGGTTGTCCTAGTACTACAAGGAGGTGTAGTCCAATGATGTGAGAGACCAGGAGTAGGTGGGTCAGCACCATGCAAGCATGCGGTTGTTTGCTTCACAGCATTCAGTGGCATGGGTAGTAAGACATTATCCTTTATTGTCACCGCTCAGTGGCAAATGCCTTTTAACACATCTTTAACACATCTTTTTGGTTACTATTGCAATGTGTACCACAACTAGCTTCTAGGAAGTTGCGTGTTGAAAATCCCATGTGACCAGTGTATCAAGTCCTCAAAAGAAAGTGAGATGATGTAGAGATAATATCTGCTGTAAGAACTTTCTGTGATAACTGCTTTCCAGGATCAAGCTGAAAGCTGTAATTAACACAGTGCTATATAATACCAGCACTCCAGGGGATCTTTCTTTATTGCAGGATTTGTTGAGCTACAGATGGAAAAATTAGATGTGGTTGATAGTTTTGGAACAGTTCCATTCCTTGACTACAAGCACTTTGTTCTTAGGACTTTCTTCCCAGAGGTAAATGACTGTTGATCTGTTCTTTTATAAAACTTCTGCTGTAATGGAAATTGCCAAGTATTTAACATGTTGAAGGTTTGATACAATTAATAATATAATATATATTTTTTACATATCCAGTTGTCTTCAAAGTTAGGGGTTGCAATTTTCTTTGCAATCTTGTATGAAGCTCTCAGGTCTCATTTTAGTGCCCTGGAACATTTAAAAACATATACAGTATGTTGCCTATATCAGTGGTTCTTTGACATGGGTAACCAGACGCCCACAGTCAATGGTGGCAGTTTCTGGGAGTTGTAACCCAATAACATTTGGGGGATCAACTTAGGAAGCATTTGGTGCATATCTTTAAAAGCTCGGGGCAGCAAAACCTAGATGCATTTAGTATGCTTCATGTTTTGGTCCTCCACTAATCCCTGTATCTGTTTTTCCCAGTTTTGCTAAGATATATAGTTTGGGCTTATTTAGCAGTAGTCCAGTCTGTCTCATTACCCTGCCTCATTAGCTTCCCTTCTTCTAAAAATTTAGTAGTGTGAAGAGGAATGAATATACAGAACTACCATTTTAAAACCAGTGTGTTAAGTTTACTTTTAATAATGGATTTCTTTGCAGTGTATTTGTGGTCTTCAGTGTGCATTTAGGCCATAACTCATAGTTCATTTCCCCCCCCCCCCCCCCCCATTTTTTAGAATGGGCAGATACATTTTGCAGAGGGTCTCAGGGCAACTTATGACTATTAGAACTATCACAGATGTTTAAAAAATCACAGTATTAAAAACAATTAAACATATTAATTATCAAATTACAAAAAATAAAACCCTATTAAACAAGTAAAAAATATTTTAAGAGATAAAAGAAAGGCTTCCCTCTTAAAATCCTTTCTTCAGCAGCAATTTACACATTAAGAACTTGGCTGAAAAATTTGTTTTTTGTCTGTTAATGGATGCAGAAAGAGAACCAGTCACACTGTGTAGTTTTTAAAGAGTAACATTGGTTACTTGTCATTTATTTTCCTCTTTTAGCTTGGAGGCAATTCATTCATTTTTATTGAAGACTCCAGTGAACCTCTGGTAAGTGTTCTATGTACAATCTTAGCTGTCTTGCAGAAGAATGTAACTTGTTCAGCAGAAAGAAACACTTTGGTTACTACATTATTTGTTTACATAGATTTGTTTTCGTTGCTTCTAGTTCATTTTTATTAATTGTTTGTATTGTATTTTATATTGATTTGAATAAACATGCAGAGAGGCAACTCATAAAAATAAGTAGAACAAATTATAAATTGCCACTGATTTTCATTCGGGCACACACATTTCACATGATCTCTGTTTGATTTTTATTAAGAATGTAGACGACAAATTATACTTGATGAACAACTTATACAAATGTAACAATTTACAGTATTGTCTATATCTATAAATCCAAGGGTTAACCGTTGGAACTTGCTATACGTTTCTGCACCTGTCCATCCTATCCCGTACTGAGCCTCCTGCACTCGCCCGAACCTGGCCCTCAGAGTACTGCAGGGTTGCCGAAGCCGACAATGGGGCAAGAGCCCCACAAACATGAAAAAGGGAAACAACTTCAATTCCCAATATCCTCTGCGCCATGCCGTGCCTCAGCCAATCAGGCTGAGAGGTGCGAGCAAAAAGAACGTTGGGAAATGCGGCTTTGGCCAATTGAAATTGGGCCGCAGGGAAAAAACTGCAGCACGAACGCAAACAAAAAACACAAAACTCCAAGTCCCAGCGTCCTACACACCGTGAGCACACAGAACGCTGAGAAAGCCAGCGGGCGAAAAATAAAATTAAAAAACGCCGCCATCCTGCAATGGGAGCGCAAGTCTGCCGCAGGTGGATGCAGCGCCTCACAGCCTCACAAAACAAACAACCCACAAAAAACAACGGTGAGACCACCACTGGCCTTATTTCCTGGAGCAACGGGGAGAAGAGGGACTCCTTCTCCTCCACGCTACCCCGCCGAAGACACGGCGAGACCACCGCCAGCCTCAAGGTACCTTGAGCCGGGATGGAAAAAAACCCAACAACAGGGAGCAGTTCATCAGGGGAAGCACCCTCCCTGGCGAATGACTGGCTGCTGCCTTTGTACTTCTGACACCACTGTTTCAAGAAATAACATGAAACAGCGACAGAGGTAATATAAAAACAGCAGCCAGCAATCCGCAAGGAAGAGCACCACCCCTTACGGATCGCTGCCTGCCGATCTCCCGTTAGGTAAGCCAGGAGGGAAAGGAGACAGAGAAGAGAGAACCATCGTCAGGCAGATAGCTCTTCTCTGCCTCCTTCTCCCCCGACCTACCTAACGATCCTTACCATGGGAAGAACGGGCTGACTGCCGGCTCTTCCTTTTCCCCATTGCTGCATCGAAACCAAAATTCGAAGCAGCAATGGGGAAAAGAGGAACCGACAGGCAGCCCATTCTTCACGCAAAAGTACACAGCAACAATAAACACCAACATTAATAAAAATTAATAAAACACCAATAAATAATTTAAAAAACATTAATAAACAAAAAAGTAAACAACAAAATCCACAAACAAAAACATCCACAATACCAGAAAAGCACAGAAAAAACACCTAACTACAACACGAAAATACCTAACTCTAAACACAACTACCACAAATTACACAAATAAACACCAACGAAATCACAAAAATAAACAAAACCAGAAATAAACAAACCAATTACACACATCTAAAGCCCAACAAAACCACAAAAGAACAAACAGAAACACCTCCCAGCCCACCACCACCAAATCAAAACAAAGAAAAATCCCAGAATAAATAAAACCAGAGAACTCACCAGCACGTCCTCCCTCCACAAAACCGGAACTGAAATGAAGAAACAAAGACTACTTACCGGAAGAT
Source organism: Bradypodion ventrale (assembly GCA_035047345.1). Classification (NCBI taxonomy): domain Eukaryota; kingdom Metazoa; phylum Chordata; class Lepidosauria; order Squamata; family Chamaeleonidae; genus Bradypodion; species Bradypodion ventrale. Next base: position 207,756,904 of record JAWDJE010000005.1, read on the forward strand.
GCCCCACCTAGAGGCCTGGAGAGAAAAAACACCTGAAACGAAAACAAAACCAACACTATTACTAACAGCCCCACCTGCAGGCCGGAATATTAAAAACAAGTCAAAAACAAAACAGCCCCACCTAGAGGCCACAAGAGTAAAAAGAAGTCAAAAAATTAACAAAAATCAAAGGTTTACACAAATAACAAACATATGTTAAATAAATAAAATAAAAAGATTTATAGAATCTTCTGTTGATTTTTAACTAAAAAAAAACACCAAAAAAAGCAAAACATAATTTATAACAGCCCGGCAACGCCGGGCAACCTATGCTAATTACCTTTAAATGTGAAAAACGTTAGAGGCAATTAAGTTCTCAATGTTCTCTCCACTATTCTCCACCATTTTTCACTTGTTTTCCATTTTGTGTGTGCTTTTGAAAACAAAACTGATCCTCCATAAAATCTGACAAATCATGTAAACTTTTACCAGATAAAACCTTTCTATCTAGAGGAAATGCACCTGGGTATTCTTTATGTATTGATTGTTGTTAGCATGACATCTACCAGTGGTGATTTAAGGAATGTGGTTTAATCTGATTTATTACAGCTTTACTGGCTAGGTTTATTAGGGTAGCTATATATCCTGAAATGTTGATAGGAGCACCTGTAACACCTAAATACACAAGAAGAACTTTGGAAGATGGGAGGGTACATAGGCTTGTGAATAAGACAATAGTTTCCTTCTCTCCCTTAATGTAAGGGAGGCAACTAACGATTATCTTTTAATTGTTCGCAGACATGGAACAAAGAAGGAAAACAGTTAAACGTGGCAATTGGTTAAATGAAAAATAGCTTACAGACCCAGTAATTATTCTGGGTTTCTCAACAAATAAATTGTCATTCATGTTTTTCAGACATTACAGAGCACAAATCGAGGTCACAAGGATGAAAGCATGAAAGCATTGTCTACATTAATTTGTAATAAGAATTTTCTAGTTACTCTGATTCACACCATTGAAAAACAGAAAACTTTCTCTGTGAAAGATAGGTACAGTATAAAGCTCAAATTTTATGGATTTGTGAGACTGCTTTTTTTGTATTTCCTTATAACTGTAAACTTATGATGAGTGTTTAGGTGATGTATAGACTACTTTAAAAATAATAACATTATATGGATTTATTTTTAATCAGTGAACTGGTACTTGCTCTGTGTTTGTGTTTACGGATATGTATATGTGCACACCTACATTTAATTACACAAAGGGTAAGGACAATAACTTGTCAAAAAGACATTTCATGAAAACTCGAGTAAACACAATAGGGAAGTGTATTCATTGTTAGAGACTTGCTGTAAATGTTCCGCAACATGGTGGATCCTTGATGGGTTGTTTTGCCATGTTGAGATGGTCTATCTTAACCAAAATTTGCCAAGTTTAAGATTGTTTTCACATCCTTACTAGAATGAAAATGACCTGTTTGTTATATACTAACTATAAACAACAACAGTGGAACTATTGTAAAATGGAAAAAAATGTATTTGAGCTATGTCAACTAGTAACTTAGAACAATGAAGAAAATTGAAAATAAACTGCCAAAAGGCACAGAAGATGAAATGTATATGTTCATTGGTACATATTGTAACGGTACTTAATCCTCTAATGAAACTGGCAAATAGATTGAAGCAGTTGCTTGACCTTGTGTTTGAGACAGGAAGGAGTAATAAATAGAGAAATCATCTCTCATCTGTCCAGCCCATGCACTTGTGGTTGTAGTGGAAGTATTTCAAGCCTAAAGTGATAGGTTATCACATTTCAGATGCTAAAAATAACTGTAAGTTATTGTTCTCTGCTACATTATTGACATAAACTATGTCCTTCTATGACTCTGAATAACTTCAGTTCCTTCTTAACTTCCCTCTTAGAGAAGTTTCTACTGCTGCTTTCCCGTTTGTGTAATCAGTATGTGTAGTCTGCAGACTCTCCATGCATATTGCTTGGAGAAAGGTAATAGAAAGAAGGATTATCAGCAAAACAATGGGAGTATGAACACAAAAAGATGGATGGGAATTTGCTTCAAATGCCAGAAAAGAACTTTACCAATCAAGTTGATGGCAAAGAACAATCACATTAGCCTGTAAAGTTCCTTTTCACTGATTCCTTCATTATTAGCAAGTTTGCTAATATGCCGATATTCTCTTAATACAATTTCTCAACAGTTGATGGAGAACTTACAATTCTTTAAATGTTTTTGGACTAAAAATTCGCCTCATATCTAAGCAGCACAAATGGTAGTGAAAATGTAGGTCAACACGTCAGAAGGCTTACAAGTTATCCATCTTTGATTTTGAGAGTACTTCAGTCTTGACAATTGTTTATTTCCTTAAACTAGTTAAAGTTGCTCTGAAGAGGACATGTCTGGGACGTTGTCACGTGGGTGTCTGTACTCAGACATAGCCTCTCCTGATTATGGTTTTTAGCGGCATATCATTTGGCTAACTCTTTCAAGAATTCGTTTTGCTCTTTATTTCTTCATCTGTACAAAGCACCCATTTATACTGTTCTCCAGATATTCTTAGTCAACCTTCATGACTCTGAGCTGGCAAAATGTTTCTACAGTATAGTAATATATACATTACAGTCATATTATTATTGTAAATGTTTATAGATGACATGTTAATTTATGTTGAAACCCCCAAACTTATTTCTGTTTTGTCATTAAGTTTATTGTTCTCTTTATAACAGATGTTTGTTTGCATCTTTCTTGACCATTGCACTACAAACAAACTTAGTTTACTTAACCAATATTCTGGAAGTTTTGACAAGAGATTTGATGGACCAGTCTAGCAATATACAACCAAAGATGATGCTAAGGCGTACAGAATCAGTAGTAGAAAAGCTTCTGACAAACTGGATGTGTGTTTGCCTCTCTGGTTTTCTCCGGGCAAGTATTATATCTTTAATTACTTAATCCTGGAAAAGAGAATGCCATGTTGGCCTGTTTGGAATGGGAGTGGTGCGGCCTAAATAGGGTTGGTTACAAAAAAAAGTAGAAGTCTTTCTCGGAGGTTCACGTAAGTATAGGTAGGGACTTTTTCCAACTCCATAATATCCTTCTGGAGGTATGGCGACCAGAACTGTACACAGTATTCCAGATGGGGCCTGACCATAGATTTATAAAGAGGCAAAATGACACTTGCTGACTTATTATCTATACCCTTCCTAATGATACCTAGCATTGAGTTTGCTTTTTTCACTGCTGAGGCACACTGGGTTGACACCTTCATTGAACTGTCCACCAGGACACCAAGGTCCCTTTCCTGGTTTGTCACAGAGAGTTCAGAGAGTAATTTCAGCTTGAGTCCCTTACTGTGGTTGTTTCAATGGTGGCCAACCTTGGCACTCCAGTTGTTCTTGGACTTCAATTCCCAGAAGCCCAAATCAGCACACCAGCTGACCAGGACTTCTGGGAATTGAAGTTCAAGAACAAATGGTGTGCCAAGGTTGGCCACCACTAAATAATTTGTCCATCAGAGTCCATCTCCATGCAATTTGTTTGAAAACATAAAATAGGTGGGGATTCTGCATCTGATATGTTGAGGTGGTAAGAAGGAATGAAATTCTTTTTTACTTACATGGATTCAGTTCTCCGTCTCAAATATTACTATGTATTTTCTGAAATATTCAGTTCAACACGGTAGAGGGGGAATGCAAAATATGTGTGTAAATCATACTTGTGCTTTTTCCACTCAATCAGGGAAAGGCAAAGTGGAGTCCACCAAATATTGTTGTTCTGCAGTACCCTCCTGCCTTAGCCAAAAAACAGGCAGTGGTGAGGAATGGTGGGAGTTCCAGCCCAGTACCATCGAGAGGGTTGCATTTTCCCTTCCAGTGTATTGTATATGTATTGGGACACATATTTAGACGCTACATTAATAGCATCTTCCCAACAACCACATTCCACATATGAAGAAACTGATAAATGCACATTCTGTGTTCAGGCTCCATGCTTTCCCCTTATGCCAGTTATTTTAATCATGTCTGGAATTGTGGTTAAACAGGGTCATGTTTTTTTCTCACCACAATAACAAGTGGATGAGTAATTTGTGATATAAAGAAAAATCAGGGGAAAGATGATACGATGACAGTTAAGCAAAAGGCTAACTGTTTTTTTGTTTCATTTCCTTTTTAGGAAAGAGTTGGAGAACCTTTCTATTTGCTTGTGACATCCCTCAATCAAAGGATGGTCAAGGGTCCTGTGGATGCAATCACTTCCAAAGCCCTGTACACACTGAATGAAGACTGGTTACTGTGGCAAGTCACTGAATTCAGCGCAGTGGTATGTTTGTTTGTGCATACCACACAAATCAAAGTCCTGAAAAGTAATTTTGTGTTGCAGAAGCTATGTATTATCGCCCATGACCTGTGATTAAAGGCAGAACACTGCCGAATCACCAAAAAGGTGGCTTCATTTTGGAAGTTTAAAGTCTGACCTAGACACGAAAGAAGAACAACAGATAATGGTTAGATTTCAGTAGCAGTGATATGATTATTTGCCTTTGCAGATAGTAATCTGAATGAATGCACCTATATTTTTTTAACCAATATATTTAACATTTCAGCTTATTTTTATATCAATAAGTACTTTGGGTACTTTTTGAGGTTATCTTGTATTACTTTTTTCTCTGTGTATGTTGGTATCTGTGGAAGGGTCCAGGTATAGGTCTCAGTAGAATCCTCCCTCATCCTAAATCTTGTGCTTGATGCTATGCAACACTTAAAAACCAAACATTTCAACAGGAGCCCAAGCACATAGCCAATATGTACTCAAGCCTTCTGTGTTTCCAGGTACCACGCCTAATAGGTCTGATCACTGACAATGCTGCTTCTAGGCTTGATGGAAAGTCAAAAATGTCTAGAAAACAAAAACATGGAAAGGCTGATATCTGCCAAAAGCCATCTCTCTTATCGTAGCCCCATATTGTTCCTACTCCAGGGCTACATTTCTTCATTTCATTGATGAACGTGGAACTTGCCTATTGTGAATAACTCAATGGATGGGAAAATATTAAAAATAATGTGTAATGATAAAGCAGAAAGCAAACCCACACAATATTTTTTAGGTAACACACCTCACGTTTTCATGTGACAAAAAGGAAATTGTGTTCTTTTGTCATTTTCTTTTCATGGACTCACACAGTAGCTACGGACATGATTTTCTTTGGCTTAAATGTGAAAATCGAAACAAAAGCACTCAACTACGAAACTTTAAAGAAATCTTTTGAAATTGTAACTACTGTACTTTACAGTATGTAGTTGGTAGATGATATGCTGTAAAAACAAAGTTTCCTACTACTGAATACTATAAAACACTTACGTACTAAGATACAGGGAATGGGAGGAGACTAGCCCTAGTGGCACAATGCAGTGGTGGGCATCAGCAGGTTCACTCCAGTTCGCCAGAACCGGTAGCATAAATTCTGGCTGGCCTCGCCCATCCAAGTTTTGAAATAAATTAGTCCTAATTTGGGTGCAATGCAGGGCTTTTCCCCTGGCCGTGCCCACCATACCACGCCCAGTGTGGTAGTAACATTTTTTGGAGCCCACCACTAGCGCAATGGTTAAGCTGCTGTCCTGCAACCAAAAGGTTGTGAGTTCAATCCTGACCAGGGCTCAAAGTTGACTCAGCCTTCCATTCTTCCAAGGTCAGTAAAATGAGTACCCAGCATGTTGGGGGCAAAATGCTAATTAACTTACGAACTGGCCAGAGAGTGCACTAAATGCTATGGGGTGGTATATAAGTGTGATTGCTTGCATTGCTTTAGTAGGCTTGATGCACTTATAGGCAGGCAGTGATGCAGAGCAAGAGTAGGTAGATTCAAGACTAAAGGGTTGCATCTGTCCATCAGGATCTCAAGGGTCCACCTACACTTTGCTCCCATGCACCCATGTTTTTAATGGCTTCCAAATGGCCATTGTGGCTCTCTGTGGTTTACAGTTGGCTACTTCAAGCCATAACTCCATACCTATGAACAGTTACTTCTATTTTTTATTTTGGAAAAGGCTTCTGAAGTTGGGGAAAGAGAATGGTTCAAGATGGCCCATCCTTCTTCCAAAAGGCTGTGATTAACCACCTGGGACAGTTTTTTTAAAACTGAGCAGGTTTACAAGGGCTACAGCAGAGCTTCATGTGACCCACGTGCTGCATTTTGCCCACCTCTGGTTTGGCATTATGTTTTAACAAATTCTGCACTTAAGACTGCCCAGAATGCCCATGAGGATGAATCCTGTTTTCTCTGGCACATAGCACATTGTCTTGGTAGAGGCTGATTAAATACAAGATCTGAAAATGTTATATTGATACATGATATTATTGATGTTCATTTCATTTTAATGGGGCATAATTGTGGCCAGAATCCTTTTACACCAGTGTAAGTTAAACTACATAAAACACAGTAAGGGATGGGTGCTAGTTAAGGAACCAAGGCTTAAACCTTGTCACATGTCAAGTGATCAACAAGTCTTGACTCCCTAACTATTGGCAGTTTGCCACTATGATTTACATGGCTTAATTTATGCCATTGGATTTTGGCCTTAGCTTTCCTCCAACAAGCCTAAGACCACGTACAAGGCTCTCTTCCTCACTGACTGATCAGCAGCCCTGTGTGGTAGATTAGATGCAGGGTATGTGACAAAGATCATCCAGTGAATATTGTTGCTGAGGGGGGACTTTGTACAGTAAAACCTCAAGATATGAAATTAATTCATTCCTCGAGGTTTTTCGTATCTTGAAAAATTCGTATCTCAAAACATGGTTTCCCATAAGAATGCATTGAAAAGCAAAAAAATCCATTCTGGACTCAGGGGAAAAAGGCGGGGGGGAAACTGCACTTTGGCCACTTTATAAAAAGATTTTGAACAGACAAAAGACATTTATTTGGCTTTTTTTTTTTTAGCTCTGGAACTTAATCTTTTGGTTTTCAATGCATATCCGGCACATTTCTGACAGTGCCCTCTAGTGGCCAGCTCTGGTAATTGCCAGCTCAGTACCCAACTATCAGCTGGTGAGGGGATGGGGGAATTTCCTTCACTTCCTGGTTGTGAGGAAAGCTTCTGATGGTGCCAAAATGCGATGAAAAAATCCAAAAATGGAGCAGAAATGCTCCAAACACCCTCCCACCACTGTGGGAAGCATTGGAAGACCCAATTTTTTCATATCTTAAAAAAAATTCATCTCTCGAAGCAAATTTCCCCCGAGATTTCCTTTCATATCGTTGAGCTGTTTGTAACTTGAGGTTTTACTGTACATGGATCTTCCAAATCCCAAATCCTAACCTCTTCATTCAAGCTTCTTCTATTTTGATTTTCTTTGGTGTAATACAAGATTTGTTACTATGGACCCTAATGACTTACATAAATCAGTGAACTGTTGATTTTGGCTTTCAGACTGACATGAAAAAACAATTTCATTCTCTTTTAGACATTAAATGTTGTCTTTGAAAATATCCAAGAAAATGAGGGTGAAAGCACAATGCAGAATATCCAAGTTAGTGTCCTAGATTGTGACACCATAGGGCAAGCCAAAGAGAAGATTCTCCAAGCATTTCTTAGCAAGAATGGCTCTCTTCATGGTTTACAGCTTAGTGAAATGGGTCTTGGTAAGGTTTGCTTCTTATCTCGATTTGTGAAAAAGTCATAATTAGGCATTTAATTTGCTATGTGTACACTTAGAACAATTGTTTAAAAACTACATTTAATTATGTATTTTGCACTTTTAAAAACCACAAATTAATATATTTTCCCCATTTTTATTAATAGATGAACATTGAGTCTACAGTTTACTATTAAATGTGTTTTTGTGAATTCTAGTTGTGAATTCTATTGTGACCCCTCCAGTGAGTTTCCATGGAGAGCATAGATTTGAACCCAGGTTTCCTGACCCACACTCCATCACTACACCACAGTGGGTTCTACAATTTAACTTAAATATACATAAATCAACAACAGGATTCAGGCCAGGGTTGCATTGAGAACAACTACTTCTGGAGTGGCAAATCCCCCATCATCAGAATCACCTCGTTAGCTACTCATAACACCTACTAATACAGAAATGGTTGGGAAATGGTTGTAGTACTGAATAAATTAAAATATTTTACGCAGTGCACAAATCCAGTTACATTTGAGCAAATATCTTTAGCAGCTTGTCCTGTTGTGAGAATTGTGACAAAATGATATGTTTGACTTGTGTGATTTGCCTTACATAATACTTTAAATGCTCTGAAACAATCCACATCTGCCTTCATAAGGATGAGGATAATGCATTTATCTTCTAACAGTTTTCAATGTAATTGTTTGGCAGCTCTTCAAACAGGTACACAAGCAAAAGAACTTCTGGATGTAGATAGTTCTTCTGCAATTCTAGAGGGTGGAATTACCAAACTGAACACTATAGGACATTACGAGGTAAGAACAAAGATCCTTAATATGTTGATGATTATTCATTGTAAGGAAGACATTGCATAGCATAGTTGCCCTTGCTCAAGAGCCAGTCGTATCCAACTCTAGGGTTCAGTGCTCATCTCTGTTTATAGCCAAAGAGCCAGTGCTGTCTCTGTCTGCAGACATTTCTCTGGACATGTGGCAGGCATGCCTAGACACTGGAGTGCATGGTGTCTACTATTTATCTACTTGCAATTTCTTGCTTTAGCACTGCTAGGTTGGCAGGAACTGGGACAGAGACAGGAGCTCACTCTGCCGTGCAGTACTCAGGTATCAAACTCCTACCTTCCAGTCTTCAAGTTCAGCGACTTAACCGCTTGAGCCACCGCAGTCCCTTGTAAATGTAAAATTGCATAGTAACTAATAGTAAATATACTGGCTGAAATCCAGAGTAGATTTGCAAGTACAGTTGGCTCATTGAATCAGTGGGGATTTGGTCAGCTACCAAACCCACTGAGCTATCCAGACTTTTTCTTAATGTATACTCTTTTAGTTATGAATAAGCATTTTCTAAAACATTATACTAACGTGATAAAAATAACAGTTGGTAGGAAAAACTGATAAGCCTCTATAGTTCAGTTCAGCATATTTCAATAACATATGTAAAACTATTTTTAAAATGCTTATAAAGAAGTACATTTGGAATCACCTTCCAAGGAAGTATGCTATTGTAGCTCTAAAATGAAGTCTATCGACAACTGTTTCCATGCAATTTCATACTGAATTTTGCCAGGTACCCTAATTTTGTGCCCTCAATTTGACAATTTTATGCAAGACATTGGTATTTGAGTGAAGTGCTCTATCTTTCCCGACACACCCACTCTTGTAATTGTAAAATTTCTTTTCTATTTAGAATCTAGGGAAATGGCACTTTGGTTTTTCCTTTTTGCATGCTTCCTGTTTCAGATTAGCACATATTCGTTTGTTGAACCTTATCTATTTTTCACTCCATGGGCTTCTTCCTTTTTGGTGCAATTGCACAATTCTTTTGGTAAAGCTCAGACTTTCTGTAAGTTTCTTCAACAGCAGCCAACTTCTCCTTTGGTTTGCTGCCAATAGTCCAAAGTACAGTTCCACTTTTCTCCACTTTCAGGTGGTGCACCTCAAGTTGTAGCCTCACTACCCCTTGGGCTCTATGGAGGGCTTCTGCTGAAATCCTATGCCTCCCAGTAAGGACCTCAGGCTGGAGAGGGCAGCTCATGGGGAGATAAAATCTAGAGGTCACCAAATTTGTGCTTGTGGGCGGTAAACTTCCAGAATTCTGCCTAAAGTGTTGTTGGGAGACTTCTGCGGGTTGTAGTCCGAAATCATGAAAGAGCTTCATGCCTAGGGCGGAACATGTCAAATACTGAGGACTCTATACACATTTTGCAGAACTGTGCATATTATGGGAAACTGTTTTATTCATTTTCAGATTTTGGATGGAGCGACTGTTAAAGTGATTAAGAAGGAAACAACTATACCAGGTACTGAAAAGAGTTTTGTTTAATCAATGGTTCTGTAGAGATTTGAATGTAGAAAAGGCCATTTAAGCTGTAGTTCTTGATTATCATAAAGTACAGTTATTTTTAGTAGTAATTTTACATATTGTGCTGTTGGCTTCAGCAGTCTCTACGTGGGGCTAATGCAATGATTTTATCAATAAATTTAAAAAGAACAATTAATGAAAGAGAAAATTAAAATCAATGATGTTTATCATTTCATGGATCTGTAATCCTTACTGTATATTTAGAATCATCTGCGTAGCTTGAATAGGAATATAGCTAAATCTGGATTTCTTTCTCTGCATGCCCTTTTGTGCTAGGTAAACTTCACCTTTCCCCTTCCTTTAACAGGTTCTTCAGATGGGGAATACTCTAGTAATTATTGTCATCTGGTAAGTCAGCAATTCCTGACAACCATGTATTTCTTTCTTGCCCTCAACCGTGGGATCTGCATGAATGTTTGTTCAAACTTGTTTTATAGATATTACCAGACTCAGAAACAGCCAAAGATGCCCAAGGAGCAAAGCATAAAGGAAATCAGAAGTTTAAAGTGAAGGAAATGTACCTTACAAAACTCCTGTCTACAAAGGTAACTTCTGGGTTTTATTTCAGTTAACCCAGAAGGGGAAAAAAGGTTTACAATAAGAAGCTAAGTTATCCAGGAGTGTTATACATATTTCCCGTGTTGATGAAAACTGGTGTGACAAAAGGACACTAAATAATACAATTGAGCACAGCTGTGTAAAACTGTCAAAGTATTCTTTATTTACAAAGGACTTCTCCAGCCTATCTACAGCACGAAAAAGCAGATTCTTTTCTCATTAACTTACTTGCATAATGGGAAAATCAAAGTATAAACAGACTGCCTCTTCACTTGAAGAAAACTGAAAATGTGATGGAAGAATGGTAGCAAACCTCTATGTATTGTGACAGTGTGCATAAACAAAGAAATGAGCAAATTGCATTGGTCTAACTAGTTGGATAACACTGGCTGTCCAGGGTTTTAGGCAAGATTCTTGATGGTCTCTTATCAAAATACTGACCAGGCTTGTGTATGTTCAGAGTGGCGTGTTGGTGAAGTTCTGACGGCATTATAGCATTACTTATTTTATTGGATCGTAACAAAATTAATATAGTATTAATTTAATAAAGCACATAATCATAGCTAGAGACATAGGCTTTGTCTCTGTGAAGTAAGATGGCTGTATAAAAAGTATTTTCCTCTTATATTATTGGTATTTCTGGAAATAATGGGGTACGTTCTTTTATGTGCCATTGCTTGAAGTCTGGGTGCTGGAATCTTTGCACGCATAAAGTCTGATTGGAAGTTTCGATTCTTAGTGTACAGATTGCTGCTGATAGATCAAGTAATAATTTTGTTAACTTGTGTCTTAAGAAACCTTTACTCTAAACACATTTAATAAAGACTTTCTCCCTCTTCACAGGTTGCAGTTCATTCAGTTGTTGAACAACTCTTTAGGAGCATTTGGACTTTGCCTAACAATAAAGCCCCAGTTGCTATCAAATATTTTTTTGACTTTTTGGACAGTCAAGTTGAAAATAAAAAAATTACAGATCCTGATGTAGTCCACATATGGAAAACCAACAGGTATGCGTTTCTCTATCTAGGTGCTTATTGTAAAAATGAAAATGCATCATTCTAAGAGTTACTGTCTGGCCGGACATCCCGTACAGCCAGTGATTCAACGCCAAATGTTGGGCGGTGGTAAATAACCTAACTCCCTAAAGGGGCTAATGGCTAAAGGCAGATAAGCCCCTTTAGGTGGGGTGATGGTCCCCTCAGTGGAGGAAATGCCACTGGAATCCACCATATTGGCCCCAAAGGCAAAATGAGCAAAGGAACCACTTTACTATTCTGATTCTCAACGGTCATGGAGGCGGAAGAGGCCTTGCCAGATGGACTGGCTGTGAAGGCACACCTTGTTAATATCCTCAAGGCTGTGGCAGTCCAGGTGTTAAATCCTGCAGGTCTCATTTCATATATGCTGCAGGAGATGGCTCTGTGATCATAGTGTGTGGGTCACTTCGTGGCAAGCTGTGATCCATCTTAAACAAATTCACCCCAGTGGCATTTTTCCTGTTTCCAGGGGGGTGGGAGAGATGTATACTCAGATACGAGTAGCAACCAACAAACAATTCTAAGAGTAGTTCAGGAGTAGGTGACTTGTTCAGTAGTGGACATGCTGAAAATGCTTCATAAACTGTGATAACTTATTTCTGTGGGTTTTAGGCTGTGGGTTCCACAGAGAATTATTACATCATTTTGAATGTTTGCACTTAACTTCTTCATTATTAATCTTGGTGTTTTTTTCCCCCTCTGACCAGTCTTCCTCTCCGATTCTGGGTGAATATATTGAAGAACCCACAGTTTGTCTTTGATATTAAAAAGACTCCACATATAGATGGCTGTTTGTCAGTAATTGCACAAGCCTTTATGGATGCCTTTTCCCTGTCTGAGCAACAACTGGGAAAGGTAGTTTCTCACCATGTTTTAAAGAATATCTTGACTGACGCGCATAAGGGACACTTAAATATAAATGTGGTCCATGGTTTGGTCTTCTTCTCCACAATCAAATTGAGAAGAGGACTTCCATCCCCATTTGAACAGAGTGGCTCTGTATCTACCACAGCCGGTCCTCACTCTGTTCAGCATCCTCCACTGCCATCTGAGAAGAGGAAATCGGGTGGGCCACTCGCAGGGGTTCTTGACTATGTGGTGACGGGAAATCAGGGATAGATGTTGGCAGAGTTCCATCCAGGCATCTGAAATATTTGACTTACATAACAGACAATATTCATGCCTTAGCATGTGATCTAATTAGGTTTAAATTTCTGATTTTGAAGTTTCTTTGAAAATGCAAATAAATTAGATACATGTGACCTGGAGCCCTTTCGTGTTGAACTAGAGAAGCACAAAGATGTAAACAGAAACAAAATTCCCAAAGAGCCAGAAATGTCTGAGGTTTACACTGCAGTTGCTTTTCTAAAGTTTAAAATTTGAATTGAAAACAAAGCCAAATGGATTTTGAACTGTGCAAGTTACTGTGATAGAAACGTCAAAACAACAACAACCCACCTCACTATTTACACCAAGGGCTCTTGGTATGTCAACTGTAATTTAAGAACTGGCCCTGACAGTGGAACCCAGCTTGCCCAAACTACTTGTTCCTTAGAAACACTTTCTCTTCCCCATTTTCCCATATGGCAGGGGTTCTCAACCTGCAGATTGGAGGCTGGATGTGGCCCGCAACACCATCTCATGTGCCCCACCCCCACAGCCTCCACCACACCCAGAAGTGCCATGCGTGGCAGGCAGGGCAAAATGGCCATGAGGCCCCTGAGGGAGCATGACTCGTCCCCCTTGGCTTTAAAAGGTTTAGAACCCCTGCCACATGGGTTCACATAACCCCTGCCATATGGGTTCAGATACCACTTGTGAGCCCTCAGGATAAAATGACCATCCCCCTATTACAACTTGAGAGATGCTTAATGAATATCTAAGTATTTGCATTCTCAAAAGGAAGGTGGTCTAGATCATAGCACACTGTAGCCCAGAACATTCAGGACATTTGTTATCTACTATGCAGATGACAGGGACTGCAGTGGCTTAGTGTTTAAGACACTGAACTTGACAACTGGAAGGTCAACAGGTCAGTAGTTCGAGACCCGAGTGCTGCATGACAGTGAGCTCCCGTTGTTTACTCCAGCTCCTGCCAACCTAGCAGTTCGAAAGCACGAAATTACAAGTAGATAAATAGGTACAGCTTTGGCAGGGAAGGTAACAGTGTTTCATGTGCTCTGGTGTCTAGTCATGCCTGCTACATGTCCACAGAAACCTCTGTAGACGCAGACAGCACTGGCTGTTTTGCTGTAAATGGAGATGAACACCGCACCTAGGGTCAGATACAACTGGCCTTCGAGCAAGGCTGACCTTTACCTATGCAGATGACATGTACAGTGGTACCTCGGATAAAGTCCAATTCGGATAAAGTCAGATTCGGATAAAGTCGCGGTTTTCATGCACATGTGAGTCATCACATAAAGTCCAAAACTGCTAAAAAATGGACGTTATCCGAGGTATTTGGTATAGGAAGCTCGGATAAAGTCCATTTTTGGACGTTATCCAATGCATCGCCCATTTGATTCAGAGAAAGTCCAAACTTTTGGAACAGAGCTTGGGCTTTATCCGAGGTTCTACTGTACTTTAAATGTGAGAGCCGTCTTCCCATTAGCAATCAGAGTGTAAGGGGTCTGTGTGCCCCCAGCTAGCCCAAGTCAAAGGGATGGTGGTTGCAAAGAGGCCCTAGCTATAGATTTTCCCCCCAGAAGCATTCATCTCTTTGGTGTCAGATAAAGGCATTTTTATATTCCCAGACCATCCTTTAGCAGGTTATTTTAATGCATTACTCTGGGGTTTTTTGTTCTAATTTACTGTTGGGGGGGGGGGATTAGTGGTTAACACTGTAAGCTGCCCTAGTTGCATGGTAAAATAGAAATACAACATTTAAAAATTACTCTATCGCAGTTACCTAAAATTACACCGTAATGCTGAAATATTCTGTTCTAAAGCTGTAATTGTTTTAACCAAGCTTTTGAAATATTTCTACCGATCTTTTTAATAGGAATCACCAACAAATAAACTTCTCTATGCTAAAGATATTCCACTTTACAAGGAGGAAGCTAAAGCTTTTTATAAGGCAATAAAGGACTTGCCTCCGTTGTCCACTTCAGAAATAGAAGATTTTTTGACTCAGGAATCAAAGGTATTGTTTAATCGCTTTTGCTGTGGTTGAAACTTGATCCCTCTCTCACAGATTGTACAAGAAAACTGTGACATTTGGTATACCCATTGCATTTTGTCTGGCTTTCTTAATAATCTGGTTGAAAAACATCCCAGTGATTCATTTCATCCTTAAAATGAGCTCAACACCCATAACCCTAGCAAAAGCTATCTCATTACATTTCAGTTTTACTATTATGATCATCATTTTATTCCTATTCTATTAATACTAGCAGTGAGCACAAGATATAATCTGATTTCTTTTTCCCCACAGAAACATGAAAATGAATTTAATGAGGCAGCAGCCTTGACTAAAATTTACCAATACATATCAAGATATTTTGATGAAGTAAGGTTCTTTCTTTTGCTCTTTTCCTTTTAATTTACATTGACATAGTACTACAAGCAACACTATTTGTATTTTAATATTCTACTGTGTTTGCAGCACTTAAACCAGGGGTGCCCAAACTTCTCGGCCATGGGCCAGTCATGTGGTTCAGGGAGCCGGTTACTATGGCCCGGGGGTCTGCCCCACGATGTCAATTCATCTGGCCCATGAAGTCCTCGCTCCTGGAAGCGGAAGTAAAACGCGCCCATATGAGCGAGGGCTTCATGGGCCAGATGAATTGGCGTTGTGGGCCAGATCCCCCCCCCCGGGCATAGTTTGGGCACCCCTGAGTTAAACATTTGGCACTGATTGACTGGAGTTTATTTAACGACACAAAGTATGTAACTTTTTAACTGCTCAGACAACAAAGTGGCCCCACAGTTACTCCGGAGAATACTTTTGTGGCCACAGGTATGCCAAAATCTAGTTAGTAGTATATATGCAAGCCTTGGATTTGACTACTTTCCCCTTTCTCTTCCGCACCCTTAGATTCTTCCCTTGGAACCAAAGCCACTTTACATTTACATTAACACATTATGCTTTATATTTACCTTGACTGCAAGCTGTGCTTCACAAAGTTATAATATTCTGTGCAAAATTATGTGTACGAACAATGGTTCATGATTCTGACGTAAAAGAAAAATGATGATTTATCGCTTTGGATACAGTACACAAAAGAACTGGTCTCCAGAAAATTGTAAATTAGGAATGGGGAAACACGTCAAAACTTTGTTTAACTTACCACAACTTTGCGTTAGTTTTTCCTAAACTAAACCGTCACATCATTATTGTACATTTTAATAGTAGCTCTTGGAATACTTTAAAACTTTCCAATGCTATTTATATATTATATTTCCAATAGTGTACTTTATCTCCATGGTTTTTTTTTAAAAAGAAGGAACAAATAAGGTTATTAAAAAGAACTGTGTGTATGTATACAATGTATAAAAGCAGAGCAAGATAAATTTAATTTGTGGGAATTTTAGTAATAGGTCAGTTTTACTCTGCATTTCAGGAAAAGCTTTGAAGTTTAGTAAGAGATGGGTGACAGTCAAGGTTAAAGGTGTTGCTGGGGTGTCAGTCAATAAGAAGATGAGTTACTGTATCTGGCAGAACCCAAATTAAAGCTGTATTTGTTTAGGAGCAAGACTAATACATTTGCTGAACCATCTCTCTAAATTCTAAAACATTTTTCATGGTACAAGCAAATTTCTTCCACTGTACTGTAAAACTTATTCATCTTTCCCTTATCACATGGTTTCAAACTCCATTTTCTGTGCCTCAGCCAGTATTACTGACAGATTCTCTTGATGAGAAAGATGAAATTAGTGCCCATTTATTCAGAATAGTTTGCATTTCAAAATGTTTCATTTTGTGATTTGCTCATCTTTCATGATCTAGAGAGGAACTGATGTGCCATCTGACAAGTACATTTGTTGCTTAGCCTCTGACATGGCCATGAGGTGGGTTTTCAATATAAGGTGGCATTGCTTTTATATGACAATTAATGCTAGTCTGAACAAAAGAGAGAAACCATGTGGTCCTTGTACACAATTTGAAAATGGGGCGGTGTTTGATACTTTTATTAGACCACTAAAATCTCACAAAGAGGAGTAATCTTTTGACTTCTGCAGTTTTTCCAGACATTAAAATAATGTGTAAAAGTAAGTGCACATTTTTTTGTTTCCATAGATACTGAATAAATTGGAGAAAGAACGAGGGCTAGAAGAAGCCCGGTTGCAACTTCTGAATGTAAAAGATTTAATTGAAGAAAAGAAAAAATGCAAGTGGGTTTAGGAAGTATTCAGTGATCCAACTTGTGATAAAATGAAACTTAACTGTGACCATCATTGGACAGAATTCGGAATATTGTCCCAAATCCAGTTTTTCTTACACATAACTTGGAATGTTAACAACTAGTGGCCTCAGATGGAAATGCACATCTCCACACGTGTCAAAAGACACATCCCATCAATTCAGTGCAGCCTGGAAAAGCATTTGTAGATGATGCAGACAGATGCACTAGGACTAATGAAAAATTGCTGCCATGTGCAAATCTGTCTTCCAAGACTGAAGGTACTGAGTATTTGGCAGTACAGTATTTTAACTCCTTTTAACATGGCAGGCATTATGAATTTATACTTTTTAAAAAAAAGATCAGCGCCACTTAATATGAGGCAATCTACGTCCATTTTATTTCCAGAGGTGCTGTGTATATCATGATTTACCAGAATAATCTCCACATACATTTTGAGCTGTAACAACGTATGCTGTCATGTAATTATAGATACAGGCTTCAGTTGCTTGTATCTCATACCCTGAGCCCTTAAGACTGTCTTAAAATTATATGATGAAGTGCTAGAGAGCCTGTTTACAAAACATGATGGTCATAGTACAGTATGGTAGGGGTGGCATAAGACTGGCATGGAGTGGGAACAGGAGGAGTCCAGTACAATCCTGTAGAGAAATCACCCTATCTTGCTTGCCACGTACATAAAGAGCTGGTTCACGATGAGTTTGCCATTCAAGTTCTGCTCGGTTGCTTGACAAACTCTAGTTCCAATCTTCCGCATTTCTTTTTCAACAGGGTCAACAAACTTGGCTCTCCAGGCGTTCTTGGACTTCACTCACCAGAAGCCCAAGTCAGAACACCTGCTGATCAGGGCTTCTGGGAATTGAAGTCCAAGAACACCTGGAAAGCCAAGTTTGCTGACCCCTGCTATACTTGCAGTTGACGCAGTGATGTTCTAATAAAAACTTGAGGTGAAGAGCTCATGAATAAACATTTTCCTTAAACAATCATAGAGCAGACATAGGGCACTAGCAACTCATTTTCTATGTCTTTCTTTCAATTGGGACTGTAAAGTCCAGGCTTGTTTAATACATTTCATCCTCACCTGTTTAAAAATATAATGCAAAAGAAAATGTGCCTGAGATCACCTTTTGTAAAACAGCTGGTCTTAGATATTCTGAGGGAGGAAAGGTGTTCCTGTTTGCTGCTTCACTATTAATTTTTGTCTGCAGATGTTGATGACAAAATTGTAATGGAAACTGCATATAAATAGAAAAAATCCTGATCTCAAATTTTACATATGTATCATAATGCAGACACTATTCTTAACTCTTACAACACTATCACAGTTCTTCCACCAATACAACTTTAGCTGGAAATCTACTCAAGAACCGCGTCTTGCAAGCTGAAACAGTCATTAATATTGTATTCTTAGTCTCCAGGGGGTGCATTTATTAGCTTAAATGCTGTTTTTCAAGATGTAGCATAATATTATATCATTGAAAATGTGCTGGGTGTTCTATTCTAGCAACAAGGATGGTGCAAGCCAAATAATGCAAATGGTTGTGGAATGCACATGCAGAAATGCTTCATTCATAGTATTTCCACTTTTGGCACAACTATAGACACCATAAGTGTGATGCCAAGTTACATTTGCAAAGCTGTCCAACAGGACTTCAGCCATTTTTACATAAGTTATATACAATGAATCCACAGGAAAAATACTGAACCTACCTTAAAAGCACAAACTGTCAATTTTATAGGAGACAGTAAAGCATACATTTTTGAGACTCAATAATTTCAACAGGATTCTTTGAGTTAACCAACATTAGCTTATAAAAATAATATGGACGTCATTGCTGCACTGTGAAACTACTGGCTACAAAATCTTTGACAAGCACAATACTTATCATTTCACTGTTTTCTTAGAATGGAGAGACAGACGATTTGCGACAATCTGGAGATAAAACCTTATCAGTATTGTTATTGCATAAAACATTTTGAACTTATTTACATCTGTTCATACTTTGAAACCTCCTGTCCATGTACATGCAAAAATACTTCCTTAGTATTTGTGAAATATTTGAATCTGAAATATATGTATAAAAATGTAAATGGTTGTTTACAAGAAATGTTTTCCTTCAAATATATAGTCTATACTTGCAACATTACTACATGTGAGTAATAGAATTGAAATCAATTATATAGGCTCTCTTGAGGGACAACAAAAACTTTGAAAGAAAGATTGTTTGGGGGAAGAGGAGAGAAGGAATTGGGGAAAGGAAAAATTGAGTGGAATCCCATTTGAAAATATATAACGTTTAGGGTTGACCACCACAGCTAGTTCTCATAAATTGCTATGTAAATTATAAGCTACACATGAAGAAATCAGAATCATCATGCACGAGAATTGTTCTACCTGTTTGTCAAGCACTGGCCCAGGTGCTGAGATGGATCTGACTTCCACCAGAAGTCAGGCTCTTTGAACAGAGATTCAGCTGGAAGCTGGATTAGGAAACATCCTAATTCTTTATGTCTCTCTCTACATCAGGGATGCCCAAACTACGACATGCAGGCCAGATCCAGCCCAACACCAATTCATCTGGCCCACGACACCCTCATTGCTCCCGGAAGCGGAAGTAAAATGTGCATTTTACTTCTGCTTCCGGGAGCGATGGGGCAGCATGGGCCTGATGAATTGGTGTTGTGGGCCAGATCTGGCCCACAGGCCATGGTTTGGGCACCCCTGGTTTAAGCAGAGAAAATGACAGCCTAAAATCTGTCTCATCCCGTTGCAACACATATATGTTGTAAAACAGATTGCAAGGCGTGTTTTATTTCCGCTTCCGGTGGGAGGACCCATGTGACCAGCCCGCTCAGCCAAAATGTTTGGGCACCCCTGCTCTATGTCCTATGCCAAGCACACGAGGCTGCAACTGCCTTCCACAATGTTCGATCTGCAGCTACGGTTTCTGCATCCTCCCGCTCAAGGTTGATGCTTCTTAGATCATCCTGGAAAGTTCTTCTTTAGTCTTCCTTCATCCACTTGGTAGCATCCAGTTAATCATAATCTTGGCAGGGTGTTGTTTACCCATGTAGAACACAAGTCCAGCAAAGTGCATTCATTCTGTTACCAACTCAGAATGTCTTCGGAAACCACATCTTTGTAATACCTCCTTGTTTGTAATAAGATCCCAATATCCAAACATTCTAATTGAACCTTTATAATTGATCTCAGGCCTAATTGTTACTGGAAAAGTAATAAACTACCTAGCCAAATCTATTCCTGAAATACATTATATGAATCCTTGGATTTATTAGATTAGTTGCTTTTTGAAAGATTAATGTTCATAATTTGTGTAGTCAGTGTATTAAATTTCCTTCTTTGACAAGGTTTTATCAACAGTATGACAGAATGGGCATGATCCATCTTTTGCTGTCTACCCTCAATAATAAGGGTGTGGGAAGCTGTTTCTGGAAGAGCATTTAAAACTATTAAAAAGTACAGTCCTAGGTAAATAATCAATTTTTGGTTGGTACTGTTGCAATTCTTGAAAAGTACAATCAAATTTGCTTAGGCATGGTTACAAAAAATTCAAGAATCCCTTCTTAATGCTCTCTAACAAAGTCGCTGTAATTAAACACACAACAAGGAAGCAGATTTTATAAAAATGTATTATAATAAATAGATATGATCAGTTAACAAAAAAGTTTTATACTCTGTATAAAAGTGAAATATTCACACATTACTCACAATCATTATAAAAGTTTGTTACTTGAGATCCCAAATATATTAAAGTGCAAATAACGTTTCCTTACAAATAAATGGATTGCTATCACAAAATTTCACTTGACTTCACAATCAAGGATGTCAGCATTCAAGTAATCACATAATTTACTTTTAGTGTTTTTAATTGCATGATTGTCTCAGTACTGATGAAAGACTGACAACCTATGCATCAAAAGAGAAAAGGGCAAATTCCCAAGGGATTTTTCTTAAGACCAAAGCTTTTCTAAAGGCTTAAGAATGATCTTGTTAGAGAAGAGGTTTAGTGCAACATGATTATCTTATCTAAAGATACATTTTTCTCAAACACCAAATTTACTCACATTAGAGCATTGCTGGGTTTTATTCCCCAACTGTTATAAAAAAAATACAATCTGATTCAAAATACAGTTTGTTTTCATCTCTTTCAAGGCACTCCTAGGTGTGAATGCTTTTGGCAAATTAAAATATCTAGTGCTTTAGTGTTTAATTTTTATTTGGCATCCCCAGATGGTAAGTCATATACTTCAACATGCTTATCTTGATCAGAATTACAATCAGAACTTACTGACATCTCATGATGTTCAGTTAAGGCACCAAGTTCTCGCAACTGTTTCCTCTGTGTAGTTTCTAGTTCTTCTAAGCGCTTACGAAGCAGGGAAACCTCTCTTTGATGCTGTTCCTCCTTAAACCAAAAAAAAAAAAAGGAAATACATTATATTACTTGTTTATAGATATATGCCTTAATAGACAGTTCTCATTCTATTCTTGCACCTCTCTACCTTCGAACTAATTCTGCTATAAAAAGAGGCAAGATACAGTTGATCAAAATCCTGTTTGGTACAAAGACAATTTAACACCCACGTCCATTTTGTGGGCTGCAGCTTATTTCTATATTCAATTGCCCACTAGATGATTTCTTGCAGTAAGATCAAGATTTTTTTTCTTCAGTTAAACATCAAAATTTCATAAGACCTCTGTAAATGAATACAGAACTCTAAGGTTTTAATTAATAACATTAAGGCTGAAATGTAATCAGTTGTCTGCATCAGCATGGATTCTAGTGTGTTGATCATGAAATGACAACTTTCCAGAATTCACAGGAAAATGCTTTTGACTTTTAGAAGGTGTATGTGGTAAGGCACAAGGCTCTGAAGAAATGATGTGATGACTCTCACTGGATAGAAACAAGATAGTACTTTGTTATAGCTGAAATCTATTCCCTTTCAGATAGAATATATATAAAACACAAATTTTAAAATTCAAATATCTCCACCAGTTAAGCTTTCCAATACCCACTATTAGAAACCTGTTTTCCTATGTAACATGACACTTGCCTTCAGGAAAGGAAAGGATGCCTCTGGTCCAGGAATCAAGGTTGAAGAGAGCAGGCTGCCTGAATTCACTGTTGAGATGGTTGGAAACAAAATTAATCTGCGAAATTCATTGTGTCTGCGATGCATATCTTTCAGTCTTTTCTGAAGGCGAATATGTTCTTCAAAAGGAACATTCTGCCTGGAATTATAAAAAATATATCATGGAGAATTTCAGCACAAAATTTTTAAGTGAAACATTACTTTCTCCAAATTATAAAACCCACCACCATCACATTCTGAAATGAAGCAGCAAAGTTTATTTGAGGAGCGATGCCTTTTTTAACACTGACAAAAATTACATCTCAATATACCTGTTTAACACCTGGTTTTCAGTTTCTAATTCTTCTCTCTTGGCTTCCAAAAGCTCTATCTTTTTCTGCAATTTCTTTTGCTTATTGTCATTAAGTGTCTTTCTCTGCAGATAATACAAAACATATTTAGTTGGAGAAATATATTCATCTTCACCTCCCACACAGCATTTAATTGGCCAACATCCTCCTGAGTTTTCAGTTAGCAGAAAATCCTACTAGTGTCATAAGGAATGATCAAAATTACAGTAAAACCTCAGATAACGTCCAAACTTCGTTCCACGGAGTTGGTTGCTATGCGATTTTGGACGTTTTGCAGTTCCTAAGGGAAGATGCATCGCATCGCATAACGTCCAAAAAATGGACAAAAACGGACGTTATCCGAGGTTCCTATACCAATATCTCGGATAACGTCCGTTTTTTGAGCGGTTTTGGACGTTATGCGAGGCATCACGTGTGCATAAACACTGCGACACTATGCGAATATGACGCTATCCGATGTGGTCGTTATGCGAGGTATTACTGTATCTATATGCCATAAAGCCATATCCTATTTGTCTGAGAAGCAGCACAATTCGACATCACTATGCTGGCAGGACTTTCCGCTCAAAACCTGAGAGCTATTTATTAATGCCAAATCACATACTTAATCTGAAAACAATAACAGCAACAACCAACTGGGGGGGGGGGGGAGAGCAAACAAAACACAACTGAAAATGTATGTCTGGGCCAAATCTGCTCAGTGATGCCCACCAGGTCATCAATTAACAGCTGAAAGACTTGTTCTTCATCTTTGAAATATCCTATTTATGTCTTTGATATGCTTGACTTCTATGTAATTTGTGTTCAACCCATGCTGCTGAGGCTGGGTAGCTCCACTGCTGCCCAGCCTAGCATGGTGGGTGGAAAGAAATTGGTTGGCAATCTGCGGAATATCAGAAATAACTTGAATGTGAAAATCTCATACAAAATATCTCTGTTTTTCTACAGACAACTATAATCAGTTTATTTAAGTATCCAATTGGATTTAATATATAGCAGTTTAGAAAACTACCCATTAACAGTAATGACATTTTAAAGGTAATTATTAGGTCAGAATAATTTCTTGGCTCTTTCAGCCTCCCTTAGCTGTTCTATTGTTAAAATTTGTTTTACATCTGAACAGAAAATCTGTTTAAAAGATCAGGATATTCTGTTGACTAAAATTAGAACCAATCACTCATATCTGCCCACTGTATCCACTTTGTAACATCCCGCAAGTTGTTTGCACCCCTAGACCAGTTTCCAAAATTTAACAATGCAGTAGAAAGGAAAGTAACACTTGTATTTTAAGAGCACAATTTTACACTTAAACAAGGTGTATACTGTACTCCTTAAATACTTTGCTTATAAGTATATTCATGCCCTAGAGACAATACCACTTTCTATGTAACTGTACAGTTGAATTTCAGCTCTCTGCATATTCTAAGGCAGGGGAAATGGGCGCAGGCCTCTGGAAGGTAGTATTACCCTAGTGCAGGGACTGCAACCCAAAAACCACTGTGCTGGGGGGGGGGGAGGGAGGAAGAAGTGCTTCCATTGGGATGCTTGGCAGAGTGGACTCTGTATTGCGGGGAGGGAGGAAGCACTCCCACTGGACTGCTGGGCAGAGGGGTGGGGCGATCTCTGTGCTGGGGACGGGAGGAAGTGCTCCCATTGGTCTGCTGGGCAGAGGGACGGGGTGAACTCTGTGCTCAGAGGAGGGAGGAAGCTCTCTCATTGGGCTGCTGGGCAGAGCAAACTCTGTGCAGGGGCGACGGCACACATGACCCTCTGGCACACGTGCCATAGGTTCACCACCAAGGCCCTAGTGTATTAGCGTCGTTCAGTTAAACCACAATGAAACACTTCCCCTGTGTACACTGTGACATGCCTTTTTCTGAGCAACTGCTGCTCTGTGTAATTTTTCTCTTGTCTGATTGTACTTCGCTTCCAACTCCGTGATGCGCTGAATGAGTTTATGTTTTTCTTCCAGCCATTCTGTACGCTTGTCTTCCAGATTTCTAGCAAGGGAAAAACACAGTGGTTGCCTTGCATGTTAAATCTTCTTAGCAGGATGACAATCCACAGTTCATCACATAGTGTACAAAGTGAAGCCTCAATGCCCAAGTGTATTTTGCATCCTTTGGCCCCATAGGATTACTAAGTACTGTACAGCCCAAATATGGATTTCCTCAGCAAAAAGCCTTCAGCATTTAAATAAAATCCAGACAATACATAAACAGCAAGCATTGTACGGCTCACATTAAAAATACTGAACAGGAGGCGTATTCAGGGCTGCCGTTCTGGGAATCTGCTGGGAATAGACTCATGTGCAGGTGTCCTGTTCTTGCCCTTCTGTACTAAAGCAGGCAAATTCACTCAGGAGACTTAGGAAAGACAGAGCTAAATACACCAAGCACAAACAGTACTTAAAGGACTAGTCCATTGTGACAAAAGATTGTATTCCAACTCGTAGGTCTATTCTGCAGATTCTGGAGAACCAGTGGCAACATTACATCGACACATTTCAAGCTCTCACATGCTCTTCCTCAATGCCATAAAATGCTCATCCCCCCTACTACTCTAGAGCAGCGTTTCCCAACCTTTGGTTTTGGGACTTCAATTCCTAGAAGCCTAAGTCAATTCCACAAAGCACTGATCAGCCAATGTATTGACTTAGGCTTCTGGGAATTGAAGTCCACCATTGTTCCACGGAACATAATTTAGGAATCGCTGCTCTAGGGAATGGCCAATGCTGCATGGGATAGAGTAGATCCGTGATGGCGAACCTTGGCACTCCAGATGTTCCTGGACTTCAATTCCCAGAAGCCCAAGCCCCCATGAATCCACACGAAGGGGTTTGCTGCGATTCATCCGGCCCGCGCCGCCCTCGTTGCTCCCGGAAGCCGAAGTAAAACGCGCACGTCTGGGCACGTTTTACTTCGGCTTCTGGGAGCAACAAGGGCGGCGCGGGCCGGATGAATCGCAGCAAACCCCTTCGTGTGGATTCACGGGGGCTTGGGCTTCTGGGAAGTGAAGTCCAGGAACATCTGGAGTACCAAAGTTCGCCATCACGAGAGTAGACCATCCTTGGGTACTCGGTCTCTTAAAAGTTCACCATCATTGATCTATCATAATTTTATTTGCCATATAATTTGACTTTTTGTAGTGAGAGACGTAGGGATAGCAGCATAACAGGTAGCAAGGCTTACTTCTCTGAATCTAAACGATCCTTTTCTGCTTGTCTTCGTGCATTCCGACATTCTTGTTTTAATCTCTCCAGCATTTCCTTGAGCTTTTGATTGGAATCCATCAAGTTGTTCTCTGATTGTGAAATTGAAGTGACTTGGAATTGTAAACTGTGGATTTGCTGTAACAGAAATATATTTCAGAGTTTGGAGACAAACTTATACCACATAGTTCTGGAAGAGCTGTAGAGCCGTCATGGACATTGACAGAAGCTATACATGGACTACAGAGACCTACAGCCATGCTGCTGGCCTTGCCATGAATACGACACACACCACATTTCCAGCTCCCTTTGACATCCTGTACATTTAAAACAATTGCATGGAAAGGGCTAGCTGCTGGTATTTAGCTGAACATGGAAAGGCTCTCTGGATATTAGGAACACTCCACATTCAGGAGTTTGATCCTACTGAAGGCCTTTTGCAGTTCTCCACAACCATCCTGTGGGCTTTTGAGATTAGGCTAAGGCTAGGATATTAGTTCCACTCCCCACTATCTCAGATGCTACGTATACAACCATTTGCAACTCATTAGGGCCAGGCTTCACAGCAAGAGTGAATAAAGACCGGGGATTTTCCGTTATTGTCAATTGAAAGAAAACCTACAATCTTACTTTTCTGTTAGGCTGGCCAACCATTGTGTGCCTCTGCACCTGATGTGTATAAATTGATGCCATGAGGTCCCACTCTTATGTCTGACAAAGTGGACTTGATCCACGAAAGCTCATATTTAAATATAGGAGTTAGGCTTTAAGGTGCCACAATATTTTTTCCATCTTTTTGTTGTTTTGTTTACTCTCTGATATACATATGAAGAGTGCCTCCATGGGACTCTGGAATTAAATTCCTCCCCTGCAGTTTGTTGAAGCAGTTTAATTAACATGCATGAGAATTAGTTTTTTATTTATTTCCTTGAAACAACTTTCACTAGCATTTGCTTTAAACAACATATAAAATGGATATACCATCAAGCTACACACTATACAGACATGTCTAAACAAATACAGTATAGTAAAACCCCTACTTACGCAAAAAGTCCATTTGGTAGGCTTTTTCTTAAATCGGGTTTTTATGTAACTCGAAGCAAACCCATAGGAAAAATGAAATTTTTATGTAAATCGAAGCAAACCCATAGGAAATTATGTTATGTAAACTTATTTAAATCGGGACATGGTTTTAGCACAAAATCATTATGTAAGTCGAATTTTATGTAACTCGGGGCATTTGTAAGTCGGGGTTTCACTGTACACTGTTATGACACAAGTGACAGGGAGTAGATCATGGGTTCCCATCCAGCTTTGAGGGCTGGATGGCCCGTCCAGCTGGGGGAGGTGGGAGCACAGCTGCACCCGTTTGCCTGTGCAGGGCCGTCAAAAAGCCGCCGCCGAGCTGCCACAACACCTCGGCTCCCTCCCCTGGCCCGACGGTCGGGGGAGGTGGGAGCACAGCTGCACCCGTTTGCCCGCGGTGGAGCAGTGAAGAAGGCCGCCGATTTAGCCGCTGGGACATTTTCCTGCCTCAGTTGGGTTGGGGCTGGTTCTTCTATCCTGGCTCCGTCATGGACGTTTTGAGCCACAAGGCTCCATCATGGACGTTGGGTAGCCGGGAGTTCTGTGCAATTAATCATGTAATTTTAGTATTTAAATGATGTCTATTGTAAAATTACACTTGTTTTGAAATTGTAATTGTATTGGATTTTATATTGTAATTATATTTAATATGTTGTAATGCCGCCCTGAGCCGACCTTGCACTGAATAGGGCGGGGCATAACTCCAATAAACATAAACATTTTGCCCTGCCTGCATGACGGGAGTGGCCATTTTGCTGCAACAGCTTCAAAGGGGCAGCCATTTTGTTTTTCGAATGCCCTTGGAGGGGTGGAGGGACCACATGAAATGGTGCCACTAGCCAGATTCAGCCCTCTGGCCTTAGGCTGGGAACCCCTGGAATAGATAGAAAGCATTTTTCCATCCCTGTGCAAAACTCATGGCACATTTTACTCATCCTCACCCAAAGGAATTGATTGGCAGCAGACAAATGAAAAATACTTCATACAACTCACAAGTGACTTGCAGAACTCATGCCACAAGATGTGGTGATAGTCATTTTACTAGAGGGGCCCGTATGATCCTTGAATTATGCTTGGAATGTACACTCCACATATTGCTCAAGACATGAGAAGAGGGATTAGGTACAAGTGTACTCCTTCCAGCCTGTTCTTGAAAGCTCACTTCCACAACCCTCCACACACTGAAGATAAACTTCAGCAGAAAGATTGCTTTACATTATCTCACAAGAACACAAACTGCCCTGTGGCAGGAATTCAGTAATAAACATGGATGTCTGCAGAACAAACCCAATGGGAATATAAAAGATAGGACAAGGTCAAAAAATACATCCTGACTTGCTACACTCTATGCCAGGGGTTTCCAAACTACAGCCTGTAGGCCAGCCCCAGCCCGCAGCACCATTTCATGTGGCCCGCCACCGCACCCGGAAGTGGAAGCAGACGCTTTTACGACAGCTGTAAAACCTGCCCACGCATGCGTAAACGCAGTTACGTCAGCCATAAATGCACCTGCATCTGTCAGATGTGGACGCGGGCGCATTTACTTCCATTTCTGGGAGCATGGTCAGGCCCGCTCAGCTGTCTCGGGAGGCGTGGTCAGGCATGTGTCATAAAAAGGTTGGGAAGCCCTGCTCTATGCAATGAGAGAACAGATGAAGTTAAACTCTAAAATATATTCTGCATATTGGCCAAGGGTTACAGAAGAGCTCTTCTTTGATTCTTTTAACAGACTTCGAAAACTAATTCTAAAATATAGAACATATCAGAGAAAACACACACACACACCCCGCCCATCAACTACTGGTGTCAGCTGGAACGGCCACAACTTAACACACAGTAAACCCCTTTGGAGAGATGTAACCATCATAATACCTTAAGATGATCAAAATTACTATGAGTAAAAGCAAAACAGATTCTTACCTGCTTTAGATTTTCTTTTTCATTTCTCTCTTTTTCTAGCTCCTCAGAATTAATAACTTGTTGTTGAAGCTTTAACCTACAAATCAATATAGATTTTAAGCACTTCTATATAAATGAAACAAGTATGTTTATAATACACTAACCGTTTCAAACTGAACAAAACCTGATAATGGGTAGAATATGGAAGTTAACAAATCTCCAATACAGTGCTGGATTCAGCAAAGATATTATGCAGAATTAATTATAATATTTAATAACGTTAGATAGTTGATTCAGTCAGTACTAAAATATCTGAGACCTGGATCTTCAAGAGTAGTGATACAAAGAAATATCTGTACTACTTCTCATTAGAAAAAGATCAAAAATATTTAATCAAGACTACAACAAAGGTCCTATGTAAGCAAGAAGCTGCATAAAAGTTATGAAGGAAAAAGAGAGGTTTAAAGGAACATTTGAAAATGTTTTGGAGAAAGAAATGAAAATGACCCAACCCTGTCTTGTAGCAGCAGCAACACTTTCTGTTAGAATGAAAAACATGAGGCTAAATCTAACATTAGTCGTAGCTAGAGCAAACCTATCCAAATCAAAGAAACTCAAGTAATTTTAACCAATTTGTTTCTATGGGTCTACTCTAAGCAGGAATAACATTAGATTTAGCCCTTACATTCAGAGTACAATTAAAATTACAACATATTACCTAAGATTCTCGACTTCCCTTCTGCTTGCTTCTTCTGCCAACTGCATAGCCAATAACTTTCCTTCATAATGATCTTTTTCTGATTGCTTCTGAGCTTCTTGTCCAACTTTCATTTTCTCTAGTTCAGCCAACTTGTTCTCAATTTCTAACCTGAAAATTTGTAACATTTAGTTCCTAGCGAAAATCATTTTTACTTGTTAAACCAGGGGTGGCCAACCTTTTTATGCCGCGGGTCTGACCACGCCCCTGAACAACTGAGCAGGCTGAACCACACACCCCAGAAGCTGACACATTTACACCCACTTCCACGTTTACGACAGCCACAGGCGTGTTTGTGCATTGCGCAGGCACATTTTACAGCTGACGTAAACATGCCTGTTTCCACTTCTGGGTGCGGCGGAAGCAGTGATGAGCTGGATGGAGTGGCATCACAGGCCAGGTCTGGCCTGCGGGCCATAGGTTGGGAGCCTCTGTGTTAAACATTAAGAGCTTAAATACTAAGCTCTGTGTTAAAAGTGTAAAAGCAGCAAAGAAAACTACAGTACTTATATTCTAGATTCCTACTATTTGAGCACTCTTCATTGTTACCTGGTACAACTTTAGGGTTTTATGGTTACCACAAAAAATGAACAACATTTCCTTCATAACTGATAGAGTCAGGAAATTAATGGACATTATTAATTTTTTTGAATAGGGAAAGAAGCATTTCAGCATGTGGAAGCAATACATCCTACCCAAATAATGACTCTGTACACTAAAATTTGCTATACAAATTGTCAGTAACAATTTCACAGCTGAGACTGAATAGAAAATGCGTACAGGAAAGATACAAAAAAGAATGAAGGATTAAAAAATCATTCTCAGCAGCAAGGATGGTGAGGAATTTCATGGGGCCTTCAGTTTTTCACTTGAACTAGAATGATGTTTTGTGGAGGGGGAAATGTCTATTTTTGCGTGAACTGCCTAAACTTAAGATGATCGCTGCTTTATTTAAGAGTCCAAAGCACTTTACTTACTGCATGAACATGTGTTCTTTTGCTTCTCAAAGTGAAAAGACAGTAGAAGTATTTTACATAAATTACAGAGACATTGGTGGGTGGAGGGAGCTCTTAATGTCATTTTTGGCTGGAGGTGGCAAATCTGTCAGGAATTTAAAATTCCAAATCAAATCATTTCACGCCGTTAAGACAGCCTAAACTGAAGAATTATTGCTACAGCCTCTAAACACTTTTAAAGAGCTGGGTAAAGAAAAAGAACAAAATGCTCACTTTTCCTCCTGTAATGCTGCAAGTTTCTGGAAGCCTTCTTCTTTTGCAGCTTGTACTTTGCGCACTAATTCACGATCCTTTTCTACTATCAGCACCTTATGTCGCTCAAGTGTTGTCTTAAGTATTTCGTTATCCAAGTGTAATCCTGTTTTTATAAAATTAAGATGTTACCTTTCAGGATTCCATTATACAGAGCATTTGAAATAGCTGAAAATCCTTAGGCAGCAGCTGGGAAAACTATTGGTCAGCCATTCAGCCCACAATGAATTGCTCAAAATTAAAAGGCAACTTAAGCTAAAGTACTGCAACTATTTACTCCAAATAAAAGCTTCATTTATGGGAGTGGTTATACATGTCACTCAGTGATGAGAACGACAGTGTAGAAACACTTTTCAAATATATTCCCTTGAAAATGTTGTAAAGTCCTTTGTACTGTAGGAAAAGGTCACACTAAAAATGTAAACAAAATACAATGTGATAGACGTTCCCCCTGAATTCAGAATTGTTGTTGATATCTCGCCCCAGACGAGCATTTGAAATAGCGGGAGGGTGGAGGCGAGACCGGCCATAAGAAGACCCGCTGCTGCTGCCTCGGACCGTCCAGATGCTGCCTTGCACCAGATGCTCGACCGTCCTCAACTGCCCTGGTGAGAGGTGGAGGCGAGACTGGCCTCAGCTGAGGGTGGCTGGCGCAGCAGCCATAAGGCGACCTGCTGCTGCTGCCTCGGACCTTCTGAATGCTGCCTCGCCCCAGATGCTCACCCGCTCTCACCCGCCCTAGCAGGAGGGTGGAGGCAAGACCAATGAGACTGGCCTCAGTTGAGGGTGGCCGGCGAAGTGGCCATAAGAAGACCTGCCGCTGCTGCCTTGGACCCTCTGAATGCTGCCTCGCCCCAGATGCTCACCTGCTCTCATCCGCCCTAGAGGGAGGGTGGAGGCGAGACCGGCTTCAGCTGAGGGTGGCTGGCGCAGCGGCCATAAGACCTGCCGCTGCTGCCTCAGACCCTCCGGACGCTGCCTCACCCCAGATGCTCGACCGCCCTCGACCACCCTGGCGGGAGGGTGGAGGCAAGACCAGCAAGACTGGCCTCAGCTGAGGATGGCCGGCACAGCAGCCATAAGACCTGCCACTGCTGCCTCAGACCCTCCAGATGCTGCCTCGCCCTGGATGCTCGCCCGCCCTCACCCGCCCTGACAGGAGGGTGGAGGCAAGACCACTGGTATCCTTGGCTCTGCCCCTGCCAGTACTTTATAAAAACTGTTGAGGCGGCAATGCTTCACTGCTTCTACTTCCCAACTTTGGTGCTCGTATTTATTGATATATTGTAATTTTTCCCCTAAGTTGTAAATGTTGATAATGTTTGCTGACATATTGTTTTGCTGATTGTTGATATTTTTGATATGTATTGCTGATATTGTATTATTTACTTTTTGTATTACTGTATTGTTATTTGTACTTGTGTACCTATTGTATTGCTTTTGCTGTTATTTGCCGCTTCAAGTCGCCTTCGGGTTGAGGGAAGTGGGGCACAAATAAACCTATGATGATGATCTCCTGGACCCCTGTATTCAATGTGAAGCTATTCAGTGATAAAATGGACCTAATCCTTCTAAATGCCCATACAAGTGGTGCTTTAAAAATTCAGTACTTCTAGTGGTTACTGTTGAAGTAATAAATTTTTACCATCCATTTCACTTTGAATCTTGTTCTTTTCTCTTTCTATTTCACTCCTGGCTTTTGCTGTTTCCAGCCTGATGTTGGTTATTTCTAACTTGTGTGAATGCTTAAGTTCTTCGACCTATTAAAAAAACATATAATCCAATTTCACAATCCATTTCAAATTGATAATAAATTTTAGACATTTTCTATTCAGCAGGCAAAATCATGAAATGAATGTGTCCTAGCCTCTTCCAGAAACAAGTTGTGTGTTGTCTAATCTCTTCCAATTTGACAAACCTATGCATGGATGATCTCCAAAATGTCCTGTCCTCATCTCTTATAAACTCAAGCCCATGGCTTCCTTTATTACCATTATCTAATAATAATAATAATAATAATAATAATAATAATAATAATAATAATAATAATAATAATAATAATAATAATAATAATAATGCACATAGTCCTGACTTTCCCCAGTTAATAACATGCCTCCTTGACTGTAGAATGTTTTGTTTGAAAGAGGTCATGTTTGAATATACCTATAAAGGTAAAGGTCACCCTTGCTTGAAAGCCAGTCATATCTGATTCTAGGATACGGTGCTCCTCCCCATTCACAGCCAAAAAGCAAGCACTGTCTGCATCTGCAGATGTTTCTGTGGTCATGTGGCAGCCATGACTAGACCCCAGAGTGCATGGAATTCTTTCTGTTCACCTTCCCACCGAAGTGGTACCTATTTATCTACTTGCATTTTCTTGCTTTCGAACTGCTAGCCTGGCAGGAGGAATATACGTGTACAAGTAGGCAGATCTCATATTAAAATCATATTTGTTGGGTTAATCTAAACTGGGATTAGTTAATATTAGCATTTTAATCAACAACAGAAACACTCCACAAGCTTCAAATCTAAAGTGACTATTATGTAACCTGAATTCTTAGGTATGTTTACTTTCAGTTATGAACACTGTTGGACAATACAGCAAGCCTCCTCCAGTAAATCCAGATGTACTGTTACGGCACTGGAAAAAAAAATAGACATTCACTAAACTGCAGTGGCTCAAGTGGCTAAGACGCTGACTGGGAGGCGAAAGGACAGCAATTCGATTTCCGAGTACTGCAGGACGGAATGAGCTCCTGTCTTTGTCCCAGCTCCTGCCAACCTAGCAGTTCAAAAGCAAGAAACTGCAAGTAGATAAATAGGGACCACTTTGGTGGGAAGGTAACAGTGTTTCGTGTGCTCCGGTGTCTAGTCATGCCTGCCACATGACCACGGAAACGTCTGCAGAAGCAGACAGCGCTGGCTCTTCGGTTTTGAAACAGAGATGAGCACTGAACCCTAGAGTCGGATACGACTGGCTTTCGAGCAAGGGAAACCTTTACCTTTACTTTTAAACTGAGTAACCATGAAGTTGGTAGCATTGCAACAGTGTTCCTAAAAGCCTAGCACTTCAAAAATTAAGCCCTTTAAACAGAGTTCTACCAGTATTTTAAGCAGAGGAAGAGAAGCATCAATTTGTTCCTTGCAAGATGTTTACCTCTTCCACAAGATAAACTGTCACCGCAACAACCTAAGCCTTCATGTTAGAAAAATACTATTATTTACTATATCATTAAATCATCAGCCTAGTATTATGGCTGTTGTTGCTGCCAGCATCCATTCTCTTGTGTCACTCTAGCTATCTTGGGAATATAAGTGGTGCCTTATGAACCCAGCAAAGTATAAAACTAAATGCAACCCTCTCATTAAAACACACATGCACAATCGTTTTTGCAACAACAAGTCAAAACACTAAAGGAAATTATAGCCTGAAGTGAAAGATGCTATAGTTTAAAGCTTTTCTAGAATGGTAATTATGGTGTTGATAAGAAATAAGTAGCTAGAGAAGAATTCTTACAACGCATTTGGGATGTCAACTGTAAATACAACATGCTAGTGTAGAAACTACAAAAGCTTCAGAATTACAGTTTTGGATTAAATAATTACTCTGGTTTCTCTTCATATCTTTATTAAAAATTAAGTAACTACAGGAACAGTTGGAATGCTTTTTTTAATGGCCAGCCACTTTTGGCTGTAAATATAATAAATCATTGATGCATTGCAGAGATCAAAACAACCTTTAATATTCAACCACTTTGCAGCAATGGGTCTCCTATCAAAAGATAACTGAAACAAATTGTATATCACTGTCATTCAATCCAAACAGAGATGCCCAATTGAGAATGACTTGGGCATCATTTTAAAGAGTCATATAATATCAACATCTAGAATGAGGTAGTTCTTATTACCAGGTTCTTCAGATATAGTGGCTTTTCTTTATTTACTCAACTCTAATTACAAGGCATCTGAAGGTATGGCATTTCTTGTGAACATCCTGTTTCTTAACAGGTCTCTTCCTATTACATCACAAAAAATATTGTCTGCTACTTGGTCTAATCCATGTGTCCTATACTAAATCAAGTGCACTGAATCCAAATCTGAAGTCCAATTCTGCCTAGGACATTAGGATCTTAAGTAAGCAAATCTCACCCTCTTGGTTAGGTTCTTGCACTGATCACGTGAGATATATTTGACGGGCAGGGAGGCATGCAGCAAAAACGCCGACCATCGCCGCCACTGCGCCTCTGGCCCCGCCTCCCACCTCCGGCCATGACTTTAAAAGGCCGTTGAGGTGACAGGCATTCCGCCTGTGATGGGCAAATTAAAAAAGAAAATATTTATTCTCATTAATTTTAATTGTGTGAAGTAGAGATGTTCAGCTAGATTTTTATTCAATGATGTAATGCCAATTATGAGATAGTTGCATGTCCAGGTGTTAGTTAAGAAATATTTCTCATACCCACACAGCCGGGATTCAAAGACATTGTGTCTGGGAATTCTGACAGCTAGATCCATCACATAAGATAAGAGATGGGGACATGAGATAATGGTTTCACGTCGCACTTGAAGGTGCAAAGCTACAGCTGGATGTCCAGATGTCCAGCCAATCTGTCTCTTTGTGACAAAATTGGGAATTTTCACATATTTGAGGTGGGGGTGTGAGGAGGAGAAAAAGGTATAAAAACCCAAGCTCTCTATTGTTCAAAAAAAGTGATCTCCATCTGAAGGAGATGCTGCTCGATTTTATTTTACCCTAAGCATTGGACTATGCCAGTCTAATACTTATGGGGGGTCTTTCTGGCACCAAGCCGTACTTATTTAGATAGCTTAGTTATTCATGTTTGTTTTATGATTTCTATTTTGTATTTTTAAATGTCTATTTTAACAGCATAATAATCTACCTCATTTTTGTAAACCAATAAAAGCTGCTAATTTGATGATCTTAGTAGTATTGGTTTATTTCCCTAAGCTGATAAAGGGGAGATTTTTAAAAGTCCAGCACAAGCCATAAATTTAAGGTTTTGTCAGGAAGGTTAGATTCCAGCAGCAGGAGGAAAGGACTGGGCCTCTCCATGAAGATTGTTTTGAGAACAAAGTTATCTTGCTGATACCTTCCCGTGCTGAAGTGGAGATTTCATCTCAAGGTAAAAAAGCTGGATTCTCATAGTGCCGTGAGCAGGAGAGAAGGACGTAAGAGGGCTATGTTTTGGGAAGGAGGAGGCATAGTCCCATAAATCCCTCATATCTATTTTTAATTGTCAGCTGAGGCTGATTAATCGGAGAATCAGTGCATCTCAAAACACTGCCTGCAGAAGAAGCCCTGAGCAGGATATTCTCTGAGAAAGAGTTAAGTCGTCTCTGCACTATAAAACTTTCAGATAACTGTCTGTAGAATCTCACAGAGTAGCTTAGTCTGAAAGGGAAGCCCGTGACATCGCCCTCCCTCCAGTTGTCCTTATGGGCAGCCCCCCCCCCCCCCCCGCAACAAAGACGCCGACCATCGCCACCGCTGCGCCTCTGGCCCCGCCTTCCACCTCCCGTCTCTGGCCAAGACTATGAAAGGCCGTTGAGGCAGTAGAACTTTTGTTGTTTGTATTTTCATCTGCTGGGGGGTAGGAATGAATGCGTGTGAGAGCTGGTGTTGTCAGTTTGGTTGTATTGTAGTTTTGCTTTATATTGCTTATATAGTGCTTTGCATTTAATGTACCCTGTAATAGAGAATTTGCCATATTGTGGAGATTCCTATTGTAATTTATTTGTACTTTTTATTTACATTGTATTTTTGTCTTTTGTTACTTTAAATGCTGTAAACCGCTTTGAGTCTCCCATTGGGATGAGAAAAGCGGTATAGAAATAAAACTCTTATCTAAATGTAGCAAAAATTGTCCGGTTCATTAACACAGCTGCGCCTACTCATCTTTAGCTCAAAAACACTCACTATGGCCTAGCTGTACTATCAAACAAGATGGTTTCACACTAGAGACAAGACCTTGGTCCATCTTGCCTTATGTGACATCAGCTCACTGATTTTCCCAGACATGCCCAGCTGCTGCTGAAACATGCATGCCACCAGGGGACATGATTCAGCTGAGGCGGCAGCAAGCATAGTGGTAGCTCCAACTTATAATGTTCCCATGTAGCAATACCATTTGAACAGCTATAGCATGCCTATAACTTAAAATCTGTATGTGATAGACAAATTCTGAGTTCAGATTTGGAATCAGCACACTTGATATAATGTAAATCACATGTTATTCCCAGTAGCAAAATTGTTGTTGTGCAGTGATATGGCACCTCACTCCACTTCCAGGATTGGCTTTTTATTTTACCTAATGTAAAAGTAAACTGCCCATTTTTTAAAATTAAAGTAAAAGCCATTCACAGAGGTGACAAAATTTTTGGAAGTTGTTTAGTTTGAATTTACATACTCATCAACGCATTATACTACTAGGTAGCTGGATAACTCAATATTTTAGGTATCTAGTTGCAAAGCCAGAGATTTTTGGTGTTCAATTCCCCACTGTACACTCCAGAAGAACTAGTCTGTGTGGCCTTCGGCAAGCTCTACCTAGAGAACTCATAGCCATTATAAGTCAGAATTGACTTAACAGCATGCAATTACTATTTTATTATAATAAGTATTATAAACATGCCTACACATTGTTACCGGTATTTTGCATTAAATATTCAAACATATTTCTATTATAAAATTAAAAATTTTCACTCAATATATTTCGTTATGCAACAGTTAATTATAGGTGGATCACTATAATCTGTTGTCAGGCAACAGCTTCTTATCAAATGAAATTTAGATGTCTCATTTCCTGTACTGTAAACAGATATCGTTATCACGGCTGGTACTGTTACAAAGAGAACATCATTAAACGAATAAGAGCATGTTATCTTTTGGAAAATCTCCAACTGCCTTTTTGAATAAACACAGTTTTTGCTCTGTGTCAGTTCTGTTATGTACGTACTATTTGAATTGTATTACATTCATAAAAAAAATTGAATTCATTCCTAAATCACATATTAGAAAATAAATTAGTCTTGTTTTCAAATATGGTTAGGATTATGATATAATCAGCATTGTTGTTGTAAAGTTTCAGCCACAGATATGCTTTGGCCTAAATCTAATGTAACACTTTTGGCTCCAGTCCGCCCTCTATCACCATTTTCCATCAATGTAGGACCTGCCCTGCAGAGTTTTTACTCTCTGGAGCAGTTTCTGATAAACTGCTTGATTACTATCTCATACTGCCCTTGAAAACAAACCATAACTTTCAGGTGGAATAGAATGGGCCAAACAGAATTTTAATCATTTCTGAATCATGGGGATGCTATGATTTAACAATCTCCAAAGGGCTTATCATTAACAGCCTTGCCCGGGTCTTGTAAAGCAGGGGTCCCTAACCTTTTTTTGCACCATGGACATGGACCAGTTTCATGCTAAACAATTTTACCACAGACTGGTAAGTGGGAGTGGTGGGATTTTTAATCTCTCCCATCTGCCACCCACAGCTTGGATACTGGGTGTGATACCTCATTGCGCACAGGCAGGGAGGGGGAGCCCTGCTGTAGCTCAAAAAACAAGGAGAAGGGACACGGTCGCCTGCCAACCACACCATTCAACTCAGGCAGTGAGGTATCACACGGCACACAGGCAGGGGCATAGTTAAGCAGTGCGGAGGAAGAGCCTGCCCACTTGCCTATCTGCTGTGTCTGAAGCATGAGCTGTCGCTCTGTTCACCGGGCAGACCTGGTGGAGCACGTTGAGCGCAGAAGGCTGCCTTCTAGACTCCCATAGCCACCCACTCCCATGGCCCGGTACTGGCCCATGGCCCTGTGGTTGGGGGGCCCTGTAGTAAAGAAAACATTGTATTCTCCTCTATTGAGTCCTGTTTAGTTATCCTACTGTTTTCAAGTTCTCTTGGCAAATATTGTCTGTTCCAGGGAATCTTGCCTTCTCATGACATATCCAAACATTAGTGATACTAGATGGGCTTCCCAGTAATAATTCCAGTTGTCAGTGAGAGTTTGTTATTTGTAAGGATGGGAATGTTATCATTCTATGTCTCCCAGTCCTTGATCCATCAAAGCATTGCAGTCTTTTAAGATGCCACTACATTTTTGTCTTCATTAATTCTGTTTTGTTTCTTTTCTGGTAGATTAACATGGCTACCACCTCAAAAACCAAAATTGCCACGGAAGACCTCTGGGACTAGGAAACGAAAAAGGCAAAAGAGAAAGTCTTCCTACCATCGTTGTCTGCTTCACTACACATTTTGGCTGAGAAACAGAAGGGAATGCCTCCTCAGTTGCCCTGCTTGCAGGTGCCTAGTTGGTCAATAGGACTGTAGTTCATCGAGAGTTCATTGCCCCTACAAAATGTAATCATGGGTAGGCAAGACTACTCTCCCCCTGAGCAGTGAAATGAGTCTCCGCAAGCAGTGCAGCTAAGGGTTATTTGCTTCTGCTTTTCAGCCAAAGCACACGTGGAATGAAACAGAAAATAGTGGAGGAAACCCTCTCATTTGTCATCTTTTTTCTCCTCTTTTGGACCCAACAAAGTCTGCCTGAGGGGCTCTAGGTGAATTCTGGGACTGCAATTCTTAGAATTACAAAAAGCCCATCTCTATTGATTTGACCATCACAAAAAAATGCCAGCAGGATATAACCTGCACGTTGCTCATTCCTTAAAATAATTTGGTTTGAAATTACATTATAATGTAGGGGTTCCCCACCACGGGCCAGACCCAC
This sequence comes from Bradypodion ventrale, assembly GCA_035047345.1. Taxonomy (NCBI): domain Eukaryota; kingdom Metazoa; phylum Chordata; class Lepidosauria; order Squamata; family Chamaeleonidae; genus Bradypodion; species Bradypodion ventrale. The sequence continues at coordinate 207,796,318 of JAWDJE010000005.1, forward strand.
CCCGACACTCAGCTGTGGGGGCCGGAGGCATGGTTGCTCCCACTGCTTACGTTTTTGGTGGTAGCGATCGCACCATTTTTTTGCGGCTTCTTGCACAACCTATGCCATTTCCTAGTGCAATGGGAGGCTTTCCAGAGCATTTTCGCTCCATTTTGAGATTTTTCTTCACTGCTTCTCCGCTGCATTTTGGCAGCTAGAATGCATCAGTTGGAAACTTCCTGGTTCCACACTGGGAACTCAGGCGCTGATGCAAACTGCGCCCAGCACCAGAAGTCCCCAACTGCCACAGTTTAGCTGCTGAGAAGGAGCAGAGAAGCAGTGGAAAAAAATCCAAAATTGGAGTGGAAATGCTCCGGAAAACCTCCCACCACTCTGGGAAGCAGCTGAGGCTGTGCAAAAACCAACAAAAATGGCACAATCACCACCACCACCACCATGGTAAATGACGTATTGGGACTTCCAGTGGTAGTGGGAGCTTTTGGAAGTGGCAGGGTGGCCACCATGGGCCGTATTAATGAGCTCCACAGGTTGGATTAGGCCCATGGGCCATAGGTTGGAAACCCCTGCTATAATGTAATATAAATATAATATATACATTCATAATTTCTTTAACTCTCTTGTATCCTGATTCTTTTTTTAAAAAAGTGACTTATGCTATAGCTTCTGACCCCACTGGAATTCACTGTAGTAACAGTTGCCAGCATGGTAAAGGTTAGGATTAACAGAAGGGTAAAGGTACATCTTGGATTTCCCAAACCTCTCATACTGAATGGGACCAACCGTATGTTTTTAGATAATCAAGGTACAGTATGTCATTTCTGTTTCTTGTCACCACAGTTCACTCTAAAATGGCATGTTTTTGTCTCAATTTATTATATCAGCCGGGACTTTTTTCCCCTAGGTCAGATCTTTGTCTATACCAGTGGTTCCCAAAGTGGGGCATATGCCCCACAGGGGACTTCAATTCCCAGAAGCATAGGTCAGAACATTAGCTGATCAGTGCTTTGGGGAATTGACTTAGGCTTCTGGGAATTGAAGTCCAAAAAACAAAGATTGGGAAACACTGGTCTATACCATCTACTTCTAGATAACTGGGCTGGAACTCTTTTCTCTGCAATTGTGCATTCTACATGAAGCTAAGATGTTGTGTTTGGTAGAGCATATCAACACATTCTTGTCTGGTGTCAGAATCAGTACAGACCCAGGAAAAAAATCTATTACAGGAAATAACAGCAGCGTACATCCAGCATTCTGGTCTAGCATAAAGCAGCTTCTCTTGTTCATAATAACAGCTATTAAATGTGACTTCTGGGTGTCATTGTTGTTTTAGAAAAGAGCTCCAAAGAACAAAATTGTAGGCATGATTTCATGCCAACAGGAAGAACCGAGAGCAATAGATACAGTATGGCTTTCAATCTGAATTATGAAAAACGGAAGAGGAAAAACTGGATGGAATAACTATAGCTGTCTCCAAAAACACAATTAGCAATAATGTTTTCTATAAGATCCTGGAAAACACATTAACAGACATCATTGGAAAACTTACTTTGGTAGTCAAACCACTGGTCTCTCGTTCAGCTTTATGCAACTTGGCCATCAGGAGTGTGTTTTGCTCATTGCTCATTTGCAGTTCTTTTTCCATGCGCTCAAGCTGCAGCTTAACAGATTGTTTTTCTGCCTTAAAATTTAAAAAGAGAATTTAAAATTGCTGGAGGGAAGTGATTCAACTACACTCCCATCTACAGAGAAGATAAATTCGACTGAGTTTAGTTGAGTTTACTCCTACTAGGTAAAGAAGCAAACATTCCTGACTATAGTCCAGGGGTTCTCAGCCATTTTGCGCCACGGGCTGGACAGCTCCCCCTCAGACAGCTGAGCAGGCCGGAGATGGGGTTTCCCCCTGCTATAAATGCTGCTGTAAACCACAGCGGACCCGTTTGCACGTGTGGATGGGTTTACGGCTGTCGTAAATGTGTCTGCTTCCGCTTCCATGGTCGTCACTACAAACCAGATCTGGCCTGCGAGCCGTAGGTTGCGAACCCCTGCTATAGTCTTTTGGTAGATCAGATTAAATTGCACATTAACTATTTTAAATTGAATGTTTCCTTTGGATAAAAATGCATTCAATGCAAAGGTGATGAATTTTATTGCATAACTTTTATATCTCATTTTATTTTTATTGTATCATTCTACTTTTAATCTGTTTTTATAATATTTTATCACTCCTTCCCACCTCTGAGTCCAAGAACCCTGCCTCTCTCTAGCCTGTATTCTTTCTTTCTCTTTTGTCAGTTGGTGCAAATTGTTTACTGATGTTCACCTGTTTGGTTGGTTGCTAGCATTCATGCAGTAAAGAAAGCAACATACATGCACCTGTAATACCAAGTAACTGTTAGTAAAGAAACTTTTATTCTTTCACCTACAAATGTCTCAGAATGAGTTACTGAGACTTGTGAGTGCCAGTTAATGAGAAAGGGGTTGACTCTGGAGACTTGAAGCGATTCTCCTCTAAGGGCCTCTGCACTTCTGTTGTGCAGCTAAAGGGAATCATTTGAAATTCAAAACTCCGCAACAACAGCAGTGCACACCTTTCTGATGACATCTGGGGAGGGGATCGTCATTTCTTACCTCCAGGGATCTCGTGGTAGCTTGCATCTCAGTTAATTGTCGAACTTGTATTCTTTGAATATTGTCTGCTTGTACACCAGAATTCTCTTTCTGAGCCCTTAGTTCTGCTACTTCAGCTTCCAGTCCTTTCAATTTCTGTAGTAGCTGGGCCTTCTCTCTTAAGAGCACTTCCACACGCTTGTTGTCTCTTGTAGGATCAATACCAAGCAGCTGGTTATGCAATTCTTCTTTATCTTTATCCAGCCTTGCTATCTGTTAGTAGTTGAACATAAAATACTATCGGCCTAGTCCAGTCTGACAGTGGTCAAAAGGGTCATGCATTGAGAAATCCTATTGGGCTCGATATTTCCCACCCCAAACAAACTTATACATGTGTTCAAGAAAGTATGATACGAAATGGGAGATTTATGTGGACCTGGCACATTCCCATTTAGCAAGCAGGAGTCAGCAAACTTGGCTCTCTAGGTATTCTTAGACTTCAATTACCAGAAGCCCAAATCAGTACACCTGATGAAGTCCAAGTACATCTGAAGAGCCAAGTTTGCTGACCCCTGGCTCTAGAGTATGAGTAACCCACAAGATGAAACATAATGATCAAAATAGAGTACTGTAGTTGGAAATAGACTTTCCATTTCATGCAGCAATCCTGTGTGCAGATCACTCCATTGCCATACGCAGAAGAAAGAAGGAATGAGAATCTACACAATGTGCCTCTAATCAGACTAGATAAGGCCATGGGCATTTATATGCATACAGTTTTTGTTTTGTTATGAAAATAGAAGAAATAATCGATTTATTATTATTCCAAAAATATGATTACAACATTGAAATGTTGGCAATAAGCCCAATGAACACAAAAACCACTGATTTCTGAATAAGTATGCATAAGACCATAAAGTAAATCACACAGGCTGATTCATTTTAAAAAAAATATTGTGAAAATTGAGGGCATATAAGATATTTATTTAAATTTTAAAAAATATATTTAAATTCTGTTTCGTATGTTGTAACAATAGGGTGCCTTAATCTTGAGTAGGCCGTTTCATTCGTTTGAGTTGCAGCTCCCTAGCTGGACAACCCAGGCATCTAGATATGTGTAGATAAGGTAGCGTCGAGCCAAGTAATCACACCAAGTCTCTTCAGGTATTTTAAAAGTATATTGAAATCAAAGCAAGATAGAGGATACAGTCCAGCAACAGCTCAGACAGCATTTCAAAATAAAGAAAGCTGCTTATTTCAAGGAAAGCCCATGGCCCCCCTTCTGGCTAAATAGGCTACATGGTTGCAATTCAAAAGCATAGCATCCAAGAAAGTGTCTCTCTCACACACCCCATCTTGAAAGTACTAAAACACAAGGTACTTAGGTGGGTAAAAAGATAATGAAAAAAGTTTATTCCATTACATATGTTAGGATTTACCTCAGATTCATATTTTAATTTTGTTTCTTCTAACACCCGGGCATGTTCTTCTGTCTGGTGCTCACACTTTGATTTGAGAAAAGTAACTTCGTACCGAAGGTTGTTATATTCTGTTCTATATTTTTCCACTTCCTAAAAAAAGCATGTTTAATTGAAATGGAGCAAAGTGAATTAAGCAATATGAAATGATGCCATTTTCATCAAAGCAAGCAACTGAGACAAACCAAAGTGTAAAACGCAATGTCAACAATCATGAACTGTTCTTAATAAATCCTATGCTCTGCTTTTCAGAAGCATCACATGAAATGGCCCAGGCCGAATGAGTTGGCTAGAGTTCCAGCAGCGCCAGTAGAACTGCAGCCTAGTCAACAATGTTGACTGCCTTGCCAGGAAAATCTGCTTCCTGACTCTGGCTGGTGCAGATGTGTCTCTGATGTGTCTGTCTCTGTCTCTCTTGATTCCTGCCAGCCACGATGTTTGTGAGACAACCATGTGGGAGGAATGTGTGGCCTAGTCCCCTTGAAACAGACAACGCCTGCCCTTGAATCACCACAAAAACAAATACCAAATCAAAAGCAACACAACACTGCAATTAGACAGTAACCGCAAGACATCCGTAATACAATATTCACCATAGACACGTTACAGTAGATCCAGTGGCACCTCGCTTAAAGAGCATAATGCGTTCCATGGGATTGCTCTTTAAGCAAGTTTGCTCTTTAAGCGAAACACCATTGTAAGTGACCAATTGTGACCTCTGGTGGGGGGAGGGGGGATTGCAAATCGTGATTTAGTTGTTAAGCGAGTTTTTTGATGGTTTTAGTTGTTAAGCGAGGCGACCATTCAGAGAAAATTCTGCTCTTTAAGCGAGTTAGTCTCTAAGCGAGGTGCTCTTTATGCGAGGTTTTACTGTACTGACAAATGAGAAGGAAATCTGAAGAGAAACACGAGTTTAAAAACTAAGAACACAAATCATGTATGGAGAAGCTGCAAGAACTTAGCATGCCAAGATTATTTAAATTACACTAAAAACACCTGTCATTTAATGAAAAACAACTCCCCATCTTACTTCATTCAGCTTCCAAAAGTGTTCTCTCATAGACGTTTCTGAGTCTTGTTGTATTTGTGCTTTCAGTAACTCTAGCTTCTGTGGTGTTATAACCTACATGACAATAGCAAGTGATGTAGAGAAAGTAAATACACATTTGCAATAACTATGTTTAGAAAACAGATGACACCTATCCTGTTGTCACTTGAATTGGAATTGCACACATATATCCCATTTCAGGATGGGAAAACTCCAATACTACCTACTTACACTATAGGTATCCCTAAAGAACTGACAACAGACCAAGACCATACAACGGCTAGTCCAAACACTGAAGTGACCACAAGATTCTTGTCACCTGGCAATTGCCAAATTGATAGAAGGACATTACTGTATTTAGAAAATAAGCAATCCTTAACTTATTTACCTGTGCCAAGATGACTAAATCTGCTCTTAATATTTGAAGAGAAAATTGTGATTATACTACACATTTTCTACCACAAAGGCTGTTCTTAAAAGGTGACAACAATTTATTGAGGTTGCATGCTGACTAGTTGTATAGTTACTCAATGTTGAGAGCCTAGGAACTGAACACACACGTTCAAACCCTTACTCAGCTAAGAAACCTTGGGCCATTCATTGACACTCATGCAAATTACCTCAAAGAGATATTATGAGTAAGATCACAAAATTGGGGGAAATAAGCTTTAAAAGATACAGAAATGATACAATATCATTACTATTTAATCAAAAGTGATTGTATACAGCAGGGGTGCCCAAACTATGACCTGGGGTCCGGATCCGGCCCACAAAGCCCTCATCGCTCCTGGAAGCGGAAGTAAAATGCACCCATACAGGCGCATTTTACTTTCTCTTCCAGGTGTGACTAGGGTTTTGTGGACCAGATGAATTGGCATTGGGGGCAGGATCCAGGCCCTGGGCCATAGTGACCAGCTCCCTGAATGTGACCGGCCCACAGCCCAAAAAGTTTGGGCACCCCTGCTATACTGTAACTGACCCAAGAAGATATTTAGACCAGGCATTCGCAACCTACGGCCTGCAAGCCACCCCCGATCCCCAATGCCAATTCATCTGGGCCACACCACTCCCGGAAGTGGAAATAAAACGCACCCACGCATGTGCAAAACACTGCCATAAATGCATTCTATGCATGCACGGGCATGTTTTACTTCTGCTTGCAGTGGAACGAACCATGGGACCGACCCAATCAGCTGTCCGGGGGCCATGGTCAGGCCTGTGATCTGAGAATGTTGAGAACCCGATTTAGACTAACAAGAACTATGGTAGCCTGGTATACTCCTTACAGCTTTGGTTCTTTTTAACAGTGGCTCAAGTGGCTAAGATGCTGACTAGAAGGTCAGCAGTTCTGCAGAAGCAGACGATGCAGGCTCTTCAGCTATGAAAGAGATGAACATTGAACCCTAGAGTCAGATACAACTGGCTTTCGAGCAAGGGTGACTTTTACCTTTACCTATTGACTCTGCCAGAGAAATTTTGTCTGTCATCAATAAAGTTAGAATACCAGAGGCAGTATCCCAGAAAGCACACAACTGCTTAGTAAAATAAATCTTTTTCTTTGCATCGGATGAGAAAAACAATTTAGGTTGAACACAATTCATTTATGGACCTGTTTTTCCCAGCAGACTACTAACAGACGTGCAAGCCACATTCCCAAAACAAAATCCACGAAGCTAGTTGAATGAGTCCAACAAGCCTTTGGGATTTTTGGCTCCACATACCTGTTGACAAATTATTGAGCAGAATTTTAAAGGTCTGTAATATATTCTGGCAGTACTATATTCATAGAAAAGGTCACAAATCCATATTGTTTTAAACTCACACTCCTTCACAAATATAAGTACTGTATGTATAAGTATTTCTCTAGATACCAGCCAGCTGCCATAAACAGTTACCGGTATGTTAGAATTGAAAATGACAAGATATATGAGCTAAAACACGAGGCATCTGAAACAAAATAGTTCATAATGTATTAACGCAGAAATCTGACATTTATAAAAACCTACTGGAAAGACTTAGGTCCTCACCTGCAATTTTAATTCCTCTACTTCCCGACTTTTATCCAACAGTTCTTCTTTGAGTCCAGCAAGTAAAAGCTGAAATTGGTCGTGAACTGTTTGTTTTTCATGTAAAAGCTTTTTCAGATCATTTTGTGATTTTGTATACTCACCCAAGAGTCTGCAAAAAATAAAATAAAAAGGACACCCAAACTTTCATTGTGCATTATATGACAATACTTGCCCTTTTCACTACCTTACTATATATAAACTACTATTTGCACATACTGTACTTTAAAAAGTATGAAAGGATAAATCCCTAAGACCAACATCCATAAATCAACAGTGAAGGAGAGATAAAATGATGACTAAGTGAATATTGACATGATGGAGGCCCTAGACCTATAAAGTGCTTGGGTGACACTGAGTTCAACAAATACTTTTTGTTCCCCCCCCCCAAATAATAATAATAATAATAATAATAATAATAATAATAATTATTATTATTATTATTATTATTATTATTATTATTATTATTATTATTATTATTATTATTATTATTATTATTATTATTCAGTAATGTGCACCCTTTTTCAATACACTGATGACATGAAGTCTCAGTACATCTCTGGCAACTCAAGGCAAAAAGAACTCCCATGGATGCTTTAAACAAATCTAAATGGTGGATGCCTCGTTGGCCACTTTCCGCCTAGGAATTCACTTACAAATCTAGCTATCAGAAATGTTAAAAGTATCAAAAATGCTTAAAACTGAGGAAGTTTCCCCCACCCCTCAAAATGAAAGAGAAAAAGGAGCATACAATACCTTGTGTGTTCTGCTTTTAGAGTTTGGTAATTGGTTTTATGATGTTCACAACGTATCCTTTCGTCAATTAACAATTTTTGCACTTCTGCTTGGGAGCTAGCAGCTTCACCACTTTGGCCCAACGGAGAAAGAATATTTGGCAACGTATTCATTCTGGCTGAATGCTAATGAGATAACAGTCACATCAAAATGCTGTCAGCACACATCTACCATCGTCACAGACTGCTTTCTCCCAAGGGCATCCCAAGAGACCAAATTACCTGTGCAAACAAAAACGCACCCAATTAGTAGTCTGTGCACATAACAAGGCTAAAAGCGCTCATTTCAATCCATGTTGCAAAGCTCTATAATTTTACTGGCAAGGTTTAGGCATTTGTCAAGGCTACACATTTGTGAGTTTTAATCAGATTTAATTCATAAATACAACTCATAAAACCAAATATGCTAGCTTGTGAAAGCATTTGCTTGGGGTGCAAAAAGCCATGGTTAAACTGCTGTCCTGCAACCAAAAGGTTGCGAGTTCAATCCTGACCAGGATCAAGGTTGACTCAGCCTTCCATCCTTCCAAGGTCAGTAAAATGAGTACCCAGCATGTTGGGGCAAAATGCTAATTAAATTGTGAACTGCCCAGAGAGTGCACTAAGCACTATGGGGGCAGTATAGTGTGATTGCTTTGATTTGCTTTATTCCTCCAGAACAATATTTACTCTGACACTTCATTTAAAAACCAGCTATATCAAACTTTATTATCCTATGGAAATACAACAGTCGCTATGATACCGCCACGGCTCCTTCTCCCGGTCAGGCATTGGCCGTGGGAGAAGTGGGAAGATGCCCATGTTTCTGCTCCTTGGGACTTACTATGATTGAGAGGGGGCTATATTGTTCTGTGTAACTTTGTAATTGTTGTGCGTTTGGATATATTGTATTTTGGATATTTCTATGTAGCCTTGCCTCCAGCTGAGACACGTTGTATTATTGTATACTTATGTATTTTACTTGTATATTTTTTCTATATATTTTGTACTTCATATGTATTTGTTTTGCATTCCATATTTTGTATGTAAACCCTTTGGGGGTATGTATATGTTGTTAGCCGCCCTGAGTCGGCCTGTGCTGAATAGGGCGGGGTATAAATCGAATAAACTAAACTAAACTAACTATATTCTCTTTTTTAAAAAAGAGAATATATCAGATTAAATAGTATTTGAGATTGTTAGAAGGAAATATTTTTCCTTTGATTACTTAGGAGAGCAACATATATGTCAAATAATATATTTAGAAGAGCAAGTGCTTATTTATTTATTTAACTTATATCTCACTGTTCTCTTGCTCATAGCATGATAAAAATGGGTAACTATATTCAACAAATTTCTTGCTAATTTTTCATTTTTACTACTAAAACTAGCATGCCAAAAGTAGTACTAATGTCATAGCTTTTTGTATTGTGAGCAGTATCCCCCTCTCTTTAATATTTAACATCTACATATCATCTAGACAGTGTTTCCCAACCTTTGGTTTCTGGACTTCAATTCCCAGAAGCCTACGTCAATTTTCCAAAGCACTGATCAGCCAATATACTGATTTAGGCTTCTGGGAATTGAAGTTCCTCTGTGGGGCATGTGCCCACATTGTGAACCACTGGAAGGAAAAAGAAATTTTAAAAGTAAGCCTCAGGCATTGTCATTAGATAAGCTACTCTTGGGTGTTGTATTAAAAAGCAAATTGTAATCCACTTTTGATGGATTCATCCTGAAAATGAATGAATATAATCTATCAAATAACAATTACATAAGCATTATCACTTCTTCTTCCGTGTCTAGGCCAGACATGAAACTGCAAAAATGAAGGCACCTTTTGGTGAGTTCATTCAACCGTTCCTTTCGCCTGACCTAGTGTGAGAAAGATTAGCGGACAACACAAGGTTGCCGTTACCAGGATACGCCTGATTATGGTTCAAAACTAACACAATCTTTGAGGAGGCTCTTTCTGTGTACCCCACATAAGCATAATAATATTAAATGACACTATCTCAGGACTTAGAGATGTGCATCCATGTAATGAACATTTTCTGTATATCAGGAATGGTCAGATATGTTAAAGTATTAAAAACTAAAATGTTTGTAGCTACAATATTCAGAAAATACTAAACAGTAATAACATATTAAAAATATAATTTTATAGGCACAATCATGATAAATAAGTATTGAAGTTGTATTTATTGTGACTACTGTTTCCATAGTGCATTGCTTTCCTTTTAACTAATGAAATAACCATTTGAATTATACTGACATCTTGTGGGAAGTTCTAAACATTTAAAAGCACATTTATTTGGAGCTTTCCAAAACCAGCTGCTGAGACAGGAAACAGATCAGTTGCAGGTGTTCTGTAGGGATGGCAGCACTAAAATGACAGAAGCATACTCTTAGAAACATCTTTTTCCATACAAACTATTATCATGAATTACATTTATATACTTCTTCCCTCAAATGAGCTCAAGGCTCACTGATATATCATACTATTCTCACAACTGATGAAGATCTCCTGTTGAGACACTTTAGGCTGAGAGCATGATTGATCCAAGATCACTCCATAGGTTTCAAAACGCAGGAAACTGAACTGGGATCTCTAAAATCCCAATCTATACTACAACAACACTCTGATCGTAATCCTAAAAGCAGACATATTCCTGGAAAACATTGCGTTAGGGAAGCAGCACTCTAAATTCTTATTAAGTTTTAAGCCCCATCTTAAAAACAGTGTTATTTAATTATGATCAGTTTTAAGCAAATGGTGAAAAACTACATATTTATTCTAACAGACTTTGGAGATAATGGCTAAAATCTCTAGCACACTAAATTACAAATAAAGAGCCATTTATGTCAATTCATCACTGATTCAACGGGCCTATTTCAGTGCACCTTTCTACACTAAGCAACAAGATTTCAGCTATTCAATCTTGAGATGGAGTTTTCATTCTAATATTTCAATTGTTTGTGTTATTTACCATGAGGGCACTGCAAATGAATGCTTAAAACAGTCAAAAATTAATAAATGTTTAAAATAAACAGTCGCTCGTGTAAAAGTCTGTTTACAAGTAATAAAATATTGTCCAGAGCAGATCCAACAGATGTAACAATTCACGTATTGGGTTAAATGAAACAGCCCCTGCATTTTACTCAGTAAAGTTAGATATCATATGATGGCATATAACAAAGCACAAACAATAGATCCCTTTTGGTAGCATCCAACATGCAGGAGTAGGTCCAGTATGGAGTAGGATATAGAAGTAACAGAAAAATTAAATAGCTGAAAACAGGACATGTACAATTAGAACAAAGGGTGAACGAGTATGCCTTCATCACTGACCTTACTCTGTACAACTTTGCTTGTCACAAATATATCAAAATTGCAAATTACCATTCTCTTAAAAATTATTCCTAAGCTTTTGCCTCGTTCCAAGTGTTCACATTTGGATTCCATTCATCGTCGAGACAGAATACAGTATTTTTTCATTAAAATCACAAGAAACCTAATCTGTATCACAAGTCCAAAGTAACCAACTACCGTTAGATAACTAATATTACCCAAAGAACAGGATCCAATGAAAAGTAGGGAAGGGGCAGAACTGCTATCAATATGCATTTCAGAAGCAGAACAAATTTTCCCTACCTACATTTAATCTTGATTTTTGGCGAACAAATTTAAGAAAACATAGCAAAGTACTTGCCAAACAGAGCTGGTCTAGCGTAGTGGTTAATTTTAGGACAACAATATTTGTTTTGCATCCATTTACCAACCATTTGCAACTCAACAGGGCCAAACTTCACAGCAAATTTGAATACCAATCAGGAATCTTCTGTTATTACCAGCTGTAAAAAGCCACACTGATTTGGATTCGGATAGTCATGGTTTTTATGCACAGGTGAAGCATCGCATAAAGTCCAAACCCGCAAAAAAAAAAAAAAAAAGGACGTTATCAGAGGTATTTGGTATAGGAACCTTGGATAAAGTCCATTTTTGGGACGTTATCTGATGCATCGCCCATTTGATTCGGATAAAGTCCAAAATCGGATAAAGTCCAAACTTGTGGAATGGAGTTTGGACTTTATCCGAGGTTCTACTGTAGTCCTAATTCAGGTGCAACGCAGGGCTTTTCCCCTGGCCACACGCACTATACCATGCCCACAGTGTGGTAGTAAATTTTTTGGGAGCCCACCACTGATCTTTTGTTACTATTCTGTTAGGCTGGCCAATTATTGTGTGCCTGTGTGTATACATTGATGCCATGAGGCCTCACTCTTATGTCTGATGAAGTGGACTTGGTCCACAAAAGCTTAGTTAAATACAGGAGTTAGTCTTTAAGGTTCCATAACATTTTTTGTCTTTTGTTGTTGTTGTTGTTTTATTTACTCTCAGATATGCTTGCACAGACTAACACGACTAACGCTTCAAACATTTTAACCAACTACTTGTGTGCCTCTCTACCTGATATGTATAAAATAATACATAAAGTCTCACTCTTATGTCTGACGAAGTGGAATTGCTCCACAAAAGCTAACATTGAAATATAGCAGTTAGTTTTCAGGGTGCCACAACATTTCTTGTCTTTTTGTTTTGTTTACTCTCTGATCTTTTAGGGCCAGGGAGAATATAAATCAAATGCCTTTTCTTATTCCTAAAGTGTAGTTATAAGACCCACACCACGTCTTCCTCTCAGCTGGCCCGCTGCCTAGGATTGGATAAATACAGGAGAGTACATAGCAACCTATGTGTATAAACAAATCAAAACAAAGGACCAAAGGACAAATTTGCCCTAAAAAAAAGGGGAGTAAAGCTTTCAGCTTAGCAAGCAGACAAAACATGTAAATAAATCCAAGAGTGAAAAAGCTGAGACCCATAAAAGCTTACCAACCAATATTCTCTTGCTGGTATGGCTCCACCGTCCTCAGATTAGAAGTAGCAGTGGACGCTGAGAGAACTAAGCAAGAGAATATGACCCTCAACAGCCTCTGAACAGATATGAGCCTCAAGTCGAATCTGACTCTAGGGGTCAGTGCTCATCTCCGTTTAGAGCCGAAGAGCCAGCACTGTCTGCATCTGCAGATGTTCCTGTGGACACGTGGCAGGCATGACAAGACACCGGAGTGCACAGAACGCTGTTTACCTTCCCGCCAAAGTGGTCCATAGCAATCTACTTGCAATTTCTTGCTTTCAACCTGCTAGGTTGGCAGGAGCTGGGACGGAGACGGGAGCTCACTCCGTCGTGCAGCACTTGGGTCTCGAACTGCCAACCTTCCATTAGAAAACGGAGGAAGGAACTGCTGAACAAGGGACAACATTAAAGGAGGATGTGGCTGAGGAACTGGACCTCCTCTACGTCCCTTGGAGAGGACCCTGGAAGAGGCTGAGGGTTGGAGTCCCTAAATGCAAGACCCTAAATACGCTCAAGTGGGCGCGGGAGAGGGGGGGGGCTGCTGGCGGACAACAACACGCGGTGTGCATGTGGAGATGCTGCTGCTGCTTGATGATGATGATGATGATGATGATTATTATTATTATTAATACAGAATCCGGCTCATTTACTGGTCTGCCAGAAACATGCAACAATAAAGCCAAGAAAGTGGCTTCATTTTAGCAGTCCAAGGTTTGGATCTGGACACGAAAGAAGAACAACAAACAGGCGCCACCCGCCACCGCCAACTACCTCAGACGCGGGCCGGGCCTTGCCTCGGCGGCCCCTTCCTTTCCCCTCACCTGCCAGGCTGCCACCCACCTCCACTCCAGCGGGAGGGACATCACTTGCCTCGGAGTCGGCAGTTTAAAAATGGCGCCTCAGCAAAGCTCTCTTAGCCCCGCCTCCTCGTTTTCATTTGAGCCCTTGCGGGACCCGTACCTCCCCATCTCTCGCTCTCTTTTTACCTTACCATTTCCCAAGTGGCCGTTAAGAGCCCTCAGGAAAGGGATTTCATTTCGGGCACTCCTAAGGCATCACGGGAATGCGGAAGCGAGGTCTCTCTCTGCTTCAGAGTGGGCAGCGCGGCCGCGGCGGCGCGCGACGTCGCGAGGACAGCCGGTGGGCGGAGTCGAACCAATAGGAAAGGAGGAGAGGAGGGAGGGCGTGGCCTATATCGTAATAAGGGGTGTGTGTGACTGTCCCTGTCCCTGTCACTGTGTGTATGTGGCTTCGCCTGTTTAGGCAGGCGAGCGTAGAGTCGATGTGTGTGTGTTGTGAATGTGTTTACCTGCGGTGTCCCAATGGAGTGGTTCCAAAGTAAGTGCATGTAGGACTAAATAGAAGATATAGCACAGGGGAGCCCAAACTTTATTTATTTTATTGTAAAAATAAATATTTTATTTTATTTTAGGGACTGCAGTGGCTCAAGTGGCTAAGACGCTGACTGGGAGGCGGGAGGTCAGCAGTTCGATTCCCGAGTACTGCAGGATGGAATGAGCTTCTGTCTTTGTCCCAGCTCCTGCCAACCTAGCAGTTCGAAAGCAAGGAAATTGCAAGTAGATAAATAGGGACCACTTCGGTGGGGAGGTAAATAGCGTTCTGTGCACTCCGGTGTCTAGTCATGCCTGCCACATGACCCGGAAATGTCTGCAGAAGCAGATAGCGCTGGCTCTTCGGCTTTGAAACAGAGATGAGCACTGAACCCTAGAGTTGGATACGGCTGGCTTTCGTAACAAGGGAAACCTTTACCTATTTATTTTATTTATATTTTATTTATTTTATAATTTATTTATTATATATTATATTATTATTTATGTATTATATTAATTATTATTTATGTATTTATTTTATTTATATTTATATTTTATTTTTATTTTATTGTAAAAATAAATAAACTATGGCCCGAGGGCTGGATCCAGCCCCCAATGCCAATTCATCTTGCCCACAAAGCCCTTGTCACTCCCGGAAGCAGAAGTATGGACACATTTTGCTTCCGCCTCCAGAAGCAACGAGGGCTTTGTGGGCCAGATGAATTGACATGGGGGCCCAGATCTGGCCCCCAGGCCATAGTAACCGGCCCCCTGAACCACCTGACTGGCCCACAGCCTGATAAGTTTGGGCACCCCTGGTATAGCAATTCAATAGCTTCCCTTGCTCTCATTTTCTTTGGAGGAAATTGTGTTGAATTCAGTAGATTTCCTTCCCAACCGAGAGCAGACTGACTGTAACATTAGATGTGTGTTGCTTAGTGGTTAGGGCACTGAGCTTGAAGATTGGAAGGTCGGCAGGTTAGCAGTTCGAGACAAAAGTACTGCGTGAGCTCCCGTCTCTGTCCCAGCTCCTTGCCAACCTAGCAGTTTGAAAGGAAGAATTTGCATCTAGATAAACAGGTACTGCTTGGGCAGGAGAGGTAACAGCGTTCCATACGCTCTGGCGTCTAGTCATGCCTGCCACATGGCCATGGAAATGTCTGCAGACGCAGACAGCACTGGCTGTTTGGCTGTAAACAAAGATGAGCACCGAACCCTAGAGTTGGATACGACTGGCTATCGAGCAAGGGAGACCTTGATCTTTTCTATGTCAATTAGGCATATTCTTAAATTCAAGGAGCTAATGAGGCTGTTTCAAAGGCGCGGAGATTGACTGCCAGAGTTATTTTATCATTTGTTGAATTTTAAATACATAATAAAAATAAAATTTAGAAATAGTGGACTTGTGTCATTCATTTTATAATGAATTGAGTGTGTTTCTGGTCGTAGCTGTGTTCCTGTTGTAGTTGAATGGAACCTTTTCATTCAGAAATGTGGTATACGTATTAGAACTGTGGGGAGAAACAAAAGGGAAAGCCTGTTCCCAAGATCATCGAGCAGTTTGCCCAAAGTCACAGACATCTTGTCTCATGGAGCGCAGCAATGCCTGTGTCCTTTAACAGGGAATCCAAAGTATTTATCCTGTTGTACATTCAAAACGCAATTCAATAAAAGTGAAAACATGAGAAAAGTAGAAGATAGATGCTTGTTGTTGTTGTTGTTCAGTCGCACAGTCGATTCCGACCCTTTGCGACCCTATGGACCATCGTTCTCCAGGCGCCTCTGTCCTCCACCATCCCCCTCAGTCCTCCCAGTTCTGTGCCCATTGTGTCTACAATACCATCTATCCATCTCATCCTTGGCCTCCCCCTTCTTCTTTTGCCCTCCACCTTTCCCAACATCACGGCCTTCTCAAGTGAATCCTCCCTTCTCATTTGATGCCCAAAGTACTTTAGCCTCATCTTTACTATTTGACCTTCCAATGAGCAGTCAGTGTTGATTTCTTCTAAGATTGACCTATTTGTTCTCCTCGCTGTCCAAGGTACCCTCAAAACTCTCCTCCAACACCACATTTCAAAGGCATCTATTCTTCTGCGTTCAGCTTTCCTAATTGTCCAGCTCTCACATCCGTACATTACCACTGGGAATACCATTGCTTCGACTATTCTAATTTTTGTTTTCAAGGTGATGTCTCTGCTTTTCACTATGTTCCCCAGGTTTCTCATGGCTTGTCTCCCTAGAATCAGCCGCCTCTTTATTTCATGGCTGCAATCTCCATCTGCAGTGATCTTAGATCCTAAGAAAGTAAAATCTGTCACTGCTTCTACTTCTTCCCCGTCTATTTTCCAGGAACTGATCGGGCCTGTTGCCATTATCTTGGTTTTCTTGATATTGAGTCTCAAGCTAGCTTTTGCACTCTCTTCCTTCAAACCGATCAATAGATTCTTTAGGTCTTCCTCACTTTCTGCCATTAAGGTGGTGTCGTCTGCATATCTCAGATTGTTGATGTTTCTCCCAGCAATTTTGATCCCATATTGTGATTCCTCCATCCCTGCATTGCGCATTATGTGCTCTGTGTATAAGTTGAATAAGCAGGGTGACAGAATGCAGCCTTGTCTTACTCCTTTTCCTATTCCAAACCACTCTGTCATTCCGTGTTCTGTCCTAACTGTTGCTTCTTGGTTCATGTACAGATTTCTCAGGAGGCATATGAGGTGCTCTGGTATTCCCATCTCTTTAATCACTTGCCACATCTTGTTGTGATCCACACAATCAAATGCCTTAGTGTAATCAATGAAACAAAAATAAACTTGTTTCTGGTATTCCTTTGTTTTCTCCATGATCCAACGTATGTTGGCAATGTGGTCTCTAGTCCCCCTGCCTCTTCTGAAACCAGCCTGCACCTCTGGTAATTCTCTTTCCACATGCTGCTGAAGTCTATCCTGTATTATCTTGAGCATCACCTTGCTGGCGTGTGGGATGAGCGCAATTGTTCGATAATTTGAACATTCTTTGGCATTGCCCTTTTTTGGGATTGGAACATATACTGATCTTTTCCAGTCCTGTGGCCACTGTTTTGTTTTCCAAATCTGCTGGCATATTGAATGCAGTAATTTGATGCCATCATCTTTTAGAGCTTTGAAAAATTCAACTGGGATACCATCATCTCCACTAGCTTTGTTGTTTGCAGTGCTCTTTAGGGCCTTTCTGACTTCACTCTCCAGGATGTCTGGCTCAGGTTCAATTTCTTCATCATTGTGACTATCAGGAGTGTTGAGTTCCTTTTTGTAGAGTTCCTCTGTGTACTCTTTCCATCTTTTCTTAATCTCTTCTGCATCAGCTAGCTCCTTTCCGTCTTTGTCCCTTATCATGTTCATTTTTGCTTTAAATGTTCCCTTGATTTCCCGGATTTTTTTGAAAAGATCTCTGGTTCTGCCTCTTTTGTTGTTTTCTTCCATTTCTTTGCACTGTTCTTTTAGATAGTTTTCCTTATCTCTCCTTGCTTTTCTTTGAAATTCTGTGTTCAAATGATTGTATTTTTTCCTTTCTCCTTTGACTTTTGCGTTTCTTCTTTCCTCTGCTATTTTAAGAGCCTCATCAGACATCATAGATGCTATGAAATAGAAAATTACAGATATATAGCTAGATTGCAAAATACAATTTTTGCTGCATTTGTCTTAGCCAGGAAATCAGCAAAATCTCCATTATAGGCTCTGTTTTGTCACTTCGTCACTATATGTTGGATAGTTTGTTTTTCAGCCACAAAATCAGAATTCAGTGATGTAATTTTGACCTACTTATAAAGGGCATCGGCACATCTACCCTGGCCTGTGCGGATACCGTGTTATCCATATCGCATGGGACTGGTCAAATTCAGATACTGTAGCTTCTCTGAGATGCAGGGCAAGTTTTAGCCAATGCTGTTCCTACATATGAACATTAAAATCATCTGCAAGTGTTTTAGCAGTTAAGATGGCCGGAAGTCTAGCTTTCAACCTGTTTTGCTCCATTGGCATCTGGGGATTATCAATAATCTTCCAGTATTCTTGAAGAAGTGTATTTTTCCATTTTACATCTAAGATGGTAGAAGACTCAGAACAGGCAGCCAGTATATAGGAGTAGATTGTATAGTCACACTAATGATGTGCATTGTCTCTTGTAGTTGTACATCAACCCTACTTCTGTATAAACTGTTAAGCCACATTGGGCTGTTGAGTATACCAAGCTCAGACAATAATTGTATCTTGCCAAGCCCCAACTAGTGCTGCGTCATTTGTGTCATTTCTACTCAGTTTGGAGGCAATCTTCAACATGTCTTCTTTATAGGAAAGCATCCTGTCTAAAGTCGTTGACTGCAATTTGCATCCAAGAATGCATTTCCCTCCCCCCCCCCCTCTGAAGCGGTGAAAATGCCATTGGCGTGAATTTGTTTAAGGTGGATTCTAGCTTGCCATGAAGTGATCCACACACTATGATCTCGGAGCCATCTCCCATGGCACATATGGAACATGGCATGCAGGATTTAACACAGGGACTGCAATGGACTGCCATAGCCTTGAGGATATGGACAAGGTGCGCCTTCACAGCCAGTCCATCTGGCATGGCCTCTTCCACCTCCATGAATTTAGAATCCTGTCTAAAGTAACCCTGGGGTATTTAGGATGCATGTTATGATTGAGTCACTTTCCCTTAAGTCTTGCATTAAGCTCCCTGCCTGCTGATCTATTACAAAGATAGAAACATGTTATTTCTGTCTAAATTAGATTAATTTAAAAATATTTATTCAGTATGTCTAGATTGCCTGTCTGGCCAGGCTATCCTGCTATGGTAATAGAGTAAACCATACTGCCACAGACTCAAAACTGAGTGTCAGGCGGCGGTTAACTAACCTGACAACCCTGAGGATTAACAGCCTTGAGTGCCAAAGTCCACAGGGAAGGGTGATGGCCCCCAAGTGGATTAAATCCCATTTGTATCCTTCTTGACGGAGGGCAGCAGCTTCATCAATACTGGCCTGAGGCTGATGAGGACTTTGCGTGCCACAAGGGCTCAGGATCAGAAAGTGACTCACGGAACTGGATCAGTGGTGCGGGCAGTGGTAGGCATCAGCAGGTTCGCACCAGTTCGCCAGAACCGGTAGCAGAAATTCTTGCTGGCCCCGCCCATCCAAGTTTTGAAATAAAGTAGTCCTAATTCGGGTGCAATGCAGGGCTTTCCCCTGGCCATGCCCACCATACCACTCCCACAGTGTGGTAGTAAATTTTTTTGGAGCCCACCACTGGGTACGGTGGTGACACTGCGATGCGGAAGGCAGATGAAAGGCCACTGCATTATATTCTCAGGACAGTCTTCATGGCTGATCGCCACGAGGTTCGCGAATGTTCGGATACGGATACAGTGGAAGGAGAAGAATGTCTAGATTGGTAGTAATAACCTTTAGATTATATTTTTGAACCACAGTTGGGCACACCATGGCACTAGCAACCTCATGTTGCTGGCTAATCTTTCTCACACTAGGTCAGGTGAAAGGAACTGCAGAATGAACTCACCAAAAGGTGACTTCGTTTTGACAGTTTCATGTCTGTCCTAGACACGGAAGAAGAAGTGGTCTGAAAAAAATTATGCTGGTTGGCTAAAGCCCATTCATGTGCATAACCAAACTTCCTGGACTTTGTGTTGGCTGTGTATAGATTAAAAAGAGGGGTGCAAAACCCAAGCATTGTGGTAGGCTGTGGTTTAGGGCACTAATATCCTCTTCCAATACTCAAAAAGAAAGTTCTCCCAGTGAGCATGTTATCAAGAAGTCATATGGTTTTTTGACATGAGATTGCTTGTATTAATTTATATAACAACTAGCAAGGGTTGCCCGGCGTTGCCGGGCTTTTTTGGGGTTTTTGTTTTTTTTAAAATATGAGAAATGGTGTTGGATGTTTTTTGTTGTATGTGTATTTAAATTAGTTATGTTATTTTTTAAATTATTGTTTTTTTATACGTTGGTAGTGTTTTAAACTGTTATTAAAAAATTTGGATTTTAAAAAGAGAAAAGGTTGATATATTTTTCCCCCCAATAATTGCATTTTTAAAAATAATGTGTTCCTATGTGGTTTTTGGTGATAGGTGTACTTTGGATAAGATTTTTTTAAAAAATGTGTAAGTGTATGTTTTTTGTAGATTGTTGGAGATCAATTTGAATTCATTGAGTGTAATTTTTCCTGTGGCCACTTGGTGGTGCTGTTGCGTAATGTTTTAATGTTGACTTTTTCCTGGCCTGTGTATTCTTCCTGTTCTTTTCTCATTTCAATTCTGATTCTTGGTGAGGCTGCACATGTGTTGGTAAGTTGTGATCTCTGTTTTGTTATGGGTGGTTTTGTTGTGATTTGTGGGGGGTTGTGTTTGTCCTTGTTTTTTTTTTGATTGTTTGTGGAAGATTTTCTTTGTAATTTTTATGTTTAGTATTGTTTTGGCTTTTTTTATGTTGTTGTTTGTGTTTTTGGTGTGGGTATTTCTGTGGGCCGGCCTTGGTGGCTGGGTGGCCCTTTGAAATACCATGTGGTGTTAGGCTGGGTTTTTTTTTCCGCAGGCCGGACTCGTTGGAATATCTACGCCGCCGGCCCATGGTGGGGATGGGGGCATGGTCATTGGGGGTTAGGAAGGGTGGGCTAGGTGGTGGGGAGGGGAGCTGTAGTGTGTTATGGTGCTTTGTTTTTGTGGAGTCGTGCTTTGTTTTTGTGGAATCGTGAAATTAGATCGTTTTTCCCCTTTAATATCAGTGGGTGGGGGCTGCGATCCCCCTCCCCGCTGGCTACCCTAGTGTTTGGAGGTTTTTTGGGATAAAAGGTGTATATTGGCCCTACACTTCTGGACACAAAGGAACAGGCAGAGAGGATCGATCCCCCACCCCCCCTCCTTAAAACAACTCCGTTTTTAAAGAGAAGAAAAGACGGAGTTTTTTTAAGGAGGGGTGGTGGGGGATCGATCCTCTCTGCCTCATCTTTTGTTTCCAGATGGGTTGGGGCAATATAGTCCTTTTATCCCCCACAAACCTCCCAACACTAGGGTAGGCAGCGGAGAGGGGGATCGCCACCCCCTCCCACTGATGTTAAAGGGGAAACTCCGTTCGGGAGCTTCAGGCGCCGCGGGTGAGGAAAAGAAAGCCGGCTGGTGTTTGCTTGCCTGTGAGCTGATTTTCTTTTTAATTTTCCGGGCACCGTTTTCCTCAGCGTTCTGCGTGGGCGCGCAGGACGCTGGGGCTTGTAGTTATGGGTTGGTGCTTTGTGTTTTTGCTGGGTTTTTTAAAAATGCGTTTCTTTCGATTGGCTGCGGCGCGTGTCCGAACGCTGCGCCGTGCGAGAGCCTCTCAGCGTGATTGGCTCTGGCGCGGCGCAGCGCAAGAAATGTTGGGAAGTGAAGTTCTTTCCCTTTCTTGCCGTTTGTGGGGCTGAGGCCCCCGTGCCGGATTTTTAAATCCTTCGTTGACCTGCGTAGGCAATTCGGCCGTGCGCACGAAGGGTGGGTGCGGGTCAGTAGGGCGACGCATAGCAACCTATAGCCAGTTCCAACGGTGAACACTTGGTTTTATAGGTTAAGATCCATGTCTCCACACTGTACTATATACTGCACTGAAATCTATAAAGGCAGCTGATATTTTTTGTTTTGTCTGACATCCTGTTTCTATATAAGTTGTTAGTGAAAGCATTTGTGCCAATTGTGATGAACTGGACTGTTCAGGAGATATTTTCAACAAACTGAAACTGAAAGCAACCAAGTTTTTAAAAATTTATTTTAAAAAAGTCAGTAACTCCTTGGGGCAGTTATGGTCATCTTATGAAATCTATGGAATACAATGAAGAAGGCTATTAAATTTGTATTTACATACTGCCACACACAATGAAAATGGTTACACTTTATATTACATACACCAAGACAAATTTTCCATTCAGTGCAAAGGAACAATTCAGTAGACTTTTTAATAGATATTTTCCACAGTGCTTGATTGACAATATCTTACAAAAACAGTAGGTGAGAGAGCAGAAGAAAGGAAAGCATCATGTCAACAAAACCCACCAAATATGTGCCAAAATGCAATAAATTAAAATCTTATAAGATAGTCATCATCATTGTATATACAACGTCTCCAAAATTAGTGCTGGAAATAAGACTTTAAATTTGAATCTGTACAGAGACTCATTGTTCACTAAAAATTCCAGAAGTATTACAGGAATCTGCACTTTTCTTTCTAAAAGAATAAATTTATGCAGAATTAATGGATATGTAAACATGCTACCACCTTTGTTCTCTTCTGCAACCATCATTCTATATTAAAATATATTTAAAATGTGGCAGGAACTGATATGATCTGTAACTAATGCTTACTGTTAATAAATCTTTTAAAGTGTATGATTTATATTTCGAACTTAAATAGTGAGTGACTGATGTGTCAAAACTGTGTAAACATTTAGAGTAGTGAAGCACAGTGTTAATTATAACTGAGAATGTGATAAAGTAAAAGCACCACTAAATTCCATGAGTAAGACACCATTTAAAGGTGGGGGAGACAAATATATATATGAAAAAAATGAGGTAATGTGAATCAGAATTCAAACAATACTATTCACAGAATGATTTTAATATGAAACAATTGTCTAGCAGTTTCAAATCTTTTACTGCTTTCCTGAAACATTTTGATTCAAAGCTGCTTCCCACATTATATTTATTATACAAACACATAAAAACAGTACATGGATACAAAGACATGCAGATTTGCAAAGACTGTTACACTAAAGATAACTGGAGGTCAGGAAATGAATGCAAAGGCAGTTTAGTTAGGGGGGAAAGTGCTAACTTGTTCCAAGAAAATAGCTTAATTGGGGATAGAACAATTATGTTTTCTGTTAACTTCTGTCTTATATAAGTGGACCTGTAGCCAGCTGGGGTTGGCTGCAGTTACTTCCTGCAAGACCAAATTTGCATTTTTAATTCTAAAATGCATGACCTGAAATTCTAGAAGGTATTAAGTTGTCTACATCCCTGATTATAAAAAACTGGGCACTGTTGTGGCTACTGCAGTACCATCAAGTAAAATCTGTAGTGTGATAGATTAAATATTTGATGGTAGTGCCATCACTTTTTTTTATATACTTTCAGAAAAATTTGGGTTTAGTTTTCTTGTTTTTAAAGGGAAAAATAGCCTGATTCATTAACTAGCAGGAGCTGTGACTATAAGGAATAATGTACTGTACTACTATTATCAATAGAAGTGCATTCAAAACAACTGTATTCAGGATTAGGTATAAATCAAAATCGTCGTCTTTCTATCACTTTATTCCCATCTAAGTCAACTGAAATGAATTGGTTTACATGCTATTACTTTGGCTTCAATTGGCTGGAGAGCTCAGTGGTTTAATTACCTGGCTGTGGAGAAGAACTAGCCTATATGACCTCTACTTACAGGTGAAACTCGGAAAATTAGAATATCGTGCAAATGTTCATTCAGTTCAGTAATGCAACTTAAAAGGTGAAACAAATATATGAGATAGACTCAAATTACATGCAAAGCGTGATAGTTCAAGCCTTACTTTGTTATAATATTGATGCTTATGGCTTACAGTTTATGAAAACCCCAACCCCCCAATCTCATGTACCCCATAATCATCACATAATCTCATGTACGCTGTACGCCATGATCATCACAATTATAATGAATTAAGGCATGACATATCTTGCTTTGCATTTAGTGAGTCTATCTCATATATTTGTTTCACCTTTTAAATGAAATGAATGAACATTTGCACATATTCTAATTTTCTGAGTTTCACCTGCATACTATAAGTGTAAGTGGTCCAGCAAAATTAAGCTTTCTAAAAGTCCTGGGAAACTTTCTGGTGTTTGAAACAGTTGGAGATTCTAAAAAGAACAACCAAGTGCATATATTGCTTCCTTTACAGGTGCTAGAGGTCAAAATCTTCTGTCCTTTCCACCCCCAGGCCATTATTGCTTATGACTACTCCCAACTCACCACCTCTAGTTGATGCCAGACGATCTAGTAAATGTAATTTAATTTTTCATGTATATAGAGAGCATATGTACCAAAGACAAATTCCTGGTGTGTTAGCACACCTGGCCAATAAAGGATTCTATTCTATCCCGTAGGATTTCAGCTCACAGAAACCTCCAGACAGGTTAACTTTGCTATATCCCAGACAGCTGTGTTTTTCCTGATGGTTTGAGAGAATTGCAGATCAATTTACTTGGAAGGCACTGCTTGGAAAAGGCTGTTCTAAATCTTCAACAGAGACAATTCTGACATAACTTTTACTATCTATCAGAATAGTCTATGGAACAATTTTTCATGTCTTTATGACAGGAAAGAGTTCCCACTGGAGGATCCTATCTGTAGAACTTTAAGTACTGGTTGGACAACCCCTTTCTTTCAAACAGGCTTGTGCAAGGCCACAGCATAAGCCCTACTGAAGTGAAAGCTGGTCTACAGAAGGAATATTTTGAGGAATTGCATCATACAATTTATAAGAAAGAATTAAGAGAGTACTGTATAAAGGTTTTTAGGGGTAGAGGGCATTCTTCAAAAGGAGTAAAGCTACTAATTAGTAGATTCTACTTTTAGTAAAATATCGTTTCCAAATATTTTAAATTTCAGCTAGGCCAGCCTGTAATATATGTATGTGTAAAAGGACAGAGTAAACAACATGTTAACATTCATATATGGGTCATCTCTTAAGAAAATATACTAGCATTGCACTTGAGGGTGCTTCCTTGCTTTAAAAAATCAATTTATTAGAGTTAAATACTTTATAAATAATAGTAGTTTAGAAAAAATAGTTACTAAAAGGGCAAATTGCCTTATGCAAATAGATGTATGTAGAGAAAAGTTTTCTGAATCTGCAGCTCAGTTGCTGGCTAGACATCTGAAACAACCTTCTTGTGAATATTTATAATAGGATTCATATAAATAACAATAGGAAAGCACTATTTAATCAATGGGAAAGCACGATACAGTATTAGAAGACCATGTCAGAAGACCTCACAATCCAAACAAGGGGAATCTTCTGAAGATAAGGGATACATGAATTCCTGACTAATTCAAGAGAAAACATCTTTACCCAGAAGGGACTTTATGAGCATGGCCTTTGGGGTGGAGGGCTCAGTTTGCATTTTGGTCGTTTAGAAACAACAGGATATTCTGTTAAGCAGATCAAATTACAATTTAGCTATGACAAAATTACCCATTGAAGAAACAAATTATGGGAGGATTTACAGGAAACAAACTCCTGATGTAACATATGCAGGAAATAGCCAAATATGGAAAAAATGTTTCAAAGCAAGAACCGAAGTCCTTTAGGAACTGCCAGCTTCAGAACTGAAACAGATCGTATACAAAATCAGAAACCCAGCCTTGTAAACCATCCCCTGACCCAAGGGTTGGCAACCATGGCCCGCAAGCTGAATCTGGCCCATAGTGCCAAATCATACAGCCCCTACCCTCGCTCCAGCTGCCGCTGCCGCCACCAGAAGCAGCCACAGACGTGTTCACAGTGGCTGCAGATATATTTACGGGGGGGGGGGGGGACACCAGTCCAGCCCCCTCAACTGTCTTAAGGAGAGTGATCTTGCCTCCGACTTAAAACGGTTGCCAACCCCTGCCCTGTCCTTAGACTCTTTTCAATATTTTGCTTCCAAAGCAATACCTTCAAAGTATTAAAACTCAATGAAGAGAAAGTAAATATTAAATATCATGTTGAGCAGTTATGAAGAATTTCAGCAGGACTGAATAGCTAAAGACAATATATAACATTTCCCAGTTGTGTCCACTTTTTTACTAGCTTTCTGACATAATTAGCAACACTTAATATAATCAAGTGGTTTTCACTATCAACAACTCTAGTTCTAGGTTTTTTTTTAATTGCACATACTCATTTTAAACCACCTTAAAGTGCACAGTTCATATATTTACATCATCATCATAATCTAAACTAAATACTAGCTTCTGAAATTGTATCTCACTTCAAAGCGAATTTCCACAGTGCAAGTTGTCTTCGAAAGAAGAGCTGCACAGCCTTGCTTAAACCTTTGTCAATATTTCATTCTTGCAAACTTTGTTACTGTTACTTTCCTAGCATTCTGAGTGCTTCCAAATAAGGCCCTTATTCTGCAATCACAATATTTTAAAGACAGACTTGCACAAGTAGTTCAGACATTGGCTACTATTTGTAGCCTACTTGTGTTGACCCAAGGCTTCTTGCATGTTTTTTCTTCTGAGTGAAAAAAACCAATTAAAGAGGAATAAATTGAATAGCTGCACAGTGTCTTTATACTAGTGGCACTGATAGTTATCTGGAAGCCTGGCCACAGACAGCTAACCACATACTAGCCTTGTTGCTTCCATGATGTATAGGCTTCCTATGGTAGTGAATCAGGTAGTTAAAGCTTTCTATGCAGTTACAGTCACAAGTAAGAGCTCTCCCTATCTAGAAGTGACCTAGAACAACCCATCCAGATTTTCTTCTGGGCACAACACACCATAAATGTGCAAAAATTACAATATATGAAGCAAATTAATACACAAGAAAGATGTTATGAGCATTTTTCTTCAACCACTACTAAAAAGGATAAGTAAATGGCCAACAGCAAAACACCAATCTATTTCCCATTTCTTTATCTCCTCGCCAAATTTATTCAGATATTTTATACAAATAATTTCTTACATGAAGTTTTAATTCAATAGAAACTTCACAGTGATACCACCGGTGTTACTATAGGCTGAACTACTCATTTCTGAGAAGACTGCTGTGCTACAGCTGGGCGTTGACATTGAATCAACACTATTCAGCTTTATCAAAGTAGACAGGTTTAGAACGAAAGGAGAGAGACAGAGCGGTGAGGGATATTGCATTGTGTAGGGGGAAAGGAAGAGAAGAAAGCCTATAAAAGTGAGCATGACAACTGATAAAAGAAACCAAAAATATGATTCCATTCTTATTTCTCTTTGCATACTGCTGTAGCTTGTAGTGGTTCATAACATAAGACACTTGCTTCTAAGGGTATACAAAGAGGGTCTTCTGTCTGTCTGCATTTCTATCAAAAAGGAGCTCATGTAGCCCCAAAGAGTTCTTCAAGAATGCTTGTATATGGACCACTGAAAGAACAACATGCTTGGGACATCTTCATTCATTCAACAGATGGGGCAACCACTTAGATATTTATTTATTGTATTTCTATCTATATACTTAAGATCATAATATATAATCAGAATGGAATGCAGTATATTAACTAATGTGTAATGCAAAAATATTCTGGACATTGCTAAGACAGCTCTTTGACAATGGGGCCTATGTCATTAGAATGCAAAGAAATACAGTATTCTGTTTCACCACAGTTTCTATCTCATGCATTTTGGTTTTCAGGAAATGTGGTTAGTATTTCCCTTACCATATTGAGTGCAAATGCTTCATAAGGGTAAAAGCAGTTACTATGCAATGGTAGAATGATGTACTTTCCCAGTTGTCAAAATGAAGCCTCCTAGCTGGGATTGTTGTAGGTTACTTATTTCTATTATACTCTTCCTAAGCCCCAGACTAGTTAATATCATGAATTTAGGACTTGATCATTAGGAGATCTGTGGTGTAGAAAAGTTGTTTGGATTAAGGCAAAAGATTTACACAAGTAACTAGCTAATAACAGGTTTACCCCTCTCTCATACCAAACGACTGCTCAGTGAAAGCGCTCGCAAGAACTAGCAGTTTTACACATTTATACCAAGAATGGGAAAAGGTCTTCATTTAGTTTGTGCAGTTTAACAGCAAAAGTGAAGAACTTGCAGTTTGTTTAGAAGTATTTCATCTTTTAAAAATAGAAAGGTTGTGGGTTTGTAAATTTATCTCGGTATAATCATCTTTTCTATGGCACAAACAATGTGATCCCAGTTTTTGCATAAAATTGCAAGAAGAGTTATTGCAAAAAAGGTGCCCATAATATGGAAGCGGCTTCTCATCATAGGAGCTATAAACTTTGCTATGGTGGAGACACAAACTAATATAACCGTCATGAAGGCCAAGACGACATTAATACATTTCCCTAGTAGGACTTTGGCATTAACAGCTTCTGACTGCACGGCTTGTTGCTCTTGCTGGTGTAGTTCCAGCCTCGAAACCCGTGTCTGGCAAGATTCCAAAGCTTCCTGTTGGCAGGAGAGAGAAAAATGGGTAAGGATTCACAATGTTTACATACAAAATATATAACTATCCAAGTCCTATCTGATCTTTCAAAGTTCTAATTTATCAATGGTATATGTGATTTTAAAAAATACGATTTATAACTGTTCATTAATAATAAATTTTGTGTCAGAAATTACTCTGGGTTGAAAGGATTTTTGCCGGAGAAACTCTGCTCAGAGGATGCCAGAATGAGGCTCCTTTCATGTCCCCAAATCCATCTTGTAGCACTTGGGTATCGAACCCTGACCTTCCAGTCTCCAAGCTCAGCATCTTTACCACAAAGCCACCACAGTGCTGCTACTGTTCAATAACAAATTTATTGCAAGTACTGTACTGTATAACAAAGGTTTATCTAGTATCTTTTATTAACTGATTAGTCATCTGACTAGATCATGTTAAAATGTGATAAAATACATTCGATAAAATATGATTACAAAAAACAGATTAAAAAAGTAGGACAATACAATCACAATAAAACAAGATATAAAATTTACTCAGTAAAATAGAAGTCCTCCCAGTGCAAACAACAACAACACCCTGCAGAAATGTCAATTTTTTACACTTGGAAGCCTTCAAGAGTGGAGGTTTCGTATAAAAATGGGCTGTAGAGTCATCTGAGCATCACAGCCATAGGGGGCTCTGGAAAGACACTTCAGGAAACAGTGGCATTTGATTCCTCATAGTTTCTAATTTGGTGTGCTAGTGCAATCTCCAATGGTCTTGGATATGGACAATCAACTGGTAAGCATCTCCTGTTCTAGATGAAATATATACTTGCTATTTCACACCATAAAATGTCTTTACAGTTCCATTGCTTCCAAATAAATATTTCAATAGCAGTGACCTACTGACTTATTTGGGATAGCTAAAGTGTTCTCCCAATGGTTTCCTGAATATTCACACTTCTAACATCAGACATGCAATTGTTTGTTCTTTTGTATAGACATTGCTTTATTTGCCCTATGGAGAATATAGGATTGTGTTGAAAGATAGCTATCTGTTATTAACCCCTGATGTTGTGGATGATATCACGGTGGTCTGGCTTAAATTCAGGTTAATAATCATGGAAAGAAAGTGTGGTATTTATCTCTCCTCTGACACGGTATACAACTCCCACTGAGCATACCTGTCAAGTTTCGGGAATTTTCTGTAAAAACCCCGTATTTTACACTCTTTCCCGCCGTCATCCAGTATTAAGTTAGACTGCAATTAGACTGGAGTTAGACTGGAGGCCAGCACAGGATAAGCATAGCTATACAGTTTCCTGTTAGGGCCGGGAAATTTCCCTTATTTGACAGAAATTTCCCGAAACTTGACAGGTATGCCACTGAGACTCACAACACTATGTGCTTACATATATAGTATCTAATTTAACACAATACTTCCTCTATTGGTACTCCAATAGATGCCATAGTTAGGCTGGGTAGCTCAATGAGCTGAAGTGTGGGGTCATTGGCTGGAAGCTTAATACCCCATGATTGTTTCTGAGAGAAGAGCTAGTCTAAAACAAGTCTACAGTCAGGCCCAAAAATACTGGAACAAGGAAAACTTTGGCATGTGGCCTCTGCACCTAGGGTTACCATAATTCCCTCTCATAAAAACGGGACAGAAGTGCCCTTGCTTGAAAGCCAGTCGTATCCGACTCTAGGGTTCAGTGCTCATCTCTGTTTCAAAGCCAAAGAGCCAGCGCTGTCTGCTTCTGCAGATGTTTCCGTGGTCATGCGGCAGGCATGACTAGACACCAGAGTGCATGGAACGGTGTTTACCTTCTCAACAAAATTGCCCCTATTTATCTACTTGCCATTTCTTGCTTTCAAACTGCTAGGTTTGCAGGAGCTGGGACAGAGACGAAAGCAGACGTTTCCGTGGTCATGCACAGGGAACACTGCCCCCCCCCCCCCGTGGTCCCTATTTATCTATCTGCCATTTTTTGCTTTCAAACTGCTAGGTTTGCAGGAGCTGGGACAAAGGCGGGAGCTCATTCTGTCCTGCAGTATTCGGGTATCGAACTGCTGCCTGCTACAGAGGCCAAGGCATGTTTCTTTCTCCCCACCCCCTTGTTTACCAAGCTGCTGCCACCTGCTGGTCATTCCAATAGAAGTGCAAGAATTTTTTTTTCTTCCAAATCAAGTGGTTTGAAAACCCTGAATTTTCCATGTTTTTTATGGAACCGTGTGGGACAGTTACAAAACATGAAATTCACGGTTTTCCGTTACATATGGCAACTCTATCTGCACCTCACCACAGTGAAAAAGAAAAGGAAACACTCAAGATTTGAGTGAAGTGAGGACTGTCAGATGTAATACAAGGAGTTTGACAACCCTGGGGCATTAACCAGCCAGGAAGTACAGCCATTAGCAGGCAGGCATGCACACATGCATGCACACACACAAGTAGTGGAACAAATGGATGGCAAGTACAGTACAGTGATACCTCATACAACGTCCAAACTTGGTTCCACAAGTTTGGACTTTATATGGATTTGGACTTTGTGAGGCATGCAAAATCCTAGCCACGATGCCTCATACAACGTCCAAATCCTTGCCACGATGCCTTGTACAACATCGTCTCCATAGAGATACATTGTACTGTAACAGCACAGACTTCAGGGCAAAGTCAAGGAAACAGACAGGAAACTGACAGAACTTTAAGAAGTCATTGTCTAAAGGCTAAAAACATTACAAAAACATGTCAAACAACCCTGATTGTCCAAGAACCTGAAGAATGCTGCAAAAATCCCAGGAATGCTTCAAAAAATTCTGATGAAAAAATTCAAAAAATCCAAAATCATGCTCAAAACCACTCCTAAACACTCTTTGCCTCATGCAAAACCCACAAGAGCAATGCACACATTGCTCAGGCACAATGCAACCTGGGAAAACCCCAATGCCTCATACAAAGCCGCACGACTTTGTATGAGGTAACTTTTTTCAAGGAATTAGGCGATGTTGTATGAATCCGATGTTGTATGAAGCGGACTTTGTATGAGGTATTACTGTAGTTGCATTGCCAAGTGTGACCTGTTTCCTGGTTTTCCAATGACTAATCAAGCAGATAAAAGGCCTGAAGGTGGTTCTGAGTGCTACACTTGCAGGTGGTATCTGTTCTGTGGAACTTTCCACATGAGGTTCAAAGATGTGTCCATGCAAAGTGAAGGAGGCCATCATTAGGCTGAGAAAGCAAAAGAAACCCACCAGAGAGAAAAAGTAACTGGGAAGCTCAGCAACAGCAAAAGATTGGATGACCACAAAAGAAAACTAAAGTGCATGACTGTAGAATCCTGCTCTTGATGAAGAGGAACCCTTCCACAACATCTTGCCAGGTCAAGAATACTCTTGAGGAGGTAAGTGTGTCATTGTCCACATCTGCAGTCAACAGGCGTATAAATACAGAAGCTTCACAATGAGGTGTAAACCACTGCCAATGCTCAAGTACAGAAAGGCCAGATTGGATTTTGCCAACAAACACTAAAAGAACCTACCCAGTTCTGGAATAAGATTCTTTGAACTGGTGAAACCAAGATTAATTTGTACCAGAATGATGGAAAGAGAAAAGTATGGAGAAGGAAAGGAGCAGCTCATGATCCAAAACATACCACATCATCTGTTAAACATAGTCGAGACAGTGTTATAGCATCGCATGTATGGCTGCCAATGGCACTGAGTCCCTGGTGTTTATTGATGACCTGACTGTTGATGGAAGCAGCAAGATGAATTCTGAAATGTATAGGGCTATACTTTCTGCTCAGATTCTCCCAAATGCTGCAAAACTGATAGGATGCCATTTCATACTGCAGATGGATAATGACCCAAAACATTACAGTGAAAGTTGTCCAAGAGTTTCTCAGTACAAAGAAGTAGGATATTCTTCAAAGGCCAAGTTAGTCACTGGATCTCAACCCAGTAGAGTGTGCTTTTCATGTAGGGAATGCAGAAAGACCCATGAACAAGCAGCAGCTGAAGGCAGCTGCAGTAAAGTCCTGGCAAAGTATCCAGAGCTAGGAAACCAAGCATTTGGTCATGTTCATGAGATCCAGACTTCAGGCAATCATTAACTGCAAAGGATTTTCAACCATGTTGTGAAGGCAATCCTTCTGTTTGTGCTGATGTTAATTTGTTCCATTAATTATGAGCCACCAAAAATGGGTGTGTATTTCTGCCAATAGCTATACTTCCTGACTGGTTAATGCAAATACAGTGATACCTCGAGATACAAAATTAATTCATTCCTCAGGAGTTTTTGTATCGTGAAAATTTCATTTTTCGAAGTGCAGTTTCCCATAGGAATGTATTAAAAACCAAATAATCCAAACCTGAGGTCAGAAAAAAGTTTTAAAAACCCGTATTTTTTTCTGTTCCAAACTCTTTATAAAGTGCACTTTGGAATTTTTCACCGTGTTTTTGCCACTTTATAAAGAGATCCGAACAAATAAAAGACGTTTCCCCCATTTTTTTTTTACCTCCAGAAGGGATTAATCCATTTTCAATGCATTTTCAGCACTTCCGACAGTGGCCTCTAGTGGCCAGATCTGGTAATGTGCCAGACTCATCCCCAACAATCAGCTGTAAGCTTCCCCCCACCGAAAACTCCATTTTTTAGATGCTGAAACCCACTGAAAACATGATGAAAAATTCCAGAAACGGAGCAGAAATGCTCTCCATACCCTCCTGCTGCCGTGGGAAGCAGTGGAGGCTGCCAAAGCAGCTGAAAAAATGGTGCAATTGTGCCCACCGTGACAAAAAAAACTGTTCATATGGTGGGGAAAAAGTAAGTCAAGGCATAATTTTCAATGTATTTCCTTTCATATCACAAATTTTTCATTACTTGAGACTTTCGTATCTTGAGGCACAACTTTTATAAAGCTATCTACTATTTTAATTGTAGAAGTTTATTACCTGAATATCTCGTGAACGCTCATATGCCTGATACGCTACTTTTTCTTCGATACTGGCTAGTTCTTGCTTCAAGTTGGCTGTCTCATGCTGATGGAGATCTGTTAAATCATTCAGCTGATCTTCTAATCGCTCATACCTTCATAAGAACAAAAATACTTCTTAATAAATGTAGTGTTCCTACAAAATCTAATTAACGTATATGTTTTATAAGCTATCATCACTTTTTATTTTTAAGTTCTAGCTTTTCCCTAAAATACTGGAGTGTACTGGCTTTAGAAACCAACTAGATAGCCTAGTGCAGGGGTGCCCAAACTATGGCCTGTGGGCCGGATCCGGCCCTTGATGCCAATTCATCTTGCCCATGTTGCCCTCATCACTCCCAGAAATAAAATGTGCCCACACATGTACAGAACACTACCGTAAATACACCCGCGGCTGTTGTAAACACGTTTATGGCAGACGTGGGTGCATTTATGGCAGCATTCTGTGCATGTGTGGGTGCGTTTTACTTCCACTTCTGGTGGGAGGAACCACGTGACCAACCAGTTGAACCATGTGACCAGCCCGTGGCCCAAAAAGTTTGGACACTCCTGGCCTAGTGTTGAGGTGGGATTTCAATTCCCCACTGTGCCTCCTGTGAGAAGAGCCAATCGATGTACCCATAGTCAACAACAGCAGCAGCAACAGCTTTAGAGAAACAATCTATTTTGTATGCAATGTGCTAAAGACCTTTAGAAAGTATTTCTTCACATTAATATTTTACAATCAATACTGTTGCCTCCATGTTGTAATTTATGGAAGGAAACTCAGTTATTGACATCTGAGGGTCTTTTCTCTCCCTTGTTTGTAAGACACATGTAAAGTATCTAAGCCTGTAATATGTATACACATGCAATATGCATACACTTGTAAAAGTAATTATAATTTTGAGTGTTTTTCAGTTAAGAGTTGTACTGTTTCAGCTGAGTTATTGAACTCTACTTACTTATTTACAAAGTCCATTTGATTCATTTGTAACCAAAATTAGATACAAAATCTATACCAGGCCCATCTGATATACAAATTACTTGATATTTAAATGTCAAAAGAATTGGCAGCTGATCACTATCTTGACACATTCCAGCTTCCAAAAGGAATACTAAACTTTATCAGGTTTTGAGAGGCTTGGTGAAAACCAATAGCGCAAGCTTTCTGACCAATATGTTAGTTACTATGGAAAATCCACACAAATTGCTCAACTAAGAACAAATATATCTAGTCTGTTTGCAAATTGGGCCAGGAGAAACCTCTTCCATTTTAGTTTTGTATCTTTAGGGATTAGGCACTATTTACAAACATTAATGATCAGAGAGATTACCATTCCCCTAATCCCTATGGAGTTTAGCCATTCCCAACCATTTATTTCAAGCAAATGGTCATCACTCCAGAAAGGAATTTGTCAGGGTGTACCTCTGAGTACAATTCTGGAACCTGTAGTCTAAACAAATTTGAAAGTCTCATGTCTATCTCTTTGTTACACTGTTCTGACTTAGATTCTCTTCCATAAACCATGCCAATAGAACAAAAAAATGGCATACCTGTATCTTTCCTCCTGTAATGCTTGGGAAATAAAACTATAATCTCGTTTGAACTGTACTTTTAAATTTTCAATGTCTTCTGATAACTGGGATTGTGTTTCTTTAATTTCCCGCAGTTCTTCCAAGAGCATGGAAAGATTTCCACTGCTGTCCAGAGCATTTGTTGTACCATGACCAAAGGACTGGTTTCCATTACTGTCTGCAGAGCCAGATGTTCCACTTGAGCACTCATCATCACTAACATATTTTGATTTAGCCACTATGGTGGCACTGCCACCGTAACCCCTGGAAGTAGTTTGTGGCCTAAAGTCATCTAAGCTGCTCTTTAGGTGAGAAATATTGTCAGCACTACCAAATTTATTCCGGATCAGGTTCGCAAACTCTCTAGATTTGTTGAAAACAAACACTGGTGGTGTGAAGGATACACCAGGAACACCTGTTTTGCTGCTCTCATTATTATGACCAGTAATACGAGATTTTCCATGAGCATCTTTTAGTGAATGTTGGATTTCTTTCAGATTGTCTTTGGAAGTTTCCTTGGTACTTCTGGAGGAACCATTTTGTTCAATATCCTTGAGTTTCTTATGATACTGTTCCAATTTCTTCTGGAGCTGGGCTATTGATTGGGCAGACTTCTGGTTCTTCTTTTCAAAGACTTGTTTAATGCGCCCAGCTTGCTGCTTGTCTGCACTGTTCACTAACTTCAAATATTCTGCCACATTCCCATCCCGAACTGATTGTTCTATTTTGATTTGTTCTGTAACTTTCAGAATCTTTTGCCTCAAACGATCTGCATTGAGTTTTACTTTGTGAAACTCAAACACGCCATCTGGTACATCAAAGTTGAGATTAGTGTCTGAACCTCCTCGACGAATGTTTAGAGGCAAGCTGAGAGTATTCATCTCATGTCTTTCTACCTATGAAGAGATTAAAAATGAAAAATGGATTAAAAGGCAGGGTTTGAGTTATGAATCAGACTCTCACTGTCTCTTGACTCTCTCTCTCTCTCTTTTACACACACACACACACACACACACACACACACCCCTAGTTTTTCCACAATAATATTCTTAAACAATCCAGTAGACTGTTTATATTATATTATATTATATTATATTATATTATATTATATTATATTATATTATATTATATTATATTATATTATATTATATTATATTATATTATATTATATTATATTAGCACCCCAAAAGAGCAGGGTATAAATGTGAAAATGAATGAGTTAATATTTGTATGGAACACTAAAAACACATATAAAGCTAATACACAACATAACACTGCAGCCCCCTGGTGGCTTAGTGATTAAGGCGCTGAGCTGGAGACTGGAAGGTCGGGTTTTGATACCCGAGAGCTGCACTTGGGGACATGAAAGGAGCCTCATTCAGGCATCCCTTAAAAATCCTTTCAACCCAGAGTAATCTCTGACACAAAATTATTATTAACATAACATTACTTGGCTTTCTTGGAGAATACCTAGTCTGAATCCATTTCAGTTGGGTTTCAGGCCACAAAGGCCATACCCCGGACTGAGACAGCACTGGTCACTGTATCTGATGACCTTTCAAGGGAGGCGGACAGGGGAAGTGTGACTCTGTTAGTCCTCCTTGATATCCCAGTGTCCTTCAATACCTGGTATCTTTCTGAACAATTGGGTAGGGCTGGGAATTGGAGGCCTGGCTCTTTGCTGGCTCCATTCCTTCCTGGATGATCATCTTGCGATCCAACATTATAGGGTGCTGCAAGGATCTACTTCAGTTGTGATTTACCATACTGTATTAAAATTTGCATAGTCAAAGCAATGGTATTCCAGGTGGTAATGTATGGGTGTGAGAGCTGGACCATGAGGAAAGCTGAGCCTTTGAAATGTGGTGTTGGAGGAGAGTTTTAAGAGTACCCTGGACAGCAAGGAGAACAAATAGGTCGATCTTAGAAGAAATCAACCCTGACTGCTCCTTGGAAAGTCAAATAGTGAAGATGAAGCTAAAATACTTTGGACATTGAATGAGAAGAGAGGATTCACTTGAGAAAGCCTTGATGCTGAGAAAGGTGGAGGGCAAGAGAAGAAGGGGGCGGCCAAAAATGAGATGGCTAGATGGTATTGTAGATGCAATGGGCACAGAGCTGGGTGGGTTGAGGAGGATGGTGGAGGATAGAGATGTCTGGCGGGCAATGGTCCATGGGGTTGCAAAGGGTCAGAATCGACTATGCGACTGAACAACAACAACAAACTATATTAAGCAACAGGATTTCTGCCAATGAATGTAAGAACAACAGAACCATGTCTCGGGCCTTAATACAATAGTTCAAAACACATTAATAAAATATCCCATCATTTTAAATTTGCTACATAAATGAATTATATTGCCCATATTCTTAAATAAACTACAGTACTGTATATTAAATTTGAAATCACAGTCAATGCTCAAACAAGGGCTGTGAATTGATTCAAGAAGTCATTGTTCATACTGATGCCTTGCATTTCACATTCCACCCACAGCCTGCCTGCCTGCCTTCCTTCCCTCCATTCCTTCCTTCTCCTTCTGCTCCTGTCTCTGCCAATCCTTCCTTCCTCTCAGTCTCACCTCAGCTGATCCGTTTAGGAGTAAATAAAATAATAATAAGGACCTGGCAAAAAAAGGTAATAGAGTGATCTAGCACTAAACTCATATAAGTAAGAATGTTTTTAAATTTAAAAAATCAGAGTACAATCAGAGGGGAGGAAAGAATGCAGGGGGATGTATTCCCCCATCCTGAATATCAAACCCCTACTGCCTAAAAGCCATACATCATCAAAACATCACTTACAGACACATCCCCTGTCTTTGCAAGAAGTATCACAACTAACCACATGGAAAGAAACCAGTTCAAATAATTTCTGCAGCAAAGGAAAAAGTTGCTTTAAGAGCAAGAAAAAGCTAGACTGATTTGAATCAGTCTTTCTGTCATGTGGTCAGTTAAAAATATACTTTTAATTTGCCGATTCTAGACATCTCTTGCTGTGGCCATTAAATGAACAACACGTTTACAGTATTCTGCTATACAACAAAAAAAATATTTGTTCTCTGTCATAATATGGAATATCTCCTTAAACATATTATTACATCAGATAGAATACTTTCCATAACTTTATTCACATGAATAAATCAAAATAATTATTGCATTACTTATAGTACGTTTCTGTACCAGGACCCTCTAGGTTTTTTTTTACTCCATCTTTCTACATAGTGTATAGATTTTAACTTGCATAATTTTACAATGCAGCTTTCTCAAAACAAGAGATAGCAACAATTATAAACTTCAGTACATATTTTTTCCACATGGACATTACTGAGGAAAGAGCCAGACAGAAATGGCATGTGGTGGTTAAACAACATGGTAGCTGTACTGTAAAGACTGAGATACACTGTTCTGACTAGTTCTCCCAACAGTAAATGCCTTATGAAGGCTACTGATCTCTTTCCAGACATAAATGTTTTCTCCCACATTTTAAACAGGAATTAGCTTGATGCCAAGGTATTTTAAGATCATCTTCTTTTATATGTTAAAGAGCTGCTTCTGAAGCTTTTCTCCAAATGCCTTGGCATTCAGAAGTTTGGGTGGATGCAACTGTAAAAAGGACAAAGATGTTCATGAAAACAAATATACAATGTCTATTTTTGGTAATGTGCCTCCAGCAGAAACTGGAAATAACTGTTGTATACCCTTTGCAGGGATTGCGGTGGTTTAGTGGTTAAGATGCAGAACTTGATGACTGGAAGGTTG
Organism: Bradypodion ventrale; assembly: GCA_035047345.1. Lineage (NCBI taxonomy): Eukaryota > Metazoa > Chordata > Lepidosauria > Squamata > Chamaeleonidae > Bradypodion > Bradypodion ventrale. Next base: position 207,835,020 of record JAWDJE010000005.1, read on the forward strand.
GCAGGTCAGCAGTTGAGACCCAAGTACTGCATGATGGAATGAGCTCCCGTCTCTGTCCTAGCTCCTGCCAAGCTAGCAGTTTGAAAGCAAGAAATTGCAAGTAGATAAATAGGTACATTTCACATTTTTGTCCACAGTTCCTTTCCTTTGGCTGTTTACTTTCGTTATGTAATTTTGTCTTCCAGGAAAAGTGTCACTACCTTAGTTTCTCAAAATAGCTTCTTATGTTACTCTGGTAGTTGTCTCAATAGTGTTCTTTCCTATACTAGCACGCTAAATGGAATATCTCATGTTGGAAGAATGCGTATGGTGTATCTTTCTGTGCCAGTGAGATCCATTTTTTCTAATGTTTTTGCTGGTGTGGGGAAGGTCCACAGTGTAGGTTCTTCACAGATGGTTCATGAAAAAGCTGCTAACCATGCCATGAATGTAATGTAGCAACCTAGGTTCAGCCACTAGTTTTGAGAATCAGTACTCCATTGAAAAATAAATATATCTCTGCCTTTCATCAGAATGCACACCATGTTTGTCTGAACTGCATAAAGAAGGGTTAGATTGCAGAGTTCTTAGATTGCAGGGTACTGCTTCAGCGGGAAAAGTAACAGCATTCCATGCACTCTAGTGTTTAGTCATGCCTGCAAGTAGATAAATAGGTACCGCTTCAGATGGAAGGTAAACAGAAAGAAATGAGTGAGCAAACATTCTCACTGCTGGGAAAAACTGATAGCCTAGAACCACGGTAGTGAACCATGGCTTTCCAGCTGTTCTTGGAATTCAATTCCCAGAAGCCCTGTTCCCTGTTCTGGGAATTGAAGTCCAAGAACAGCTGGAATGACAAGGTTCACCATCACTGGCCTAGAAACAGCTCTAGTCCAGAATTTTTTTGTTGTTGTTCATTTGTTTTTTGTTTTGCCAGGAAGTTACTAGTCATTTCTCTGTGTCTGGAAGCAAAGCACTCTGTATAGAAAAAAAATGTGAAAATACCCCCAAATATCACTGCCTGATCCGTTACTGTTTGTCTGCAGCATCTCATGAAACTAGGGATGGTTTTATCAGAAAGAAACAGTAAGCAAATGAGTTATGAGCTTGTTATTAAAAAATTATATTGTCCTTCCTATTTTCTGGTAATTTCAACGAAAGGAATTCTTCATTTGTAGAAGAAACTGCAAGGATATGTTATTAAACAAAAGTAATGAAATAGCAACACAAATGCCTCTCTTACTAAAACAAACCCAACATGCAACTAGTTAAAGTGAGTATCAGCAAGAAGTTCAGTATTCCTAGGATGCAACTAGCCTTCGTGTATCTTTTTGCAGTACTTGGCAACAAGAACAGATTTCTGCACACTTTTCCCTTGCAAAATGGAAATTTATATAGAGTTAAATTATCCCTCCGTAGTTTTTGCTTATCTAGGAAACAGCATAACTAGGATGATGCAAATAAAGATTCAGCTAAAGGAAAATTACACCTGACAGCTATCCCACTGAAATCAGCTGTTGATTCCAATTCAATGAAACAGCACATGACATTATCCAGTTGACGCTCATCAAATGCTAAAATAAATGCACTGACATTTATGCAAAAAAAAAAAAAATGCTGCATGAGCAAAGCAAAATGTTCAATAGCACGAACCAGCCACATTGTACCAGCCATGACCCACTCAGAATGCCTCATTTATAATATGGCAGAACTAGTTCACTGAAAAATAAATATCAACCCCACTAATCTGTTCTGTGATGCTGATGCAGCTTCAAACAGCAGCCTCAGAAAGCAGCCTTTCCAGACTGTCCTCCGTCAACTGTTAGTAAATTAGATTGAAGGATAAGAAGCTCCAGATGTGCCCTAATAGCTTCATCAACATACAATCTGTTGCAAGTATTTGCATTGCTGGCAACACAAAATGTGACCATATTTAATACCTTTAAATATTGCTTTTGTTGCATCCATGACATTCTAGTTGTTGATTGTTAAAATACTAGCAAAATCAGCATGAGTGTTATTACTGCTACATCCTTTAGGTTATGTCTTGCTTATGAAAAAAATCAAGTTTCAATTTGGGTTTTTGTAGAATCGATGTAAGGCCACATGGTGTTTGAATTGGTCTGCACGTCTATTATGATGTCTTATCTGGTCACATTTTATCCTGTGTAGTATATCAATACATTGGAGTGCATTGACTTCTCAAACATTTCTTTTATAAAATATGATTTTTTGTACCTTTTTATAAAAAAATATTCTAACTGTTATTAAGCTACAGGTATTACAGTAACAGAAAACAAACAGAAATGCATCTGCTTGTAATATTCACCGCTGAAGTGTCGTAGTGCTCTAACTATAGCATATAAAAAAAGCTTTCGACTCATGGAATCCCGTAGCCTGAAGCCTGTTATCTTTATGAGAGAAACTAAGAAATATAATATTCACCCACACATGCATTCACATACCCTTAATGGAAGAAAATGACAGTGAGCCTTAATGGGTGGTTTAAAATAACTCACATTTCAATGAGATAATGCCACTCATATATTCTTCAATTCTTGAATCTATTTCGAATCTGGTGGCTCAAGTGGCTAAGATGCTGAGAACTTGCAAAAGAGATATTTACCAAGAAGGAGGCATAGTCTTAAGGATTGAGTTTCTTATGACCTGTGATTTTAAAAAAAATGGTTTTGGACTGCAGCTCACAGAATACCCTTGTTGGTTGGCTGTAGTCCACAAGAATAACTCTGCTACCCTTTGCAGTGGCTCAAGTGGCTAAGACGCTGACTGGGAGGCGGAAGGTCAGCAGTTCGATTCCCAAGTACTGCAGGACAGAATGAGCTCCTGTCTTTGTCCCAGCTCCTGCCAACCTAGGATTTCGAAAGCAAGAAATTGCAAGTAGATAAATAGGGACCACTTCAGTGGGAAGGTAACAGCGTTCCGTGCATTCCGGTGTCTAGTCATGCTTGCCACATGACCACGGAAACGTCTGCAGAAGCAGACAACAATGGCTCTTTGGCTATGAAACAGACATGAGCACTGAACCCTAGAGTTGGATACAACTGGCTTTCGAGCAAGAGTGATCTTTACCTTTATGGGAACAAAACAAAATCAAAATCACAGGTAAGCAGTAGCTTCAGACTATTCCACTTGCCAGGCAACGGAGATGTTACTTTGGTAATTTCTCTACCAAAGGGTAAGTAAAGGTAAAGGTCACCGTTGCTCGAATGCCAGTCGTGGCAGGCATGTCTCAATACTGGAGTGCAAACAATTGGGGGCAGGAACCCTAAGGTTCAAACAGGACTGTTTATATCCCAAAATTGTAAAGTTGGAAGACAGTCCAGGTGACATCTCATCCAGTCCCTTTCAGTGCACCGGGTTGATACTAATAGCTATCCAATCTCTGTTTAATAATCTCTGTTGAAGCACTGCCTACCACCTCCACTGGCTTAACAGACTATCTTACTATCAGGGCATTCTTCCGAATGTTTACTCAAAATCTCCTTTTAAATTGAACCTACTGGTTCCTGTCCTACTCTCTGCAGCTGCAGAAAACACATCTGTTCCATGTTCTATGTTACAAGCATCTGAAAATGCTATCATATAACTTCTCATTATTCTCTCCTCCAGTCTTGGTCTTGCATGGCTAAACGCATGTTCAGTTTCTAATAATTAAAACATAAAACATGATCTCATTCCCTCTTTTTCCTTCTTCTTCAAGATGCTCGATACATTAAAACTGCAATAAAGTTTTATTGAAAATAGTTGGGGGGGAGATGAATAAGGGCATAGAAACTTTTATTGTCTGATGTATGGCAGTTTTCTGGTGTATGGTAATCTATAGCATGTACTATATGAACCGAACTGTGAGGATTGTTTGTTATGTGATATTTCTAGTTTTGATATTGTTTTTTTTTTGTATTATGTCATTTGTTACTTGTCATTTAATAATAAAAAATATTTTAAAAAAATAAAAATAAGATACCCCCAACTAATAATTCATTTTTAAAATAAATCATTCCCCCCAAAAAATAATAATAATGCAAAAGTGACAAAACAGCTCTGATTTCCAGTCAGGAAAAGGGGCATTCCTAATACAGCCTGTGGTCACACAGGGAAATAGGTCATAATCTGGATCGTTTCTACAGCAGCCTCGTCTGATATTTTCCCCAGCGATCTGTCAATGCATGGGGGAAGTGGTTCGGACCAAGCACAATCTCCTTTTACTTGTGGGAGTGGGCTTGAAATCTTCCCCAGCAGACAGAAGGGTTATTTTAAGGAAGATTGCTCTAGCTAAAGTGACCTTTTCTAGTATAATCAAGTGAACAGATATGCAGCCATCTGATTACACCCCCAGACACATATTCACTTAATTTAATTTAAATTTAATTTAATTATCACATTTATATACCACTCACTCGGCCAAAGCCAACTCAGGGCGGTTCACAATAAAAATTAAAAACACAAGTTAAAACAGTTAAAACAGTTAAAACTACCCACCCCCTAAAAACAAGGGCTGCAGGATCCAGAGGCACCATGGGGAAGAGTTCTTCTACACCAACCACCCAATGGCGGTTACCCTTCCACCTGCACCCCACACTTGACCCGCCAGCCAGGTTTTAAGATCTTTTCTGAAAGGCAGCAATTCCGTCCGAAGACGTAGCTCTGTTGGCAGGAGGTTCCAGAGGGCCGGTGCAGACACGGAGAAGGCTCTCCTCCTTGTGCCAGAGAGGCGAGCCCCTCTGGCTGATGGAACAATTAGAGAGCCCCTCCGGTCCGCTCTGGTTGGACGGACAGACGTCCTCAGGGCGATGCGGTCTCTTAGGTAACCCGGCCCACTACCATATAGGGCTTTAAAGGTCAAAACCAGCACCTTGAATTGCACCCGGAGACAAACTGGCAACCAGTGCAGCTCCCGGAGCAGTGGCAAAGCACGGGCATAACGCCCACACCCCATCACCACCCGGGCTGCCGCATTTTGGACCAGCTGTAGCCTCCGAATGGTCGTCAAGGGTAGCCCCATGTAGAGCGCATTGCAATAATCTAGTCTGGAGGTAACCAGAGCGTGAGTGACCATGAGCAAGGAGTCCCGGTCCAGGAGTGGGCGCAACTGGCAGATCACCCGAAGTTGGGCGAAAGCCCTCCTGGTCACAGCCGCCACCTGTTCCTCTAGCAGTAGCCGTAAATCCAGGAGGACCCCCAAGTTGCGCACCGGGTCTGTCTGGGGCAAAATAGCCCCATCCAGAACCAACGATGGTAGCTCCCAGGTTAACACAGGACCCCCTATCCATAGCCACTCAGTCTTGCTGGGATTCAGTTGTAGCCCGTTAGCCCCCATCCAGACCCCCACAGCTTCCAGGCATCTGGAAAGGACTTTGACGGCATCACTGGGGTCCCCATGGGCTGAGATGTACAACTGAGTGTCATCCGCGTACTGATGGTACCGCACCCCATGGGAACGAATGATCTCACCCAGCGGCTTCATGTAGATGTTAAATAGGAGAGGAGAGAGCACCGAACCCTGAGGCACCCCCCATTTGAGGGGCCTAGGACTGGACCCCTCACTCTCCAACCACACCGACTGGGTACGACCCCTCAGAAATGAGGAAAACCAGGACCACACATTACCCTGGATTCCCAATCCTCGGAGCCATCCCAGAAGGATACCGTGGTCAACGGTATCGAAAGCCGCTGAGAGGTCAAGAAGAGCAAGGACGGATGGGTGACCACCGTCCCGCTCCCGCCAGAGATCATCCATCAGTGCGACCAATGCCGTCTCGGTACCATATCCCGGCCTGAATCCTGACTGAAAGGGGTCCAGGTAATCCGCTTCATCCAGCACCCCCTGCAGCCGACACGCCACTGCCTTCTCCAACACCTTCCCTAAAAAGGGGAGGTTAGAGATAGGCCTATAGTTGGTTAGGACAGCTGGGTCGAGGGAAGGTTTCTTCAGGAGGGGGCGCACCAAAGCATGTTTTAAAGGTGCAGGAAACACCCCCTCCCGCAATGATGCATTGATCACAGCCCCAACCCAGTCACCTGTCACCGCCTTGGAGGCTTTCACCAACCAGGTGGGACAGGGGTCCAATGGGCAGGTAGTGGCGCGCACAGCTGCAAGGAGCCTGTCCACTTCATCAGGGGCAACTGGATCAAACCGGTCCCAGATGGTATGGCAAGACTGTACTCCAGCTCCCTCCGGACTCTCCCCATCCACGCCAGGATAAAACCCAGAGCGAATCCGATCGATTTTCTCCACTAGATGGTCAGCAAAGTCCTCAGCCGACCCCTGCCAACCAGGCACCGGGGTCCCCCTACCAAGGAGAGACCCGGTAACCCGGAACAGGGTGGCCGGGCGATTATCAGCGGAGGCAATAAGGGTGGTGAAGTATTGCCGCCTCACCACCTCCATCGCCACTAGATAGGCCCTAATAGCGGCTCTAGCTAGTGTCCAATCGGAGTCTCTCTGGGTCTTCACCCAGCGGCGCTCTAGGCGTCTCTTTGCCCGTTTGAGCTCCCGCAGTTCATCTGTGAACCACGGAGATGACCTAGCTCCATGAGCTCTGAGAGGCCGTAGTGGTGCGATTTCATCCAAGGCCGCTGTTGTCATCCTGTTCCATAGGTCAACCAGCGCCTTGGGCGAATCGTGTTGCCGATCCAGAGGGAAATCCCCCAGTTCCCTCTGGAATCCATCAGGATCCATCAGTTGCCGGGGGCGGGCCATTCTAATAGGCCCTGCCTCCCTACGATGAAGCGTCGCACCCAGGAAGTCTAGAGCCACCAAATAGTGATCTGACCATGGCACAGGTGTTATGTCTAATTTCCGTAGTCTCAGATCACTCTGCCACCGCTCCGACAAAAAGATTAAATCTGGTGTGTGGCCACTGCCCCTGGTCGGGCCCTGAATTACCTGAATCAGGTCCATATCTGCCATGGAAGCCATGAATTCCTGAGCCACCCCGGAGCCAGTCCCCAGCGAAGGCAAATTGAAGTCCCCCAGAACCATCAGTCTAGGGAATTCCAACGCCAACGCTGAGATGGCCTCGAGGAGCTCAGGCAGGGAGTCCCTTACCCTGCAAGGGGGCAGGTACAGGAGTAAGACTCCCAACTGACCCTTAAAGCCCAGACGCAGAAGCAGGGCCTCACAACCCAAAATTTGTGGAGCGGTAGCCCTGGTGACTCCCAGTGACTCCCTGGCTATGATGGCAACGCCACCGCCCTTACCCTCATCCCTAGGCTGGTGCCAAATACTGAACCCAGCTGGACAGATTTCTGACAGAGGAACCCCATCCTCTGGTCTCAGCCAGGTCTCAGTGATACATGCCAGGTCGGCCCGCTCCCCCATAATGGAGTCTTGTATCAGGGGGGCCTTATTACATACCGACCTGGCATTCATCAGCAGCAGCCTAAGGGCAGGGTCACCCTGGGTCAGCTGCTCAGGACCTAGAGGTGTAACCGTGGGGCTGGAACGAGGGACAGATACTAAGCATCTGCCCCGCATTCCCCGAGTGCGGCCTGCCCCTCGGTACCCGCTATATCGCCCCATGCCCATCACAACCTCTATATTGGCCTCCGGAGCCTCCCTGATAGCCTTGGACAGAATGCTGCCTCTCCTTTCTGGCTGGCTGAGCAGTCTCTCCCTCCCTCCCTTCCACCCCCATATAGAACCGCCCCACTCACTCCCCCCACCACCCTCCGCACGGCTCCGGCGGTGATGGAAGTGGTGGGGCATTCTTTCAGATCTACGTTGAGCCCTCAACTGTGGTGAGACATTCCACCCACAGTAGCGTCGGGGCATGGACGTAGCAGCGGCACCTGGCCTCCCATCCACCGGGGCCAGATGTTGCGAGTCCCGAGGAGAGGTAAGACGGGTCCTCAGGCGGCGCGGGGCAGCGTCCTTTGAGCCCTCCGGGGCTCGGAAGGCAGGGACGCAGCGGCGGCACCTAGCCTCCCATCCACCGGGACCAAGTGTTGCAAGACCCGAGGAGAGGCAGGACAGGTCCTCGGGCGGCACGGGGCAACGTCCTTTGAGCCCTCCGGGGCACGGAAGGCGAGGCCGAGCACAGCGGCGGTGGTGGTTCGCCCGGCAGGCCCCCTCGCCTTTTGAGTCCTGGCGAGGGGGGGAGGGCGGGGCCCGGAAACGCTGGCTGATGGCGTGGCCAGCGGGCCTCTTCGCCCCCGCCGGGGCCGAGCACAGCGGCGGTGGTGGCTCGCCCGGCAGGCCCCCTCGCCTTTTGAGTCCTGGCAAGGGGGGGAGGGCGGGGCCCGGAAACGCCGGCCGATGGCGTGGCCAGCGGGCCTCTTCGCCCCCGCAGGGGCCGAGCACAGTGGCGATGGTGGTTCGCCCGGCAGGCCCCCTCGCCTTTTGAGTCCTGGCGAGGGGGGGAGGGCGGGGCCCGGAAACGCCGGCCGATGGCGTGGCCAGCGGGCCTCTTCGCCCCCGCTGGGGCCGAGCACAGCGGCGATGGTGGTTCGCCCGGCAGGCCCCCTCGCCTTTTGAGTCCTGGCGAGGGGGGAGGGCGGGGCCCGGAAACGCTGGCCGATGGCGTGGCCAGCGGGCCTCTTCGCCCCCGCTGGGGCCGAGCACAGCGGCGGTGGTGGTTCGCCCGGCAGGCCCCCTCGCCTTTTGAGTCCTGGCGAGGGGGGGAGGGCGGGGCCCGGAAACACCGGCCGATGGCGTGGCCAGCGGGCCTCTTCGCCCCCGCCGGGGCCGAGCACAGCAGCGGTGGTCGACCATGTTGCATGCCTAAGTTAATTTTTAAAAATGCAGCCTACCTGCAACTATGTACTTTTATTCACAAACATTCAAAAACTTTTATTTTACTTTTGGAGTAACAGTGCACTAGTGTAAAACTGACATAGATAGCCTTCAGCCTGGATAATGAAGTAATCAGTATATGGCAGGGGTGGCCAACATTTTTATGCCACCGGCTGGACCAAACCCCCTGGACAGCTGAGTGGGCTGGACCACACACCCTGGAAGCAGAAGCGGGGGCCTTTATGGCTGTCATAAATACATCCACTTCTGCATTTATGACAGCCATGGGCGCATTTGCGCATGCGCTGGCACGTTTTAAGGCTGACATAAATATGACCGCTTCCACTTCTGGGTGTGGTGGAAGCGGCAATGGGCCGGATGGAATTATGTTGTGGGCCGGGTTTGGCCCATGGGCCGTAGATTGGGAACCCCTGGTATATGGAATTGGTGGTATCCTAACATTATTAAGATTAATTATACAGGTGCAAAATTACTCTTTTGTTTACTTGATCAATAAATGCTGCAAGAGCAAAGCAGGGAGGGTGGATTACTGGTCATGAAAAAGAATAACTAAAGTCATATGAAATATATTATTGTGCATTATTTTGTACAACTTAGAAAACAAACAATTACAGTGACAGATCAAATGAAAACATTACTAATGCATGTAGAATTACACTTACATTTCTTTCCTTTAGATGGCAATAGATTTTCATTCATCATAAAAATGTACTGTATAAAATGCTAGCTTACTACTGATCTTTGATTTAAGAAAACAATTTACTGTCAAAACTTTTTTGTTTGTGGTTATTAAAAACAATTCCCTTAAATCAAAGGAATTTAGGGACTTAAATAGTTTCTGATTAGCTTGTCTCTTTAGGGCCCAAGTGTGACTTAAATCCTCTGTATGATGACTACTGTTTATATTTTACCAGCTATAACAGGCATTCGTAACCTATGGCCAAACCCAGACCACAGCAACAATTAATCCAATCCCGACACCCTCACCGCTTCTGGAAGTGGAAGTAAAACATGCCCCAAGCATGCACAAAATGCTGCTAAATGTGTTCTGCACATACATGGGGAGCGTTTTACTTCAGCTTCTAGCTGGTGTAGGAGCTGTGGTCAGGCCCACGACCTGAAAACATTGATAAACACTGAACTATAAGTATTATCAAGATGCTACATATGCAATCTGTGTGTGCTCTGCCTAATTATTTTAAAATATTTTTATTGTGCTAAGATGATGCTTATTAAAACCAATGCATTTCTATAAGAATAATTTTTAAAATTATTTCTGTTTTATTACCTATGATTATATTGCACTATAAAGATGGTAACTCTGAAGCTTAAGAAATCCCAGGAAATTAACACCAACAGTTTTCTTACTAACTGGCAACAGAATCACAGGCTGAATCATGTTGCTTAGCATCCTACATCACAACTAGACTTAGGACCATTGGATGAGTGGGGGATTTGCCGAGTTGACTCCTCCATAAATTCCAGTGATTTAACAGGGTCTACTTTAGTTGTAACTTACTATTCTAATCAATGAGATTCCAATCAAAGAAGAACTAAAGAACTGAAAGGTACCTTAATTCACCCACTTCCAATCAGGGAATCCATAGTTAAAGCATTCTTGCCAAAGACCATCTAACCTCCTTTTAAAAATGTCCTGTGGAGGACAACCCATAACCCTACAAAACAAATACAAGCGGTTTCTTCTCTTTAAAAACGGAGTTGTTTTAAGGGGGGAAATTGATCCACTCTCCCTGGTCTCCTGGCTCCAGAAGGGTTGGGGGACATACCCCTTTTGTCCCCCAAACCTCCCAACCCCAGGGGAGCCAGCGGAGAGGGGGGTCGCAACCCCCCACCCACTGATATTAAAGGGGAAACCCCATCTACTTTCACGACTCCACACAATCAAAGCACCATAACACAATAAAGCCCCCTCCCCACCACCTAGCCCACCCTTCCTATCCCCCACTGACCACGCTCCCTCCCCACAACCTAGCCCACCCTTCCTATCCCCCAATGACCATGCCCCCCTCCCCACCACCTAGCCCACCCTTCCTAACCCCCAATGACCATGCCCCCTCCCCACCACCTAGCCCACCCTTCCTAACCCCCAACAAGCACGGCCCCTCCCCACCACCAAATAAAGAAATAATTTTTAAAAAATTACTAAAAACACAGTCAAAAACATCCAAAAATACACAAAAACAAACAAAAACACCAAAAAACAATACAAAGTAAACAAAAATACAATCAAAAACAAAACAAACAGACAAAAAATACAAATTCCAACCACCACCACCCCCCACACACACATACACACAAAAGAAAGAAAACAAGCAAACTTACCAAAAGATGTCCTACCTCCACGAGGACCGGAAAAGAAATGAATAAAGAAAGAGACTACTTACCAGAAGAAGCTCCACCCAGAGGCCAGGAGAGAAAAAACAGTCAAAATACAATAACCCCTACCAGCACCACCTGCTGGCCACAATAGTAAAAACAATTCAAAACCACAAAACAGCCCCAAACAAAAGGCCACAAGAGTAAAAACAAATCAAAAACATAACACAAATTCACAATTTTACACAAAAGGTCACACCAATAAAGACAAGTCAAAAAAATTACACTAAAACACACTTTAACACAAATCACAAACATATGTCAATAAAATACAATAGAAACTTTTAAAAATCCTGTGCTGAGTTTTAACTCAAATTAAAACACAAAACATCTAAACACATTTTAAAAACATTGAATGTAAAAAACATTTACTTCTACATTATTAAAATTATTACCTACGGTACAACTAATTTAAAAAATTCAAAAAACTAAAACATTATTCGCTTACATAAAACAATTTGAAAAAATTATATCATACTTTGTTCTTTTATTAATCCTCAAAAAAAAAAGCAGATCACAGTTAATAACAGCCAAGCCAAAAAATTTTTACATAAATAAACATTTTTAAAATTAAAATTGCAGACTAAGCAATTTTTTAAAAAAACATTAACACAATTTAACCTTCCAACACAATTTAAAACAGCCCGGCAACGCCGGGCAACCTCTGCTAGTAAACTATAAATTATAATCCTTATATTATGCTTTCCTATTCACTTTTCACTAAATTAATTAACAGTAAAATTGTTGGCAGCCAAATTTACAAATCCATAAAATAAGGCATCCCAGGTCGTCTGTTTTCAAAGGACACATGCTTCTAGTAACTCATTCTACGCAGAGCAAACATTACAATTGGAACAAAAAGGTCACACATTATTGGCTGGGGACACCACAGGGATTTACAAGTAACAATGGGATTCCCCCACAATCACTAGAACTCAGTCAACCATTTTCAATAATCATCAGAAGAACACTCAGGACAAATTTTGTAAGAAGTATTTCTACTGCTACATTAGATTGGGCTTTGAAAATCTCTGGGAATTTTTTTAAAATCAAGGTTTATGTAGATACTGGCAGCAGAGATGCTTCAATGGGCAAGCTTCCTTACCAATAGTATTGTGAAATTTTGCAGATGCACTCTATCATAATAGGAAGCGGGGAAAACTGTTCCTGTTAAGATTCCTTTTCGGCACAATAATTAAATGGCCTAGTCTTACCATACTGTACTTTGCTTTCAGGCGTGTGTAGTTTACAGAAGGCTTATAGTTATAAAAACAAAGTTTCCAATTTCTTAACAAGGCTAGAATGTTGCACCCATCCTTTATTCTACAATCCCACAATGAGTCTGTCATAATAAAGTTTTAAAATAAAGAAATTATTTAGCATTAAATTTTTCTGCTTTTATATGCTATCAAGTTGCTATGACTTATGGCAACCTTGTTAGGAATGTCAGGGTATGTGAGATGTTTAAAGAGTGCTTTACCATCACTACCCTATGATGAAGGTCCATAGCTTAGCAGGGATTTGAACCCAAATCTCTTGAGTTCAGTGCTCTATTCACTATACTATACTGTACAACACTAGCTCTCTGTTGTCTGATTTTCATAAGAAAAACTACTGAATGCTTTGGGAAACGGATTCATTAATACTGTATACCACAGGATTTACCACTGTCTTTTTTTTAAAAAATCTCCTCCTTGCCATTTGCCATCATCTAAAAATCTCCTCATTGACTCTCAGCGGGCAAATGAAAATTTATCTCCTCCATTAAACCTGTGTTTAAAAATATGTCTTCCGCATGGTGACTAGAATGACAGATTAGATATATTACAGGTTTCACACAGTAAATTAATAGTCCATGACTGTAAAAGTTTCTTGCTGGAAAAACTCTGTATGCATTATGCGTATTTAAGCAAGTCTTAAAAGTGAATTGAACAAAATTTAAAAATATATATCTATTATTATTTTTCACAAATTAGAACACTTGAAGAAATACAAGGTACAAAACCACAATGACAATAAAACCAATTATCCACAGTGATAAATTAAGTAGCATTCCCAGACGGTATAAAATGCTTTTAAGATATGCCACACATTCAATTGTGAAGAAATTACGGTAGTCTACTTCAAAAGCAAGCATTCAAATGGCATTCTTAAGAAGAGCCTAGAAACAATCTTATCAGAGGGTAATTATACTACCGATGTCTTTAGGAGAGGCTGGTCTTCTGAGGACCCATTCTTCCTAGCCTATTGTGAGTGTTGTTTTAAAAGGAGATGGAGCCTGGTTTGCAGTTTGGAAATGTGGTCACATACCTATTAATATAGTCTTGGCTAAGATGCTGACTGGGAGGCGGAAGGGCAGCAGTTTGATTCCCGAGTACTGCAGGACGGAATGAGCTCCCGTCTTTGTCCCAGCTCCTGCCAACCTAGCAGTTTGAAAGCAAGAAATTGCAAGTAGATAAATAGAGATTTCGGTGGGACGGTAACAGCGTTTCGTGTGCTCTGGTGTCTAGTCATGCCTTCCACATGACCACGGAAACGTCTGCAGACGCAGACAGCGCTAGCTCTTCAGCTTTGAAACAGAGATGAGCACTGCACCCTAGAGTCGGATACAACTGGCTTTCGAGCAAGGGAAACTTTTACCTTTACCTAATCATTCCAATAATACTTATAATGGAGAAATACCTGGATGACTAGTTCTACCTCAAAATGCTTACAGACACACCATCTGTCTTCAAAGGGAATTCAAGCAAAATGCCTGCCTAAGAAAGGATAATGGCAAAACATTAATGGAGGATGATAAAATAGCTCTCCTATATTTAAGGTTAAAGCAATTAAAAGCAAAAGCAAATCTGTGACCACAGGAGTTTATGATAAACAGGATGATGTATATAACAATTCCAAGTGATTATAATCCATTTTCCATTAGCTATAAATATACTGTAGCTTACTTTAATACAAATGACCGCAAATAATAAGCAAAACATCTGAGCATCTAATGGTTTATTAAAGAAAGGAAGTCAGTTTCCTCACTTTGTTGCCATGAAAAACAATTGTTCTGGAACACAAACAAACATAAATCAACTAGCAACTCCTCCTTCAGAAGAAATTTCCAGTGTGACTTACTTTTGAGAAACCTGCGATGTCACTGGGGTTTTACATTTGCTAGTGTTGGTCTGAATACAGAAGAAGAATTATAACCCAGCTGATTAAAAGAGGAACATATTGCACAACATACAATATGGCAACATAGATATTACAAATACTTCTTTCCTAACACGTTTTTCAGAGTGTAAATAAATCAACCAGACATTTGTTTAACTTTAACGTAACTTCATTTTAAAAAAAAATAATGTAGCTAGTCTAGATCTTTGTGAATTCAAATTGCTTTGTGCTACTCTTGTGCCAGAGTAGAAGGCTTTGGATAATGGCAAACAATACCTGATGAGTATGTTCATATTTTCCTGCTTACCTGCTAACTCCACAAATGAGAACTCAACATTCATACATTTAATAGAGTGTATCTTGACCATCAAAAGAATCATGTTTCCAATCATTTTTGTAAAATCAGGTTACAGTCATGTGATGCTCATATCAGTTTGCACATCCTTTGCAAAACCTTCCCAAACAGGTTTTTAAAACTTCAGCCGCCACAAAGTAGCCTCCTGATTTTCCCTTTCCCCTCCATCTCCAGTTTTTACTTTTTAAAAACTTATCTTCACCACTACCACCAGTCAGCTGTTATGCAGCCAGGCTTCATTCTGAGGGAAAGGATCTGTTTACAGAACAAATTATATGTACTGACACAATATGCCCACAGAAGAGTACAGTGGTTCAAAAATCCATTCAAAATAAATGTCAACTGTTAAGTGGTTTAAAATAACCCACATTTCAACAAAATAATTCATGACTTAGCTGTGTATTGTATACAGGTGAAACTCGGAAAATGAGAATATTGTGCAAATGTCCATTCATTTCACTTAAAACGTGAAACAAATATATGAGATAGACTCACTACATGCAAAGTGAGAGATGTCATGCCTTAATTCGTTATAATTGTGATGATCATGGCGTACAGTGTACATGAGATTATGTGATGATTAAGGGGTACATGAGATTGGGGGGTTGGGTTTTCATAAGCTGTAAGCATTAAGCATCGATATTATAACAAAGTAAGGCTTGAACTATCTCGCTTTGCATGTAATGAATCTATCTCATATATAATATTTGTTTTATCTTTTAAGTTGCATTACTGAACTGAATGAACATTTGCACAATATTCTAATTTTTTGAGTTTTACCTGTATTCCTTAGTCTTTGAATCCATTTTGAAATGGGCAAAACCGACGCAAGTGTAGTACTGTACTTTTTGCTAATCAAGACACACCCTGAGTTGGTGCAGTATTGGGTCTATGAATGATTAACAGATCTGGAAGTGGAACAGAGATGAAACTTCTAATATCACCTTACACAAAATTCTTCTTTAAAATACTATTTAACAGCTCGATTTGCAAGTCAAGGATTGCCTGGTAATCAGTTAGAAAAAATAAAGTGATATATGGGTCTACAATTTGTCTTGGACTAAGTGAAAATTTCTAGACAAGATAGAAAGAAGAACGTGCTTTAGGTTTATGATTGCCCAAGCTCAGTTCAAGAAGAGTCAAGAAATATCTGTGTGATTGCTATATTAATGTATGTAAAATCTACAAGCCATATAAAAATAATTTTAAAGTATGCAGCCACATTTTTCTTTTATGGAATGTGGAAATGGCTTACATATGAAGTTTCATTGCTTGTTGACTACAGCATCTGGAGGTTATTTGAAAGCTGAATTAGCTCTCATAAACCAAACACCTTAAAACCTCCTCAACTGTAGTTCCTTTTAATACAGGCAGATCAAATATTACTGAAAGACAAACCATGAAGTTCAAAAACATCAAGTACAGTACTGTGAATGCAAATGAGTCAGATTTGAAACAAATAATCTTCTTGGCATCAAACTAAAGCAGTATAGAATTATAGTACATGGAATGATTGCTACTAGAATTCTGAAGTAAAATTACTAAGACTGGAATGTCTCTGTTGTTATCTCTTAATGGCCTTCTTTATCCTATCCACAAAGCTTGCTAGAGAATCAATTTTACATTGTTAAATAACCAGAGAATACCACAAACAGAACAGTCTGACTCTAGAGGAAAGAGTACCCTTGCTTGTATCTCTCACTGAGATGTAATTGCAACACTGCAGTGAAAAGACACCGTGATTAATGAGTTCTGTTGTAATTCCTAAAATCTGAATCCAGTTCACCTACATTTAAACAAATTCTTTAAAATGCACAGCTCTTCATATAGTAAGGTAAAGGTCTCCCTTGCTCAAAAACCAGCTGTATCAAACTCTAGGATTTGGTGCGCGTCTCTGTTTATAGCCAAAGAACTAGCGCTGTCTGTGTCTGCAGTCATTTCTGTGTACATGTGACAGGCATGACTAGACACCAGAGTGCACGGAACGCTGTTTGGCGTCCCATCGAAACAGCAATTTCTCGCTTTCGAACTGTAAGTTGGCAGGAGTTGGGACACAGACCAGAGCTCACTCTATCTTGGAGCACTCAGGTCTCGAACTGTTGACCTGCTACCTTTCCAGTCATCAAGTTCAGCATTTCAGCACAACTGCAACTGCAATATAATCCTTCCACACAGAAACTGATTGTAGCACAATTTATTCATACTGAATGCTCAGTGATGAGGGTGTGTAATTTCTCCTTTGTAATCTCAGCAAAGTCTGGCCAGAATTACCCCGTATTTTCCGGCGTATAAGACGACTGGGTGTATAAGACGACCCCCAACTTTTCCAGTTAAAATATAGAGTTTGGAATATACTTGCCGTATAAGACTACCTCTCTTCCAATGCACACCAAATAAAAATTAACCCACACTCAACCCGAAGACGCGCAGCCCTCTGAGTCGAATGGGCAGGTTCTGGTGGAGAGCCAATCCACGCTCACGTTCTCCTCCTCGAGGTACAGGAAGATGTGTGCAGTTTGCTTCCCCTTGCTTCATACTCCCCGCACAGAGCAGGGACTCGGCCGTGGCACCCCCCACCATATGCGCCGGACATATGAAGCAAGGGGAAACAAGCTGCAGTTAAGTACCTGTCCTATAAGACGACCCCTGACTTTGGCACAGATTTTTCGGGGTTAAAAAGTAGTCTTATACGCCAGAAAATACAGTACTCTAGTGGCAATATTTGTGAATTTCCCCAAGCACTACTGCTCTTGATGAGATGGGGGGGAGGAAAGGTCTTGTAATTGCATTGTACAGTACAGTATGTACATATCACTTGGGAAACATAATGTACTTGGCAAGGCTTTCCCCCTCTATCTCTTCAGCCAGTCCAAGGGAGTCAGTGAAACTAACAAACATTGTCAATTTCAAAGGTTTCTAGTCTGACAGCTGAAAACAGAGGAGGAATCTCTTGTCAGTTTTGCCACTGCATTACAGAAGACAGATAACACTGAAGGCCGCTAGGATGATAAAGAGCTACTTTCCTTCTTCATTGCTAGAAAATACACTCTCATACAGCAGAACTATAGCACACTAATGTGGAACAAATAGAAATGCAAAAAGCACTGTCTGGGGAAAATGTAATTTGTATGCCGGGAGCAGTTTAGTAAAATGTATTTATAGCTCACAGTTCTTGGATCCCAGTAAATAAAACACATTGTTTAGAGAAAGATTGCTTTTAAAACAGCAATTCTTCCTAAATCGTAAATTAAATAGATTACAGTTTTGTGTTCAGAACAATAAGGATTTAGTGCTTTTGAGATGATCCTTAACTGGAAATATATAAAAAAGAAAGAGCCTACTCTCTTTATGATTCCATCTACTCTTTTGAAGTAATGTCCTACTCTTCATGACAACAGTATAATAATTTAGTGTTTAAAGAACCAAGCTAGATTTGAAGCATTTTATAACAAAAAAACAACTATAAAACTATTGTGGGATCTTTACAACTAACATACAGTAATTAATTCCATTAGAAATTTTTACTTATTAAATATTCCACTTCATTTGACAGAAGAACACCATTTTTATTCCCTAAGTTTACTTTGAGAAATAAGTGGAAAAGGTAAATGTGGGATAATTTAATATGAAAAACTCATCTTGACAGAAGTTTTTTAACTTGCAGATTTTTCAAAATTAACCTAATGATTTCATCTAATCAACTGCTTGAATATTTTGCATTTTTCTTAACAGTTAAAATGATTCCATTATTTAATTATAATTTATTTCTTAAAGCAAAATTAAGCTTCTCCCTGAAATTGATGAGTGTGATCTAGCACTCCTTATACATAAGCTAATGAAGCAAAAAGCTCGAATCAGTTTTGACTTCTTACTAATATACACCTTCCTTCCCAAGAACAATACATGCTTCCTCAATCTCTGTAAAACAATAATGTTCTCAGGCACAACATCCATCAGCAAAACAAAAGACTTTGGGGCCAGAACATTTGAGAAGCTTTGCAGACAAAATTGTAATGACTTCTTAGGAAGTTGACACTCTAGGGATCAACTTGGAACTTTCTGCTCTTTAGTGGTTATGTCAGGAGTGTTTATTCAGGAAAGGAATGAACTCCATTCTACCCTAAGACTTGGTAACTAGCTGAAGGTCTAGGGAGAAGCAACAATAACAATAATTTAAGTCTCACTAACCACAGAGGCACTTTATCCAACATACTTCAGGTATGGAAGTTTTCCCCTGACAAAATTATGATTTAAAAAATGTATACCTTGACCAGCTTTTACAGGAGTGCTGTGGCCACAGATCCTTCACAGTGGTCTAACTACATAATTAAAATAGGTCACTGCAAAGAGAGAAAGGTATCCACAAAATAATCTACTCTTTTCTGAAATTCTCCTACACTTAGAACACTAGCCTTAGGACTACTTATACAAGTGCTTGGCCAACTGTATGACAATTCATAAATTAATCGGGTCCTGTTCATTATGATTCCTGTTTCCAAAACTTTCATCCTGTAGATATTTTTCTCTTCAGCTTCTAGAATCCCTATAGCACTACTACTACTACTACTACTACTACTACTACTACTACTACTACTACTACTACTACATCATCATCATTATGCCAACAAGCTCTTAGTTTTTTTATGCAAAAACATTATAATTAAAAGAATTTTTACTTTTCTGCTGTCCTATAGAATGACTAGCAGAGGTTGCCCGGTGTTGCAGGGCTGTTTTAAATTGTGTTGTAAGGTGTGTGTTTTTTTTGTAATGTATGTAAAAAAGAAGTTATTCTGTAATATTTTTTAAAAAATCTTTTTTTATTTATGCACAATTTGTGTGCGTTGCTGGGCTGTTATAAACTGATCAGCTTTTTTTTGAGGATTAAAAACAGAACAAAAGATGATATAATTGCTTCAAATTGTTTTATTAAACCAAATAATGTTTTAGTTGGGGGGGGGGGTTGTTAATAGTTGTACCGTAGGTAATATTTTTAAAAATGTGAAAGTACATGTTTTTTACATTCAATGTTTTTAAACTGTGTTTAGATGTTTTGGGTTTTTATTTGAGTTTAAACTCCGCACAGAATTTTAGAAATCTTTTTTTTTTTGACATATGTTTGTGATTTGTGTAAAATTGTGATTTATTGTTATGTTTTTGACTTGTTTTTACTCTTATGGCCTCCAGGTGGGGCTGTTGAGTCTTTTTGAGTTGTTTTTATTATTCTGCCCTGCAGGTGGGGCTGCTAGGGGTTTTGCTTTCATTTCACGTGTTTTTTCTCTCCTGGCCCCGGGGGGGGGGGGGGGGGGCTTCTTCCGGAAAGTAGTCTCTTTGTTTCTTCATTTCTGTTCCAGTCGTCATGGAGGGATGTCGTGCTGGTAAGTTGTCTGGTTTTATTTCTTCTGGGGTTTTTCTTTGTTTTGCTTTTGTGGTGGTGGGCTGGGAGGTGTTTCTGTTTGTTCTTTTTTTGTTTTGGTTTAGTTTTAGATTTTTTAATTGGTTTGATTATGGATGAGGAATTTCTGGTTGTGTTTAATTTGTTTTATTTGGTTGTTGTTTATTTTTATAATTAGTTGTTTGTTTGTGTATTTTGTGGGTTTTTTGTGTTGTAGTTAGTTGTTTTGTTTGTGGTTTTGTGGTATTGTGGAAGTTTTTGTTTGTGTGTTTTGTAGTTTATTTATTTTTGTTTATTAAGGTTTTTTTTAAATTATTGATTTATTTTTGTTTTATTATTTTTTAATAATGTTGGTGTTTGTTTTTGGTGGTTACTTTAGGTTGGAGAACGGGCTGCCTGTGGGTTTCTCTTTGGAGGCAGTCAGGCCGTTCTTCTCCCGGGAAGGTTGCTTAGGTAGGTCGAGGGAGAGGGAGGAGGCAGAGATGAGCTTTCTGTGCCTAACGATGGTTCTCTCTTCTCTGTCTCCTTTTTCTCCCGGCTTACCTAACTGGAGATCGGCAGGCAGCAATCCGTAAGGGGTGGGGCTCTTCCTTGTGGATTGCTGGCTGTTGTTTTTGTATTCTGAAACACAAAGGTATCAGCTAGTCATCCGCCAGGGAGGATCCTTCTCCTGATGGACTGCTGCCTGTTTTTGGGTTTTTTCCACCCCGGCTCAATTTTACTTGAGGGTGGTGGTGGTCTTGCCGTGTCTTCGGTGGGGTAGCGTGGAGGAGAGAGAGTCCCTCTTCCTCCCGTTGCTCTGGGAAAGGAGGATGGTGGGTGTCTCGTGGTGGCGTTTTGTGCCTTTTATTTTGCATGGCTGTGAGGCGCTGAGTCTGCTTGCTGGAGACTTGCACTCGCGTTGCTTTTTGAAAGTCTATTTTTCGCGTGCCGGCTTTCTCAGTGTTCTGCAGGCTCACAGCGCACAGGACCCTGGGACTTGTAGTTTTGAGTTTGTGGTTTGCGTTCGTGCGGCGGTTTTTTTTATGCGGCTCGATTTCGATTGGCCGTGACGCGTTTCCCAATGTTCGTTTTGCTTGCACTTCTCAGCCTGATTGGCTGTGGCGCAGTGCAAAGAACGTTGGGAATTGAAGTCCTTTTTCTTTGTTTGAGTTTGTGGGTCTCCTGCCCCACTGGTGCGTTTCTAAAATATTTGTTGACTTCCGGACCCATTTCGGGCAAGTGCACGAATGCTCGGTATGGGCTAGTATGGCCGGGTGTGGGATCCTTTGTCAAGTTCCAACGGTTAACGCTTGGATTTATAGGTATAGATAGGTCACTTTTAAGTTGAAAAATAAGAACAATGGATCAGTATTTAAGCATAATTTGTCTAACTGTCTAAACCAGGGGTGTGAAACCTGTGGCCTTCTAGGTCTTTAAGTGTGCCCTTTTGACTGAATCCAGATTTTACTGAACAAATCCTTTGATTTTATTGATACATTTTTCTTTGTTATATGTGTGTGTGTGCGTGTGTGTGCGTGCGTGTGCGTGTGTGTGTGATTACAGCTAAATTAATGCGGCCTTCCAATGTGGCCTTATTTGATTCTTTTTTGCTTCATCTTTTATCACATCAAGTGTAGAGAGAGATGCAAGGTTCTTATTCTGGCACTTCTAGCGGCCTCCAATAGTGTTATTTGGTGTTCTTTGGTAGTATTTCTTGGATGTTAGCTCCCCACCTACCTCTGGGTCTGCCTCATGGTCTTTATCCTCCTCTTTCCACATACACATTATAAGGTATGGAATTCCAAGACATCCTCTCCAAATAGGTAAACCTCTTTATTTGTTTTCTCTGTATGTAGTGCAAGATTGGTTCTGTTCTAATTCTTTCCCTTATAACCTCATTCTTGATTTTATCTCTTCTAGTCACTCCACCAGCCTTCCTTAGACATCTCATATCCATGGTGACCAACTTTGGCTTATGTTTTGTTGTAAGTGTCCATGTTTGGACATTTGTCTATGTTATTTGATTGCAACTAAATTAATGCGGCCTTCCGAAAAGAAAATATTCCCAACCCCTGGTCTAAACCATAATAATAAAGCATGAAATGGGATTAGTTTTACATTTAGAATTAAATTGTGACTGCCTCTCAACACAAATAGCAAAAACAAAACTATCAGGGTGCAATTGTGTCATTGTTTGCATGGATGAGGAAGAATGACCAATTCAAATGCTGACCTGACAGTCACCTTGGCAAACTTCCCCAAAAAGGTTTTGTATTCAGAAAGAGATCTTGTCCACTCTGAGCATTTGCTGAACTTTCCTTGCACCAATGATGTCAGAGTCATTAGTATTTAAAAAAAAATAAAACAACTGTTTCCAGATTTCAAAGCATGCATAAAAAATGCTATGAATGAACATGTCGTCTAAAATCAATGAAACCAGCAAACAAGCCAACCTAAATTAAAGTATTATTTAAAGGGCTTATATTATATCATTTACCCATCTGGCTATCTAATTTTACTGCTCACTAAATACGAATGCTTTAGCAAACGAGGATGAAAATCCTCTGACTAGAAATAGATCCAAAATTACATTTACCTAATCCCCTAATAAGCAGTCCTTCTTTCCCAACTCAGTCTTTTATTCCTGGCAACAGGCAGACATGGATGAATTAAGGACACATCCAGATGAACATATGCAGTAGTTCACTTTTTGGAACACTTTTGGTGCTGTCTGGTTCAATTCAAATTACGTTTTGACTTAGAGAAGGGGTCCTCAATAAATAAACCTTTTAAAGTCACGTGCTGGTTCATGCCCCCTCAGACTTTTGAGGGGCCAGACTGGTGGTCCCGGTAGCAGTAGCAGCAGAACCACCCCAAGCCCCCACCACTTCACTCTACACCACTTCCCTGCTTACCAGCCTGGAGGAGCTGCATGGCATAGGTCCAGGCTGTCCTCGCCTGTGCTCGGCCAGAGCAGCCCCCGGGAAAGACGCTAGTGTTCATGGGTGTCTGCCAGGAAAGCTGCACTTGGCCAGAGCAGCCCCTGGGAAAGACGTGGGTGACCGTGGGTGCTTGCCGCTTCTGTTGCCGCCGCCTCAATTCTTGTCCCCTCTGCTTGTCCTGGCATGTCCTGGATCTTGCCCATGGGCCATAGGTTGAAGTTCCTTGACTTAAAAAAGCATATATCCCCCACCTTTTTAGAACTATCGTGCTCATTTTTGGCTCACCACTAAGGCTACAGGGGTTTTGGCACAGTTTGAAGCACTTCTAGTTATCCTGTTCTGTAGCATGTGTGGATAGTTAGTTCACACCCAAATAGAGCTGTAATATATTTATTGTAATATATTTCTCTATTTTCACCAACTTTATTTATTTATTTATTTTAAAAAAATCTTATTCATTCACTGCTATTCTAGATACATGAGATACATTAGCAGTATGTTGATGCTTTGCTGTTTCATTATGTTACTTCATTTAATAACAAAGAAAGATAAGTCGCCATAGCTATCTGAAGGATGGCTACAGAGAAAAAAACATTAGTCAGTGAGAATGAAAAGATCAAAAATATTTTTCAAGTAAGAGATAAAACACATCTCACTAAAGATAAAAACTTTTAAAGCACAAACCAGACTATTCCACATACCTGTCAAGTATCCCGGATTGGCCGGGATTTCCCGTATTTCTGCGCTGCTTCCTCCACTTTCCTGCCACCATCCCGTAATTTGACCGGTGGGAAAAGTAGTCACTGTGCATGCGTGTATGTGCAGAACCCTTCTGCGCATGCGCAGAACCCTTCTACACATGCGCAGAACCCTTCTGCACAGGTCCCGTATTTTCCGGAGCCACACTTGACGGGCATGCCATTCCAACCTGTCTGGACAATCCTAGCCCAGTAAGGTGAACCTTTTAGAGACTGTTTGACCAAACTCAACAGGCTGCTGTCCGCACCGCAGAGGGGCAAGGCAAACTCTGTGCTGGGGGAGGGAGGAAGCACTCTCATTGGGCTACTGGGCACAGAGGCGGGGCAAACTCTGTGCTGGGGCAACAGCATGCGTGCCTACATAGAAGGCTTTGAGTTCCCCATCTGAAGCAATTATGATCAAATACAGACCTTACCATTACTTAAGAAATATTTCTCTTAAGCTAAAACAGCAGTAGCAATCTAAATAAGACTATGCTCAGAACTGATGATAAATGGATGTCACAGAAGTGTTGCTCTACATTCAATCATGATTCTGTTCTCTGTTTCCTTACACTAGGTCTTCATTCATTTCATTTCATTTATTAGACTTATATGCCGCCCTACTCGACAGTGCGACTCAGAGCGGCTAACATTCCATGAAACAATATTACAATATAAAATATAAATACAACATCATAATACAATACAGTCGATACAATCGATATATCTAACATAAGAATAAAAAAGCAATACAATAGGGCAGCTCTCTGTCCCTTCCCCAGCCAGGGGAGGGCGGGGCCTTGGGCAGCTGCGGCGGCGGCAAACAGCGGTCTTCGGCCAACTGTGAGACTCAACAGTTCTTTTATCCCCTCCTGGCCAGGGAAGGGGATACAGAATATAAGGGCACCCCGGTAGCCATAGTCTTTTTAACCCTCCAGCCAGGTGGGGCCAGGAGGATGGTGATGGTGGCCGCAGCTGCCTCTCATCCCCGGCCAGTGGTGTGAGCTGCGGGGGGAAGCGGCGAGGTCCTCCAGCCCATGACTGCGGCATCCTTTTAACCCTCCGGCCAGGTGGGGCCAGGAGGGTGATGGCGGACGCAGCTGCTTCTCATCCCCGGTCTTCCTACCATACCCGTCAAGTGCCGCTCCAGAAAATACGGAAACTGCTCCGGCCCAGGTGCGCATGCGCAGCAAAAACTCATTTGCGCATGTGCAGAACCCCTTTGCGCATGCACAGAACACATTTGTGCATGCGCAGATGGGTTCTGTACATGTGTGCGTGTGCAATAACCCCTTTCCCCGCTGTTCTAAATACGGGACGGTGCCGGAAAAGGGGAGGAACGTGAACCAAAATACCGGATTTCCCGGCCAATCTGGGATACTTGACAGGTATGCTTCCTACCATGACTCTTGCCTGAAGACAATGAAAGGTGTAGCTAAGTACATCTGAAAGACTAGAGAAGGCTGTTTTTCAGTCTCATGTGGCTTTCAGGGAATTCAGTGAAAGCTTTAACATATTTCAGAAATGCCCTAAAGAGAGAAAATAGGGGCACATACATAAACAAGGCTATAAAACAGTAACTTGTCCTTCCTCCGGTCTATCTCCTCTCTCAGTGACATAGTTGTTCTGAGGAGGAAACATTGATGTCACTGTATGTTTCAGGGCCTTGGGGTTTCTGGTTCACAAAACAAAACAAATAAGGCACAGAGGTCTCCCTTGGGAAGGAAAAACAGGATAATGCACAGAGGCAAAAGTCTGTAAATTAGCTGTGGGAAACCAAAGGAAAAACAGTTGCAAAGAGAACTTGCAAAAGAGATATTTACCAAGAAGGAGGCATAGTCTTAGAGATTGAGTTTCTTATGACCTGTGATTTTTTTAAAAAATGGTTTTGGACTGCAGCTCACAGAATACCCATGTTGGTTGGCTATAGTCCACAAGAATAAGTCTACTACTCTTTGCAGTGGCTCAAGTGGCTAAGACACTGATTGGGAGGCTGAAAGTCAGCAGTTCGATTTTCGAGTACTGCAGGACAGAATGAGCTCCCGTCTTTGTCCCAGCTCCTGCCAACCTAGGAGTTCGAAAGCAAAAAATTGCAAGTAGATAAATAGGGACCACTTTGGTGGGAAGGTAACAGTGTTCCGTGCGCTCCGATGTCTAGTCATGCCTGCCACATGACCACAGAAATGTCTGCAGAAGCAGACAGCGCTGGCTCTTCGGCTTTGAAACAGAGATGAGCACTGAACCCTAGAGTCGGATATGACTGGCTTTCGAGCAAGGGAAACCTTTACTCTTTGCTAGTGACAATCACCTGACAATGTTAGTATACTCAAGAGTGGGCTGATCTATAAATACTATTCCATAGAGTAAAATGACAAGCACATGTTGCAGTCAGGCTACCTTCAGGCAGGCAAGGACAGGACAGGCTTCCTGTTCTTTTATCACTTATTTGCTCTCCATACAGTTCACATCATTAACCAAGGGAGGATCATATTAAAAGGGTACAGGAAGTATGTTGGGCACCCACCTCTAATTTTCCTCTGAAAAGTAGGCTAAATACATCTCTATTATGCCAGTCAACTTTCCCCCAGCACCTTTTTTTTTGGCCTCTGGTTGAGTAACTAACTAGTGGTCTAGAAGGGGGCAGTACAGTATTTGGAATTTAAGGGTCTCTGACTTGGCCCTCGGTCACATACAATTTTCCCTGGGTTTAGTCAATAAGTTAAAGCACAGGGCAGCACTCTATGTTTTCATCTATTTATTTATTTATTATTTATTTATTTTTCACGCTTATATACCGCCCACTCAGGTACAACCCAACTCAGGGCGGTTTACATAGCGGACAGTAAATACATAAAAGACACATGATAAAAAATTTAAAAGTTTTAAAAAAAAACCACCCCTAAAAGGTGCGCAAGAACCGAAGGGACCTTGGGGGAAGGCACACTTCTCTATACCACCCACCCAACGGTACCCCCATCCCCACCTGCACCCCAAACTTGGCCCGCCAGCCAGGTCTTTAGTTCCTTCCTAAAGGGCAACAACTCCGTCTGGAGATGCATTTCCACAGGCAGGAGGTTCCAAAGGGCTGGTGCGGACACAGAGAAGGCCCTCCTCCTTGTGCCAGAGAGGCGAGCCCCCCTGGCTGATGGCACAATTAGAGAGCCCCTCCAGTCCGCTCTGGTTGGACGGACAGACGTCCTCAGGGCGATGCGGCCTCTAAGATACCCTGGCCCACTACCATGTAGGGCTTTAAAGGTCAAAACCAGCACCTTGAATTGCACCCGGAGACAAACTGGTAACCAGTGCAGCCCCTGAAGCAGTGGTGAGGCATGGGCATAACGTCCACACCCCATCACCACCCGGGCCGCAGCATTCTGGACCAGCTGCAGCCTCCGAATGGTCATCAAGGGCAGCCCCATGTAGAGCGCATTACAGTAGTCTAGTCTGGAGGTCACCAGAGCGTGAGTGACCATGAGCAAAGAGTCCCGGTCCAGGAGCGGGCGCAACTGGTGAATCACCCGAAGTTGGGCGAAGGCCCTCCTGGCCATAGCCGCCACCTGTTCTTCTAGCAACAGCCGCGAATCCAGGAGGACCCCCAAGTTGCGCACTGGGTTGGTCTGGGGTAAAACAGCCCCATCCAAAACCAAAGATGGTAGCTCCCGGGATAACGCAGGACCCCCTATCCATAGCCACTCAGTCTTTCTAGGATTTAGTTGTAGCCCATTTGCCCCCATCCAGACCCCAACAGCCTCCAGACAGCTGGAAAGGACTTTGACTGCATCACTGGGGTCCCCACGGGCCGAGATGTACAACTGTGTGTCATCTGCGTACTGGTGGTACCTCACCCCGTGGGAACGGATGATCTTACCCAGCGGCTTCATGTAGATGTTAAATAGGAGAGGAGAGAGTACCGAGCCCTGAGGCACCCCATATTTTAGGGGCCTAGGACTCGACCTCTCACTCTCCAACCACACCGACTGGGTCCGGCCCCTCAGAAATGAGGAAAACCAGGACCACACCGTGCCCTGGATCCCCAATCCTCGGAGCCGTTCCAGAAGGATACCGTGGTCAACGGTATCGAAGGCTGCTGAGAGGTCAAGAAGAGCAAGGACGGACGGATGACCGCCATCCCGCTCTCGCCAGAGATCATCCATCAGCGCGACCAATGCAGTCTCAGTACCATATCCAGGTCTGAATCCTGACTGGAATGGGTCCAGATATTCCGCTTCATCCAGTACCCCCTGCAGCTGACGTGCCACTGCCTTCTCCAGAACCTTCCCCAAAAAAGGAAGGTTGGAGACAGGTCTGAAGTTGGTTAGGATTGCTGGATCGAGGGAAGGCTTCTTCAGGAGGGGGCGCACAAGAGCATGTTTCAGCAGTGCAGGAAACATCCCCTCTCGAAAAGACGCGTTAATTATAGCCCCGACCCAGCCACCTGTCACCGTCTTAGAGGCTTTTACCAGCCAGGCGGGACAGGGATCCAATGGACAATTAGTGCCACGGACCACCGCAAGGAGCCTGCCCACTTCATCCGGGGCAACTGGATCAAACCGATCCCAGGTAACACCGCAAGACTGCGCACTGGCTCCCTCCGGACCCTCCCCGTCCACGCCAAGTTTGAACCCCAAGCGAATCCGATCGATTTTCTCCACCAGATGGTCAGCAAAGTCCTCAGCCGATCCCTGCCAACCAGGCACAGGCCCCGCCCTACCCAGGAGGGACCTGGTCACCCGAAACAGGGTGGCTGGGCGATTATCAGTGGAGGCAATAAGGGAGGTGAAGTACTGCCTCCTCACCACCCCCATCGCCACTAGGTAGGCCCTAATAGCGGCTCTAGCTAGTGTCCAATCGGAATCGCTCTGGGTCTTCACCCAGCGGCGCTCAAGGCGTCTCTTTGCCCGTTTGAGCTCCCGTAGTTCTTCAGTGAACCACGGGGATGACCTAGCTTCACGGGCTCTGAGAGGCCGTAGTGGAGCGATTACATCCAAGGCAGATGTCGTCGACCCGTACCACAGGTCAACAAGTGCCTCAGGTGAATCGTGTCGCCGATTCAGAGGAAATTCCCCCAGTTCCCTCTGGAATCCATCCGGATCCATCAGTTGCCGGGGGCGGGCCACTTTAATCGACCCTGCCTCCTTACGATGAAGTGAAGCCCCCAGAAAGTCAAGAGCCACCAGATAGTGATCTGACCATGGCACAGGTGTTATGTCTAGCTTCTGTAAACTCAGATCACTCTGCCACCGCCCCGACAAAAAGACTAAATCTGGCGTGTGGCCACTGCCCCTGGTCGGGCCCTGAATTACCTGAGCCAGGTCCATAGCTGCCATGGAAGCTATAAACTCCTGTGCCACCTCGGAACCACTCCCCAGCAAAGGCAAATTGAAGTCCCCCAAAACCATCTAAATGAGACATAATAACTTATCATTGTTGGGGACAACTTAATGTGGGGTCTTTTAAAGATCTTTTTAGTACTGTAGTCATCTTTTAGACACATTTAAGTTTTAAAGCATATTGGCTTGTCCTTGCCACATTTATCTTATTTGTTTACATTTTATATAGTAATAATATTGATAATGATGGTGACCAAACTATGACTAACTTAATATTTCTTATGTTGGAGGAAAATGAAACACAATGACAAATTACAAGTATAAACTTTAGATATACTGTACTGTTAACTCACAGTTGACAAAGTCATATCCTAATTGCAATAAAGGTGCACTGCAAATAGATTCCACTCCCATTCCTTAAACACTTTCTTTTACTACCAGAGCTATTGTCTGTCTCCAAGTCATTTTCCATTTACTGTACAGTACTTTCAATGTGGAAGAAGAATGACTATTTCAGATTAGGTCAAAGTCATCTTTGCTTGAAAGCCAGTTGTATCTGACTGTAAGGTGCAGTGGTCATCTCCATTTATAGCCAAAGAACTAGCTCTGTCTGCGTCTGCATATCCTTCTGTGGTCATGTGGTAGGCATGACTAGACACTGGAGTGCACAGGATGCTGTTAATCTTCCCACTGAAGTGGTACCTATTTATCTACTTGCAATTTCTTGCTGCCTAACTGCTAGGTTGGCAGGAGATGGGACACGACGGGAGCTCATTCTGTCATGCAGCACTCAAGTCTCAAACTGCTTACCTGCTGACCTTCTAGTCATCAAGTTCAGTGTCTTAACCAATAAGCCACCCAGTCTCCTAGTAAGAGGCTATTTGCCATGTTGCGAGCATGTCGAGTATTTATGCAGTTATTATACATAAACAGAGCAGGCTTCCTATTATGTTGTCAGCTAGATTTTGAGGAAAATCTTGATATTTCAACTTCACTGTTTTATTGTTTTAACGAATATAATGTTTTGTTTCATAATATAATTTTTAAACAGACTACTAAAACATGAATTATTATCTAAATAATAATAAGCTTCCAAGTTATATGGATGAGGAGTCAGGGGCTGTGTTAACTTTTCCTTCCATAATTATCAAACACGTTTTCACTACCCTATGGCAAACAAACAAAATTGTATTAGAGTTTCTCAATGGTAAAAAGGCAACAAGCCTACCCATTAAGTTATGTAGGATGGCTAAACATCTTATTTTTAATAAAAAAAAACTTCAGAAAAAAAATGGTAGCTCTAATTATTTACCATCTATACCTATAAAATGGTGTGTTAACCGTTGGAATGTGACAAAGGATGTTTAGCCAGGCCCCACTAGCCCCGTCCAAGCCTCCGTGCACTCACCCGAACGGGGTTCGCAGGTAACTGTCAGGTTGAAATTTGCACCAGTGGGGCAGGAGCCGCCCGGACGCAAACAAAAAAAAGGGAACTTCAATTCCCAATGTTCCTTGCGCCGCGCCGCACCAGAGCCAATCAGGCTGAGCGGCGCGAACAAAAGGAACGTTCGGAAACGTGCCGCGGTCAATCAAAAATAAACCGCAGGAAACAAACCGTTGCACTAACTAAAATTGTGCACGCCAAACTACAAGTCCCAGCGTCCTGCACGCCATGAGCGCGCAGAATGCTGAGGCAGCCGGCGCATGAAAAATAAAAGAAAAAACCCACCTGCCGCCGCTGCCCTTCCTTTCCACGGAACAGGCATCGAGCCTGGCCCGCAAAAATGGCCATTGGGGTCTGGGTGGGGGCCAATGGGCTTCGGCTGAATCCCAGCAAGACAGAGTGGCTGTGGATAAGGGGCCCCGCGTTATCCAGGGAGTTACCATCTTTGGTACTGGATGGGGCTGTTCTGCCCCAGACAGACCCAGTGCGCAACTTGGGGGTTCTTCTGGACTCGCGGCTGCTGCTGGAAGAACAAGTAGCGGCTGTGGCCAGGAGGGCTTTTGCCCAACTTCGGGTGATTCGCCAATTGCGCACACTCCTGGACCGGGGCTCCTTGCTTATGGTCACCCATGCTCTGGTTACTTCCCGACTAGACTATTGTAATGCGCTCTACATGGGGCTGCCCTTGACGACCATTCGGAGGCTGCAGCTGGTCCAGAATGCGGCGGCCCGGGTGGTGATGGGGTGTGGGCGATATGCCCATGTCTCTCCCCTACTTCGGGAGCTGCACTGGTTACCAGTTTGTCTCCGGGTGCAATTTAAGGTGCTGGTTTTGACCTTTAAAGCCCTACATGGCAGGGGGCCGGGATACCTTAGAGACCGCATCGTCCCAAGAGTGTCTGCCCGTCCAACCAGAGCGGACAGGAGGGGTTCTCTAGTGGTGCCACCGACTAGGGATGCACATTTGTCTAGCACCCGAAGGAGGGCCTTCTCCGTGTCCGCACCAACTCTCTGGAACCTCCTGCCAATAGACCTAAGACTCCAAAGTGAACTGCTGCCCTTCAGGAAAGGAGTGAAGACCTGGCTGGCAGGGCAGGTGTGGGGCCCGAATGGGACTATGGTGCCCGCCTGCTGGCTTGTATAAGAACTTTCTCTTCCTCCTTTGTATAGTGGATGGGATGGGTGGGTGGGATATAGGGTTTTTTAAAGGGGGTGTGTTGGGGGGGTTTTTTATAATTATTTTTTATAATTGTTTTTATGTCTTTTGTGAATTGTTGTGATGCCGCCCTGAGTCGGGTTCTGCCTGAGCGGGCGGCATATACAAATTTGACTAATAAATAATAAATAAATAAAATAAATAAAAAAAGACACACACCCCTGCCCCTGCCTTTCCTTTCCACGGGCCAGGCATCGAGCCTGGCCCGCGAAAAAAAGACACCCCCCCTGCCTTTTCCTTTCCACGGGCCAGGCATCAAGTCTGGCCCATGAAAAAAAGACCCTCCTGCCCTTTCCTTTCCACAGGACAGGCATTGAGCCTGGCCTGCAAAAAAAACACACACACCCGCCCCTGCCTTTCCTTTCCACGGGCCAGGCATCGAGCCTGGCCCGTGAAAAAAAGACCCCTCCCCCGCCCTTTCCTTTCCACGGGCCAGGCATCGAGGCTGGCCCACGAAAAAAAGACACCGCCCTGTGCCCTTTTCTTTCCACAGGCCAGGCATTGAGCCTGGCCCGCAAAAAAAAAGACAACCCCCCCCCCGCCGTTTCCTTTCCACGGGCCAGGCATCGAGCCTGGCCCATGGAAAAGAAAAAAACCCTGCCCCTGCCTCTCCTTTCCACGGGCCAGGCATCGAGCCTGGCCCGTGGAAAAGAAAGGGCCCCCCTGCCCCTAAAAAAGTAAACACAAAAACATCCAAAAACACAAACCAAAAACAGTCAAAAATACTCAAAACAAAAAATAAAAAATACAAAAAGGAAACAAAAAAAACATCCAAAAACAAACAAGAAAAAACACACAGCCCCCCCCCAAAAAAAAACCCCTTCCCCCAAAAAATAAAACCAGAGAGCTTACCAGGAGACATCTTCACTCCATGACGACCGGAACTAAACTGAGAAAAGAAAGAGAATACTTACCGGAAGAAGAAGCGACACCCAGAGGACAGTAGAGAAAAATAGTAGAAGACAAGAAAAGCTCACCAGCCCCACCCAGAGGCCACAAGAGAAAAAACATTCAAAAATATTCAAAATAATAAATACTTCCCAAATTACTGAAATAAGTTATCAAATCATTCAAAAATATTCACACTAATCACAAAAAATTCAAAAAAAAGCTTTCACCAAAAAAAACAAAAAAAACATCTAAACACAGTATGGAAACATTGATTAAAAAAACATATTCTTACACATTTTAAAAATTATTATCCAAGGCACAACTATTTAAAAAAATTCACATAGTAACACATTATTTGGTTAAATACAATAATTATAAAAAAATTATATCATCCTTTCCTCTTTTGAAAAACCAAAAAACCAAAACAAAAAATAAAAAATCACAGTTTCTAACAGCCCATGCGTAAAAATAAAAATTTAAAAAACCACAATTAAAAACTAACCTCATTTGCATAAAAATAAAACGAAACCCTTCCAAAACCATTTTAAAGAGCCCGGCACTGAGGAAGCCAGCGCGCAAAAAATAAAAATAAACAACACACTGGGAGCGCAAGTCCACCGCAGGCGGACACAGCACCTCAAAGCCACAAATTCACAAAACCTTTCAACACCACTTAAAACAGCCCGGCACCATTTGTTCAAGAAAAAAAAACCCTTTACTATCCAACACAATTTTAAAAAGCCCGCCACCGCCGGGCACAATATGCTAGTGGTACTATAAATTGATGCAATCATTCATTTTGTTTACCTACGAAAAGAGATTAAAAATCTTACCTCTTGGGTTAAGAACTACTTTAAAATACTCAACTACTCTAAGCACATTTAGTCACACAGTACAGTAATCTTGATCTACTTACCCTGAACTATTGTTGACTTCTAGAAAGCACAGAATTCCTTTAAAAAAAACTCTGACTAAACACAGATGTGCACATATATATACCAGTTTTTAAAAACTAGCCCCTTTCCTCTCTTAAAATCACAACGATTTCTAATTCTAAAATTACACTAAAACAACAATGGCAACAACAACAACAGCAACAACTACAACAACAATGACAGCAAGAGTTGGGAATTCCCTTCAGCATGAGTTAGAAATCCCCTTCAAATCTGAAACTGGCCATGCTAGCCAAATCAAACTCTAGGGCTGTATTGCCTTCTTTCTCTCTTCTCTTCTGAAATGTTACCTGGTCTGAAGAATTAGAAGTTATCTTAGGATCAAAACAGAAAGCCAGTGAAATGCTAGCAAAGTAAGCTGAAACATACTAAGACCAATCAGCAGACACAATGGGGTACTGTTTTATTTTAGTAGTCATAAGAGGCCCACGGATAGGGTCCTTCTAACCAACCTCATTAATACATATCTCCACTACTCTTCTTAGGCAAGGTTTCTCACTAGTCATTTAATAGCATAAGCAATTACACTTATATACTGCTCCATAGAGCTCAGTGCACTCTCTGGGCGGTTTACAGATTAATTAGCATTTTATCCCCAACATGCTGGGTCCTCATTTTACAGACCTCGGAAGAATGGAAGGCTGAATAAACCTTGAGCCCTGGTCAGGCTCAAACTAGCAGCATTCTGGCTGCAGTACAGCGGTTTAACCAATGCGCCACCAGGGCTCTTTTTAAAAAAGCATAGACATTTTTTAAAAAAAAGTCTACAGCTTCCAAAATCTCTCAACCAGCATGGTGCTACTTCTGAGACAAAAATCTAACATTTCCAGACTTTGTCCACAAACAACTAATGTTATATGTTACACCGACATTAAAATAATTGCGGCTAAAGTAACAGGACTCAATTGCTGTTAACTGATGAAATGCCAAAGCGCTTTTCAGTCACATGTGAAGCTGCAACCTGGCAATTTACCCAAACCAGATGAAAACACCAATTGGATTCTGGCCCTACGGTCGAAAACCGGAGAAACAGCACACACGGGTAAAGCGGGCGAGGCGAGCACAGTTTAGGAACAGGATATGTTGGCTCAAAGAGGCCCCGGAACCGGTCCACCTCCAATTAGCTGCGGCAGGCCGGGGCCTCTCTGGCTAGGCTGGAGACCGGGCTGGCTGTGAAGGCAGACTATGTTGGTTCCCCTTGCTTGAAGCGAGAAGAACCATTTTGGGTTAGGCAGAAAATAAGCCTATCAGCATCAAAGTTTGGGAAAGTCACTTTTGGTAGAGGAACTACAGTTCCCAGAATTCCCTAGTCAGCATGACCTATAATTTCACTCTTGCGGCATTCTGGGGGTTGTAGTCTGAAAGAGGAGGCTGTGTTGCGCGTACGCAGTACCGCTGTGTTGCGCGTGTGCAGTACCGCCTTTTCCTCTGTCGGTGGGGGTGTCCCCTTCATGTCCCAATTTGGGGGGCATAGACCTCCAAATGGGCTTTAAGACCCCCACAGTGCTGATCTCGCAAGCCCAAGGTAGGCGTGTGCCAATTTTCAGAGAGATTGGTCCAGGGGTGTGGGTTCTTTTAGAGCACATACAAGACCACACCTCTGTTTTATAGATACGGAAGCTCTTGAATTGGATCCCTAAAAGCAAACACAGATCTTAGTCCTTGGTTTATGAGGAACTGAGTGGTTGTTTTCAAGCACGACAAAAATATCTTGGCTCTCAGTTACATGTAGGATTATGCCAATATATGAGTCACAGATTACTGCTCTTCGGCTGCATAAACAATTATTTTATCACAATAAATCAGATTATCCAATACTGGATACTATTGTTTGGTATTATACTGTTATTTTAATGTTGTAAACCACCCAGAGTGGAAAAATCACCTAGATGGGCAGTATATAAATACAGTTAATAACATAAAATGTCATTACAATACAATTGCAATAACAATAACATAAAATAAAATACACTGATTGTTATTTTCTGATAATAATTTAGGCTTGTAAAATATGAAAATGCTAAGGAACCTTTGATCATGCTAGTTCTATGCCAGATGTAGTAATCTGAGCCAAATAAATGACGGATTGCTAGGCTGAGCATAAGTACTGTACTACCCTTTCCCTCTTCATTTTTCTTGTAATAATTCAATATATCTGGTTTCAGAAAACGTAGTTTCCAGTTACATTTGAACTAGGAAATTATAGTTTAATCCCAGACTAGAAAACAGAGCCTGAAATCTTGTTGCACTAAGTCACAACTAGAGTAGGCCCATTGAATCAAGGGAATTTAAGGAGGAGCTGATTCAACAAATCTCTACTGATTCAGATGGGCTTATTCTAGAGCAGTTTACCAAACTAAGCAAGAGGGATTTAACCAGTATATGAAACAGCAGCAAGATCTATTATTTCTAATTAATATAAAAATAATTAATCTAATAAAATTACATAGTCCCAGATGATTTTAAAGGACAGTGGTCAGAGGTCACAGATAAACAAAACAATATAAGCAGTACAGTATCTCTAGTGCAAAGTGGAAGAGATGCAAAGCAAAGCAATCACATTTATATCCCATCCCATAGTGCTTAGTGCACTCTCTGGGCGGTTTGCAAGTTAATTAGAATTTTACCCCAACATGCTGAGTACTCATTTTACTGACCTTGAAAGGATGGAGGGCTGAGTCAACCTTGATCCCTGGTCAGGATCAAACTCACAACCTTTTCATTGCAGTACAGCAGTTTGGAAGAGATGACAGTGGCGTCAAAGAAACCAAACCAATGTTGGTATTTTTCCAAGTCCCAGAATATAACAGCTCTAAATCCAACCATGTTTCCTACATTGTTGTTACTACATGCCACCAAGATGCCTCTGACATGAATCAGCAATCTCCCAAATGTTATTTTCTCAATGGCCCTGCTCAGCTCTTTTAAACTCAAGCCTGTGGCTTCCTTTATGGAACTTGGTCCATAAAGCATTACAGTATTGTCTTTTCCAGACCATCTTGCCTTCTCATGATGTGCCCAAAGTAGGATAGCATAAATTTTTAACATTTCTGCTCCCAGAGAAGTTCAGGTTTGATTGCTCTACAATCTGTTTGTCTTTCTGGTAGGCCAGGGTATCTTCAAAGCTCTCATCTAGCACCACATTTCAAATGAAACATATTTTTTTCCTTTCAGCTTTCTATACTGTGCAGCTTTTTGCACCAATATTTAATGACTTGGGATACAAAAGCATGGACCATCTTGGTCACAGCTGTGAGTTTGTAAGAGTTTAGCAGAGCTGTTGAGGACCGGGTATTTTGAAGGTGTCATTCGTAGGATCACTATAAGTTATACTCAACTTGACGGCACATAAGAACAACATAAGAAACTGCATTCCTGCTGAAAAAGGCAGGAATACAGTATTTTGGAATTATTGCTTCACCTCTTGTATTTTGCAGTAAGACTGCATTATGATTAATATTTCCAAGTGTGCAGTTTTGCACCATGAGAGCAATGGCCTGTTTATATCTTTTGTAACAATTCATAACAAGCCACAGAATTTTAATATCAGAATGACACCGGATGAAATCAATGGAAGCAGAAGTGTAGACAGTGTAGTTCATATAATCTTGCTAATAAGAACAATAATTTTTCTAAGTTTAATTACACAACTTTAAGCTAAAATCAGGGATTCTCAACCTGCAGCCTGCAGGCTGAATGCAGCCCAAAGTGCCATTTTATGTGCCCCCCCACCGCCTCCACCACACTCGGAAGCTCCATGTGGTGGAGGAAGGGCAAAATAGCCACCCTGCCTCCAAAGCTGTCAGAGGGAGCGTGACCTGGCCCCCGGCTTTAAAAGGTTGAGAACTCCTGAGATAGATGATGTGTTATAGATTGGTAAATTCACTTTGTCTTGCATCTTAACATTTGCCATTTCTAAATTTAATGAGAAGCACAAAAGATGGCATTTACTGTATTCATATTAATTGCTTGCTGATGTTAGAGGTTTTAGAAAGGACAGTATAACAGCAGATTTTCAACAACAAAGCTTTGCCAGAACCTAAAAAAATATTTACACTGGCAGGAACAGCAACAAATTAATTACTCACAATTGAATTTCTTGATACACACCAGTTGCATGACTCAGCATACAACAAAGAATCTGATCATCAAGTCATTAATTAATGGCTATTCGTTGATTTATGTTACACCACTGCACTTAATAATAATTGTGTTCTGTCAAGTCAATTCTGGCCTATAGTGACACTTTTCAGGGTTTCCTAGGTAGATACTATTCAGGAGTCATTTCAGTGTTGGGCATCAGCCGGTACGCCCCTAATCAGACATACCAGGAGCAGAAATTTCTGGTGGCCACGCCCACTGGCCCCCATGAGCATGTGCGCCTCCAGAGCTCAAAAAAACCCTCAGCTTGGCTTGACTTGCGCGATCTGTCTCAGCGCATGAGCGCTGAGCTCTGCCTCAGCACAAGCACAAGAGCACAGGAAGGTCCCTCCCCGTGCTCTCAGGCATGAGTGGCTGCAGAGCTCAGCGCTCACGCACTGAGGCAGATCTCTGCGTGAACTGCAAAAAGCCAAGCTAAGCCAAGTTGAGGGTTTTTTGGTGCCAGTGAGCTGAGCGTGGCCGGTAGCATGGCCAGGTGGGCTGAGGCTGGGGCAGTTGCACTGGGACCTATAGATAAATAGGGACTATTTCAGTGGGAAGGTAAACACCCACAAAGTAGACCCTGCCCACAAAGTAGGCCCCATCCACAGTGTGGTAATTTTTTTGGTGCCCAACACTTAGTCATTTGCCATTTCCTTCTTCTGGGACTGTGCAGCATGCCCAAGGTTGTACAGATTGGCTCTTCTGGCATGCTCACTGGGGAACTGAGCTCCCAATTTCTGACTCCACAGCCAGATACCTAACTTAAACTGGCATAAACATTTAATTGCATTTTGGTTTCTCAGACTTAAGCTCAATGCACTTCCCTTACAAACACATAGACAGAGTAAAACATCTTAATATTAAAGACAAAATTACAGAATAATTAAAACCAGCAGGTATAGATAAGTATAAGCATCAGAATTAGGACTATGTGTTAGTCACCTAGTCCGTTCTGTGCTTGAATAAAGAACATACGGATTGGGGGTGGGGGTGTGAACCCACCAAATACTCTTAAGGAGGCACTAAAATCTGTTCTATTCCCAGATTCATTATATTAACTGAATTTCTGGATCTCTCTTAAATTCAGAGAGGGGGTATGAATAACAATGACTTGAGAAGGCTAAACAGCAACCTAACTATGTGATCAATTCAAGTCATATACAGTGATCGTCCTTCCATAAAGACACACTTCTGAAACCTAATGGCATAATGTTATATCAGTAAACATTAGTAAGCTGAGCACTGTATAAGAAAGAAGTTGGACATAACCACTAAACCTCACGATTAGCTTTATGAAAAAGGAATGCAAATTTATGTAAAGTGAGTAAGCTCCCTTAAACTCTTTAGTGCCTGCATCTCAACACACAGATTCAGCTTGTGAAACGCTGGACTTTAGTAAAAGATCTTCAGACAGCCGCATGACTTAGTGCAATTTAAACTGTTCCCATGAAGTAGGCAGAAAGAAAATAGTAGTAGTTTGCTTACTTTTATCATTCTCTGATTTCCTTTATCATAATCTTTCAAAAATGAGAGCAAAACGTGAAAGCCTTATTATCATCCATCCTAATAATCTGTCAGTGCCATGAGAATCCTACCCAGTTTTTACTACCACACTGTGGGCGTGGTATGGTGGATGTGGCCAGGGGGAAAGCCCTACGTTGCACCCGAATTAGGACTACTTTATTTCAAAACTTGGATGGGCAGGGCCAGCCAGAATTTCTGCTACCAGTTCTGGCGAACTGGTGCGAACCTGCTAATGCCCATCACTGATCCTTCCCTTATGCTCTAGCAATTAATTTCATCATTTTTGATCAAAAAGGATTCTGTGATGGGTTCTTATTTTACTTTACCATTGCCAGCAAAGTCCTTACACACCAGAGATCTCTAGAAACACTGGAAGGTGGTTTAGGACTTAGAGAGCAACATTTATTTTGTGGAAACAATAAACAGATCAGAAAGCACACATTTGAATATACTTTCTTTTGTTATTATATTCTCATCTATGGATCAAACAATCAGTTACTGTTTACAGTTAGAAGCTTCTAGATAGGAAAGATTAGTCAATTGTTAGCTGCTACCCAGCAGGTGATCATGTCCTCTTCAGAAGCTCCTTCTGCGTCCATTTTCTATGTTCAGTCTTCTATGAAAAGCACGAACAAATGATCCAAGGAAAAGCACACTGTGTATAAATATAACTCCAAACCCATAGCACAGCAACTGCTCCTGGAAGGGAAGACTAACCAGTACTTAATAAAAATAAAACATCAAAAGGATATTCAGAGCAAATCTACTGAACTTTCTACTGCCTTTATTTTGAATTTAAATATATATCATATTCATTCATAAATTATGCAATATTTTGATACAAATAAAGTTATTGTTCATTCATAGCAGACTGCAGTGTGATCTAAATATTCCATGAATGAAGTTGCATTCCCTATAATATTTGTCTCCTGTGCTATTTTAAATGTATATGAAATCATTGCCAGAGATTGTTTAGAGATATGGGGTCAGAGATAACTCTTCTTTTAATCTAAGCAAAATGAATGGATACCCAATGTGTATAGTTAATTGAATGACAGGCTAAGCAGGCCTGGATTCAAATCCCTGCTCAGCCATGGAAACTCATGGGGATGGGGATTTGATAAACCACTTCTTAAATATTTTATTTACCTTGAAAGCCCTATTAAGGTTGTATAAGTCAATTCTGACTTGATGGCACATAACAATAATAATACAGTATAACAATATGAATATGGACATGGAGAAAGCACTAGAATGGAATGATACCCATAAACAAGGAAGCACAGCACAGATAAATTTCTAGCACAGGAGATTTGCCCAAATAATCATGAAGTGAGGGTTCAGTCTTTCAAGGGGTTCATATCTTTCTTTAAAGATCTGGGTCACAGATTGGGATGCTTTCATAAGAACAGCCTTGCTGGAACAGGCCACAGGAGCCCATCCAGTCCAGCATTCTGTCTCACACAGTGGCTCACCATTTGCTTCAGGGTATTATTCCCAAGCAGATGGTTTCACCTGCTTAGGATTCCCTGGAAATGGCATTGAGAGCTATCCTTTCTATCCAACCCAGAGGTTGTTCTTAGGTATCCATAATTATAGCCATTGATACCCTTGTCCTCCATGAACTTGTCTAATCCTTTCTTGAAGCTGTCAAGACTGACAGCTGTCACCACTTCTTCTGGCAGGGAGTTCCATAGACCAGTGATTCTCTGGGTGAAAAAGTACTTTCTCTTATTTGTTTGAGAACTAGCACCCAAAAGTTTCATGGAGTGCCCCCTAGTTCTAGTGTTGTGCGATAGAGAAAACAGTTTTTCCTTATCTACTTTGTCCACACCATGCATGATTTTATAAACTTCAATCAGGTCACCTCTTAGACGCCGTTGTTCAAGAGTGAAGAGGCCCAACTGTTGCAGCCTCAGATGGTAAGGAAGGTGTTCCAGTCCCCTAATCATTCTGGTTGCCCTCCTCTGCACTTTTTCCAACTCCATAATATCCTTCTGGACCAGAACTGTACACAGTATTCCAGATGGGGCCTCACCATAGATTTATAAAGAGGCAAAATGACACTTGCTGACTTATTTTCTATACCCTTCCTAATGATCCCTAGCATCGAGTTTGCTTTTTTCACTGCTGAGGCACACTGGGTTGACACCTTCATTGAGCTGTCCACCAAGACACCAAGGTCTCTTTCCTGGTTTGTCGCAGAGAGTTCAGACCCTATCAGTTTATAAATGTAATTGGGGTTTTTTGCCCCAACATGCATCACTCTGCACTTACTAACGTTGAAGCTCATTTGCCACTGTTTTGCCCACTCCCCCAGTGTCAAGAGATCCCTCTGGAGCTCCTCACAATCTCTCACAGTTTTCACTACCCTGTATAATTTAGCGTTGTCAGCAAATTTGGTTACCTTGCTATTTGCTCCTACTTCCAGATCATTTATGAAGAGGTTGAAAAGCAGTGGTCCCAGTACTGAACCTTGGGGGACCCCACTCTTTACTTTCCTCCACTTGGAGAAGTGTCCATTTAGTGCTACCCTCTGTTTCCTGTCACTTAGCCAGTTGCTGATCCAGGACAAGACCTGTCCCTTTATTCCATGACTGGTAAGTTTACTCAAGAGCCTTTGGTGTGGGACCTTGTCAAAAGCCTTCTGAAAGTCCAGATAAACAATGTCAACTGGATCCCCCTTATCCACATGCTTGTTGACACTCTCAAAAATTCCAACAGATTAGTGAGGCATGATTTGCCCTTGCAAAAGCCATGTTGGCTCTCCTTTAGCAGCGCCTTCTCTTCTATGTGCCTATTAATTCTATCTTTTAGGATGGTTTCCATCACTTTACCTGGGACACACGTCAAACTGACAGGTCGGTAATTTCCTGGATCACCCCTGGATCCTTTTTTGAAAATTGGTGTTACATTCGCTACCTTCCAGTCATCAGGCACAAAGCCTGATTTGAGAGAAAGATTATATATTTTGGCTAGATCATCAGCAATTTCATCTTTAAGTTCCCTGAGAACTCGTGGATAGATGCCATCTGGTCCTGGTGATTTGTTAGCATTTAGTTTAACAAGACATGCAAGGACCTCCTCCCTGGTTATTTCTATCTGGCTTAATTCTTCGGTTTCCCTCCCTACAAAGATAGGCTCTGTTTTGGGCATGTGGTCTCTGTCTTCTTCAGTGAATACTGAAGCAAAGAATTCATTGAGTCTCTCTGCAATCTCTGTTTCCTCTTTAATAACCCCTTGCCTTCCATTGTCATCTAATGGTCCAATGGCCTTCTTAGTTGGGTTCTTACTTCTAATGTACTTAAAGAAGTCTTTGTTATTTCTCTGAGTATTTTTAGCTATACGCTCCTCAAAGTCTTGCTTTGCTTTCCTGATTGTTGCCTTGCATTTGTTCTGCCAGAATTTATGTTTCTGCCTGCTGTCCTCATTCGGACAAGTCTTCCATCCTCTAAAGTAACTGGCCCTTGACATTTGTGCCTTGAAACACTTCTTACCAGCTTGGCCCATACTCCAGGTGCTGATCTTGGAGAGGAATGCATTTCCCATACAAATTACCTATGATATGTTCATCTCATAAGGGATATATTGTGCTCATCCTGCTGTAATTATTGTGTGACATCAAGTTAATTCTGACATATGGTGACCCTTTTTAAGTAGGCAGCACACTGACGTGGTTTACCATGCCTTCTTCTGGGAATGCCCTGGGACTGTGCAGCTACAGAGGCTGGCTCTTTTGAGACGCAGAGTGGGGAATTGAACTCCCAAACTCTAATTGTATAGCTAGATACTCAAGTCACTAGGCTGCAATATTAACTAAAAGCTTGTTCTCTAATGTCCTCAGCCAAAAAATAATAGAAATACTTATTTGTACCTAACTAAAAATAGATACCCA
This sequence comes from Bradypodion ventrale, assembly GCA_035047345.1. Classification (NCBI taxonomy): domain Eukaryota; kingdom Metazoa; phylum Chordata; class Lepidosauria; order Squamata; family Chamaeleonidae; genus Bradypodion; species Bradypodion ventrale. The sequence continues at coordinate 207,878,141 of JAWDJE010000005.1, forward strand.
AGAAAGGCACAAAAAATTCTTATCTAAACTTTAGTGCTAAGTAAAAAATCATAGTCTGCTCCAAGAAGTGAACCTGGAAGTCTCCAAAGAGCAGCATCAATATGCCAGCTGGCATCTCATTTGAACATTCTGCACAGAGATGAGAACAACAGCAAGGGAAGCAACTCATATGGCTGCATCCCACTAGAGAAATGCCAAGCAGACGAAGGAACAATTGCATGTCCTTCAAAGTTTTTCAGATCACTAGCCACTGAATTTTTATCAAAACTACACACATTCACTGAAAACTCTTGCTTAGCTTAGTTTGTCACGACTAGAGTAGGTCAACTGAACCAATGGATCTTTGAGTTGACTCACCAAATCCCCACTGATTCAACTGATTCAAGAGGACTAGTGGTGAATTATTATGCTGAACAATAGGATTTCAGTTACAGTGTTCTCAATTCCCCAAGTGATGACCTTACTATAGCCAAAATGGAACCTTCTAGTCTAGACAAAAGAAAAAGAGATTATTAGAGATGATGATTAAATGAATGTAATAATATAACAATATAACTAGTACCTAAACAGGTCTGATGTTTATTTTTGTTTTGTTTATGTACTATTGCCTACTCAAATGGTAACCTGAAATAGGGCCAGTATCTAAAATATACAAAAATGAGACACTTCTTGAAAAAATAAATTATGAAAATGTTTAATGTGCATTTTTCTAAGGCCTCTAACAAATAAGACAGAGCTAAGGAGTCATCTTACATTCTTTTGAGCCACATGTTGAAGAGGAACATCTACAACTATACTCTAAATATAACATATAGTGATAACATAGTTACCATACGAAACAGAAAGTATGGAGGTTAGTTGAAAGCTAACCCTATTCTATGTAAAGTCTATTGTTTCCAGAACTACCTTTAGAGAAACAGCAATTAAGTTTAACTCATATGCATTCTGAAAGCTATCAACCCTAAAAGTCTTAGCAGGTTGGTTTACTTTTCTTAAAATATTTACAAAAACAATTTACAGAAACAATTTGAAAAGTACCCTCTGTTGAATAATTCAAGTTTTTTAACATGATGATAAAAGCAAACCAATGAGAGATTTTTATGGGATTTTAAAATAAATTACAGTGATACCTCATACAACGTCAAAACTTGGTTCCACAAGTTTGGACTTTATACGGATTTGGACTTTGTATGAGGCATGCAAAATCCTAGCTGCGATGCCCCATACAACATCCAAATCCTTGCCGCGATGCCTCGTTCAACGTAATTTCCATAGAGATACATTGTACTCTAACAGTACAGACTTCAGGGCAAAAGTCAAGGAAACAGACAGGAAACTGACAGAACTTTAAGAAATCATTGTCTAAAGGCTAAATACATTACAAAAACATGTCAAACAACCCTGATTGTCCAAGAACCTGAAGAATGCTGCAAAAATCCCAGGAATGCTTCTAAAAATTCTGATGAAAAAATTCAAAAAAATCCAAAATCACGGTCAAAACCACTCCTAAACACTCTTTGCCTCGTGCAAAACCCAGAAGAGCGATGCACGCATGTGTCCTGCCTTTTATACTGCCCAGGCACAATGCAACCTGGGAAAACCCCAATGCCTCATACAAAGTCGAGCAACTTTGTATGAGGTAACTTTTTTCAAGAAATTAGGCGATGTTGTATGAATTCAATGTTGTACGAAGCGGACTTTGTATGAGGTATTACTGTAACTGTTTCTAACTGTGCAGTTCATTTACTGTTCTACTTCTTACAACCAAAGCTAGCAATGGCTATTACAGTACAATAGTACCTCACTTAAAGAGCATAATGCGTTCCATGGGATTGCTCTTTAAGCGAGTTTGTTCTTTAAACGAAACACCATTGTAAGTGACCAATTGTGACTTCTGGTGGGGGGATTGCGAACCCCACTTTAGTTGTTAAGTGAGTTTTTGGTTGTTTTTAGTTGTTAAGAGAGGTGACCATTCAGATAAAATTCTGCTCTTTAAGCGAGTTAGTCTCTAAGCGAGGCACTCTTTATGCGATGTTTTACTGTATAACTAATCAAATCTTAGGGTTTTTTTGTTTATTTATTCTTAGACAACTGACAGAAACTTGTGCAACTTAGCTAAACTTCTTACCAATTTGTAGCTGAGAAGTGCTGGACTTGTCGTCTTTCAGGTTTATCATCAGAATTGCTACTTGTTTGCTTCCATGTGAACACTGAGCCCAACTACAATATACTCAACATGAACTTTTAAAAATCCTCAGATACATTTTGCACAGAAAAAGCATTTCCATGTTATACATATGTGCACTGCTTTACACAGATGGCTACTACTGCACACAATGTGTGCAGACAGAAAACAACCTGCTAGGTTGGCAGAAGCAGAGACAGGAGCTCACTCCGTCCGTCATGCAGTGCTCGGGTATCGAACTCCGACCTTCCAGTCGTCAAGATCATGACACACCTGTAATTTAGCAGCTACAAGTACTTCCCTTAGCTACATACTGTTTTGACTGCAAAACTGTTTGAGGGTTAAAAGACTGAGGCAGACACGTCTCCTACTGCATTGTTACAGATGCAAAGCAAAAGGATATATTGGGGAAGACACAGTGTCAGAAGATTTGGCCGGTGTCAGAAGATTCCTCCCAAACAAAACAAAAGATTTTTTGAGAAATACTGTAGTTCTTTTGTTACATTTTATAAGCGGCTTAAATATGACAATAAGTACTTAAGAGAAACTGTTGCACACATTTGATTGATTGCTTGCTTGCTTGATTGATTGATTGCCTGACTACCTGCCTGGCAAAGGGAATGTTTCTGACTGTGGAGGAACCTGATTGCCCTGCCTGATTCAACAGCTTAACCATTGTTGGTCTCTCAGGTAGAAAAAAGTGGCTGCAGTAAAATCACAGAAACATATACTGTACAGCATAAATAGATCTCCCTAATTTACTTTAAAGTAATTGCCAGCATGTTTTTAAAGATCAACAACACCAACAAAACATGAAGGGATGTCATTTTCTTCTGTGCTATTATTCTGATCTACACTGCACTCTGAAGATGCTACTCTTATTATACTCTAAAGGCACAACAATTTGGGAACAATAATTCTGTTCAGTAACACATGAGCAGAAAGCATAAAATTCCTCCCTCCCTCCCTAAAATTACAGCAAGGTTGGGCAATTCTGAAGCAATTCCGACTTCCTGCATCAGATCTGTTTGGGCTGCTTCTTGCATTCAATGATACAGCTATCCTGTTTCAACACACCCACTGCCATGCACGTGAAACAGAAAAGCACCCCAGAGCCACAAGAAGGCGGCCGAGCACTCTAAGCCCAGTTCAAGGTCTCCTGGTGGGAGACAGAAGCACATCCTCATCAGATTGAGAAAGGGCATGGGATGGAGAAAGCGCCCAACCACTAGGGCCACTTTTGCTTTCATGAGGGAAGCTTTTAAAAGGCATGTGTGAATTTTTAGCAAAAGCCTTTTACCAGGCAAAGTGTACACCACGTCCAAAGAAGGATGAGCAGGAGTGCTGGCATTGAGATCGGGCAAGCAAGTTGGCACTTGACAGAGCTACGGTACACAGAAGGTGTGACCACGATTGTTCCTTTAGTTTGATTAGGTGTTAGAAAGATTAGCCAGCAAGGTGGTGGTGGTGGGTGTGTTCACATTTATATGCTGCCCACTCAAGCATGCGACTCAGGGCGGCTAACAAAAATGAAAATCATAACAGCAAATAAATCACATAACAATAAATAAATCACATAACAGCAAATAAATCACCAGGGTACGCCCGATTGTATTCACAATCTTCGAGGAGGCTCTTTCTGTGGACCTGAGGAACCCAACCTCCCATGCTCAAAGGGGGGGGGGGGGTGTTTGCTGGCGGATAACACCATGCGCTGTGAATGTGGAGAGGCTGAGATACAGAATCCGGTTCATTTTACTGGCCTGCCAATTACTGCCAGAAACATGCACCGAAGAAGGAAGGCTTAAGCTTAGGCGACGACCAAGCCAAGAAAGTGGCTTCATTTTGGCAGTCCAGGGTTTGGTGGATGAAGACACGAAAGAAGAAGAAAAAAGACCGCCACTGTGCTCCTTTCCGGGCGACACGCGAGTGCCAAGAAGACAGACGCGTCCTCGACTCTCGTGACAATGATTTTTTACATGGAGGAATCCAACGAAACCACCCTCCGGACGGAGCCCCTCGGGCGCCTGCAGAATCCGAAAGCCCCCGCGTGGACGACGACGACTACTACTACTACTACTACTAGCCCGGCACACTCCTACGTGGAGACCTGTGGAGTTGTTGGAGGGAGGGAGGGAGGGAGGGAGGGAGAGGCGCGCCAGAGACGGGACGACACCCACAACGAACGCGAGGCAATGACTGTACCCGGGTTTTGAAGCGCCGCCGGTGGCCCTCCGGGTCCGAGTAGGTTCTGTCCACGGCCAGGGCGGTGTCGCTGCCGGGCATGGTGGCGCCCGCTTGCCTCGCTCCGTCGTCCACCCCAGGGTTAGCCCCAGCGCCGACCGACCGACCGACCGCCGTCTGTCTGTCTGGGGCTCCTCGGGAGCTCCTTGTGCGCCTGCCTGCCTTGCTAGCTAGCCTCGCACGGCCGCCGCCGCCGCCTTCGGGGTCCCTCACTCACGGCCTCCCTGGCGGCTCCCTTCCTTCCCAGGCGCAGGAGAAGAAGTCAGAGCACGCCTGGGGGAGGAGGAGGCAGGCAGGCAGGCAGGGAAGGAAGGAAGGAAGGAAGGCGCGCCCGAGGAGAGGAAGGAGGCAGCCTCAGCCAGCCAGGGCTCGCCTCCCTCCGTCCGGGCGTTCCCGGCGCAGCGTTTCCTCTCGGAACTTGCACACACACACGCGCACACGCACACACTGGAAAGAGGACACTCCTTTCCCTGGCGGATCTGTGCCAGTTTGAATCTGGGCATATTACTGTACTTCTCTGTTGGGTGGGACTGCGGTGGCTTGGTGGTTAAGACGCTGAGCTTGATGACTTGGAAGGTCGGCAGTTTCAGCAGCTTTCGAGAGCCGAGTGCTACACACAACGGAGTGAGCGCCCGTCTCTGTCCTAGCTCCTGCCAACCTAGCAGTCCGAAAGCAAGAAACTGCAAGTCGACGGAGTGAGCGCCCGTCTCTGTCCCAGCTCCTGACAACCTAGCAGTTCAAAAGCAAGAAACTGCAAGTCGACGGAGTGAGCGCCCCTCTCTGTCCCAGTTCCTGACAACCTAGCAGTTCAAAAGCAAGAAACTGCAAGTCGATAAATAGGCACCGCTTTGATAGGAAGGTAAACAGCGTGCCCTGCACTCCGGTGTCTAGTCATGCCTGCCACATGACCTCGGATACGTCTACACACGGATACGGCTCTTTGGCTGTAAATGAAGATGAGCATCAAACTCTAATCGGACACAACTGGCTTCCCAGCAAAGGAGACCTTTACCTTTACCTCTACCTCTACTTATTTGTTATGCTAGCCAAACACTGTGTACCTAGTCTGTACCTGATGTGTATAAATTGATGCCATGAGATCTCACTCTTATGTCCACGAAAGCTAACATTAAATTACAGGAGTGAGTCTTTAAAGTGCCACAATGTTGATTTGTCTTTTTGGTTTGTTTATTCTCTGATATGGGTAAAAGGAAGATCTGTAAATCAAAAACGGATCCTGCGTACTTTCATTTGGCTTTTAAGTAGGACCTTTACCAAGCCATCATCTATTCATAAATGCCATCCGTGCCATCGGGCTACGACATAGAACTGAGGTATCTCTTGGCTCACAGGTTTACAACGACACAAAACATATGCTGAAGACAAAGAGATCCTCATTGATCCACATGACTTTTATGTAGGTTCCTCCTGAAATCACGGTTCTATCACAGGTCTTATCTGTGCCAACAGAAAACTACCCGGAAATCACACATGTTTTGGTGCATGGATTTGCAGTGATGCAAAAATATGGATATGAGTCATGGATCTTCATAGATTTTCATAACATTTATGGGGAATCCACCTTAAACCAATGTACAATCTAAAGTCCCATTTGTACCCACAGACTATGACACAGAAATCATTCCCCTTTCAGTGCATATCTTTGATGTGACAGAAAAAACTTGCATTCTAAAGCATGGGCCCTTGTGGATGATTTTAAGGTAGGATCTTCTGCAAGGGCAGGGTGAAAATGCACACCCATAAACTGTAACACAGAAAGCATTAGTTCTTCAGTGCATGGGTTTAATAGAGCCCCATGATTTTTACATGGAATCCAACTAACCCACTATTGAATCATAGGTCCTATTTCTACCCACAGACTACAACACAGAAATCATGGATCACTTAGTGTACGGCTTTGCAGTAGCACAAAAACTTGGATCCAAGACATGTTTTCAGGATTCAGCCTACGAGATCTTCTTTAGTGGATTGATGTCTAACTGATGTCTAAGCTTGTTAATGAGTAGCAGAAAAATGCTCAGGAGGTCAAGCCAAACAATCTCTTTTAGTTTTATTATTTTCCTCCCATTTTCTCCATCCAATGCAGAGGTGTAATTCAAGACAGCTTTCCTGCTTTTCTCAGAAAACTGCCAGACTGTGCAACTCTCAATTAGAGTTCTTGAAATCAAAAGGTATTGTGCCGTGCACTGAAATGTCCCCCTGCCTTCCTCTATTCTTTCCTTCAAAATCTATCTAGACTGCAGATGAATAAAATAACACCCTACATTTTCCAAAGAGAATCATTATTTTTATGTTATCACAAGAGCAGAACATCAATTGAAAAGCAATTGCAAGCCGTATAGCTGAATACAATCACTATGATACCTTTGGAACAGGTCATACCATGGTATTAGAATGAGAATAGATAATAATTTTGTGTCAGAGATTACTCTGGGTTGAAAGGATTTTTGCTGGAGAAACTCCACTCAGGGGATGCCCAAATGAAGCTCTTTTCATGTCCCCAAGTGCAGTTCTCGGGTAGAGAAACCCGACCTTCCAGTCTCCAGTTCAGCATCTTAACCACTAAGCCACTGGGGGAGCTGATAAAATGGTAGCATCGTTTTAAAGAACCAAAAAATGTCAGGGTGCAATATGATGGTACAAAATTAAGCAATTTTAAATCTTTATTTGTGCTATTAACTATTACAAATAGGGCCAACAATAAAAACAGCCTTTCTACACTCAGAAGTTGCCCAACCTTGCTTTACATTACATTGGCCAACTGCTTCCTATCAGTAGGAATAATACTGTTCAGCATGCAGTCCTTAACCTGTAACAGGTTTAACATGAGACAATAAAGATTAAAAGCAGAGATTGTCAACCTGCAGCCCATGGGCCGGATGTGGCCTGCAGCACCATTTCATGTGTCCCACCACCACCGCTTCAACCACACCAGGAAGTGCCATGTGGTAAAGGAAGGGCAAAATGGCCATCCGGCCCCCAAAGCTGTCTGAGGGAGGGTGACCCGGCCCCGGGCTTTAAAAGGTTTAGAACTCCTAAATAAAAGTATAGACTATTAGGAGAAAATGAATTAAGCCACAACATACTCAGTGAAGTTTTAAAAAACCTGACTCAGAATGACCTTTATAAAACCAAATATGGACATGGTTTCAGTTTTCCCATAGTATAATGATAAACAAGGCAGTTAGCTGCAGGGTGCTGTCTATTTCGTAGCATCATAGAATAATTAAGTTGAAAGGGGCCTGTGAGTCCGTCAATGCAGAAATTCAAAGTAGATCTGACAGATACAGGTAGTTGCCCAATTTTCTCTTGTGTGCCTCCAGTATTGAAGCTCTCACCTTCCATTGTTGTTTAACTAATGCAGACCTCTGAGTCACATACAGATACTCTGAAGTTCTAGGGATGTGAGAGTCTGGAGTTCAGAATCAGAAACAGTTTCATTCATTCTCATAAATGTTATGGCAGATGCATACTAGTCTCTCTCTCTCTCACACACACACACTTTTAAAAATTATACATTTTTACATATACATTTTAAAAAATTTCTTCCCTTCCCCTGACCATCCACAGATAATCATGGAAGTGTTCAAGTGTTCATTAGCAGCTTCCACATACCAGATGTTTACACAAGAAGCAGCCTTTGACAGCTGCACATCTCACTTTTGGCCTGTCTCAGCTAACATACACTTTGTGGACAGGTGAGTGACCCAAAAAAGTAGAACCCCACCAATTGGGAGCACTTGGAGGAGAGAGAGACTGGGGGACTCCAGCATCCACAATGTGTGAACTCCACATTTAGATATTGGACCATAAGGTCTGGACATGCTCTTGTATGCTTCAAGCAGTTAAACAGAAACAAAAAAGGTATGCTATAAAATTTGTTTTCAAGGTTCAAGTAACTTCCATGATATATATGGTATATAAATCATTACACATGCAAAAATTCAAGGGAATTAATTCCAATTTTCAAACAATCCCACAATATTTGTTTTGTCCTTACTAATCATTCTGTTTAAATGAAAGACAGAGCCCTGTTGGTGCAGTGGGTAAACTGCTTTATTGCAGTCAAAACTGCTGACATTGTAAGTATGATCCTGACAGGGGTCAGGGTTGACTCAGCCTTCCATACTTCCAAGGTCAGTAAAATGAGTACCCAGCATGTTGGTGGCAAAATGCTAATTACCTTGGGAACCACCCAGAGTGCACTAATCGCTATGGGGTGGTATAAAAGTGTAATTGCTATGAACCATCATGACTAATGGATAATTGTAAACGTAAAAATGTTAACTAAGGAAATAATATTAGCATAATTTAACAATTTTTTTCTGATTGTGTCAAAGGGAGTAAAATCTAGTCTGTTTATGGGTCTAGTTCCCATAAACAGCAGTTGAAGAGGTAACTCTATATATGGCCCATACCAATAAGGATGTTAGGATGGGGTGCTGTCGGTGTGCCAGTCCCCCACCCCCACCCCATTGGGGTGGGTTTTTAGCTTCTTTACTCTAGTTCTAGCTAATTTTAATGGGGAACTGGAGGTAGAGAACTTTTTAATGGTTTTATGATTATTATGATTATTTCTATGGGTTTGTTTTTATGTTGGGTTTGTAATATTTGTTGTAAGCCACCCAGAGTCACCCCGGCGATGGGGCGGTGATGCAAATCTAAGAAATGATGATGATGATGATGATGATGATGATGATAATGATGATGCAGTTGAAGAGGTAAATCTACATATGGCCCATACCACTAAGGATGTTTGGACTTACATAATGGAATACTTAATGAACACAGAGGGACAGCAGTGGCTCAAGTGGCTAAGATGCTGACTGGGAGGTGGAACGTCAGCAGTTTGATTCCCGAGTACTGCAGGACAGAATGAGCTCCCAGCTTTGTCCCAGCTCCTGCCAACCTAGCAGTTCGGAAGCAAGACATTCCAAGTAAATAAATAGGGACCACTTCGGTGGGAAGGTAACAGTGTTCCGTGCGCTCCAGGGTCTAGTCATGCCTGCCTCATAACCACGGAAACGTCTGCAGAAGCAGACAGCACTGGCTCTTCGGCTTTGAAACAGAGATGAGCACTGAACTCTAGAGTTGGATACGACTGGCTCTCGAGCAAGGGAAACCTTTACCTTTACCTTTACCTAATGAACACAGAAAACTGGATTTGAACCAAAAAGATTATCAAAAACTCCTCTCACGCACAAAACAGAGAAAGACAAACAATTGGGTCCTGGAGCAAATTAAGCCTGAACAATCTCTGCAGGCAAAAATGATGAAACTGAGTCTGTCCTACTTTGGACACATCATGAGAAAATAAGACTCTTTGAAAAAGACAATCATGCTAGGAAAGGTTAAAGTCATAAGAAAAAGAGAAATACCAATTGTGAGATGGATTGTCTCCCTAAAGCAGAGGTGGCCAAATTATGGCCCACGGGCTGGACCTGGTCTGTGGCACCATTTCATGTGGCCTGTGGTCGCCCACGCTTGTGTTAATTTGGGGGAGGACAAGTACTCCCAGTTTTATTATTATTTTTCTGTCTTTATGTCTTGTCTGGGCTTCTCAGTAGTTTTCAATATTAATCGCCCATCTTTCTGTTTGATAACCTTCGGAAATCTTTAGCCTGGATAGGACCAAGGGTCACCATTTAGTCATGATTTTTATTCTTGCTATCAGGTAGAATGAAGAACAGTGATTACATTCATGTTAGATCAACTGCACTAGCTATGTATTAACAGGACTAACAGTTCACTGTTCATTAGGTTCAAGGTCTTATAGTTCAGACCCAGGCTAGTTGGTCCATTGCCTTTGTCAATATAAATTCATTTGATCTCTAAAACTAACTGAGGAAATAATTATATCTGTCATTTGTCCTGATACGAAAAACAATATGTAAGCCTGTAGCTATGGTGTGTTATCTAACAGTCATGGTATGAATATTAATAAATTCATTTTGTTCATGACAAAAGGGGAAAATTTAAACACAACCAACTCAATATTATATAGCAGATAAGAGCCAATGTTCATGAAATCACAAAAGAAATAACATATACCCTAGAGACGTGTGTGTCATAAACTTTTGTTTCAATTTCAGTTCATTTTCTTTGGAGGGGCGATTGTGCCTCTTTAGTTTATGTTATTTTCAGGTGTCATTCCAGAGAATAAATAAGATCTGGTCCTTGCCATCTATAGCACTGAAAATTAAACTCCATTTGTTTACTCCATAGTGATCCTGACAGCCATCTATGCCTGCGAGACTTGGAAGGCATCAGCAAGTATTTCCAGCAGAGATGCCTCTGCTGAATTTTAAAGATTCACTATTTTGACCAGATTTCTAAGGAGGAGGTGCTTCAAAGGAGTGGCTCATGCAAGTTACATAACATTCTTGCACAAAAAAGACTCCAAATGGCAAGCCATATTTTCCTTATGGAGAAAAACAGGATCCTTAAGGTGACAATAAGTGGGACTCATCCTAATGCCAAACAACAAGGACACTGTCAAAATACATGGCAAAGAACTTTCGTGGAGACTTAAATACACTGGAAATGTCATGGGAGGATGCCAAAGCACTCGCCCAAGACAGAAACCACTGGAGACCCCTTGCTGCCCGATATCATACATAGCATGGGAGGGTCTAAGTAAGTAAGTATTCCTTTCATTAACCATGAAAAGGGGTGCCTCTTTCTGGTGGTGAAGAAAGGAAGGGAAAGAGAAAGAGTAGATCTGGTAGAACTTATACCCTGGCAGTCACGATGAGGGAAGGGAAATTTACTGGGTGATTTGAACAAAGGAAAAGTTTGATGCAGGAGGTAAACATGGAAAATCATGTAAATTTGTGTCCTCCACTTTTACTTTGAGATAACAATTTGAGATATGCAGACGATACCACCCTAATGGCAGAAAGAGAGGAAGATTTAAAGAAGCTCCTGATTAGGTTGAAAGAAGAAAGTGCAAAAGCTGGCCTGAGACTTAACATCAAGAAAACCAAGATAATGGCAGCAGGCCCTATCAGCACCTGGAAAGTAGACGGGGAAGAAGTAGAAGCAGTGACGGGATCTAGGATCACTGCAGATGGTGACTGCAGCCATGAAATAAAGAGGCGACTGATTCTAGGGAGACAAGCCATGAGAAACCTGGGGAACATAGTGAAAAGTAGAGACATCACCTTGCAAACAAAAATCCGTATAGTCAAAGCAATGGTATTCCCGGTGGTAATGTAAGGATGCGAGAGTTGGATCATTAGGAAGGCTGAGCACAGAAGAATAGACGCCTTTGAGATGTGGTGTTGGAGGAGAGTTTTGAGAGTACCCTGGACAGCAAGGAGAACAAATAAGTCAATCTTGAAAGAAATCAGTCCTGACTGCTCCTTAGAAGGTCAAATAGTAAAGATGAAGCTGAAGTACTTTGGACACCAAATGAGAAGAGAGGATTCACTTGAGAAAGCCTTGATGCTGGGAAAGGTGGAGGGCAAAAGAAAAAGGGGACGGCCAAGGATGAGATGGCTGGATGGCATTGTGAACGCAGCGGGCACCGAGCTGAGCGGGCTGAGGAGGATGGTGGAGGACACGGGTACCTGGAGATCAATGGTCCATAGGGTCGTAAAGGGTTGGAATCGACTGTGCGACTGAACAACAACTTTCACTTTAAAAATACAATAAAACCCCTACTTTATGTAAAAAGTCTGTTTTATGTAAATCGTTCTTTTACTTAACTCGAAGCAAACCCATAGGAAAAATGAATTATTATTTTTTGCTTAACTCGAAGCAACCCCATAGGAAAAATGCATTTTTTACTTAATTCAAAGCAAACACATAGGAAAATGATATTTATATAAATCAAAGCAACTCCATAGGAAAAATGATTTTTTTAACATAACTTGAGGCAAACCCATAGGAAAAACAATTTTTAGGAAAAAAAATAGGAAAGCTGAGCACAGAAGAATAGATGCCTTTGAAATGTGGTGTTGGAGGAGAGTTTTGAGAGTCCCCTGGACAGTGAGGAGAACAAATAGGTCGATCTTAGAAGAAATCAACCCTGACTCCTCCTTAGAAGGTCAAATAGTAAAGATGAAGCTAAAGTACTTTGGACATCAAATGAGAAGAGAGGATTCACTTGAGAAGGCCTTGATGCTGGGAAAGGTGGAGGACAAAAGAAGAAGGGGGTGGCCAAAGATGAATGGCTAGATGGCATCATGGACGCAGTGGGCACAGAGATGGGTGGGCTGAGGAGGATGGTGGAGGACAGATGGTCTATAAGGTCGCAAAGGGTTGGAATCAACTGTGCGACTGAACAACAAAAGCAAATCAATAGGAAATTGTGTTATGTAAATCGAAACATTGTTTTAGTGCAAAAATTATTATGTAAGTCAAATTTTATGTAACTCGAGGCATATGTAATTCAGGGGTTTACTGTACTTTGGATTTGAAAGGCTCTCTTACATTAATTAAAAAAACACATTGGGAATGGGAAAAAAGATCTTCTTTCTGGTCGCCATCCCCCATTCTGGATAATCTGAAAGGCCCATCCGTAGTCTGCACTGTTCCAATTTCCCAGTATGGTATGAAGTTCAAGTACAGTACCATGTCTTTACAAGCAAGATCACTCACATCTAAATGCTGTTTTGGCCTGTCATGCAAATACTGACAAGCTGCAACCATTCTCAGTGCAAGTGTATGAGAGACATGGCATTGCATCTGATAGGACACAGCTGTCTTTCACAATTCAGCTCTCTATGACTACTCCAAAATTCTATCAGTCTTTCATAACCATCCTAAATTAGCTATTGCAAATAGGCTTAGACAAAGGCTTCTTTCAATACAACTGATAGTTTCATGATTACCATGGTAAAATCAGACATACTTGCTCATGTAATTAATAATATTTTCAGTAGTTCATGAAAAGATGTGGTATATTATTTACAAAATGACCTCCATATTCTCTGTTGGAAATCAAACGTCTCTTCTATCTGGAGAATAATGGGGTGAGAGCCAAAGAGCCTTGGTGGCGCAGTGGTTAAACTGCAGTACTGCAGCCAGAACATTGTGAGTTTGATCCTGAAGGGGATTAAGGTTGACTTAACCTTCCATCATTCCAAGGTTGGTAAAATGAGTATTCAGCATGTTAAGGGCAAAATGCTAATTACTCTGTGAACAGCTCAGAGAGTGCACTAAGCACCATGGGGCAGTATTTAAGTGTAATTGCTATTGTTAATAATGGGTTGAGAGGAAAATAAAACTATCACAGTGGTTTTTATGTGGTTTTAACAAATTAATAAACACAGCCATTATACAGTAGAGTCATCAACGTTCTAATGGAATATCAGCACTGTACACAGTGGAAGAAAAGAGTGCAGTAAGGGGCACCACCATCTAAAATTTGACACTGGCAAAACAAAAAGATGTAGAAGCTGAAATCTGGGGTTATGAGAAAGCAGTACACAATTATTTCTGTGACATTTGCTTAGATTTATTTAAAGTTTGGATTACACAAGCTTCGTAGAGAGTTTTTGAAGTTTAGAGCAAAAGTGAAGAGCAGAGGGCAAGCAAGGCAAAGCAAACAATGCCACAGACATTAAAGTGACATGGTTATAATACAGTCAACAATAAAAATTTTGTCACCTATTTCAGATTACCCAAAATCCTATATTTCCTATGATATCCTGCCTTTTAAAATACTATGTACAGAAATAAAATGCAGGATATTAGATGGTAATGTGGACTATTTAAAATGAACAGTTGAATGTGTTTAACAATTTATGCATATGTCTGGCAAAGTGGATGAGATTAATGCCCTGCGGGTCAATGGGATGATGTCTGCCTGTCCCATATGAATGAATGAATGTTTTTTAATTGATTAGTCTTACGACCTTATCAATAATTTAGCAGAATAATTAAAATCTGTGCAATACAATGGAGTGCAATGAAATACAATAAAAATACAATAAAGATACAATATGTACATACCTGAGCTAATTTTAAAAAGAATGTAAACTGGAGAAGGTGCCTTAATACAATTAATACATGCATATCCATAGTCAGATAAGTGAATCTCCCTTGCAGGATACCCCAATTTGATTGATATATTGGATTCTTTTAGCTGATGCCTTAATTATAAACTTGGCAGTTCTACATACAGTGTGCATGTTAGAACCCAGGAGGAGATACAGCCTGTCCCATATGATACAAGTGCTTGTTCTCTTGAAGTGGTTCTGCAACCAACAGGGTTGCATTGAGCTTTGTCAAAGCAATGGTATTCCCAGTGGTAATGTATGGTTGTGAGAGCTGGACCATTAGGAAAGCTGAGCACAGAAGAATAGATGCTTTTGAAATGTGGTGTTGGAGGAGAGTTTTCAGAGTCCCCTGGACAGTGAGGAGAACAAATAGGTCAATCTTAGAAGAAATCAACCCTGGCTGCTCATTAGAAGGTCAAATAGTAAAGATGAAGCTAAAGTACTTTGGACATCAAATGAGAAGAGAGGATTCACTTGAGAAGGCCTTGATGCTGGGAAAGGTGGAGGACAAAAGAAGAAGGGGGTGGCCAAATATGAGATGGCTGGATGGCATTGTAGACGCAGTGGGCACAGAGCTGGGCAGGCTGAG
Organism: Bradypodion ventrale; assembly: GCA_035047345.1. NCBI lineage: Eukaryota > Metazoa > Chordata > Lepidosauria > Squamata > Chamaeleonidae > Bradypodion > Bradypodion ventrale. Next base: position 207,893,187 of record JAWDJE010000005.1, read on the forward strand.
GAGAACGGTGGAGGACGGGGTGCCTGGAGTTCAATGGTCCATAGGGTCACAAAGGGTCGGAATAGACTGTGCGAATGAACAACAACCATTAACATCTCCAGACCATGGCATAAAGAAAATATGTTAGAGAAACATGCTACAGAGATACACATGGGATTCTAAATTTGTAAACACAATCTAAATGCCATTTTAACAAACAGGATAAGCATGGTCTTTTTTTGTACCACTACAAATCTACTTCATCTAATTTGATTATCAATTTGTCCAATTTGATTATCAAAATCATTTTTATGCACTCTCTATGCCTCATTCACAGAATTATATGGTGGTCCTGCCAACACAATCTCTCTCTTGCATTACTTCTACATTTTCTTACATATTTCCAGTATTTATTTCACAAAATAAAATTAAATAACATAATCAGTTAAGGAGAAAAAGATATCATAGTTGCAAAAGTTTTTGACTGAGAGTTCTAATAGTATCTGGAAGCACCCATGGAGATGATCATTAATGAAGCAAAATTCTATTCTTTAGCACCATAGAGAAAATATGCAATCAACTCATCAAAAGGAGATCTGTCCAATTACCATATATGCAGCCAAAAAGTGGAAGCAGCTTTCCCTTCCTACATTGATCATTTCTCAATTCTACAGCTATAGAAGGCCTAGCAACAATAAGGTCTTTATACACAAGAACAGCTGTTGGGATTTGATTCATGTAAAGATCTCTTCAATCAGTCAGCCTCATTAGCAGCAGTTTATATCCTCAGATCTTTTGAGGTAGAGACAGAAAAAACACGACTCCAGTCCTTGGCTGAACAAACGATACTAATGCCTTTTCTTTATTCAGGCAGAGAGACTCAGAAACGAAACTTAGCAAGCATTGTATACCAGAAACGAAACTTAGCAGAGACAAAACTGAGTGCTTACAGCCAATCAGAAGTGTCAGAACCCAAAGAAAGAGAGATAAGGAGAATAGCAAGCAAAGAGGCTTTTGTTTACAAAATGTGTCAGAGACAGGCAAGACAGAAACCAGATGCATTCCTACATGTCCTCCTTTTTCATTTAAATTTGAGAGAGGGACGGCTAATCATACCCCTGCATGTCATCATATACATCATCACTGTCCTCCTGGACATCGTACCCCTCCTGACTCATGGTACTTTGTTCCGGAGGATGATACCTCATTGAATACAATTGCCATCGTGCAAAACTCGATGTCTCCCTTCTACGCAGTGGACATGTGTTACACATAGAAATAAGATTAGGAATACAAGTAATGCAAAAATACAAAGGTATAAAGCAGATAATAATAATAAACCCATAAAAGAAAACTTGTCTAAGGACAGATAAATCAGGCAACCAAGAAGTCACCCAATCAAAGAGATTAACATCAGTGCGTACATTGTTAGTAATGCTCTCCTGTAAATTCTGAAGTTCTTTCTCAATAGTATTATTCAGATCCTGGAATTTTACCCGACATCCCTGGTTCCCGACCAGTTCACAAAATCCTCCGGATTTTGCTAACAGGTAATCTATGGCCAGTCTGTAAGGTAAAATAACCCAATGCTGCACATTGATATTGTCCTGGATGGAAATTCGTGGCAACTCCATTAAAAAAGAACCACATGTTAGGATCCTTGATTTGCCATCCATTGCAAATTGAACCACTATCTATAGCAGAATAATCAGGAGTAAACATAGGAAACACATCATATATATCTTCAATAGTAGTGTTAAACAAGGTATAATTAAGCTTATAAGAACTGTTATAACTACCCCATAACCAAAAATAATCATCACAACCCGTATAATTGCCTACATTCCGCAAAACCCTTTGTGCTTGAGTCCAGTGCTTCCATTTACTATTCCAGACTCCAGAACTATGACAGCAGAAACAAAGTCCTTTAGTGTATTTCTTGAATGTCATGCTTCGCCAACGGGTGTTGTTAAATTGTTCTGGAGGATTAGAGAAGAGTGTAGACCTATCAAGATGTTGCAAATGTCCAATAACCAGCTCAGGTGTGTTGAACAATGCCGGAAGAAAAGCCATTTGAGACACTGCCAGTGGATGCTCATAGTATAACGTTGCATTCTTACCATGAACCTCAAACATATAGTTAGCATGATGAATCCAAAAGTTGGGGTTGCCCCCATGAGGCATTGTTCTTACAGCTGGAAGCACAGTAAGAAAGAAAAGAACAAATGTCAGCGAATTTAGTCTACTGGTGAACCACCATCCTGGAGCTGAGTAACCTTCTTCTCTCTCCATGGGCGGATTGCTCCAGCAGGAATCTTTCCACTCAGGATCCCCTTGTTGCCAATAAACGACCAATGGCTTAGGAAGACACTCCCCTAAGAAACAGGAGCATGCCCTGTTATTACTAGTACCATGTAACTAAACGTGAAACATGAGTGACATATAACACAAATGCAATATCACAAACCCAATTACATGTGTAGAGTACTGGAAACTCTGCCATGTGCTTCTGAAGGTACCTTGAGATATGCAGTTTCATAAGACAATACATAACATAAACAAGGACAGGTCTTTCTCCTGCAAAAGAATAAGCAAAACATTTAAGCATAAACAAGACATGAACATTTCGTTTCTTCCTTACATGAAGGAGGCCTGGTTGCATATTAGAAAGCAGTTCTTACTTCCCCAATTACATGAGTAAGGCATTAAATTTCTTCTTCTCCCACTAGATGTAAAGTGAAAGAGGCATTCAATAACTTAAACCAGCATAGCATGGTAACTCAATACAGTACAAATCTCATTAGCATGAGCAGGTAGACAATTTCTTAAAAAGGCTGTCAGGTTTTATAATTCTTCTTTAAAGTCCACACAAACTTTTGTTCTTTTTAGTCCAATTAAAATGTCCAAATTAAAAGTCCAAAACTTGATTGAAGATTTCTTCTTCTCAGATTACAATGTAATAAACACTATCTTCTCTCCCCACATTTCTTGGCATGGCAAGTTGAAATTAAGCCATAAATTAAGTCTCACTGACTTCACAAGACAATCCCACACAACCCCCCTTTTCAGCTTTTCAGGCAAACACACATTCCTTCATGCTCCAGCCACACCCATCTGCATTAAGGCAGGCCGAAGAGGTGTGAAGGCACAAGACTTCTCCAGAAGTTGCAAGTAATTTTCACACAGAAGAAAATCACAGGGAAGTCCAAGTTGCTTTCCCTGCAATCCTGATGCTTGAAACTTGGGACAGCTCACTCTGGATCTCTTTGTTTGAGGGTTGGGCAGTTCAAAATCAGCCAAAAACTGTATGTCTTCTTCCTCCTTGTATTTTTGCCACAGCCTGCTGTCCATACAGGCAAGATTAACCCCCCTCTTTCTCTGTATTTCTTTCATCTCCAGCATATGATTCTCAACCTTATGACAACCTGCATCTGTTAGTTTGTACTTGCACCCCTTTTTTGTCTTGGGTTTTGTGCGTTCCTCCTTTGGGCCATCCTTCCATTTCTGCAGGATCTTCCTGCCCAAACGTGAGGTATCAAATTTACTACTCAGCTTCTCCTGCTTTTGTGATGAGGGTTGATTCACGGGGGGGCTGAGATCTCCTAAGCTGCTCTTTGAAACACAGTCCTTGCTTTCTGCCACTCTGCATGCATTAACAACTTCAATCTGTGATGAGTTCCCCACCATTTGTTCCCCATCAGCTGGCACTAGTATTGCAACAGTCTCATTTGCAAGCGGCTTTCTGTTCACTGGATATACATCAACAGGTTCCATATCCAGCACAGCTGTAGTTAACGCAGCAGAGAACAGGTCTTTTGTAGGGCTAAAAGGACTTGATTGTTGCAAGTCAGGATCTAATGTCCCATCTCCATTTCCACCTCCACCCCCATCAGGAGGCTGTTGTTTCTCATATGATGGAGGGGCAGTTGCCATGGCCCCCCCTTTATCTGGAGGCAAAAGCTGTGGGAGGGGGCGGCCATCAAGTCTTTGAGACAATAAAATATTTTTTGGAGTAAGTCTCTGAAGGCAGTCTTCAATTCCCTCCCATGTAAATAATATTGATCTAGAAATTCCATTATGCTTCTGCATTTCTCTCCCGATCTGTTTCCACTGTTTTAAGTCCAGACCTTCATATTTAAACCAAGGACAGATTTTTGCTATAGCTTTAGCTAGCTTTTGTATCTCCTGCTCATCAACCTTTCGCCCATTGTCATGCAAAAGATCTGAGATATCTTTACAAAGTTCCTGCATTTGCGAAGAAAGCAAACACCCCATTTTCCACTCACCCTGTTGTAATTCTCAAGCGCTCGATTGGACCTTTCCTCTGGTCGGACCTGTCTGGTCGGAGGTGAATGAGACCTTCCCCGGTCGATTATGAGGTGTTAATTGCTGAAGCAGAGTTCAAAGCAGGCTCTCTCATTGTAGTTCAAAGCATCACACGGAGCGCCACTTGTTGGGATTTGATTCATGTAAAGATCTCTTCAATCAGTCAGCCTCATTAGCAGCAGTTTATATCCTCAGATCTTTTGAGGTAGAGACAGAAAAACGACTCCAGTCCTTGGCTGGTCAAACGCTACTAATGCCTTTTCTTTATTCAGGCAGAGAGACTCAGAAACGAAACTTAGCAAGCATTGTATACCAGAAACGAAACTTAGCAGAGACAAAACTGAGTGCTTACAGCCAATCAGAAGTGTCAGAACCCAAAGAAAGAGAGATAAGGAGAATAGCAAGCAAAGAGGCTTTTGTTTACAAAATGTGTCAGAGACAGGCAAGACAGAAACCAGATGCATTCCTACAAACAGCCATTCACAAACTGGTGATCTCGAAATGTCTGAGACCTCAATGTCCATTTGCTCTGGTCAGCAACCGGTTTGGGATAATAGTTAAAAACATCTGGATGGCTTCAGTTGGAGAATTATAAATAAGAAACAACCCAGAATCTCCAAGGCATAGCTTCCCCTTGTTGCCTCTGGATAGTTTCCATGGGCAAAAATAAGTATAATTTGTTGTGAATAGACGACAAATGGCACCATATCCTGTGCTCTGAGGTGAAGAGATGAGCAAAGTTGTCATCAATTCAGGGCCAGCTGTTTTCTCTGCCTCATTCTGAAATCAATCTTCTGTGTATCAGATTGTTGCAAAATTAAGTTGTCAACTGAGATGTGACATCAAATCATATGTGGCTGTGGTCTGTATGCAGGAGTGCATACAAGGAGAAGCAAAGCTTTCTGGAATAGATTCACACAAAATCCCCAAATGTCATAAGAACTATCTATTCAAGATTCACTTAGTTTTACAGTGATTTTCATATAGATTTGAGTGGCACTGCTAGCATTTCTAATTTGACTACAACTCGGAATGCCACACAATCATAAAAATCAGTTCGACCAGAGAAATATGTGTACCAAAGCCAATAATTATGTGAGTGTATTACTTAAAATCTCTGCAAAACAGCTGATTACATACAGCCTAATTTAAGAGGCTACTGATATTGTTAGGGCTTTTTCACTTTCCACGCAATACACTACAGTTTCCTTTTCACTGCTTGAACATAACACACATACAATGCATTCATTATTTCAGGGCAGGGTAAATGATCTTGTGAATAAGCCACATATCATTATATCCAATTGTATCCCAGTTTTTTAAAAGGAAAAATACCTAGAGGAAACCACATACTTCAGCACAGTACTAGAAGGTGGTGCACCTGTACCTCTGTCTTCCTTATACAGTATACGTATTTTTGCCCCCCTGAAGTTCTGGCCCGGGAGGGGGGGGTGTCTTCATCAGCCTGGAAGCCCTCATCTGGATCAATCAAAGCACCTTCAAAGCCCTTTTCCTCCACTATGACATCTGGCAACTGGTCCCCTGTCTGGACACCCTGGTCTAATATCTCCTCCTCTCTTTCTACCCCTCCTTTTCCCCCTAGCTGAACACAAAATGGAGATTCATAGTTCCATTCATTTCATTTTTCATTCAACCCAACACTTGACTTTTATCTACTGCACTGGATAAGATCCAGACTAATGCTGCAATCGCATGTATATAGCAGTAGGTAGCACAGAACTCAATGGGGCTTGCTTCTGAACAGACATAAAGAGTGATCTCGCTATCATGCTTTAATGATGAGTGAGTTCCGTTTATTTTATCTTCTGCAAAGAAGCATGACAACTATATTTTGAATCAATACATCACCAAACCTAATGAAAACTCATAGATTGGCCTGCTGCATTTTAAACCTACCATTTGAATATTCATAAAGTCTGAGAAGTGATTCCTGACAGAAAGCAATATATGCTTCATTCTATGTTGCCTATATTACTATAACCAAAACACTCTGAAATGCCTACCAAGTCACATTCTTGTTTATTTGTTTATTTATTTATTTGATTGATTGATTGATTGATGCAATTTGTATAGCCACCCCAATCAATGTGTGACTCTGGGGTGCATACAGCATTCAATTCAGATACATAAAATCCCCAACACTTAAACTATAGAAACCCTTAAAATTCCTAAAAACACTGAAAAACTACCTCCCACCCACACCAATTGAAAATCTTCTAGGGCTAGAGAGACGAGCCTCTCTAGCAGATGGTACTTTTAAAGAGCCCCTCCGGTCCGCTCTAGTGGGACGGACAGATAATCTAGGGGTGATGCGGTCTCTTAAGTATCCTGTCCCACTACCATGTAGCAAAAAATCTGTTTGAGGCTGAGAGAACATTTTTTTATATACAATCTCCATAGTATGTATTCAATGTGTCTAAAAGTCAGCCGGTATACAACTTTTTCAGAGAAATTCTTCATCAGAGATTACTTTTACATTTCTTTAAAGTTTCTGTAAAACAGATAATAATTTTTAAAACATTTCTAATATCTTAGTAAAGATTATCAAAACCTTCATTACATACATATATCTGGAGAATGAACCCACCTAGTCATAATGTGTAATTTACTTATCTTGTGTCCTGGCCTCCTTGTAGAAATTCTGTTGGGCTACAGATGTTAACAGGCTTGATGTAATTCCTCATTAAATAGCACTGGCACAGGTGAGTTTAATTAAGTGGTGGTTCTGTCTCTTCCCTCCCAATTAACTCTTACATATTTGTTTATTCTTTTATGACTTATTATCTGTTTTACAGAAACTTTAAAGAAATGTAAAAGTAATCTCTGATGAAGGACTTCTCCGAAAAAGTTGTACACCGGCTGACTTTTAGACACATTGAATACATACTATGGAGATTGTATATTAAAATATGTTCTCTCAGCCTCAAACGGATTTTTTGCTCTCTTCTTGTGATACTCCGTTTGGCCATTGCTTTTTCCCCTACCATGTAGGGCTTTAAAGGTAATCACCAGCACCTTGAATTGCACCCAGAGGCACACTGGCAACCAATGCAGCTCCTGTAGCAGGGGTGAGGCACAGGCATAACGCCCGCACCCCATCACTACACTGGAAGCCGCATTCTGAACCAGCTGCAGCCTCCAAATGGTCATCAAGGGCAGCCCCATGTAGCATGCATTACAAATAATCCAGTCTGGAGGTGACCAGAGCATGTGTGACCGTCAGCAAGGAGTCCTGGTCCAGGAGCGGGCGTAATTGGCGGATGACAAAGTTGTACAAAAGCCCTCCTAGCTACGACTGTCACCTGCTCATCAAACAGGAGTCATGAGTCCAGGAGGACCCCCAAATTACACACTGGGTCTGTCTGCTGCAAAAAAAGCCCCATCCAGCTCCAAAGATGGTAGCCCCGGGATAACGTGGGGGCCCTGACCCACAGCCACTTAGTCTTGCCAGGATTCAGTTGTAGCCCGTTGTCCCCCATTCAGACCCTTACAGCCTCCAGACACCTGGATAGGACTTCAACTGCATCACTTGGATCAACACAGGATGAGATGTATAACTGGGCATCATCTGCATAGTGATGATACCTCACCCCATGGGAACGGATGATCTCACTCAGAGGCTTCATGTAGATATTAAATAGGAGAGGCGAGAGCACCAAGCCCTGAGACACCCCATATTGGAGTGGCCTAAGGTTGGCCCTCTCGCTCACCAACCACACTGACTGGGTCTGGCCCTTCAGAAAAGAGGAAAACCAGGACCACACAGTGCCCTGGATCCTCAATCCTCAGAACCATTCCAGAAGGGTACCGTGGTCGACGGTATCGAAGGTTGCTGAGAGGTCAAGAAGAGCAAGGACAGATGGATGACGTCCATCCCACTCTCGCCAGAGATCATCCAGCAGTGCGATCAATGCACTCAGTACCATATCCGGGCCTGAATCCTGACTGAAAAGGGTCCAGATAATCTGTTTCATCCAGGACCTGCTGTAACACCACTGCCTTCTCCAAAACCTTCCCCAAAAAGGGCAGGTTGGAAACAGGCCCATAGTTGGCTAGTACTGTAGGGTTAAGGAATGACTTTTTTTCAGGAGGGGGCGCACCAAGGCATGCTTCAATGCTGCTGGGAAGACCCCCTCCTGCAAAGAAGAGTTCACAATCGCTCTGACCCAACTGCCTGTCACTGCCCTGGTAGTTTTAACTAACCAGGCGGGGCATGGATCTAATGCACAAGCAGTGGCACGAACTGATCCAAGGAGCCTGTCCACTTCCTCAGGGACAACTGGATCGAAATGATCCCAGATAACATGGCTAGACTGCAATCCAGTCAACCCCAGTCCTATATTTTCCACGCTAGGATTACATTTTGAGCAAATCCGATCGATTTTCTCTGTCAGATAATCAGCAAAAACCTCAGCAGACCCCTGCCAACCAGGGCCCGGCCCCCCTCTACCAAGGAGGGACCTAGTCACCCAGAACAGGATCGCAAGGTGATTATCCGCAGAGGCAATAAGGGTGGTGAAAAATTGACATTTCACCACCTCTTTTGCCACAAGATAGGCTCTAATAGCGGCTCTAGCAAGTGTTCGGCCAGACTCACTCTGGGTCTTCACCCAGCTGTGCTCTCACGTCTCCTTGCCCATTTGAGCTCCCTCAATTCCTCCGTGAACCATGGGAATGGCAGAACCCATAAGTGCAGAGAGGCCGTAGTGGCGCGATTACATCCAAGGCTGCTGCCGTCCCCTCATTCCAGAGGTCAACAAGAGCCTCAGGTGAATCGTGTTGTCCATACCTGTCAAGTATACTGTTTTTCCTGGGGAAACCCCTTATTTTTACCCCTCTTCCCGCCCCCTCGCATTTTATTATTTTCCCCGTAATATCCCTTTTAAAAAAAATCCTGACCGGAGCCCTCACAGGTGAAACTGCATTATGTTTTTCCTGCCACCAGAGGTCGCTGTGGCTTTTCGCTTGTGGAAGGAGAGAGAGAAGGTGGTGGTGGGGGCCTTCTGTAGTTAGTTTCTCTTTCATTTCCCTTCCCTGCCACATGGTCATGGAGCCTTCGTTTTTTGCTGCTGGTGGTCGAAGCCACCATGGGACGGGAGTCTACTCTAGGTGAGCGATATTTCACATATGGAGATTAACTCCTCAGCTGCTGGGAGGCTTGGAAACTACAGAGGTTGCTTTTTACTTTACAAATTCCCTTCCTTAAGCTGGATCCGACATTCTCAAGTGTTGGTGCTTCAACTGGTTGCAGTGAGGAACAAATAGATTGGTTAATTTGGGGGACTTAATCCCTTGCTCCTCTACCCTAATTGGGGGAGTGTCTAGCCACGTGCAGGGCTAGTTCACCCTAGGGGGCTGGTTTACTATTCTGCTCTTTGCTTCCCAGAAAGTTTTTAAAATTAAAAATGAGTAAACAAGAAAGAAAACAAAACAAAAGTCCCCCAAGAAGATGGGAAAAGGGTTCTTTGGCCCACACAGCTTTGTGCCCATTGCATCTAAAATACCATCTAGCCATCTTATTTTTGGCTACCCCCTTCTTTTGTACTCTACCTTTCCCAGCATCAAGGCTTTCTCAAGTGAATCCTCTCTTCTCATTTGATGTCCAAAGTACTTTAGCATCATCTTTACTATTTGACCATTAATGAGCAGTCGTGGTTGATTTCTTCTAGGATTGACCTATTTCTAACACCACATTTCAAAGGCATCTATTCTTCTGTGCTCAGCTTTCCTAATGGTCCAGCTCTCACACCCATACATTACCACCGGGAATACCTTTGCTTTGACTATGCAATTTTTTGTTTGCAAGGTGATGCTTCTACTTTTAACTATGTTCCCCAGGTTTCTCATAGCTTGTCTCCCAAGCATCCGTCGCCTTTTTATTTCACGGCTGCAATCACCATCTGCAGCGATCTTTGATCCTAAGAAAGTAAAATCTGCCAGTCGTATCCAACTCTAGGGTGCAGTGCTCATCTCCATTTACAGCCAAAGAGCCAGTGCTGTCTGTGTTTGGTGTATGAAAACCAAGACACAGGACACAGCCTCGGGCTGGGTTAACTCAGGTTTATTGCATCGTGGACAGAGGGAACATGAGGTAATGGCGGATCGATAGCTCTTTATATACAGTAGTAATACATTTGAACGTGGTGCCATGGTAGCCCATTGGCTACTGCCTGCGTGACGTCATTGCGAGTCACGCCCTTCTTGTCCAGGTGTAGGTAGTGGCGGGAAAGCTTCCCGCGCTGTTGCCTTTGATGAGTTCGGACCAAGAGAGCTTGGACGCTCGCTGCTGCCAGCTGGTGGACATCAGCTCGCGTCCTAATGCAGGGTTCATATGATACAGCTGAAGGTTACATTGTTGCTATAGGCAAGGTTACATTGGTTCAGATACATTGTAATCCATGTGGAAGGTAAAACCCTTAGAACACAACATCCCTCCCCCCTAGGACGAGACAACGCCTCGAGCCCATGCTTCTAGACACTCCCCCCCCTAGGAGACAAAATCTCTCAGCCAAGATGGCTTGTTTCGAACACGCTGGGGTCTCGATGCGGGCTGCCTCTCCCCGGGTTTGCTACCTTCTCTTTGTCCCCTGGTTTCCTGTCCTGTAATTTGAGAGGGAGACTCGTTAGTGACTTGCCGCGGCTCTGCGGCGTTGTTGGGAGGTGTGCTCTTACTTAGGGAGGAACCGGGGGCACTGGGGGCTAACGAAAAACCCCTCTTCTCGCTTGGATGGGTGGGGGAACACTCCTGAAAACCCCCCCGGCTCGCTAAATCAAAATCTAAAGTCCATTCGGGGGCAGCGGTCGCGAACTCCTCTCCCCCTGCCCTGGCTTCTGATAGAACTGGTTTATCAAAAGGATATGAGTCGGGGCCGCTGCTTCTTCCTTCCCCCCTTGCTTGGGACTGTTGTCCGCTGCTGTCTCCCCCTTGGGTTAAGCGGGTGGGGGAGAACCCTAACGCTGAATCTTGTTGCTGACCCTCACTGACAGGCCCACTTACTCGGTGCCTCAGTTGGTCTGCGTGCCTCCTCCAGAGGAGACCGGTGTGGGTCTCGACCCGGTACGACACTGGCCCCGTCTGTTCTACGACCGTCCCCGGCACCCAGGCTGGCCCCGCGCTGGCATAGTTCCTGCAATGAACAGGGTCGCCGGCGGCGAAACCTTTCGAGACTGCCAACCCTACGTTTTTTCCTTTATCCTCAATTCTTGTGGGGTCTAGCCTGGACAGGAGCGTAGTCAGTTTTCGCCGCATCAATAGCTCCGCCGGCGAGTAACCTGACGCTAAGGGGGTCACCCTATACGCTAATAAGAACTGGCATACTTGGTGATTTAGGTCCCCGGGGCCCATGCGCCGAAGCGCCTCCTTTGTTGTGCGCACCAACCGTTCCACTTGGCCATTCGTGGCCGGGTGAAACGGCGCGGACGTGACATGCCGAATGGCATTTGCCTCCATGAATGCCCCGAACTCTGAGGAGGTGAAGCAACTCCCGTTATCGCTGACTAAAGTGTCGGGTAAGCCGAACGTTGAAAAGACTCTCCGTAGTTGGTTAATTGTAGTGGCGGAGGACGTGCTCTTTACCGGAATGACTTCCAGCCACTTTGAGAATGCATCCACCACCAGGAGAAACATGGTTCCTCGAAAAGGGCCAGCGAAATCTACGTGCACTCTGGACCATGGTCCCCTCGCTGTGTCCCATTCCCTATGCGGGAGACGGGCCGCCTCTGGTCGGGACCCCTGGCAGGCCTCACAAGTGCCGACCATGTGCTCAATGTCCTCGTCCAGCTGTGGCCACCAAAAGTAGCTGCGGGCCAGCGCTTTGGAGCGAACGATGCCCGGGTGACTGACGTGCAGCAGTTTGAGTACCCTCGGCCGCATGGGTGTCGGGACCACCACCCGTTGGCCCCACAATAGGCACCCCCTTTCTATGGACAGCTCTAGCTTCTTCCGAAAGAATGGGTCGAATTCCTTGCTTGGGGACGATGCTGGCCACCCTTTCTGCACCCATGAGCTGACTTTCTCCAGCGTTCTGTCCTTGCCTGTCGCCCTGGCTATCTCGGCCGGTACTATTGGGGGTTCGTCTAAAACCTCGATTAGCAACACCTGGCGGTCTCTTCCTATTCTGGCTTTTTGGTCGTCCGACAAGGGCAAAGGGGATCTCGACAGCGCATCAGCATGGCTGATCTCCTTTCCGGGCCGGTACTCCAACTCGTGTTGGTATGCGTTAAGAAAAATGGCCCATCGCAACATTCTCGGGGACAGTATCTGCGGCGTGGGCTTGCCTGCCGTGAAGATCCCTAACAGGGGCTTGTGATCCGTCACGATTTTGAATGGGCGGCCATACAGAAAATCGTGAAACTTTTTGGTCCCCGCTACTATTGCCAATGCCTCCCTGTCGGTTTGTGCGTAATTTCGCTCTGCTTGGGACAGGGACCTTGAGTAAAACGCCACTGGGGCCTCTCGACCGTCATCCAACACGTGGCAAAGCACCGCCCCCACCCCCACCGGTGATGCATCACAGACTAAGACCACCGGCCGTTTGGGGTCGAAGTGCGTAAGGATTGCGTCCGATGTTAAAAGTTGCTTTAGTTCGTTGAACGCCTTCTCGTGCTCGTCACCCCACATCCAAGTCTCCTCCTTCTTAAGTAACCGATGAAGCGGTTCGGCCACGGAGGCTTTCCGCGGAAGGAATGTATGGTAGAAATTGAGGAGCCCCAGGAATGACTGAAGTTCGGTTTTGGATGTGGGGCGAGGGGCCTTCTTAATGGCTGCTACCTTGGATTTGGACGGCTTAATACCCTCGGGTGTGATCCGAAACCCTAAAAATTCGACCTCGGTTTCGAAAAAAACACATTTGTCCTTCCTCAGTCTCAGCCCCGCTTTCTCGAACACAGTTAGCACTTTATCCAATCTCTTTGCCAGTTCGGCCTCACTCCCCCCTGTTATCAATACGTCATCAAAATAAGGTAACACCCCCTCCAGCCCCTTCAGGAGGCGTTCCACAAGCGACTGAAAAAGGCCGGGTGCCGAGTTCACGCCAAACTGTAAACGCGACACCTGGAACGCTCCTTTATGTGTGACTATCGTTTGTGCCGCGGCCGTGGCGGGAGTTACGGGGAGTTGTTGATAGGCTTGTGCCAGGTCGAGCTTAGCGAAACACTTTCCCCCATTTAGCCTGGCCAAAAGGTGGCTGACCACTGGCACCGGATATGCATTAGGGCGAATCGCCTTGTTAATTGTACACTTATAATCAGCGCAAATGCGCACCTCCCCGTTAGCCTTCAGGGCTGTTACGATTGGAGTTTCCCACTCCGCGGAATCAACAGGAATAAGAATCCCCTGGCCCACCAATTTGTCCAGTTCCGCCTCTATTTTGTCCTTTAGTGCGAAAGGCACCCTGCGCGGTTTGAGTCTTATCGGGTGGACCTCCGGGTCTAGGTCGAAGGCTACAGGGGGTCCCTTGAATTTTCCAAGTCCTTTTTCAAACACGGTGGGGTGCGCGTCACACACCGCTTGTATCGGATCCGCGCCCACGGCATGCACCCCCCCTATGAACAAACCCAAGGGCTGAAACCACTGCGTCCCTAGGAGGCTACAATTCCCCCCTTTGAGAACGACTAAAGGGAGTTCTGCGGAATGTCTTTTATAACGAACCCGAAATTTCCCGACCCCCAGCACTGGAATGCTGTTCCCTTGTACGTCTCGTAGCGTGGACCTCAAAGTCTTAAGTTTGGGCCGCGCTTGGGGGTCGATCTTCAAGAACTCTTTCTGGGGAATTATGGAATAATAGGACCCCGAGTCAATCTCCATCCTAACAGGGGCCCCTTGTACTATTACCTCAATGAAGTAATGGTTTTGTCCCGCGGACACGCTGAACACGGGGGCGTCGTCCTCACTGCCGTCCGAGACGCGACCCACGCCGTCCTGCTTCCTCGTGGTTCGGGTGCCATCTTGGGGTCTCGCTGGACGGTCCGGTCTGGCCGAACGGTCTTTCGACTGCCTCCGGCCCTCTCTCCGATTTCTGCATGCCCTGGCGATGTGCCCGCGCCGGCCACAGCTGTAACATTCGGCTTTCCTGAAAGGGCACTTCGCACGCTCGTGGGCCGCCCCACAACCATCGCAGCGGCGCCCCCCTTTCCGGACCTTCTGTACCTCTTCGCCGTCGCTGCCATCTGTAGAGGATCTCGAGGTTCGTCGGGTCGCGTGCACCGGCTGTCCTGACTTGCCACGCACCGAGCTTTCCGCTTTGCTGGCCCTAGGACGCCACTCACGCCACTCGTGTATTTCGTCCACTCCCGCATTCGTGGACTCCGCGGATTCCGCGGTCTCTACGACCTCGGCCAGCGTGGGTGGCGGCTCCCTGTTCATCAGGCGGCGCTGCACTTCCTTGTCCTTCAGGCCACACAGCACGACGTCCCTCATGATCATCTCCAGGTTGTCCCACTTGCAGGGAACGGCGGCTACCCTCAGGGCCTCCACGAAAGCCTCTACCGACTCATCCGGCGCTTGGACTCGCCTCCAAAACGCACTCCTAGCGGGAAACATTGCCTTCGAGGGTTGGAAACGCTCACGCAGCAACTTCAGTATGTCGTCGGTTTTGAAGTCGTCCAACGTCTTCGGTTCGATCATGCCCACCAGCGTCCGCTTGGTCTCTACACCCAGCATTCGGGTGAGGATGGCCCTCTTCCTTTCCTCGTCGTCTTTGACTTTGAGTTCCACCAATGCCGCCTTGAAATCCATGTTAAAGATGGTCCAGTCTTGCGGCTTGGTAATATTGAACCCGCTCTGTGTCCTGGCGCTTTGGGAATCCATGATCCCACCTTCGTCGCCAATTTGGTGTATGAAAACCAAGACACAGGACACAGCCTCGGGCTGGGTTAACTCAGGTTTATTGCATCGTGGACAGAGGGAACATGAGGTAATGGCGGATCGATAGCTCTTTATATACAGTAGTAATACATTTGAACGTGGTGCCATGGTAGCCCATTGGCTACTGCCTGCGTGACGTCATTGCGAGTCACGCCCTTCTTGTCCAGGTGTAGGTAGTGGCGGGAAAGCTTCCCGCGCTGTTGCCTTTGATGAGTTCGGACCAAGAGAGCTTGGACGCTCGCTGCTGCCAGCTGGTGGACATCAGCTCGCGTCCTAATGCAGGGTTCATATGATACAGCTGAAGGTTACATTGTTGCTATAGGCAAGGTTACATTGGTTCAGATACATTGTAATCCATGTGGAAGGTAAAACCCTTAGAACACAACACTGTGTTTGCAGACATTTTCATGGCGATGTGGCAGGCATGACTAGAGCCCAGCAAGTCACATGGCTATATTTGGCCACGCCCACAGATTTGGCCATGCCCACAGAGAAGTGTGGCCAAAATTTCCCTTATTTTCAAATCCAAAACTTGACAGGTATGGTGTTGCCAATCCAGAGGAAAACACCCCCAGTTCCCTTTGGAATCCATCCGGATTCATCAGTTACCAGGGACGGGACAATTTAACTGACCCTGCCTCCCTGCGGTGAAACATTCTTAAACTTTACATGAACTTATACCTCCTTATCAAGACTAAAAGAAACTTAGTTAAGAACGACGGGACTTTGACCTAACATTTGTCTAAACTGGTACATTCTCTGATATCATAAGATGGTCCAGGTACATGAGGGTACTGATAGCAATAGGGTGAATGGGTCTGTTGTTAAATATATTTTATTGCTATAAAATGCACTTTAGAATCATCCTGTGTTACATTTGTCAGTACAGTGATACCTCATACAATGTCCAAACTTGGTTCCACAAGTTTGGACTTTATACGGATTTGGACTTTGTATGAGGCATGCAAAATCCTAGCTGCGATGCCTCATACAACGTCCAAATCCTTGCCGCGATGCCTCGTACAACGTTGTTTCCATAGAGATACATTGTACTGTAACAGCAAAGACTTCAGGGCAAAGCCCAGGAAACTGACAGAACTTTAAGAAATCATTGTCTAAAGGCTAAATACATTACAAAAACATGTCAAACAACCCTGATTGTCCAAGAACCTGGAGAATGCTGCAAAAATCCCTGGAATGCTTCTAAAAATTCTGATGAAAAAAATTCAAAAAAATCCAAAATCGTGCTCAAAACCACTTCTAAACACTCTTCGCCTCGTGCAAAACCCAAAAGAGCAATGCATGCATGTGTCCTGCCTTTTATACTGCCCAGGCACAATGCAACCTGGGGAAAACCCCAATGCCTCATACAAAGTCGCAGCGACTTTGTATGAGGTAACTTTTTTCAAGGAATCAGGCGATGTTGTATGAATTTGATGTTGTATGAAGCGGACTTTGTATGAGGTATTACTGTATTATTATTATACACACTGTTAGCACATCTAAAACCATGAAAATTTCAGATGAGCCAAGTAAGCATAAGTCGAAATTATGAAGCAATAAATTCATGATTCTCAGGTATTCACAGGGGAGCAAATGGCTTTCTCTTTGTATTTTTCACTTCTATTTTCCCTTTATGACCTTTGATATTTTATGTTCTAATTTTTTTACATTATCTGTCAGTTCCTGACTTAGCAGATGTCACCAGATGTTCAGTTTTGAGAGGTAGCCATGTCAGTGTGATTCAACATGTGTAACAAAAACAGAACAAAACCTGGTGGCACTTTTAATATTAACAATTTATTTTAATATCAGATGCCATGAATTCCAATTCCCTTCTTCAGATACATCTATCTATACCTATAGCAAAGGTGTGGGTGGCATGTCCGGAATGGGCTGCCACACCCCTTGACCAAACCCCATGAAATTCGGCACACATGTACCTTATGCACATGAGCAGGTCACTGTTGGGGTCCCAAAGCCCATGGGGGGGTATGCCCCCCAAATTGATCCTTCAGTCCTCAACCAATCATAAGGGCTGACCAGGTCTGGGCCTTTGTGATGTCATGCCATTTGTGATGTCTTGCCCAGACCTGGTCAGCCCTTGGGAGTGGTCAGCCAATGTGACATCACAGAGCCGCACCCCTTGGCCAGGTTGGCCAGCTGACAGGGTGGGGCAGGAGTCCAGTGGACAAAGGTCAGTCCAGGAGAAGGAGCACCTGAGCAACGCAACCCTGGAAGGCAGGACAGTGCCCCCCAAAGCCACCCGGGCGAAGCCGGGTACCCCTGCTAGTAAAGTAATAAAATTAAGGCCACAGATTTATATAAACAGTCAACACAGTTGTAAGGGTGAGAACCAAATGAAAAGGAATACAGATGACAACTGTATTAACATTCATATGAAATGTCAAAACATTGATTACATAAACTTCTTGATGGTAGGTAAAATAATTTGCTAATCCAGAGCATCTGTATGCCAATACACAATGATCAGGCCTATGTTCTTGAAGTGCTGAAACTGTGAGTTGTGCTCTCAGGAAAAAGCTGGGTGTGCTATGGCCAGAGTTTTGCCAAAGTGTGTAATGAGAGGGCAGGATGAGTGCATGTCTGACTGCACAAAGAAGATTCACTTTGCAAGGAGAAATATCTCCTTAAAGCAATCCTTCCATCTGTCACGGAATTGCCCCAACCTGAATTAGAAGCCCTACAGTTTGATAAAAAAGTTCAGCTTGGACATGAATCGAGGTTGGACTGGAGTGTAATTCCCCATTTGTTGCCTGGAAATAAATCACATAGACCACTCCACAGTGGCCCAGGCGATCCCTTTGTGTACATAACCAAAGAAATCAACTTTTTTTGCTATATGCACTATTTTAGTGAATATTAGTAAAGGTAAAGGTTTCCCTTGCCCGAAAGCCAGTCATATCCAACTCTGGGGTTCAGCCAGTGCTGTCTGCTTCTGCAAACATTTCCATGGTCATGTGGCAGGCATGACTAGACACAGGAGCACACGGAATGCTGTTATCTTCCCACCGAAGTGGTCCCTATTTATCTACTTGCAATTTCTTGCTTTCGAACTGCTAGGTTGGCAGGAACTGGGACAAAGACGGGAGCTCATTCCCTCCTGCAGTACTTGGGAATCAAACTGCTGACCTTCTGCCTCCCAGTCAGTGTTTTAGCCACTTGAGCCTCTGTAGCCCCTAGTGAATATTATCTTATTAAAATAATCAGTGAGCAAAGAAGCCCAGCCTCTGTTTAAGTCTTTAACAATTTATGGATACAGTATACTGTATTCTGTTTTCACTGCACCCCATAAAAACTCTTTGAAATTCCTTTTTCCTTCAATAGATACCTTAACAATGGTATGTCATTGGCATTTTGTACACAGTATTGCCACTTTTGATATTAGATTCATGTCTATTTGTTTTCTTGCATATAATCTGTTTGCCTTATGTAGAATACAGAGGGATACTGCTAACAGAGGATATCACATATTACATTACAAGATGAACAAATAAAGGAATCCTCAATGGTATGGGTGACATTCTTGGGACTTGTATGGTGCTGCTAGGGTAAATATGAAGACATCAACATTCAGTCAGTCAGTCAGTTAAATGACTACTTTATATCATATAAAAGACTACCTTATATCATAGGATCTCAGAGCAAGTTACAGAACTATATAAAATAATTTTAATACATAAAATAATTAAAACAAATCAAAATTGAGCAATTTAAAGCACAAAATGAAATGTGCAAACATTAAACCATTGCACTAAAACCTGCACAGATCACAGTCCTCAACTATGCATCTAGGTTTGTAAGCAAAATCTTGTACTGTACCTGTCTCTGTTATATGTGAGCACAGTGTTTCTACCAACACAAAGAAAAATATTGTCTAGAACAGGGGTGCCCAAACTAAGTCGCGTGGGCTGGATCCGTATGGGTGCATTTTCCTTCCGCTTCCAGGAGCAACGAGGGTGGTGCAGGCTGGATGAATTGGTGTCGGGGGCTGGATCTGGCCCACGGGCCTTAGTTTGGGCACCCCTAGTTTAAGCAGAGGAAATGGCAGCCTAAAATCTATCTTAGCCTATTGCAAAACAGATACCAAGGTGCGTTTTACTTCCATTTCTGGTGGGAGGAACCATGTGACCAGACCGCTGAAACACATGACTGGCCTGCGGCCTGAAAAGTTTGGGCACCCCTGGACTAGAATATGCTGTAGCTCACTGATGACAAATGTGTTTCCAGCTAGGAGGAACTAATGGTGTTCTATTGTTTTTTTCTTTGAGGTCTTTGATGTAGTTTGCTCCTTGGTGCTTGTCTTACATTATGAATTTGTTTTTCTCTCTCTTTACAATCTCATTGAATGGGCATTGTAGTTTTTAAAATGCCTGATATACATCCACATATTTTGTTTCTCTGTCTTGAGAAATTAAGGACATCTGATTATATTTAACATCTTGGCTGTAAGCAGATTTTGTGGTATGTGCTGGGGGGAAGCCGCAAGACAATTACTATATAAAATCGGTGTTTTTAAAAAATATAATGTGGTATTTGTATGCTCCAGGGGTTCTTGGACTTCAGTTACCAAAAGCCCAAGTAAGCACACCTGCTGATCAGGGCTTCTGGGAATTGAAATCCAGGAACACCTGGGGCACCAAGGTTGGCCACCCCTGACTATACTCTATTTGTCTGTTACATGGTAGTATCCTAAACAATAAAAATTACCTGCCACAGAGACAGAACTAGGCTTAGATTGATGGTAAGCTAATGAAGACTAATGAAGTTCAGGTGAAATTTCTGAAGTTATTTCTTTCCATAGGTCTAAATAATAAGTACGACATCAACGTATCTTAGTTAGAAGAAGGGCTTTGGGTTATAATAACTAAGGTAGTACTGTTCCAGGTTAACTATGAATGATATTTGGATGCCATGATTCCCCACACCCACATTACTGACCCAAAGATACTTATTACCAATGATGAAATATCTATGAATAAGTACATTGCCGCAGGGTTTGGTAGTTAGATGTGATATATTCAGAATGGCATTCCTGATGGCCATTGGTCCACACTTACATAGGATGTTAGTGTAAAGAGCTTCTATAGCCATAGCAGCCTTCTGAAAGGATGTGGACTGTAGTTTCCTCAGCAAGTCATCTTTGTCTTAAAGTAGTAGCATGAGTTTTCTATTTCTCTAAGAAGGCCCTAGCAATCAGCTCCTCTATACCCAGATGAGTTTGCATTGAAACCCACAGATTCTATGTTACAGCCATTTCAATGTTGATGCAGGCCAAGACTACAAAAATAGTCTAAGCCCCTTTAAGGAAGAAAACCTCTGTCAGAAATTGAGGGAGGGTGAATATGTCTAAAGGAAGCCAATACCCTACTAAACTGAAAAAAGGAAGCCAATACCCTACTGAACTGAGTTTACAGTCTGGCTTCATTCGGAATTTTCTGTGGTACTGCTTTATTTCTGGTTTCTATGGGATCTCTGTCCTGCTGGGTCAGAATTCCCAGGCGCTCGGTAGGAAATGGACTACCCAGTGCTTAATAGCAACACTCCTTCAGGTACTGAATACAAGCTGCAAAGTTAGAATCTCTCTCACACACACACACACACACACACACACACAGAGAGAGGATATCAGGAAACTCATTTTGGAAAATATACACCTGTCTGTTAATTTCATCACAGCTACAGCAAGTCTGATCAGGTATCATGAATCACACATAACCACTGTCAGGCAGTTATTACAGTATTTCCCTGCAAGCATTGAAAAGAGCCATTGGGAAGTTAGCAATGTTGATGCTGATTCACTGAGATGACAGACAAAATATGTTGTAAAGTAAAAATAAGCCATGCAATCACCACACCTGCTACCCAGGAAAGCTGACTGATTTGTAACTCATGCATCATAGTACCCCAGCCAACTCATTCAAGGAACATGATGCACCCTTCAACAGAGAATGTTTCTCTCTTCACTTTTTCAACACAGCCAGCTCCGTCTCACATCAAGGGGATGACTATGGACCCCATGCCAGGAAAGAATAGAGATGAAAGCAGTATACCAACTGCAAGAACATGAATAGAGTACTAACAAATTGCTAGTAGCCTTTGTTTTAATATGTAGAGGTCCCCATGACTAATATTTTGTTCTCATTGTTGTTTTAGCTTCCACTGTTGTTATTTTATGCCAATTCAGTTTTATATAAAAAGATATCAGGAACTGTTCAATGAGTGACACATAAATTACACATGCTGAAGAAAAGCCTGAACATTTATACAGTCTGGTTTTTCCAGAGATATGACAGGAAATACCTGTTGCTAATGCTGATTAAGCAAATAGTGGCCAAAATCCTATCTGGTTTTCACAATATAAATCCGAAATCATGCAACCTGTGTACCCAATTCTTCTAGCTGGCTGTTGTGTGGTCAGAATGAAGATCCTCATGTTTGGTTTTGCCCAGTTGCTCAGCAGAAGGTTAGGAAAACCCTGAAAACTACTTACACAATTTCCCATATGTACATGGTAATTTGCTGTAGGGTTCTGGCCAGTATTTGTTTGAGTCACGTATTCTGGAAACTTGTTCAGGAAAGGATTGTTTCCCATAGACCCTCAAATAAAAGATCCATAATTTTTGCTGTGACAAACTACTGCAGCTATGCTTCTGGAATTTATTCCAGTGCAGCAAGCCAGAGGCCTATATGCTCCCAGATGGCAGGTAATTGAGACTACAGTATTAAGAGCTTACCAGTACAGTTGAAAGACAGACTAGGCTGGCAGAAAGTTGAGAGACAGATCATGTGAGACAAGGCTCCACATTTGGTGCTCAAAGTGGTGGTGGTGGTCTTTAGCTTATAGGGCAAAATTCAAGTCCCTAGAAAAATCCCAACATTCTTCTGCATTTTCTGTGCCGTCTATGGTTTTTTTCTACCTGTATTTTGCAGGAAATATTTTCTTGATTCTTTTCTATGTAGCGCAAACTGGGACAACAAAGGAACTGACCTAGCCACATGAATGGTGTGCATCATCTGGTGTTTTTTCATGGGATCCATAGCTATTTACTGACATAACTACTAAATGAGAAAGGTCTTCATGATGCACACCATTCACATGGCTAAGCCAGTTCATTTGTCCTCACAGCCAGAGTAATTGGCAAGTCTCCTATATGTAGTTGGGAGAACATCTAAAGAACACTCAACCTGAGAACCGATGACCTGTTTCATTTAATATAGGCTAGAGACGAGCCTTGGGCTCCTGGCTGTTCAGTATGCCGTGATTTCCTTGTTCATACAATTGCTGTTCCTAATTTTAAACAAAATCTGATCAAAAGCTCATTAACTGAAATAAAGACAAAGGAAATTTTACTTAGCAGGACAATAAATTAGATTTATTTTCCTTTGGCATAGCTGATGGATCATTAGCCATACAGGGAGGATAGGTGGTTGCCCTTGACATCAATCTAATGGATATTCCTAATACAAAAACACAACATAGTTTGTGAGATCCATTAATTTTGCATGTTAAAGGTGGAAAAGGTGGAAGAGGCAGTAACTGATGACAACCCAAATCTACAACCTGAAGTAATCATTCTGCAGTTGAAAAAGGTTCAAGGAAGTGCAATTACTGTTTAGACTTGACTTTAAAAATTTCCTACTGCAAGATTTCTTAGATCATAGGCCTTACAACTAGCTTTTCTAGTTCAAACTTTACTCTCCTATGAAGAACCTACGGTATATTCAGTTTGCAAGTCTGTGTCCTGGTTTCCCAGAGAAGGTTTCTCCCACCAAAAAATTAGAAATAGTTTTTAAAAAACCACATGATTTCAACTACCTATTTTATCATATCACAGGCATCCAATAAGTTCAAAAACAAAATCAGTTTTGCCCCAAAGTCTAGGTGTTCTGATGAAAATCAATGTCCTTTAATTTTCTATATAAACTTCATTACTGCATTTCAAATTTTTTCTTCTGGACTCACTCCTAACTAAAAGCATTGTGGCTTGTCTGATGCAAATAGTTCGTTCCTTTGCAACTGGGCTAATTCACTAGAGATCAATCATCAGACCAAACTATCTGAGAAAATGACCGTGCTCAAGTAATAATGCCAGCTCAATGGTTCTCACATTTGAGGCCTCAGCTGTTCTTGAACTGCAACTCCTCAAAGACCTAGACTAGCACAATCAATGGGCTTCTATGAGTTGTAGTTCGAAAATATCTGTGACCGCAAGTCGGGAAGCCTCTGCTTCAACTCAACAGAAAGCTCAGACAATCAATACAATCAATACAAGCCATATTATTTTCTCCTCTCTGGAATCAAGTTGTAGCAACCTTATGTAATATATAGCTTCATGTAGTAATTAAGTGTTGCAAAATGCTTACAAAAATTATTTCTATCCACATTTGTTCTGTTTCAATACATAATTATAGAACAATTACTAATAAGAATGTAAGTCAGTTTATCATATATTTTCAGTTGTTGATGAAAGCCATATGAATTAAGAACTTAATTCTGACCTCCATCTATTCTGAAATCTCTACAACTAAAACACATCCAGATTATTATTATTGTTGTGGTAGTTAAATTTATATAACATCTCTTTCCTCTGCTGAGCTCAAAGTGACATGCATACATCGTAATGTTTTACTCCAAGGTTAAGAGTAGTGAGAAAGTCACTATAAGGTGAGAGTTAGAAATTGATATTTAGGGAAGTAAGACACAGAAAAACCCCTTCCAAATAAAATCTATCCAGGCCAAGCAAACATTTCCAAATTTATCCATCAATTTGTCACCTTATGATAAATTGAAAAGAAAAATATGAGTATGTCAGGGGGTGTAGGCATGAAGAACAACCATACATATCAAAGACATGTGCACGATTTCATTGGCACTCAAAAAAATTAACCCTACTGTAGAAGGAACTGGCGATATAAGGAAAATAATTTCATTTCTATTGTACCACTAATTATTTTGCTAATTCAATTGTGTTCATTTTAGTGATTGGAGCATGTATCCTAACTTTTATCAGACTGTTTCTCATGCATATACTTAGTAAATAATAATATAATAATCTTGTAGGTTAGGCAGGTGATTCCTCCCCCGCAAAGTATCTTCTATAATTGTATTTTATAGCATACATCATGTGTATACCTTGGGCAAGAGGTTAGCCTAAAGCATGATCTAACAAAAGAAATATTGAGAAGAAGGCAAGCAGCATGGGCAGCTTTTAACAGCAAAAAGGATGTGCTTAGTGAAGCAAAAATGAGAAAACTAAGGGCTGAACTCATCAACAGCACCATTCTGCCTGCTTTATTATACTGAAGTGAAACATGGGCACCTACAAAAGCTGACATAAAAAAATGATGTAACCTAAAGAGCAATCGAGCAAAGGATGCTACGCATACAATGGGTTGATCGAGCATCAAATGAAGAACTGAGTATATGATCAGGTGCAAAACAAGCATCAACATTGATTTTGTTTGCAAGGCATCGGTGAGCCGGGCAATGATGGCAGGTGGACAAAAGCTATCACAGGTTGGATACCACTTGACATAAAGTGACCACTAGGGAAGATGGAAAGACCAGTTCAGGGCAAAGCTCCTGAGGCCCTGGATGAGACTGCCACGGGATCAGAAACAGTGGGAGATGATGCTTCGATCCACTACGTCAAACTAGACATGTGAACTATGGATCAACCAAGTAAGTATAGCACACAAATAGCAACCCTTTTGGAGCCATGCTTCTATTTTAAAATACTTTAGCAGGACTAGCCACTGGACTCAAAAGTTTTTTTTTCTTATTCTAGTTGTAATGCACTCTGCACACTTTGCAAATCTCTTTCAGTTCATTCAGATGAAAGTGAATTCATCCTTTGTAAAGTGAATCAGACCTGACCAAACAGCAAGTAATGAAAAGCACAATCAGTAGGAAAGAATTATTTTGTATGTGCTTATCAGTATAAAAGAAGGTTCTGTAACAATTGGGAAAAAAGAACTTTCATAGCAGTAGAGAAATAATGGACAAATGAACAAGGTTAGCTCATAAAGAGCATGGAACAGTCTACCAAATGTTCTATGGTAATAATGATATTCTTTGGTTTTTCTGTAAGGTAGATAGGTTTGCTGAAACATTCAGAAGCTAAGGCAAGTTCAGATTTTTTAAAAATATAGCAATCTCTCATTTTTAGTATTGAGATTGCATTGCCAGATAATAAAAACATAGTCTGAATGTTTGAAAGGTTCCTATATCCTCTGCACCCTCCATTCCCATGCTATTTTTTCTACCTCATGAGATGGGAAGAAATATGCTGTTGGAATGAATTCTTCTAGAATATAACTGGTTAAGTCATGTTCCCTTTTATGTTTACTAATAAAACTTTCCACAAGAGTAAACTCTATTGATCTGATGCAGTACACATTAAAAGCTAACAAGTTTTATTTAACACTTGCTTTCATGGAGAGTAGTCTACTTCATCAGGTGCATGGAGTGTTAGCTCAGTTGGCAGACTATTTATTACACACATATATTGGGTGGGGTAATGGTTTTCTTATATAACAGTTAAGTTTTTAAAAGCCTAACATAAAGCATTTCATATTAAATGTCTCCCTTGCACATTTGCACTCTAACATCAGAAGAGAGACTCAAAGGCACTTACACTATATGTGAAATCTGCCTGCATCATTTTTCATCTTAATCTAGTTTTGATGCCATCAGGGTCTTCCAAGCATTAAAAGATTCAATGCCTTCTTTCTCTCTTACATATTTGAAATTGCCATAATAAAACAAAATTTAAAAAGCTAGCAGGGAGTGCATAGATACACAGGCAGCAGTTCGATACCCGAATACTGCAGGATGGAGTGAGCTCCCGTCTCTGTCCCAGCTCCTGCCAACCTAGCAGTTCGAAAGCAAGAAATTGCAAGTAGATAAATAGGGACCACTTCGGTGGGAAGTTAAACAGTGTTCCATGCACTCCGGTGTCTAGTCATGCCTGCCACATGACCATGGAAACGTCTGCAGAAGCAGACAGCACTGGCTCTTCAGCTTTGAAACAGAGATGAGCACTGAACCCTAGAGTTGAATACGACTGGTTTTCGAGCAAGGATGACCTTTACCTTTACCTATAGAGATGTCTTATGTCAAAACATTCTATCATGTGTATGTATACTTGAAAGGGAATATAGCAGATGGTATTGGGGTTGAGAAACAAATACAGTATATTTGAACATAGCTGTTCTTTTTGTACTAAAATCCAATGAGACATTTTGGAAAAAATAATTGCCTTTATAAATATACACCATAATTAATATTAGTTCATGTTGTCCTATCTGTGTAAAAGACTTTGTAGAGAAGGATAACATAGGATAAGAAAATTTAACACACTAGCATATTTTGCCTGGCCCTGCCGGGTATTTTTAATGTGTGTGTTGGTGGTTTGGGGTGGTTTTGGTTTTGCACAACCACCACTCCTACGTAAAAAACCACTCCAACCACCAACTCACACATTAAAAAAATTTATTATGACAGGAGTGTTGTGTATGTGTGTGTTTGTGTTTGTTTGTATGTCTGTGTGTGAATGTAGCCCACCAGAGGGTGCTATTTTTAG
Source organism: Bradypodion ventrale (assembly GCA_035047345.1). Taxonomy (NCBI): domain Eukaryota; kingdom Metazoa; phylum Chordata; class Lepidosauria; order Squamata; family Chamaeleonidae; genus Bradypodion; species Bradypodion ventrale. The sequence goes on from JAWDJE010000005.1 coordinate 207,919,986, forward strand.
TTAATATTTTAGTTAACTAAAAATAGCACCCTCTGGTGAACTACATTCACTAACGTTCAGTGCGAGGAGGCATTCGAGGAGGTAGGACGTCTGTGTCAGTTGTTCCCCGTAGGTGAGTTCTAGGGGTTTTTTTTTGTTGTTGTGTGTGGGAGGGTTTTATGTTTGTGTGTGAGAGAGAGGGAGAGTGTGTGTGGGGTGGTGGGGTGGGGTGGGGTGGTTAGGAGGGTTTAATGTGGCCTTGCCTTGCTGGCCAGGCTGCGTTAAATCCTGGCATTGTGAGGGGGGATTATTTATTTATTTATTTATTTGCAGGGGGCCAGCCGGTGCCTTGCCATAGCCTGGGTTGGGGGGGAGGGGGGATATCCCCTCCCCCCTCAAGCTACAGGCTGGCTTGTGCAGGCCTCCGAGGCTGTGGGGGGGGACATAGTTTTTCCCCACTGCCTTGCCGAAGCATGGGTTGGGGGGAGAGAGGGGTATCCGCTTTCCCCACCCCCCATGCTACGGTGGCAGCTTGTGCCGCCCTCCTAGGCTGTGGGGAATTGTTTTTCCCTGCTGCCTTTGAGAAGCCTGGGGGAGGGGGGGACATCCTCCCCCACTCCTCCAAGCTATGGGGCGGTTGTGGGAGACAGAGGCCGAGAACGGTGCTCCATGCTTGGCCTTTCTCCTGTTTATAAGGTGTTCGTCTTCCTTGGAAGATGGAGGCCGAATCTTTTGGCCTCCATCCTCCTAGGAAGACAAACCGCTTCCATCAGGGAGAAGCACCAGCCTGTCCTTCATCCCTGCGGGCGTCGAGGCCACGTCGCCCGCAGAGACGAAGGAGAGGCCGGTGCTTTTTCCTAAGTAGAAGGCCACGCCAAGAGGGAGACTTTGAAAGACCCAGCTGGAGCCGGCAAAAGGTAAGTGCGGTCGGTGGGGGTTAGGTGGTGGGGCAGGGGCGGCGGCGCTGAGTTATGCCCCCCCAGGCTTCTCAAAGGCAGCAGGGGAAAAGAATTCCCCCACTGCCTCGGAGTCTGGCACAAGCCGTTCTTACATCTCCAACACATTTTACTTTTATTATTATCCATCTGATGCAACCTAACTGGAGTCAAGTACCACCTCCATAACATTTTATAAATATGTTCTTTCTCTCTGACAGATGTAGTTCTCATGATCCTTCTCTTCCATTTGTTTTCCCAATCTATTTCTGTAATTTTAATATTCAAATCTTGTTCCAAATTTTGTGTCAATGTTTCTTGTGGTCTACCTTCTTGATTTAGAATCTTGTATAACTTACTTACCAAGCCCTTAATTCCCATTTCTTCCTTTCTTATCTTTGATACCAATTCCTCAAATTCTGTCCTACACCTTTCTAAACTGGTTTTCCTCAAATATTTATTATTCCACTTATTTACTAACGAAATCTGAAACCAGCTCAACCTCATTTGGTAAGCAACACTTCTATATTTCTTTCACAGTAAGAGGAAATGCACATGACTATAAGCTTTCTTCAGAGCTGGGAAGGAGAAAAACATCACTGAATTCATGGAACTGTTATGCTGCAACCTAATTTTATATTTGTTGTTGTTCAGTCGGGTCCGACCCTTTGAGACCTCATGGACTGCTGCACGCCTGGCACCTCTATCCTCCACAGCCCTCTCAGCATTATGCACATTGTGTTAACATTACCATCTAGCCATCTCATCCTCTGCCGCCCCATTCTCCTTTTGCCTTCGATCTTTCCCAGCATCAAGGCCTTCTCGAGTGAGTCCTCTCTTCTCATCTGGTGGCCAAAGTACTTTAGCTTCATCTTCAATATTTGTCTTTCCAACAAGCAATCAGGGTTGATTTTCTTCAGGATCGACTTGTTCTCTTTGCTGTCCAGGAGATTCTCAAAATTCTCCTCCTGCACCACAGTTCAAAGGCGTCTATTCTTCTGTGCTCAGCCTTCCTTATGGTCCAGCTCTCACAACCATACATTACTACTGGGAAGACCATTGCTTTGACTATGCAGACTTTTGTTGGCATGGTGATCTCTCTACTTTTTATTATGTTCCCTAGGTTTCTCATAGCTTACCTCCCAAGAATTAGTCTTCTTTTTATTTCATGGCTGCAGTCACCATATGCAGTGATCTTGGATCCAAAGAATGTAAAGTCAGTCACTGCTTCCATCCCCCCCCCCTTCTATTTGTCAGGGCATGATAGGGCCGGTTGCCATTATCTTGGTTTTTTTATGTTGAGTCTCAGGTCAGCTTTTGCACTCTCTTCTTTCACCCTAATCTTATATAGATTCAATGGTCACATTAAAGATTATTCTGTTGTACACAACTGAAGTATAAGAACCTTGCCAAATAATTTGTTTTAGCTCTACACATCATATATTTACCTAAAAACATTCATATGTCAGTAGGATTGTTTTTCACATTATACATGGCAAAACGTGAATGCATAATTATTCCTATTTTGACACATGTCATGAGACATTGAAAAGGAAGATTGTTTTTCTGAATCAGAGGGGAAAGGATGTATTGTGGTTATGTGGCCCACAGAACTGTTAATTTTCATACCACTGTTAGTACACATAATAAAATGTTACCATAGCATCTTCCTGTCTCAGCGAAACACTGGTGTGCATATATATGCTCAAGAATGTGTTTTATGTTTAAAGTTATCTTTTCTTTCTCTCCAGAAACAAGTTCTTATTCAAACATTGGTCAAAATCCTGTTGCTTAGTGCTTACAAATTGTAAGCATCTTGTCTGCATCGATGTAGTACATGATCTACAAGGCTATCCTTAATGATGACCCAGAAACTACTGCTGGTATAAAATGTAGCAACAAGTATTTTACCTGGAGGTTTATAATGTGAGGGTTGGCTGGATACCTCAGTGGGTTAGTGATACAGCTGCAAAGCAGACATTTGTTACACCTAGAAAACCCTGGAAAGAGTCACCATAACTCAGAATCAATTTGATCATGCACAGAAATTATTAGTTAGTGTGAACATACTACATGAGTGCTGAGTCAAAATGGACCAGAGTGCATTTCCAAGGCTGGCTGAAAGTGTCAGCTTTGACCTATAAAACTTTTCATGCATTGAAACCTGAAGGCACATTTTGACTTCTTTTATTTTCCAATCACTGCCTAAGAATCATATTTCCCTTTGGTTGGAGGTTTAAGTCTCTTTGTTATAACAAACCTTTTAAGTCTTTGTCTCTGTAACTCCTGTTCTACACCTGCCTAGTTTTAGCTTGGTATTTTAAAATGCATTTAAATTATTAACTTCAGGCTAAAATGAACTGTTAGTCTCAATTAAAGTTGATCCAGTGAATTAATGGGTTGTTAGAATATTCAAAGGGACTGCAGTGGCTCATGTGGTTAAGACACTGAACTTGATGACTGGAAGGTTGGAGTTCGATTCCCAAGTACTGCAGGACAGAGTGAGCTCCCATCTCTGTCCCAGCTCCTGCCATCCTAGCAGTTGGAAAGCAAGAAATTGCAAGTCGATAAATAGGGACCACTTTGGTGGGAAGGTAAACAGCGTTACATGCACTCCAGTGTTGAGGCATGCCTGCCACATGTCCATGGAAACGTCTGCAGACACAGACAACGCTAGCTGTTTGGCTATAAACAGAGATGAGCACTGAACCCTAGAGTCAGATATGACTGGGTTTCGAGCAAGGGTGACCTTTACCTTTACTAGAACATTCAAAGCACATCTATTCAAACTGAATGTTGCAATATAGTATACTGGTCCTTTAATGTGAAAACCATAGAAAAAGATATTGCAACCACTACTTAGTATTCAAAGGAGTAAAGGATACTTTGCATATATCCTGATAATTTCACCCAAACAAAAAAATTATAATAATAATCTGCCATTATATTTAAAGTATCTTTAGGAGACAGTACTGTATTCTATTAACTAAATAATGATGGCAGGAAGAATACAGGAGGATGACACAAGGATTGAATGCTGGCCTTCCATTGCTATGCAGCACAAGAGCAGCACAATGGTCCAAATCCAATTGTTTAGTGTAGTAAATCACAATAGAGTAGGACCACTAAATTAGAGATTTAGTGAGTCAATGCCTCTGTTCGTTTCATTGATTCAAATGAACCTACTCTAACTTGCAACTTATTTTAACAAAATAAGATCCTGTCTACACAGGGGAATACAAAACAGTGGGTTCTGCAGTCTGCTTAATCCATGACAAAGCTTCTTATCTGTACTGCAATATATTTATATTTTATCTCTCACTTAAGTATGTCTCCCATCTACACTATGACAAGTGTCTACACTGGTCTGTAAAAGGTAAAGGTCTCCCTTGCACAAAAGCAGGTTGTATCTGACTCTAGGGTACGGTGCTCACCTCCATTTACAGCCAAAGAGCCAGTGCTGTCTGCATCTACAGATGTTTCCATGGACATGTGGCAGGCATGACTAGACACCGGAGTGCACAGAATGCTGTTACCTTTTCTGCCAAAGTGGTACCTATTTATCTACTTGCAATTTCTTGCTTTTGAACTGCTAGGTTGGCAGGAGCTGGGACAGAGACAGGAACTCACTCCATCATGGCTGGTTCTCAAACTGCAGACCTTTCAGTAGTCAAGTTCAGTGTCTTAACCACTGAGCCACTGCATTTCCCACACTGGTCTGTAGATAGCTTTAATTTGTTCCCCTTTGGATAACAGACACTCCCCCCCCTCTGCTTTTATGTAATGTGTTTGGAGGAGTCCTTCCATCCTTCTCAGCTTCTCTGGTAGAATTCTCCAGAAGAAACCTTTGCATGTGCTGGAAGCAAGATGTGTGTCTCTTTCCAGGGCAGGAGGTTAAAGTTAAAGTTGTACAGTATTCATTATATTTGTGCCTTCTGGAATTTTCCCCAGCCGCAGTGTTTCTGAGTGAGAGAAAGGTAAAGAGGGAGAACATGGATGCAATAGCCCTTTTGTGTAGGAAGTCAGTCCAGTCTGCTTGCTGAACATATTATGGGAGCTAGGAGGCTGCTCCTACCACATTTCAGCTCTCTGAGTATTGTTTACTGGCAAATAAATGTACCATATTTACTCTTGAGTAAGGTTTGCCCAGTTTACTTCCAAGCATGGAGGCAGCAAAGGTAGCCATTGTCAGGGGGAAATCCCTAAGGGAAGTTACATTTCACTTAAGTTATTCTGTATCCATTAGGTAACATTATAGTCTGATTTAGATCACTCTAGGTCTGAGTTTCTTAACACTCAGCCTGAGCCATTGTAACTCCATTTTGCATTTCTAAAGCGCACTCCACAGATTAGTGAGTCATTAATGACATAATGCCTGTCAAATGTCCAAGGACAAATACTTAGATCATTAGTATATGAGAAGGCCCTCTTTGAGAGATAGGGAAGATGGGGAAAATCAGATAAGACACCTGCAGTTGTTAACAAGCAGGAACAGTTGTCATTTCAGGGGACATCAAACATATCCTCTGGATTCCAATGAGAGGAGGACATCTCAAAATGCCTATAAAAATGGACCCAAAATCTAGGTCCGCGAGGACCCTTTCCGATGCTAGGGGAAACTTTGTCCTTTTGTTTTAGATCATGCCTTGTCTTTTTACATGAGGGCAAAGGACCCACTTATTCTTTTGTGGATTCCCCATGCCCGGTGGGCATGGAACGGCCCATGCAGAGGACACTTCGGGAGAACGCTCCTTGAGCCGTGGGCTCTGCGGGCAGAGAAATTAAGGGGGGTGGATAAATGATAGGGTTTGATTCACCCAATTCCTTGACCTGACCAGCGGATCTGCTGAGAGAGCGAATATCTAACTCTGTTACCCATTAGAGTAATCACTCATCTCCGAGTCTCAGTCTTATCTCAGGCGCAAATAGAAGCCATGTTTACCTCAGCCTAATCCTTGGACAATGGTGTTTCCCATGTCAATGTTTGTCCCAGTTAATTAACTTCCCCCAGAGAGATTCCCAATTAACCCAAGTAAACAGGTGATGTGATTTCTGTCAGATGACGGTTTTGCCACCGTTGCGCTTTTCCTTCTATATATGTTGAAGTTTTCCCTCAATAAATGACTGATCTGATCTCGCTCCATACTGCCTCGTATCGTTTCTTGATCAGTCTCCTCCGGGACCTCCGGCCCTTAGCGGCCCCGATTCCTACACCTGGTGACCCCGACGTGATCTACTCGTGAGTAAGCGCCCCCCGAGCGGTCTACCTCAGAGTAAGCGATCACACGGTCCAGTTCTGCGCTTGAACCGTGTCCGACCATCCTGGAGGACAGCGCGGCGCTCTGGTCGGTAAGCCAGCCAATCGGAGGGACGGCCTGCGGTGAGGCAGTCCAAGAGGCTTTTCTACAGCTTGCTCCCGACTTTCGCGGCGGCTTGCAGCAGTGGGAAACACGTTCCGCTCAGGGTCTGCTGTGAACCCCTGACAGCGCAGTGGCCACCGAGGGCCCGTGGCCGCAGTCCACGCTCCGAGCTCTACCCAGAGAATCGTCGCCAGAACCTACTGCCTTGCCAAAGACGCGTCGACTCGTCCCGAGGAGGAAACTTCGGAGGACCCATCGCAGGTAATATGGGGACCTGTCCTCAGTGACAGCGTCCATCCGCTAGCCAAAGAACTCGTGAGGGAGAGTTCAGAATCCTGGCCAGGGTGTTTAAGTTGCGTTTTCACAGCAGGGAGCTAGCGAGACTTTTGGTGTACCTGGGGGAACACTGCCTGCTTTACCCAGAAGTAGGTACGTTAACCCTTGAGCTCTGGGATCAGATAGGAGACTGCATTCAGCAACCCCCGAAAGCTCCGAGAGGCGTAATTCGCACATGGAGTAAATGTAGGAAGCTCTTAGCGGAGATAGAGCCAGTCCGGATAGAGGCCAAAGAACCCCCACTTCTGCCAGTCACACCAGCCGAGCCAACGACGCCTACGGCGCTCTATCCGTCACTCCAGTTAAGGCACAGTAGCGTAGGGAGCTTTCCCTCGGTGACAGCTGCAGACGTCACCGACGGAATGCAAGGAATGAGGAGCGCAGGCGCTTCTCTGACAGTTCCGGGTTCCCGAGTTACCAAGAGTCCCCTTCAGCGTACAATTGAAGAGGAGATTAGGAAGGGGGAATTGCCAGCAGAAGAACTAGCTGAGCTTAGCCAGATATGTCCAATTCGCATGGAGATGGATGCCCTTACGGAGGCTCAGCAGATAATTCACACACCAGTCCCGTATAAGCTTCTCATGGCTATACGGAAAGCCATTTCAGAAACTGGGCTCCAAAGTCGTTTTACTAGGGGCACGCTTCAGCAAGTGTGCGAGAACACCATGTTCATTCCCCATGACTGGAAAGCCGTCATGCGGATGATGCTCACTCCTAGCCAGTACTTAATTTGGGACAGTGAGTTTCGCCTTGAGGCTCAAACAAGGGCTGCCAGGATGGGAGGCGCAGTACTTCCTGACCAGCTATATGGTTCAGGTGCCTTCGAGCCCATCAATGCCCAAATCAACCTGCCTCTCGCCACTCTCCAGATGTCGGCCGAGGCTGCCTTTAGGGCGTTTTTTAAGGTCCCAGCTACTGGCAAAGCGGCTAAGAATTACACCGCTATTAAGCAAGGAGCCCAGGAACCATATATGGACTTCATTAATCGTTTGGAGGAAGCAATTAGCAGACAGATTGACAATGAGCAGGCCCAGCAAGAGCTCATGATGAAGTTAGCCAAGGACAATGCCAATTTAGACTGCCGTAAAATCTTGCAGTCACTGGGCAATCGCCCCGACTTGACCCTCACGGACATGATTAGAGCTTGCGCCGACGTTGGCACAGAATCCTATAAGATGGGTTTGCTAGCGGCAGCGGTGCAAGGGGGTAGAAGACCGAAAGGAAAGAACCAAGGAGCATGCCACAATTGTGGCAAGATCGGTCACTTCGCTAGGGAGTGCCGATCCAAGGGAGGCGGACAGAAGTCCGGCCGTTCCAAGGCTCCAAACACCCTCTCTCCGAAGTGCAAGAAAGGCTACCATTGGGCCCGAGACTGCCTGAGTTCGGGAAACCGGAACGCGGGCATGTCTCTGGCCCCGGTCCAAACAGAGGCTTCCCTCATTCAGAGCTCGCCAGAGCTAGACTAGATCCCGGTCACACTCCAGGCATTACGAGGGCACAGGCCAGCCCCAAGGGTAGCACAGGGCTAGATTTGACTTGTCAGGCAGACGTTACATGCGACCTGCCAGGCACGGTCTATCTGGTGGACTCCCAGTACATGGGTCCACTGCCCAAGGGCTTTATAGGTTTAGTTTTGCCCCGTAGTGTAGCTGGAGCACGCGGAATTCTTGTAATTCCAGGAGTCGTTGACTTGAATTTTTCAGGCGTTCTCCAAGTTCAGCTTTGGACTCACCTGCCCCAAACAATTCACAAAGGAGACACCCTAGCGCAACTGATCATGGTTCCTTGTCACTCACCAGCAGATAGCCAGGGAAGGCTCAGTGACAGCTCCGAGTCCCGGTCAGAGGACCGCTCATAAGAACATAAGAACATAAAACAGCCTTGCTGGAACAGGCCACAGCCCATCCAGTCCAGCATTCTGTCTCACACAGTGGCTCACCCTTTCCTTCAGGGTATTCCCAAGCAGATGCCTTCACCTGCTTAGGATTCCCTGGAAATGATATTGAGAGATATCCTGCCTAGACCAGTAATCCTCTGGGTGAAAAAGTACTTTCTCTTATTTGTTTGAGAACTAGTACCCAAAAGTTTCATGGAGTGTCCCCTAGTTCTAGTGTTATGCGATAGGGAAAACAGTTTTTCCTTATCTACTTTGTCCACACCGTGCATGATTTTATAAACTTCAATCAGGTCACCTCTTAGACGTCGTCGTTCAAGAGTGAAGAGGCCCAACCGTTGCAGCCTCAGATGGTAAGGAAGGTGTTCCAGTCCCCTAATCATTCTGGTTGCCCTCCTCTGCACTTTTTCCAGCTCCATATTGCAGGCGCACCCCCCCAATAATGGACTCAGACACAAATGAAAGTGGATAACGGCATTGGGCCACATTTATTGATTCATGCCCTAGTCCGAATTATAAATTTCTATTGGTAAAACGACCAATCATAATTCTTAAGGCAAGCAGGCCGAAGTAACACTGGTAAGGTACCACCCAAAATTGCCAACGGCAATTGTTACAATGTATCTATTTGTATCAATTTGTTTGTTGACAACAAACAAATTGTTGACCGTAGTCAATATCTACCTAATGACCCCACCCTCTGACGTGTATCCATAAAATCAGGGGGTGATTCCAGCTGTCTAGTGGTAACCATCACCCCCTCGCCTGGTTCGTCGTTGACCGGACAACGTTTAAACAACTTATGCCTATCTAGTGTTGTCCAGTCAATTGTGAACCTGCCGGATACCTGTGGGTCATAAATGTTTACCTTACCAGTGCTACCCGCCCATGTGACCAAGTCAACAGCAGCACAGAACAAACCCCTATATCAAACCATAGCAACAGTGTGGGATGGGCAAAAAAACCAGGACTCAAGGGCCAATTGCGAGTCCCAGCCAAAAATTCCCACCCGGCCCCGAAGCGACCAAAAAATCACACTGTTAACTAGGGAGGGGGTGGAGGGGAAAAACTTCTCCGCTCCGTCGCTTCGCCAAAATGGCAGCACGGCTGCCTCGTGGCCAGCCCTTTTATTAGGGTGCTGGCCACGCCCCTAACTACCCGGATGGCTTCGTCCGGTGGTCCGGGGCCCGCAAAGAGCGCGGCGGCCATTTTGGCGCCACGCTTCCATTGCAGGCGCACCCCCCCAATAATGGACTCAGACACAAATGAAAGTGGATAACGGCATTGGGCCACATTTATTGATTCATGCCCTAGTCCGAATTATAAATTTCTATTGGTAAAACGACCAATCATAATTCTTAAGGCAAGCAGGCCGAAGTAACACTGGTAAGGTACCACCCAAAATTGCCAACGGCAATTGTTACAATGTATCTATTTGTATCAATTTGTTTGTTGACAACAAACAAATTGTTGACCGTAGTCAATATCTACCTAATGACCCCACCCTCTGACGTGTATCCGTAAAATCAGGGGGTGATTCCAGCTGTCTAGTGGTAACCATCACCCCCTCGCCTGGTTCGTCGTTGACCGGACAACGTTTAAACAACTTATGCCTATCTAGTGTTGTCCAGTCAATTGCGAACCTGCCGGATACCTGTGGGTCATAAATGTTTACCTTACCAGTGCTACCCGCCACCCGGAGAGGCTTCAATAAAGGCTCGACGCCCCCCCGAAGACCGTCAGCTCGGTCGACAGGCCTGCTCGCCAATCACTCAGCAGGAGGTCCATACCTCCTCGCGACAGATGGACCCCATCCCCTGCGTAAAGCCCATAATTTTGCAGACTAATGGCTGGATGAGGACTGACCCGCCCCAGCCCTTGGTCGAAAGGAATCGGGCCACCGCCCTGTTCACCATGCGCCTAGCGCGGTCCAAGGCCTGGAGGTCAAGGCCTCCCCTATAAGCGTGCCGTGGGACCATATCTGACCAAACAAGGGTTGTGGCGGGCCATACGTAATGTAAGTAGGCGAGGTCACTGCAAATCGCATGCTTCAGCGATAAGCCAGTGACCTGTCCCAAATCATTACCCCCAAGATGTATGATCAGGATGTCGGGCGGGTCAGCGTTCCTTGCCGAAAAAAGGAATGGCAAGAGCTCCCGCCACAACATACCGGGCTTACCGTACCATGTGAGACTTGCGTACGCACCGAGTCCCAGTCGGGGTCCCCAATCTGTCGCCGCAGCGTAACGCGCTGCCCTGTGCACGTAGCTATGGCCCACCAGCCATACTGTCACCGGTGTGATACGACACCCAGGGTCTGTCAAGGAAAAAACAGGGAAGGAAGAGATATATGGTGACTAAAAAACGGTACTCACGTTGGGAGTGGGCGAACATAAAACTGGAAACACTGCGAGCCCCACCTCCCCATGCTGCGTATGTCAGCCCCGGAGTACCCATAAGCAGCCGCAGTAGAGGCCGCCCCAATTCTAAATGAGTGGGTGCCGTAACGGGCCCCAGGGAGGCCCACCCTAGCCAGTGCCTTCCCAGTCACCTTCCAAAATTGAAATTTAGTGAGGGGAGACCCATCTTGGTGACAGAAAAATGGGCCATGGTGCGTGCCACGCAGTGCAAGGAACTCCTGTAGGGCACCAACCGGACAGATGTCTGCCAAGGAACATCGTAGCAGTCTTACACCACTGCCTACGCCGTGCTGATCTGTTTTAGAGGAGCGTATCCTCAACTGAGCCCAATTATTGCAAACATAGACATCTTCGAGTTCCAGTGCCCTACGACTTGCATCCGCCTTAGACAGCATCACAAGCTCGCTGATGCGGAGCACTCCAAAAAAGGCCACCGTTGTAGCCGCATGAAACAGGGCTGCCTCATACCTATTAAAACATAGGTCATGCCAGCCCCGTGCCAGCTGGGTAAGGACCCCCGGGGAAATTGGGTGGCGGTCGTCCAGGCTACGCCCACGTTCCCGCACCCACCCCTCCAAAACGTGTCTCACACGGAAATCAGCGGTACTGTCCGCATGACCTCCCACCTTGGCCATAAAAGCCAGCGCTGATAGCCTAGATGCTATGGTGTGGGGTGCCAGGCCCTGGGCGTGCAGGTAAACCATGAAACGAAGGAGGTGGGCCACTGGGATCGGCCAGGTATCTGGCAGTCGAGATTGGGTACAAAAAGTCTGAAAGGAAACCCACGCGTGGTGATACGCCTTACGCGTGCGTGGCGCCAGAGACATGCCGATCGCCCGGTTCACCTCTCCTTGCCAAAGGTCCATATCTCCTCCGGGAGTGGCGAGGGAAATTCCTCCGCATCCGGGGCCAAGGCACGGAACCAGGAGATCTGCAGGTGGGACAAAGCATCAGCAATATCATTATTCACCCCCGGGACATGCCTGGCCCTGAACAGTACATTGAGGCGCAGGCTGCGCAATACAAACTGGCGCACGAGGTCCATGACCCTGGGAGATTTAGATGTCTGTGAATTGACAATGTGGACAACGGCCGCATTGTCACACCAGAAATGCACCACAGAGTTGGCCCACTCCTCACCCCATAGCATCAAGGCCCCCAGTATGGGAAAAAATTCCAAATATGTGAGATCCCTCAGGCGACCCGTGCCTGACCAGGCTGGTGGCCATCCACCATATGCCCACTTCCCATTGAAGTACATCCCATAACCAAGGGATCCCGAGGCATCAGACTGAATCTGAAATTGGGGTGAGGCCAGGAGATCTGACCTCCAAAATGAGACCCCATTAAACTCCCTCAAGAACTGGAGCCATATGTGCATATCTGCCCTGATGCCCAGTGTCAATCTGGTCCTATGATGGGGCCTGGATAAGCCTCACATGGCGTCGCACAAGCGCCGAGCAAATGCCCTGCCAGGTGCGACCACCCTGCAAGCGAAATTAAGGTGTCCATGTAGCACCTGCAGTTCCCGAAGGGATGCCTTGCGCTTAGCCAGCAAGTCCGATATAAGGGCCACTATTCTTGACACCTTGTCTTCCGGCAACCTAGACGCCTGCGCTACCGTGTCAATCTCCACCCCCAGGAATACTAACTTATTAGACGGGCCTTCGGTCTTTTCGGGCGCTAAAGGGACACCGAGTTCCTGCATTAGCGTCTGAAATGTGTTGAGGAGACGTGTGCACGTGTCCCAGCCCCGTTCACCCCCGAACAAAAAGTCATCCAGGTAATGGGCTACAGACCGAGACCCTGACCTACGGACAAATGCCCACTGCAGGAATGTACTGAAACGCTCGAAAGCCGAGCAGGATATGGAACAGCCGAATGGCATGGCTTTGTCAAAATAATATTCACCCCGGAATTTGAAACCCAGCAACTCAAAGTCACCCGGGTGCACTGGCAGGAGGCGAAAAGCTGACTTAATGTCACACTTAGCCAACAGTGCACCCGGGCCACAAGAGCGCACCATGCGCAATGCCTGGTCAAATGATGTATACCTGACAGAACAAAGGTCCTCAGGGATAGCATCATTGACCGAATGACCGGCTAGGTAGGACAAGTGATGAATCAGGCGGAACTCGCCCGGGGACTTCTTGGGCACTAGTCCTAGAGGAGACACTTTAAGGTTGGGGAAAGGGGGCGCGGGGAAAGGGCCAGCGACCCTGCCCGCAGCGACCTCCTTATTAATGCTGGCGGCAGCCACCTCCTCCCGTCCTCTAAGTGACAAAAGGTTGGGTGCATCCTGCGGTGACCTATCCCCCGTGAAAGGAATACGGAAACCCAGTTGAAAACCCTGAAGGAGGTACACAGCGTCTGCTTTCTTTGGGTACAATGCGAGCCAACGCTCCAGCATATCAACATTAATTGGGGAGGGGGCCTTTCGGTGAACCCACTCCTTCCGTGGGAGTCCTGCCTGCCCCTTGTCCGCCCCTACCCCTGCCCCTGTATCCTCCCGGCCTGGGGCAGGCGGAGGCAGCATGGGCCAGAACAAGCGGGGCACTCGTGCTTGTACTTGCAATTTTCTGTTGCAAGAACCATTGGACGAAAAGGTCCAGCACAGCAGGCGGGCTGGAACCCCCTGCCCCGCCACTTGGCGGGGAGCCTGTACCGGGGCCGCTCGTTGGACCGCATGTCCACAATGGTATCTATCCCCAGGCGCCGGGCGCGTGGGGGTCATATACAGAAGCCACAGCTTCTGGCAGGGCTCATCCCACCTCATCTCTGGGTGCAGTGGAATCCTCATGCGGAATTCTTCGTCGTAAGCCAGCCACGACGGACCCGGGAAGTCAACCATGGCCCGGTAGATGTTGTCCAGATACTGGACCATAGGGATGGCCAAATCCGGCCTAGCCCTGAGGTAAACGGCCATGTAGATCAGGTACGCTGGCAACCAATTCACCCACGTGCGTGGTGGCTTACGACGACGTGCCTGCTCCTTATCCTTCTCGTCCAGCCCTTCCCTCTCCTCCTTGGTCGGCTCCCTATTAAGAAGGGAGAAGATATCTACATACTCGCCCCTCCAGATCTTTTCCCTGGTAGACTGGGCCAGATGGTCCCCCAGGCAGTGCCGACACCGGCACAGAGGGGACTGCGGGGAAAGCAAAGGGGGCCTGTACGAGCCCGGGGATTCCCAACACATTCCCCACCGCACAGGGGGCGCCACCCGGACCCGGGCCCTGTGTCAGGGGTGAGGTCGCCGGGTGGGCCGGAGGCAATTGGACCGCCGGACCACCCGTGCGAGGCCATGGCCATTGGAAAGCCCCCCCCCCCCAAGGAAGTCAGTTGTGTGGGTGCACTGGCTTGAACTGCATACTCACCCGATGCACCCCCACGGGCCGCCCCCACCGGGGGTTCCGGCCCGCTGGGGGCGTCGGAGCCCACGACCGAAGCTGAGCTCGTCGACGGGGCCAGACCCACACCAGACTGCTGCACCTGTTGAGTGGGGAGCCGCGAGGCAGTGGCCGCCACCGGCCCGCGCGCCTCAGGCGGCTCAACCCAACCCATCACCGGCCGCTGCTCGGCAGCTAAAGGGGGCACCTGGAATCCTAAAGGCACCCCTGTTTGATTGGCCCTCGCCAAGGATGCTTCAAGGGCCGCAACGCGGGCCAGAAGGGCCTCCACGTTGACCAATGCACCAGCCCCAACAGGGGGCGAATGGGCAATCGGCCCATAATTAAAGGGTACCTGTCCAGGCCCCTGAGTCCCAGGGGCCAGATAAGGCCAAGAGCTCATGCCCGGCCCCTGTGAAGCCGAGGGCACACCCTGCAGAGGCAGGGAACCCAACCACCCCTCGTGGCTCGCTCCCCCCATGGGGAACTGTGCACCCGGGCAAGAGGGCCCAGCCGCACGGACCCCGGCGGGGGCATTAGGCATCGGTTGCGGGCCAAGGGCCGAGGCCCCATCTGGGGCAACCTGCCCGCACCGCGGATCGGGCCAAGGGGCCACCGATCCCATCCCACCGGTCCCGGTGGGCTCCGTTAAGGGTGGCTGCTGGGCGGGCGCAGTCGCGGTCTTCCGACCCGGCTGGCGCCTCCGCGCCGATCGAGCCACGTTAGCGGCTGCCTTCTTCTTCGAGGGCATAGCCAAGCCAGCTAGGAAGCCTACGGAGAGAAAAAAGCTGCCCAAAAAGGCTTCCCCTGAAAGGACACGAGCGACGGAGTTAAGAGGGAAAAACTTCTCCGCTCCGTCGCTTCGCCAAAATGGCAGCACGGCTGCCTCGTGGCCAGCCCTTTTATTAGGGTGCTGGCCACGCCCCTAACTACCCGGATGGCTTCGTCCGGTGGGGGGGGGCCGCAAAGAGCGCGGCGGCCATTTTGGCGCCACGCTTCCAATATCCTTCTGGAGGTATGGCGACCAGAACTGTACACAGTATTCCAGATGGGGCCTCACCATAGATTTATAAAGAGGCAAAATGACACTTGCTGACTTATTTTCTATACCCTTCCTAATGATCCCTAGCATCGAGTTTTCTTTTTTCACTGCTGAGGCACACTGGGTTGACACCTTCATTGAGCTGTCCACCAAGACACCAAGGTCTCTTTCCTGGTTTGTCGCAGAGAGTTCAGACCCCATCAGTTTATAAATGTAATTGGGGTTCTTTGCCCCAACATGCATCACTCTGCACTTACTAATGTTGAAACTCATTTGCCACTGTTTTGCCCACTTCCCCAGTGTCGAGAGATCCCTCTGGAGCTCCTCACAATCTCTCACAGTTTTCACTACCCTGTATAATTTAGTGTCGTCAGCAAATTTGGCTACCTTGCTTTTTACTCATACCTCTAGATCATTTATGAAGAGGTTGAAAAGCTGGGGTCCCAGTACTGAACCTTGGGGGACCCCACTCTTTACTTCCCTCCACTTGGAGAAGTGTCCATTTAGTGCTACCCTCTGTTTCCTGTCCCTTAGCCAGTTGCTGATCCAGGACAAGACCTGTCCCTTTATTCCATGACTGGTAAGTTTATTCAAGAGCCTTTGGTGTGGGACCTTGTCAAAAGCCTTCTGAAAGTCCAGATAAACAATGTCAACTGGATCCCCCTTATCCAAAGGGAGCGCCAGTGAGCGCCAGCGAGCGCCAGTGAGGCAGTACAAGGATACCAGGTCTTAGCGACAGTGGAGACCAACATTGAGTGGAAACAGCGCCCAGTTATCGAGGTATTTTTGAACAAAAGACCGTTCTCAGGGTTACTCGATACCGGAGCGGATGTGAGCATGATAAGCAGAGGCCAGTGGCCAAGGGAGTGGGCCATTGAGCCGGTCTCCGATGTGTGGGGGGTAGGCGGCATTCAGGAAGCGTTTAGGAGCCGGGAGTGGGTGGAAGTCACAATCCCAAGGGCCGACGGCACGGCGGTAATTCGGCCGCACATTCTTGACGTGCACATCAACCTTTGGGGGCGAGACATCTTACAGCAGTACGGTGCTACGCTTACCTTCGGGTAATGGCGTTGCCACTTAAGTGGCTCACCGACACACCGGTCTGGGTGGAACAATGGCCGGTAGTGGGAGAGAAATTAGTCGCCCTCAAACAGCTGGTGAAAGAACAGCTAGACGCAGGACATATAGAACAGTCCACAAGTCCCTGGAATTCGCCAATTTTTGTCATTAAAAAGAAGTCGGGGAAGTGGCGACTCCTCCACGATCTCAGGGAGATCAATAAATGCATACAGCCAATGGGTCCGCTCCAATGCGGCATCCCAAATCCTAATATGATTCCCGAGGGGTGGGAGATCCTAGTTGTAGATCTCAAGGATTGCTTTTATACAATCCCCTTGGACCCCAGGGACCGGGAAAGGTTCACCTTTACGGTGCCAGTTGTGAACCACAGTGAGCCTATGCAGCGTTACGCGTGGAAATTTTTGCCACAGGGCATGCTCAATTCGCCCACCCTGTGCCAAATTTATGTTCACAACGCGCTGGCAAAGTTCCGAAGCCTTTACCCTAAAGCTTTAGTTTGCCATTTCATGGATGATATCTTGGTCGCGGTGCCGCAACTCGGCAGCGAAATGTTTTCTGACCTCCAGGCCAGCCTGGGGGACAAAGGTTTACTCATTGCCCCAGAGAAAGTGCAGAGAACCGAGCCCTTCTCATACTTGGGTCATCGGCTTCTCCGCTCTTTCGCAGCACCAGTTTTGCCTCAGATCAATTTACAGGACTCAGTCACCCTTGTAGAATTGCAGCAAGTTCTGGGTAATATTAATTGGGCCAGACCGTATTTCCGATTAGATACGGATCTTTTGAAACCGCTCTTCTTGCTGCTAACTTTAGGTAAGCAGCCGGCAGACCGGATACACATTTCTCGAGAAGCGCGCTTAGATCTCGAAAAGGTGAACCAGGTTCTCAGCCAGAGGTGGGTAGATAGGATCACCCCAGGGCCATATGCTCCGATCCTGAATTTGTACATCATAAGGGCAGGATCCATGTTCACCGGAGCGCTCGGGGTAGATGCCGAGAAAGGGGCGAGTATTGTGGAATGGGTGTACTTGCCGAACACCTCTTCCCGAAACATCGTTCCACCCCAAGAGCTGGTTTCCGCGGTGGTCTACCACGGAAGGCTGAGAGCTAGGGACATCTCAGGGCACGATTTGGCCAAAATTGTAGTTCCGTTCACCAAGGAACAAATTCAGCAATTGATGCAGCTCGGTGACTCGCTTCCAATTGCTTTGGAAGGATTCACCGGATGCTTGGCATACCACTTGCCAAAAGACCCCAGACTTGTCTCGCTTCAAACGCAGACAGTCAGCTTGTTTGAATTGCTCTCGCTGGTTCCGCTTCAGGGAGCCAGGACAGTTTTTACTGATGGTGGTCGCACATATGGTGTCTTGACTTGGCAGGAGGGCCAGGCTTGGCGCACGCTGTTAACTCTTCCACAAAAGTCCGCGCAGCGGGCGGAGTTGGCAGCGGTGAACCTTGCCTTCCGCACCTTCGCCAAGGAACGTTTAAACATCATTACAGTCAGTATGTCAGGAATTTGCTTCACAGTCTACCGGGAGCATACATCACTCCCGCGATAGACAAGAATTTGCTTAGTCTGTTTCTCACTGCTCAATTTCATTTGCGAAACCGCACGGAACCGCTCTATATTGCCCACATCCGCAGTCATCAAGATTTACCGGGTCCAATTTCCGCGGGCAATAGCAGAGCGGACGCGGCGGCAAAGGAAATTCAGCAACGTTCAGTTTTAGGTGTTTTTACTACTCCAATTCAGAGTCATGCCTTTTTTCACCAAAATGCCAAAGCGCTCGCCAGACAGTTCAATCTGCCACTCTCTCAAGCCCAAGGCATAGTTCGCTCTTGCCAGCATTGTGCAGGGGCACCGGGGGGGGGGCTCCTGGGGGGTCAACCCACGAGGGACAGAGGCTAACCAGGTGTGGCAGATGGATGTCACGCATGTCCCGCAGTTTGGCAGATGGCAGTACATGCACGTCTGCATTGACACTTTTTCTCAATTCGTTTGGGCTACAGCGCAGAAAGGGGAGACTGCTTCCCACGTGGAGCAGCACCTCCTTTCCTGCATTGCGGCAATGGGCAAGCCGTGGCAAATTAAAACCGATAACGCCCCGTCCTACAGCTCCAGGCAGCTGGCGGCCTTCATGGCCACCTGGGACATTAAGCATACTTTTGGCGTTCCTTACAATCCGCAGGGGCAAGCGATTGTGGAACGGGTCAATCGGACGCTCAAGTCCTGTATTGACAAACAAACAGAAAGGGAGGAGCCACCAGCCCTCCCCAAGTCACAGGGCCAGGCACAGCATTGCCTGAATAAGGTATTGTTCACTTACAATCACCTTAATGTTTTTTCGGATTGCACGCCGCAGGAGAAGCACTTCCGCCGTTCGGAGGCTCTCCCGCGACTGATGGTCCGATACCGGGTGCCTCCGGACCCTTCTTGGAGGGGCCCGGCGCCACTCATAACATGGGGAAGAGGGTATGCTGCAGTTATGTCTCCTACAGGTGTCGTTTGGATTCCAGCTCGGTGTGTCAAGCCTCACTTGCCACATGGCGTGGACCCAGACCGACCCGAGTCCGATCCCGGAGATGGAGGACCTCACTCTGACCGACAAAACCCGCCAGAGGAGACGGCCACCGACAGCGCCGAAGATCACCTGGGGGATGGTCAAGGTCCTTTGCAGTGAGGCCGAGGATGCCCTCCAACGCGAGGAGAAGGAACCGACACCGGAGAACCTCATGGTTGCAATCTTTGCCCGAATTCACGCCAACACCATGGCAGTCACCATCATCCTGACCCTCTCCCTACTTGCGGGGGGAGGTGCTCAGGCCGCCCCACTTGGGGCCAACAGCTTGATACCAGACGGAGATCTCTCCGCCCGGATGCATTATAACTTGTGGGAAAGGTTGGCGGGTCTCGTCAACCAGTCCGATTTTTGCCTGAAGCAGGATGCGGGTTCTGCCTCAATTCTGAGCACCTGTCTCATCCCAGTGTGCCACACTCTAGATGCGCACGCCAGGGATGGCAACTGGCTGCTGAAGAGGATTTTCGGACCGCATCTCCCTGCGAGCTTTGCAGCCTACGCTCGCTGGGGGGGATTGCGGCTCACCATGACTTTACTGGCTGATGCAGCCACTCTTCACACCCCGCGAGTGGCGGCCAGCCTGAACTCTATTTGTGCTCGAATAGTCGGCTGCGCTGCAGTCGGCTGAACCCAGCGCCGCTGCCTCGACACCGGCAGCAGCAATTGGACTTGTGATAAACCAGAGACACTTGGTTCAATGTATGCTCATGTTACGTTACCATCTGGTTGGTTCTTTACATGTAATCAGTATACTTTCAACTACATTCCTGCAAATGTATCAGATTCCACATGTTGCCTTAGTCGTTTGACACTGTTGCTCCCCACTAAGGATATGGTTACCCCAAGCACAAATGTTTCAGATGTTCCCGCACCCATACGGCACACTCGCACCACACAGTTAGACAGCTCATGTGATAGCAGCTTTAGAGTCCTGAGTCCAGCCGAATATGTCTCGTTGTCAGTCAGCATAGTTGGATGTCTCGTTGTCAGTCAGCATAGTTGGCGTGCCCGGCTTAGCTGTCGGCAACGCTCGGAGGATCGGTCGTTTGGCTTGCGGATTAGCCAAAGCCATTAACCATACTTCTACAGCGATAGCGCTGCTCAACCAGGAGCAGGCAGAGCTTCGCCATGCCATTCTCGACAATCGAGCGGCTATCGACTATCTCTTATTGTTGCACCACCTGGGTTGCGAATCTTTCCATGGTATGTGTTGCTTCAACCTTACTGATAATTCCCGCAGAGTACAGAATCAGCTCACAGACCTCCACACCATAGTCGAGGGCATCAGAGAGGGCTCTGCATGCGGAACTTGGTGGAGTTCATTGTGGAATTGGATGTGGTCGTGGGTTCCGTGGGGGTGGCTCCAGACGGTGCTTAAGGTGGTTGTGGGGGTGATTATACTAGGCATAGCGATCTGCTGCTTTGCACAATGTATTCCCTCACTGATATTGAAGTGCCGCCCCAAGAAGGAACCCCGAAGCGTCATTCCCGCTCAGCAGCTGATGCCCCTCTTACGCAGAGTCGCCAGTCAGGTCCTTAAATGAAATTAAAAGGGGAGATGTGGATTCCCCATGCCCGGTGGGCATGGAACGGCCCACGCAGAGGCCACTTTGGGAGAACGCTTCTTGAGCCGTGGGCTCTGCGGGCAGAGAAATTAAGGGGGGTGGATAAATGATAGGGTTTGATTCACCCAATTCCTTGACCTGACCAGCGGATCTGCTGAGAGAGCGAATATCTAACTCTGTTACCCATTAGAGTAATCACTCATCTCCGAGTCTCAGTCTTATCTCAGGCGCAAATAGAAGCCATGTTTACCTCAGCCTAATCCTTGGACAATGGTGTTTCCCATGTCAATGTTTGTCCCAGTTAATTAACTTTCCCCAGAGAGATTCTCAATTAACCCAAGTAAACAGGTGATGTGATTTCTGTCAGATGACGGTTTTGCCACCGTTGCGCTTTTCCTTCTATATATGTTGAAGTTTTCCCTCAATAAACGACTGATCTGATCTCGCTCCATACTGCCTCGTATCGTTTCTTGATCAGTCTCCTCCGGGACCTCCGGCCCTTAGCGGCCCCGATTCCTACATTCTTTTACTTTATACTTATTGCTTATGTATCCAGATTAGCTTAGAATCCTTTTTAGAAGAGTTTATTTCATTTATTCAGTTTGTTTTACTTTGCTACAATAAAATATGCTGCTAGCTTGAATCTCTGTGAGCTTCTCAAATTAGGGCATAAAATAACTTAAGGGAAATAAGGGGGAAAGCAGAATAGGCAACAAAGGAAGACTATTCCCGGCCTTATCCTATGGGGTGCTTCAAAGCCACCAAAGAGTTTCGTTATCTCCAGAGAGGGAGAAGAAGACCAGTCTGGTCCGGTTCCATCTTGAAGGTAATATGGCATCACCCCAGGGACCTTCCCAGGCCAACCCACCTCCTTGGAGTTATCAGTAAAGGGTGGTCACATGAACAGGGCAATTTCTAATTTGCTACCAGAGACACCTGTTACACCCCCAGGGTCTCCATTTTTATGAACCAGTTTAGAACTGGGCACACAGGTCCATGCAGCCAGCCAGCCACCTGGTGCACCCTGTAAACCTCTAACGCTACGCATGCCAGCTTCACGACCCGAGGCGCAACTGGGGCCGCGACTATTGACCCATTGTGCTGGATCCCCTTCACGACAGCCATCATTCAGCAGGTTAGGGCAATTTTTGTTGTTATTGTTCAATAAAGTGACATATCAAAACAGCAATGCCTATCACAACACATCTAGAATTACCTATTTCAGTTAGGAAACTAATTTAAAAACTAGAAGCAACAGAAGTATAGGATAGGCTGGGGAGAGGGAGAATGACATTGTAGGTGAAGATCAATTTCCTTGGGCAATTTTCAGAGCTGCCAGAATAATATATTCTGACAGGCTATGTCTGTGCCTTTACTCTTTTGAAATTTTCTCTACCTGCAATGTGTATATGTGTGAGAGAGACAGACAGACAACAATGACAGAAACATTTAATTTACTTTCTGGTATGGAGACTGTTCCCCAACGTTTTGAGTCATGCCTGTCCCCATCCAACCTCCTTCAGCAGCTGATGCTTCTTCTTGTTGTTGAACTCTTCCTAGGCTGACATTGCCATGAACTGACATTTTGAAGGAAGCAAATGTTTTCCACCATTCATCTCTAGGGTTTCTTTTGTTGTTGCTGTTCAATAAGGTAAGTGACATATGAAAATAGCAATACTGTACCTCTGCCTAGCATGGTACACCAATAATTTCACTTTTTTAGTTTTGGAACTAATAAAAAAAATCAGATTTGAAAAAGTATAAAAATGGGTTTCTCTGTTAATGTCACAACTCACTGCATAGGTTGCAGGGCTGTTGCCTCCATGTCACCACCTACAACTTTATTTGGGTGTGAACTGTCTCCACAGACTACAGAATAAGATAATTAGCAACATGGCAAAATAAATACAGGTCTACTGCTGTGCCAGAAAGTAGTGAAACAAGGAACACACAGAGGAGCTGACTCCCCAATTCCTAGTTGATTCAATGGACCTATTTCTGTGCCATTTGCTATGCTAAACAACAAGGTAATGGCCAATGTGTCTCACAACTGGAGGCAAGATGACATGTGACATTTGCCCCTTTTCATTGCTCCTCCTCAGGGCAAGGCATTTAAGATGTCCAAGGAGATACAAGAGCCCATTTAGTTACTTCCTGTTATTGTCAGATACTACATAGCCAGAGAACAAGTCTGAAATTGCTCTAGGGAGCCCTGCTGCCACCCAAGAGAACTAGTCTAGCTGCTTATCACCTATAGCAAATGTTGCAGCCAGAGAATAACAAGCCTCAGGAGCTGCTGGTCGCAGGAACTAAGCTCTTATTTATTGTAATAAAGCTGAACAAGTTAAACATCTTGCCCAGTCAAACAGTTATAAGAAGAAACCTTGACTCGTTTTTACAAGCAAGTTAATATGTCTCACTGTTAATCCAATGGTTTCTTTGAAAATTAAGCATGAATTTAATGAAAAAAATGTTTGAAAAGCCCCATTATTTCAGGACCATATGAAAAAGTGGTATACATATAAACCTGGCTTTTAATATATAAGAGATTGAATTACAGTATAAAAAAAACACTATAGTACAAAAAGAGGAGGTTAAAAACTGGTTTCTGTAAATTGCACACAAGCTTTAAATATGTTCAAGTACATCAGCTCTCCAGCTGTGTTAATTAACCAAATGTTCTATAGTTTCTTTGTAACCTTGTGCTTTTAGATTCTGAAGGATTAGTTCAAACACTACATTAAGCAAAGGTGTCCAATTTTCCCAGTGCATATGGACTACAGTATTAAGAATATGTCATAGGTAAATGGGAAGGCTAGACCTGGCCTATCACAAACCAAACAGTTGAGGTTAAAAGAAAAAGGTTACCTAAACCTTAATACAGGGGTGCCCAAATTATGGCCCATAGGCCAGATCTGGCCCCCAATGCCAATTCATCCAGCCTGTGCCACCCTCATCGCTCCTGGAAGCGGACATAAAATGCGCCCATATGGAAGCAGAAGTAAAACATGTACAGGCGCATTTTACTTCCACTTCCAGGAGTGACGAGGGTAGTGTGGGCCAGATGAACTGGCGTCAGGAGCCAGATCCAGCCCATAGGTCATAGTTGGGCACCCCTGGTTTTTAGCGGAGAAAATGGCAGCTTAAAATCAATCTCATCCTGTTGCAAAACTGATTGCAAGGCAAGTTTTACTTCCACTTCCGGTGGGAGGAACAACATGATCAGCGCACTGAACCATGTGGCCGACCTGTGACCTGAAAAGTTTGGGTACCCCTGCTTTAATGCAAAGCAGAGGATGTATCTAATCTTCAAAAAAACCTCCCATTTCACAGAAGTTGCTGTTAAAAGTTTTTAACTAGATTTTTAATTGTGCGGGTGAGAGGTAGTTTTTCAGTGTTTTTAGAAATTTTAAGGGTTTCTATAGTTTAAACGTTGGGGATTTGTTGTGTATGTAACAGTATTACTTTAAGGATGTATGAATGTAACCTGACAACGATTACAATGTAACCCAGCTGTTTAAGGAACGCGAGTAAGCTGCCCATAGAGGGCAGCTGCGAGCGATCGGCTCACATGGTTCACATTCCCCAAATCACCGGCAGCCGCGGGAACCTTTCCCGCGCGAGGATCACCTGGAGAAGATGGGCGTGAATCAGAATGACGTCAGGCCGGTAGCAGCCAATGAGCTACCGTGCAACAATATTCAAATGTAATTACTGCAGTATAAAAGGAGCTGTACCTCCGCCATTACCACATGTTCATCCTGACCATCATGAAATAAACCTGTGTTTTAGCCCCACTGCGGCTCCTTCTTTGTCTTCCGTGCAAGACACTAAAGGATTTTATGTACACCGCCCAGAGTCACATGTTGATTGGAGCAGCTATACAAACTGAATAAATAAATAAACTAATGAGGTTTAGAGAAAATTAAAAGGGGAAAGGTGCCAGAGAGGATTCAATTTCAATTTTAATTTATACCCAGCCCCACTCAGCCACATTGCAATTCTGTGTTAAAAACTCAAGCTTTAGACTGAACAAACTTATGTAAATGACATAAAGAAAAATAAACTGCACCAGTGCAAAAAATGCCAGTGGTCAACAGTAAATGAACAGTAAATGAAAGATATCAAGGGGGGAATCACACATAGTTAAGAACTTTGGTCTGATGACCGAAACCACTTGAAAGGGTTTGTTACTTTTGCATGAAAAAGAAGAGGAATCAAGATTTCAGTTTTCAGTCAAAATGTCATGGTAAACATAGTCAGATGGAAAAATAGATATACTCTAAATATATCACATACAAAAACATTTAATCCCTGTGAGATTTCCTTTATTTGCATTTCTTTCAAGATCTCCAACTCATTAGACCTCCAGGTGGCATTTACAAGACTGCTGCTTTTTGTTCCACTTACACAAGCTTTAAACTGACCAAAATTACTGAAAAGCCTGTATCTCCATTAAAACTATCCTAGTGTGTTCACCAGAGAGTCACAAATCAAAGTCATGACAATAGTAAGAGATGAAAATCTCTAGAATTTTTAAAAAGATGCTGGATTATTGTTATTTCATAAGCACTTACCCTCAAATCTGGAGATGCCTGCTGCTGGCATTTCATGCTCTTGTCTGCATTCAACAATGAATCTGCCATTTACTTGGTTCAAAAAGCTTTCCTGTATCTTGTGCTTGACTTCACAAACATTGTCTGTATGACACACTGTGCCACGACTTGTGCTGGCACTGCCTTTTTAGAAGGAACGAATAACACAGCATAAAATGTCAGTCGAAACCCATAAAAGAAAATGAAATCACCTTTCCTAAAGTAGCAAAGTCCATAGATAACTTTTTTTATTATTGTATTACTGCAAGTGGCTGAGAAATACCGACTAAATTTATGTCCATTGGTTGACTCACACTGGATAAGTATTAGTGTGATACAAAGGTGTGGCAAATACCTACCCAGCTCTGAATCATGCTAAGTATAGAACACAGACAAACAAACATAATAAGACTTGGCCTCAGAAAGAGAGATCAATTATCAAGCAGGCAAAATAGCAACAGGAAGAGCCTATTTACTGTACTTGGAATGTTTGCAGGACTGGCAAAACTAGAACATTTTACAATTATAATGTGATTCTAGCATTGTTTTCAAGTTTTCCAGAAAAAAAATATAACAATCGGAAGTCAGAGTAACTTCAGACTGCAGTAACTGGCCTGGCTGCTTTCCAGCAGTGTTACCCGGTTATTGATATGGAAACCTTAGAACCCAATCTTCAAGACTCTTGTGGAGAACCGTGTGCGTGTGCGTGTGCGTGTGTGTGAGAGAGAGAAATACTCAAATGTGAATCTTCTGTTGTGAATACTGTTTTGTTCAGGGAACAGCAGTGAACTCCCACCTTATCAGCTGCTTTTCACACCACAGATTAAACTAAGGAGCTGCAGAAGCCCCCTGATCTACTCCATACCTCAATAAAAGGCACACAGATTGGGGCCAACTCACTTTTTATTCTACTGTGTACAGGAGACATTCTGACTCCTCTTTGCCCAGGTGTGTGACATTATCTGTGTGTATCCAGTTCTTTTTAAAATAGACTTTAATGAATGACCTGAGGTTGAGGCTGTGAATTACCATCAATTCTAGGAAATATTGAGAGTAATCTATATATATAAAACAGAGGTGAGGTCTTGAATGTCCTCAACGGGCTCACATACCTCTGAACAGATGTTGCCAGGACTTGTCACATGCCTACATTGGCCTTTGGAGAGGTACGGGGTGGGTGGGTCATGTGCCCCATGAGGAGGTGTATGACCCTAAATTGATCTGCAAAGGGAAGTATACTCGACAGGAGGATGTGTGTATGTCCCAGTGTGTGTGTCCCAAAGGCCAAGGTAGGCGTGTCATAGCCCCAGGTAGGTCAACCGATTGTGACATCATCATGATGTAATTGAGCTGGCTAATGTCACAGTCCCAGGTAGGGACACAAAGAGAGATGGAGGAAGGGAGGCAGGAGTGACCCACACACACTCCATGAGGTTTCCATGGGAAAGGCTGGCCTATGGTAAAAAAGAAAACCCAGGCAAGGCTGGGTAATGGGCTAGTATGCAATATGGACCATGGACCTTTACAGGGGTGGGAGCCACTCTCCCCCAAAGTTATACTGGTGGATGTTTGGCTCTTCCTGCTGCGGTTCTGGAGGGAAAATTCCAAAGGATACCCATGTCAGAGAGACAATGCCCTTCTGACATGGGAGAAATCAAAACCACAGAATACGTTCTTTGCATCTGCCCTTTTTATAGAGACCCACTTCACCTGCTCTTCTCTTGCACCTCAACTCCAAGTACCGACTCCCAAGTTTGCTAGAAAATCTGTTACCTGTCAGAGGGCTTACTCAGCGGCGGCCCCGACTAACTGGAATCCTCTACCTGGCGAGCTGCGTTTGATTGAATCTTTAGAGTCCTTCAAAAAGCAACTGAACTCTTTTCTTTTTGGGGAGGCCTTTGACAGCTTGTTGAAGTTTAAATAAGAGACCCTCCCATTGTGGCCACTTGGGCTAGTGGTTCTTGATGCTGATTGGACTGGGGGGTTTTCCTATGGTTTTGTTCTGCTTTTAAAATTGTTCTGCTTTTTTAACATTGTGAGCTGGCCAGAATGGGAGGGCATACCAGTTGGGCTGGGTAAAAGTTGAATAAATAAATAAATGTAGTTTGCCCCTTCTTCATACGCAAGCCTCCCATTCCCACGAGTCATTAACTAACATGGCTCCTAGCCCACACTGGGGGCTAAATGTGCAACACCAGAAGCTGAAATTTATTAGTGTTCCAGAGATATCATTGAGGCAGACTTTCAATACTGAAGCCATCATGCTTGAAAACTCCATGGTGTCAGTCACAACACTAAGCACACAAATTTGTAAATGATAAGCAACGTGAAATGTTTCTGCTGTAACAATTTGTTGTTTTCAGGACTTAAAGATTTCCTATTCTAAAGATAGTCTGTCCATAACATAGACTTTGACCTCTGAAGTCCTAAATAGGAGCACTCTCCTTATGGCATGACAGTTTACATAGCAACCTTACTGCACCATGGCCCATTTATCTTTGAAAGTATGAGAGGACTAGGAAAATGACATGTCATTTACTCTAATTACTACCATTTGATATCACTTTTATCTCTGGATCACCAAAAAGATTGGCAGATCCTTAACATCTTGGCCAGGCAAGATGATATATTTGTTGTTCAGTCGATTCCGACCCTTTGCAACCCCATGGACCATTGCCCTCCAGGCACCTCTGTCCTCCACC
Organism: Bradypodion ventrale; assembly: GCA_035047345.1. Taxonomy (NCBI): domain Eukaryota; kingdom Metazoa; phylum Chordata; class Lepidosauria; order Squamata; family Chamaeleonidae; genus Bradypodion; species Bradypodion ventrale. The sequence continues at coordinate 207,947,856 of JAWDJE010000005.1, forward strand.
ATCCTCCTCAACCCACCCAGCTCTGTGCCCATTGTGCCAATCTCATCTTTGGCCGCCCCCTTCTTCTTTTGCCCTCCACCTTTCCCAGCATCGAGGCTTTCTCAAGTGAATCCTCTCTTCTCATTTGATGTCCAAAGCACTTTAGTTTCGTATTTACTATTTGACCTTCTAAGGAGCAGTCAGGGTTGATTTCTTCTAAGATTGACCTATTTGTTCTCCTCGCTGTCCAGGGGTCTCTCAAAACTCTCCTCCAACACCACATTTCAAAGGCGTGTATTCTTCTGCGCTTAGCTTTCCTAATGGTCCAGCTCTCACAACCATACATTACCACTGGGAATACCATTGCTTTGACTATGCAAATTTTTGTTTGCAATGTGATTTCTCTACTTTTCACTATGTTTCCCAGGTTTCTCATAGCTTGTCTCCCAAGAATCAGCCGCCTTTTTATTTCATGGCTGCAGTCACCATCTGCAGTGATCTTACATCCTAAGAAAGTAAAATCTGTCACTGTGTTATGTATGTTAACTGTGTTTTCTGACAGGAGCGGAATGTATCTTTTCTCATGTATCTATTCTTATGCAAATAAGTGGATCGGAAAATGTGCACACTGTTAGCCAATGGGCTTGTTGTATTATTGTTACTGTTACTGGTTATAGTGTATATAAGTCTGAGTTTTGCCCCATCCAAACAGTGTTCAAACCCCACTAATAAAGAGCTGAATTTCACTACTTCATTCGTCTGCTTCTTCATTCCTTGAACACTAAACACTGCTTCTACTTCTTCCTCATCTATTTTCCAGGGACTGATAGGGCCTGTTGCCATTCTCTTGGTTTTCTTGATGTTGAGTCTCAAAGCCAGCATTTGCACTCTCCTCCTTCAACCCAATCAAGAGATTCTTTAGGTCCTTCCTCACTTTCTGCCATTAGGGTGGTATCATTTGCGTATCTCAAATTGTTGATGTTTCTTCCAGCAATTTTGATCCCAAATTGTGATTCCTCCATCCCTGCATTGCGCATTATGTGCTCTGTGTATAAGTTGAATAAGCAGGGTGATAAAATGCAGCCTTGTCTTACTCCTTTTCCTACTCCAAACCACTCTGTCATTCCGTATTCCGTCCTAACTGTTGCTTCTTGACTCATGTACAGGTTTCTCAGGAGGCATATAAGGTGTTCTGGTATTCCCATCTCTTTAATTACTTGCCACATTTTGTTGTGGTCCACACAGTCAAAGACCTTGGTGTAGTCAATGAAACAGAAGTAGACTTGTTTTTGATATTCCTTTGTTTTCTCCATGATCCAACGTATGTTGGCAATGTGGTCTCTGGTCCCCCTGCCTCTTTGGAACCCAGCCTGCACTTCTGGTAGTTCTCTCTCTACATGCTGCTGCAGTCCATCCTGTATTATCTTGTGCATAACCTTGCTAGCGTGTGGGATGAGCGCAATTGTTCAATAATTTGAACATTCTTTGGCATTACCCTTTTTTGGGATTGGAAGTATACTGATCTTTTCCAATCCTGTGGCCACTGTTTTGTTTTCCAAATCTGCTGGCATATAGAATGCAATAATTTGATTCAGTCATCTTTTAGGGCTTTGAAAAATTTAACTGGGATACCATCATCTCCACTAGCTTTGTTGTTTGCAGTGCTTTTTAAGGCCTTTCTGACTTCACTCTCTAGGATTTCTGGCTCAAGTTCAATGTTCTCATCATTGTTATAATCAGGAGTGCTGAGGTCCTTTTTGTAGAGTTCTGTATTCAAGTGATTGTATTTTTTCCTTTCTCCTTTGCCTTTTGTGTTCCTTCTTTCCTCTGCTATTTTATATAACTATCTTCAAAGTAAATGGAGTCTATTCATATCCTGGTTTAATTATCAGAACTGGGTTCTCTCTCCTTTCTGCTACAGAGAAAAGGGCTGTAGGCAGAAATGTGAAAAATCAGACTAATAAATATTTTTGTTCCGGCTTTTTGGCAGTTTTACTATTTAGCCAAGCAGCTTTTCATTCCAGCAAATAGTTTTACCACATTCTAGGTTGAGCAAGACTGAATATTTACCAGTTATCTTGATTTATCATTGTTTACTAGTCTACAGAGACATTTATAGTTTAGAGACTCATGCAGAGAGAAAGTGGTTACCCCTCCCACACAATTTGGTCTGGGTTGGGGACAGGTTGGTTTGCTCCTTTCACTAGCGCCCACGTGATGTTCTGATCAGGGAAAGCAGAAGAGGTTATTCATTCAGCTGACACTTCCAGATGCCAGCTGAGCCATGAGGACTCAGGACTCATCTGGCTCTTGGAAACACTAGCTAAATGCACTTCTTTCTCCTTTTGCTATGTGCTCTCCGCAATATCAAATCCTAAAATAGAAGTATAATAAGCAGAACACGATGGCAGTATTGTAATATATGTTCTGACAGGCAATTGGAATATTGAGTGGGTTAGAGTTCAGAAATAAAAGCAGATTTGTGGACTGTACAGAAACAAGATGTACTTGTCATGATCAAATATGCTGTGACGCCACGCTATGCTGGCTAAACCATCTTGATCAAGATAACAGCATCTTGTTCAAAATACACATGGACCGGAACACTACCTTCAAACGCATCAGTGATCAGTATCTTCCAAATAAATTGTTCAGATTCATAGCCAAAAATATCTTGTTTAGAATTCAATAAAATTATTTCATTAATTATTAACTAAGTCTAACAACGCTCAGATAAAATAAACGTATTGTGCCTACCTTGGTTTTACAATCAGTGTTCAGTTTATCTGTAGTTTAAGATAATAATTCACTTTAAAAACTGAACTCTCATTAATTAAAGGACTGAGCTCTTCCTCCTACTCACAAGTTCTGCCACAATTTCAGCTGCAAACAGAGCTGCTTCTGGGAAGCATCATTCAAGAGGCTTTTTCAAACCTTTCTTTTGTTTTGTTTAATAAAATAATTTTAATAAAACATCATTCCATAGCATTGCTATGAATGTACCAATGCACGGCTTCTAAAAATATAAATTCAAATACATCATATCACAAACAAATAAAATGAAACCAGCAGTTAAAAAAGATATCGGTAAGTACTGTACATCTTTTTTCTTCTTCAAAATCAGCAGATTTTTCCAAAAAAAGGAACACTGATACCAACCAAATCTCCTGTAACTGGGACACCACAGCTAAAATAAACCCAATTTTTATGTTTAAAAAACCAGGTCCCTTTAAAAGTCTTATAGTTTCTTTAATGCTAGTGTAACTGTGTGATAAAAAATAGTCACCATGCTTAATAACTGATAATTTGACATTATCTTATCAGCTCCAAGGAAAGTAGCAAAGTCCAATGAAAATATATACAGTAAAACTCCTACTTTCGCAAAAAGTCCGTTCTCTAGGCTTTTACTTAAATTGGTTTTTTTATATAACTCGAAGCAAACCCATAGGAAAAGTGAAATATTTATGTAAATCGAAGTAAACTTTCTCTTTCTAGAAAATAGTTATGTACCGTATTTTCCGGCGTATAAGACGACCCCCAACTTTTCCAGTTAAAATATAGAGTTTGGAATATACTTGCCGTATAAGACTACCTCTCTTCCAATGCACACCAAATAAAAATTAACCCACACTCAACCCTCCGAGTCGAATGGGCAGGTTCTGGTGGAGAGCCAATCCACGCTCACGTTCTCCTCCTCGAGATACAGGAAGATGTGTGCAGCTTGCTTCCCCTTGCTTCATACTCCCCGCACAGAGCAGGGACTCGGCCGCGGCATCCCCCACCATATGGGCCGGACATATGAAGCAAGGGGAAACAAGCTGCAGTTAAGTACCTGTACTATAAGACGACCCCCGACTTTGGCACAGATTTTTCGGGGTTAAAAAGTAGTCTTATACGCCAGAAAATACAGTATTTATTTTATATTATTTATATGCCACCTCTCTCACCATAGGGAACCCAGGGGGTTCATAACAATTAAAACTATATAATTAATTAACACTTTTAAAATACCATGGAAACTATATTAATAAAATGAATTAAACATATATAAATATTAAAACCAAGATTTAAAACAAATTTAAAACATTTTTAAAAATATTTCAAACTCTCTAACTTTAATACAGTACAGCATTCCTGAGAACACCACTCATTGCTTAAAGGTCTATCTGAAAAGGTCTTTGCCTGATGGAAAGTACAAACCTGACTTTTCAGGAAGACTGTAACCCTTACTCGTACAAGCTGAATTCCTATCCCCTGATTTGCCTTTTAACTAAATAGAAACACCTCTGAAGTGTCTAGATTTTCGGTTTGATGGCACTCATCCAGTCCATTACTATCAATAGGCTCTGGTCTAGACACAGAGCGCAGATGGAATCAGATGGAAGGAAGAGATAGGGAACTCACTGATTGTACCAAACCCCAAAATTTCAAATGACCTCTCACAGTAGTTTCATGTAGATATTGAATAACATGGGGGACAGAGCTGAACCCTGAGGGACACCACAGACCAATAGCCAAGTGCCAAGCACGATTCCCTCAACACTGCCTTCCTGACCATCCAGAAATGACTGGAATCATGGTAATACAGTACTTCCAAGACCCATTCCAAAAAAGCACCACAGAAGAATACCGTGATTGATGGTATTGAAAGCCATTGAGAGGTCCAACAGAACCAAAAAATGACACACTCCCCCAGTCTAGTTTCTAGCCTAGATCATTCACCAAGGTGACCAAAGCCATTTTTGTTCTATAACTAGGCCTGAAGCCAAACTGAAATGGTTCTAGATAACCCACTTCATCCAGAAACATCATGTGCTCCAGAACCTTGCCTTAAAATGGAATATTTGAGTCTGGACAATAATTACAGGGTTCAGCTCTGTCCCCCATGTTATTCAATATCTACATGAAACTACTGTGAGAGGTCATTTGGAATTTTGGGGTTTGGTACAATCAGTGAGTTCCCTATCTAACACAGTAGGATATAATGAGGGCTTTTTAAACAAAAGTCTAACTACTGCCTCCTTTAGGCATTTTGGTACCCTGCATTCACCTCCCTGCAACAATAAACGACATCTGTTTGTAAATATATGAGTACTATGAAGGGAGTTGTACCAAGTCAAATTTCACAGTAATGATGATGTTTTCATAGGAACTCCTCTCGTGGAAGTTCATACAGGGTTTATGAACTACTCCTATAAAAGTACAGTATTCTAAACATAAAGAGCAAGAGCTTATCTCTACTGTATACAAGTATGTATTTTCAAAACTCTGTCACAAATGACATAAGATGGTGACTGTATTAGAGAAGATTTTCACACATACTTTCCCCACTATAACAGAGTGACATCAATGTCAAAACAACAACTTTCCATTCTGTCACACTTCACTGATGAAAGATAACAACGGAGAAATTATACAGCAAACAAAATAGTCTTCTGCCATATAGATCTTTGAAATTTGTTTGTGCAACATAAATTGATTTTTCTTAAAACTACAGTCACATTTAGAGAACAAAGCTACTAATTGTTTGAGTAAATATACTATCAATTTTTCAAATCTGATAATCAGAAAAGGAATTTTTCACTTTCAAGTTCTAAAAATATGTATGTATCCATCAGTTTTACTGAATCAGAAGAGAGGAGATACAAGTTTAGAGTAAAGATAGGTGAAGGCTTATGCACAATATGCAAGCGCGGCGCCAAAATGGCCATCGTGCTCTTTGCGCCCCCCACACCACCCGGACTCAGACATCCGGGTCAGTTAGGGGGTGTGGCCATCCCTCTATAAAAGGGGTGGCCACGAGGCAGCCTCGCTGCCATTTTAAAGAGAAGCGACGGAGCGGAGAAGTTTTTCCCTCCACCCCTTCCCTAGTGGACAGTGTGATTTTTCTGGTCGTTTCGGGGCCGGGTGGGAATTTTTGCTTGAACCTTCAATTGGCACTTTGGTTCTTGGCTTTTTTGCCCATCCCATACTGTCGCTAGTGTTTGGGATACGGGGTAAGTTGATTTTGGTCACTTTTGGCGGGTAGCACTGGTAAGGTAAAGATTTATGACCCATAGGTATCCAGCAGGTTCGCAATTGACTGGCCAACACATAGATAGGTACAGGGGAAACAGGATTGGCCGGTCAAGGGCGAACCATGAAAGGGGTGATGCTAGGAGCTTCACAGCCTGCATCACCTTTATATTTGGACGGATACACGTCATAGGGTGGGGTCAGTAGATAGTATATTGACTTCGGTCAACAATTTGTTTGTGTCAACAAACAAATTGATACAAATTGATACATGTAGCCAATAGCCATTGGCATTTTGGGTGGAACCTTATCAGTGCTACTGCGGCCTGCTTGCCTTAAAGAATTACAATTGGATGATACACCAATTGAAAGTGATAATTCAGACTAGGGCATTATTCAATAAAAGTGGCCCAATGCCTTTAATCCAATACCGGTGTCTGAGTCTTTATTTGGGTGGGTGCGCCTGCAAAGAGGAACAGATCAAGCAACTCTGTCAGGATTTGCAGCTGCTTGAAGTCCTGCAGGATTGGATCCTCACGGTGTTGCATCTGCTAGGCCTCTACCTGAGAGCCCTGAGGAAGGTTCTGGATGTTCATATGCTCCACCTGGAGACCCTGGGTGGGTTAGCTATATAAGAACTGGCCCTTCCTCCCAGAAGCTACATCAGCAGTTGCTTGGCTCCTGGTTCTCTTGCTTTGTTCCTGCTCCAGAAGAACTTCTGCCTTTTTCCTGCTTCTGAAGACTCCCTTCCTGTTTCTTGTGGACTGTAATTTTGCCTTGCCTGGATGCTTGCTCCTGTAATTTGGTCTTTGCCTTGTTCCAGTCCCGAAGGATTCTCTGCCATGTCTGTTCTTCTGGGCACCTGCCTTCTGGTTTTGGGCTAATACTGCACCTCTGGTTTCATTTGGACTTGGGCCCTGGACTGGGGTTCAGTTACTGTTTGGCCTCTTTCCTGATTGTCCTGAGTCCTGGTGTTCATTTTGTTGGCCAGCCACTGAGGCCCTGGACTTTGACAAACTCTAATGTAGGAATGAAAACAGACCACAAAGCAATCAATCTTCTTATGCATAAATATGGAAAGTGGAAGTATATTGGTTGTTGCTTTAGCTTGGCAAACAAATAGTCAAGGACTACCTTGTAACTGGGACTGTGGTGGCTCAAGTGGTTGAACTCAATGACTGGAAGGTTGGAGTTTGATTCCCAAGTACTGCAGGACAGAGTGAGCTCCCGTCTTTGTCCCAGATCCTGCCAACCTAGCAGTTGAAAAGCAAGAAATTGCAAGTAGATAAATAAGCACCACTTCAGTGGGAAGGTAAACAGCATTTTGTGCACTCCGGTGTTGAGGCATGCCTGTCATATGTCCATGGAAACATCTGCAAATGCAGACAGTGCTGGCACTTTTGACTATAAACAGAGATTAGCACTGAACCCTAGAGTTGGATACGACTTGCTTTTGAGCAAGGGCGACCTTTACTTTTACCTTACCTTATAACTTTGAATGAGTTCAGATCTCCAGGACCCAATGAACTACATCCAAGAGTATTGAAGGAACTGGCTGAAAAACTTTCAGAACAACTATCCATCATTTTCCTGAAACAATTGAAGATAAGTGAAGTGCCATATGATTGGAGGAGGGATAATATTGTCCCTATCTTCAAAAAGGAGGAATCTGGGAACTATCGACTAGCCAGCCTAACACCAATTCCAGGGGAAATTCTGGAACAGATTATACAGCAGTCAGTCCGCGATCAGCTTGAAAACAATGCAGTAATAAATATAAGCCAACATGGATTTGTGAAGAACAAATCGTACCAAAGAAATTTTATCTCTCTTTTTGATTGGGCAATCTCACTGGTAGATGTTGGGAAGTCTGTAGATTTAATATACAGTAAAACCCCGGGATACAACGGAGGTCCGTTCCAACAAACGTAAAACAAACGTAAATCGAAGCACATTTTCCCATAGGAATGCATTGAAAATTAAAGAAAAGGTCTTGACAGGACCATTTTTAAAAATAATAATACAGAAAACCACCAAAACATCAAAACAATTCCGGATATGATCGTCCCCCACCCCCCACAAAAGTGACGAAGCAATCTCCCTACCTTTTCCACGCTGCTACCTCTTCCTGAGTGGTTTGTCCAGCCACCAGGGGAGCCCATTTTCCAACCCTATTGGCAGCAGGAGAGTCTGGGGACCTTATCCGCTCAGTTCCAACCTTTGTCCGAGCTCCCTGGGCAGCGCTACAGCTGAAAATGTGCACCTCCCCTAGGTGTGCATTCCTGGCTGTAGCGCTGCCCAGGGAGCTTGGAAGAAGGTTGAAACTGAGCGGAAAAGATCCCCAGACTCTCCCGGTGCCAGTAGAGGTAGCGGACAGTGCAGAAATAGCAGCAAAAATGCTGCCGCCGGCACCTCCTCAGCAGTAAGCGATGAATTGCAACTTCCAGCGGAGGGTGCGGGTGTAATTTTAGACTCTAAAATGGCACCAGCTGCTATTTTAAAGTTTAAAATAGTGTGATTTTCAGTCATAAACTGAAAAAACCCGTAAACCAGGGCATTACTTTTATTAAGTTTGCTGTCGTAAACCGCAGCAAATGTAAACCAGGGCAATCATAACCCGGGGTTTTACTGTATCTTGACTGAGATGCACTTTTCAAATACCGTACTTGAAATATTGTCATACAGAAGAGAGGCAGGATCTGTTCTCAAGTCATCCAAGAGTGATTGGCTCAAATTACAGGAAGCCATATTTTGGTTGAATATCAGGAAACACTTTATAATTGTTAGTGCAATAAGACAATGTAACCAATCCGTTACGGAGGTAGTGAGCACTCCATTATTCCATAATTAAGAGTGATAGTTTACAGAATAATTTTCCAAAATTATTTCAGGTCTACATAATCAAAAGTTACAACTAATATTAGAGATACATTCTCACATTAGGAAAACCAGGGAACTAGCAAAACCCTGTCTTGAAAAGAACAGACAGTCTGCTGCTATGCAACAAATCACAGAATTTTGCTCCTTGTCTGGCTTGTGGTGTCATCTGACTGGAGGCAAGCAGCTTTTTTCTCTGGCTTGTTCCCTCTGAACAAATCTGAAACAAAACAATGTGTTCATTCTCTGATTTGTTAAGGAAGAAACATATTAGAAAACAGAACACATAAAATCACAGCACAACGCTTGTTTCTTTTCTTATAACTAGCAGAAATGATTATACAGAATGCATCAGGACACTGCTTGTCAATGATAAACCAAGGATCTTGCACATTCCTTTTTGGCTGTAAATATATTATTTAAACTGAGGAAATATTTTGAATGAAGAAAAACAAGTTTTGCATAAACTGTAGTAGAATACATAGCAGAAATTATGTCTCTGGTTGACTTATTAATTGGATCATGTTATTAATTTATTTTCTTTCATAATTACAAATACAGAGGGTGCCAAAAATGTAAACACGAGAAACAGAAAAATCTGTATTAAAATTGTGATACTCTGTATATACTGATAACAAAATGAATACAAGTCACATTTGACTTCTGCAATTACAAGAGGTGCTCAGACATTTCTGATTATGGCACCTTTTGGTGAGTTCATTCTGCAGTTCCTTTCACCTGACCTAGTGTGAGAAAGATTAGCTGGCAACACAAGGTTGCTGTTACCAGGGTACGCCTGATTGTGGTTCAAAAATACCACAATCTTTGAGAAGGCTCTTTCTGTGTATCCCGCTTTTTATAGCTGCTTGTTTTGTAAGAACAGAAGACTGGTAACTCAAACAAACATCCACCCTTTGGTAGTGGGAGAGACCAAACATAATGCACAACCTCTGAAAAAAGTTTACCCAATTTCTTCCATGGAAGTAAGAGAAAATAACATACATTAACAATTGCACTCAATTACATCACAAATGAGTCATACCAACACCCATGTAGAGAGAGTATCAGCTAAAAACCTGTTGGCATAAATTTATGCCATGCAATGTGGATGATATCATCTGGCAATGGAAATATCTAATTTAATTTAAAACATCCTATTCCCTCCTTCATAGTTTGTGGCTCCCTAGGGATCCTGTTCATACCTGTCAACCATCCCGATTTGGCCGGGATTACCCCGTAATTTGACGCCGATTGACGTCATAACCCGCCCCGCGCTGCCAAAACCCCGTAATTTGGCAGCGGGGGAAAACGCTTTCCACGCATGTGTGGAAGCGCTACGCCGCTTGCGCAGCCCCTACGCAAGCTGCGTAGCGCTTCCGCGCATGTGTGGAAAGCGACCTGCACACAAGCGATCTGTGCAGGTCCCGTTTTTCCGGAGTCGCAGGTTGACAGGTATGATCCTGTTGTGTTTGAATACATTTATTGCTGTAACATTTTGTAATATTATTGGGATCTGTACGATCCTCCATTTTGTCTCCTTCTTCTTGGTCTTAAAGTATCGCAGGACTGCGTTCCCGCCTAAACTATGTAGTCATGTATAGTCTTTACTCCAGTCCGATGACCTTCCAGTCACCCCACACCTCTCCCGTCCAATCCTTTTTTTAAAATAATGTTTATTGAATTTTTTTAACATTAATACAACCTAAATGAAAATACAAACATCTACTAACAAATACATTATACATAGCATTAAAAATAAAAAATATTAAAAAAAGAAGAATATGAAAACTAAACACAGTATAAACTGCGACTTAATAATATACCAACTTCCATTTTCATCCAAACATCATTGATTACATTTCCAAAATTTTAATACATTAGTAGTATTCTTATAGCTATCCTATCTATGCATGTTCAAACTTTATTCTTAAATTCATACACTTAAAACTGCTATTAAGTCACAATAAAAATAACTAATTAAATGCAGATGTTCCCATGGACATGTGGCAGGCATTCCTCAACACCAGAGTGCATGGAACATTCTTTACCTTCCCACCAAAGTGGTCTCTATCTACTTGCAATTTCTTGCTTTAGAACTGCTAGATTGGCAGGATCTGGGACAGAGATGGGAGCTCACTCTGTCATGCAGTACTCAGGAATTAAACTCTGACCTTTCAGTCAGTGAGTTCAGTGTCTTAACCACTTGAGCCACTGCAGTCCCTTTTCCTGTAGACCCGGGACCCTAAGGGTTACAAGAAGAACACCCAGGAAGAGGGATCCTATCTGAGTCTGGAAAAGTGATGATAATAAAAAGTGAAGACTGGCTTCACTTCACATCATTAAGTGGGTCTTCCTGAGATTTGTCCTTTGCTCCCATATTGACTTACAATTGGATAACTCACATCTGAGCTTTGGGTAGAATTTCTGGTAACACCAGCTACAGCAACAGCATACAAGAAGCTGGCTCTCAAAGCCTCTGTCTTAGAAACAAACTGCTCAATGCAGTTTGAATTCATATCTGCAAACCATTGCTGCTGGATTTGTTGTTGCCATGACCTGGATTATTTATTATCATGCCTTTATCAAACTCCTGTTATCACTGCTAGCTGCTGTTCTTGGAATATTGACCTCAGTTTAGAGTAGACACTTTTTGTCCAAACAGATAGTATATCAACTTTCACCCTTAGCCCTATTTCCTGCTTCCAGTCACAATGGTCACTGAGGCCAAGCCTTCTGACAGCTCTTGATCATTTTAAAACACTGTAGATCTGACAAATTTCTTCTTCCTTTCTTCCCAACTAAGCATCTTATCATGCGATTTCCCCCAACACTATGGGTCAGAAGCAGCCACATTATTCTTCCATCTGAAGGCTTAGTGTGGTCAGGGTGTGCAAATATTTATTTAAATCCATGCCAATGGTTGGGATGGTAAAAATTTAGACCATGATCCTATTGAATTCTGGCATAATTGTACACCATCCATAATTGTGACTGTACGTGAAAGGAATTGTGTGAGTCGTTACTATATGTTCTTTGTGTATCTTATTGCTTCATGTAGAATTTTTAAAAGACTACAGGAAAAGAAAATGGGTAGCTGGGACATAATTGATAAAGTATAAATTTATGTAACACATACAGGGCCCATATTTTGAGTGATATTTTGAAGATGACTACATGTTATGTCCCTGGCGACTCTCTACACCAGTGGTTCCCAATGTGGGGCCCATGCCATACAGGGGGATTTCAATTCCCAGAAGCCTAAATCAGTACATCGGTTGGTCAGTGCATTGGAGAATTGACTTAGGTTTCTGGGAATTTCCAAACCAAAGGTTGGGAAACACTGCTCTACACTATTCAGAACACTGATTTTTTTTCCTGGTCTCTAGATTTGTGGAGACTCTCCACAGTGTGGAAGCAGTTCTCTTCTTTACAAAGTTAGTCTTCATTCAATGAAAGTCCCAAGGATGGAGATAAAACTAGTGTATCCCAAAGTTTCTATATATTTTTAAAATTCTTAACAGCTACACAGAGTTACAGAAGTGTTCATAGATATGTGCTACTGACACAACTGTACCACTTTACAGTACAAAGTGATGGTGAAAGGGAGAACAATCTGTTTGAATTTATTTCTACATCAGAAGTCCCTGTGCCACACAGAACACTAACCCCTCTCCCTCTGCTGCACCTTTTAAGGTTCTACATTCATATGAGAAAGGTTTCAGAAGTTGCAGCATTTATAAGATAGTTCCACCTCAAATAAGGGGGGAAATCATGCTATTTCTCTTTTCATCCTGATGACTTTTGGAATATTAGAATCACAAGCACCAGAGCTGTCCTTGGTGCATCTCTTGGTATCCTTTACAAATGATTGCTCACCCTATTGAAACAGGATTTGTTAAAAGAGGGATAGCAAAAGAATGGCCCTCTAGAGCATTGATTACCAACCTTTGGTTTCTGGACTTCGATTTCCAGAAGCCTAAGTTGATTCCCCAAAGCGCTGATCAGCCAATCTACTGACTTAGGCTTCTGGGAATTGAAGTCCTCCTATGGGGAATGTGCCCCACATTGGGAACCATTGCTCTAGAGGTATGTAGGTTGCTTTTTGGTTTAGTTTTTGCTTACCACTTGCAGAGCGAATGTTAAGTGTCTGCAGATGCTTAACTCTAAAACTTCTAGAGGACTCTGCAGGAAAGAAACCATAATTAAAGCATATCTTATTATAGGAAAGGAGGGTTTGTTGTTAATCATTTGTATCTAAACCTAATCACATATTAATCTATGTATACATGACAAAGACTTTCTGTCTCATGAAGAAGCTCTTTCAGACTACGTGTTCATTCTCTCTTCCGTGACAGAAAAGTCTTAGCATATATACTGGTCTTGTAAAACAATTTAAGACACTTATTTCTAACCCAACAGTTTAAGTATATTAAGTGATTGGTTAGCTTTGGACAATTTTTATTAATTATGTAACAGTTGTCTTCAAATAACTGAAAGTAAAGAAAAGAAAGGCAAGAAAAAGAATGCATTTCTATTTTGTTTCAACAAAATAAAATAAAAAATATTCACTATCCCAGATTAATATTTATCAGTTGTTGAAAAATACCAGTTGAAACCTGTATCATATCATCCAAGTCACATATCATAAGCACTAGAGGAAACGTCACAAAAATAGAGGGATTTTTTTGATGACCGCCGAGAGGCATTTGACCTTTTAAGCAGGAAGTGAAGTGAAGCTCTTCACATAGTGCAAGGGCAAAATTCATGCTGTGCTTTTTTGTTATTCAGTCGCACAGTCGATACCAACCCTTTGCGACCCCATGGACCATTGTCCTCCAGGCACCTCTGTCCTCCGCCATCCTCCTCAATCCACCCAGCTCTGTGCCCATTGTGTCCACAATACCATCTAGCCATCTCATTTTTGGCCGCCCCCTTCTTCTTTTGCCTTCCACCTTTCCCAGCATCAAGGCTTTCTCAAGTGAATCCTCTCTTCTCATTTGATGTCCAAAATACTTTAGTTTCATATTTACTATTTGACCTTCTACGGAGCAGTCAGTGTTGATTTCGTCTAAGATTGACCTATTTGTTCTCCTTGCTGTCCAAGGGACTCTCAAAACTCTCCTCTAACACCACATTTCAAAGGCATCTCTTCTTCTGTGCTCCAGCTCTCACAACCATACATTACCACCGGGAATACCATTGTGTTGACTATATGAATTTTTGTTTGCACGGTGATGTCTCTACTTTTAACTATGTTCCTCAAGTTTCTCATAGCTTATCTCCCAAGAATCAGTCACCTTTTTATTTCGTGGCTGCAATCCCCATCTGCACTGATCTATCCATCCTCAATCTCATCCAGAACTAGCTGCCAGTTCCTCTCACACTATTGGTTTATTTAGCAAACATCTTCACAATCAAGGCACAATGGAATATATGGCCAAGAACCTTACTTGCAGGACCTCTCATAGCCAGGTCTTACTGAAGAAACCAACCACATTACTCAATCCAAACAGAGAGGTGTGGAACAGGGGAAGAAAGACAAATCTTCTTTTGGTGATGTTAATACATGTGATTGAGTTCATAGTGCAAGGCTCAAGTCTTGCAAACTAAGGACTGTGGCTTCCTTAAGTTTACAGAGTCAATTCATCTTATGTTCACTCTTTCTTTTTTCCTACTATCTTCTACTTTTCTTAGTACAGTACTATTTATTCTCACAGGCATAATATATCCTATATGAAGCTGAATATGGTATCATACTCCTTTACAGAGCCAATCCATCACATGTCCCAACTCTCCTGGGATCCCCTTCACTGTGGAGAAGCTGAGAGAAGATTTAATTTCTGAAAATCACTACCAGCAGTAAAATCATCCTTCCATCAGCAACCTTCTGAAGTTAAATATTTTCTTCTCCTCGCATTCTATAGACCCCAGTGGATTTCTCAAATTTCAAATCACTTTATTATAGTCAATGACCAGCACAGTAAAAAGGGGTTAAGTGCACGAGATACAATTAAAATGTACTACCACAAACGTATCTACTTGAGTTAAAATAAAACAGAATAAAATCGGTTCTTAAAATTGGTGCTACATTTGGACCAGTGGCTTTCTCACAGTTAAAAAGATCCAAAGGGATCTTTGGACCTTTCTGAGAGAGGAAGAGAATCAGAAATCTTTAATTTCTAAAGCAACTGTTGCCTTAAATTAAGCTGCTGGGTTAGCAGCTCACCGGGTGGCTTAGTAGTTAAGGCGCTGAGCTGGAGACTAGAAGGTTGGATTTCAATACCTGAGAGCTGCACTTGGGGACATGAAAGGAGCCTCATTTGGGTGTCTCCTTTAAAAAAAATCCTTTCAACCCAGAGTAATCTCTGACATGAAATTATTAGCTGCTGGGTTGTCTCCTCATATTATGTTGACCCAGTTATGAAAGCTCCAGTTTACTCACCTTAGCTTCCAGTGAAAATTAGGTTTAATTTGCTCTAGAACATATTCATTTATCTTTTCAGTTGTCCCATGGTGTCCATAAAACATTCCTTCAACAACACATTTCAAAAGAGTCAGTACTTTCCCCTTTTTTTGCTGCCCAGCTTTTCACATACATATAAAGCAGCGGTTCCCAAACTTTTCAGGCTGCAGGCCAGTCATCTGGCCCATGGGCCGGATCCGGACTGCAAGCCATAGTTTTGGCACTCCTGATATAAAGCAATAAGAAGAAGCAAACAGGAACAATTCAAGTTCCCCCTTTTAACTATATAAACTACAGGGTTAAAAGTGAAGGGCTTTAGCACATTGTAGGTTTGCTCACTGAGGTGTTTCCTCTTAGGTTACTTTTGGACCTCAAAGTCTAAATTAGAGCCAAATCTGAGTCATACCATTTATTTTTATGTGGCCTGGCTTTCAGCTGTCTGGATGTTCATTCTGTTCTTCCAACATCATCAGAAATTTGGCAAATGACTGCAACCAAAGATTAACAAAATGCAAATAGAGTCCTCCTTAAAAGTTTCTAATTTTCAGTTGGGTTTTCCCAGTGTTATTCCATATGGGTCAGGTAAGAGAAACTGTAAAACAGGAGTGCCTAAACTATGGCTCAGAGGCCAGATGCAGCCCCTGATGCCAATTCATCCAGCCCATGAAGCCCTTGTTGCTCTTGGAAGCGGAAGTAAAACGCACCCATACGCTCCCAGAAACGGAAGCAAAACTCCTCCTGAACCACGTGGCTGGCCCACGGCCCAAAAAATTTGGGCAACCCTGCTGTAAAAGCAGAGCAGCATAATCACTAACTTGTGTTGGTCATGCTGGCTGGAGATACAAGTTGCTATCCAACACATCTGAAAGTCACCAAGTTAGGTGGGCTAGACTAACTAAATTACCCCCCCCTTTTTTTTTTTTAACTATGTAAACTACAGAGCTAAATGTAAAGGGCTTCACACTGTAGCTCTTGACTTGTAATTATGCTCCCCTTTAATTTATATTTGTACTAGCATATTTTGCCCGGCAGTGCCGGGGTTTGTAAAATTGGGTTGGATAGTAAAGGGTTTCGGTTTTTTTCTTTTCTTGAACCAATGGTGCTGGGCTGTTTTAAATGGTGTTGAAAGGTTTTGTGATTTTCTGGCTTCGAGGCGCTGCGTCCACCTGCGGCGGACTTGTGCTCCCAGTGTGTGTTTTATTTTTATTTTTTGTGCGCCGGCTTCCTCAGTGTCGGGCTCTTTAAATTGGTTTTGGAAGGTTTTTGTTTTATGTTTATGCAAATTTTATTTTATTTTAATTTATTTAATGTAAATTATTATTTTTTAATTTAAAATTTAATTTTGGTTTTTTAAATCTTTATTTTTATGTATTTTTTTGTTTTTTGTTTTGGTTTGTTGGGTTTTTTGAGTGAAAAGTGATTTCTGGTTTTTTTTTTTTGTTTTTTAGATTAGTGTGAATATTTTTGAATGTTTTGATAACTTATTTGATTAATTTGGGAATTAATCTTATTAGTTTCAATATTTTTGAATGTTTTTTCTCTTGTGGCCTCTGGGTGGGGGTGGTTAGCTTTTCTTTCTCTCTACAATTTTTCTCTTCTGTCCTCTGGGTGTCGCTTCTGGTAAGTATTTTCTTTATTTTCTCAGCTGAGTTCCGGTCGTCATGGAGAGAAGACGTCTCATGGTAAGCTCTCTGTTTTTATTGGGGGGGGGTTGTTTTGGGTGGGTTCTGTGTGTTTTTTCTTGTTTGCTTTTGGCTGTTTTTGTGTTTCCTTTTTGTATTTTTGATTTTGAGTGTTTTTGACTGTTTTTGGTTTGTGTTTTTGTGTTTACTTTTTTAGGGGGGTCTTTCTTTTCCATGGGCCAGGCTTAATGCCTGGCCCGTGGAAAGGAAAGACTGGGTGGGGGGTCTTTTTTTTCATGGGCCAGGCTCGATGGCTGGCTCATGGAAAGGAAAGACTGGGTGGGGGGTCCTTTTTTTTCACGGGCCAGGCTCGATGGCTGGCCCGTGGGAAGGAAGGGCAGCAGCGGCGGGGGGGCCTTTCTTTTCCACGGGCCTGCTGGCTGGCCTGTGGGAAGGAAGGGCAGTGGCGGCGGGGGGGTTTACTTTTATTTTTCGCGCGCCAGCTGCCTCAGCATTCTGTGCGCTAATGGCGTGCAGGATGCTGGGGCTTGTAGTTTTGCCTGCGTGTGTTTGGTTAATGCAGTTGTTTTTTTCCTGTGGCTTTTTTTAAATTGGCCGTGGCGCATTTCCGAATGTTCCTTTTGCCGCTGGGAATTGAAGTTCCCTTTTTTTGTTTGCGTCCAGGGGGCTCCTGCCCCCCGGCCGAAAATTTCAACCCGACAGTTACCTGCGAACCCCGTTCGGGCGAGAGCACGGAGGCTTGGACGGGGCTAGTGGGACCTGGTGCAACATCCTTTGTCACATTCCAACGGTTAACACACCATTTTATAGGTATAGATTGGCCAAAATCCTACTAGTTACGCCCACTGACATTAAGCTATTGACATAAATCTTAGTGGCAGCCAATTACTGCTACATAATAAGGGAGCTCCCTTGGTGGCGTAGTGGTTAAGGCACTAGGCTTGGAGACTGAAAACATGGGTTCAATTCCTGAGAGCTCCACAATGGGGGACATGAAAGGAGCCTCATTTGGGCATCCCCTGCAAAAATCCTTTCAACCCAGAGTAGTCTGACATGAAAATGACGAATAAGTCAGCATGGACATTTGCTGTTTTATATATATGCTCAAGTGGCTAAGACACTGACTGGAAGGCGTGAGGTCAGCAGTTTGATTCCCGAGTACTACAGGACAGAATGAGTTTCCGTCTTTGTCCCAGCTCCTGCCAACCGAGCAGTTCAGAAGCAAGAAATTGCAAGTACTGTAGATAAATAGGGACCACTTTGGAAGCAGCGTTCCATCTATTCATGCCTGCCACATGGCCATGGAAATGTCTGCAGAAGCAGACAGCTCTGGCACTTCAGTTTTGAAACAGAGATGAGCACTGAACCCTAGAGTCTGATATAACTGGCTTTTGAGCAAGGGTGACCTTTACCTTTACTATATACGTACTAGTCAGCCTCTGTTGCACACATATATGCTTTAATTTGTGACAGTTGGCTACTTAAATTTATGCTGACTGAATTTTGCCTGCATGAAAAATGTGTATGACTGCATTTTAAAAGATTTTGGCCATAATGATATTTATTGCTTCCTACACATACCTTTTCCTTTTACTACACTAAGCAAGGAAAACCCAATCACATGTGTCTTCTGAAAAGGAAAGAAATTACTAACACAACATCAAACTCAAACGCATTTGCTGAGAGAGACAAACCTATAATTCCTCCTGAGCAGCAAGGTCCACGTTCCTGCTGAGACATCATACTATTACTATCTTAAACAAAATGTCATGTTTCAGCATGAACTCACTGAATACATTTTTGAAGTGATGCAACTCACTCTGTGAGGACAACTGTGAGAAACAGAGCCTTCTCATCCCTATAAACTGCTAAATCCTTTCTGCAATTACCACCTCCAACAAAACATAAAGAGTGGTACACAGGAAAAAACATATATTATTTTATGACACATATTAGTTATTTAGACATGTCATTTTGTTCCAAACATAATTAGGAAAATTAGAACAAAATATTTGTGGGATTTTATTTTCAGGAGAACAGATTGTTCTGCTTTAATATGGAGTCTTTCCATTGTAGGCTTCACTTATGGGTCAGGTTGTGCTAGGTCACCTATTCTGAATCCTCTAGTGGTCTGAGGAGATGCCATCCAACCAAACAACTATAACAGTGATGACAAACCTTGGCACTCCACGTGTTCTTGGACTTCAATTCCCAGAAGCCCAAGTCTCTATGAATCCACACGAATGGGTTTACTGTGTGTATGCCATCACAGAACTATAATCTTCAGCAGCAAATTATGTTAGGCTGGAACGGTTTGGATTCTCAGATTGCTCCTGTAGCAATCTGGATTCTCAGATTGCTACAAAGTAAACAAAGCAGCAAATGTGTAGCTATCTTCTCAATAAAAGCTATTAGGTAGATTTAAAGAGAGCTTCTCATCCAGAGCTTCATTAAGCCCATTCTGTTCTTCTCTAACAAATCTTGTTTCAAGTGTATCTTGCAAATCTTTTTCTTTAAACAGCAGATATTAAAAGAAGCAGTATGTATTGTCTAGCCAAACCTGCCACATGATCGGCCAGAAAATAATTTATTTGTCTCATTTCCTACATATTACAGCAATAAAGTCCTGCCAAATATAGCATTTTTTTTATCACACTGCACAGCCAAGTTCTCCATATGGCAAGGCCAACAGAAGAATGACTTGAGCTAAGAACTGAAGAACTGTATCCTTAGAATAAGTAAAAGGTTCACATAGTCCAGGCTCCAGTTTCCAGAAGTATTTGTTCAGAATGCTTTTTAAAATGTTGGCAGCAAGGTAGGAAGGCAGCAGTCCTCCCCACAGCCTATTTGAGGAACATGGTTTCTGTACAAGTAGGATCACTGGAGACATCCTAGGTAACAGTTGCTGACTGGTTGACTGATCTGTCCTCCTATGAACTGGGCTGTAGGTGGAAGGGTGACCTCC
Organism: Bradypodion ventrale; assembly: GCA_035047345.1. Taxonomy (NCBI): domain Eukaryota; kingdom Metazoa; phylum Chordata; class Lepidosauria; order Squamata; family Chamaeleonidae; genus Bradypodion; species Bradypodion ventrale. The sequence goes on from JAWDJE010000005.1 coordinate 207,967,798, forward strand.
GTTGAGTGGCAAGTGTAGTAGAAACTCCTTCCCACTTGGTCACCTCGGTCCCTGCACCCTATTTTTAGGGGGTGGGTAGTTTTAATCAGTTTTAACCATGCTTTTTTATTTATGACTGTAAACCGCCCTGAGTCGGCCTAGGCTGAGTGGGCAGTATAGAAGTTGAACAAACAAACAAATAAATAAATAAACTGAACAATAATTCAAAGCTTTTGTCATCTTCATCACAACAACCCCTGCATTGGACAGGTGATATAAATGTTATTTTGCTTTTTCCATGTGTCACTGAAAAGCCTTGTTCTTAGCTGATCTGAAGTCCTAGAAATCTAACCTTCTCATTTACTTAAGGGTAGGTTAACTTTGGCTGCACAAGAACCATCAAGGATAACTTGTGCTAGCAGCTTGACTCAGCGACTGCAATTGACATTAGTTTAAGTACAAGAAACCATGGCAACTGCATTTTGAAAGCAAACAATTCTAAAAGCTTCATTTTTACATGGGAAAGTTTCATGGCCTTAAGCCTCGATCCTTGCAAATATGTACATTTACTGAGTAGCATATTCATATACTAACTGGATTTAGTTCCAAGCAAATGCCAGAATGAAACACCCTCTGAAACTTGGAAGCTTTCACAATTCAAATCTAAAATATAGCTCTGATTTTAAAGCTCCTATCACACGTTCAAAGGTAAAACATATTGCTGTATGTGAAGAAACTGTCACTCTGCAGATATTGCTGAACTACAAATCCTATCAGCCCCAGCCACAAAGGGGTAATATGAGTTGCTGTCCAACATCTTCTGAAGGGCTGCAGTTTCTCCCCACCTGCTGGGGTGGAGGAATACTATTTAATTGAACAGAATTTTCTTCTAGGCAAGCATGTGTAAGTTTTGACTTTTTAACCAAAATTTTTGCATAGCTATTTCTATAGAATAATTGAATTAAGGGTTTTTTAAAACAGAAATTCCATTACAGAGTTCACAGTATTAGAGCTGAACACAAGAGAGCTGTTGTTAATACAAATTGCCCAGAGGGATCATTCCCTCTTGGCTATTTTCTTATTACATTACATTATGTTCATGATGGCGAACCTTGGCACTCCAGATGTTCTTGGACTTCAATTCCCAGAAGCCCAAGCTCCCATGAATCCGCATGAATGGGTTTACTACTATTCATCTGGCCCACGCCACCCTCGTGCTCCTGGAAGCGGAAGTAAAACGCTCCCATACATTATCTGCTTGCAATTCCTTGCTTTAGAACTGCTAGGTTGGCAGGAGCTGGGAGAAAGACGGGAGCTCATTCCATCCTGCAGTACTCGGGAATCAAACTGCTGACCTTCCACCTCCCAGTCAGCATCTTAGCCTCTTGAGCCACTGCAGTACACCCCCTAAAGACTACAATGGCATAATAATAATAATTTCATGTCAGAAATTATTCTGGGTTGAAAGGATTTTTGCTGGATAAACTCTGCTCAGGGGACGCCTGAATGAGGCTCCTTTTATGCCCCCAAGAACTGGGACAGAGACGGGCACTCAAACCATTATGCAGTACCCGGGTCTTGAACTACTGACTTGCCGGCCTTCCAGCTTAACCACTGAGCCACCACAGCCCCTAGTACAATGGTAATGGTATTAAGAATAAGCAAGTCATACCACATTTCAGTTTGTAATATTCCATTCCATATACTCAATGTCCTTTCTTAATGAGACCTTTCCACATTTGTTTGCATCAGCTTTTATTAAATATTTCAAAGACTTGGTCTGTTTTTCTTCACTGTTACCGTCTCCAAATTCAGGCTTCCAGAATTCTGGTAGCACACCGACAAAACTCTTAATGCCAAATAGTGGGAACTACCTCACTGATCAGAATTTTATTTCTTAAAGGGTTTTAGGGAAATGATGGATATGGTGGACTTCAGGGGATTCAATTTAGAGTCTTTCATGTTAAAACACAGGATTAGAACAGATGGACAGCCAGGACAACTTGATTCATTCACCGATACTAAATGGTGGCCAGAAATAAGTTTAACCTTGCACAACTGAACGAAAAGACTGCATCCTTCCTAGCCACACTGGTCAAATTAAAGGCGTGATGGGAAAATTAAGAAAATTTATTGTCCTGAAAAACCTCTTAATTCCCCAGTCTACAGAACAATTTAAAAAGCCACTCATCTGGCTGTCATGTTAATCATAATTCCTGAAGCATATGAATCCCCTGCAAGAAGCCACAAATTGTTTCCAGAAATATCAACAATTGCATAGACAGCAAGAATGCCATTTTTCTAGCAGTTTATTGCAGAAAATACCCAGCTGCTCATTTCAAACACCTGAGCATGGCAGAACTGAAACTGCTATCTATATTTGTCAGACTCTTCAGCTCCACAGAGCATATGGGCTTCCCTGGCTTCAGGGCACATCTCAGATTTCCATAGTACAGCAGCATTTTTCATTGTTATTTTTGATGTACAAAACGCTTACGCAAACAACTTCAATACAATTTGCTTGTCAAAAGTTTAACCATTTACAAACAATAAAAGGTTAAACATATGGAAATGTTTATTCTTGAAACAGAGGTGATTGGTCATTCTTTCCAATTCAGACAAGACTGTAGCCAAAACAGAGATGTTGAAAGACAAGTTGAAGGTGTTGGCATAATCAGTGGCACCCCAAGATTTGCAGATTAACAAATCCTTCCCATAAAATGTAGAAAATCCTAAAGGAAAAAAAATCTGATATCCAGACAGGTCAGTGTAAATTAAACATGTTCATTGGACACATTGCTCAAAATTTTCCCATCTCTGTTGCATTTCATATAATATGAATATGCATTCACATGGATAGTTTAAAAGTTGAAGGTGACTCTGGAAGAAGAGGCAATGGCGGTGCCACTCAGACTAAATGTATTAGTACCATAAAGTAGGTGACAATGGTAAAACCTTGCTGAACTTACCAAGAAAATTAGACATGTCAAAATGGAACAAGAGGTAATGCTGAAATTTAATATTTCCCGGTCAGAAAGCACTCAATCAGCTACTAAGGAAGAGGATAGGACAATTACAAATATCTCTGCCACTAAAGAGACAACTGAATTTAAATTGAAAGGATGTGTCATAGCTGACAAGAACAGGAATGAAAGGAAAAAATAAATCACTATGGGTAGATGGAATGCCGATAGAATTATTTCAAGTCACAGAGTCTGAATGTGTCAAAATACTGACAACAGTATGCTAATAAACCTGGAAAACAAAGCAATGGCCTACAGACCTGCTCAGTGTACATTTCAGTCCTCAAGAAAGTAGATGACAAGGGATGCAATAACTATAGAAGCATTGATTTAATTTTCCATGCAGGCAAGGTGATACTCAAGGTACTGCAACAAAGACTTGTATCTTATATGGAACATGCCTAATGTTCAAGCTAGAGTCTGAAAAGAAAGAGGTATCCAACAGCATCATAAATAAATACAGTGATACCTCATACAACGTCCAAACTTGGTTCCACAAGTTTGGACTTTATACGGATTTGGACTTTGTATGAGGCATGCAAAATCCTAGCCACGATGCCTCATACAACGTCCAAATCCTTGCCGCGATGCCTCATACAACGTCGTTTCCATAGAGATACATTGTACTGTAACAGCACAGACTTCAGGGCAAAGTCAAGGAAACAGAGAGGAAACTGACAGAACTTTAAGAAATCATTGTCTAAAGACTAAAAGCATTACAAAAACTTGTCAAACAACCCTGATCGTCCAAGAACCTGAAGAATGCTGCAAAAATCCCAGGAATGCTTCTAAAAATTCTGATGAAAAAAACCAAAAAATAATGCTCAAAACCACTCCTAAACACTCTTTGCCTCATGCAAAACCCACAAGAGCAATGCACGCATGTGTCCTGCCTTTTATACTGCCCAGGCACAATGCAACCTGGGAAAACCCCAATGCCTCATACAAAGTTGCACGACTTTGTATGAGACAACTTTTTTCAAGGAATTAGGCAATGTTGTATGAATCCAATGTTGTATGAAGCGGACTTTGTATGAGGTATTACTGTAAATGAATAAACATAAAACACATCTTTATGCTTTATAGACTACAACAAAGTTTTTGTGTATCATAAGTTACTATGAGTGGTTCTAAAAGAAACAGGGTTACCTTTATTGTCCTGATACTGTACATAACTTACATTGTGGACAAGTAGCTACTGTTGGGATAGAATACGGAGAGAGAGAGAGGTTTTGTACAGGCAAAGGTATCAGACAAGGATGCATTTATCCCTTTGTTCAATCTATACACAGAATATAATATATGGAAAGCTGGACTAGATTCAGGTGAAGGAAAGTGTAAATTAGTGGGAAAAGCAGAAGTAATTTAAGATATGCATATGACACCATCTTACTGGCAGAAAACAGAAATGATTTTTCATGAAAGCGAAAGAAGAAACTGCCAAAACAGGATTGTAATTGAACTTTAAGAAAACAAAAATTATCACTATAGAAGAGCTTTAAAATTAACAATAAACTGAAATAGTGAAAGACTTGGTATATTTTGGTTCAATCTTCAGTCCAAATGGACACTGCAGCCAAGAAATCAGAAGACAACTGAGACTTAAAGCAAAAGCAAAGCAGTCACGTTTATATACTGCTCCATAGTGCTTAGTGCACTCTTTGGGTGGTTCACAAGTTAATTAGCATTTTGCCTCGAACAAGCTGGGTACCGACCTCGGAAGGCTGGGAGGCTGAGTCAACCTTCAGCCCTGATCAGGATCAACCTTCCAGCCTTTTGGTTGCAGGACAGCATTTTACCCACTGTGCCACCAGGACTCCTTCAAAAAACAGTAATGAAGGAATTAGAAAAGATCATCAAATGTAAGAGTGTTTCACTGGAGATAAAGGCCAAGATCATCTATACTATTTTGTTTCATCTGTGGATGCAAAAGCTGGATAGAAAAGAAAGCTAATGGGGAAAATATTTATTCATTTGAAATATGGTGCTAGAAGAGACCTCTGTAGATACCCTGGACTGTCAGAAAGATGAAAACTCAATTCTAGAGCAAATCAAGCCTGGATTGTCCCTGGAGGGGAAAATAATGCAGCTGAGGCTATTCTACTTTGACCACATCATAAGAAGGCAAGACTGTCTGGAAAAGACAATAATGTTGGGGAAGGGAGATGGGAGTGGGGTGGGTGGGGAGGAATATCTAACATGAGATGGATTGAATCTGTGAAGAAAACCACAGGCTTGAGTTTGCAAGAGCTGAACAGGGTTGTGGACATTTTGGCAATCTCTCATTCATAGGGTTGCCATCAGTTAGAGATGATTTGAAAGCATAATAATATAATAATTTTATTTCATATTCTTTTCCATCCACAAAGAATACATGTTGCCTTCCATCTGTGCCACACACACACACACACACCATCATTCCAAGTAGCCATAAGAACAAATGAGAACGGCCGATACTCCATCACATATGGTGTGGGTAGATAGGATAGTTATGTAATTTACACAATAGAACATCTTGATATATTGAACAGGATCCAATAGTACACTACCAGAAAAGATAAGCAATATATAAGAATGGAAACCTTGGCCTTGGTTCTAGCAGGATTTGTGTTTATCTCGATAATTTTTTTTCAAACTGTTATGTGTCATTAAGTCAGAAATGAGTTATAGTGACTCTAATAGGGCTTTCAAGGTAAGCAATTACACTAGTTTGCTCCATAGCACTTAGTGCACTCTTTGGGGGTTTCACAAGGTAATTAACACTTTCCCCCCCGACTTGGGTACTCATTTTACCAACCTTGGAAGTTGAGTCAACCATCAGGATTAAAAGAGTGTCTTCATCAGTTCCACCCCAGCAGCAAGCTTCCTTGGCTGAGTGAGGTTTTGAACCCAGGCCTCCAGAGTCCTAGTCCATCTCTCCAGCCCCTTACACCAGCCCCTGGGTATCTATAGCTCTCATAATGCCAAGTGAAGGGAAAGGGGACTGGACAAATGGTGCTGAAGCCTAATTATGACAGCTCACTTTTCCAACAAACACCTGGCATTGAAATACTCTGAAAAACTGAAAGATATTTTTACTCCACTGGAATGGGAAGATAAATCGCCACCTAATAAAAAGCTGGACCCTAAAGAAGGCTGAGCTCAGAAGAATAAATGCCTTTGAACTGTGGTGCTGGATAAGACTTTTGAGAGTCCCCTGGACTACAAAGAGATCAAACCAGCCCGTCCTGAAGGAAATCAACCCTGGCTGCTCCTTGGAAGGACAAATACTGAATCTCAAGTAGTTTGGCCACCAAATGAGAAGAGAGGACTTCACTGGAGAAAGCCCTGATGCTAGGAAAGATCGAAGGGAAAAGGAGAAGGGGGCGGCAGAGAGTGAGATGGTTAGACTACAGTTTACGCAGTGGGTGTAGATCTAGGCCCGTGATGGTGAACCATGGCACTCCAGATGTTCTTGGGCTTCAATTCCCAGAAGCCCAAGCCCCCTGTGAATCCACACAAATGGGTTTAGTGCAATTCATGCGGCCCACGCTGCCCTTGTCGCTCCCGGAAGCGGAAGAAAAATGTGCCTGTACGGTTAGGACTCTTCTGGGTTAGCCCTTCCTCTGTACAGGCGCATATTACTTCCGCTTCCGGGAGCGACGTGGGCAGTACGGGCCAGACTAATCACAGTAAACCCATCCGTGTGTGGATTTGCAGGGGGCTTGGGAATTGAAGCCCAAGTCCATCTGGAGTGCCAAGGTTCACCATCACGGATCCAACCCTTTTAAACTATTTTTTTAGATGTGTTAATTTTAGCTTTGTATGTTATTATATGCTGGTGGTGCCTCTGACATTAATAATAATAATAATAATAATAATAATAATAATAATAATAATAATAATAATAATAATAATAATAATAATAATAATAATAATAATAATAATAATAATAATAATAATAATAAAGATCCCAAGAAAGCACCTCCTCTAAGATTGTGGTATACAGTATTTGAACCTCAATCGGACATACGGCAACTTCGTGTTGCTGGCTAATCTTTCTCACACTAGGTCAGGTGACAGGGGAGGCCAGCCAGGGGGACCAGCCTCTGCCCCCCTCGTGCCTCCGTCCGACGAACACTCCAACAACACCGGGTTCTCCGAGGCTGCGGCCACCACTCGTCTTGGCGGGAAACTGCGCTGCCCCTGCTCGCTCCAACTGTGTGGGGGAAGAAGCGAAGGCGCCTCTGGGTGGCGCAGTGGTTCAAGTGCTGTACTGCTGCATTGCGAGTTCGATCCCGGGCAGGAATTTTCCGGGTTGGCTCCAGCCTTATCTCCTTCCCAAGTCCCCAGCATGTGCGGGGGAGATGCGAATTCCCTTGTGAACCGCCCAGAGAGTGCTCTTAGCGCAATGGGGCAGGACTCAGGAGAGAAGTGTGGATTGTTTATTGCTTTGCTTTCCAGGCGCGGCGGAGCCTCCATCCCCATCCCAGGCCAACCTGCCCCGTGGAAACAACACACCCCTCCCCACCCCAAGCCCCCCTTCCCCAACATTTTAAACCCAGCCTTTGCGTCCTCCTGTGAGGAGCGAGTTCCTTCCAAGCACCGCGCGCCTCCTCTGCCTCCTCGCTTTCCTTCTCTTTCCCCTTGCTGCGAGGAAAAAAACCCCGAGCGCCGCGCTTTCCGCGCTGTGTCTCGCCAGACGCCCCGTCTCTCGTCTCTCCTCAGCGCGGCAGTGGCGAAAGAGGCAGCAGTGGAAAGGGCTGCTGTGCACTCCTGAAGGCGGGGAAAAGCGACTCACTCCACTCGCCCCTTAGGAGCGCTTCTCTCTGGCCAGGGGGACCGGGGGGGGGGGGGCACCAGCGGCCTTACCTTTCGCAGCATGGTGGGCAGGCAGCGGCTGGGGCTCCTGGGGGTCGTCGTGGTAGCGAGAGGAGGAGGAGGAGGAAGAGGAGGCTGCTGCCCTTCCTCCTCCTCCTCCTCCTCCTCCTCTGTCTCTCGCCGGTGGTCACTCGTTGGCCATGCCCCAGCAGCAGCACATTTCTTGGCAGCAGGCGCAGGTTTCGCCAGCCCGAGGAGCGCGCATTTCATGCTCGCCGAAGCCACGGCTTCCAGCCCGGAGCCCTCGCGAGTAGTAGTAGCGCCCACCACATGTGCCCCGCCGCCGCGCCGAGGAGCTCCCACGAGAGCCAGGGCTGCTGATGCTGATGCCGACGCGGGGCTGAGTCGCTCCCTGCTGGGCGAGAAAAGGGCCGCGCGCGCCTCCCCGAGACGCACCCGGGCGCTGCTTACCAGGCTCCGGAATGGCGCGCAGCAGCAAACTCGGCTATTATTATTGCCAGACTTGTAGCGCCAGCGCAGGCGAGGGAGTTGGGGGGGCGAGGGTTGCTCTCTCTCGTAACCACCACCACTCTCGTCATCCTCCTCCCGCCAATGTTCCCCTCAGTGCACGAGTCTTCACACGCGCGCGTGTTGGGTGAATAGGTTTGCTTCCCGGAGGACTCGGGGGTGGGGTGGGGGGCAGGGGAAGCGTTTAACGGGGCAATGAGAAAAATCTCACTTCTCGTCAGTGATGGCGAACCTTTTAGAGACCGAGTGCCCAAACTGCAACCCACAACCCATTTATTTATCGCAAAGTGCCAACATAGCAACAGGGGAGGGAGGGAACTCTCCCATTGGGCTGCTGGGCAGAGGGGCAGGGTGAACTCTATGCTGGGGTGACTGCATGGGTGCCCACAGAGAGGGCTCTGAGTGCCACCTCTGGCACACGTGCTGTAGCTTCGCCATCACTGCCCTAGGTCAAAGTTGCCCTTGCTTGAAAGCCAGTCGTATCCGGCTCTAGGGTGCGGTACTCATCTCCGTTTACAGCCAAAGAGCTAGCAATGTCTGCGTCTGCAGACATTTCCGTGGCCACGTGGCAGGCATGACTAGACACCGGAGTGCACGGTTACCCTCCCACTGAAGGGGTGCCTATTTATCTGCTTGCAATTTCTTGCTGTCAAACTGCTAGGTTGGCAGGAGTTAGAATAGAGATGGGAGCTCACACGGTCGTGAAGCACTCGGATCTCGAATTGCTGACTGCTGACCTTCCAGTTGTCAAGTACAGCGTCTTAACCACTGAGAAGCCGCTTCCCCTTCCCATAATCCTAACTCGATAGAAATAGCAATTGCTTAGATCACCTTTCTTGCCGCCAACATGGTGGGGACTCATTTTAATGACCTGGGAAGGATGGAAGGCTGAGTCAACCTTGCTACCTGTCAGGATCAAACTCACAAAGTTTTGGCTTCAGTACAATAGTTTTAACCAGTGTGCCATCAGGGCTCTTGCAGGCTCAAGCTTGACTCAGCCTTGTATCCTTCCAAAGCTATCAAAATGAGTGCCCAGCATTTTGGTGGCAAAAAGTGCACTGAGCAATTCCTAGCTCCATGATGGCGAACCTTGGCACTCCAGATGTTCTTGGACTTCAATTCCCAGAAGCCCAAGCCCCCTGTGAATCCACACGAATGGGTTTACTATGATTCATCTGGCTGCACCGCCCTCATCGCTCCTGGAAGCGGAAGTAAAACACGCCCATACGGAGGAAGGGTTAACCCAGAAGAGCCTTAACCATACAGGCACGTTTTACTTCTGCTTCCAGGTGACGAGGGCGGCGCAAGGCGGATGAATCTCAGTAAACCCATTCCAGGGTGCTTGGGCTTCTGAGAATTGAAGCCCAAGAACATCTGGAGTGCCAAGGTTCGCCATCATGGTCCTAGCTCAATAGTTTCGAAAGGAGAACGCTGAGGGGAATGGGAGATTTTCCGTCTCCCAACCTTCCGCTCTCCTGTCCACCTGTGGCCCTTTCAAAACCCTGCGGCCTGGGCGTTTGGATTCACGCAACTGCGCTGTCTGGAAGGGCACATCCTTCCCCTCAGCGCGAAGGCGGTTGCGGGGCGCGAACCTGCCACAGATTCTGTGCACGCCCGGTTGGTAGGGGAATGAGGACCAAGACCACTGGCCAGGGCGTTCCTTTGCTATGTTTCCCTACTTCTTTCGCTTCCTTCTCTGTAGCCACGACCAAACGTTAATAATAGAAGTAGGTTGTAAGGAGCTCAAAGGAAGTTGAGCCACCCAAGGGAAAAGCCCTTTAAGGTGGGTCAAGGACAGTCAAAGACGTTTTGCTGCCTGTGGCGAAGCCATAGCTGACAAATTTTGGGATTTGAAAATAAGGGAAATTTCCCAGACAAGACGGGAAAGTTGACAGCTATGCTTATCCTGTGCAGCCCTTCAGTGGCGGCATTAGGGCATTGCAGTCTGACTGATACAGGCCATTGCAAGGAAAGAGGGTAAAATACGGGAGGTTCCCGGCCAATACGGGACACTTGACAGCTATGGGTGGAGCAGCATTAAAATGTAATTCCCCAAGGTCAGGGAGCCACAGCAGCCATTCAAGGGGCATAAAAAGTAAAGCCCCAGAAGCAGCCTTCCCTTGTCAATTAAAAAATAGTAACAAAAGCAAACAAACAAAAATATGAATCTGTTGCCTTTTCATGACTATCGATATCTGTTGCCTGGGGAAGATCTTTGGCTTAGCCTAAGAGCAGTATAGCTTTTGTTTCTGGAGTCATAGCTGGGGTGCTGTGCACTGAGTTTTCAGCTCATGTTAATGTAGAGCAAAAAGCAATTGGGATCAGATATCCTAAGTAACAATAAACCAATATTTTTGAAGGTTGATGTTATACTACCCACAATTTTACAACCACATTTCTTCCCTATAGTGTGAACTAGCAGAGGTTGCCCGGCGTTGCAGGCTGTTTTTAAATTGTGTTGGAAGGTTTTTGTTTTGTTAATGTTTGTACAAATGAGATTAGTCTGTAATTGTGGTTCTTAATGATAAGACAGTTTATAAATGTGAACAATACAGTAAATAAGAAATTAGTGCCTGAATTAGACTTTTGAAAATGTTGTTTCTAGCAAAGGAAGTGAGCACTTCATCTCTGAGTTAAGAAGCAAAATATCTTGGCCTGCCATTGGGATTAGTATAATATTTCAATAATGAAAACTAGAATTTCTATTTGATTTGGACATTCCAAGTTTGTGAAAGATTAATGTTAATAATAATTAGCTATAACTAAATTATTACAAAATATTGCTGTTTTAAGATTGTTTTTTATATGCAGTTAATAATTAGTTAATAATTAACTGGACTGCATTGGCTTTGAGGTTAAGATGCTGAACTTGACGACTGGAAGGTTGGCAGGTCAGCAGTTCGAGACCCGAGTACTGTACGATGAAGTGCCTTTGTCCCAGCTCCTGTCAACCTAGCAGTTCGAAAGCTAGAAATTGCAAATAGATAGAAACCACCTCGGTGGGACGGTAAAACAACATTCTGTGCACTCTGGTGTCTAGACATGCCTGCCACACGTCCACGGAAAAGTCTGCAGCACTGGCTCTTTGGCTATAAACAGAGATTAGCATTGAATCCTAGTGTCATATATGACTGGTTTTCAAGCATGGTCAACCTTTACCTTTATTAATATTGTAATTAGTTGTCGGAGCCAGAGGTTGGGAGTTTGATTCCTAACTGTACTTCCTGTGAGAAGAGCCAGCCACTATTTTCTATGGATTTCCTTTTGTTATGTGATTTTTACGTTAACCGAGCCATTTGTTAATTGAGGTTCCAGTGTATTTATATGTTGGAATTGATTACACACTGATTTTTATGTGCTAAATTACTTTGGAAGAAAAATCTAACAGTAACAGTATTTATATACTGCTATAATGTTTCAAGATGATCTGATACTGCCAACATCCTTTTTATATTTTCCAACAAAATAGCTGTGAACTGAGCTTTGTTATTCTATTTCGGATGGTCAGTAGGTATTGTTATATTTTTACTTTGTTTTGTACTCTGAATTGATCTGGTTGGAGCAAAAGATGGCTTTGTTGTCATGGCAACCTTTTTGCGTTGCTCCTTGAGGGGAAAATAATGTGAAGAGTATGTAATGCTCTTGCATTTCACTACATTAAAAGCAATGTAAAGCTTGACTAGATGCAACACAATAAATATCCATTGTGCTGGAAATGATATTACTAATGCCTTTTCAAGTCCAAACATATTTCTAGAGATCATCAAAATGCCAAAGCATGACCCTATGTAGGTTTACCCTAAAGTAAGTTTTATTATATTCAGTGAAGATGCTCGTTGCCAAGTGCAATACATTCATTCATTCATTCATATTCAGTGAAGCTAACGTTCAGGAGGTAAGCTGCACAGAATGTTTGCTATTTTTATTACATATATAATTTATATTCATTTCAGGGGTGGAGAACTTGTGATCTACCAGTTGCTGGAGATGAACTCACCTAACCTTCAGCTAGCATTCTGGGCGTGATGGGAGTTATTCTCCAACAATACCTGAAATGCTGCATTTTCACACCTCTGCCTGTATTAACTATCATAACACTTTAAATGGCTAATACCCAACAGTGTATTTTGTCATCTAGCACCTGTAGATTCAGGACTTCTCTTCTCTCTTGCAGCAGCAGCCCTGCAAGTTACCCAGAATTTGCTCCTGAGGGTTCTCCATGCATCTTAAAGTCACAGATCTTTTCATTTATTCCATAAGTTCCTTTCACCCTCGATGTTTATTTCTGAACAAATGGGGGTACAAACATGCAAAACATTCTGAAAAGACTTGAGTGGGGCAAAAATAGCTTGCTGAGTCAATGTGCAATTATCTTCAGTCTGCTACTCAGAATGGACAAGCAGGACATACTAGTGACATCACAACTACTTTCCCTTTATTTTTAAAGAAAACGAGAAAGGTAGAGAACAGAACAATGAGCAGTCTCAAGTGGTAAAGGTCTTATTTTTAGTAGCAGTTTAGAAGAAGGAAATTTGTAGATATACCTTTTTAATTATACATTAATAAACAATACCTTCAAAAATACAAATAGAAGAACATCATATATATATATTTAAAGGTCTGACAAATCCAGCCATTATTTATCTGTTTTATTTGTTTATTTTATAGGCCACCATTCTCCCCATGGGGGACTCAAGGTGACTCACAAAATTATTTTCAGATGACTCGAAGAGCAAAGTATTCATGATAAATGGTGGTCTTCCCCAGGGTTCTGTGTTGGCCCCTTTACTATTTAACTTGTACACACATGACCTCCTGAATACTATATCTAGGAAATTCATCTATGCCCGTGGTGGTGAAGCTATGGCATGCTGCCAGAAGTGGCATGTAGAGGCCTTTCTGCTGGCATGTGCACCATCAAGGGGAAGCCCCGCCCCATCCAGCCCAGTACTGCTTCCCCACCTAGCCCTCCAGGGCCAACATCAGAAATTTCCAGGCCCGGTATGCTACCCCCCCCCACACACACATTTTGGCCACGCCCCTGTGGTTTTCTATGCATGCATGATTTGTTTACGCATGCACACATCAGTGGTTTCCCGGCGCCACTGGGCCCCCATCATCTCCGCGCCCGGGAGAGGAGTCTTGATGGTCCCCCCCTGATGGCAGCCCTGAAGCCCTCAGCCAAAGGCAAGGCGAGAGGGCAGTGTGAAATCCTGCCCAGGAGGCTGCGGCTGGGTGAGGTGACCATACACCCCCACCAACCCCTCCAAGGAACTGGGTGCACCTGTGGGAGGGGAGCACCTGTGGGGGTGGGGAGCATTCATAAGGGGGCACATCCACACGGGGTATACCCATGTGACTTTGCTGGAGGCACAACAGCAATGTCACATGGGTGTGTGGGCACGCAAGGCGCCTGCCTGCATGCCGCCTCCTCCGCCTCCTTGGGCATTCAGTCTCTAAAAGGTTCGCCATCACTGATCTATGCAGATGATATAGCATTGGTTGCTCAACACCAAAGCTTCACTGTGACTGAGTCAGTGCTTTCGTCAGACTTAAAAATCTTGGACATTTATCTCTGTCAGAATAGTCTCAGACCAAGCCTTCAGAAAACTACTGTGTCAATTTTTCATTTGCGGAACAGAAACGTGGGATATAAACCAGCTGTATCATTCAGATGAGAAAATTGCAATACAGTGGTACCCCGTACAACGAAAAACGCCGTTCCACAGGGTTCTATGAAGTCTAGTACAGTACCATGCCCAGAAATGGGACATTTCAGACTGGCTGATAGTTATCTAATAAGAGGGCTTTTTCCAATAATGGTCTTATTACTGACTCTTTTAAAAAGACTGGGCTCCTACCCTGCTGCAAGGAGACCTTTGCCATTCCCCTTGCCCACTCCCCTCTGGGCCCTGGCTGCGTTTATAAACCAGAAAGGGCAAAGGTCTAGCATGCATGTAGTGGCATTCACTGCTCCCAGAATCCTGTCCACTTCACCAGGCTGCACCAACTGAAACAAATCCATTAGAACTGGTCAAGCAGGAACCAAAGTTACATGTGCAGGCTCTGCATGAATCATAGCATTCATGTCAGAGTGGATCCAAGTGACTGCCTGCATCATAGCAGGTTGTTGAATGATCAGCATGGTAAGCCCCTGAATGCTTGAAACAAATCTACTGAATGACTCTGTGCACACACAATGGCAGCAAAAAAATTTTTTTTGTTGCTGCCATGGAATAATAGGCCTTCAAATAAGCTCTAGCTAGCCCATGTTCAGGCAGATTCACTGAGTCTTCTGTCATCATGCTACTGCCTGGAGTAGTGTTGTATGCTAATTATGGGGCGATAGAAACAAAATAAAGCAATCACTCTAGTCTGTTCTGCTTATTTCATTGCCGTCGGGTTTACCAGGGAGATTGTCTGACCCTATTCCATAGGCGGGGATGCTTAGTAGCAATTGTGTCAATGGTGCTGGCCACTTCTCCACTTGAGGTCAACCAGATCTTCGACAGGATCATCTGCTGAGGCAACATGAAACCCCACCAAGAGCCATCAGGAAACCAATCAGATCCATCAATTTCCTGCGGTGGACCATCCTAACCAGTCCCCCAATCTTGAAGTTAAGGGTTCCCATAAGTCTACACCTCAGCAAGTAATGATCTGTCCATGACAATGGGACTGCAAAGTCTTCTTCTCCTCCCAGATTAGCATTATCCTGCCCAGCATAATCCAAATACAGTCCCTCCATGGTTGTCATGGAGGACATAAAGTCTCAAACCGCTCCTAATAGGGTGGCCTTAATATTGATATTGAAGTCCCCCAGTACAACAGGCCTAGAAGACTCCAACATCACCTCCGAGACCAAATCAGCCAGTTCGTTCAAAAAGGAATCATGGCAGTATTTCCAGCTCAACAGAATGAAGCATTAGTTTTGTTTCTAAAAAGTGAGAGAGAGAAAAATGGAAGTTTGTATGAAGTAATCTACTTTTTCTTCTTCTAATCCTCTTTTTTAAAAAACAATATTATTTAAAATTCATGTTATTTGGTCTTCAAGCTGTCAGCTATATTTAAGTGTTACTGCCACAGCCACCTGAGTACCTTGTTAACTGCTCTTATGCACTTGGCAATGTAACAGTTTCTGGAGAAATGAGAAGGGTTACAGCTGACATCCACTGTGCTGCAGCAGACAGTGATGGATTAGGATGCAGGAGGCCAACATTGCAAAAGAGGATCTTTCAAAATCCCAGCAAACACATCAGAAATTCACACAATCTGGATGAGAAATAGACTAATAAAATAAAACTGACAGAATGAGCCATGACATTGTTATCAGCAACCACTTATTATATATCACTGCCCATATAAGGCTGCATTTGGTGAAATCAGCATTATTATAATTCTATTACAGTGATGGTGAACCTTTTAGAGACCGAGTGCCCAAACTCACCTTTGCCACAGACTCAACAGGCTGTCGTGCACGCTGCATGTGAGCCACCCACATTACCCCAGACAGGGGAGGCGGCGGCCCCATTGGGCTGCTGGGCATAGGGGCAGGGTGAACTCTGTGCTGGAGGGAGGAAGCACTCCCACTGGGCTGCTGGGCAGAGGGACAGGGCAAACTCTGTGCTGGGGGAGGGATGAAGCGCTCCCATAGGGCTTCTGGACAGAGGTGCAGGGCAAACTCTGTGCTGGGGGAGGGATGAAGCGCTCCCATAGGGCTTCTGGATAGAGGTGCAGGGCAAACTCTGTGCCTGGGCGATGGAGGGCATGCCCACAGAGAGGGCTCTGGATGCTCCCTCTAGCATGTGTGCCATAGGTTCACCATCAATGTTCTATTACATTTATCTCTTTCTTATTTGGTGGTTGCATTGTTCCTTTAATACATGAATAAACCTGAGTCGGGTTCGCCTGAGTGGGTGGCATAAAAATTAAAATTAA
Source organism: Bradypodion ventrale (assembly GCA_035047345.1). Lineage (NCBI taxonomy): Eukaryota > Metazoa > Chordata > Lepidosauria > Squamata > Chamaeleonidae > Bradypodion > Bradypodion ventrale. The sequence continues at coordinate 207,984,066 of JAWDJE010000005.1, forward strand.
ATTAAATTAAACAACAGTAAATCATAAAGCTTGCATAGCAAAAAGAGAAACACGACAAGGTAGACATCCACCAAGGAAGTCCATTTAGTGGATTTGAAATAACAGAGAACAGAATGCAGACATTAACCACCTATGATGTCTCAACCAGTATAACACTTGTTCTTCATAAGAAGTCTACTAAATTAAATGCCAATAGTCACACTAATACTTTTAGGAAAAGCTACTGACAATTTATCAAAGACTTTACATGTACATAAAACTAGAAGCTATTTAGCACTGATTTAGATTCTAAATTTTAGAAGCTGATTTGGAGTCATGTGTAATAAAACAGTGTTAATTCTGATTTCTATGTTGTAAGATCAAGAAGCACTATGTGCAAATAGTGTATATACCTAGAACTTACAGGTATCACTATCAGAACATTAGAAAAGCTGACCGCTTCTACATTTTGTAATTTCTTCACACAGGTACATTTCAAAAGAACAAAGCTAATTTACAGCAGTCTTTCATGGTCAACATTGAAGTTTGTAAACTTTCAAAGATATGATTATAAGTCAAAGCAATTAGTTTCTTGTTCAGGCGATGTTGTATTCTTATTCAGAAAAAAAAACACCCTTAAGTGTTCCAAGTAGTAATAACAGGAGAAAGGACGTTATTGTCTTATACAGTAATACTGTACCTCACATAATGAGCATAATGCATTCCATGGGGTTGCTCTTTAAGCGAGTTGCTCTTTAAGCGAAGAATGCATTGAAATCCAAAATTCCATTCGGGACCATAGGGGAAAAAAGCCTTTTACATCCCCCCCCCCCCCCCCACACGCCATTTAAATTGCCTCCCAGGGCGGGATTAGGCTTTGTGGAGCCCAATCGGCCGTTTTTTAAATTTTCCACTGCCTCCCCATGCACCCAGGCAGGAGAGAGCTTGCGTTCCAGTTTTTGGTATAAGATGCCAGACACTAGCCCTGACAGAGAGGTTTCTCTTCTCTTCTCCCCTCTCCACCACCACCCCCAGCGCAGGCGAGAGAACTCCTTGCTTCCCTTTTCTTGCCATTCTGCACTTAGTGTCTCAGGCAGAGAATTGGGGGGGGGGGGAGCAAGGAGTTCTCTCGCCTGCGCTGGGGGGAAAAGGAGGGGAGACCAACTCATTGAAGAGAAACCTCTCCATCAGGGCTAGTGCCTGGCGTCTTATACCAAAGACTTCTGGAACACAAGGTCTCTCCTGCCTTTATCTGCCAGTGGAGGTGAGAAAACTATTCACTTTTTACCCCTTTCTCTGCCAGGGCCACTCGTTAAGCGAGTTTTTGCTCGTTCAATGAGGCTGACCTTTTGGGAAAAATCTGCTTGTTAAGCGTTAAGCTAAGTGAGGTGCTCATGTGAGGTATTACTGTACAGTAATACCTCATACAAAGTCCGCTTCGTACAACATCGAATTCATACAACATCGCCTAATTCCTTGAAAAATGTTGCCTCATACAAAGTCGCTGCAACTTTGTATGAGGCATTGGGGTTTCCCCAGGTTGCATTGTGCCTGGGCAGTATAAAAGGCAGGACACATGCGTGCATTGCTCTTGTGGGTTTTGCACAAGGCGAAGAGTGTTTAGGAGTGGTTTTGAGTATGATTTTGGATTTTTTTGAATTTGTTTTGTCAGAATTTTTAGAAGCATTCCTGGGATTTTTGCAGCATTCTTCAGGTTCTTCAACAATCAGGGTTGTTTGACATGTTTTTCTAATGTATTTAGCCTTTAGAGAATGATTTCTTAAAGTTCTGTCAGTTTCCTTGACTTTGCCCTGAACTCTGTGCTGTTACAGTACCATGTATCTCTATGGAAACGACATTGTACGAGGCATCGCGGCAAGGATTTGGACGTTGTATGAGGCATCACAGCTAGGATTTTGCATGCCTCATACAAAGTCCAAATCCGTATAAAGTCCAAATTTGTGGAACCAAGTTTGGACATTGTATGAGGTATCACTGTATTTTAAAATACTGTCAAGAGTAAATAATATTTAAAAAATTATGGTACTTGACCCCAGTTACATCAAATGGATAATACAAAAACTAGAAATTGTTGGAGATGTAAAGATATCCTGGGGACATATGAACACTTGTGGTGGAGTTGTAAAGTGATTATGGCTTTTTTGGGTAAAAAGAGAGAAATAGATATCGGAAATTTTGAATTTGGACTTGAGACTGGAGTCAGGTACCACCTTATTGACAGAAATAGACAATATGAATATGGATAGAAATAAAAAAAAATTGTTATCTATTATGCTAACTGTAGCAAGACAATGTATTGCAAGAAACTGAAAAAGTGATTGCTTTAAAACTGGAAGAATGGTATAAAGAAATGTGGGAAATTGCGTTAAATGACAAACTCACTTGGGAATTGAATAAAAAGAAAGGTATAATCAAGGATAATAAGTTTTGGGAGATATGGAAACCGTTTGTGGAACATACTTTGGTGAAAATTAAAGAGGATAAACTAGTACCAGATCACATGAGTTTTTGTAAATGGTAATACAGAGTTGTGACAAAACTATGATCACCAGGGCTTTGTATATAACACGGGGTGATATTAACTTTTATTTTTTCTGTTTTGTTTTACTTTTTTTAGGTATGGGTAATGAGAAAATTATTGATAAATAAAAACAGTATCATATGAAGATAAGTAGATTTAAATAGATGTTTAAATGGGAGAAATATAAAACGATGAAAAAAGTAATACCCGCTTTTACTTTTCTTTTGTGCGTTATGTATTGTATTGTTATGTAATTTTTCTTTGTTTCATTTATATAATGTGATGTTATGTTATATGTATGTTTATTCATTTTTAATTAGTTAAATTCAATAAAAATTATTAAAAAACAAAAGAAAAAATATGGATAATTCAGAAAGTATTTATAAAAAGAGAATCCATTTAAAACACCTTAGAAATGATTTGTTATGAGTTTTTCAGTTTGATGAAGCTTCATTTCAGAAGCCTATAATATCCTTTTTGGCATAAATATTCCATATTCGTCTTTCAGGCAGTGGTTAACTAACCAGACGACCCTGAGGATTAACAGCCTTAGTTGGAGAAGTCCACAGGGAAGGGTGAAGGTCCCTAAGTGGATTAAATCCCACTTAAATCCATCTTGATGGAGGGCAGCCGCTTCATCAATATTGGCCTGGAGCCAATGAGGACTGTGTGTGTGTCAAAAGGGCTCGGGACCAGACAGTGTCTTGCGGGACTGGATCAGTGGTATGAGTTTCATGCTGTGATTGGGAAGGCAAATGGAACACCTATATTATTTAATTTAATTTAATTGTCAAATTTATATACCACCCACTCGGCCAAAGCTGACTCAGGGCAGTTTACAATGACAATTTAAAAAACATGTTAAAAACAGTTAAAACTACCCACCCCCTAAAACAAGGGGTGCAGGATCCAAAGGCACCATGGGGAGTTCTTCTACACCAGCCACCCAATGGAGGTTACTCTTCCACCTGCACCCCACACTTGACCCGCCAGCCAGGTTTTAAGTTCTTTTCTGAAAGGCAGCAATTCCGTCCGGAGACGTAGCTCTGTTGGCAGGAGGTTCCAGAGGGCCAGCGCAGACACAGAGAAGGCCTTCCTCATTGTGCCAGAGAGGCATGCCCCTCTGGCTGATGGAACGATTAGAGAGCCCTTCCGGTCCGCTCTGGTTGGACGGACAGACGTCCTCAGGGCGATGCGGTCTCTTATATTGTTCCCAGAACAATTTCCATAGCTGATCAGCATGAGGATAGCCAATACTTGTAACTGGATATGGCACTTGAAGAAGAAGGTATTTTATTTCTAGCTACCCACAGCTCACCTTTTAAAAAATCTGTTGAAATACTTTTATTTTAAATATAACAGGAAGATACAATTCACAATGTAGGAGCACTTCTAAGCAAGCCAGCATGTTCTTTCCTTTTACTTGTTCGGTGTAGAAGGTGGGACCCACTCTTGTATTTTCTTACGTGTGGTAGAATAAGGTACATACTGCTCAGGAGTAGCACTAACATTGAATTTGTGAGTCTGCCAAATGAATTTCCGAGCCACTGGCGGATGTGTAGTTGGAGGGTCATCTGTCATACAATGAAGCCAACGATGCCTTAAATATAAAATAATAAAGATGATGTTCTAAACTAAGCATACACAGATTAAAAAGAAATCATAACTGTCAGACAAATTATAGCACATGGAATAAAGCCAGAAAAATTAAATAGGCACTAGGATTCTTTTAGATATCAACTTTCATTAATCACAACATCACGTCATAATGATGGACATTAAGGATGCTAAGAATTCTATTTAAGGTATGTATAGCAGGACCTCCGTGAATATTTCCTTCAACTCATATGAAATCATTTGGAATATTTTTCTCATGTCCATCTAAACCCCAGGGAGAAAAATTAAGTCCATTTAAAAATTAAGCTGAAATTTACCTGAAGTGTCCTGAGAGTTACAAAAGCTTAAGTGTGCCTTCTGTGGAATTTTTTTGCATTAATATTTATTGCTACATAGAAATACTGAGCAAAACACCAGCTTATTCAATTTCTAGAAAGTTATACCTTGTCAAGCACATTTTCCATCTCTATACTCCACTGACCTAAGTACATGTGTAGTTTATGATAACAGAAATTTAAGCATATCAGACAGCAAACAAAACAGAACAGAGAAAAAAAAGACAAAAAAGGTTGTGGCACCTTAAAGACTAACTCCTGTATTTAAATGTGAGCTTTCATGGACCAAGTCTACTTCATCAGACATAAGAGTGAAGCCTCATGGCATCAATTTATACACACAACAGGTACACAGGCACACAATAATTGGCCAGATCAACAGAATTATTAACATTGCAGCTTTTTTCAAATGACAATAATAGAAAATCCTTGGTTATTATTCAAACCTGCTGCAAAGCCTGGACCTATTGCAAATTGCTGCAAAACAAACTTCTCTTGCAAGCTGATGCATCTTTCCTTTTCTTATTTTCTTAAACTATCTTCCTTTCCACTATTAATTCTTCAAAATTTGTTAGCTCTCTACATTGTACATGCCAACCCTGTTTCTTAGAAGTGAGTTAGGAAAAGCACAGGCTGCACTGGAGATGTGGTTTTCAAACTCAGCTGTATGGAGATCTCCCATGAACTTTTGGGATTCTTGTTCATTTTTTTTCTGCACCATCCACGAGAGATTGATGCATGCTTGAAGAAGTAATCTTGAATCAAAAAAGCTTACAATGTTTGATATATTTTTAGTGATCTCTAATAAATGTATCGGGGCTCAGTGGTTAAGAAGCTGAATTTGATGACTCGAAGGTCAGCAGGTCAGCAGTTCGAGACCCATGGCTTCCGTTGGGTGGTTAATATAGGGGAGGATCCCTGCCCCAGTTTCTTCGGTTCCTGCACCCCTCTCTTTTTAGGTGTGGGTTCTTATTGCTGGTTTTTATCTGTTTCATTTGTTTTTATCTGTTTTTACCCACTGTTGTGAACCCACCGGAGTCGGCTTTGGCTGAGTGGGCGGTATAGAAATGTAACAATAAATAAATAAAAGTAAAATAAAGCTCTTGTCTGTCCCATCTCCTGCCAACCTAGCAGTTTGAAAGCTAGAAATTGCAAGTAGATAAATAGGTATCACTTCAGTGGGAAGGTAAATAGCATTCCGTGCACTCTGGTGTCTAGTCATCCCTGCCACATGTCCACAGAAACATCTGCAGACACAGACATGATTGGCTCTTTGGCTATAAATGGAGAAGAGCATCGAACCCTAGAGTTGGATATTACTGGTTTTTGAGTAAGGGTGACCTTTACCTTTACTAAGAAAAGCATCACCATGCTTCTGTAATTATGCATTTTGCTCACCAGAGCAAAAAGAAATAGGAAACAGACATTGCTCATCATAGCAGCAAATCCACCTTTACCTTAGTTTGAGAATATCATTAGTCCCTTTCAAATACAGCTGTAGAATCTGATCTGACTTCTATCTTTGAAATGATGAAGTGTGATTATTGGCAGGAAAGAGAATTAAATTTTCATTTCCCTTTTTTTAACATGTCAGACAATTGCCTCTGAGGTTGACTGGTTCACAAGGTTAACATAACATCTAAACAGGAGAACCACAAGCAATTTACCATTCAGGAGGCACCATGCTTCCATCCAGGTCCCACAATGTATTCTTGCCATTCATTTCCTTAGTATATATGACCCACCTATGACGACCTGAGCAGGTAAAAGCAAGGGGAGAAATCCAACATGTATTAGATCAAGTAAAAGAGAAGAGTGTGTGCATCTTGTTACGTCAAAATGCTTATTTATTCTGTGTCCAAATACCTGGTTTTGATAAAGCAGAAAGGAAATCAGGGAACTAAAACAATGAAAGGCATCAACAGATAATAAATCAAGGTTATTTAACAAATATAATTTTCCAACATAAAGGTATATAACCAGGTCTGTTTGGAGAAGCAGAAAAACCGTTTTGTATCAGGGAATACAGTTAATAAATTTGAATGATGTAGTATACTGTGATTCCAATCAGTACGTTGTTTATTTCAATAATCAATAATCCAATAATCATCCAATAATCAAAAATGATCCGGTATACACAAGCTTTTCATTAATCTTCATCAGGATATTCTATAGTACAACATGAAAATAAAAAGGGATATTATTAACCCATAATGTCAAATTTGCGTCATTGTGTTAAAGCAATTTAATAATGTAAAAACTCTCATTATCAGATAAGGGATGCAAAACTACGTGGTTTAAATCCAAAACTCTAACAACAAAAATATCAATTGTAATACTGTTCACAGTCATATAGAGATATAAGTACAATATATATCATATGTATCAATAATTCACACACATCTATACCTGTCAATTCTGTGCGTCAGGAGCCTCTTCTTCAGTATTATTTCTTTCAGTGTTCAAGATGTTAAACCAACATTGATTTACAGAAGTATGCTCAGGTTATCCTCCTATGGTAATATAGTATACCAGTAGACCAGTGATGGCACTCCTGCTGATCAGGGCCTTCTGGGAATTGAAGTTCAAGAACACCTGGAGTGCCAAGGTTCACCATCATGGTAGTAGACCATACTGCCAGTGACTCAAAGTGGAGTGTTAGGCAGCAGTTAACTAACCTGATCACCCTGAGGACTAACAGCCTTGGGACTTGGGTGTCAGAGTCCACAGGGAAAGGGTGATGGTCCCCAAGTGGATTAAATCCCACTTGAATCCATCTTTGTGGAGGGCAACAGCTTCATCAATATTGGGGGCTGATGAGGACTTTGTGTGCCAAAAGGGCTCAGGATCAATGTGACTTGCAGAACTGGATCAGTGGTACAAGTGTCACACTGTGATGCAAAAGGATGGAAAGCCACTGCATTATATTCTCATGACAGTCTTCATGGCTAATCGCCATGAGGATCACCAATATTCAGAATAGGATGTGGCACAAGAAGAAGAAGAAAGGTACTGTATACAGAATATGTGTTTGTTACAACACACGTATATGAATACCAAGAAGCATAAGGTAAACCACTTTGTTTTAATATACTTGTGGTCCATATTTTCCATTCCTAATCTTCTGAAAATCAGTCCATCTGTCCTTCCAGCCATCTGTTCATTCATTCACTGCCTTTCTCCACATAGGGATCCAAGGTAGCTCACAAGAATTTAAATCACATAACCACAAGTTAAAATACCAAACAAGATTGTACATTTTAAAAGCAATTAAACATAGGTCATGATTAAGAGCAATTTAGAAAACTTTTTAGAAAACATTAAAAATGGTGCTATAGTCTATGCTAAAGGATGTACGTTATGAATTGTTTTACTTCAAAATGCAAATACTTCTTAATATTAACCATTTCACAATAAGGTAGAAACAAACTCACTACTTATTGACCAATTTTGCCCTGCTCTCAGATCCTAGTAATGAGCCCTTTGGGGTTTCCAGATTTTAATACTTATCAGCCAATCGTTCCAATTTTGGGTGGGGAAAAAATTTAATTATATTGTGGAATTTGTTTAAACCACTTTCAATGTTCTTATTAGCATATGATCAGTTAATAGTACTGGCCATGGAAATATGTTAAAAGTGGCTCAAGATGTCAAAATCTGGATGAAAACGTACAGAAACACATATAACACATCTGAATTTTGAATGTGAAAAGTTAACACCCACAGCTGCCCAGAAGTTTTAATACTGGTGTCTAATTTCCATCAATGAAGCAATGTCTTTTTTCTTAACTCCAAAAATACCATGACTACCAGACTAGAAACAGGCAAAGCACAGTTCTGCAGATGTTACTAGACTGCAATTCATATCAATGCTAAGTAGGTTCGTCTTCTTCTCCTCCTCTTCTTTTTCCTCTTTTACCCCTTTGGGTGTTGAGGGAGATACAAGGTTCTTGTTCTGGCACTTCTAGAAGCATCCACCAACATTATTTGGTGCTTTTGCAGTGCGTCTTTGATGTTATTTCTCCATCTTCCTCGGTCTGCCTTGCGCTCTTTGTCTTTCTCCTCTTTTCACATAAGCGTTGTATGGTATAGAATTCTAAGACATTATCTCCAAATGGGAGAGATCGTCAATGGTAAGAAATTCTACACGTTTTAGTGCAATAAAATCTAAGGGCCTGCATTTTTACTCACTCTTACTCTAGACCAGTGATGGCGAAACTTTTAGAGACCAAGTGTCCAAACTGCAACCCCAAACCCACTTATTTATCGCAAAGTAGTGCCAACATGGCAACAGTGGAGGGAGGAAGCGCTCCCATTCAGCTGTTGGACAGAGGGGCGGGGCAAACTCTCTATGCTGGTGGGAGGGAGGAAGCACTCTCATTGGGCTGCTGAGCAGAGGAGTGGGACGAACTCTGTGCTGGGGCAACGACACAGGTGCCCACAGAGAGGGGTTCGAGTGCCACCTCTGGCACGTGTGCCATAGGTTCACCACCACTGCTCTAGACCAATGGTCCCCAACCTTCTGGAACATGGGAGATGCATTAGAGTGCCCGCTGCCTAAAGATTGCCACATCTTAAACCAATTTATTAACCTGCCAATTTAGAGAAAAACTAAATATTCAGAGGTCAATCAATGAAGAAATGTTAATGTTACACAATCCCTGAGTTCTGCTCAGCACCTAGAATGGCCAATATGTTAGTATGGAGGATAAGATCAAGAGGGGACTGATAGAAAGAACCAAGGAAGCCAGGAGAAATAATGTTACTTTTGTGGTTTTTGTAAGGGACTGGAAAACCAGCAGTAGATGGTGATAACTGAGACAGGAAGAATAGGGAAAATGCTTCTAAATGATAGTAAACAAGCAGTTTGAGGAGCCAGACAGAAAGAGATCGTGGGGAAGGGGGGCTGCATGCAGTTTGCATGCTGCAGGCTGGGAACCCATGCTCTTGGACCAGTGGTTCCCAATGTGGGGCAGGGAGACGTCAATTCCCAGGAGCTGAAGTTAGTACAGTGATACTTCATACAACGTCCAAACTTGGTTCCACAAGTTTGGTTCCTAAACAAGTTTGGACTTTATACGGATTTGGACTTTGTATGAGGCATTCAAAATCCTAGCCACGATGCCTCATACAACATCCAAATCCTTGCTGCGATGCCTCGTACAACGTCATTTCCATAAAGATACATTGTACTGTAACAGCACAGACTTCAGGGCAAATTCAAAGTCAAAGTCAAGGAAACAGAGAGGAAACTGACAGAAGTTTAATCATTGTCTAAAGGCTAAATACATTACGAAAACATGTCAAGCAACCCTGATTGTCCAAGAACCTGAAATCCCAGGAATGCTCCTAAAAATTCTGACAATTTTTTTTAAAAAAAAATTCAAAATTGTGCTCAAAACCACTCCTAAACACTCTTTGCCTTGTGCAAAACCCAAAAGAGCAATGCATGCATGTGTCCTGCCTTTTATACTGCCCAGGCACAATGCAACCTGGGGAAAAACCTCAATGCCTCATACAAAGTCGCAGCGACTTTGTATGAGGCAACTTTTTAAAAGTAATTAGGCGATGTTGTATGAATTCGATGTTGTATGAAGCGGACTTTGTATGAGGTATTACTGTACATTGGTACCAGTGCTTTGGGGAATTGAGGACAGAGCACACGAGTGACAACAAAATGAGCAATCTGGTGATAGGACATTTATAGGAAATGCAAAATAAACACCTGGATTCTTATTTTCCAATCCAAAATCATGAATACTAGTCACTCCATCTCTTCTTCTTCTTTAAGCGATGATAAAATGGGAGCACATCCCCACATGCAAAAGCACAAATCTACATTCCCTGCTGTGATGAAACTTAACAGGGGCTTCTTATAACTGTTGAGCCTTCTGCTTGATATCCAATTTCATTAGAGAAGCAACCAATATGCAATAGAAATCATTTGCTATTTTGTTCAGAATAATGGGGCTGCGGTGGCTCAGTGGTTAAGAAGCTCACCTTGTTAGCTAGAAGGCCAGCAATTTGAGACCCGGGTACTGCATGATGGTTTGAGCACCCAGCTCCTGCTAACCTAACAGTTCGAAAGCAAGAAATTGCAAGTAGATAAATAGGGACCAACTTCGGTGGGAAAAATTCTTGGGGATATGAAAGGAGCCTCAGTCGGGAGTCCCCTGAGTGGAGTTTCTCCAGCAATAACCCTTTCAATCCAGAATAATTTCTGACATGAATTATTCAGAATAATATGTTATTTTATACTCACCAAAGAAGTGTCTCTTGTCTTCATAGTATTTGTTCCCATACTTATCAACACCAACTAGCGGGGCCACCTTCATTTCACTTACTCTGTAAAATCCCCAAAGGAGAAGTATTAACTTTCTACAATTCTATAGCTATGTGAATTAATTAAGAGGCTCCAATTATATGATCCAAGTGGATGCACTGGTTCTCACCTTTTCAAGTAAACTTTTTACTGCAATTTCAATTGATTTTAAGAAGTTTTAAGCATTTTGATTAAATAACAGTAATTAATTATCCTTTTCATGTTCATCATTTTGTTACAATGGAACCTATCATCTTAAAATTTCCTTCAACCTACTCTGGGTAAAACTTATGGGAGAAAAGTAGCATATAAATGAAACAAACTATTGTAACACATTTTATGCAGGGTTGTTTTTTGAAAAGTGTTTGGAAACTTCTGATGGTCCAAACTGCTGTAGTCACAGTGTCAACAGGAAGCACATAATTTCCATAATGAAATTTAATTAATTAATATTGCATCACTGGCTATTTATTTTAGACTCATATCAGTAAAAGTTAGGTTCTATAAAGCCTTATATGGAAGCGGATCAAGGTTATTTAAAGGACTGTATTTTCCAACAACAGCCTGCCAAGGCTCTGATATCTGTGGGCAAGTATTTCCTTTACTTTCACTCATCTTAGACAGTCATAGAGTGGGGATTTAAAGAAAAGCATTTTAGTGGCTGTTTTCAGGCTCTGAAATGCCCTTACAAATAAAGTCCAGGTTGCTTCCATTCGACTCAGGCAGGCTTCTGGCAGTTAGCCAACTAATGATTAATGCTGTGTTTTCTTCAGACATAATTTTAAACTGTATTTTAATTAGAGCATTATTTATTTATTACTTATATTTATAGACCGCCCGATTGGCCAAAACCACTCAGAATGGTTAACGTGTATGATAATAGCATAATAAAACACACACACGAAACAATAAGAGCCCACACACACATGAAACAATAAAAGAGCCCGATAAAACCATTTATGTTTTGTACAGATGTTTGCAGATGAGTGAAATATAATAGATACAAATACTGCATGTGTCATATTGAAATATCACTGAATATCTAAAATCTTCACTAAGTTATGAAAAGTGGCAAGAGTGTGGGCATGACATATGAACTCTGGGAAGGCATTCCAGGGAGTTTAGGATGAAAAGACTTGGTTCCTTGAGACAGTCTTGTGGACTTCCCTTGGGTGGGAACTCAAAGCACTAACATGTGGGAAGACTGAGTGATCTGGGAATGAATTGAGGAAGGAGAAAAACTCGGTCAGGTATTGAGGTCTCAAACCATGAAATTGTGTCTATTATACTAACCAACCATTGTCACTTTGTCCTTCTATGTCATGTAGCCATATACACATGACTGCCATATACAGTCCTGTACTCTTAATTCTTATGTTGAGGGAGTGGACTTAGTTCTTGAAGGCTCACATTAAAATACAGCAGGAAGTCTTTGAGGTGCCATAACGTTTTTGGCCTTTTATTTTTGTTTGGTTTCTTGCCTGAGTAAGAACATGTTAGTTCACAGTAAATAAGAGTGCTTGGGATTCCTCAAAATTACCATAATAGCATAGAAGCTAGAAATGCTAGTACAGTATGCTTTAATATTTGAACTTGCACTGAATTTTAATTATAATTTTATTCAATCTTACAGTGAATTATCTTTAGTAACCTTTTTGGGAGAAAATGGGATATAAATCTAGTAATAAGCTCAACAACAAAAAAGCAAAGCACCGAGTTCAACTATTTTATTTACTCTGATATCCTTAGACAGACTAACATGGCTCATAGCTGTCAAGTATCCCTTATTGGCTGGGAAAACTCCTTATTTTACCTTCTTTCTCACCGCCATCCCTTATTAATTAGACTGCAATGCCCTATTGCCGCTATTAGAGGGCAGCACAGGCTAAGCATAGCTGTCAAGTATCCCTTATTGGCCGGGAAATTTCCCTTATTTCCAAATCCAAAACTTGACAGGTATGACACAGCTACCACTTTTAAAACTAGTATTTATTCCTGCGTGAGCTTTCCTGGAGTGCAATCTACTCTTTCAGAGCAATAAAATAAAATCTTGAGACCAAAAGTACACTAGTCCATTGGACCATGCAGCATCTCAAAGGGCTAACAAGTTTAATTCGACACAAGTTTTTGTGGATTGCAGCCCACTTTTCCTGAAGTAAGCCTGCAGAAATGCCCCCAGACTCGCCCAAGTTTTTTTCACCACCACTAACTTAGGTGGCCAAAAATGAGATAGCGGGATGTTATTGTAGCCGCAATGGGCACAGAGCTAGGCGAGTTGAGGATGGTGGAGGATAGAGGTGCCTGGCAGGCAATGGTCCATGGGGTCGCAAAGGGTTGGAATCAACTGTGCGACTGAACAACAAAAAACTTAGGCAAGGGGCTGAAGTGGTTTAGTGGTTAAGACGCTGAACTTGATGTCTCAAAGGTCGGCAGGTCTGCAGTTCGAGCTCCGAGTACTGCACAATGGAGTGATCTTCCGTGTCTGTCCCAGCTCCTGCCAGCCTAGCAGTTTGAAAGCAAAAAATTAGGTAAAGGTCGCCCTTGCTCAAAAGCCAGTCGTATCCGGCTCTAAGGTTCAGTGCTCATCTGTTTATAGACAAAGAGCCAGCGCTATCTGCGCCTGCAGATGTTTCCGTGGACATGTGGCATCCATGTCTCAACTGTTTACCTTTCCCACCAAAGTGGTCCCTATTTATCTACTTGCAATATCTTGCTTTCGAACTGCTAGGCTGGCAGGAGCTGGGACAGACGGGAGCTCACTCCGCCATGCAGTACCCGGGAAATCAAACTCCAACCTCCCAGTCAGCAAGTGCAGCAACTTAACCACTTGAGCAACTGTGGAATAATTAGGATCATAGAAAACACCCAGGAGCATATACTTGACAGCCACCGGAAGTCCAACTTGCAAGAAATTGCAAGTAGGGCTTCGGGGGTTCAAGTGGTTAAATAGATAAATGGGTACCGTAGCACTACCACCACCTCGGTGGTGGGAAAGCGTTCCGTGGGCTCCGGTGTCTAGTCATGCCTGCCACACGACCACGGAAACATCTGCAGATGCAGACAGCGCCGCTGGCTCTTCGGCTTTGAAACAGAGATGAGTACTGAACCGTAGAGTGGGATACGACGGGCTTTCGAGCAAGGGCGCCCTTGACCTTGACCTATCCTGGGCAAAGGAGGCGAAGTGCAGCGAAGCCGCGAAACTAACCCGCTCCTTCCCCAGAAAGAAAGCCTTCTTTGAGCGGCTCCGGGGGAGTGAAGGTGGGCGGCGCAGTCTCCTCGCCCGCGGTTTCTCCCTAAGGAAAGAGGGAAGCGCCATTTCATTGCAACACCCCACCCCGCCCGGTTACAAGGTGACTCTCTGCCCTCCTCCTGCCAGAGACAGCCGTGAAAGGTGGTGGGCTGCCCTCATATTGCTTACCTGACCCACTGTAGCAGAGCCCCGAGGATCCCGCCGTGCCCTCTAAGCTCCTGCAGCCCCCTCTTCAACACCTGAAAGTACTCCGCCATCTTGGCTAAGGCCTGAAGCCAGGCCCCGACTTAGCCTGGCCCAGTCGCTTCGCCGCCAGACGGCGACTGCGCAGCCGCAATAGGCGCCTTAGCGCTCCTCCTCCCTCGTCGTCGGTCCAAAAATAATCTGAGGAGCGAAAGGCAGGCGGGTGGTTTTTGGGTGCTTTGTGTTTGGGCAGAATATGAGACTCTTCGCCTGGGTTTATTGGTCGAATCACGAATGCGTTTGCATCGCCCAGGGATTGAACAATAGCAATTACACTTTTTACCTTCACCTTAAGAGACTGCGGTGGCTTAGTGTGGTTTAAAGACGCTGGACTTGACGACTGGAAGGTCGGACAGGTCAGCAGTTCGAGACCCGCGGTGCTGCACAGCGGAGCATTAGTGAGCTCCCGTCTCGGTCATAGCTCCTGTCAACCTAGCAGTTTGACAGCAAGAAATTGCAAGTAAATAAATAGCCTGGCCAGTTTATCCTGCTATAGTAATAGAGACCATACTGCCAGCGACTCAACGCAGTGTCAGGCGGTGGTTAACTAACCCTGTGATGGCAAACCTTGGCACTCCAGATGTTGTTGGACTTCAATTCCCAGAAGCCCAAGCACCCTGTGAATCCACACGAATGGGTTTGCTGTGATTCATCCAGCCCGCGCTGCGCCTGTCGCTCCTGGAAGCGGAAGTAAACCGTGCGCATATGGGCGCATTTTATTTCCGCTTCTGGGAGCGACGAGGGCAGCGCGGAGTGGATGAATCACAGTAAACCCATTCGTGTCGATTCACAGGGTGCTTGAGCTTCTGGGAATTGAAGTCCAACAACATCTGGAGTGCCAAGGTTCGCCATCACGGAACTAACCTGACAACCCTGAGGGCTAGTGGCCTTGGCAAAGTCCACAGGGAAGAGTGATGGTCCCCAAGTAGATTAAATCTCACTTGAATCCATCTTGATGGAGGGCAGCAGCTTCATCAATACTGGCCAGGGGGTTGATGAAGACTTTGCATGCCAAAAGGGCTCATGACCAGAAAGTGACTCCCAGAGCTGGATCAGTGGTACTATGGGTGTCACGCTGTGATGTGGAAGGCAGATGAAAGGCCACTGCATTATATTCACAGGACAATCTTCATTGCTGATCGCCATGATGACCACCAATATTCGGAATCAGATCCGGCACAAGGTGGGGCGTGGCCAAAAATGGTTGGGGACCACTGCTCTAAACCCTCTAGTAGTATAGGAATTTTAAAATAAGTAAAAACTGCACCTTGGTCTTGGAAATAAAGTGGAGGGTGCTTTAAACCACTATTTTAAACATAGTTTTGAAATACAGTGGTACCTCGCTTAAAGAGCACAATGCGTTCCACGGGATTGCTCTTTAAGCGAAACACCATTATAAGTGACCAATTGTGACTTCTGGCGGGGAGGATTGCAAACCCTGATTTAGTTGTTAAGTGAGTTTTGGTTAGTTGTGAAGCAAGGCGACCATCCAGAGAAAATTCTGCTCTTTAAGCACGTTAGAGATAGCCTCTAAGCAAGGCGCTCTTTATGCAAAGTTTTACTGTACTGTACATATGACAGTAAAATGTGATTAAATAAGTAAAATATGACAGTTTAGTGGCAGCATGATAGCCTAAGATTTCTGGACATTTCAGGTACCCCAATGACACTATGACACTGTCTATAATACAAGGCAATCAAAGTATGTGTTACCGTGTTATCAAATATGATAAAATGGTACTTTTCAAATCATGAACTGAGTTTAATAAATCTGTCTCTACATATGTGTACACACACACCTGAACCAAGTGAAAACTAATAAGACAGTAAATAGTTATAGGCCAGAACTTGAATGAAAGACAGCACAACGGAGGCCTCTCCAAAGTGTAAATAATTCACCATAACACTACCAAAAATGTGATAAACATATAAACACAGTAGGTAACAGAAATCAAAGGTATATATGTAAAGCTCAGATGAACTATTCTGGATGACATGCTGTAATAAAAATTACGATTTATTTTTTTAAAATACAGACAAAATAGAATTTACACTTTTTCAGGTTTCAAGACATTTACAGTAGTTATTATACAACAAGAAGACAGTACAGTACTGGGGACATTCGGATGCATACACTAAAACAGAACCACAAGAAAATGTATACAAAAACTGTATGGAATGCCAAAACAGTTGATATACACCATGAAGGTAGAAAGAACTAGGCTTAACCATTTTACTGACATTGTAAGTAGGGCATATGTAATGCAGAAAACCTTTGAGAGTTTAAACCAGAATAAATTATAGTTATAACATGCCTCCATGACTATGTCACGAAGAAAATACATTACAATTGTATGTTTAATGCATATCTGTATATGCCCAAATTCACCCACATAAATTGTTGAATAAAAAAAATTAAGTGTTCACTTCATTATTGTAAAAAAGTCTTATTCCCAAATATGTAATAAGGACCCTTTTTTATTCAATTCATTTTAGAATCCTGATGCAAATATACCTGTCTTCAGACCATACAAGGACAATTTCATTAGCTTGATGGCCAGAGGAAGGTGTATTGCTGATTAACACTAAATACAGTAGAACCCCTTTTTACAGAAAAAGTCTTTTCCATAGGCTTTTTCTTAAGCCAAATTTTTATGTGACTCGAAGCAAACCCATAGGAAAAATTATTTTTTATGTAACTCAAAGCAAACCCATAGGAAAAATGAAATTTTTATGTAAATCGAAGCATAGGAAAATCCATAGGGAAAAGATCTTTATGTAACTCGAACCAAACCCATAGGAAATTGTGTAAATTGGGACATGATTTTAGCACAAAATCATTTTGTAAGTCGAATTTTATGTAACTCGGGGCATTTGTAAGTTGGGGTTTTACTTTATCTGAAAATGAGGTTGAAAAGTACAATTGCTAAAACAAAACTATATGGCAGATCTTGATATAAAGGCAAAGTATTTTCTGTTAACTTTGTTATGCAATAATTAAAAAACAAGCAGCTTTTAATAAGTGTCTTTGGGAAAAAAATCCCAAAAAACTGAACATATTTACTAGCAAACACACTTTGAAACAAAAAAACCTGCCATAATGAGGATTCTATCACTATTGCTTAGAGGAAAGTAGTATACGAGTCAGTAAAATATCCATTTTGTAATAATGTTTTCCTATAACTGCTTATGAACATTTCAGAAATATTACTGTTATCTAAATTGAACTAATGCGAACTTGATAGACTTTTCTCAAACTTTAAAGGAGGATTAGTGTAAGAGATCCGGATTTAAAATATGCGGTGCATAGAAGTATGAAGGTTCACAGAGGTAGCAATCTCCAAGCTTAAATCAATCTAATATTTAGATAAATGTAGGAGCACAAACATAGCCAAAATGAGGATAGTTAGCACTTAAGAATTGTTTAAAGTACTGTATTTTAATATGTAATACAGTTTAAGGAAGTGGCATGCTATGGCTGAAATCCCAGGTATAGCATAAGCCATAGCATAATTTTGTGTCTGTTCTTCCCAGATAAACAAACTAACAATGTCATAATTCTTGGAGGCACAAATGCCTTGTTGTGTAAATGCCATTACCAGTGAGGAATGGACCAAAGTTATTTTTTGGCTTATGTGACAAATGGAATTTCAGCCAGTGTCTTACAGATACACTTAAAAATATGCAGAATTCTTTGCTTCTAAATCATATTAGCAACTGTAATTGTGAGCATCACATATAATCATCGTGAAAGATTTCCAAAGCTCCACAGCTGAGTCACATCAGAAACAAGTTGGCTTATTCAAAATTTCAGACTTGAATCAAACTCGCAAAAGTGAATTTGTGGAAACAATTTATTAAAAACACAACATGTGGAAGTGTATTCTTTTCTCTAAAGTAGTACATTAAAACACCTGATGAAGCTTCTTTCACCAAAGGCTGGTTTCTTGTACCTTTTTTGGAGTTTTCAAATTCCACGTCTAATTAAACTACAAAAATAAGATGGACTGCTCTTCTTGATTTTCATTTGTTTCTAAACTAGTGTACAAAGCTGTTGAAAACCAGATAAAAGATAAATAAATCATCCTGTGCCAATCAAGCTAATTCCACTGTTTCCAAAATGCATTGATAAGGAAGAATGGGCCCTTCCTCTTACCCCACCCCCCATCCCTTTGTAGTAACTACACAGGAAAACTTCTTGTTATCTCCTGGAGATAATGTATATTTACAGTCACCATGATTACCATGGTATAGAATGTTTTTTTAAAACTCCTATACAGCTTGACCAATTATTTGAGAGTTGTAGTCCGCAGTCTCCATTCTTAAAATATATGGGATGATGCTGTCGATCTGAACGTTCCCAATTAGCCCTGCAAAGAACAGCTCTTCAGTGATAGCAGCAGTCATCAGCCGCAGAGCAGGCAATCGGAGAAGCAGCCGAGACAACCTAGAAGAAAATTTTAGAAGGAAATAAAAAAAGGATCTCTTTAAATTACATATTAGGAAATAAAATACATTTTTTCAACTCTTCATTACTAAATGTTGACCAGAATCTTGCTGTTTACTCATGCCAATAGAAAAGAATGACATAACTCATAGTGGCAAGCTGTTGTTAATTAAAGTTAATCACTATGCACCTGTCCGGTTGCTTGATGTGCAACCAGGAATCCAAGCACAAACTTGTTAATTAGCAGCAATTTGCTGTTGCCATTTTCTCCTGATGATGTAAACAGAATTTTAGCCCTTATGATCAAGCCACATCTTTTGAAATGCACAAAAATTCTTCAGTATATACTGATAAACTGATGTATACAGTATCTGTACTACATTTCATTGCATGAAGTATATTTTCAAGTATAAAACTGAAGCCCAGCCCAGCAGCTTAAATATTTTCCCAAGCTACAGTAGCATTTCAATTTCCTGTGTAAAGTGCACTGTAGATTCAGCAGAGATTTAGAGCCTGATCCTATGCACAGGCTTTAGCAGTAGCAGTAAATGTATGCTGTTGCAGTAACAATTCATTCTTATTCTGGCAGGCAAGAGACAAGCAACTGTGCCTTATTTGCTACTAATCTATGTCCTCTATGTTACTACATTTATGGGCACACGTTTGCAGTAAACTCTGCAGCTAACCCTGAAGAGTCCACATAAACATACAAACTGCTCTACTGGACCAAGGAAGATATGGTAAGCATTACATGGTGAACAAATATTTAGAAATACTGTATAGGGTACAGCAACAGGTTAAGATACGCAGTACCACATATTACTTCAGCAAACTATAGAGGAACAATATAGACAGAGAAGGCAAATCCTGAATCTGAATCTTCACAGTGGCCTTTTTGCAACATTCTGCAGCCAAAAGATTAGCAAAATGTTTAAGCAAGCCTGCAGCAGCAAGTAAGGTTGAGATTTGGGGCTTGTTCAGAAATTGTTGCTGGGGAAAATGCAAGCTAATTAAAATCTTGGGTTCAGGAGTGTCCCTCCAAACACTAAAGCAAACTTCAATTGCTGCAATAAAGTAATGTTCAGTCCAATTCATTTTATGTTACTGTGAACGTAGAATTTATCTCATTCACTGACAGAATGGAGGGGGGGTTGGTTACAGCAACAGAGGTGCACAGCACTCTAATGAATTCAGTACAGAGTGAAATAGATGCTAGTTCTGTGAGGCACACTTGACATTCTAATTTGCTAGAGGTACCTCTTGGTAAAAGATACCTTAAGAGACTCTTGATCTATGTATTCTCACAAGGTGCTATTTCTGCTTCATAATTTGAGTCTAGTCACACAATGTCTCTAGCATTCTGTCCTCAGAACAGTAGCTTGTAATTCTGGAAATTATGCTTCTTATTTATGTGCAGCCATAGATATTTTAACTAGGCGACATGCAGGAGAAAATAGGAACGAGTCCTTTGTATTTAATCAAGAAATCCCAGTTTGAAACAACTATAAACAGAACTACAAATCAGAGTACACAGAAGAGGTGTTTACCATCCTAGACAGATTACAATACAGTATAAGAATTATATATATATATATATATATATATATATATATATATATATATATATATATATATATATATATATATATATATATATATATATATATATATATATATATATATATATATATATATATATATATATATATATATATGAATGAATGAATGAACCTAGTCCCAAAATTAAATACAAAAATACTTCCCAGGGAAATCTGAAATCAATATAACTTTGAACAAATATGGAGAACCCACATTTATATAGATTATACACACCTGTACGTATCATCTGGGTAGACTTTTGTAACATAATCCTGGAATTCCATATAAGCTTTTTCTTGAAATTTTTCTATTTGTATTACATTTTCTAATCCGGGATGATCTAAAATAAAGTGCATTATTTCAATTAAGAAAGTTGTATCAATAGGCTACAAAGAACATACCACAGTACAAATCATTCACATCACATCAGTACAAGCAAATTCTATTGTTCAAATTGCTTAGTTATCTGTAGAGAACTATAACACTAAGAGAAGCTTTACTGGGATAGTATTCATTTAGGTCACTTTAAACCATTCAAACTTTTTTTTAGCTTGAAGAGAAGATCAAGCCTACTCAAGAGTAAATGAAAAAAAAGTTTTGCTATCCCGTAGAGGTAAGGGAAACAGAGCTTTCTTCTGCCTGCAGCCTTGTCCATTAGAAATGTTGCAGAGGGGGTCTCCCTAAGGATTTTTGCACGTTGTAGAGCTCACTACTTGTGAGGCACAGTTAAAACCTACACATGTGAAGGCAATGTGTGTTATTTTGGATTCTAGGCAAAAAAACCAATTAGTATCAAAAGAATGCCACCGGAGAAGTAAAAACTGATTTAAATATTTTTCCAAGGTGGTTTTGATACTTGATGGAAGGTAGGAAAAAACAAACAGCCAAATGGGAGAATCTCACAGTAGAGAAAGTGAAAGAACTGTCTGAGTGGATTTCTACTCAGAATGCTCTTGCAAGTGAGAAGATTAACTAAGTATCTTTGTTCCCTATCTTCTGCTGTTCTCTGAATCACTGTCGCCATCGTTCCAGAAGATCTCCAAGCTTTCGGGGACACATTTAGATTAAGAGACTGAAGGGTAAAAGGTTAATTAATGGAAACTGTTCCCTCCTCATCCCACCAATGGGGAGGCATACAGAAGATCCAGGTAAAATGAAATTCAGCTATATATAAATTTACGTAATATACAAGCAACGCTTCAGCAGACAACCTAGTCCCACACACTACCAGAACAAGGCCAAATGAGTTTTTACATACCTGGGCTAAAGAGGACAATAGCTTTCAAATAAGCATATTCATAGCCATCAAGACAAAGCTTCACCATGCTGTTACAGAACTCTTGAAGTTTGAAGATATGCTCCATCACTACCTTCCCTCTATCAGATGACAGTTTATCTACATTAATAGCAAAAAACCCACACCATTAGCAAAGGTTCTCTTATGATTTTTCATACCTGAATCTTGATTTTAACTTCATTTTTTTTTTACAAAATAAGATGTCAATAGCAGAACTGTCCTTAAAATCCTACCTAACTGTGTTTTTAGAACACACTGTCCAGCAACTATTACACCCCTGATAGTTAGCTATAGGGAAATATAGTGAATATACTGTACAGCCAAAAAATTGTCAATATGTTCTGTTGGAGCTAAATGCCAAGCTTATTTTTTACAGGTGAAGGATAATAATAATTTCATGTCAGAAATAATTCTGGGTTGAAAAGATTTTTGCTGGAGAAACTCTGCTCAGGAGACACCCACATGAGGCTCCTTTCCTGTCCCCAAGAGCTGGGACAGAGACGGGCACTCAATCCATCATGCAGTACCCAGGTCATGAATTGCTGACCTGCCAGCCTTCCAGCTAACAAGGCGAACTTCTTAACTACTGAGCCAGGATAAGAACCAGATTTTTTTCTACATAATTTCTTGTTGTATCCTTGTGTCATCCTTTTCATCCTTAGGAGATTCAGTTTTAGGAGAACAAGAAATTATTACTCTTTCATATTTTGTGTTTGTCCTCCCATGCTTTTTGAACACAAATATAATCAGGTTAGCAGTAAAGAGCCATTAAAACTTTTAAAGACTGTTATGTCTTTAAATGTTTCCTTCTTGCAAGTTGTGTCTGTTTTACTGGAAGACATCAGTTACTTAGCATAGTAAGGGGTACTAGAGTAGGCCTATCAAATCAGAAGGGATTTAGTGAGTGAACTCTTCTATAAATTCTACCGTTTCAAACGTATCTGCTCAAGTTGTTGCAATTTTATGACACTAATGTTACAACTAGAGTAGACTCATGTGAGTAAATGGAACTTAGATAATTTAACTCACCAATGGGCCTACTCCAGTTCAAATCACTACATGAAGCAACAGGATTTTAGTCATTGCTTCCTATTCAATACAGCAAGGAGATAAGTGACCAGTTGCCCCTTTATTAATTTTTATTTCCCAATTTCATTTCATTTATAGTGAAATATTATTTTTTTAAAAAAGAAAACAGTAATCATGTTCCTCATGGATTCTTTCCCATACAGATCATTCATTTCAGCATTACTCATGTAGCAACAGTTCTGCGTCTTGTTTTTAGAGACTACCATTAAATCCGGCGTGCGATGGTCCATGGGGTCGCAGGGAGTTGGACTCGGCTGTGCGACTGAACCAAAAAATTAAAGCCAGATTTTAAAAAGAATAGACTGTTTCTCAAAGGGTTTGTTTTCTACATTAGAATGAGAAAAATTAAAAATGGGGAAATATAAACAGAAAGTTATATAGGCTTTAAGAGTTCAACAGAAGACAATACATGACAATGTAGAATAGAGAATTCATTCATATATATTCCAGATAATTCATCCATGTATATTCCAAAGTTTGTGAGGCTATAGCTTACCTTGTTGTAAACTACTATGAAGATGATTAACAAACGCAGTTAGTATAGTTGCTACATTCATTACTTGTGAACACTGTGCAAGACCAAGTGTAAAAAGTTCATTCCAGCAGGCTTTTACTAAAGATATGCTGTTATCCTGTCTATTAAAAAGGAAAATAATTACATTAATAAAACCATTGGCTTGAATTCAGCATATAATCTACCCACACACACCCACACACACCTATCCAATAACTTCAATATGCAGAAAGGTTCTCTCCAAATATGAAATGGAAATTTGTGGCACATTTCATAGAAAATGTGTGCATATGCTTAGCTTGTCCAATTACATAAGAGAATGGGACACTCTGGATACTTATAATGTCATATGACTAAGTCTGATTTTCATAATGATGCCTGAAATTAAGATGGATGCCACTCATTAAAGCTGTTGATATAGGATTTGTAGGGATCTCTCTCTTATCTACCACATCACAGCTACCCTTTCAAAGCAGCTTCTAGCAGGGCTGCTTTGGGGTAGAGAGATTGAAAATGTAAATTTCTATCATCTACAAATAAACCTTTTGTGTTCTGGAATGAGACCATCAATGAGATACTATTATACAAGGTGTTGGGTTAGATGATCTTCCAATTGTTGGTGCCTTCAAATTGTTTGATTCTATGAATACATTTCTTCAAAATGTCAAGTTTTCCATCAATATTATCTACAACTGAGAAGAATAGGAATACAGTAATCTTACAGAAAATGGACTTGTCACTATTGAAGGCCATAATTCATTTTTAAAAATAGTACCAACAATATAAAACACAATTATATTTAAATATGTAACACTGATTGAGGAAGCAAGATTCTTTGGGAAAGAAATAATGCTGGGAAAAGTTGAAAGCAGCAGGAAAAGAGGATGGCAAATACAAAATGGACTGATTCTCTAAAGCAAGAGTTCTCAACCTTTTAAAGCCAGGGGCCGGGTCATGCTCCCTCAGACAGCTTCTTGGGCCAGATGGCCATTTTGCCTTTCCACCACCACATGGCATTTTCTGGTGTGGTGGAGGCGGGGGGAGCAAATGAAATGGTACTGTGGGCTGTATTTGGCCCACAGGCTGCAGGTTCAGAATCCCAGCTCTAAAGGAAGACACAAGCTTGAGTTAAGAAAACCCAAGCAGGGTTGCTGAGGACAGGGTGTTTTGGGGATTACCCATTCATAGGGTTGCCATAAATCAGATATGATTTAATGGCATGTGACAAAACAACAATTAACACTGAAAATATCCACCAGGATCTGAGGCAGCTAAAGTTATTTTCAGAATGAGTTCCCCAGAGATAGCTCGCAGGATTGGACCACCGCCTGGAATGCTTACAGGGTTGGACCCTCTCTATGCTGCAGCTGTCAAGCCCAACCTGGAAGTCCTGGAGAATGATCTGGGCCATCAGAAACTTCATCTGAAGGCCCTGTTTGGCTAAGTAATATAAGAGTTAGCCTTTCCTCCCAGAAGCTAACAGCAAAAAGTCAATGGACTTGCTTGGCTCCTGAATCTTTTTTGCCTTGTTCCTGCTTCCAAAAACATCCCATCCTGTTCCTGGCTTCTATGGACTGCTGTCATGTTTTACCTGAAACTTTGTTCCTTGAACCCTGTCCAGCCCCTGAAGATACCTGACTTTCGTCTTGCTTGAACTACATCCTGCTGTCCAGACTAACTCTATATTCCTGACTACCTCGGACTCTGGACTGTGATACAGTCTCTGTTTGGCCTGCTACCTGGTTGCCGTGGTACCTCGTCCTTGTGTTACTTGCCAGCTGCCCATGCCCTGGACTCTGACAACATGGAGAATTGCTTATGTCAAAAAGAATATTGTTTTTGAAACCTTGGTTATAGGCAATCAACTTTTTAAAAACTCACCCTAAAGCTTGAAAAGAAGGAATCGAACGTGCCCAGTGCATAGATAAAAAGAGCAGTCTGGAGGCTGATTCACAAATATAATGAACATTCAGGTATTCAGGCATAGGTGAAGGCATGGTAAGCTGTCAAAAATATTAGTAAACAACAACCATGAATTGACATGTTTCAAATAGTAACACAAATAAAATTATAGGCATTTATTATATTAAATATATATAACTGGAAAACCTCCTCTTCCATCATTATTCTCTAATTTGTTGTAGATAGACTTATATGTTTAAAGAATTAGGAGATATCTTTGCTACCAATGAAGCCCATCTTTTTAAGCCAGTCATAGGGCTTCTCCATTCAGATAAACCCATATTCCAGTGCTTTTTTTACCCAAGAAACCCTTCCCTAAATTCCATGCTCACTTGTTGACTCTTCTCACCCTGAACACAAAGGCATTTCCCTCAAATATCTATTCCTTCCTCAGCACACCTATTTCCTACATGAACCTTCTGCCCCAAACCACTTGTTCCTTCAAATCCCTGAGTTTCAAGAGAGAGCAAAATGTGATGTGGGAATGTATTAATTTTCAAATGCGTATTGCTCCTCTCCCCAGCAAAACAAGAACTTTTGAGTTGGGGTATTTTGGGTCATCTGATATTGTATTATGTTTGATGGTACAGTATATGTCTTTGATGTACAGTATTATCTTGTTTTTAACAGTTTGTAAGCAACCTAAAATAGTCTTGTTACCAGACGGATGGGATATAAATGTGACTGAGTAACTAAACCAGGAATTCTCAACCTCAAGCCTGTGGGACAGATGCAGCCCACAGCACCCTTTCATGCGGCTCCACACTGCCTCCACCACAACAGGAAGTGCCATGTGGTGGAGGAAGGGCAAAATTGCTGTCCTGCTCCCAAAGCTGTCTAAGGAAGTGTGACCCGGGCCCTGGCTTAAAAAGGTTGAGAACTCCTGAACTAAACTGTGAATTAAATTATTAAATATTAAAGCAACACAATTAAAGCAACCCAGCTGCTATTTGGGCTTATTTGACTATAGCAACTAGAGTACTTTTGATACTGCATCGCATCCAATCATGTACATCAGTTTGTCTTCTGTCTAAGTTTCAGTCTATCAAAGCAACTATGAACTGTTTTGCACTACTTTTGCAAATGTTGTCAAGCTATGCATGTCCATGTAAACCAGTCACTGTATACTAACCAATAGTAAAGGCATCATAAAAAGTCCTTGGATCATTATGGCCCTTCAACCATTTTCAATCAGCGTTGAAGTTTATGTTCAATACTGATCTTAAGCATGATTCATCCAAAGCACCTCACTACTGTGAGCATAGAAATTAAATAGGTTATGGATATAAATAAATAAATACACGTTTGAGTACCCTGAAAGCTACATGAGCATCACTGAGCAGCGGCCCTTCTATTTCAACAACGTTCATGCTTGCTTCTTCACCAACGAGATGTGCACTGGCTTCCATACTTTCTGCAGAACTTTGACAAGATGCACTCTCTCCTGGGTTTAGTGCTTTTGCGAGAGTATCAAATGCCCTGTAAATAATATATTGACAACATTTAAGATTAAAGGCAAACCAAAACGACCCAAGTCCTGTTTGAACTCTTATACTTTTCCACATCACAAAAGAGAAAGGATTCAGAAGCAGAGAATGCATAGTAAACTAGATTGAGGAAATAAGGAGAAAAATGGAAACAAGGAGTATCATCCCTGGAATCTCCCATCTTGAAAAATAAATGGTAGCAATATCATTTGATGACTTCAACTACTACAAAACATTCCACTCAATGCTTACATTAGTGCTGGGGACAGGAGACTTGCTGAATGAATGAACGTGACCCCTAGTATGACTAATCCCTTCCTTTTAAGCACAAAGTGGTGTTGGAGCCATAGGTTAAAGCAGTGATGGTGAACCTTGGTGTTCCAAGTGTTCTTGGACTTCAAATCCCAGAAGCCCAAGTCCCAGATTCACAGGGGCTTGGGCTTCTGGGAATTGAAGTCCAAGAACACATGGAGTGCCAAGGTTCACCATCATGGGGTTAAAGGAACCAAACAGAAGCTGATCATTGCCATCATTTTATTTACTAGTATATTTTGCCTGGCCTTGCCGGGCAGTTTTTGTGTGTGTGTGTGTGTGTGTGTTTGGTTAGGGGTGGTTTGGGTGGTGGTCACTTGGATTTTGTGATTTTTGAATTTATTTGAATTTTTATATTTTATTTATATTTTATTTGGATTTTTAAAATATTTTTTTCACTGTTGGATAGTCTTCCGGCCTCTAGGTGGGGCTGTGATTAAGAGTACGGTTGTCTTTGTCTCTTCAGTTCTGCTGCGGAGACGTGGAGGGAGGACGTGTTTCGTAAGTTCTCTTGAGTTATTATTTTATTTTCTTGTGATTCTGGGGTGCTGGGGTTTAAGTAGAGTATTTATTTAATTTAATGTTTTGGCTTGTTTTTTGATTTTCTATGTGTGGTTTTTTTTTGTTTTTATCTTTCTGGTTATTTCTTTTTTTGAATTTGTTTGTATTTATTTTTGTTCATTGTGTTGTTTTTTGATTTTTAATAAGGTTTTTTCGTGGTGTTGTTTTGTTGTAGATAGGTGGTAATAGTGAGTTTTTCATGTTTTTTCGTTTGCTTTTTGTATTTTGGATGTGTTTTGTTGTGTTTGTTGTTCTCCACACCCGCAGGGTCAAAAGAAAAGGCCGGGAGGGAAAGACTTTCAAAGACCCAGCCAGAGCCGGCAAAAGGTAAGTGCGGTCGGTGGGGGTTAGGGAGTTGGCGGGCATGGTGGTGGGGCGGGGGTGTGTGTGTGGTTATCGGGGCCGTGCCCCCCCTCCCTAACACCCACCGACCGCACTTACCTTTTACCAGCTTGGTCTGTGTTGTTTTTTCCTCTTGGCACGGTTTTTATTTTAAACTGCCGTGCTGGCTGCCCCGCCTCCTCCGTGCTCACGCTCCTCAGCCTCATTGGCTGAGGGGTGGCACAGTGCAGAGGATGCTGGGCCTAGTAGTTTTTTTGTTGGGTGCGTTTGTGGGGCGGTTGTCCCATTGGCGACTGCCGGACCCTTGCGGCGATGGTTGGTCAGGGTAAAGATAAGTGCAGGCGGCTCTGTAGGGTATAGTAGGGACGGGTGCGGGAGCCTTTGCCGGATTCCAACGATTAATGTCCCTCCTTATAGGTAAAGATTTAGATTTATATGGCCGCACCTATCGCTGTAGTGACTCTGGGCAGCTCACAATTCATAACCCACAATCACAATAAAATGGTCTGCTAGCGTTAAAAACCATTACACTAAAGAAATAAGGACCCAATTTAAAAAACCATTATCAAAACATCTGTTAACGCTAAAATCTGAAAATCTAAAATGGCAGTCGTTCTCATGGTCATATGAGCCGGGGGCTTGCTCCTCCCACATTCCCCCATACTTCATGAGACAGCCATGTCTTCAGTCCTTTCCTAAAAACCAACAAATATTTTCCCCCTGCAGCACTCTTTCGGGGCAACAATGGCAGAAATAAGAATAGCCACATAGACCCACCACTCTTCTCCCCAAGCCATCTTCAGAAAGGGAATCTGTATCATGATGAAAGATATGTATCTTCAAAGAAGTTCCAATAATTTATTCCAAACCATAGCCTCAAGTAACTCGTTAGTTATGTGCTGTCAACTTTATAGCAATCCAAATAGGTTTTCAAGTGAGATACAGTAGACCGCCACGCATTTTGACGTTGTACGCGAGTGTTGGGGGTGTGTGGGTTTAATCTCCTCTCCCAGGTCCTCTGGGTTCGGGAGGGTTGGGGGGACAATAGGGGTCTGTCCCCCCCAACCCTCCAGGACCCAGGGGACCTGGCGGAGGGGATGCCACCCCCAACACCCCGATATTAAAGAGAAGAAATCAAGCGGTTTCTTCTCTTTAACAATGGAGGGTTGGGGGGTGGGTCGATTTAATCCTCTCCCGGGTACCGTGGGTCTGGGAGGGTTGGGGGACAAAGGGGGTCTGTCCCCCCAACCCTTCCGGATCCAGGGGACCCGGCGGAGAGGGGGATTGCAACCCCCACCCCCTGATATTAAAGGGGGAAACCCGATCGGGTTTTCCTCTTTCATATCAGGAGGCATGTGAATTTGATCCCCTCTCCCGGGTTCCGTAAGGGTTGGGGGGACAATAGGGGTCTGCTCCCCAACCCTTCCGGACCCAGTGGACTTGGCAGAGAGGGGGATTGCAACTCCTCACCCGATATTAAGGGGAAAACCCGATTGGGTTTTCCTCTTTCATATCAGGAGGCGTGTGAATTCGATCCCCTCTCCCGGGTCCCGTGGGTCCGGGAGGGTTGGGGGGATAAAAGGGGTCTGTCCCCCAACCCTTCCAGACCCAGGGGACCCGTGCGAAGGGAATCAGGAAGTGCGGTTTTTCTGCAGTCACCTTCCGCACAACGACGTGACGCCGTTGTGCGCGAGGAGACTTTGCAGAAAAGCACACGTCGTTGAGCAAAAATGACGTTCAACAAACACGTCATTGTGCAGGGGACCACTGTACTTAAGGAGTGGTTTTACCAGTTCCACTTCTCGTTTGAGTTTCCATGGCAAAATGGGGATCTGAACACTGGTCTTCAGAGTCCTGGTTCATCACTCCTATTCCAGTGCTGGTCATCATAGTTTTCAAGTGGTTAACTAACCCATGGGAAGTGGAGGAAGGAGGAAGCAAATGGAATAAGAATGGACCATACAAGCATAAGATTCGTGCTTGCCTTTGCTTAATAAGTAAAGATACTGTACTGTATTTATACCCTGAGCAGCGTTAGATCCCCACCTTTGTGTGATTTATCATGCCATTTTCACATTTATTACTATAGGTCAATGTCTACTAATGTTCACATTTACCACTGAAATTTATAGTTCTACTATTCCCATGGTATTCTCAGAACATTTTCTGTTTCCACATGCTGCTATTCCTCACCTTGTAACATCAGCATTTGCATGGTCATCTTGCTGGAGTTCAGACAATGAAGTGTCTCCATTGCTTAAGCTATCTATCATAGATAGCTCAGAACTACTTTGAGGCATTTCTTTGGATTTACTTAGACTTGCTAACGATGTTACCACATTAGCTAAAGTACTTAAATCTCCTTGACATGTTTCAGCCTGAGAAAGAAAAAAATGAATAATTACTTTCTTTCAAATCAGAAGCATATTACAGTGAGAGTTATACTGCATTATTAAAAGAAGGCCCCTTCTATTTGAAAGCCTATTAATGGTAGAACTGCTGGGCATGCCTACAATTAGAAAACATTTCAGATGCCATCTTAGTTTGTATGTCTTAAAGAATATTGTGCCACACAGTGAACATGTTGGCCAGAAGTACTAGAAAGTTTCACTAGGCCTTTATACTTCATAATTTATTTACACTTAATGTAAGAGTAAGCCATAATTGTCACTTTAATCTATGGCTTTATAAGGTATATAAGGCAACAATAACAATGCTAATATACAGAAAAATAATGTACAGACAGAAATTTTATGTATCTGTTCAGTAATTTCTTAATGCTGAACAAACGGACATTGAGTTATTTGAATGGTTTCAACTATTTAAGGACACTTCTAGAAGCCTAACAGTGGTAGCATATGGGTGTACTTTGGAAGTAATATAATTGATACTATAGAAAACTACAGAAATAAAACTAGCAATAATAAAGCTAATTAAATTAACTACACCAGCTAACTTCAAGCAGTAGATTGCAGACTGTTTGATTGGAACAACTCCATTTTGAATTTTTCAGTTAATCTACTGTTATTAATTTTGGCTTTTTGTCACACTTTGAATGAAGGGGGGCAATCAAAAAGAGCAAAAACATTCCTCAAATTGCTCACAAACAACAATCAGGCTGCTGCTCTTAAAAGCAGTTCAAGTAAGCTAATTATATATGAGAATACGTAGTGAGCCTACCAGAGAGAAAGAAAGAAAAAAGTCAAGAGTAGAATATAAGAGTTTGTTTCAGCACTAAGGCACCTTCTATGCATTGTGTACAAGCAATACAGTATAGCCAAAAGCCAGAGGAACAAGAAAGGGCAAGAATCAAACACAGGGGAGTTGATTTTAACTGCAGAGTAACAAACCAACTTCAGATAGAGAAGATCCTAGCAAAAACATATCGTTGAAGCAGCAAGATTTCAGCCTGCCTTTTTGAAAGATCTCCATCCAAGAAGGTTAATAGTAAGCAGTCCAGACAAATAGGCAAATGCTTCAAGATCTATGCCAAAATTATAAGGCACACCTTGTTATACCACCTATTTCCAAACCTAGCCAATCTGAGTGAGAATTATTGAGGATGGAAAGTGAGATAATGGCAACAAAAAGCATTAACTATAACAGGAGTATTAAGTCTATGTTATGGCTTTTAAGGGCTGACAGAGAAAAAATGTTTGGGATACAGTAGTGCTAAAAACTACCATGAGGCTTTCCTTAGGACTCAGGAGATAGCTTACAGGAACTACAAGGGCTTCATTTGCCAACTATGTCCTTGCTTAAAGATGGTTGGGAAGAAAAGACACAGAAGGAGCGGTAGGGATGGGATGAGAGACTGGTTTTCTTCCTGCCTTTGCCATCATCTTCCTTTAAAATGTATAAATGTTCTTCCAGCACATACTTCAATGTTTTTAACTACAAAGATGGCAGCTTTAGAAAAGGAAAGCATTTCGTAAGCTCCCTGAAACATTTCCAGCAAATGTGAAAGGCACAACATACTAAAATCCACATATGAAAGATAAAATCTGTTTGATAAACAAGTCACCAACATATACCTTATCAGTAGTCATCAGAACCGCAGGCTCGTTTTTTATGCCAGACTGATGAATATTGACAAACATTCCTGATTCCAACATTCCCGCAGATCTGAAACAAGACAAACGTTTTCTTATAATACCAAGAAATGCCACACATCTATCTAAATCTAGAGTGGCATTTGCTTACCTTGCTGTTTCACTATCTGTTACAAAAGTTGGAGTTGCTGTAAGTGGGCTCCGCAAATCTTTTCGGATATATATCTTTTCTGTAGAGGCTGCACAATTTGAAGACTTTTCTCTGGACATTTCAACAGGTTTCCTCTCACATTGAACAGCTACAAAAGGGTGCGGAGCTATCAGTAACAATTCAAAATTCACACACAATTAGCTATTGTAAAGATTTTTGTGGATTTTCAGTTATTACTATCAATTCTGAAGTTTAAAACATTTTCTCATACAAACCTAGCAAATGTATTAATAATATTGGTGATCTTAATAAAGCCTGGATCCAACAAATCATACAAATAGTTCCACTGTGTTAGCAATAACATTTGTAATGCTTGTACATCAAGAACTTATTTTTTCATAATTCCATAAGCAATCTTATGGATTTGTCATGGCAGGGCTTTTTCTCAACTACTGAGGTTAAGCTGGATTTTGGCCTGAGATAGAGGACAATACATTCTTTTCTGAATTTCTTCTTGTCCTGTGATACACAAACTCCTCACTATACTAGTCAACTACAATCAATACAAACTACTGTAATTTGGGATTGATTTGACACCAAACTAAGGACAGCAAGAGAAAGTTGTCTATGAGAAGAGGTAAGCTAAAATAGGGGTGTTTAAACCCCAAATGTCTCCAAGCAATCACCATAGTTGATAAGTATTAGTAAAGGTAAAGGTTGCTCTTGCTTGAAAGCCAGTCATATCCGACTCTAGGGTTCAGTGCTCTATAGCCCAAGAGCCAGAGCTGTCTGCATCTGCAGACGTTTCCATGGACATGTGGCAGGCATGACTAGACACTGGAGTGCACAGAGCACTTTTCACCTTCCAACTGAAGTGGCACCACCTATTTATCAAGATGCAATTTCTTGCTTTCAAATTGCTAGGTTGGGAGGAGCTCACTCCGTCTAAAGAGCAGCCTTGCTGGAACAGGCCACAGCCCATCCAGTCCAGCATTCTGTCTCACACAGTGGCTCACCATTTGCTTCAGGGTATTATTCCCAAGCAGATGCCTTCACCTGCTTAGGATTCCCTGGAAATGGCATTGAGAGATATCCTGCCTATCTCTCCAACCCGGAGGTTGTCCTTAGGTATCCATAATTATAGCCATTGATACCCTTGTCCTCCATGAACTTGTCTCATCTTTTCTTAAAGCTGTCAAAACTGACAGCTGTCAACACTTCTTCTGGCATCATAGACCAGTGATCCTCTGGGTGAAAAAGTACTTTCTCTTATTTGTTTGAGAACTAGTACCCAAAAGTTTCATGGAGTGTCCCCTAGTTCTACTGTTATGCGATAGGGAAAACAGTTTTTCCTTATCTACTTTGTCCACACCATGCATGATTTTATAAACTTCAATCAGATCACCTGTTAGGCGCCATCGTTCAAGAGTGAAGAGGCCCAACCGTTGCAGCCTCAGATGGTAAGGAAGGTGTTCCAGTCCCCTAATCATTCTGGTTGCCCTCCTCTGCACTTTTTCCAGCTCCATAATATCCTTCTGGAGGTATGGCGACCAGAACTGTACACAGTACAGTATTCCAGATGAGGCTTCACCATAGATTTATAAAGAAGCAAAATGACACTTGCTGACTTGTTTTCTATACCCTTCCTAATGATCCCTAGCATTGTGTTTGCTTTTTCCACTACTGAGGCACACTGGGTTGACACCTTCATTGAGCTGTCCACAGGGACACCAAGGTCCCTTTCCTGGTTTGTCGCAGAGAGCTCAGACCCTATCAGTTTATAAATGTAATTGGGGTTTTTTGCCCCAACATGGATCACTCTGCACTTACTAATGTTGAAGCTCATTTGCCACTGTTTTGCCCACTCCCCCAGTGTCAAGAGATCCCTCTGGAGCTCCTCACAATCTCTCTGTTTTCACTACCCTGTATAATTTAGTGTCAGCAAATTTGGCTACCTTGCTATTTACTCCTACTTCTAGATCATTTATGAAGAGGTTGAAAAGCAGGGGTCCCAGTACTGAACCTTGGTGGACCCCACTCTTTACTTCCCTCCACTTGGAGAAGTGTCCATTTAGTGCTACCCTCTGTTTCCTGTCCCTTAGCCGGTTGCTGAGCTAGGACAAGACCTGTCCCCTTTATTCCATGACTGGTAAGTTTATTCAAGAGCCTTTGGTGCGGGACCTTGTCAAAAGCCTTCTGAAAGTCCAGATAAACAATGTCAACTGGATCCTCCTTATCCACATGCTTGTTGACACTCTCAAAAAATTCCAACAGCTTGTGCAGCACTTGGGTCTTGAAATGCTGACTTGCCGACCTTCCAGTAGTCAAGTTCAGCGTCTTAACCACTAAGACAATTGCTTTAAAAATTGAAGTGTTAAGTTACACAGAACATCTTTTTGTACTTGACTGACCAAGGTTCCCCAAGAAAAATGTTGTTCCTTTAAAATCTAATAGGAACTTACTTTTTCTTTCCAATTTTCAGCAAAAGAGCTTCACAATTTGTCTACAATAAGGCAGTGATTTTCAACCAGTAGCTTCTCAGATATTTGAGCTATAATTTTCAAAATCCATGACCACTGGGCACAGTTGACAGTTTCTAGGAGCTGAGTCACTAACATCTAGGGTCTGAAGTTTGAGAATCACTTTACCAAGGAATCCTTGCATGTTTCAGAAAAATTCTAGTGTGTCTAAAGATAAATGTTTAGTCTTTAGGCTGTAAGCATACACTCAGCTATGACAGGTAGGAAGTGAGGTCCAAAATGCTTAACCAGCACTTTGTAAGATTTATGTTTCTAGCTAGACTCTACAAAAACATTACCTCTCCCCAAAAACAGAATGTAAAATCTAGAAAACACCTAGTATTCCCTGCTGGGTAAATATTAATGGGGAACAAGAGCAGAAGGCAGGAACACCTGTTCATAATAACTATTGCCTGATTAGAGAACCCCAATATTAGGTTCAAAATAATCCCAAGGTTTCTTAGTTTAGTTAAGAAATCTCTGACTTTTAACTCTGTAGAACTCAAAATGAGAAATACCTCTTCTTAACTTTACTATCACTACACTGTATGTTGGTAGTCAGAATATAGAGGCTGAAATCTAATAGTAAGTAACAAATAGAGTAGGCTACTGAATCAGTATGGATGTGATAAATCAGTTCTCTAAGTGTCACTGATTCAATGGAGCTATTTTAACTGCAACGTATTTCTAGATTTCAGCCATAGACACATTTTCCAATTGCTCAATATATATACTTGGAATACTTAGAGGTTTTCCTCTAGGTACACACAAACAAATACTACCTCTTTACTCTGCCTGTTCCTCTCTTTCACCTGAAGCCCTTTAGTATCTTCACCACTGCTCCAGGCCCACTCTCATTTGCTGAAAATCTTTGATCTACTTCTCCTGTCCTATGGCTTTTCATTTTATCCTCTTATCCCTTCCTTCAGCGTTCAAAATACTAAGGACACACACCCTACTCATCCATCCCAGCTCTGAAGCACCTGAGGGATAAGGAACAGCTGTTACTCCTAGTTCTTTACTACAACCTTCCTTGCTTAAGATAAGTGGTTTTACAGAGGGTGCAGGCCTAGTATTTGTGCTAGGCTGGGGTAATGGGGCTGCCCATTCTCTCCCAACATCATCCTTCAAATGCAGGTCCGATTTTTTTTTTCCTTTCAAATGGCAACTGCATATACAAAAAGTTTAGAAAAAGACTGAGATCATGGAAAAGAAATTTGCTTCCTTAAAGACACCCTTTTGCATGAAAGATTAGCAAAGGACTCATACTAGATTAATTTGGTCTCCTACAGCACCAATGGCATCTTTTTACTAAATAGTTCATTTATTCCCAGTTGGTAATTTGGGTATAATGGGTGAAGACTAAAACTACTGAAGTTTCCAATAACTGTCCCTTCTCTACAACAAATTTTCATTAATGCTCATACTTACAATCTTGTTTCATTCCAAATGCAATACATCTCTGCAGCCTACAGTACTGACATCTGTTTCTATGATGTTTGTTAATCACACAGTCTCTTGTCCCACGACATGAATACACTAAATTCTTTCGTATGCTTCTTTTAAAGAATCCTTTGCATCCTTCACATGTCACTGCAC
Organism: Bradypodion ventrale; assembly: GCA_035047345.1. Taxonomy (NCBI): domain Eukaryota; kingdom Metazoa; phylum Chordata; class Lepidosauria; order Squamata; family Chamaeleonidae; genus Bradypodion; species Bradypodion ventrale. The sequence goes on from JAWDJE010000005.1 coordinate 208,020,285, forward strand.
CATAATGGCGTCCTGGTTGCATAATGAAATATGTTAGTTAGGAAAAAATGTTTGATTTTATTTATTTTCTCTATATCAATTAAGTGGTCAGAAGCTGAAAGGGGAAGCATTGGTTACTGCAACCTTTGTCTAAAAAGTCTTGTTTTGAACTTTTTTCTGAGCACCCTAGCAGCCGCTGAAAATATGTTCTAATTATTCTTTTTGATATACAATAATAAGAATGATCATAAGCTTTATTGGTGCTGAGCTTGCAGTATGCAATACCATCAAACTTTGTGTTTGTTTTTAACACTAACATGGAGATGGGGGGGGGGGGGAGTCATTGGTTGTTTTTGAATCTAAATAGCCAATTAGCTGATTAAATGCTTCTTTCCTCCAAAAGAAAACTGACAACTTGAGTTTAATATACTCCTCTGTGTATTCTTCTATTGCTACTGCTAGTTTAAGCCATCTGTCTGTCTGGTTCAGTTGTCTTCCTGACTCAAAATATTATTTTCCAAAAGCTAGTAATTCAGTGCCTTCTTGCAGCCATCATTTGCTTGAGATATGGCTCTTTCTGTTTTAACAGAAACCAAGAAGAAGTGATCTTCTATTCTATTTGTATTCTATTTTTTGCTATCTACCTGGGCATCTCAATGCCCAGAGTGGGGAAAACAAAATTTATTTGAACACAAACCTTGTCAGTAAACATTTTTAACCTTCTGGTAAAACTATATGCTGAACATAAGAGTGTCTATTAAAATACATCAAGGAATTTTGCTTGGAAGGAACAAAACAGTGCCCTAAAATAAATAAAAAATAACTTGTTGTATATGCAATGTGAGGATAGCTTCAAATAAAGGTGAAAAAATTAAATGAATTTTGCAAACCACAACTACATAATGATTTACCTGATGCCTTGTCTCCACAAACAACACAGAGATCAAATACTTTATTTAAGGTCTGTTCAGTGGAAGAACTGTCTGTTAAAATCTGAAAATAATAATAAGAATAAAGGATGTAATTTAACCTTACTTTTATTAACTTTTTTGCTCAAATTCATAAATATTCATAAATTCATAAACAATAGGCTTGTTCTCAGGGTTGAGGAGTACTTTATAAAAGACAAAGTTCAGATAATGCATTTGAAAAAAATATTTCAGAAAACATTTTACTAGTCCAGCACTTGATAAATCGAGCAAAATTAAAGTAAAAGACAGCACTTATAATTCAGTGTTACAGTCCAATAGTGTTCTAATTTCTTGTTTATTTTTCATTTTTATTGCATCATGCAGAAAGTTAAGACTCAATTTCCTCATTTATATTTAAAGATGTAATGGCTGAAATCCAGAATTAAGTTGCAACTAGAGTAGGACGGAAATGAGCTCCCGTCTTCATCCCAGCTCCTGCCAACCTAGCAGTTCGAAAGCAAGAAATTGCAAGTAGATAAATAGGGACCACTTCGGTGGGAAGGTAACAGCGTTCTGTGCGCTCCGGTATCTAGTCATGCCTGCCACATGACCACGGAAATGTCTGCAGAAGCAGACAGCACTGGCTCTTCGGCTTAGAAACAGAGATGAGCACTGCACCCTAGAGTTGGATACGACTGGCTTTCGAGCAAGGAAAACCTTTACCTCTACTTTAGAGTAGCCTCTCTGAATCAATGGAACTTTATCTCTGCCAAAGCTAATGCTGTTTTGCTATTGTAATTTTTTAATATATATTTGGGAAAGCAAGACACTCCCTCACCACTGCAGTGACTCAGTGGTTAAGAAGCTCACCTTGTTAGCTGGATGGCCAACAAGTCAGCAGTTTGAGACCCGGGTACTGCATGACAGAATGAGCACCCGTCTCTGCCCCAGCTCCTGCCAACCTAGCAGTTCGAAAGCAAGAAATTGCAAGTAGATAAATAGGGACCACTTCGGTGGGAAAAGATCTTGGGGACATGAAAGGAGCCCCATTCGGGCGTCCCCTGAGTGGAGTTTCTCCAGAAAAATTCCTTTCAACCTAGAACAATTTCTAACATGAAATTATTATTATTACCACTTCATTAAGGCACAGAAGGCTCATGTTTCCAAATAAAATAATAATAAAAAATAGATGTCAAACCTTGATTGAGAGGCTATCTATATGAGCATTTAGCCCACTGTTTGGGGTGAGTTAGCCTGACTGTCCATGGGGTTTTCTTGACAAGGACACTGGAGTGGGTTGCCTGTTCTTTCCCCAATGGATCATGTTTAGTCTGAGTTCTCTGCTATGGTCCATCCGTCTTGGGTGGCCCTACATGGCATAGCCTCCTCGCAATAACAAGGCAAGGATCCCTGACAGAGAGGAGCCTGATGTGCTGTGGTCCATTGGGGTCTCGCTCGACTGTGCTACTGAACAACAACAAAAGTCTGACTGCATGTGCATGTCAATCAGGCTAATCTGTGCCAACCCACCTCATTTTGAGACTCCATCAACTGGCTCAAATAAAATGCTCCACTGTATTTTACCCCAGCCCCAGAGTATGTGTACACTGGAGGTGGAATAAAACAAGAGTGAGGTTGCTTTATAGGTGATCAGCTGTAAAGTGGCTTTTACCTCTGTGCCTGCCACTGAGTCTCACTTAGTGGTGGGCTTGAGGATAAAAGCTGCTTTACAGCTGATAGGTGATAAGCTGTACAGCAGTTATTGCAAGACTAAAGGGGCAGCTAAACAGCATTTCCTTCCCCCCCCCCCACTCCCAACCCCAAGTGGCTTTTAAAAAGCCACTCTGCACTGGCCAAGGGTAAATATGTCTGTCCATTATACCATCGCAGTATAATAGAAATAAAAATTTGGTGCTAGGGTGGGGGGAACTGGAAATCAAAGCACTGCTCAACTATGAAGCTTGTTGGTCTAGTTACCATCTTTGTGTCCAAAATCAAAGTCAATTAGGCTTAATTATTGATGGGAACAATTTATGACACCCTATATATCCTAGAAATAAAAAATGTAATAAATAATTTCCCCCTCTTCCAAAGAAATGGTCTAATATTTGTGAATGTTAACACTTTTATCTCCCTTACCATCTACAGCAAAAGCATACATTCATAATACATATGCAGGTTATTACACTACTTTTGATCAATCAAGACTAGCATGATTGCTATGCTAAGAAGAAAGCACTGCTTTTGAAAAGTTCTCTGAACACCATACCTGAATGTGTTGTGCAGATATATCTGGGGAAGTAAAAAACAGCTGGTTGACACCTGCAGCATCAGGAGTTGTTAGGAAAACTTTTCCTGGAGTAGTATCTTGTCTTGCAAGGATCACTTTGCTTGGGGTAGAACCATCATGATTTGTTAAAATGTACTGCTTGCCTGCTGTCGGCTGATCAAGTGCTGTAACAATCTGAATCTTCTGCCCTGTCTGCTGATCTGTAACGATCTAGTAACAAATTTAGCTCAACTTGTTAGAAGGTTTGCATTTAAAAAGAGTGGTCTATTTTAATTATTCTGTTTGCCTGATCGTACCTAAGTATGCGGTACTCATAAAGGAGCATTTGTTGAAGGCACCTCGGTAAGACCCAACAAATGCAAAAAGTAATTGCATTAAGTTAGTCATAGACTTGGTCAAACAAAAATGAGTAGATCTATTGAAATCAATGTGACATGTATTTGCCAAAAGCGTAATAATACACATTGGCCAAATGTGATCGAACACAGTGGTTTTAGGATTACAGTAAAACCCTGGGTTACGGAATTAACCCGTTCCACAGGGTTTTTCTCATAGCAAAGATTCCTTATCGTGAAGCACCCATAGGAATGCAGTGTGCGGTTTCCCCATAGAATGCAATGGAAAATTTCGTAAGGCGAAGCGCGGTTTCCCATAGGAATGCAGGGGAGAATTTTTTAAAAATCCGCAAGCGGAGGCATTATTTCTTTCTGTAAATCAAGTTTTCCATTACCCGAAGCGTCCATAACCCGGGGTTCCACTGTATAAGCTTTTCTTTTCTTGGCAAAAAGATAAGTCCTCGTAGAGTATGCAAATATAATCAGCTTCACAATGTGCTGAGAACTATAAGGTGTAATTTGAAGAAGTATACACAGGCAGATCTTGATGTAAGAACCTACACCAGATAATGATAGTTTCTTTGCTTGTTGTCTATATATACAATGCTCCAATCTAAGATGTGCTTCTGTACCTAGAAAGTGAGAGCAGCATACATGATTTTTACTACTTGTGAACTGCTTCTCGTATCTTTCTGGCAATATCTGGTCTAGGTTGTAGATACAGTACTAGAAGAATGCATACTCTTTCCAAGGATCTCCCAACCTGGCTTGTCCACTGTGGTTGATCTTTCCCCTCTTCTCCCAGACAAACTACGCCAGCAGCACAGGACACTGAAATATGTATCTGTATTCTCCGCTCTTTTCCCTAGCATTCAGTATATCCAGTGTTGTATATACAGCATATTTACATTTTTAAGACTTACTTTAGTACAATAGTACTTATTTTTGAGTACTACTGAATAAAAATTTAGGCTACCTAAGTAGTTTATATAAAAATGGAACACATGCTTGATTTCTCTCAAAATGTAATAAATATGAGAAGTATAGCTATACTGCAGTGGCTCAAGTGGCTAAGATGCTGACTGGGAGGCGGAAGGTCAGAAGTTCGATTCCCGAGTACTGCAGGACGGAATGAGCTCCCGTCTTTGTCCCAGCTCTTGCCAACCTAGCAGTTCGAAAGCAAGAAATTGCAAGTAGATAAATAGGGACCACTTCGGTGGGAAGGTTAGTGTTCCGTGCGCTCCGGTGTCTAGTCATGCCTGCCACATGACCACTGAAATGTCTGCAGAAGCAGACAACACTGGCTCTTCGGCTTTGAAACAGAGATGAGCACTGAACCCTAGATTCGGATACGACTGGCTTTCGAGCAAGGGAAACCTTTACCTTTTTATAGCTATACTGTTAACTGCTGCATTTAATGTTGTTAAAGCACTAGAATAAGTTCAGATCTGGTAAGAACTTTAGTATTGCACATATCTTCTCCCACTTCTGTTTCACAGAAAGAACCTCTTCAAAGATTGTGGTATTTTTGAACCACAATCGGGTGTGTCCTGGTAACAGCAATAGTTTGTTGCTGGCTAATCTTTCTCACACTGGGTCAGGTGAAAGGAACTGAAGAATGAACTCATCTAAAGGTGCCTTCATTTTGGCAGTTCAATGTCTGGCCTAGACATGGAAGAAGAAACAGGAAAGGGATTTTTTTTTTGTGGTGGTGGTGGTGGTGGTGGTGGTGGGGGGTTTACACCAGATGTTTAAGAAATACTTTTTTAAACTATATGGTGTCCTAAAAGTTGCAATACATAGGAAAAATGGGAATTTGTAGCTATATGTACCTTTTATTGACAAAATATTCTTTACAAAAGCTTACAAAATATTCTCTACATGTTGACCATCTCTTTCTAAACACACACAAAATCTTCTCCCCCACTCATGGCAAATACATTCTAAGAGATCTATTGTTATGCAATATTGGATAACAACTTTTGGAGTACCCTATAGACCAGTGTTTCCCAACCTTTGGTTTTTGGACTTTAATTCCCAGGAGCCTAAATCAATTCCCCAAAGCATTGGTCAGCCAATGTACTCACTAGGATTCTGGGAATTGAAGTCCCCTTGTGAGGCCTGTGCCCCGCATTGGGAACCACTGCTGCAAATAAATGAAGTATTTTAAACAAAGCATACCTGTATTCGCTGTGGTAAGGAAAGACCTGTTTCAGCAGGGACAATCTGAATTCTTTGTGCTGTCCCATCCATTAATGTCTGTGTGACAGATCCTTGAGAATGTGTTATCTAGAAAAACAAACAAGCAAAAAAAGACACATCAATACACTAAAATCAAGAAAGAGTAATGGTAGGCATCCAGATTTTTTTTGTCTTACAACTCTCATCTGCCCTAGCCAGCACAGCCAGTGAAGAAAGATGATGACTGTTGACCAGAAACCTATACAGAGCCTTAGTTACCTACCTGTGCACTAAATGGACATAATGTAACCAACCCCAAAACATTTAAAGGAACATGCAACATCTTATCTGACTCTGCAAACACACTCACACCCACGCACACACACGAGTACCTCCTCCATTTGCTGTTCTATAATTTGATGGGCCAGTTCCTCAATAGTCGCCATGATCTTCAGTCAGTAGTGTCTTCTGGTAACAAGAAAAATTCCTAAATGTTATAATTTTAAATGAAGCCTAAAATAGCAAAAAAATAAAAATAGCAGCCAAGATATTTTTTTCTGATAGTGCAGTAGCATTTCTCAGAAAAAATTAGAAAGTTGCTGAAATGATGTTCATCATATCGCAAAAATGCGTAGCAATGCTTTTCATAAGTCATACCACTTTACTGCAATGCTATGCCTATAGCTCCCCCCCAGCAGTACACCTCAAGATGAAATCATGTATCAATTTAACTCAAGAGTAAGTCCACTGAATTTACTGAAACTTCCTTCCCTCATGGAAAGGATTCTACCTTGAAATCTTTGCAGTAAACAGATATTTTCTGAATATACAGTATAGAGAAACATTTTCATGCTAGAAAATACTTCCACAGTATGAAAGCCAGAAGAGTAGCAAAGCCAAAATAAACAGCAATCTAGGGTATCATAGGCAGGTATAAATAATATATTCTGCATCATGAATCCAACGTAAAGCATATTGCAGATGAGTCTTAACTTTTCAGATATGAAAGACTGTCATTTTAAAAAATCTGTCAGAGTGTAGGCCTCCTTGGCAATACTTTTCTACATTTCCCCAGTTCTTCATCCAAGCAAGAACATTAGCAAATAAACAATATACCACCCCATAGCGCGTAATAGCACTTTCTGGGTAGTTCACAAGTAATTAGCATTTTGCCCTCAACATACTGGGTACTCATTTTACTGACCTTGTAAGGGCAGAAGGTTGAATCTGTATTTTGCTTACCTCAAGCCAATGTTACATCCTACTTCCTGTATGCACCACTTTCTTGATACTCCTATTGTTAAATAAAGGAAGACTGTTATTTTAATTTGAAATATTTTATTGTAACAGATTACATCACAAGCTTCCTTGCATGTTCACCACTGACTGCTGTACTGTAATACAAGCCTCAATGTCACCATACTCTCATGCCTAGACAGTTCCTAATAATTTAATCTTATATTAGGAAATAACAAGCAGTTGTCAATCAACACAGACTGAGGTTGCTGTTGTTCAGTCACAGAGTTGGTTCCGACCCTTTGTGACCCCATGGACCATCGCACGCCAGGCACCCCTATCCTCCACCATCCGTCTCAACCTGCCCAACTCATTGCATCAACAATACCATCTCGCCATCTCACTTTCTGCCACCCAGACTGAGGACTGCCAGTTAAAGACCAGCGTAAACAAAGAAAGATTAGCTTTAAACAAAAGATGCAATAAGCAATGTTTAATCACTAAATAAGTTAAAATATGTTTAAATGACTATAAAATAGTGACTACCAAGGAAGGAAGATGGCACACTCCTGATTTTTGATGTTTTCCCCCTAGAGCAGTGATGGTGAACCTTGGCACTCCAGGTGTTCTTGAATGAAGACTGGCCCTTGACTCCACACATATCAACCAACCCCTCCAATTTAGAAAGTATATATTCATTTATATTAACTGTGAACCATCGTCAATTCTGATTTACAACAACCCCTTCCAGGGTTTTGTACATAGACTAGAAAATATACAGAAGTGGTTTATTATTTCCTTCTTCTAGAGGGCACTCTAGGACAGTGCAACTTGCCCATGATTACACAGGCTGGCTCTTTTCCTTGGAAGCAGTGGGGAATTGAGCCCCCAACCTCTGCTTCTGCAGCCAGATGCCTAAACCACGATATCCAGCCAGCTTACTAAGTTATATATGAACATCTAAAAATTTTATCTATTAATTTTTATTCTATTAAAACTAAATATAATATTGAGAGTAAAAACAACATAGAATACATAAACAAATTGAATAGCAAATAAAAAGCAAAAACCTAAAGCAAAAAAATATATACTCAAAATAAAATAGTGCACCCATTAGGACCAAAAAAAGAAATTAACATTTTTGTTCAGTTTTTATAACACCCCATAACCCTCCCCCCCCCTATATCTTGAATGGAATCCCAAATTTCCCAATGAACAATAATACATACTCTAAGCAATCAACCTATATATAATTAAATTTGGTTTTTAAGTTATCTGCAGAAAATCAGCATACACATCAGTCTTCCTAAATACTTCCAGTCTTTGTTAGAAAGCTGAAACTATTAGAATTTGCAGTTAAGAGCTAGTAACAATTCTGTAATTTTTAATATCAGTTTTGATTTTTTCATTTAACTGCATCACTGATTATAGTTTTAAATCTAGAAGGTTTCTGGCAAGTGTTAGTACACACTGTAAAATGTTCTTTAACATTTTGAAACCCTTATTTATCATGCGGACAGATATTTGATTTTCATTAACAGAAATACCATTCGCTTCACTTGAAAATGAATGTGATGCATTTATAATAGAAAAACCAACAGATTAATGACTTACGTTTTTAACCTATATGGGTATCTTTTGCATAACTGTATATCAATAATACCTGCAGTATTTTATTGGAAAGCTGCTATCTTTCTTTATCTGTGTCAGACGCACCACCAGCATGCATATTTTATTGGAAAGCTGCCATGTTAGCTTCATTTACATGAGGCAGAAGAGAAGAGATATACAAGCTCTTGAGAACAGTATAGAGCTATAGCTGTATCATGTGTCCTTAATGTGGGCAGATCATTCCTAAAAGTGCTACCTTCTGCAGATATGCTAGCGACACATACATAAATACAGTATAGAATTACTTGACAACTCATGACCACCCTTTACAGGTTTTTTCTATGTAGCAAATACATAGAAGTGGTTTATCATTCTTTTCTTCTCGGGGCACACTGGGATTGGACAGTTGACCCAACACCACACAGGTTGGCTCTTCTTCCAGGAAGCACAGTAGGGAATCAAACTCCCAATCTCTGGCCTAAAACACTGAGCTATTGAGCCTTATGAGGAAGGATTTCAATCTGGAGTCCTTACTCACAGGTCAATTCAGAAAGGGTTAGGAGCTCGCCTTCCCTCCAAGATGAGAGGTAGAATAGTTCAGACTATCCACATGTTTTCTAGTGTTGTTGTTCCACATTGTTCCAAGTGTTGCCGAAAATGGGCAAATTGTAGCTTGTGTGGCTGTGGGTACCAAAAGGAATATGTGCACCAAAAGAGAGAAGTTTCATTGTTACATATGCATACAGGCTCCTCCGGAAACACTATTCTGGTACTTAAGTTTGGATTTTTGGAAAATATCGTCACATTGATGGAAATTATACTTCAATATTTAAACTTCTGGGCAACAGTGGGTGCCAACTTTTCACATTCCAATTGCAGATACAGTAGAACCCCATATAGCAATTTTAATCCGGTTCCATGGAGCTGATCGCTATGCGGTTTTTGTTGTTGTACGATCTTCCCTATGGGAAAATCCGTACGACGATTTTCCCTATGGGAAAAACTGTACAACGATGTTCTGCGCTAAGCAGTTTTTCCCATTTGAAAATCGTTGTATGGATTTTCCCATAGGAATGGTCACTATGAAGAACGGCTCCCCCCCCCCCACACACCCCCCAAGCCTCATTGCTATGCGACTTCATCACTGTATGGGGCGATTACTATACGGGGTTCTACTGTATATTACATATTCTATATTTCCATAGTTTTCGTGCTGACATTGTCATCTTGAGCAACTTGTAACATATATGCCCAGGGCCAGTACTGCTAGGACAATAACCAATCATATGCTAGTAAGAACATTGAGTGGTTTAAATAAATTATACAGCACAGTTGTAATTGTCCCAAAAATGGATAAAGTAATACCTTGGATAACAACCAAACTTGGTTCCACAAGTCTGGTCGTTATCCGATTTTTAGTGTTATCTGATGCATGCATCGGATGTTGCTAAAAAAAAAAAAAAGCTGCCTTCCTCCTGGAGGGTCGGGGGACCCGATCTGTGCAGTTTCTGACATCTCTGATCTTCCCAGGCACTGCTGCAAGGCAAAACACCGGGGGAAACTCCTTGCTCGGATGCAGGTTTTGCCTTGCAGCAGCGCCTTGGAAGGTCAGGGGACGTCGGAAACAGTGCGGATTGGGTCCCCCGACCTTCCCAGAGGTGGCAGGGGTGGCAGAGAGCCCAAAATGGGTGAAAAAATTCTGGGTGGTCACCATGGGCCACATTGATATGCAGGAACCTAATTGGGTCTGCGGGCCATAGTTTGGGCACCCCTGGGATACAGCATCATTTTTAAAGTTTTAAAAATGTTTTAATACTTGTTTTTAATCTTGTCTTTTTAACATAGTTTTGTATGGTACAGCATTTTAATTTGTAGTTATTGTATGATTTTAATTGTTGTGAGCTGGTTTGGTTCACCTATGGGGGGGAAAGGTGGCATAGCAATGAATGAAAAGCAGCACTGTGGTGGCTTAGTGGTTAAGACGCTGAGCTTGGAGACTGGAAGGTTGGGTTTTGATACCGGAGTGCTGCACAATGGATCTTGGGGACATGGAAGGAGCCTCATTCGGACGTCCCCTGAATGGAATATCTCCAGCAAAAATCCTTTCAACCCAGAGTAATTTCTGACACGAAAATTATTTATTTATTAATACATAAATATAAAGTAGGCATCACATTGTCATCCATGGAGTTATAAACAATTTCTCCCAGATACATTTTTCCATTAGCACCTGCTTGCCGTGTAGTTTTTTTCCCTAACCTTTTAAAAACCAGTCAAGAACAAATGGGACAATTACTGCACCAACACAGTTATTTCACATGGAAACAACATTCAAACTATCCCTTACTCTACTCCTAATCCTCAATATACTGTACAGCGGAACCTCGGTTAATGTAATCAATGCGTTCTCTGTTACGTTTCTTACTGCGAAAATTACTTTAACCGAATTTCCTATAGGAATGCATTGAATGCAATTTCCTATAGGAATGCATTGAAAAACAATTAGTCAACCCTCACATAACGTGTTCGGATAGCATCATTTTCGCTTAACGTGTCATTATGCATCACGTGTTTCCCTGCATAACAACATTTTTAGTGTCGTTGTCTGGACAACAATGCTAAAATAACCATCATTATCCGGACAAAACGTCATTATGTGGGAAACTCTATAGAAACCCGCAAAACAAAAATTGCTACTTCGGGAACCAAGTAACGTCCTTATGCAAGGGTCTACTGTAATCCACTCAGGGAAAAAATCTGTAAACCGAGCCACTATTTTCTATGGATTTCCCTTTGTTATATGATTTTTATGTTAACCAAGCCATTTTTTAACCGAGGGTCCAATGTACTAAAATGGTAGATGATGGCAAAGTAGAGAAACCTATGTGGAACTGCAGATCACTAACATAACATATAAGATTTAACATACTAGGTTTCTTCCTGCATTATTTTATTTATTTATTAGTCACATTTGTATCGCTGCCCACTTGGCAAGCGACTCCGGGCGGCGTACAATAATTACTTCATGAACTACATAAATTCCACTAGAGAACTATATAAAAAAACTTAAAACCAGTAAAAAAAACAATTAAAATATAATAAAAATTTAGCCCAACAACTAAAAAGAGCAAGGGGGCGATATTACTATAGCAGCCAGCAGGTGGGTGTCACCACATCTCCAGTGCCCCACATCTGCTTTGCCAGCCAGGTTTTTAGTTCTTTCCTGAAGAGCAACAACTCCGTCTTATTGGAACAGAAACAAGTTTAGCATCATGTACAATTACCATTTGTATTGAGATTAAAGTAGGAGTATGCTTAAATTAACATATTTAAATCACCATGCCATGCTTGGGAACACTGGTTTGGAGAAAAAAGAACAGCTACTTGGAGCTTTAAGAGAAAGAATCAGCAATCAACCAAGTGAAGTACTTGAATCATGTGAATAAGAGGGTCACTGCAGGTCAGGATTTAAGAATTCAAATGACACATTTGAATACTCAAATATTTATACTCCATTATACCATTTGATGATAACCACATTCAAAGAGAGTTCAGAAAATAAATCTGACAAAAGTCACTAAAATTGTTTTTTAAAAATTAAGCAATGTTGACTGAAACATAATGTATTTGGCTGCTATACTATCAGTTCAAAACTGATGAAATTCAGTAAAGGCTTTATCAGTATGTTTCTCTGCAAGGTAAGTTCAAAGCTGCACTCAGTCACAAAAACATTTTTAACCCATCCTTGCTGCCTTACCTGCTGTTTTAAAAATTGGCTTCAAGGTATTTTCCAATCTTTAAGAACTGATTTAATAAAAGAATTTAATTCAGTAGATTGAGGTGAGCTGTATTTCTAATTTACAGAAATTATTCATGTTTCGGTATATTTCATATAGTTAAAAATTATGACTACAGAAAAACTAAAAAACTTTGATGCTGAAAATAAAGACACTAAAATAGTGAAAGATTTTATTTATTTATAATTCGACTTATATGCCCAACTATAACTTAGTTAATCAGGAAATCAGAAGACGGGGAAGGGCAGAAAGGAAGGAATAAGGGAGGATCATCAAGTGTAAGGATTTGTCACTGAAGATCAAGATCATCCACATTCTCGTATTTCCATGGGGGTCAAAAGTGGACAGTAAAGAAAACTGATAGTAAAAAAAATGTGTCATTTGAATTACAGTTCTAGAGGAGAAAGAACTCTGTAGATACCCTGGGCTGAATAAAAGACAAACAAGTGGGCCCTAAAGCAAATCAACCCTGAACGATATCTGGAGGCAAAACTGATGAAATTGAAGCTGTCGTATTCTGGGTACATCATGAGAAGGGAAGATTTGCTGGAAAAGACTATAATGCTTGCAAAGATACAAGTAGGAGGAGAAGTGGAAGATCAAATATGAGATGTAATGACTCCCTAAAGGAAACCACAGCCTTGAGTTTGCAAAGTGCAGAATCAGACTCCCAACCTCTAGCTCTGCAGCCTGATACCTAAATCACTGAGCTATCCAGCCATACAAAAGCAAGGGGTAGAATTACTACCATCCCATTAATCTTCCAATAAAATGGAACAAAAACAGTTAAGTGATTATTTCAGGCTTCGTTGTCACTGAGAGCTGATGTAGCACATAGTCTAGGGCCATGATGGCGAACCTTGGCACTCCAGATGTTCTTGGACTTGAATTCCCAGAAGCTCAAGCACCCTGTGAATCCACATGAATGGGTTTACTGCAATTCATCCGCCCCATGCTGCCCTCGTTGCTCCCGGAGGCAGAAGTAAAACGTGCACGTACGGAGGAAGGGTTAACCCGGAAGAGTCTTAACCGTATGGGCACGTTTTACTTCCGCTTCCGGGAGCAACGAGGGCGGCGCGGGCCGGATGAACTGCAGCAAACCCATTCATGTGGATTCACAGGGTGCTTGTGCTTCTGGGAATTGAAGTCCAAGAACACCTGGAATGCCAAGGTTCGCCATCATGGCCCTAAACTATTCGCTACATCAGCTCTCAGTGACAACGAAGCCTGAAATAACCATTTAACTGTTTTTTTTTACATAGGAGCTTGGGCTTCTGGGAATTGAAGTCCAAGAACATCTGGAGTGCCAAGGTTCGCCATCACGGGTCTAGGGGCTGTTCCATTCCAGCATGTCGACGTTCACATCTGAACAAAAACCAATAATGCACATACACATTCATTGCTACACAGAGAGCTCACATGAAGACAAAAACGAAGCGCTTTCCCCATGACATCTTATTTTCTACGTGGAAGAACCTTTAAGTATTTATTTACAAAAACAAAAGTACAGAAAGCAAAAAATAAATAAATAGCCAAGCTAGTCTTTAGAAGTAACATCGAAACTCTGCAATAATTTCTTTTTTCCCCCTCAAAACAGGAGGAAGGTCCAGGAGGAAGGAAATAGCCCAAGGGCCCAGCCATGCCTCTCCCCCCCTCCCCGTATCTTGCGAGAAGCTTGCTCCGGTGTGTAACCGAGCCGTGCCCGGAGGAGCCAGAGTCCAGCCCTTGGTGTCAGTGACCAGCGGCACAAAATGGCTGCTGCTGAGGGACCAGAGTGGAAGCTAGCTAGCGACTGCAAAACCCCCTCCCGCTGCCCCGCAGGCTCCGACTTCCTCCCGGCCCTCGGGAGTCCTAAAGCAGCGAAACCCTAATAGGCCTCCTCCTCCTCCTCCTCTAAGCCTCGGAACGGGGCCTCGGGGCGCGGCCGGGATCCGGGGAGGGGAGAGACAAGCTTTTCCTGTGGGTGAAAGGTCAGAGGGGCGGCGGCAGGAGGAGGAGGTGGTGTGGTGGTGGTGGTGCTGCTGTTGTTGCCAGTGCTGCCGCCACACCACACCGCCGACCGGGCCCTTTCTGCTTCTTCTGCCGCCAGGCGACGGGGGAGAGGCACCACTCGACTCGAGGCTCCACCGGACGGAACAGGCCCTGGCTCCGGCTCGGACTCTCCCCCTCCCTCCCGCCTTCCCTCTCTCTTCTCTCCCCGCCTTCCTTCTTTTTGCCCTCTTACCTGACAGGCCGCAGCGCGGCACTCGCCCCCCCCCCCCCCTTTCAGGGTTTACGGGGTCGCTGGCGACTCCGGATCTGCGGGGTCAGAGTTCGTGACCCCGGGCTTGCCCTCTGCTGGCGCGTTCGGTGCAGCCTCGCCTCTCGCGCGAGGCGTAACGTCCGCGTCTCTCCTCCCCCTTCCTTGCCCACCAAAGCCGTCGCGCCGCGCGCCGTTGCCCCGCGAAGTGGGAGCTGCGCTTGCGCAAAGCGAGGCCATGGCGGAGGCGGAGCGAATGTCACTGTGTGCCGGCGAGGAAACGGAGGACGGAGGAAGGAGAGCCGAGCCGGCTGCCGGGGTGGGGTAGCGGGACGGGGGACGACGACGACTCGGACGAGTTGGAGAGGGTTGAAAAGGGACTGTAAAAATTGCTTTTTGGATCTATAATCTGAGGGTCAGGGGCCATTCTGTCTGCGCACGCTCACTAATAGTTTTTATTTTCAATTTAAAGATAAAGGTTTCCCTTGCTCGAAAGCCAGTCGTATCCAACTCTAGGGTGCAGTGCTCATCTCTGTTTCAAAGCCGAAGAGCCAGCGTTGTCTGCTTCTGCAGACGTTTCCGTGGCCATGTGGCAGGCATGACTAGACACGGAACACTGTTTACCTTCCCACCAAAGTGTTCCCTATTTATCTACTTGCAAATTCTTGCTTTCGAGCTGCTAGGTTGGCAGGAGCTGGGACAAAGACGGGGGAGCTCATTTCCGTCCTGCAATACTCGGGAATTGAACTGCTGACCTTCCGCCTCCCAGTTGGCGTCTTATCCACTTGAGCCACTGCAGTCCCTATGATGTGATTTTCAATTTACGAGAATAAAAACAAAACGACAAAGACAAAAAAACCGTTGCATCGCCTTAAAGACTGACTCCAGTATTTAAACATGACCTTTCGTGCACTTGATCCAAGAAAGCTCACATTTAAATGCAAGAGTTAGGCTTAAAGTGTCACAACGTTTCTTTGTCTTTTGTTGTTTTTTAAATCTCTGATATGCTTGCACAGACTACCACTTCAAATATTTTAAACTTGAGCGCCTAAGAATTATTTAACTTAGAGAAAATAGGACTGGGCCATTGTAAGCAGCCCTCCCACACCATGCTGCTCTCCGGACAGGCTGGCTGGTTTTGTTCAAGTACATCATCTGGAGACCTCACCATGTGCTAGGTGAGAGCCTTGTTGGAGCGGGTCTAACTAGGCAGTGTTGCCCATCTCTTGTCAATGATGTTAGGCTGGGACTAAAACTCACCAAACCGTCCTCCGTCAGAGCCCTTGGGCAAGGTGAAAGTGCAGGGCACACATCATGGTCCGCCTAGCCAGCGGGTGATGTGATATCCTGATGGCTAAAAACCTGCATACAAATGGACTTGATTTCTCAAATCTATTTGCATGTGGGTAACGTCATGGAGATGTCTACCAATGCGTGGACTCCTTGCTGAATAGCGACTCCAAGGTATACAAGGTACATCTGGAGAGCCCTGAGTGAGAGAAGAATGCTGTACAGAGGTATGAAAGATGCAGATTTTAGAAGCATATCAGAGGAAACAAAAAGACAAAAACTTTGTGGCATCATAAAAACTCACTCCTGTATTTTAATGTTAACTTTATCAAGCCCACTTCGTCAGACGTAAGAGAAGAGACCTCATGGCATTAATTTATACACATCAGGTAGAGAGGTACACAATGTTTAGTTAGCATAACAGATAGAGTGTGTCTTTTTTTACAAACAGCAATAACAGAAGATCCCTGACTGGGGATTTATTAGAGGAAATTGGTTCTGTTGAGTTGTAAATGGTTAACAGATGGATGCAAAATAAACATTGTGGCATTATACATCTGCTAATTAGTTGACAATGGTGTACTTTAGATGTGATCTGATTACAATAAATCACACTGAGGGAATGCGTGCCCTTCCAGATGTGGTTGAACCACACCTCTTATCCTTTGCGGTCTGTCGCAGATATTAACAACCACAAAAGTGGGGTTTTTTTAAACTGAATTGTGCTCTAAAGATATAAAACCACATCTAGATTTAAGCTCACAACCTGGAAGCAACACCTCTACCTAGAATTCTTCCTTCCATTATTTCGTCCTTCTCAGTGCTCCAAACAGCACCCTTTAAAAACTGATGAGCCTGATATTTTGAGTGGTTTATTTATGTCAAGCTATCGTAAAGTATAATGTGCTTCACTGAACTGAGTGTCATACTAGAGGCAAATTTACTTAAGTGCTCCTTAAGAGAGAACAAGGACCTCTACATTTCAGAAGATCTGTATAGCATCATGATTACTAGCTAAATCTTTCGTCTATGAATTTGTCTGACCTCCTTTAAAGCCAACTATCCTTGTGGTCATCAGTTACATTGTATGGTGCTTTATAGCTTTACCCTTAGTAGAAACTGCAAACACCTGTTTTCTGTTTTCAAATATGGAGAATTTAATTTTTCTCCCATTACTTTTCACAGGGTTTACAGGGTACCTTGGGCAAAATTGTATTCCTCCATTTTTGTACCGCTGGAATACTTTTTAATTAGGTACTGGATACCAAGAGTGCTTTTTACCACCACACTGCGTTGCTGGTATGCTGCACCTTTTGATTTGAAAAGTTAGAGCTCCCTGTATCCATTTTTTCAAATAATCTCCACATGTGTGTGGGAATGTTTGGGGTTAAAAGCTACAATTAAAAGCATCAACATGAACAAGTCACTTTTGTTATGTACTAGCATATTTTGCCTGGCAGTACCGGGCTTTTTAAAATTGTGTTGGATAGTAAAGGGTTTCGGTTTTTTTCTTGAATCAATGGTGCTGGGCTGTTTTAAATGGTGTTGTAAGGTTTTGTGATTTTGCGGCGGACTTGCGCTCCCAGTGTTTTGTTTTGTTTTTTTGCGTGCTGGCCTCTTTATATTGGTTTTTGAAGGTTTTTGTTTTATGTTTATGCAAATTTTAATTTATTTTATTTTATTTAGTTTAAAATTAAATTTTGGTTTTTTAAATCTTTATTTTTATGCATTTTTTGTGTTTTTTTTTTGAGTGAAAAGTGATTTCTGGGGGTTTTTGTTTGGTATTTTTTGAGATTAGTGTGATTATTTTTGAATGTTTTTATAATTTATTTGATTAATTTTGGAATTAATCTTATTAGTTTCAATATTTTTGAATGTTTTTTCTCTTTTGGCCTCTGGGTGGGGGTGGTGAGCTTTTCTTCCTCTCTATAATTGTTCTTTTCTGTCCTGTGGGTGTCACTTCCGGTAAGTTTTTTCTTTATTTTCTCATTTGAGTTCCTGTCCTCATGGATAGAAGACGTCTTTTGGTAAGCTCTCTGGTTTTTTTTGGGGGGGTAGTTTGGATTTGGGGGGGTCTGCGTGTTTATTCTTGTTTGTTTTTGTGTTTCCTTTTTGGATTTTTGAGTGTTTTTGATTGTTTTTGGTTTGTGTTTTTGTGTTTACTTTTTCAGGGGGGGCTTTCTTTCTCGCGGGCCATGCTGGCTGGCCCATGGAAAGGAAGGGCATTGGCGTGGGGGGGCTTTCTTTCCCATGGGCCATTCTGGCTGGCCCGTGGGAAGGAACGGCAATGGCGGGCGGGGGGGCAATGGCGGGGTGTGTGTGCTTTCTTTGCTTTCTTCTCCACGGGCCATGCTGGCTGGTCCGTGGGAAGGAAGGGCAATGGCAGGGTGTGTGCTTTCTTTGCTTTCTTCTCCACGGGCCATGCTGGCTGGCCCATGGGGAAGAAGGGCAGCGGCAGCGGGGGGTTCCTTTTTTCCCCCTGCGGGCCATGCTAGCTGGCCTGTGGGGAAGAAGGGTAGCGGCGGCGGGGGGGTTCCTTTTTTCCCCCCGCAGGCCATGCTGGCTGGCCCGTGGGGAAGGACAGTGGCGGCGGGTTTTTTTTTTTTACTTTTATTTTTCTTGCACCGGCTGGCCCATCAAAAGGAAGGGCAGTGGGGGGGGTTTCTTTTTTTTTCCCCCACGGGCCATGCTGGCTGGCCCGTGGGGAAGAAGGGCAGCAGCGGCGGGCGTATTTTTTTACTTTTATTATTCACGCACCGGCCGCCTCAGTGTTCGGTGCGCAGGACGCTGGGGCTTGTAGTTTTGCCTGCGCGTGTTTGCTTACTGTAGTGGTTTTTTTCCTGTGGCTTTTTTTTAATTGGCCGGGCGTGTTTCCTAACATTCCTTTTGCCGCGCCGCTCAGCCTGATTGGCTCTGGCACGGCGTGGCGCAAGGAACGTTGGGAATTGAAGTTCCCTTTTTTTTGTTTGCGACTGGGGGGCTCCTGCCCCCGGGTCAAAAATTTCAACCCAACAGTTACCTGCGAACTGGGTTCGGGCGAGTGAACGGAGGCCCATTACGGGCTAGTGGGGCCTGGTGCAACATCCTTTGTCACATTCCAACGGTTAACGCACCATTTTATAGGTATAGATTGCTAATATGCCTTCTGAAAAACAGGTGTTGGGCAACCATAATAGCAACAAATTTGAAAACAAGGAGTGGCTTGTGTTTTGGCCTTCATACTATGACCTTTGCTTTATCCATGGGTACAAATTGAACACAGTTCATTCTTTACAATATAGTTCAGGAGTCTCATCAAGTCTTTGCAAAACTTACAAGAAGAGCGATGGTACTTGCCTGTTTATCTCAATTTTTGATATCACCAGAGAGATAGTTTAATACTTTTCCAATATGGCATACAATATTTGAGGTACTGTAATATATCTATGTTATACACATACATCTTCACTACACGGGAGAAAGACTAATAGATGAAAATATGTTGAACATGATGGGGTGGGGGGGGGGAGGAATACAGACTGTCCCAAGTAAACTTGGCAACAGTATTTCAGAAGAAAAGGGACTCTGCTCCGAGTGGCTGAGTGATGGCAAATCTTTTAGAGACCGAGTGCCCAAAATGCAACCCAAGACCCATTTATTTATCTCAAAGTGCCAACATAGCAACAGGGGAGGAAGGAAGCGCTCCCACTGGGCTGCTGGGCAGAGCAAACTGTGCTGGGGGGAGGGAGGAAGCACTCCCATTGGGCTGCTGGGCAGAGTGAACTCTGCTGGGGAGGGAGGAAGCACTCTTGTTGGGCTGCTGGGCAGAGGGGTGGGGAAAACTGTGCTGGGATGACTGCATGGGTGCCCACAGAGAGGGCTCCGAGTTCCACCTCTGGCACACATGCCATAGGTTCGCCACTACTGGGCTAACTTAAATAAAAGCAACAATTGCAAATATATTTTGATTAAAAATAACTACAATTATTTTTGTTTGTTTTAATTGGCAACATAAAAGGTTTTGCTTCTATTTACTGATAGATAATACTGTACATTTTTAACCATCAAGCATAAAAACACTTGAAAAAAATTAGAGGACAGCTACTGAAAGAGAAATACATAAAAAACATCTTAGGTTGTTATGGCACCTTGAGATTTCTGAAGACCACTGTGCTCTTTGAAACGCACAAACTGAAGTCTGCAGTGCATTTAGTCTAAAACTGTACAGTAATTATTGAATGTTCCATACCATATTGTTTATTGCAGGCACCTCATGTATAAACAAGGTTGAAACAAATTTGTTTGTCCAATTCCAAAGTCACTTATGACAAGGAATAACTCATTAAAACTAAATTATCATTGTAAATGTAAATTAAGCCTCTTATATCAGTTGCTGGGGAATGCAAAAACAGGAATGCTGGTGAAGTTCCTAGTGGCAACTGATTGGCAACTGTGTGGAAAGTGCTGTACAAAATAGGCCTTTGGTGTTTGATCCAGTTTGTGTTCTTACACCATGAGAATATTTATACTGATCACAATCCAGAGGGTCATCTAATCATGTCCTGGTTTGTACCTTGCAACCTCCTCGCTTATCTAGCCAGTTTTGAAACATTTGAGAGGATGCAAGAAGTTGTATTTTTATGTTCTAAGATTTTTTAAAAAGATTTGCATAAGTTATCTGTTGTGTTGTTTCTATTTTGAATCCTTCATAGATTTATTCAAGCAGAATATTTCCACCTAAATGGTGGGTAAGAAACCACATGCCCTTCAAGCACTGAGCAGTTATTATGGAGGAAGCAGGGGGTGACGTAAATTATACACCAAGTTTTCAGTGATTCGGTTTCACAACAAAACAATGCAGTTAGTTCCTTCTTTGTGTCAAAGTGCTGTGCAGTTTGGAGGTATGGATATCTATAAAATATAAATAAAACTCAAATGAAAATATTAAGATGATTAGACTATGATCAAAATGCTCTAGTTAAACAGCATTATCTCAGCTGTTTACTATTTTTTTGCGCATGTGAGGCATAAATTACACATAAATGCTGCATCAATTGAATGTTACTTGACTTTTTTAATCTTCCTATTTTGCCTTGAGGTCATTTAAGTGACTTCCAGATGGTCCAGCCAGAAGCCTGTCAGCTCCTTAATAGTACTTAAATAAATATTCTTATTTGGGCCTCTGGCTTCTCTTCCATAGCAAAAAGGCTTGATGAAATCTGAATGAGATCTACACAAGGTACCAGAGTACTCTTGCCATTTCCCTTTCATTTTAGTAGAGGGTGCTCAAAAGTACAATTCTCTTTTCCTTAGATTGGGGTGGCCAACCTTTTACCGCCATGGGCCTGACCAGGCCCCCAGACAGCTGAGCGCATTGGACCACACTCCTGGAAGCAGAAGCACGCATGTTTGTCTTAATTAACAGGAAGGGTGTCATCCAAAGAGAACTATAATTTGTCTAGTGAGTTCTTGACAAAAACATAGTTAACCCATACGCAATGTCCTTAGCTAGTAATATTTTTACATTGATTGAGACAAGTGTATTTTCTTAGTTTATGTAGTAGAAGTAATCAGGAACATGCACACTTCAGATGTTTATAACTCTCATCAGCTATCACTATTTCCTGTGCAGGTTTGGGATGAGGAAGGTTGCAGAACTGGAGAACCGCACATTCCTTATCCTTGCTATATAAAGTTGTTATCCACTTTAAGAAATATTAGATTACACAGCCACTCCTGATTCAACAGTGAACAGGGCATTTGAATTTTCCTCACTGAAAACCACGGTATGGTGATGCTACGGGAACTTGAATTGTTCTTTTCCCCACATAGCCAGGCAGATAACCATTTTGAAGCATAAAATACATTTCCAAAGCACAGCGCCTATTTTTGGGATAATATGTTTATCTTTGACAGATAGGCAGCCGTTCTATTTGTAATGCTTTTGATCTAGCAGCTTGGCAGTAGAAATAAACAGATAAAATTGAAAGAATTCCACCCCAGACGGCAAAGTGCTTTCTTTTATCCTGCACTGAACCCCTAAACGTTTGCCTGAGATAAAGCCAAGATTGATGGTGTACTTCTTACCCAAGACCAGCAGATTCAGAATCCTCCTCCCACTCTTTTTCTGGAGGAAAAATGAATCTGCTCCAGAAAGCCTCCCAGCTTTCTGAAGCAGATTTGTAGATTGTATAAGGAGCTGAACAAAGGAAGGCAGATTACATGGTCTCACAGACCGCACAGGATCTTGGGTAGGTACTCCACTGGATACTAGCCTGAAGTGTTTTAGAAAGAAACATTGGATTTCCATGACTTTAGCTGTACTCAAAGTAGCCTTATATAACCAAGGGCAAGGATTTTAACAGTCAATATTTCATAGGCTTGAATACCAGAAATAAATTGATACCAACTCTAATGCTAAAAATATTATTTCCATGATTTATTGCTTCACTGTTACAGTACTCTTTCCACTTATAATACACAGAATGGTTGCAATGACAAGACACCTAAGCTGTTAGCTACATGAATATATTCATCATTTCAATAACAGTTCTAAATGTTCAGGAATAGGAAAATATTAAATTGTGAATGAAAATCTAACAAAACATTGTTCTTGAACATAATTTCCCTGAAGTTTTGCATTCATATTACTGTAATTCCAGATTCAGCTTCTATTAAAATGATATAGTTTTTAGGAAATATACTTTCAAGACTTTAAGTATCCAGTTCTATATTTCAGGAACAGAAATGCATGTAATTGAAAATTATCTTATGTTGAAAACGTGGCTGCTTGAATGATCTAATTCACACATTAGGAAATATAACCACAAATTAATTTTGAATCTTCGACATTCAGTAAAGTATTTAATATCGTATGTACTCTAATGTCACTGGGGGAGTACAAAAAATCCTTTCATGTTTCTTTTTTAAAATCTTGACTATTCATACTAAAATCCTGCTAAGAAACTTCTGTTTTCAGATTCTGAATGTCATTTTAACTTCTTATGATGAAACCTGTTTTAGGGGGAAATCAAAGCCCACTTGACCTGGTATTTTATTTCATAATAAAAAATTATATTAAAAGCTCTCTATCATAGAACAAATCAGTAATATAAAGAGGAAAATATATTTATTTCATTAGAGGATATACATATGACTATGTTTAATGCATTTAAGCAAATTCTGAGAGTTCACGAGTATTTAAGAAGACATGTATCAAAATTATTACCTTGTATTGAGAGAAATTGAGTGGATTTATCTTTTTATAAAAAACAAGGCAAATCCTAAGAGACTGCTAAAAGGCCTTGTTTCATAAATGTTTCATGTACAAACATTCAACAGCTACTATGAAAGTTTACTGATGGCAAACCTGCAGCAAGCAAACTAAGAGCAACTGCTTCTTAGTCTTCTGACAAAATTAAAACAAAAACAAGATCTCTACGGTCAAGGTCACTTTGAAATTCAATTTGAATTTCAGAAATGGTTCTGACCATTAATTTAAAACAGAGATGGAATCTAATAAATAACAACTTTTGTATGACAAAAATAGACATTTCTTTAAATATTATTACACCTGAACAAAAAGGCAAGATTTACGAATCCATGTATAAACCAGCTTTGTTAAGGTTTGCAAAATTCAAAAAGTCTTGGGGGGGGGGCGGGGATCATAGTATTCGTGTGTCATCTGATAAAAGACCATGCCAACCAAGCTACAGTATTGTGGCTTCCTGAAAAGCTTCTATCCACCTGTTGGAAAAGGAAAAAATTACTATGATCAAATTGTATGGTTTTTAATGGTGTTCTGTTACTCAACTGTTTGTCATGATCTTACAATACAATAATGCAGCCAAAAACATATTGCTCAGTATTATTAAATGGTCTATAAAATCTTGAACTTAAACATGCAAATGGTTATTAGACTGAAACCAAAATATATATAATCATAAGTAGCATTGTACTTGCACCAGTCTATATACATGCCAATAATGATTGCCATGATGATAGCTAATATTCAGATTCGGATATGGTACTCAAAGAAGATACATCCCTGGAATGGAGGAGGTACTTTTCTCTTTTTGTTGGACTTTTCTACAAGTCCAGAAAACACACATCCTTTTCTTGCTTCTTTGCACTTTATTCACCGAAATCAATCTCCATGTTGGGCAAATGGGATAGGAATTGGATGAGTAGGATTCTCCTTTCATATCTTATGAGCTTTCAAATATCACTAGGCTACAATTCTCATTATCTCTTACCATTGGCTATATTAGCTGGACTGATGAGGAACTTCAGTCTAACAGCCTTGAGAAGAAGCCACGTTACTAATTCAGTGATTTGGGTATCTGGCTGTGGGCCAACAATTGAGAGTTTGATGCCACACTGTGCGACTTTGACAGTGGCTGGAGTTTTTAATCCATAGGATTCCTTCCAGCTCTGCAGTTATAAGACTACAGATTGATTTCTATAGAAAAATCACACCTGTACTAATGTAGTGTGTACTCTAAAACATAATTTCAATTTCTTGTTCCTACATTTGTTTAATGAATAGTTCACTTACTTTTGCATTGATTGGGGGTCATCTGTTTTGAATGTGTAAAATAAAGTATTTTTGTGCATCAAATGAAAAACTTTAGGTTCTAAGAGTTCATCTTTCACTTCAGCTACTGTAAATCCCAGTAAGGGCTGGCTCTCCAAAGCAGCTACATCCTAATTTAACAAAGAAATCCAAAATCAAACACACTGTTCCTATCATTACAATATATAACTGCAAATATTACACATGCATTTCTAAAGTAAACTGTGGTCTCAGTAGCATTCAGTTACTGCAATGTAAAACCTGTGCCAGATCCATGGATACAATGAAACCATATCCATATTCTAATGATCTGCTTGATGAGCAAAAAGAAATCTCTAGATTCAATTTCATTCTTCTCCATTTTAAACATACTTTCTCCATTCTGTAATTCCTACCAGAGGTAACTAGTATTTTTGTTACTCACAGCAAGCAATACACCAGAATTCCAGAGAATCTTGGTATACTATTCATAAGCAATATGCATGTACCCGTAGCTTCCTGATTAGCTCCTTCCACTAGCAAGAGCAGTTATAATAACTTGTATCACCTAGGTCAGTGACGGTGAACCTTGGCACTCCAGGTGTTCTTGAACTTCAATTACTAGAAGCCCAAGTCAGCACTCCTGCTGATCAGGGCTTCTGGGAATCGAAGTTCAAGAACATCTGGAGTGCCAAGGTTTGCCATCACTGACCTAGAGGAAAAAACTGAGCACTACATTGAAAAAAAAAGTCAGAAATCAAGCATTAACTGCAAGATTCTGGTTTTAAAGGGGAGCAACAAACCTGAAGGACCACTTTAGACCCAAACAGCAGGTCTAAGTTTAATGGCAGGAGCCATATATAAGCATACAATTGATGAACAATCGGGGAGGGTTTTTCAGAAGTGAGGCTTGTTATATTTTGTGAATGTAGCCACTATTCAAAATAATGCCTGTTTTTTGAGTGGCTTGAGTGATCTATCAGTGACTTGTATAAAGTGATTTGGACCCAGGCCTTTGCACCAACATCTAGCCTGTCGTTTGTGACGTGTTCTATTTTTGGTTCACTTTGATTTCTTACCTCACTAGCAGCATATGTGTAGAGCACCTTATTTTTTATCACAAACCACAGGTGTTTCCATGGCTTTTTGTTGCCCTTGGATCTATATAAATAGCCACTCATTGAAGAATCTTCTATACTTGCCGATACCTAAAATTAAAATCAATAAGGTATATTATGGGGGTTATCTATATCCTGGCTTTTTAAATATATTGCTCAAAAAAATAAAGGGCACACAAAAATAAGGCATCCCATGATCTGAATGACTGAAATACTGTATTCCTATTGTTATTCACATACTGTAGTCGAATGTGCTGACAACAAAAACACACAAAACTTAACAATGGGAATCAAATTCATCAACCCATGGAGGTCTGGATTTGGAGTTACACTCAGAGTGAAAGTGGAAGAAAACACTACAGGCTGATCCAACCATGATGCAATGTCACACTCCGGTGTCTAGCCATGCCTGCTGCATGACCACGGAAACGTCTGCAGAAACAGACAGCGCTGGCTGTTCAGCTTTGAAACAGAGATGAGCACTGAACCCTAGAGTCGGATATGACTGGCTTTCGAGCAAGGGCAACCTTTACTTCTGTCCCGTTTTTGTGAAAGGGAATTATGGTATTTATTTATTGTTCAAATTTCTATGCCGCCCAATCAGGCGAACCCGACTCAGGACGGCTCACAACAAGATTAAAACATACATATTAAAAACAATTAAAACCCCAACATACCCACCTATTAAAACTAACCACATTAAAACTGCCCACATTAAAAATATGGGGGGGGGGGCGCTTCATTTTATAAGTCAACAGGCGGGGGCCACTCTTCCATCTGAGGCCCACACCTGCCCCGCCAACCAGGTTTTTAATTCTCTTCTGAAAGGCAGCAGCTCCATCTGCTCCCGCAACTCTACTGGCAGGAGGTTCCACAAGGCTGGTGCGGACATAGAAAAGGCCCTCCTTCGTGTGCCAGAGAGGCGAGCCCCTCTGGCAGATGGAACAATTAGAGAGCCCCTCCGGTCCGCTCTGGTTGGATGGACAGACACTCTTGGGACGATGCGGTCTCTTAGGCATCCTGGCCCACTACCATGTAGGGCTTTAAAGGTCAAAACCAGCACCTTGAATTGCACCCAGAGACAAACTGGCAACCAGTGCAGCTCCCGAAGCAATGGTGAGGCGCGAGCATAACGCCTGCACCCCATCACCACCCGGGCTGCTGCATTCTGCACCAGCTGTAGCCTCCGAATGGTCGTTAAGGGCAGCCCCATGTAGAGCGCATTGCAATAATCTAGCCTGGAGGTCACCAGAGCATGTGTGACCATGACCAGGGAGTCCCGGTCCAGGAGCGAACGCAACTGACGGATGACGCGAAGCTGTGCGAAAGCCCTCCTGGCCACGGCTGCCACCTGATCTACAAGTAGCAGTCCCGAATCCAGGAGGACCCCTAAGTTGCGTACCGGGTCTGTCTGGGGCAAAGTAGCCCCATCCAAGACCAAAGTTGGCAGCTCTCTGGATAATGCGGGGGGCCCTATCCATATCCACTCAGTCTTGGAGGGATTCAATTGTAGCCCGTCCAACTAGAGTGGACCGGAGGGACTCTCTAGTTGTGCCATCAACTAGAGGAGCACATCTGTCTAGCACCCGAAGAAGGGCCTTTTCCGTGTTCGCACCAACCCTCTGGAACCTCCTGCCAATAGATTGGAGACTTCAATATGAATTGCTGCCCTTCAGGAAAGGACTGAAGACCTGGCTGGCAGGGCAGGTGTGGGGCCCTAATGGGAATACGGTCCCCACCTGCTGGCTTATAACTTGATAATAACTAAGAACTCTCTCTTCTCTTTTTTGGTGGTTGGGATAATTGGGTGGTTGGAATAATTGGGATTTTAAGTGTTTTTATATGTTTTTAAAATTGTTGTAATGCCGCCCTGAGTCAGGTTTTACCTGAGTGGGCAGCATATAAGTATGATTATTAAATTAAATTATCTCTGTAACTAATGCCCTTTTGTATTTTTCTACTACCATATAACACAAATTACAAGCACAATGTGTTTCTTATTAAGAATGCATGTTAAGACTTGCTGCAAGAAACAGGATTTTCATTCAGCTTCACTCTATTATTTAAAATTCTGTAACTATGAGAAATATAAGGATGAAATTTACGACAAAATAATCTAAGGAGCAATAATGAGAATGGAAGGAAAGAAATGCTCCTAGCAGAGAAAAACAAATACTGTACTATCGTTTCTTCCCTGTCATACTCGAACCCTTGGGTCTACCGTAAAAGTATTTTTTAACACACACACATACACAAAGAAAGTAGGGGTAGATTCTCTCCATAAGGAATTATAAGATTACTAACTATACCTATCAACAATGAGTCTTTTTGAAATAATTATAGATCATTTTAATGTTGAGAACACATAAACATACTTCTTTGAGAGCAGCAGGGATCTTTTTCTGCTTTCGTCCAGATGGGATACTATGCAGCACAGTGGACAAGGCATTAGATGGAGATCTGTGGTTTACAGGAGAGCCATTCTTAGGAGGAGTACAGAGATTATCTGAAAGGGACACAATTATTATACTTGGTTTGTAGCTTCAGGCAAATGAATGATGCAGCTGGTTTGTTAACTGCAAGTTTTAGAGACACATTTCACATTCTGACTATAATTCTAGTTTCTTTTCCATGATTTGTACAAGTGAGGAGAACTGCATTAAAGTGTTTAGAGCTTTGGAATCTATTCTCCCCCATCCCCCTTTACTGTCTTATTTATAGATATAGTTGGAAATATATGTGAGTGATGATTAAAATAATTTCTGCCTTGGAAAATTGTACTTAAGTGGATACAAGTTTTAATGAACTTTTCCATACATATTACCGAGTAGTAACCTTACAGTTTTATTCAGATACTAGCAGATTTTTCCCGGCGGTGTCGGGCTGTTTTAAATGGTTTTGGAAGGGTTTTTTTCCTTAATGTTGGTAAAGAGCCGGGCTGTTTTAAATTGTGTTGTAAGGGATAATATTTTTTTTGGTAATTAATGTAAAAAAGAGGTGTGTTAGTGGTTAGGGGTGGTTTTGGGTGTGCACAACCACCACTACCCATACAATACCACTCCAACCACCAACACACACATTAAAAATTCCTGGCAAGGCAGGAGTGTTGTGTGTGTGTGTGTGTGTGTGTGTGTGTGTGTGTGTGTGTGTGAGAGAGAGAGAGAGAGAGAGAGAGAGAGAGAGAAGCAGTGTGTGTGTGTGTGTGTGTGTGTGTGTGTGTGTGTGTGTGTGTGTATTGTCCCCCCAACCCTTCCAGAGCCAGGGGACCCTGCAGAGAGGGGATCCCCCCCCCCCCGCAGGACACCCCATTATTAAAGAGAAGAAACCAAGCTCTTCTCTTTTAAAAGAGTGTTTGGGAGGGGGGTGTATTCGATCTCCTCTTCCTGGTCCCCTGGGTTTGGTAGGGTTGGGGGGACAAAAAGGGTCTGTCCCCCCAACCCTTCTAGAGCCAGGGGACCCAGCAGAGAAGGGATCATCTCCCCCCAAAAAAACAACAACAACAACACTCCATTTTTAAAGAGAAGAAACCAAGTGGTTTCTTCTCTTTTAAAATGGAGTGTGTGTGTGTGTGTGGATTCGATCCCCTCTCCCTGGTCCCCTGTGTTTGGTAGGGTTGGGGGGACAAAATGGGTCTGTCCCCCCAACCCTTCCAGAGCCAGGGGACCCAGCAGAGAGGGGATCATCCCCCCCCCAAAAAAAAAACACTCCATTTTTAAAAGAGAAGAAACCAAGTGGTTTCTTCTCTTTTAAAATGGAGTGTGTCTGTGTGGGGGGGATTCATTCTCCTCTCCCTGGTCCCCTGGGTTTGGTAGGGTTGGGGGGACAAAAGGGGTCTATCCCCCCAACCCTTCTGGACCCAGCACCTTTCATTGCCTCCCTCACCCACCCCCTAACCCTTACCTAACACTTATCTTTTCCTGGCTCCCTCCAGCTGCGTCTTTCAGTCTTTCCCTCCGGCTCCCAATGTGTTTTTTTAAAGTCAGAGCGCGTTCCCAGCCTCCTCTGTGCTCGTATCCCTCAGCCTGATTGGCTGAGGGGTTGCACAGTGCAAAGGACGCTTGGGAATTGAAGTCCTTTTTCTTTGTTCATGTTCGGGGGGGGGGGGGCTCCTGCCCCACTGCCACATTTCTCAACCCGACAGTTACCTGCGAACCCGGTTCGGGTGAGTGCAGGGAGGCTCGGTCGGGGCTAGTGGGGCCTGGTGCAACATCCTTTGTCACATTCCAATGGTTAACGCACAGATTTATAGGTATAGATATGGCTATGGCTATGCAAAACAGAACAAGGAAAGATATTTCATCTGACATATATATATTTTCACCTCTTGAAAAACCACATAGGAGAAACCATATGTTTTATACAATTCATTTTCCTCTGTTCTATTTAATCCTTAAAGGACTGAGCCACAAACCTATGGATCAGAGCCCCTGAAAAGAAACATGAACTCAAAAGAACAGAATTAGAAAGAGGTTCTCCTTACCTTGTTTTTGTAGTTCTTTAAAGCAAAAATCACATACTCTTGCAGGATGGTTTTTCATATAATCTAACCCATGTTTGTTTGATGAACAAGCCTGACAGATTACCTAAGAGAAAAGAAAAAAAGAAACACATTAAGTTCACATAAATGTGCACAGACATCTCTTTCACTTTTGCATGTTAATGTCATTAATCAGCAATTTTCAGCATACTCCAAGAATTTTCCAAGCAAAACTACAAAGAACAGATCTCATCTAACATATATAAATAATACAGGTGAAACTCGGAAAATTAGAATATCGTGCAAATGTTCATTCAGTTCAGTAATGCAACTTAAAAGGTGAAACAAATATATGAGATAGAGTCATCACATGCAAAGCGAGATAGTTCAAGCCTTACTTTGTTATAATATTGATGCTTATGGTTTACAGCTTATGAAACCCCCAAC
Organism: Bradypodion ventrale; assembly: GCA_035047345.1. Taxonomy (NCBI): domain Eukaryota; kingdom Metazoa; phylum Chordata; class Lepidosauria; order Squamata; family Chamaeleonidae; genus Bradypodion; species Bradypodion ventrale. The sequence continues at coordinate 208,050,729 of JAWDJE010000005.1, forward strand.
CCCCCAATCTCATGTACCCCATAATCATCACATAATCTCATGTACGCTGTACGCCATAATCATCACAATTATAACGAATTAAGGCATGACACAGCTAGCTTTCCATGTAGTGAATCTATCTCATATATTTGTTTCACCTTTTAAGTGAAATGAATGAACATTTGCACAATATTCTAATTTTCTGAGTTTCACCTGTAGATTTTGAATGTTCTGGGCATCCAGGGCTCATTAAAAGATGAGGAAATAAGAATTTGCAAGAGGATTAAAGGAATAGTTGCATATATCCAACTGATGAAACAATACACCAATATAATATGATCAACGTTCATCATTGAAGCCCACACTTGGGACATAAAACAATTACTGTACATCCATTTAGCATTTTTGAAGTCTTAAAATGTGCCATCAACCATGAGGCTTTTGCTAATATTCTACCTGTTATCAACAAATACAGTCTGTGTGTTGGTTCAAAAGTAATACCAAACCACAGTTTAGTGCTACTGGAGAAGTCTTGGGTTTGTATATTACTTTCTTGTCCCAGGCTGAGAGAGGAAGATCTGAAGTGTTCATTTCTTCATTTAAACTAACCTGACCATTATGGCTGAACAAAAATTTCTTGTTACTCTAAATAACATTTTGCTAAAACTAGCTAGGATCACAAATCTCCATGAATTTTTTTAGCAAACATAAGGCTAAGCCATAGAATCTGTTCAACCTCCCTCTAGATTCCTTTATTCCCCACTTCAGCATGGCTGCAAAGAGGAGCTTGGAAGTTTTCACGCCTGCTTTGTGTTAATGATAGCTGGTTCTATTGACCAAATCTAGATAATATGTTGCTAATCTTAAATCCTAATCCTGATTAGGTTGAAAGAAGAGAGTGCAAAAGCTGGCCTGAGACTCAATATCAAGAAAACCAAGATAATGGCAACAGGCCATATCAGTCCCTGGAAAATAGATGGGGAAGAAGTAGAAGCAGTAACAGATTTTACTTTCTTAGGATTCAAGATCTCTGCAGATGGAGATTGCAGCCATGAAATAAAAAGGCGACTGATTCTTGGGAGACAAGCTATGAAAAACCTGGGGAACATAGTGAAAAGTAGAGACATCTCACTGCAAACAAAGGTCCGCATAGTCAAAGCAATGGTATTTCCGGTGGACCATTAGAAAGGCTGAGCGAAGAAAAATAGATGCCTTTGAGATGTGGTGCTGGAGGAGAGTTTTGAGAGTCCCCTGGACAGCGAGAACAAATATGTCAATATTAGAAGAGATTAGCCCTGAGTGCTCCTTAGAAGGACAAATAACAAAGATGTATCTGAAGTATTTTGGACATCAAATGAGAAGAGAGGTTTCACTTGAGAAGGCCTTGATGCTGGGGAAGGTGGAGGGCAAAAGAAGAAGTGGACGGCCAAAGATGAGATGGCTAGATGGTATTGTAGACGCAATGGGCACAGGGCTGTGTGGACTAAGGAGGATGGTGGAGGACAGGGGTGCCTGGAGAGCGATGGTCCATGGGGTCGCAAAGAGTCGGAATCGACTGTGCGACTGAACAACAACAATCTTAAATACTGTTACTGGATAGTAACCAAATTCAAGCTATAATTTTTGAAGCTATCTGGTTTTACTAACTAGTTACAATCAAGCATAATTTAGAGTTTGGACAACAAATTAAACTATGGATAACCTAAAATGGAAGTAGAAATTATTATTGTTAGATCCAAATGCACCTAATTTGATCTTTTTGGAGATAACAAAATTTAACTTTAAAAACTACTAGATTCTGTTAATTTTGCACTGGAAGGGAAATTGTCTCCTCTTTGCCAAAAACAGAAAACAAAACCTCAATGTTTGCCAAGGCTCACTGTTGTTGTTGTTGTTGTTGTTGTTGTTGTTGTTGTTGTTGTTGTTGTTGTTGTTGTTGTGGTGGTGGTGGTGGTGGTGGTGGTGGTGGTGGTGGTGGTGGTGGTGGTGGTGTACCGTCAGGTAGTCTCCACCTTTTGGCAACCCTATGAATGAGAGATCTCCAAATGTCCTATCCTCGATAGCCCTGTCTTAGGAAATCAATCAATCTTGAGTTTGGCCTTCTTCGTTTCTTGCTGCCTTCCACCTTTCCCAGCATTATTGTATATTCCAGAGAGTCTTCTCATGATGTGTCCAAAGTTGGACAGCCTCAGTTTCATCGTTTTTGCCTTCAGAGACAATTGAGGTTTGATTTGTTCCAGAATCCACTTGTTTGTCTTTTTGTCACTCCAGGGTATCCACCAAGTTCTCCTCCATCATCATATTTCTAACAATTCTATCTTTTCCTTACAGCTTTCTTTACTGTCCATCTTTCACATGGTGATTGGGAATACAAGAGTGAGGATGATCTTAGTCCTGGTCTCCAGTGACATGTCTTTGCACTTAATGATCTTTTCCAATTCCTTCACTGCTGCCCTTCTCAGTCTCCTTCTGATTTCTTGACTGCAGTTTCCATTTGAAATGATGACTGAACTAAGATAGCCAAATTCTTTCACTATCTCAATTTCTTCATTGTCAACATTAAAGCTGTATAGTTCTTTAGTGATAATTTTCTGTGCAACAGGCTCGTTTCTGTTGCACAAAACAATGTTTAAAACCACACTTAATTGTTAAATAATAAAAAAATAATTCCTAAAAACTCAGTGTGTCACAATTCATTGTGTGAGTTTTATTGATTGTTGCAAACTGTCTTGAGCATTTACTGCATTCAGAAAGATAGCTTAAACGTAAAGCGGTATAGAAATGTAAATATAGTAACAACAACAACAACAACAACAACAATAATAATAATAACGTAAATTAAATGAGAAATGGCAACTCAGAAACCCTTCAGCATAGATTTCATCTCCACTCTTTTCCCCACATAGCAGCAACTATTTTAGGTTGTGCATTAGGTTTCCCTTGCTCGAAAGCCAGTCGTATCTGACTCTAGGGTGCAGTGCTCATCTCTGTTTCTAAGCCGAAGAGCCAACGCTGTCTGCTTCTGCAGTCATTTCCATGGTCATGTGGCAGGCATGACTAGACACCAGCGTGCACGGAACGCTGTTACCTTCCCACCGAAGTGGTCCCTATTTATCTACTTGCAATTTCTTGCTTTCGCACTGCTAGGTTGGCAGGAGCTAGGACGAAGACGGGAGCTCATTTCCGTCCTGCAGTACTTGGGAATCGAACTGCTGAACTTCCGCTTCCCAGTCAGCGTCTTAGCTACTTGAAAAGTACTTTTAGAAGATCTCAGAACATGTGGCATAGTTTGAGCTCCACAGCTTAGTATGACTGCAGCACAATAATCTCAAAAGTTGTAGTACTCTATTAATACACTACAAAATAATCCAAACTGAACCAATGAATGTTTTGACTGAGATGCAATATAGCTATGAATTATTTTCTAACCTTCCCACATGCTCTGCAGTGGTGCCTTCTCCATGTTAGTGTGAACTCACTAGTACAGATCATACACATGGTAGCTCTTGTATCGGGAATCCAAATTGGAGCCTTTGATCCTATTGGACTATTTTCTTCCTCGTTTTCTGGGTTTCCCTAAGAAAATGAGAGAAGATGACCAATGTAAAATAAATTTAAAACAATTTTTAAAATCACAGATATGGATATTTAAATGATTTTGAATTAGGAATATATTTATTGTAGCTATTCATTTATCAATAACATCAGCACAATTATTTTCAGCAGGCACAGTTCTAAATTGTGGAAGCCAGAATCAAATCCCTATTTGTCAATGAAGATCACTGGCTGAACTTAGGTGTAAAGAAAGTTAAGTTGTACTTACCAGTAATAGATTTAGTTCTTCAAGTATGTATTCTGCAAATTCACACTTTGGGGGGTGGGGTGTTCTGCACCTGCACGGAGCCATTACCAGAGCTTTCAAGCTAATTGGATAAAAGTTTGAATGTTAGGGCCGCCCACCCTTTGGCGCCATTTGGTGCTCTTTCCTCAGTTAATACTTAAGTTAAGCACAGGATAAAAATACGTTATCTCATCTGTGCAGCTCAAGCAGAGAGGAAGGGTGGGAAAGTGTGAATTCACAGAATACATACTTGAAGAACAAATGTTATTACTGGTAAGTACTGTACAACTTAACTTTCTCCTTCGTGTATTCTGTGAATCCCCATTTTTTGGGAGATTAGCAAGCTCACACTTATGTGGTAGGCGGGCAGCCGGATGAGATGAATCCACAGTCACACACACACACACACACACACACGATCACGTCTGGTAGGCAGGATGGACCCTCACGGGCGTGGAGCCTGGAACCCTCTGGTAAGGACGACACGACCAAGCCTGGCATCTGCAGTGGCTCTGTTGTCCATCCGGTAATGTTTGACAAATGTAGAAGGTCTGGACCAGGTGGCAGCCTTACAAATGTCTTCAATTGGTGGCCTGGGCTGTTCAACGGAGCGGATGCTCAATGCCCTAGAAGGTGGTGGAGCAATGTACATTCCTTGGCCTGGAGCAACAGTCCCTTCAGAGTCCTGTGAAGTAGGGAGAGGAACAGTACTCATGGGACCAGATTGCTGAGCTTGAGTTGCGACAGCCAAAATTTGGTCACCTATCTTCGTGACCACCGTCTCAAGAAGTGATTGCAAGAAGTCCAGCTGAACTGCCTGAGATGGAGCCGACGGAGATGAAATGGTAGCCGGAGCTGGTCCAATTGGTGGCGAAATGGACACCGAAATGTTAGCCAGGGTGCAGCAAGCTGGTAGTGAGATGGACACCCGGTGGAGCAGAGACCTCCCTCGAGAATGGTGCAGCAAACGAGGTGGAGGCAGAGGAGAAGAGGAAGTGGCTGTACGTTGTGTTTTGAATGGCAACTCCGAAGAAGAACATCCTTCGAAGTTTGAAGACTCTGGTGACAAACGTCGTGGGAAAACCCAGATGAGGGGGAGAAAGATGACAAGGGACGAGGGAAATGATTCGGCCTCAGAGTGGAAGGCAGAGAATGGTGACCCGCCTTCTTAGGCTTCTTCTTTCTCTCTCCCGTCTTGTCCTTCTTCCTCACTTCTGTCACCTTTGATCCCTCTCCCTCTCCAGCAGCCATTTTGGGTGCTGGAGCTTTGACAGGAAGCTGAGAGGTCTGAGAGACCGTGGCTGGAGAAAGCGCCATCTCCATCAGATAAGCCTAGAGATGATTACTTCTATTTTGAACTGCAAGACGAGTGACTTTCTTACAGTGAACACATGTCTGGGTTTGATGGGATTCTCCAAGACACAGGAAACACTTACTGTGGCCATCTGATGAGGGAACCTTCTTGTCGCAGACAGTGCAACGCTTAAAGGCAGCTGATGCCATCAAAAATTTACCTCTCACAGTAAAGGAGAAACAGCCCAAATGCTCACCGTGAAGCAAGCAAATGGCTCGAGTGCTGGTCCTTCCCGAAGAAAAGACCAACAAGCAAGAAAAATTGTAGATAGATGCCGCCCGACCCGCAAGGGACGAGCGACAGAGAAAAATGTAGGTTGTTCCCAAAAGGAAAAGGGTGCTTCCCCCGCAAGGAAGAAGCAACCCTGAGGTAAAAATTGAAGAAAATGCCAGGAACTGCTCCCCCATGAGGAGGAACAGCTCTGAGGTAGGTGATCCTGCCCCAAGGACAAGATCATCAGGTGAAAAATTGAGAATGAAGCAAGTCTTCTCCGAAGAATTGACAAAAAAATTGAAGAGAGCTCTCAACGGTCTCCTGCTGCTAAAGTGGAAAGAAGAGAACTGAGGAAAGAGCGCGAAATGGCGCCAAAGGGTGGGCGGTACGGTGGGCAGCCCTAACATTCAAACTTTTATCCAATTAGCTTGAAAGCTCCAGTAACAGCTCCGCACAGGAACCCTGTGAATCCCCACCCACCCATCCCCAGTGGGGATTCACAGAATACATGAAGGAGAACCTTTATGTTCTTCACACCTAAAACAGTCTGGGAATAGTCACCATAAGTTGGAATTGACTTAATGGAACATAATTATTGTCAATAGTGAGTAATTTAGGAATACAGAAAGCAACCTTACATTGAAATCAAACCAATGATCCATTAAACTCAGTACTGTCAACTTCAGCTAGAATTTTTTTCTGGGATGATGGCAACTAAACCAGTGCATTTGGTTTACCACTAAGCTGCATCTTCTGAACCAGAATGGTACATGCCCTTGAGAAATAATAACATGAAGACTAAAACAGATGGGCAAGGAAAAGGCATGGTATAACTTCCATAAGAAAAATGTACAGGTACTCAAAAGGAAGAGAAAACATACCTCTTCTAAACTTTTACTAGGGTTAAAAGTGATCCTCTTCTTTGTATACTCTTCAATTGATCTAGAGATAGCTTCTAACCATTCATCTCTTTCTGTGGCAGAACTGTTGTGGGGCAATTAAGCAAATATGCATGGTTAGGCAAAGATCTCATACACAACAGAATTAAGTAACATCTTGTTATCCCAACATTTAACTATGTATTAAATATGATGGTGTGGAAACACTACAATTTGTTACCAATGTGTACCCAACCTTGTGCCTGGAGTTTACCTTGCTGACAGAATGAAGGACCGCTCTACACTTTCAATGTTCAATTCATTCTGGTAAGCTTCATGGGTGGGTTTTCTGACCTAAAGAGGAAATAGAAAAGGTAATGTTCTGTCAATTTATTATCTCAAAAAGACTAACAAAGGAAAATAATAGGCATAACAGACAAAGAACTTTCAGAAGCTGAGAAGGCAAAAGATAAAGGCATTATTAGAATGCTTAAACAGTTGAAGAAAACTTTTCAATCGGAGAAAGTTATACACCAGATCAATGAAAGTCATGAGAACTGATTTATTATTTCACTTATTTTGTATCAGTTGTAAGCCATCTTTCTGCTGGTGAGGGGACCAAGATGGCTCACAACATTAAAATAAGTAATACAAAAAAACACAGTATATTACAGATTTATTATTATTATTATTATTATTATTATTATTATTATTATTATTATTATTATTATTATTATTATTATTATTATTATAGTTTATTTTCTTTTTTAAAATGCCATTAAGTAACTAAAACATTTAAAACACTACAAAAACATCAGGGGATTCAGACATAGTTATTAAAAGTTGCCTAAAGAGGTGGGTCTTCAAGTGTTTTAACAGCTGAAACATGTGCACAAAGTTACCACCATTTCCGTCTCTCTTTCAAACTCCATCTCTTATGGGAAAATAAGGCAGAGGTTAGAAAAGTTATTTTTTGGACTAAAACTCAAGAACCCCGAAGCCATTTGTAATTCAAAATAGTAATCTTCCCAAACTAAATAAATATAACTGCATTTGAATATATTCATCCCATTACCTCTCTCTCCCCTTTCTCAACAGTATCTCCAGGACACATGTTTATCTATATATCTTCTTGTATTAACAGAAAGTATAGAGTTGTGGCTGGAGTATTTGACTAAGATCAGGAAGACCCAAGTTCAAATCCTCAATTAGCCATAAAATCTACTAGGAGACTTTGGTGAAATCTCCATCACTCAGTACACTTCACAAGGTTGCTGGTGCCATGGATATGCCCTGAGCTCATTTGAAGAAGCAATGGATAAAAGGTTACAACATTTCACAGAATCCTGTTAAAAACATAAAGCATAATACCTGGTCGACTGAAAGTAAATGGGCTGTGAGCACAAGGGGAAAATAAACAGTGTCTTGCACAAATGTTGGAGAAGAAACAAGCAGTGCATAGCACTGCACGTGAAACATTGTAAAGATTCTGCCAATGTGAATTAAATTGGAAAGGATTTTTTCAATTTCTTCCAAAAAGAACAGCACAAGATACTTCAGTGGGTAAACTAGGTCTCCTAGTAGATTTTTCAGTGAACTGGAAATTGTATTCTATAGTAAAGGCCACAGCAAAACACAACACTTGATTTTTGTCTCAACATACTCAAGTTCAGGGGCTCCCAAAATTTTCACACTGCGGGCTGGACCTCGCCCCTGGACAGCTGGACGCACCAGTCAGATGGTTCCTCCCACCAAAACTGCTGTCATAAAACGCATCCACTGCTGTCGTAAATGCATTAATGACAGCCACGGGTGCATTTACAGCAGCGTTTACGGCAGGCACGGGCGCGTTTACACATGAGCGGGCACATTTTACGGCTGTCGTAAACATGTCCGCTTCTGCTTCCAGTAGCTGCGAGGGTGGCGGCAGGCCACATGAAATGGTGTCGCAGGCCAGGTCCACCCCACGGGCCGTAGGTTCGCCATTCCTGCTCAAGATGTTTTTACAAGGGGATGTTGATGCAAGAACAAAAGGTACACATGATACAAGATAAAATAGAGTAAAAATGTCAGCACTCACTTTCATTCCAGCCAGTGACAGCATGTTGTTGAGTTTATACATTCCAGATTGCATAGGAGTTGTATACAACAAAGCATCATTAAACTGCAATGCAAATAAAATTAGAATATAATTGAAATTACTGTATGCTATATTTAACACACAAGAAATGTTTACAGCACCTACAGATTTGCCTTTGCACAAGAAAGAATACAGACTGTACAATCTTCCTCTTCTCTTGTTCACAGTGGGGCACAAAGCAACATGATATGTCTGTAGTAGAGCATGCCAAGTTTATTTTCAGAAGCTTCTTCAGTGGCTCCATGTTGGCTACTGAAGATGTTAGTCACATATATTTGTAGAATGACTGGCTACGCTATTACAAAATCATGCTAGTATTAGACATATACAAATGTTTACGGCATCTTACCAAAAAAAACATCCGTGGCTGCATAACTTTCCTGGATAGTTTCATCAATGTTCCTTCCTTCAAGAAGATCTGGATGTTCAAATAAATAAATGCAGAGATCAATTAAAGATTTTACATACTAATGAAGAATTCATTAAAATATCGGGCCCTTGAAAGAAGGTAGATGAAAATTGTCAGGAGTAAGACAGTTATTATAGATAAAGAAGTCTGTAAAGCCAGGCTGTTATTGTTAAGTTAAGAAGCAGAAGCAGAGAAGACCTGATTTTTATTGTACTGTATTGTGTATTTTGTATTTGGATATTATTATATGATTATGCTTATTATGTATTGCACTGTATTTTTTATTATGTTTGCACTGTATATTATGTATTATTTATTGTTGGAAGCCGCTCTGAGTGGTGAAGCTGTCATCACTGTCATTGTTAGATGTGGGTAATGAAGTCAGGAACTCAGATCTTAACTGTAACTCAGAGTATGCCAGAACTATTGTTTTAGATTACAAATCCAAGAATTGCTCAGTAGATAGCAGACTCGAGGAATTGCAGTTCAAAGAAGTAACTTTTAACATGCATTGTAATGTCAGAAAAAGTACATTTCACACTGATTTTTCTTTTATAATCTTATTTTATTGTCATTAATGAACTTACCCTCCCTGGCTGCACAATCTCATGATGACCATTTAAACTGTATTGTATTTGCATAAGCTTCTGAAAATTATCCTAGAGAATGAAAGTTTGAAATAATTGTAAATAAGATGCTATGAGAAACATGCCACAATCAATATCCTGATTGATACGGTTCCATCCAAACCTCATAAACCCATATTTTTAGCCAGCTTAAATTGAAATCAATTATATTTCCTTATTCTGTGAATACTGTATATTTGATTGTATATCTGTCAACTTTGAGAGGAAATAAGAATCAATTGTTCTATAATCCAAAATAATGTCTACACATTAGAGCCCATCAAATGGAATGAGTTTATCAAAAATCCTTTCTGCCTATTGATACAATTTGTATTTTGGGGAATACAGAACAGGCACAAAGACTTCTCAATATATTTCTGTAAATAACATATAGTTAACTACTTCAGTAATGTTGCTAAATTTAAACAATACAGTTGAATTTATCATTTTAAAAACATAAATAATCCCATATAATGCTACTTACGCCTTGTTTCATAATGTCATTAGCATGGTTGGCCACCTCTATGACAACAGCAAGTGCATCTTAAAAGGAAAACAGAATTGTTATACTGCTTGTGGGTCATACCTATCAAGTTTTGGGAAATTTCTGTCAAACCCCCATATTTTACACTCTTTCCCACCATCATCCCATATTAGTTAGACTGCAATTAGACTGGAGTTAGACTGGAGGCCAGCACAGGATAGGCATTAGCTGTCCAGTTTCCTGTTTTGGCTGGGAAATTTCCCTTATTTGACAGAAATTTCCCTAAACTTGACAGGTATGCTGTGGGTCTGCAGTTGTTTTAAGGATAACATTTTGGCTGGGATCAGACACTGAAATGAAGCAGATTTCTTTTGAATTTTTAATAAGAATTCTAGTTTATTGAGGATAAGCAAATGTGCTAGTACTGATGTGTACTACTCAGCCATTGTGCTGCTTGGCTTCTCCTGCCAGACATAGCAGCTAAACAAACTGATTAACTCTGTCATGGCTTGTTTAACGTGGCATCTAGTTGGGATTTCTGGCTTCTTTCTTCTTTCAAACCTCTTCTTACAAGCTTGGCTTGTTAGCAGAGGAACAAACTAAAGATTCTAAAACAAGTATCATGGCAAATAAATCTGGGAGTTAAAGTCGTTGGCTTGTTTAGCCACTCCACCTGAAAGGGTACAGTCAAGTAAAAAGCAACTGAGTACTTTCCTGATGCCCAATAAACCAGAATTTAAAAGAAAACTGGCTTATCATGATGGCCCATAAGTGACCAGCTTTCTAGACCTAGTAATAGCCAGGAAGTTTGATTCCTCCACCATGTTTCCTGGGAGAGGAGCCAACCTAGTCTACAGAATCCCAGGATGCCCCAGAAGAAGAGAATGCAAAAAGCACTTCCAAGTATCTTCTACCCAGAAAACCTTGGAAAGGGTTGCCATAAATCAGAAATGAACATTTAAAAGGAAATAATGGAGATTTCCACCCACTTTTTTTGGGGGATGGAGACTGCTACCAGCTGACTCCAGGCCCCTCCCATGGCCGGGAATGAGAGAAAAGCAGCCGGGCTTTCTTGGGCGGGCGGAGACAAAGCTGACTCCGGGCCCCTCCCATGGCCGGGGGAGGAGAGCCAACCACAGAGCTCTAGCAGGACGTTGAGTTCTGGGCTCCATTGAGGATGTTGAGCTCCAGGCTCTGTTGAGGATGTTGAGCTTCAGGCTCCGACCTCTGGGCCCCCACCAACGTCCGGCCATGGGGCCGGCAGAGGACATTTTTCCAATGTTTTTTCCTAATGTCTTATTATGCATATTGACTGTATTGTATTCTATTATGTATTATATTAGATGTTTTGTGGTGTATGTAAGCTGCCTTGAGTCGCACGCCAAGTGGGCAGCATACAGGTGAAACTCAGAAAATTAGAATACCGTGCAAATGTTCATTCAGTTCAGTAATGCAACTTAAAAGGTGAAACAAATATATGAGATAGACTCATTATAAGCAAAGTGAGATAGTTCAAGCCTTACTTTGTTATAATATTGATGCTTTATGGCTTACATCTTATGAAAACCCCAACCCCCCTCATGTATAATCATGACATAATCTCATGTATGCTGTATGCCATGATCATTTTATTTATTTATTCATTAATTTATACCCCGCCCTCCTGGTGCAAGCACCATCATCACAATTATAACAAATTAAGGCATGACATATCTTGCTTTGCATGTAGTGAATCTATCTCATATATTTGTTTCACCTTTTAAGTGAAATAAATGAACATTTACACGATATTCTAATTTTCTGAGTTGCACCTGTACAAATCCAATAAATCAAATCAAATCAAATTTATACTGTTTAATCAGTAGTGAACTTTTCAAAATAAACACCAGAAAAAAGACAAACTATATAAGGGTTGAACTCTTCCAAATGTAAGTTAACAGTATGGCTTAATGGCGGCTATCAGCTTCTAGTTGCCTGTTCCAGCCATGTTACATAAACAGAAGATTTTCTCTAGACCAGTGGGAAAAATGTTTGATATATTGATATACTGCTGTAGAAATTTGCAATGCAGGTAATTCCTCGATTCCTAATAAATGTCGTGAATTATTAAGTTTAAGAGTATTTTTATTTTTGTATTTAACTAGAAGCTTAGCCATAAAGAACTTACTTTTAGTATCTATGAAGTCTGCTGTATCTTCTGAAAGGTTCTTTAAGTAATCTGTGGAAAGAAAAATGTTACTGATTAAAAATGATGTCATTACAATTAAACATCATAGTGTGTGATAACTAAAACATATTACATATAGTTACTAAAATAGTGAATTGAAGATAGGAAGAAAAATCTGTATTTGTGTTATATACAGTTATATTTCTTGGGGCATTTTGAAAAGCTAGGATGTCAATAACCATCTGGCCTTGCACTGAAATATGAGACTCACAGTTGTTATATTTTAGCACATTATTTTCTCTATTCAATAATAATATTTTTTGTTTATGTTGCTAAATTCATGATGAAAGTACAGTAATAAGGAATTGGAAGTCAATAGAGCTTTCTCCTTAGTGATATGATGTCATAGCCTTTTATCAGAAATCCTCATCAGTATAACTGGACAAGATACAGTAATTTAAAATAGCATGTTTACTTGGCTTATGGTAAATTTTGCTTTCAGACACTAGATGGCTCAGCTGCATCACAAAATTATTCCAGTTTCTATATGTTTGCCACAGTTATGAGAAAGTAAATCTCAGAAATGCAGATTTCAGACAAAGCACTTGCTATAGCTGAATTATGTCCCAATTAAATGTACATTTAAAGAATCTTACCCAAGATACTGAGGCAAGAGATTTGACCTCACACAATAGACCTCTGTGAAATGGGATATTTGTACTCCATGCCAACTCAGAAGGTTAACAAGGTTGGCAAGGAATGCCAAATCATTAAGAGCCTCCTCGAAGATTGTGGTATTTTTGAACCACAATCGGGTGTAACCTGGCAACAGCAGCCTTGTGTTGCTGGCTAATCTTTCTCACACTAGGTCAGGTGAAACGAACTGCAGAATGAGCTCACCAAAAGGTGAGCAGTTGCACATCTGACCTAGACACGGAAGAACAGCAATTTTGCGATGCAACTGTAGGACAAACAGTACAAAACTTTAATCAAGGGTTTTTAGGGGATCTTAGATTTTGAGATCTGTAATTTAAAAGTTTTTTTGCATGCAGTATTACGGATACAACCTTTAATAGTCTCCAATTAATACAGATGATAACAACTGCAATCTAGTTGATCTGTCTCCTTACATGTCTATACCGATTGTCTGTACAAGACTACTTATTCCCACTGATATTCTAGTTTACACTGCAAAATTTAATATCTACCTTATTCAACCACAAACATTAGATGCAATTTTATTTTTGACAAGTTAAGTTTTTTTACATTCAAATGAGTGTTCACCTTTAACATTCCATAGGGAATGGCAACTACATCAGACAAAAATGCATAGTTTTCCCCATTAGGAAAATACTGCATTTTTGAATACCTCTCATATGCAGCAATAAAAGAAAAACTCCTTACTATATATGCACTAGCTCATACTACAGTACTGTACTGAGTTATTTTCTGTTCAGCAATCAGCATTACTGACTGATATTGTTAATAATAACAGGAAGAACTGGTGGATATGAGTAAACAGAAGAAATTAAAAAAGTAAGTGAGTTCTTTGCGTAAGAGGAAGATACACTCATTTTTTCTGCTTTACTGGACAAACTCTGTTGGAATTCAAAATGCTAAGAATTAATCTGAGTCAGGACTTGCCAGAGCCAACTCTAGAAGCAATTTTTCATGTTTTACAAAGGTGCCATCAAATCTTTCTTTTACACAGAAATACACATTTCACCCTGCTCTGCAGCACACTGAAATCTAGCAGATATAAACTGTGGCCAACATCTCATTAGACGAATGGTATATGTCACACAAGCAGTTCACATCATGTGGAAGTGCGTTTATAGCCAGATGTCTTGCATATCAGCTGCACAATCAGTCAGGCAACCCATCCTATGACAGATGCCTTGCCCAAGTTAAAAAATTATTTGTACAATTATTCTTGCAGTTACCGTAGTTTTTTCTACAGGATTTTGGATAATGTAATTATTTAGGTAAATTAAATACTGTACTATAACATTTCCTTTGACTATCTGGGGAGAAAAGTAAACAGTTCACTGTTTTCTTTCTATTTTTTCCCATTCTGCTCTTAAAAATGAAAATGTCTGTTTATATCGACTAGTCAACATGTTGTTTCCTGCCAACAGTTTAAATGATTTTAAAGCTCTCCTACCACTCCTAAACATTTCCAGAAATATATCCACATTAGTCTGTTGCAGCAAAAAAAAGTAAGGGAGCATGGCAAGTTGGTTTTTTTTTATAAATGTATGCTAAAACATTTGGCATATATATTCACAATGATAGACATTACCTTCAGATGCATTTGAAGACAAGGGCTACAATCCATGAAACCTTATGTTTAATAAAATATGTCAGTCTTCAAAGTGTCACCTGCTTGTTATTTTATCCCTGATAGCCGTCATGCACAGACTTGTTTAATCTTTTGGATTCAACTACCTATCATCAACTTGTGCAGCAGCGAATTTCCAGGTTATGCATATGTTCATACTACTGTATAAGGACGACTTCTTCAAAACATCACACAAGATGTTCATAGCCAATATTTTTTTAAACACTAAACATTAACTGCCGCAATATTTTCTGCACGGGAATGGTTACAAACTGAAACTTCTCACATTTGTTTCCAAGCACTCTGCCACACTTAGGAAATAATATACAGTACTATCATCTATTTTTTCTAAGCTAAAGATAATTCTGTTTTTAAATTATTTTTAATTATTTACATTACAATTCTTTCTTTCTCAATTATTTTGTTGTAACATTATACCTGATTAAGTGATATTCAACTTGAAAGATTGCAAAATTTGGTGCCCCTTTTTGATTAGCCAATAAAATTATAATGCCAGTATGTATTTTATGTCAACATGGGTTCCCTACCTTTTGTTTAATCCTTTGCATGTCTACACAAAACATAAGTCTTTCTGAAGAAAATTCTGTTGACATAGTTTTGTTGGCATAAACTAGATTGGGGCACTGGGAATAACATTAATTTACAGTTCCCCTTTTCTGTTTCAGCTTTTGAGTCTCTCTTTTACCCTGGGGAAGACTTTGGGAGCCTCAGATTGGAGGCTGAGTGGAGCCTTTACTAGTCAAAAATTGCCACTGGATGGCCAACAGCAGCTGGAATCTCACTGGCAGTGATCTTTTATTAATTTTTGACATATAAAAGCCCCCTTCCCAAATCCTAAAGGCATTTCAAAGAGAAAAGGGAAGCTGTAGGGAGCCTCAAAAGACGAACAGAGAATAGGAAGCTTTAAAATACTGTAATATAAAATTAATTCCAACATTTCAGTCTGGTTTATATTGGTAAAACTGCATCAATAGGATTTTATTCATTGTCTAGTGGGTCTCACCTCTTAATAACTGTTTTAGGGCTACAATCTTAAGGACAACCAATATAAAAAGAAGATAATTTTACAGAGGGAGCATAAAGACCAAAACAATAAAATATACAGACTAGCATTTGTTACAAGAAAAATAATTTCATTATATTAGTCTCCAGAGCCTCCTTTTCCTTTTTGAAAACAATACTATCCTATCTCAAACAGCAAGAACATGATTTAACAGCTGTAGAAACACCATCTAACATCCTAGGTTTGATATTTACTACCATCAGTATTTATTTAAGAGATAAAAAAGAGACAATAGCACACTTCCTTTAAATCTTCATCCACCATGGAATATTTCTAGCTTAATAAATACCTCTGGATTGCTAATGTGTGCAAAAGTGGCTTGTAAAGCAGACCCTTACCTGTCAGAAGCAACCTGTACTGTGGGATCCTCTGAACAGGCTTGAGCAAATAGTGTTTGAGTGCCAAATTAGCACAGCGGGGGCTCATCTACAGGAGAGATAAAAAAAGAATTTTGAAACACCAAGCAAAATTCTTTTTAGATAATTAGACCAATTAATTTACTTTGCTAGTGTACAAATCAGTTTCTTATATCACCAAAAGATCACAGTTTGGCTTGGTTTTAGAAACATTTTTGCTCTACAAAGAATATCAGAAAGTCAAAAAGTTATTTTATGGACTATAGATCAGATTGGAAGATTCTGGAAGCCACAGTCTAAAAAGTAACTTTTCCAAGCTCTCAGTAATTGTTACATATAACTCCATCATTTGACAACATCAGAAGCTTTATCATTTCAAAAGTCTAATTACCTCGATCCACCCACTCTCATACTGTATCAGCCAAGAATAATTGCATTTATTTCTGTTACTAATGATAGGAAACTATGGGATATTACAGAAAATAACAGAAGGCCCTATACCAGTGGTGGCAAACCTTGGCACTCCAGCTGTTCTTGGACTTCAATTAACAGAAGCCCAATTCAGCACTCCTGCTGATCAGGGCTTCTGGGAATTGAACTTCAAGAACAGCTGGAGTGTCAAAGTTTGCAATCACTGCCCTATACCTTCATGCACACAGTTTGGAGATACAAAACTCCAAATTTGCAGTTGCAGAGAACCTGTGTGGCATAGTGAATAAAATGTGGGACAACAACTCAGTTGAGTTGTCCCTATTTAGCTGTTGAAACCCACTGGAGGTGGCAATGGTAAGCCACTGTTTGAACATCTCTTATCCCAGAAAAACTCTACTAGAGCCACCAAAACAACCAACTTGACAACACATTACAGAAGAAGATTTTCTCCAAACATTTAGGTTTAGCCAAGAGGCTCGGCCTACTCTCACATTCTATCCCTTTAACATTACTGTACCTAAGAATCCCTTGCAGATACAGAACTTGTAACAAACTTTAGAATCATACAGCTAGCCATTTAGTTGCAAACACAGAAAAACAGCCTTCTCTTTTGTTTACATTTTTCTTCTTTTCTTATCTGTCTTGTTTGTATCTCTGGGTGTGTACCACAGATATAGAAAGGAATTATGAAGTTGCATCTAATGCACTGTTTCCCAATCTTTGGTTTTTGGACTTGAATTCCCAGAAGCCTAAGTCAATTCTCCAAAGCACTAATCAGCCAATGTACTGACTTAGGCTTCTAGGAATTGAAGTCTCCCTGTGGGGCATGGGCTCCACACTACTAATTTTCCTGAATCAGCACCATATTTGGTCTCAGTAATAGCATTCTGCATGAAGTTAGCCAATTCATTAAAATAAATTTATTCAAGGAAATAGTGTCTCATTAGCCAATAAAATGCCTATTTTCATTTCAAAGACTTAGTTTCTTCGTAAATTAGTTTTCAAAGCACGTAAGCAATGGTCTACAAAACAGAAAAATAATCCATAAACTACATTAGTTTATTTCAAAGGTTTAAGGATTTGAAAAATGAACTAACACTTATTCTGAACACACAACTTCACCAATAGTTATGTAAAAGTAATATATTTAAATATTTTCTTTTTAAATTGGTCAGTAAAGATCATTTTTAGAAATAAAAATTTGGGACCAAAAATTAACAATGATTATTTTAAAATTACACACAGATTTCCAGAGTCCTTTCTAGTAAACCTTTGGAGAATAATTTATTTTATTTCAGTTAGAAATCTGAGTCAAGTGTTCTACGTTTTCTCTGTGCATTTCTCCTGTATATCTTTGGTAGTATGATATCAAAACAAAATTAACTGTTTACAATTAGGTATAATACTTGAATATAATCTGTATACAAAATTTTAAAATCAAATATTATTTGTATCTTTCATTGCTTAGGTTTTTTTTAAAATAGAGGCAGGTTGCTGCTACTGCAAATCTATAGAACCTCTACTCTCATGCATTTTAAAAAGGGAAAATAACTGCAAAAAATAATATGCACTACATGTGATACAAAATACATGAATTATATACTCTGGTGTTGTAGACATTAACCCTTAAACAAAACTAGAATAAGCAAAAATTGTGTGGTTTTAGCACACTAATAAACACTTAGTTACCTCAAAATCCTGCACAACAGCACCAAAACCTGGGTTTTTCTTGCACTGCTCATCTAGTAGGGTCACATTTTTATCAAATTCTTTGATGTAAGTTGAGTACATTTTTAAGTAATGTCCTTTCTTCACAAATATATCGGCAATTCTTTGATTATCAATCCTGGAATTTAACCTGATGAACAATCAGACCATGCACCCATAAAAGACCTTAGCTCACAAATTCGACCAAAAACAATTCACAAAAACCAAAACCACACAGAAACAGCCAAACAAGGCTAAACTGTGAGAACACCATTATCTGCTTTAGCCTCAGGGATTCCAAGCAGAACAGATAAAATTAATGATTAATTTTTAAAAATCAGATTTTAAACTACCGTATTTGCTGGGATATAAGATCCACTCACCCTTAAAATACACTGGAAAATGGAGTGCATCTTGTACTGTATATAGTGGCCAATAGTAAACTATTTTGGTAAAAATGGGGTGTATCTTATATTCTGATGCATCTTATACACTAGAAAATATGGTAGTTTGTTCACTGTTATTGTTTGCATGTTATCATTTTCTAATTGTTATGTAATGACAGCTTATTTTAAAAAGTGTTATAGTTCAAAGACCTAGTTACAGATTAAAGATTATACATTCTAATCCTATATTATATGATAATATTCACATACTTTTAAAAAAGTTTCATAAATAGATTCAACAATCTGAGATCTCAATTTTATGAAATTCTATAAGATTCTAGGTTTATCTTTCTCTCTCTCCTATAACTTAATAAGATAGCTGAAGAAAAAAATGCAGTTTCAAAACTGGGTTTCTGTCTGCAGAGAAACAATGCAACAGGACTCCACTTGTCAAAATTACTTTGAATAAACATAGCCTGGGGTCAAATCAAAGTCATTCTGATTCCACACTCATCTAGTATTGAGTTATTTATTCTTATATAGTAAGAAAAAAGAAGGGAAGGGAGCTGGTACCTATTTAACCTCAGCAGTCTGTCTTAAATGGCCTAAGGACCAAAATGAGTCCATAGACATACACTTCCACATGAACATCTATCTGAAAATAGCCACACTGGAATATTAGATTGTAGCTTCAAAATCATATTTGTGAGCTAAAATGATCACAAGTCTTACTTTTTTAATGCTAAAAACACTCAAACCTTGTGTAGTCTCTCTCCTTTTTAGACTGCAAAGCCCAATTATTATTATTATTATTATTATTATTATTATTATTATTTATTCAATTTATATCCCGCCAACTCAACACAAGGCCGACTCTGCAACTGATTAGCTAGAAGAAATATATACACCCTATAGACTTACCAGTGAGACAATCGTTCTTCTAGCTCTCTCAAGAGGTCCCGATTGAGCTCATACAGCTGAGGTAGGTAGTACAGGATCTGATTCAGGATCCTGTCTTCAATTACTGGCTTTCCAAGCTGCCTGGAAGCATGTGCGACTGCATCTCGGAAATCCTATTGCAGTACAAATGGGAAATGCACACAAACACATACACTTTGAGAAAATGGCCTGCAAATAAGGATGCAGTTGTGCTATTTCTTTTTTACAGGTATCTCAAACCCCAACTGGCCAAGTTTGAGAACCGAATATGGAGCCCATGGTTGAGTAGATTAACTTCTAAGTTTATCTATGAACAATCCAAAGGACCTTCACAGTCAGTCATCTGGCGGCAAATGCCTACCCTGTAGCTGCTACATTTGTATGTCTAATACACACATGTTTTTGCAACTTGGCATTCATTATTAAAGCATTCAAACAACTGATTCACAAGGCTTTTGTTTGTACCTTATGATAAACACTTGCAACTTATTTTTGTAGGCAGAAACAATGTGTAAATCAATTCTTTTCTCTGTGCAAATCTAAAAGTTGATGTTAGGGGTTACTTGCCTGCCAACTTTAAGAAAAAGTAGTTGTGTTCTCTCATGCTCTCATACAGCCTCTTTATTCATCTTTTGATAAAACTCCTAAATGCTGTTGAAGCAAGGGTAGATTGGAAGCTAAAAGAGGATAGCACATTTTATGATATCCACTTCCCTAACTCAACATCAGAGTAGGAAAGAATGCTTAATCAAGTGCCACTTACTGAATGTCTGTGCCCTTGTGAGGTGAGATATGCAACAGATGCCCTCTCTCCATATTTAAGGAGAAAGCTGGATCAGACTAAATAAAGCTTACTTTGTTCATTGTTCTGTCAACACAGTGGTCACACAGATGTTCCAGGAGAGGGACATGAATATAACTGCATACTTTATCTAATGCTCCCTGGCAATGTACATGCAAAGTCATATGGCCATTGATATATAGCCAGCCTGAATAGCAGTCCTAACATGTATTTCACTGCATGGTTAAATTCACTTTTGTCAGTTAGCAACAATTCTGTCACACAGTACAGTACAATATATGTCAGTGTAGAAACATAAATGAATTAAACCAGATATATAAACAACTATACAAGTTGATTAGATGTGGAAATGAACGCCTAAATACAAAAACACAGTTAAGCTGGGAAGTGAATACAGATTGGCACTTACTCCCACCAATGTTGTTTTCAACCTTGCAATGTTTCCTAAAATTAGATTATTTGAAGCAGGAACAGGAAGGGCCTTTTGGTATTGCAGACTTAATGTCACTAGACTTTGACCAAAACAGATGGTTTCATTCACATGGAAATACTGTACAGCATTTTTATATCCTGGGAGCCAAGTGGCAACAATTTAACTAGTTCTTTTATATCCCTAGGGTTTTATGACCTTAAAATACTGCTGTCACGTGTAGAAATAAGGCAAGGAATTACTACAGTTAATAGAATCCAGAAGAGACACAGAAGCTTCCAATTGCTTTAGGCAAGACATTACATCCATAACCCTAACAGGAATATTTTAAAACACTATGGGGAAATATAGTGAGAATGTATGTGTTTTTAACATGCATAAGCCTGATTGACAATATGCCTCAATCTTAACCTATAAAACCAAGGGTTAACCATTGGAACTTGCTATAGGTTCCTATGTCTGGCCCTACTTGCCTGCACTCACCCTTCGTGCACACGGGCGGACTGGGTCCGCAGGTCAACGAAGGATTGAGAAAAGCAGCAGTGGGGCAACAGCCCCACAAACTCGAAAAAAAGGAAACAACTTCATTTCCCAATGTTCTTTGCGTTGTGCCGCACCACAGCCAATCAGGCTGAGAGGCGCGACCACAAAGAAGGTTGGAAAAGGCGCCGCGGCCAATCAAAAATGAGCCGCAGAGGGGAAAAAGCCAACACAAAGGGAAAAATGCACACAAAATACAAGCCACATATTTCTGCGTGCCATTAGCGCACAGAACTCTGAGAAATCCGCCACGCGAAAACTAAAAATACAGGCGCCGCTGGGGTTCCCGCAACACGGCATGGCTGCCTAGCCTGTGGGAAAGGAAGACACACACACCCCCAACGCTGCCTGAAAAGCAGCGCTTGCCTTCCCACACCCCGGACACCAAGGCCAGGCTGCGGGAAAGGAAGACTCCCCCCACACGCCGCCTGAGGCGGTGCTGAGGTTACAGAAAGGGAAGACCCCACCCACCCAACGCTGCCTACAGCAGCGCTGGGGTTCCCACGGCCCGGCCCACGAGCCCAGGCCATGGAAAGGGAACCCCGCCATACACACAACAACAACGCATCCCCCCACAGGCCACAAGAGAAAAACGCCGCTGGTCTTCGAAGGGAACCCCCCCACCCACAACGTTTTCAAGAGGCGGTGAAGGCCTTTCCCCCCCTTGAAAGCATAACAATTCCCTCGCAAGGCAAAGGCCCCGGACGGCGCTGCACTTTACGAGAAAGTGTTTCGCTTACAAGGGAGGGAGAAGGCATCATTGCCTCCCCCCCTTGAAAGCGAAAAAAATCCCAAGAAAGCAAAGGCACCGCACGCATCTCCGCACGGTGCCTTCACTTACCCCAAAAATAAACAATAAAGTGAAAAGTTACACCAAAACCACAACCAAAAACAAACCCAAAAATAACACAAAGACCAAACACACAGACACCCCCCCCAACAAAAATTTACAATACAAACCCCCAACAGAAATAAAATAAGCGAACTCACCCAAATGACCTTCTGGCACGAAATCTGGAAATCAAATGAGGAAAGAGACTACATACAAGCGACGCCCAGACCAGAAAGAAAATCAAAGAAAAATAGTGCAACAGCACCACCCAGAGGGCACAGAAGAAAAAACAGTCAAAAATATTAAGAGATAATCTAACATTCCTAAAACATTTATTAAATCATGTTTACAGTTTTCACACACACAAAAAAACATCTAAACACAGTTTAAAAACATTGACTTTCACATAATTTTTTTTACTGCATTTAGTTAAAAGAATATTTTTTCTGACAAATTAACTGAAAAACACTAAGATAAATTATAAAAATTACAATTTAATCTTACAAACAAGTTCATTACAAAACAAATTTCTGACAAAACAATTACAATTACAAAAAAACCATTGTAATTTTTTTTACAAAAAAACATTATAAAAAATAAACAACTTATTACACTTTACAGAGACTCATCATTTTTCCTTTCTAAAAAATACACAATATTTTAAAAAGCCCGGCAACGCCAGGCAACCCCTGCTAGTTCTAAATCTAAATGAATATACAAGAGCAAAAGGGTAACAGTGAAGTCTAGTTCTTTTTAGAATAAGCGTTATAATTATTTTGCTTTTTCTTCCCCTCTCTGCCAATACATCTCCACAACCCAAAACCTAAAGAAATTAGATGTACATTTTCTGTATTTTTAAAAAGCAAGTACAGTACAATACAGCACAACCCCTACTTACGAAAAAAAGTCTGTTTCGTAGGCTTTTGCTTAACTCGATTTTTTTTGTAACTTTAAACAAACCCTAGGAAAAAATTTACGTAACTCGAAGCAAACCCATAGGAAAAATGAAATTTTTATGTAACTCGAAGCAAACCCATAGGAAAAAGAATATTTATGTAACTCAAAGCAAACCCATAGGAAATTGTGTAAATCGGGACATGGTTTTAGCACAAAATCATTTTGTAAGTTGAATTTTATGTAACTTGAGGCATTTGTAAGTCAGAGTTTTACTGTATTCTATATAATCTATTAGATGATTTGAAAGTCAACTAGTGATACATTGAGACTATACTATCTTCCACAATATAAGTGAAAATTGGGCTTGTACTATTAATAGGTAAAACATGAAATTCATTAGTTGTGCTGCTATGTAAAATCAGCAGCAGAAATGGAGGTATTACACTTCAGTTAATTATGACAACATGCAAGTCTATCGCAAAAGCTCAAAAATCA
Source organism: Bradypodion ventrale (assembly GCA_035047345.1). Lineage (NCBI taxonomy): Eukaryota > Metazoa > Chordata > Lepidosauria > Squamata > Chamaeleonidae > Bradypodion > Bradypodion ventrale. The sequence continues at coordinate 208,074,061 of JAWDJE010000005.1, forward strand.
CAAAGTTCATTTGTACAATTTTTAAAAGGCATGTACAAGCTTCAAGGCTCATCACAAATTTCAGTATTATAGCTCTGTATGCTAAACAAAGTTCTTTTTCGGGAGTAGTGACAATTATTTTGGTGGGTTTTAGTTTTTTCTAAAAGATGGAAAGATCCCAACAAATGTCTTCACACAATTGTGTTTTCCATTTCTACTATCCAACTGCATGAAATGATTGTATAGGTGCAGAACACAATTGTGTGAATCACAGACCACAACAAAGAACTCTTGACACTCAAAAGAAGGTACTAGTGCAGCAAAGTTAAGGTTTGGACTATTTGATGAATTCAGAATTCAGCATACAATTTGGGTCAATATTAAAAGACATTACCAGTCACAGTCACAGTACTTTTCAAAAGAAAGTTGATTTTCAAAATAGTATTTCCTAAAGAAAATCTATGTGAATTCTACAAGAGATTCAATTTCTTTCTTAAATTTTAATGGGATTTGGTGACATCTTGACTTTTTTTTAAAATGCAAGAGCAGCTATGTAGTTGAATACTGCGTTTTATTTGATAAAAAGCAGGAACTTACTCAAAAATCTTTTCAATAAAAGTGTCCTATCATGACTATGTATCTGTTGTCATATGATCCATGCATATAAACACATTATAACTGTAAAGTCCTTTGTTCACACTCCCAGCTACTGGGCAATTAGAAGCCAGACATTAACAAGTACAAAATAATTTATAATGTATTCTTTATTCATATTGATAGTGATGTGATTGCTAGTTCTTTAAAGCGTAGTGATTGATAGTTCTTTAAGGCATAGTTAAATATGAACACACTCTAATCATTCAAGCCTTACTTTTCATATCCTCATCCCATCTACAGACTCTTCAAAAAGCCTGCTCATTCTAAGAAAGCAATGCAGGAAATGCAAGTAAAAATTAGAGCAAAATATCATTGTAAGAACATTTAGTGGTGATAAATGGCAACAAGGAGTAATTCCTTCTAGCAAAGTACTAAAGGTGACTACATCCTTGTCGTTTCCTATTACAGCAGTAGCATAAAGCTGACTCTGTTATGTCATTTCCTTTCACAGTACAAATGGGATGCTTGACATCTCAAACTGCCATAAGCAAATGAACTCTGTGTTGCATTTTGCCAGTAAGTTAAGATTCACCTACTGTATATACAATAAGTAAAGTATGTTCAGATGTCAAACACCAAAACAACCTCATGCCCTGCCAAAAGAACACCCTCCTGTTCTACAACATTCTTACCTGAATGGGAATGATTATTAATATCGGAATGGTGGCCTTCTATTTAAATATTAGTGTTTCTACCTCCTAGTTTATTCACTGTAGTCCTAAAGAGAAGACATTCTGGAAACTCTCCAAACTTCTTATTAATAAATTTCACTTATCCATTTTGCAGGAATCTGAAAAGTTTATATTACTGCTGCTTAATTAGTCTGGTTAGTGGTTTTAAATAACATTAATAATATTTAGTTTACAACTTATGAGGTGGTTAACCAAGCACACATATGAGCAAAATCAGATACTTACAATGTGCAAGAGCTTTAACACATCTACAAACCTATTAAAAGAAGGAAAAATTATCTCAGCTACAAAGGAAATAGATTCATACATGCCTGCTTAAAATTACTTAATTCTATACAAATACTTACACTTTCTCTGAGCTCATGATTTCTTTAGCAATATGGTAAACCTTTGTTTTCTTCCCAGCTGTGTTAATCTGCAAATAAAATTAAGCTTCAGCCAAAAAGGGTAAGAAATTCTAATAGGATACATAATCCTAGTAGCCTACATGAACTTTCTTCTCCTCTGCTACTATGTACTGCCACAGGTTTGAAAAGGATTTTTTTAACAACATATTCTGGAAACCCCCAGCCATCAAGGACATACTGGCTAGGACATTCCATGAGGTATTACCCAAAAAATTAATTTTCCCAGGTTCTGTTCTTGCTGTTTAGTATGGTTGTATGTACTTTTTTAAGAATGCAAGCACATTAGTCCCACAAATGTTATTATTTCATAACTGCCAAAAGCCCAGATTTCTATTTACTCAGGTAAGACTTTGATTTTAAAATGCTATCTATCAACCACTGAAGGAAAAGATGATGGCATATTTTAAAAATCTCAACAAGTTTTAGATTAAATATTAAATCATTCAGATTTACTTTTCCACGATACTCTCCATTATTAAATTAAAATAATATGTATCACTGTAAATCAGAAAGGTTTTTCCAACACAAACTGTAATCAGAAACAGTTAGCAACACTTGGGGACTGAAGAAATTGCATTACCAGACCAGAAAAACCTAGTGTTGAATCTCAAGCGTTGAATGGCATCAAGCGTTGAATGGCATCAAAACAAAACAAAATCTGTTTCATGTTATTTTGTTCAGGCAACGCATAATGATTTAACTGCTTCTAATTTTTCATTGGTTTATCTGTGCTTCATTCTATTGTATGTATCTTATTATGAGCTTTGAGACAAATATCAGAGGGTACCACAGAATTGACCTAAATAAATGAGTATTGATATATCAAATGAATATTTATCTACCTGTTTGTTTTCTTGTGTATCAAGCTCCCCTTTACTGGAATCTGAATTAGTATCAGCATCTTCGTCAGAGCTGTTCACATCTTTCAATATCAGCTCATCATCCGAATGCACGTCTTCTAGACCCAAATCAGAACCAGCAAGATCTTCAACTGAGGACCTATACAACAAAAATGTCGCATAATTTAAGCACAGCTTATCAAGATACTTAGGACTCAGTCTGGCTTTCCAAAGCCTGTTCCACCTGCCTGTGTTCCTTCATCCTGAGGTCAGAGGGATCCTCAGAGGATGCAAAGCAAATCTAACGTCACTGACCAGCTTTGTTTAGGTAAAATTATGCTGCTGCCACCTCCTGTACCTTATCAGTGGTAGAAATATTTAAGAAACAATATTTATCCTGATAGCCCAAATTGTCAAGGACTAAATTTAGTACAAGATATCTCAACCAATTCCAACTCAAAACTCCAGAATTGATTTTATAAGATTATTAAAAAGAGAGCAAGAACATGAAGGAAAGTTGCAAAATGTCTTCAAAAATAGAGACACAGCAAGCCCATCACAAAACAACAAAATCTATTTCTTAACATCTACACCTAAACTCATGGTAGCCCCTTAGATACATAGGAAGATAAATAGGCTTCCCTCACCTATGGCTTCTATAGGAAAACCCATCTGGACTTCCATCCAATCCCTCAGGTGACCTGATAAAATACTTTTTCCTGGGAATTCCACTTTTCTAGAAAAGTTGGTCATTCTTATCAATGGTTCTGGCTTTCAACTTTCAGAGGTTCTCTATGGCTCCCAATGGTCTCTCAATGTCATTTTATTGTTCCTCTTCCAGTAAGATATAATTTCTGGCTAGCTCCCCATTGTTATTACAAACACTTTTCAGGTCTTTCCAGTCTAAAAGGTGGCACCAAAGTTAGACATTCTACATTACCTGTCTTCTGTGCTTCCTCAAGTCACTTACAGAGTGCATGAGATATTCTACAGTACATTACTTTGTCTTTCACACTTGCCCTAAGCATTTACAGAGTGCATTTTCACCTGACTCTCATTTAAACATTTAATTTTTGACACACAGCTCCATCTAATTTTTAGTTGAACCACAAAGTATCATTCATTGCAGAAGCGGATTATGCTGCCAATACAATTCTAAATTCTGTAAAATAATCCAAAGAAAGAAAGAGGCAATACATTTCTATAAGATTACAAACACATTTCTATCAGTTACTACTATAACTGTGCAGGCATTGTTATAAATTCAACTGTTTAGTGGAGTCCTAAATATCTCAGCTAAATCCATCTTTGGAAAGAGCCTCTTCAAAGTGTGGTATTTTTGAACCACAATCGGGCTACCCTGGTAACGACACCCTTGTGTTGCTGGCTAATCTTTCTCACACTGGGTCAGGCGAAAGGAACGGCAGAATGAATTCACCAAGAGGTGCCTTCATTTTGGCAGCTTCACGTCTGGCCTAGACACGGAAGAAGAAGACTATCCAAGACAAACTCCCAAAATATCTTCATGTACTTGATTTCATTTACTGTCTGCCAAACAGCAATACAAGTGGTTCCTCTTTCATTTAACATTTTATATCTTTAAAGACAAGAGTTTCATAACAGTCAATACAGTGATTAAGCTAATTTTGCAGAGCACAAAAGTTAAAATATCAGGGGGGAAAAGAAAAAAAACGTTGTGGCACCTTAAAGACTAACTGGCCCAGGGAACTCCACGGCCCTCGTTCTCCCCTCCCTCCTCCCTAGAAAACCCCCTTAGCCTGCCCCAGACCCTGCCCAAGGCTCCACACCTCCCCCTCCTCACCCCCCAACAGAAATCGGTTTACTTCCCAATGAAGTGGTCCCTGTTGCCCCCCCCACACCCAATCCATCCCCCACCGAACTCTGTTTACCTTCCCAATGAAGTGGCCCCTATCGGTCCCCTTCCAACAGTGGCAGCAGTGGTTCTTCCTCCTCCTCCTCCTCCTCAAGTGGCTGCTGTGGGTTGTGCTTGAGCGGCTGGGGGAAGGGGTGGGAAGAGTTAGTGCTGCCCAGAGCAGACCGGGCGCCGCCGCTGCCGCTTCTAGCAGCAGCAGTGCCTGCCGTGCGGAGTTCATGCCGGGCAGACGGCTGGTCGAGGGCTGCTGCTCTTTGCAGCCGCAGCAGCGCGTGGGCTGGTCTGAGCAGCGCAAACTCATTCTTCCCCTTCTCCCAGCCACATATGCTGCCGCGGCTTCTAACAGCAGCAGTGCCTGCTGGGCGGAGTTCACACCAGCCGGCTGGACAATGACTGAGGCCAAGGCGGCGCGCAGGGGGAGTAAAACACCAGGGAAGGGAGCCACCCCGTGGCAAGGCGCGCCCGGACTAGTAGGTGGAGGAGAAGGTGGGCGGGGCACGGCAGGGCAGGAAGGTGGATGGGCGGGGCGGGGCAGGGAGTGGGCATGGTTAGCCAATTTTACTCCCCCCCTGCTGAACCGGTGTGAACCGGTCGGTGCCCACCACTGGATAGAGCCCTATGGTCTTGTAGCACTGGTTAGAGGACAGAAAAATGGCCATGCTGAGTGAGGAATGATTGGTCCAGTAGTACAGAAGGGTAGCTAATGGGATAGTTAAGCATATGTTTGTGGAGACAGAGGTTGGGAATTCAATTTCACACCATGCATTCTAGAAGATCCAGTCTGTGTGACCTTAGGCAAGCTGCAAAGGCCAGGATGCCCCAGAAGAAGGGGATAGTAAACCATTTCTAAGTACAGTACAGTACTCTCTACCTAGAAAACTCTTAAAAAGTCACAGTAATTCAGAATTAACTTGAAACCAAACAATTAGTACAGAGTACAGTACATCCGTTTTAGACCCCCATCCTGGGGTTTTTTCTCTGTTCCATCTTCATCCTTATTCCTTAGACTGGGAAGACTCAGGGAAGATGCAAATACTGGAAAATTATCAAGCCTGTTGTGGTATTTTTGTCCTCCTTACAGTCCTTCAGACTTTTTACTCTGGCAGTAAAAAATCAGATGAAACAGAGTAATTCCAAAAAGTTACTTCAGAATAAGTTTCTCAAAAATAACGCAAGTAAACCTATGGTTAGATTATGTACAGATTATATATAAAGAAAAATCTTTCTATCCTGTCTCTATAACCTACAGACACGCAAAGTAGTTAGGTACTGTATATCATTCCATATACAGAAACAGTTCTGTGTCCCTTGGTTTAGAGCAGAAATTCTCAAACTTTTCAAGTCGGGGGCCGAGTCACGCTTTCTCAAACAGTTGAGGGAGCTAGACTGGTTGCCTTCCCCCCACCATTTACGGCTGTCATAAAAACATTTACAAAGGCCGCAGACTTATTTACGGCTGTTGTAAATACATTTACGAAGGCCAAGGACTCATTTATGGCTGTTGTAAACGCATTTTCACATTAGGTGAAAAGGGCAGTTATATAATTCTAACAAATAAATAAATATACAAAGGCTACAGACTCATTTACGGCTATCGTAAATGCATTTATGAAGGCCGTAAATTAGTCCACAGCCGCTTTCGGTGGCAACAGCGGTGGGGGCTGGAGCAAGAGTGGGTGGTTGGATTATTTGGTGCGCTGGGCCAGATGTGGCCCATAGGCCATAGGTTGAGAACCTCTGGTTTAGAGAGACAAACCAAAAAGACACATTTCTCCATCAGCAGCATGTAGACATTTGATTTCACTTTCTTTGGGAAGGCTTTTTAACAGCAATTGGTCATCAGGTTGATTAATCTCAGTAACCCCTACAATCCTTAATCTTTCCTTGAAAGTCTACCAGGGGGAATATAGTTCTGCCCTGGAGACAACAGACAGAGCCTGTTTCCCCCTGCGCCAGTTTTATAAGAAAACAACTTTTGATGAGTGCTTTATCTAAAAGGCATAATTTGAACTATACTGTCTCCATCTGTCCCAAAAGGCGACAACATGAGGGCAATTTCCATGTTGATACTTTTCAAATATGTATGCATATATGACAAGAAGGTGTAAGTTGGACTTCTCCCTCTTACTTATCTTCTACTCTTATAGGAAAACTGGCAATTCCAATCATCATAAATTCCATCTTGGTATGTCTAAATACTTAATCTCTCAACACAGAAAAGAAAATCTTCTAATAATCACATTGGGAGCGTCGTAGCGTTGTTAATAGAAAATGACGCTATTCGAACGCATCGTTAATCGAGGGTTCACTATACATATTGCACTAGATGTTGCTAGACTGTAATTATGACAATTATGAAGGACAATGAGGGTTGATGGAGATGAAGGAACTATAAAAGTAACTAAACCCCATCTGTAACTATTTATTTTCTTCTGACCAGAGGGAAATTCTTCTTCTGTGTCTAGGCCAGACGTGAAACTGCCAAAATGAAGGCATCTTTTGGTGAGTTCATTCTGCAGGTCCTTTCACCCAGCCTAGTGTGAGAAAGATTAGCTGGCAACACAAGGTTACCAAGGTACACCTGACTGTGGTTCAAAAATACCACAATCTTTGAAGAGGCTCTTTCTGAATACCCACCAGAGGGAACTTATTTAAATTAAATAGATTTAAATCATTATTTCACTTACAGTTTTAATCACTATTTAGAAACAGCCAATTTAATTGTATGAATTTTTCTCTCTCACTCTCTTGCTTTTTATTACCGTAACATATATTTTTTGCACAATCTGTTTGCCCATATTCATTCCACTTCACATAGTATCCGAAAGTTTCAGGGAGAGGGGATCAGGCTTGATTTTGTCTATACAAAGTTGCAGAGGCACAATACCTCAGATTGTTTTTCTAAAGAAACAAGCATTACTCTAGTCTAGAAAATGATTGAAATCACTCTTTAGAGATATCAATCATACTTGAGAAACTCCACTCAGGGGATGCCAGAATGAGGCTCCTTTCATGTTCCCAAGAGCTGAGACAGAGAAAGGCACTCAATCCGTCATGTAGTACCAGGGTCTCGAACTGCTGACTTGCTGGCCTTCCAGCTAAGAAGGTGAGATTCTTAAACACTGAGCCACTAAAGCCCCTTCCTTATTTATAAACTCAGTGTTATGCTCTTAAAACTTTTGTCAGCATTCTGCTTCTTGGCGGCCCTTCTGTCATCAGCTTACTCCAGATTTCACATAAGGTCTCTAAATATTTTTACAAAATTGACCAAAAATATGCTTTGGTAATCATATTTGAAATACTAATTTCCCACAATTTCTGTATTAAAGATTACCACATATTAAGCTGTTTTCGGAAGGATAACTTCTGCATTAACAGTCATGTGAAACAAGTCACCATTAAGTCACTCCACTACTCTTTGAGTAAGACTGCTTTCTTGTAGCACGTGAGCCAACTATCACACACATAGAGAAGTAGTTCTAGTCTGATGTACCGCAGCTTATTTGAAAATATATTTTGTCAATTTTAATATAAAATATTATACCATATCCTGTTTATTCTCAATTTTTAATCATAGTGCTTTTAAGAAAAATGAGGACAACTGGTAAGGAAAACGCATTAGTCTAAAATGCTTCTGAATAACATTGCCAGATACTTTTTTAAAAGACTAAATTGATGCTTGTTATTTTGCTAAATCCAAATTTTGAAGGTAAAGGTTTCCTTTGCTCGTAAGCCAGTCGTATCTGACTCTAGGGTTCAGTGCTCATCTTTGTTTCAAAGTCGAAGAGCCAGCGCTGTCTGCTTCTGCAGACGTTTCCGTGGTCATGTGGCAGGCACGGAACGCTGTTACCTTCTCCCCCGAAGTGGTCCCTATTTATCTAGTTGCGATGTCTCGCTTTTGAACTGCTAGGTTGGCAGGAGCTGAGACAAAGACGGGAGCTCATTCCGTCCTGCAGTACTCAGGAATCGAACTGCTGACCTTCCACCTGCCAGTCAGCGTCTTAGTCACTTGAGCCACTGCAGTCCCTCCAAATTTTGAAAGTGTGTAGTTATTTATGATCAAGGCAGGAGATTTTGAAGAACTGATCACAGTAGGAAATAAAGGAAAAAAATCTAATATGTACAGTATGTATGAAGATATCCCTAATTTTAGAGCAGCACTCTGTACCGCCCATGCCTGTCAGACAAGGCATGGCCCTTCTCTGGGAGGCATTGGCCAGCCGGGGCGCCAGAACGCCAACCGCCTCCTGGAGAGGGCCGGGAGAGGCTTCCGCCTGGCCTTCTCCGGGAGGACTGGGGCGCCCGCAGCGCTCCGTACCGCCCATGCCTGCCGGACAAGGCAGGGCCCTTCTCCAGGAGGCATCAGCCGGCTGGGGCGCCCGAACGACTGCCACCTCCTGGAGAGGGCTGGGAGAGCAACTACACCAGGGGAGCAGAGGCACGCTCTAATGCGACACCGGGAGGTAGGACAGGAGGGCCCCAAACCCCGCCCGTGCGAAGCAGGGCACCCATGCTAGTCTCACTTCTAAAACTGAATACAATTCTACTCCAAGGAAAACCTCTCCAGTACTAATTTAGCATTTCCTGACCTAGCTGATGCTGAAAATAACACAGGAAAAGGCTGTTGTTCAACAAACCAGCCTTTCATCCATTCTAATTACGTGTCTTTCAGTTGCAAGTTAAAATGCCTTTCTATATTCATGTGATAGTACAATGTTCTTACAAAGAGAAGGTTGTACTTTTACCTGCTCTTTTGATGTAATAATATATTCTACATGGAAAACATTATATAGCCTTTGTAACATCTCTACATTTAATACTGGCCAGTTACATTCTGTTAGTCCATTATACATTTCTATGTCCAGAGGCAGTGCTTGGAAACATTGATATTCTGGATGACAGTTCCCCAAATCTTACAGCTAGGGTGGCCAATGGTCCACGGGAAGTAGTCAAGCTGGCTATGAAATTCTGCTAGTTTTAAATTTCCAAAATTTACCGAAAGGGACTTCCATCTTCTTTTTAATATTCATATGTATTTTTTAAATCATATTTAAAATAGCTTGCCACAAAAAGTCATACTTCCGGTCATTTTAAAGTAATACTTTAATACACACACCCCTCATTTTTGCTATTTTATATGCTGATAGCAACACTGAAACAAGTGAAGTCTCTAGTAGTTAATTAAGTTCACACCTGCATATTAGCTGAGAGGCACAGGTCAATTTATTGGAATAGTAGCTGTGTTAGTCTGTGGTTCAGGCATATCAGAAAACAAAATAAAACAAAAAACAAAACAACTGCAGCACTTTAAAGATTAACTGCTATATTTTTAGTTAGCTTTCCTGGATCAAGTCCACTTCTTCAGACAAGGAGTAAAACTTCCAGGCATGGTTTATATACACCAGATACAGGGGTCCAGATGTTACAAGGCAAAAGTATCACAAAGCAATGAGGTAAAGATTAATCAAGCAGAATGACAGACAAGCATGCATATCAATACAGCTTCCTAAAGCTAGCAGTAACAATAGATTATCCAGATTAGTTTTAAATGTCTCCCTCTCAATCTCAAAAGTGTGAAGATGCCAGGCAAAGATAATGAGTTTAACCTCTTACTGGTTAGTCTGTATATAAACCATGCCTGGAAGTTTTACTCCTTGTCTGAAGAAGTGGACTTGATCCAAGAAAAGCTAACAGTAAAAATATAGCAGTTAATCTTTAAAGTGCTTCATTGTTTTTGTTTTATTTTTATGTTTTTGTTTTCTGATAGGTCAATTTATAGAATCATAGAAGGAGCGAGCCGAGCCTACAAATCCATCTCCCTGCTCAGTGCAATAACAGATATTTGCCCAACTTTCTCTTGAATGCCTCCAGTGATGGAGCACCCACTACTACCACTACCACTGTTTCCATTGTCATACTGGTCTAACAAGAAGTTTCCCCGACTATTCAACTGAAATCTGGCTTCCTGTAACTTAAGCCAATTATTAAATGCTCTGCCTCTGGAATGATTGAGAACAAATCCTGCCCCACCTCTGCATGACAACCTTTCAAGTATTTGAAGACCGCTATCTCCCAAGTCTTCTTTCTCAAAGCTAAACATGTCCATATTTTTCAGTCTTTTCTCATATTTTGATTTCTATCCTGATCATTCTTGCTGCCGTATTCTGAATTTATTCCGGTTTGTCTGCACCCTTCTTAAAGTGTGATGTCGAGAACTGGAAACAACAATCAAAATGAAACCTAGCTAGCGCCAAACAGAGGGAAACTAGTACTTCATGAGATTTGCAGACTACATTTCTGTTAACGCAACCTAAAATAGCATTTACATTTTTTTGTACCACTGCATTGTTGACTCATATTTAGCTTCTGATCTATGACAATTCCAAGATCCTTCTCACCACCAGTATTACTCCTCCATCTACTGGTTTCTATTATTGATTTTTATTGAATTTTTCCAATACTACTAGTGGTTAGAAGACACAGATATTACAGAAGATGGCAATTATTTTTAAAAATAAATTGGCATACATAGGAAGGTAGATACCCAACAATTTAGCTGCAATTTGCCCATTACTTTATATATTTCTCTCCACAATAACTTACCCGCCAAACTTGGAACAGGTTCTTGTAGGCTCGTACAACTCTTCTACTTCATACACATCAGCATCATGGTCTTCAAGAATTTCAGAACTGTGCCATTCATAACATGTTTTTTTATGAGTAGATGCAAATGGTAAGTTCTCATAGTCTGGGATTTCTTCATAATGACTCACATTTTCATATTCTGGTATATAGTCATGAGTAAGAACACTCAAGTGTCCTTGTGAAGAGAAGGTCTGTTCATCTAAAGATTTTGATCTCTGACTCTTTGTTGTGTTACCCTGACTTTTAGATTTTTGTTTTACCTTTTGTAAGGGCAGGTTACTCACTTCTGCAGAATGTGCCTTGGCTTTAGCTTTTTTCCCATTTATCACATTAGTTACATTTCCATTTTTGCCAAGCTGTTCCTGGTTAGAAAAAGCACTAGGGGAGTTATCTGTAGGTTGACTACCTTTGGCCAAAAGTTTCTGGAAGTCACTTTTCATCAGGCAAATAGAAAGTTTCATGTTTAGAAATTTCTTTAGTGAATTCTTCTTTGGAGGCTCTTTTGTGGGCTTTTGTATTCTATCCATATCGACAGAAGACAAGGATTTGGCCCGAGGTTTTATCAAGGGATTCCGAAATTCAGAATGTCTTGCATTCTTTGTGTTTTTTAAGGCTTCTGGGTTGCCTGAAAATGGAAGAATAGGATGAGGTAATTTCCAAACGGGTTTCTCTAAGGATAACTTTTGTATATTTTGGGATATCAATGATCTTTCTTCTTTGGCTGACAAATGCCTTACACGTGGGCCCTCATGATTAGGTTGAGAAGGTTCTTCATTGGAAATATAAGAATGTCTTTCTAGAAGTTCCTCAGATGCTGCTTTTTTCAACAACCCAGCGACTGGGAAGTTTTGCCTTTGAGGTTTTTTAGGAATGATTCTTATTGAACTTTCACTTTTTAAATCTTTATTTTCCTTATCTTGTGCAGAATCATGGATGGTTTCAAAGACAGACAAATCCTGACTGCATGGCAACTTTAATTGTTTAGGCAAACTCTTGGAAAGATCACTACATCCAAGAAATCTAGCATTTTTGTCATTAGCAGCCAACATACTTATACTCTCTCCAAGGTTATTGGAAGAATTTGTTGAGTAAACGTCCAAGGAATGGTCAATATTTTCTTCCTGGTGAGAGCTTTCAGGCAAGAGGTTTTGAGGGATCAGTTCTTTGGAATCAACGGATTTGGCAGAGAGATGCATTCTTTCTGCAACACATAAAGCAATTTCAGATTTATCAACTTCAGGTATATGTTCTGGATTGTTGTAGGAAATGCTCTGAACAAGGACATTAATTTTTGCAGTTTTTCCTACCACGCAGTCAGAAAAACCCACAGTCTCACACTCTGAAGCATGAATTTCTTTTATTCTTTCTCCTGGGATATCTACACCATCTTGACGGACTAGACTTGGAACACATAGTTTTCTTGGTTTGGGAACTGGAAGAAATTTAACTGAGGATGTAAAGCCTGTTCCAGATGAAGGTAATGATTCAACTCCTCCTTTTGCATTGATGCTCATATGTGATTCACTATTTTCTATTCTTTCCAGAGTTGTTGTGTCAAGCAAGCAATTGCTGATGTTTTCAGTCAAAGGAACTACTTCTGCCATCTCAGATTCAACATAAGCTATTTTCATATGGTTGTTTGAACAGTCCATAACCTCTACAGAACTGGATGTCATTGAGACAAAATCTGTGAATTCTATTTCAACATCATCATTAGAACTATTCAAATTATCCTTTTCAAGTCTATTTAAATGGTTCTGCTTCAAATGGCTGCTACTAGGGAAAACACTTTGTTTCATAACATCCTTGGGTTTTTCCTCTAGAAAATTAGTCTTTAAGATTGCCCTATTTTTATTAAAAATGTTTCCATTATGGCTATCAAGTATAGTTCTAGATTTCAGGGATGACTGTTCATGTCCTATACAAAGGTTCTCTAGGTTTTCCAATTGTTCAAAAATTGTTGGATTTTGGTACAAGTTCTCTCTATCCCCAAATTTATGAACACATTCAAAATTGCAAGAACAAACTGATATAATATAAGAGGTATTATCTTTTGGGGCTCCATTTTTGTAATTCAAATGAACTAGGTATTCAGAAGGGTCCTTTTTGTGGTCTTCTAAACTTTTTGAACTTTTTCTTAAAGATGGTGGTATAGTTTTAACTTCAGGAACAGATGAGCACTTGAGAAGTGTTGGTTTTGGTGCTATTGCTGGCTTTGTTTTTTTCAAAGTTTGTAAAACATCAGCAAGAGGAATATCTGGCTTAGGTGCTACAGGAGGTGGCACTACTTTGTGTTCCACTACAAATTTTGGTTTGGGGGCCACTGGTGGCTTCTTAATTTCTAGAAAAAGAAAACAGAGAAATTTTAGATTTATTAAGATTTTGTGGAGATCAGAGAAGTTTAAGCTACTCATATATTAAAAGCATAGACAGAACAAAATTAAATTAAAAGACTAACTGGTTTATTTCAGTGTGAGATTTCCCATATTAAAAATAGCATTCATTTTCCTGTTGCTTATTAATATCCATCACCACTTGTAATAAAGATTCCAGTGCAAGAATAAGGAAGAAAAGAGGCAGTCTGGGAAGATCAGATGTATCTAAACAATTTCAGCAAAATATATAGAAATTGGAAAGTTACTGAATTGCTATTTACCTGTATTCTTTAAATGCTTGATTGCTAATCATGTGTCACAAAAATATGTTTAGATTTTAAAATTTAAATTAACTCATAGATTACAGAAAATCTATCTGAAAGGGGAAAAACTATGAGTACTATGGATGGGAAAGGCCAGAAAAAGCTCAAAACTTCAGGGGAAAACAGACAGCAGATAAGCTAAAAGTAACTTCCTGCATAATTTAACCCCCTCAATCACTGTTTCCAAGTACACTAAATAAACATCTTCTGCAGCTTTTATCTAGTTCACAGTTTTACTCAGAATGAGAAGAGTACTTTGTGGGTACTTAATAAAGAGTTGTATTACTACTTCTCACAGCTCTAACACAATTTTCAACTGAGAAAATACAAAACAGCCCTATTTTGACTTATTTCCTCTAAATCCCACAATTCTGCCCCATGCATCATTTTGTTATTAATATTTCTAGTCTTCGTTATTGAATTTATTTCTTCAATAAGAGAATTCAGGCAATATATTTTAAGATTGATCTGTATGTTTTCCAGCACATAATAATAATTTTGTGTCAGAACTTATTTTGGGTTGAAAGTATTTTTGCGGAAGAAACTGCTCAGGGAACGCCCAAATGAGGCTCCTTTCATGTCCCCAAGAGCTGGGACAGACACAGGCACTCAATCCGTCATGCAGTACCCAGGTCTCAAACTGCTGACTTGCCAGCCTTCCAACTAACAAGCCTAGCTTCTTAACCACTGAGACACCAAAACATGGAACTGTAATACTAAACATCTGATCCCGTGTTAAAGCTCTGCACAAACCATTTGTATCCTGTGGCTTCTTACCAACCATCAGCAGCCTGGCCCTATAATTTAGAATAATTTGCTTGTCTCAGTAACAGGCTATTCTATCCCTTACACAAGGAGGTTGTTTAGAGCCAAATCGCCCATGCCTTTCCTTCTGTAAGATCTGGGATTTGCTGTGTGTAAAACACACAAAACGGTTACCCCTATATCTACACAGCATTTCATCTGAATGCTCTTTTTTTTTTTATTTGGTAGCCTAGAGTTTGAGATACACTTCCCTCACGTCTCAAAACCAGTTCTGCAATTTGCAAAGCTGAGAATATCATGCCACACCAACTGGAAGGAGTTTCGCCATCTCAAACCTTCCCATACCTAGCCTGATGATTTCTATAAGGTACCAAACACACAAGTTCAGACTAGTCAGTCCTCACCCATCTCTTAAAAGACTGTTCATCTTCCAAGCCTATTCTTTCCCAATCATGAAGCAGAGATATAAATCACAGAAGCTATTTGGGATTCAATCCAAACTGAATATACCTGAATAACTTGCATACAATTTCTAATTATCCAGTGTGGGTCTGTCAGATCCAGTTCCTGTGCAGTTAGTTGGCCAGGGACAGGGAGGTGACTAAGAGAAGACTAAATGCAGAGAAAAAACAACACAACCATGTTCTGTGGCCAGGAAAAGCAGGCTTGTAATTGCAGAGAGCAATGAGCAAGCCTAAACCAGAAACTTTATTATCAGCAATTTCTAGTGTTAATCTTATGCACGTCCCTCCTAAATAGTCCAAGACAGAACATTTATTTATTTATCTATTTATCTATCTATCCAATTTGTATAGCTGCCCAACTCAAAACGACTCTGGCCGGCTCACAACATTAAAATCAACATAACAGTCTAAAACATTGTTGTTCAGTCGCATAGTTGATTCCGACCCTTTGCAACCCTATGGACCATTGATCTCCAGGCACCCCTGTCCTCCACCATCCTCCTCAGCCCGCTCAGCTCGGTGCCCGCTGCGTCCACAATGCCATCTAGCCATCTCATCCTTGGCTGTCCCCTTTTTCTTTTGCCCTCCACCTTTCCCAGCATCAAGGCTTTCTCAAGTGAATCCTCTCTTCTCATTTGGTGTCCAATACTTCATCTTTACTATTTGACCTTCTAAGGAGCAGTCAGTACTGATTTCTTTCAAGAAATTTGTTCTCCTCGCTGTCCAGGGTACTCTCAAAAAACTCTCCTCCAACATCACATCTCAAAGGCGTCTACTCTTCTGCACTCAGCCTTCCTAATGGTCCAGCTCTCGCAACCATACATTACCACCGGGAATACCATTACTTTGACTATACGGATTTTTGTTTGCAAGGTGATGTCTCTACTTTACACTATGTTCCCCAGGTTTCTCATGGCTTGTCTCCCTAGAATCAGTCACCTCTTTATTTCATGGCTGCAATCCGCATCTACAGTGACCCTAGATCCCAAGAAAGTTAAATCCGTCACTGCTTCTACTTCTTCCCGTCTACTTTCCAGGAGCTGATAGGGCCTGTTGCCATTAAAACATTAATTTAGTGTTGCCACTAAAACATTAAAAACCCATAAAAACCCAATTAAAAACACTACAAGAATCAAAACAGTGAGAGAGCGATATTGCTATATTAGCCAGCAGGCAGGGGTCACCACATCACCGGTGGCCCATACCCAGTGATGGGCATCTAAAAATTTTACTAATACACTGTGGGCGGGGCTACCTCTGTGGGCAGGGCTACCTCTGTGGGTGGGGCCAAATCTGTGGGTTGTTGTGGGTGGCCATGTGATCTAGTCATGCCTGCCACACGGCCATGAAAACGTCTGCAAACACAGTCAGCAGTGCCTCTTTGGCTGTAAATGGAGGTGAGCACTACACCCTAGAGTCAGATATGACTGGCTTTTGAGTAAAGGCGACCTTTCCCACCAAAGTGGTCCCTATTTATCAAATGAAATATAAGAGTATTCCTATCGCTTGTTCTTCAGTCACACACTCAAGTTTGACCCTTTGAGACCTTATGGGCCACAGCACGTCAGGCTCCTTTATCATCCACCATCCTCTGGAGTCTGCCCAGATCCACACCCTCCTCATCAATGATGCTGTCTAACCATCTCAACCTCTGCCCTCCCCTTTTCCTTTTGCCTTCAATCTTTCCTAGCACCAGGACCTTTCCCAGAGAGTCCTCTTCTCACTTGGTGACCAAAGTATATGAAGGTTCTCTAGGTTTCCCAATTGTTCAAAAATGGTCTATGGAACTCCCTGCCAGAAGAAGTGGTGACTGCTGTCAGTCTTGACAGCTTTAAGAAAGGATTAGACAAGTTCATGGAGGGTATCAATGGCTATAATTATGGATACTTAAGGACAACCTCGGGGTTGGAGAGACAGGCAGGATATCTCTCAATGCCATTTCCAGGGAATCCTAAGCAGGTGAAAGCATCTCCTTGGGAATACCCTGAAGGAAATGGTGAGCCACTGTGTGAGACAGAATGCTGGACTGGATGGGCTGTGGCCTGTTCCAGCAAGGCTCTTCTTATGTATCTGAGCTTCAGCTTCAATACCTGTTCTTCCAAGAAGCAGGCAGGGATGATTTCCTTAAGGATTGACTAATTTGATCTCCTTACAGTCCAGGGGATTCTCAAAAGTCTTCTCCAGCACCACAGTTTGAAGCCATCTATTCTTCCGCATTCAGCCTTCGTTACGTCCTTGTGTAGAGTCACCTCTTAGAATTTTGGAAAAGGGCGTTTGCTATGACTAGTGCATTCTCTTGAGAAAACTCTATTAGGTTTTGCTCTGTTTCAATTTGTACTCCAAGGCCAAACTTGCCTGTTATTCCAGTTACATTTTAACTTCCTACTTTGGCATTACAGTCTCCTATGATGAGGACATTTTTGTGTGTATCAGTTCTAGGTGTTGTGAGTCTTCATAGAACCATCTAACTTTGGCCTCTTCTGCATTAATGGTTGGGGCATAGGCTTGAATTACTGTGATGCTAAATAATTTGCCTTAGGCTAGGATTGAGATCATTCTGCCATTTTTGATATTGTATCCCATTACTGCTTTCCTCACTCTTTTATTGACTATAAGGATCACTCCATTTCTTCTAAGGAATTCTTGCCCACAGTAGCAGATATGTTCTCCTGAGCTCAAGTCATCCATTTCCATCCACTTTAATTCACTGATTCCCAAGATGTTGATGCTCAGTCTTTCTATCTCATGTTTGACCATGACCAGCTTATCATGATTCATTGATCTTGCATTCCAGATTCCTATGCAATATTGTTCTTTACAGCATCGGAATTTTCTTTCATTGTCAGACACATCCACAGCTGAGTGTCCTTTCAGCTTTGGCCCAACCGCTTCACTCTTTCTGGGGTTACTTGTACTTGCCCTCTGCTCTTCCCTAGCATATAGGACATTAGCCTGTTGATACCATCCATGGAGTTTTCTTGGCAAGGATACTGGAATGGGTTGTCAGTTCCTTCTCCACTGGATCATGTTTAGTCTGAGTTTTCCGCTATGGCCTGTCCATCTTGAGTGGCCCTATAGACCATAGTCTCATCAAACCACACAAGCCCCCTCGCCACAGCAAGGCAACAATCCTTGGGGGGGAGGGGCTTTCTATAACTATGTAAGTGGAAATACCAGTGATGTGGTAACTAATATAATCTACACATGCTATTGAACTACAATCCCCATCATACGTAGGTGACCTAATGGAATTTGAAGCCCAACATCTGTATTATCACAGGTTCTCCAAATCTAACAGTTTTCTCAAGAGACATTCAGTCTCTCCACCATTCCCTAATATGTGGATTCTTTTTGTGCTTTAACACTGCTAAAACAACACCACCTTTCAATCTTGGTTTTATGGCAATTAAAAGAAGATGTCATCTATAGAAGAATAAAAAAACTCCCTACCCATCTTTTTTCTAGCAACTTCAGTGAACGCAGCCATTTCAGAAGACTGTCTAACCCAGGCTGAAACTTGCCTTGTGCTTTATTTACATCCCACACACTGTTTCATGTAACATGAATCATACCTGTGAGGTAGGACTCTCTTGCCCACCAAACCACTTCAGACACCTTTCCTTAGCCTCAGATTTTGTCTCAGTATTTCTTTCACAAGTAAAACCATTCATAAATCTTCCAGATAAGAGAAGATATTTCATACAAAGAAAATTTCTCCTTCTTGTCTTCTGCCACTTCTTGACCTCTGTATTACCTAGAGGTCCTAGACTTGTCCTCCTTTGTTATGTAATCCCAGACAGATGTTAAGTTTCCTTCACTTTTATAGTAATCTTTCCTGGATTCTTAACATTTCCCTTAATAATTTCATAGTAGCCATTCAGTAACTACACTACACTGGACAATATGCAAATGTATACACAATTGTTCCAAATTCTCATTGCAAATTATGCTTCTGTAACTCATCTATTGTTTATGTAGTTTCTGTGATTGTTTTCAGATGTGTAAGTGTTCAATGTAAACACAAAAGGAAATGACTCACAACATCCTGAAAGAAAGGACAGTGGTGTTTGAAACATTAAGGCAGTCAGAAAATAAAGAGAGTAACTATCAAGCACAGATTTAGACAATGACCTAAACATATCCCAAATGCAAAATGAAAAGGTGTACAAGATTAAATCTTATTTAACATCATCTTAAAACTGAATAGCTTTAATATGACAGATAAACAAACAACTATCTTAGACTAGATGTTATAGTTGTGGCCAGGTAAACAGTGATTAATTTAAAGAATCAAACTCATTTAGACCTAATTTATTAGCCTTTCTGCAATGCAAAAATTGAAAGTTGTGCTCCCTCACTTGGTTTGAGGTTTTTTTATTTTATTTTCTTCTCCCCCAAAATTAGAGCTTATTTTAAAACACAATGGCTGAAATTCTGTGCTTAAAATCATTTGTCACAAGCAGAACAAGCTCATTCAATCAATGGGGATTTGGTGAGTCAAATGCATTGATTTGATGGGCCTACTAGTTGCCCCTTAGTATGCTAAGCAACAGGGTTTCAGCCACTATATGTGATGCTGAAAATCAGGAAACAAATACAGGATTTCAATGGTCATGTTTCCTAAATTTACATCTAAAAATTGATGGCCACAGGAAGTTGACTCATTTGTGCTTCTGTTTCAGAACAAAAATGTGCTGATGTGCTTTGGGGGATTAAACACAAAATGAAAGAAACAGGTCTTCAAGTATTCTTTCTCATAAATTGTGGCTGTCCTGCAACCAAAAGGTTGCGAGTTCGATCCTGACCAGGATCAAGGTTGACTCAGCCTTCCAGCCTTTCAATGTCAGTAAAATGAGTACCCAGCATGTTTGGGGCAAAATGCTAATTAAGTTGTGAGTCACTCGGAGAGTTCAGCAAGCGCTATGGGGTGGCATAGAAATGTGATTGCTTTGCTTTGCTAAATCACATAAGCAAGTTACATTAATTGAACTAACTCAAAGCATAATTTCTAGACATAAAATATTAGCTGTTGAATGGGAGCCTCATTTAACAAAGTGAAGTTGGTCAGCTGAAGTTGAACTATTTAATTGCTCTTGCATTTTACAATATTAATGCATTCTGCTTTACTTAACACAAATTAAATGTTTCTGTATGATCTAAATGTAGAGCCTGTTAAGTTTTATATTGTAAGACTGTTTTTGGGCACTGTCATTTTGCTGTATTTTAGAGGCTTCATTTGCCTTCTCCCAAAATAAAGTACAGTACTATACTAGCTTTTGGCAGTTAAATACATGCTGAACAAAATTATGTTCTTTTGTTATCTCTGTTAGTATTCTTACAAGTGGTGAGTTATTAGAGGTCTACCTGTTTCACAAGTGGCGAACCATGTAATACAAATATATTGGTGAATTTAAAAATGTCCCTATTGTTATTTGTTTTCTTTGTTATTAATATCAGCACAAATACAATAAGTGACTTAAGTTCAATAAGTCATAGAAAGGACATTTTACTCTTTTTTTAATAATCTTTCAACATTAAAGGGTGCCACAGTGTAATTGTGTATTTTGCACTAATGAGATTACAAGTTTTCTTTAATACTGATTCTAATTGTTAAGAATATTAATTGCTTCATATCATGCTAATATCTTAGATGTGTTAAGCAATTTTATTACATTTTACCTAAATTATAATTTCACGTAACCACATATTCACTCATATCTACTGTTAAGGGAACTGCAGTGGCTCAAGTCGCTAAGACGCTGACTGGGAAGCGGAAGGTCAGCAGTTCGATTCCCGAGTACTGCAGGACGGAAATGAGCTCCCGTCTTCATCCCAGCTCCTGCCAACCTAGCAGTTCGAAAGCAAGAAATTGCAAGTAGATAAATAGGGAACACTTCGGTGGGAAGGTAACAGCGTTCCGTGTGCTCCGGTGTCTAGTCATGCCTGCCACATGACCACGGAAACGTCTGCAGAAGCAGACAGCGCTGGCTCTTCGGCTTAGAAACAGAGATGAGCACTGCACCCTAGAGTCGGATACGACTGGCTTTCGAGCAAGGGAAACCTTTACCTTTACCTTACTACTGTTAAGTAATAAGTGTTCTTTGATACTGTTCTTGTCAGTTATGTAATACCTTTTTTGAAGCAACTATATACTCATATATTATTATTTTTTGTTCAGTCGCATAGTCGAGTCCAGCCCTTTGCGACCCCTGGACCAATGCATGCCAAGCACCCCTATCCTCCACCATCTTCCTCAATCTGCCGAGCTCTGTGCCCATTGCATCAACAATACCATCTAGCCATCTCATGCTCTGACGCCCCTTTCTTCTTTTGCCCTTGACCTTTCCCAGCATCAAGGCTTTCTCAAGTGAGTCCTCTCTTCTCATTTGGTGGCCAAAGTACTTTAGCCTTATCTTCACTATTTGACCTTTTAAGGAGCAATTGGGGTTGATTTCTTTTAAGATCAACCTATTTGTTCTCTTTGCTGGCAAGGATATTCTCAAAATTCTCCTCCAACACCACATTTCAAAGGTGTCTATTCTTCTACACTCAGCTTTCATTATGGTCCAGCTCTCACAACCATACATTACTACTGGGAATACCATTGCTTTGACTATGCGGGCTTTTGTTTGCAAGGTGATGTCTCCACTTTTAACTATGTTCCCCAGGTTTCTCATAGCTTGTTTCCAAAGAATTAGTCATCTTTTTATTTCATGGCTGCAATCACCATCTTCTTCCCCATCTATTTTCCAGGGAGTGACAGGGCCTGTTGCCATTATCTTGGTTTTCTTGATGTTGAGTCTCAAACTAGCTTTTGCGTTCTCTTCTTTCATCCTAAGCAACAGCTTCTTTAGGTCTTCTTCACTTTCTGTTGTAAATATTTCATAGCTAGGGAACAATTAATTTTACTTCTTTACTCTGTTTACTCAATGCCTAGAGTGCCTTAACAATTAATCTGTTTTTATTATGTGCAAATGTGTAGCTTTTATTAGCTCAAA
The DNA here is from genome assembly GCA_035047345.1 of Bradypodion ventrale. Classification (NCBI taxonomy): domain Eukaryota; kingdom Metazoa; phylum Chordata; class Lepidosauria; order Squamata; family Chamaeleonidae; genus Bradypodion; species Bradypodion ventrale. The sequence continues at coordinate 208,096,099 of JAWDJE010000005.1, forward strand.
CAGATCCATTTTGGAAGGCTGTTGTACGCAGATGCCAACTTGTGACCAATTAAAAGTGGCAAGTCAGCCTGCTCTCTGTTCCCAGACAGTGAACCTAAGAGTGTCTGTTCCCAGACAGAGCACCTGGGAGCAGCACGCTTCTCAGACTCACCACCAGTGGGCCGACGTGAGACTCACGTCTTTCTGATGGGAATGCTGATTAAATGTCCTGTCTCACATGGGACTTCAAAAAACAGGTGTCTGTCAATCAGAACTTCTCTGCACGCGTTCTCACCAAAACAGTATAAATATTGTGGCAATTAAGCCAGATTATAGAGGGTTAGGGCAGCAATCTCAGATCATCAACGAGATGCTGCTCTCCGTTTTCCAGAACCGATCTGATCTGTGACACTGCATGGGCGGCCCGAAAGCTGCAGCCTTTTTAGATAAGTATGGCTTTTCTGAAATGCTATTTTCTTTCTTAGAAACATGTGTTTTTATAGCGTAGTTTAGTGAGTATTTTTATATGTTGGAATTCTCTTTTTATTCCAATAAATCTTTGAAATGGACTTCTTCGACAAGAGCAGTTATTCTGCCTCCTTCCAGCCATGAAGGAGCAGAAGGGGAATTTTTCAGATAAGGCCTTGTTGCTTTTCAACACCGATGCAAATATAATTTTGCTTTCACGCACAGTTTTAAAAGAGATTTCATATGAGAATTGCAAGTCTAGAACATCTGACCTAATATCAAACTACTAAATGGATTCCATTTTATGCCTGCATTTTTCTTAATCTGACTTCCAACAGATAGTTTGGATCAATTCTTACTAAGCAGCTGAAGCTCAGTTGTAGGAATTCTGAGAGTTCCTCTTAGATGAGCAGAAAAGAAAAAGCAAACAATGCACCTCTAAGTTAAAACCTAATTGTGAATACAGGACTCTTGATTTAAGCCAAAAATGCATTTCAACTTTTAACTGCTAGAGCAGGAGTTCTCAACCTTTTTAAACCGGGGGCCAGGTCACGCTCCCTCAGACAGCTTTAGGGCCCAGATGGCCATTTGGCCTTCCTCCACCACATGACACTTCCTGGTGTGGTCGAGGCGGTGGGGGCCACATGAAATGTTGCCATGGGCCACATCCAGCCCACGGGCTGCAGGTTGAGAATCCCTGTGTTAGAGTCACAAGCACTGATCTGTTCAACACAACAAGCTAAACATGAATGCCTTCCAGTATTCACATACTGTATATGACAACCTCTGCAATGAGGACACAATTCAAGGATCATTTTTGTCTTTTCAAAAAAAAAATATGGTTCAGCAAGTATAGTGAGGTGCAAACACTCCCACAAGAAGGCAAACTTCCATTAATGAATTAAGGAACAAGGTGCCCCTTGCGTTTTTGCTGCTACAACACTCCTGCAACAGGTTTTAAGACCCCGTACTAAGTATCTGTCTGCAACTTATGTTTAGTCTTCATGTTTTTAAGCATTTGTAACTACTGTATAATCTTCACAGATCTGTAAGAATTTTTTTAAAAGTAACATGTTTGCTATATTTCTCAGATTTCTGCACATAGAAGCAGTGCAGAGTAATAAAGCTAGTGGAAATGGGCAAGCTAGTGTTGTCTGAATGATTTTTCTGTATGGGGAAAAAGATATGGATACCTAGAGAAGACTCAGGAAAATCTCCTAGATGGGTCGGGTATAAATATAATCAAACAATAAATAAAATTTACTAAGTGTGACACAATGAAACTTTTTATATCTTGATACGCAGATGAATGTTGATATGTTTGACAGAGGTTATCTTGTTCACACTGGAATTAACCCTTTCAGGGATAAATGTCAATTGTGACCGACCACCACATACTCAAACTACCAAGGAATGTTATAAAGTTTTAAAGCATTCTGAGGTCATTCTTCAAAAGTTATACTGTACTTGTTATGGCTCATGATCTTCTTCCAGAGTCAGACTGGAACTAGCAATCCTGTCACATATAAATGCACTCCTAGTTTCTCTCCCTTAAAACTTTCTTCATTTTCATGGCCAACTTTAGAGGGACTGGGGAAAGCTTTTTGTTATTACTCTCTGAAAACAACTGGGAGTTGACACTCATATAGGCTTACTCTTATGTCTGAGGACTTTAAGGCTCATATTAAAATACAGTAGTCAATCTTTAAAGTGCCACTGTCTCACTTTTTCATTTTGGTTTTGTTTTTTGTCCAATATGCTTGCACAAACTACCACAACTACTCTTCAAGAAACTGGAGTTGAAAACTTTTGCAGTTCCACTGCTAGTACTAAGACCCCACCCAGTATATCCTGATCTGATTTCAGCCTACTCCTGATCTTGATTCAGGTCTTCAAAGAGAAATAAACTGACTCAATGGAATCAACAGCAAAATTGTGTTGTTTAATTATTTAAAATATTTTATTCTGTATTTTGAGGCATGTGAAGCTGTATAAATCATTTTGAGTATTAAAATAAAAACAACATATTTCAGACTGCGTTTCATACAAGATTATAACTCTCACAGGATACATTTAAATGGAATTTGGAACATAACTCTTGATACAGTATTTAGTATTTTGAAGGCCTCTACATGTGACTAGCATAACTGTTCATTTAGCTTCTCACACACACTCTGTTAAATACAAATAGAATTAAAACATTGCCATGCCATAAATGTAACGAAGCTATCTTATCCAATAAATAAAAATGTTACAGAATATAGTAGTAACTATGCCTTGGTAACCAAAAAAAAAAAAAAAGAATTAGAAATAATTTCAGTTTTGTAACTAGTTGACTTCAAACACTAGATTTCAGTTCATTGTTCTTTCTTGCAACTGTCCTTTCCAACCCAGCAAATCCAGAACTTCTGCTGTGTGCTGAAAATACTTAATGACAGTTTACAAAGTCCAGAACTCAGTCAGATAGTGAAACTGTGTCACTAAAGGGACAACAGATAAGAACAGCTTCTTGGGCTTCATCTCTCCCCATATCTAATTACAGTTTCACAAGGACAATACTCACCATATAAGTTCAAAAGAAATTTAGTGCCTGTTCTGGCATGGATTCAAGTTGCATATACTGTACTTCTATCTTGGTTGATCACTTTATACATTAGGTCATCCACAGCAGTGGTTCACAATCTTTTGCATTTATGCTCCATTAATCTACCGAGGACCTTGAGTCTCACAATACAAACAAAAAGTCTACTTTTTCCAAGAACATAGGAATGTTGATATGCATTTTTAAAAAACTTATCATACATGGTAAATTGGCGGCCAGCAAAATGGGGCACTAAGACAAAATAGCTACTAGCATGCCCAAAGGATTGCAGATGACTAATACATAACAGGGAAGACCAGGGGGAGATGTCATGTCATTCTTGCAGGAGGACATGCTGATTGTGGGTGCTGTCGAGCAAGAAGTAAAATTTCCAGCCCCAGCATGTGTGCAACATCAAATACCTGAACAAAGTTTTTTTCTTCCCTGCAACAAACTAATATGGCAACTCCTTCAGAGATTTGTATGGTACCAAACTTGTGCTGCAGAAGCAGCTATGAAGGCTGCAGTAGTAGTAGCATTTTGAGTTGATAACATAAAAATCATTCTATAAGTTCCTTCGCCAAGGGAACCGATTACAGCTTTGTTCAGCACCAAAATACCTTGATGTGATGCTTGACACTTTGACAGGACACTATTTTAAGCAACACTGCCTGAATACCAAATCCACAGTTAGTACAAGGTACAACATCATCAGGAAACTCACAAACTATATATGGGGATCTCACCCATCTACACTGCTTTGGCCTTGAGCATCTCTGCAGCAGAGTATGCTGCTCCAGTATGGAGCGTATACACACACACACACAAGTTATCATTGTTAATGAAGCCATGTGTATAGTGACAGGATGCTTCAAACTTACACCAGTTGAGAAAATATACCCTCTTGTTGTTATCACTTCACCTAAGATCAGAAGAGAAGTAGCAGCAGACGCTGAGAGAACTAAGCAAGAGAATGATGGCTATAAGCCTCAAGTCCGCCAAATCAAATCCAGGAAGAGCTTTATGGCAAGAACAAGCATTCTTGGGGATACACAAGAGCAAAAACAAATAAGAAGATGGAGGAATCATCTTACTGAACAAGGAACAACATTAAAGGAGGATATAGCTGAGGAACTCAACCTTCCATACAACACTTGGAGGACCCTGAATAGGCTGAGGGTTGGAATCCCTAAATGCAAGACCAACATGCTCAAGTGGGGGCTTCTGGTGGGCAACAACAACACACCATGTGAATATGGATATAGAATCTGACTCATTTACTGGTCCACCGATTACTGCCAGAAACATGCACCGATGAAGACTTAAGTTTAGGAAATGACTAAGCAAAGTAAGTGGCTTTATTTTGGCAGTCCAGTGTTTGATTAGGACATGAAAGAAGAAGAATCTATAAGAACTGACCTGTACATTCTCACCATACATCATAGATACTCTGGTTATTATACCTTTACTATATAATTTAATAGCAAGCAAAGCATGCCTATAATCCAACTATTGGTTTATCACAGGAGACTGAATTTGTCATACAGGGACAACTAGCTCACACGAGCATACTTGCAAGGAGACATGGCTGTTTATCACATTTCAATACAAACTTACTCAGAAGTCAGTCCTGTTGAATGACATATCCAAATGATATATGAGTGTACAACATACAGCTTATTTTACTTGGACTTAATTCTTCCTATGCCAAACAGCATACAGTATTGGGCAATGAGATTTTTCCAGTGAATCCAATCCAAGGACCAGCAATGATGGAGTTATAACATACAGTTTAAATTAAACTGTTGTGCTTTTTAAAACAAATCCTAACATCAGTGTATAAGTACAATTTAAAATTGAATCTGTAATTTTCAGTGAATAATATTTTACTTTTAATAGCATTTCTGAACTGAAAATTGTTTCCATGATATTCCTAGAACAGATTAACACAGTTAAAGTAAAGCTTTTCATTAGTTCTAACAGAGTAGCTTGTACAAAAATTAAGCACCATCGTTTAATGAGATTTACTCCCTAATAAACACAACCTTATGCAGATTCTAAGATTCTATCCTAAGATTATTTTTTAAGTAGACATGCATAAGATTACTCTGCTAGTTTGCTGATAAGATACTTTCATAAGAGCAATAAACAAACATCAAATTGTCTGCTCCAATAAAAAGATCAAATGCATCCAAAAATATTCAGTATCTTCTGCAAACCATTAAATACTAGGTATTTGTAACATTATATAGCTTGGAACAAAGTTACCTTGTTTTCTCTAATTGGGGCCGCAGAATACAGTACATGTCTTTGTTTAGTAAACCATAAGGAGCTAGCTTTTAGTAGAAAGCATAACAGAAAGTTTACATAGACAATAGATCTTCATTGCAAAAAATCCTCTATGCTGACCATCACTGCAACATGTGAACAAACTGTAAAAACCCATCATCCGAACTACCAACAAGAACAACTGTGCCACCTTAGAGACTAATATGTTTTATTTAGCATGTTTTAGTTTTCATGGACTGCTGTCTCACATGTATTCCATGGAAGCTTAAACCAAATAAAGCTGGTTTCCTTTAAATTGCCACAAATCTTTTTCTTCTAATGCTAAACAGAAAAGAAAAATTAACCACAATCTTTTTCATAGGATTACGGAATTATCAAAAACTTTCTTAGCAGATACACTATGGTGCATCCTGTTTCACTTAAAATCTGCTACATCTTCTTTTAACAAAAGAAGCCCCCAAAAAGCAAAGACTTTGTCTATTTGATCAATGAACAATAAAAATTGATTGCTTGACAACTGCAACTTGCACAAAACTGAATTGCTATATGTAAGACAGGAAAGTAGATATCCTCATGTGATTTAAAGACCTTGATCAGTAAATGTTGCCTCCTGGTCTTTTGGGCAGTACTCATAGTTAACCCCTCCAGGGAAGGGAAGAAAAAGAAAGCAATTTCTTCCATTTCCGTGGAAAGAAAAGAAGGCACAAACATGGCTTCGTTTCAAGTTACATGCAGCAGGAAAAGGGGGTTGTGGCGGAAGCAGCTTTATTTACCTTCAGGCATTAGGATCAGGATAAAGCAAAACAAAACCTCAGCAGAACAGCACAAAAAAACTTTGAAAATTCCTCCAAGGGAAAGAAAATTAATGTAAACCACTCTTCTTACTCTCAGATTAACCTCAGACAATAGCCTTCAAAGAGGAAGGAGGGCCACAAAGGTGACCTGGGTGTAAACTTCATAAGATTTGGAGAGAAAGACTGAGTCCAAGAGGTGGGCTCCTTGCTCTTCTCAAAGAAGGAGAGAAAGGGAAGGGAAAGAGAGAGAGAAACAAAGGGAAGGGAAAGAGAGAAAGAGAAAGAAAGTGGGAGGAAGAAAGGGGAGGAAGGGAAGGAAGGGAAGAAAAAGAGAAGGAAAGAGGAAGGGAAAAAGAAAGGAGAGAAGGAAAGAAGGAGAGAAGAAAGGAAAGATGAAGGGAAGGAAGGAAAGGAAGAAACAAAAAGAAAGGGAAGGCCAAGTGACTAAAGATTCAAGTGAAACAGGAGATTCTGGACGACGAAAGAGAGCTGAAGTTTTAGCATAGAGGGAGGTTTCAGGTGACCCCTTCCTTCCCTTCTCAGGTATTGGGGGGGGGGGGGGGGGAGATGAAGATAGTAAGTTTGGTGGGGGAGGGGAGGAGAGGAGGATAAGCCGTTTCCTTGTATTGTGTACTCAGACGCCGGGGAAGTGGAGGCGGCATTAGCAGCTCCCCAACCCCCTTCCCCCCCCCCACCCACCCTCCCTGCCTCAGTTGCCTCTCGAGCGGTGGCGGCGGCAGCGCTGGGTGGGTATTACGAAAACTTTCCCGCGGCCCGCTCCGTCGAGAGCACTCACCGGCTGTGGTGGTCATGACGCCCCCCGCAGCCAGCCAGCCAGGCAGGCAACCCACCCCAGACACCTCCTTCCTAAGGCATCATAGTAGCGGGTCCTCCTCGCCGGGACCCTCCGGAGCAGAGAGGAGCCCGCCGTTCTGGCCCGGCAGCAGCGGCTACCGTTGAGGAACTCCGCTCCGGCCTCCACATTCCCCCTCAGCAAGGAGCGCGAGCGACTGAGGCTGCAGCCAAGCGAAAGAGGAGAGGGCGGCGGACTTCGGCCACAACCGCCGGCACCGCGCTTCGTTAAAGCCCGTTCGTTTTCCTGACTCTGAGGCGCGCGCGCTGCGCCCACACCACCACCACCACCACACACCGCCCCCTGTAGGCCATCAACGGCCACTACAGATTTAAAAAAAAAAAACAACCCGTGCGCCGCCGCCTGAAGACATTCTCCAATCTGCTACCTGTTCGCTCCGCCCTCCCCACCGCAGGGGCTTTCGGGAGTTGTAGTCTTGGTGGGGGCGCCCGCCGGAGAAGGCCGGTCCGTTGCGAGGGCGATAATTTCTCTCCGGCCTGGGCTCGGCGCGGGCTCCCTTTTCCATCGTGCCCACGGAATTAGTGGCACGGATGGCGGAGAAGGATGACACCGGAGTTTGACGACGAAGTGGTGTTTGAGGTGGGTTGTGTGGTTGGGGCGGGGGTAAGGAGGGGGGCGTACACAGAGTGGGGGGGAGCCGCCGGTTTCTCCTCGCGGCCTCGGGCGGCGGGAATGGGTGGGTCGGCCCCGCTGGGGTCGGCCCAGTTCGCCGGAGGGGCCGCAGTGTGGCTGCCTTTAAAGGCAGGAAGGTGAGAGAGGCCCGTTGTCTTTAAGGCCTTCTATCTCTCCGTGTGGGCTCAGTCAGACGCCGGGCTTCATTATGGCAATTGGGAAGGAGTGTCTCTCTCAGACAAAAGGAGTGGTGCTGGTCTCTTATTTGCCATTGAGCTCAGCGGAGGAAGTTACTACTCCGTTTGTGTAGTTAGGTTTACTGCGATTCACCCGGCCCGCGCTGCCCTCGTCGCTCCCGGAAGCGGAAGTAAAATGCACCCGTACGGTAAAGACTCTTCTGGGCTAACCGTTCCTCTGTACGGGCACGTTTTACTTCCGCTTCCCGGAGCGACAAGGGCAGCGCAGGCTGGGTGAATCGCAGTAAACCCATTCGTGTGGATTCACAGGGGGGGCTTGGGGGAGTTGAACTCCAAGAACATCTGGAGTGCCAAGGTTCGCCATCATGGGGCTACTGCATAACTGCTGTGGCTGAAGTAATTAAGATGCTGAACTCGCTGACTGGAAAGTCGGGAGTTCGATTCCTCGGTACTGTGTGACGGAGTGAGCTGCCGTCTCTGTCCCAGCTCCTGCCAACCTAGCAGTTCGAAAGCAAGAAATTGCAAGTACTGTACTGTAGATAAATAGGTACCACTTAGGTGGGAAGGTAAATAGCGTTCCATGCACTCCGGTGTCTGGTCATGCCTGCCACATGTCCACGGAAACATCTGCAGACGCAGACAGCGCTGGCTCTTGGCTATAAACAGAGATGAACACTGAACCCTAGAATAGGATACGACTGGCTTTCGAGCAAGGGCGACCTTTACCTTTAACTATCTTACCCTAAGTGTGAGAGGAGGAGTTGTTGCTCTTGTCTAGTAGTGGAGACTGGTCGACAATCAGCGAGGGATGAGTAACATAAATATATATCAGAGATTCAACAGATGTAAAGATAAAGGTTTCCCTTGCTCAAAAAAGCCTGTCGTATCTGACTCTAGGGTTCAGTGCTCATCTCAATTTACATCCAAACAGCCACACTGTCTGTGTCTGCAGATGATTCTGTGGACATGTGGCAGGCATGACTAGATGCCAGAGCACTGTTACCTTCCTAGCGAAGCAGTACCTATTTATCTAGCAATTTGTTGCTTTCGAACTGCTAGGTTGGCCGGAGCTGAGACAGATGGGAGCTCACGCCGTCATGCAGCTCTCAGGTCTCGAACTGCTAACCTGCCGACCTTTCAGTGAACTTCAGGATCTTAACCACTAAGCCACCACAGTACCATGGAATAAACAAAACAAAAAGACAAAAAATGTTGTGGCACCTTAAAATGTTGTGGCTGTATTTTAATGTGAGCTTTCGTGGATCAAGTCCACTTTGTCAGACATGGCATCAATTTGTACACATCAGGTACAGAAGCACACAAAGGTTGCCTGCACTCGCCTTTACCCGTCCCGCACAGTGCCGCAAAGGTCCCGCAGTCGGCAGTGGGGCAACAGCCCCACGAACGCAAACAAAACAACTTCAATTCCCAACGTCCTCTGCGCCGCGCCGCCCCTCAGCCAATCAGGCTGACAGGTGAGAGCAAAGAGAACGTTGGGAAAGGCGGTAAAAAACGCTGCACGAATGCAAACAAAATAAATGAAACTTCAAGTCCCAGCGTCCTCCGCGCCATGACCACTTCAGCCAATCATACTGAAGGGCGCGAGCGCGCAGAACACTGAAAAAGCCAGCGCGCGAAAAATAAAATAAACGCCTCATGCAATGGGAGTGCAAGGCCGCCGCAAACAAAAACCCGCAAAAAAATCGCGAGACAACCGCCACCCTTCTTTCCTGGAGCAATGGGGAGATGAGGGACACCCTCTCCTCCCTGCTACCCCGCTGAAGACACGGTGAGACCACCGCTGGCCTCAAGGTAAGTTGAGCCGGGGAGGGGGAAAAAAGCAACAGGCAGCAATTCGTCAGGGGAAGCACCCTCCCTGGCGAATGACTGGATTCTGCCTTTCTACTACCCACACCACTATTTCGAGAACTAGCACGAAACAGCGGTGGAGGTAATAGAAAAGCAGCAGCCAGCAATCCGCAAGGAAGAGCACCACCCCTTATGGATCGTTGCCTGCTGATCTCCCCGTTAGGTATTCCAGGGGGAAAAGGTGACCCAGAGAAGAGAACCATCGTGAAGCAGATAGCACTTCTCTGCCTCCTTTTCACCCGACCTACCTAACGAACATTACCAGTCAAAGAGCGAGCTGACTGCCGGCTCTTCCTTTTCCCCATCACTGCATTGAAACCTAATTTCGAAGCAGCAATGGGGAAAAAGAAGAAACGACAGACAGGCCGTTCTTCACACAACAAAACACAACAACAAAACACAACAGTTAACCATAATGCAAAGCACCAAAATTAATAAAACACAAATAAATAAACAAATAATTAAAATAAACCCATTAACCAACAAAACAATAAACAACAAAATCAACAAAAAACACCCGAAATACCAAAGGCTAACGAAAAACCATAAAAGCACACTAAAAACACCTATCTACAACACGAAAATACGGCCCATGGCGCCAAATCATCCTGGCCCTTGCCATTTCCGGAAGCAGAAGTAAAACATGGCAGCGCATGCGTGAAACGCTACCATAAATGCACCCATGGCTGTCATAAACATGTTTACGATAGCAGCGGTGCATTTACTGCAGTTTTGCATATGTGCGTTTTACTTCTGCTTCCGGTGGGAGGAACCATGTGACTGGCCCACGGTGCAAAAAGTTTGGGCACCCCTGCCTTAGAAGGATGGAAGGCTGAATCAACCCTAAACTCTAGTCAGAATTGAACTCACAATGTTTTGGCTGCAGTACAGCAGTCTAACCACTGTGCCACCAGGGTTCTAATGTATATAATCTTGGCAAACTAATACTGTACTGTTTATATTTTGCCAAGATTGTAATTCTAAGGTACTGTTCAGGTTGATAAAACCAAAAGTAGAAGAATCAAATTAAAAGGCAAGCATATTCCTGAGTTGTGTTATAGAAGGATCTTGGAATGGAAATAAATTGTAGTTAGAAAATTACACTTGTTTGGTCTTTGTTGACAGATGGGCACATATTATGTACAGTATTTGATAGCCACACCTCTTTTCTTTTCTGGGGGCGCGGGGGGGGGGCTCCTATTTCACACATGAGATTATACATTTCAGTACTTGGCTCCCTGCTTTAGCTATACTGGTGTAAAGTAGAAGATATACCCAATTATATGGACTGTTGTTTGTTTCTTTGTATAGTTTAGACCTATGTTGATGTTCTTGACATACATCTTAACATCATTTAAAGGTCATTGTTTCACTGCAGCTGTTAATAGCCAAACTAATTTTTTGTCCTTTACAAACAATATGCTGTAAACTCAAGCACTCTTTTAAAATTGTGGTGTGTGTGTGTGAGAGAGAGAGAGAGAGGACAGGCCAGAACAGTGGTGGCGAACCTATGGTACGCGTGCCAAAGGTGGCATGCAGAGGCCTTTTTGTCGGCATGCACAACATCATGGGCAAGCCTAGCCCAGCCAGCACCAATGGCAGTGCCGCTTCCTCACCCAGCTCTCTTTCTCCGCAAATGGGGAGGTGAGAAGGGAGGCTGAAATCCCACCCAGGAGGCGGGGAAGAGATGAGGTGACCATGCCTCCTAAAAACAGGCGGTGGTGGTGCACAAGCAGGGGCAGCACGTGCACTCGAGGGGGTGTGGGAACCCACCGGGGGGGGGCGTTCGTGCGTGCGCTCGAGTGGGGCAGGGGAACCCATAGTGTGTGTGTGTGTAAATATACAGTTCATAATATTTACTACACACCCAGCCATCTCTCTCTGTCTCTCTGTGTGTGTACACACTGATATAGATGCTGAAGGATAAGAAGATTCAGAGAGCTTGTCTGTATCTTTTGCTTATGTTCTTTTGCTTTGAAATCATCTTAAGTATTAGTGATAGCTATGTCTTGCTCAGTGAATGATTCATTTCATTTTATTGAAAGAAATGGACATCACTTTACCTTTGTATGTTCCACACATAATTATTTGTATGCTCATTGGAGAAAAACAGTGCAGTGTAGTCATGGGCAAGCTACACAACTCCAGGGCCCCTAGAAGAAGGGAATAGTAAACTACATCTGTACATTCTCTACCTAGAAACCCCTGAGAAGGGCCACTCACTGTAAATTAAAATTGAGTTAACATGCAATTATTATTGTTGTTGCTGCTTGTTGCTAAGGTGCAACTAAGTTTAAAACAGAGCATTCTTTTTGCAGTGAATTGCTAATTGTTTAATTACTTTTATAGTCACAGAGTATATGTGGCCTCACTGGTTAGATGTACCGTATATCTCTGGGCAACGAAAGTGTTTCTTTAAAAAGTGATTATTTTAGTTTGTATAACAAAAAATAAAAATTTCCTTATATAAAATTGTTCTTAACTAAAATTTGAAGGATATTTTTTTTTACTGTAACTGATTACTTTTTCAACCTAGATTTCTAAGGTTTGCTTCTATTTTTACTTGCAAAATCACGTGTGAAGAAATAGGAAGCTATTTGACTTTTTTTTGTAGTTGATAGTTTGTTATGTACAGGTCAAGCCACTTCATCTAGTTTTCTTTGTTCTATCATTCTTTTTTGCCTCAGATTATAAAAGATTTTGGAAAATATAAGTAAGTATCTGTTACAGGGAAGCATAGAGTTTAAAAGAGAGGAAAATTAGTAACAGATTAGACGTAACAGAAAATTAGTTTTCTGCAATGATCATGTGTATTTCCAGAGTTACTGTCTCGTATTCATCGGATGAAATGTATGAACAGTTTGCTTGATGATAAGCAGGCCGTGGTTTTTATGAGCCAAGGGAATATGACTAAGGCCATTAAATGCAGTTCCTTGGCAAGGCTTTACAATGGACTTGATATACAGTAATATCGATGCCTATTATTTCTTTTAGTAGCTCTCTAAAAGCCTTTAAGAACTCGTCAACTGATTCTGGGTTTCTCCTATTATACAGTAATAGAGACAGCATGGTCTTTGTGAATTGATGCTGATTGCTACTTATGATGATGCCAGGAAAATGTTCCTGTGCAAGAGCACAGGTACACTTTCTCTGACTTGTACAGTACTTCTGAATTTCTACTCCAGTCATCCTGGAGAGACAAACAGAAAGAAATAGGGAGGTGGAAGAAATCCTTTCAGATGTCCTGGGAATGTATCTGAGAGAGAGGTGGAATCACATTTTCCAGGAGACAAGGATTGAAGTGCCAGTAAGTTTGTGTGTCTGTGTTTATGTATAGCACAGATTTCAAAGTAATCATTGTTGTTTTGTTTCATTTTTCAGCTGAGTTCATATTAGCTTTAGTTATTGCCTAGAAATTGTGTGTGTGAGGAATATAATATAATATAATATAATATAATATAATATAATATAAGTTTGCCAAGAACGTTGCCTCTTGTTTTATGTTTTCGGCTTCTGTATACTGACTTTAGCTTAGCTGCGGTTTTAAACAAGAATAAGATGGTCTATTTATTTAAATTAGATGTGTAAACTCACACTGTTTATGTAGTTAATAAGAGTTAATAAAGATTAGATTTTGTATGGCAGATAGTGGAGTGGAAAAGGGAGGAAACCTGAGAGATCTAGTAGAGAAAGTCTTAGTCATTTCCTTTATAATGCATCAGCAGAAATTACCTAGGTGTGGCTTTGATGTTAGCAGCTACAGTCAAGAACTAGCCAAATACATTTAGATCCTAATTTCCAATCCATCTATCTGTTAAAACAAACTAATTGATCGTACTGGATTATAAAATCAATACCGTATGTCAGATGATGGGGGATATGGATAATGTGATAATAAAGAACTGGACACTAGCAAGTTAAAACCTAATTTTAAAATCTTTATTTTTAAAATATATTCCTTCTCTAAGAAACTTCTATGTATGTCCTGACTATTTTCTGTTTAATGCTGATCTTTTATACAGTTAGACTACTTCAGTTTAAGAGGCATTTGCTAGTCACCATGATGGGTTTTTGATTAGTGTAATGCTATTGCCCGGGAATTGCCCCGGGCTACAACTGAATCCTTGCAAGACCGAGTTAGTGTAACTGAATCCTGGCAAGACCAATTAGTGTAATGCCATTGCCCAGGAATTGCCCAGGGCTACAACTGAATCCTGGCAAGACTGAGCGAGTGGCTGTGGATTAGGGCCCCCGTGTTATCACGGGAGTTACCACTTCTGGTTCTGGATGGGGCTTCTTTGCTTCAGACAGACCCGGTGCGTAATCAGGGGGGTCCTCCTAGACTCATGACTCCTGCTCAATGAGAAGGTAGCAGTCGTGGCTAGGAGGGCTTTCGCACAACTTTGTGTGATTCACCAGTTACGCCTGCTTCTGGACCAGGACTTCTTGCTCATGGTCACACACACTCTGGTCACCTCCAGACTTGATTATTGTAATGCGCTCTACATAGGGCTGCCCCTGATGACCATTCGGAGGCTGCAACTGGTCCAGAATGCGGCTGCTAGGGTGGTGATGGGGTGTGGGCGTTATGCCCGTGCCTCGCCACTGCTTCAGGAGCTGCACTGGTTGCCGGTGTGCCTCCGGGTGCAATTCAAGGTGCTGGTGATTACCTTTAAAGCCCTACATTGTAGTGGACCAGGGTACTTAAGAGACCGCATCACCACAAGAACATCTGCCCGCCCCACTAGAGCGGACTAGAGAGGCTCTCTTATAGGTCCATCTGCTAGAGAGGCTCGCCTCTCTAACACAAGAAGAAGGGCCTTCTCTGTGTCTGCTCTGGCCCTGTGGAACCTCCTGCCAACTGAACTTCACCTCCAGGCAGAGCTTTTCCCCTTCTACAAGAGCCTTAAGACCTGGCTTGCGCAGCGGGTGTGGGGGGCGGCTGGGGGGACAGCCACCTTGGGTTGGCTTGTCTAGGTATTGCCTGGGCTGCCAGTTCCTGGCAGCTTTGTTATGTGGTATTGGAGGGCACTTTAAAAGACATTTTTAAAGAATTTTTTAAAATTTTTAACTTAAAGGTCTATTTAATGTTTTTAAATGTTTTCTGTGAAGTTTTATTATTGACTACCAGAGGTTGCCTGATGTTGCCGGGATGTTATAAACTGTGATCAGCTTTTTTGGGGTTTTTTGTGGATTAAAAAAATAACAAAGGATAATATAATTGTTTCAAATTGTTTTATTTAACCAAATAATATTTTAGTTTCTGGTGTTTTTTTCTGTTAATAGTTGTACCGTAGGTAATATTTTTAAAAATGTGAAAGTACATGTTTTTTACATTCAATGTTTTTAAACTGTGTTTAGATGTTTTGGGTTTTTATTTGAGTTATAACTCAACACATGATGTTATAAACCTTTTTATTTTATTTTATTTTTTGACATATGTTTGTGATTTGTGTAAAATTTTGATTTATTGTTATGTTTTTGAGTTGTTTTTACTATTCTGCCCTGCAGGTGGGGCTGCTAGGGGTTTTGCTTTCGTTTCACATGTTTTTTCTCTCCTGGCCTCTGGGTGGGGCTTTTTCCGGTAAGTAGTCTCTTTGTTTCTTCATTTCTGTTCCGGTCGTCGTGGAGGGAGGACATGCTGGTGAGTTGTCTGGTTTTCTTTCTTCTGGGGTTTTTCTTTGTTTTGTTTTTGTGGTGGTGGGCTGGGAGGTGTTTCTGTTTGTTCTTTTTTGTTTTGGTTGAGTTTTAGGTTTGTTTAATTGGTTTGGTTATTTCTGATTTTGTTTAATTTTTCTTATTTCATTGTTGTTTATTTGTGTAACTAGTTTTTGTTTGTGTAATTTGTGGGGGGGGTGGTTGTGTTGTAGTTTGGTGTTTTGTATGTGGTATTGTGGTATTGTGGATGTTTTTGTTTGTGTATTTTGTGGTTTACTTTTTTGTTTATTACAGTGATACCTCATACAATGTCCAAACTTGGTTCCACAAGTTTGGACTTTATACAGATTTGGACTTTGTATGAGGCAAGCAAAATCCTAGCTGTGATGCCTCATACAACGTCCAAATCCTTGCCGCGATGCCTTGTACAACGTCGTTTCCTTAGAGATACATCGTACTGTAACAGCAAAGACTTCAGGACAAAGTCAAGGAAACAGACAGGAAACTGACAGAACTTTAATAAATCATTGTCTAAAGGCTAAATACATTACAAAAACATATCAAACAACCCTGATTTTAGGGGACAAACCATCCTGGGGAAAAACCCCAATGCCTCATACAAAGTTGCAGTGACTTTGTATGAGGCAACTTTTTTCAAGGAATTAGGCGATGTTGTATGAATTCAATGTACGAAGCGGACTTTGTATGAGGTATTACTGTAATGGGTTTTTTAATTATTGATTTATTTTTGTTTTATTATTTTTTAAATAATTTTGGTGTTTGTTTTTGGTGGTTGCTTTAGCTTGAAGAACGGGCTGCCTGTTGGTTTCTCTTTTCCCCATTGTTGCTTTGAATTTTGGTTTAGATGCAGCAATGGGGGAAAGAAGGAGGAGGCAGTCAGCCCGTTCTTCTTCCGGGAAGGTTCATTAGGTAGGTCGGGGGAGAAGGAGGAGGCAGAGAAGAGTTTTCTCTGCCTAACGATGGTTCTCTCCTCTTTGTCTCCTTTTTCTCCCGGCTTACCTAACCTGAGATGGGCAGGCAGCGATCCGTAAGGGGTGGTGCTCTTCCTTGCGGATTGCTGGCTGCTGCTTTTGTATTCAGAAGTACAAAGGCATCCGCCAGTCATCTGCCAGGGAGGGTGATTCCCCTGACGAACTGCTGCCTGTTTTTTTGGGGGGGTTTCCACCCCGGCTCAACTTTCCTTGAGGCCGGCGGTGGTCTCACTGTGTCTTCGACGGGGTAGCGTGAAGGAGAGGGAGTCCCTCTTCTCCCCGTTGCTCCGGGAAAGAAGGCCGGCGGGTGTCTCGCGGTTGAGTTTTGTGGCTTGTTTGTTTTGCGAGGCTGTGAGGCGCTGCGTCCGCCTGCGCCGGACTTGCGCTCCCATTGCGTTTTGTAATTTTATTTTTCAAGCGCCGGCTTTCTCAGCGTTCTGCGCACTCATGGCGCGCAGGACGCTGGGACTTATATTTTGCGTTTGTGGTTTGCTTTTGTGGTGTTTTTTTCCCCTGCGACTCGATTTCGATTGGCTGCGCCGCGTTTCCCAACGTTCTTTTTGCTCGCGCCTCTCAGCCTGATTGGCTGTGGCGCGGCACAGAGAACGTTGGGAATTGAAGTTGTTTCCCTTTTGTTTGCGTTCGTGGCGCTCTTGCCCCACTGGTGCATTTCTCAACCCTACAGTTACCTCCGTACCAGATTTGGGCGAGTGCAGGAGGCTCGGTATGGGATAGTGTGGACGGGTGCGGGAGCCTTCGTCACATTCCAACGGTTAACGATTGGATTTATAGGAATAGATGTGTGAGCTGCCCAGAGTCGCCTCAGCGAGGGGGCGGCAGTAGAATGTGATTAAACAAATAATAAATAAAATAAATACATGCAAGCTGAGAGACAGACCCAAGGAATGTGGCGTTATCAATCAGTAGTCTTTTTTTAAAAAATTAACCCAGATTATTTTCACTAGAGGGGCGATAGCAGTACAAGTGTCAAGTAATTCTTCCTTTATCTATGTTGCTGGGGCTTTCTGAGGACACTCTATGACCTCTGCAACCTGTTGGGAACTGCTCTTCCATAGCAGCTCCACAGAAGCTGTATGTGTTAGCATACAGTACTACAGGAGGGGAGATGGTTGGAGGAATGTGACTCAAAGGAGGAGAAGAGTAGGGGATCACTCTGAGAGTCTGAAATTACAGAATAAATTTGAGGCTCTTTCCCTTATCACACCTGATGAGGAACACACAGAGGAACAACTGGTTCCACCTGATGATCTCTCCTTCATCACACTTGATGAGATCCAGGAAGATGAACAACAGGAACAAACTGAGGTTCTCTCCCTTAATATGGTTGATGAGGTGCATGTAGATGAACAGATTGCAGGAGAGAGGCTCCTTGTACTAGGCGATTCAATAATTAGAAATACAGAGAAATGGATTTGTGATGCACATGATAACCGTATGGTGACTTGCCTGCCAGGTGCAAAAGTTGCAGACATCACAAGAAATCTAGATAGATTGTTAGAGAGAACTGGGAACGAGCCAGTTGTCATGGTACACGTTGGTACCAATGATGTTGGGAAGGCCAAGCGGTCTGTCCTGGAAGCCAAATTTAGGTTGTTAGGAAGAAGATTGAAGTCCCGGACTTCCAAGGTAGCATTTTCAGAAGTGCTGCCTGTCCCTTGCGCAGGACCTACCAGGCAGGCAGAGCTCAGAAGCCTCAATGCGTGGATGAGGCGGTGGTGTCGAGAGGAGGGCTTCAGATTTGTCAGGAACTGGAGAACATTTTGGGACAAGCCAAATCTGTTCAGGAGGGATGGGTTGCATTTAAACCATGATGGGACCAGATTGCTGGCACTCAACATCAAAAAGGCTGCAGAGCAGCTTTTAAACTGATAACTGGGGGAAAGCCGACAGGAGCTGGGCAGCATCCGGTTCGGGAAAGTGTGTACTTGAGTAGTGAGGAGGATGCAAAAATTACTGAGCAGAGCAAGGAGCTAGTCACCAGCACTCTAGCAGAAGGATGCAAGAGGCAGTCTAACAATGCAACTGGACTCAAAAGACTGTATCAGGAAAGCATATATAAATGCTTGTATACAAATGCCAGAAGCCTCCGTAACAAAATAGGGGAGCTGGAATACTTAGCAATAGATAAAAATATTGATATTATTGGTATCACTGAAACCTGGTGGACGGATGATAACCAATGGGATACAGTTATCCCAGGCTACAAACTGTACAGGAAGGATAGGAAGGGGCAAACAGGAGGTGGTGTATCCTTGTATGTCAAAGAAGTGATAAAATCGTATGAATTGGAATATCTAGGTGATTTGGAGTCACCATTAGAAGCTCTGTGGGTAAGAGTACCAGGCCACAAGGATGGTCTAACAGTAGGCATATACTATCGGCCTCCGACCCAAACTCTTGAGGGAGACTGGCAGTTGGAGAATGTTGTAAAGGAGGCATCCAGGAAGGGAAGCCTGGTTATAATGGGGAACTTCAATTACCCTCACATAGACTGGGTGAACTGTTGTTCAGCACATGATAAAGAGATAAAGTTCCTAGATATGCTCAATGATTGTTCCCTGGGACAGATGGTTGAAGACCCAACTAGAGGTACAAGAATCCTTGACTTGATCCTGAGTAATACTCAGGATCTGGTGCAAGATGTTAATGTGACTGATCCAATAGGGAACAGTGACCACAACTCAATTATGTTTAACTTGATCATAGACCGCAAGTCACTGATAAAATCTAACACAGAGACCTTAAATTTTCAAAAAGGAAATTTCCCAAAGATGAGGAAACTAGTAAAAAAGAAACTGAAAGGGAAAATTGAGAGAGTCCAAACACTCCAAGAGGCATGGAGGCTGTTTACAAAAACAATAACAGAGGCTCAATTGGAATGCATACCCAAAAGGAAAAAGGGCACTGCCAGGTCCAAGAGGACTCCGATGTGGCTTACAGGAGCTGTTCGGGAAGTGATCAAGAGCAAGAAAAGCTCATTTAGAAGATGGAAGGCTTGTCCAAATGAGGACAGCAGGCAGAAACATAAATTCTGGCAGAACAAATGCAAGGCAACAATCAGGAAAGCAAAGCAAGACTTTGAGGAGCGTATAGCTAAAAATACTCAGAGAAATAACAAAGACTTCTTTAAGTACATTAGAAGTAAGAACCCAACTAGGAAGGCCATTGGACCATTAGATGACAATGGAAGGCAAGGGGTTATTAAAGAGGAAACAGAGATTGCAGAGAGACTCAATGAATTCTTTGCTTCAGTATTCACTGAAGAAGACAGAGACCACATGCCCAAAACAGAGCCTATCTTCGTAGGGAGGGAAACCGAAGAATTAAGCAAGATAGAAATAACCAGGGAGGAGGTCCTTGCATGTCTTGTTAAGCTAAACACTAACAAATCCCCAGGACCAGATGGCATCCATCCACGAGTTCTCAGGGAACTTAAAGATGAAATTGCTGATATCCTAGCCAAAATATATAATCTTTCCCTCAAATCAGGCTTTGTGCCTGATGACTGGAAGGTAGCGAATGTAACACCAATTTTCAAAAAAGGATCTAGGGGTGATCCAGGAAATTACCGGCCTGTCAGTTTGACATGTGTCCCAGGTAAAGTGATGGAAACCATCCTAAAAGATAGAATTAATAGGCACATAGAAGAGAAGGCGCTGCTAAAGGAGAGCCAACATGGCTTTGCAAGGGCAAATCATGCCTCACTAATCTGTTGGAATTTTTTGAGAGTGTCAACAAGCATGTGGATAAGGGGGATCCAGTTGACATTGTTTATCTGGACTTTCAGAAGGCTTTTGACAAGGTCCCACACCAAAGGCTCTTGAATAAACTTACCAGTCATGGAATAAAGGGACAGGTCTTGTCCTGGATCAGCAACTGGCTAAGGGACAGGAAACAGAGGGTAGCACTAAATGGACACTTCTCCAAGTGGAGGGAAGTAAAGAGTGGGGTCCCCCAAGGTTCAGTACTGGGACCCCTGCTTTTCAACCTCTTCATAAATGATCTAGAGGTAGGAGTAAAAAGCAAGGTAGCCAAATTTGCTGACGACACTAAATTATACAGGGTAGTGAAAACTGTGAGAGATTGTGAAGAGCTCCAGAGGGATCTCTTGACACTGGGGGAGTGGGCAAAACAGTGGCAAATGAGCTTCAACATCAGTAAGTGCAGAGTGATGCATGTTGGGGCAAAAAACCCCAATTACATTTATAAACTGATGGGGTCTGAACTCTCTGCGACAAACCAGGAAAGGGACCTTGGTGTCCTGGTGGACAGCTCAATGAAGGTGTCAACCCAGTGTGCCTCAGCAGTGAAAAAAGCAAACTCAATGTTAGGGATCATTAGGAAGGGTATAGAAAATAAGTCAGCAAGTGTCATTTTGCCTCTTTATAAATCTATGGTGAGGCCCCATCTGGAATATTGTGTACAGTTCTGGTCGCCATACCTCCAGAAGGATATTATGGAGTTGGAGAAAGTACAGAGGAGGGCAACCAGAATGATTAGGGGACTGGAACACCTTCCTTACCATCTGAGGCTGCAACGGTTGGGCCTTTTCACTCTTGAACGACGGCGTCTAAGAGGTGACCTGATTGAAGTTTATAAAATCATGCACGGTGTGGACAAAGTAGATAAGGAAAAACTGTTTTCCCTATCGCACAACACTAGAACTAGGGGACACTCCATGAAACTTTTGGGTGCTAGTTCTCAAACAAATAAGAGAAAGTACTTTTTCACCCAGAGGATCCCTGGTCTATGGAACTCCCTGCCAGAAGAAGTGGTGACAGCTGTCAGTCTTGACAGCTTTAAGAAAGGATTAGACAAGTTCATGGAGGACAAGGGTATCAATGGCTATAATTATGGCTACCTAAGGACAACCTCCGGGTTGGAGAGATAGGCAGGATATCTCTCAATGCCATTTCCAGGGAATCCTAAGCAGGTGAAGGCATCTGCTTGGGAATACCCTGAAGGAAATGGTGAGCCACTGTGTGAGACAGAATGCTGGACTGGATGGGCTGTGGCCTGTTCCAGCAAGGCTGTTCTTATGTTCTTATGTAAGTGAGTATTAAAAATAAAGGGTGTGGAGCTGCCTGCACCTGTTCTCCCTTCAAAACTGTCGTGCGCTGTCTAAAATTTGAGGCTTCAACAAGTTTAGACGCTCACAGTCATTAGTTTACCACTTTATGGTGAGGTGAATAGGGCTGAAAGCCTGTGTAGTTGGAAAAATGGAGATGTAACAGAAATTAAGCCTCTTAGCCTCTTCTAGGTGGCTGTGACTAGAATAACTGACTTTTTCAGCTGACATGGCTGTGAGCCATATTGCTTCTCATTGTTCTCTCTGCTGTTCCACTGCATCTTCCGAAGCCAGATCTTTAGCTGGTTATTAGAACCTTTGTGGACGTAGCATGGTAGAGATTGGTTTGGATGAGTTGGATGCACTGTCAGTTGGCCCTGTTTCTCATTTCTTACTAGAAATACGTAGTCAGATAGGTAGCAGGGTTCAAATTCTAATTGGCAGTTCAGGTAGTGTCATAAGAACATAAGAACAGCCTTGCTGGAACAGGCCACAGGAGCCCATCCAGTCCAGCATTCTGTCTCACACAGTGGCTCACCATTTCCTTCAGGGTATTCCCATGCAGATGCCTTCACCTGCTTAGGATTCCCTGGAAATGGCATTGAGAGATATCCTGCCTATCTCTCCAACCCGGAGGTTGTCCTTAAGTATCCATAATTATAGCCATTGATACTCTTGTCTTCCATGAACTTGTCTAATCCTTTCTTGAAGCTGTCAAGGCTGACCGCTGTCACCACTACTTCTGGAAGGGAGTTCCATAGACCAGTAATCCTCTGGGTGAAAAAGTACTTTCTCTTATTTGTTTGAGAACTAGTACCCAAAACTTTCATGGAGTGTCCCCTAGTTCTAGTGTTGTGCGATAGGGAAAACAGTTTTTCCTTATCTACTTTGTCCACACAATGCATGATTTTATAAACTTCAATCAGGTCACCTCTTAGACGCCGTCATTCAAGAGTGAAGAGGCCCAACCATTGCAGCCTCAGATGGTAAGGAAGGTGTTCCAGTCCCCTAATCATTCTGGTTGCCCTCCTCTGCACTTTTTCCAGCTCCATAATATCCTTCTGTCATACTGGAAGTAGTGGAATCCTGTTCAGACCTGAAATATTGCATGTGATCTTCAATCCAAGGCTTAAAGAACTTAGAAAGCCAAAAGTAAACAAATAACCCGAACAACTTTTGCATTTGTACTTCCTTTTGGTCATGTAGCACTAAACCTGTGAAACTCTTATTTTCAAGACCACATGCTTATCCATACTTTTTCAGACTTCATCTGCTCTCACTTTGCCCTGGGGTTGTTATCTTTGTTACTCCTCATTGTTTTGCATGTTACCATCCCCCAACAACATTCAGCCCCTGCAGTTTAGACCCTACAGCAGGGGTTCTCAAGGTTTTCGTGCCACAGGCTGACACTCCCCCTCAAACAGCTGAGCGGGTCAGATACATAGTTTCCCCCATCGTAAATGCGTCCATAAAACACGGGGGGGGCGGTGTTTGCGTGGGAGCATTTGCATATGTGCGGGTATGTTTACGTCTGTTGCAAATGCTTCCGCTTCCAGAGCTATCACCGTGGGCCGGATGAAATGGTGTAAGGGGCTGTAGGTTGTAAACTCCTGCCCTACAGAATGATTCCCTCTTTACTGATACTTTGTTAGAGTCCTTCAGTGCTTTCTCAGCTTCTGTTTATATCAGGGGTGCCCAAACTTTTTGGGCCGTGGGCTGGTCACGTGGTTCAGTGGGTTGGTCACGTAGTTCAGTGGGCCAGTCACATGGTTCCTCCCACCGGAAGCAGAAGTAAAACGCACCTTGCAATCTGTTTCGCAACATATGTTTTGCAACAGGATGAGATAGATTGTTGTAGGCTGCCATTTTCTCTGCTTAAACCCTAAAGGTAAAGGTTTCCCTTGGTCAAAAGCCAGTCGTATCCGACTCTAGGGTTCAGTGCTCATCTCTGTTTCAAAGCCGAAGAGCCAGCGTTGTCTGCTTCTGCAGACGTTTCCATGGTCATGTGGCAGGCATGACTAGACATTGGAGCGCACAGAATGCTGTTACCTTCCCACCAAAGCGGTCCCTATTTATCTACTTGCAATTTCTTGCTTTCGAACTGCTAGGTTGGCCGGAGCTGGGACAAAGATGGGAGCTCATTCTGTCCTGCAGTACTTGGGAATCGAACTGCTGACCTTGCGCAGGAGTGCCCAAAATATTGTGTGTAGGCCAGATCCAACCTCCATGCCAATTCTTCCAGCCCGCACTGCCCTCGTTGCTCCTGGAAGCAGAAGAAAAACGCGCCCGTACGGGCACGTTTTACTTCTGCTTCCGGAAGCAACGAGGGCAGCGTGGGCCAGATGAATTGGCATTGGGGGCCAGATCCAGCCCATCGGCCGTAGTTTGGGCACCTCTGGTTCTCCTTCGTATAGTTTGTGAATCCACACTCATGGGTTATGCGCCTGCGCAGAACGGCCGATCGGAGGCTTGAAAAGCCATTGGTCAAAAGTTTTGGCGGTAAGACCGCCCACCGTACCGCCCACCCTGAGGCGCCCGCGCGCCATTTTACCTCAGTTCTCTTCTTTCCGCCGTAGTAGCAGGACGATCGTTGAGAGCTTCCTCAATTTTTTCACCCTTCTGAGGGAAAGTCTTTTGGCAAACTTTTAAAAAAAAATTCGGTGATCTTGTCCTTTGGGCAGGATCGCCACCCCGGTGCTGTTTCTTCCTTCTGGTGGACTCAGTTACCTACTCGCTTCGGTCACCGTTTCCCCCCTCAAGGGGGTGGCGGCTGGCCAGCCCTTCGGGGTATCCGCGTTCCAGAAACTTCCGTTGGAAGAATTTTTTCTTTGATGGCCGCGGCCTTCAAACAGTGTTCGGCTTGCCTGAAAAAGTTTCCAGCTTCCGACGGGCATAGCCTCTGCCTTTTCTGCCTCGGAGAGTCTCATCAGAGCCAGTCTTGCCCTCACTGCAAGAAATTCACTCGTCTGGCCGTGCAAAACCGGAGATACCGGCTTAAGGCCCACCTGATGGAACTCTCTCTGGCTCCCGTCGCGGCCGCTTCTACTTCGGCTGGTGTCTCTCAGCCTCCTCCGCCTTCGACCTCTTCTTCCACCACCATCAAGAAGAAGAAGAAGAGAGACAAGAACGGGGAGAAGAAAAAGAAGCACGCGCCGGAGAAGAGGCGATCACTCCCGCCTACTCCGCGCACCCCTGTTTCCCCGGGACCTTCGCCACCATACTCGGTCGCGAGATGTCCGTCTCCTGGGTCTTCCATCTGGGGAGGACGGTCCTCCTCGGGATCGCCTGAAAAAGGACGCAGGGCTGGGGCTCCAGCTCGCCCACTTCAGGTACTCCCGTCGCCGCCTCGTGGGAGGGCTCGTTCGCCTACGAGACAGGCCTCCGTCTCCCCAAGGCCCAGAACCCCGACGCTCGACGACGCGGTAATTACCATGCCGGCCACCGTTTCGTCGCCGATTATACCAGCCACCGTTTCGTCGCCGGCTCCACCAGCCACCGTTTCGTCGGCCACCGTTTCGTCACTCCTGACGATGCCGGATCCAGCCCAGATGGAGCTCCTGAGAGGGATGTTTGAGGTCATGGCTCAGACTTTTGCCAACCAGTTTAAGACCTCCATGCCTGCGGCCTCTGCGGCTCCAGTTCCGACCACCGCAAGCCCCAGGGATGTTGGCCCTGCTGTGGCCCCTCCGACCTCCCGAGGGTCGAGTATCCGCTCCGCTGGCCCACCCACATCGTCGCGGGTTGGTCCAGACGTCGATGCGGTGGACTCCCATCCCGCCGGCCCGCCCAGGCCGTACTGGCGCGGTCCCGACGTGGATGTAAGAGTTCCTCCCTCGTCCTCCGATGACTCCAGCACCTCTTCGGAGGAGGACGAGGGAGACGTCGACGCCGAGAGGACGCCGGACCAGGCCATCGGCGCGGTTGACCCACCGCGTGGTGAGGATCAACGCTCGCTTACGGCCATGCTGACACGACTCGGCACTGCTCTAAACCTGAAGGTGGACCAGCCCCCACTGGAAGGTGAAGACCAAATGACCGCTAAGCTGGACAGAAAGGCGGTACGGCTGGTGCACATCACCATGTTGCCGTCCATGTTGACGTCGGCGAAGGCGACATGGAGGAAGCCGGTGTCAGCACACTCCGTTTTGTCCAGGCTCGACGGCATGTATAGAGTCCTGGACGAGAACGTCGAGTTCCTGCAGGCGCACCCCTGCCAAATTCCCTGGTGGTCAAGGCCTTCCAGCACAGGACGGCCACCAGCGGATTCCCGGTGCCTTCGAGCCCGGAAGGGAAGAAGCTGGACGCGGTGGGCCGAAAATTCTACGCCACCGGTTCCCTCTTCCTCTGCGCCGCCAACTACTCGGCCGCCATGGGCCTGTACCAGTCTCACCTCTGGGAGCAAGTGAGGGCCGAAACGGCGAAGTTACCCGCCGACGCCCAGAAACGGATCGACGCGCTGGCATCCGAGGGCGATTTCCTGGCGGAGCAACAAATGCGCACAGCCAGGCATATAAATGACTATGCGGCGAAGGACATGTCGTCTGCGATCCTGCTCCGTCGCCACGCCTGGCTTAGGGGCACCTCCCTCGATGATGCTATGAAGAAGCTCATCGAGGAGTTTCCCTTCGACGGACAGGGCCTTTTCGGGCAGGACACGGACAAAGTCCTCAATGAGATGCGGCAGACCAACTCCACCGCCAAGTTCCTGGGGCTCACCACGCCGGCTCCTGCCGCCAGGCCGAGGTTCCAGCCCTTCACGCGGCGCTACCAAGGAAACCCCCAACAACAGGGTGGTCCCGCGGAACAGCCCAGGTCTGGCTCCTACAAGCAGCGACGCCAGCACAAGCCTCGCTACCAGCCCTACGGGCAGGGCAAGCGTTCGGACGCCAAGTCCAAGTCGCGCGTTTGAAGCTGCGACGGCCGAGTCTCTCTCGCTCCACATCCCGTACCTTCCCCTCCGGAACTTCCTCCAGGTATGGTCAGGCATCACGGACGACCAGTGGGTCTTAAAGATCTTGTCCTCTGGCTACGCCATCGAGTTCGTGCAAGCGCCTCGAGTAGGACGACATCGTCTCACCACCTCGTCCCCCCATCTGGAGGAAGAAATATCAACTCTTCTGTCCAAGGGAGCCATCGAGCGGGTGGCACCGCCCGACTGGGACAACGGCTTCTACTCGAGGTACTTCATGGTTCAGAAGAAGGACGGAGGACTCCGCCCGATTCTGGACTTGCGCCTCCTCAACAAATGCATCCACACCAGGAAGTTCCGGATGGTGACCCTGCAGACCGTCCTTCCCCTCATCAACAAGGGGGACTGGTTCACAGTCATAGACCTCAAGGACGCGTACTTCCACGTCTCCATCCTCGAGGAGCACCGAAGATTCCTCCGGTTCCGCATCGGCGATTCGGTGTACCAGTACCGATGCCTACCATTCGGTCTGGCCACGGCACCACGAGTCTTCACCAAATGCATGGCTCCGGTGGCTGCTTTCCTTCGCCAGCGGGGAATCAGAGTCTTCCCATACATCGACGACTGGCTGATCGTATCCCCCTCCAGCTCGTCGGCCATTCGGGACACGCAATTCATGGTCCACCTCATGGAGAGTCTCGGCCTCAGGATCAACTTCACCAAGTCGAAGTTGGTTCCCTCTCAACGCGTCGAGTACATCGGAGCGGTACTCGACTCGCTTACAACCAGAGCCTTTGCACCCCAGAAGCGCTTGCAGGACATCGCGCAGGGGGTGAACGATTTTTGCACCAAACCGTGCGTCCGAGCGGAGAAGGCTCAAAGACTGCTAGGCCTTATGGCCTCAACGACGGCCGTGGTTCCCCATGCTAAGTTGAAGTTCCGGTCCCTACAGTCGTGGCTTCTACACGAATTCGACGCACTCCGGGAGAGTCAGTCCAAACGGCTAACCCCGTCTCCGGAGCTGAGGGACCAGCTGCTGTGGTGGACAACGCCACTCAACGTTTCAACGGGGAAGAGCTTTTACCCCCCGCAACCCTCGTTGCAAATATTGACCGACGCAAGCAACCTCGGCTGGGGGGCTGCCTGCGGGACTCTCACGGTCAACAACCCTTGGTCGCCTCAGGAGATGGTGCACCACATCAACTACTTGGAGCTACTGGCCATTTGGAAGGCCCTCCGTTCCTTCGAGAACCTGCTCTTGGGCAAGGCGGTCCAAGTGGCATCGGACAACACCACGGCTGTGGCGTATCTGAACAAGCAGGGAGGAACACGGTCCATCACCCTTCTGTACCTCGCTGTGCAACTATGGGAACGGTGCCTGGAGAGGCACATTTTCCCGATTGGAGTGCACATTCAGGGCAAGCTGAATGTCCTGGCCGACCACCTCAGCCGCCTCACCTCGATGACCCACGAATGGGAACTGAACGACGAGGTTTTCCAGTCACTCTGCGAGGCCTGGGGGACTCCGAACATCGACCTCTTCGCATCGGAGTCCAACACGAAATGCCACAGGTACTGCTCCAAGGCAGGCATCGGTGCGAACTCCGAGGGCGATGCCTTCATGAAATGGTGGGATCAGGACTATTTCTACGCTTTTCCTCCGTTTCCACTGGTCCAGAAGGTCTTCACCAGAATGTTCCAACACAGGACCAGCGCAATCCTTGTGGCCCCAGCTTGGCCTCGTCAACCATGGTTTCCGCTGCTGTTGCGCATGTCATCTCAGCATCGCACGCTATCGGAGTCACCGACGCTTCTTCAAATGGAGCAGGGCCAGCTTCACCACTCGGACCTGCCCAGCCTCCACCTCACCGCGTGGAGGATAACCCCAGACTATCCAGGATCCTGGAACTAGCCAGGCGTCCCTCCACAAGGAAGTCCTACGCTTCTAAATACAGACGTTTCTGTGCTTTCCTGGCATCCCAGCAGACGCCCTTCTCCCAGGTGGGACTGCAGGATGTCTTGACCTACCTCCTCCACCTGGCGGAGTCTGGCCTCAGCACCACCTCCATCCGGGTACACCTCGCTGCGGTGGTGGCTCACTCACCGGCTGGCTCGCCCGCTTCTGGCGCTTTCCGCGACCAAACGGTGAAACGCTTCCTCAAGGGGCTACGCAACGCCTTCCCTCCGGTCAGGACTCCGACGGCCCAATGGTCACTCTCTACCGTCCTCAACGCGCTCACCAGGACTCCTTTCGAGCCCATGGCTACCGCGGATGCTCGTCTCCTCACTTGGAAGACGGCTTTTCTGGTGGCCATCACGTCTGCTTGACGAGCTGGTGAACTGGTTGCTCTGCGGGCAGACGCACCTTTTCTTCAATTCTTCAACGACCGTGTGGTACTCCAAGCGGACATCACCTTCCTCCCCAAGGTGGTCTCCCAGTTTCATATGGCACAGACTATCTCCTTGCCAACATTCTTCCAGAACCCCACTAACGCCCAAGAAAGGACTTGGCACACGCTGGATGTCAAACGAGCTTTATTGTTTTACACCAGCAGGACAAGGGAGTTCAGGAAGTCGCAACGCCTTTTCGTGGCGTATGGGGGCAATTCCAAAGGTGAGCCCATATCTGCACAACGGTTCTCCAAATGGATCACCTCTACCATCTACTTGGCCTACGAGTCGGCATCGCTGCCCCCTCCACCGCATGTCAGGGCACACTCTACCAGAGCGGTTGCAACATCCACGGCTTTTCTGGAGGGCACACCGCTTGAGGACATCTGTAAGGCTGCCACCTGGTCCAGACCTTCTACATTTGTCCAGCATTACAGGGTGGACACCAGAGCCACTGCGGACGCCAGGCTTGGCCGTGTCGTCCTCGCTCGGGGGCTCCGGGCCCATCGCCCTTGACAGCTCGCCCTGCCTGACCGTCATCATCTTCATCGTGGGATCATCTCATCCGACTGCCCACCGACCAAGTAAGTGTGAGCTTGCTAATCTCCCATGAGTGTGGATTCACAAACTATACGAAGGAGAAAGTTCAGTTTCACTTACCAGTGATAACTTTCGTTCTTCGAGTATATAGTTTGTGAATACACACTACCCACCCTGCCTCCCCTCTTGAGCTGCACGGATGAGATCAATTGGTTTATCCTGTGCTTGGCTTAAGTATGGAACTGAGGTAAAATGGCGCGCGGGCGCCTCAGGGTGGGCGGTACGGTGGGCGGTCTTACCGCCAAAACTTTTGACCAATGGCTTTTCAAGCCTCCGATCGGCCGTTCTGCGCAGGCGCATAACCCATGAGTGTGTATTCACAAACTATATACTCGAAGAACGAAAGTTATCACTGGTAAGTGAAACCGAACTTTTATATGATAAACGTTTCCATCATCTGCTGTTTACTGAAGCCTCTGTTTCTGGGTTCTCTGTCCTTTGATTTCCCCTTTTTAAAAAGCTACCTACTTTGTTGATGTCTGTTTTTCCTGACTCTTAAGAAGCATCACTTTGAATGAGCTTGCTTTTGATTCATATAGGAATTGATCCTCTGATTTTCTTTTATAAAAGTGTGTATATTATGCATTTAATATGTTATAATAATTCAGAATCCAGACATGCTTCATAAAATAATAATAATTATATCTTTAACATTTTATTTTAGAATTCACCACTTTATCAGTACTTACAGGACGTGGGACATACTGATTTTGAAATATGCTCACCATTGTTACAAAAGTCAGAAGAATGTACATCCCAAGAGGTGGGGAAAGGCATGGGGACAAAGGCCATTCAGAAGGTAAGCCCTCAGTCTGGTAATTCAACTATTACATAATTTTATGAAATTCCTGGTGGCTGTTTAATAAAACCCTTCATACTATGCGTTCCTCCATCAACGAATGCTACTGAAAGTATGCAGCACCAACCGTGTTTTGAGGTACCTTGTGCCAGTTATCCAGAATTACTCCTTAACAGCAATTCTTTCCAGGGTTTGCTAGACAGAGAAATACACGGAAACAGTTTATCTTTCTCTTCTTCTGAGGGTGCTCTGGGACAGTGCAGATTGCTCAGGGCCACAGAGGTGGGAGACACAGTAGAGAATCAAACTCCCAATCTCTACCTCTGTAGCCAGATATCTAAACCGCGAACCATCAAAGGGGCAGCTAAAACTAGATGGTAGGCATTGCTGCCTTTTTGTTTGCTTGTACAGGTTAGTAATGGTGAATGGCAGAAAAATATTCAGAGATATGGACTAGGTATATAGGTAGTGAGGGGGATCCCTCCTGCCTCATTTTTGAGGAGAATAGTGGGGGGCCCTCCCCAATTTTTTATTAGCTTCCTGTCTTGTCCCATTTATAGTTGGTGGTACAGTATAGCTTTATTTCAGTGCTGTTTAATTGTTAAGGTTGCAGCCATCTGCATACTTAAGATGTAGAACTCAGTGGCATTTATTTCCAAAGAGGCATGCCTAATATTATGCTCTGTTAAAGTTTTAAGATGAATATGCATTGGCAGTTTCTTGAAAATAGCCCAGGCTCATCCAGTAAATAAAAAACAGATTACCGTATATATTGCTATTCTTTCTTCCTTTCAAAAATAGCAATGGAGTCTTGTCAGATTGAAGTCTTGTGGCAGCAGGAACTAGCATCTTCACACTTCAAAATGCATTTGGAAGGTGGAGCATGTGGTATTTTGAATAGATGAAAGTAGTTATATATGCCTCCTGTGCCATTGCTCAAACTTTGCCCTTAATAAACTACTTACTTTAAATAGCTCTGCCCAGGGAAGAGGATGATGAGATAATCCATGCAGCAGTGTTCACAATGGTCTTTTGCAGCCAAATAACAGAGTTGTATGGTACTTTAAAGATGAATAGATTTATTATACAGTATAGCTTATTGACATAACTTGTGCTATATTAAACTTGCTAGTCATTAGCATTCCGCAGGATTCCATGTTATATATCAGGAATTCTCAATCTTTTTAAGCCAGGGACCAGGTCATGCTCTCTCACACAGCTTTGGGGGCTGGACGGCCATTTTGCCCTTACTCCACCACATGGCATTTCCTGGTGTGGTGGAGGCGGTGGGGCGCCCACATGAAATGGTGCTGTGGGCCTCAGGTTGAGAATCCCTGTTATATATTATATAATGATAAGATCCTTTGGAGTCATTAATTCATACAGTCACCAAAAATCAGAAACATCAGTAATTATTTTTACATATGTTTTTCATGATTTTTGGGTAATCACCTTTATTCATGGAATTTTAAATTCTTTACAGAAAGAGATCCTGTCATACCTAACTGAGAGATTTAAAAGCTGGATTTCCTTTTTACCACAAAAGAAAAATGATGATACACTTCACCAGTTGGTAAGTAACTAACTCATCTTCACAATAATTCTCCTGTTTCTTCTAGTAATCAATAATATAATAGTTGTTTCCTTAACAATTAATTTTAATGAGTCAGCTGCTTCTATGTATCATGTAGACAACAAAAATATTTCCTGTTCCTGTCCACACCTTTGACTGCTGCCTGGTTGCAGTACTAGATTGCATGAGGGCCAACAAGTTGAAAATGAATCTGCACAGACAAGACAGAGATTTTGCTATTGAGAGATCCATCTTCCTGCTTGGCAGGTTGCTCTCCTATGTTCGATGGGCTTACCCTCCCCCTCAAGAGTCAGATACACAACTCAGTCATAATTTTTAACCACACAATGACCATGGAACAGCAGGTCATTGATGGGGCCTGTTCTGCCTTCTCATAGCTTCAGCAAGTTGCCTGGTTCACTCTTACCTGGACAGCAGATCCCTAACAACTCTGATCCTTGCACTGGTAGTCTCAAGAATTGACTACTCTAATGCTCTTTATCTTAGGCTGCCTGCAAAGCTTATTCTTCAAGTGCCATATCCGATTCCGAATACTGTATTAGCTATCCTCATGCCAATCAGCCATGAAGATTGTCCTGGGGACAATATCATGCAGTGGCCTTCCATTGGCCTTCCATATCGCAGCGTGACACCCATATCATGGATCCATTTCCATGAGTCACTTATCAGCAAAGCTGATACTGTCATTTCAGTGAGTCCATAATATAGGGGCCAGGTTGATCACTGCTGGAAAAAGATTCGATCATATCCAGTGGTGGGCTCCAAAAAAAATTACTATCACACTGTGGGCATGGTATGGTGGGTGTGGCCAGGGGAAAAACCCTGTGTTGCACCCGAATTAGGACTACTTCATTTCAAATTTTGGGTGGGCGGGGCCAGCCAGAATTTCTGCTACCAGTTCTGGCAAACTGGTGCGAACCTGCTGATGCCCACCACTGATCATATCTCTCCAAATCTGATTTAACTTGCACTGGTTATCCATCTGTTTCTCTGCACTGTTCAAAGTGCTGGTATTGGATGGTTTGGATCCTTGCTACCTCTTGGACTGCCTCTTCCAGAGAGTTACTGCCCTTTTTACTCAGTCCTCCCAAGGGTTAGGGCTGCTGGTCCCCATTCTGATGGAGGCCCATTAGACATTGACTGAGAATCAGGCCTTCTTGGCAATTGCCCCATCCCTATACAATGCCTTGCCTCAAGATATATGATTAGCTCCTTCCTGGCAGACTTTTAAGAAACCATTGAAAATGCATCCTATTTGTTGTTCAGTCGCACAGTTGATTCCGACCCTTTGCGACCCTATGGACCATTGCCCGCCAGGCAGAGAACCTTGTTTAGGTTATGGTCCCAGAATGATGAATGATGAGTAAGTTATATGGTGCTGCTTTCTATCTTTTTGTTTACTGTTAGTTTTGTAATGCTTATTTCTTTTGTTATTTTTATGTTTTGATTATGTGGTTTGTTATATTTCCTCTATTTATGAAGTTATATTACATTGTAAACAGCCCAGAATCATATTTATACTAAATAGGTTATACTAGATAGGCGATACATAAATCAGATATGTAAACCCAATGCTTTACATAGGTTTTCTGGTTGTACAAAATAATTAAAAATTCTAGATAAATTTTTGAGATGAATGTGACTTCTTAGCAGAAACCAACAGAGATCTCATTGATTTCAGTGGTACTGATTTGTGTAAAAAATTTAGCCTGTAGAATCGTTTATGTAGTGATGGAAAGTGTTTTTATCTGAAAAATGCTTAGGTATGTGAATATATTCAACTAACCCTGTTTTTCTCAACTTTTCATATGAAGGATGTTGGATTTCGCTTAGAGGCTCTTTACACCATCCTGCAACAGGAAGTTCTGCTGCAGGAGGATGTTGAACTGATTGAGCTACTTGACCCCAGCATCCTCTCTGCAGGGCAGCTCAAGCAGCGTGAACATGGACGTCTTCCAAAACTACGTTCTCTAGCAACTCCTAATATTTGGTATTGCCTTTAGCAGTGTGCATGCTGCATTAAGATACTACAGGGGTGCCCAGACTACAGCCTGTGGGCCGGATCTGGACACCTTTGCTTAAAGCAGAGAAAATGGCAGCCTATCTCATCCTGTTGCAAAACAGATGACCAGGCACGTTTTACTTCCGCTTCCGGTGGGAGGAACCACGTGACCGGCCTACGGCCCAAAAAGTTTGGGCATCCCTGAGATACTATTTGTACAGCGAAAGGAGCCATCTTTTGTTTTGCACCCATGGTTTCCCAGTGAATTGGAAATATTGTTCTCTAATTTTATTTGTTTTTTCCCTTCCTTTCTTTCAATTAGCAAGGTGAGTTACACAGAAAGAGCCTCCTCAGAGATTGTGGTATTTTTAAACCACAATTGGAAATACCCTGCTAATAGCAACCTTAGGTTGCCTTCTAATCTTTCTCACACTAGGTCAGGCAAAAGGAACTGCAGAATGAACTCACCTAAAGGTGCCTTCATTTTGGCAGTTTCATGTCTGGCCTAGACATGGAAAAAGTAAAGGAAGAATGATCAAGGGCAAGGTTACATATGTAGTATTATTGTCCAGCTCTGGTAAAGGCAAGAAAAGAATCAGATTTATTAATCCACATATAGTGTTTGCTATGGATTTCAGAATATCTGCTCTGTCCTTTTACAGAAACCATTTTTCAAAGTGGCATACAGTGGTACCCCGTATAACAAATGCTTCGTATAACGAAGCATTTTTGTGCTATTGGCGATACCCCGCATAACGAATTTTTTTACAGTATACCCCGTATAACAAACTTTCGTTATACGGGGTATAACCCATATAATGAAACAATTTTTCATTATGCGGGGTGTTGTCAATAGTGCTTCGCATAACGAAAAAATTCGTATAACAAAGAGCTCCGTGGAATGGAGCTTTTTTGTTATACGAGGTTTTACTGTATTTGCAAATAAAAACAACATAAGCCTGACATGAAGAAACCAGGATAGTTGTTGTATCCTGTTGCAAAACATCTGCTGCAAAACAGATGGCAAGCCAGGTTATTCTATGAAGAATAACAAGCAAACTTCAGTTTTAACTTACAGGGGTTGTTGGGAGGGTATTTTAATGTTTTTTTAACATGAAATGTTGTGGTTTTACTGTTTAGGGGATGTTTTTATATTTGAATGTTTTATCTTGATTGAGCCGCCTGGAGTCGCTTTGGCAAGGGGGCGGCAATAGAAAGCAAATTAATAATAATAATAATAATAATAATAATAATAATAATAATAATAATAATAATAATAATAATAATAATAATAATAATAATAATAATAATAATAATTTGAAAAACTGCAGATGAAGAGCCCTTTTAGAGCCGCTTTTAAACGAAACACAAAATACCTTTCAACTGTAGTGTTGAGGCTAAACAAGTCAGAATCTAGAAAAACAAAAAGAGCTTTACTGTAGAGTGTGATTATACCAAAATTCAGTTTAAGCTTCTGCATATAATTGCACAGTATATTAAGACTGAGAGGGGGTTGGGTGAGCTAGATTGAGATATGGAGGTTCTTCTGTACAAGAAATGGACACGGCTGGGAATGTAAACCTGCTTTAAACCTGAAATATTAACAATTATTTACCTTGCAGAACTATTGTATCCTGTTTTCTTTCTCTCTGTCTCACTCCCTCCCTCTCCCTCCCATTGGAGAGCACTTTAAAAACATTTAAAGAGAAAACAATGTTTTCTGCACGAAATGAAATCTCAGAAATCCATGAAATACTGTCCTTCTTTGGGAAAAAGCAAAGCAATCACACTTCTATACCACCCCCATAGCACTTAGTGCACTGTCCGGGCAGTTCACAAGTTAATTAACATTTTGCCCTGAACATGCTGGGTACTCAGTTTACCGACCTCGGAAGGATGGATGGCTAAGTCAACCTTGAGCCCCTGGTCAGGATCAAACTCACAACCTTTTGGTTGCAGGACAGCAGTTTAACCACTGCGCCACCAGGGCTCACTGTTACTGGCACACTGTTCTGAAATCCTTTACTTTTTGGTTGTTTTCCATGGGTGCTCTTTCTTTTGCTGTGGTGGGGAAATGAATATCTAGGAAATGGAATTCTGTATTTGTTCGATTCTACAATTATCCCTATTCACTTCCCTCGTCAATTGCCTTCCTTCACTGCCCCTGACCAGGGAAGGCAGGAACAAAGCCCCTTCTCTAGTTCTGTAAGGACTAGAGGCATTTTCTGCTCTTGTCAAAAAAATAAAATTTGGAAAGTCCGTAAGGTAATCTGAGGCAGTACTGAGGCAGTTGTTTTGTTTGTTTTGTAGGGATCTTTCGCTACTGTTTGCCTTCGTCAGCATATTGGCAATGTTTCCCTCTGTCTGGAATGGATCCCTTGGGATATTATGGGGAACAGGCCTCTTGTTTTACACAGCCTTGCGAGTTCTAGACACACTAAGGACAGCAAAGTTGCAGATGGCCCTCAAAAGATGCCATCTCCAACTTGAAGATATGGTCGCTAACTGTCGAGCCTTCACTAATCTGGTGAGGAAAGCCCTACGGCTAATTCAAGAAACTGAGGTCATTTCCAGAGGATTTACTCTGTAAGTCGACTCTTTGCTTTATTTTATGAATTGGTTCATTCACCTGTTGACTGTTATGTGGACAAATAGTGGAGAATTCCCTTTCTTTTAAATATGTAAGCCTAAGAATAATACTCTTTTTAAAATTTATTTACATGGTGTATTTGTTATACCCTGTCTAGTATCCTGTTTCTTAGTTTTGCTGGCATAACGTGAGTGACACTGCTGGTAGTAGCAGAGTACCATTCATTAAAGAGCCTATGCTTTGATTTTGGTTTGTACTTTTATTCACATGCAATGAAACATATTCCTGTTGCACTGGCAGAGCTACAACAGTAGGATTTTGAGCTATTAAATATAATCTTGGGTGCTCATGAGGAGGCAAGACCATAGTTGCCCCGACGAATTCTGAATATATTTGTTACTTTAATGCAAACAGAAAGGCTATGTTGTAGTGCTGTATGCGCAAATTATGCCAACATACCACTATGCAGTGTCCCTCTCCTTAGCCAAGACTTGAATGTTCCCCTTAGAGTTCATACACCTTTAATGCCAGACTGGCTGTGTAGTTGCACATGCAAGTAGCTACATGCAGACCTGCAACTGTAGCCTTCTTGACAGACAGTGCATTTCCTCAGCCAGTGTTGAGCTTTACTGCCAAAAATATCTTCCCTCTCCCAATGTTTAGACATGTTATACAGCAGTCCGAGTCTGATCTTGACAAAGTAGCACACAATTAAGCATAATTAATCCTACAGTGAAAACAGCAGTTCAAAAACAGCTTAGTGTTAGCTGCAGTCTGAACCTGCCTTCTGGCAAAAGATTTTACCTCAGAGATGAGCCTTGTGAATAGATTTAGCCAGCTCCCTAGCTTAGGAAAATGAGAGTTAGGAATTTAGATCTAATTATGTGGGGGGAAGCAAGAAGTGAAGGCACTTCTGTTCATATACTATGTTAGAAACATGGTGGCCCACTCTTTCCCTGGTCAGTGAACAGAGCCCCAGTAGTTGTTCCCCTTGTAATGAATGCCCTGCCTGAGACCTCTTGTAAGCCTTCATTAGTTTAGCTGGTAACAGAGCCAGAAATTACTCCACCCCGACCCCACATTCAGTTGTAAGACATAGAAGGATTGCTCTCCAAAATGCTTGTTCACTGAAACTGGTTATCTGCAGAGGTCAGTCAAAAGTCAGATTGATACACTCCTAAGATGGTTAAGATGCTGAGCTTAACTACCAGAAGGTTAGCAGATCAGCAGTTCAAGACCCAAGTACTGCACCACGGAATGAGCTCCCGTCATCTGTCCCAGCTCCTGCCAACCTAGCGTTTCGAAAGCAAGAAATTGCAAGGAGATAAATAAGTACCATTTCAGTGTGAAAGGTAACTGAGTTCTGTGCACTTCAGCATCTAGTCACGCCTACCACATGACCACAAAACCGTGGCAGACAGTGCTGGCTCTTTGACTGTAAACGGAGGTGACCACCGCTTTCTAGAGTTGGACATGGCTGGCTTTTGAGTAAGGAAGATGTTTATATTTAATGAAGGCAGTATTATCTTCTAAATAATGTCCATATCTTCTTGAATAGTCTTTGCAATGAAATTAAACCTATTCTGACTTTCTATATTGTTATTTTTAAAAATTATTCTTTAGGACATCTGTACAGTTGTATCACATTTTACTTTTCAAGTTTGCTTGACAGGGTCAGCGCTGCTTGCCCTTTTAATAAAACCGGACAACATCCTTGCCAGCATCTCATTGGTCTTCGGAAAGCTGTCTACCGATCAGTAAGAGCCAACTTCAGAGCTTCAAGACTTGCTACCTTGTATATGCTGAAACAATATCCTTTCTGTCATATTGGAGAAAGCTATGCAATTATAATGAAGAATGAAATGTTGCTAGACTGCTTCTGTTCTGGTTTTAAAATAAAAATGTATTCAGTTTTGGAGTACAGTGGTACCTCATACAATGATTGTAATCCGTTCCACAGGGCTCGTTGTTGTACGAACCAATTGCTATACGATGCATGCATCATATAGCGATTTTCCCTATGGGATGCATCGTACAATGATATTTTTTTTTTTTGCTAAGTGGTTTTTCCCATTGAAAAATTGTACGATTTTTTCCATAGGGAAAATTGTTATCCAGGATGCCATTCCCCCCCAAAAAAAAAAACTAATTGTTATGCGATTTCATTGCTATACGAGGCAATTGTTGTATGAGGTTCCACTGTAATCTTAACCTATAAATCCAAGGGTTAACCGTTGGAACTGGCTATAGGTTGCTATGCCTCGCCCTACTTGCCTGCACTCACCCTTCGTGCACACGGCCGATCTGGGTACGCAGGTCAACAAAGGATTGAGAAAACCGGCAGTGGGGCAACAGCCCCACAAACGCGAAGAAAGGGAAACAACTTCACTTCCCAACATTCCTTGCGCCGCGCCAGAGCCAATCAGGCTGAGAGGCTCTCGCACGGCGCAGCGTTCGGAAACACGCCGCAGCCAATCAAAAGAAAAGCATTTTTAAAAAACGCAGCACAAACACAAAGCACCAACCCATAACTACAACCCCCAGCATCCTGCGCGCCATGAGTGCGCAGAACGCTGAGGAAACCGGCGCCCGAAAAATTAAAAAGAAAAACAACTCACCGCCTAACAGCCAAGCAAACACCAGCCGGCTTTCTTTCCCTCACCCACGGCGCCTGAAGGTCCCGACTGGAGTTTCCCCTTTAATATCAGTGGGTGGGGGTTGCGATCCCCCTCTCCGCTGGCTACCCTAGGGTTGGGAGGTTTGTGGGGAGAAAAGGGGTATATTGCCCCAACACTTCTGGACCCAGGAGACCAGGGAGAGGGGATCGAATCCCCCACCTCCTTAAAACAACTCCGTCTTTTCTTCTCTTTAAAAACGGAGTTGTTTTAAGGAGGGGGGGAGGGAATCGATCCACTCTGCCTGGTCTCCTGGGTCCAGAAGTGTTGGGGC
The DNA here is from genome assembly GCA_035047345.1 of Bradypodion ventrale. Classification (NCBI taxonomy): domain Eukaryota; kingdom Metazoa; phylum Chordata; class Lepidosauria; order Squamata; family Chamaeleonidae; genus Bradypodion; species Bradypodion ventrale. The sequence goes on from JAWDJE010000005.1 coordinate 208,135,335, forward strand.
AATATACCCCTTTTCTCCAAATGAGAAGCAAGAGGAACCAAATGAGAAGCAAGAGGAATTTTTAGATGGTGTATCTCAAAAGATAAGAAATGAAAATGTAACCAAATTAATCATTGCTGGAGACTTTAATCTAATTAGATCGGGTCTAGACACCACAAATGTGTTGAGACACGGGCATAATTCTGTTATAGATAGGTGGTTAAAAATAATGGGATTACGGGATGTATGGAGAGATATCAGGGGTTCAGAAAGGGGTTTTACTTTTTTTTCACAAGCTCACAACTCCTATTCAAGGATTGACTACTTTTTGACTTCAGAAAACTTGATAAGTAAAGTTGAAGATATTAAAATTGGATTATTTAAAGAATCGGACCATGCTGAAATGTGTTTAGAAATTAGAATTGATGGTAAGAAAAAATGTATTGGGGCATGGAGATATGATACAAAATTGTTTAGGGATCAAAAGAGTAAGGAAATAATAATTAAAAAGTGGAATGAATGCTGGGAGATAAATGACACTAATGATGTTAATGATGGAGTTTTATGGGACACCATGAAGGCAATTTTCAGGGGGGGAAGTATAAAACTTTCATGTAGGCATAATAGACAGGAAAATAAAAATTTAAAATTAATAGAGGACGAAGTAAGGAAGTTGCAAGAAGAACATGTAAGATCAGGTGACAGAAATGTGTTTAATAAATTACAGGGTTTGAAAATGAAAATTATTGAAAAGGATATTGAAGAAGTTAAAAAGAATTTGATTTATCTTAAAAGAAACTATTTTGAGTATGGTAATAAAAATTCTAAACTATTGGCTAAAGTTGCAGAGGAAAAGAAAAATAGTAGAAATATTCAGATTTTGATAAATAGTAATGGGGAAAGATGTAACAAAATGAAAGATAAGATACACATTGCTAGTAATTTTTATAGGGAGCTTTATTCTAAAAAAGAGATAAGCGATGTTGAGTTAAAAAGTTATTTAAATAAATGGTCAAGGATAAAATTGGATCAAGAACATAGGAATTACATGGACGAAAGAATAACCTCTAAAGAAATTACTGATGTTATAGATAAGTTAAGGGTGGGTAAAACCCCTGGTGAAGACGGTTTGTCTGTGGAATTTTATAAGGATTTCAAGGAAGTTTTGATACCAAGAATTGAAAGGGTATTTAATTATGTAATGGATGGAGGTATAGTACCGGCATCATGGTATAACTCAGTTATTATTTTAATACCAAAAGTGGGAAAAAACGTGGAAAACATCGAATCATATAGACCGATCTCGCTGATGAATCAGGATGTGAAGATTTTTACTGCGGTTCTGGCCAATAGGTTAAATAAATTTTTAGGTAACTATATTCAAAAAGATCAGGCAGGGTTTTTGCGAGGTCGGTTCATGTCGGACCTGACAAGGAGGATACTTGACATGTCAATCATTGCACAGCAGCAAAGAGATCACACAGGTTTTATCTCATTAGATATATTCAAAGCTTTCGATTCCATCCAGTGGATTACCATAAAACAAATTATAGTAAAATATGGATTCGGTTCAAAATTTTGTGGAGTAATTGGGCAGTTATATCAAAGGGGATCAGCAAGAGTAAAAATAAATGATGAATTAACAGAGGAAATTAAGTTGGAAGCTGGCACAAGACAAGGGGATCCACTATCATCTTCACTGTTTATAATGGTCATGGAATTAATTGCTAACGTGGTAAGAGAAGATACAGACATGATAGGTCTAAATGGGATAAAAATTAGCCAGTATGCAGATGACACATTATTAACGTTAAAAAATCCTGAAAAGTCATTGGAAAAAGTATATGCACACTTAGAAAAATTTTATAGGGTTACGGGGCTTAAAGTTAACTGGGACAAATCAGAGGCAATTTTTTTAATGGGAATGTTGAAGCACAAGAAGTTATAAAATCCAGATTTAAATTACAGATTAGGTCTAGTATTAAGTATTTAGGAATAAACATTTCAAACAAGTACGATGATTTAAAGAGATTGAATTATGACAAATTGGAAAAGGAGTTAAAGGAAAAGATTATACGATACAAAAAATTAAATTTGTCCTGGTTTGGTCGAGTATCATTGTGTAAAATGAAATTGTTACCTAAAATAAATTTTTTATTTGATACTCTCCAAATTAATATTAAAAGGAAGGAACTAAATGTATTTCAAAATTTAATAAATAATTATTGCAATAACGGGAAAAAAGCTAGAATATCGAAAACGTTGTGGTATCTTTCACAAAAAAAGGGTGGTTTAGGAATCCCGAACATCACAAATTATTATTGGGCATTTCAACTGAAAAATATTTGTAAAATTTTAATAAGGAAAAAATTGATATGGGGGGAGATTGAATTACGTGAAAAATTGGGAGATGAATCACTAATATTTCTAGGCAAAGAAACTGTTAAAATTAATACCGCGAATAAAATGCTAAAGACACTCTTTAGAACATGGACACTATTGAAAAACAAATTATCCCCAGGGTTATCACCAATTTTGGAGTTAAGGGATTTAAAATCATTCCCACTACTCTTAGACCATAGGACTGAAGAAATAATGAAAGGATATAAAGTAACTTTATTAAAGGAATGGTTAGATGTTTGTGAGGATGAGGAAAAAATGTCAGAAATGTGTAAACAGTTGAAACTAAATTGGCTTCAAGTTGCTGCACTGAAAAGTTGGAATAAAAAATACAGGGAAGAAATAGGCTTAGACAGGAACATGACAAAATTTGAGGAGCTAGTATATAAGTTAAGAAATGGTCAAATAGAAATTAAAGGATTAGTTAGTAAATTATATAAAGTATTGGATGATTCTAATGAATCCCAAAAAGCATTAAGAGGAATATGGGAACAAGATTTAAATGTTAAAATCACAGATGAATGTTGGAATAGAAAGTGGAAAAGAAGAATCATGAAAACGTTATCAGTAAGGATTAAGGAGCATAACCACAAGTTATTATGGAAATGGTATATGACCCCTGTGCGATTACATTTAATTGACAAGACAAAATTAAATATATGTTGGAGGTGTAAGGAGGATATAGGAACGTATGAGCATATGTGGTGGGGGTGTAAGAAGTTGAAGCCATTTTGGATGAGTGTAGAGTATGAAATTGGGAAAATTTTGAATGAAAAGGTTAAATTGGATGCAGTTATAGTATTACTAACGGATGTTGATAAGGTGGAATATAGTAAAAGGGAATTAATGGCAGTCATGTTATCAGGTGCCAGACACTGTATAGCGCGGCAATGGAAGAATGATGTCACTCCAAAAATCGATGAATGGTACAATGAGTTATGGGCTATTGCTTTAAACGATAAGCTCACCTGGGAACTAAATTTAAGAAAAGGACTAATAAAAGAAAATAAATTTCAGGACACGTGGAGATGTTTTACAGACTATATACTGCATAAGGATCAAGGTCAGAAGCCAACGCCGGATCAGCATTCCTTTTGGAAAGGAATCATATAAGACTTAAGTAACTCTGTCCCATATGGCAATGTAAATAGCACATGGTGAATGTCCTCTATTAAGTTGATGTATTTTTTTTGTTATTATGTAATGTATAGATTTAAATAAAATTATTAATTAAAAAAAAAGAAATTAAGGAGTATGGTGTTCATAACAGTGATACTTTTGTTTTATACCCCTCTCTTTCTCCTCTCTTGTTCTTCCTCTGGCCATTTCCCATTTCCAGATAGCATATATCCAATCCCACACGTGTTTCCTTGGGAAGAAGTCGTACTTCTTTTACACCTCTTGTGTCCTGATTAGTGTTCATAGGATCTCAGCCTTAGACTGGGAGTTAGCCTTTTAAAGCTATGGAGATGTGCAACAGGCATACATTTGCAATGTACAGTAGGTAAACTACAATTTTCACTTAGAGAAAAGTGGCTTCTTCCAGTTCCCACCATCTTATCTCTGTAACTATTCCAGGTAGCTTATCACCATTGTCCTCTATCACGAGTGGGAAGAAAGGGGGGTAAGCTGGTGCATAGTTTATGCTTGAATAAGTTAAAGAAAACACAGGAAATATGACCTATTGACACATTTCTGTTTCTCTAAAGGAAGAGAGAATCTCTGTGTGTGAGAAAATGAAAGGTAAATCTACTGCAAATTATATTTCAACAGGTTATGATTCAGTGGTGGTCAGCTCATATTCTGTAATAGTTCATATTCACTGGGAAGCTGTTATTTTCTCTCTGTATCTGACCTTTCTGCCTTTCTTCTGACCCTCTTAGTAGGAAAGCTGTTTAAATGTAACACAATGGCTCCTTTGCGGGTATGTCATTATTTTGAAATACAGGTGAAACTCGAAAAATTAGAATATCGTGCAAATGTTCATTCAGTTCAGTAATGCAACTTAAAAGGTGAAACAAATATATGAGATAGTCTCATTACATGCAAAGCAAGATAGTTCAAGCCTTACTTTGTTATAATATTGATGCTTATGGCTTACAGCTTATGAAAACCCCAACCCCCCAATGTCATGTACCCCATAATCATCACATCTCATGTACGCTGTACACCATGATCATCACAATTATAACGAATTGAGGCATGACATATCTCGCTTTGCATGTAGTGAGTCTATCTCATATATTTGTTTCACCTTTTAAGTGAAATGAATGGACATTTGCACGATATTCTAATTTTCCGAGTTTCACCTGTATCTCAGGAGTTAATGTTTAATATATATTTTGAGGTATAAGGCCAAACTTTTTGTTACTTTCTGCTATAATAAATGCTCATCTTTTTCTTGATGGCTACAAAAAAATCCCTGAAAGGCTGTTCTTTTAAGCTTAGGAAATGTTTTGTAATGGATGGTTTTTGTGAGGAAGTAAATTAGAGTTTTCTGAAAAATCCAGTTTAATTGTAAAATAGTGCTGCAAAATTATTTGTTGTTGTTTATAAAGGGGGGGGGAAATGATTCATTTTTGTTTCTGAAAAGGAACTGAAGCATCCTTCAGAGCATGTGACACTTTTTGGTAAACAAATGACATTTCTTCATCTCACACTGTTCCACTGGTTAGAAGGCTGACAGCTCTTCCTTGTAATATTTGCCTAGGCTGCATGTAAAGCAAATGCTTCTTTAACTGCCTTAACACTAACTAAACGTATCCCTTGAATGCCGAGAGTGACAATGTGACAAACTACATCTGTGTGGTGCCTTTTAAGGAACTGGGCCTAGGATTAAGTGAAGAGCAAGTGTCTGAAGAAGAGGCATACAATTTCACAGATGGCTTCAGTCTACCCGCACTAAAGGTAATGCAGCTCTCAGGGTCATATATTTGATCATAACATCAGACTGTTTGTCACTGTGATCAGTTTGTAGCATTTGAAGTGACCCTCAGTTTGTTAGTTAGAAACATGCACAGTCATACACATAGGCTGAAATCTTATTGTGCAGCTGCACAAATAAACCAGGGATGGCAGTGCAACAGCAGATTGCCTCTGATTACAGCTTTCTGATTGTTTCTGAGTGCAGGCAACTTCATCACATTTCGTGTAAATTATGTGCACCCAAAATCCCTTGTAATCTGTGATGATGATTATTTCAACTAAACGGTCTAAAAGCTTGTTCAGTTCTCTAGAACAGAGTTTCTCAACTTTGGGCCCCCAGATGTTCTTGGACTTCAATTCCCAGAAGCCCTGATCCACAGGTGTGTTGACTTGACCTTCTGGGAATTGAACTCCAAGAACACCTAGGGGCCCAAGTTTGAGCAACCCTGCTCTAGAATATTTATAAATTCACATCGTAGTATTTGTGTTGACCTGAAATGTTTCCCATAAGACATAGATCTGTATGCTCTGTTGAAAAGATATTTATTATTTTAGGATAGACTGATGAATAACACAAAATTGTTTTTCCTATTTTTTATACAACATCAAGGATGTGTAGAGTATGAATGAATGAAATATTTCTAACTGACATTAATGTTTAATTAAAATTAATTCTTTGTTAAAATGGTGGCTGCATGATAGTAAAAGAGAGATTAAGGATGAAAGAGTTTCTCAAAAATTAAAAAGTGGTCATGATGCCAAAATGTTTAGGAACTACTGGTTTAAAGGAGGAGGTTCAGAACAAATATAGCTTTGCACAATAGTAAGATGGATTCCTGATCTCAGAGGGTTGGTCTTTATGTTAAGTGAAATGTACAGTATTCCTATTGTTCTTATTGGAAAAGACAGCATGCTATTCCTAACAATTACTGAAGTTTATATTTTTAGAAACATTTTTGCTCTGCTTTCCTCTTATTCACAGTAGGCTGGTTGATAAGGTCGATCTTTTCTTACTTAGCATGTGTTGTAGAGGAAAGCAGTAAAAACAAAATATAACGTAAAATATTTGTTTATGATGATGAAGATATTTGTATGTTCTCTGTTTCTTAGGTTTTATTTCAGCTTTGGGTTGGGCAAAGTTCTGAATTCTTCAGGCGGATAGTTCTTTTGCTTTCCCCCTCCAATGCATCGCTCAAGACCATGATTACGCCGGACCGTTTGTCTCTTTCTACGTTTTCTGATGTGACCCAAGGCCTTCCTCATGCTCATGCTGCCTGCTTAGAAGAGCTTAAACGAAGTTATGAGTTTTATCGGTATTTTGAAACACATCATCAATCCACTTTGGAACGATCAGTCAAAACGCACCAGAAGTCTAGAGAAGTAAACCATCTCCATGCTGCAGTGCGCAGTTTGCAACTCCATTTAAAGGCCTTGCTTAATGAGTAAGTTTAACTCTGGGAGTGAATTTCTCAGTGGTTTAATTGTAGTTGTAGCTGTTGAGTTTAAAACTATAAAACACATGTACTAAAAGTAGTGTTGCAACCATGAACCATGATTTATGAAGCAAATGTTTGCTGTAACCTATCCCTGTTAATCAGGTTCTTATTTAATCAAGCAATCTAATTTGTGTCAATTTAAAAGAAAAAATAATAGCATTTGTACTAGTTTTCCGTGAGCTATACATATTATAATATTTGGAAAAAATCTGAATGTTTGGCATCTTCAAAGCTATCTATGTGCAAACTGTTGAAAAGTCAGATGGCTGAATATCTGTCACCACAATCCCTGAAAAAAGCGTTTTCAACAGATTTGTTTTTATGGCCAAAGTCTTTTATTCAATTGCAGCCCATGGGTTTGTTTAATTATTTATTAAAATTACGCAAAACTATCAATGTTAGTGCCTTTGAAATATCGTTTGTTTTCCTATCCATGTCTTCATTCACTTGGTGAAGTTAATTTATAGTGCAATTCTATGTATGTCTGCTCAAATGCAATTGCCTTTATATTTAGAGGGATTTATTCCCAAGAAAAAAAATGTATAAGATGTTGTTATGAATTGCACTGATTTCCAACTTTCCTTAAAACCTCCTAGTCTTTGGCAAGAATCTTGGTACGTACGTACACCAGTGTTAGGTGCTGTAAGTGTATTACCCTAGTTCAGTGAAGGCGAACCTTTTAGAGATCGAGTGCCCAAACTGCAACCCAAAACCCACTTATTTATTGCAAAGTGCCAACAGCAACAGGGGAGGAAGGAGACACTCCCATTGGGCTGCTGGGCATAGGGGCGGGGCGAACTCTGTGCTGGGGTGACTGCACGGGTGCCCACAGAGATGGCTCCAAGTTCCACCTCTGGCATTCATGCCATAGGTTTGCCATCACTGCCCTAGTTAAGGAGTTGCTATTTGTTTTCCTTGCTACATGCAAGTCATGTGATTTGGCACATAATGAGGAATGCAAGCAACAATGCCTTCACTAGCAGCAATTTGCTACTGTGGTGAATGTCATTGCCATTTAGCCAGTGTACGTAAGCAATAAGATTCTGGTCACTGTTTATTACATGTGGCCTGGAACTGTTCCAGTTTGGCAGGCTTCTTGAATATCCATAACATGCATAACACAGAAAAGCCTCAAAAGTGATTTTATCTTAACTATGGCTAACCTTAACCTAACTTCAAGTCATGGTTAAGGAAGCCTTTGTTAAGAAAGTCTGTCCAAGCTCTAAATTAACTGCAATTACATAAAAGGAAAGCAGGGGCTACTAATCTCCTTGTGATTACAGAAGGGAAAATGAGGGAGGCAAAATCTCACAAGTCCAAGGTTCACTGCAGGTTGTTGCCATCATAATAAACCATGCCTTTCAGAACTGGTCCAATGATGCCACCAGATATTTTATGTCACATGGGGGAAACAGCTATAATGTAAGGCATGGATTTTGCAACCTATGGCCCACAGGTCAAATCCAGCCCATGGCACCAATTAATCTGGCCCACGGTGTGGATCCCAGAGCTGCTGCTGCCACCACCACCAGAAGCACTGAAAAAGCACCGGAAGTGCCAAAATCACAGTGGGGGGAAATCTGAAAACATGGCAAAAATGCGCTGCTCTCACTCCCACTGCCATGGGAAGCGGTGAAAACAGCCGAAATCGTGCTGTGAATGCACCCACCTCCACCAGAAGTGAAAGCAGCGGGAGGAACCATGCCTCCGGCCTACTCAGCTGTCGGAAGAGCCGTGGTCTGGCCCGTGGCACGAAAAGGTTGTGAACCCCTGATGTAAGGCATATGTCTCTTTCCTTGAACAACAACAACAACAACAAAAAGGATTGAAATTATCACCTCCAAATGTCCCGTTTCTTTATTTGAACCTTTGGAAACACTGGAAACAACTAACGATGCTGAATGCCCGTATTTGTAGTGTTGGTTTAGTCTACCAATTAAATTGTGCATCAGTTTTCAGTAACAGGAGATGGATTTTATTCCCAATATGATGAAAGTTTAAGCAGTAAGTACTTGGTTGTTGTTTTTTTATGTACAAACCCTCCCAGTTGGTTCTCAGTACCAAACCCTCCAGCTGGTCTGCTTGTCTGTTCTAAGGAGATGAGCAGAGGGCTCCGGTTGGCTTGCTTTCTCGCTCTGCATGGTTGTAGATTTGATCCAAAAGACAAAAGCAAAAAAAATAGGCAGTGCTCCATCAGTGGTAGGGGGTGACCCCATTCCGTGGGGGCTTTTTATAAAAATGTGCCTTCTCCCAAAACAAGCTCTGGATCCTGAAATAACAAACTAGTTGTTCTGTAAGGTGTTTCTCAAGACAGAGTAGGGGGGATTTAAAAACTTGCAGAGATCAAGAAGTTCACAAATTGTGTGATTTGAGTTTTATTGTATTATTTGTTTGAGGAGATTTTGTTTTTGTTTTATTCAGAGTTATAATTCTGGAAGATGAACTTGAAAAGCTTATGAGTTCCAAGGAAACACAAGAAATGACTACAGAGGCTTATCAGGTTGTTGAAAAAAAACTAAATCTAATTCAGCCTCACATGCAAGCTAGCAACAGCTGCTGGGAAGAGGCTGTTTCCCAAGTAGAAAAAATGGTTCGAAGAAGTCTAAATAAAAAGGGTATGTTGCTTTTCCAGTTCATAAAGGCTTAACTGTCACTTCAGAAATTCATATGAGTCCATGGCAAGCTTAAAGTAATCTAAAGTGTGTACCCACTTTACTGTAGGACTGGGATGGGAATCATGCATTCAGTGGACCACATATTGCCCCCCCACACACACACAAAGTTCGGGGATTTTTTTAAAAAGGACAGATTTATCTAGTTTGGTGAACTAGAGTTACAGTCAATCCTCACATAACGCGTTCGGATAGCATCATTTTCGCTTAACAACGCGTCGTTATGCACCACGTGTTCACCCACATAACAACGTTTTTAGTGTCATCTGGACAATGATGCTAAAGTAACCGTAATTATCCGGATAACGACGCTCAAAACGTCGTTATGCGGGAAACTCCATAGAAACCCGCATAACAACAAAAATCGCTTAGCAACGCTACTTGGGGAACCAAGTAACATTGTTATGAGAGGGTCTACTGTATTAACTTTAGTATTAGTCAGAGGGATCGTAATGTTGAGCATTTTGAAAATCAGTTCGATAGCAGGTGAAAGAAATATTTAATCCTGAAGGGGGAAAAATGATCTATGGGTCACCTTATGAAATATCGGTGATTTTTTAATAATAATATGCTGATTCCTGCTTTGTCTGATTTTTACTTCTTCCCATTTCTAGACAAACCTGAACTGTCAGGTGACAATAAGCAATGTACTAGAATCCCTTTACCACAGGCAGCCGTGCACATAGAGGACAAAGATCCTATCCCTGAAGAGCAGGTAAGAATTCTTCAAGGTCTAAAAGTGTACAGATATAGATGCAGATCCTCCAGTGCTGTGTGGCATTTTGAGCAGCGAAACGTTTCCAGCATGTTTGATTTTGGGCAAGAGTTTTGGCATCGTTCAAGTGGTATTATGCAGTGCCTTCAGATCTTGTGTCAGTGTTCTATGCCTGTGATGGCGAACATTGGCACTCCAGGAGTGCCCAGAAGCCCAAGTCCCTGTGAAACCACACGAATGGGTTTACTGCACATATGCCTTATTATTCAGGGGCACCCTCGGAGTTGCTTGGCACCAGGAGGATCCAGCTCATTGCCACCTTAGAGATCCAATTGCTCTCCGTGAAAAGGATGTGACCAGCTAGTTGGCAATATTATGGAGTTGGCACGAGCCATTCCTTCAAAGCACCTCATTAATAATATGATCAAAAAATCAGAACTTTAAGATTCGTCAGAGGTACCTTTGATGGAAGACATCAAGCCTCATATTAATATTTGCTGACACCTTCCAAGTCTTGCTGGCATAAACAGCTGTCAGAATCATGATGTAAGAAAACAGACAGAACTTAAAATCTACCCAGAAGAATATTTAGTACAAGTTGTTTGGAGCAGGGGTCCCAACCTTTTTTGCACCATGGACTGTTTTCATGCTAAATGATTTTTCCATGGACTGGTAAAGTGAGAGTGGTGGGATTGGACGGTGCAAGCGCATAATAAAATACAATAATGTGCATAGATGGGGTGAGGAGCTCCACTGTAGCCCCAAAACAAGGAGGAGGGTGCCAGCCACCTGCCAGCCACACTGTTCGACTCGAGCAATGAGGTATCACACTGCACACAGGTGGGGGGCAGAGCCCTGCCAATGTTAAGCACCAGGGAGAAGGGGCCCAGCCACCTTCCTATCTGCTGTGTCTGAAGCCTGTGCTCTCGCTCCGTTTGCCGGGCAGACCCAGCAGAGCATGTTGAGGGCAGAAGGCTGCCATCAGGGCTCCCAGCGCCACCCACTCCAACGGCCCAGTTTGGGACAGCCCGTGGCCCGGTACCGGTCTGTGACCTGGTGGTTGGGGACCCCAGGTTTAGAGCATATGAAACAGGGTAGGTGGATGAGTGGAACATTGTGCATTATTTCACATTGGATGTAAGCTAGTGCTACTGTAACTGTAATTTTAAATCTACAAATACTGAGAAAGTCTAGGTATTCTTCAGCAGAATGTTTGGAATCACAGCAGAACAAGGCACAGCTATTGACAGTTATGTTACTTATGTTACTTCAAATATCTTAGCTTCCCCAGCAACTTCTGTTGACCACGTTTGTGCATCTGTATTTTAAATATCTGAAGCAGGACAACTGGCATAATTAGCTTACCTTTCAGTATCCATTGAGTAATTTTAGAATTTCTCTTGATCTTTAAACTGCACCTGGGAGCTTAATCTTCCAGTGTAAATAAATGGAAATCTGTTATATTGGTGGCAAATAGGAACTGAGCATTGTGTAGGTCAAACAAGATGTTTGTTGGCTTTTCCCTCAGGAACTTGAAGCATATGTTGATGATCAAGATGTCGACGGTGACTGTAAGAGAGATGATTTTCATTACATTTCCCTGGAAGACCGAGAGAGACAAAAGCGTGAAAAAGAAGAATCCAAGAGGGTCCTGCAGGAACTAAAGTCTGTTTTAGGATTTAAAGCCTCAGAGGCAGAGAGACAAAAGTGGAAGCAACTCTTATTTAGTGATCATGGTAGGCATTTATATGTTGTTGTTATTAATGTGTGGGCAGCTGTCTTTTGATACTAGATTTAAATTCTGATTATCATAAGCATTACTGTGGAACTCTCAAGATTACAAGTAAATGTACTTTTTTTGTTTCATGTTGAGAGTAAGCATGGTGTAGGAGGATGAAGCTGTCATTTTTTCTCTCTCTCCTGAGTATAGCTTCAATCCTTATTCCAGATAGTACTAACCATGTTTGAGCACATAAGCTTAGGACAGATTTCAGATCTTGGGAAATTATTTCTAAGAAGAATGAATAGATTCATATTTGGAAGGCACTGACGATTGAACAACAACAGGGTTATACTTACTGCACATTTACAAACCACACTGCCATAGTAGTATAGCTAAAGGTAAAGGTCGCTCTTGCTCGAAAGCCAGTCGTATCTGACTCTAGGGTTCAGTGCTCATCTCTGTTTACAAAGAGCCATCTGCAGACGTTTCCATGGACACATGATAGACATGACTAAACACCGCTGTTTACCTTCCCACTGAAGTGGTAGCTATTTATCTACTTGCAATTTTTTGCTTTCGAACTGCTAGGTTGGCAGGAGCTGGGACAGAGATGGGAGCTCGCTCCATCATGCAGCACTCAGGTCTTGAACTACTGACCTGCTGACCTTCCAGTCCTCAAGTTCAGTGTCTTAAACCACTAAGCCACGTAGGACCCCATAATAGTACAGTATAGTCATTCTTAAAAAGTAATTTTCCAAGGTCTGTGTCTTGGATCATTAGTTTCAAGAAGTCCCATTCTAACCACTGAGTGATACCACCCTATTGATCCTGGAGTGAATGAGACCAGGTGAGCTAAATGTGATGATGGCTGGGGAACCTGCCTTGCCCCAGTGCCCCCTAACACTCTAGGCACACCCAATTAAGCAGTGTTCCACCGAGATGCAAAAATCCACAGGGTTAGGCAATTAAATTCACATGCCAGCTCTACAAGGTAGTGCTGCCACCATGCTCTCAAAACACCAAAAGCTTCCAGTAGCCAAACAAAGCAAGAACTGGTTTTCATTACCCACAAAACCTCTGAGCCAAAATCCCAGAGGGATGGATGGGCATTTTTTTAATATTTTCATTAAAGATAGTGAAAAAGACCAAAAATAAGGCCAGACAGTTCCAATAGCTTTGAAAGGTTTCAAAAGAATTTTTTGGAGCAATTACACCATTAAGGGAAACACACTCACGTACTGGCATAGCATCAGAAAAATCTCGGAGCTTACATGGTGCATCTGTCCTGGCACAGCATCACAGGACAACAGCCAAGCATAGTGTCTCCTAAGAGACAGATTAAGCCAACGGAAATAACTTCTGACCCCTTTATATAGCTCAAATGTCACATTCTGGATCCGTCAATGTTTATTTGGTGGCTGTTACAATGTCCAACATCTATATAAATAAAATGGAAGTGTGCGCCCGTGTGTCCCGAATAGGCTCCCGCACCCCTGAACAGAGCCCCCTGAAAGTTGGCGCATAGCTACCGTTGCCGTCACAGAATGCATAGTCGGAGTTGGGGCCATGGGTGGGGCGGGAGCCCCACAAAATGCAAAAAACAAAACTACATGCCCCAGCATCGACTGCGCCATGCACCAGCCAATCAAAGAGGTCGGAGCATACGCAGCAGGGATGGGGCAAGAGCCGCGCACTCAAACAGAGGAGAGAAGCGATTGGCAGGCGAGCGCAAGGAGTCACCAGCCAGACTGCTTCGCTTCCCCTGCTCAGGACAGCAACAGCCCAGGCGGCAGCCTAGCACGGACCATGGGCCAGCCGCCGGACAGGCCCCAGGAGACCTTGGAGGACACCTGGGGACCGGCCGAAAAGAGGAGGGAGTCCCGCCCAGTGACGGTAAGGTGGGCCGGTGGGCAAGGAGCCAAAAGCCCCCACCCGCTTCCCGGCCCTGCCCAGAACAGCCAAGCCAGCGCCCAACACCACCCAGGGAGCCACTGCCACCCTGGTGTGTGTGACCCCCCCATGCCCCCCCCTGTGAAGCCGGGCAACTCTGATAGTCTGCTATAAGAAATGTGCATTTTGTATTTCCATACTAAAAACCATTCAGCCCTTATAACATAGTTATCAGTTCACTTAGCTTTGCTGTAAAGCACAGTTATTTATTTGGTTAAGTGGAAGTTCGATTAAAAGAATGCGTTCTCCAGGACATTTCTTAGAGTGAAAATTACTTTAACTGAATTTTCCATAGGAATGCATTAAATGCCGTTTCCCATAGGAATGCATTGAAAACCAAAATACTTTAACCAGAATGCGGTTTCCCATCAGAATGATGCATTGAAAGCCAATTAATCTGTTCCAAAAAAAAAATTGTTATGCAATTTTTATGTTAACTGAGATTTCGCTCTATTTTGAGTCATCATTTTGTTTTTACCTTTCAGCTGCAGTGAAACCTTTGCCTACACCAGAATCAGAAGGACCCATCATTAATTTGGGATTGCCTATTGATTTGGACTTAGACAAGCAGCATTATAGCAGAAATGATTCTTTGGAAGAGACCATCTCTAACCCAAAAATGCAAGCCACAGATGAAGGGGAAGGTAGAGTGGAGTACTTATCTGACAGTGCAAGTAAAACTGACATTGCTGCTAATGGTGACTCTCCGGATGTTGAAAACAGAACATGTTACCAGTGCAATGGTGAACGTGAAGAATCTGAGCCAGCAGATGTGGATGGCGTTAATGTTTTGCAGTCACGTGAGTCAGATGTGTTACAGTCACCCGTGAAACATAGGCTGGCTGAGCTCCATATATCAACAGATCTTGGGTTCACTTCAGGTCTAGCAGCACAGGTAGCTGCCAAGTCGCTCACTTTTACAAGCATGCAAGAGCAAACATTTGGAGATGAGGAGGAGGAGGAAATTCAGGAGAAAGAAGACGTTTTTGAAAAACACAAAGGAGAAATAAATGACTCTGAAAATGAAAGATTGTAGGCCTCACCTAAATTTTGCCTTGCTTATTTGAATACTACAGAAGTTTGTGGGTTAGAGCGACACACATAATTCTACAAGGATTCGAAAATGAAGTACTGGATAGCAAAGATGAAATAACATCCCATTTTAAAATCATGGTATCATTTGGGCCTCACTAGTCTTCTGACATATAACATGTATATCCACATGAAAATAAATCCCAGACTAAGGGTGTATAGTACAATTCTTACAGGTCCTATGGATGACGGTTTCATTTCTTTGAATATTTACCTTATTTATTTGTATTATAAGAATTTTATTTTTAACAGGAAAATAAAATTGGTTTGTCATTTCTTAAACACTGAATCATAACTGCACCATTGATTCTAAATTTGAAATGGTTCCGTAACAAGAATAGAAACAAATGCATTGTGATCTTGCCTGTAACCATTATTTCCACAATTATTTCTGCTTCTATATTCACTTAATTTGTGTTTTTTTCACATCTGTTGTTTCGTCAGGCTCTCTGTTTAGAACAGGGGTGCCCAAACATTTTGGGCCATGGGCCAGTCACGTGGTTCCTCCCACCGGAAGTGGAAGTAAAACATGCCATGCAATCTGTTTTGCAACAGGATGAGATACATTTTAAGCTGCCATTTTCTCTGCTTAAACCTTGGGTACCCAAACTATGGCCCCTGGGCCAGATCTGGCCCACGGGCCGTAGTTTAGGCACCCCTGGTTTAATACATGAATTTTACAGTTAAAAAATGGAAGAGACAGTCTCTAACCCCAAAATACAATTCACAGATGAAGGTATATGAAAGCCATAGTTATTTTACCCTGAAATGCTAATTAACACAGAATTCCTAGTGGTAGAATACAAAAAAGGCGCTGGTGATTTTGGGGATTTGAATTTTTGGAAAGGGGAGAATAGTGTAAATCATTAATATATTTACAGTGATTTCTCCATAGTCTAGCAGCTCTCAGAATTTTCTTACAATACCAATGCAGGCCACCTTTTTCTAGATAGGGACAATTAAATAGGTTCTAAGAAAGTCTTCCCTCTGATATTTATTTCCATTCATTTTCTTATATAGATGACAACAGATGTACTTTTGTAACTGGGTCATCAGTACAGTACTTAGTAACATTTAATTTCAATTCCTGCATTGTTTTTTGCATTGGGTTGTATACTTGATAACGCTTTCCTCAATGATAATACAAAATTTCCTACCCATTTGTCTCTTTTTCAGCCTGCTCTCCAAATGTGTTTCCACAATTTTCACTTCAGCATGCCCTTTGTCATAAAAAGCTCTGAATGCGAAAGATGATTTAGGGTAGGTATTAAGGTATCACACAAAGGGGAGACATGTATGTAGTAAGAGCTGCAGCAGGTTAAATGGCTATGAATTTGGCCAGATTGCACTTTTTTATGTCCTTCAAGGTAAACATAAACATAATAAGTTAATTGCTGTACATTCAGTATCATTGACTACTGTTAGAAATCAAAAAGACTGCTTCTTTTCTCTTTTTTCATTCAATTGTGTTTTTCTTCTTTACAAAACAATAAAAAATCAGGGCCTCATAGTATACATTTTCTGAATGATAGATATGTAGACCACAGCATTAAAATAGAGTATAGTCTTATTCAGGTATTCAATAAAAAGATTAATCCTAATCCATGAGCAAAGAGACTAGTTTTAGACCTTTCCTCCTCTATCCCAAGTCTTGTGTCTGGAGAGCTAAATGAGAAAGGTAGAGTCTAGGAATAAACCCAGTGAAAATAGTGGGACTTACTTCTCATTTAACACTGCAGTTATATGTATGTTGAATTTGTTTAGCCATAGCAGCTACATTCTTAGCAAATTGGTACTGGTATGCTGATATTTTCTGGCTGTAGCATAGCTTTCTTCCCTTTAACAACTGTTGTAAATTTAATGCCTATTTGTAGTTTTGCTTTTGGTCTTGGAACTTCATTTGACCCATTTGGCTGTTTTCACAGCTGCAAATTTTGTACGTGTGTGTTT
The DNA here is from genome assembly GCA_035047345.1 of Bradypodion ventrale. Lineage (NCBI taxonomy): Eukaryota > Metazoa > Chordata > Lepidosauria > Squamata > Chamaeleonidae > Bradypodion > Bradypodion ventrale. The sequence goes on from JAWDJE010000005.1 coordinate 208,152,237, forward strand.
TAAACTAATATTTCAGCCAATGGAAATATTTTCATTTATACTGTTTTCTGTTTCCTCAAAGTGTACTTCATCTTATTCATTGTTACAACAGTCCTATGTAATAGGCTAGTGTGATCATGTCTGAATTCTTGATGGAACCATAAGAACAAGGAGGCAATTGTGCGGAACCCCACATTTCATTTTAAATTATAACTATTTACATATCAATCAACAATTGATCACTTAGTTGGTCTTTTATTTTATGGTTTATACAACCCTTCTTTTGGCAAAATAGGGAGGGGAGAGAAGTGGCAAGACAAAATGCCATTGCAAAGACTAACATACAGTGGTACCTCGGATAAAGTCGTGGTTTTCATGCATACGTGATGCATAGCATTAAGTCCAAAATGGCTAAAAATGGACGTTATCCGAGGTATTTGGTATAGGAACCTCGGATATTGCAAAGACTAACATACAGTGGTACCTCGGATAAAGTCTGATTCGGATAAAGTCGTGGTTTTCATGCACACGTGATGCATTGCATAAAGTCCAAAACGGCTAAAAAAATGGACGTTATCCGAGGTATTTGGTATAGGAACCTCGGATAACGTCCATTTTTGGGACGTTATCCGATGCATCGGCCATTTGATTCGGATAAAGTCCAAAATCGGATAAGGTCCAAACTTGTGAAACGGAGTTTGAACTTTATCCGAGGTTCTACGGTATTTATATTTCACTGGTTGACCTTTGTTGGATTAAAATAATCTTTTCTTTGACAAAAAGTGAATAAAACTTTGTCAGTTTCATGCATCCAGTGAAGCCAACATTCACTGTTATCCAACAGAACACCTTAAGAAACCCTTTCCAGAGAGTTTCACGTTTTTATCTGTATTGATCTAATGAAGATTTTTTTCAAATGGATAATCTTCAGGTTCCTCCATTCTGTATTTTCTCCTCTACCTGTTTTGTCCTACTTAGCACTTATACTTGTTTGTTCTCCTTTAGGAACCATAAATGAGTGTTTGTGTTTATATCAGCTCTTCTTCACCATGGTACCATTCTCCAAGCTGCGTTAAAATTGGGGAGGAGGGGCATTAATGTTTTATCAGCAGTGCAGAGTTTTTGTCTATTAATGTAGATATTTGTTTATAACTTGACTTTCTTCTGAAGATGAATTTCTTGCTAAACAATTTTGGCAATAGCTAGTTTACGCAGTGTGCAGTGCTGGCTCACTGTTGCAAGCACTTTACTAATGAACATTGGTTATTCTTGTTCATATACCTGCTGACTGAGCTTGTATTATTTGCCCTTATGCAGTAACTCCACTAGGCATCTTTAAATATTCAGTTGTGCTCTCAATAGTTCTGCAACAGGCCAGCACAACTTGTTGTTCCGCCTCTGCAGAGAGTGATCATTACATTAAATGAAAAGGTTGTTAGCCAAGGACTCTCGGGCTAATCAATAAGCAGCAGCCGGCAGCAGCTGAGAGAAATGAGGGAGAACATTAGTAACACCAGAAAGGATAACACCTCTTTGATGCTTTTTCCTATGAAGATGTCTTAGATAATTTTTATAGGTACAAAGGAGACGCCGGGGTGGCACCTTTTAAGGCACTCTCAATATTATTGCAGGCGGGGCACATGCATATCTAAAAATCAATCATGACTTTAAAATACAGGTTTTTAGGATGTATCTACACTACATAGTATAGTCTGGTATCACTGTAGCTGCTGTGACTCCGTCCTTAGCATTGTGATTTGGTGAGGCACCTAGGAATCTCTCCTGGGGAGCTTGAATGTTCTCCCCTGAATCCCAATTTATAGAGAACTGGTTCACCGCCTTTAGTACTTGATTTGCCACCCTCACTTTTGTCAGTGCCCGCTCGCTTTTGTACTTTGAAAAGCAAGTTGCCTTATGCAATTCTCTGAACTGTGGTTCAGGAGAATGCACTAAAACTCTCTAGCAGAGTTTTCTAAACCACTCAAGGAATGCCAAGATTCCTTATGCTGTGTTAATTAAAGGGTGTCAACCTGATACAATTGTATAGGACAAATAGACTCTTAATAAAGCTGTACACAGCTCTACAAAATGTGGCCTACAATCTTTATTGGAAAGACACTTCTTCCTGTAAGTTTTCCCTTACTTGTGGATCCAAAATTAAACCTCTGCAATCACCCAAAGAATTTCCCACCTGTGTATAACTCTTGAGTAACCTCACGGCGGTGGCTGCTACTGGTTTGCATGAGTGGAATTTAGTATTTAATTATGGCATACCCGATGGTATTGGGGAGGAATAGTTTGTTGCAGAGATTTCACACTGGATGACAAACCCTTTTCAGCAGGTGAATCTATATTGCATTGAGCTTGGCTGCTTAATTTAGTGGCTTGGTTCATCAAACTACAGCATGCGCTCCAGCTTCTTTTAATCATGTCTCTTAGCCTGATTTGATGCCTACAAGCTTGTTGCGAGAAAATCCTTTTCTTGTTTCTATCTTTTGTTATTTTTGAATGTTTGTCTAATACTTATCAAACTGTATACAGACAAATATAACTATGCTCTAAGGACAGGTAACGCTTCCAATGTGCTGTTGTTTTGACTAACAAGAATGTATAAATAAATACATGCAAAGACTTAAGATTGTAGCTTGTAAACATGTAAAAATGTCTTCCTTTTTTTCTGAATTTCTCTGTTCTTAAATTGCTTGACTTCTGTAAACTGTACTTTTATATGACTTTCTCCTTCCTCTAATTAAAAGCTCTACTTCTGTCTTATTTCTGTTGTTTGGCAATGCCAGATTTATTTTTATGAGACGGCTCACTGATCTAGCTTATGCCACTTTACCTCACCATTTTATCCCAGAATAATCACAATTTCATGGTTTAACGATTACAAAAGGTTCAAATCTCTTTTTCATCTCTATATGGAGAATTCTGTTAAGGATTTGCTACGCTTTTCTTCCATAGAATTCCATGTTATTGGAACATTATTTAGTAGCTGAAATCATCGTGTGTACCTATGGAAAAGCCAAAACCTTTGGAGAACTGCCTCAAGTTGAGAAATAATTATGGGAAATACCTGTTGCACATGGAATAGCAGAATTATGTCAGTAACAGATATTTACAGAGATGTCATGAATTGAGACGATTCACTTCCAAAAGTTACATTGTTTACATAACTAGATAAGGTTATTTTGGCCAGTGAATTTCATATGTGGCAGTGGAGCCAGAGGTCAGGAGTTTAATTCCCCACTGTGCCTCCTTGGGGAAGAAACAGTATGGGCAGCCTGCACAACCCCATGTTCTCCCCAGAAGAAGGGAATAGTAAGCCTCTCTGAGTACTCTATACTTAGAAACCCTGGATGAGGGTGCTGTACAGTACTTCAGAAATGATTGGACAGCACATAATTATTAATTGAAGGTAGCAAGATGTCCACCCAGACATTTAATTAGAGTAATAAGTCAACAACAACAAAGATAAAGGTTGCCCTTGATCAGAAGCCAGTCGTATCCAACTCTAGGGTTCAGTGCTCATCTCTGTTTATAGCTAAAGAGCCAGCGCTGTCTGCATCTACAGACATTTCCATGGACGTGACAGGCATGCTGTTTACCTTCCCACCGAAGTGGTCCCTATTTATCTACTTGCAATTTCTTGCTTTCAAACTGCTAGTTTGGCAAGAACTGGGACAGAGACGGGAGCTCACTCTGTCATGCAGTACCTGGGAATCGAACTCCGACCTACCAGTCAGAAACCAACCAATAAACCTAATTCTATCAGTTATCAGAGCACAATGTTCCCACCGAACAAGTCAGAATTAAAGGAATTGAATTATTCTGTTCATGGCCACTCATTGAGGGGCATTATTAATTGTTAGAATAATTCCACACTTCTGCTCTGCCAAATATATATTTATGTATCTATCGTTGATGCTAGTTTAGATTTAGCACATGTAAGAAAATACACTCAGAATAAAGATTCAGTGTCAATCTTTTACCCCCACTCACAATGGGAGTAGGTCCAATTGAACTGAATAGATTTCTATTTCATGCAGTTGTGCATTGTGCTGCTGTACATTATTTTTAATTCTAATTTCATATATCGATAGATAGATAGATAGATATAGTTAGATAGATATAGATATACACACATGAAATGGGGATAGTTTAATCCCACTCTAACAAAAGTTGGTATGACTACTGCTAATTCATACGCACATAGATTTGATTTGATTTGAATTTCTTTTTATATACCGTTTTCCTTGTCTAACAGATGACCCAAAGCGGTTCACAATATAAAGAACATACAGAAATACAATATTACAGTAGTACAAGGCAAAAATACCATTTTACAAGAAAAAATGCAGAATTACTTAATAGCATACAATAGGGGAACAATACAATTTCAGGGTACAATATCATAAATAGCAAGTCAAAAAGGAGTGGGGGGAGGTCAGAGCCATGGCTCAATGACCTTAAAGAGGACTTAACAAGGACTGGGCTCAACTACACATCGGAGCCCAGCTTCAAGTCCTCAGCAGCGTCAACCCCCGTGGCAAAAGCTGAACCGGGGGAGAAGGCTCAGATGAGCTGCAACAGCACACGGCTTAAGTCCTCACCAAGGCACAACTGAGCTGCTCCCAACTCCCCCAACCAGCCAAGCTGAGGGAGGGAGCCGAGATGGAAACGGCAGCTCCAGAGGCTCCACGGTGGGGGCTTTTCATAGCCCCGCTGGGACAAGGCACAGCTGGGCTGCTCCCACCTCCCCCAACCGGCCGGGCTGAGGAAGGGAGCCATACCTGTCAAGTATCCCATTTCCCCCAGGAAAACCCCTTATTTTTACCCCTCTTCCCGCCCCCTCCCGTTTTATTAATTTTCCCTTAATATCCCTTATTTTTTTAAAAAAAATCCTGACCGGGGCCCTCACAGGCAAAGCTGCAGTATGTTTTTCTGGCCACCAGAGGTCGCTGTGTGGCTTTTCGCTTGTGGAAGGGGAGAGAGAGAAGGTGGTGGGGGCGTTCTGTAGTTTCTCTTTCATTTCCCTTCCCTGCCACATGGTCATGGAGGCTTCGTTTTTGCTGCTGCTGTTCGGAGCCACCATGCTGGGACTGGAGTCTACTCTAGAGGTGAGCGATATTTCATATATGCAGGGGCAAATCAGTGAGAGACTTCTCTCTCACTCTCATGCTTTATTGAGCTGTTTCTGCCCTGCCTCCTGGCTGGAGGCTTCCATTTCTAGAGTTCTAGAGTTAACTTGGGAGGGGGGGATGTTTCTTGATCACTATATGAGAGAGAGATAGAGAGAGAGCCAAACCATCTGGAGGAAGGGAGATTAACTCCTCAGCTGCTGGGAGGCTTGGAAACTACAGAGGTTGCTTTTTACTTCTTTACTAATTCCCTTCCTTAAGCTGGATCCGACATTCTCAGGTGTTGGTGCTTCATTTGGTTGCAGTGAGGAACAAATAGATTGGTTAATTTGGGGAAATTAATCCCTTGCTCCTCCACCCTAATTGGGGGGGTGGGGTGGGTGTCTAGCCATGAGCAGGGTTAGTTCATTAAAGCCAAGCTGCTTACAAGCAGTTGGTAACCCTAGGAGGCTGTCTGCACTTTCTTTGCTTCCCAGGAAAAAAAATTAATTAAAAATCAGTAAGGTAAAGGTTTCCCTTGCTCGAAAGCCAGTCGTATCCGACTCTAGGGTTCAGTGTTCATCTCTGTTTCAAAGCCGAAGAGCCAGCGTTGCCTGCATCTGCAGACATTTCTGTGGTCATGTGGCAAGCATGACTAGACACCAGAGCACACAGAACGCTGTTACCTTCCCGCCAAAGTGGTCCCTATTTATCTACTTGCAATTTCTTGCTTTCGAACTGCTAGGATGGCAGGAGCTGGGACAAAGACAGGAGCTCATTCCGTCCTGCAGTACTCGGGAATCGAACTGCTGACCTTCTACCTCCCAGTCAGCATCTTAGTCACTTAAGCCACTGAGTAAACAAGAAAGAAAACAAAACAAAAGTCCCCCAAGAAGATGGGGAAAGGGTTCTTTGGCCCACACAGCTTTGTGCCCATTGCATCTACAATACCATCTAGCCATCTTATTTTTGGCCACTCCCTTCTTTTGTCCTCCACCTTTCCCAGCATCAAGGCTTTCTCAAGTGAATCCTCTTTTCTCATTTGATGTCCAACGTACTTTAGCGTCATCTTTACTATTTGACCTTTAATGAGCAGTCGTGGTTGATTTCTTCTAGGATTGACCTATTTCTAACACCACATTTCAAAGGCATCTATTTTTCTGCACTCAGTTTTCCTAATGGTCCAGCTCTCACACCCATACATTACCACTGGGAATACGATTGCTTTGACTATGCAATTTTTTGTTTGTAAGGTGATGCCTCTACTTTTCACTATGTTCCCCAGGTTTCTCATAGCTTGTTTCCCAAGCATCAGTCGCCTTTTTATTTCACGGCTGCAGTCACCATCTGCAGAGATCTTTGATCCTAAGAAAGTAAAATCTGCCAGTCGTATCCAACTCTAGGGTGCAGTGCTCATCTCCATTTACAGCCCAAGAGCCAGTGCTGTCTGTGTTTGCAGACATTTTCATGGCCATGTGGAAGGCATGGCTAGAGCCCAGCAAGTCACATGGCTATATTTTGTCACGCCCACACATTTGGCCACGCCCACAGAGGGGTGTGGCCAAAATTTCCTTTATTTTCAAATCCAAAACTTGACAGGTATGAAGGGAGCCGAGATGGAAACGGTGGCTCCGGAGGCTCTATGGCAGGGTTTTTTCATACTCCGCTGGGACAAGGCACAGCTGGGCTGCTCTAACCTCCCCAAACCTGCCGGGCTGAGGGAGGGAGCCGAAATGGAAACAGTGGATAGATGTTGGAGCTCACAGATTGGAGTGAATATATTTAGGCAATACTGGGTTTGGATACACAGGATATGCTACATTCTTTTCTCTTATGTAAAGTGTATTACAGCAGTTAAAGTGCTGCTGGACATGAACTGGGAAGACTGGTTTTAGCTCCCCAATTAGTTGTAAAGCTAACTAGATAACTCTTTTAGCCTAACCTGGTCAAATTGTTGTGATGACAAAATAGATTAAGCTACATGTAAATTGCCTTGAGTGTGTAAGAGGGTAGGGTACATATGAAAAAAGAAGTCAAGTTGAGCAGTTGATCATGAATGTTTGTTCATTTTGCCACTGCAAACCATTACCTGGAATAGTTTAAACTAAGCAATGGTTGCCAATATGGGGCCCACGGACCACAGAGAGACTTCAATTTCCAGAAGCCTAAGTCAGTACATTGGTTGATCAGTGCTTTGGGGAATTAACTTAGGCTTCTGGGAATTGAAGTCCAGAAACCAAAAGTTGGGAAACACAGGTTTAAAGGAACATGGTGAAAAGCCAGTATCTCCCCAAAGAAGGAATGTTACCGTGTCTCATGGAGTATAAGTTGTGTAATTTAGATTTTAAGCAGTTATCCCAGTACAGTCAAGAGCCAGGCAAGTGGCAATGCATTCATGTTTTCTTATATTTATTCTTAGTGAAATCATATAACTAGAGCATAATACAAACAAAAGCAGGCTTGTGGCAATTTTAAGAGTTTCTATTGTCACTTTTGACTTTGCAACAAATACCTCCCCCCGCCCCCCCCACTCTCCAAATGTTTCTATGATAAATCTCTAACACATTAGAAACATGGAGCTTTCAGTTCCACAGAACATATGTAGTCATACAGGTTTGAGAATGACTGGCACAGTGTGTGGTTTGAGTAATAGGCTCTTGCAAGCATACCAGATTTTCTAACTGTGGAACAGCTACGTTTCGTACCAGTGACTAAGACAAGCATGAACTTTCATGCTGCCACTTTTAAATCAAAGAAACAACAACGCGTCCTGCAATTCTCACAGTGATGCACCGATTTGCCTAAACGCCGAGATGGCGAACCTTGGCACCCCAGGTGTTCTTGGACTTCAATTCCCAAAAGCCCACATCCCTGTGAATCCATGTGTATGTGCAGTAAACCCATTTGTGTGGATTCACAGGGACTTGAGCTTCTGGGAATTGAAGTCCAAGAACAGCTGGAGTGCCAAGGTTCGCCAGCACTGGCCTAGAGTAAGACTAAATAAATAAATATTATTTAAGTGAGTATTTTTCAATATGTGAATACCTTTCAGTGAAACTGTGCAAGTAAAATTAACAGAATAAAAACACACAAAAACAGAACTCATGACAAATGAAAATGAATTAAATATCACTTGTTTAATATCTGGGTCATCATGTTCTCCTGCTCCAGGCTGTTTCCACCAACAAAATATTTCTCCATCTTCCTTAGTCACCATGCCTCCTTTCTGAATATATATCATTAGTATGCTATTGCTGAAGAAACCAAAAGCCAGTTTTTCAGGATACAGTTTAGTAGAATGCTACCCTTTGATCATAGCTTTATATTTTAATTAAGATAATCATCTGCATATTTATTATTTCATCATAACTTTCTCACACAGTCTTCAAGACAGGTGTGCATCTTGTGTATAACTGAACTATATGTAGCTATAGCAACAAAGTGCTAGGCAACATGCTACTAAATGGTTTTGTAACATAAATACTATTTTGTAACTGCAAATTGTGGATAGGTATGAAAAGCTCTACATAGATTTAAGCCTTTTAAGTCTTTGAGTTACCCTTCACAAGTGTCAATCCTATTCTATCTTCACCCATAAAACTCCACCCTTTATTCTTCTATGCCTGTGATATACAAACCCTTAGAAGCAGAATATTTAAGCTAATTAATACTTCTGATCTTAAACATCTATAAGTAGGAGAGAGATGCAGCTGTTGAATCTAGGTTACTTATATTGTGACAGGCATAAAAAGAGGAATATACATATGTGTCAACAATGTTCAACATAACATTTACTTTCACAACATAACATTTATGCCCGCGCCTCCCCACTGCTCCTGGAGCTGCACTGGTTACCAGTGTGCCTCCGGGTGCAATTCAAGGTGCTGGTTTTGACCTTGAAAGCCCTATATGGTAGTGGGCCAGGTTACCTAAGAGACTGCATCACCCTAAGGATGTCTGTCCGTCCAACCAGAGCGGACCGGACAGACTCTCTGATTGTACCATCCGCTCGCCTCTCTAGCACAAGGAAGAGGGCCTTCTTCGTGTCTGCACCGGCCCTCTAGAACCTCCTGCCAACAGAGCTACGTCTCCAGACGGAACTGCTGCTTTCAGGAAAGAACTTTAAACCTGGCTGGCAGGCCAAGTATGGGGTGCAGGTGGAAGGGTTGCCTCCGTGGGGTGGTTGGTTTAGTGGAAACACCCCCCCCCTTCAGTACCTTCGGTCCCTGCACCCTTTTTTAGGGGGTGGGTGGTTTTTAATTAGTTTTAACTATGTCATTTTTATATATGATTGTAAACCACCCTGAGTCGGCCTTGGCCGAGTGGGCGGTGAAGAAATCTAACTAATAAATAAATAAATAAATTTCTCAACAAACTTGATCAAATAGTTTGCAACTGGATTGTTTCTATACTCAAGTATAGGTTAGTTCTAATACTGTATTTTCTGTTCTGTGTTTTCTATTCTTTAGAACCAACATAATAAAGGGCTTGTACTAAATGTTTTTGCTGAATCAGTACAAAGATATCCAAAATCTGCAAGGGACATTTATGTAGGGGAAAATGAATCAGATAAGCAAGTATGCCACAGAACAAACTAATACATGCTCTGTTTTAATAGCTGTGCCTAATTTAATTCAGGGCATGCAATATATGGTCTATTGTGTAAATGAAACAGTGTCTTCAGTAAAAGTTATATAAACTGTTAATACAGCATCCATACATGTTGTGCAGTGCCAGTGTTGAGCACCAATCATATTGTCACACAGCCAGTATGAGAAGGAACTAAGAACCACTAGATGGATCATTCCACTACATCTCTCATTGCCAAAGCACTACATTGGAATGGTTTGAGCACCTAATCTTCGTACTCAAGACTAATTCATGAAGTTGGTGTTGTCCTTCATGGGGCACACTCACAGTTTACAGTGCTGAAAGCCCTGGCTGACATACATAGTTCCTCAGGAAAACTAATTGGAATATTTCTTCCTCCCTGTGTGGAATGCAAGCACTGCCATTTCCAAGAGTAAAAGTTTCACGTAAAGTAGAATCAGCAAAATAATCAAATATGCTGATGTAAAAGGAACCACCATGAAATTCAGAGTAACTTTGGCAGACTGCAATGTGCCCAAGAGGGATAGATAAAGAGATGGCCAAGAAAATTCTAGTATGAGAAATACTTTTATTTTAACGCAAATGTAGCTCAAGTTGGTAAGTAATGTTTGATAGATGGCAGGCGTCTAGCTATAGAGTAGACTGTCAGTAGATCTTCTCTATGGTGTGTTATTTCCCCCCCTCTCCTATTTAGCTAAATAGGGTGCATGTGCATTCCATTGTTAAAGAAATAAGATGACGCAATAAAATAAAATAAAATAACCCATTAAAAAGTGCTGAGAGACAGAGGCCTCTAGATGGTTCTGCTAGACTGGGGTGCCCAAACCTTTTTGGCTATGGGCCGGTCATGTGGTTCAGGGGGCTGGTCACTATGGCCTGGGGGCTGGATTTGGCCCCCGACACCAATTCATCTGGCCCACAAAGCCCTCATTGCTCCCAGAAGCAGAAGTAAAATGCACCCATATGATTGTGTTTTACTTCCGCTTCCGGGAGCAACAAGGTCTTTGTGGGCCAGATGAATTGGCACCAGGGACAGATCCAGCCCCCAGGCTGTAGTTTGGGCACCCCTGGTTTAAGCAGAGAAAATGGCAGGCTAAAATCTATCTCACGTGATGGGGCCCTGAACCTCGTAACTGGCCTGCTGAACCATGAGACTGGCCCATGGCCCGAAAAGTTTGGACACCCCTGCCTTAATTAAACACAGCAATTCAGCAGGAAAGTGTCCCTTGCACTTGTAATTCCAAATATTAACTAGAAGAAATCTAAGTAGACTCCTTGATCACAAACCAACATTTTTTTTCTATCTTAAATTCTGCAACAAGATAACATTCAGAACACTTATTTTGCTGACCAAGCTAGGAATAAGCACTTAATAACATGAAGTCATGTGCTACAGTGCTAGTGTAGAAACCTGGCAAGAATCAGCACAACATCTTGCCAAACTGGAGATCAAGATTTCAGGGCTAGGACTCTAGTCCAGCAAGAGTGAGAAAGAGTGAAAAAGAAAGCATGCTCTTTCTTCAGTACAGATTGCTTTATGCTGCTGCTTCAAAAAAAGGTTATATTCTAGATCAGGAGTTCTCAACCTTTTTAAACCAGGGGCAGGGTCATGCTTCCTCAGACAGCTTCGGAGGCCAGATGGCACTTCCTGGTGTGGTGGAGGCAGTGGGGGCCACACCTGGCCCACGGGCCACAGGTTGAGAATCCCTGTTCTAGATTAAAATGATAATTGTGATAATATGATAATAATATCACATCATGGTTGTAAAAACATCTTTACTTAATAATTTTATCTTGTTTGAACACGCTTAGTTGTACACTGGTTGTGACATGTAGAAGCAATGAGAGAGTTTAGCCTTCTAAAGATGGTAGAGTGAGTAACTGATATTCAGAACAATTTCTTCAAATTAATGCCATCTGGAGCAAGGGGACCACATTTGGTGCACTTATTCCCCCCTCCCCCAAAAGTCATAATGCTGAAGTGAATGGCCCTAAGAAAAAGTATCCTCCTCCTTCCCATCTTAAATATTTGTATTTCAATAGATACTAGAATTTATATTTGAATTACTAATTCTCAGAGTCAGCCTGAGCACTAGACAGAATGAGCTGGCTGCCTCAGCTGCAAATTTTGAGTGTAAGGAAAAGACCACAAATTCTAGTTTATTCAACCTGTTACTACCTTTATGAAGAAATGAAAATTAATTATTAGTGAGTTGACATACTGTAGAAAAATCTTAAATGCCCTTCAAATTTTAACTGACATATCAGTACCATAAAATGTATCAGTTAGTCAAGACAATATATTTAAGAGAGTCAATATGAAAAAATGTATCATAAATTAAATTGGCATATGGAAGACCTGTGTATGAGATCAGAATAAGGTTATGGATTATACCGGCGTGAAATCTGCTTCAGCTACAAGTATGGTAGGACAACTAGATAAAACCATGCTGGTATGAAATGACAGAAGTTGTATAGATTTAAATACCTGGAGACAATAGGGTGACTATTAGGGGATGTAAGTCTTTGCCTCACACCCTAACTGGCTGCAAGGCGTATTGTGTCTGTGATGCCTTTAAGACCCTACTGCAGGGGTGCACAGGTACTGGGACTTTCCCCTGATGTGCTCCATGGACCAGCGTATTTAGGTCAGAGCAGGATTGCAAACTTTCAGCTACAATGCTCAACTTTCTCTGCTGACAGTCTGGATGAAGATCCCTGCGTCTCTCAGAACCAGCTATGAGGATTGAATCTTTGCACTGATCCTGATGATGGCTTTTTCCTGATATGCCATCTGTGCTTGCTGGACAAAGAAGGACTACTTGGGGTAAGCCTCCACCAGGAGGACAGAAGCTGTAGAACTCTTTGGCTCTGTCTGTCTGTCTGTCTGTCTGTCTGTATGTATGTATGTATGTATGTATGTATGTATGTATTTATTTATTTATTTATTTTTCTGATTTATATTGCTGCCCAACTCCAAAGACTTTGGGCAGCTTACAGAAAATAAAACCAATCACATTTTGAAAACCAATAAAAAAACTGCCACCAAAAATTACTCCGACCCCTACAGATTAAAAGAGATTAAAAGAGGGAGAGAGTGTCCTTACTAAATCAGCAAGCAGGCAGGGGTCACCACATTCTCAGCAGACACTGAGAAGGCTCTCTTTCTGGTGCTAGAGAGATGAGCCTCTCTAACAGATGGCCCAATGAGAGAGCCTCTCCGGTCTGCTCTGGTGGGACGGACAGATGAGATGTTCTCAGGGTGATGCGGTCTCTTAAGTATCCTGCTAGACTGGACTGCTACTGAAGTGTATGAACTTGTATATAACACAACTGAACTCTGTCTCAGTGAGGTCAACTGAGCAGCCCAAGAGAATATATCTGTTTTGTGTCACAGTTGTTGCACTGTATATACCTGCACCTTTTTTCTTACTGAGTAAATCTACTTTGAGTTTTCTTCTGCACCAAGGTCCGTCTGCCTGTGTTTCTCACAAGGGACCACCTTGCCAGGCAGGTGCGAACCTCTTGCTGACCACTGCATACCACTCTGTTAACCATTTACATCAACAGTGACCACATGAAAAAGAGGATAGGATTCTTATTGTTATTTATTTATTTATTTCTGCACATTTATATACCGTCCTCCTGGTGGGTACACCACTCAGGGTGGCTAACAACATAATAAAAATTACAATAAAAACAATTAAGCAACAATAGTTAAAACAGATCTAACAGCCCCAGTTAAAACCAGCATTAAAAACACTTATACTTTTAATAGTTGCTCAGAAGAGGAAACAGGGTTCCTGTACTGTTTAATAGTTGTTTGAAGAGGAAATCTCAGCAGGTGCAGCTTTTTTTTTTTTTTGCAAGCTACGCTTGGTGAAATTTCCTCCTCAAAACTATTATAGGTACAGGAAATATATATATATGGACAAATTAGCAGAGTTGGCTAGGGACGGCTGTTCTAAATACCTTGTGCAGGTCACTTGCTCTCTGTCTCAGTTCTGCAGATTAAAGTGGAAACTATAACTTTCCTAAAAGAGCTAAGAAAATTAGTGTTACAGAATAAACAGCATAAGGTTATGATTATGCTGCTTATTTTTTTAGGATTAAGTGCAGGTACTAATTCCAGCTACAGCAGGCCCAATGAATGAATAAGAATGGTTAAATACAGTCTATTGCAGGGGTGCCCAAACTATGGCCTGAGGGCTGGATCCAGCCTCCAGGCCATAGTAACCGGCTCCCTAAACCATGTGACCAGCACACGGCTCGTAAAGTTTGGGTACCCCTGGTCTATTGATTCAGCAGGTCCAGCAACTGAGGCCAACAACTGGATTAGGTCTTGATAATTTTTCAGCTTCAACTATGGAAAAACAAAAGCCTTATTCATTTTACTAACTGGATAAGAATGTGCATCCTCAGTCCTTAGTTTTGATTGAGCATATCACATGCAAATTGGTTTAGAAACATGTACACATAAAATATGCTATTAACCAAGTAAAATGGTGAGTTGGTTGGTTAAAGCAGGGGTCCCCAACCTTTTCTGCACCACAGACCAGTTTCATGCTAAACCGTTTTCCCACAGACCAGTAAGTGGGAGATGGTGGGATTGGATGATGCCCCGCTGTAGCTCAAAAACAAGGAGGAGGGGCTTAGCTGCCTACCAGCCCTACTGTTGGACTCGGCAGTGAGGTATCACACTGCACACAGGCAGCGGACAGAGCCCTGCTGTAGTTAAGCAACATGGAGGAGGGGCTGCCACCTGCCTATCTGCTGTGTCTGAAGCCTGTGCTCTCACTCAGTTTGCTGGTACAGCACGTTAAGGGCAGAAGGCTGCCATCAGGGCTCCCAGCCCCAGCACCACCCCACAGCCCAGTTCAGGACAGCCAGTGGCCCGGTACCAGTCTGTGGCCTGGTGGTTGGGGACCCCTGGATTAAACACTGTGTTTTAATAAACTGCAGTTGGACCACTGTGACCCTTTTCCACATGATCCCATGATGAATATGGAAATGCATCCCAGTGCGAATCCTTTTTGGTCTTCCTGTTTGAGGTCAAGCTTGAGATAATCTTTAGCAAACAGAAGGGTCACTGTAAGGGAGATTACTCCAATTAAAACAACCCTTTCTGGCCATACTTTAAACATGCCCACTTCTGGGAATGCATAAACACAACTACAGTGCAGATGAAAAGAGAAATATCCAATGATTTCTAAAAACATTATTCTCCTTTTTACATGTTCTAGGCATTTGTTTCGATGTTAATCTGTCACCTTTGACCACATGGAGCTAAATATGTACAGTAATAAAATTATCACATTTGGGTTTTGTACTAGAATGAAAACAAATCATGTTGTTCCTTTTCTGTGATACCCCATGATCAGATATGAATGTATCATATTGGACAATTACTCTAATACTTGTTCTGTGACATTTGCAGCTAGTAATTTATCCTTACATTTATTTACTAGAGCCCCAGGATTTTCTGATCCCTTTGCAATGCCAGTGGGGAAACCAACAGGTTTGTTTGCTTTGTTTTTCCTTATTATGCTTTCTGCTACCTCACAGTCAGAATATTCAGATGTTTGAGGAGGAACTGGAACTTGCTTTGCTGTGCTGCTTTTCACTAAAGCACCATTTCCTTCCATGTGCTCCACAGAGCATCTAGGTTTCTTGTAGGTAAAGGTAAAGGTTGCCCTTGTTCAAAAGCCAGTGCCAGCTTACTCCAGGGTTTGGTGCTCATTTCCGTTTATAGCAAAAGAGCCAGCGCTGTATGCATCCACAGATGTTTCTGTGGACATGTGGCAGGCATGACTAGATACTAGAGTGCACAGAATGCTGTTACCTTCCCACCAAAGTGGTCTCTATTTATCTACTTGCAATTTCTTGCTTTTGAATTGCTATGTTGGCAGGAGCTGGCACTTCATTGTGCAGTACAGTACAGTACATGGGTCTCGAACTACTGACCTGCCGACCTTCCAGTCATCAAGTTGAGCATCTTAACCACTAAGCCACCACAGTCCTGAATAACAATTAACTGTTCATAATTTTTAAAGACACCTTATCACCAATAGATATGGGAAATATGCACAAAAATATCCATTTTGTAGCTGCTTTTGGCTTAGGGCAGAATTAGGTATGCTTACAGGGGCACAGGACAACATGGGAGGTGGTGAACAATGGGGGCTAGGACACATATAATAAGAAAAGAATGTTGCTCTGTGATATACAGAGTGTGTTGTGTGTTAACAGAGGAGTGAAAGTGAAAGACCACCTCCATGTGAATCTACAGGGATCTGTGAGGAAATTGCAGAACTGGCAATGTTTTAGTCCTGGAATGTTTTACGAACAAAATTTATTTAACGACTGGCCTTTCCTTCATGTCTGGAATAGGAAATTTATTTTCCAAGGTGAAATATAGCAGCAAATTAATTTTTAGAAGTAGTATATATTATTTTAATAGAAGAGGACAAAAAGTTAGTGAAGAGGAAATGAGGAAGTGAATCAAATCTATAATGAGAGAAAAACATTTTCAGAATGTTTGGGGGCAAGAAATGGATTTGGGTTTCCTTGTTGCACATAATTTATTTTTAGTTATTTATTTTATTTACTGCTATTCTTTATTCTTCCTTTTCAGTCTCCTCTTTAGCTGCTGATTTTCTCCCTTGTTCTCTTCCTCTTTCAGTCTTCTGAAATCTTGGTTGATAACTATGTCGCTACACATTTCGTGCAACGTAACATACCACAGACAATTTCCCACATAGAACAGAACTTGCTGTTGTCTACAACTTCAAATGCAACACTTTAAAGCTGCCTCTTTCAAGGGAAAATGAAAAGAAGCTGTCCTTCTGTGTTGGCAGTCAGGCTGTCAACATACTCTTTTAAAGATCTGTTGCTTGGTTACCATGTGGCCAGGCTGGTACTCAACCATGACCCCTTTCTTCAATCATTTCTAAGCTTTTAAGTAGCAATCTTTAAACATATAGGCTGCAATTCTGTGTAGTCTGATATTTACGGTAATACACTTAAGTGAATGACTGTTAGTATGCTTAACTGCTCTGGACAGTGGTTCATAATTTAGTTTTATACTGCAATGAAAGCAAACTTTTATGACATAACCTCTTCTGAGGCACTCAATTGTAAATCACAAAAGCACATGATGAAAAAGCAGCAGTCTTTAAAGATACCACATGACTTTGATTTTTTTGCTTTTCTTTTTCTTGTTTGTTATGAAAAAAGAAAACTTTGCAAGCTGATGAAGTGATTTAGAGTGAAAACAAAACAACAGTAGGAGGAAAAACAGTAATATTCTTTTTATTTTAACACTTTATGTTCAGACTTATTTTAGAGAGATTAGCTACATATTTATCTTTTTGTTACACATTTCTCTCAAATTACAACATTCTTTTGAAGTAGTGGTTCCAGAATTTTTTTGGTATCAACATCCTTTTGTTGTTGTTGTTGTTCAGTCACACAGTCGATTCCGACCCTTTGCGACCCTATGGACCATTGTCCTCCAGGCACCTCTATCCTCTACCATCCTCCTCAGCCCACCCAGCTCTGTGCCCATTGTGTCTACAATACCATTTAGCAATTTTATCTTTGGCCGCCTCCTTCTTCTTTTGCCCTCCACCTTTCCCAGCATCAAGGCCTTCTCAAGTGAATCCTCCCTTCTCATTTGGTGTCCAAAGTACTTAAGCTTCATCTTTACTATTTGCCCTTTCAATGAGCAGTCAGGGTTGATTTCTTCTAAAACTGACCTATTTGTTCTCTTTGCCATCCAGGGGACTCTCAGGACTCTCCTCCAACACCACATCTCAAAGGCATCTATTCTTCTGCGCTCAGCTTTTCTAATGGTCCAACTCTCACACCCATACATTTTAATGTTAGCTTTTGTGGACCAAGTCCACTTCATCAGACAAAATAGTGGCATACCTGTCAACCGCGGCTCCGGCGAATCCGGGACCTGCGCAGACCGGGTTTGCGCAGGTCGCGTTGTACGCATGCGCGTGGAGGGCTACGCCGCTTGCGTAGCCTTCTACTCACACGGTGTAGCCTTCTGTGCATGCGTGGAAGGGAGCTACGGAAGTGTAGAGCCCTTCCACGCATGCGTGCAACGTGACCTGCGCAGATGGGCTGCGCAGTGCCTCCTTTCCCCCGCTGCCAAAATCCGGGGTTTCGGCAGCGCGGAGCGGGAAAGGGCAAAAATCGACGCCGAAAACCAGGAAATCCCGGCCAATCCGGGAAGGTTGACAGGTATGAATAGTGGGTATCATGGAATACATTTATACATTTCTGGTATGGAGACCCAGAGTGGCTGGGCAACGTTCAGTTCTTCGCCCAAAGTGTTCAAATTTGAAGGGAGAAAACCAGCAATCCCCTACTCCATTTCTTGTATCATATATATTAGTCAGCAAAGGAGAAGGATATGGGGTCCCTATCCCTCATGTGTCAATCAAAGCAGCTGGTTTGCTTACCCTGCTGAAATTATTTTCTTTCCTGGTAACTGTGGGCACTAACAAACAAAGACAGCCTTCCTTACACAATACAAATGCAGGAGAAAGATGATCACTTTTCAGTGATCTAATAAAGTTATCACCTTTCTCTGCCTTTTGGTCACTAATTTTCTTGGCTTGAAAAACACATTGGCATGCACAGTCTATGTCTGACTGGAAAACATTTAGGCAGGCAGCTGGCGATGATGTTCTGATTTTATTAAAATTATTTCATAACCTTAATAACTTCCCAGATTCAGCTTTAATCATGTTGTGTACAACTGGCAGTTCTACTGGGGATGCATATTTCCATTCATATTAACCAATGGGATCACCCACAAAATTAAATGAGGACAGAAAGAACAGAGAGGTATAGAAATTCTTCCCTTCAGACTGAGAAATTGGCACATGAAATCCTTATTTTGTTGATTTCTAACTAGCTGATTTATGCTCTTTCCTCTATCCCACTCCTTTAATATATCTTTCTACAGTTTAAGAAAAACATATTCACTCCGTTTTCCCGTGCCAAGAAACAACCAAATTCAGGCTAAAACAATAAACATCCTAAAAGATCAGGGGGAAAATATTCTGGCAAAAGTACTACTGGACAGGTATGATTAAATCTGTTTAGCAGTAGATGTCTCACATTACAGAAGTTATATTCTTCAAGAACATGGTGAACCTTGGGTAGGTCAAATGGTGAAATACAGACTGAGTGTAAACAGTCAAGTTTATGGTAGATCCACTGAAATCAGTTGGTTTTAAATTCTGTAATGGCAGGCAAAGATTTTGTTAAGTGATTTTGGAGAAATCTTTTTTAAACATCTGAATGAAACAAATCCTTAAGCTGCACTGTGGGCTGCAGAAAGCCTTTTAGCCTTACTGTAAAGTATCCTAAACCAACTTTGATTTTAACCTTCACTTTTCTCAAGGTATTTGTATTTCTCAATGTATTTTGGCATAAGGTTTTAGCCAACCAAAACTCCTGTAATAATAAAGGAGAATGTTTACCTTTCTTTAGTGTATGACAACCAAGACACAGGACACAGCCTTGGGCTGGGTTAACTCAGGTTTATTGCATCGTGGACAGAGGGAACATGAGGTAATGGCGGATCGATAGCTCTTTATATACTGCAGTAATACATTTGAACGTGGTGCCATGGTAGCCCATTGGCTACTGCCTGCGTGACGTCATTGCGAGTCACGCCCTTCTTGTCCAGGTGTAAGTGGTGGCGGGAAAGCTTCCCGCGCTGTCGCCTTTGATGAGTTCTGACCAATAGAGCTTGGACGCTCGCTGCTGCCAGCTGGTGGTCATTAGCTCGCGTCCTCATGCAGGGTTCATATGATACAGCTGAAGGTTACATTGTTGCTATAGGCAAGGTTACATTGGTTCAGATACATTGTAATCCATGTGGAAGGTAAAACCCTTAGAACACAACATCCCTCCCCCCTAGGACGAGACAACGTCTCGAGCCCATGCTTCTAGACACTCCCCCCCTTAGGAGACAAAATCTCTCAGCCAA
Organism: Bradypodion ventrale; assembly: GCA_035047345.1. Classification (NCBI taxonomy): domain Eukaryota; kingdom Metazoa; phylum Chordata; class Lepidosauria; order Squamata; family Chamaeleonidae; genus Bradypodion; species Bradypodion ventrale. The sequence continues at coordinate 208,171,962 of JAWDJE010000005.1, forward strand.
GAAGGCTTGTTTCGAACACGCTGGGGTCTCGATGCGGGCTGCCTCTCCCCGGGTTTGCTACCTTCTCTTTGTCCCCTGGTTTCCTGTCCTGTAATTTGAGAGGGAGACTCGTTAGTGACTTGCCGCGGCTCCGCGGCGTTGTTGGGAGGTGTGCTCATACTTAGGGAGGAACCGGGGGCACTGGGGACTAACGAAAAACCCCTCTTCTCGCTTGGATGGGTGGGGGAACACTCCTGAAAACCCCCCCGGTTTGCTAAATCAAAACCAAAATTCCATTCGGGGGCAGCGGTCGCGGACTCCTCTCCCCCTTCCCCGGCCTCTGACGGAACTGGTCTATCAAAAGGATATGAGTCGGGGCCGCCGCTTCTTCCTTCCCCCCTCGCTTGGGACTGTTGTCCGCTGCTGTCTCCCCCTTGGGTTACGCGGGTGGGGGAGAACCCTAACGCTGAATCTTGTTGGTGATCCTCACTGACTGGCCCACTTACTCGGTGCCTCAGTTGGTCTGCGTGCCTCCTCCAGAGGAGACCGTTGTGGGTTTCGACCCGGTACGACACTGGCCCCGTCTGCTCTACAACCGTCCCCGGCACCCAGGCTGGCCCCGCGCTGGCATAGTTCCTGCAATGAACAGGGTCGCCGGCGGCGAAACCTTTCGAGACTGCCAGCCCCACGTTTTTCCCTTTATCCTCGATTCTTGTGGGGTCCAGCCTGGACAGGAGTGTAGTCAGTTTCCGCCGCATCAATAGCTCTGCCGGCGAGTAACCTGACGCTAAGGGGGTCACCCTATACGCTAATAAGAACTGACATACTTGGTGATTTAGGTCCCCGGGGCCCATGCGCCGAAGCGCCTCCTTCGTTGTACGCACCAACCGTTCCACTTGGCCATTCGTGGCCGGGTGAAACGGCGCGGACGTGACATGCCGAATGGCATTCGCCTCCATGAATGCCCCGAACTCTGAGGAGGTGAAGCAACTCGCGTTATCGCTGACTAAAGTGTCGGGTAAACCGAACGTTGAAAAGACTCTCCTCAGTTGGTTAATTGTAGTGGCGGAGGACGTGCTTTTTACCGGAATGACCTCCAGCCACTTCGAGAATGCATCCACCACCAGGAGAAACATGGTTCCTCGGAAAGGGCCAGCGAAATCTACGTGCACTCTGGACCATGGCCCCCTTGCTGTGTCCCATTCCCTATGCGGGAGGCGGGCCGCCTCTGGGCGGGACCCCTGGCACGCCTCACAAGTGCCGACCATGTGCTCAATGTCTTCGTCCAGTTGTGGCCACCAAAAATAACTGCGGGCCAGCGCCTTTGAGCGGACGATGCCCGGGTGGCTGACGTGCAGCAGCTTGAGAACTCTCGGCCGCATGGGTGTTGGGACCACCACCCGTTGGCCCCACAACAGGCACCCCCTTTCTAGGGACAACTCTAGCTTCTTCCGAAAGAATGGGTCGAATTCCTTGCTTGGGGACGATGCTGGCCACCCTTTCTGCACCCATGAGCTAACTTTCCCCAGCGTTCTGTCCTTGCCTGTCGCCCTCGCTATATCGGCTGGTACTATTGGGGGTTCGTCTAAAACCTCGATTAGCAACACCTGGCGGTCTCTTCTTATTCTGGCTTTTTGGTCGTCCGACAAGGGCAAAGGAGATCTCGAAAGCGCATCAGCATGGCAGATCTCCTTTCCGGGCCGGTACTCCAACTCGTGTTGGTATGCATTAAGAAAAATGGCCCATCGCAACATTCTCGGGGATAGTATCTGCGGCGTGGGCTTGCCTGCCGTGAAAATCCCTAACAGGGGCTTGTGATCCGTCACGATTTTGAACGGGCGGCCATACAGAAAATCGTGAAACTTTTTGGTCCCCGCTACTATTGCTAATGCCTCCCTGTCGGTTTGTGCATAATTTCGCTCTGCTTGGGACAGGGACCTTGAATAAAACGCAACTGGGGCCTCCCGACCATCATCCAACACGTGGCAAAGCACCGCCCCCACCCCCACCGGTGATGCATCACAGACTAAGACCACTGGCCGTTTGGGGTCGAAGTGCGTAAGGATTGCGTCCGATGTTAAAAGTTGCTTAAGTTCGTTGAACGCCTTCTCGTGCTCTTCACCCCACATCCATGTCTCCTCCTTTTTAAGTAACCGATGAAGCGGTTCGGCCACAGAGGCTTTCCGCGGAAGGAATGTATGGTAAAAATTGAGGAGCCCCAGGAATGACTGTAATTCGGTTTTGGATGTGGGGCGAGGGGCTTTCTTAATGGCTGCTACTTTGGATTTGGACGGCTTAATACCCTCGGGTGTGATCCGAAACCCTAAAAACTCGACCTCGGTTTCGAAAAAAACACACTTGTCCTTCCTCAGTCTCAGCCCCGCTTTCTCGAACACAGTTAACACTTTATCCAATCTCCTTGCTAGTTCGGCCTCACTCCCCCCTGTTATTAATACGTCATCAAAATAAGGCAACACCCCCTCCAGCCCCTTCAGGAGGCGTTCCACAAGTGACTGAAAAAGGCCGGGTGCCGAGTTCACGCCGAACTGTAAACGCGACACCTGGAACGCTCCTTTATGTGTGACTATCGTTTGTGCCGCGGCCGTGGCGGGAGTTACGGGGAGTTGTTGATAGGCTTGTGCCAGGTCGAGCTTAGCGAAACACTTTCCCCCATTTAGCCTGGCCAAAAGGTGGCTGACCACTGGCACCGGATATGCGTTAGGGCGAATCGCCTTGTTAATTGTACACTTATAATCAGCGCAAATGCGCACCTCCCCGTTAGCCTTCAGAGCTGTTACGATTGGAGTTTCCCACTCCGCGGAATCAACAGGAATAAGAATCCCCTGGCCCACCAATTTGTCCAGTTCCGCCTCTATTTTGTCCTTTAGTGCGAAAGGCACCCTGCGCGGTTTGAGTCTTATCGGACGGACCTCCGGATCTAGGTCGAAGGATACGGGGGGTCCCTTGAACTTTCCAAGTCCTTTTTCGAAAACGGCGGGGTGCGCGTCACACACCGCTTGTATCGGATCCGCGCCCACGGCATGCACCCCCCCTATGAACAAACCCAAAGGCTGAAACCACTGCGTCCCTAGGAGGCTACAATTCCCCCCCTTGAGAACGACTAAAGGGAGTTCTGCAGAATGTCTCTTATAACGAACCCGAAATTTCCCGACCCCCAGCACTGGAATGCTGTTCCCTTGTACGTCTCGTAGCGTGGACCTCAGAGTCTTAAGTTTGGGCCGCGCTTGGGGGTCGATCTTCAAGAACTCTTTCTGGGGAATTATAGAATAATAGGACCCCGAGTCAATCTCCATCCTAACAGGGGCCCCTTGCACTATTACCTCAATGAAGTAATGGTTTTGTCCCGCGGACACGCTGAACACGGGGGCGTCGTCCTCACTGCCGTCCGAGACGCGACCCACGCCGTCCTGCTTCCTCGTGGTTCGGGCGCCATCTTGGGGTCTCGCTGGACGGTCCGGTCTGGCCGAACGGTCTTTCGACTGCCTCCGGCCCTCTTTCCGATTTCTGCATGCCCTGGCGATGTGCCCGCGCCGGCCACAGCTGTAACATTCGGCTTTCCTGAAAGGGCACTTCGCACGCTCGTGGGCCGCCCCACAACCATCGCAGCGGCGCCCCCCTTTCCGGACCTTCTGTACCTCTTCGCCGTCGCTGCCATCTGTAGAGGATCTCGAGGTTCGTCGGGTCGCGTGCACCGGCTGTCCTGACTTGCCACGCACCGAGCTTTCCGCTTTGCTGGCCCTAGGACGCCACTCACGCCACTCGTGTATTTCGTCCACTCCCGCATTCGTGGACTCCGCGGATTCCGCGGTCTCTACGACCTCGGCCAGCGTGGGTGGCGGCTCCCTGTTCATCAGGCGGCGCTGCACCTCCTTGTCCTTTAGGCCACACAGCACGACGTCCCTCATGATCATCTCCAGGTTGTCCCACTTGCAGGGGACGGCGGCTACCCTCAGGGCTTCCACGAAAGCCTCTACCGACTCATCCGGCGCTTGGACTCGCCTCCAAAACGCACTCCTAGCGGGAAACATTGCCTTCGAGGGTTGGAAACGCTCACGCAGCAACTTCAGTATGTCGTCGGTTTTGAAATCATCCAACGTCTTCGGTTCGATCATGCCCACCAGCGTCCGCTTGGTCTCTACACCCAGCATTCGGGTGAGGATGGCCCTCTTCCTTTCCTCGTCGTCTTTGACCTTGAGTTCCACCAATGCCGCCTTGAAATCCATGTTAAAGATGGTCCAGTCTTGCGGCTTGGTAATATTGAACCCGCTCTGTGTCCTGGCGCTTTGGGAATCCATAATCCCACCTTCGTCGCCAATTTAGTGTATGACAACCAAGACACAGGACACAGCCTTGGGCTGGGTTAACTCAGGTTTATTGCATCGTGGACAGAGGGAACATGAGGTAATGGCGGATCGATAGCTCTTTATATACTGCAGTAATACATTTGAACGTGGTGCCATGGTAGCCCATTGGCTACTGCCTGCGTGACGTCATTGCGAGTCACGCCCTTCTTGTCCAGGTGTAAGTGGTGGCGGGAAAGCTTCCCGCGCTGTCGCCTTTGATGAGTTCTGACCAATAGAGCTTGGACGCTCGCTGCTGCCAGCTGGTGGTCATTAGCTCGCGTCCTCATGCAGGGTTCATATGATACAGCTGAAGGTTACATTGTTGCTATAGGCAAGGTTACATTGGTTCAGATACATTGTAATCCATGTGGAAGGTAAAACCCTTAGAACACAACACTTTCTGAATTATACTTCCAACACTATGTAACTTAAATCACCTAATACTTGCGTGTACTAAGAAGACTCTAGGCCTCTGCAACTGGGAGTTTAGGCTTTCCATATGTATAAACAAATTATTGTAGACAAGATCCTCTGTCTAAAAACTGTATGTACATATTCAGTCATAAAGCAGAGTTCCTAAACAAGGTATAAGTTTATAGTTTGAATCTTGTGGAAAGCAGTTCCAAAAAAATAGCTGGAATCCTAAAGGTGTTTGCATAACTAGTTGTGGCTAATTGACAAGGTGCATCTTTCTTATGTTATGAGGCCCGTCATCAGGCATATACCTCAAATTTGCCCTGGTACCTTATTAATTGCAGCAAGTTACATAATCACTGATTGTATGCTGGCTATTTATTTCACTGCCCACCACCAGGTCCATAGCCAGGATTCTTTTTTTTTTTTTGGGGGGGGGGGTGTCAGGATAGGCAAAAAAAATTCGGGGGGGGGGGAAGGCAACAATGTCACACTCACAGATAACATTGGCGCCATGGGGTGGGGTGTTAGCTCAGGAAGGTCCCCCCCCCTCCCCGCTATGGCCCTGCCCACCACCTTCTGTGTAGCATTTTTTCCTTCATGGGATTGCTGATAAGCATGCTAGTTGCAATACCTTCACAAAGATTAGGTAGGTAAAATGTGCACTATCACAGATAGTTACAGGTATGTACCTTACATTGTGTTTGTGTATTCCACAAAGGGTCATTCTGTGGTTGTTATGTACTGTCATGTAATTTCTGACTAATGGTAACTCTAACAGGATTTCTGTGAGATGTTCAGAAAGGGTGTTTACCACGGTTGTCTCTCAGTGAATCTCTATTACTCAATGAGAGTAGGAATTCCTACTGATTTGGAATCTGAACCCAGCTCTTTTAAGCCCTACTCAAACAAGCCACACTCACTGCGCCAGCCAGGTCTTAAGACTCTTGCGAAAGGATAAAAGCTCTGCCTGGAGGCGAAGTTTGGTTGGCAGGAGGTTCTACAGGGCTGGAGCAGACACAGAGAAGGCCCTCCTTCTCGTGCAAGAGAGACGAGCCTCCCTAGCAGATGGAACTACCAGGGAGCTCCTCCGGTCTGATCTAGTATTTTGGGCTCTCAAGGGTTCCTTGAACTAATGTTACTTAGCACAACAACACACAAACAAGAGCCCAAAGCCTGGACACATTAATTCACAAGCAAGTCTGAGTTTGGTGGTTTATTTTCACACAAGGTATTCTAAGGTGCCATAACAGATCTTGGTTCTGCAGTAAAGGTCTCTCATGCTCGGAAGCTAGTCGTGTCTGACTCTAGAGTGCAGTGCTCTTCTCCATTTATATAGCCAAAGAGCCAGCACTGTCTGTGTCCGCAGAAGTTTCTGTAGTCATGTGTCAAGCATGACTAGCCGCCGCAGCGCACGGAACGCTGTTACCTTTCCCACCGAAGCGATACCTATTTATCTACTTGCAATTTCTTGCTTTCGAACTGCTAGGTTGGCAGGAGCTGGGGCAGACAGCGGGCACTCACTCTGCCACGCAGCACTCAGGTCTTGAACTGCTGGCTTGCCAACCTTCCAGTCGTCAGGTTCAGCTTCTTAACCACAAAGCCACCGCAGCCCCTTTGGGCTCGGCCGTGGAAACCCTGAAACCCGAACCTTCTGTCACTGAAGAGAGCCACTAATACAGCAACGCTACTTGGGGAACCAAGTAACGTCGTTATGCGAAGGTCTACTGTAATAATAATAATAATAATAATAATAATAATAATAATAATAATAATAATAATAATAATAATAATAATAATAATAATATAGTGTCAGACATTATTCTGGGTTGAAAGGATTTTTTTTTTTTGCGGAAGAAACTCCACTCAGGGATTGTCTAATGAATGAGGCTCCTTTCATGTCCCCAAGAACTGGGACAGAGACGGGCGCTCAATCCGTCGTGGAGTACCCGGGTCTCGAACTGCTGACTTGTCAACCTTCCAGCTAACAAGGCGGCGTGCACTGCTTCTTAACCGTTGAGCCACCGCACCACAGCCCACTAGCAGCAGGAGAAGAGCTCAGCAGGGCTCAGGTTCAGTTGGGCTCGCGCGCGCATGCGCCCCTCCTTTCCTCCACCACGCGCTCTCCCTCCCTCCCTCCCGCCTCCATGAGTTACGAGTCCTCCAGCTTTCCCGGCGTGCCCTTCTGCGCTGCCGCCATAGAGTCGGCCGAGCTAGAGCGCTGCCCCTACTTGCTTGCCTTCCTTCCTCTCTCGCCGTGTGCTGCTGTCGTCGGTGGCAGTCGTCCGTCCGTGTCCGTGGGAGCGGCGGCGGCGGCGGCGGCGGCGAGCGCGCTGCAACATGGCGGGTACGGAGGAAGATGGGGAGAAGCACCTGAACGGAGAGCTGCTGGTGGATGCCGACGAGAGGGAAGGCGCGGCGGGGCCCGGCGGCCTTGAGGAAGGCGCCAAGAAGAAGCGCAAGAAGAAGAAGAAGGCGAAAGGAGCCGCCGCGGGTACGAAGCCGGGGGAGGGCGGGGGGGGCGAGAAGGGGGAAGGCCGCGGCTGCCTAGGCTGAGAGAGGAAAGGCCGGCGGCAACTTGCATGCCAGAAGGGAAGGCCGCGCGTGTGGTGAGAGCCAGCCAGGAGTCCCAGGCAGGCAGGCAGGAAAGGGTGTTGGTGGGTCGGGGGCCCCCTTCCTCCCCACAGGTGTCCGGGCTGCTGCGCTCAGTTGCTGAGGGCTCCTTGGGATGGCTGGGAGTTAGATATCCGAAATGTCAAGCCAGCCTTACTTTAGCTCAGGGAGGGACTGGTTAAGAAGCTCGCCTTGTTAGCTGGAAGGCTGGCAAAGTCGGCAGTCCCGAGACCCGGGTACTGAATGACGGTTTGAGCGCCCGTCTCTGTCCCAGCAGCTCCTGCCAACCTAGCAGTTCATAAGAACAGCCTTGCTGGAACAGGCCACAGGAGCCCATCCAGTCCAGCATTCTGTCTCACACAGTGGCTCACCATTTGCTTCAGGGTATTCCCAAGGAGATGCTTTCACCTGCTTAGGATTCCCTGGAAATGGCATTAAGAGATATCCTGCCTATCTCTCCAACCCGGAGGTTGTCCTTAAGTATCCATAATTATAGTCATTGATACCCTTGTCCTCCATGAACTTGTCTAATCCTTTCTTGAAGCTGTCAAGACTGACAGCTGTCACCACTTCTTCTGGCAGGGAGTTCCATAGACCAGTAATCCTCTGGGTGAAAAAGTACTTTCTCTTATTTGTTTGAGAACTAGAACCCAAAAGTTTCATGGAGTGTCCCCTAGTTCTAGTGTTATGCGATAGGGAAAACAGTTTTTCCTTATCTCCTTTGTCCACACTGCATGATTTTATAAACTTTGAAAGCAAGACGTTGTAAGTAGATCAATAGGGACCCCTTCGGTGGGGGGGAATGATCTTGGGGACATGAAAGGAGCCTCATTGGGGCATCCCCATAGCGGAGTTCCTCCAGCAAAAATCCTTTCAACCCAGAAAGCACCTTTGTGTGCTTCTGATACGATTTTTTTATTTTTAAAAAAAGCCTTACTTCTTTTCTCTGGTGGTCGCCATCATAAGAGGAGTAACTAGAGCAGGGGTGCCCAAACTTTTGGGGCTGCAGGTTCAGGGAGCCGGTTACTATGGCCCAGGGCCCAGATCCGGCCCCTAATGCCAATTCATCCAGCCTGCGAAGCCCTCATCACTCCTGGAAGTGGAAGTAAAACACGCCTGTATGGATCTGGCCCCTGGGCCATAGTTTGGGCACCCCTTAACTAGAGAGCCAGCTGCGGTAAAAAAGGAGTAAGATCTTGTCTTGGAGTGCAGGAGAGAGGCAGATTATTGCTGAACTCTTCTTGGGGAAAGAGTGGAAGGGTGGGTGGTATACTCCGTCCTTGGGACACTAGTGGGGGATCATAACGTCCCAAATACAAGGCTGTATTCTGAGGATAGTAGCAAGCATATGTTTGAAGTTGATATCTAAGGGGAGGCAGGATCTTGAGTATGTTGGGTTAATTGTCATTTTTCAGAAGGAGTGTTTGCTCCCTGTGAAATAGCAAAAAGGCAGGAAAGTTGGGGTGAATTCAAAATGAATTGCTGCTGCTTGCTTTGCCAAACATGGGACAAAACTAAAGATAGTTGTGTAGTAGTCAGAGATACCTCAATTGGCTGTAGAGACAAAGGACAGAAAGGTGCTTCTTTCAATAGAAGGACCACTTGGTACTCATCTGAAGGGTGTGGGAGAGATTTTATTAAAGGCAATACTTTGAAGTTCACAGTTTGTCTATCGTGCAAGTATGAGGAAAGTTAAGAGGTACAAGCCCATAAAATATATGTATTCCATATTCATCGGCAGGCTTTCAAACACCCACTTATTTTGTAAACAGGACAAGAAACAGAGAGAGATCTGGAAACAACACTTGATGAAGTAACAAAACAGATGGATAAACAAACACTGGAGGAAAGGGAAAAAGATGATGATGAAGAAGGCAAGTATGATTTATAACTTTATTTGATATATAAATTATTACTAAGAATACTCTCGGATAACATTTGGATTTCTAAAATTATAATTCATGCTGAAGAAGATTTATGTGGGTGGTTTGCTCACTGTTGTCAAACAGTGGTTATGTTCCACTAAGTTAATGAAATCTTGGAAGTAACAAAGCAGCATTTATTGTATTTGTATCCAGGAAGGCTGTTAGCATACATGCAGAGGAGTTCCGGATGGGATATAGGGAATACCTGTAAGACATGGTTAAAGGTGGATATAAATCTAACTAAATGTAAATCTAAATCGCAGGATCTATTATAGCACATGGGCTATTTTGTACATTGGAGTTCTTTCTGAACAATAGTAGTAAAGAGTCTAATTGATAATAGAATACTGTATTGAATTTTGGCTTTTATTTGTTCTCAGGATTCTTCATCAGCCTTTAAAAGCAAAAGCTTAAAAATTACTCTTGTAAACGCAAGGAACATTTCCCACCTCTTATGTCACTTTCAAGATTGAAATTTTGATACAATCCTACTTTGGGCACATCATGAGATGGGTGGAAGGCAGCAGGAAAAGAGAAAGACCAAACATGAGATGGATTAACTCCATGAGGAACCCACAGGCTTATGTTTGCAAGAGCTGAGCAGGGTTGTTGAAGACAGGAGATTTTGGAGATCTCTCATGTATAGGGTCACCATGTTAGAGATGATGGCATATAACAACAACTTATAGTACTGCAAAGGCATGTAGTGGTTTTAAAAATTTGCCCTGTTTTGATTAATCTTAGCTATTGTTCATGGAAGCAAGCTGTTTTTATGGTGTAGTTTTTCCGAATAACAAAGATCATCTGCTACTGCTAGCTGCAGGAAGTTGTATTGATTTGCATACTTATCTGCCATGTTGATTAATCACTCTATGCATCAGTATCTGGTGTATTCATGCCTTGACGTCTCACTCCTACATCTAATGGAGTGGACTTGATCCACAAAAGCTCACATTAAAAATATAGCAGTTATTCTTTAAAGCGCCACAATATTTTTGTTTTTGTTTTTTGATGTGCCTTTAAAAAATCAGGTTGCTTCACCTATTGTAACTACAAAATAGGATTCCCTACCTTTGGTTTTTGGACTTCAGTTTCCAGAAGCCTAAGTCAGTTTCCTAAAATTGATCAGCCAGTGTACTGACTTAGGCTTCTGGGAATTGAAGTCCCCCTGTGGGGCATGTGCCCCATGTTGGGAACCACTGGTTTAGAAAGAGTACTGATTTGTAGTTAATCTAAAATGGAGGCTCTGGTGTCTTTACACACAGACTTGAGGATGAAATATGCATGTGAGCCTAATGCATTTGCTTTCAGTAGTGACATCCCAATGTGATTGTTGGGTTTTCCACTGTTACATTTGGAATTGATGGGTTGATTGTAAACTGAGTAACACACAGATAAATTCACTGATATCTGTAGGGCTTAGTTGTGTCTGACTTGTACCTTTATTTTAAGATGGGCCTGGCTGACTTTGAATTAGGTGCAAGTCTAGTATTTTTCCCTTGCTTATGCTGTAATGCAGTAGTTCCCAAACTTGAGTCCTCAGATGTTCTTGGACTACAGATCCCAGAAAACATGGCCAGTGTAGCCAAAGGTGAAGGCTTCAGGGAGTTTTAGTCCAACATATTTCTTCAACCTAGAGAGAATCCTTATTAGTGCTCCCTGTTTTGCAACAGGAAATGGCTGTTTCATAATCACTAGTTAGTATGTTGCTTGGAACCATATTCCATTCTGCTTAGTGGGAATTCCTAATAAATGTATCCAAGTCAGAAACCGGGTTTATAGCCTGCATAGGAAGGTTGCAGCTGTCTTCAAGGACATGGCAACCCAAAAAGTTTGGCTTGCTAATTGGCAACTTTACCAGAAATACTGCAGAAAAAACTATTTAGCAACAGCTATAGAACTGAATACTGTATTGTCAGTACAGTATCTGCAGTGGTTAGTGTTGAGGACTGGAAAGTCTTCCAGATATTAGATGAATGAACTGTATGCCAGAGGTGTTTTTTTTTTTCTGATGTAGTGTAAATGGATTAAGAACAGTTCAAGGGCAAGGGAAATCTGATGCAGCTTTAATTCATTAAAATGAGCAACACTGTTAAAGAGCTTTGACTGTTTAAAGATCAAATGTATCTTTTTCAGAACCTGCTAGGATGAACAAATAGCACTTTTGAAAGTAATCTAGAACATTCTTTTAACATATTCTGCAGTCTTTAATGCCTTATATGTAATTTTTCCCCCATATTCCTATATTTTAATTTTAGAGAAACAGATACAGTACATGTTAAAATACTGTTTTCTTTTTTGAGAACTTTAATTGGTCCAAAGTTCTGAATGGTAAACAAATAATTGTACATACAGTACTTAAGTAACCAGGAAATGGTAGCTGTTTCACTAAATCTGACTCCATCTTTGGCCAATTACACCTCACTGTCTTTCTCTTTATGCTGCCTTTTTTAAAACCATAGAACTATGGAAAGCAAAGACAGGCTTTTAGGCAGGAGCTCTACTTGTTGTTTCTTAAGTGCCATAAGATTTTCAGGTGATAACTGGAAGATAGAAGCAAGTACGTGACCTTACACCTTGAATTGTATTTGACTGGCCTGTGCAGAGCAGAGCTGTGATTTTAATTGATTTCTAATGTAATATTCATTCCTTAATCATCACATTGTGAATATAGCCTCTAGGCATTTTTCTCCGCATTGTAGATACACTTTCTGCCAAAGAGAGAGAGGGAGGAAAGCACAATAATCTACAGCTTCCCTCCCACCATATTATATAGTAAAGTACCACAATCGCAGCAGAATTCATACTGAAAGTTTGCTGTATCTCTATCATTGAATCAGCTAGGCCTTGCACAGTTATGGTATATCACTGTGCAGCTTGGTTGAATTTAGCCGGTCTGCTTTGAAGTGGCCTTCATTGTTGCCTGCAACCAAATATGTTTAACTGATTTTCCTCTTGCAACTCCAGAATAATGCTTTGTTGTCAGTGTGTTTGTTTTCAGAATTGTGACCATCTGTTATTGTTTATAAATTTGTTTTATATAGATGGTGAAGGTGACGGGGATGGTGCAGCAGGCAAGAAAAAGAAGAAGAAGAAAAAGAAGAAAGGACGTAGGTCTTTGATTTGCATGGACATATTGTGACTTGATTTTTATTTGTACCATGTGTCTGAAGTTTATATGTGTTATTACCTCTTTTCTTCGTATATGTGTATGGTAACATCTCTCTAATTCAATATGGGCTACTAAGTGGAAGTAGGTTGTTATTTTGCAACATTTCTCCAAACATTTCTCCAAACCACAGTTCTGTTAATTGAAGATACCAGAGATTAACTTGTGTAAAAAGAGTATGCTCCTCCCCCATAACTGTTGGCCTCTTGCTTACATGTGCAGTTCAGTAAGAGGTGGTAAGGTGCGAATCATATCTAATAAGTTTGATCATCAAACTTACGTTGATGTCTCAAATAGACAGTGTTTTAGACAAAATAAGAATTCTAATGGAGATGCACTGCAAGGAAAATGACAAAAGGTTTAGCTCCTAACCAACAACATTCAAAATGTACATTTCACCAACAGCTAAAGTCCAGACAGATCCACCATCTATTCCAATATGTGATTTGTTTCCCAGTGGAGTATATCCAAAAGGTGAGGAGTGTGAGTATCCACCAACACAAGATGGGTAAGTATCTTGTCTTAAGTGTATATTTAATATAGGGAGCAGTATTTTGATAGTATGTGTCAATAGAAAAAACAATAATAGGGTATTTTGTCTCCAAAAGTTGTTTGGTACTTTTATATCAGTCAAAAATCATGTTGTCCTTGCATATTTTATACTTCAGAATTTAGTTCTAAGGATACATAGTAATGTAAGAAGTTGAAACTTGAAAACAGTAATTGCATCTATTCGTGTATTTGATATGTTTGTCAAACACATTTGAAATGTTTTTGTCCATCAAAAAGATGTGCTTATATATATAAAATAAATAAAAACAAAAGTTGTTGGCTGACATGATTATAGTCTGGTCTTGCAGTGAGTAATTAGAGACAGAATAGCTTGAATTTTCTTGGACTCAAAAATTTCCCTGTCAGTGATGGTGAACCTTGTTACTCTAGCTGTTCTTGAACTTCAATTCTCAGAAGTCCTGATCAGCAGGAGTGCTGATGTGGGCTTCTGGTAATTGAAGTCTAAGAACACCTGGCATGCCAAGGTTTTGCCATCATGGCCCTATGTAAACAATTTCCTGATAATGTATTCTTTTAAAAAAAACAAATTCAGTATGAAGAAGTTCTGGTCCACCCTATTCTATATTATATGAATGCCCATTTTGAACAGAAGCTTTCTCATGGGAAATGTTTGAAAATGTTCTTTCTTGTTGTGATACATTATCCTCCACCAGTTTATAGTTCCAAGCAGTTTAATGCTGTCAATAGAGTAAACTAGGCATATGTTGTACCCCCAATAAATGGCATAAAGAAAGAACCCTTAAGGAGACATTCTAATCCACTCTTGTCTGCAGGACTGTGGTATTATTTCTGTTTTTGAAATTCAGTTTTTAAAAGTGCATAAATGGGTTTGTATGTGCATGTGTGCACACGCAATCGGTATAATCTGGGATGGAGTTATGCCTTGTCAGTAATTTGGGGAATACAATAAGTGATTTCATCTCAAGTGTGAACTTTACTTGCCTTCAAAGTTACCTTTGCACTTGGTTCAAGAAGGGAAGAGTGAGCTCTGCCTTTACCGCTTAGGTCTCTCCATATCCTACAGGTATAGACAAAGCTCTAGTCTTTCAACTCCCAATACCAGCAGGTGTTAAATGGCTGGGTGAGATAAAGGCAGACCTTAACATCTTACTATCCATGTAAAACCCAACACCGTCAATCCTTATGGCCAAATGTCTGTTAGTTACACCCACCAGTGTAGTGTCATCAGTGTAAATCTTGGAGGTAGATTGCTGCAAATTAGGAATTCTGTGTAGATGTTTGCTGTTGGGTGCGATACTGTGGGACTTTGTGAACAACAACAAATGCCTATGCTGGCATCTTAACTTGCAGTAGTTGGCTCCCAAGAGTTACATGGATTGCATTATGTCATTGTAAAAATGCAATACAGTTTTGGACAGTATTAGTCAAGTTGAGCAAAGTAAGCTGAATTAGAGTACAAAGGAGAATATTGAAGATTAAAAAAATGTGATCTAAACAGCAACACAAATCTTTCTCTTTTTGACAGAGTGGCTGCAAGAAGGTGTATATATGTATATAGACACATGCATGTACTGTGCCATGACCTTACCCTGAGAATTCCCTAATGCCTCCATGGTTAGAGTGTCCAGGAGAGGTTTTGGACTTTATTGGTATAGTTCAGCTATCACTTGCCTTCTTAAGTGCCAGCAGTTCAGCCTGCTATATTCTGATTTTCCCATAGTCCCTGTTAAAATCTCTAACCATCTCTTTGACTATGAATGCCAAATGGAATATGAAACATCACTTGTATTGTTCCTCTCCTCTGATAATGAACATAAGCTCTTTGCTTCAAAATCAAAGATATATTCTTGATTTGTTCAGCTTTTGCATATCTGAAGATCGTGCATATGCCAAATGTAAAAGCATTTCCAATTGTTTCAGCTTTAAAAGATTTCTCATCAATGTACTAATAAAATACATTGTGTAGATTCATTATTTCAACAATTGTATATTGTAAATTGTACTTCAAACAATTAAAAAGATGTGTTAAAATATTTTTCCTATTTTGTACTCAGGATTGTGGGTGTGTATTTAATATACCAATACAGTGAAACCTCATACAACAATTGCCCCATATAGCAATGAAATCGCACAACAATTTTTCAATGGGAAAAACCACTTAGCAAAAAAAATCGTTGTACAATGCATTTTCATAGGGAAAATCACTATACGATGCATTTGTTCCGTACAACAAGCCCTGTGTAATGGATTGAAATTGTTGTATGCGGTACCACTGTATATGCATATGTCAACTGAGACCGGCTTACACATAGTGACAGGTACCACAGTTTATTTATATTTCAACCTTAAAGGCGAACTGCTGCTTGGAGAATCACAAGTGAAGAAAAGAGAGCCCTAGATCAAGCAAGTGAAGAGATCTGGAATGATTTCAGGGAGGCGGCTGAAGCACATAGACAAGTGAGGAAGTACGTTATGAGCTGGATCAAGCCTGGACTGACCATGATAGAAATCTGGTGAGAACAAATACTATAGAAATCTTGTTCTTTTTAATAAACTAAACCAGGGTGCCTAAACTTTTTAGGCCGTGAGCCGGTCACATGGTTCAGGGGTGCCTAAACTATGGCCTGCCCAGATCCAGCCCTTGATGCCAATTCATCCGGCCCACGAAGCCCTCATCGCTCCTGGAAGCGGAAGTAAAACACGTGTTTTACTTCTGCTTCCAGAAGCGACGAGGGCTTCGCGGGCCGGATGAATTGGCATGGGGGGGGGGCGGATCCAGCCCCCAGGCCGTAGTTTGGGCACCCCTGAACTAAATGATTGCATAAGAAGTGAATTCTTTACAGGTTTAATTGAATATGCTAGGTTTATTTTTTCCAAAAGAGACATGGCATTTCTATTTTATCAGGCTAACCTTACTAGTTCTTATAAGCCACTAGTGGTGACTGCAAAATTCTACTGCTTCAGCAATTGTTTGGTTCTAACTGAAGCTTCTTTCCTAACTGTTTTAAAGACCATGCGATTAGGGAACAAGCAGTTGTCATAGTGTTGTTAAAAATGTTTAATATGTGTTGTGATTAAGGAGGAAGCTTTTATGCTCTTTAGAGTAGTAAATATTAGTCTCACACCAGGAAATTTGCAGTAGTCTACAAAACAACAAAAAGGACTCTTTGCTTCTCGAAGCTGGCTTCGAAGTAGCTAAATAAAGCTGTTGGAAAATAGACCCTTTCGTGTAATAAGAGACATTTGCTTTCCTAGTGAAAAACTAGAAGACTGTTCCAGGAAGTTGATCAAAGAGAATGGCTTAAATGCTGGGCTTGCATTTCCCACGGGGTGTTCTCTGAATAACTGTGCAGCCCACTACACCCCCAATGCTGGGGATCCAACTGTATTACAATATGATGATATCTGCAAGATAGATTTTGGAACACACATCTGTGGTGAGTTTTCTTTGGCATATTAAACATTTACATAACTTCAATGAAGGCAAAGGAATTTACTGATTTCTATTTAATTTCAGGTCGTATCATAGACTGTGCTTTTACTGTCACATTCAATCCAAAATATGACAGGCTCCTACAAGCTGTAAAAGATGCAACTAATACTGGAATAAAGGTATGCTCACAGAGAAAAGGGTAGTTTTCATTCTGTTCTATATAATTTGTGGGAACTAATTTTTATCTTCAGCCTCAACCTATCTCGTGTGTATATATATGTAGTGTGCTGGAATAGATGTCCGTCTTTGTGATGTTGGGGAGGCTATCCAAGAAGTCATGGAATCTTATGAAGTAGAAATTGATGGCAAAACATACCAAGGTAATTTTTTTCCTAGTACAGTTTTTGTTAAAAAGTGAAGGAGGGTCTCCATGTACATAATAAATAGACACACACATCATTTATGTGCCGTTAGTTTATGGCTGTTACCCAAAAGGAAAGTATTTTGAGATATTTATGGGTAGCCCTATTCTTTAAGTTACAGTGCCCAAAATCTAACAGACACTTTGGGTAGAATAAGGGTATTCATCTATTTTGCCACCTATGAAAAATAGCAGAAATTGCACTATTGCATTCTGGCCTGAATTCAGAGTACACAATATATCAAAGTGTTTTGGGGTTGCCGCCAGCAGAAAACTAAATTTTCTCCCAACATTTAAAATGGTTTTCCTTTTATTACAAGAAATGGTGAGGAAATTAGACAAACCAGCCGGCAAGGTCAGGAAGTTTCTTGTGTTCTAAGATTCCCCTGGTCTTTCTGTGTCTTTCTCTCCTCTCACCCAACCCTAGTATTGGAGAAATAAAGGCCATGAATTATTTCTTAGGCAGAGAGAAATCAGAGTTCTCGCAATATCTCTATGGAGAGATCAGTACCCTATGACTCCTGCAAAATTATATAGTATTTTTTAAAAAAGATTTTGGCTTTTTTATATAGTTTATAGCAATTTCATGATGCCCTAGAATTTGAAAGCTGAAGATAAGGATTTTTTTTTTAAAATAAGGCTAACTATAATAAAGTCAACTATTTCAGCTATCTATTTTATGTTTCTCATAGCGTTCTATTTTATTTTATATAATAGTGAAGCCTATTCGCAATCTGAACGGACACTCTATTGGACAGTATAGAATACATGCAGGCAAAACTGTTCCCATTGTGAAAGGAGGAGAAGCAACAAGAATGGAAGTAAGCTAATTGCCTGAAAGCCAAAGCCATAGCTACTGCTTATAGGGCCGTAGTTTGGGCACCCCGGTCTAGAAAATTATCTGAATGCATACATCGTCTTCTAGTTTCTACAGTGAAGTAATTTTAGCGCTGCTGGTTACCTGCATGGGGCCTGAGATGCTGCCTTCAACTTAATGTGGGCATTGTGTATGGGCAGCCTGACAGAAACATTGTGACTATTAGTTTTCAAATGCTCACAAGGTCCTGGTCTTGGAATAAATACCAGTTATTTCCTTTTAAAAAAATACAACGCTGGTGTCGTATACAAATTCTTTCCTAAAAATGTACTAGTGTTCAGCAGCTAAGTCCAGGGCCCAATTTTCATATGGTGTTATTTAGGCAAGGTGATTCTTCAGTTAAAAGATGAGTTACATTTGATCAGTCCTTTGAATGATCTGCTCAAACAGTTGTCAATTCCTAGTGTGTGTGTATCAAAATAGACTTTTATTTTCAAAGAGGCTTTTAGTAACATTCTCCCTAATGCCACTTAAGAGTTTATTTGGTTTCTAATTTATTATTTACCTCATACATTGCTAGTTGTGTGTGTGTGTGTGTGCGTGTAAGAGAGAGAGAAGATGTGTATACATCAGATACATTCAATATTGTGCATTTCTGTGAAATTTGAGGGGGAAATTAGTTTAAGACTGAAAAAACAAGAAATACCCATACATTATCATTTGTGTATATTTACTTGGGATCACACTGTCAAATCGACAATTTATATTATGTTTATCCAAATCTATTTCTTTATAGGAAGGAGAAGTATATGCTATAGAAACCTTCGGTAGCACAGGAAAAGGTGTTGTTCATGATGATATGGAATGTTCTCATTACATGAAGAACTTCGATGTTGGGCATGTGCCAATAAGGTCAGTACTGCTTTTATTATAAAAGGCTCAAATGTCACTTTAGGTATATCAAGTTTAGAAGTCTTGTCCCATATGAAAGGTAAAAGGAAATATGGTAGTGTTCCTCCGAAACAGTTTAAATGCATTTTTGAGAAAAAGCCATAACACTTTTACAGTTGCTTGGCCAACTATTTCTTAAGTATTTGTGGACAGTAAGCACATGGACAGGTATCTGACAGTAATTATGGCAAACAGTATTAAATGATTGTGCTTTCAATGTGGTGATCTAGTTTTAGTAGGAGGAACCATGTTTTAGGATAACCAATAAGATTAGGATTCTTCTTCTTTTGCCGTATCCGAATCTGAATATTGGTGATTAGGATACGGCAGAAGAAGATTAGGATACAGATGAAATAAAGGAATATTTGATATTTCTTTATACTCTTATTGGAAATGGAAGTTTCATATATTCACAGCAATGAAAAGAAAATGATTCCATGATCAGAAACGTGGGAACAGTGGACATAGTGTGATGCTCTGAATCTTTGTATCTAGCACTACAAAGCAGATTTATCGGACTGTAACTGACATGGCTCTATCTCAGGAGTTCTCAGCCTTTTAAAGCTGGGGGCCAGGTCACGCTCCCTCAGACAGCTTCAGGGGCTGGATGGCCATTTTGCCCTTCTTCCACCACATGGCACTTCAGAGTTTGGTAGAGGTGATGGGGGGGGGGGGGGTCACATGAAATGGTGCCATGGGCCACATCTGGCCCGTGGGCTGCAGGTTGAAAATCCCTGCTCTATCCTATTTGATCTCTGGTTTGTGCATTTTGATGAGGCATTTGGAATTCTTTGCTATGTGCCTCAAGCGTGCACACTATGACTCTCTAGCAAAGAATTCGAAATCACCTGACCACACTACAAATCCCAGAGATTCTGTAGGAAAGATAGTCATGACAGTTATTGAGAGTATACCGCTATAGACTCAGACAATACATTGAAGCTACAGTCTTAAGCTCATTTGCAAAAGAGCAACTTCCAATGAACACAGTGGGACATACTTCTGAGTAAACATACATAAGACTGTACAGTAGCTAACAGGATGATAGCCGAACTTGGTTTCAGAAGCAAATCCTGATACACCACCCTTCCTTTGTGCTAATTCAATGAATTCTTTCTCCTAGGCTTCCAAGGGCAAAACACTTGCTGAATGTCATCAATGAAAACTTTGGCACACTTGCCTTCTGTCGTAGATGGCTAGACCGTCTTGGAGAAAGTAAATATCTAATGGCTTTGAAGAACCTATGTGACTTGGGTATAGTGGATCCATACCCTCCCCTCTGTGATATTAAAGGCTCATATACAGCACAGTTTGAGCACACCATATTGCTACGCCCAACTTTCAAAGAAGTTGTCAGCAGAGGAGAGGACTATTAAAACTTCAAGGCCATTACCTCACCTATGTACTTTGTTGGAACACATTATGCCAGAATAAATTTGCAGTCTGTTTTAACTATGGATCCAATGTGATAACTTTCCACGTTTGGAAGAAAGGAATTTAAGGCAAGTTCTTTAACATAATAACTAAACAAGGAAAAACAGCTTTTGGGGCCTTTAAACTATTTCAGGTTACATGCATATTTTTTCTTCTGTGGGAAAAGCGCAATTTTTAGTTTGGAATGAGTTATATATATTGTGTGGAATATTTCTGACAAGGCTTTCCAAATATTTATAATACCATATTCTTACTTGAATGCTTTGAATGACTACACTTGATTTCTGCATCTAAGTTGTCTCCAGTATTGCCTTTTAAAAATCCTGAAATCCATTTTGTAAAAAAAATAAAGACAGATTTTCAGATCTAAAACTTTATATAATTTAAATTCTAAGAAGAATTGTCCAGGTAAGTTTTGCTTTGAAATCAATTATTCTGTCTGCTTGTATCAAGTGGGACCTAGAAAGCATTGCTAACAACAAAGCTAGTGGAGATGATGGTATTCATGTCGAGCTTTTAAAAGCCCTAAAAAATGATGCTGTTAAAGTGCTGCCAGCAAATTTGGAAAATGCTGCAGTGGCCACAGGATTGGAAAAGTTAAGTTTACATTTCAATTCCAAAGAAGGGTAATGCCAAATAATGTTCAAGCTATTGTATGGTTGCGCTTATGTCACACGCTAGCAAGGCCGTACTCAAGATCCTACAAGCTAGGCTTCAGCAGTACTGTATGTGGATTGAGAACTATCAGAAATACAACCTGGGTTCCGAAGAGGCAGGGGAACTAGAGATCAAATTGCCAACATTCACTGGAGAAAGGGAGTACCAGAAAAATGGCTACTTCTGCTTCATCGACTATGCTAAAGTTATTGTGTGGATCACAATAAACTGTGGCAACTCCTTAAACAGATGGAAGTACCAGACCACCTCACCTGACTTCTGAGAAACCTGTATGCGGGTGTGTGTGTGTGTGTGTGTGTGTGTGTGTGTCAAGAAGTGATAGTTAGGACCAGATACGGAACAACCGATTGGTTTAGAATAGGAAAAGGAGTACAAGGCTGTATATTGTCATCTTTATTTAACGCAGGAGCAACGAGGGTGGCGCGGGCTGGATTAATGCAGAGTACATCAAGCATAATGCAGGGCTGGATGAATCACAAGTCTTTGACCTGTGGTGCTGAAGAAGACCCTTGAGAATCCTTTGGATTTCAAGATCAAATCACTTAATCCTAAGGGAAATCAACCCTGACTGCTCCTTGGAAGGACTGAAAATGAAGCTCAAAGATGTGTGAAGGCTAGTAAATAATTTGTAAACACACCAGCCCCATGATGGTGAACCTTGGCACTCCAGATGTTCTTGGACTTCAATTCCCAGAAACCCAAGCCCCCATGAATCCAAACGAATGGGTTTGCTGTGATTCAAAAACCCCTCGCCACCCTCGTCGCTCCTGTACAAGCCCGCGGATGAATCAGTAAACCCATTCATGTTGATTCACAGGGGCTTGGGCTTCTGGGAACTGAAGTCCAAGAACTTCTGGAGTGCCAAGGTTCACCATCACATCAGCCCCTGGCCACTGTGCTGCGTAAATAGCACTGTGCTACAGAAGCCTGATTGGCCTTGAAAAGAATTACAGTCATAATAAAACACAAAACCCACTGGAAAGATGAAGGGTGTGTTGAATGCAGAAATACAGGAGAAGCATGTAAGCATTTCATAAAGCCTCTATCATTATAAAGAGAAAACCTTGAAGATTCTAGTATTTTTGAACCACAAACTGGTGTATCCTGGGCAATGGCAACTTTGTTGTGCTGGCTAATCTTTCTCACACTTGGTCAGATGAAAGGAACTATGGAATGAACTCACCAAAAAGTGGCAGTAGACCGAGACATGAAAGAAGAGCATTATAAAGACAGTGGGATTTTCTGTAATATTTAACTAGTTTTCATGTACAGACAGTTAAAGAGTTTGTGGACTGTTCTCTAAAATTCAGTCTGAACCGGAAGAACTGAATAGGATCCTTGAAAGTCACAGAAGAAGAAAAATTCACTCGCAGAATTGAAGTTTAGGGGTTTTAAAGAGAAAAACTGCTTGAATTCAGCGCAGACAGAGTCCAATCAGGCTCGTACTTTTTCAAAATGCACAAATGTTGCCAATGTATGCAACTCTCAAATATTCTAGTTTGTAAATATTGGTTAATCTTGCTTTACATTCTTCCATCTTCAATCTATCCATGCAGATCAAAATAATTGTTTTGGTTCACCTTTCCGTGGGTGGGTGGGCTACATCTATGGTTATCTGTTTTATCACATGCCTCTCCTTTTGTTCACTGTGAAAGGATGCACCTCTTTTTGGGTCTATTGGGTTTGGTGGCAGCGAGGGAAGGGAGTGAAGAAGAAAGCAGGGCAGACCCTGAGACAAAGAACTACTGCTGAATTTCCTGCAAAGAATATTTCGGGACAAGATGTTGAGAGTTCAAGAATCATAACTGAACAGAGTTTTTAGACATTTTTTTGTTGCTTCAAAGTCTTCTCCTTCTGTCCACCTGAATCTGAAGTAGACCGGGAGTGAAACACAATTTCCCTTTATAGTGGAATTCCAACAGCACCATTCTCAGTGTGGGAAAGGAAAAGCTGTTTTACTGGGCAGTGAGAACCAACCTGTGTCATGGTTCCATGGCATTAATGTCATGGACTTACATGAACAATTAGTCATGCCTTCCATTCCTTTGCTCTACTGCAGTAAACAGAAGAGAAATTATGCAAAATGCATGTGATGCAGATCTGTAATGAACATGTCTCATCATAGGGAACCCTAGGTAAGCAATTTAAATACCCATATGTACCGTTAAGTAGCCATCATCAATCACAGGAAGCTGATTTCTGTGTGTTTGATAGCAGACGTTAAGTTGAAACTTTATGATTTAGTCTACAACCAAGAGCAAAGAGTCTCCCATTTTATTCATACAAAGTTACTGTAAGAGTGAGTTGCTTTGCTGTATGGGGAATTGAACTATGTCTCCTAAAACCAGAAGCAAAAGACAGTAACGGCTGCTTTTTTCACTTTCCTGGTTGTCAGTGCTAGCTCTATGACAATTTTGCATTTATCAAACAAATTGCACAGAATAGCACCTACCTAAGTACCACCCACATAACTAGAATTAAAAAGACTGAAGTTCTTACAAGTTAAGGAAAAGGGAAAGACACTAGGATGGTGTGCAAAAAGAAAAGTAGAAAACAGTACCATCTCAGGAGATTAATAAATCTGGATTTTTTCCCATGGGGAAATTCCCTTTACATTTTGCATGAGAAATTTCACTGCCATGAACTATGCTGATTACAACATTGAGCTTTTGTGGATTCTCCTTGTGCCATAGTAACTAAGAGAAACAGCCACCTTTGAACGTGTGCTAGGGGAAGGCAACAGATAGAGTGGCATTTCTTATCGTTAGAATCGCTGCTGGATTAAGTGGACCTGGCATACAGGATAAGGTCATTTGAATGCTGAAGAATAGTGTAAGTAGGAATTACGGTAATTTTCCTAAAGTTCAACAGCTACTTTTGATGTCCTTTATATACAGTTGAACATTCTAATTCCCTTGTCCTGCTCATACATTACATCTAGGCCCGTGATGGCGAACCTTGGCACTCCAGATGTTCTTGGACTTCAATTCCCAGAAGCCCAAGCCCCCGTGAATCAACATGAATGGGTTTACTGCGATTCATCTGGCCTGCGCCACCCTCGTCGCTCCTGTACGGGTGCATTTTACTTCTGCGACGAGGGTGGTGCAGGCTTGATGAATCGCAGTAAACCCATTTGTGTGGATTCATGGGGGCTTGGGCTTCTGGGAATTAAAGTCCAAGAACATCTGGAGTGCCAAGGTTCGCTATAATGCATCTAGGCCAACAGTCTGAATAGATAAGTGTGAAGGTATAATATCTAGCTGACAGTAGTGGGTTGTGTTCTGATGGTTTCCTGATATTTTAGCAATTATGTGGATAACGAGACATATATACATGTGCTTCACTTTCCCTGAGTTTAAGAGCCAGAGATGAAAGTAAAACTTTAATACCATTTTTTAATTCTGTGACACAAAACACATTCCTGTGGACAAAGTCAATGGTATTGTAAAAGTAAAAAAGCATAATTTTTTTTAATAAAAACATTTCAAAATAATGTAAGAATTACTCGCCAAGATTCCTCATCTATTTCCCCTACACCAAAATATAAAAATGCTGAAAAACAGCTCTGAGGTAAGACTTTAAAATTCAAATGGCAATTTAAAACCCCCCAGCTATATACACATCCTAGTAACTTGAAAAGTTACCTACTATCAATATATAGCATGCTAAACATTTTCCCCAAAGACTTTGTTTAGCAAATACAAAAGGACATGGATACCTCTCAGAAGACATTTAGTACAATACTGCACTTACTTTTCAATACATGTACAAATGGCATTTTGCTGTATACAGTACATGGGCTTTGGATTAGCTATTAATGTCTGTACTAGAAAAATTAATCTGAGTATTTGGATTTTTCCCAGATGGTGAGTCAAGACCTAATACCCTAAAATGTCCATTCACCTGAGTAACTCGTTGGGTATAAAACAAGATATAGGCCTGGGCCTTGCATACTTCTTCTATAGTGCACATGATGAGCTTGGAATCATTGCAGTAGACCCAGAATCCTAGAAGAAAAAATAGAAAGATCAAAAGTTATCTTCGCATGTAGTACTTTTCCTCGTCAAAGATCACAGAACTTTAGTATAATCTGAGAATTTTACACATGAATAGCCATATCTCAAAAAAGATGCAAGAATTACTGGCGTTCAGGGGTTAGAATTTATAAAGAAGAGTCCAGATGTGAGACTGATCTTTCAGGATGGCATTTGGTGTAGTCT
Organism: Bradypodion ventrale; assembly: GCA_035047345.1. NCBI lineage: Eukaryota > Metazoa > Chordata > Lepidosauria > Squamata > Chamaeleonidae > Bradypodion > Bradypodion ventrale. The sequence goes on from JAWDJE010000005.1 coordinate 208,196,914, forward strand.
TATGAAAATCTCATTAAACATATTTGAAGAATGTAGAGATACTGCTTATGGCAATAACATTAATCTTATGTCATTGCCTCAGAGAAGCAGGCTTGAAGTTAGATTTCATATATAAATTCTTCGCTTATACCTCCATCTGAATTGTAGCAATAGGCAGTGTAGTGTCCTGAACCGAATCCTTTCCCATGATGCATCACAACAGCAGACAGGTCGTAGATAAAACAATCAGGTACAAGGGACTTTAGAGATTCTCTGCAGCAATATGGCTCCATGTTTAGCACCTGATCAAAGCTGACGTGAACACCAATCTTTTCACGATGATTGCGCCCAGACCATCTTAGAGGGAAAAGGCAAATGCAGTAAAACTATTATATTTCTAGTATCAAATTTAAAGGTTAAAAATCTACATTCTGGGAGCAAGAGTGCGTCAACACCACAGTTGACAGGGCTTGTTGAAACATCAATGCACCATTTCATGTGGCCCCCCACTGCCTCCACCACACCAGGAAGTGCCATGTGGTGGAGGAAGAGGAAAATGGCCGTTTGGCCCCTGAAACTGTCTGAGAGAGTGTGACCCGGCCCCCAGCATAAAAAGGTTGAGAACCCTGCATCAATGCATCAGACCATTACTTACTGTATCTCTATTGCCTATTAATCATTTTTTTCTTTGCCACATTATCTCCATCAAAATGATATTAGGTATCAGTATCCACATCAGGTGTCACACTGTATTTACTGATTTAATTAGCCCCTCGCCCATCTTTTCTTATATCCTTTGCCTTTCTTCACAAAAGCCACTGTTAAAATACAGCAGTAAATAGTTTTTTTAAGTGATAAGAGCAGAACGTTTCATGTCACCTATATCAGTTCAGATAATCACTGTCAGAGTGTCATTACCAATTCCTTCAATGCATTACTGTATAGTTAATGGGCATACAATCAGATGGAGAAAGCAGTTTTGCGCGATTTTTCAAGAAACATTATTTACAGTCTAATAAATTGATTTACTTCCCCCCCACACCCCAAACATTCATTAATAGACGATCATCCTTTGGGTTTCTTAGCATGCCAGTAACAGAATAATTTACCACATTACCTGAACCTTTTAAGGTGTAAACGCAGAACTTGAGGTAGCTGGCATACCATAAGCTGTTTTTGTGCTTCTGAGAGTATAACAGGCTTAGAAGAAAACTTTCTTCGCTTTTCTGTTAAAAAGAAAAATTAAAAATATACGTTCACAATAGATCATGCTGATAATGATATGGGATAAATTTTATGTAAACAAAATCAATATAGCATGGATTTAAATTGAAACCAACTTATGAACATTACTTGGACTAATAGAACATTCAAGATGCAACTAAACTACATGCCTAACATGCAGAGCACTAATGAAGAATGACCAGTGTAAAAATAAAATCTATGTGGTTAAATTCCAAAACCAAGGAGGCAATACAGTAATACCTCATACAAAGTCTGCTTCGTACCACATCGAATTCATACAACATTGCCTAATTCCTTGAAAAAAGTTGCATCATACAAAGTCGCAGCGACTTTGTATGAGGCATTGGGGTTTTCCCAGGTTGCATTGTGCCTGGGCAGTATAAAAGGCAGGACACATGCATGCATTGCTCTTGTGGGTTTTGCATGAGAGGAAGAGTGTTTAGGAGTGGTTTTGAGCGCGATTTTGGATTTTTTTTGAATTTTTTTCGTCAGAATTTTTAGAAGCATTCCTGGGATTTTTGCAGCATTCTTCAGGTTCTTGGACAATCAGGGTTGTTTGACATGTTTTTGTAATGTATTTAGCCTTTAGACAATGATTTCTTAAAGTTCTGTCAGTTTCCTGTCTGTTTCCTTGACTTTGCCCTGAAGTCAGTGCTGTTACAGTACAATGTATCTCTATAGAAATGACGTTGTACGAGGCATCGTGGCAAGGATTTTGCATGCCTCATACAAAGTTTAAATCCGTATAAAGTCCAAACTTGTGGACGTTGTATGAGGTATCACTGTACTTTCATTTGACTGCTATAATATTAATTTTCAGACAATTTAATTTTCCCATACACATTACTCAAGCTCTGCAACGTCCAGCCGAATGAGGGGCTAGATTTAATTCATTATGCTAATACAGTAGAACCCTGTATAAGCGAATGCCTCTTACAGTGATTAAATCATACAACGATTTGAAAAACCATTGTGCCCTGTATAAACAACTAAAATTGTTATATGATGCAATGCATATCTATGGGGAAAATCATACAACGAATTATTTTTGTTGTACGATTTTCCCCATAGAGATATTTGTTGTACAATGCATCCCATAGGGATAATCACTATACGATGCATGCATCATATAGCGATTAAATCGTACGACGACTAGCCCCATGGAACAAATTAAAGTTGTTATACGGGGTTTTACTGTATTCCAATAGCCCAATGTAAAGATGTAGTTATGTATGGTTTCATTTCTCATTATTTCTGATTACAATTATTTATGAAATATCTTATTAGCTCAGGGATTCTCAACCTGCGGCCCGCGGGCTGGGTGCGGCCCACTGCGCCATTTCATGTGCCACCCCCCCACTGCCTCCACCACACCAGGAAGTGCCGTGTGTTGGAAGAAGGGCAAAATGGCTGGCTGGCCCCCAAAGCTCTCTGAGGGAGCGTGACCTGACCCCTGGCTTAAAAAGGTTGAGAACTCCTGTATTAGCTCATCAGAATTTAGAACTTTTAATGACTTTATTTATTTGTTATATCTATACTGCATGTTCTCTCCAATGAATTGAAAGATAAATGGTTCTCTCCACTTTTGGATCTGATTTTACAGACATCTTTTTCTGACTATATTTCAAAACCTATGCCTTTGTTGTTTACTAAAGTGAATTCACATCACATGGAATTCGGATGGACAAGTACAGATTTACTTACTGTTACACTGATCACAGGCATATATCTTTCCTTCCAGCGCTTCAGTTTCTGTGAACTTGGCCAACATTTCTGTTAATAAGCATGGAAGCTGACAGGCTGTCTCCTTCCCATTGCAGTGGTATCTTTCAGGAAATTCCAAAGAGAGGTCCCAGAAGGATTCTATAGTATTTGACTTATTGTCACATGCAAGACATGTTACCTGTCAAGATAAACCATCTGTTATTTTGAACTTCCAACCCGCACATCCTGCCTGGTCTTAAACAACTGGAGCAATACCATGTTGATTTTCTTAGTTATATGTATATAACTAGCTCTATATGCTATATGTTCTTAGTTATATGTATATAACTTTCCTCTAACTAGCTTAAAATAATGTATGTGGCTGTCATATTCCCCACTTTATCCTCAGAATGACAAAACTGTCAAATGTCAGGCTGAGAACATAAACCGAGATCACCGAGTGAGTTATATAGCTCCATGGAGCCTGGAATCTACATGTCCAAAGTTCCAAGCCAAAATCAGTACCATACTACAAGCTGCTGTCTCTCATGCACTCTTCGTCGGCTGCAACTTCAATCTGAGAATGCAGGAAAAAATACCATTGGGGTGAATTTGTTTAAGTTGGATCCTGGTTTGCCATGAAGTGGCACACTATGATCATGGAGCCATCTCCTGAGGCACAGTGTTGGGCGGCGGTAAATAACCTGACTCCCTAAAGGGGCCAACAGGGATTTCCTCAGTGGAGGAAATGCCACTGGAAACCATCATATTGGGCCCAATGGCAAAATGAGTGGAGGAGGAACTCTGATTCCCAACGGCCATGGAGGTGGAAGAGGCCATGCTAGATGGACTGGCTGTGAAGGCGCACCTTGATAATATCCTCAAGGCCGCGGCAGTCCTTTGCAGTTTCTCATGCACTAAAGAGGGATGAATCACATATGATAAATTAGACTTTTTATTCATTTTGAAGCATGATCATCAATAATATTTTGGAATTGATCCATTCATCTTTATTTTCAAGTCTGAACCAGAATCATGGCATTTCTCCTCTTTTTCTTATTTTAACAAGATATAAAAGTGATGGTGCTTTACATTCTTTCATTTTAGCCATTCTTAATACAGTAAAGGTAAAGGTCGCCCTTGTTCGAAAGACTCTCGGGTTCAGTGCTCATCCATGTTTATAGCCAAAGAGCCAGTGCTGTCTACGTCTGCAGACATTTCCATGGACATGTGGCAGCCATGACTAGACACGGAATGTTGTTACTTTCTCACCGAAGTGGTACCTATTTATCTATTTGCAATTTCTTGCTTTCTAACTGCTAGGTTGACAGGAGCTGGGACAGAGATGGGAGCTCACTCAATTGTGCAGTACTTGGGTCCCAAACTGCCGACCTGCTGACCTTCCGGTTGTGAAGTTCAGTGTCTTAAGCACAAAACCACCACAGTCCCTATTCTTAATATGGAGAGACCTAAAATACAATTCAACTGCTGATTCTCAACAATTCTTTACTTTTCTCCTCAGTCACTACAAAGGCTTTCAAGAAGAGTACCAGTTCTTAAGTACTGCCCTAACTAGAGAAATAAACAGATACCTCAGGAGACATCCTTTGGGCAAACAAACCCAGGAATGAGGCTCATTGTCATTTTTCACAATAATGTCAAAGTCAACAGTAAATTTTGAACAATAACTATTTTATCCTATCAATTTATATCTTTCATTACCAAAGTGACACACTTTCTTTAAAAAGCATAACCCAGAGTAAACAAAAAAGAATTTTAAAATATTATTTAAATGAATTAATAAAATCTAGAGGTTTTCTACAGGCAAGCAGATCATGCATTATGAAATACAAGAGCATCTTTTGTAGTATAGTGGAACCTTGAGTTATGAAATTAATGCGTTCCTCGGGATGTTTTGTATTATGAAAAATTCATATCTTGAAGCGTAGTTTCCCATAGGAATGCATTGAAAACTTTTTTCTGATCTCCAGAACGGATTAATTGGTTTTTAATGCATTTAAATCTGTAACTCAAGGCATTATTTTTAATGAATTTCCTTTCATATTGCAAAAATTACATTAGTCAAGGTGTTTGTAACCTGAGGTTCCACTGTATTCCACACTAGGTTAAATATATTACAGAACACTTGACCCAGGTTGTTTTTTTAGTTCAGTTCCTCAAAGATTTATTGGGGGGGGGGGATTCAGAAGGAACAATATGTCACCTGCCTGTCAAATAAGTTACAATGCCAATGCAAGAAATGTCATTTGCTAGTTCCACTGCAAAAAACTGGTTCAGTGCACACTTTACAACTACTTTTTGGACATCACTGATGTGTCATCATGCAAACATTTGATTCCTCATAGAAAATCATCTTGTGATCTGCATAATTCCCTTTAAACAACTTTTTATAATGTCTGGGCACATTTTTTTAAACTATAAAATATGGCAAAGCGGGGAGATCAACAGTGGCTTGGAGAAAAACAATCTGAACTTCATGGCAGAGACACTAAACAACGATGGTTCATCATATTACCAGCTGTCATATGGAAGTATTTCATGGACACTATAGATTAATAATTCTATTATCAACCCATAGGATAGCTGCTCGGAAGTGCATGCAATCCACACAAAAATCTGGTGCTGTAGCAAGCACCATATTTACACATATCAATACCATACTGGTAGTTCCTTGAAGTTGGCAGAAGCAGAACAGAATCTGCAGCTGGTTCTCTAAGTCAGTGTTTTCCCCAACCTTTGGGTTTTGGACTTCAATTCCCAGAAGCCTAAGTCAATTCCCCAAAGCACTGATCAGCCAATGTACTGACTTAGGCTTCTGGGAATTGAAGCTATCCTGTGGGACGTGGGCCCCACGTTGAGAACCACTGCTCTAGAGTAAATAAAGTGTGGATAAAATTTAACCACAAAATGCAGATATATGAATTTTAGCTAGGAATATCAATTATAGTTGAATTCAAGGAGAGAAATCTTATAGGGTAAGGAATAGAGAAGCTACAACAATTGTGGTTACTGTGCTTGCAAGCATTATACAAGCATCCAAATTCAGTAATGGATATTCAAGTCAATTTTGATCTGAAAACCCTTTTCTCTGATATCTGTCTCAAGTCACAACAGGTTGAAGCAACTTGTAGAGTTTATCATAATAAATGATGTATAGTTTAATTGTCTATTAAACTCAAATTTCACTTTATAACAACTGTCTTGTTAATCTAAATGGTTCATAAACAGAAAAGAGAGCTACGCTCGAATGTCATACAATAAAACCTTGCATAAAGAGCGACTCACTTAGAGACTAACTCACTTAAAGAGCAGAATTTTCTCCAAATGGTCGCCTTGTAGAACTAAAAACTTGCTTAACAACTAAATCAGGGTTCACAATCCCCCCCCCCCCAGAAGTCACGATCGGTCACTTTCTATGGCGGTGGTGGTGCTTTTTCCAAGTGTTTCGCTTAAAGAGCAACTCGCTTAAAGAACAATCCCATGGATTGCATTATGTTCTTTAAGCGAGGTACCACTGTATATTCTACTACTAATCAACTGTCACTGACTGAACCAACAGACCAAGACATCATCTTCAGAAGACATCAGTTTACAACTAAGTAGGTATGCTCATCACTTAACTCTCTGATGTTGTCAGTCACACTATGCTTTTCTACATAATGATGGAGACATTTCCTTCTGTATGTAGTTATACCTTTAAAACTCTTAACATTTTCTTCCAGACTCAACACTATCATTTGTATGTAACACTTCCTGTTTTATAATTTGTTTCTTCTTTAGTTAATAAGCATATTGCTTTGATAATTAATCTATAGAGGCCTGGAGGCCAATATATATATTTAAAGGACTGTCACTGATGAAATTCTTAAATTTAACAGGATTTTAAAGATGCAAAGCTTGAAAATGATGTTTGATGCTGATTTTTATTTTCTCTGTCAGACTTGTTACACAATTTTGTACATGAACTCAAGAGCTTTGGTTGACAAGTAGCTTAAAAATACTGCATCTCTTTATATATTTATTCCTCTAAATTGTAAAACAAACCTTCATTAAAATGGGGATGTACACGGGATTAAAATAAACTAGGAAATGTAAATGTGATGAACTATTTGACCAGAAAAATACAGTGTCTGAAATCCTGTTGCTTAATGTAGTAAGTCATAAATGGAGTGGCCATAATGAATCTTTGGGGATTCAATGGACCCAACTCAGTTACAACTTACTATGCTAAGCAATAAGGTTTCAGTCAATGAATTTAAACTGCCTGACAAATATTTTGACTCGCAAGCAATGAAATACTGATGCCATTTTTATGTCCCTTGGGACGGTTTTGCAGAGTTGGATCATCAGAAGTATAATACTTTTTTTTGCCCCACCCCACCCCAAAAAAAGAAAGTCAATGAAGTTTTTCTTCTAACTGTTCCAACATGGGGACAGAAAGGTATGGGAGATTCTAAGGCAGTAGAGCTAGGAAAGATATCTAAAGTGGAACCTTGGTTAACGTAATTAATGCGTTCTCCAGGACATTTCTTACAGCAAAAATTACTTTAACCGAATTTCCTATAGGAATGCATTGAATGCAATTTCCCATAGGAATGCATTGAAACCCAATTAATCCATTAAAAAAATATTCTGTAAACTGAGCCACTATTTTCTATGGATTTCCTTTTGCTATGTGATTTTTATGTTAACTGAGCCATTTGTTAACTGAAGTTCCACTGTATTTGGGACCTTGTGAAGCCACTGTCAACCAGCATAAAGGGAACTACAGTGGTACCTCAGATAAAGTCAGATTCGGATAAAGTCGCGGTTTTCATGCACACGTGATGCATCGCATCAAGTCCAAAACTGCTAAAAATTGGACATTATCTGAGGGATTTTGTATAGGAACCTCGGATAAAGTTCATTTTTGGACGTTATCCGATGCATCGCCCATTTGATTTGGATAAAGTCCAAAATCGGATAAAACCCAAACTTGTGGAACGGAGTTTGGACTTTATCCGAGGTTCTATCAAGAAGGGTAAGTTTGGCAGATCTGGGGGTCAGTTTTCCTTGAAACATATTGTGGCTCTCATATACCCTTGCTGGTACTAAAAGCTGAAACAGAAAATAATTTCTGGTGTAAAGAAAACTATAATGCAACCTTTTTAAAATCACATCATGACTGCAAGGAGATGTGTTATAGAGGAGAACCACACTTTTTGGAATGCAATTCCTTTCTATGTGCATTTATTACAAAGTGGGAATGTGCTAACCAGCAGCAGCAAAAATGGGTACAGCTGCATTTGTATGTTGCCCACATAGCAGAAGGCTTAGTGTTGTGACTAAGCATAAGACACTGTGCCAAATGCCTTGTAAATCACTTTTTAAATCTTTTTAATTCATTTTAGTTCAGTCTTATAAACAGCTTTTCGAACACACATACCTGACTTAAAAGTTGTCCGTGAAAAATGGTATTGATCACATTTAAAACTTGTTTAATAAGTTTCTTTTGAGAAGTGGGAATGAGGGCTGGGCATTTTGTCCTGACTGTCTCCAATTCTTGCTGTACTTTATCCAAAAGTTCACAGAGAAATTCCTGAGCATCTTGTTGAGCATAACCACGAAAGGCTGGGATTAGTCTCCATACTGAATGAAGCATGGCAAAAGGAGATACCAAAGCCCACTTTCCTGACCACATGACTTGAAACAACGTATGCAGCTCATGACAAAGAGAGATGTATTTTGAACTTGGCTCTTTAGGTTGAATGAGTTCCATATTTCTGCTGTTTGATGCTCCACCACTTAAACCTGATGACACACTAGATCGCCTTGCAGGAGAGGCGTTGCCTTGAATATGGCTTCTGTTCACATGACAAATAGAGCTCGCAGAGGGCGGATACTTAGAAGATGACCTTGTTTTGCCACTGGCTGCAGCTGCTAACAACTCTTGAGTTTGGTTCAAATCAAGCTTTAAAAAACATTCCCGAAAGATGAGCAAATGACTCAATACCTGAAGAATAGAGTTCATGTAGCATGTATTTCCCAAGTTACGTAATCCTGTTACACCAGGAGTCACAGTAGGCCTTCGTTTAACTGGGGAATCATTTATTTTTTTCAGTTTTACTTCATCTGAGGTAGCTGTTCCTTCAAGTTCAACAGCAGAGTCCACATTCTGCAACATTTTTAGTGCACAGAATGGTACTTCTGAGGGATCTTTATGTTGATTCTGCAAGCGAAAGCTCTTCCGTGGAGGCCTTTTTTCCATTTCTTCCTTCAACTGCCGCTTCCGCTCTTCCCTTTTCCTCCTAGCATTGATTCTTCTTTCTTCTGCTTCCTGCTTTAGCTTCTCTTCTTCCAAAGCTCTTTTCCCACTTGGTGTCAACCCAAACCAAGAGCTAAATACTTTGCCCATTAATGCATGCCTCCTGTGCCACAGAGCTGTGAACATACGGTCTTCATTACGAAGCACAGCTTGAGCATTATTGTGTGAAACATCATCACCTGAGCCCATTGATCGCAAAGTTCTGCCACTACGAGTAGTACAGTCATAATTTTGACTCTTGATTGCACTTAACGTGCTTCTTAAGAGTTTTAAGTCACCAGTTGCATTATCATTAAGAACATAGTCGTCACAAAGATAACAGAAAACATACAGTTCATTCACTTCCAATGCCACTGGATGATTACTTTCTTGAAAGTGCTTTAGTGCATGTTCTTCAATGTATCTTCCACAAGCAACATGAGAACAACTGAGGCAGGCCCAGACAGATTCTGTAGTATTGCATACCATGCAATGCCATTTATGAGGGTTCACGATGGAATGGTCCTGGGCAAGTCGCAGACGTCCTACATGTTTACACTTATCCATTTTCAGTATTGTAGTAATGACAAAATACTACAGAAACACACCATCCAACCAGTTTCTCAGTCTCTGCATTTTGACCTGAAAGTGGGGAAAAAAGCTTTTAGCTGCATTTAGTAATAGATACATATTTGCTCATCAGTATCCCATTTTAAAATTATGCTTCAAGGGGAACCCTCATACAGGTTGCCTCCCTTATTCTCAAGGGATACATTCTGAGGCAGATATCGATTATCTGAAACTGCAAATAACAGTGAACCCTTTATGAGTACTGAACGCACAGATATGGGAGCAATCTGTATTTTCAGAAGTAGTTTACCAATGCCTTCTCTGGCAGTGCTCAAGAAAATCTTCCTTTAAAAAAAAAAGGTTGACATAGTTATTTAAATGGAAAGTCATTGTAAAATATTAAATAAATGCAGAATGGAAGCAATACTCTTTATAGGGTCACTTAAAAAATAAAATAAAACATTGCAAGCTTTCATAACTTTTCGTAACTTTTTTGCAATTGGTCACACGGCCAATTTTTGACTACTGAACTTCCACTGTAAAATATATATCACACAGATCTCTTTGGCCAACAAAGCTGCATAAACTAAGGATCACACATAAAACATACAGGACAGTGGTGGCAGACTATGGCACAACTGACAGAGGTGGCACTCACAGCCCTCTCTGCGGGCATGCATGTTGTTGCCCCAGCACAGAGTTCACCTTGCCCCTCTGCCGGGCAGCACAGTCGGAGCGCTTCCTTCCTACCCCCAGCAGAGTTCATCCTGCCCCTCTACTCAGCAGCCCAATGAGAGTGCTACCTTCCTCCCCCCCCAGCACAGACTTCACCATGCCCCTTTATTTGGGCACTAGGTCTCTAAAAGGTTTGCCATCACTGATATAGCATGTGAAAAGATATTATCCTGATGCTGGAATCCAGTCCTCTCTCCTGCAATGGGTTAATGAAATACAACTCTCTTTCCTGAGCTGCAAATGTCAGGTAGATTCAAGGCTCTCATGGTATATCTTAAGAGTACAATAATAGGGGAAGGAGCTGTACATCAAGCTGAGCATGTTGGCCAGTAGAGCAACATGAATAAATACTTGCAAACCTTATTCTAAGATACAGTCCAACAACTGAATTTAGATAAAACCTAACGAGTATAGGATGTGTCCGTAGTTTTATTGGTTCATGTTGCTCTGTTCACAACAGTACCAGACCACTGAGACCAGTTTCACAAATGGCACATTCTCTTATTATAAATTTTCTTAAAGGTAGCATACAAGAAAAACCTTCTTATAATATCTTTTAGCAGACCCTTCCTCCTTGAACCTTATTATTTTTAAAAGGCATAAAAATGAGTAAAAATCATTTCATCTTATAATAGCAAATGCCACAAGTTCATTATGCATTGCATAAACATTTTTGTCTTAAGATCCTCCTAGTCAGTTTCACTGAGTAATTCTAGATTTAAATGTTAGGTTTCCCTTGCTCAAAAGCCAGTCGAATCAGACTCTAGGGATCAGTGCTCATCTCTGTTTCAAAGCCGAAGAGCCAGCGTTCTCTGCTTCTGCAGACGTTTCCATGGTCATGTGGCAGGCATGTTATGAGAGAATAAGAAATTACCATTTCATGCCATGCAATTTTATAAGCATCTGACATCTTGTCTCATGCTTTTCCAATTAGGTGTATTTTGGGGAGGTTTTTTTTCTGGAGGGTGGGAACTAAAAATTTTTAACTAAGAAGCTTGAGATGTTTCCCTTTTATAGGAAAGGTTTTCCAAAATCAGAGTGTCAAACAAAGAAACATAATTCAAGATGTGACAAAAATCCATCCCTGAGCAAAGTATATACATCCCTCCTGAATTTATCAAAAGGCATAAGAATAACCCTGAATGATTAGTTGGCATCCATACCTAATGAAAATTAGAAAATGCAATTTTAAAAAATCAAAATACAAAGAGAATCCTATATATCAAAGGTAGCTGGTGCTATTTTAAGGATACACAAGGTACTTTTTTTGATTAGTAGAAAATTTAAAGAACTTTACACAGACATATTCTATTAACAAAGCAGAACATTTATGTTTTTAGATTGTTAAAATTGATAATGCAATGCCTAACTCTAATCTATACAAAAATAGGGCCAAACGGTGCAGATGCAAATGAGAGAAAGAAACCAGGCAGGTGTGTCTTTCAAGTCTCTTTTACTGCAAGATGTGAAGGAGTGAAGAAACATGTTAGTAAATAAACCCTAAATCATGGATTCTCAACCTGTGGCCTGCAGTCTGGATGCAGCCCATGGCACCATTTCATGTGGCCCCCTACCACCTCCGCCACACCAGGAAGTGCCATGTGGTGGAGGAAGGGCAAAATAGCCATCCAGCCCCCAAAGCTGTCTGAGGGAGTGTGACCTGGCTCCTGGCTTTAAAAGGTTGAGAGCTCCTGCCCTAAATGATTGTTTCCTTTCACTTTGTGACCAAGATTCTCAGAGATAGATAGATAGATAGACAGAGAGAGAGAGAGAAATCTGGCTGGAGGACTTCCCTACTATACCTCTAGGGCAGTGATGGCAAACCTTTTAGAGACCAAGTGCCTAAACTGCAACCCAAAACCCACTTATTTATCACAAAGTGCTAACACAGCAACAGGGGAGGAAGGAAACGCTCCCATTGGGCTGCTGGACAGAGGGGCAGGGTGAACTGTGCTGGGGGAAGGGAGGAAGTGTTCTCATTGGGCTGCAGAGCAGAGGGGCGGGGCAAACTCTTTGCTGGGGTGGCTGCACGGATGTCCACAGAGAGGGCTCCAAGTGCCACCTCTGGCACGTGTGCCATAGGTTCTCCACCAGTGCTCTAGGGAGAAGAGCCAGCTTGTGCATTCATGGGCAAGCTGACAGTTCAACAGCACCCATAGAAAAAGGGAATGATAAACCACTTCCATGTATCCTCTATCTAAAAAAAAACCCTGAAAGGGTCTGCATACTTCCGGATTAATTTGACAACACATAATTTGTTTGTGTGCAACCGAGAGAAAGAGACAGAATTCCAATAGTTGTACAGTACTTGGAAATTATAATTTATAAAGCCTAAGTAAAAGGTTTTTGCTGCAATTAACAATGGCAGACATTACAGGCCTTCGTGTCTGTATGAGAGGAAATAGACAAGTTAAAATTGCAACAAAATGTTACAGAGTGTAATGGTACTTGTGATCCAATGAGTCAGTATTTCATAGCCATGGAGCACAGTCTCTCTTGCTTTGTTCTGGGGACTCCCCTTTGGGTCTTATTCCCCATTTACTTAAGGATCTGTTGTACAGTATTTCTGCAAAACTAGGAATCACCAAAATCTCATTTATGCATAGCATGAGCACACACAATATGCATATCGACAATAGTTCCATAATTAGACTTCCTTGGTCCTATACACCTCAGCCCTACTTTTTATCAATCCCCCCCCAAAGCTCCTACATTTCCACTGCAATCTGAGTACATTAAAGCTTCACATATTTCATATTTGTAAATTAGCTTTATTATAATCTGCTATCGTGAAAATATATGAACTGACAATTTCATTAAGATTTATTTTGTGTGGCCTATCTATACGATTTTTAACCCAGTCATTTTGTTTGAAAATTAAAAATGCATTACAATTCTAAAAAGAATGGATTAGCTTTTCCACCTACTGCTTTGGGCCACTGTGATTTACATTTAAGTGCAGCTCCTTGTTAAACCATTAACAAAGCTGTTAGTTCACATTGTCTCAAAAGATTTCCCCCCCTCCTATACCTTTTGAAATTCTCTCAATGAGACTCAAACACAGAAACCTAAGGAATGGGTCTGCCTCACTGTCAATTACTCAAACACAATAAAAGAATTTCAAGTGTGGGGCCTAAACACTGCACTTGGCTGCTTGTCCTAAGAACTCCCTGGTATTAGGGAGGGAAATGCCCCATGCCTCAAAACTTAGCACATTTAAGAAACATTTCCTGTGCTCACTCTTGATCCTAAAAACATTTACTTCTGAAGCTTAGTTATTTCCATCTTCCATGGCTCTTATTTCCCAGAAATTTTCTTTAAGATCAAACCTTCAGGTATATATACTCATGAGCACTTAACACATTTATCAGACATTTGTGTTCCCTAAAACTTTGGCTAAAGAACAATGAGAAATCAGATTTCTCTTTTTCCCCCAGCCTATACAGGTGAAACTCGGAAAATTAGAATATCGTGCAAATGTCCATTCATTTCACTTAAAAGGTGAAACAAATATATGAGATAGACTCACTACATGCAAAGCGAGAGATGTCGTGCCTTAATTCGTTATAATTGTGATTATCATGGCGTACAGCATACATGAGATTATATGATGATTATGGGGTACATGAGATTGGGGGGTTTGGGGTTTTCATAAACTGTATGCAGTGGCTCATACACTGACTGGGAGGAAGGTCAGCAGTTCGATTCCTGAGTACTGCAGGGCAGAATGAGCTCCCGCCTTTGTCCTAGCTCCTGCCAACCTAGCAGTTCGAAAGCAAGAAATTGCAAGTAGATAAATAGGGACCACTTTGGTGGGAAGGTAACAGCGTTCCGTGCGCTTTGGTGTCATCATGCCTGCCACATGACCACAGAAACGTCTGCAGCAGCAGACAGCACTGGCTCTTCGGCTTTGAAACAGAGATGAGCACTGAACTCTAGAGTCGGATACAACTGGCTTTCGAGCAAGGGAAACCTTTACCTTTATCTTTTAAATAGGGACCACTTCGGTGAGAAGGAAACAGTGTTCCATGCGCTCCGGTGTCTAGTTATGCCTGCCACATGACCATGGAAACGTCTGCAGAAGCAGACAGCGCTGGCTCTTTGGCTTTGAAACAGAGATGAGCACTGAACCCTAGAGTCGGATACAACTGGCTTTCGAGCAAGGGAAACCTTTACCTTTATCTTTTAAATAGGGACCACTTCGGTGAGAAGGAAACAGTGTTCCATGCGCTCCGGTGTCTAGTTATGCCTGCCACATGACCACGGAAACGTCTGCAGAAGCAGACAGCGCTGGCTCTTCAGCTTTGAAACAGATGAGCACTGAACCCTAGAGTCAGATACAACTGGTTTTCGAGCAAGGGAAACCTTTACCTTAAGCCATAAGCATCAATATTACAACAAAGCAAGGCTTGAACTATCTCATTTTGCATGCAATGAGACTATCTCATATATTTGTTTCACCTTTTAGGTTGCGTTACTAAACTGGATGAACATTTGCACGATATTCAAATTTTCCGAGTTTCACCTATATATTTATTTTTGAGACAGTTAGCCCTGTTAGCATTTGAATAATAATAAAAAATATGTATTATTACTGATCTGTTTATCTAACCAATGCTAGTTCTGACTCAAAAGAAGAACATTTCTAAATTACACCAGCAGGAATATCAACCTCTTGAATAAAAGTGGGAGGCTGTGCGTGTGTAAGAGAGTGAGCGCTTCAAAGGAAGGAACAATCCACTGAATTCCTTCCAGCAACTTTACTTTTCAGACGTTGTTTCCACATAGTTCCAACCAAGCAGCAGGCGCAACAAGTGCTACCTTGCAGGGGGGGGAGAGCGCAAAAATTACATCTCTGATCATTTACGTTCAAACAGTTTCGCCTACACAGAGAAGCCTTTATACGGCTTGAAAAGTTTCAATACACTTCCTTCTCAGTCACCTCAAACCGAAAGCGTCTCGTGTAACTCTCCTCAGGTTAGCCTTCACCCGAAGGAGGCCAATAACGTATGGCGACCGTTTCCACGTAAACCGTTATTAGCCGTGGGAGTTCATTTATTATTATTATTATTGTGGGTGTGAGAGAGAGGCAACGCCATCATATATATACAAAAGGAGACCCACTACAACTCGATTAAGAGACAATTAATTTATCCTCCTCCCGGGTCTCTCCCTTGGTCCAGGAAGGATCGTGGCGACTCAAGAGCAGCGCTTTCTTTATCCTGGAAAACCTCCTTCCAAGGAAACGAACCTGGACAATTTTTATTCCATTATTAAGCCGAGAAGCGGGCGAGGAAAGGAGTTTCAAAACCAGAGAACGAACGGAGTAACGCGGGAGGAGTAACGTTCCCCCCCCCTCCGGTTCCCTCCCAAAAGGCGCCCAAAAAACAGAACTCCCCCCGAGTGAACGGGGAGACCACCGAGGAACTGTTGGAAGTAACGGGAGTAATTCCTCGCTCGCCCCCTTTGCCGGCTGCTGCTGCTGCCGTCGCCACCCTCCCGAGGCTCCCAATCAATGCCCACTTTTCTCACCCCCGTGGCTTGTGCCATGCGGCCCCAGGAAAGCGCATTCAGCCCTCCTGGACTTGGCGCCGCCGCCACCACCGCCGCTGTCCTGGGCGCCAATGCTGGCCCGCAGCCGCCATCTTGTGCGCTTGAGGCGCCTGGCCTGGGCCTTCGCAACCGCCCCCTTGGGTAGCGTCACCGCCGCTCCCTCGCTTCTCTCTCCTTGGGGCTGGTGGTTTTGTTTCTCAACGCAACAACACCCAGCGTGTGTGTGTGTGTGTGTGTGTTTTGTGTTCCCCCAGTGTCACTCGCCACGCCGAGGGGTCACCATCATCATCAGGGCCAGCATCTTCCGGCCTCAGGCACCCCAAAAGCTCGCTATTCTGATGAAAAGGTTGCCAGATGGTATCCTAAAGGAGGACATGTCCTCCTTTTCTAGAATACATATTTATTTAAAAAACACACACACACAAGAACTTCTTTCGAAAATTGGCAGTTCAGCTAAATAGGATTAAAATAAAGTAAATTATATATATTAAAAAAACTAGTTTTGTTTGTGAAAGTCATTTTTAGACCCATCAGCCCTCCTTTTTCAAATTATCTGGCTAAAACTGCCAACCTAGCAGTTCGAAAGGAAATTGCAAGTAGATAAATAGGGGCCACTTCGGTGGGAAGGTAACAGTGTTCCTTGTGCGCTCCGGTGTCTAGTCATGCCTGCCACATGGCCACAGAAACGTCTGCAGAAGCAGACAGCGCTGGTTCTTTTGCTATGAAACAGATGAGCCCTGAACCCTAGAGTCGGATACGACTGGGTTTTGAGCAATGGAAACCTTACATTTAAGCCATAAGCATCATTATTATAACAAAGCAAGGCTTAAACTATCTCGCTTTGCATGCAAAGAGTCTATCTCATATATTTGTTTCACCTTTTAAGTTGCATTACTGAACTGAATGAACATTTGCACAATATTCTAATTTTCCGAGTTTCACCTGTATATTTATTTCTGAGATAGTAGCCCTGTTAGCATTTGAATAACAAAAAATATTTATTATTACCGATCTGTTTATCTAACCAATGCTAGTTCTAACTCAAAGGAAGAACATTTCTAAATTACACCAGCAGGAATATCAACATCTTAAATAAAAGTGGGAGGCTGTGCGTGTGTAAGAGAGTTAGCGTTTCAAAGGAAATAACAATCCACTGAATTCCTTCCAGCAAGGGAAACCTTTACCTTTACCTAACCCTAAAAGTGGACTTGATCCACGAAAGCTAGCATTAAAATATAATACTTTAGTCTTCAAAGGGCTACAGCGTTTTTTGTTTATTTTCTGATATGCTTTTCTGTTTTAGTCACTCCCGGAGTTCCTGCTGTAAATAGAAGCCAAATTTGAGGCCAGGGATCGATGCTGGTGTTTGCTGTGGGCACCTAAAACTCTCTTCTGTAGGGTGTTTTGGAATTGGTAGCCGTGTGACTGGGAGGTGGAAGGTCAGCAGTTCGATTCCCGAGTACTGCAGGACGGAATGAGTTCCCGTCTTTGTCCCAGCTCCTGCCAACCTAGCAGTTCGAAAGCAAAAAAAAATTGCAAGTAGATAAATAGGGACCACTTCAGTGGGAAGGTAAACAGCGTTCTGTGCACTAGTGATGCCTGCCACATGACCACGGAAACGTCTGCAGAAGCAGACAATGTTGGCTCTTTGGCTTTGAAACAGATGAACACTGAACCCTAGAGTCGGATACGACTGGCTTTCAAGCAAGGGAAACCTTTACTTTTAGCTGTGTTAAGTCCACGCAAGCATGTCAGAGACTTTTTGTTCAGTCGATTGCGACCCTATGGACCATTGCCCGCCAGGCACCTGTCTTCCACCATCCTCCTCAGCCCGCCCAGCTTTGTGCCCATCGCATCTATAATACCATCTAACCATCTCATTTTTGGCCGCCCCCTTCTTCTTTTGCCCTCCACCTTTCCCAGCATCAAAGCTTTCTCAAGTGAATCCTCTCTTCTCATTTGATGTCCAAAGTACTTTAGCTTCATTTTTACTATTTGACCTTCTAAGGAGCAGTCAGGGTTGATTTGCTTTAGGATTGACTGATTTGATCTCCTTGTAGTCCCGGGGACTCTCAAGAGTCCTCCAGCACCACAGTTCAAAGGCGTCTATTCTGCTGCGCTCAGCCTTCCTTATGGTCCAACTCTCACAGCCATACATTTCTACTGGGAAGACTATTGCTTTAACTATGTGGACTTTTGTTGACAGGGTGATGTCTCTACTGTACTTTTTATTATGCCATAGCTTGCCTTCCAAGAAGTAAGCGTCTTTTTATTTCATGGCTGCAGTCACCATCTGCAGTGATCTTAAATCCCAAGAAGGTGAAGTCTGTCACTGCTTCTATTTCCTCTCCTATTTTCCAGGCATTGATGGAGCCAGATGCCATGATCTTGGGGTTTTGTTTAATGTTAAGTTTCAGACCAGCCTTTGCACTCTCTCCTCTTGCACCCTCATCAAAAGGCTCTTTGGGTCTTCTTCACTTTCTGCCATTAGGGTAGTGTCATCTGCATATCTCCGGTTGTTGATGTTTCTTCCAGCAGTCTTAATCCCAGCCTCTGCTTCTTCCAGCCCTGCATTACACATTATGTACTCTGAATATAAGTTAAATAAGCAGGGTGACAATATACAGCCTTGTCTTACTCCTTTTCCTATTTTAAACCAATCAGTTATTCTGTATCCTGTTAGATGTTAGAAATTATAATACTGTATTAGAAATGTGTCACTTTGAGAAGCAACACGTAGCCTACATCAACAATAGTTTGAGTGGCAAACAAACTGAGATGGACAAACATTAAATCAATGTGAATACATGTGTGAATGCATATTTGCAAGCAGAAGAGAGAGTGTGTCAGTGACCAAAGGAGCATGAAATATGGTTTAGACCATATCTTTCATTTATTTTAGGGTCTATTCTATAGATCAGAATACTTTTTTTGATGTAACCTTAGTGTACCATACAGTATTTTGCATTTAATTTTATTGCATTCAGTATTGTCAGTCAATACTTCCCAGTCAAAAATTTAACTAATGCGTAATGCTGGCCTTACTCCTTTTCCTATTCCAAACCACTCTGTGATTCTGTGTTCTGTCCTAACTGTTGCTTCTTGACTCTTGTACAGATTTCTCATGAGGCATATGAGGTGTTCTGGTATTCCCATTTCTTTAAGTACTTGCCACATTTTATTGAGGTCCACACAGTCAAAGGCCTTGGTGTAGTCAATAAAGCAGAGGTATACTTGTTTCTGATATTCCTTTGTTTTCTCCATGATCCACCGTATATTAGCAACGTGGTCTCTAGTCCCCCTGCCTCTTCTGAACCCCGCCGGCACCTCTGGCAATTCTCTCTCCATGTGCTGCTGAAGTCTATCCTGTATTATCTTGAGCATCACCTTGCTAGTGTGTGGGATGAGCGCAATTGTTCGATAATTTGAACACTCTTTGGCACTACCCTTTTTGCGGATTGGAACGTATACTGATCTTTTCCAATCCTGTGGCCACTGTTTTGATTTCCAGATCTGCTGGCATATTGATTTTATCACCCTACCTTTTCAACCTATACACAGAACACATAATGTGCAATGCAGGGATGGAGGAATCACAATATGGGATAAAAATTGCTGGGAGAAACATCAACAATTTGAGATATGCAGATGATACAACCCTAATGGCAGAAAGTGAGGAAGATTTAAAGAAGCTCCTGATTAGGTTGAAAGAAGAGAGTGCAAAAGCTGGCCTGAGACTTAACATCAAGAAAACCAAGATAATGTCAACAGACCCTATCAGCACCTGGAAAGTAGATGGGGAAGAAGTAGAAGCAGTGACAGATTTTACTTTCTTGGGATCTAGGATCACTGCAGATGGTGATTGCAGCCATGAAATAAAGAGGCGACTGATTCTAGGGAGACAAGCCATGAGAAACCTGATGAACATAGTGAAAAGTAGAGACATCACCATGCAAACAAAAATCTGTATAGTCAAAGCAATGGTATTCCTGGTGGTAATATATGGTTGCAAGAGCTAGACCATTAGGAAGGCTGAGTGCAGAAGAGTAGACGCCTTTGAGATGTGGTGTTGGAGGAGAGTTTTGAGAGTCCCCTGGACAGCGAGGAGAACAAATAGGTCAATCTTGAAATAAATCAACCCTGACTGCTCCTTAGAAGGTCAAATAGTAAAGATGAAGTACTTTGGACACCAAATGAGAAGAGAGGATTCACTTGAGAAAGCCTTGATGCTGGGAAAGGTGTAGAACAAAAGGAAAAGGGGACGGCCAAGGATGAGATGGCTGGATGGCATTGTGGACACAGCGAGCTCAGCGGGCTGAGGAGGATGGTGGAGGACAGAGGTGCCTGGAGATCAATGGTCCATAGGGTCGCATAGGGACAGAATCGACTGTGTGACTGAACAACAACAAAATGCTAGCCTTAGGAAATAATATTTATTTATACTGAATCTTGGTAAATACAGATTTGTAAGATCTATTGGCTGATATTTTGTTGTCATAGCTATGCCTGCAAGGTAATAATAATAATTTCATGTCAGAAATTATTCTGGGTTGAAAGAATTTTTCAACCTAGAATAATTTCTGACACAAAATTATTATTATTACCTTCCCTCCCAGGTTTTGGAACCTCAACTAACCTAAAAGGTCCATTCTGCCCTCTAATGGACAATATTTTTAATGCAGGAATATGTGGTATATGAAAGGTTGCAGTGGCATTAATTTTCTTGAGGTTTTGTCACATTTTAAACAAGTCTAAAGATGAGAACTGAACCCTAGAGTCAGATACGGCTGGCTTTCAAGCAAGGGTGACCTTTACCTTTTATTAATCAATTTTTTATTTATTAAAATATGTATTGCTTTTATCATTTAAATTAAATTAAATTTTAAATTAAATTTTATTTAATTTAAATGATAAAAGCAATACAAATTTTAATAAATAAATAATTTATTATTTATTTTAAATTTAATTTACCTTTTCAAGGTATCCTATTTTAGATGTTGCATGAGATAACTAATAAGAAGACACCAGTTGTTGATAAAATAAGATTTTAATAAGTCATGGAATGACGTAGGCAAGAGGCAGCTTGGGTGGAGACCATTTCTCTCTTACAGAGAGTCTATATGTGAGAACTTTTATCAGAAAAAGACATGGTTTTTGGCTCGTATATTTGTTTTTTGTATTTGTATTTATATACCGCTTTTCTTGTCCTAAAACAACTCAAAGCAGTTCCCAACAAAATTACATATACATACAAAGCATATCATAAATACAGTGAAATAAATAGCATAGAATACAATAATAACAAAAAAAGCACAGCAAAAATAGCTATGCAGTAAGAAAATTCAAAAAACAGCATATCAATAAGAAACAAAAAAGTACAGTAATCCTAAATTTAACAAGAATGTAACAATACCATAAATATATCTATATCTAGGATACAATACCTGTAAGAAAACCCCTTAGCATTCACTACAGTTAAATTCAGATAAATGTGTCTGAGGACCTTACAGACTGGGTAATTTGGAACGATCTAATTCACATTTAATCATTAGTATGCTCTATTTTATCTCTCATTTGTACAATCCTACCATTCATACTGACTAATGTTTTTTTTTTCCTTGCAAGAGAAAGGGCCAGGCAAGGTTTTGGATTGCTCCAATTCCTCTCCCTTTTTGACTCCCCTTCCTGCCTGCTTCCCTACTTTCCACCACAGCTTTCATTTAGTAGGCTACTTTAGTTAAAGTAGCTCATCTATGGATAACAGAACAGCATTAGTAAAAATGTAAAATGATTGAGTAGATGGAAAGATAGGACAGCGGGGGGGGGGGGGGGGGCCTCCATCGTTGCTTTCAATCCCATACTCACAAATACCTCAGAGGACTGTCACTGGCTACAGCTTGATTTTGGTGTGAATCAACCATTTGCATGGGCTGTAGAAAAGGGTAATTTAGGAGACCTCTGATTTGTGCCAGAAAAAAACCTGTAGCCCTAGCACTGTGCCAAAAAGAAGTGGAACAGCTTTAAGAAGAGGTGGGATGGATCACTCTAAGTCAAAACGTTGTAGACATTATAATTTGATTCAAATCAGACATCATCAAAAGCAATCCAAATAGCAAACTCTATGTTGGGCTGGACAAGCTCTAAAATGACAGAATTACACACAACTATAAATCCAATATCTAATCCAACTATAGTAAAGGTAAAGGTCGCCCTTGCTTGAAAGCCAGTTGTATCCAACTCTAGGGTTCAGTGCTCATCTCTGTTTATAGCCAAAGAGCCAGCGCTATCTGCATTTTTAGATGTTTCCATGGACATGTGGCAGGTATGCCTCAACACTGGAGTGCACAGAATGCTGTTTACCTTCCCACCAAAGTGGTCCCTGTTTATCTACTTGCATATTCTTGCTTTCGAACTGCTAGGTTGGCAGGAGCTGTGACAGAGACGAGAGCTCACTCCCATCATGCAGTACCCAGGAATCAAACTCCGACCTTCCAGTCATCAAGTTCTGTGTCTTAACCACTTGAGCCACACAACTATAAAACAGTCCAGAATCTAAAAACTTTGGCCTTGGCTGTAGACAATGCCTTATTAGCTTTCCTTCTTTCCTCCTACTTTTCCTTTCAGTCCTTTACTGAAAGTATGAAAATGAGTATTAAAAAAGTATAACTTGAAATTATCCTATTATACTTCAGAGTTCTGTTCTGGCATGTTCAGATGAAGTAAAAATCCAATGTTGATCTGATATTTTAAGTAGCATAATGTTTTTGTTCCAAATAGAATATCTAAAATATAAGTTGTTACTAACCCAGTAAGATATGGCTTCTGTCTTTTTGAATACCCTAGCAAAAGTGTTGCTGGTTTTAATATCGCTTAAGCATCAAAACATTGAGATTTTCAGAAATAAGTCAGAGTATGTTCAGTGATGTTTATATCTAGGTAGGTATGAACATTTAAAGTGCCATTGATTTCAGTTTAGAGAAGTCATTTATTAAGGATAGCATTGTAAGAACGTATATTTTCCTACATTAGAAATACTGTATAACTAAAGTGCTTCCCGGTTGCTTTTAAAAACCTAACCACTGTAATTGAACTGCTGCCTCATTTTCTAGAGATCTTCCTGCTTTCTCCATCTAAGAATAAAGGAGAATAAACAACCCATTCTGATGCTGATTTGAACAGAGCATTTCTAATGGCGGCCATTCCTCACTCAGTTTCTTAAGCCCATAAGTACTTTTCTTTGCTTTTTTATCAGTAGCCTCTTTAACAGAGTTAACTTTATCTCTGCTTTAATGTGCATTATTAATTACAAAAGCAGAATGACTTTTTCTGTTGACTTTTAGTAGAGAAGAGATTTTACTTCTCAAGAAAGCTAGACCAAAGGTTTTCTGCTTCTAAAACTCAGTTCACTTAAACTTAAAGTATTCTTGTGAGTTCAGTAAAAGTTTAGCCTTATGTTTTTTCCCTCTATTAGATTTGCAGTCTGTCATATAAAGTAAATAACCCTGGAGAGACAGATTTAATGCAATAGAAATATATCTGTCACATTTCCTTATTGTTTTTGGCTATCACTTCTGTTAGCCCATTATCTTTAGTGAGCAGCAATTGATAGTAGACAGTATCAAATGCTTCTATAAGATCAACAAATGCTGCTTCAGTTATTTTTTTTGTACAGTACACTATTTCAAAATTATGTTCTATATGTTGAGTTAGTGCGGGATCCGCGAGCACAATTGGCATAAAACGGCCCCTGGCAAAGGTTACACCGGTTGAGGGAGGCTCCTGGTCACTGGCCTCTGCCAGTATGGAAATTGGGGAGTGGATTAATAATCATAGGATTGATTCACCCACATCTGACCTGGCAGGCAGTTCGGCAGGAGGAGGTTGAATAGCTAACCCAAGTTAGGAATTAGGTGATTCCGCACTTGCAGATTAGCCCAAGCCTTAGTGCAAATAGTGGTCATGTTTACTCTTGAGCAAGCCATGAACAATGGATTTCCCCTGTCAGTATTTGCCTTAGTTAATTAACTTCCCCAAGAGAGGTTCCCAATTAACCCAGGTAAATGGGTGATGTGATTTTCTGTCAGATGACGATTCTACCACACGCAGCCTTGAACATAATATATACTGATGATTTTCCCTCAATAAACCACTGGTCTTCGCTCCATCTTGCCTCGTGTCGTTACTCGACCAGTCTCCTCCGGGACCCTAAGGGCCGCTTCACAGCCCCAATCCAACATCTGGTGACCCCGAGACGTGATCCTACTCGTGAGTAAGCGATCTACACGGTCCGGTTCTACGCTAGAACCGTGTCCGATTCATCCCGGAGGACAGCGCGGCAGCTCCGGTCGGAAAGCCATCCGGCCGGGGTGACAGCTACGCGGCAAGGCATTCCAGAGAGGCATCCTACGGCTTGCATCGCGGAAACGCGTTCCGCTCAGGGGCAGGCTGTGAACCCTGATTCCAGCACAGAGGCCACCGAGGGCCCATGGCAGGAGACCATGCTCCGAGCTCCATCCCAGAGATTCGTCACGCTGAGACCTATTGCCTAAAAGGACGCGTCGAAATCGTCCCGAGAAGAAGCCCTTCGAAGGACCAGGCAGGTAATATGGGGACTTGTCCTCAGCGGCAACGTCCATCCGCTAACCAGAGAATTCATATAATGGAATTCAAGGCCCCGGCCGGGGTATATAACTTACGCCTTCACAGCGGGAAGTTAGCGGAACTCTTAGCGTACCTGGAGGCCAATTGTCCGCTTTATCCAAAAACGGGCGTGCTTGACCTCACACTTTGGGATCGGATAGGAGCCTGCATTTGGCAAGCACCAAAAGCTCCAGACAGCGTAATTCGCACATGGAGCAAATGTAGGAAACTCTTAGTAGAGGATGACCCAGTCCGGATAGAGACCCAGAAACCCCCAGCGCAGTCAGAACCATCAGCCCCAAGGAGTCTCTATCCGTCATTTCAGCTTAAGCAGGGCAGTGTAGGGAGCATTCCCTCAGTGACAGCTGCAGACGTCACTGAATGAATTCATGGCATGAGAAGCCCTGGCGCTTCTCTGACAGTTACAAGTTCCCTGCCAATTAAGAACTCCATTCAGCACATGGGTGAGGAAGATCCATTCACGGGGAAATTGCCAGTGGCACAATTAGCTAGCACCCAACTGCTGTGTTCAGCCTATCTGAAGGCAGACACACGTTCAGGCAGGGCTGCTCAGCGCCCACTGCTCACGGAAACCTGCACGGCCCCTGGCCACGCAGGGCTCCAGAGCAGACCCATTACCACACTCAGGCACAGGGCAGTGCCAAAACCCCAAGGCGCCTGCTTCCAGTGTGGTAAAATGAGACACCTTAGAAGAGAATGCCAATCTAGACCAGGCAGGTCTTCAAAAGGTTGTCCGGATCTTAATACCAAATGGCCACGCTGGCACTGGAGCGTGAGGCAGCACCGAGATCTGGGAATCTGGCCCAGGCTAAAAAGGAGGAAGCCATCGCCCTGGCTATGCCAGAGGAACCATCCCAGCAATAGTACCCCGAGCTCTCCCAAGGCACAGGCAGAACCTACTTGTCTCACCTTGGAGTAGCCCAGAGAAACTCACCCCTAAGTAGAAGCACCCAGATGGTTGTAAAGGGCCAGCTGTGTATAAGTCATCTCCTCATGTGTAGGATAGAACACTGCAGATCAGGGGAGGAATGTGCGAATGCGTAAATAAATGTGTGTATGCGTGGTGCACCACTGAATGTATGACTGCAAGAACTGTGTATGATTGCAAAAGCCTTGTCTCTATGACCACAGTATGATTGAAAAAGTGTTCCTTGTGTGTAACTGCGTGGCAATGTCCCTGTGAAATATGTGTTTAACAGTTTGCACTCAGCTCATGGGCAGGAACTATTTAAGGTTTGAGAAAGCATGGTGAACAAGGCCCCTTTGCCTTGCCTGCTTAGCAGCTTAAGGGCAGCAAAAGCAGGAGGGGGGGGGGGGGAATCCTAACCTGCAATAGGGCAGGATGACCCCCCTTCTTCCCTTGAGACTTTTTTCTTTGTCGAGGGATTAAGTCACTCTTGGAAACCGGTTTTGCAATCCATGCCACTCAGGAAAACAGATTTTTTCTTTTCAGAAGCGCGATCTGAAAACAAAAATCACTTCTATGAGTTTTCCTCACTAAATCATAAACTATGGGGCCCCTCCCTACGTCTGTGTTCCTCAAACCCCCATCTCTGTGTTTTAAGGTGTCTGAATGTCTCTTAGCGTCACGTATCTCACTAGGAGTGAGAGAATTGCATTGTCTTCATGTGTGTACTGTGTTATCATCTTGTAACCTCGGTTCTCAACCCTTTAAAGTCAGGGGCCAAGTTCCGGGGCCTCAGGCAGCTCTGGGGGCCCGGACAGTCATCCTGCCCTTCCTTCGCCGCACAGCCCTTCTTGGCTTGGTGGAGGTAGTGGCAGAGCAACGTGGGCCGCATCTGGCCCACTTGCCCGCATCTGGCCGCGGGTTGAGAATCGTTCTAACTCTCCTTCATTCTCTTAAGAAAGATATTGTTCTGGTATTTTGACTTTAATCTGTGTAAAGCAACTCACTCATTGTACCCCTTTCACAGGAAAAAGCACGCAAACATTCTTGCGCTCTGTATATTCAGAAAATGCTTAATCGTTACCTTTTTACAGGAACAAAACTCCTCTCCAGGCCTTAATAGTAACCAATTTATTTCTTTTTACAGTCTTAAATTACTTCCTTTCACAGGGTCCAGAGTTAATTACTGGTAGGGATTTCTTAACAGGAGGACCCGGTTGTCTTAATTATCTGACCTAATCTGATTTCGTTATGATAAGAGTTGTTGCATTCTCATTGTGTTAACTTCTGACTTGTCTTTCCTCCTTTCCTCCTTTTGCCAGTGGAACTCCCTGCTGGAAATGTTTAACTTGTGTGTCTTTTCATTTTTGTGTATTATTTCCTTACAGCTGGCACGTCATAGTTGGCTTGTCTTTAATAAGTCTTAGGTCATTTTAAGTATGGCACCTGGCCCACAGCACCCTCTCTAATGAGCAGACACATTTCACAAACTCCAGAGCACAAAGGGAGGATTAGTTCCTGAGCTCCTGAGAATGTGCAGAGTGCCACTCATTGGCCAGGACTGCCTAGGACCATTTTAAGAATGCAGTCAGGTCACACTTTCAATCAGATACAGGCATTTTCAGGCCACCCCTTCCTTTTTTTGCTGCTAGTCTAAGCACAGGCAAAAGGCTAAGCCAGCATCTGGCACCCTTCTCCAGGAGCACAAGAATAGCTCCAGTAAACGTGTGCATGCACGCCATGGGCGGATGTGCGCAGGGGGGCCTTCATGAGAAATTTACCCAAGGGAAGCCTGGCACGTCATGCGCCAAGGTTTCCATAAGACCCCGGACTCGTCTCGCTTCATACGCAGATAGTCACCTTGTGTGGATTAATGTCACTGGTTCCCCTTCGGGGGGCTAGGACAATTTTCACTTATGGGGGTCGCACATACTAGGTTCTTACTTGGCAAAAGGACCAAGCTTGGCGCACGCTCCTGACTCTTCCGCAAGCGGGCAGAGTTGGCAGCCGTGAACCTCGCTTTGCGCACCTTTGCCAAAGAACGCTTCAACATAATTACTGACAGCCAGTACAGGAATTTGCTTTACAGTCTACCGGGAGCATACATCACTCCCGCGATAGACAAAAAATTGCTGAGTTTGTTCCTCACTGCTCAATTTCACTTGCGGAACCGCACAGAAGCGCTCTATATTGCCCACATCCAAAGTCACCAAGACCTACCTGGTCTGATTTCCGCGGGCAATAGCAGAGCGGATGCGGCTGCAAAGGAAATTCAGCAACGATCAGTTTTAGGTGTATTCACGACTCCAATTCAGAGTCATGCATTCTTTCGTCAGAATGCCAAAGCACTTGCAAGGCAGTTCAACCTGCCACTTTCCCAAGCCCAAGGCATAGTCCGTTCCTGTCTGCATCGTGCAGGGGCACCGGGGGGGGGGCTCATGGGGGGTCAACCCACGAGGGACAGAGGCCATCCAGGTGTGGCAAATGGACGTCACACATGACCCACATTTTGGCAAATGGCAGTACATGCACGTTTGCATTAATACCTTCCCACAGTTTGTTTGGGCAACAGCACAGAAGGGAGAAACGGCTCCCCATGTGGAGCAGCATCTCCTTTCCCACGGCCAAGGGCGAACCTCGGCACATGAAGTCCGATGACGCCCCGGCTTATAGCTCCAGGCAGCTGGCCACCTTCAGGGCCACCTGGGATATTAAGCACACCTTTGGCGTTCCGTACAATCCGCAGGGACAAGCGATTGTGGAACGGGTCTATCGGACGCTTAAGTCCTACATTGACAAACAAACAGAAAGGGGGGAACAACATCCCATAGTTGCACAGCAATTGCTATCCTATAAGTGCAAAAACTAACTAACTCTTTCAGAATTTTTATCTCCCAAACAAGTCTCTTCCCCATGCAGGTCCCAGAGGCCAGAATCAGGCCCGGATGCCAAGTTCGGCTATTGCAAAGTCACTGCCAGTCACTGTCCTGGATGTCATCAGCTGTCCATCTTCCTTTATGACTTACATCTCCAAAGACATTCTATGAACATTTTGCATACTCAGTGCTACTTCTAAGGACCATGCTTTTCCCCAAAACAAGACTTTTCCAAGCTCAAGTTACACATGAAACCCCACCAAGAAGGGAAGCCTCATCTTCAAGAAGCTGCTGAATGTTTTCTATTGCTATTATCTGTAGTTGCTCTTTATTTATTCATGCCTTGTACAATGCTCCAGTTGGGATTTGCAAGGGACACTTGAATTTCTGTATACGTAAGGTCGTATATTGTTAATAACGGCCAGCTTCCACCAAAGGAAGCCAGACCGGCCCATGTTTGCACCGGCCCATTGCTTGGAAAGATTGAGCACCCGGTAGCCGGCTATCTCCAGCCATTGTAAGTTTCACACCTCCCCATAGGTGCTAGAAAGACATTTGCACAACACCAGAAGTTGCAGAAATAGCTTAGAATCACCTTAGGTCACAGTAAGAGATCAATTACGCATCTCATTATCTTGCCTTGCTACAGAAAGCAGTCTGTATTCAGACCCACAGCTCTGAAAAACCAGGCAGCAGTCAGTATATTCAGCGTGCCAGGCTTAGCCATAGGCAACGCTCGGAGAACTGGTCAATTGGCTTGCACTTTGGCAAGAGCCATTAACCACACCTCCTCGGCAATAGCGCTGCTCAATCAGGAGCAGACAGAGCTTCGCCATGCCATACTGGATAATCAAGCAGCTATCGATTATCTCCTGTTGTTACATCATTTGGGCTGCGAGTCTGTCCATGGCATGTGTTGCTTTAATCTCACAGACAATACCCACAAGGTACAAAGCCAGCTCACGGACCTCCACACCCTGGTCAAGAACATCAAGGAGGATGCTTCATGGGGGTGGTGGGATTCGTTGTGGTCGTGGCTCCCATGGGGATGGCTTCAGACGACACTCAAAGTGATTGTGGGGGTGATAATACTGGGCACAACAGTGTGTTGTTTCATGCAATGTATTCCCTCACTGCTATCGAGATGTCCCCCGTGAAGGGAACCTCGAAACGTCATCCCTACACACCAGCTGATGCCCCTCTTGCGCAGGGCCGTCTGTCAGATCCAAAAATAACAGAAAAAGGGGGAGTGCGGGATCCGCGAGCACAATTGGCATAAAACGGCCCCTGGCAAAGGTTACACCGGTTGAGGGAGGCTCCTGGTCACTGGCCTCTGCCAGTATGGAAATTGGGGAGCGGATTAATAATCATAGGATTGATTCACCCACATCTGACCTGGCAGGCAGTTCGGCAGGAGGAGGTTGAATAGCTAACCCAAGTTAGGAATTAGGTGATTCCGCACTTGCAGATTAGCCCAAGCCTTAGTGCAAATAGTGGCCATGTTTACTCTTGAGCAAGCCATGAACAATGGATTTCCCCTGTCAGTATTTGCCTTAGTTAATTAACTTCCCCAAGAGAGGTTCCCAATTAACCCGGGTAAATGGGTGATGTGATTTTCTGTCAGATGACGATTCTACCACACGCAGCCTTGAACATAATATATACTGATGATTTTCCCTCAATAAACCACTGGTCTTCGCTCCATCTTGCCTCGTGTCGTTACTCGACCAGTATCCTCCAGGACCCTAAGGGCCGCTTCACGGCCCCAATCCAACAGGTTAGATTTAAGATTTGAGCCATACAACTCTTTCAAGGACTAAAGCCTGCCAATTCTGGAATTAGAAGAGGTTCAATTTTAAGGGCTAGACCCATGGTTCCCACGCTCGACTGTTAACAGTGAATTGACTTTTAGGCTCCCTACACATGAATAGGAGTTCAGTTTTTGAATAATAAGAATTATATGTTACCAGGTGGGTGGGTGGGATCAGGAGTTTAGAAATTTTTGAAGTGATAGTCATGATAGTCTGTGCAAGCATATCAGAGAGCAAACAAACAAACAAACAAACAAACAAACAAACAAACAAACAAACAAACAAACAAACAAACAAACAAATAAAGTGGCACCTTAAAGACTAACTTCTGTATTTTAATGTTAGCTTTTGTGGATCAAGTCCACTTCATTAGGATTTTAGAGATGCTTAGGTGGGCATGGCCAAAAAAAATTGGAAACCACTGGGCTAGACAATTTAATATCATTCATTCTAAAACTTTGTATAAATGGCATAGTAGGGAGATTAGCCAATAACTTTTAGGATCTGATTGTTCTTTGCCTGATTTCAGTATAGGGATAACCTTAATCTTCCAGCATATTTTTGGGATTTGTTTGCACATTTAGGTAAAGGTAAAGGTCACCCTTGCTCAAAAGCTAGTCGTATCTGACTCTATGGTTCAGTGCTCATCTCTGTTTATAGCCAAAGAGGCAGCACTATCTGCATTTGCAGATGTTTCTGTGGACATGTGGCAGGCATGACGACATCGGAGTGCACAGAATGCTGTTTACCTTCCCACTGAAGTGGTACCTATTCATCTACTTGCAATTTATTGCTTTCAAACTGCTAGGTTGGCAGGAGCTGGGACAGAGATGGCAGCACTTGAGTCTTGAACTACTGACCTGCTGACTTTCCAGTCATCAAGTTCTGTGTCTTAATCACCAAGCCACCGCAAATCTAGCAGTTATCTAAGTTGAAGGTGCCATCCTTTGTGTTTTGCCTATGATGTTTATTATGCATTCATTGATCTTCTCTGCCGGAAGCAGTTGGTGTTCCATTTGATTTGATGTTAGGAAAACGTTCCTCATTGTAACAGCTGTTTCTCAGTTCAATGGACATCTCAAAAGTTGATGGGCTCCGATCATCTAGTATTTTTTAAACATAGGTTTGATGGCCTACTCGTGGAGGGGGTAGACCTGGTTACTAATGTCATGCACCTGTCAGATGATCAGGATTTTGACTCCCATGGCCCTTGGAATTTCTTCCAGCTGTTCAATTATATGACTGTGATTTTGACAGTAACTAATGTCACACAGTCGGGTGATTCCAGAAGACAATTTCTTGTGCAGTAGAAAAATACTAGCTTACAGCATAAGGTGCACATCTTGATTAGCAAAAAGTATTATATTTGTGTTGTTTTTGCCAGGTTTAGAATCAGTTTTAAAAAAAACAAGGAATGTAGAGTACACAGCTGAGACATGCATTAACCTGGTGAAATGTGAGTTATTTCAAACCACTCATCACCAATTCCTGAACTGCAGTATTCTTCTGTGTGCGTGAGTGTGTCGCAGATATTAAACCTCTTGGTTTGCCCTGTAAAGTTTTGAGAATTCCCCATAGTCCAAAAGTGCTTCCTTCATTCCATATAATGCTAGCTCTTTGTTAACTGTCATGCCAAAGAACTGTTGCAGCGCTCTGCGATTTAAGTGTAATTTAAAACAATTGGTACCAGTTGACAGGTACAGAGCAGTGGTCATGTGGGTTGGACCTGAGGATGCTGCAGCAATGAATGGTGCCAGAGATGGCAACTTCAGTAGTAGCAGATTCCCCCCCCCCCCCCCGGCAAAAAAACACACACCCCAAAACAAAACCCATCCTTCGAAATGGAGGCCAGCTGTCTTAATACCTGATGATGACAGTGAGTATAAGTTAAGAAAGAAAGACAGAAACTCTTATGGGAGACCACATGGGAAGAGGGAAATCAGGAGGATAGCTGATGGTGGCTGCAATGTTGAAAGAAATTTGTTCAGGAAAAGTCCAGTAGTGGGCTCGAAAAATTATTATTATTATCACACTGTGGGTGTGGCCTACTCTGTGGGTGTGGCCTACTCTGTGGACATGGCCATGTGACTGGGTAGGTAATCTTGTCATGCCTGCCCAGTGGTGGGATTCAATTTTTTTACTACCGTATTTTTCGGACCATAAGACACACCTGACCATAAGACGCACCCAGTTTTTAAATCAGGAAAACAAGAAAAAATATTCTGAATCAAATAGTTCTGTATTTGCACTACCAACCATTGGTGGTGCTGCAGGGGAAATGGGCAGGCAAGCCAATTGCCTGAGGCAGGAAGCGATGCTCTAGCCTAGCCTCTTGCTCTCCCTGCAACTAGGAAGCATGGCTTCCCCCTCCATTTTGATTACATGGGGCAGGGACAAAGGAAAGAAAGATAAATGAAACCCTTTCTTTTTATGCACAGGTTTGGTTTCCCACTGAAATGCATTGGGAACATACAAACAGAAAAGCTTTAGAATACTGTACAAGAAATTGATTTCCAATGCATTTAAATGGGAAATTGCACCCTCTTCTGGCCACCTGTGGTAATGGTCCACCGAATATATGTTTTTCTTTCCCCGGCCCTTCTTTCCCCGGCCGGGAACAGCTGTGGTGGGAGTGGTGGAGGTCTTCGGCCAGCCGCGGCTGTTGTAAAATATCCTTTTACAACAGCCTTGCTGG
Source organism: Bradypodion ventrale (assembly GCA_035047345.1). Classification (NCBI taxonomy): domain Eukaryota; kingdom Metazoa; phylum Chordata; class Lepidosauria; order Squamata; family Chamaeleonidae; genus Bradypodion; species Bradypodion ventrale. The sequence continues at coordinate 208,229,954 of JAWDJE010000005.1, forward strand.
ACAGCATTCAAACTATAAGACAAGTCCTCATTCCCCCCTTTTTTTGGGGGGGGGGGGAAAGTGGGCCTTATGGTCTGAAAAATACGGTACCTACTTTGTGGGTGTGGTATGGTGGGCATGGCCAAGGGGGAAGCCCTGCATTGCACCTGAATTAGGACTACTGCACTTTATTTCAAAACTTGGATGGGCAGGGCCAGCCAGAATTTCTGCTACTGGTTCTGGTGAATTGGTGCGAACCTGCTGAAGCCCACCACTGGAAAGGTCATACTATATACAGTACAGTAGAACTTCGGATAAAGTACAGACTCCGTTCCACAAGTTTGGACTTTATCTGATTTTGAACTTTATCCAAATCAAATGGGTGGTGCATCGGATAATGCCCAAAATGGACTTTATCTGAGGTTCCTATACCAAATACCTTGGATAACGTCCATTTTTCAGTGGTTTTGGACTTTATGCGATGCATCACATGTGCATGAAAACCACGACTTTATCCGACTATGACTTTATCCGAATCGGACTTTATCCGAGGTACCACTGTACAAGCAAACTGACACAAAACTCTGATTTGAACACCTATTCTTTTTACAATTAAGGCATACTGTAACACCTGTTGTTAACAACCAACTCAGAATGGTCATCAATGGAGTCATCTTTGAGGCTTTAAATTACAATGCATCTCAGTAAATGGCAATGAACTTTCTGGGCAGTTCACAAGTTAATTAGCATTTTGCCCCAAACATGCTGGGTACTCATTTTACTGACCTCAAAAGAATGGAAGGCTGAATCAACCTTTGAGACTTGGTCAGGATTGAACTCACAATGTTCTGGCTGCAATACAGCAGTTTAACCACTGAGCCGCCAGGGATATATCTTTGGGTGCAATAGCTCTTCTAATATAGTTTTAGAAGATAACATTCAGCATTGTTTTCAGCTGGTTGTTTGGTGGCTTTAAGGGTGAAAAGTTGTCTGTAATAATTCTAGAAACACAGAAAAAGCTTAAACGAGACATTAGTTATTCCTGGAGGTCAGTTCCCAGAAGGTGGTGCTAGATAACTATACGTCTGTCAAATGGCGACCTGCTGAGGATAGGACAGCTGTAAATCTGAATTAAGAACCCCTTCTCCACCTTATGCTGCTGCAGCATTTTGTGACACAGTCTGCACCATAAAATTTCCTAGCACACCAGAGCAGATTTTTAAATTGCAGGGAGCAGGCAAAAGAGAGGGGATTGCTGATTTGAGTGGAGGCAGCACAATCCTATAGCAGCATACTCTAACATATCGGGCTGAAAATGTTCTTGTTTTTTGTTAGAAGCCTTGAGTTCCTTTTCTGGAAATAAATGGGATATACAGTTTAAACCAGGGATTTCCAAAGTGGGCGCCACCGCCCCCTGGTGGACGCTGCAGCGATCCAGGGGGGCGGTGATGGCCACAGGTGCATTTGGGGGGCAATGAATAACTGTAAGGGGGCGGTGATAGTATAAAAGAAAGAAGAGAAGATTTAGAAAAATTGATTTATGTATTCTGCTCATAACGCTTAATTTTTCTTTGAACAATGTACTGGACATTGGCTCGGTTCCCGCATACTCCCTCACTTGCATTGAAGTATGTGCAATCGCGCACTGCTACTGTTCATGTGGCGCCACTGAATTGCTGTTCCAAAACACGTGAGCACTACGAGCATTGCTGAGGGTAACTGCCACTCGTGCGATTGGTCGATCGCAAGGCCAAAGCCTGGAACGGCAGCGGTAGTACTGGCTACTGGCAGTATTACCAGCAGATTTTGGAGCACACTATGAATTAGGAGATTTCCCCGTAATTATTACGCATAATATAACTCAAACAAAGGTTAGATTGTTGTGATATTGTGACAAGTTAAAGTTAACTAACAAATAGTGTGACTATAATTGGTGAGTATTATTTATTTATTTTGTAATAATTATATGCGCTTTACAATTAATAATATCATGTTTATTTATTTCATCAGTATTTATTTTAGTTTTTTTTACAAAAATATTTCAAAAAATTACTAAAAAAATATTATTAAAAATATCTCCATAAAAATTTAATTTTTTCTACAGATGATAATGGCTCAACCAAAGAAAAAATGTAGACAATATAATATCGGATATTTGAAATATGGCTTTATTGAGTCACCTGTAAACAATACATTACCAATGTGCCTGATTTGCCAGAAAGTTTTATCAAACGAAGCTATGAAGCCTTCCAGACTACAAGAACATTTGACTAAAATTCATGGTGATAAAAAAGATAAGGATTTATCTTATTTTCGAACACTAAAAGAAAAATTTATCAAACAACCGACATTGGCAAAACTCTTTTCAACTGCAACCACACAAGATGGTGATGGCTTGCTTGCTTTTTACAATATTTTGTTAATGATTGCCAAATCAGGAAAACCTCATACTATTGGTGAAGAACTAATTATACTGGCTATAAGTGAAGTAATACGTACTGTGCTACACAAGCCAGCATTATTATCAATAAAATTTCATTGAGCAATAATACAGTGCAAAGAAGAATTGATGAAATGGCTCGAGATGTTGAAGATTCATTGTGTGGATATTTAAAAACATCTCGGTTTTCTATTCAACTTGATTAGTCAACTTTGCCAGGAAATGAAGCTTTACTTTTAGCATAGGTGCGGTTCACAAAGGAGGAACAAATTTGCCAAGAATTATTATTTGCAAAATATTTGCAAACTGATACTAAAGGAGAATCAATATTTCATGCATTGGATGAGTTTTTTTTAAAGAAAAAGAAATACCTCTGAGTAATATCTTATCAGTAGCCACAGATGGTGCTCCAGCGATGGTAGGGCGCTACAGAGGTTTTCTTGCATATTTAAAAAAGGAGGTGCCGAATGCATTCACAGTACACTGTATCATCCATCGTCAACATCTAGTTGGCAAAAATTTACGTGCACGCCTACATAATTCATTACAATATGTAATTAAAGCTATCAACACAATCAGAAGCAAATCATTGAATGACAGATTATTTAAACAGCTTTGTATTAAAAATGATGAAGAATTTAATCGTTTACTGTTTTATACAAAAGTTCGTTGGTTGTCAAAGGGTGCCTGTTTAGATAGGTTTTATAAACTGTTTAACTCGGTGCTGGAGTTCTTGAAAGATAAAAATGATGCTTTACGATCCAATTTAATTCAATCCAAAAGTGACATCGCTTACTTCACAGACTTGTTTCAAAAATTTAATGAAAGCAATCTTCAGCTTCAAGGTGATGAAGTGAATTTAATAAAAACAAAACCTGTTATTTCTGCATTTGTGACAAAACTTCTTCTGTACAAACGAAACTTTGGACGAGGGGAATTCAGCCAGTTTCCAAATTTATCAGGAACAGAAAATAAAGATGAAGACATACTTTCTTATTGTGAGCACTTGGATGCTCTCCATTCAGATTTTAATCAACGATTTGATGATATTTTGAAAATGAACATACCTGATTGGATTTTGGATCCTTTTTCAAATGCAAACACAGAAGAATCTCCACAGTTACAAGAAGAACTGATGGAAGTAACTACAAATGATGAATTGAATTTAAATTCAAAAGCTGCTACCAACAATTGTGGCTGCAAAAGGAGATCCCTATGGCTTATCCTGAAATATGGGCTGTAATTCAAAAGTTCTTAATTGCATTTCCTTCATCATATTTAGTGGAACGTGGATTCAGTGCGGTAACCAATTTATTAACAACAACAACAAAAAGAAACCAATTGCAAATAGTCAATCGTGGTGATTTAAGATTACTGCTGACGAAAATAGAGCCGAAGATTACTAAATTGGTAGCAGCACACCAGGTTCATCCTTCTCATTAAGATGATTTCGAATGTTTTAACTTTTTTGTATTACATTCTATTCTGAGTTCAATAAATAGTTTAATAATTTCAAAGTTCAATGTTTCTAATTTACACCTTTCTTTACTATATTTTACGAAAAAGGTAGAAACATTCATGCATATATCTTTCCTATTAATTGCTATTAAAATTAAAAAAAAAATAATTTCCAGGGGGTGCTAAGTAATATTTTTTCTGGAAAGGGGGTGGTAGGCCAAAAAAGTTTGGGAACCACTGGTTTAAACTAAACAGGTGAGAAGCAGTTCACTGGAACTCGAGGGCTGATTGCCATAAAATACAGGTACTGTATTCAGATTGCATGAAATGTTTTCTCTTACTTCCATTTGGCCAGGAGATGTCACTCTGGGATAAATACTCCAATCCATTTTGTTCCCTACTGGTTAAGTTTATTGTATGTTAAATCTCTTGAAATAATCACTTTAGATTATTGAGAATTTGTTAAAATTATTAGAGAAGACAAGCATGTTAGCTTCATGTAATAACTCGAATTTGTGATACTGGGGAATGGGTGAAATTTTGCACCTCTTCCAAATTTTTCTTCTTTTCTTCTATCTTGTTTTTCAACAACAAGGTTTCTGCTTATTTACGATTGTGCAGCTACAAATAACTTTATATTAAATAAATGTTCCTGATACTGAAATAAACATACTTGCAGTTGTATCTGAAATGCATCACTTGAAGGAGAAATTTCAGTTAGTTGGCATAATATATTTTTATTTGTAAAATATGATTTGTAAAATATTCATTTATGATCTCCTGTCTCTGACCCAGCTCCTGCCAATCTAGCCATTCGAAAGCAAGAAATTGCAAGTAGATCAGTAGGGACCACTTCAGTGGGAAGATAAACAGCATTCCGTGTGCTCCGGTGTCTAGTCATGCCTGCTATATGACCACAGAAACATCTGCAGAAGCAGACAGCGCTGGCTCTTCGGCTTTGAAACAGAGATGAGCACTGCACCCTAGAGTCGGATATGACTGGCTTTCGAGCAAGGGCGACCTTTACTTAATTACACTATGTTAGGATTTTAAAAACAAATAATTTCCAATCAGTTTAATTTGAATGTATTATATATGTGCATGTAGCAATAATATATTTTGTGTGTATATTTATATATTCTCTTCTAACATATAGTTCACATAAGGAAGTTAAGTATAGTACCAGAATACAACATACAGTACATTAAAATGTATTTTCCATAGCTTGCAATCCACTTTTATTCTACCAGCAAGAGGATTGGGTTGGGCTGTACTGTAAATCTAAAGGCTGAACCAGATGAATATACAGCAATCTGTGATGAGATTCCCCCACCTCTTTAATTTAAGGGGAAAAAACACAACAACAACAACTAGGACAGATGAGTTTATCCAGATTGGGACTGGGACACTGTAAATAACTTGATTAAACAAATCCCCACTGCATCATGTTTCTAGTGATAATAACCATCCAGTAGTTGAAAGAGTATGGAGTGTGGGGAGTGTTTTGTAGGTGTGTTAAAATTAGATTTTCTGATATAGAGCAACAGCAGCAGGAACTTTCTCCTTCATGCAACATGAATTCTTCCAGCTGGTGTGATAAAGGCACCTGAATAGTTTAATTAGATCAGGGGTTCTCAACATTTATGGCTGTCATAAATGTGTTTACAATGGCCACCAACTCATTTATGCAGGACTGTAGCCAGGAGTCTAGACTTTTTTTTTTGGTGGGGGGTGGTGGTTCAGGAGGGGCAACAATGTCACACACACACATATAACATTGGCATCCCAGGGTGGGTTGGGGGACGGGCTGTTAGCTTAGGAGGGTTTTTGCCCCTCCCACGGCTATTGCCCTGCTTTTATGGCTGTCGTAAATGCGTTTACGTGGCCGTAAATGAATCCATGGCCGATTCCGGCTGCGACTGCGGGGGCAGCTGGAGCAAGGTCAGGGGCCAGATTATTGGCACCGTGGAACGGTTTCAGCCCACAGGCCTAGGTTGCGAACCCCTGAATTAGATGGTCAAAGCCTTTATCATCTTAATTGTCCCTTCAGTGGTATAAATCCTAAAGAAAGGGAAGGTATTCTCCTAACCATTCCTGCAGAAGTACAAAGTGCATTCATATTTTGACATATGGCTGGCTTCTAATCTTGCTTGTGCTCCCTCTTTGCCTAGTTGTGTCCTACTGTGGCTGATATATAATGCACGAGAAATGGTATTTACTGATACTGGTGCAGGTTCATCTTGCTGTATCAGGGCACTGTCCTCTGGTACAAATCAGGGTGCAACCACATTAAGAAATAATGCAAGTAATGCTCTGGGATTGGGACATTCAATATTTTCTGTTGACTACATGAAATAAAAGTCAATGCAAATCAGCCTGGACTCGTCCCTCTTCCCTAGCTTCTCCCTCAGCTGCTAGGGCTTCTATGGTGTGCTTTTTACAGCAAATGCTTTTGCATTTGTTGAACCAATGCTGAAAAATGTGTGCCATCATGATTGATGGCATGGGGAGAAAGGGCAGACACGTCTCTTTCCCCCCTCTTCACAGAAATATGCTCCCTACTTGAGAAGTTCATCCCCATCTGGCCTGGGCCATTAATGGGGGAAACTTGGGAGCTTAGCAAATGAGCAGCCTGCGACATTTCCATGCACATCCAAACACAAAGTGGTGCTTTCCCATTTCAAGCATATTCTCTCCTACTACATGTGGGAGGAAATGCCACATCCAGCCCCACACTATTCTCTCGTTCTCTGGTGCAGCCAGAGGCTCACCTTGCGTTGTGTGGGTGTAGTCTTCAGCCTTTCGTCTTCATTTTTCATACCAGAATGAGAGAGGGGGGGGATTGCCTCTTGGTCCTTGTTAAGGTATTTTAACTTGTTAGTTTTTTTTAAAAAATAATGAATTTTAAATTGTTTTAAAATGATTATGTATTATTTCTTTAAACATTTTTTTAAAAGCCTGTAGGGATCGTGGCCACTTATGGGGATGAAATCAAACACACACGCGGGTCAAGGCATCAAGATGAGGCGACAGCGAGGGGTGCCAGGTAACCTCTATTTATTACCTGGCAATATTCCTTGGTCCATGTGCGCCTAGCGCAATCGCACGTCCAGCACAGGCTAAGAGGAAGTGGGTTCGAAACAATGGGTTCCGTGTACATTGATCATTAATGGGTGTGCATACATTGATGGGCAACCAGGAGACAGGGGCAAACAATGGTATATGGAATGGGTCAATTGGGAATGGTCTGGTGGGGAAGATTAAGGAGTTCATGACCTGGGAGGCAAGCTTGTGGGTCCAATAAGGATTCGCACTCATCAGCTTAGTCCAGGAGGCGTCCACGTAGGATGTTGTGGTTGTGCCTTTGGGCACTGACCCCAGGTACGGGCCGCGTGACCTGGCCTCCACCCTTCAGAAGCTGGCAGTGGCTATGGGCTGGGGGCATTTCTTGGGCAGGCTAAGGGCACTTTTGGGGGGCTAAGGCTGGGTCACCCCTTCAAAAGCCACTTTGTGTCCCTGCATTGGAAATAAAGTGGCAAAGACATAAAATAAATAGTTCATCTGCCTGCATTTATTCAGCACAGTGTTGTGAATTATGACCACATTAGGCTGCAAAGGGTTAGAGTCTGTCAGTTCTTTGTCTAATTATAGATTGGACTCCTATTCATGCTAATTATTTTTACTTTTTAATCTTGGAGAGCCATAGGTAGTCACAATGTAACTCTTCTCTGCCAAGATGTGGAATGAAATCCTAAGCAGCTCTCTAGGATTAAAAAATAAATAGAATAAATGGCAGAGTGACCACACTAAAGCAGATAATGGGAGGAATACGGTCCAATAAATTGAAGCTGTATCTTGAATGGGCATGGCTCTTTATGATTAAAAGATTAATAAATAACAAGAATAAGGGACCCAGTCAATTTTGCTTTCTTCTTCCATGTTTAGGCCAGACGTGAAACTGTCTAGCGTGAGAAATATTAGCAGGCACAACAAGGTTGCACTTGCCCAGGGTACGCCCGATTGTGGTTCAAAAATACCACAATCTTCGAGGAGGCTCTTTCTGCGTACCCCACCCAGTTAGTAACTTGACAGGGAATTAAATCTAATTTGATCCTAAGATGTATCTTGAAATAAATATTATTGGTTCAGTGAAAAGCACTTTGCCTTTCAAAACATGCACAGTAAAATGGGTCAATGTAGAGAACAAATGGTTTCTATTAGGTCGTTATGTAAAACTATAGAAAGAAGCCACAGAACTGTCTCATTATATGTCAGAATTGCAGGGGGGGGGGGGAACTCCAGTTTAAAAGACTACCAATTAAAATTACACTGACTCCCATCTGACCTCATTCTTTTCATTCCTCTGAAAATGGAATGTTTCAGAAGCAGTAATGGGAGCAGATGATGTTAAAACTTACTCTATCCTCCCAAGACATTGCTTTTTAATATGCATGAAATAGATATATAACTGCATATCTAATATTTAATAAATTATTTAGAAAAGTTATATTATTTGCATGTAGCTGTGGCTTTCTAGTTCATTATAGAGCTATATAACCCGTGTCTATAAAAATACAGCAATTAGATCTAAAGCAGAAACTGAAAACGCAACAGCAGCTGCTACTCTTTCCTGTAGCCTGAGTTCTTTATAGATTTGTAATGTTCATAAACAGTGCAAATCTATAACAGTACATGCAGATGGTTTTGTTGTTGTTGTTGAATTGAGATCAGTCACTACATTTTCAAAAGTGCATTAATGAACTAGGTAACCAGAAGAGAATTTCTAACATGTTTGTTATTGCAATAGCCGTGAGATATCTCGAGCACATTATTTACTGTGAATTAACAAGTTCTTACCCAGACAACAAACAAAACAAAAATAAGGGGTAAAATGTCTTGGCACCTCAAAGACTAACTGCTAAATTTTAATGTGATTTTGGTGGATCATTTCAGAGAGTGATAGCCAATATCCAGAATGGATACAGCACCTGAAGGAGGAGAAGAAGAAGATGAAGATTGTGAAAAAGAAGAAGAATATCAAAGAGTAAAGAAAACAAAAGTGATGAAGTGGACTTGATCCACAAAAGCTAACATTAAAATACAGAGTTAGTCTTTAAAGTGCCACAATGTTTTTTGTCTTTGTTTGTTTTGTTTACTCTCTGATATGCTTGCACAGACTAACATGGCTACCACTCCAAAAATTTCAACTTTGGTGGCTCCATAATTCAGAAGGACAAGTGACAATAATTAGTTAGTATTCACAGCTTGAAACCTCAGTACCTGGTAGAGCATCTTTCTCATTTAAATTCAGCCTGGATCACTCAGTCTCACTCATTCTTCCCAGATGTTGAGATATTGCATTCTCAACTGAGGGAGGTCCATAAGGCTCCATCTCTTAATTGGTCAGAGCCCTGGTAGTGCAGTGGTTAAACTACTGCACTGGAGCAGTTTAACCGAGGAGCCAGGTATTCTCATTTGTGACCCCAGCATTCTGGAATATGACCCCCCGGTGGTGTAGGGGAAATGTTGGTGGCAACAGTGGCAATGGGGGAGTGTTGGCAGTGGTGGAGGCATGAGGGGAAGTGTGGGCGGGATGGACTGGTGGTGTGGGAGCATGTTGGTGGTGAAAACACCAATCCGGCCCATCAACAGTCTGAGGAGGCATGATCTGTCCCCCAGCTTAAAAGGTTGAGAACCCATGAATTAAGAGGTGGTTTTACTCAATAAAAGAACTCAAAGCCTTGAGTTTGCAAGAGCTGAGCACAGGAGGTCACTAATTCATAGGAAGTGACTTGATAGCCCAAAACAATAGCAAAAAACGATAATTTATTTAATTGGGCATTTTAATTTAATTTTGTGTGCTTTAAAAAATAATAATCTGTCATCTACCCTGATTTTGGGAAAGAGTGAGTTGGAAATTTTGCTAGCTAAGTGTTGTGTTCTAATAGGGTAACCATCTTCATGTGATAACAATGTATCTTAACAATGTAACATTTCCTACCAGTAACAATATAGCCTTCAGCTGTATCACTATAAACCCTGTATGAGGACGCGAGCTAATGACCACCAGTGGGCAGCGGCGAGCGTCCAAGCTCTCTTGGTCCATACTCATCAAAGGCCACAGCGTGGAGTTTCCCGCCACTACCTACACCTGGACAAGAAGGGCGTGACCAGCAATGACGTCACGCGGACAGGAGCCAATAGGCTCTCGCGGAGCCACATTCGAATGTTTACTACTGTATATATAGAGCTATGCATCCGCCATTACCTCATGTTCCCTCTGACCACCATGCAATAAACCTGTGTTAAACCAGCCCGTGGCTGTTTCCTGTGTCTTGGTTCTCATACACTAAATTGGCGACGAAGGTGGGATAATGGATCCCCAAGGAGCCAGGGCACAGAGCGGGTTCAACATTACCAAACCGCAAGACTGGGAGCTCTTTGAGATGGACTTCCAGGCGGCACTGGTGGAACTCAAAGTCAAAGACGACGAGGAAAGGAAGAGGGCCATCCTCACCCGAATGCTTGGGATAGAAACCAAGCGAACGCTGGTGGGCATTATTGCACCGAAGAAGATGAGTGATTTCAAAGCCGAGGACATCATGAAACTGCTGCGTGAGCGGTTCCGACCCTCGAGGGCAATGTTTCCCGCTCGGAGCGCGTTTTGGAGGCGAGTCCAAGCGCCGGACGAGTCGGTTGAGACCTTCGTAACAGCCATGAGAATAGCCGCCGCCCCCTGCAGATGGGACAACCTAGAGATGGCCCTCAGGGACGGAGTTCTGTGTGGCCTGAAGGACAAGGAAGTGCAGCACAGCCTGATGAACAAGGAGCCACCACCCACGCTGGCAGAGGTTGTGGAGGCCGCGGAATCCGCGGAATCCACGAATGCTGGGGTAGACGAAATGCACCAATGGCGTGAGTGGCGTCCTAGGGCCGGCAAAGCGGAGAATTCGGTGCACGGAAAGTCCGGACAGTCGGTGCACGCAACCCGACGAACCTCGAAGTCGTCTACGGAAGGCAGCGACGGCGAGGAGGTCCAGAAGGTCCGAAAAGGAGGGCGCCGCTGCGATGGTTGCGGAGCGGCCCATGAGCGCGCGAAGTGCCCATTCAGAAAAACCGAGTGTTACAACTGCGGCCGTCGGGGGCACATCGCCAAGGCGTGCAGGAAGCGGAAAGAGGGCCGGAGGCATTCACAAGACCGTTCGGCCAGACCGGACCGTCCAGCGAGGTCCAAAGATGGCGCCCAGACCACGAGGAAGCAGGACGGCGTGGGCCGCATCTCGGACGACAGCGAGGACGACGCTCCCGTGTTCAGCGTGTCCGCGGGACAACCCCATTACTTCGTTGAGGTACTAGTACAAGGGGCCCCTATTAGGATGGAAATTGACTCGGGGTCCTCCTATTCTATAATTCCCCAGAGAGAGTTCTTGAAAATCGACCCCCACGTGCGGCCCAAACTTAAAACGTTGAGGTCCACGCTACGAGACGTACAGGGGAACAGCATTCCAGTGTTGGGGGTCGGGAAATTTCGGGTCCGTTTTAAGAGACATTCTGCGGAACTCCCCCTAGTTGTTCTCAAAGGGGGAAGTTGTAGCCTCCTTGGGACGCAGTGGTTTCAGCCTTTGGGTTTGTTCATAGGGGGGGTGCATGCCGTGGGTGCGGATCCAATACAAGCGGTGTGTGACGCGCACCCCGACGTTTTTAAAAAAGGACTGGGAAAGTTCAAGGGACCCCCTGTAGCCTTCGACCTAGACCCGGAGGTCCGCCCGATAAGACTCAAACCGCGCAGGGTGCCGTTCGCACTAAAGGACAAAATAGAGGCGGAACTGGACAAACTGGTGGGCCAGGGGATTCTTGTTCCTGTTGATTCCGCGGAGTGGGAAACTCCAATTGTAACAGCACTAAAGGCTAACGGGGAGGTGCGCATTTGCGCTGATTATAAGTGTACAATTAACAAGGCGATCCGCCCTAATGCATACCCGGTGCCGGTGGTCAGCCACCTTCTGGCCAGGCTGAATGGGGGAAAGTGTTTCGCTAAGCTCGATTTAGCACAAGCCTACCAGCAACTCCCTGTAACTCCCGCCACGGCAGCGGCACAAACAATAGTTACACATAAAGGGGCGTTCCAGGTGTCGCGCTTACAGTTCGGCGTGAACTCGGCACCTGGCCTTTTTCAGTCGCTTGTGGAACGCCTCCTGAAGGGGCTGGAGGGGGTGTTGCCTTATTTTGATGACGTATTGATAACAGGGGGGAGTGAGGCCGAACTGGCAAAGAGATTGGATAAAGTACTGACTGTGTTCGAGAAAGCGGGGCTGCGACTGAGAAAAGACAAATGCGTTTTTTTTGAAACGGAGGTTGAGTTTTTAGGGTTCCGGGTTACACCCGAGGGAATTATGCCGTCCAAATCCAAAGTAGCCGCCATCAAGAAGGCTCCTCGCCCCACATCCAAATCCGAACTACAGTCATTTCTGGGACTCCTCAATTTTTACCACACCTTCCTTCCACGGAAGGCGTCGGTGGCCGAACCGCTCCATCGGTTGCTTAAAAAGGAGGAAACATGGCTGTGGGGTGACGAGCAAGAGAGGGCGTTTAAGGAGTTAAAGCAACTCCTAACATCCGAGGCAATCCTGACTCATTTCGATCCCAAACGGCCAGTGGTCTTAGTCTGTGACGCATCCCCGGTGGGGGTGGGGGCGGTGCTTTGCCACGTGTTGGACGACGGAAGGGAGGCCCCGATAGCGTTTTATTCAAGGTCCCTGTCCCAAGCAGAGCGGAATTACGCACAGACCGACAGGGAGGCATTAGCGATAGTAGCGGGAACCAAAAAATTTCACGATTTTCTGTATGGTCGCCCGTTCACGATCGTGACCGATCACAAGCCCCTGTTAGGAATTTTCACTGCGAATAAGCCCACGCCACAGATCCTGTCCCCGAGGATGCTGCGGTGGGCTATCTTTCTCAACGCATACCAACATGAGTTGGAATACCGGCCCGGGAAGGAGATCAGCCATGCAGACGCACTCTCAAGGTCTCCTTTGCTCTTGTCGGGCGACCAAAAGGCAGGGGTAGAGAGAGACCACCAGGTATTGTTAATAGAGGTCTTAGATTCACCCCCAATAGTACCAGCCGACATTGCCAGGGCGACAGGCAAGGATAGAACGCTGGAGAAAGTAAGCTCATGGGTACAGAAGGGGTGGCCGGCGTCCTCCCCATGTACGGAATTCGACCCATTTTTTCGGAAAAGAATAGAGTTGTCCCTAGAGAGGGGGTGCCTTTTGTGGGGCCAACGGGTGGTGGTCCCTACATCCCTGCGACCGAGGGTGCTCAGACTGCTGCACGTCAGCCACCCGGGGATCGTCCGTTCCAAGGCGCTGGCCCGGAGTTACTTCTGGTGGCCCCAGCTGGACGCAGACATAGAGCACATGATCGGCACCTGTGAGGCATGCCAGGGCTCCCGACCGGAGGCGGCTCGTCTCCCGCATAGGGAATGGGACGCAGCAAGGGGGCCGTGGTCCAGAGTGCACGTAGATTTCGCTGGCCCGTTCCGAGGAACAATTTTTCTCCTGGTAGTGGATGCGTACTCCAAGTGGCTGGAGGTGATTCCGGTAAAGAGCACGTCCTCCGCCACTACAATTAGCCATCTAAGGAGGGTCTTTTCCACGTTCGGTTTACCCGACACTCTGGTCAGCGATAACGCTAGTTGTTTCACGTCCGCTGAGTTCAGGGCATTCACGGAGGCAAACGCCATTCGGCACGTCACATCCGCGCCGTTTCACCCGGCCACGAATGGCCAAGTAGAGCGGCTGGTGCGTACAACAAAGGATGCGCTGCGGCGCATGGGCTCGGGGGACCTGAATCACCAAGTATGTCGGTTTCTATTAGCGTATAGGGTGACCCCCTTAGCATCCGGATACTCGCCGGCAGAGCTGCTGATGCGGAGAAAACTGACCACGATTCTGTCCAGGTTAGACCCGACGAGGGTCGAGGACAAAGGGAAGAACGTAGGGGTGGCGGTGTTGAAAGGTTTCGCCGCCGGCGATCCTGTGCATTGCAGGAACTACGCCAGCGCAGGGCCAGCCTGGGTACCAGGGAGAGTTGTAGAACAGACGGGGCCAGTGTCATATCGGGTGGAAACGAGCACCGGTCTATTGTGGAGGCGGCATGCGGATCAGCTCCGGAGCCGGGTTCTCAGGAAGCAATCCACGAACGGCACGGAGAATGCCTCAGCGTTAGGGTTCTCCTCCACCCGTTTATCCCAAGGGGGAGACAACGAAGGGCAACAGTCCCAAACAAGGGGGGGAAGCAGCGGTCCCGACTCATATCCTTTTGATACGCCAGCTCTATCCGAGCCCGGGGAAGAGGGAGAGGAGTTTGCGGCTGCTGCCCCCGAATTTGATTCCGAATTTGATTTTGCGAGCCGGGGGGTTTTTTGGGAGTGTTCCCCCACCCATCCAAGCGAGAAGAGGGGTTTTTCGTTAGCCCCCAGTGCCCCCGGTTCTTCCCAAATAAAGCACACACCTCCCAACAAAGCCGCAGAACCGCGGCAAGTCACTAACAAGTCTCCCTCTCCAATTACAGGACAGGAAGCCAGGGGACAAAGAGAAGGTAGCAAACCCGGGGCAGGGCAGCCCGCACCGAGACCCCAGCGTGTTCGAAATAAGCCATCTTGGCTGAGAGACTTCGTCTCATCCTAGGGGGGAGGAGTGTTGTGTTCTAATAGGGTAACCATCTTCATGTGATAACAATGTATCTTAACAATGTAACATTTCCTACCAGTAACAATATAGCCTTCAGCTGTATCACTATAAACCCTGTATGAGGACGCGAGCTAATGACCACCAGTGGGCAGCGGCGAGCGTCCAAGCTCTCTTGGTCCATACTCATCAAAGGCCACAGCGCGGAGTTTCCCGCCACTACCTACACCTGGACAAGAAGGGCGTGACCAGCAATGACGTCACGCGGACAGGAGCCAATAGGCTCTCGCGGAGCCACATTCGAATGTTTACTACTGTATATATAGAGCTATGCATCCGCCATTACCTCATGTTCCCTCTGACCACCATGCAATAAACCTGTGTTAAACCAGCCCGTGGCTGTTTCCTGTGTCTTGGTTCTCATACACTAAACTAAGTAAGACACAGTCCTGCTGCTGGGTGTGTTGACTATTTTAAAAAAAAACCCCAGCAAAGCTATTTGCTTAAAGTAGATAGGTTGTGTTTTAAATAGCAGTTAGTAGAATGGGTGTCCTAGCATGAGGTTAAAATGCAAGCCATGAATTCTTGCCTTTGTGTTCTCTATTATGTGTTTTGCCACTCTGAAGTACCATAGCTAGAAGAGAACACGGGTGCTTGCATACTTTGGGAAAGAGATTTGTGTTTGGTCTACTTGGTCACCTAGGGAGAAAACAAGCTAGGAGGTGATAAAAATGTCAAGGTCATAATGTTTGTGGAAGCTTTTTGAATAGCCAGGCATTTTTATTAATTCTTTAAATGCAAATACTGAGGTGCTTGTGGACACATTCCATACCTCCTGCAGAGTAACACGTGGAAAATTACAGTTACTTTTCTAAAACCAATATATGGCAGGAGAAAACACTCCTGGGCAAGTACACTGCATGAGATAAGATTTGGCTCTGTTCTAAAAACTTGGGAGGGGGAGGGGGTCACTTCTCTTTACATCAGGGATGCCCAAACTTTTCAGGCCGTAGGCTGGTCACATGGTTCCTCCTACCGGAAGCAGAAGTAAAATGTACCTTGCAATCTCTTTTTTCAATGGGATGAGATAGATTTTAGGCTGTCAATTTCTCTGCTTAAGCCAGGGGTGCCCAAACTATGGCCTGTGGGCCGGATCCAGCCCCCGACACCAATTCATCCAGCCCACGCCACCCTCAAGCATGTTTTACTTCCACTTCCATATGAGTGCGTTTACTTCCACTTCCATATGGGTGCATTTTACTTCCGTTTCCGGGAGCGACGCAGGCTGGTTGAATAACAGTAAACCCATTCGTGTGGATTCACAGGGTGCTTGGGCTTCTGGGAATTGAGGTCCAAGAACATCTGGAGTGCCAAGGTTCACCATCACGGTTCTAGTGTCTTTAGTAGAACAAAATACAAACAAAGGGAAGTCGTGCATGGTCCTTTACTAGACCACTAAACATGATATCCAACCAACAGCTTCCTGCAAACCACACCTCCAGTGCAGCCAGCATATCTTCTAACTCACCTCTAAGAAACAGGGCCTGACACGGACATCTACGATGAATTTTTAATTTTTGGGACAGTCGTTGATTTTTTTTTTTTGGCAGCATCTACAAGAAATTGGTACATGGCTGAAGAAGTGGTCTTGAATTACAAAACCTCATGCAGGGCTTGATTTTAGAGTGGTCTAATAATGGCATTACCTTGCCCCTGCACTTTAATTGTGCCAGGACCACACACACTTCTCTTTGTGTTCTTTGGCTTTCCCATTTGTGGCCTTTGCCATTTCTTGGAGGAGATTCACATTCCATTTCATCAAAATATGCTGAAGATTTCATGGAATTATTTTTGTTCTGTATGCAAAATAGATTATTCCATCATCACCTCTCCCTCAAGCTTCAGTGATCTGTAAGGCGGCAATCCAAGGTCAAAAGACCCAAAGGCAGGAGATGTCATTAGCTTTGTGCATGCTGAAAACATTTGCCTTTCATTCATTTTATCTTCTTTCAGGTGGTCCCGTTTCCATGTTCTCTGTTCTTTGGTCCTTCTGTTTTATCATGGAAGAGACCAACTCTTCTTTGTTATTGTAGATCAGAAAAAAAAGCTCTGTGTAACCCCCTCCCAATACCAACTAATAGGCAATAGTCAGTGCTCAAGTGGCTAAGATGCTGACTGGAAGGCAGCAGGTCAGCAGTTCGATACCCGAATACTGCAGGATGGAATGAGCTCCCGTCTGTCCCAGCTCCTGCCAACCTAGCAGTTCGAAAGCAAGTGATGTCTGCTATTTGAGGTGCAAGGAATGTTCTCCACTTCCTCCAAGCAAGAAAAAGAGTTTACATGTACATATGTGTGTGTCTAGCCAGGTTATCCTGTTATAGTAATTGAGTAGACCAGTGATGGCGAACCTATGGCACGTGTGCCAGATGTGGCACTCGGAGCCCTCTCTGTGGGCACCCATGCAGTTGCCCCAGCAGAGAGTTTTCCCACCCCTCTGCCCAGCAGCCCAATGGGAGCGTTTCCTCCCTCCCCCCAGCACAGAGTTTGCCCCGCCTCTCTGCCCAGCAGCCCAATGGGAGAGTTTCCTCCCTCCCCTGTTGCCGTGTTGGCACATTGTGATAAATAAATGGGTTTTGGGTTGCAGTTTGGGTACTCAGTCTCTAAAACATAAAACAGTTTAATTTCAAGAATCATATCTGCACATTGCCTCAGAAGGAAATCACCAAAGGGAGGTACAGTATTGCAG
This sequence comes from Bradypodion ventrale, assembly GCA_035047345.1. Lineage (NCBI taxonomy): Eukaryota > Metazoa > Chordata > Lepidosauria > Squamata > Chamaeleonidae > Bradypodion > Bradypodion ventrale. Next base: position 208,247,271 of record JAWDJE010000005.1, read on the forward strand.
AGGAGCAAATGGGCAAGAAGAGTGAGTGAATTTACCTGCAGAGAACCTGATATTTCACTGCCTTTGTCTCAGAAAAAGAGTAGAGGTCCAGGGAGAACTGTCTGCTGGAAGCAAAGCAACTTGGTTGGTTGGAGGTGTGAATGCTTGTCTGTATACTGGGAGTTGATACTTCTCCAAGGGCATCCAGCATGCGGAACTCCAAAACCAGCACCTGCTAATCTTTTGCTGTAAACAGTAGTTTATGCCATTATTGTAATTTGCCAAGAAGGTTCCCCCCCCCCCCATATATAGAATATTTCCAAAGATTTTCCCCCACTTCAGTTTTTCTCCCTGTGGCCCTGCCTCCCCCAGATTATTCATAAATATTTTTCTTACTTAACTGTGGGAAAGTAGCTATGAGCTGCTTTGACCTTTCTGGAGAGTTAGATTTCAGAACTCATGGTCAATGAAAAAAAATTCAACAAGAAATTTTAAAATCTCCTTGGGGGCTAGCTATGCTTTTACCTTGTCAGAAGGCTGTTTTTTAAATGCACTAGGAAGTTCCTTTTAGGGGCCATTCAACAATTATGTGATCCTCAAGGGGGGGGGGGTGTCTGCCATCTGAATTATGGAAAATTATGTGGGGGCCGCGCTGTTTAGATGCTTCAGTAGTACTTGTTGTTCCACTATTTTCAACAACATAAGGATTAAGCCCATAGAAGTAATTATATTGAAATAGAACTAGTTTGTATAATTTTTCCATGGACCATAGTCATGTTAGCATCTCTTCTGCCCCACATATGTCTTCTTTCAAGGTTCACATCTTGTTTAATTCCATTTTCTTTTAGCAGCAAGAAGTTTACCCAGCCATAACCTGGTAAAAGATTCAGTTGTTATTTTCTCAACTGTTGAAAAGCTTCTGGGCCACAACTCTTTGTCCTCATGTCATTCTTCTTTCCTGCCCATTGAGATGGAATCATGCACAAGTAATGAATGGAAGATGATCACTATATTATGTGCTCTGGAAATTTCCAACTAGCAGACGGTCATGTTGAAGATGTAGGGCAGGGATGGTGAACCTTGGCTCTCCAGGTGTTCTTGAACTTCAGTTTTCAGAAGTCCAAGTCTGTGAATCTGTGAATCAAACCGGGAGTTCTGGGAACTGAAATCCAAGAACAGCTGGAAAGCTGTAGGGTGACCAAGAGCAATCCCTTGGAATTGTCATGCAGCTGATCCAGGTTGAAAGCCAACTTTAGTGAAGACCAGCATGCATTTTAACAGCATCTTTACTTCTGAGGAATTTTTTACTACACTTTTCCCATGACCTGGCATGCTCCAGATAGCTTGATCTACAAATTCCATCAGCTTCAGTCAGTATGAATAGACATGCTAGCTGGTGTTGATGGGAATTTGTGATAACACACCATAAAGAGTATCAAATCAGAGAACTCTGCTTCAGTGCACCAACAATTAGTGTTACATACATGCTTATGTCCATACTGATAACTTGAGTATTCTCACATAGCCTTTCTTTGGTTATCCTGAGCAAGTGATTGTCCTTTTGAATGGAATAGCTTTTAACCGTAGCAAAATGCAGGCTTCAAAACCACATTTATCTGCTTGGCTACTTCTTCCTCTCCACAACTAGTTGATATCGTATGACTTTCACTCAAGCTGAATCGCTCAGTGGTTTAGGGATCTGGCTGTGGAGCCAAAGTTTGGAAATTCAATTTTTGTTTAGGGATCTGGCTGTGGAGCCAGGAGTTGGACTAGATCTATAGGGGCTCTGTAATTCTATGATTATTATTATCCCATCTTAGCACAGCAGTGTCTATTTCTGCATATCTGGCTCAAATAAGAACCAACACGGACTGGTAGACAGAGTAGCATTTGGGAAAGAAGCCTCGTGAGTGACAACAGGATAGTCAAAATCTCCTAAAATTGAATTGGATGCTACAGAGAACATAGTCCTCAAACAATGTAATCTTTCTCTTGCATTACATAGGAGAAACAATAACTTTTTGTTTGAATGAAGCACTACCTGTGATGTCTATTTTGAAGTCTCACCTGCCTAATAGAGATGAATCATCCAAGTCCCCATGGATTTGTTAATATAATCATGGAATACAGAGCTAAACTCTCTTCTTGAACTTTTGTACAGACATCCTGCAAATCCCTTGACAACAACAAACGTGCTGTATTAATGCTTCAGAGAAAATAGAGGTAGCAAGAATGTCATTCTCCCAAACAGCAAGTGTTGCTTTGCTAAGCATCCCATTTTCAAAATAACAGCTCATATATGCCACTCATGAAATGGGAAAACTTATCTTTTTATTTCATTCTCTAAATGAACTTTTGCAGTACAGTAAAACCCCGATTTACGTATGCATCAATTTACGTAACAATTTTTTTGTGGAAAATGCATCCCATTTTATGCAATTAAATTGTTTTACATAATGGGTTTCCTTACATTTTGTAAGTATAAAATGGTGGGCCTGTCCCATTTTAGACTTAAAAATTCTATCACACGCCCCCGCCCCCCCCCCCGCTGGAAGTCGCAAGACATCACTCACCGTGGAGGCGGCGGAGACAGCGCCGATGATTGGACTTTTTATGTAAATTGGGGTTTTACTGTACTGTGCTGTCTGCCATCATCTGTTCTGGTCTCATCAGTTTGTCATGGCATGTGAAACTGAAAGTTCTTATAGAAGTAGATGTGCTGAAAATGTGTACTCTTTTCACTGAAGTAACTTTGTGGTATTTCAAGATTTCATTGTCATTCTTTACATTATTAAAGTGTAAGAGACTGCATCGCCCTAAGGATGTCTGTCCATCCAAACAGAGCGGACCGGAGAGGCTCTCTGATTGTACCATCCACTAGAGGTGCTCGCCTCTCTAGAAAAAGGAGGGCCTTCTCCGTGTCCGGTGCGGCCCTCTGGAACCTCCTGCCAACAGACCTGTGTCTCCAGCTACCCTTGGCAGGCCAAGTATGGGGTGCAGGTGGAAGGGTTGCCTCCATGGGGTGGTTGGTTTAGTGGAAAACCTCCCCCTTCGGTCCCTTCGGTCCCTGCACCCATTTTAAGGGGGTGGGTGGTTTTTAATTAGTTTTAACTATGTCATTTTAATACATGATTGTAAACTGCCCTGAGTCGGCCTTGTCTGAGTGGGCGGTGAAGAAATCTAACTAATAAATAAATATAATATAGATAGCAAGGTTCACTCATGCAAGTAAAACATGGTGAGACTTCCTCTCTGTGTTAGGAGATACCTAAGGTTTGACTTGTCATGCTATCCTCTGGCATTAGGCAAGATACTGAAAATATAAATTCACAACACGCATTTTTGAAATCATATATATTTTTATATACATAAGATACAAAAGCAAATTTCAGAACAGCATCATTTATGTGAATCCACAGGACCACAGTAGAAAATAGAACAGAAAAAAACATGAACCCGCCTGATGTTTTGTTTTGAAATGTAGTTCTTCCATTACTTGTTTATATGTTAGTAAAAAAGCAGAACCGAGTATTGAAAATGGCACACTTCTTGATGTATCATAAATTTCTGCTATTATGGAAGAGTATGAATTACATATAGAAACAGGAGAAAACATGTTCAAGCTTAAATACTATGAAAAACAAATGCCAAGTTCAACATGACTTATGGACTAATTCATCACATTTCAACAAGCAGAACTTTATCATTTCTGTATTAAGATTTTTTTTAAAAAAAATTATATAGTTTCATCATAGCTTGTATCTATAGCATCAAGCTGCAGTTGGGTCTTCAGTGCAAATATATTTATTTTTCAAAATGTATCTTTAGTTTTTCCGAGTTTTGGAGTGCTTCTCTTCCAGTATATTTTTCCTGTGCCATTTTTGATTCTCAAAATTAAAAATTTTCACACCAGAAAGGGCAGACAATAAAGTGCTTTATACAGTCAAATACATAATATGTGTAATGCCTCAGAAGAGAACACTCCCATTTAAACTTGGAATTAAGCATGAATGAAATTAGTCCCCCTGAAAAAAAATTCTCATAAAAACATGTTCCATTTGCATTTTTACTAGTTCTGTTAAACTCTGGCGGCCAAAACAAAGTCCCATTATGTTAATAGACTGGAAATTATCACCTAGCATGTGTTAAGTGCCTCAAATGAAAATCCTATGAATTGTTTTTAAAGAATGTCCCATAGAGTTCTGTTGGATAAAGCATGTCCTAATTAGGAATTATAGTTTCATAGTTTTATGGGTTGGATCCATTGTAAGTTAGTCACACTTTAGTCCCATTGAATTCAATTAGTCATGACCAAGTTCTCCCACTGATTTTTAATGGAACCAAGAACATAAATAAATGATTGATGCATTCTAAATCCCAGCTTGTCTGTTTTCCAGTGGAATGAGTAGCTTCCATGCATGTGTAGCCTTAGAAACCTGTAGATAGCTAACTAAAATTTCCTCTTCATATTAATGCAACTATATCCATGATGGCGAACCTTGGCACTCCAGATGTTCTTGGACTTCAATTCCCAGAAGCCCAACCCCCCATGAATCCACAGGAACGGGTTTACTGTGATTCATCCGGCCTGCGCCGCCCTTGTCGCTCCTGGAAGCAGAAGTAAAACGCGCCCCTACAGGCACGTTTTACTTCCGCTTCCAGGAGCGACGAGGGCGACGCAGGCTGGATGAATCGCAGTAAACCTGTTCCTGCGGATTCATGGAGGGTTGGGCTTCTGGGAATTGAAGTCCAAGAACATCTGGAGTGCCAAGGTTCACCATCACAGAACTATACCAACAGACTTCATTTATTGCTTTTAACACTTGCATTGATACAAACACTGGTAGTCTTTTTGCTCATTACTTTGTGTATAGATTCTTCCAAAGAACATGACAATGAGGCCCCAGCACTCAAATAATTCAGTTAGTGCAAGTCCCAGAAACTTCACTGTGGGACAAAAAAAAAAAGCCCTGACACTAAATCCATATTAAGGGTGTAACTGCACTGGCCCTTTTTGTGCAGGCTGGTGTGGTCTAAACAGGGTTTCTTGAGGAAGAAGGGGGGACAGGAGCAATATGCCAGTTGGTGCAATCCATGTAGCCAAATGGCATGCAACCTCAAGCCATTTTATTTTTGGTATTGTGAAGTGTCTTCACAAGTGGCAGAGAGGCAGGGGAGGCTAGACCATCACTGATGTGCTGAATCACTTAGATTAAATTAATCCCCCCTTTGCATTGTGTGTGATGTCAATCAAGAAATTGCCTGCAGTTCCAGTTTCAATTGGCACTTCACACAAAGGCAAAGGCTTGATTTTTAGTGATCGCTAAAATACAGCATGCTCGTATCGAAAAAATAGAAGCTTCCAACGAGCTTAAAATGATGCAGGTGAAGGTGATCTGGGGCAGATTGATCTGCTCTAATGATTAGATCATCTGATTGCAAACCAACTCATCCCCAAAATGCACTAAACAGCAGGACAAACACCCTGCTTAATTAAAAGGCTCTGTTCGCCAACAACGTTCTTGCAGCAATTGGACTTACTTCCAATCAGATCTCAAGCAGCTGAATTAATGAGGCAAATTACTTCTAAGCAGATCACAGGTGTGTGCAGTTTTGCTGATAGTTACTCCGCCCATCAATCAGATAATTTACAGGAAAGTAGAATGGTAAGAGCTCAAACTGGTAGCTTCTGCAACTTATGCATTCACCAAATATTGGATTTAGAGGACATTCTGCGTGTCCATTTGCACACTGACCTGGGGCTGCTGGAGGGACTTTCTGCTTCTTGAGTGCAGGCTTCATTCAACAAGACACAGTTTCTTCTTAAGCAATAATAAGTGGACCCGTGTGTTTAGGATCAGGGTGACACGCAAAAACTAGAATATCCCTTTTGCAGAAATTTGGCACAATTCCCTTGCATTCCAGAGGTCTTCTATTCTTGAAGTTTGCATTTCATGCATAAACAAATTGTCTGCTTGACTCTCTCAAGTACAGCCTTTTAAACTCTCCAAGACTTTTTTCCCCAGGGCTGGCTTCCACTGCTGAACAAAACTTTTCATATTGACGATGAGTCTGCCCGCTTGAACGTCTTCATATCCAGCCACAAGATATTTTAAGCCTGCAAATAAAATATCCAGATATTTACTGGGCTAAGATATATAACCATAAGGGTGGAATGTGGTTGTATTATGAGAGTTATTTAGAACCAATGTTTATAAATATATGACATATTTTGTTTCTTTCATTTTCTGGTGAAAATGGAGTGTCTGTTCTATTACTGATGGCTGCATTTTCTAAAATTGCTATTTGTGATAACAATTATGTTTGTATCTGTCTTGAAGTAAAATATGTCACAAAACAATGTGATAAAATAACAATTTTAGTCTTATTTATTTATTTGCCTACTTTAATGAACAGAACTCTTATCTCTGAAAGTATATAAATAAGTGTTAATGGAATTGTTTATCCTGTTCTCCAAGGTAGTACTATACATGCTTTCCAAAACTCCTGGTTTTAAGTTTGTGAGTTGGTTTCCTTGTTAGATATATTTAAATTATTTCATATACAGTATGTGTATCCTGCCCTTTCTCAATAAGGTCTGGCTTTTAACTGAGGGCACTGCCTCTTCTCACAATAATCCTATGAGGTTATGTTAGGTTGAGGGACAAAGAGTGGCCAAATTTTATCAGTGTCTTCCACAATTCAAGACCAACATTTGGTGTAATACGTTAATTGTGCCCTCTTTGGTTTTCAACATCCTATAAATCCATGTCATTTCTTTGTGAGATACTGTACATAATACATTTTGAGTTTGTCTATGAAAATGCTTTCAAAGAAATTTAGTCTCAATTGGTATTTTCTGAGTTTAGGCAGAGTATTTCACACAAGCTCTTCCCCATGTTAAAAATCATATAACTTTATTAGTAAAAAAAGATATACTGTATTTGCTGGCATATAAGACACCCGCCCCCCCAAAAAAAAAACACACCGAAAAAATGGAATATATCTAATACTCCAGCAAATACCATATTTACCGGTGTATAAGACCCATTCCCCCCTTAAAATACACTGGAAAAACGGAGTGTGTCTTATATTCCAATGCATCTTATACACCAGCAAATATGGTATGTTCTATGCCCTGGAGTGTTCATTTTAAAAACCACTGCCTGCTCTGCTTATAGAGGTTGTATGATATGCCAAGTCACAAAATGTGGTTACAAATCCATTTCAAATCCAAGTGCATATTCAAATATATTCCTATTATTGTCAATGGTAACTATACCCAGATACACATTTGGATGTGCCAGGCTTTGGAAGAGAGACACAGCCAGTTATGTTTAAAAACAGTTTACATGCACAACTAACTAGAGCAGGATCATGTAGTTTAAGTTACTTTAAGTTTTTCCTTGTTACAGGGATTATGTGTATTGCTTTATGATCACAGGAGAGCTTCTTTTGTTTGTTTGGAAAAAGTGCTTGCACGATCTTACAGATTTATATAAAAGTTAGTTGGAGAAACAATTCATCATGTGTGTAACTTTGAGAGAAGATTCAAATTGACAAATTCTGTGCCAGAATTTAGACGTGCTGAAAAGCACATGATCTAACAAGCCCAAAAGAAGCTAAAACCAAAATGTTTGTCAAGCATCACGTTAAATTACTTGAATCATTGAAAAAAGTGATTGTCAGTTTAGGTTTCTAAAGCATCTCCACCCCCCCCGCTCCCCCTTATTCTAATTGTGTGAACCGAAAATTGAATCTGTGCACAAAAGACAGTTTTTTAAAAAAGCTGGAATATATGATGGGATGAAACATAAGTTAATTGTTTACATGTGAATGATAAAATCAGTTTGCAGGGCCTGGAGGCAAATGACAAAATGTAAACGTCAATATCCAAAGGATAGAAGCGTGCTTGACATAATGAATACATACCAGGGTTAAGTATTGGGCAAGTACAGCCTCTGTTAGTCCATGACTCTGGGTAAAGAATCCGCTTTCCTCGGAAAATCTTAAGCTTTGTTGATTTCAGTACTTTATGGATCTTCACATTGACCTCAGCGTGAGAGCCTTTATCGTGAGCCGACAGAATCTTTGCCTTCAAGACTGTAGCAAAAACAATTTCACAACAAAGCACGTTATCTACTTTCCTTTTTATTCTAACTAAGTGATACATACTTACTGAGAACCAGCCTCATAAGTGCTACAAAGTCAGCTGTTTTTCAGAATGACCACAGTTTTTCTTACTGATAGAACTTCATTGAGATGTTTCCATGTATTTCATGTGAACAGATCAAATTCGTTGAACAGAAACTGTGCCAGGACCGCTACTTGAAGAGCCCGTTGAACTTTTGCCAAAGACAGGATGCAGAGAAATGCTCAGTGACCTGATTTATAGAAATTACCAAGCATATACACACACACACACACACTTTATATTGGGAGTTATTTGGAACTGCTGCTTATTCATCACTTTAAATGTTTGCACAGAACTACAGAATGAAATAAGGCTACCACAGCCCATTATAACTTAAAGCACTTACAGTTTGACAATGAGACCGAATCTGGCTGTTCAAAAATAGCTTGGTTCCTAGAAGCTTCTGAACAAAATGTTCCTAGGTTCTGCTCCAACTTACCCTTATTTAAGCAATGCATGGTTGGTTTTCAAGGCCTATCTGTAGTTCTCAAAGGGAGCCTCTAATTGCCACCACAATGCAAGCAGTACAAACAACTACTTTATATTGTTGAAGTATAGAAAGAAAATTTGCCCAATGTTTCAAATGCTGCTTTGCTGGAAGAACATACCTGATTAACAGGTCACACCCAAGCACTGGAAGAGAAAATCTGTTTCAGTTCATTAGGGGGTAAAAAGGTTTAGTCTTTTAAGAAGAAGCAAAGTTCAAGTGTGGTATCTACTGATTGCATAGTACCGTGATGGCGAACCTTGGCACTCCAGATATTCTTGGACTTCATATTCCTAGAAGCCCAAGCCCCCATGAATGCACACGAATGGGTTTACTGCGATTCATCCGGTGCGCGCCGGATGAATCGCAGTAAACCCATTTGTGTGGATTCATGGGGGCTTGGGCTTCTGGGAATATGAAGTCCAAGAACATCTGGAGTGCCAAGGTTCGCCATCACGGGCATAGTAAGTGCACCATGTAAAATTAATCTCCCTCCACACATATAGTTATATGGAACTTTCAAATGCAACCAGCTGCTAACACTTAGGTTTACTCCTTGGAAATATCCACATATCACACAAGAATGTCCAGGAGGTTGGGCCAGTGGCATTTTTGAAGCTAGAATGTGATTCATCTGGCACGCACATAGCTCCACTCCTGGCTCATTGTAGGAACCTTCCTCAGAGACACAAAACATGTAAAGAGCTTGCAGATTTTTTTTTAAAAAAAAGATCTGTGGTAGATATAGTTCTGAATACAGTGAACCCCTGGTTAACGACGTTTCTTGGTTCCCAAAGTTGCGTCGCTTACCAGGAAATGTCGTTAACCGGGAACTCTCGGTTAACGACAAAAAAACCACCCAGCTCTCTATGGAGACCTTCCGGTTAACGACGTCGTTAACCAAGAGGTGAAAAGGACACCACCGGTTAACGACGTCGTTAACCAAGAGGTGATGGTCACTCCCGAATAACGACGTCGTTAACCGAGTGCCCTTTTCAAAAAAAGACGCGTCGTTAACCGAAAATGTCGTTGTCTGAATGCGTTGTTAACCGGGGGTTCACTGTAATTACTGGTTTCATATTGACAGACAAATGGCAGCCATTATTTTTTATCCAATAGGATTCCATGAAACCTGCAATCCCCGCCCCCCAGCACTATCTATTGCTAATAAAATTTAATGACATCTTATCTTCTCCCTTAAGAATATTATAGATCAAGAAACATCTGCCCTAAAGGAACTTTCTGAGGACCCAAGAAACTCAACTCAAAAAGTAATACGTTGGTTTATCCTAATCAAGTGGCTATGACACTACCTTGCACAAGTCTCCGTTTTTGTAAATAAGTCCTGAAACTGCTTACAGTTGTAGATTTTGGACTCTGAAATTCATTCTCACCAGTTGGACGCTGGCTAGGCTCAAGGAAGGAAATACGGTCTCTTAAGCAGTATGTTTATTTTGAAGACATGCAGGTCGTCTACCTGAAAGGACTACTAGTTAATGGTAAATCAACAACTTGATAGAAAAGCAAGCTGTTCTTGAGACACTTGGCTGGGAGCCCAAATAACCAATCCCTGTGAAACTTTAAAGACTAATGAAATCCAAAAAAAGTCTATGTTATAATCAGTCTGTTATTCTTCTTTTGAAATGTTAGAAACATACGATCTATGAAATCTGACAGCTAAGGCCCTTAAAAGCATGGTAGTAAACGAAACAGCCAGATTTCTTTCATACATCTCCAATATTAAATGATTTGTATTTATGTTTGAGATGGCAGCTAGAAAGTCCCATTTGAGGGATTAGTAGATTTTCAGCCATTTATCCCTCTTTGATAATCTGTTACGAAGGAGACTGGTGGAATAAAAAAGTTGTATTCATATAAACTGGTTGTGATAAACATTTAAAAGAGCACATAAGCTATATTTAATATTTCCTTTTATTTTCACTGATAAATGCAGTTTCTGTCACAGGAAAATAACTCTGGGACCAGTATCCTGGTGGTGCAGTGGTTAAACTGCTGTCCTGCAATCAAAAGGTTGTTTCGATCCTGACCAGGAATCAAGGTTGACTCAGCCTTCCATCCTTCTGAGGTTGGTAAAATGAGTACCCAGCATGTTGAGTGCAAATTGCTAATTAACTTGTGAACCACCCAGAGAGTGCACTAAGTGATATGGGGGAAGGCAAGTGTGATTGCTTTGTTTCACATTATCCTGTTTAACACTGCCAGGACAGAGGGAGTATCAACACTAGCAGTGGCAAATAGCCACTAGCACTAGTTAAAGAATTCCTGTTTCAATGATTAGTTACATGTGACTTCATCTCATTGCATGTGAGTCATGCAGAATCTGAAATTGAAGCAGGAACTCTTTAATTAGTAACATTCTGCTGTTGATTGTCACATCCCTCCCGCTACGCCAGCAGTGCTACTGAACAGGATGCCAGCTTATTTTTTAAATTTTTATTTATCCTTAAAGTTAGAACCAGAGTTTATTGAAGTACATCCTCTTAAAATTATTTTCTTGAATCAATTTTATGCAAAGGCACGTTGTTACTTTTTAACATATTACTGTACACTCCTTTGTGTGGTAACAAATTGTTTTAAAATATAAAATTAATTGAGTACTACTGCCATTGTGTGACAACTTAGCAGTGTTAAGAAACGAAATATGCTATTATGATTAGCCAAATGCTTCCAATGTATGTGCTCTGCATTCCGCTACATCACATGCCATTATTTATGTGATGGAGTACTTGGAAAATCAAGGCACTGCAGTGGCTCAAGTGGGCAAGACGCTGACTGGGAGGCGGAAGGTCAGCAGTTCGATTCCCAAGTACTGCAGGACGGAATGAGCTCCCGTCTTTGTCTCAGCTCCTGCCAACCTAGCAGTTCGAAAGCAAGAAATTGGCTCTTTGGCTTTGAAACAGAGATGAGCACTGAATCCTATAGTCGGATACGACTGGCTTTCAAGCAAGGGAAACCTTTACCTTTACTTGGAAAATCAGGGTAATAAAATTCATTATGACTATTCACAAATGTCTAATGAGATATCGCCCAACAAATAAGTTTGCCTTTGATTTCAGTTACAGTTGCTAAATATTTCCTGGGAGGGCCCCTTGTGTTTTTCTCACCTGTCTGCCATAGCAGACAAACTTCTTCATACCTGAGCTAAGGTCAGGTGCTCTCAGAAATTGAAAACTGATGATGAAATCATACCCGTTGCACAAATGGAACTTACTGAACAGTATTTTAGCCAATGTCTGTGAGTAATTTCATAACTTGAGGTAACTGTTCTCCAAAAGTTGCATTGTTAGCATCACACTGGCTCAACTATGAAAGAGGATTTTGGCTTATTTGCTTTGATTTTTAAAATTTTTAAAAATTGTACAACACAGAGATACACAGCTTTACAACTTGGGGGTCCTCCTGGACTCGCGACTGCTGCTAGAAGAGCAGGCGGCAGCCGTGGCCAGGAGGGCTTTTACTCAACTTAGAGTAATTCACCAGTTGCACCCGCTCCTGGACCGGGACTCCTTACTCATGATCACTCATGCTCTGGTCACCTCCAGACTAGATTACTGTAATGCGCTCTACATGGGGCTGCCCTTGATGACCATTCGGAGGCTACAGCTGGTTCAGAATGCAGCTGCACGGGTGGTGATGGGATGTGGACGTTAATGCCTGTGCCTCCCCACTACTCCGGGAGCTGCACTGGCTACCAGTTTGCCTCTGGGTGCAATTCAAGGTGCTGGTTTTGACCTTTAAAGCCCTATATGGCAGTGGGCCAGGATACCTGAGAGACTGCATCATCCCGAGAGTGTCTGTCCGTCCAACCAGAGTGGACTGGAGGGGCTCCCTAGTTGTGCCTTCAGCTAGAGGGGCCCGCCTCTCTGGCACACGAAGAAGGGCCTTCTCCGTGTCCACACCAGCCCTCTGGAACCTCCTTCCAACAGAATTGAGGCTACAGATAGAACTGCTGCCCTTCAGGAAAAGTCTGAAAACCTGGCTTGGAAGGGCAGGTGTGGGGCCTTAATGGAAATACGGCTCCAGCCTGTTGGCTCATCCCCAGTTAGTACTTAGTTAATATCCCTCCCTTTGTGTTGTTGTATCCCCCCCACATTCCCTTTTATTTCTTTTTATTCTTTTAATTGAGGTGGGGGGTAGTAGGGTGGGGAAGTGAGTGGGCGATTTGGGATTTTAAAATCTGTTTTTATACATTTTTTAACTGTTGTACGCCGCCCTGAGTCGGCTTCGCCTGATTGGGCGGCATATAAATTTAAATAAATAAATAGATAGATAGACAGACAGATAGATAAATAAATAAATAAAAAATCCTTTGCTATGTGTAGGATTTTTTTGGAAAGAAATGTAAGCTGAGATTTGTGGTACAATTGATCCAGTGGCATCCTACTATGAGCAGTGGTGGGCATCAGCAGGTTCGCACCAGTACGCACATACCGGTAGTAAAAATGGCTGGCCCTGCCCACTTCCCCATCCTGCCCACCTACTCCTCCTAGAAGAGTCTTTGGAAGGGGCTGGCTCAATTTCCCCCTTCATCAAAGGCTTTTCCTGGGCTCCGTTTCACCCAAAAACTCATCCCGAGCCACTCCAGAGTGGTTGAGGAAGCACTTTGGGGTGAATCGGAGCCCTGGAAAAGCCTTGGACAAGGGGGAAATGGCTTCAGAGGTTCGCTATAGAGTGAGGAAAATAGAAGAGGCTTCTATTTTCATAGCTTTATAGCGAAGAGCAGTCACATGGCCACACCCACAGTGTGGTAGGAATTTTATTTTGATGGCCACCACTGACTATGAGGCAAGTTGGGAAGGGGTTTCATTGTCTCCTACATTCCTCTATTTTGTGCTATACACCTTTGCTACAGTAAATATTTAAAAACTCTGTTACCCACTTTGGCCTTCTACCAACGGTTTATATCAATGGTGGTGAACCTATGGCATGCGTGCCAGAGGTGGCACTTGAAGCCCTCTCTGTGGGCACCCATGCGGTTGCCCCAGCACAGAGTTCGCCCCACCCCTCTGCCCAGCAGCCCAATGGGAGAGTTTCCTCCCTCCCCTGTTGCCATGTTGGCACTTCGCAATAAATAAGTGGGTTTTGAGTTGCAGTTTGGGCACTCAGTCTCTAAAAGGTTCGCCATCACTGGTTTATATACTCCTGCTTTTGGGGGCATAAGTCTCATTGCACACTGCTGCATTCTCCCATACATAATAGCTGTCTTGACAGTTTTCATTGATAATTGAAGCTCTCCGCAGTATACATCCAACGGGAAAATATGTAATCCTTTAAACTCACCATATGTGTATTTCATGCTACAGAAGATCTTGGAACTTTGCAAAGCTTGGTCTTTACATTCACATCTTCCTACAGAAACACAAAAATGTCCTTTTGTTATTGTTGGCCCAAGACATTTAGTTGCTTCAGCTGGCCCTAACCACAAACCATGTATAGAAATTGGCTGGGGTACAGCAAAAAGGTAAAAACAAAAAAACAGACAGACAAATGAAAAAGAAGACAAAAATACTGAGACCCCTTAAACGCTGAATGCTATATTTTAACATGAACTTTTGTGGATCAAGTCCACTTCCCCAGGCATAAGACATTATACATCAGGAGTTCCCAACCTTTATAAGCCAGGGGCCGGGTTATGTTCCCTCAGACAGCTTTGGGGCTTGATGGGCATTTTGCCCTTCCTCCACCACATGGCACCTCCTGGTGTGGTGGAGGCAGTGGGGGGCTACATGAAATGGTGTCATGGGCTGCATATGGCCTACGGGCTGCAATTTGAGAATTCCTGCTATACATGATATCAAGACAGAAAGACAGTGATTGGTTGGCTATGGGTTGCAAACTGTGTGAGTCAATGGGGAATTTCTCCCCTTGTGATGACATAAGACTCCCCTTGTTTGATATTCAGACTTTTTTCAATGGAGACTAGTTCAGTAGCAATGGGGGTGGGGGATGGGGGTGGGGGTGAATGGGTGCAGAAACCTCAGGCTATAAATAAGAATACAGATGCAAATTGTGTGGGTCAATGTGGCATTTCTCACCTAGTGATATCTCAAGACTCTTGTAAGATATCAAGCCCCCACCCCACCCCAAATGAGGCTTTGTTCTTGGAAGCATGTTCAGAAAAAGAAGGAGTAATCAGTTGGGAAGGAACCTGGGTGAGAAAAATAACTGCAGGTAACATCAATCTGTAGCAGTTTATATTTTCTAATGCCTTAACAACATGGTTAACATTTAGTCCATTGAGATGGATATCAAGCATGTGTATATTTTTTTTCTCACTTGTCTCTCTTTTGATCCTTTTTCTAAGACTCAATATGAGTAAGGAACAAATTAACAGGGCAAGACAAAAATACTGTACCCAGAAGCTACCTACTGCAAGGCTCAAAAGAGAAAATGATCAAACACTACTAGTTGTCACAATGAGATCATGCACATGCAACACCAATTATCTTCAACCCATCTTTGACAAGAACACACCACTTTCCAAGCCAATTGCTGTCTTGGGACAATGTATACATGATTGCTATGTAATCCCATCTTTATGTCTTGATCCACAGAAACTCACATTAAAATATAGCAGTTAGTCTTTATATGTCTATATATGTGTGCCTTTAGATCAGGAGTTCTCAACCTTTTAAAGCCAGGGGCCAGGTCACGCTACCTCAGGCAGCTTTGGGGGCCGGATGGCCATTTTGCCCTTCCTCCACCACATGGCACTTCCTGGTGTACTGGAGGCAGTGGGGGCCCCACATGGAATGGTACCGTGGGCTGCATCCAGCCCGCGGGCCACAGGTTGAGAATGATGGATGGACAGCATCTGAGATATATATCACAACGTTCAGTTCAAGTTCAAAATGTTTGTATCAAAAAAAAAGAATTAATATAGAAAATATTGTTCAAGGTTAAATATAGTTGATTTAAGTTCAAAGTCTGGAAGCAATCACAATATGCAGAATTAGAATGAGAAAAACAGACTGAACTATTTAAAGTTGTGTGAATAAAAATAGATTTTTCTTATGTTACTTATTTACATCTTTGGACTTTGTCCAAAACTAGCATTAAACCAAATATTTTGGGACAGAACTACTATATTTAAAAACTTCATTCGAAGTTAATGTTTATTTAATAATGTGCTATTATTGTTAGGATTTTCCATTAAATTCTCATAAACTCTCCTGAGTTTTTAGATTAGTTTTGGCAATTGGTAGGCTTGGTAGCAGTTGAAAAAAAATATGTTTCTAAATGGCAACTGGTCCAGCAGCATTGACCCGAGAATCACCTTTCCATGAAGTTACACATATTCTGAGCATAACCTACAACTAGGAATGGATTTGGTTATCCCTGCCTTGACACAAAAGCTACTTAGTTGGTACAACCTCATTGAGCCAACAAAACAATCTCAAACCCAGTACACTTTGATAGTGAAAGAAAGTCATATACATAAGGACAAGAATGCAAGTAGTTGTACGCTACTTCCCAACCACTGTGCGGCTGCCTATGCCCGTGATGGTGAAACTTGGCACTCCAGATGTTCTTGGACTTCAATTCCCAGAAGCCCAAGCCCCCTGTGAATCTACACGAATGGGTTTACTGCGATTCATTCGGCCGTGCCGCCCCCGTCGTTCCCGGAAGCGGAAGGAAAATGTGCCCGTGCGGGGCGCATTTCACAGGACTTCTGTGTTCAGAGAGGCATAGCTTCGACCTCTCAAAAGAAGTGTCTGTCTAGCTCTCAAACTGAGCCCTTTTTATTGGCAGTGAGCAGTAGCCCGCTCCTCATGAATTTGGTGGCCTCATGAAACTGCACCTGGGTCTCATGAGAAAAGATGCTTCCTTCCTTGGACTGACATCCTGGCTGTCCTGAGTAATGGAATATGTGCACCTCATACTGGAGGTGGCCCGGCTGCTGAGTAGATGGAATTGCACATTCCTGTTCAAGGAACTCATTCCTCTCACTATTGGAATTAGGGGCAGCCCCTTAGCTAGCAGGTGTATGCTGAACTGGGAGTGTCTAGTCCTAGACACTCATTTCTCCCTCCCAACAAGGATGTTTGAGAGATAAGGATTTAACTAGTTACCTGAATGTCGAAGGGCAGAATATCCTTGTTCATCCTCCCACCCCCATGTTGGTTCACTCTTGTTGTATGAAGAATAAAGCCCAGAAATGTCATGGTACCAGCCTGTCCCCGAACTGCTGCAATTAAAGGAAAATCTGTGAAATGTTTTTTATAATATCAATCTGATTAAACCAGACAGTCATAGACAATTGCAAAAGAAAGCATGTGTTGCATTCATCATCCATATTTCAAACTTTTGTGAGTATTGTTAAGAAAGAGATTTGCTCACTTTTCCTTTCTTTGATAGGTCTCACAAAAAAGCACAGCAGGTAAACTATTTCAGCTACCACACCCAGAACTAATTTCTGGTCCTGTGGCTCTACACAAGGGGCATTGAGTTCCTTCCCTCCTACTTGATCTTATTTCAGATTTTCTTACTGGTAAAACAGAGATCTATGTTGTAAAAATATTTAGAAGTAAGATAAACTTGGGACTTAGATTGTATTTAAACCCACTTCTGGTTCAAGTTTATTTCAGTTCAGCTACTTATGGTGGATTAACATGGCTATAAATGAACACAATTTATTACCCCAGGAGACTTTTTTTTTAAAAGGAAGAAACATACAACAGAGGCATATTTGTACACAATGTGTAATATATTATAACACAAATGTATACTTAACGGGTTCCTGCAGTGGCTCAAGTGGCTAAGACGCTGACTGGGAGGCGGAAGGTCAGCAGTTCGATTCCCAAGTACTGCAGGACGGAATGAGCTCCCGTCTCTGTCCCAGCTCCTGCCAACCTAGCAGTTTGAAAGTAAGACATTGCAAGTAGATAAAGAGGGGGCACTTCGGTGCGAAGGAAACAGCGTTCCGTGCACTCTGGGATCTAGTCATGCCTTCCACATGACCACAGAAATGTCTTCCGAAACAGATAACGCTGGCTCTTCGGCTTTGAAACAGAGATGAGCACTGAACCCTAGAGTCGGATACGACTGGCTTTCGAGCAAGGGAAAGCTTTATACTTAACGGGTATAATATTTGTTACAAAAATATTTTTGCAATAGCTATAATTAAGATGCTGTATAAAAGTGGTGTGGAATGTCCAAAGTCTATGAAAGGCTCTCCATGTATAGTTTTTATCAGGCAGAGAATTAAGCATTTTAAGTCTTCCTTTTATGGTTTGTTCTTCTCTGGCATCTCAGAGGTTACAGCTTGACCTGATCCCCAAGAAAGTCAGTGGGAGTTTTGCCACTGACATCTTGGATCTTTTATCTCCATTGTTCTTCTACTCAAGCCAAGATGTTTTATTTTTTGATCACCTGCAACACTGGCTAACTTGCACTTCATCTGAAAAATGCAACAATCTCCTCCAGACTATTTAAATTGACCACGAGACCAGGTATGGGCAAAAATATGCCAGAAAACAATCATCTTGAGACAAGGGTTCTGACTTTAATATATTTCCATTCACATGCCAACGGATTCTAAGAAATGCAGGTAATTGTACTGGGATTTCTCATAAATCAGTTTTTATGTCACTATTTACATACAGAATAGATGGGGAATATCATTATTACATCTCTATTTGAGATCTCTTTAAACCAGTGAT
Source organism: Bradypodion ventrale (assembly GCA_035047345.1). Lineage (NCBI taxonomy): Eukaryota > Metazoa > Chordata > Lepidosauria > Squamata > Chamaeleonidae > Bradypodion > Bradypodion ventrale. The sequence continues at coordinate 208,265,614 of JAWDJE010000005.1, forward strand.
TTCTCACTTATGGAGCAGAATACAGTAATACTTCAATCATACACTAAGTTTAGTCATATATATATTCTGGGTCTCTTTTGTATTTTGCTCTAAATCTGCCAAAGAAGGGTATGACTATTGTATCCTTTCCCCACTCTTTAAGTCATTTTTAATGTGTATTTTTCACTGCAGAAGGTCTACAGCAGTGGTGGCCAACCTTGTCATTCCAGATGTTCCCAGACTTCAATCCCCAGAAGCCCTGATCAGCTGGAGTGTTAACTTGGGCTTCTGGGAATTGAAGTCCAAGAACACCTGGATTGCCAAGGTTCACCACCACTTGGTCTACAGTTTCTAGACCTAACTTGTATATCTCCTTTATGATGTATTTCAAAAATTGCAAAAAGTTGCAAATTACTTGTACATCTAATTTTCAAAGTGATAACCATATTAGTCTGTGTAAACATATCAGACAAGAAACAAACAAAGAAACAAAATGTTGTGGCATCTTAAAGAGTAACTATTGATGAAGATCCCTGACAGATATTCAGATGCCACAATGATTATATTGCATCTATCTACTAACCATGTGCCACATTAGAGAACAAAGTTTCACAGAAGTAAACCTGAATATCTATCAAGGATCTTCTGCCATTACCAAGTGTCAAAAATCACACTGACATGATTTGCAATAATTTGTTCTACTGTACCAACCAACCATTGTCTTTCTGTATTCCCACCTGGTCATGGGAAATGAATAAATTATTACTGTGAAGTCTCATTCTTTTATCTGGAAAAGTTGTCTTGATTAAAGGCAACATTAAAATACAACACTTAATTTTTAAGGTGCCATAATGTTGTTTTTCCTTTGTTCTATTTCTTGTCTAATGTTCAGTGATTCTAGGCAATGTGTGGCCTCATCCAGCTGATTTTCAACAGTAATGTTTCCCACATTTTTTGATAATAGTGTTGTTCAGACTGCAGTCAAGTCCGACCCTCATGACTGCATGGACCACAGCATGCCAGGCTCCTGTCACCCGCTATTTTCTAGATTCCGCACAGATCCACACCCACCGTGTCAACGACAGTCAAACCATCTTATTATCTGTTACTCCTTTCTCCTTTTGTCTTTGATCTTTCCTAGCATCAGGGCCTTCTCCAGTGAGTCCTCTCTTCTCATTTGGTGGCCAAAGTACTTGAGCTTCATCTTCAGCATCTGTCTTTCTAAAGAACAGTTAGGGTTGATTTCCTTTAGGATTGACTGATTTGATCTTCTTGTAGTCCAGAGGACTCTCAAGAGTCTTCACCAGCCCCACAGTTCAAAGGCACCTATTCTTCTGTGCTCAGCTTTCCATATGGCCCAGTTCTCACAGCCATACATTACTACTGGGAATCTAGCACTTTAACTATGTGGACTATTGTTAGCAGAGTGATGTCCCTACTTTTTATTATGCTGCCTAGGCTTGCCATAACTTGCCTTCCGAGGAGTAAGTGTCTTTTTTATTTTACGGCTGCAGTCACCACCTGCAGTGATTTTTGATAATATACAAATACAACCAAATTTAGAGCTTATTCTTTCTGTTTCAATCGGGAGAGAAATGTATTTATGGGAGGAAAAAGCCGCAGCTACATGCTCTGGTTATGTTTACAGAATTCTAATATTTTCATTATCTGCATATATATTCCAAATTTTCTCTCCTTAGGATGTCTGACTATCTATAGAAATACTTGTATTCAATTACCTGCTGATGCAGTCGCCAGTTAGGGAGTCACAGCTTCCTGCGCAATCACATGGTTGGCAGCCATAGTCTCCAAACCCCCAGTACCCTACCATGCATCTGTCACACTGGGGCCCAGACACTCCAGGTTTGCAGGGACAATCACCATTGCTGGGATCACAGAAGGTCTTATTGTTGAAGGAAAGCACTGCTGATCCAACAGGGTGGCAGGAGCACACTGCAATGTTAAAGCATATATTATATATGAGATTGCATATTAGTGGAAAGAAAAGTTAGAGACATGGTGACATAGTACACATAGATTTCTCATCACCAAAGCTTAGACTCATAGAACAATGGAGTTGGAAGGGGTTTATACGGCCATTAAGTCCAACCGCAGTGCAATACAGGAATTCAAATTAAAGTATACAGTACCTGACAGATGGCTGTCTAAATTTCTCCTGAATGCCTCCAGTGTTGAGAAACTCAACACCTCTCGAATATTCTTTTCCCCCCCTTAACATTTCTGGGTTCAGAGTCAGGACCACCTCCAATCTGCTCTACTGCAGCCAAAATATTGTGAGTTCGATCAAGGTTGACTCAGCCTTCTATCCTTCCAAGGTCGGTAAAATGAGTACCCAACATGTTGGGGTCAAAATACTAATTAACTGTAAACCACCCAGAGAGTGCACTAAGTGCTACGGGGCGGTAATGTATATAAGTGTAATAATTGCGATTACTACTGTATTACTAATTTTTTCACAATGGTTAGGGTGCTTCATGTCTATTGGCTATCGAGTCAGGAACATAATGACATCAGGGTGCTGATTGCAGTTCCACCTAGAAAGTTTTGGGTGGGGAAGGAAAATAGGAACATATTGCCCATAATCTTAGAGCATGTTCAGACAGACCTTTATGGTGTGGTCTGGGCTCGCTCATTATCAGGTTGCTAGAGGATGAAGGAGGGGCTAAATTACACTTAGGCCCCCCCCCCCAATCTAAACATCCGAAGCAATCTCTTTGCCTGTATTGGTGAAGTAGCCGTTCCACCATACGAGCAAATGATACTTTCCCTGCTCCTGTACAAAGAGACAGAGCTTGTTAGCTCTGTCAGCAAAGTGGATGTTGACAAGGGGAAGCAGCTTTTGAAGTTTTTTTTAAGGGATCACTGAGTGGGAACTTAGAGCATTCCAGTTGATGTTAAATGCAGACACTGCACTCCCAGAATGACTCCCAAGAGTTTGAAGGAGTGTATTAAGACACACTTGAGTTTAGACATGCTTTTAGTTTGCACGCATACACCACATTAAACAATCCCCCACTGCTGAGGGAAATGCCTGAAAATATCTCCTCTTTTCTATCTTGGAAACAAGCTCATAAAATTGGAGAAAGATCACGTCAGGTCTAGTTGTGATGGTAAAGACTTGTTCATATTATCTGGAATAATTCTATGAGTCAAAACTGCATGGAGCTTGTGTACTCTTAAATTGTAAATTTGACTCTTTTCTTTGTGACTAATTGGATACAGGTTTAAATGTAGATTGATCACAGTTATTTCCAAGTTGTTGCTCACAGTGACTATGTGTAAAAAAGTATTTCTGTAGTGCATTATCTATTGCTATATTAATAATAATTTTGTGTCAGAAATTATTCTGGGTTGAAGTGATTTTTGCGGAAGAAACTCCACTCAGGGAACGCCAAAATGAGGCTCCTTTCATGTCCCCAAGAACTGGGACAGAGATGGGTGCTCAATCTGTCATGCAGTACCCAGGTCTCGAACTGTTGACTTGCCAGCAAGCTTCTGAACCACTGAGCCACCGCAGCCCCTTATTGGTATATTAATATGGGATATTAATAGCAAAATTGTTTGTATGCCTATAACATATTGGTAATAAATCCCATTGTATTCAATGATGTTGCAGCTTAAAAATTGCTTGGAGCCTTTCAGCTGCTACTTGACTTTCTGTCAGTTGTATTATGGTGGGATGGAAAGCAGAAGGCAAGGTTTTCCTGGGAAATATATCATTTTGGCCAATACGTGTTAAAGGGCTTTTCCAGACAAAACATTTGTATCTGAGCGTGTTTCACATACATATATACATAAACCTTTATTGGCATTACAACGGCACTGCAAGTGCCAGTGGTATCAAAAATGGTTAAGACAATGAGGTGTGGTACAACTAAAACATGGAAAACCAAGGATCATCATCTCCCACTGAATGGTTGAAGTTGGATGGCACATGACAGGAAGGTAGCCACTCGGTCCACGTAATCGGTAGATCCATAGTTCAAGAGAAGTAGCAATCTAGAGGAGTCTGAGAGTCCACTAAATTTGGTTAAGATGGGATCTAGGTAATTGAGGTAGATTTCCTTGTAAAAAGGGCAGTAGAAAGAACATGGATAACCGATTCAGCATGTTTGGCCCCACAAGGACACAGCAAGGTATGAGGCCAAACAGTGAAGAGTAAGAAATAGAAAAAAGTTTGAGGCAAAAAACAACAACATTCACTCAATCATTTATCGTAATTTTATAGTCTGGACAAAAAATTCCTCTATATATCTTTATTCAAGTCTTATTATGTCCATTAAATTCAAATACTCATGTTAAGGTCACAATGACACTCATTGTGACCTTAAGATGAGTATTTGAGTTTAATGGACATAAGACTTGAATAAAGATATATAGAGGAATTTTTTGTTCAGACTATAAAATTACGATTAATGATTGAGTGAATGGTGTTTTTTTTTGCCTCAAACGGTTTTTTCTATTTCTTTCCCACAAGGACGCAACCTATAACCATATGGGATTTTATTGAATCTCTCAAATAGGAGCTCAAAGAACAAAACATTAAACCTTGCCAGTGAAAAGGCCCTGAGCTGTTGAGGGAGAGTGAGATTACAGAAATAGGGAGCCATTTCAGTTCGCTGCGGGAGGATCCTCAACCTCAGGGGAAACCAAGTTTTATTGGCTGCACCGCAAAGGGTCTGGTATTCAATATCTAATAGTCTTTTGCTTAATTAAAGACCTCAGAGGCAGTGGATAGTGTGTTCGATTTCTTTTCTGCCATAATTCAAGGGTTTCCTGGGGATTATGTCCTGGTGGTGGCTGGTCTAGCACTGAACTGGCTCTCTATTCAAGCTCCGTTGGGATGGGAGCTGCAGGTTCCCTGAAGTTATCTCCCCATATGTGACTGTGGAGAAGAAGACCAAACCATGGACCACATTATATTTAGGTGTCCTTTATGCACGTTAGGAGGCACACTGGAGGACTTGCATAGTGTCACAGATGAAGCCTTTCAATGGCTTCCAAACTTGGATGTGGAACTCGAGCTAGGAACTTGAGATGGTCAATTTGTGCTTCCTGTTATATCAACATCAATGTAAATAATCATAATACGATAAATCAATAAATAAACAAACAAACAAATCTCCCTCTTTGCTTTTTGCCTCTGTCCCTTGTGGTTCCCCTCAGGGGTGTGCTGGGCACCATGGGAGGGTGTTGGGCAGGGGAGAAGGCTGTCCCCGGGAACTGCTTGGTCACTGCCCCTCACTTGCTCCACCTGGCACTAGGCACTTTAGAATAAACCATTGCTTCAAGCTGAAGGAGGGAGCTTGGAGCAATGGCTTAATCCAAAGTGCAGCGTGCTGGGCTGATTAAATAAGAAAATTATTAAAATTATTATTTGCCCCCCAGGGCGCCAGAGGTGAGGGTGCACCGGGATGAATCCCCTTGTCCCAGTGGCCCAGCCCATGCCTGGTTCCCATTGGAACATTTGCCATCAGTTCAGGCTTCCCTCCATGTGCTGTTATGGCTGTGCTCTCTGCTCCTCTGAATTCCTCCCTTCCCTTCCCCCTTGCTCTTTTACATTTTGTGCTTCATCTTTTTAGATTGCACAAAACCATCACACCTTCATGTTTTAGATCCAGGTCTAGGATTATTTTTAACTGAAAAAAGAATAGAGGAGGGAAGCTCCCAGAAGGAAAAGAAAGTATGACAAGGAAGCATAAGAAAACAACCCATAAGAGATTTGGAAGAGACAGCACACCACCCACCCACCCCTCTCTGTTCATATCTAAGACAAGCAGAGTAGAAACTGGCTAATAGGTAAAGCTGCAGTTAAGCTCTACGCTTGAACATAAAGGGTACTATGCTTATCTGGAAAAATCCTGAGATTCAATTAAGTGGGATCTCAAAAACACTAAAAATAGGTTAAGATTTAATGGTACTTCTTTATTTAGCACAAACGAATAATCAAGACTTCCCCTGACCTCTTTTTTACTGCAGCCTTTGTGGCATCAAAAACTTGTGCCCGCACTTGTGGAGACAAAATGGACTAACATTTCTGTCAGAAACAACACTATCCAGCAGGACTACGCCACTGGATACTAATCATAGTTTTCACAGTACCTAATAACATTATAATAAATAGTTATGAGCTCTCAGTGAACATTTAGCTGTTTCTATATTGAACTTAGAATGGAACCATAGAATCCAAAAATAATGGAGTTGGAAGGGCCCTATAAGGAGGCACTGGAGTAAAACCCCCTGCTCAATGCAATAATCCAATTAAAGCAGATCTGACAGATTCTCTATTCAGTGCCTCTAGCTTTGAGTGTTCACCACCTCCCAAGGGACTTGGAATATAAGGAATAATTTATATGCCCTTGGTTTAATTACTATAACACCCAGTTCAGCTTTGCGTATCAGTTCCAAATGCTGCAAAATTGCCATATATACATAATAAATATGCTGCTCAAAAAAATAAAGTAACCCCAAGTCAATCACATTTCTGTGAAATCAAACTGGTCCACCCTGGTAGCAACACCGATTGACATTCAATTCCACATGCTGTTGTGCAAATGGAAGAGACAACAGGTGGACATCGGAGGCAATTTGCAAGGCATCCCCAATAAAGGTGTGGTTCAGCAGGAGGTGACCACAGACCACTTCTCAGTTTCTTTGCTTTCTGGCTGATGGTTTGGCCACTGTTTAACACTGGCAGTGCCTTCACTCTAGTAGTAGCATGAGACAGAGCCTACAACCCACACGAGTGGCTCAGGTAGTGCAGCTCATCCAGGATGGCACATCAATGTGAGCTGTGGCATGAAGGTTTGCTGTGTCTGCCAGTTTTGTGTCCAGAACATGGAGGCGCTCCCAGGAGACAGGCCAGTACACCAGGAGACATGGAAGAGGCCGTAGGAGGACAACAACCCAGCAGCAGGACCACTACCTCTCCCTTTGTGCAAGGAGGAACAGGTGGAGCACTGCCAGAGACCTGCAAAATGACCTCCAGTGGGCCACCAATGTGCATGTGTCTGCTCAAATGGTCAGGGGAACAGACTCCATGAGGGTGGTATGAGGGCCTGACGACCACAGGTAGGGATTGTGCTCACAGCCCAACACTGTGCAAGATGTTTGGCATTTGCCAGAGAACACCAAGATGTGCAGGTTCTCCACTGGTGCCCTGTGCTGTTCACAGATGAAAGCAGGTTCACACTGAGCACATGTGACAGTCGAATCAGGATCGGGAGACGCCGTGGAGAACATTATGCTGCCTGCAACATCCTCCAGCATGACCGGTTTGGTGGTGGGTCAGTAATGGTGTGGGGTGGCATTTCCCTGGAGGGCCACACAGACCCCTTGTGAGACCATATGCTGGTGCGGTTGACCCTGGATTCCTCCTAATACATGACAATGCTAGACCTCATGTGGCTGGAGTGTGTCAGCAGTTCCTGCAAAACGAAGGCATTGATGCTATGGACTGACCCGCCCGTTCCCCAGTCCTGAATCCAATCGAGCACATCTGGGACATCATGTCTCGCTCCATCCACCGACGCCACATTGCACCACAGGCTGTCCAGGAGATGGGGGTTGCTTTAGTCCAGGTGTGGGAGGAGATCCCTCAGGAGATCATCCGCCACCTCATCAGGAGCATGACCAGGCGTTGTAGGGAGGTCATATAGGCACATGGAGGCCACACACACTACTGAGCCTCATTTTGACTTGATTTAAGGGCATTACATCAAAGTTGGATCAGCCTGCAGTGTTTTCTTCCACTGTCACTCTGAGTGTAACTCCAAATCCAGATCTCCATGAGTTGATGAATTTGATTCCCATTGTTAAGTTTTGTGTGATTTTGTTCTCAGCACATCCAACTACAGTATGTGAACAACAATAGGAATACAGTATTTCAGTCATTCAGATCGCCTTATTTTTGTGTTCCCTTTATTTTTTTGAGCAGTATATAAACATTTATCATCCTAAGTAATATTGTAGCAGAGTCTTAAAAATTCAAAGCAACTTTAAAAATAGAGGACTTCTTATTCTTCTTCCATGTCTAGGCCTGATGTGAAACTGTCAAAATGAAGGCAACTTTTGATGAGTTCATTTTGCAGTTTGTTTTGCCTGATCTAGCCACCGACACAAGGTTGCCGTTACTAGGATATGCATGCTTGTGGTTCAAAAATACCAGTCTTCGAGAAGGCTCTTTCTGTGTACCGCAAAAATAGAGGATGAGAAGGAATCTATGCAGGGTTGGATTAAGACCCTTAGAGGTCCTAAGCACTTAAAAGATTTTAGTCCTCCCATATATATGTAATTCAAAATATAAACAATAAACCATAAAATAAAATGTTATTTATCAATATGAAACAAAACTTACAGTAAGATGGAAAATAATGTTTATTTTTGTATACTTCCAACTTTATTTATATTTGAAAAGTTTTCTATTTTTTTAAATTGCAAAGTCTTTGATCAGATCCTCAAAACTAATCTTATGTAACAGATTAGTGAGCGGCTGCCCCCCATCTTGGTTATTCTGTTTTAACGTGGGGAGGGTTGTTTTTTAAATGATGATTTGTTTGTTTGATTGTGTTTTAATGTTGGTTTTAGCTGGGGTTGTTAGGTCTTGTTTTAGCTATTGTTGTTGAACTGTTTTATATTGTAATTTTTATTTATTGTATTTTCTCTCTCTTCCCTTTCCCTTTTTGTTGTTAGCCGCCCTGAGTGGTGTACCCACCAGGAGTGCGGGATATAAATGTGAATAAATAAATAAATAAACACATCTGCTTCTATACTTTATAGACATAAGGCATCCAGCCTGCCTTGTTGCAGAGCTGTTCTGATGGGATTTTTAATATACAGTACTTCAACTGCAAAAATGAACGCTCAACTGAGCAATTTGTGACCATTAATGTTAAAAATATATGAAAGCCAATGTCTACATTTGGCAAAGCACGCTCAATATTGTCTTAGACAATTATTTTATAAAGTTCAGCATGACTGAATCTTTTTACATTTTTTTTGTTGCACTGAACTTACGGCGCACATATGAAACTGCTGAAGCTCAGCTGAGAAATTACTGTTGAAGTCATCTGGGTAAACATCAATCAGCTTTTGACAGCACTGAGAATACCTTTCAATGTTAGTAAATGATGAAGTGACATTATGTGGCACATCACTTAGAAAAGAAAATCTCTCTGCTATTTCTTTGTATATCAAAATTTATCTCTGGCATTCAGATACATTTCTGGTGAATCTCTGTCATTGGGTACCTTCTTTGTGATATGTTTGCAAGTTGTAGCTGCCTTATAATCAACATCTGGTAGCATTTCCTTTGAAGCTGCTTCATATCTTTCAAATTCATCTCGTGAAGTGCACAGTTGTGTCGGCTAATGATGCATACATATCTGCACAAGTTTTTAAGTTCACATCCTCATTTTGTAGAACTTGGCTTACTGTATGAAAATTTTGCAAAATCTCATTCCAAAAATTCAACATAAAAACGAATTCTAGCTCTTGCATCTTATCTGCAATATTATTATTTTATGGTTTCCCTTTTGTGACTGGTTTTTGGCTATATATTCTAATGCTTCTAAAATTTTAAGGAAAGATTTCAAGATTGCTGCTGTTACCATAGCATGTGCCTCCTATCTGGTATCAGCGAGGGATTTTAAGACGCATTCATTTCCAATACAACCTTTAAGAATTTTCCACTGGCTGCTTGAGGTGGATTTCAGCTTGAGGCTGAAAAAATGGTATAGAGTAAATGCACTGTAGAGAAGAAATTAACTGCCTCTTGACAGCAGTCAGCAGCACTTTGTCCTACCAGATTTAGTAAATGAGCTGCAATCTCTGAATGCTCTTGTTATTATTGTATATATCTGTATGTAATTTTTTCATTTAATGTGGGCCCCTTTTGCGGATACAGGTTCAGCTGCACCATTTGCAGTATTGCACCATATGGCCCATGGCCCATGGTAAATTTGACTATGGAAAATTTCTGTGGTGCTTCCCTTCCCTTGATGCCCTAAGCATGTGCTTATTTTGCTTAATGGTTAATCCACCCCTGAATCTATGTATGTAACCTTCAAGCAGACTGCAGTAGTTTCACACGCTTAAAAAAGTGATTCATTTTGTATCTACGGATACCTAAGCAAATATTAAAGCATATGCTTAGTGTAAGCTGAAGATTGTGGCTTAACTGCTCTTTCATTTGTCTTGACCTTGGAGCTTTTTAAAAAAATGTCATTACTCCCCTAACCAATAGTGTTGACTTGGCCTGCTAACAGTTACAGACCCATTTGCCTACTATATAGGAACAAGAGGTTATCAGAAACGTTGTTATCAGGGCAAACTAAACAGGACACAAGGGCCATTTTTTCTGTTGAGACTGTAACCTCTGTTTAATTTCCTCAAAGTGTAAACTTTCAGCTGGAGCTATCCAAAAGGCTCTTCACGCTTGATAAAAGTGGGAGGGAGGCTGTGACTGAACTATCTCATGCAGGAAATATCTATCTCCTCTGTTGCCTCTATCATGTGTCACTTGGACTCCATAGTTGTGGGCTTCATACACATGATAGCAGCTGAAGATGAAACTGGGATGGTTGCCCAGGAATGAAACTCATTATGACTTGGAGGTCACCACTGAAAAGAATTTTACTTGAATCAGTAGATCCTGCAGAAATAATACATTAGTCAGGAAGAGCAAGTCAGTACAGAAAGCATTAAGGAAGAACCTGTATTGTGGAGAGTTTTTATTGTTCATTGTAGAATTTTCTATTGCCATATTAATATGTAATTTTAACAGCAGCATTGTTGCAAAATTTCCTGTATTTTTAGAGATGGAACTGAGACTGAATTTTTCAGCATTTTGCTTACAGAGACATAACTAGTCACTGACTTGTCTGTCCTCATCACATTCATAGCTGCTATAATTATGATCTTGGGGACATGAAAAGAGCCTCATTTGGGTGTCCCCGGAGTGGAGTTTCTCCAGCAAAAATCCTTTCAACCCAGAATAATTTCTGACATGAGATGATGATGACATGAACTAAACTAGTACAAACCCATACACTGAGTTCAGAGTGGAAAAACAGTTACTTTTGGAGGGAAGAAACCTTTAGTCTGCTGATTGGCTGTTTATGTTTATGTTATGTTTATTTGATTTGTATGCTGCCCTACTCAGCACATGCCGACTCAGGGCGGCTCACAAGACATCAAACAAAATACAATACAGTATAGCAAAAACAAAATGCAAAATACAATAGCAAATACAATGTAGCAAAAACAAAATGCAAAGTACACAATATGGCAAAAACAAAATGCAATATAGCAGAGAGCAAGGTCAAAAATACAATAGCAGACAGTAACAATAACAATTCGATAATACAACACATGACTCATGCCGGTCCCAAGTCCAAAAGTTAAAAGTGGTGGCAGCGAAGTCTCACTGCCTCAACAGCCTTTAAGTCCTGGCCGGAGGCAGCTGGAGGCGGTGCACAGGAATGCAGGTGGTGGTCTCAGCGTTCTGCGCTGCAGGGGTCCCTCAGCCCCGCCAGGTTAGACTCAAGACTATGTTTGTTAAATGCTGGTCCCTCTCATCTCCATGTTATCATGCAAAACAATCACAAAGCATGATGGGATTGCCTGCTGTGAGCTATCAAAAGATACACTTACCATTACCTCAGCACACACCCACTGAGTCTTGTATGCTGCAACTCAGCTATATTACATCTAGCTAAAATTGTAAAATAAAGTTTAGAGTGGGTCTGCCATTTTTCGCAGGTTCAGTATTTTTTAATTTTAATTAAACATTAATTATTTTTAATTCTTTGGTTAATTTAAATCAATATCAATATTGCTAAATCAAGCAACAGATTATTATTATTATTATTATTATTATTATTATTATTATTATTATTATTATTATTATCATCATCATCATCATCATCATCATCATCATCATCATCATCATCATCAATTCCATCATTCTCTTATATCATGCCTTTTCTTTAGCCTGTTAGCATCCCCCCCACCAGTTTTATTCCTTCAGTAGGATGACTGGCCCAAGGATTTTAGGGGGAACTAATTAAAGCAAAATACAGTGGTACCTCATACAACAATTTTAATCCGTTCCACGTGGCTCGTTGTTGTACGAAACAATTGCTATATGATACATGCATCATATAGTGATTTTTCCCTATGGGATGCATCGTACAACAAATTTTTTTTTTTGCTAATTGGTTTTTCCCAATGAAAAATTGTTGTACAATTTTTTCCATAGGGAAAATTGTTATGTGGGACACCATCCCCCCCCCCCCCAAACCTAACTGTTATGCGATTTAATTGCTATACGGGGCAATTGTTGTATGAGGTTCGATTGTATGTAGAAAAGCCTGGGTGTGCATTACCCCATGTGGGAATACCCCAAGTAAACAAACAAAACTGTGTCTTAACATAGCTTTAAAAAACAACACCAAACTCTAATTAGAAAGTTGTTAACAAATTTTTAGCTGGATTTTCGCTATCTCAGTACTGAACTCTATTGTCATCTTCATATTTAATTCTTACTTGTGAATATACAATACTAGTGAACTGCAAACAGCCAGAGAAGGTTATCTATTGAAACATTGGGCCACCTTCTCCATATACAGTTGTGTTCATGACAAAGAACATTTTGACTAGAATATAAGGATATGCAAAGACAAAACTCTTTCAACATTCAGAAGTTGATACTGACTTACATTTACAGGCATCTGGGGCAGAGAAAGGCTTCCTGAGATCTTGGTAGTAGCCAGGTTTGCAACGTTGGCAGTGCTGTCCCTCAGTATTGTGTTGACAGTTATCACAGACTCCACCACTTTGGTTTCCTGACGCTAGCCACATGTCCATGTCAAAGTGACAAGCATCAGAATGTCCACTGCATCTACAGGCTGAAACACAGCAAAGGAAACCAAAAACACAAATTAAAATGGTTGCTGTTTTAAAAATAATACATTTAAACATAATCAAGCATATTAATAGTTAGATCAGAGAGTTTGATACCTCATCACTGCCCCAAGAATCCTATAGAACTTTATATACTGGGGTGGGGTGGGGGGTGGGTCAGAATCCTGTGTCTGTAACAGTTGTCATTTATCCCAATAAAGGGTTAAATCCAGAATGAAATCAGACATTTGTTCCCATTCATAGCAAAATTCATCTGGGTATAAGTCTTCTCATTACTGCAATAATCAACGAAACATCAACTTATCTGTTTCTACAAGCTTTATACTGTATATCTATATTGCTTCTATGTTCCATAGGCACAAAATACTTCAAAGTTGTGAAACATCCATCTTCTAATTGCTCATCCAACCAATGCCATTTTGAATCTATTGGGGAGGGGGAATCCATGTCTCCTTCTGCTTCTGCTGTTGCTGCTCTGCTAACATCATACCTGTCAAGTTTTGGATTTGGAAATAAGGGAAATTTCCCGGCAAATATGGGATACTTGACAGCTGTGCTTATCCTGTGCTGCCCTCCAATGGTGGCAATAGGGCATTGCAGTCTAATTAATAAGGGATGGTGGCGGGAAAGAGGGTAAAATAAGGGGTTTTCCCGGCCAATAAGGGATACTTGACAGCTATGGCTAACATGTCTCTGATGTTTTTGATATCTGGGATGTGTGTGGCATAGCTTTGTGTGTAGTTGTGATGCCTCAAATCCTTCTGTGTCTTCTTAATCCCTTTATTTATAGCTCCCTCAGATATTTACACTCTCTTCCAGGTATAATTCCCCACCACCTCCTAGAACCTAAAGGTCCTAGCACCTGGAGGATCAATTCCCCCCCCCCCCAATAGATACCTCTGTTAAATCAGCACCTTTTGGTGCACCAAGAGTCTGTAATGGAAAAACTGACATCTCACCATTATACCAACGATGTCATTTGTTTTGGTTAGCATACTTCAATGCTTCAAATAATAAGGGTCTGTAATAAAAGCCACTTTGTTGCACCAGATGATTGTAAAAGCAAAGAGGTATATTGTACATATCATGACAGTGTGTTGGGGGTTTGTTAACGTCTTCTTTCGTTTTATATATTTATATTTCTTCACTGCAGGTTAAAGCACATTTAGTGAGCAAAATACTTTGATATAGTAACTCATATACTAGATTATTTGGAAAGTTGCTCACTATTTTGCAAAGGCTATAGTAAACAATTTCCCAAGCATGAACTTTTAAAAGTAGTTTCATTTGCAGAGCTACTTTTTCTGTAGCCCCTCTAATTAACACTCTATATCTATGTACATCATATCACACACTGACTAATGAAATTAAATGCATGTGACTGCAGTGGCTGAAGTGGCTAAGATGCTGACTGGGAGGCGGAAGGTCAGCAGTTTGATTCCCAAGTACTGCAGGACGGAATGAGCTCCCGTCTTTGTCCCAGCTCCTGCCAACCTAGAAGTTCGAAAGCAAGAAATTGCAAGTAGATAAATAGGGACTTCAGTGGGAAGGTAACAGCATTCCGTGCACCCTGGTGTCTAGTCATGCCTGCCACATGACCATGGAAATGTCTGCAGAAGCAGACAGCGCTGGCTCTTCGGCTTTGAAACAGAGATGAGCACTGAACCATAGAGTCAGATACAACTGACATTCGAGACAGCTTGTAGTTCTTCTAAAATGTAAACATTGTTTTACCAGCATCTTGCTACTCTGATGTAATTAACTTAGAGGGAGACACTCCTACAACTTGCACAGAGTGAATTCAGAATTCAAAGAGTTTGAGAACATTAGACCTAATCAGATTTTAATAGGATGTGACTTAATGTCATGCATTTAGTAGCAGGCCCCCACTACGTGACAGCCTTGTTGGGGCGCGGGGGCCTGAGTGGGTCTAACTAGGCAGTGTTGCCCATCTGTCAATGATGTTAGGCCAGGACTAAAACTCACCAAAGCGTCCTCCGTCAGATCCCTTGGCAAGGTGAAAGCGGAGGGAACATGTCATGGTCCTCCTTGCCAGCAGTTGACACAATAATCAAATGGCTAAAAATCTGCATGCAAATGGTCTAGATTTCTCAAGTCCCTTTGCATGTGAGGAATATCATTGCAGAGACATCTATCAATGATGGACTCCTCACTAAATAATGACTCCAAGGTATCCAAGGTATTTAGTGGCAGAACAATTATTGTAGCTTTCGTATTCTTCAAATGAAATGGACATTGAAAAAATTCAGAATTTAATATTTAGTACAATTTCCTTTAGATGTTGTATGAAATTGAGATAGGTGGACTGGGATTTCAGAAGGACACTGAGCAGATTGTTTCTCTATAATAAATGTATCCACTTAACTTCCCAATTTGTTTTACAAAGAGCATTCATAGCATCTGTAGAATGGAATTTCACTTCATTCTGAGCAAACTAGAAACACTTCCATTAGTCAGAACTGAGTACTTACATCGGCATTCATTTTGGGCTCCTGTTTTGCCATTTGCAGGTTGCCAAGGCTGGTCATTGTAGAGAGGAGCACAGTGCTGACAATGAGTCCCTGCAGTGTTGTGTTTGCACATGCAGCGCCCATGGACCTAAGAGTGGAAAAAAAAAAAGAAAGGCTACTATAGTTGCAGTGGCCTGTTCAGAAATTCCAATATATCTCTGCTGCAAAATGTCTCAGATATTGATAGTTAGATTGCCGCTGGCGGCGCGGTGTCTCTGGAAAGCAACGGGTGATGGGAGCGCCCTTACGCTGGCTGCATTCCGGAGAAGGCAAGGCGGGCCTTCCGCTCGGCCATTTTTGGAGCGGGCACAGGGGCCGCCCGGTTGCCCACAGGGTTCCGTGGCAGGCCAGGCGGGGCTTGCGGCGTGCCGTCTCTGGAAGGCAGCGGGCGAATCGGCTGCCTTCTGGAGAAGGCAAGGCGGTCCTGCAATGCTGGCAACGTTTGGTTTTGACCGCACATGCACATTGCCATGCGTGCGCCAGCCAACGGCGCTTCGCAGGGCTGTTTGCCCTTTTTTGACGCACGTGGATCTGCGCGTGGAGTGCCCATGCAACGGTTCTGCGTGCGGGTATTCCTCCCCTGGACCTGCACGCATGCACAGTTTTTTTGTGGTTTGTGGGGACTCTGACCCACCTCTGTGACCAGGACACAGATGGGGCCTGTCTAACAGCTGAAAGGTGCATGTGCGCGGGCTGTGATGGGGATGGTATCAGGGGTGCGGGAGGTTGTTCGGGACACAGGATCCGGTTCTTTGCCTTATAGGTATAGATAGATAGATTGGAGAGCTTATTGTACCTGGTCTGCATTAAAAAGACATTTACACTGAATAACAATGCATTTTTTAAAAAATGTAGTTTTTGTCATCCAAATTAAAATAAATTTAGTTTATTCTATTTATCTGTTTTATACAAACAACTGTAGAAAATCACAAAATATCGCAATTTGCAAATTAAAGTCGAGCATCTATGGCAGAAGAAATCTGTTGTTGTTCTCATAGTGATCGGAGCCCTTGGAGCAGTATCTAAAAGGACTCCCTAAATATTTGGAAATTTTGGACTTATCTGATTTGAATATCATAACTCTCCAAAAAACAACTCTACTGGGGAATGCATATATACTCAGACGTTACTTTAACAGCTCTTAGATCCTTGGTTAGGGCTTGAACTGTTAATTTTATTCCAGTCCTCGACTATGAACCAAATGGTTGATTTGTATAATAATAATAATAATAATAATAATAATAATAATAATAATAATAATAATAATAATAATAATAATAATAATAATAATATACACGAGACACAGCGAACAAGATAACAATGCTGGATTTTGTATCATAAATCACTAGTCGAACGCTTCCCAAGCATCTAGGACTACGTGATGTATCGGCGAATTATGCGGGCAGATCCCAGTAAGAAGGTGGCCTTCTGCAGCTGACTGATGGTGATTTTGTCAACTCCAATTGTTTCTAAATGTTTGCCTAGATCTTTAGGCACAGCGCCCAGTGTGCCGATTACCACTGGGACTACCTGTACTGGTTTACGCCAGAGTCTCTGCAGTTTAATTTTTAGATCCTGATATTGGTTGGTTTTTTCAAGTTGTTTTTCATTAATTCTACTGTCACCAGGTATGGCAATGTCAATGATCCACACTTTTTTTCTTTTCCACAATGGTGATATCCGGGACATTGTGCTCCAAAACCCTGTCAGTTTGTATTTGGAAATCCCACAGTAATTTTACACGCTCATTTTCAACCACTGTTTCAGGCTTATGTTCCCACCAGTTCTTTACTACGGGCAGATGGTAGTTGTGACACAAATTCCAGTGGATCATCTGGGCAACTGTGTTATGGCGCTGTTTATAATCAGTCTGGGCTATTGTCTTGCAACAGCTCAGAATATGATCAATGGTTTCATCCGCTTCTTTGCAAAGTCTGCATTTGGGGTCATCAGCTGATTTTCCTATTCTATCCTTAATTGCATTTGTTCTGATGGCCTGTTATTGAGCTGCAAGGATCAGGCCTTCTGTCTCTTTTTTCCATGTTCTATTAGTAAGCCATAACCAGGTCTTTTCCTCATCTACTTTTCCTTCAATCTTTTCAAGGAACTGCCTGTGCAATGCTTTATTGTACCAGCTGTCGGCCTGTGCTTGAATCATTATTTTCCTATATTGGCTCTTTGTTTGTTGTACTTTAAGCAAGTTCTTGTTCTTGACCTCCATTAAAGATGGTTCTACAATATCTTTCAGATAATCTGCCAATCTGTGCTTCTCTTCTTCAACTTATTCTTATTATTTCATATCAGAAATTATTCTGGGTTGAAAGGACTTTTGTTGGAGAAACTCTGCTCAGGAGACACCCGAATGAGGGTCCTTTTATGTCCCCAAGATCTTTTCCCACCGAAGTGGTCCCTATTTATCTACAGTACTTGCAATTTCTTGCTTTTGAACTGCTAGGTTGGCAGGAGCCGGGTCTTGAACTACTGACTTGCTGGCCTTCCAGCTAACAAGGTGAGCTTCTTAACCACTGAGCCACTGCAGCCCCATTGGACTACAATAATTGTTAAAATGCATTCAATGGTTAAAACCAAGACTAAAACATTAACAAAAACGACAATAGCTTAGCTTAAAAACAGTATTCAGGGAGTTTAGTGTAATTATTATAAGAAAGCAGCTTCTAAGAATTAAAGAGCAGAGGGAGGTAAAGAATACAAATTAATAAGGAGTAACTAGTGCTGTAGGAGGATATAATTTTGCAGTTGAATTATAATTCTGTGTCGGTTGGGTTTGATGTATTGTTGCCACAATGAACGAGAGTGAAACATTTTTCAACCATTTCTGCTAATGCAGTGCAACTTTGCACTTTGTGAGGCATTGCGAAACAAACACATTTCCCAGGATGTTTCACTCCTTTGTGAATTGACACAAGCAAGTTCATTTAACCAGGATTCTTTCTGTTTCGGACTATTTTTCATTCTGTCATTAGGCTTTTCTGTTTCAACTGTGCTTCCAAGACTATTTTGTTCTTTAGCTTGACATCTCTCCGGTAGTGTCACTCATTATCTTAACCTATAAAATCAAGCATTAACCGTTGGAACTTCACATAGGATCCTAAGCCAGGTCCTACTAGCCCGCACCGACCATTCGTGCAAATGCCCGAACTGGGTCCGCAGGTCAACAAAGGTTTGAGAAATGCGCCAGTGGGGCAAGAGCCCCACAAACGCGAAAAAGGGAAACAACTTCATTTCCCAACGTTCTTTGCACTGCGCCGCGCCACGCCACAGCCAATCAGGCTGAGAGCCGCTGAGAAACGCGCCGCGGCCAATCAAAATCGAGCTGCAGAAGAAAAAAAAATGCAGCACAAACACAAACCACAAACCCCTAACTACAAGCCCCAGAGTCCTGTGCACCATGAGCGCACAGAATGCTGAGAAGCCCGCCATGCGAAAAATTAAAATTAAAAACCCAGTGCCTCACAGCCACACAAAACAAATAAGTGGCCTCAAGCGCCACAGGGGTTCCCGCAGTCCACCCAGCGAGGCCAGGCCGCGGGAAGGAAAGCCCACCCACCCCAACACTGCCTGAAGCGGTGCTGGGATTCCCGCGGTCTGGCCAGCGAGGCCAGGCCACGGGAAGGAAAGCCCACCCCCAACCCCAAATGCCGCCTGAAGCGGCGCTGCGATTCCTGCAGTCCGGCCAGCGAGGCCACACCGTGGGAAGGAAAGTGCTTCACTTTCAAGCGGGGGCCAAGGCACCAGTGCCTTCCCCCCTTGAAAGAGAAACAAAAGTAAAAAACAAACACCAAAATAATAAAAATAAACAAACCATTAATTTAAAAGAAACACAAACAAAAACATCTAAAATTAACCAAAACCAAAAATAACAAACAGAAAAAAAACACATAAAAACACCAAAAAAGAAAAACAAACCCACAAAAGAAATTAAAGCAGACAACTTACCAGCACACGTCCTCACTCCACGACATCCGGAAATGAAATGAGGAAAGAAAGAGACTACTTACCGGAAGAAGCACCACCCAGAGGCCAGTAGAGAAAAAACAGTCAAAGTAAAAGAAACACTCAACAGCCCCACCCAGAGGCCACAAGAGAAAAAACAGTCAAAAACATAACATTACATCACACATTCACACAAATCACAAACAAATCACAAAATAATAAAATAAAAACATTTCTAAAATCCTGTGTAGAGTTTTCACTAAAAAAAACCCAAAACATCTAAACACAGTTTAAAAACATTGAATGTAAAAAAAAAACATGTACTTTCACATTTTTAAAATTATTATCCAAGGTACAACTATTAAAAAAAATTGACATACTAAAACATTATTTGGTAAAATAATATAATTGTACAAAATTATATCATCCTTTCCTCTTTTTTTAACCCACAAAAACAAACCCAAAAAAGCTGATCACAGTTTATAACAGCCCGTGTGTATAAATAAACATTTTAAAAATAACAATTACAGACTAACCTCATTTGTACAAACATTAACAAAACAAAAACCTTCCAACATAATTTAAAACAGCCCGGCAACGCCGGGCAACCTCTGCTAGTATTACATAAAGCAAAGAGCATTGCAGAAGTTTGACTTCTGCGAAATAAACGAGTGACTGATTTTCACACACGAAAACAGTGGCTAGGGCATGTTTCCTTTGTTTGGCTGAATTAATATATTCAATTACTTCTTTTCAAATTGTCTCTTTTTAAAAGAAATACTTCAGGACTTATGTTCCCCATATGTTTTACTAAACCAGGAGTTCTCAAGCTTTTAATGCTGGGGGCCGGGTCACGCTCCCTCAGACAGCTTCGGGGGCCAAATGGCCATTTTGCCCTTCCTCCACCACATGGCACTTCCGGAGGTGGTGGTGGCCACATGAAATGGTGCTGCAGGCTGCATCCGGCCCATGGGCTGCAGGTTGAGAATCCCTGTACTAAACCATTTGGTTGTAGATTAGAAGTCCTGTCCCTCCTGTTGTTTTTCTTTTACAGCTATTTATATTGAAAAATGTTTTGAAATCTGTACTATAATTGCAGCTTTATTTTTGTCAATATTATTGAGACACATGCTGGGAAAAATATAAAATGTTCATAATCTAAATAAGGGATGATATCAAAAAGGTAGGAAAGGATTTAGTCTTCTGGAAATAATTTGTGAATTTTAATTCTTATACCTAGAACTTTTAAACAGAAGTAATGGCAAAATCCTATTGCGGAGGAAAATGAATCATGAAACTTTTTTATAAAATAAAGATGTCCTTTTATGTAATTATACATGTTTATATGGTAGATGTATCCTTCACAATTTCAGAGCAAACCTCTAATTTTAGCTTTGCTGACTTTCCAGACACCAACACCACACCATCAAAATTATCAGTAAGAGAGCACAAACAGAAATGTGATTTCAAAGCAGAAATATTTCTACTCTCATCCCCTCCTTGACAAGATACCTGCTTAATAGTTTTTGCTGTTATTCATCTCTTATTTGTAATTCTCACCATCAAATACAAGACCCAAGTACAGCACTGCATTTACTTTTTCAGTGAAAGCACTTTGGGGGAAACATGATTCTTATTATATGCTTTCGTGGGTCTTAGATAACATAGAAAATGTTCCATTATATCAACCAGGGATAGGCAAGTTGTTGCTCTTCATATATTGTTAGTTAGCAACTTGCCCAATACTGTTGGCTATGCTGTCTAAGAAGACAGATGGCAGTTGTAGTCCACTACCATCTGGAAAGCCACAAATTGCCCAAACCCTGATAGAAATGACAAAAGTCCTATTAATTTCAATCGGGTTTGCTCTAAGGTTAAAGGCACAATCCTAGCTAGCCAAGGTATCTGAGAGTCATGTGAGATGACAAGTAGGCCAGCTACGGCTGTCCTGAATCCAAACAATTTGTCATCTAGGAATGCCAGAAATTACTTAGGACTATCTCCACCTTAGGGACTGCAATGGCTTAGTGGTTAAGATGCTGAACTTGATGACTGGAAGGTTGGCAGGTCAGCAGTGAAGTGAGTTCCCATCTCTGTCCCAGTTCAAAAGCAAGAAATTGCAAGTAGATAAAGAAGTACCATTTCAGTGGGGAAGGTAACAATGTCCCATGCACTCTGGTGTCTAGTCATACCTGCCACATGACCATGGAAACATCTGCAGATACAGGCAGCACTGGCTCTTTCGCTATAAATGAAGATGAGCACCATACCCTAGAGCAGGCATTTGCAACCCCCAGCCTGTGGGCCTAATCCGGCCCATTCATCTCATTAATCCGGCCCACAGTGGCCACCCCGGCATCTCCAGAAGCCTCGCCATCACCGGAAATCTGACGTCACTTACCGTGGCAGCGGTGGGAATCAAGCCATTTTCCTAACATTCTGTACAGCCTCCACTACTCCCCACGGCAGGAGGAGACTTTTCAGAGCATGTTCGCTCCATTTTTGGAATGTTTTCGCTGCTTTTCTGCTGCATTTTGGCAGCTAAAAAGTGGCGGTTGGGCACTTCCTGTGCCGGGCGGAGCTTACTTCAGCACCTGGGAAGTGCCCAACCGCCGCGTTCTAGCTGCCAAAATGCAGTAGAGAATCAGCAAAAAATTCCAAAAATGGAGCAAACTTGCTCCGAAAAGCCCCCTGCCGCCATGGGGAGCAGCGGAGGCTGTGCAAGAACCCAGAAAAAGAGTGTGATTCCCACCACTGCCAAAAACACAAGCATCACAGGCAACCACGTCTCTGGCCCCCACAGCTGTGAGTTGGGGGTGGGCCTGGCCTGTGGTGGGAAAACGTTGTGAACTCCTGCCCTAGAGTCAGATATGACAGGCTTTCAAGCTTTACCTTCACCTTTGCCTAACTGTGTGTCCCAGAGTTGGGGGAAGTTTTGATATAGCATAACTTGGCTCCGCCCTCACTCTGGCACCATAGTTTGGCTCTTCTCTTGGCTGATCTTAGCCAGCATACCAGTTGTGCCAGCAGGTGGTAGATGGGCTGGTTCAGCCAACACAGGGACAGTATTGTGCTGCCATAAATATGCTTCTACCCATTCCAGACACACAACAGACAGCAGTGAATTAGGACTGCAATGAAAATTAGTATGGGATTCTTACCCAAACTTCTTTTCCCCTTCTCCATGAGGACGGCTTTAGCTCATAGCTGTCAAGTATCCCGTATTGGCCGGGAAATTCCTGCATTTTACCCTCTTTCCCACCGCCCTCCCATATTAGTTAGACTGCAATGCCCTAATGCCACCACTGGAGGGCTGCACAGGATAAGCATAGCTGTCAAATATCCCGTTTTGGCCAGGAAATTTCCCTTATTTTCAAATCCAAAACTTGACAGGTATGCTTTAGCTAAACCCAGGCTGTTGTCATCATGATACCAGTAAGCCTAAACTGCATAGCTTAGGACACTGGTTTTGACTTCATCTGAGAGAGTAAACACATACTGTATAGCCTATGCTGCCTTCCTTCCTTGCTTTTTGCTATCATTTTGCTGTAACTCTTGCAGAAAAAACAAAACTGGTGACAACTTGTTTTACAGACCACTGTGGTCTGAGGGGCATTGTTTCCTCAAACAGTCCGCTTCATGAAGCTAGTCTGAAAGAATTCACACTAAGACAACACCTTATGAACATGATGGGTGTTACTGTTTATCCATTAAATCTTCAAATGTATGTCATCCAGTATGTTTTTATCATAAGAAAAATATGTTGTCTTCCATAGTGGAAGTTACAATTTAACTTAGATTAGATGTTTTCCAACATAAAGCTGCTTTGTTGCCAGACTTTCTTGCCAACAGAATTTTAATTTATACATCTCTCTCTTTTAATCTTGTTCCTTGGAAGCAGCTCATCTACTAGTCTCTCCCAATTCTTTTTGCAGAAAGCGTATCTCAGAGACTGGTTTGGATTTACTAAAGTAAGAGAAGCTAGAATGTATTCACTGTGCAATAAATCAAGACCATAAACAATGGGGGAAAATCTTCATAGTAAGACCTTCTAGCGCTGTTAATTGGCAACTGCTTTTAATTCTTGATTCCTGATATGGATCACCACTATCTCAGTTTCTTGGTAAGGCTCTTGTAAGATCAGAATATATTAATCTTCTACATACAGTATGTCCATTTCTGGGGGAAACGCTCAAAGTTTCTGAGTAGACACATATAGGATTGCACTGTTAGATTTTTAAATAAACCTACAATGTAGTCCTTGGGTTCCCAACTTAAGGTCCATGAACTGGATGTGGCCCATTCTGCCATTTCATGTGGCCCCCATCCCTCCAAGGGCATTCAAGAAACACCTTTGAAGCTGTTGGGACAAAATGGCCATCTCCTATCATGCAGGCAGGGCAAAATGGCTATCCGGCCCTCAAAGCTGACTGACAGAGCATGACCTGGCCCCCTGATGTAGTCAATAGCTTGATTACTATCAGTCAATATCTTGCCCATTATTGGTAATGAGGGTCAAAATACCTGTACAGCTTGTAATAGGAATGGATCAGCTGAGATCTACCGTGTTTCCCCGAATACAAGACACTGTCTTATATTTTTTAAAACTCCAAAATTAGCACAAGGTCTTATTTTCAGGGGATGTCTTATTTTTCCATGAAGAAGAATACCAGTCTCGATTGTGCTTCCCCACTCACAACCAAGGGAACAACCTTGGTTGCGAGTGGGGAAGCGCGATCGAGACTGGCCTCAGCTGTGAGGCGGCCGGCGTGGCCCATAAGAAGGCCTGCCACATCGGAGTCTCGATCCCGCTCTCACCAGGGGAAACTTCCCTTGGTTGTGAGCAGGGAGGCAATCGAGACTCCGATGCAGAAGGTTTTCTTATGGGCCACGCCGGCCGCCTTACAGCCAGGAGGTAAGGAGGTCTTATTTTTGGATGGGGCCTTATATTTCAAAGGCAGGGGAAAAAGGGGGGGGTGTCCTATTATGGGAGGAGGTCCTATATTCAGGGAAACAGGGTTGTTCATGCCATCATTACATGTACTCATTCACATCTCCACTTTGTACCAGTAGAAGGATAGAGTAAACAACTTCATGGCACAAAACTATGTAAATATTAAAACTGCCAAGTTTATAGTTGGGGCCATTCAAAAGAAAAGATGTTTTATTGATCAAATAGGGGTTGTATGCAAAGGTGACACATTTTATTGATACTTTTATTGAGTAAATTTTATATCTCATTTTATTCTGATTGTATCATTCTATTTTTAACCCAGGAGTTCTCAACCTTTTAAAGCTGGGGGCCGGGTCATACTCCCTCAGACAGCTTCAGGTGCCGGATGGCCATTTTGCCCTTCCAGTCCATGGGCCAAAAGTTGAGAATCCCTGTTTTAACCTGTTTTTATTCTGTTTATGTAATCATATTTTATCTAATGTATTTTATCACATTTTAACCTGATATGGTCAGAGGACTATCAGTTAATAAAAGATACTGGGTACTAGTAAACAACCTCTGAGTAATTTATACCTAGAGAATCTTGGGAGAGGTTGCCTTGAGTTATAAATGTAATTGATGACACATTATTACTGTTATTATATTCCACAAACTTACCACATGAAAAACTCCTGCTGCTTTAACAGGCTTAAATCCTTTAATGGGCGCACAGTGATCTGCATGCCCATTGCAAAAGCAACTACCCTTTACGATGAAATCATAGATCGCGTAGTAGGTAAGCTGTGGAGGTTTTATATTCAGATCATTGCTATGGCAAAGGCAGGACTGTTGTTTGAGCAGCAGCACACGAAGGTTGGTGATCTTCAACTGTGCCTGAGCCTCCGGACTGTATGGATCATCATACGAATTAGGTGGTGATAGAGCTCGATATATAACCTGGAATATACAGGAGAAGATCAGTGAGTAAGAAAGTGTAAAATACTAACATGTGTTTGCAGACAAGTCTTGGTAATAATAATAATAATTTCGTGTTAGAAATTATTCTGGGTTGAAAGGATTTTTGTGGGAGAAACTCCACTCAAGGAATGCCCAAAGGAGGCTCCTTTCATGTCCCCAAGAGCTGGGACAGAGACGGGCACTCAATCCGTCATGCAGTACCCAGGTCTCGAACTGCCGACAAGCATTGGTTATCACCAAACAAAACAACAGTTAGCTCTAGATAGCTTCTTACTGCTTCTGTTATTATCTCTACAATTTATTTGGCAAGATGAGGATGTTAAAATCAGATTGCATCTGTTGTGCTGTAAAGGGCTATGAATGACATAAGTAATTAGTTACTTAATAATACATGCATTGTGTGACTCCCCGTGTCCTGTCTTTAAGGACATAGAATATAATTTCATCACATGTAATCTTTTTGCTCACTGACTGGATGGCTCAGTGCTTTAGATATCTATGGCTGCAGAGCCAGAGGTTTGGACGTTGATGCAAAACCGTGGGCAAGCTGTACAATTCCAGGGCACCCCAGAAACAGGGAATCATAAACCACTTTTGTGTATTCTCTATCAAGAAAATCCTGGCAAAGGTTGCTATAAGCCAGGATTGACTTGACAGCACACACAATTATTAATTCTTTTGTTATTATTTTCTTCTTCCTTTTGTGAACATCATAAATGAATCAATAGTTTCCTGACATCATAAAGTGTTGCTTTGAGCACACTTCACCCAGCCTTCAAAGAAGATGCAAAAAGAAAAAGAAAACTTTTCTAGAACATGTTGCCCTAAGATTTCTTTCTGGGGAAGTGGAGAGATGCAGCATTTCCTTCAGACTTTTAGACACTTCCCTGAGAACAGGCAACCCCTAAGGGTTATGCAGGGAATGGAAAAGGGCTTCTGGCTTGGCCTGACTCCAGAAATGTTTGAGACTATCACATCTGTATTGATTTGGGAAAAGCCCTAGATTTGCTAGGTTTTGCCAGGTCCAAATACAAAGGAATACACAACATATGGCTGAGGTATGCCTTATCTTGCTGAAATGTGGTATCTACCGTACATATCAAGAGGTGTTTGTTTTGCACCGATTCCTAAACCACTGTATTCTTCTACATGGATGCGTGTGTCAGTGCATATTGTACATTTTGCCTTTTAAAGTTTGCAGGATTTGTCCCAACCATAAATGCTTTTCCCCTCCCCAAATCTTTAGTGTTAAAGCATTACGGCATTACAGTTCATGGCAATGAACTGTTGTAACACGACGATTGGAAACCCCTATTCTTTTTGAAGTGGTAGCCGTGTTAGTCCATGCAAGCATATCAGAGAGTAAACAAAATGAAAAGACAAAAATAGCTGTGGCACCTTAAAGACTAACTCTTGTATTTTAATGTTAGCTTTCGTGGACCAAGTCCACTTCATCAGACATAAGAGTGGATATCAAGGTATACATTTATACATCTGGTATGGACACCCAGAGTGGCTGGGCAGAGTTCAATGGACATGGAAATCAATGAGTTATTTACAACCAGTAATAAAAAGTTTTACAGCAGAAAATCTCTGGTGGAAGTCAGTTTGAAGAGTTATGTTTCTAAAATAAACATTTTAACATTACAGTTCTCCTAATGGGTTTACAGAGGAAGCTTTATGGGGTAGGCACAGCTAGGGGTCAACTGCCCTGAGAGACATCCTCTTCCCCACACTTTTAAGTCTGTTCTTAACAGTTAAGATATACTCTAAAATAAATACCATCAATAAAGATATTAATAAGCTCAATAAAAGCCCTTAATACTATTTGCTCTATATTTTCACTATTCATGGCCAAAATATTTCAGAAATCTGGCAGAGGTGGTAATCCTTGTTATGTTATTTATACCCTCTTTTCAAAATAAGGTGTGACTTATGTACAAATATTTGACAATTCTTTCCCAGAAGTCCTTCCCTTTGTAAAAGTGAACTATTCCCTTAGTTTGAGCTATTACCTTAGTTTTCTGATTACATCCCTTCATTATATTGTCATTTTTTGTGTGTCTTGTGGCTGCTTCAGTTTTGTGGTGCTGATTCTGCTAACATCACATCTAACTTCTTTTTCCATCCCCTGAAATGTTTAGCGGTCTCCCTTTCTGGTGAAGCTCTGGCTCTCTTCCAGAACTGCCAGACTTCACATAGAGTTTGGGGGCAGTCAGGGTGGGGAGGAGTTGTAAGAGAACAGAATAGGATTTAGAGCATTTACATTTCTGAATTGAATAGAAGCAGTGTGCTTTTGTGCGCCTTGTCAGTGGGCCAAACGTGGCAGCGGCCAATGTGGTGGAGGGAGCCACAATTGGGTGTCTCAGTGCCTGCAAGCAAATGCTTTCAGTGTGCTCTGAAATCAGATGCATGTTATGCAGATTGGCAACATCATTATTTCCCTCTAAAGAAATCTCCAAATGGGAGCAGGCAAAAGTGAGGCAGGGAGGGGACAAGACTCATGGGTTGTGTTTTGCCATAAGTAAAACTATTGACCCTTTGATAGATCTAAATAATTAGTAACACCTTTCAAAAGGCTTTTGTTTTCCTTTCTATAGCTCACTAAAACTTTTATACTTATCCAAGAAAAAGGCTGTATCAGGCAGGTATGAACACAAACTCAAAATATCTTAGCGCCAAGACTTGTGTACATCCCTTGGGTTTTCTGTTTATCTAAATTAAGTCCCATACAGTCCTGACAACCATGACTTCTTAGCAGCTTTGTGAACATGAGATCTCTTCAGATATGAAAGAAAATTGCTTGCATGCCCTCCAAGTTCTAGACATTCATTTTCTTTCAATAGGGATGATGGAAAATGCAGGCTGAAGCACTCTCAAGAAAAACTAGCACTCTAGCGTCCTTTGATTAAAGATAAACCAAAACAGTATCCTAGAATTCTTGTTTTGGTGTGGATGCTTCTGCGCATGCACAAAAAGCAGCCATTTTACTTCCTGGTTTGGCACGGACGCTTCTGTGAAGTGGAGGGCTTCAAAAGAGCGCAGGAGCAGCTGCAGCTGTGTAAGGGCCAGGTGTTCCCTGGCTTTGCTGTGGTTACGGACATTCAGCCTTTGGCTATGTTGCGGACTTTGGCAGCTGAAGACACTCTTAGGCTTGTTAAGGTCGTTGAGCTTGGGCTCCGACCTCCCCCCCCCCCAACTTGGATCTTTTTGCTTATTCTGATTTAACTTGTACTGTATGATTCCTGACTTTGTTTTTTCTTTGTTTTACTGTAAGTGATATGTTGTATCATTGACATTTTGTATCTTATTTGTATATTGCTTTGTATTATTTGTATTGTATTTTGTATTGTTTAGCATTATTATTGTAAACCGCTTCGAGTTCCCTTTTCGGGGAGTAAAGCGGTATAGAAATCTAAACAATAAATAAATAAATAAATAAAATCCACACCAAAACAGGAAGTAAAATGGCCACTTTCGTGCATGTGCAGAAGCATCCGCACCAAACTGAAAGTAAAATGGCCGCTTTTTGTGCATGCGCAGAAGCATCTGCGCCAAAATCAGGAAGTAAAATGGCCACTTATACGCAAATATGCCATTATGGGGGCGTGGTCTGCCCCGCTCAGCTGTTCTAGGGGTGTGGTTAGGTCCCTGCCCCAAAAGGTTTGGGCACTGTTACTTTAGAAAGTATAGTTATTTTCTATTTAGTTTTTAAAAATCTTGCCATTTTATGTGTGTGTGTTTATCTATCTATCTATCTATCTATCTATCTCTATATATATATCTATATCTATCTATCTATCTATCTATCTATCTCTATCTATCTATCTATCTATCTATCTATCTATCTATCTATCTATATATATATATATATATATATGAGAATCATTAATACAAGTGACAATTTCAACAGGTAAGGATACTGTTGTCACAGTGTTGCCTTCTCACAAGGCAGAAAGAACAGTTTACAACTCTCTCTGTTCCCTGCTTTTTCTGCATTGGTACGAACATTAGCTATACAGTATAACTCTTTAATTTGTTTTTTATCCATTTTCCTTGCACCCAACCCTACTCGGTAATTGCACTGTTTTCCCCACAGAAATGACCTAAAGTGGTGAACAGCTTTTGAGGTTTTTTTCTTACAAGAAAAAACACAAGTAGTAAATTTTATTGGACTCGTAAAATAATGGAATATCAAAGTTAAAAGGAGGCACAACCCATATAAATGTTATGAAACTCTGCAGCTGGTAGTTGCATTGATTTGTGGGAAATATAATTCAAGAAGGAGTGAAATCTATGTTCAAGAGGAGAATGGAACCATAATGGAAAGGCTCCAGCAGTGCCTGGTGTCAACTTCCACCTAAACAAATAAACTGGGAACAACAACATATAAGTATTAAAAACCAGCAAAATAGATATTTCACCTCCACATCTGGAAAAAATTGCTGGAATAGTTCAAGCCAAGCAATCCTACTTCAAAGGGAGTTTTGCCCTCACAACTCAGCATTCAGAAAGAGATCAAGGATCATAGATTTACACCCTCACCTGTTTCTCTTCGTTATTTTTTTAATGTGGACTAGCAGAGGTTGCCCGGCATTGACGGGCTGTTTTAAATTGTGTTGGAAGGTTAAATTGTGTTAATGTTTTTTAAAAATTGCTTAGTCTGTAATTTTAATTTTTTAAATGTTTATTTATGTAAATTTTTTTTGGCTTGCCTGTTATTAACTGTGACCTGCTTTTTTTGGGTTTTTTTTGAGGATTAATAAAAGAACAAAGTATGATATAATTTTTTCAAATTGTTTTATGTAAGCGAATAATGTTTTAGTTTTTTGAATTTTTTTTAATTAGTTGTACCGTAGGTCATAATTTTAATAATGTAAAAGTAAATGTTTTTTACATTCAATGTTTTTAAAATGTGTTTAGATGTTTTGGGTTTAAATTTGAGTTAAAACTCAGCACAGGATTTTTAAAGGTTTCTATTGTATTTTATTGACATATGTTTGTGATTTGTGTTAAAGTGTGTTTTAGTGTAATGTTTTTGACTTTTTATTGGTGTGACCATTTGTGTAAAATTGTGAATTTGTGTTATGTTTTTGATTTGTTTTTACTCTTGTGGCCTTTTGTTTGGAGCTGTTGTGTGTTTTTGAATTGTTTTTACTATTGTGGCCAGCAGGTGGTGCTGGTAGGGGTTATTGTATTTTGACTGTTTTTTCTTTCCTGTCCTCTGGGTGGAGCTTCTTCTGGTAAGTAGTCTCTTTCTTTATTCATTTCTTTTCCAGTCCTGGTGGAGGTAGGACATCTTTTGGTAAGTTTGCTTGTTTTCTTTCTTTTGTGTGTGTGTGTGTGTGGGCGGGTGGGTCGGAATTTGTATTTTTTGTCTGTTTGTTTTGTTTTTGATTGTGTTTTTGTTGTTTACTTCGTATTGTTTTTGGTGTTTTTGTTTTTGTGTATTTTTGGATGTTTTTGTCTGTGTTTTTAGTAATTTTAAAAAATTTATTTATTTGGTGGTGGGGAGGGGGCATGGTCATTGGGGGTTAGGAAGGGTGGACTAGGTGGTGGGGAGGGGGCATGGTCGTTGGGGGTTAGGAAGGATGGGCTAGGTGGTGGGGAGGGGGGCTTTATTGTGTTATGGTGCTTTGAGTGTGTGGAGTTATGAAAGTAGATCGGGGTTTCCCCTTTAATATCAGTGGGTGAGGGGTTGCGACCCCCCTCTCCGCTGGCTCCCCTGGGGTTGGGAGGTTTGGGGGGACAAAAGTGGTATGTCCCCTCAACCCTTCTGGACCCAGGAGACCAGGGAGAGTGGATCGATTCCACCCCCCTCCTTAAAACAACTCCGTTTTTAAAGAGAAGAAACCGCTTGGTTTCTTCTCTTTAAAGACGGAGTTTTTTTAGGAGGGGGGGGAATCGATCCACTCTCCCTGGTCTCGTGGGTCCAGAATGGTTGGGGTGGGGGGCATACCCCTTTTGTCCCCACAAACCTCCCAACCCTAGGGTAGCCAGCAGAGAGGGGGATCACAACCCCCCCCCCCACCCACTGATGTTAAAGGGGAAACTCCAGTCGGGTCCTTCAGGCGCTGTTGGTGAGGGAAAGAAAGCCAGCTGGTGTTTGCTTGGCTGTGAGGCGGTGAGTTGTTTTTCGTTGGGGGTTATGAAGTGTGGGCTAGGTGGTGGGGAGGGGGTCATGGTCGTTGGGGTTATGAAGGGTGGGCTAGGTGGTGGGGAGGGGGCATGGTCGTTGGGGTTATGAAGGGTGGGCTAGGTGGTGGGGAGGGGGGCATGGTCGGGGTTAGGAAGGGTGGGCTAGGTGGTGGGGAGGGGGGCATGGTCGTTGGGGTTAGGAAGGGTGGGCTAGGTGGTGGGGGGCATGGTCGTTGGGGTTATGAAGGGTGGGCTAGGTGGTGGGGAGGGGGCATGGTCGTTGGGGTTAGGAAGGGTGGGCTAGGTGGTGGGGAGGGGGGCTTTAGTGTGTTATGGTGCTTTGTGTGGAGTCGTGAAAGTAGATCGGGTTTCCCCTTTAATATCAGTGGGTGGGGCTTGCGACCCCCCTCTCCGCTGGCTCCCCTGGAATTGGGAGGTTTGGGGGGACAAAAGGGGTATGTCCTCTCCCCAACCCTTCTAGACCCAGGAGACCAGGGAGAGTGGATCGATTCCCCCCTCCTTAAAACAACTCCGTTTTTAAAGAGAAGAAAAGACGGAGTTGTTTTAAGAACCGGGGGGGGGGGATCGATCCCCTCTTCCTGGTCTCCTGGGTCCAGAAGGGTTTGGGCAACATACCCCTTTTGTTCCCACAAACCTCCCAACCCTAGGGTAGCCAGCGGAGAGGGGGATCGCAACCCCCCCCCACCTACTGATATTAAAGGGGAAACTCCAGTCGGGACCTTCAGGCGCCGTGGGTGAGGGAAAGAAAGCCGGCTGGTGTTTGCTTGGCTGTGAGGCGGTGAGTTGTTTTTCTTTTTCATTTTTCGGGCGCCGGTTTCCTCAGCGTTCTGTGCGCTCATGGCGCGCAGGACGCTGGGGCTTGTAGTTATGGGTTGGTGCTTTGTGTTTGTGCTGCGTTTTTTAAAAATGCTTTTCTTTTGATTGGCTGCGGCGCGTTTCCGAACGCTGCGCCGTGCGAGAGCCTCTCAGCCTGATTGGCTCTGGCGCGGTGCGGCGCAAGGAATGTTGGGAAGTGAAGTTGTTTCCCTTTCTTCGCTGTTGCCCCACTGCCGGTTTTCTCAATCCTTTGTTGACCTGCGTACCCAGATCAGCCGTGTGCACGAAGGGTGAGTGCAGGCAAGTAGGGCAAGGCATAGCAACCTATAGCCAGTTCCAACGGTTAACCCTTGAATTTATAGGTTAAGATTATTCCAGTTTTTCTCTTTTGGGAATTTTGCAGGTATCAGTTCCCACAGGGTCTCTCCTGTTTACAGAGGCAAAAACCTCCACCCCATCACTGTCATTCAGTAGCCCAACATGTCCTAAAATATGTCCCCAATAAGCCAGCAATTCTTGTTGAATCTATGACAAAGGATTTTTTCACTATTGTGAATATAAACCAATCACGGTGTCATCAGCGGTAGCTGCTACTCATATCCGAGTACACATTTCCCCCTGAAAATAGGAAAAATGCCATTGCAGTGAATTTAAGGTGGATCCCAGCTTGCCATGAAGTGACCCACACACTGTGATCATGGAGTCATCTCATGCAGAACACATGAAATGAGACATGCAGGATTAAACAGTGGGACTGCAATGGGCTGCCGCAGACTTGAGGATATTAACAAGATGCGCCTTTACAGCCAGTCCATCTGGCATGGCCTCTTCCACCTAAATGACCATTGTGAATCAGAATAGTGAAGTGATTCTTCCTGCACTAATTTTGCTATTGGGCCCAATATGATGGTTTTCAGTGGCATTTCCTCCACGGAGGGGGACCATCATCCCACCTAAAGGGGCTCATACACCCGTAGCTGTTGGCCCCTTTAGGGAGTCAGGTTATTTACCACTGCTCAACACATGGCATTCATTCGCTGGCTGTACAGTCTACTCCATTACTGTAGCAGGATGTCCGGCCAGACATATGGAAACCAATACAGTGTTACAAATATTTTGTCATTGGAGCTAGAAGTCCTTACTTAAAAGAAAAGCTCTTCCCACCCATTTGTTAGTTTTGCTTTCTTCTTCACCTAATTGTGGTTCAGATTTCATCTATGTCTTTACTGTAAAGGTCTCCCTTGCTTGAATGCTAGTTGTGTCCATCTCTAGGGTGCGGGGCTCATTTCTGTTTATAGCCAAAGAGGCAGTGTTGTCTGCATCTGCAGACATTTCTGTGGTCATGTGGAAAATCTCACCAGTGAATTTTTATGGTTTTGGCAGGGATTTGAATCCAGATTTCCTGAGTCCTAGTCCATCGCTCTATCCACTATACCACAGTGAGATCGTATTGGATCATGGAGAAAACAAAGGAATATCAGAAACAAGTCTACTTCTGTGTCATTGACTACACCAAGGCCTTTGACTGTGTGGACCACAACAAAATGTGGCACGTAATTAAAGAAATGGAAATACCAGAACACCTTATATGCCTCATGAGAAATCTGTACACAAACCAAGAAGCAACAGTTAGGACAGAACACGGAATGACGGAGTGGTTTTGTTGTGTTCTAATAGTGTAACCTTCTACATGTGATAACAATGTATGTTAACCAATGTAACCTTTCCTACGGATAACAATATAGCCTTCAGCTGTATCACTATAAATTCTGTAATAGGACGCGAGCTAATGACCACCAGCTGGCAGCAGCGAGCGTCCAAGCTCTCTTGGTCCAAACTCATCAAAGTGCCACAGCGCGGGAAGTTTCCCGCCACTACCTACACCTGGACAAGAAGGGCGTGACCAGCAATGACGTCACGCGGACAGTAGCCAATGGGCTATCGTGGAGCCACGTTCAAATGTTTTACTACTATATATATAGAGCTACACATCCGCCATTACCTCATGTTCCCTCTGACCACTATGCAATAAACCTGTGTTAAACCAGCCCTTGGCTGCTTTCCTGTGTCTTGGTTCTCATACACCAAATTGGCGACGAGGATGGGATATGGATCCCCAAGGAGCCAGGACACAGAGCGGTTTCAACATTAACAAACCGCAAGACTGGGAGCTCTTCGAGATGGACTTCCAGGGAGCACTGGTAGAACTCGACGTAAAGGACGAGGCAAAGAAGAGGGCCATCCTCACCCGAATGCTTGGGCAAGAAACCAAGCGAACGCTGGTGAGCATCATTGCACCGAAGAAGGTGAGCGATTTCAAAGCCGATGACATCATGAAGCTGCTGCGTGAGCGGTTTCGACCCTCGAAGGCAATGTTTCCCGCTCGGAGCGCGTTTTGGAGGCGAGTCCAAGCGCCGGACGAGTCGGTTGAAGCCTTCGTAGCGGCCATGAGGTTAGCTGCCAGCCCCTGCAAGTGGGAGAACTTGGAGCTAGCCCTCAGGGATGGCGTGCTGTGCGGCCTGAAGGACAGGGAGGTGCAGCGCATCCTGATGAATAAGGAGCCACCCCCCACGTTACAAGAGGTCGTGGAGGCCGCGGAATCCGCGGAAACTACGAATGCAGGGGTGCAAGAGCTGCACGAATGGCGTCCGAAGGCCAGCAGGGCAGAAAATTCGGTGCACGGCAAACCGGGGAATTCGGTGCACGCGACTCGGCGAACCTCGAAATCGTCTGCGGAAGGCAGCGACGAAGAGGATGTCCGGAAAGTCCGAAAAGGGGGGTGCCGCTGTGATGGTTGTGGGGCGGCCCATGACCGCGCTAAGTGCCCGTTCCGGAAAGCCGAGTGCCACAACTGCGGCCGCCGTGGGCACATCGCTAAAGTGTGCAGGAAACGGCAAGAGGCCCGGAAGCATTCACCAGACCGATCGTCCAGACCGGACCGTCCGACGAGGTCCAAAGATGGCGGCCGAGCCACGAGGAAGCAGGACGGCGTGGGCCGCGTCTCAGACGACAGCGAGGACGACGCCCCCGTGTTCAGCGTGTCCGCGGGACAACCCCGTTATTTCGTTGAGGTACTAGTACAAGGGGCCCCTATTAGGATGGAAATTGACTCGGGGTCCTCCTATTGTATCATTTCCCAGAGGGAGTTCTTGAAAATTGACCCCCTCGTGCGACCCAAACTTAAAGCGTTGAGGTCCACACTACGAGATGTTCAAGGGAACAGCATTCCAGTGTTGGGGGTCGGAAAATTCCAAGTGAAATTTAAGAGACACTCTGCAGAACTCCCCCTAGTCGTTCTCAAGGGGGGAAATTGCAGCCTCCTCGGAACTCAGTGGTTTCAGCCTTTGGGTTTGTTCATAGGGGGGGTGCATGCCGTGGGAGCAGATCCAATACAAGCGGTGTGTGACGCGCACCCCGCCGTTTTTAAAAAAGGACTTGGAAAGTTCAAGGGACCCCCTGTAGCTTTCGACCTGGACCCGGAGGTCCGCCCGATAAGACTTAAACCACGCAGAGTGCCGTTCGCACTCAAGGACAAAATAGAGGCGGAACTGGACAAACTGGTGGGACAGGGGATTCTTATTCCTGTTGATTCCGCGGAGTGGGAAACTCCCATTGTAACAGCACTAAAGGCAAATGGGGAGGTGCGCATTTGCGCTGATTATAAGTGTACAATTAACAAGGCTATCCGCCCTAACGCATATCCGGTGCCGGTGGTCAGCCACCTTCTGGCCAGGTTGAATGGGGGAAAGTGTTTCGCTAAGCTCGACCTAGCACAAGCCTACCAGCAACTTCCAGTGACCCCTGCCACGGCAGCAGCACAAACCATAGTCACTCATAAAGGGGCGTTCCAGGTGTCGCGTTTACAGTTCGGCGTGAACTCGGCACCCGGCCTTTTTCAGTCGCTCGTGGAACGTCTCCTGAAAGGTTTGGAGGGTGTTTTGCCTTATTTTGATGACGTATTGATAACAGGGGGGAGTGAGACCGAACTAGCTAAAAGGTTGGACAAGGTACTGACGGTGTTTGAGGGAGCGGGGTTGCGACTGCGGAAAGACAAGTGCGTTTTCTTTGCAACGGAGGTTGAGTTCTTAGGATTCCGGGTTACACCCGAGGGAATTAAGCCTTCCCAATCCAAAGTAACCGCCATAAAGAAATCTCCTCGCCCCACATCTAAAACCGAACTGCAGTCGTTCCTGGGACTCCTAAATTTTTATCATACCTTCCTTCCACGGAAGGCGGCTGTGGCCGAACCGCTCCATAGGTTGCTTAAAAAGGAAGAGGTATGGACGTGGGGCGACGACCAGGAGAGGGCTTTTAAGGAGCTGAAGCAACTCCTGACCTCTTATGCAATTCTGACCCATTTCGATCCCAAACGGCCAGTGGTCCTAGTCTGTGATGCATCCCCAGTGGGTGTGGGGGCGGTGCTTTGCCACGTGTTGGAAAACGGAAGGGAGGCGCCAGTAGCGTTTTACTCTAGGTCCCTGTCCCAAGCAGAGAGGAATTATGCACAGACCGACAGGGAGGCGTTAGCGATAGTAGCGGGGACCAAAAAGTTTCACGATTTTCTGTATGGTCGCCCTTTCACCATAGTGACTGACCACAAGCCCCTGTTAGGGATATTTACTGCGAATAAGCCCACGCCACAAATCCTGTCCCCGAGGATGCTGAGGTGGGCTATTTTTCTCAACGCATACCAACATGAGTTGGAGTACCGACCCGGCAAGGAGATTAGCCATGCGGACGCACTGTCGCGGTCCCCCCTGCCTTTGGCGGGCGGACACAAGGGAGGAGTGGAAAAAGACCATCAAGTGTTGTTGATAGAGGTTTTAGATTCGCCCCCGATAGTACCTGCCGACATCGCCAAAGCGACAGGCAAGGATAGGACGCTGGAGAAAGTCAGCTCATGGGTGCAAAAGGGGTGGCCAGCGTCCTCCCCGGCTGCGGAATTCGATCCATTTTTTCGGAAAAAACTAGAGTTGTCCCTAGAGAGGGGCTGCCTTCTGTGGGGCCAACGGGTGGTGGTCCCTACATCCCTGAGACCGAGGGTGCTTAAATTGCTGCACGTCAGCCACCCGGGGATTGTCCGTTCCAAGGCACTGGCTCGGAGCTATTTCTGGTGGCCCCAGTTAGACGCAGACATAGAGCACATGGTCGGCACTTGCGAAGCTTGTCAGGGCTCCCGGCCGGAGGAGGCTCGCCTCCCACATAGGGAATGGGACGCGGCGAGGGGGCCGTGGTCCAGAGTGCACATAGATTTTGCTGGCCCGTTCCGAGGGACCCTTTTTCTCCTGGTAGTGGATGCGTACTCCAAGTGGCTGGAGGTGATTCCGGTCACGAGCACGTCCTCCGCCACTACAATTAAACACTTACGGAGGATTTTTTCTACGTTCGGTTTACCCGACACTCTAATTAGCGATAACGCTAGTTGTTTCACGTCCGCAGAGTTCAGGGCGTTCACGGACATAAATGCCATCCGGCACATTACCTCCGCGCCGTTCCACCCGGCCACGAACGGCCAAGTGGAGCGCCTTGTGCGTACAACAAAGGATGCGTTGAGACGCATGGGCCCAGGGGACCTGAATCACCAAGTGTGTCAATTTTTATTGGGATATAGAGTAACCCCTTTAGCGTCAGGGTACTCGCCGGCTGAGCTGCTGATGCGGAGGAAGCTGACCACGATCCTGACCAGGTTAGACCCAACGAGGGTTGAGGACAAAGGGAAGAACATAGAGTTAGCGGTCTCGAAAGGTTTCGCCGTCGGCGATCCTGTGCACTGCAGGAACTACGCCAACGCAGGTCCAGCCTGGGTACCAGGGACGGTTGTGGAGCAGACGGGGCCAGTGTCGTATCGGGTGGAAACTAATACCGGTCTCCTCTGGAGGAGGCACGCCGACCAACTTAGGCACCGGGTGATTGGGGGGCCGGACAGTGGGGCTCAGCAACAGGATTCAGCGTTAGGGTTCTCCCCCACCCGTTTATCCCAAGGGGGAGACAACGAAGGGCAACAGTCCCAAACAAGGGGGGGAAGCAGAGGTCCAAACTCATATCCTTTTCATACGCCGGTTCTATCCAATCCCGTGAAAGAGAGAGACGAGTTTGCCCCTGCAGTTTCACCCAGTCCCTCGGAAGAGGGAAATGAGTTTGCAACTGTTGCCCCCGAATTAGATTTTGTGTTACCGAACCGGGGGGTTTTTTGGGAGTGTTCCCCCACCCATCCAAGCGAAAAGCGGGGTTTTTCGTTAGCCCCTAGTGCCCCCGGTTTGCCCACATCCACATCAGAAACCTGTCCTCTCCCCTCTCCTGCCCATCCCAAAGCTGCACGCCCGCGGCGAGTCACTAACGAGTCATCCTCTCCAATTACAGGACAGGAAGCCGGGGAACAAAGAGGAGGGAGCAAAACCGGGGCAGGGCAGCCCGCACCGAGACCCCAGCGTGTTCGAAATAAGCCATCTTGGCTGAGAGACTTCGTCTCATCCTAGGGGGGAGGAGTGTTGTGTTCTAATAGTGTAACCTTCTACATGTGATAACAATGTATCTTAACCAATGTAACCTTTCCTACGGATAACAATATAGCCTTCAGCTGTATCACTATAAACTCTGTAATAGGACGCAAGCTAATGACCACCAGCTGGCAGCAGCGAGCGTCCAAGCTCTCTTGGTCCAAACTCATCAAAGTGCCACAGCGCGGGAAGTTTCCCGCCACTACCTACACCTGGACAAGAAGGGCGTGACCAGCAATGACGTCACGCGGACAGTAGCCAATGGGCTATCGTGGAGCCACGTTCAAATGTTTTACTACTATATATATAGAGCTACACATCCGCCATTACCTCATGTTCCCTCTGACCACTATGCAATAAACCTGTGTTAAACCAGCCCTTGGCTGCTTTCCTGTGTCTTAGTTCTCATACACCAAAGGTTTGGAATAGGAAAAGGAGTAAGACAAGGCGGCATTTTGTCACCCTGCTTATTCAACTTATACACAGAGCACATAATGTGCAATGCAGGGATGGAGGAATGACAATATGGAATCAAAATTGCTGGGAGAAAAATCAACAATTTGAGATACGCAGATGATACCACCCTAATGGCAGAAAGTGAGGAAGACCTAAAGAACCTCCTGATTAGGTGCAAAAGCTGGCTTGAGACTCCACATCAAGAAAACCAAGATAATGGCAACAGGCCCTATCAGTCCCTGGAAAATAGATGGGGAAGAAGTAGAAGCAGTGACAGGTTTTCCTTTCTTAAGATCTAAGATAACTGCAGATGGGGATTGCAGCCATGAAATAAAAAGGCGACTGATGCTTGGGAGACAAGTCATGAGGAACCTGGGGAACATAGTGAAAAGTAGAGACATCACCTTGCAAACAAAAATTCGCATAGTCAAAGCAATGGTATTCCCGGTGGTAATGTATGGTTGTGAGAGCTGGATCATTAGGAAAGCTGAGCGTAGAAGAATAGAGAGATGTGGTGTTGGAGGAGAGTTTGGAGAGTCCCCTGGACAGCGAGGAGAACAAATAGCTCAATCTTAGAAGAAGTCAACCCTGACTGCTACTTAGAAGGTCAAATAGTAAAGATGAAGCTGAAGTACTTTGGACATCAAATAAGAAGAGAGGATTCACTTGAGAAAGCCTTGATGTTGGGAAAGGTGGAGGGCAAAAGAAGAAGGGGCAGCCAAAAATGAGATGGCTAGATGGTATATTGTAGATGCAATGGGCACAGAGCTGGGCAGCTTGTGGAAAATAGTGGAGGACAGAGGTGCCTGGAGGGCAATGGTCCATGGGGTCGCAAAGGGTCAGAATTGATTATGTGACTGAACAACAGCAACAAATTTTTCATGATGTGCAAACTGGGCGATGATGAAGGCTGACATGAAAAAATTGACTTATTCAAAAAGTGGTTCTGGAAGAGGGCTTTCTGGATATCATGGACCACCAGAAAGGTAAATAAATTGGCTTCACACCTAATCAAACCTGAACTTCACTATAAGCTAGAATAATCAAATTGACACAATAATCAAATTGACACAATTTTACTTTGGACATACTATGAGTAAACCAGAATTACTGGAAAACGCAATGATACGAAGAAAAGTAGATGACGTTAGAGAAAGAGCAAGACCTAACAAGAGATGGAATGACCAATAAAAGAAACCATGGCTGTCGGTTTAAAGACTTGCACAAGGCTACAGATGATAGAACATTTTGAGGTCATTAATTCACCATAAGCCGTAAGTGATTTGACGGTACATAATGACAAATGGAAGACATGGATGTTCACAAAACACAAAATCACAAAAACAGTAAGAGAAGAAAATAATATACCACCTGATGTATGGGATATAGATGTTTCCCATAACATTGTTGAGCCCACTAATGTAAAAAAAGCAATATAAATGATGTGCAAGCAATTGTAGAATATATACTGCTCAAAAAAATAAAGGGCACACAAAAATAAGGCATCCCACGATCTGAATGACTGAAATACTGTATTCCTATTGTTGTTCACATACTGTAATCGAATGTGCTGACAACAAAATCACACAAAACTTAACAATAGGAATCAAATTCATCAACCCATGGAGGTCTGGATTTGGAGTTACACTCACAGCAACAGTGGAAGAAAACACTGCAGGCTGATCCAACTGTGATGTAATGTCCTTAAATCAAGTCAAAATGAGGCTTAGTAGTGTGTGTGGCCTCCATGTGCCTGTATGACCTCCCTACAATGCCTGGGCGCCAGTGGCGAACCTGCCAATCTTGGTGTTCTCTGGCAAATGCCAAATGTCTTGCATGGTGTTGGGCTGTGAGCACAACCCCCACCTGTGGTCATCATGCCCTCATACCACCCTCTCACAAGAGGTCTGAGGATCTCATCTAGGTACCTAATGGCAGTCAGGCTACCTCCGACGAGCACATGGAGGGCTGTGTGGCCCTCCAGGGAAATGCCACCCCACACCATTACTGACCCACCACCAAACCAGTCAGGCTGGAGGATGTTGCAGGCAGCATAATGTTCTCCACGGCGTCTCCAGACCCTGACACAACTGTCACATGTGCTCAGTGTGAACCTGTTTTCTTCTGTGAACACCACAGGGCACCAGTGGAGAACCTGCACATCTTGGTGTTCTCTGGCAAATGCCAAACGTCTTACACAGTGTTGGGCCGTGAGCACAATCCCCACCTGTGGTCATCGGGCCCTCATACCACCCTCATGGAGTCTGTTCCTGACCGTGTGAGCAGACACATGCACACTGGTGGCCCACTGGAGGTCATTTTGCAGGTCTCTGGCAGTGTTTCACCTGTTCCTCCTTTCACAAAGACAGAGGTAGCAGTCCTGCTGCTGGGTTGTTGCCCACCTACGGCCTCCTCCACGTCTCCTGATGTACTGGCCTGTCTCCTGATAGCGCCTCCATGCTCTGGACACTACGCTGGAAGACATAGCAAACCTTCATGCCACAGCTCTCATTGATGTGCCATCCTGGATGAGGTGCACCACCTGAGCCACTCGTGTGGGTTGCAGGCTCCGTCTCATGCTACCACTAGAGTGAAGGCGCCACCAGCGTTCAACAGTGACCAAACCATCAGCCAGAAAGCAAAGGAACAGAGGAGTGGTCTGTGGTCACCTCCTGCTGAACCACTCCTTTATTGGGGATGCCTTGCTAATTGCCTCTGATGTCCACCTGTTGTCTCTTACATTTGCACAACAGTATGTGGAATTGATTGTCAATCGGTGTTGCAACCAGGGTGGACAGTTTGATTACATATAAGTGTGATTGACTTGGGGTTACATTGTGTTGTTTAGGTGTTCCCTTAATTTTTTGGAGCAGCATATTTCTCACATCACTGAGGAAGTCTTTCACATCTACAATAAGATGTAGCATACCTTCCAAGCTTGAGACCCAGCATCTATAACATGAGCAATTTTGTACTTGTGTTTTCATGTTACTTGCATAGCAATTTGATTAAAATGAATAGTACCGTATTTTATGAAGTATAGGATGACAGATGTCTGCCTTAAAATGCTGTGTTAGCTTAGGGCTATTCTAGATTTAGTTTTGATGAAGGGTTTGTTATGTTCATGGGCACTTGAAAAAGTAAAATGTACCCTAAATGTAAGCAAGAATTTTAACCTTTCAAACAAGGTAGCTTACAACTTCCCTAAAGAAAAGGAAAAAAAGTGTGAAATAACTGTTTATAATTTCCAAACATGTGAAATAATTCTATCAAATTATCGGGCCTGCTCTGTTGTCCCCTGTTTGCATATATGTGGGAGGAATAGGCAAAATAAAAATTCATATTATTTCATGCATTTCAGAGTTTAAATGAATTGTCTTATAACCAATAAAATATGTGTAAATCCTTCCAACACCCTAATTAACATTTTTATTTTTGAAAATATTACATTTTTTTTAATTTCCTTAGTACTGTCCTCTTAAATCTTAAATGACAAGAAAATATAACCTTGCATATAGCCAACCATTTTTTTAAGAGATGTCTTGGCAGAAACTGTAAATTATTAACAAGATACAGTACAGAAAGTTTATTAAACATTAAGTGAAAAAGATTTTCTTGGATTCTTGTCCATTCTACAGTATCAGATCAAGTGGATTCTTGCTGACTGATGCCTCTCCCTTTAAAATGTTTGTGGTATCTATATTTCCAAATTGTACATTTTAACTTTCATTTGGTGGAGTCTTAAAAATTACAAAAGTATTCATAAAACCCACCCATTTCTTACAGAGGAAATAACCCATTTCATACCGGGTGGCATAATTTGTATGTGAATAATGTGCTGTGAGTCAGAAAGAATGTGCTGTGAATCACCCCCAAGTCTCTGAGATTGTACATTTTGCATCCTTTATGACAGAACTTTGCTCAGCATAGTCTGACAAAAGGGCCCATTCAGATAGCTGCCACTTGTCTCCTGGCAATGTTTTCACTGCCTTTTTGGTAATGTTTATTAAGCAAATATTATGAGAAGTAAATAAACTATTATTCATGGGATCTGTCATTGTTCAAGACCCATTTGTGCGCATTGGTTGATCTGAGATGCTTTGAGACAGACAGCTCCTAGAGCAAATGAATCATTGCTTGTATGTTGTCAGGTACAAGTAGAAATTGACATTCAACACTGTCCAGGGTTATTGTGCTCCTGCGTATGCATCCCACTATGTTTTGTCCACAATTCTGCCCCTTAATAGTACTGTTTGGAGTGTTTAAAAGACTGTGGTTTGGACACATTTCAACTTGTAACACCTTACTTCACAAATGGAAGAGTTGTAGCAAGGGTTTCTATACAGGTAGAGAATGTGTTGTATTTTTGCCTTTCATGGAAATCTAGGTCTTTTCATAGAAAAGAAAAGCTGGAAGAAACACTTGGAAAATATCAAACAATTGCGAACAACTGATAGTGTTGCACAGACCTCTCAAATATTCATTTTCATACAATGGCTGAAATTGTGTTGCTTAGTGTAATGAGTCACAACTAGAAGAGGCCCATTGAATCAATGGAGACTTGGTGAGGCGAATTCTCTAGAAAGTCCACTACAGCACATACACAGACACACACAAAAGGGGTTAACAGGAGTATCCACAAAAGCATGTACCATATTTGCCAGCATATAAGACGCATTGAGGTATAAGATACGCATTTTAAGGGGGAAAATAATTTTCTACATTTTTTTCATGAATTTTCAAAATTAACTTCAGGAGCGGGATCAGAGGAGGGAGTGGGCTCTTTTGTAATCCCCTTCACTCAGCTCCTCCCGTCGCTGATTGCCAGGATAGGAGCCCTCTTCCTCCCCCATTCTATCCTCCCTGGCTCCTGGCGGCTAGCGGTTGTGGGATGGGGGGGGGGGACTAGCTTCAAAGGATCTTTCCCCCCACCCCACAGCTGCTGGCTGCCAGGAGCCGGGGTGTGTGTGTGGAATGGGGGGGGAGAGGGCTCATTTGAAGCCACCCACCTGGCTTCCGCCGCTACCGATCAACATGATAATTTTGATTACTGGCATATAAGACACACCCCATTTTCAAGTGTATTTTAAGGGGGGAAGTGCATCTTATACACCAGCAAATACGATATATCCTTCCCAGCCTGGCGTACAGATGATGACAGATGGACTACAGTTCCCAGAATACTTCAGCCATGCTGACTAGAGGATGGGATACCACAGTACAGACCCTAAGTGAGATAAACAGAATGGATCCTACAGTAAGGAAACCCATTTCATTATTTATAGACAGAGGCAGCGAGTTCATGGATTTGATGCAGCTGTTTTCTCCAGAGGAAATTTTACAACTTATAACAACTGTGTAACCAGGCAGAAATTGTATAAGTATCTCTCTTTACTGAGTCATGGAACCACAGAGACAGGAAATCTGCACCTGGTGATTGAATGTTGCTTCTCATTCAACAGTGCCCTTGCCCAAAGAGTTTCTTCATCTTG
Source organism: Bradypodion ventrale (assembly GCA_035047345.1). Classification (NCBI taxonomy): domain Eukaryota; kingdom Metazoa; phylum Chordata; class Lepidosauria; order Squamata; family Chamaeleonidae; genus Bradypodion; species Bradypodion ventrale. The sequence continues at coordinate 208,310,354 of JAWDJE010000005.1, forward strand.
TTTTAAGATAGCAAGTTTAAAAATACAGTGGAACCTCATGCAACAATCGCCCTGTATAGCAATGAAATCGCATAACAATAAGGTTTTGGGGGGAAATGGCGTCCCGCATAACAATTTTCCCTATGGAAAAAACCGTACAACAATTTTTCGATGGAAAAAACCACTTAGCAAAAAAAAACGTTGTACGATGCATCCCATAAAGAAAATTCCTATACAATGCATGCATCGTATAGCAATTGTTTCGTACAACAATGAGCCCCATGGAATGGATTAAAATCATTGTATGAGGTACCACTGTACAGGTAAAACATTTAAAAGACGATCTCTTGCCAGCAGTGTTATGAGAATTCTCTAAAACTGTTTTTTAGAAGTTAGTCTATAATTAAATGTTCCCATATGTTTAATTAATATTTCATCAAGAAAAAATACACTGCTTTGTTCTGAAATGTCCTTTCATTTTATCCATATTAAAATGGTAGTTCAAGACCTTGGTACTCCATGACGGTTTGAGCCATACCTGTCAAGTTTCGGGAAATTTCTGTCAAATAAGGGAAATTTCCCAGCCAAAACAGGAAACTGGACAGCTATGCTTATCCTGTGCTGGCCTTCAGTCTAACTTGTCTAACTGCAGTCTAACTAATACGGGATGATGGCGGGAAAGAGTGTAAAATACGGGGGCTCGACAGAAATTTCCCGAAACTTGACAGGTATGGTTTCAGCACTTGTCTCTGTCCCAGCTCCTGTCAACCTAACAGTTTGTAAGCAAGAAATTGCAAGAAGATAAATAGGGACCACTTCAGTGGGAAAAGATCTTGTGGACATGAAAGGAGCCTCATTCTAGAGTTTCTCTAGCAAAAATCCTTTCAATCCAAATTAATTTTTGACATGAAATGATATTAACCATATTGAAAATACAACATCAGGAATATATAAACTTATGCTGTGATTCCTTGCTGCAGATCTTTGCAGACAGAGACAGGATATCTATGCTTAGAGGCAAAATCTTAATTTCAATTCACATTTTAATCATGTGTCTTTCTATTCAAAGTTGTGCTATAGAGCATAATAAAAGAAATAAAGACATGCTACCCTGAACTATGGGGAAGCTACTTGGTCCTTCAGCAGGAAAGATTATATTTAAATACTCTTCCCTCAGGCAAGTTTCTCCCATCCCCAAAGATTTATGTTCTTGGATTTGGCATGACTCCATTACCTGTATTGTCAGAATAACAAAGCTTGAACTTCATCTGAAAATTAAGCCAAAGAGTGAGTTGCTTTGGTTTCTAGTTCAGAGGTAGAATTAGAAAAGCTAGCTGACACTCCAGAACCACAGAATAGCCTTCTAGTCAACGCTGAAAGCCTACAAAATTAGACATTTGTCTAGCAAATTTAAAAACAGCAGCAAAAGTCCCTAAGCAGCTCCGAAGCCCTCTGTAGAAAAACTACTTTTTCATGAGAAGCTTTCATAGGATATAGCTCACCTATAAAACATTTAAATGTATTTTAACTGCTGTAATTCCAACGGGGGAAAGTTCCTGCCCCTCTGTTATTCCTGTTCTATCTTTTAAAATGACACCAAGAATGTCTTTTTACTATTTTATTGATGTGTAGACTTATGCCAGATTCTGTTCCTGCTTTGCCTTTTTTTTACATTTATCTAAGCTATGAATGGTGGGAATGCAGTGGCTTAGTGGTTAAGATGCTGAACTTGACAACTGGAAGGTTGGCAGGTCAGCAGTTCAAGACCCGAGTGCTGTACGATAGAGTGAACTCCCATCTCTGACCCAGCTCCTGCAAACCTGGCAGTTCGAAAGCAAGAAATTGCAGATAGATAAATAGGTACCACTTTGGAGGGAAGGTAAACAGCGTTCTGTGCATGCCGGTATTTAGTCATGTTTACCAAATGACCATGGAAATGTCTGCAGATGCAAACAGCGCTGGCTCTTTGGCTATGAACAGAGATGAGCACTGAATCCTAGAGTCAGAAATAACTGGCTTTCAAGCAAGCGTAGCTTTTACTCTCCTGCTGGCTCCCTCCCCTCAGAATGAAACCCACCCACCCTAAGGAGCTGGGCTTAACCCAGAGCCCATCCTGGAAGCAGGGAAGGGCAAGTGGGTGGGCTGACAGTGTGGTGCGGAGCCCCTCAGAGGTGTGGGGCCCATAGCATTTGCTACTCTTGCTATATGGCTAATCCGGCACTGAAATCAGTACACCTGCTGATCAGGGCTTCTGGGAATTGAGTCCAATAACATCTGGAGAGCCACGTTTGCTGACCCTGGTCTAGATGAATACACCACTATAGCTACTGAGACTGACTATCCCAAAAATGCAACCCTGAATCAGGTGACTGGCCCATAACCTTCTTTACTCAATTACTTGTAGCAATATTTTCCACACAAAGCAAATAAGCATTTGATGGACTTGATCACATATATACATCCTCCGCGCATTCTCTACTATCTCACTGTGCCAGCTAGAAGGTCAATATCTGGTCCATGATCTTGTCATTGGAACACCATTAAGCAGCAGGGCACAAATCCTAACAGTTCTTGTGCAAAAACAGCAGTCATGCTGAACTATTTATAACTTGATTAGATCTTGAAATCTATATTTGCTTAGGTTAAAAGCTGCCTTAAAAAGCTGCCTAAAAACAAGATGTGGTGTTGCAGGATTCCAATGTGCAGGTCAGTAAGCATAGCATACTTTTCTTGATGCATCACAAAAAAAATAAATACCATCTGCTACTTGTTCTAATCCATGTGTCCTATATTAAATCAAGTGCACTGAATCCAAATCTGAAGTCTGATTCTGCCTAGGGCGTCAGGATCTTAAGTTAGCAAATCTCACCCTCTTGGTTAGGTTCTTGTCGGGTTTATTAACACAGCTGCACCTACTTATCTTTAGCTCAAAAGAGACTCACTATGCCCTAGCTGTACTATCCAATAAGATGGTTTTGCACTAGAGACAAGCCCTTAGTCAATCTTGCCTTATACTGTATACCTATTTCTGACGTCAGCTCACTGACTTGCCCAGAAATGCCCAGCCACTACTGGAACATGTAGGCCACTAGGGGATGTGATTCAGCTGAGGTGGCAGGAGGCATAGTGGTAGCTGCAACAGTTATAATGTTCCCATGTAAAAATACATTACCCAATTACCGACCATTTGAACAGCTATAGCATGCCTCAAAATCTGTACATGATAGGCAAATTCTGAGTTCAGATCTGGAATCAGCACACTCGATATCATGTAAATCACATGTGTTATTCCCAGTAGCAAAACTGTTGTCGTGCAGTATAATTGAAGGAGTTTCTAAGCAACATGTTTGTGATGAGATATTGAGCCAAGAGACTAACTTATTGCAGTAATTAAACATCCCGAGACACTTTCCACGAGAATAAACCTATTATTCCCAATGTCCTGGCTGAAATCCCAGTTTGAGTACTGTACTTAAATTATGCCTACCTGAATTTCTCTAATTCAATGAGAGGTAGCATTATTCCATTTCTGTTGCAAATGCTATAGCATCATTATAGACTTATCTGTAATCCCCAAAGCCTCAAATAAAGTCAGGAGTCTATAATTTAGTTGATAAAATAGACTATGATCTGTACACTATTCAGAAAACCCACAGGCAGGAGATAGTAGAGTCTTTACCAGAACTGGAGACGTGCTTAATGACTAAGAATGTTTTAACTCATGAAGCTTAAATCTCTTTTGTGCATCCTATTGTGCTATTTACATCAGCCTGTAGTCATTATTCATGCAGAAGAGAGAAAAAGAAGGTGCATCTGGAATGTGCATGAACATTCTTATGTGTATCTTATACATTATTTGCATCAAAAACACAACTAAACCAAAAAATAATCTTAAATGGCATGTGTGAAAATCCTCCAAAAAAGTGAACTGAGAAAACTCACTGATTATTATTAGACATGTAATTCTGTATGTCTCACATCTGAAATCTTAACCTATAAAATCAAGCGTTAACCGTTGGAACTTCTGATACAATCCTAAGCCAGGCCCTACTAGCCCGCACTGACCATTCGTGCACACGCCTGAACTGGGTCCGCAGGTCAACAAAGGGTTGAGAAATGCGCCAATGGGGCAAGAGCCCCACAAACGCGAAAAAGGGAAACAACTTCATTTCCCAACGTTCTTTGCGCTGCGCCACGCCACAGCCAATCAGGCTGAGAGCCGCGAGCACAAAGAATGTTGAGAAACGCACCACGGCCAATCAAAATCAAGCCACAGAAAAAAACGCAGCACAAACACAAACCGCAAACCCATTACTACAAGCCCCAGAGTCCTGCGCGCCATGAGCGCGCAGAATGCTGAGAAGCCCGCCGCGCGAAAATAAATATTAAAAACCCAGTGTCTCACAGCCACACAAAACAAACAAGCGGCCTCAAGCGCCACAGGGGTTCCCGCAGTCCGCCTAGCGGGGCCGGGCTGCGGGAAGGAAAGCCCACTCACCCCAACGCTGCCTGAACCGGCGCTGGGATTCCCGCGGTCCAGCCAGTGAGGCCGGCCAGTGAGGCCGGGCCACGGGAAGGAAAGCCCACCCACCCCAACGCCGCCTGAACCGGCGCTGGGATTCTCTTGGTCCGGCCAGCGAGGCCGGCCCACGGGAAGGAAAGCACACATCCCCACACACACCACCTGAACCAGCACTGGGAGGGATTCCCGCAGCCTGGCCAGCAAGGCCGGGCTGCGGGAAGGAAAGCCAACCCCCAAACCCCAGATGCCGCCTGAAGCGGCAGTGGGATTCCCGTGGTCCGGCCAGCGAGGCCACGCCGCGGGAAGGAAAGTGTTTTGCTTTCAAGCGGGGGCCAAGGCACCAGTGCCTTCCCCCCCTTAAAAGAGAAACAAAAGTTAAAAACAAACACAAAAAATAAACCATTAATTTAAAAAACACAAACAAAAACATCCAAAATTAATCAAAACCAAAAATAACAAACGGAAAAAACATACACACAAAAACCAAAACAAAAAACAAAAAACCCCACAAAAGAAATTAAACCAGCCAACTTACCACCACACGTCCTCCCTCCACGATGGCCGGAAATGAAATGAGGAAAGAAAGAGAATACTTACCGGAAGAAGCGCCACCCAGAGGCCAGTAGACAAAAAATAGTCAAAGTACAAGAAACACTCAACACCCCCACCCAGAGGCCACAAGAGAAAAAACAGTCAAAAACATTACATCACATTCACACAAATCACAAATAAATCACAAAATAAAAAAATAAAAACATTTCACACAAATCAGAAACAAATCACAAAATAATAAAATAAAAACATTTCTAAAATCCTGTGTAGAGTTTTCAATAAAAAAAACCAAAACATCTAAACACAGTTTAAAAACATTGAATGTAAAAAAACATGCACTTTCACATTTTAAAAAATATCCAAGGTACAACTATTTAAAAAAATTCACATACTAAAACATTATTTGGTAAAATAAAATAATTGTAAAAAATTAAATCATCCTTTCCTCTTTTTTAATCCACAAAAACAAACCCAAAAAAGCTGATCACAGTTTATAACAGCCCGTGTGTATAAATAAACATTTTAAAAATCACAATTACAGACTAACCTCATTTGTACAAACATTAACAAAACAAAAACCTTCCAACACCATTTAAAACAGCCCGGCAATGCTGGGCAACCTCTGCTAGTATTACATATATTCACCATCTGGCATATTTATGGTGATTATTGAGATGGTATATGCAAAATGCTTGGAATATTCTAAAGCAGTGATGGCGAACCTTGATACACCACATGTTATTGATCTTCAATTACCAGAAGCTCTGATCAGCAGGAGTGCTGACTTGGGCTTCTGGGAATTGAAGTTCAAGAAAAGCTGGAGTGCCAAGGTTCGCTATCATTGTTCTAAAGTACTACTGATGATGAGTTTCTCAAATGCTGATTATAGCATTATATGCAGCTGTGAGAAATCTCTGGTCTACATATTGGGTGTGGTCAACGGGACCTCTTTCCCGTGGGGTATTTTCATGCCAAGGGCAAATAAATATCAGGACTATGCAAAATGCAGAGAGCATTCATATGTGATCTGCCTAATCTCCAAAGATTTGCACTCACACTTTTTGAAAACTTATAACAGTGTTGACATTTTTATATGAACTTTCTAACAAGCCATTCCAGCAAGCACATAAGATTCTTGATCCACATTTGCTGGACAGGATAGACTTGCTCTTAAACCACTGAGTTTGCATAACAAAATCCTTGCACCAGCAAATCTGCCAGCAAAAAAGGGGGAAGCCAAACTGGGTTTGTGAGCATGGCAGAAATGAAATAGAAATTCTATCTATTCCCACCTGAGGTCAATTTCACCCTCTAATTATGGCATATTATTATCTCTGCAAAGGAAAAGTTATCAGCTGGGATTTACCATTGCCACCTGCTTCACAGTACTAATAAAAGTTACGGCATACCTGTCAATCTGTGGCTTCGGAAAAACGGGACTTGCGCACATCGCTTGTGCGCAGGACGCTTTCCACGCATGCGTGGAAGGGTTTTACCCCTTCCACACATGTGTGGAAGCGCTATGCCACTTGCGCAGCCCCTACGCAAGCGGCGTAGCGCTTCCGTGCATGCGGGGTTTTGGCAGCGTGGGGCAGGTTATGACGTCAATGGATGTCAAATTACGGGGTTTTCCCGGCCAAATCGGGATGGTTGACAGGTATGAGTTACGGTAGTTTTAGTGTCACTGCCATTACCTTCAAGCATTATATTTTAACTATTTTCACCACACCAAAAAGAGAGCATGCTGACCTACTCTTGCCTCTAGCTTTATTCCCTTCTGCATACAGAGAGTGACAAGTCTGAAGAGGGAGTGTTTTGCTCACTATTTATGTGAGTCATGATCCCAATATGAGAGAGCAAAGGAAGTGACAATAGGGGCAGTCTAGAGTGCTCTCGTCTTCGTGTGGTAAATGTACATGAGTTATAATGCCAAAAATGGTCTTGAGTTAACCAGGCTGAGATTGATAGTCCCAGCAAGTGAGTGCTTACTTACACATATATGTACAGTTTACATCCCTTTTCCTTAAGCGGGCATTTTTGCAAAACATCTTCTGCAAAAAAGAGCACATTGTACAAACAATGAACGCCCAACATCCAGACAGAACCAAATAACAAACCATCTGTATTACCGAGTGTTACCGAGTGATCATGCTAGCTTGGGAGAATGACAGCTGCAGTTGGACACCTATGGAAAACGCCTGGTTGGCAACAGCTTTTATGAACTGTGACAGTGATATGATGAAAAATAAAGACTGCATAGACCCTATGCTCTCTCATATATATATATATATATATATATATATATATATATATATATATATATATATATATATATATATATATATATATATATATATATATATATATATATATATATATATATATATATATATATATATATATATATATATATATATATATATATATATATATATATATATATATAAAAGAGCTCCTGGTATTGACTAGCTCAAGCTGACTGGATAACTCAGTGGGTTGAAACATCTGGCCACAGAGCCATAAATTGGGGTTTTGATTTATTTGCCTACCTGAAGAAGAGTGAGGCTCTGAGTCGTTGGATAAGATATACCAGGGGTACCCAAACTCCAGCCCATGGGCCACATCTGACCCCTGATGCCAATTCATCCAGCCTGCCACTGCCCTCATAGCTCCTGGAAGCAGAAGCAAAATGCGCCCGTATGGGCGCATTTTGCTTCCGCTTCCAGGAGCGACAAGGGTGGCATGGGTGGCACAACAGCCCAGAGTCGCTTGCCGAGTGGACAGCAATACAAATGTGAGAAACAAACAAACAAACAAATAAATAAAAGTCACCCTTGCTTGGAAGCCAGTCATATCCGACTCTAGGTTTCAGTGCTCATCTCTGTTTATAGCCAAAGAGCCATCACTGTCTGTGTTTGCAGATGTTTCCGTGGACATGTAGCAGGCATGCCTCGACACCGAAGTGCACGGAATGCTGCTTATCTTCCCACTGAAGTGGTATCTATTTATCTACTTGCAATTCCTTGCTTTCGAACTGCTAGGCTGGCAGGAGCTGAGACAGAGACGAAAGCTCATTCTGTCATGCAGTACCCAGGTTTTGAACTGCTGACCTTCCGCCTCCCAGTCAGTGTCTTAACCAGCAGCAGTAATAGAAGGAGCAGTAACAACAGCAACAACTGCTGATGCCTCTAGGACCCAGCAGTCCTTCCAAAAGTTTACATTTGTGTCCTCCCTGACATTTCTCCCTTGCTAGATTGCATGGCAGACAGACAGAGTCCTTGAGTGGCAGTACAGTGGTGGAGAAAGCTTTTTCTGTTATGCACATTTCTTTCATGCAAAGGCTATGAGATTGTGCAAGTAAAAAGGTTATGAATTCCATTGTTTGGACTTGGGTTTTGGAATTCATTTATTGCTCAACACCTGTTTTAGTTTAGTCTTTGGTCTTTACAGTGGCAGATAGCGAGCCTCCTCCATTTCAGTTAGACATCTCAAATCTCTTTATAGCGGGAGTCACAACAGGAAAAGCATGCTTTTTATCATCAAATATGCAGCTCTCCATTTATTCCCAGTAGGTATAAGGAATGTGCAGACCTCCAGATGTTGCTGGGTTGCAGGTGTCATTTATCATAAGCAATGCTGACTAGGGTTAATGGAAGTACAACATCTGCAAGCACATCTGGTCCACAGCATTGTTCATAAAGAAGGATGAGGGGAGAAGTACCAGCACTCTTCAAAGCCCAATATCTCAATTACTGCTGTAGGAATAAAACACCTGATGCTAGTCAGATGCTGAAGAACTTTCCAATAACTACTTATTGAGCTTCCATAATGTGTTTGCAGAATGATGCGGTACAAACAGTTGTGCTTATATAATTGGCCTGAATCTGAATGGGGACAAATGAGAGGTTCAAAGTTGCTATTGCTAGTCATTGGTGCTGTTTTGTCCCAAATATCACTTCCCCATAATGTGGCAAGATGCCAAGGATACTAGGGAGCCTTCAGGTAGTCCGACAGGCAATAGACATGGGAGTTGTAGTGAGACTGTCACACCTACTGAGCAGCTGGAAGAGGATTTGCAGTCCCAACATACCTTTGCTGTTAGTGCTTCTAACCACAGTGAGATTGCTGGTGCATAAAACAGCTGATCTCAATCATGGCTGCCAATACCATCTGCCATAAAAGAGTTCATAGTGGAAGGCATTTTAGTCAGAAAAGCCCTGCAATGTTATGACACAACTGTGTCATGTAAATCATTGTAGACATGGCATGCATAATTTGACAACAGTGCCTCACTTAACAATCTAAGTTTGTTTTGTTTCTGTAATAGAAAACCAGTCTCTTTATCTATAGACAATTTTCTCATTTCTCATTGCTAGTATAATGGTACCTCAAGTTACGAAATCAATGCGTTCCATGGGACGCTTCGTATTACGAAAATTTTGTAACTCAAAACACAATGCAGAACACAATGCATTACCAGAAGTGGCTGCTAGAGGCCACTCTATATCATGTAATTTAATAAGGAAACTTTTCTGTTATCTTGGAAAAATTCATATCACAAGACAATATTTTTAATGGATTTCCTTTCGTATTGCACTCGGGGTGTTTGTAACCCGAGGTACCACTGTATAAAAAGAAATAGCATCAGTAAAGAGCTATTAGCAAATTCAAAGCTAATTATAAACAACAAAGAAAACCACATTGGTCATAAGAAAAATTACAACATCTGTACTAGTGCACTACATTTCCTGGGCTACCAAAAGATCATTAAAATGTGTAAGCTTTCAATATCTAACTTTGCCAGTGATGGCGAGCCTCGGCATTCCAGGTGTTCTTGAACTTCAATTCCCAGAAGCCCAGATCAGCAGGAGTGCTGACTTGGGCTTCTAGTAATTGAAGTCCAAGAACACCTGGAGTGCCAAGGTTCACCATCACTGAACTGTGCTTTCCAAAGCATCTGGGCACACAAAAAAACCAAACAGCAACATTTTCACCTCAAAATGCTCATATATAACAATATTATATCTTTAAAAGTGACACGTAAATGAAGTTTAACCATACATCAGTGGTTCCCAATGTGGGGCACATGCTCCACATGGAGGCTTCAATTCCTCGAAGCCTAAGTCAGTACATTGGCAGATCACTGCTTTTGAGGAATTGATTTAGCCTTCAGGGAATTGAAGTCCAAAAACCAAAGATTGGGAAACACTGGCCTAAATCTTTCCTTGACATACAAGGAGAAAGATACACAAGTAAATATAGGAAAATAAAATAATTAAACCATACAATATTAACTGCTGCTGTAACATCCAACATCCCTTTAAACATCAAAATCCAGAGGTAGGAAATACCTTTTTCAAAATGCCACAAAAGCTTTCAGATTCTCCCAATTGTTTAATCTAGGCTAGGCAGTATAAAAAACAGGGGACAGAAGAAGAAACAACAAATCAAGTATGGTTAACTTTTTTTTTACTTTTCATGACTTTTAATCATATTTCTTAGCAGTAAAAACATGTTAACGTATTTCTTAACAGAAATCTATTGGTCCTCATTCACTGTTGCTGTAACCTGGTGTGCTTAATTGAAGCTAATTGATGTGATGTTGGAAGATGTCTCAGTCACATACCAGGTCATGAGTCGAGTTGTGTAACCAATATGAGTCTTGACACCTTATCAATTAACCACAATTAGTTCTAGCAAGTTAGACAAACTTTATATAAACACCAGTAGGATTCCAGCCATTGTTTTAAAAACTTAAGCTTACACTTCCTCTTGGGCACATTAATAAATCTAAAATCAATTTTATTTTGTGTATGATCAATCAAGGAATCAAGGGATTTGATAGGTTATTGAACTCACCTCTCCTCCAGTGCAGGGGAAATGACTAGAATACCTAGAAGTGCAAATTGCCCCTTTTTTGATTACATCATCATCCAGTCCAAATGTTGCTGAGCAGTTTGTGGAAAAATATTTATAAGTCTTCCATGTTTTTCCAAAATCCTGTGATCGTTCCAGCACCATGGCTGCCGGTCTTGGTGACTTGAAGACCATTATTAAATGAGTGAAATAAAATTCTGTTTCCAAATTCAATTGGATCTTCTCCTTAGGTACTCCTTGTGCTGACTGCCACCACGTATGTGGCACCTTGAAGGAAGAGTCAACCATGGCAGAAGGTGGATGAGCCAGATGGTCATGCAGAGAGCTGCATTTGCTACATTTAGGTGACTTGCATATGAGGTCTGCATTCTCACTGTAAGAACAGTAAAATTCTGTGGAGTTGCTTCCACACTTTGTATCTGTCCATAATTTACGTCCATATCCAAGGTTTCCCATCCGAGGATTGCACGCTTTCTCACATTGAGAACCAGCTTCAACAATGCTTCTCAACCCTAATTAGGAAAAATGTAATAATTAAGAAGGAAGTATCATTGTTTAATCTACCAACTGTACCTAATCCACAATGGAAAATTTCAACTCTGTGATCTCTCAGGAAATGAGAAGACAGGAAATTTTTGAGTTAATCTTCAGAGAGTTTATTTATTTATTTATTTATTTGAGTTTATACCCCGCCCACTGCCCTAGGGCAACTCAGGGTGGCACACTTATACATAAGTGTAAAAGTTTGGGTAAGCTTGTTGTTATGCTATCAGCCTTAGGACACAGTTTGCCCATGCCTGTAGTAGTTGCTTTAAGGATTATTATGATAATTTGTCTGAAACAGTTTGAAGATTTTAAATGTGCTATGCAATGTCTTTTTATTAATGGCTGTTAATCTATAAGGCATCTGAATTGTGGTATTCTCTGTGACTAATGTCATGGTAGAGCCTGTTACCGTCACAACTAGTAGGATACTTGCTAGAGGCATTTTGCAAGAAGAAATACTTTGGAAGTACCACATATTATTGTTTGTCACATAGTATTGAAGGAATACATTCTTTCCACCACTCTACTATCCAGCTGTTACTACCAATAATTGCTTAATGGTAGGGTCTTAAACCCATCTCAACAACACAAAAAAATTCAGATCATCTAACAGTCTGTGTCCTAGATGAATGGTTACCAAATTTGAATCTGCAGATGTTGTCAAACTTCAGCTCCCAGGAGCCACAGTTAGAAGGGTTAGTGATAAATTATTCTGGAGACTGTGGTCCAACAACATCTGGAATCCACATGCTAAAAACTACTAGTTTAGCTGGCCTTTCTTGCTTAGAGAAAAACATTCTTGAGAGGTGGCTCACCAGCTCCTTGCTTTTCTCTTTGTATCTAAATAAAAACGAACAACCAAGTAAGTATTCTGAAAATTGGACACTTTTTTAAAAAAAAATAAGCATGTTTAAGACCTGGCCAGAAGTAAAATAAAAATATTTTAGATTGAAGAACAAAAATAAATAAATAGTTGCAGTCTCTAGCTCATGTCTTTAAAAAATATAAAGAGCACACTTATGCCAAGAAAAGTAAATAAATACAACTGTAAAAATCACAGTAACATTCAGCCCTTTTCAAACATTAACTAATCTAACACAGCTCTCCAGAGAAGCAACAAAATTATTATCATGAATCTTATCAGTTAGACTTGCCACAGACTGTTTTAATTCACATGCTGCCTGCTAAGATTGTTTAGTCTTGTTATGTTTCCAAAGTACCTGCAAAATAAACAGGTGAATGTTTGCTGCTGCAGCCTTTAGATTATATTTTCTATTACACTGCAATTACAGTATAACTATCCGCATTTAACTCAGTTCATAGTAGGAGGTTTTATCTAGCTATCTAATGAAATTAAGCATTCATTGGGCCAAAATGAACTTTAAATATGGGAACTGTTTTAGCCTAAAATGATACATTTCTACTGCGCCACTAGGAGCCCTGGTGGTGCAGTGGTTAAACTGCTGTCCTGCAACCAAAAGGTTGCAAGTTTGATCCTGACCAGGACTACTCAAGGTTGACTCAGCCTTCCATCCTTCCGAGATCAGTAAAATGAGTACCCAGCATGTTGGGGGCAAAAATGCTAATTAACGTGTGAACAGCCCAGGGAGTGCAGCAAGTGCTATGGGGCGGTATATAAGTGTGATTGCTTTGCTTTGCTATGACATTTCATACTGTTATAGAAATCTGCTTTTAGGTATAATGTAAGCAGGAAAATTAAGTAAATATTTTAAACTATGCTCTTTTTTTTGTAATGTGACATTTACTGACAATGTACCATCTACCTCCGAATACTGCAAAGTATAGGCTTGGAAAATAAGTATTTTTCCCCTCTGTAAACCTTTAGATCATGAATTCACATTTTTGTTCTCAGATATGCTCTTCTGTTTCTCTATCCCCTTACTCTCTGTTTCATTCGTGTTTTGTCATTATCACTTCCTGAAGTAAGGGCAACCAGAGCAGGTTCTTTGAATCAGTAGAACTCATGTAGGAGTTGACTCATCAAAAACCTACACATTCAATGGACCTAGTAATAAAGCCCACTAACCTAAAATGTGCAACTGGGTGGTGGAAATTCCTTCAGCCTTGGAGAGAACTTGCCCCATGGAAATAGTGGAACATCTACTAACGCCCAAGGCAGGGAGGAAAGCCTGGAGAGATGCATTTTAGTTTTTATAGATACAGGGATATTATAAAATTACAAATATAGTATTGCAATCTATTCTAGTTGGTCCTTATGACTGAATTTTAGCCTCTTACTATTTATCATCAACTGCATTGTTACTTCCCAGTCTATGCCACTGAATAGACATCTATAGTAAGGGACTGAGAGTGGACAAAGTACTGTATAGGGTAACTTGGTTGCAAAATGTTCAGGATTAAATAGCATACTTGTGGCTGAAGCATTGTGCATCCAAAATAAATTGCAATATTATACTTGTAATTTTGTAATATTTCGTTAACCATTTTAATAAAGTATTTGTACAACATACGTAATAAAGTCTGCTACTAACATTGTAAAAAGAATTTATCTTTGAACACTCAAAAGTCAAAACACTTTAACCTTCATATGAATTTATTTGTATACTAACACAATTATCTGCAAAGTTTTAAAAATGTTTAAACAGCCTCCTTTCCCCATCACAAGTTAGCATGAATGTTTTACTTACAAGAAATATCATCTACTAATACACTGACTATCCCTCACCCACATTAAAGATGTATCTTATACTCTAATGGGCAACAGCTAAAGCTGGCTTACTGAGAGCAGAAAGAGGGAACACATACCTCCCCAGACATTGATGAACTACAATTACCACCATCCCTCACCATTGCTGTGCTTACTAGGACTGAGGGGAGCTGAAGTCCAACAACATCTTCTAGAAGATGACAAATCTCCAGCATTACATTGTTATGTTGATAATACTCAGTTGTATATCTCAGCCCGTGGTGATCCCAGTGATGCAGTCAAGGTCCTGACCAGGCCTAGAGGTGGTCAGGGTCTGGATGGGGGACAATGGACTACTGCTGAATCCCGGCAAGACTGAGTGGCTGTGGGTGAGGGGATCTGGTCCTCATAGGGAATTATCATTGCTGGTTTGGGATGGGGCACCGTTGCCCCAATCTGACCCGGTGCGCAAACTGGGGCAACTCCTGGACTTGCAGCTTCTGCTCCAGGAGCAGGTTACAGACGTGGCCAGGAGGGCCTTCGAGCAAGTGCGTGTTATTAATAAACTAGCTGACTGCCCGGCCTTGCCAGGGGTGGATGGGTTATTTTTTTTTAATTGTGGGAAGGTATGTCCCTTCTTATGATATGTTTATCTGGTTATTGTGTCTGTCTTTGTGTGTGTGTATTTGGGATGCAGATGCAGAGGTTTTTTTTTTGTCATAGATGATTTGACGTGTGCTCCGGTGTGTAGTCATGCCTGCCACATGACCACGGAAACGTCTGCATAAACAGACTGATCCGTGTGTGGATGGAGGCTTACTGGAATGTGGAAGGTGAGCAGTTCGATTCTTGAGTATCGCAGGACGGAATGAGCTCCCGTGTTTCTCCCAGCTCTTGTCAACCTTTTTGTTCTAAAGCAAGGAATTGTAAGTTGATAAAGAGGCACCACGTTGTTGGGAAGGTAAAAAGCATTACGTGGGCTCTGGTGTCTAGTCATGCCTGCCACATGACCATGGAAACGTCTGCAGAAGCAGACTGATTTGTGTGTTGATGGAGGCTTATGCAGCATGGCTGAGGGCAGGAGAAAAAGGGCCAGACCGTTCCCTCATCTCGGGCTCTGTCTTCCTCGGTAAGGCAGGGCCTTGGGCTGAGCTGTTTTGGGGGCTAGATTTTCTCCCAAACAATTAGAGTTCAACATGCAAATCAGCTCTCTCCAACATTCTGTTTCCAGGCCTGGCTGTTAAACTGTCGTTTTTCTCCGATGGCACCATGGAAGTTGTAGTTTCCATTCTGTTCCCCATTTTGTGGGGCTTAGGCCCCACTCTCGGCCACTGGACCCTTGCGGGGATGGTCCCAGTTTGGCAAGGTAAGTGTGGCCGGCTCATTACAGGATAGGCTGGACGTGTGCGGACACGTATTCCGGACATGCACTGCCACATTCCATTCTTATAGGTTAAGATTGTGCCCACTTCTTGACCGGGAGGCCCTGCTCATGGTCACCCATGCCCTGGTCACCTCCCATTTGGACTATTATAATGCGCTCTACATGGGGCTGCCCTTGATGACCATCCGGAGACTGCAATGGGTCCAGAATGTGGCAGCCCATGCAGTGGTGGGGTGTAGTTGTTTTGCCCATGCCTCACCACTGCTGCGAGAGCTGCACTGGCTGCCTATATGTCTCCAGGTGCAATTCAAGGTGCTGGTTATCACCTTTAGAGCCCTTCACGGTAGCGGACCAGGATACCTCAGGGACCGTATCATCCCTAGGACATCGACCTGTCCCACGAGAGCAAACAGAGAGGCTCTGTTGGGGAGGCTCACCTCTCCAGCACAAGGAAAAGGGCCTTCTCAGTCAATGCCCCCACACTATGGAACCTCCTCCCAGTAGAACTACACCTCCAGGCCCAGTTGCTACTATTTTAAAGTTTTTTGTAGATTTTATATTTGTTTTTAGATAATAGATGGCACGGGGGGGGGGGGGAGGATACTGTTATGTTCTTTAAATTGTTTTACCTGTATATTGGTTTTGACTTGTGTACACCGCTCAGAGTCCTGTGGATAGGGCGGTATATAAATCTATTAAATTAAATTAAATTAATCTTTACTATTTGACCTTCTAAGTAGCAGTCAGGGTTGATTTCTTCTAAGATTTACCTATTTGTTCTCCTCGCTGTCCAGGGGACTCTCAAAACTCTCCTCCAACACCACATCTCAAAGGTATCTATTCTTCTAAGCTCAGCTCTCACAACCATACATTACCACCGGGAATACCATTGCTTTGACTATGCGAATTTTTGTTTGCAAGGTGATGTCTCTACTTTTCACTATGCTCCCCAGGTTTCTCATAGCTTGTCTCCCCAGAATCAGTCACCTTTTTATTTCATGGCTGTAATCACCATCTGCAGTGATCTTAGATCTTAAGAAAGGAAAACCTGTCACTGCTTCTACTTCTTCCCCATCTATTTTCCAGGGACTGATAGGGCCTGTTGCCATTATCTTAGTTTTCTTGATGTTGAGTCTCAAGCCAGCTTTTGCACCTAATCAGGAGGTTCTTTAGGTCTTCCTCACTTTCTGCCATTAGGGTGGTATCATCTGCATATCTCAAATTGTTGATGTTTCTCCCAGCAATTTTGATCCCATATTGTGATTCCTCCATCCCTGCATTGCACATTATGTGCTCTGTGTATAAGTTGAATAAGCAGGGTGATAAAATGCAGCCTTATCTACTCCTTTTCCTATTCCAAACCACTCCGTCCTAACTGCTGCTTCTTGACTCATGTACAGATTTCTCATGAGGTATATAAGGTGTTCTGGTATTCCCATCTCTTTAATTACTTGCCACATTTTGTTGTGGTACACACAGTCAAAGGGCTTGGTGTAGTCAATGAAACAGAAGTAGACTTGTTTCTGATATTCCTTTGTTTTTTCTATGATCAAAACGTATGTTGGCAATATGGTCTCTTGTTCCCCTGCCCCTTCTGAACCCCGCCTGCACTTCTGGTAGTTATCTCTCCATGTGCCGCTGAAATCTATCCTGTATTATCTTAAGCATCACCTTGCCAGCGTGTGGGATGAGCGCAATGCATGCCATAAATTGATTTGAACTTAATTTCATCAAAAGTGATCCTAACAGCAAGCTATATGTCTGTATGGACAGGCTTCAGTTTGGTAACACTTTATAACTGTTGATAATAGTGGGACAAACTAGGCACAACTAA
The DNA here is from genome assembly GCA_035047345.1 of Bradypodion ventrale. Taxonomy (NCBI): domain Eukaryota; kingdom Metazoa; phylum Chordata; class Lepidosauria; order Squamata; family Chamaeleonidae; genus Bradypodion; species Bradypodion ventrale. Next base: position 208,327,716 of record JAWDJE010000005.1, read on the forward strand.
TTCAAATCCCATTACTTTCAATTGGATTGAAATACATTTTATCTAAATCCAAGCTTTTATCTGAATCTAAGTTGTCTCTATAAATGAAATGAACAGCTTATTTTACTGAGCAAGGCCAGCTTATTTGTCCTAGTTGCCAATTATATTCTTGAGAATCTGTGTGGTGTAGTGATTAAGGGTGTGAGACTGAGAATTAGGAAATATCAATTAAACTATGAAACTCATTGGGAAATTGTGAGTCAGCCACTATCTCACCTGTCTCAACTCAAAGAGTGTCGGGGTAAAGTGAGGACCACTACAGGTATACTGCCTTGAGCTTATTGAAGGAAAAGTGGAACATCCATAACAAATCAACCACAAATAAATGGTAGCCCATGTTTATGCTGAGTAAAAGCTGGCTTTAGTAGTAGATTATGTAGAAAATTCACATCCTCCACTACATACTTTATCACTTTTACTGGTGTAGAAGAAAAAATCTAAAGGCAACACTCACTTTTTAAAGTTTATGATACAGCTTATATCCCGACACCTGGTTATTTTTATACTGTTGTCCAGGGGTGCCCAAACTTTTTGGGCCATGGGCCAGTCACATGGTTCAGGGGTGCCCAAACTATGGCAAGTGGGCAGAATCCGGCCCCTGGTGCCATTTCAGCCCATGCCACTCTCGTTACTCCCAGAAGCGGAAGTAAAACATGCCCGGGCACGTTTTACTTCCACTTCTGGGAGTGACGAGGGTGTGGGCCAAATGAATTGGTGTCGGGGCCCAGATCCGGCCCCCGGGACATTGTTTGGGCACCTCAGCTGTAGTCCATCAAAATTGTGCTCTCTGCTTCTTGTGCTGAAAAAAGCTTGAGGGCTTTGGTGTTTTGTTTTTATCTAACTCTTGGGATTAAGATCTGCTTCCTTCTTTTCTCTACGCTCTGGTCTCAAATTCTCCTCCCTTTCTCTCCTGCACTCTTACTTTTTATACCACTTTATCCCTGTAGATCTAGCAGGTGTTTGGAGACTGGGGCAGAGAGAGAAAGAGTCTCCTGGTGCAAGTTCAGGGTCAGAATCATCTTGGCAAGCAGAAAAGCCTTCATTGATGTTGTTAAGAGGGAGCCAAACCCTGCCACTGCCTTTGAGGAAATGTCTGCACCAAATGTGCCTTTATCTGGTGGCTGCAGTGGTTAAACTGCTGTAAAAGGTAAAGGTTTCGCTTGCTTGAAAGCCAGTCGTATCCGACTCTAGGGTTCAGTGCTCATCTCTGTTTCAAAGCCGAAAAGCCAGCGCTGTCTGCTTCTGCAGACATTTCCGTGATCATGTGGCAGGCATGACTAGATACAGAACGCGCATGGAACGCTGTTACCTTCCCACCGAAGTGGTCCCTATTTATCTACTTGCAATTTCTTGCTTTCGAACTGCTACGTTGGCAGGAGCTGGGACAAAGATGGGAGTTCATTCCATCCTGCAGCACTCAGGAATCGAACTGCTGACCTCCCGCCTCCCAGTCAGTGACTTAGAACCCCTTTGAGCCACAGTGCAGTCCTGTTATGCTTCCAAAACGTTGTGAGTTCGATCCTGATGGTTGCTTAGTATTTTGCCCCCAACATGCCTGGCCCTCGTTTTACCGACCTCAGGAGCTGGGACAAAGACGGGAGCTCATTCCGTCCTGCAGTACTGGTGAATCGAACTGCTGACCCCCCACCCACCCCCACCCCCCGCCTCCCAGTCAGTGTCTTAGAGCCACTTGAGCCACAGTGCAGTCCAAATGAACTAAGTAAAGGTTTCCCTTGCTTGAAAGCCAGTCGTATCCGACTCTAGGGTTCAGTGCTCATCTGTTTCAAAGCCGAAGAGCCAGCGTTGTCCGCTTCTGCAGACGTTTCCGTGGTCATGTGGCAGGCATGACTGGAGCGCACGGAACGCTGTTTCCTTCCCATCGAAGTGGTCCCTATTTATCTACTTGCAATTTCTTGCTTTCAAACTGCCAAGTTGGCAGGAGCTGGGACAAAGACGGGAGCTCATTCGTCCTGCAGTACTCGAGGATCGAACTGCTGGGAGGCGGGTGTGTGTGTGTGTGTGTGGGGGGGTGTCGCACCTGACCCCAAAGAGGTCAGGTGCGAGAGCAGACTCTTCCCACAGACACGTGTCTGCAGAGACAGACAAACAAAAACAACACCCTACCTGCAACCACGGCGCAGGAGCCCAGCAAGAGGAGGCGCCAGACGGAGGAGTTCCCCATGGCGCAGCTCCCTGGGCGGCGGAGGAGGGCATGGAGTCGGGGGAACCTCCTCCTCCTCCTCCTCCTGCGGCGGGCGGTTTAAGGGCAGCAGCGTCGGGCTCCCTGGCCGCCCCCAGCAGCGACCCCCGGGATTTGCAGGGAGGACCTCTGGAGCCGAGCCCAGCCTCCTTCCGCGGGCATCTCCCCGCGTCCGCCCCCTAAGTTCTTCCTCCTCCTCCTCCTCTTCGTTGTCCTGTCCTCTCTTAGCCCGGCAGCCCCAGCCAGGTGCATTAAGATGAGGCGCCGCCACCGTCCTCCTGCTGCCGCTCCCGGCGGCGGGTCTCTTTCTCCCTCATGACAGCAGCAGGCAGCAGCCCAGGCAGGGGAGGGCAGGGGAGGGGAGGGGCGGCGGCTCCGCCTCACAGGATTGGCAGGGCTGGGCTGCGCGCGACCCCCCCCCCCCCTTTTCGACTCGAGGGTGATGATGATGAGGACGGTGAGGGGGAGGGAGGAGGAAGGGCAGGCACGCCTTGCTTGTCTCCCCTCCTCCCCCCCAGCCTTGGTGGCCCTCTGGTGGTGGGAGGGCAGGGGCTGAAGCGAGAACATGGCTCTGCAGCTGCAGCAGCAGCAGCAGCACAATGCCGACACGCCTTCCCGGCTCTCGTCCCCCATTGCGCGGCATTCCTCCTCACACGACGACTCCTGGCTTTTCCCCTTTGGGCCTGTCAAGGTGCTTCTCAGACCCAGCGCAACGAGGGAGACGGCGTCCCTCCCCCCCTTTGCGCGCAAAAACCGCTCCCTCCCCTTCCCCCCCCCCCCCCGCGCATTCTCTGCCCTCTTCCGCGCCCGCCTCGTTTTCCCCTTCCAGCCTCAGTCAGGGTTCCTTTCCCGCCAGAACTTTGCCTGCTCTCCCCGCCCTCCTCGTCAAGCGTTGGTTTGGTTGTGTCACGGCGGCCATCTTGCCTTTGGGCATTCTTGCCTCCCCTTCTTCCCCAACCTCCCCCTGAGGTGGTTTTTCCACTCCTCTTCCAGATAAGAACAGCCTTGCTGGAACAGGCCACAGGAGCCCATCCAGTCCAGCATTCTGTCTCACACAGTGGCTTACCATTTCCTTCAGGGTATTCCCAAGCAGATGCCTTCACCTGCTTAGGATTCCCTGGAAATGGCATTGAGAGATATCCTGCCTATCTCTCCAACCCGGAGGTTGTCCTTAAATATCCATAATTATAGCCATTGATACCCTTGTCCTCCATGAACTTGTCTAATCCTTTCTTGAAGCTGTCAAGGCTGACCGCTGTCACCACTACTTTTGGCAGGGAGTTCCATAGACCCGTAATCCTCTGGGTGAAAAAGTACTTTCTCTTATTTGTTTGAGAACTAGTACCCAAAAGTTTCATGGAGTGTCCCCTAGTTCTAGTGTTGTGCAATAGGGAAAACAGTTTTTCCTTATCTACTTTGTCCACACCGTGCATGATTTTATAAACTCCAATCAGCTCACCTCTTAGACATCGTCGTTCAAGAGTGAAGAGGCCCAACCGTTGCAGCCTCAGATGGTAAGGAAGATGTTCCAGTCCCCTAATCATTCTGGTTGCCCTCCTCTGCACTTTTTCCAGCTCCATAATATCCTTCTGGAGGTATGGCGACCAGAACTGTACACAGTACAGTATTCCAGATGAGGCTTCACCATAGATTTATAAAGAAGCAAAATGACACTTGCTGACTTATTTTCTATGCCCTTCCTAATGATCCCTAGCATTGAGTTTGCTTTTTCCACTGCTGAGGCACACTGGGTTGACACCTTCATTGAGCTGTCCACCAAGACACCAAGGTCTCTTTCCTGGTTTGTCGCAGAGTTCAGACCCCATCAGTTTATAAATGTAATTGGGTTTTTTTGCCCCAACATGCATCACTCTGCACTTACTAATGTTGAAGCTCATTTGCCACTTTTGCCCACTCCCCCGGTGTCAAGAGATCCCTCTAGAGCTCCTCACAATCTCTCACAGTTTTCACTACCCTGTATAATTTAGTGTCGTCAGCAAATTTAGCTACCTTGCTATTTATTCCTACTTCTAGATCATTTATGAAGAGGTTGAAAAGCAGGGGTCCCAGTACTGAACCTTGGGGGACCCCACTCTTTACTTCCCTCCACGACGTTGCCTCAGAGGAGAGTTCTTTCCCTCATCAGGCCTGTGTTGTCCACTGTCGCTTCAGCTCACTTCATCCCAAGAAAATGGGGCTTTCCCTGTAGGTGACATCCTGTGTGAATGTGGAGAAGTGCAATCTATCTCCCATAGGATACAATGCACATGATGCCCCTCAACGTGCACTGAGGAGGACTTTAGGTTGGCAAGAGGAAATGCTGTCGATGTGGCCCAGTATTGGGCAGATATTGTCTAGCCCCATGATGGCGAACCTTGGCCCTCCAGATGTTCTTGGACTTACTTAATGTTGTGAACCGCCTTGGGTTGCTTAGGCGAAAAAGGCGGCTATATAAATCTAATAAATAAATAATAAAATTCCCAGAAGCCCAAGCCACATGAATGGGTTTACTGCGATTCATCCGGCCCGCGCTTCCCTTGTCGCTCCTGGAAGCGAAAATAAAACATGCCCGTACGAGCTTCTGGGAGCAACGAGGGCAGCGTGGACCGGATGAATTGCAGTAAACCCATTCATGTGGATTCACAGGATGCTTGGGCTTCTGGGAATTGAAGTCCAAGAACATCTGGAGTGCCAAGGTTCGCCATCATGGATCTAGCCCTTTTAAACTATTTTGTTTTTAGATGTGTTAATTCTAGCTTTGTATGTTATTATATGCTGGTGGTGCCTCTGACACGAATAAAAAAAAAAAGATCCCAAGAAAGTGCCTCCTGTAAGATTGTGGTATATTTGAACCTCAATCGGACACACAGATACCTTGTGTTTCTGGCTAATCTTTCTCACACTAAGTCAGGTGACAGGAGCTGAAGAATGAACTCACCAAAAGGTGCCTTCATTTCGGCAGTTTCACATCTGGCCTAGACATGGAAGAAGACGACTTCATCGTGGTTGTTAAAAAATGTCACACAAGTCTACAATCTTGGAGATGCCCTTCTCTGTATCTCCATCCCTTACTCTGTCTCATTCAAGTTCTGCCTTATCTCTCACTTCCTGAAGTAAGGTGCAACCAGAGTAGGTTCATTGAATCAGTGGAACTTATGGAAGAGTTGACTCATCAAAAACCTACACATTCAATGGCCCTATTCTAGTTGGTCCTTAAAGATCACCTTTAGTCGAAAGTCAGTCATATCTGACTCTAGGGTTCAATGCTCATCTCTGTTTATAGCCAAAGAGCCAGCGCTGTCTGCATCTGCAGATGCTTCCGTGGACATGTGACAGGCATGCCTCAACACCGGAGTGCACGGAATGCTGTTTACATTCCCACCGAAGTAGTCCCTATTGTTTTACTTGCAATGTCTTGCTTTCAAACTGCTAGGTTAGCAGGAGTTGAGACAGAGACAAGAGCTCACTCCGTCAAGCAGTACTCATGAATCAAACTCCGACCTTCCAGTCATCGAGTTCAGCATCTTAACCACATGAGCCTCCTTCTTACAACTGGATTTTAGCCTCTTACTATTTATCAATTGCATGCTTCTTCCCAGCCTATGCCACTGAATAGACCTTTATAGTAAGGGACCAATAGTGGACAAAGTACAGGGCAACTTAGTTGCAAAATGTTCAGGATTAAATAGCATACTTTGGGCTGAAGCGTTTTGCATCCAAAATAGACTTCAATACTATACAGTACTTGTAATTTTATAATATCCCTGCATCTATAAAAAGTAAAGTGCATCTCTCCAGGCTTTCCTCCCCTCCTTGGGCGTTAGTATATGTTCTACTCTTTCTACAGGGCAATCCCCTCCAAGGCTGAAGGAATTTACACCACCCAGTTGCGCATTTTAGGTTAGTGGGCTTTACTACTAGGTAATAAAGTCTTCAAGTAAATTCTTGTACAGTGTGAACCACCTCAGGGAACAAAGTGGCTACAGTACTGTACATGTAGCACTCATTCTTGGTCTCCTAGTTTCATTTGGATAATAAGAAAAACACACAAAGAAAACACACAGAGCAGACATTAAAAGTACATCTTATTTTAATTATTTGTGACCAAGTTGCAAGTTTCTAATAATTATAAACAATAAAAGAACTTATGCATCCCTGCCAGTTTTGGAATATATTAACAATAGAGAAATATCTTAGGATATTACCTTAAGACAGAAATTTGTTTAAAAGATGTAGGAAGTTGTGAAAGCACAGACTCCAGCTCTTCTCTGCAGGCAACACAACCACAGTATTCTTTCCATTTTTAAAAGGCAGACCTTGGTACCAGCAATTTTCAGTGATGCAGTCAATCTATTAATTTGTTTCAGTATGTATAAAGACACATACACACACCAAGCCAAAACTGTCTTGCAGTATGTTTAAGAAGTACCTTCACAACAAATGGACTTTGGAAAGAATACATCTATGTGGATCACAATTCACTTTTTCATAATCAATGTTGAAATGTACCTACAAAATCTGTGATGTTAAGGAGCGTAAGGATAGACTGAAGGCTATATTAGCCATAATCATCTTTGTGAAATGAAATGTTATGTAATGTAAAGTTGGAACCAACTTATAATAACCCTAATAGGGCTTTCAAGGTAAGTGAGATATGCACGCACGCACAAGCTTCCACAGCTGAGCAGGCATGAAAGCTCCTGAGGAATATTTGACAATTCTATCCATTGCACCACACTGGGTATCATGAAATGAAGTAGGAACACCTTTTTAATTTTCCTTAGGCTGGTACCATTAGGATTTGAGTTTCTAGTTACAGAAGCAATGTCTTACACCAGCGGTGCCCAAACTACAGCCTGCGGGCCCAATTAGGCCCATGCATCTCATTAATCTGGTCTGGGTTGAGAACCCTGACCCTCTTGAGACTGCCCACCCACCCACCCCCACTGCCTGACATCAGCGGAAGCGGTGGCAGTCGCGCTTTGTCCCTGTTGCTCTGAGCAGCCTCGGGCTTGGTCCTCTCGCTTCAGCAGCCTTTGGGGACATGGATGCCTTGGGGAAATTTTCGGAGCCTTCCCGACTTCAAAATCTGTGGTGCTAGGAAAGCCCCTTGGCGTGCCCGAGATGCCGCCGCTGCCGCTACCGAAATGGCTGCCTCTGGCCCCCGCAGCTGTGTGTGGGACCGGCCCGCAGCAAAAAAAGTTTGGGCACCACTGTGTTACACTGAATATCAAATTACTTTATACTTCATTTCTAAAACAATAACACCTCACTCAAATTTAAAATATACTTTATTTTGCTGTCTCCATTGATAAACATATAGATTATATTCGACAACATTCTGCCACCAACATAGATATTTCCCAAAACATTCTTTTGCATTTGTTTCAGTTTTAGTCTGTTTTCTTTAGCTCACTGAATGCAAACAAAGGTGTGTGTGTGTGTGTGTGTATGTGTGTGTGAGAGAGAGAGAGAGACTTGTAGTTTCCCTGACAGTAAATTATCGGTAGCTCATGTGAGAAAGCCAAGTTTCTTGGAGCTACACAGCACTGGATTGTCAGTAACTAGCAAGGAGGTAGTTGTAGAAGGTTTCTGTCTAGACACAGCACATACTGTACATACCAGAGTGTTAAGAGAAAACTATAACACCAAAAGGCATAAAACTGCTTTCTCTTCACATGAAGTGAGCGCCAAAAATCAGTTGTTGCTGTCTTTCTAGTTAGAGAAATAGGATAATCAAACAAATTAGAGCAAAGGCTAAATGATTATAGTCATATGGATTGGTATTACAGGGCACAGCTGTCACAGGAGCTAAAGAGAAAGGATTACACTAATCTTTATAGTCAGTTTATTCTGTTTTGGAATCAAATTTGATACCTAGGCTAATGGTTAAGCGATATCTGAGCCAAAGCAAGCATTGCTAAATAGGGATAAAGGCAAAGAAATGACATACAGAGGTACATTTTTGTTCCTTAAATTTGGAGTGCTTGAAAAACAAAACTTCAGACAATATTGACAATAGCTTGTAATATGGATGGCAATATTTAAAGTATACATTTTAGTAAAGAAAACACTTCATCAGGTACTTATTCCATCTGAAGAGATGTTCCTCCAGTTCCTTGGTCGGGCAAAAGGAACTGCAGAATGAACTTGCCAAAAGGTGCCATCATTTTGGCAGTTTCATGTCTGGCCTAAGTAATGGAAGAAGAAGGGTTGTTGCAGCGGATGACAGTTTCGCATCTGTGTGGAAGTCAGATTGTTTTACTCTAATTCAGGTATTATAACTGAAATCAGGGAGAGGACTAAAGGATAGTGAAGATGTAGGATGCATATAGACCTTGACCTTGCCCCTTCTATATCTCTATGCTATCTGGAAGTGACTCCAAATTTTGTTGAGGGAACAGTGCGGCCTGTGAAGGTATTGAGCTGAAAGTGATTAAGAATCCCACCTTATAAAGATTCCTGATCTTGTGGGGTGCTTTGAACACAATAGCTGAACACAATAGTGGAACAGGTTATTTGCAAACTTCCCCTAGCAATACAAGAAACCAGTGAGTGAAGAGGGTGGAACTAAAGCATGGATTCCTGGCTCCTTCTTAATGGTTAAAAAACAAAAGACAGCACCTCAATAAGGCTAGAATCTGTCCTTAATCTTGGGAACAACTGTTGGGCTGGAATACTTCACTAATTATCATTAAGATGATTTCAGTTGTACCCATGCTCATGAAAGCATTTGAAAAACGTGAACAATAAAGTTTATTTTTTAACTACAAGCTTGATCAAAGATCACATTTTCATGTATTGACATCTGTATATGTGAGCAGAGTTCTTGTTATAGCTTAACGAGGTTCTTTGCATGGGGTTCAATTATTCACATTCTTTTGGCTACTTCAAGCAGTGTCATGTGCCTTTGATTTGGCTGCTATCTTAATTATTTTCATCTTTGCACTTACAGTTCAATCTTACATTCAATGTCATGCTCTGAACTGGACTGAATGCTATCTAGCAGTAGAACAGCTGAGAAACATACTGGTGCTCTGACCACAAATACTTCACGTGAGTTTGATTGTAATGTGACATATTCTCATCCTGAAGAAGGATGGTTACTATTTGATGAAAAATAATATCATGCAATTGACAAGTTATAAACTTAACTTCCTGACTTGGAAAGTTACTTTAAATGTAACTTGTTAAAGAAGCCTCCCAAAGGAACTCACTGCCCAAGGGGATTCAGCAGTGCAAGAACATTTTTAAAATAACTCACCACTCTGCTCGGTGTGCAGTTTCTTTCACAAAAGTAATTTAAAAAGTAAGAAATGAATGAGGAAAATGTTTAACATTCCCTCAGAATGCCCCCCAAATCATTTCAGCCTCCCAGAAAGTAGCAAGAAAATGTAAGTAAATGTTGTTACACTGAAAAACAAAAATGTTACTAGTTATTAATTTAAAACGGAAAGAAAATGGAACAGTTACATCTTCATTAACCCTTAAAAACAAGATGTTAGCACTACTACTTGTTAATGCCTTATCTCCAAGACTGCTACAAAACTAACATTTTTGAATGCTAAAAATATAAGCCTTGGGGCAGAAACAAGGAATTCAAGCATACAACCAAATTATCCTGGAATGGACTCACCACAGTCATCTCTGCCATCCTGCCTCATGCTAAAGAGGATTTCTATCAAGCTTACTGGGCTGCATTATACTTTATCATATTGGGCCCTATTGATTTCAGTAGGATCTAAGTAGGCATCAGCTCTCCTGATTTATGAGAGACTTACTTCAGGGCAAACACACATTTGGATTATGCTGTTAATTTTCTTTTGATCATTCCTGGTATTGTTTGAACTCTTCAAGAGATTGCTGGCAATCTTCATTTTTAAAAAGGTTAAAAATTCAAGGGGAAATTGTCTTGCTCCACATAAAAGAGCAATTCCATTTTTGTCAGTGTTACATGAAGAATTGTTCTGAATAATTCAGGGTTTCTCAACCTTGGGCCTACAGATGTTCTAGGACAGTGACGGTGAACCTTGGCACTTCAGTTCTTGAACTTCAATTCCCAGAAGTCTTTATCAGCAGGAGCGCTGACTTAGGCTTCTGGGAATTGAAGTCTAAGAACACCTGGAGTGCCAAGGTTCATCACCACTGTTTTAGGACTTCATTTACCAGAAGTCCAAGTCAGTACACCTGCTGATGAGGATTTCTGGGAATTAAAGTCCAAAAACATCTGGGGGCCAAAGTTTGAGAAACCCTGAATTGTTATGTTGCTGCTTGTGATGGTTGGCATAGATATTGACTATAGGATATAGGATTGATACCTTTCAGATTAAGAGTTTGTGTTTGCAAAATAATAGCATTGCAGAAAATCTTATGCAACTTTGCTAACATTGCCATCTTTGGTTGAGAAAATGGAAATGATACATTACTACTGGTGTTCCTAGTTGTTTCGTTATTCATTATCCAGAGCATCTAGGCCTGCTAACCAAAAATAGTCATTTGGTAATTTTAAATAGTTCCTCAGAGCAAAGAATTTCTATTGGCACCAACACTTTAAGAGAGGAATGCAAGGAATGTCTTTGCTGTCGCTTATGACTGCAGCTTATTTGGTTCCTTGCCAATTTTGCTAGTAGGTTAGGAGCAGGATACAACCTACAGGGCAACTGCAGTAGTTATCTCTAGAGCCGTGATGGTGAACCTTGGCACTCCAGATGTTCTTGGGCTTCAATTCCTAGAAGCCCCCGTGAATCCACACAAATGGATTTACTGCGACTCATCTGGCACACGCCGGCCTCATCGCTCCTGGACGCAGAAGTAAAACGCGCCCAGACAGTGCCAAGGTTCGCCATTACAGCTCTAGAGGGAAAAATTGGTTTTTTTATTATTAGGAGGAGGATGTAACAACTGTGACGTATGGAGCTTTCAGAAGCTGTCAAGAAGTTACACCTGTTTTTCATATTGGTTTGCTTTCAGATTGCTTTCATTTTTATTTCTTGGGAAAAGCATTGAAAGTATTATCTCTTACTTAGCAATTTTTGAAGTATTATCTCTTACTTAGCATTATTTCCACTTGAAGCAATAGAGGGGGGAAAGTACGAATGAAGGAAACCCTTGTCTGGGAAGCAGAGTCCAGTCCTTGGACAGTGAGAGGCAGTCCTTCTGAGATGACTAGTGATGGTGGGGGCAGTCGTGATAGTCTCCCTGGCCATTTCTCCGGGAGGTATGTATGTTGTGCAGTCAGTCCTGAGCCTTCTAACCTGGTCTGCTTCCCAAAAGTTGTGGAAGGAGGCGCATTCTTCCCAATTTTGGGATGGTTCAACTGCCACCTCAGTCAGCTACTGCATCCTGAATTCAGAGATATGGCACCATCTTGTCGTTCATGTCAGGACTTTCCAACGCCTTGTACTAACCCTGTTCTGGAAATGCAGAGCCACAACTAGTCAGAAGGGAGCATTCTTGGTTTTATAGGTAAATAATGACCTGAAAAGTATGGAAGTTGTTTGTTGACTACATTTTCTAGAATCCTCCAGTCAAGTTGGCCACTTTCCCAAGTTCTATTAAAAGTCAGAATAATTAAAACAGTTTCACATGTTCATGACATGAGAGTTGATGCAGAAGAACAGATGGATAAGACATCTCTTTGTTTTATTGATATACTGCAGTGGCTCAAGTCGCTAAGACGCTGACTGGGAAGCGGAAGGTCAGCAGTTCGATTCCCGAGTACTGCAGGACGGAAATGAGCTCCCGTCTTCATCCCAGCTCCTGCCAACCTAGCAGTTCGAAAGCAAGAAATTGCAAGTAGATAAATAGGGACCACTACGGTGGGAAGGTAACAGCATTCCGTGCGCTCCGGTGTCTAGTCATGCCTGCCACATGACCACGGAAACGTCTGCAGAAGCAGACAGCGCTGGCTCTTCGGCTTAGAAACAGAGATGAGCACTGCACCCTAGAGTCGGATACGACTGGCTTTCGAGCAAGGGAAACCTTTACCTTTACCTTTAACAGAATTTTGTCTCCATTAATTGAGCAGTGGGGAGAACATTACAGTATGAAATAATTTCATCTTAAATCCTGAGATGTTCTTACTTGTTGGGAGACTCTCTCTTTAGAGATTTATTATAGTGTAGAGGCTAGCATATATGGGCCCTGTCTTTGGCCTGGAAATATCCTTTCTGGCCTGACAAGGGCTGGCTTGACTAGGAGAAGTTTTACTGCTTTGGCAGACTGTGTTTTAAGCTGTGCGGACCTCTCGGCTCCCAGAATTAAACTGGTAATTAAAATGGCGATTCTGGACCTTGGAGGTGTCCAGTTTCCTAGATAGCCCGTCTTATGCCACCCCTCCATTTGATGACACTTCCCAGAGATCAGCTAGCCAGGGGTTGGAGGGGAGTTACCTCACCAAAACGAAAGTCCTGCAATGCTGATAACATTCCTTTGCAGAGAAACGAAACATTCAGAGCTGTTCCATCTTCTTCTTCTGGCATTCACTCCTCCTTGTTAGAGATCTTGAATAATAGCCTCTTGCTGGCCTATATGCTGACCCATGGAAATTCCCCTCTCTAAGTTTTTGAGGAGAATAACGGACGCTACTAGGTTGCTTCAAATATAGCAGTGTTTATTGTTACAAAAATAAAGTAAACAAAGTATACGGATAAAGGCAGTTCGAAAGGATAAAATAAAACACAAAACATAAAAGAATAGAAATTGCTACGCTAGCTAAGTAAGTAAAAAGCGGGCATCTTCCTGCACCCATGAATGTTAGACTTGAGGTCTATCATTCATGGCATGGTGAAAAGGAAAATGGGCAGAGTAACCCCAGGCATTGGGGTGTCTGCTGTCGAGGTGCAAAAAACCCTCAGTTTTTATATGTTTTTCCCCTACTCACACCTCCCATCTCAAATATGTGAAAATTCCCCTAATATGACGGCTGGGGACAGCTGGCTGGACAGCTGGGCATGCAGCTGTATATGCACCTGTAAGTTACGTGAGGTGCTTATCTTAGATTCCATCTTGATGGCATCTTCATGTGATGGATCAAACAGTCAGATTCTCAGACTGGGTGTCCTTGAACTGACACCTGTGAGTGGGTGAGCGTGTGTGCTAACTGGCCCAAGTGGGGTATGCAACAATCTAAGTTGACAAGGCATCTTAAAGCTAATTGGCTAACACATTCTACTATATCACACATAACAAATGAAAAGAATAAATGGCATCCTTTGAATGACCCTGACACTACTTACACCTAAAATGAAACAAACCTAAGAATTATGAACAAGTGCTAAGTATACTCACTAGGAAGTACTGTACACTGCACAGAATTTGGCAAAGTTTACATCCACATAAACATATATAAGATTGCAGAGACAATATCTGCCTGATTTTAAGCCAAATGAGTGTACTGTTGATCCTTGTGATCGTTATTACATTAACAAACTTTATGCTGGAATGTGTAGTCACTTTCAGTCTATTGATTCAACAATGTTCACAGTCTTCTACTGAGATAGGATAATATATTTTATACTGGCATACCACAAACAACATATCAACTGGGGTATAAATCTGGTTTAATACTGTTTCTCATAGATGCACATGTCATTGAAGTATGAGGGTGTTTGATGAACAGTAATTTTACCCTATAGAGTCACTAGACTAGAGTAATTTTGCCACACTATTCAAAACAGGCAGCAATTGAAGAAATAATAATCATGGCTGGGACTTTCAAAGCAGATAAACTCTAAGACCATATTATCTCAAGGCTACATTAATGTATTAAACTATTAAAATTATATTAACTACTAAAAGTACTGAAATACTAAAACTACATTTTCACAAATCAGATTATCTATGCTATTAAATCTTAAGAATTTAAAGAAATATAGTTTCCATTTATAATATTTCTGTTGTTATTAAGGATGGAAGGCTGAGTGAACCATGAGTCCTGGTCAGGATTGAACTCACAACCTTTTGGTCGCAGTACGGCAGTTTAACCACTGCACCACCAGGGCTCTTATAGTACAAGAGTAATAACATTTTTAAAAATAGAAAGCAGAATGAAAAAGCATCTGGTACTTCAGGAGAACTAAACATGAGTGACAATAAAGCATGGAATGTGACAAGTCATCAGCAGAAACATGCTTGTGAGAAAAAGCCATCAGATGACCCCTACTCACAAAGCATTAATTAATATGGTACTGGGGTCCACACAAGCAGATTATGCATGGCTGAAGAGGTTGACAGTGGTATTTTTTTCCAAAAAAACCTGGGACGGAAGGGTGTGGGTTTTTCTCTCTCTCTCATTCCAATTTGGCTCTATTGCAGTGGTACATTGGCTGATCAGTGCTTTGGGGAATTGAAGCCCCAAAACCAAAGGTTGGCCAACACTGCTCTATTGGGGCTAGTTTATTCCAGGAGTTGTGTAGACACTGAGATGCAGTATCAATATCATGGATACAAGGAAAGTTAAACAAAGGTTCAGTACAGACAGATCTTCATAAATTTTATTTTTGTAAGCTTAAGCCAAATTAAAAATGTATAATGTTTTACTAAAATAAAACCTGTTCATCTTTCAAGTGCACAACTCTTTATTGTTTCTGCTCTTTCATGACATTCAAATCTGCTGCCTGAGAGTCTGCCTCTCACTGCCGAATGCTAGAGTCAAGACTTCCTTGCTTCTATCTTTTATTATTACTTTATTATTACTTTTTTACTCTGGGCAATGACTGAAGGAAATTTAAATGCCTTCCAGATCTCTTCTGAGCAAAAAGAAGATGGGTCTTACTGCATATAACCATGGCAAAACAGACATATGTTTGTCATGCATTACAGCATTTACAGTTTTTTTATGGGGGCACGATCTGATCCAAGTGTTCATCAACATTAAACTTTGCCTGACTTCCCTCCAAAAATGCCAAGTTCCATCACTTTACCCTGTCTTCACCCTAAACATTCCAATAGTTTTCTCAGGCTAAATTTATCCTTTTTGAAACCCCAATGACAACTCTCTATTGAGCTCATATATCTCCAGATGTTTTATGATCTCATCTCTCACGAATGTTTTTAAGGATTCTGCATACAATCAAGAGTATAATCTTTTAAAAGTGTAAGCCTATTCCATTTTTAATTTTCCTATTTTTTTTAAAAAAAATAATACTCTAGCAGCCTTTCTTCCTTATTGGTACACTACTTATTGAAATCATAATTTTAAAAATGCATTGTCTATCTAGTTTAAGATGTAATGTCTGCACATTATCTAAAATCAGAAGGCTCAGTCAGAAGAATAAGACATGGGTAAGGAATTTAACAGTGGAAAGATATAGAACAAACAGCCCACAGGGAGATCTGTGCTAATCCCATAATTTAGAGACTGTTTTATGCCTTAAATTATGAGATTCAACATCCATTATTAAAATGGAATTTAAGTGTGATATTCTAAACACCTCTATCGGCTGTATTTTTTCATCCTTTGCTTGTTCTGTGACTGCATGACTGAACCAATGTGATTAAAATGTGCTCATCCTTCTGGTCTCATGATGCTATACTAAAATTCAGAATGAAGCTTATCTGTTCACATGTCAAAGGATGATTTCCTGTGCTAATTAAACTTACTTGATTTAATTTTTTCTTTTCCTCCAGCTTAAGAAAAAACAACAGACCCTCATATTGTAGAAGCCTGAAAGACAGACAAAATCTGCATGCACACCCCTTAAACTATCCTAAAGTCTATTTTGCAAAGGTTTCCAACACTTTGTGGGGAAGCTAATATTTATTTAATTATAAACCAAAGAAATTAAAACACTGAAGTAGGAGCTTCCCAATGGATGCATGTCAGCATATCAGACAGCATTCAAACTCACAGTGTAAGAATAATATTAGGAAAATATAATTTTAGGATGGCTTGAAATAGCACAGGGGAATAACTATTAAGAACACAATGGAAATAGTAAAAACATGATTAAGACTAGGAAAATTTGGCTCATATTGCTATCAGCTTCCTGAGGATTCACACAATAGTGGATGCGGCTGGGGCCTTTTTCCATTTATGATGGTTTTTTGTTTACTATCATGGCTTGGATGTAGAGGTGGCTAGGCAGTCACCTCTAAGTGTTTTGTGATGGGTTATATTTTCATTTGATATACTGTATTTTTCATGATTTGTAGGCTTAGGACTGTCAGTGTACAAGGTGAGCTACAAAAGAAACAGGATGTGAAGTTTGCTTACCAGAATTGTTTCTGCCATTGGAAATCTTGGGTTACAGTAATACCTTATACAAAGTCCGCTTCGTACAACATCGAATTCATACAACATTGCCTAGTTCCTTGAAAAAAGTTGCCTCATACAAAGTCATGTGGCTATGTATGAGGTATTGGGTTTTTCCCCAGGTTGTATTGTGCCTGGGAAGTATAAAAGGCAGGACACATGCGTACATTGCTCTTGTGCGTTTTGCATGAAGCAAAGAGTGTTTAGGAGTGGTTTTGAGCACGATTTTGGATTTTTTTGAATTTTTTCATCAGAATTTTTAGAAGCATTCCTGGGATTTTTGCAGCATTTTTCAGGTTCTTGGACAATCAGGGTTGTTTGACATGTTTTTGTAATGTATTTAGCCTTTAGACAATGATTTCTTAAAGTTCTGTCAGTTTCCTGTCTGTTTCCTTGACTTTGCCCTGAAGTCTATGCAATGTATCTCTATGGAAACTACGTTGTACGAGGCATCGCAGCAAGGATTTGGACGTTGTATGAGGCATCACAGCTAGGATTTTGCATGCCTCATACAAAGTCCAAATCCGTATAAAGTCCAAACTTGTGGAACCAAGTTTGGACGTTGCATGAGGTATCACTGTATTTTCAGTGGTGAGCATCAGCAGGTTCGCCCCAGTTCGCCAGAACCGGTAGCAGAAATTCTGGCTGGCCCCGCCCATCCAAATTTTCAAATGAAGTAGTCCTAATTCAGGTGCAACACAGGGCTTTCCCCCAGGCCACACCCATCATACCATGCCCACAGAGTAGGTAGTAAACTTTTTTGAATCTCACCACTGGATATTTTGATGAGAACTCTTACATTTTTATGAATAAAGTTGGAGTATTTTAAAACCACAGGGATTATGAAAGTCAATAATAGAAGGTATAGAATCTCAACGATTCAGAAATGGGAATGTTACCTTTTTGGACTGCAACTCTCAGAATACCTGAACCAGGAATGCCAGACGCCATCATGGGAGCTGTGGTCCAAAAAGGTAAGTTTTCCCATCTTGGGGTCAGAAGACAAAAAACATACAGGTAGATGGGGAACCACAAGCAGACAGTAGTACAAGTTTAGGATTAGCAATGGAGAATTTGCTGCTACGACAGATCTTGGGGACATGCAAGGACCCTCGTTTCTGCGTTCACTGAGTGGAGTTTCTCCAGCAAAATTCCTTTTAACCCAGAGTAATTTCTGACTCTAAATTTATTTTACAACTGCTGCTTCTGCTGTCACCACCTAAGCGGATGTTGAAGGAGTCACTCTGCCAAACGGCAGTTTTAAATGGCTACTTTTCTTTCACAACCATTGGGAGGGCTGTTCAGATTCCTAGCTGAAAGCCCATTGAAAGCAACAGAAGTCTTTATATTGACTCCAACAGATCTCTGATGTACATTTTAAAACACATAACACTGTTTTCAAACACTGAGATTTGGAACACTGAAACGCAGAAGCCCATGAAGAATTTTTATTTTATTTTAATTTCTTTGGCTCAGTGACTCATCTGATGCTTTACGTGGTCTGGGCAAGCTACAGTTCACAGCATTTCCCAGGAAACTCCCAACAGTGTTTTCCCCTCAAACTGCCTGCTGGCAAGGCAGTTAGAATTAGGTTTCTTTGACAGATCTTAAGCTTCAGAGGAAAAAGCAATGTTCCATTGATATAATAATATCAGGCCAGGCAAAGGGCCCTGGTTGTGTAATCCAGTTTGAGCACAAATAACACATAATGGCTTTAGCATGATTTCCATGTGAAAGTGTCTACATCTGGCTGAGCCAAGAAAGTTATCCTGATTGACACCTTTATAAATGGGTCACTTGGAATGTGCATTAGGGATTCAAAGAGCACTCCCATCCACCTGGTGTTTAGGAAATGAGGTCCTGGGAACCTGCCCACTGAAGGGGCCCCTCTCCACTTCCATCACCCCTGCCTCCATAGAAACAGAGACAGAGGGCTTTATGGGACCACAAGACATTTTTCACGTTCCATAGATTCTCAGCAGCGCAACCAACTGCCTTCCTCTCTCTGCCGTGTTCTGGAAACAGTGCCACTAGGCAGGACTTAGTCCTGCAGAGAGGGGAGTGATTTACAGAACTCATGTGGACCTGATTGCAAAACCCCTGCAGAGATAGTGAAATCAAGTTATTTTGGTGTCTGATGCAAAGGATAATGTAGACAAACCTTTCGGTAAAGGTAAAGGTAAAGGTAAAGGTAAAGGCAGTGGCGGGCACCAGCAGGTTCACACCAGTTCGCAAGAACTGGTAGCAGAAATTCTGGCTGGCCGCATCCATGCAAGTTTTGAAATAAAGTAGTCCTAATTTGGGTGCAATGCAGGGCTTCCCCCCTGGCTAGACCCACCATACCACGGCCATAGTGTGGTAGTGAATTTTTTTGGAGCCAACCACTGGGTAAAGGTAAAGGTGAAGGTAAAGGTCTCTCTTGCTTGAAAGCCAGCCATATCCGACTCTAGGGTTCGTTGCTCATCTCTAGGGTTTGTTGGCTCATCAGCCAATGCTGTCTGCATCTGCAGACATTTATGTGGTCATGTGGCAAGAGTGCACGGAACACTATTACATTTCCTGCCAAAGCAGTACCTATTTATCTACATGCAATGTCTTGTGTTCGAACTACTAGATTGGCAGGAGCTAGGACAGAGAAGGGAACTCACTCCATCGTGCAGTACTTGGGTATCAAACTGCTGACCTGTTGACCTTCCAGTTGTCAAGTTCAGCTTCTTAACCACTAAGCCACCACAGTCCCAACATTTCCCTAGCCCACATAAATTAATAAACTGGACTGGCAATTGAATTTTACTTCAACCAAAGCCTTCCATCACACCTGGCATAACAGCCTCTCCTAGGCTCAGAAGAACCAGGACAAGTTATGTGGTGTGTGTGTGTGTGTGTCTGTATTTTGCATGTGTGTATATATATACACTCAGACCTTCCTCCTACATTTTTTTTTGTATATGGATCACATGGCTATCTTTGTTTGTTTGGAACTACTGAGGATACTGGGGGGAAAGCAGCCTGATAGCATCATCTAGAACTACATGGACTTTTTCACATCAGCATAGCAGCACTATAAATTGAAGGAACTACTAACCACTAGAAAATATTCTTAATTGACTTTGATTTGGCCTACAATTGGTGCATCTAGTGTGCAAACCAAATTATATTTCCAATTCTCTGATGGAGGGCCCTGGAGTTTGCATTGCTTTTGTCTGACCACAAAGGAAGCTACAGCTTCAAAAGGCCATTTGGGTGAGAGAGCAATAAGCAGATACCTGGTTTCCTGTGAATGGGGAATGGAATCATACAGCCTGCTGCTTTTTCACATTCATTTCTAAGAAAGGGAGCCTGGCTGACCATCATGCCATGAACATTTGGGACTTTTGTTGATAATTTTCCTGTCCTAACAAGAAACCGATGCATGCCTGAAGAAGTGATCTTGAGTTATGAAAGCACACACAACGATTGATTTTAAGTGATCCAATAAAGGCATAACCTTCCTCCTACAACTATTTTTCATGTTCGTTGAGTGCTGCACAACAGATCTAGGGGACATGAAAGGAGCCTCATTCAGGTGACCCCTGAGCAGAGTTTTTCCAGCAAAAATCCTTTCAACCCAGAGTAATTTCTGACACAAAATTTATTTATTTATGTTCATAATAAGTCTCTCTTTCTCTTCACTTTCTCTCTTTTTGGATATTTAGGCCAGTATTGATATTACTATATGGCTCAGTCCTCTCCCTCCTAACAAACTGTACTTCTACATCTAGACCTTAAGAAAGTTATTTTTTCCAACTGTGGTTTCCAGCAGCAAGAACATTTTCCCATGCTTTGGGATAAATCTGAGTCAAACATGTATAAGAAGATGCAAACTCAGAGGACTTTAATGTCATCCCCCAAATCACTAATAAAAGAATTGTAATATCAGCATCTGCTTATTTCTCCTCAGCAAAACAGAGTCCTTCAAAGTGGAACACAGTTTGTTCCACTTTTGAACAACTCTTACTATTCACCTTTAGTCTGGCTGAACAATGATTGCCTCTCGAAATTCCTGATCGGAATGGAAAGCTAGAAAGGTAATTAAAATTCCTGCACTGTCTTTGGGCAGGGTGATCGCAGGTTTGATTTAATCATTTATAATTGAACTGAAACCATTGTGGCAGAGGAATGGTTAGTGGGAATGAAATTCTGAAGTTTTCTTAGAATACCCAACAGCTGCCCTTCTTTACCAAGCTAATGTATATACCATTTTGTCCATTTGTTTTTTAAAAATTGGCAAAGCAGCATAGTTGAATGAATAATAAACAGGATTTTTTGTTTGTAAAGAATATGTAAGAGCAAAAGTCATGCCTGATAGTCTACTTTTCTTTCCTCAGATATATTATCTCCATAGGAACCCTTCAACATTATGAGAATATTGTTTTCTTGAGATTATTTGTGGCTGATGTGCAAAAGTAACTAGTGCTAAGGCTACAAACCTATTGCCCATCTACCTGGGTGTAAGACCATTGAGGGACTATGATGGCTTAGTGGTTAAGATGCTGAATTTGATGACTGGAAGGTTGGCAAGTCAGCAGTTTGAGACCCAAGTGCTGCACAATGGAGTGAACTCCCATCTCTGTTTCAGCTCCTGCCAACCTAGAAGTTTGAAAGCAAGACATTGCAAGTAGATAAATAGGTACTGCTTCTGTGGGAGGGTAAACAGCATTCCGTACACTCCAGTGAGAGGGCATGCCTGCCACATGTCCACAGAAATGTCTGCAGATGCAGACAGCGCTGGCTCTTTGGCTATAAAGAGAGGTGAGAACTGAACCTTAGAGTCAGATATGACTGGCTTTCAAGCAAGGACGACTTTTACCTTTAAGACCATTGAAGTCAATGAGACCCACTTTTGATGAAACACATAAAGGAACACCTTGTTGAGCTTCAACCCTAAAAGAGCATATTAGGAAGCAATCTCTATAAAGTACAGGTGGAGTTAATTTTACTAAAGAAATACAATTTCCATCATTTGTCTATGGAAAGCCCACAGCTAAGACGTGAGAAGTACTGCAGCCTTTGCCTTAGCTACAGATGTGCATAGACATATATAGCCTCTGATATTAGAGGAGTTATATAGCCAAACAGCAAGCAGGCCAGAATTTATCCAGTCTTTTTAAAAGATGTCCTGGTTTGCCCCTATCCCTACATCACTGGGAGATAAATTCCACTACTTTACTAAGTGCTATGTGAAGAAGTACTCCCTTTACTCTCTGCTGATTTTCTTATTACTCAGCTCCAGTAGATGAACATAGATTATGAGAGGGAGAAAATCTTCTCCCTATTCATACCAGCATAGCTTTATACACTGCTATCGTGTCTCATAAATAAATAAAGACTAAAATCTTGCTACATACAACAGCAATAATGTCATCGGCTGTGGCAAATTACTGTAGATCAAAAGTTACCTTTGGTGATTTTGCACATTAAAAACCCTCCTTTAGGTGTGGTAATTAGCCTTTAATTAGCAGTGCCTTCACCACCACTGTGCATGTAGAACTGTGGAACAGGATTTCAGCCACATAGTATCTATTTTGGTACTTTGAGTCCTGGAAAGGCATTTTTATAGAACAATCATAACTACATTAGTAACTAAACATTTGGGGTGAATCAGAACTATACAGTTATAACTAATTACTTCTTAAAATGATTTGAAGTGCTTATAATTTTCTCACAGAAAGGATATGATAGGATATTGTAATTGTAAGGATATTGTAATTTCTATGAGTATACCAGATTTTTTTTAAAAATCAACCTATAGAATTTTCCACTGGAAATAATACAGCATTTTGATGTTCTTCCTTTCAAATAAAAACGATCTTAGAAATAGGTTCCTCATGGTAAGTTTCTTTGGGTATAAGGACATTAATTTCTTGCACCATCTGGTGGTCAAAATATAGAGAGAACAAGAAAGTTCAAGCACGTTCAATACTTTTGTTCTATGATTAAAGTTAGAAAATGAGCGATCAAGTTCTTCAGAACTCTTCATCACACAAAAAATGATATAAGAGTTGTGCCAGCCCTTAATTCATGAAAGCATACTGTCAACAAAAGCCAAGTAGAGCTGAGATTCCACATCATTTAGCTGTTAAAAAGATACCAACTGGCGGTTGTTCTTCCCTCTGCTGACAATATATACGACGTAGTTCTGTATATACACAGTGGTGGGCATCAGCAGGTTCGCACCAGTTCACCAGAACCGGTATCAGAAATTCTAGCTGGCACTGCCCATCTAGGTTTTGAAATAAAGTACAGTGGAACCTCATTCAACAATCGCCCCGTATAACAATGAAATCGCATAACAATTAGGTTGTGTGTTGTTGTTGTTGTTTTTTTTGGGGGGGGTGGAATGGCATCCCGCATAACAACAATTTTTCAATGGGAAAAACCACTTAGCAAAAAAAAAAATATCATTGTACGATGAATCTCATAGGGAAAATCGCTATACGGTGCATGTATTGTATAGCGATTGTTTCATACAACAACAAGCCCTGTGGAACGGATTAAAATCGTTGTATGAGGTACCACTGTAGTCCTAATTCAGGTGCAACACTGGGCTTTCCCCCTGGCCACATCCACCATACCACACCCACAGTGTGGTAGTAATTTTTTTTGGAGCCCACCACATAAATACATACTTACATACTTAGGTATCAATTAGACAGGCATTTGTCCTACTGTTTGGTATATTGTGAGAATTGGTTGGTTCACTCTTTTATCCAGCAATTAAACAACATGATCGCAAAAGTGACTCAATGCCTTTGAAGACCCCCAGCTGTTTCCAACAGTACTTTAGACAATGATCCAGAGAGAGATAGCAGAGTTAAAATATGCTGGACACCCATCTCAAAGGTTTGAATATTAGTCAAGGGTTTCTGGGACAATACCAATGGAGTGGGCTCCTGCCAACCTAGCAGTTCAAAAGCAAGACATTGAAAGTAGATAAATATGTATTGTTTTGGCAGGAAAGGTAACAGTGTTCCGTGCTTGTCATGCCTGCCACATGATCACGGAAACGTCTGCAGGTGCGTACAGCACTGGCTCTTTGGCTATAATCAGAGCCAGAAAAAGACTAGCTTTCAAGCAAGGGCGACCTTTACCTTTAATGCCACAATGTTTATTTTGCATCCATCTACTAACTATTTAGAACTCAACAGAACAAAACTTCACAGTAATAAATCTGAACCCATCAGGGATTGTCTGTTATTGCTGGTTGTAAAATGCCACACTGATTTGTAAACTTATGTTATGCTAACCAAGCATTGTGTACCTCTGTGCCTGATGTATATAAATTAATGCCGTGAAGTCTCACTCTAGTGACGTGATGGTGAACCTTGGCACTCCAGATGTTCTTGGACTTCAATTCCCAGAGGCCCAAGCACCCTGCAAAACCACATGAATGGTTTTACTGCGATTCATCCAGCCTGCGCTGCCCCTCATCGCTCCCGGAAGCGGAAGTAAAGCACGCCCATACGGGAGCGACAAGGGCAGCGTGGGCCGGATGAATCGCAGTAAACCAATTTGTCTGGATTCAAAGGGTGCTTGGGCTTCTGGGAATTGGAGTCCAAGAACATCTGGAGTGCCAAGGTTCGCCATCAGGGATCTGGTGTCTGACAAAATGGACTTGATCCACGAAAGCTAACATTAAAGATGTTGTGTTCTATGACTGTACCTTTTACAATGTATTCATTCACGTGTATCCAATGTAACCATGCTTGTGTAACATTATAACCAGCAGCTGCTTAATTGTAGCCCTTGCAATAGGACGCGAGCTAATGACCACCTGGTGGCAATAGCGAGCGTTCAAGCTCTCCTGGCCCAGACTCACCAGCAAACAACAGCGCGGGAAGATTCCCGCCATCACCTACACCTGGACAAGAAGGGCGTGACCGTCCGTGACGTCATGCGGACAGTAACCAATAGACTGTCGAGGAGCCACATTCAAATGTATAGCCACTGTATATATTGAGCTACCCATCCGCCATTACCTCATGTTCCCCCTGGATCATCATGCAATAAACCTGTGTTAAGCCAACCTTTCGGCTGTTCGTTGTCTTTGGTCCCATACACTAAATTGGCGACGAGGATGGGATATGGCTGCCCACGGGACCAAGACATGCGCCGGTTTCGAAATCAGGAGACCGGCAGACTGGGACATCTTCGAGATGGACTTCCAGGGAGCCCTGGTGGAATCCGAAGTCACGGATGAGGCAAAGAAAAGGGCCATCTTCACCCGGATGCTGGGGCCAGACACCAAGAGGGTCTTGGTGGACCTGATCGCGCCGAGGAGGGCGAGTGAATTCAAGGTGAAAGAGCTCATGCACATGCTGCGTGAGTACTTCCGGCCCTCGACGGCGATGTTCCCCGCTCGGAGCGCGTTTGGAGGCGAGTCCAAGCGCCCGGGGAGACGGTCGCCGACTTCGCAGCGGCCCTGCGACTGGCGGCCAGCCCATGCAAATGGGAGAATGTAGAAATCACACTAAGAGACTGCGTGCTGTGCGGCCTGAGCGATGCCGAAACTCAGCGCACATTGATGAACCGCGAGCCACCCCCCACGTTGCAGGAGGTCCTAAAGGAAGCACAAGCCGCGGAAGCTACGAAGGCCGGGGTCCAGGAGCTCCAGGACTGGCGACCAAAGACGGGCAAAGCAGAGGCTCCGGTGCACGTTTCGGTGCACGCGGCCCGGCGAGTTTCGAAGTCGCCCGCGGAGAGCAGCGATGATGAGGACGTCCGGAAGGTCCGGAAAGAAGGGTGGCGTTGCGACGGCTGCGGGGCGAACCACGACCGCGCCAAATGCCCCTTCAGAAAGGCCGAGTGTCACAACTGCGGCCGCCGAGGGCACATCGCCAAGGTCTGCAGGAAACGGCGCGAGGCCCGGAAGAGCTCGAGAGACCGCGCGGTGGGACCCAAGGACGGCACCCAGGCCACGAGGAAGCGAGATGGCATGGGCCGCATCGCCGACGACAGCGAGGACCACGCACCGGTGTTCAGCGTGTCCGCGGGACACCCCCGTTATTTTGTTGAGGTACTAGTACAAGGGGCCCCCATTAGGATGGAAATTGACTCGGGTTCCTCGTATTCCATCATTCCCCAGAAGGAGTTTCTGAGAATTGCCCCCCACGTGCGGCCCAAACTCAAAGCTTTGAGGTCCACGCTACGGGACGTGCAAGGGAACTGCATTCCAGTGTTGGGGGTTGGGAATTTTAAGGTCCGATTTAAGAAACACGCCGCGACTCTCCCCCTAGTTGTCCTCAAAGGGGGGAATTGCAGCCTCCTCGGGACTCAATGGTTCCAGCCCCTGGGCTTGTTCATTGGGGGGGTGCATGCCGTTGCCGTTGGGACTGACCCGATTCAGGAGGTGTGCGACGCGCACCCCGAAGTCTTCAAGAAGGGACTTGGGAAATTTAAGGGACCCCCAGTAGCCTTCGACCTAGACCCTGAGGTCCGCCCAATAAGACTCAAACCGCGCCGGGTGCCATTCGCGCTCAAGGACAAAATAGAGGCGGAACTGGACAAATTGGTGGGCCAGGGGATCCTTGTTCCTGTTGATTCTGCGGAGTGGGAAACTCCAATTGTAACAGCACTGAAGGCCAACGGGGAGGTGCGCATATGCGCTGATTACAAGTGCACCATCAACAAGGCCATTCGCCCTAATGCGTATCCGGTGCCGGTAGTCAGCCATTTGCTGGCCAAGTTGCATGGGGGAAAGTGTTTCGCTAAGCTCGACTTAGCACAAGCCTACCAGCAGCTCTCGGTGACCCCAGCTGCCGCTGCTGCACAAACTATAGTCACCCATAAGGGGGCGTTCCAGGTGACGCGCCTTCAATTCGGCGTAAACTCAGCACCTGGAATTTTCCAGTCACTCGTGGAACGCCTCCTGAAGGGGCTCGAGGGGGTGTTGCCTTATTTTGATGACGTATTGATAACGGGGGGGAGTCAGGCCGAATTGGCAAAGAGGTTGGGCAAGGTCCTGGCGATATTCGAAAAGGCGGGGTTGAGACTGCGCAAAGATAAATGCGTTTTCTTCGCGACCGAGGTCGAATTCCTAGGGTTCCGTGTCACTCCTGAGGGAATTAGGCCGTCCAAGTCTAAGGTAGCCGCCATCAAACAAGCCCCTCGCCCCACCTCCAAGCCCGAGTTGCAGTCGTTCCTAGGGCTGCTGAACTTTTATCACTCCTTCCTTCCCCGGAAAGCAGCCGTGGCCGAGCCATTGCACAGGCTGCTTAAAAAGGACGAGGCATGGAAGTGGGGCGACCAGCAAGAGAGGGTATTTAATGAGCTAAAGCAGCTTCTGGCGTCTGACGCCATCCTCACCCATTTCAACCCTAAGCGGCCAGTGGTCCTGATCTGTGATGCATCCCCGGTGGGGGTGGGGGTGGGGGCGGTGCTGTGCCACGTGCTGGAAAACGGAAGGGAGGCCCCGATAGCGTTCTATTCCAGGTCCCTGTCCCAAGCGGAGAGAAACTACGCCCAGACAGACAGGGAAGCATTAGCGATAATTGCGGGAACAAAAAAGTTCCACGACTTCCAGTATGGCCGCCCCTTCACAATCGTGACCGATCACAAGCCCCTGCTAGGCATTTTTTCCGCAGATAAGCCCACGCCACAGATCCTGTCCCCTAGGATGCTTAGGTGGGCCATTTTTCTCAACGCGTATCAGCACGCGTTAGTGTACAGGCCCGGGAGGGAGATCAGCCATGCGGACGCTCTATCGAGGTCCCCCCTTCCCCAAGAGAACAGCCACGTGGGTGGGCAGGAGCCAGACCATCAGGTACTGATGATAGAAGTCCTCGACTCGCCCCCAATACTGCCCGCCGACATCGCCAAGGCGACCGGAAAGGACAACATTTTAGCAAGGGTTAGCTCCTGGGTGCAGAAAGGGTGGCCAGCGTCCTCCCCGGCAGCGGAGTTCGACCCATTTTTCCGAAAGAAGTTAGAGTTGTCCCTTGAGAGGGGGTGCCTTCTGTGGGGCCAGCGAGTAGTGATCCCGGCGTCCTTGCGGCCGAGGGTACTCAAACTCCTGCACATCAGTCACCCAGGGATTGTGCGCTCCAAAGCCCTGGCACGGAGCTATTTCTGGTGGCCCCAGCTAGACGCCGACATCGAGCACATGGTCGGCACTTGTGAGCCCTGCCAAGGTTCCAGGCCAGAAGAAGCCCGCCTGCCTCACAGGGAGTGGGACGCGGCGAAGGGGCCGTGGTCCCGAGTTCATGTAGACTTTGCTGGCCCATTTCGTGGGACGCTGTTTCTCCTTGTGGTGGATGCCTTCTCCAAGTGGTTGGAGGTCATTCCGGTTACAAGCACGTCCACGGCCACAACCATAAAGCATTTGCGGAGGGTCTTTTCCACGTTCGGTTTACCCGACACCCTCGTAAGCGACAACGCAAGTTGCTTCACGTCCTCTGAGTTCAGGGCATTCACAGAAATCAACGCCATTCGGCACATCACCTCCGCTCCTGCCACAAACGGCCAAGTAGAGCGCCTTGTGCGCACCACCAAGGACGCGCTGCGGCGCATGGGGCCCGGGGACCTAAACCATCAAGTGTGCCAGTTTCTGCTAGGCTACCGAGTGACTCCCCCAGCGTCAGGATACTCCCCCGCAGAGCTGCTGATGCGCAGGAAGCTGACCACCATACTAACTAGGCTAGACCCCACGAGAGTAGAGGAAAAGGGGAGGAACATTGGGATAGAGGGCACAAAGAGTTTCGACGTGGGTGCCCCCGTGTATTGCAGGAACTATGCCAGCGCGGGTCCGGCCTGGGTACCGGGCGTCATCCTAGAGCAGACCGGCCCCGTCTCGTACTGCGTCGAGACCGGCACAGGTCTACTCTGGAGGCGGCACGCAGACCAGCTCCGGCGCAGGATCCCCGGCGAACAGGGCATGGACCGCGGGACACAAGACTCAGCGTTAGGGTTCTCCCCCACCCGTTCAGCCCAAGGGGGAGGAAAGGGGGGCCATGGGTCCCCACCAAGGGGGGAGGAAAGGGAATCTGTCCTCATAGATATCTTGCGGGATCGGTCAGCAGAGAGAAGGGAAACCGATCCCATAGATATCCCGCGGGATCTCCCCACAAATACGGATACCCCAACAGAGTTAGATTTTGATTTCCAGAACCGGGGAAGTTTTGCGGAGTGGTCCCCCACCCGTCCAAGTGAGAAGAGGGGTTTTTCGTTAGCCCCGAGTGTCTCCGGTCTGCCCACAATGGAGTTTTTCCCTTCCCCCAAAACCGCCAAACCACGGCAAGCCTCTAACAAGTCTCCCTCTCCCGTTTCAGGACAAGGGACCAGGGAACGAGGAAGCAGTAGCGCCCCTGGGGCGGGCCAGCCCACATCGCGGCCCAAACGCGTTTGCAATAAGCCATCTTGGCTGAGGGACTTCGTCCCATCCTAGGGGGGAGGGATGTTGTGTTCTATTACTGTACCTTTTTACAATGTATCCATTCACGTGTATCCAATGTAACCATGCTTGTGTAACATTATAACCAGCAGCTGCTTAACTGTAGCCCTTGCAATAGGACGCGAGCTAATGACCACCTGGTGGCAATAGCGAGCGTTCAAGCTCTCCTGGCCCAGACTCACCAGCAAACAACAGCGCGGGAAGATTCCCGCCATCACCTACACCTGGACAAGAAGGGCGTGACCGTCCGTGACGTCATGCGGACAGTAACCAATAGACTGTCGAGGAGCCACATTCAAATGTATAGCCACTGTATATATTGAGCTACCCATCCGCCATTACCTCATGTTCCCCCTGGATCATCATGCAATAAACCTGTGTTAAGCCAACCTTTCGGCTGTTCGTTGTCTTTGGTCCCATACACTAAAAAAATACAGGAGTTAGTTGTAGTGTTTGTGTTGATCAAGGAGACGCGGAGGCTTGATTTCATCCATAGGCATAGGCCAACATTAAAAGCAGTCCGGCTGGACTTTATTAGAAGCAGGACAAAGACATTCCAGAGAGAGCATGTAAGATACTTCCATTGGTTATCTGCGATAACAGGAGACTACTTAATTGGTTAACTATCGGCATGTCTTCCTCGTGCTCACCTTGCTCTAATTGGACAGAAGCTGCGTGATAGCTAAGTGCCATCCCTGATCAGTGCAGGGAGGGGCAAAAGCCTTGAGAGACCCAAAAGGGGCCTCTAGGTTGCTGTGTAAAAACAGATGAGGTAAGGGAGACAATTATACACGATTTATGACCAATGAGTCACAGCAATACTGTGAAACCCCACATCTTCCCCCTTCTGTTTTTAAGAAGCTTATAAGCATAATAAATTTAACCCTTGCATTTGCGAGCCGGAAGCGTCCTTGCAGGCTAGCAACGAAGGTATGCATTGAATAAGCAACAGGCAGTTATCAGAATTCACAAATGCACAAGCAAGCTTTAAGGCAACAAGTGTTTGTAGAGAGGTAAGCAGGAATATAGTTCCAAAGTTAAAAGGAAGGTCCTCCCCCGGTGTCGACCCCAGGAGGAAAACAGTGAGGCTTTGACTTACAGTTACAATAGGAACATAGAGATTAGAAACAGCATCAAAATTCATTTACATGTGTATGCTAACAGCTACAATAGGACTGAAAACTTTCTCATGTACTTCTAAAGGAATCTTGAAATATGCAGTAACATAACACAAAATATAACATAAGCAAAATATATAACAAACAAATACAGGTCATTCCCCAAGCAAGAGAATAAGTAGAATATTTAAGCATCAACCAAATATGAACGTTTCTCTTCTTCCTTACAAGAATAAGGCATTATATCTTTTCTTCTCTCACTGGTGTAAGCAAAATCAGGTCTTTCCCTAAGCAAGAGAATTTGAAGGAGGTCTCTATAGCATTCTAGAAAGCAATTCTCACTCCCCAATTAAGGCATATATTTTCTCTTCTCTCACTGGTGTAAAAGTGAGAGAGGCATTAATAACTTTTTACTACAAAGCATGGTAAATCAGCACAAATATCATCAAAGCATTTCACACAAAGCATGAGCAGGTAAAACAAGCACTAATATCAACAGAGCATTTAAAGGCATTTGAATATAAAACAGAACAAAGCATGATCATACAGTTGAACCATTCACCCAATTTAAAAAAGGTTTTCTGGTTTTATAATGCAAACAAAGCCAATTCTTCCATACAAACTTTTTAGTCCAATTAAAAATGTCCAAATTGATTGAAGCTCAGATTACAGTTTAAACAAACACTTCTTCTCCAGCACAGTTTTTTTTTTAAAAAACAAACACTTCTTCTTGGCATGGCAGGGTGAAAGTAAGCCATAAATTTCTTCTCACTGAATTCACAAGACAACCAGACAACCCCCACCCCCCTCTCAGCCTTTCAGGCAAACACACATTCCTTCATGCTCCGGTCGTCCCCATCTGTACTAAGGCAGGCCGATAAGGTGAAAATCACAGGAAATTTCCATTTGCTTTCTCTGCAATCCGGACGCCTGAAACTTGGAACAGCCCATTCGGATCTCTTTGATGGAGGGGTGGATAGCTCAAAATCAGCCAAAAACTCCTTGTACTTTTGAAGCAGTCTGTTGTCGTTGGAGGCTGAATTTACCCCCCTCCTCCTTTGGATTTCTGTCATCTGCAGTAGCTGATCCTCAACTTTATGACAAGCTCCATCTGTTAGCTGGTACTTGCAATCAGACCCCTGTTTGGGCTTGGTTTTTGTGCGTTCCTCCTCTGGGCCATCCTCCCATTTTTTGGCCATACGTGAGGAAGCAATTTTACTATTCAGCTTCTCCGGCTTTTGTGAAGAGGGTTGCTTCACGGGGGGGCTGAGATCCCCCAAGCTGCTCTTTGAAACAGACTCTTTGCTTTCTGCCACTCTGCATGCATTGCTAGCATCAATCTGTGATGAGATCCCCAACATTTGTTCCCCATCAGCTGACATCAATGGTTTCTCAGACTCGGCAAGAGCCTCTCTGTTCACTGGACCAGCAGCAACAGTTTCCATATCTAACACATCTGGAGCTAAAGCAGCAGAGAACAGGTCTTTTGTAGGGCTAAAAGGACTTGCTTGCTCCAAGGCAGGATTTAATGTCCCATCTCCATTTCCACCCCCATCTCTATCAGGGGGCTCCTGCTGTTGTGTCCCATATGATGGAGGGACAGTCAGACTCCATATCTTGGCTGGGGGCAAAATCTGTGGCAATTGTAAAGTAAACTCCTGGGAGAACAAAAGATTTTTTGGAGTAAAGTCTTGCCCTTCTTTGGTTTTTGCTCTTTGCCCATCATCCCATTTGAGTGGTCCAATTCCTGGGTGCCAGGGACATTGGCATTTGACTCCCTTAGTGAAGCCTTCTATACTATTAAGCGTGATGTCTGGACATCCGCTCTCCTTGATGGATCTCTGCAATTCATTTGCATGGGTTCTTGGCCCTGAAGAAACTTCCCCCCCCATACTCACAATCGGGAGCTCGAAAGCTGAGAGACGCGTCAGGGGGCTATTCCAGCCGATGAGTAGGGGGTTTGGGATCCGGTAATCACGGCGCGGGTCACCAGATGTAGTGTTTGTGCTGATCAAGGAGACGCGGAGGCTTGATTTCATCCATAGGCATAGGCCAACATTAAAAGCAGTCCGGCTGGACTTTATTAGAAGCAGGACAAAGACATTCCAGAGAGAGCATGTAAGATACTTCCATTGGTTATCTGCGATAACAGGAGACTACTTAATTGGTTAACTATCGGCATGTCTTCCTCGTGCTCACCTTGCTCTAATTGGACAGAAGCTGCGTGATAGCTAAGTGCCATCCCTGATCAGTGCAGGGAGGGGCAAAAGCCTTGAGAGACCCAAAAGGGGCCTCTAGGTTGCTGTGTAAAAACAGATGAGGTAAGGGAGACAATTATACACGATTTATGACCAATGAGTCACAGCAATACTGTGAAACCCCACAGTTAGTCTTTAAAGATCCACAGCGATTTTTTGTCTTTGTTTTGTTTACTCTCTGATATGCTTGTGCAGACTAACACGGCTACCATTAAAAATAAAATCAGACTATGTGCCATTCTGCACATAGGACTGCAGTGGCTAAGACGTTGACTGGGAGGCGGAAGGTCAGCAGTTCGATTTCTGAGTACTGCAGGACAGAATGAGCTCCCGTCTTATCTCCCAGTTCCTGCCAACCTAGCAGCTCGAAAGCAAGACATTGCAAGTAGATAAATGGAGACCACTTCGGTGGGAAGTTAAGTACGCTCCGGTGTCTAGTCATGCCTGCCACATGACCACGGAAACGTCTGCAGTAGTAGACAGCGCTGGCTCTTCGGCTTTGAAACAGAAATGAGCACTGCACCCTAGAGTCGGATACGACTGGCTTTCGAGCTATGTGTCATTCTATTAGTTTCTATCTCTATATTTCCTGGAACCACAACAAGCCGTTATAGGCAGACCTTGGATACCCCCCACCCCTCGGAACGTGGCTTTTCCTTGGGCGCCTTCGGTTGGGATCATAGAGACGGAAGATGCATGAGTAAGTCTCATGGAGGTATAAAAAGCAGGAGATGGCACTACAGGCTTCATGCTGTAAGTTTTTTGAAGCCAGTGGGCGTGGTCTGCCGCCATATTAGGTGGACCAAAACATTAGCAGACTACCGTTTACGATTGCTTCTTGCGTTGGAGGGTGGATTGATCCCCTCTCCTGGGTCCAGAAGGGTTGGGAGGACAGACCCCTTTTGTCCTCTCAACCCCAGGGGAGCCAGAGGAGAGGGGGGTCGCAACCCCCCACCCACTGATATTAAAGGGGAAACTCCGATCGGGTTTTCCCTTTTAATATCAGGGGATAGGGTGGATTCGATCCCCTCTCCCAGGTCCGTGGGTCCGTGAGGGTTGGGGGGACAAAAAGGGTCTGTCCCCCCAACCCTTCTGGACCCAGGGGAGCCAGCGGAGAGGGGGATCGCAACTCCCCCCCCCCCCTGATATTAAAGGGGAAACACCGATCTACTTTCACGACTCCACAAAATCTAAGCACCATAAAGCAATGTTTTGGGCCAACTAGCATGGCGGACTGTCAGATTAGTGGCTGGCTTCAAGTTTGTGACGTCATGTCATCATCTTTTTTTTTTTATACCTCCATGGTAAGTGTATAGCCAGGGCGAAAGATAGGCGATTCATTCAAGGTCAAAGGTCAGAGGAACGAGGCGGAAGTCTGGTTGGAAAGAGAGCAGGCAGGGAGCTGTCTGTACGTCACTTCCTTGGTTTTTCATTTGGAGCTCTGGCGGGCGCACGTGTGGTTGCCCGCGAGTAATTTTTTTCTTCCATTGTCGCAGCCGCCGTCCCTTGGCCCGGTTGCCATGGTGAGTTGGCGGGTCTGGCGTTGAGCGAGGCCGGAGGAGCCCTCCGAAGTCACGGGCGGGACAAGACAAGCCTCGGGAGCGGTGGGGAAGTGGGCGGCACCGGGCGAGGCGGGAAAGGAACGAGCCGCCAGCAGAGCAGCGTAACTGAGCCCGTTACTCTTAGGAGGAGGAGGAAGAAGAAGAGGAACTGCTCCTGTTTGTAACGCTGGGGAAGCCGCTGCCCGACCTTGTAGCCCAGCCTTCTCCCTGCCTGGAGCAATAGCAGGCTGGGGGGGCGTCAGGTTTATAGGGGGAAAGTAGCTAGTGGAAAGAATGCGGAAAAATGCAACTGTTTCTGCTTTATTTGGAAATTGGTTTCCTGTATCTAGAAGTCATATAAGGAAAGAGTAGTGCACGGGTGCCCAAACTATGGCCCGTGGGCCAGATCCGGCCCCCATCGCCAGTTCATTCGGCCTGCGCCACCCTCGTCGCTCCCAGAAGCAGAAGTAAAATGCGACCGTAGTTTGGGCACCCCTGAACCATGTGACCAGCCCACGGCCCGAAAAGTTTGGGCACCCCTGGACTAGAGGAACTGGGCATGTTTAGCTTTTTATTTATTAATTATATTTATACCACCTAGGAGACCAGGAGGGAATATGAGAACAGTCTTAAAATATCTCGAGCATAATCATGAAGAGGAAGGGAAGAATCTGTTCTCCATCATCAAGGAGTGCAGGGCATGTAATAATGGGCTGAAACTACAGGAAGCCAGATATAGCTGAATACTGTTTAGGAAAAAACTTCTTAAAGGTTAGAGCAGTACGATAGTGGAACCAACTGCCTCGAGAGGTGGTGATGAGCGCTCCAGTACTGGAAACATTCAAGAGAGACTTGAACAGCCATATGTTATATCTGCTTTGATTCGGATTCCTGCATTGAGTAGGGAGTTGGACTCAATGGCCTGAATTCCCCTTCTAACTCCGTTATTCTATGATATGAAGTCTGGGAATGTCGGAGGGGAAATGTGTTCTAGCCCAGCTTAATGCTTGTTGGCAGTTATTGACAGATTTATTTTCATGTTTATGCTAGAAATTGTCAGTATAGAAGTTTAAAACCTGCCAGCATCATTGATGTTTATATATACATATGCGATGGAACCACCTTTAGGATGTTGTGTACCGTTCTGATTGCTGCACCTGAAAAAGGAGAATGTGGAGTTGGGAAATGCAGGGAGGAAAAACTGAAAAGGAGTCGGAGCTTGAGCGATTCCTCTGTGAAGAAAGGTTTTAGTATTTTTAGGGTGGATCAGTTTAGGTAAAATGTGGTGTAAAACAGGGTGTAATAGGAACGTAACATTGATGTAAAGAAAAGTGATCAGGAAATGTTTTACTCATATTGAAACCCAAGGTCATTCAGTTAATATGAATAGACAGACAAGAAAATACCTCTTGTATAATGCATAGATAATCTACAGATTTTACAACAAACTAGTATTGGTCAGCAACATAGATAGTTCTGGAAGAGAATTTGACAAAATCATCTTAGATGAGACCATCAGTGGTAACTAGACGATAGCTGTAAGCCCTGAACAATGGGAAAGGGCTGATACTTTCATAGTTTGCTTGCTAATAAAGATCAAGTAATTCTACATTTTAAGAGGGTTTTAAAAAAATCAGGATAAGGATGTTAGTGGCTAGTTAATGAATATATGTTGTTCTTGGGTACGGTATTACAGATTGCTGGAAGAACCGAGGCAAGCAGGTGCTACTGCAAATATGTCCTCCCAGAGGTCTTTCCTTGATTGCTGTCCCCACAAGATTCATATATGGTGTTCTTCTGTTCCATTCAGAGTTTGCCACTTAATCCAAAGCCCTTCCTAAATGGGCTGACTGGGAAGCCAGTGATGGTGAAATTGAAGTGGGGAATGGAATACAAGGGCTACCTTGTCTCTGTTGATGGCTATATGAACATGCAGGTAAGCAGGTGATGTTAATGTCCACTGTATTATTGATATAAATGCAGACACCCAGTAGTTTACATGGTAGGAATATGCTTATTGTTGTGTGATGACTGGATGTAGGTTGCCTGTGGCCATACAAACAGGCATAATTTATCTGGACAAGGCCTAGATGCTATTCATCAATAAGATGTGTATCTTGAGAGTGACTGTTGTTTGTTTCTAGAAGATTATTTGCAAAGTGGCCTTGGCCAGAAATATGGCCCTTGTCTTACTCCTTAGGTAAAGTAGATCTGTTCAGTGTTACGCATGTCATGGTCACATCTACACTGTCTTGTATTTTACATGATGGTGTCTCTAAAATTGTCCAAAAATTTCAGGTAGTGCTAATTCTTACAATTCTTAAATTGGAGTTGTGGCATTTGAAGTGCTGCCACCTCCTGTGTAATCCTGCCAATGTATTATATTCAACAACTCAGGGTTTGCAATGTATTCTGCTACTTTTTTCTTGCAGTGCACAGATTCTGCAGAAATTTCCAGGGGGGGTGGGGCTCAGTAGGCAACCACGTTAGTCTCTTGCAGTGTAAATAAGCTCAAAAATATATATTCATAATATGTGTCAGTGAGCTGCAGGAAGTGGACTTTAGTCTTTAAGGTGCCACTTTTTTTGTTGTGTGAAATGTTTATTTATTTGTGTTATTTCTATACCACCTTCCTCGCTTAAAAAGCGACCCAAGATGGTTTACAAAGATAATAAAAACATATAAAACCAATTACGTAGAAACATCAAATAAAATCTATATATCTAAAACTACCATGTTAAAATCAAATAAAATTATCAGATTAAAAACTATCCATACCCTCCATGCACCCACGTTAAAGAGCTGACATGGCCCGAGCCTCCCTACATGAGCTAGACAAGCCAGTGGGGGTGGGAGGTCATACCATTCACGCCCCACACCTGCTGACAAAGCCATGTCTTTAGTGCTCTTCTAAAGGGGAGTAGCTCTGTCTGGAGGCGTAACTCCAATGGCAGGAGGTTCCAAAGGGCCAGGGCAGACACTGAAAAGGCTATCCTCCTGGTCCCAGATAGATATACTTCTTTCACTGGTGGGACCACCACAGAGCCTCTCCGGTCTGCCCCCATAGGATGGGCTGGAAACCTTGGGGTGACGCGGTCTCTTAAGTATCCTGCACACACTAACACTGCTACCACTTTGAATATTTTCAATGTGATACTGAAACAGAGTATAGTGTAAATAAGAATGTTTCAAATTACCTACTTTAAATTGGTGGAGATGAATTTCCCCCCCACATCTTTTGACTTTAGTTCACTCAGATCAGGGGTTCCCGATCTTAGGTCCCCAGATGTTCTTGGGCTACAGCTCACAAAAATCTTGACTAGCACAGCCAGTGGTGAAAGCTTCTGTTTTAATCAAAGAAAGTTTGGGAGCCCAAGGTTGACTCCGATTATTGTTCTGTGCTGATGCCCGAAACAGGAAAACAGCTCTCTTGGAAGTGGAATCCTTAGGGAGTGGGAGAGGTTTTCACCTGGTCCCTCTATCTCAACAAGGTCTGTTGTTTTGGCGCTGGCTAATGGCACCACTGGAACAGCACTCTGCCTCCCACCTTATGAATAAGGGATGGGAGATGTTTTCATCTAATTCCTCCAAGCATGCAGATGAGCAGTGATTTAAAGTGCCCCTGGATCACAGCAGGTGCAGAGGGGAGATTTGAATCTTCCTGTCACTCTGTGTTGAGGGAGGGAGTGCACAGTCATGGCTCGTGCCTCCCTTCAACAGCCCTAATGTGGAAAGATTTAGGTGTTTAGGGGGTTGTGGGAAGGGACATTCTGCACAGGTTGCAATGTTTACAGGTCGTATTATTTTTTCAGATGTTATAAGTCTACAACTTGTACTCTCCTGAACCTCGTAGAGGAGGAGTTTTCAACCTACAGCCCCTGGGCTGAATCCAGCCCATGGCACCGAGTAGTACCACCGCCCCCCCCCCCCAAACCTCGCTCCAGCTACCTCACCGGTGGAGTCTGCAACAACAGCCGTGGACATGCTTTACAGCAGCGTTTCAGTGGGGGAACCACCAGTCCGGCCCGCTCAGCTGTCTGAGGGGTCATGGTCCAAGCCGCGGCTGAAAAAGGTTGAGAACCCCTGTCATAGAGGAACAGCCCCCATTTTCTTAACAATTAATCAGTAGACATTTTTTAGAACCATAATAGCTGTTACCAAGTACAGTATGTTTCAGATTACAACTAAAGCACTATATGTGTAAGTTTATATTACATTTTAAGGAAACAAATGTATTTGTATAACTTTGTTTCTTTAATAAATTGCATTAATATTTTTAAGCTTGCAAATACAGAAGAATATATTGATGGTGCACTGTCTGGACACCTTGGTGAAGTACTGATAAGGTAATAATGTTCATGTTGCAGTATTTAGAATGAAGCAGATGTGTGTGATAAATCCATTAACCACCTGCTGTTTATGCTTAGAATCTGAAAGTACTGACTTTAAAATGTGACACGATTTAAAATGGAACTCTGAGCATAATATTTAGTGCTGTGATAAACCCTTGATATTTTGTTAAGCTTATGAAAAGAACTTTATTTTCTATATATTGAGTGAATAGTTTGGAATTTGCACAATTATGATAGCACTGGAAATTACCAAATTTTTATTATTTGCAATGAACATATGCAAATTTATTGTTAAACACAACAAACAATACTTCAAAATAACTTGGTATATGAAACAATGGATATGCAAACTTACCTAAATTTTATCTTTAAAATTCATCTCAATCAGCAGAACAAAATAACTGTTTGTTTCATTTGCAGATGCAATAATGTCCTTTACATAAGGGGTGTGGAAGAAGAAGAAGAAGATGGAGAAATGAGAGAATAACTACTTGAAAAACATTTTTTTTAAAAAAAATGAAAAGGTTGAGATTTTTTGTTTGTAGGTTTTTTTGGTTCTAGTAACATCTCTTGTGGCGAAAAATAAATACTATTGTTGAAGAAATTTATCTGTATGAAAGAAAAATAAAGATGCTACTTCTGATGGTTCTTAAAATGGTTAATTTATCTTTGTTCAACAATTTTGTTTTTAAAAGCAAACTGGATCAAATTTATTCTGTCACAGTTTAAGTAATAGAATTGCTGAGCTAAATTAGAACTAAGCCTGGATAAGTAGCCTGATACCTACTAGATGTACTGGATTATAATTTTCTCAACCTGCATTTTCAGAGGTTATAAAAACAGTGGTACAATATATGTGAAAGTCATGAGGTTTCATGCCTCCAGAACTGTTTGTGTGAATTTTAACAAAATTCAAGTAAAATAGTAGTCATCTTCACTTTTTGTAGTTAAATCTTCAATGTTTTCCTTTTCTTGGCTAGTCTTTGGAGGCTCTGATCGGTATACCAGTTTTCTTCCCATCTAAAGCAAAGACAGAAGACATAAATATACCTTGCTGAATCAACACAACTGGTTTTTTTGTAAATGTTGTATTCTTTCAACTCTGTCCTATAATACTGTAATGGATGTATTCTTTAAACATGCATTATTATCACAAGGTTTTCTAAGCTTGCTCTGTTCAGCAGGGTCCTGTTGTTTAACATGTTTAGGGGCTGGAGGAGATATAGAGGTTCCCTTCTGCTGTCTAGATGTATGCCTCAAGTAAACCGAAGGACAACAGTAATATAAATCGCTTAATCACTTTCCACAAATGCTTTCAGAACCTGGTAGGCAGTGATTGTGTAAATAGCTGTGCAGCATTGCATTTGACTAGCATCAACAGGATTGATACAGGTGTTGACAATTTAAGGCCTATTCAGGCAGCACAAATAATAACATTATGAACACTTAGAGGGCACTGTCTAGTCCTGTCCCTTCCCACTATCATGTTCTTCAGAGTTTCAAAAACTGGTCTGGACAAGGAGAGGGTTTTTGTTGATATATAGGCTCTAGAAATCTCCTTTTCAGACCCAAAGGCAAAGTTGGGGGAGGGCTGCTCCCCTTTAAGCATATTGACAGAGTTGACACTGCTAATGCCTGAATAGAGCTGTATTATTCAAGTCATAAGAACCATCTCCAAAAAGCCAAATGAATGCATTTTCAAAGCCTTGCTACTTACTCTTTTCTTTGGTGCTGCAATTGCTCTCTCAAGAGCATTCTTCAGGCGTTCCTCCTGGATTCTTTTCAGTTCTTTCAGTTTTTCTTCACGGACTCTTCAAGAAGAGAAGGATTTTAGACATCTGTAGGCTGCAGTGGCTCAAGTGGCTAAGATGCTGACTGGGAGGCGGAAGGTCAGCAGTTAGATTCCTGAGTACTGCAGGACGGAATGAGCTCCCATCTTTGTCTCAGCTCCTGCCAACCTAGCAGTTCGAAAGCAAGAAATTCCAAGTAGATAAATAGGGACCACTTCAGTGGGAAGGTAACAGCGTTCCGTGCGCTCCGGTGTCTAGCCATGCCTGCCACATGATCACGGAAACATCTGCAGAAGTAGACAACGCTGGCTCTTTGGCTTTGAACAGAGATGAGCACTGAACCCGAGTTGGATATGACTGGCTTTCAAGCAAGGGAAACCTTTACTAGGCTTTATAATGTCAGAAATATTTCTTCTACATTTACTACCTTTAAGGGATGCTGCGTCTGCTGTACTAGTTTTATCTAATTGTGTTAATTCAGTGATGAAAATTGGTGCAAGGAACTATGAGCCTTAATGTAGATGTGACGCCACTGGAGCAGTTAGCATTATCCAACAACGTAATGAGCAATGTGGATACCATTCCATATGGAATTAAACCCTATGCTTCTTGCTGCAACTCTGGAATCAGGCCTATATTGTCTGCTCTTTGTGTCTAGAAAAAGCTACACTGGTACCAAGATTTCTGGAACAGCTAAATTGGGGTGGTGATCCCGATCTGGCATCGTACAATGAAAAATTTGTACAACGAAGAGGATTTGAGAAAACCATTGTGCTTCGTATAATGAAATTTTTTGTTGTACAATGCAATGCATCTCTATGGAAAAAAATCGTACAATGAAAATCTATGGGAAAAATCGTACAACGATAATTTTTTGATGTACGATTTTCCCCATAGAGATTTTTGTTGTATGATTTTTCCTATAGGGATTTTCGTTATACGATGCATCGTATAACGAAAAAAATCATATAACGAAGTGCCTTGCAGAATGGACGTTTTTCATTATACGGGGTTCTACTGTACCAGAGTGTCTCAGGAAATAGTGTAACGAGATTTTCATCTCATTTATTGATGAGGATACAAGTCTGGCAGACTTTGTTACATGTTGGCATTGACAATTACCTCTGCCGTCTTTCTTTTGCCCTGAGTTTTTCATTGGCTTCAACAACTTCAAGGTATTCTTTCGGAAGCATTTCAAACATCTCACACAGT
This sequence comes from Bradypodion ventrale, assembly GCA_035047345.1. NCBI lineage: Eukaryota > Metazoa > Chordata > Lepidosauria > Squamata > Chamaeleonidae > Bradypodion > Bradypodion ventrale. The sequence goes on from JAWDJE010000005.1 coordinate 208,368,907, forward strand.
TCTGAGACTCGGAGTTCTATTACTTTCAGCATTTGAAATACAGACAGGCTGGATACCTCATTTGCTTCGCAACAAACTCTGTATACTTCTGCTACTTTTTTATTCAGTGAATCCAGCATTTTGTCCTGCATGCAGATTTAAAGGAGATTTTAAAGTTCAGCAACTGAAGGTCAGGAAGCAACAAATACCATAAAGATACAAACACAATAGTGTCACCAGTTGAGTCCTGCAGTTCTCAGGACAGCTTCCTAATGTCTATAGGAGAAACAGGGGATGTTTGGGGCAGAGCTTTACCTCCACACAAAAAGCCACAGTTCCTCACTACCAACATCATAGTTTGGGTGCTGGAGCTGGCAAGAAGTCTGTTTCGGTCAGGATGTATTCTGCCATATCCAAATCTGAATATTGGCTATCCTCATGGGGATCAGCCATGAGAAGACTGTCCTGAGAATATAATGCAGTGACCTTTCATCTGCCTTCTATGTTGCAGCATGGAACCCGTACCACCGATCCAGTTCCGCAAGTAACTTTCTGGTCCTGAGACCTTTTGGCACACAAGGTCCTTGTCAGCCCCAGGCCAGGATTGATGAAGCTGCTGCCCTCTATCAAAATGGATTCAAGTGGGCTTTAATCCACTTGGGGACCATCACCCAAATCTGTTAATTCTCAGGGTTAGTTAACTGTCGCCTGACACTTGGCATTGAGTCACTGGCAGTATGGTCTACTCTATTACCATAGCAGGATAAACTGGCCAGACTATTTAGATAAAAAGTATCAAGGACCTTCCACCACATCCTGAATATGGAAAGATTAAAATAGTAGATGTGCGGGTGTGTTCTAAATAATTTTTATTGCAAAGTGTATAATAGTTTTTCCTAACTTTTAAGACTGGAAGAAAGCTTGGAAACCTCCCCTTATTGTCATGAGACCAGCAGAACACTGGAAATGTTGAAGTACCCAACCTAGCATTAGGGCCGTACTGGGACACCATCTGTACTCTGGTTTTTGGGACCTATTCAAATCAAACAGGGGTGCCCAAACTATGGTCCATGGGCTGGATCCAGCCTCTGGTGCCATTCCATCCAGCCCATGGCACCCTTGCCACTCCCGGAAGCAGAAGTAAAACGCCCATGTTTACGACAGCTGCGGGTGCATTTTCAGCAGCATTATGCGCATGCGTGTTTTACTTCAACTTCCAGGGGAAGAACCACATGACTGGCCTTCTCAACCACGTGACTGGCCCACAGCCTGAAAGGTTTGGGCACCCCTGATATAAAATGTCATTCCAATGTGTTGTTGTTGTTGTTCAGTCGCACAGTCGATTCCGACCCTTTGCGACCCTATGGACCATTGATCTCAAGGCACCCCTGTCCTCCACCATCCTCTTCAGCCCGCTCAGCTCAGTGCCCGCTGCGTCCACAATGCCATCCAGCCATCTCATCCTTGGCCGTCCCCTTTTTCTTTTGCCCTCCACCTTTCCCAGCATCAAGGCTTTCTCAAGTGAATCCTCTCTTCTCATTTGGTGTCCAAAGTACTTCAGCTTCATCTTTACTATTTGACCTTCTAAGGAGCAGTCAGGACTGATTTCTTTCAAGATTGACTTATTTGTTCTCCTTGCTGTCCAGGGTACTCTCAAAACTCTCCTCCAACACCACATCTCAAAGGTGTCTATTCTTCTGCGCTCAGCCTTCCTAATAATCCAGCTCTCGGATCCATACATTACCACCGGGAATACCACTGCTTTGAGTATACGGATTTTTGTTTGTAAGGTGATGTCTCTACTTTTCACTATGTTCCCCAGGTTTCTCATGGCTTGTCTCCCTAGAATCAGTCACCTCTTTATTTCATGGCTGCAGTCACCATCTGCAGTGATCCTAGATCCCAAGAAAGTAAAATCCGTCACTGCTTCTACTTCTTCCCCGTCTACTTTCCAGGTGCTGATAGGGTCTGTTGACATTATCTTGGTTTTCTTGATGTTAAGTCTCAGGCCAGCTTTTGCACTCTCTTCTTTCAACCTAATCAGTAGCTTCTTTAAATCTTCCTCACTTTCTGCCATTAGGGTGGTATCGTCTGCATATCTCAAATTGCTGATGTTTCTCCCAGCAATTTTTATCCCATATTGTGATTCCTCCATCCCTGCATTGCGCATTATGTGCTCTGTGTATATGTTGAAAAGGTAGGGTGATAAAATGCAGCCTTGTCTTACTCCTTTTCCTATTCCAAACCACTCTGTGATTCTGTGTTCTGTCCCTAACTGTTGCTTCTTGACTTGTCTACAGATTTCTCATGAGGTGTTCTGGTATTCCCATTTCTTTAAGTACTTGCCACATTTTATTGTGGTCCATGCAGTCAAAGGCCTTGGTGTAGTCAATAAAGCAGAGGTATACTTGTTTCTGATATTCCTTTGTTTTCTCCATGATCCACCGTATATTAGCAACGTGGTCTCTAGTCCCCCTGCCTCTTCTGAAACCCGCCTGCACCTCTGGCAATTCTCTCTCCACGTGCTGCTGAAGTCTATCCTGTATTATCTTGAGCATCACCTTGCTAGCGTGTGGGATGAGCGCAATTGTTCGATAATTTGAACACTCTTTGGCACTACCCTTCTTTGGGATTGGAACGTATACTGATCTTTTCCAATCCTTTGGCCACTGTTTTGCTTTCCAGATCTGCTGGATTCCAACACATTTAACATGTTTTGCCACTGTGAAGAGTTCTTGTTTCTGAACACATTCGTATTGCTATAACACAGCCATTGATCTCTGCAGCGTCTTAGGATGTTGTATAATTCTGAGTCCTCAAAGCAAACCTATTGCACCACCATTTTCTCTAACCCCTTTTGGACACCAGGTGTGATGTTTGGGTTCCTTTTGCTATTTTGCCACATGTATACAGCCGCCAGTCAAAACACATCATGATACTATATGCAAATACTATCTGTGGAAAAGACATGCCTTTGGGTTTTTCAAAAGACAATAAGAATTATGTTAAAACATAAGTTGTACACATTCATTTACCCTGAATGGTTGATCAGACTCTCCTAAGGAAAATAAGTTTATTTTTGATGCCAGTTCTGCACTTTTTGCTTCTTCTTTGATACAAGCTGCCTTAAGAGCTTCTTTTTCATCAACCAAGTTCTTTATTCTTTCTTCCCTATTTTTTAAAAAAGGTATGAAAGTTTAAGAAAAGTTCAGAATTGTTTTATCAATTAGATTTTCTATTCTGCAACCTATAGATCAGGGGTCCTCATATCTGCCCTGCCATGTTGAAAAATCCAGCCTTCACTTTGGCCATGGGTAGTGCTGTGGGTGGTGCATCTAATGATAATAAGGCTTATATAACCAATGCCCAGAACTTGTGACTGCACATGGCCCTGGGGAGCCACTGATAACATCTTCTGCAGAGCTCAGAAAATCACATGCCAGGGAGGGAGGGAGAGGGAAGAGGAAGAGTGTGAGGCAGAGGTGGTGGTGGAGGAAACGAGTTGTGGGTGTGAGAAGGGATGGGCCTTTCCACTGATACACTGAGCAGGGCAGAGCAGCCTTGAGGTAGGGAATCAGGTGGGTTTTAAGCGGCTTTCATCCAGTGCCAGTCCTGGGAATGGGGAAGGGGGTTGTTGTCGTATCTCCCCCCTCCATCACCACCACTTTCCCAGCAGACTTTTGGCATTACACAGAGGCTGTTCCTGCGGTGGCTCAGTGATTAAGAAGCTAGCCTTGTTAGCTGGAAGGCCAACAAGTCAGCATTTTGAGACCTGAGTGATGCATGATGGAATGAGTGCTCTTCGTCTTTATCCCAGCTCCTGCCAACCAAGCAGTTCGAAAGCAAGAAATTGCAAGTAGATCAATGTTGTTGTTGTTCAGTTGCACAATCGATTCCGACCCTTTGCGACCCTATGGACCATTGTCCTCCAGGTGCCTCTGTCCTCCACCATCCTCCTCAGCCCTCCCAGTTCTTATGCCCATTGTGTCTACAATACCATCTAGTCATATCATCTTTGGCCTCCCCTTTCTTCTTTTGCCCTCCACCTTTCCCAGCATCAAGGCCTTCTCAAGTGAATCTTCTCTTCTCATTTGATATCCAAAGTACTTTAGCTTCATCTTTACTATTTGGCCTAATGAGCAGTCAGGGTTGATTTCTTCTAAGAATGACCTATTTGTTCTATTCGCTGTCCAGTGGACTCTGAAAACTCTCCTCCAACACCACATTTCACAGCCGCCTATTCTTCTGCATTCAGCTTTCCTAATGGTCCAGCTCTCACAACCATATATTACCACCGAGAATACCATTGCTTTGACTATGCGAAATTTTTGTTTGCTAGGGACCACTTCAATGGGAAAAAGATCTTGGGAACATGAAAGGAGCCTCATCCAGGCATCTGCTGAGCAGAGTTTCTCCAGCAAAAATCCTTTTAACGCAGAAAGCACCTTAAGGAAAGCCAAGGTTGGGGAGGGAGGAGGAGAATGTGAACTTGGCCTTCCTCCTCCTCCCTATTTTCTGCTGTCCCGTTGTTGTGTTCTCAAACACTGTACCCTTATACAATGTACCTATTCATGTGTAACCAATGTATCCTTCTACTTGTAACATGATAACCATCAGCTGCATCACTGTAACCCTAATAGGACGCGAGCTAGTGACCACCAGATGGCAATAGCGAGCGTCCAAGCTCATTGGTCCAGACTCACCTAAAAACAACAGCGCGGGAAGATTCCCGCCATCACCTTCACCTGGACAAGAAGGGCGTGACCTGCAATGACGTCACGCGGACAGTAGCCAATAGACTGTCAAGGAGCCACATTCAAATGTATAGCCACTGTATATATTGAGCTGTTCGTCCGCCATTACCTCATGTTCCCTCTGACCAGCATGTAATAAAGTTGTGTTAAGCCAGCTCTTCGGCTGTCCTGGTGTCTTTGGTCCCATACACTAAACTGGCGACGAAGGTGGGATCATGGCTGCCCACGGGACCAAGACATACGCTGGTTTCGACATCAAGAAACCACAAGATTGGGAACTTTTCGAAATGGACTTCCAAGGCGCGCTGGTGGAGTTCGAGGTTACGGACGAGGCGAAGAAAAGAGCCATTCTCACCAGAATGCTCGGGCACGACGGCAAAAGGGTATTGATTGACCTCATCGCACCCAAAAAGGCGGCTGAATTCAAGGCAAAGGAGCTCCTGAAGGTGCTGCGAGACCATTTCCGGCCCTCGGTGGCGATGTTTCCCGCTCGGAGCGCGTTTTGGAGGCGAGTCCAAGCGCCTGGAGAGTCGGTCGCCGCCTTCGTAGTGGCCCTGCGTCTGGCTGCCGGCCCATGCAAATGGGAGAACTTGGAAGTCACCCTCAGGGACTGCGTGTTATGCGGCCTGAAGGACGCCGAGATTCAGCGCACGCTGATGAATCAGGAGCCGCCCCCCACATTGCAGAAGGTCCTGAAAGCGGCACAGGCCGCGGAAGCCACGAAGGCCGGGGTGCAAGAGCTCCAGGACTGGCGGCCGAAGGCCAACAAAACAGAGAGTTCGGTGCACGCAGCCCGGCGAATTTCGAAATCGTCTGCCGAAAGCAGCGACGACGAGGACGTCCGGAGGGTCCGGAAGGAGGGCCGGCGTTGCGATGGCTGCGGGGCAGCCCACGACCGTGCCAGGTGTCCGTTCAGAAAAGCCGAGTGCCACAACTGTGGACGACGCGGGCACATCGCCAAAGTCTGCAGACAACGACGCAAGGACCGGAGGAGCTCGCCCGACCGCCCAGCGAGGCCAGATCGCTCGTCGAGACCAAAGGATGGTGCTCGGCCCACGAGGAAGCAGGACGGCGTGGGCCGCATCTCCGACGACAGCGCCGCCGCCGCCCCGGTTTTCAGCGTGTCCATGGGACACCCCCGTTACTTTGTTGAGGTACTGGTGCAAGGGGCCCCTGTTAGGATGGAGATTGACTCTGGCTCCTCATATTCCATCATTTCCCAGAGGGAGTTTTTGAGAATTGCCCCCCGCGAACGGCCCAAGCTCAAAGCGTTGAGGTCCACGCTTCGGGACGTGCAAGGGAACAGTATCCCGGTGTTGGGGGTTGGGAAATTCCAGGTCCAGTATAAGCGGCACGCCGCGGAACTCCCCCTAGTCGTTCTTAAGGGGGGTAATTGCAGCCTCCTCGGGACTCAATGGTTTCAGCCCCTGGGTCTGTTCATTGGGGGGGTGCACGCCGTTGGGTCTGACCCAATACAGGAGGTGTGCGACGCGCACCCCGAAGTCTTCAAAAAGGGACTTGGGAAATTCAATGGACCCCCAGTAACTTTCGACCTGGACCCGGAGGTCCGCCCAATAAGACTCAAACCGCGCAGAGTGCCTTTTGCACTAAAGGACAAAATAGAGGCGGAACTGGACAAATTAGTGGGCCAGGGGATTCTTGTTCCTGTTGATTCTGCGGAGTGGGAAACTCCAATTGTCACGGCATTGAAGGCCAATGGGGAGGTTCGCATTTGCGCCGATTATAAGTGCACCATTAATAAGGCAATCCGCCCTAATGCGTATCCGGTGCCGGTGGTCAGCCATTTGCTAGCCAGGTTACATGGGGGAAAGTGTTTCGCTAAGCTCGACCTGGCACAGGCCTATCAGCAACTCATGGTAACCCCTGCCGCAGCTGCTGCACAAACCATAGTCACGCATAAGGGGGCGTTCCAGGTGACGCGCCTCCAATTCGGCGTGAACTCGGCGCCTGGGATTTTCCAGTCGCTCGTGGAACGCCTCCTCAAAGGGCTGGACGGCGTTTTGCCATATTTTGATGATGTTTTGATAACGGGGGGGAGTGAGGTTGAGTTGGCTGAAAGGCTAAACAAGGTCCTGGAGGCATTCGAACAGGCGGGGTTGAGGTTGCGAAAAGACAAATGCGTCTTCTTCGCGAAGGAGGTTGAGTTCTTAGGGTTCCGAGTAACACCCGAAGGGATCAAACCGTCCAAATCCAAGGTGGCCGCCATCAAGAAAGCCCCTCGCTCCACCTCCAAGCCCGAGTTGCAGTCGTTCCTAGGGCTCTTAAATTTCTACCACTCCTTCCTTCCTCGGAAGGCTGCGGTGGCTGAGCCGCTTCACAAGTTGCTCAAGAAAGATGCGGCATGGAAGTGGGGCGATGACCAGGAGAGGGCATTCACGGAACTGAAACAACTCCTGGCGTCTGACGCCATTCTGACCCATTTTGACCCCAAACGGCCGGTGGTACTGATCTGTGATGCATCCCCGGTGGGGGTGGGGGCAGTGTTATGCCACGTGTTGGAAAACGGGAGGGAGGCCCCAATAGCATTTTACTCCAGGTCCCTGTCCCAAGCGGAGAGGAATTATGCCCAGACAGACAGGGAAGCGCTGGCGATAATTGCAGGGACCAAAAAATTTCACGATTTTCTATATGGCCGCCCCTTCACCATCGTGACCAACCACAAGCCCCTTCTAGGCATTTTCACCGCAGATAAGCCCACGCCATAGATCCTGTCCCAGAGGATGCTCAGGTGGGCCATTTTTCTCAACGCCTACCAGCACGCGTTGGTGTACCGGCCCGGGAGAGAGATCAGCCATGCGGACGCCCTGTCGAGGTCCCCCCTCCCCCAGACACACAGCCACGTGGGCGAGGAGCAGCCGGACCGCCAGGTGCTCATGATTGAAGTCTTAGATTCGCCCCCATAGTACCCGCCGATATCGCTAAAGCGACAAGCAGAGATAGGACGTTGGCGGCGGTTAGCTCCTGGGTACAGAAAGGATGGCCAGCGTCTGCCCCAGTGGAAGAATTCGCCCCATTTTTTAGGAAAAAGTTGGAGCTGTCCCTAGAGAGGGGGTGTCTCTTGTGGGGGCAGCGGGTGGCGATCCCCACATCCCTCCGGTCGCGGGTGCTTAAACTGCTGCACGTCAGCCACCCCGGAATTGTGCGCTCCAAAGCGCTGGCCCGGAGCTACTTTTGGTGGCCCCCAGTTAGACGCCGACATCGAGCACATGGTCGGCACTTGTGAGAGTTGCCAATGCTCCAGACCAGAGGAGGCCCGTCTTCCCCACAGGGAGTGGGACGCGGCTAAGGGGCCGTGGTCCCGGATACACATAGATTTCGCGGGCCCGTTCCGAGGAACTCTGTTTCTCCTTGTTGTGGATGCTTTCTCCAAGTGGTTGGAGGTCGTCCCAGTCACGAGCACCTCCTCGGCCGCGACAATAAAGCAGTTGCGGAGAATTTTTTCTACGTTCGGCATACCCGACACTCTAATTAGCGATAACGCTAGTTGCTTCACGTCCGCTGAGTTCAGGGCATTCACAGAGATTAACGCCATCCGGCACATCACCTCCGCCCCTTTCCATCCGGCCACCAATGGCCAAGTGGAGCGCCTCGTACGCACCACGAAGGACGCGCTGCGGCGCATGGGCCCCGGGGATCTCAACCTGCAAGTGTGTCAGTTTCTGCTAGGGTACAGGGTGACCCCGTTGGCATCAGGATACTCCCCCGCGGAGCTTTTAATGCGCAGGAAACTGGCCACCATTCTCACCAGGCTAGACCCCACGAGAGTAGAAGACAAGGGGAGGAACATCGGGCTAGAGGCCACAAAGAGTTTCAGCGTAGGCGCCCCCGTGCATTGCAGGAACTACGCCAGCGCAGGGCCAGCCTGGGTGCTGGGGGTTGTTGTGGAGCAGACCGGTCCCGTATCATACCGCGTGGAGACAAGCACGGGTCTACTGTGGCGGCGACATGCGGACCAGCTCCGGAGCCGGGTCCCAGAGAGGCAGGGCTCAGAAAGCACAGACAGGGATTTAGCGTTAGGGTTCTCCCCCACCCGTTTAGCCCAAGGGGGAGGAGAGGGGGGTCTTGCGTCCCCACCGAGGGGGGAGGAAAAGGAATTTGTCCTCATAGATACCCCGCGGGATCACCCAGCAGAGTTTGATTTTGAGTTTCAGAGCCGGGGGGGGGGGGTTCGGAGTGGTCCCCCACCCATCCAAGCGAGAAGAGGGGCTTTACGTTAGCCCCTAGTGCCCCTGGTCTGCCCACAATGGAGTTTTTCCCTTCCCCTAAAGCTGCAAAACCGCAGCAAGCCTCTAACAAGTCTCCCTCTCCCATTACAGGACAAGGGACCAGGGAACACGGAAGCGGTAGCGCCCCCAGGGCGGGCCAGCCCACATCGCGGCCCAAACGCAATTGCAATAAGCCATCTTGGCTGAGAGACTTCGTCTCATCCTAGGGGGGAGGGATGTTGTGTTCTCAAACACTGTACCCTTATACAATGTACCTAGTCATGTGTAACCAATGTATCCTTCTACTTGTAACATGATAACCATCAGCTGCATCACTGTAACCCTAATAGGACGCGAGCTAGTGACCACCAGATGGCAATAGCGAGCGTCCAAGCTCATTGGTCCAGACTCACCTAAAAACAACAGCGCGGGAAGATTCCCGCCATCACCTTCACCTGGACAAGAAGGGCGTGACCTGCAATGACGTCACGCGGACAGTAGCCAATAGACTGTCAAGGAGCCACATTCAAATGTATAGCCACTGTATATATTGAGCTGTTCATCCGCCATTACCTCATGTTCCCTCTGACCAGCATGTAATAAAGTTGTGTTAAGCCAGCTCTTCGGCTGTCCTGGTGTCTTTGGTCCCATACACTAAACCCGTGGCTCTTGGTCTGGAGTTGAAAACACAAAGGAAATTTCCCTGTGAAGAGTGGGAAAACCAATGGATACCAGGATTTGGGAGGGGAAGATTTAAAAATAAAATAAAATGGGATTGGTCACTTAAAAGGAGGCCAAAACCTAAAAGCCTACTGGTATATGGCAGCTTATATTTTAAGGAGCTTGATAGGGCTGTTGTTTTTACAGCCTGATATTCGAGGGAGACAAAGTTGTAGGGAAAGTTTCTTTTTAGTATAATAGGCAGCAGGAGTTCATTAACATTTGGCAGATCCGTCTGTAACCCTCCTTGCCATACCAAGCACTATCGACCTATTTCCCCTCATTGTGTTTTCATAGCATTGTTGGCTGGAATAAAAAAGAATGCATGAAAAAATCTTTTCTTACATATTTTTGTTTTGTTTATTTAGATTTATTCTGGTTTTCTGTTAGAATGCATTGCCCTGAGCAAAATCGAAGTTGGAGAGAGGCCTGGCACTTGATTTGGCCTTGTATTGTTGATTTGTAGTTAAGAGCAGTCACCTTGCTGAAAACGGTGTGTGTGCACGCGCATGTGCTGTGAAGTAATATGCCCTCTAAACACTGATATAGTGGATGTTTGGACTTTTCAGCTGTTTCCACATGAACAGGATATAGAGAAATGCAAGGCAGTAGAACAGTTTAGAAAGAAATGCAAGGGTCTTTCCAGTGATAGCATTGTCTTGAAGTGGCTCTGTATGTGGGTAACATTATTGTGGTACCAGTAATCAGACCTGTTGTTCACATCTCAGGAAACATGCACTCAAAATGGCAACCATTTTTGGAAGCACCTATGTCTGTGAACAGACTTCTTCCTGAATAAAATATCTAAAATCTCCAATCAGATCCAGACTAACTGATGCACACTTGCATCACCTGTTATAATTGGCAGTGACAAACATGGAACCGGACATTGACTATCTCATCAACCAAAAGCAGGCTCACACTTCCCATTGAAATACATTCCATTAAAAAAATAGTCTGGCCCCTCAACAGTCTGAGGGACCGTGAATTGGCTTAAAAAGTTCGAGGACCCCTGCTATAGATGATAATTTCCAGATTTGTGCTGCTTTGTTCCTGTGTATAGCTAAAAACAACAAATTTGTGGCACATTAAAGACTAAAATATATTTCAGGGTGGGCTTTCACAGATTTGACTTTACATCCTCTAACAAACTGCAGTATGTAGCCATAAGATTATATAAACAGACTACAGTACCTGGTTTTGGGGTAGATACCAAATGAGATTGGGGAAAGAAGGAATAGCCACCTTGGTAACAAACTTTCAAAGCAACACTGGAAACAACACTGGTAATGAATACTCAATTTTCTGGTTACATAGACATCCTGGTAATAGGCAGAGCTACCAGCTTGTCAGTTATCTCTGTGCTACAGTCATTAAAGTTAGAGATCTGTAAGATCTCTGGGTTTAAAAAAAAATGTGGTTGCATTTTGTATTCTCATCAGTCACCTAGTAATGCCACTGTAAGATAACTTTAGTATATTTTATATCGATCTACTTACATTTCCTGTTTAATAACTTTTTCTTTCTGCTGTCTGTCTTCCAGTGTTCCACTGATTTCTTGAATGTTTTCAAACAGTGAAAGGTTTTGTTCTTCAAGATGTCTGTACATCTGAAGCAACTCTTCAGGCTCTTTGAAATATAGCTCTGGCTCCTAATGCAGAAGAGATGTTACATAATTTCAGAAAAATTAGCCATGCATTTTCTGATAGAATCGAAAACTGGTAATAGGAGGAAAAAATGTGTGCATTGTGTTGTGCGCTTTATATATTAGAGCTTGTCCTTGTATTCTTTCAGATACAGTAAGTAACCAGCTTATACCAACAATGAAGAGCAAGGGGGTTAATTTTGTGTGTAAAACTTATGACAGTTAATTGCCAATTCAAGACCAAACCACCCACAAATACTTTGTATTAATACGGGCATAGCTTGCAACAATACCCCATTTCTTTCTCTGCTGCTGTGGAGACTGCCAGTGATACGCTGCAGTTTTTTTTACTACCCCCACCACGGCTGTGGCTAACTCTGTGGGCATGGCTAACTCTGTGGGCCATGCCCACTTGGCCTCCCTACACCATGGCCTGGACTAGGTAGGTGGGCATGGCCGGCCAAGTGGGCATGGCCTGGGGAAATTTCCGCTACCTGTGCCCGGGCACCTGTGGGCACCTGTAGCAGCGTAACACTGAGCTAAACAGAGGAAATATAGAAGCAGATATAGTCAGAATCACTACTACTTAAAAACTTCACTTTCAAGACCTGTCTTTACTACACTCTTCCAGAAGCCCCACTAAATTCAGTTGGGTTCGTTTCTAGGTAACTGTGTGTATGATTGCAGCTTAAATTTCTGTACAAGTGACTATAGCCTGAAATCTATCAAAGACCTAATGGAATATCAGTGTAGAATGTTTATGTATTGTTTGTAATCCAAATGCCATACACTTAGAGCAAGGGTGCCCAAATTACAGCCTGTGGGCCGGATCCAGCCCCCAATGCCAATCCGGGAGTGACGAGGGCAGTGTGGGCCGGATGAATTGGCATCGGGGGCTGGATCTGGCCCATAGGCTGTAGTTTGGGCACCTCTGGTTTAAGCATTGAAAATGGCAGCCTAAAATCTGTCTCATCCTGTTGCAAAACAGATGGCAAGGTGGGGTTTACTTCTGCTTCCAATGGGAGAAACCACGCGACCAGCTCACTGAACGTGACCAGCCCACTGAAACCACGTGACTGCCCCACGGCCTGAAAAGTTTGGGCACCCCTGTCTTAGAGTATTCTGAATCCAGATATATGTTTGGTTGATTAAACACATTTGATTATTTAAAATACTCAGCCTAGCTTTATAGTTCAGATCATATGGGGGGGGGGGGGGGGGACAGGAGAATATATATGCCCTCCTTCACAGTATAGTTAAAACGGATGAGATATTGTGTGCCATTAGTTATGTGCTCTTAATAAAACACAGTTTGTGATAATTCTGAGGAATCTGCAACTGGAGATATTTGATTATTGAATAAAGCAAAGATAACAATAAAACTCATTGACTGGAGTGACTGAGACAGCCGTGTGTACTTTCAGCCATAGTTTTTGGTACTGCTGGTTATCGCCGTCACTCCTTTTGCTGCAAGGGACTGGAAAAATCAGCTACAGAACAAGTAATGGAGGAGCAGCTATATGAGCAACGTGAGGCTACCGCTCAGAGCAGCATGCCTGCATCTTAATATTGTAGAATACATCCTGGTGGGAAGATTTGGCTCTAAGATTTTGGAAATAATATGCAACTGATTTAGAAGCAAGAAGGATCTTAACTGCAATAGATAATATTATGTTTAGCAAAGATAAACTTGTTACCTCATCACTGTGTATCTCATCCAAGGAGAAGTCTTCTTCTGAAGATAGAGACATGCTTCTTTCACTGTTGCAAAAGGAAATTTTAACTTAGATGTATGTTTGTATCCTCAAGCTTGCCAGTTCGGTGTTTCACACCAAGAAAAAAGACTGGGACCTCATTCTCTCTTGATGTGCATAACTTTTGTTTCACTTTTGCCCATATAAAAGCTTTCATGTTTTGGGGAGGGGGGAGGGCAAAAATTGCATGCAGCAATTTGTAAAAATGTTTTTTATCAGATGCTACAGCTTGAAAGCAAGTCCAACATCTGCAATCTGGACAGCTACTTGTGTGTGTCCCAAAGGGGCTTCAGGTTTACTGTATATTCCTTGAACAGGAGTTTTCCATGCCTTTGTTTGAAACTCAATGAAAAGAACTTTCAAAATAATCATACATTACCTTTCTAATGACTGTATTTTTTCCTGCACGGATGATCTGTGGCTCAATATTCCTCCTGACATCTTTCTAAAAAACTGATAGTCACCTCCTTTAAAGGTTAACAAATATGTTACCATCTTTCTTTGGCAACAATGATTAACTATTATATATGCTATGGAAATACAGCATTTTCTTAACGCCACCCATTCATATAAAGTTAAACCTCACAGCAGAAGCATTGCATTAGAGACAGACAATGTTGTAGAACCTTATGTAACATGCAGTTGTGCAACCTTTGTGCAAGAAACGCACAGGATACAGAAATTAGGCCTAGTACTCTACTGGGAATGGGAATCTCAGGCCTCTGAATCTGTTCCTCCAGGGCAGTCAGGTCTTCCTGGACTTGTCCAAATGCCCATTGCCTATTCCCCATGAAACCGTCATTTGTTGCCTTTCCAGTTTTTGTGCAGGTTTTTTCACTCATTCTAAATGTTGAAATATCTCTCATAAGGGTTAGCTATTGTAGCAGCGTTCCTTAATTAGCAATATGCCAATTTTTTTAGCTTTTTAGTTATTCTTAGCTTTTACCTAGAATATTATTAACAGTTTACTCTTTAGTTATTTTAGTTTTCCAGGCCATTAAACAGAGAACACTAGATATAGAAAGGCAAGAAGACCTAGCTAGGGCCCCTACCTTCCTGGCTCCAGTCTTGGAGACACAACGTTGCCCCAGCCCCATACCTGCTCCAACTTGAGACACCAAGTCATCGGAGGGCATTTGCACTGGCCTGCGGCCAGGCCCTCCCTTCTGCAGTTCTCGAGGGAAAGTTGCAAAGGACACGAATGACAGAGAGACTATGCCTCTGTGACACTGGAGACATCCGGAACAAGTTCATATTTCTGCTGCTCTGCAAGTATTCTGGCCGGACAAACAGTACATACACCCACTGGCTACTATCTGGTGAAAGACCCACCTTCACCCACAACACTGCCAGGTTTTGTGCCGCAGCATGTAAGATCAGAAGAAAAATCCTTCAGCCAAACAAACTACTAGTGCCACAGCATTGGCGTAGTAATAGCTGTAACACTACTGATCTGTGTACTAATTTTACTACTCCTTAACTCTGAGCAGAAATGCTCCTTTTTAACCACCCTCATTTTAACGTTTGTCTCCTGATATATCTTAGTACCCCCATTTTAACTTCTGTTCCCTTTGCTGTTCTATGCTGGTCTTGGACCGTACTAAAGATTTGATTTAAAATTTAAAATATTTTAGTTTTGAGTGAAAATGTGCTGATACTTTGGATACTACCAGTTTCCCTTTGGCATGGCTCATTGCCTGAATGCAGGCCCTGAAAGCTCACCTGAGAATGGACTCAGCCCTTAGGTCTATATTACACCAGTATTAGCATAATATTACTACTACAGTATACCCCCAGTTAACGATGTTTCTTGGTTCCTAACGTCGTGTCGTTAACCGGGAAACGTCATTGTCCGGGAGGCAGAAAAATGCTCACCCTCTGGTGGGGAAACTGGCCTAGCGTGTTTTGGTGTATGAAAACCAAGACACAGGACACAGCCTCGGGCTGGGTTAACTCAGGTTTATTGCATGGTGGTCAGAGGGAACATGAGGTAATGGCGGATCGATAGCTCTTTATATACAGTAGTAATACATTTGAACGTGGTTCCATGATAGCCCATTGGCTACTATCTGCGTGACGTCATTGCTGGTCACGCCCTTCTTGTCCAGGTGTAGGTGGTGGCGGGAAAACTTCCCACGCTGTTGCCTTTGATGAGTTTGGACCAAGAGAGCTTGGACGCTCGCTGCTGCCAGCTGGTGGTCATTAGCTCGCGTCCTATTACAGGGTTCATGAGATACAGCTGAAGGTTACATTGTTACTATAGGCAAGGTTACATTGGTTCAGATACATTGTAATCCATGTGGAAGATAAAACCATTAGAACACAACACCCCTCCCCCCTAGGATGAGACGAAGTCTCGAGCCCACACTTTAATCACAATCCCCCCCCTAGGAGACAAAGTCTCTCAGCCAAGATGGCTTATTTCGAACACGCTGGGGTCTCGATGCGGGCTGCCTTTCCCCGGGTTTGCTACCTTCTCTTTGTCCCCTGGTTTCCTGTCCTGTAATTGGAGAGGGAGACTCGTTAGTGCCTTGCCGCGGCTCCGCGGCGTTGTTGGGAGGTGTGCTCTTTCTTAGGGAAGAACCGGGGGCACTGGGGGCTAACGAAAAACCCCTCTTCTCGCTTGGATGGGTGGGGGAACACTCCTGAAAACCCCCCCGGCTCGCAAAATCAAAATCAGAATTAAATTCGGGGGCAGCGGTCGCGAACTCCTCTCCCCCTTCCCCGGCCTCTGATAGAACCGGCGTATCAAAAGGGTATGAGTCGGGGCCGCTGCTTCTGCCTTCCCCCCTTGCTTGGGACCGTTGTCCGCTGCTGTCTCCCCCTTGGGCTAAACGGGTGGGGGAGAACCCTAACGCTGAATCCTGTTGCTGAGCCCCACTGACTGGCCCCCCACTCACTCGGTGCCTCAGTTGGTCCGCGTGCCTCCTCCAGAGGAGGCCGGTGTTAGTCTCGACCCGGTATGACACTGGCCCCGTCTGTTCTACAACCGTCCCTGGTACCCAGGCTGGACCTGCGCTGGCATAGTTCCTGCAGTGAACAGGGTCACCGGCGGCGAAACCTTTCGAGACTGCCAACCCTACGTTTTTTCCTTTGTCCTCGACTCTCGTCGGGTCTAGCCTGGACAGGAGCGTGGTCAGTTTTCGCCGCATCAAGAGCTCTGCCGGCGAGTAACCTGACGCTAAGGGGGTCACCCTATACGCTAATAAGAACTGACATACTTGGTGATTTAGGTCCCCCGGGCCCATGCGCCGCAGCGCATCCTTTGTTGTACGCACCAGCCGTTCCACTTGGCCATTCGTGGCCGGGTGAAACGGCGCGGATGTGACATGCCGAATGGCGTTTGCCTCCATGAATGCCCCGAACTCAGCGGAGGTGAAACAACTAGCGTTATCGCTGACTAAAGTGTCGGGTAAACCGAACGTGGAAAAGACTCTCCTTAGCTGGCTAATTGTAGTGGCGGAGGACGTGCTCTTTACTGGGATAACCTCCAGCCACTTGGAGAACGCATCCACCACCAGGAGAAACATGGTTCCTCGGAATGGGCCAGCGAAATCTACGTGTACTCTGGACCATGGCCCCCTTGCTGTGTCCCACTCCCTATGCGGGAGACGGGCCGCCTCTGGTCGGGATCCCTGGCATGCCTCACAAGTGCCGATCATGTGCTCAATGTCCGCGTCCAGCTGTGGCCACCAAAAGTAACTCCGGGCCAACGCCTTTGAACGAACGATGCCCGGGTGGCTGACGTGCAGCAGTTTGAGCACCCTCGGACGCAGGGACGTAGGGACCACCACCCGTTGGCCCCACAAAAGGCACCCCCTTTCTAGGGACAACTCTAGCTTTTTCCGAAAAAATGGGTCGAATTCCGTGCTTGGGGACGATGCCGGCCACCCCTTCTGTACCCATGAGCTAACTTTCTCCAGCGTTCTGTCCTTGCCTGTCGCCCTAGCAATGTCGGCTGGTACTATTGGGGGTGCGTCTAAGACCTCAATTAGCAATACCTGGCGGTCTCTTTCTACTCTTGCCTTTTGGTCGTCCGACAAGGGCAAAGGAGATCTCGAAAGTGCATCAGCATGGCTGATCTCCTTTCCGGGCCGGTACTCCAACTCGTGTTGGTATGCGTTGAGAAAAATAGCCCATCGCAGCATTCTCGGGGACAGGATCTGTGGTGTGGGCTTGCTTGCTGTGAAAACCCCTAACAGGGGCTTGTGATCAGTCACGATTTTGAACGGGCGGCCATACAGAAAATCGTGAAATTTTTTGGTTCCCGCTACTATTGCTAATGCCTCCCTGTCGGTTTGTGCGTAATTTCGCTCTGCTTGGGACAGGGACCTTGAATAAAACGCTACCGGGGCCTCCCTTCCGTCATCCAACACGTGGCAAAGCACCGCCCCCACCCCCACCGGGGATGCATCACAGACTAAGACCACTGGCCGTTTGGGGTCGAAATGCGTCAGGATTGCCTCAGATGTTAAGAGCTGCTTTAGTTCTTTGAACGCCCTCTCGTGCTCGTCACCCCACATCCATGTCTCCTCCTTTTTAAGCAACCGATGGAGCGGTTCGGCCACGGACGCCTTCTGCGGGAGGAATGTATGGTAAAAATTGAGGAGCCCCAGGAATGACTGTAGCTCGGTTTTGGATGTGGGGCGAGGGGCCTTCTTGATGGCTGCTACTTTGGATTTGGACGGCTTAATACCCTCGGGTGTGATCCGGAACCCTAAAAACTCGACCTCAGTTTCGAAGAAGACACATTTGTCCTTCCTCAGTCTCAGCCCCGCTTTCTCGAACACAGTTAGTACTTTATCCAATCTCTTTGCCAGTTCGGCCTCACTCCCCCCTGTTATCAACACGTCATCAAAATAAGGCAACACCCCCTCCAGCCCCTTCAGGAGGCGTTCCACAAGCGACTGAAAAAGGCCGGGTGCCGAGTTCACGCCGAACTGTAAGCGCGACACCTGGAACGCCCCTTTATGTGTGACTATCGTTTGTGCCGCGGCCGTGGCGGGAGTTACGGGGAGTTGCTGATAGGCCTGTGCCAAATCGAGTTTAGCGAAACACTTTCCCCCATTCAGCCTGGCCAAAAGGTGGCTGACCACCGGCACCGGGTATGCATTAGGGCGGATCGCCTTGTTAATTGTACACTTATAATCAGCGCAAATGCGCACCTCCCCGTTAGCCTTCAGAGCTGTTACAATTGGAGTTTCCCACTCCGCGGAATCAACAGGAATAAGAATCCCCTGGCCCACCAGTTTGTCCAGTTCCGCCTCTATCTTGTTCTTGAGTGCGAACGGCACCCTGCGCGGTTTGAGTCTTATCGGGCGGACCTCCGGGTCTAGGTCGAAGGCTACAGGGGGTCCCGTGAACTTTCCAAGTCCCTTTTTAAAAACGGCGGGATGCGCGTCGCACACCGCTTGTATTGGATCCACCCCCACTGTATGCACTCCCCCTATGAACAAACCTAAGGGCTGAAACCACTGCGTCCCTAGGAGGCTACAACTTCCCCCCTTAAGGACAACTAGGGGCAGTTCCGCAGAATGTCTCTTAAAACTGACCCGAAATTTCCCGACCCCCAACACTGGAATGCTGTTCCCCTGTACATCTCGTAGCGTGGACCTCAACGTTTTAAGTTTGGGCCGCACGTGGGGGTCGATTTTCAAGAACTCTTTCTGGGGAATTATAGAATAGGAGGACCCCGAGTCAATTTCCATTATGATGGGGGCCCCTTGTACTAGTACCTCAACGAAGTAATGGGACTGTCCCGCGGACACGCTGAACACTGGAGCGTCGTCCTCGCTGTTGTCCGAGACGCGGCCCACGCCGTCCTGCTTCCTCGTGGTCTGGGCGCCATCTTTGGACCTCGCTGGACGGTCCGGCCTGGTCGAACGGTCTTGTGACTGCCTCCGGCCCTCCTTCCGTTTTCTGCATGCCTTGGCGATGTGCCCCCGACGGCCGCAGGTGTAACACTCGGCCTTTCTGAATGGGCACCTCGCGCGCTCATGGGCCGCTCCGCAACCATCGCAGCGGCGCCCCCCTTTTCGGACCTTCTGGACCTCCTCGCCGTCGCTGCCTTCCGTAGACGACTTTGAGGCCCGTCGAGTTGCGTGCACCGACTGTCCGGACTTCCCGTGCACCGAATTTTCCGCTTTGCCGGCTCTAGGACGCCACTCACGCCACTGGTGCATCTCGTCCACTCCCGCATTCGTGGACTCCGCGGCTTCCGCGGCCTCTACGACCTCTGCCAGCGTAGGTGGCGGCTCCTTGTTCATCAAGCTGCGCTGCACCTCCTTGTCCTTCAGGCCACACAGTACGCCGTCCCTGAGGGCCATCTCTAGGTTGTCCCATCTACAGGGCCCGGCGGCTATCCTCATGGCTGTTACGAATGCCTCAACCGACTCGTCCGGTGCTTGGACTCGTCTCCAAAACGCGCTCCGAGCGGGAAACATTGCCCTCGAGGGACGGAAACGCTCACGCAGCAGCTTCATGATGTCGTCTGCTTTGAATTCGCTCACCTTCTTCGGTGCAATGATGCCCACCAGCGTTCGCTTGGTTTCTATCCCAAGCATTCTGGTGAGGATGGCCCTCTTCCTCTCCTCATCGTCTTCTTTGACTTTGAGTTCCACCAGCGCCGCCTGGAAATCCATCTCAAAAAGCTCCCAGTCTTGCGGTTTGGTGATGTTGAACCCGCTCTGTGCCCTGGCTGCTCCTTGGGGATCCATTATCCCACCTTCGTCGCCAATTTGGTGTATGAAAACCAAGACACAGGACACAGCCTCGGGCTGGGTTAACTCAGGTTTATTGCATGGTGGTCAGAGGGAACATGAGGTAATGGCGGATCGATAGCTCTTTATATACAGTAGTAATACATTTGAACGTGGTTCCATGATAGCCCATTGGCTACTATCTGCGTGACGTCATTGCTGGTCATGCCCTTCTTGTCCAGGTGTAGGTGGTGGCGGGAAAACTTCCCGCGCTGTTGCCTTTGATGAGTTTGGACCAAGAGAGCTTGGACGCTCGCTGCTGCCAGCTGGTGGTCATTAGCTCGCGTCCTATTACAGGGTTCATGAGATACAGCTGAAGGTTACATTGTTACTATAGGCAAGGTTACATTGGTTCAGATACATTGTAATCCATGTGGAAGATAAAACCATTAGAACACAACACGTGTCACCATGGAATTTTCCCCCACCAATTTTGGCTTCTCCGCTGCCTCAGCCCCCTCTGGGAGGTTCAAGGGACCCTATCCACGCTGTTTCCGACACCCTGCAACCCCTCTGGGTGGTGCTATAAGCCAAAACAATGGGGAAACCTCCTCCGTCAGCTGGAGGTTTTTCGTTGCAGCACCGCCCAGAGAGTAAGTGGAGAGCCAGACACAGGGACTCAAAGATGGCGATTTTTTCATCTCCAACCAGCGTGAACAGGTAGGTGACCAAACATGATCTCCCGGATAATGACTTAACGTTGTTGTCCAGGATAAGACTTTTCAGGGAAAAAATGCATCATTAACCAAAAACGACGTTGTCCGAACGCATCGTTAACCGTGGGTTTACTGTACACCAAAGCACAGTTTTACACCTAGTGCTTTAACAAAGTGACACAAGTGGCTGACGGGTATAGGAGGGCCATAGTATAAACTCAGTAAATTCCACATCCACGCCTGACAATTGCCAATTTTATTAGAAGTCAGCAAGCTATAATCTTTTTTTAAAAAATCCTATTCATTATACTTAGCATGTACCCTCAAAACTCTGCAGTACTGTATATCAAATGTGTGACCAATGCAGCTTTGAATGGTTCTTGGAAACTGCGCTTGAAAAGGGGGTTGTGAAAAGCAATTTTGTTTATGATATACCAGCCTGAGAGTCCGGCTCTGCCCGGGTGAACACACACACACACACCAAGCTCCCTGGTGGTCGCAGATCCGGTACCTTGGCAGGTAGGTGGGCAAATCCTTCACCAACCTCCTTCCCAGCCCTGTGGTCGAGGCATGGCAGAGGATTGTTGCTGGTGCGGAGGTGCTATGCACTGTGTAATGTGCCTCCATTGCTGCCCCTGTGTGCACCTGTGGCCAAGGCGTTTGAGGCTCCGCGGCAGTGGAAGCCGGGGCCAATGGCATTCAGCGCTGTGTCCTGTGGCTCTGCTGCTGTCCTAGTGCGTATCTCGGCCTGAGCCTCCTGCCCTGTCCTCAGGCCCTTGTCTGCCGGTGGGGACTGCCTCATTGGGGAAGGCACTGAGGTGGCGGAGGCTGGGCTGTCAGGGAGCGCATGGGCCGGACATGTTGGGCGCGGTGGCATGTCATGTTTCCTTGGTCGGCGCTGGAGGGGCAGGGGACAGCCAGGTGCCCGCCCACCTGTCAACTGCCTTTCCTTGGTCTCTGAGCGCGTGGCCTCTGCCCCGCCCTTCCTGGGCTCATTATGGCCTTTATGATTGGCTGGGGCGTTGCTGTGGCCTGTAGTTTTTGTTTTGCTTTTTGTGGGGCGCATGCCCCACCCACGGCCCTCAGACTCCATCTATGCAATCTGTGACACCAAAGGTAGGCATGTGCAAGCTTTCAGGCAGCTCAGTCCAGGGATGTGGAAATGCATTCGGGACGCACAGACGCACCTTTCCGTTTTATTTATATAGATAACAGAGGTGCCCAAACTATGGCCCAGGGGCCAGATCCCACCCCCAATGCCAATTCATTCACCCCACAAAGCTCTCCTTGCTCCCAGAAGCGGAAGTAAAATGCGCCAGTATGGGCATATTTTACTCCCGCTTCTGGAAGCAACAAGGGCTCCGTGGGCCAGATGAATTGGCATCAGGGGCCAGATCTGGCTCATGGGCCATAGTGACCAGCCCCCTGAACCATGTGACCAGCCCATGCCTGAAAAGTTTGGGCACCCCTGATATATAGCAAAAAAGCCTATTGATGAAATTGGGCAAATGCTCTTTCCACACTCAACTGCTATCCTGCCACTTAGCTCTTTCTTCCTTACCTTGACTCTGTGGCCTTTTTTTATCCGGAGTAAAGAGTGAGACTGACTTCCTTGTGAACGTCTTCTTGCCAGGTGGTCGAACTTTGCCAGGTGGCTGCTCTTTAGCATGTGCCCATTTGTCTAAAGATACAATTTCAATACTGTACCTTAGAATCAACTGGTTGTTAAACAGCTTTTATAGCATAGCAACTAGCAGCCTTCTAACAAATCACCCTGTAATATCCAAAGCAATAGAGAGCAGAAACAGCTTGTAACATTGCTGCAGAGAAACTAAGGGAGAAAATTACTCAGGAGTTCTCAACCAGTGTGTGATGAGTAAATGTTCCAAAAAACACTCACAGAGGCAGAGGAGATGCAATGGTAATAAGCAGATCTGTTCATAACAAACTGTATGTTTCACTGTTGTTTTCATGAAAAGGTTCTCACTACAGAGGAGTTAGCTCAGGTAAAATGTATTTTCATAGCATGATTTCCAGGGGCTCAAGCGGTTAAGACACTGACTGGAAGGTGGGCAGGTCAGCAGTTCGACACTCGAGTACTGCACGATGGATTGAGCTCCCGTCTTTGTCCCAGCTCCTGCCAACCTAGCAGTTCAAAAGCAAAAAATTGCAAGTAGATAAATAGGGACCACTTTGGTGGGAAGGTAAACAACGTTCCGTGCACTCTGGTGTCAAAACATGCCTGCCACATGTCCATGGAGACATCTGCAGATGCAGACAGCACTAGCTCTTCAGCTTATCAACAGAGAAGAGCACTGAACTCTAGAGTTGGATATGACTGGCTTTCAAGCAAGGGTGACCTTTACCTTTAATATGATTTCCAGTGGTGTTTTAAAATGTATTATTCTGCAGATTCTGTAGATCAGGATAAAGTGACAATATCGACATTGCCCATGTTTCTCTGTTTTAACCCTCGTGCACTACAGCGAGACAATTTCATCTTGCAGAATATGTACAGAAGTGGGGCTGCAGTGTAGATCACTACACCATTATCACCAGCACAGTAGTAAACAGTTCTAGTTTGTTGTGCATATTTCTTCTAGAAATAAGTAGAAACATTTCTATTGAGTTTAGCTACTAGTGCAGTGATGGCCAACCTTGGCACTCTAGGTGTTCTTGGGCTTCAATTACCAGAAGCCCAAGTCAGCATTCCTGCTGATCAGGGATTCTGGGAATTGAAGTCCAAGAACATCTGGAGTGCCAAGGTTGGCCATCACTATACTAGGGGATAGTTTTTGACAGATGGTTGAATGTATTCAGACAAAATACATCCCATATGTTTTTCACAATAGGAAAAAAGGGGGGCAGGAATGAAAGTACCACGTAGGACTCCCATGAGACGGAATTTCTCATAATATTGTTTTGAAAATCAGATGCTTACGTAATTTATGGTGCAATATGAAAGAGCTTGACATTAGCTTGGTTTTATCAGGAGCAGGAACATTAATAAAAGATATTGAAGGGCGTCTGGACTTTTCCTTTTTTCCTTTCTTTCCTTTTGCTTTTTGTTCTTGCCACTCTTTAGGAGAAATACTCAACAAAAAAGCTTCATATGATAAATACAGTTTCAGAAGATCTTCAGTGTTTGCAATTTCACTGCAGACATTAAAAGGTGATAACTGATAAACAAGCAAATAATATTGTTTTAGAGAACTACAATGTCTAGATAATACAGTGCAAAAAAAATAACAAGGAATACTTTGCCCAAGTTGTGCAGTTGCAGACTGATAGTAATGTTTATTTCACACTAATATATTACCCAAAACACTCTCTAAGAAGCAAGGGACCATTTTAATGTGAACCAACATTTCTGGAAGCACTGGCACACATGGTAGCAGAAAAATATGTGAAATTCTTTTTATTTCAAACAATAGTTAGTTGGTAATGGCAAAAACATACCTGTCAAATTTTGGATTTGAAAATAAGGGAAATTTCCTGGCCAAAACGGGATACTTGACAGCTATGCTTATCCTGTGCAGCCCTCCAGTGGCAGCATTAGGGCACTATAGTCTTAACTAATACGGGAGGACGGCTGGAAAGAGGGTAAAATATGGGAGTTTCCCCGGCCAATACGGGAGACTTGGCAGCTATGGGCAGAAAGCGAGGAAGACCCAAAGAAGCTCAATGAGGGTGAAAGAGGAGAGTGCAAAAGCTGGCCTGAACTCAACATCAAAAAACCCAAGATCATGACATATGGCCTCATCACTCACTGGCAAATAGAAGGAAAGGAAATGGAAGCAGTGACAGACTTTACCTTCTTGGGATCTAAGATCACTGCAGATGGTGACTGCAACTGTAAAATAAAAAGACGCTTACTTCTTGGGAGGCAAGCTGTGAGAAACCTAGACAGCATAATAAGAAGAAGCCACATCACCCTGCCAACAAAAGTCCGCATAGTTAAAGCAATAGTCTTCTCAGTAGTAATGTATGGCTGTGAGAGTTGGATCATAAGAAAGGCTGAGTGAGACACCTTTGAACTGTGGTACTGGAGGAGACTCTTGAGAGTTCCCTGGACTGCGAGGAGACCAAATGAGTCAATCCTGAAGGAAATCAACCCTGACTGCTCAATGGAGGGACAAATAATGAAGCTGAAGCTCAAGTACTTTGGCCACCACATGAGAAGAGAGGACTCACTCAAGAAGGCCTTGATGCTAGGAAAGATTGAAGGCAAAAGGAGAAGGGGATGGCAGAGGATGAGGTGGCTGGATGGAATCGTTGAAGCAGTGGGTGTAGATCTGGCCAGGCTGAGGAAGATGGCAGATGGAGAGCCTGCCATATGGTGGTCCATGGGGTCGCAAAGGGTTGGACTCGACTGTTGTGCGACTGAACAACAACAAAAACAAAGTCAATTGCTCCTGCCAACCTAGCGGTTCAAAAGCAAGAATTTGCAAGTAGATAAATAGGCACCACTTCGGTGGGAAGGTAAACAGTGATCCATTCTAGTTAGGCCTACCACATGACCACAGAAACATCTGCAGATGCAGACAATGCTGGCTCTTTGGCTATAAACAAAGATGAGCACCAAATCCTAGAGTCGGATACGACTGGCTTTCAAGCAAGAGCAACCTTTATTGTTACCTTTCATCAAGTCAATTAGTCCATGAAAATTCTTATTCTTATTGTTGTTGTTATTGTTATTGTTAGGACTTGTATGCCGCCCACTCGACAATGCAACTGAGGGCGGCTCACAACAATTCCACATGTAATACATTATACATATATTGCAATACAGTAAAATAAGATACAATTAGCATACAATAATAGAAATAAACCACCATATCAAAAACATTACATAAGTCAAAACATCACAAATAAAGTACCATCAAAAACATTAAAAACATTATGAATTAGAACACCTTTCCCTGCCATATAGATTTGGTGGGTTTTTTTGAGCTTCCCCCACAAAGTAGGATAAAGAAAAATAGATAATCTCATCAAAAACACCTTCCTAACACATCCATTTTCTCATGAAAAAGATATATCCAGAGCTTACCTTTTAATAGAAAGCACTTCATTCATAGCTGACCTCACTTCTGCCATCACTTCCATTTTAGATTTTGTTTCCTGAGTTGCCCTAAAAACAACATGGATGTTTCAAACTGTGTGTATACGTAACAAAGAGGTCCTAATATATTTGAGTCACATATACATTTTTCCTATTCATTTTGTAAAGTAGGTACTTTACATGATTTTATCTGATTTTATTCTTAACATTGTAGTAATGAGTGTACAATGTTAAAAACTTTACATCGATGCTAACAATAAATTACAAACAAACCAATTAACTACTGTATTTTGAAAGAAAAAGAAAAAAACAAACAAACCACAAAACAAAATAGAACTAGCAAGCTAAACTTACAATGATCATCAGTACTTGAAGAACATTATTGGCACAATATACCAATCATGAAACATATTTATTTATTTATTTATTTATCGTATTTCTATCACCACCCAACTCGACAGCGAATCTGGGCGGCATTACAGAAGTAGGCGATATCAAAATTGCTAAAAAAACACATAAAACCCCAATAAATCATTAGACACCAATAAAATCCCACCTGCACTCATAAAAAGAGAGAGACTCCTCGACTGTTATTTTTTTAAACCAGCCATCAGGCGGGGTTCACCCCTCTATCAGCACCCCACACCTGCCCCGCCAGCCAGATTTTCAATTCTTTCCTGAAGGGCAGCAATTCCATCCGCAGCTGCAATTCCACCAGCAGGAAGTTTCATAGGGCCAGTGCAGACACGGAAAAGGCTCTACTATGTGTGCTAAAGCGACAGGCTCCTCTAGCTGATGGTATCCTGGTCCACTACATGTAGGGCTTTAAAGGTCAAAACCAGCACCTTGAATTGCACCCGGAGACAAACTGGTAACCAGTGCTGCTCCCGAAGCAGAGGTGAGGCGCAAGCATAATGCCCACACCCCACCACCACCTGGGTAGCTGCATTCTGGGCCAATTGCACCCTCCAAATGGTTGTCAAGGGCAGCCTCGTGTAGAGCGCATTGCAATAATCTAGCCTAGAGGTGACCAGAGCATGCATGACCATAAGCAAGGAGTCCCGGTCCAGGAGCGGGCACAATTGGTGAATCACCTGAAGTTGGGCGAAAGCCCTCCTGGCCACGGCTTTCATCTGCTCTTTGAGCAGTAGATGTGAGTCCAGGAGGACCCCCAAGTTGCACACCGTGTCTGTCTGGGCAAACTAGTCCCATCCAGGACCAAAGATGGCAGCTCCTGAGATAACGCCAGGCTCCTAATCCATAGCCACTCAGTCTTGCCAGGATTCAGTTGTAGTCCATTGTTCCCCCATCCAGACCTCAACAGCCTCCAGACACCCGGATAGGACTTTGACAGCATTGCTGGGAACAACACTGGCCGCGATGTACAACTGAGTGTCATCTGCATACTAGTGGTACCGCATCTCGTGGGAATGGATGATCTCACCCAACAGCTTCATGTAGGTGTTGAATAGGAGAGGAGAAAGCACCAAGCCCTGAGGTAAAATTAATTAATTTAGACATTTGTGTGGGTATGTTTTTGAGTGTTTACATTGACCCGAGTATAAGTCAAGTCTCATTTTTGGACCTCATTTGGGAGGCTAAAAAAACCAATTTATACTCGAGTATATACGGTAAGTAAGTAAGTAAACAACAAAATACCTCCTTTCAGTGTGTGAACAATTGAACTCCACAGGATCAAACTATATAATGGCTGAAATTCTGCTGCTTTTTGTAGTGAGTTGCACTAGATTAGGCCCATTGAATTAGTGGTAATTTGATGCCAACCCCTACATACATTCCACTGATTCAGACAGGCCAACTCTAATTGCAGTTTAGTTTAGCACAGTAAGTATAATCTGAGAAGGCTCATTTGAATCAATGAAGCTTATGGAGAAGCAAAGTCATTAAATCTTCATCAATTCAATAGGATTACTATAGTGGAACTTGTTACACTAAGCAATAGGGTTTCAGAAAAATTACTATATAGCTAACTGAACCCTAGAGTCAGATTTTGGTGTATGAAAACCAAGACACAGGACACAGCCTCGGGCTGGGTTAACTCAGGTTTATTGCATCGTGGACAGAGGGAACATGAGGTAATGGCGGATCGATAGCTCTTTATATACAGCAGTAATACATTTGAACGTGGTTGCATGGTAGCCCATTGGCTACTGTCTGCGTGACGTCATTGCTGGTCACGCCCTTCTTGTCCAGGTGTAGGTGGTGGCGGGAAAACTTCCCGCGCTGTTGCCTTTGATGAGTTTGGACCAAGAGAGCTTGGACGCTCGCTGCTGCCAGCTGGTGGTCATTAGCTCGCGTCCTATTACAGGGTTCATATGATACAGCTGAAGGTTACATTGTTGCTATAGGCAAGGTTACATTGGTTCAGATACATTGTAATCCATGTGGAAGATAAAACCATTAGAACACAACACCCCTCCCCCCCTAGGATGAGACAAAGTCTCGAGCCCACACTTAAGCACACTCCCCCCCCCCTAGGAGACAAAGTCTCTCAGCCAAGATGGCTTATTTCGAACACGTTGGGGTCTCGATGCAGGCTGCCTTTCCCCGGGTTTGCTACCTTTTCTTTGTTCCCTGGTTTCCTGTCCTGTAATTGGAGAGGGAGACTCGTTAGTGACTTGCCGCGGCTCCGCGGCGTTGTTTGGAGGTGTGCTCTTTCTTAGGGAAGAACCGGGGGCACTGGGGGCTAACGAAAAACCCCTCTTCTCGCTTGGATGGGTGGGGGAACACTCCTGAAAACCCCCCCGGCTCGCAAAATCAAAATCAAAATTACATTCGGGGGCAGCGGTCGCGAACTCCTCTCCCCCTTCCCCGGCCTCTGGTAGAACTGGCGTATCAAAAGGGTATGAGTCGGGGCCGCTGCTCCTGCCTTCCCCCCTTGCTTGGGACTGTTGTCCGCTGCTGTCTCCCCCTTGGGCTAAACGGGTGGGGGAGAACCCTAACGCTGAATCTTGTTGCTGCGCCCCACTGACTGGCCCACTCACTCGGTGCCTCAGTTGGTCTGCGTGCCTCCTCCAGAGGAGGCCGGTGTTAGTCTCGACCCGGTACGACACTGGCCCCGTTTGTTCTACAACCGTCCCTGGTACCCAGGCTGGCCCTGCGCTGGCATAGTTCCTGCAGTGAACAGGGTCGCCGGCGGCGAAACCTTTCGAGACTGCTAACCCTATGTTTTTCCCTTTATCCTCAACTTTCGTCGGGTCTAGCCTGGACAGGATCGTGGTCAGTTTTCGCCGCATCAAGAGCTCTGCCGGCGAGTAACCTGACGCCAAGGGGGTCACCCTATACGCTAATAAGAACTGACATACTTGGTGATTTAGGTCCCCCGGGCCCATGCGCCGCAGCGCATCCTTTGTTGTACGCACCAGCCGTTCCACTTGGCCATTCGTGGCCGGGTGAAACGGCGCGGATGTGACATGCCGAATGGCGTTTGCCTCCATAAATGCCCCGAACTCCGCGGAGGTGAAACAACTAGCGTTATCGCTGACTAAAGTGTCGGGTAAACCGAACGTGGAAAAGACTCTCCTCAGCTGGCTAATTGTAGTGGCGGAGGACGTGCTCTTTACTGGGACAACCTCCAGCCACTTGGAGAACGCATCCACCACCAGGAGAAACATGGTTCCTCGGAATGGGCCAGCGAAATCTACGTGCACTCTGGACCATGGACCCCTTGCTGTGTCCCATTCCCTATGCGGGAGACGGGCCGCCTCTGGTCGGGATCCCTGGCATGCCTCACAAGTGCCGACCATGTGCTCAATGTCTGTGTCTAGCTGTGGCCACCAAAAATAACTCCGGGCCAGCGCCTTTGAACGAACGATGCCCGGGTGGCTGACGTGCAGCAGTTCGAGCACCCTCGGACGCAGGGACGTAGGGACCACCACCCGTTGGCCCCACAACAGGCACCCCCTTTCTAGGGACAACTCTAGCCTTTTCCGAAAAAATGGGTCGAATTCTGTGCTTGGGGACGATGCCGGCCACCCCTTCTGTACCCATGAACTAACTTTCTCCAGCGTTCCGTCCTTGCCTGTCGCCCTAGCAATGTCGGCAGGTACTATTGGGGGTGCGTCTAAGACCTCAATTAACAACACCTGGCGGTCTCTTTCTACTCTCGCCTTTTGGTCGTCCGACAAGGGCAAAGGAGATCTCGAAAGTGCATCAGCATGGCTGATCTCCTTTCCGGGTCGGTACTCCAACTCGTGTTGGTATGCGTTGAGAAAAATAGCCCATCGCAGCATCCTCGGGGACAGGATCTGCGGCGTGGGCTTGCTTGCCGTGAAAATCCCTAACAGGGGTTTGTGATCAGTCACAATTTTGAACGGGCGGCCATACAAAAAATCGTGAAATTTTTTGGTTCCGGCTACTATTGCTAATGCCTCCCTGTCGGTTTGTGCGTAATTGCGCTCCGCTTGGGACAGGGACCTTGAATAAAACGCTACCGGGGCCTCCCTTCCGTCATCCAACACGTGGCAAAGCACCGCCCCCACCCCCACCGGGGATGCATCGCAGACTAAGACCACTGGCCGTTTGGGGTCGAAATGCGTCAGGATTGCCTCAGATGTTAAGAGTTGCTTTAGTTCTTTGAACGCCCTCTCGTGCTCGTCACCCCACATCCATGTCTCCTCCTTTTTAAGTAACCGATGAAGCGGTTCGGCCACGGACGCCTTCCGTGGGAGGAATGTATGGTAAAAATTGAGGAGCCCCAGGAATGACTGTAGCTCGGTTTTGGATGTGGGGCGAGGGGCCTTCTTTATGGCTGCTACTTTGGATTTAGACGGCTTAATACCCTCGGGTGTGATCCGGAACCCTAAAAACTCGACCTCAGTTTCGAAAAAAACACACTTGTCCTTCCTCAGCCTCAGCCCCGCTTTCTCGAAAACAGTTAGTACTTTATCCAATCTCTTTGCCAGTTCGGCCTCACTCCCCCCTGTTATCAACACGTCATCAAAATAAGGCAACACCCCCTCCAGCCCCTTCAGGAGGCGTTCCACAAGCGACTGAAAAAGGCCGGGTGCCGAGTTCACGCCGAACTGTAAGCGCGACACCTGGAACGCCCCTTTGTGTGTAACTATCGTTTGTGCCGCGGCCGTGGCGGGAGTTACGGGGAGTTGCTGATAGGCTTGTGCCAAATCGAGTTTAGCGAAACACTTTCCCCCATTCAGCCTGGCCAAAAGGTGGCTGACCACCGGCACCGGGTATGCATTAGGGCGGATCGCCTTGTTAATTGTGCACTTATAATCAGCGCAAATGCGCACCTCCCCGTTGGCCTTCAGAGCTGTTACAATTGGAGTTTCCCACTCCGCGGAATCAACAGGAATAAGAATCCCCTGGCCCACCAGTTTGTCCAGTTCCGCCTCTATTTTGTCCTTGAGTGCGAACGGCACCCTGCGCGGTTTGAGTCTTATCGGGCGGACCTCCGGGTCTAGGTCGAAGGCTACAGGGGGTCCCTTGAACTTTCCAAGTCCTTTTTCAAAGACGGCGGGATGCGCATCGCAAACCGCTTGTATTGGGTCCACTCCCACTGTATGCACTCCCCCTATGAACAAGCCTAAGGGCTGAAACCACTGCGTCCCTAGGAGGCTACAACTTCCCCCCTTAAGGACAACTAGGGGCAGTTCCGCAGAATGTCTCTTAAAGCTGACCCGAAACTTTCCGACCCCCAACACCGGAATGCTGTTTCCCTGTACATCTCGTAGCGTGGACCTCAACGTTTTAAGTTTGGGCCGCACGTGGGGGTCGATTTTCAAGAACTCTTTCTGGGGAATTATAGAATAGGAGGACCCCGAGTCAATTTCCATCCTAATAGGGGCCCCTTGTACTAGTACCTCAACGAAGTAATGGGACTGTCCCGCGGACACGCTGAACACTGGGGCGTCGTCCTCGCTGTCGTCCGAGACGCGGCCCACGCCGTCCTGCTTCCTCGTGGTCTGGGCGCCATCTTTGGACCTCGCTGGACGGTCCGGTCTGGTCGAACGGTCTTGTGACTGCCTCCGGCCCTCCTTCCGTTTTCTGCATGCCCTGGCGATGTGCCCCCGACGGCCGCAGGTGTAACACTCGGCCTTTCTGAATGGGCACCTCGCGCGCTCATGGGCCGCTCCGCAACCATCGCAGCGGCGCCCACCTTTTCGGACCTTCTGGACCTCCTCGCCGTCGCTGCCTTCCGTAGACGACTTTGAGGCCCGTCGGGTTGCGTGCACCGACTGTCCGGACTTCCCGTGCACCGAATTTTCCGCCTTGCCGGCTCTAGGACGCCACTCACGCCACTGGTGCATCTCGTCCACTCCCGCATTCGTGGACTCCGCGGCTTCCGCGGCCTCTACGACCTCTGCCAGTGTGGGTGGCGGCTCCTTGTTCATCAAGCTGCGCTGCACCTCCTTGTCCTTCAGGCCACACAGCACGCCGTCCCTGAGGGCCATCTCTAGGTTGTCCCATCTACAGGGGCCGGCGGCTATCCTCATGGCGGTCACGAATGCCTCAACCGACTCGTCCGGCGCTTGGACTCGCCTCCAAAACGCGCTCCGAGCGGGAAACATTGCCCTCGAGGGTCGGAAACGCTCTCGCAGCAGCTTCATGATGTCGTCTGCCTTAAATTCGCTCACCTTCTTCGGAGCGATGATGCTCACCAGCGTCCGCTTGGTTTCTAACCCAAGCATTCTGGTGAGGATGGCCCTCTTCCTCTCCTCGTCGTCTTCTTTGACTTTGAGTTCCACCAGTGCCGCCTGGAAGTCCATCTCCAACAGCTCCCAGTCCTGCGGTTTGGTGATGTTGAACCCGCTCTGTGCCCTGGCTGTTCCTTGGGGATCCATCATCCCACCTTCGTCGCCAATTTGGTGTATGAAAACCAAGACACAGGACACAGCCTCGGGCTGGGTTAACTCAGGTTTATTGCATCGTGGACAGAGGGAACATGAGGTAATGGCGGATCGATAGCTCTTTATATACAGCAGTAATACATTTGAACGTGGTTGCATGGTAGCCCATTGGCTACTGTCTGCGTGACGTCATTGCTGGTCACGCCCTTCTTGTCCAGGTGTAGGTGGTGGCGGGAAAACTTCCCGCGCTGTTGCCTTTGATGAGTTTGGACCAAGAGAGCTTGGACGCTCGCTGCTGCCAGCTGGTGGTCATTAGCTCGCGTCCTATTACAGGGTTCATATGATACAGCTGAAGGTTACATTGTTGCTATAGGCAAGGTTACATTGGTTCAGATACATTGTAATCCATGTGGAAGATAAAACCATTAGAACACAACACAGATACAACTGGCTTTCGAGCAAGGGTGACTTTAGCTTTACAGAGCTCATTTATAAAGCTCAAAAGTGCATACATTAATTTAGTTTTGGACCAGAGTGGTTTAACTTTTCCTGCCATTGCATTTATATCTAAATTTCACCTTTCCCTTTGTGTCAATGTTTTTTTCTTTCTTAAACCAACTCTCTCCAAATATCTAGCTGTGTGTTACATCTCCCTTAACAGGGAGATAGCAAGCTATGTATTACATCTCTAGTCTGGAAACAAATTGTTATGTTCATGTTTAAAAAAAGGCTGTTTAACATGATGCATACCTGACCTACAGATGTACATCAATTTGCTAATATGAAACCAAATTAGCAAATGAAATAAAACCTTTCTTCTTCTTCTATATCCGAATCTGAACATTGGCGATCATCAAGTCGATCAGCCATGAAGACTGTACTGAGAATATAATGCAGTGGGCTTTCATCTGTTTTCTGCATCGCAGCATGACACCCATACCACTGACCCAGTTCCATGAGTCAAGGAATGAAATTAAAATAAAATAGAAACGCCAGCAGCCACAAAGCCAGGCAAAAAGTTTCCGCCCAAACTAAAGTCTGAGATTAGCATTGCATGCCCTACTTTCTTTCCTTTCAAAATGTAAAGACTTTAACAGAGGCTTTTGGGTGGTGGCACCCATGTTTTGCAGTGGTGAGATCCTACACGGAAACCCTGCCAATTGAGACTGGCTTTTTAATGCTTAACAATACGTTGCTTTGAAGTCTGAATTTGTCTGATGCTGTTGTCAGTTCCATTTTGTTCACTACCACTTATTCTTGGATATGTTAGGAAATGGCCATAACTGAGAACCAGTTGCACACAAAAAGAAAGCTGTGGCCAGAAACACTATTGAGCACCTGAAGTAAGTGGTAAAACATAAAGAATTAAGATGGCCCAGTGCTTGTTCTGGAATGCAAAGCATCTTGTTCTTTATTCACTTGAAGAAAGACTTGCACAAGTCATGAGGCTATTTTTGTTGTTGTTGTTGTTCAGTCGCACAGTCGATTCCGACCCTTTGCGACCCTATGGACCATCGTTCTCCAGGCGCCTCTGTCCTCCACCATCCCCCTCAGTCCTCCCAGTTCTGTGCCCATTGTGTCTACAATACCATCTATCCATCTCATCCTTGGCCTCCCCCTTCTTCTTTTGCCCTCCACCTTTCCCAACATCACGGCCTTCTCAAGTGAATCCTCCCTTCTCATTTGATGCCCAAAGTACTTTAGCCTCATCTTTACTATCTGACCTTCCAATGAGCAGTCAGTGTTGATTTCTTCTAAGATTGACCTATTTGTTCTCCTCGCTGTCCAGGGTACCCTCAAAACTCTCCTCCAACACCACATTTCAAAGGCATCTATTCTTCTGCGTTCAGCTTTCCTAATTGTCCAGCTCTCACATCCGTACATTACCACTGGGAATACCATTGCTTTGACTATTCTAATTTTTGTTTTCAAGGTGATGTCTCTGCTTTTCACTATGTTCCCCAGGTTTCTCATAGCTTGTCTCCCAAGAATCAGTCGCCTTTTTATTTCATGGCTGCAATCCCCATCTGCAGTGATCTTAGATCCTAAGAATGTAAAATCTGTCACTGCTTCTACTTCTTCCCCATCTATTTTCCAGGAACTGATCGGGCCTGTTGCCATTATCTTGGTTTTCTTGATATTGAGTCTCAAGCCAGCTTTTGCACTCTATTTCTTCAATCCAATCAAGAGGTTCTTTAGGTCTTCCTCACTTTCTGCCATTAGGGTGGTATCGTCTGCATATCTCAGATTGTTGATGTTTCTCCCAGCAATTTTGATCCCATATTGTGATTCCTCCATCCCTGCATTGCGCATTATGTGCTCTGTGTATAAGTTGAATAAGCAGGGTGACAAAATGCAGCCTTGTCTTACTCCTTTTCCTATTCCAAACCACTCTGTCATTCCGTGTTCTGTCCTAACTGTTGCTTCTTGGTTCATGTACAGATTTCTCAGGAGGCATATGAGGTGCTCTGGTATTCCCATCTCTTTAATCACTTGCCACATCTTGTTGTGATCCACACAATCAAATGCCTTAGTGTAGTCAATAAAGCAAGGCTATATTACATGAGTTACATGAGGCTATAGCATCCCGTAAAGCAAAATCTCCAAATACTAGCAGTGATGGTGGACCTTTTAGAGACCGAGTGCCCAAACAGAGGGGTGGAGCAAACTCTGTGCTGGGGGAGGGAGGAAGCCCTCCCACTGGGCTACTGGACAGAGGGCAGGGCGATCTCTGTGCTGGGGAGATGGCCCACATGGTCTCAAAAAGAGCTGGGAACATGTGCCATAGATTCACCACCACTATATTAGAGCATCCAACATCAGCAAGAGTATATTGTTCTATGGCGAATTTGTGTTTATCTCCATATAATCACCCACCACCACTACCTTTTCATTAAGGCTGTACAGTAAAACCCCGACTTACATATGCCTCGAGTTTCATAAAATCCGATTTACATAATAATTTTGTGCTAAAACCATGTCCCAATTTACACGATTTCCTATGGGGTTGTTTCGAGTTACATAAAGATTCTTTTTCCTATGGGTTTGCTTCGACTTACGTAAAAATTCATTTCCCTATGGGTTTGCTTCGATTTATATAAAAATTTCATTTTTCCTATGGGTTTGCTTCTAGTTACATAAAAGAATATTTTTTCCTATGGGTTTGCTTCGAGTTACATAAAAAAACAATTTAAGCAAATGCCTACAGAATGGACTTTTCCCCGTAAGCAGGGGTTTTACTGTATTGGCAATGAATTTGTACATACCTCTCAAGTGTCCCATACTGGCCGGGAAATCCCATATTTTACCCCTCTTTCCCCCTCTTTCCTGCTGCCATCCCAAATTTGGAGCGGCCAGAGGGGGGTTACTGTGCATGCGCACCCATCAGAGGCAGAGGTGCACATGCGCGAGGGGTTTCTGTGCATGCGTGAGGGGTTTCTGCACATGCACAATGGGGTTACTGTGCATGTGTGCCCATCACAGGTGGAGGTGCGCATGTGCAAGGGGTTTCTGTGCATGCGTGCCCATCAGAGGCAGCGGTGCTTCCTGTGTTTTCTCAACCGCATCTTGACAGGTATGAATCTGTATAAGCTTCATGCTTGAGAACTTCCTTTGGAAAAAATACAGCTTTATAAGAGATATGAGCCCAAGTTATTTCCAAGGTGCTATACTCATACTGGCAAAAAAAGTATAGGGCTTGAGGGAAAGGCTTCTTTGGGGAGGAAAAGGATGCTAAGCTCATGCCCATATTTAGACTGCTTAATAAAGAAATCTGTATTTGAAGAAGGCACTGGAAACCAGGACCCAGTTCTGCTTCTGTTCTATGACTTTATCTCTTCCGACTGCATGAGTAATGCTCATTTCATAGAAAGAAAATAAAAATGTGGCTCTCCCATTCCTTGTAATAGCAAGATTTAAGACTTCACATGAAGATGGGGACACACATATATTATAATTATAGTCTATTTCATGATTTAATAAAAGACATTTTAATAAAGCTTCTCACAGTTTCATGGCCTCTACAGAACTTCTATCATTCTCCCTAAGAAATTCCTCAAATGCAAGGGTATCGTCTTCCAGTTTTTTTTCAGCCAGCGCGGCCCTTTTTTCCTCTTGTGCTACCTTCATCTCCATCTGTGATATGGTGTTTTGCTTTGTTTTAACTGCAAACTGGGGTGGTGTTGGTATTGGAAAGAGAGGATTAGAAAATGCATGATAGAAAATACTCTTCACACGAACCACCTTGTGAAGCAAAATGTCATTTCAGTACAATAATGGGTTTCAATAATGCTCGTTTTAAATACATTCTATTCAGGGCAACCCCAACCCCCACCCAACACATATATGAAGCCCTACCTTGGTTATGCTTAAAACACTGCTCTTGCTCATGCTTTAATCCCCTACTATATGTAGGAAAAGTTACTTTTCTGGACTACAACCTCCAATATCCCACAACCAGAATTGGCTATGACAAAAGGGATCTTTACAAGCTCTGCAGCGCCCGCCCCCACTTTTTTTGTGTGCCTATTTCATTTATATCAAGGGTTCTCAACCTTTTCAAGCCGAGGGCCAGGTCACGCTCCCTCAGACAGTTTCAGGGGCTTGACAGCCATATTGCTCTGCCCAGGCACTTCTGGGTGTGGCAGAAGCAGGGGGGCACATGAAATGGTATCGTGGGCTGCATCCAGCCCCTCGGGCTGTAGGTTGAGAACCCCTGATTTATACAATAGGCAACCTCTGTTCCAGTTTTTAAAATACTTGTCAGAAAGTATACAGTATATGAAAAACATAACATATTCAGTTTGGTCAGCTTACAACAGGACAGCCTATGTGCTGCTGTATTTAGTTGAGCATGTAAAAGGATAACACAGCTTTCTTGAGCAGCGTAAACATATCCTTAAAAATGAATAAATGAAATGGCAATAGCAATTGTACTTAACTCCATAGCACTTAGTATATACCTCTGAAAGTTTTCACTATAGCTGTCATTTGCACTCTTACTTTACTACACATGGGTTGTTGTTATGCACCATCACATTAGTATCAATGTACAGTGGCCCTAACAGACCTTTCAAAGTAAGATATTTTAAGGTTTGGTTTTACAACTTCTACACCCCCATTGGATTTCCATGGCTGAGCAGGTTTTTGAATCCTGGTCTCCAGCACTTGACTCCATCACTCTATTCACTACATTTCATTGGGTAAACACATAGATTATATATAGTTTTCTGAATTGCCAAAAAAAAAAAAGTCAATTACAGGAAATAAAATGATTACCTCGAGTAGAAACAGTTCTTTTTGTTCACTTATGTAATCTGCTATAGACTTCTTATCACTCTGAACACCTTTAAGAAAGAGAATTGTTAGATCTCATATCGCAAACTATAGTTTATACAGAACAGTACATGTAATTCTTGTGTGTTCATAGAATTATAAATGTGACATTTAAAAAAACTCTGATGCATTAACATATTGCCTGAAGTTAGTGAGCTGGACATTTTTTATGAATGCATTTTGAGAAAATGCACTGGCAACATTTAGACACAGGCCAGGTGGATGCCTGTCTTCAGCACCAGCTGAACTGGAATTTTCTTTATCTTCTTCTCCCACAGTAGCCATCTGTGGTGCAGAAAACCTGCTCCAGAGTTTCAGAGATTTGTATGGTGCCTGCACAAGGAAAGAAGGCTTGTCAAATCTAGTGGGAACAATGCAATCAAGCTAATGTACAGTGAGGTATCCAGACCGTAAAGCTAATAATAATTTTGTGTCCGAAATTATTCCCTGTTGAAAGAGTTTTTGCTGGAGAAACTCCACTCTAGGGACACCCGAATGAGGCTCCTTTCATGTCCCCAAGATCTTTTCCCATCCAAGTGGTCCTCATTTATCTACTTGTAATTTCTTGCTTTCGATCTGCTAGGTTGGCAGGAGCTGGGTCAGAGATGGGTGCTCAAACCATCATACAGTGCCTGTAATGACCGCATATAATATTCTGTGTTGTCTGGCCATGCACTCAGTATGTGTTACTATATTTCCCAGGGATCTGGTCCAAGGTAAGTGATGTCTTGCAACTTTCGGCATTGGGGGCGGGTGGCGCAGGGTGGAATTTTATTATAAAATGGTGGC
The DNA here is from genome assembly GCA_035047345.1 of Bradypodion ventrale. Taxonomy (NCBI): domain Eukaryota; kingdom Metazoa; phylum Chordata; class Lepidosauria; order Squamata; family Chamaeleonidae; genus Bradypodion; species Bradypodion ventrale. Next base: position 208,407,414 of record JAWDJE010000005.1, read on the forward strand.
ACCACTATTTTAAAATCTAAACACACCAGAAAACCCCTTACATAACTTGTTTGTGTGTGTGTGTGTGTGTGTAAATCCGGACATAATTTACGCAAAAAAAAAAGCTTATGTAAGTCAAATTTTACATAAGTAGAGGCATACGTAAATCGGGGTTAACTGTATAGTTAACCTCATACTGTAGTTTATCATTCTAGGACTCACAGCAGTGTATAGTTTCCTTAACTATAGGATGTAAAACTGAACTATAGTTAAGGAAACTGTTGTGATTCCTAGACTGATAAACTACAGTATGAGGTTAGCCTCTAATTAGAATCATAAACCAAGATTTGAAATGGGTTTGCAAATCATAATATTTGTTAACTATGGTTTTGCTATGAGATACAAACCACAGCTAGAACCATTGCTTTGCTTTAAAAGTCACAAATGCTCAAAACACAAGCGCTTGAAGACAGTATGGGTCAAAGAAAACAAGCAGCAGCAAACCACGCTTAGATGGTGAGTTGGGAACTTGTTGGAATAGTAACCCAAAAATGTAAATTTCTCCAAGCTCTCAGATTTGGCATGGGGGCTAAGATGGATGATTAGAATATTTAATCATGAAGTGTTTCTCATTATAAATGAAATAGAAAAGATATGGCAACATACCTCACATTATATGCCATCTTTAAAATGTAAATATATACCTTAGAATAACTACTAGTACAGTATATAACAACCTGTAAACTTTCCTGCCAGATCCTCTGAAAATATGCTTCACAACTGCTAATGGCAAGTGAAGATCTTGGCAATATAAAGATATCTTAATATATATTCTATCTCAGTGGTGGCGAACCTATGGCACGTGTGCCAGAGGTGGCATTTGGAACCCTCTCTTTGAGCACCTGTGTGATTGCCCCAGCACAGAATTTGTCCCACTCCTCTGCCCAGCAGCCAAATGGGAGCATTTCCTCCCTCCCCTGTTGCCATGTTGGCACTTTGCAATAAATAACTGAGTTTGGGGTTGCAGTTTGGGCACTCGGTCTCTAAAAAGTTTGCCATCACTGTTCTATCTTAATACAAGCATATTTATGTATTATATTTACAACCCATTTTACTCACACTTAGCAAAAGCAAGGGCCCAATTCAGAGCAGCAATGTTTTTTCCTACATCTCCTTCTGTCTCTCTTTCGATGGCTTGTTCCAGTTTTCGGAAGGTCTTCCGAGTCCTGGCTCTTGATGAAATTGTACTCTTTTCATGCACCTTCAGATTCTGCTGACATGTTCTGATCTAAAATCAAAACCTACCTTTATTACGTAGTTAAAAAATAATTTCTCAACGTTCCCTGAAATAACTTGAAATTTTAGTTTTCATTCAAAATGTTTCTCAAATTTCTTTCTTTCTCTGATTTAGCCTTCAGACTTTATCATTATGCATTAAAGTGAAGAGCAAACTAGATAGGACACAGGAGATCTATCACTGCTAACATCTTTTTCTGAGTTGGCTCCAAATATACCTGGCTTGGTTTCCTCCTCTTCCTACAAAAACCTTTCAGAATCCAACAGGAATGCTACACTGGAGGTCGGAGAATTCTGGCAAATGGGGTGAGCTGTGGAATGGCAGGGTGGGGTGGGGGGGACACCTATATTTGGGTAGAAGCATTTCCTGTTAGGCAACTCTTCTGAGCATCACAGCCAGATCCAGGATCCAGTCTTTCAAGCATAACCATAGCCAGGAGAGGTGAAAATTGGATCAGAGTCATACTGCTGGGGTTAGGGTTAGAATTTTTCCATCCAAAATTCCTGTTCCACTTCAGCTGCTAATATATTATTATGTGCCACCAAGTTGGAACTGACCTATAGTGACCCTAAGAGGGCTTTCAAGGTAAGTGGCAATATTTCAATGTAAGTGGCTTTCTCTTTTGCAATCCCCCAGTGAGTTTCGATGGCTGAGTAGGGATTCAACCCCACACCTCTTGAGTCCTGGTGCAGCACTATATCCACACCACCACACTGGGTATCTAATTAGCTCATAATAATATAAGTAGCCAACATAGGTAAGTAAATCCCTCTTTTACAGAAGCCTCATTTTACAGAAACCCCGTTTTACAGAAGGATGTTTTTTTTGGTGCTGAAAACATGTCCCGTTTTACAGAAAAATCCCATTTTGCAAAATGTAATTTCCCAGAGTGCATTGTGCCTGGTGGGCTATAAAAGACCACCCGCTTCCCTTCTGGCCCCTTTGGGTGGCAGTAGAGTGGTCTGGAGAGGAGTTAGAGTGTTATTTTTATTTTTATTATTGGGGTGGTGGTGGTTGGGAATGTTTTTCCCCCAATGCGTTCTTATGGGAATGCCTTGTTTTACAGAAAAAAATTGAGTTAAAGAATGGACTTTTCCCGTAAAATGGGGTTTTACTGTACTTTTCTTTATTTCCCTTCAAAAGCAATATATTTTGGATGTTTTGATCAGTGAAGAGAAAAAAGTGGAAGAAAGGTTAAAACTCTTGTTCCCCAGTGCCACAGTTGCAATCTGGCTTCCCCGTCCACTCTCAGTCTTCACAGTGACTACAGATCATTTATGTTAAATATTAATAATGCACAATTGAGTGGCATAAGTTTGGCAATGGAGTAATAACAACAGCAGCAGCATGCTGTTTCCTTCAAAACAACAAACATAAAAAATTCCTTTGAAAACAGTATTTTTTTTTCAAGCTCTCAACATAATCAGTGATAGCTTTCAAATAAACATACATACCTTTTCTTTTTCAAGGCATTCTATATCTCTATAAAGACAGATTTCAGAATCCAGTTTTCTGAAAGGGCTCTTTGTTTTCCCATCTTTACACACTACACATAGGAAAGATAGTGAGATGGTCACAGGATGTTTAAAATCAACTCCAATACAAAAATTGTATTATTTAGCTGGCATCCCTCCATCAAAATTCCACTGAGAAAGTGCTGCTCAGAAAGAGTGGGTCAAAGCAAGATCCTCGGAAACACACCTGATATTTGATCACCAACCACCAAAGCAGAAATGAAATCAAGGCATAGCTTCCTCAAAACTTCTGCGCCCCCCCCCCCCCCCCCGAACAACCAGTCCCCACAGACTGCCTTAGAATTATGGAAGGCAAGCAAGGAGCTACCAGATAACTGGGCAGAACCACATGACTCTCTACTACCTGGCCACGAACAACTATGGCCTGTGTGGAAAGCTTTCAATAGGAAGATCAAGGGCTAATCTGAGAAAGTGGGGTCTCCCTGCAGATGACAGCCTGTGTGCATGCAGAGAACAAACTATCTCCCATATGGTACAATGCACATGATGCCCCTCAACGTGCACTGTGGAGGACCTTATGTTGGCAAGAGGAAATGGTGTTGAAGTGGCCCAATATTGGGCAGGTGTCATCTAGCCCTTTTAATTCTATTTTGTTTTAGATGTGTTAATTTTAGTGTTGTAAATTATTATATGCTGGTGGTGTGTCTGACATGAATATAGAAAGATAGGAAAAATCTTTTTCAATAATGTGTAATAAACATCAGTACCACCAACACAAGATAATCAGTTTAATTAGCTTAAAATGACATGAGCCAAGTGAAGCATGGAATGCAAATGGCTGGAACTATTTTGCTCACTTCAGTGTGCTTTCCCCATAAGCTCCCTTTTACAGTAAATGATACAACTGTATCTTGCCCACCTGCAAGCTCATGCATTGAATAAATATGCATTAAATAAATATGCAAGCTCATGCATATTTATTTAAAATATTTATATGTTGACTTTCCTCTGAAAAGGATCCAAGGCAGTTTTAGATGTGTTGATTTTAAAAACCCTGGTAGGCTCATCTAGGGAGATGTGGTCTTAGATACAGCTTGGATACAGGTAATTTAGGACTTCATAGGTCAAAACCATCACTTTGAAGTGTTCCCGTAACTGGACTCGTAGCCAGTGGAGGTGCTATAACAATGAGTTGTATCATTCCTATAACCAGCACCATTTAACAATGTGGCTAGAGCATTTTGGACCCAATGAATTTTTGAATACTTCCCAAAGGCAGCCACAAATAGAGTACAGTGTAATCTAAAAGGGATGTAAAACAAAAGCATATGCCACCTTGACCAGATCACACATATCCAGGAATGGGATTAAAAATTAAATTAAATTAACTGAAATTAAACAATTCAGATTAAATCATTTTATATGTAATAAACCTATAACCAATAAAATAAAAAATAAAAAAATGTGGCAAAAGAACACAAATGACCTTTCTCCCTGGGGTGAGATTTGCAAACCTCGTTGTAAAGTTCAAGTTATCTTCCATTCAAAACAGCACACAAGAGTCATAGGCATAAGAACCAAAAATCCTTGATAGACATTCAAGATACTCTTCCCAAATAAAGCAAGAGAATTTAAGAGAATTTACTGCACCCCAGACTGCTTTAATTACAAATTCTGGGTTTTCTAGTACTTGTTTGCCAGGTCCCTAATATTTTATTCTATAACTCCTAATGTTACAACCAATTTTAGTTTTTGTTACCCATGCTATCATCTGATCCCAAACATGGAGTCTGTGTTGATGGCATCTTAATCCACAATATAAATCTCTCCTTAGATCTAGGGGTGAAAAAAGAAAGAGAAACAAAATAACAAGGAAGATTAAGATCATTTTCATTGTTACTCATCTGAAAATTCAACAGGCAACCAAATCTGTAACAGCATGTTCCACTGCACTTTGAGGTACTGTATCTCCAAGATATACAGGTTGTTATATGCTGTTATATATGTTGTATAAAGGGACTGCAGTGGCATAGTGGTTAAGACACTAAACTTCATGACTGAAAGGTTGGCAGTTGAAGACTCGAGTGCTGCATGGTGGAGTGAGCTCCTGTCTCTGTCCTAGCTTCTGCCAACCTAGCAGTTCGAAAGCAAGAAATTGCAAGTATATAACTAGGTACCACTTCATTGGGAAAGTAGTGTTCCGTGCACTCCATTGTCTAGTCATGCCTGCCACATGTCCATGGAAATGTCTGCAGATGCAGACAGCATTGGCTCTTTGGCTTAAACAGAGATAAGCACTAGAGTTGGATACGACTAGCTTCCGAGCGAGGGCAACCTTTACCTTTACCTAAATATGTTGTATGTTATATGTTGTTATATTATACCAGCTTTACAGAAACTACTTCAGGAGAATTCTCCACAACCTCAGCCTACCTCTCAGAACAAAGGAAGAACTTGATATTTGGCCTAGGCCACTCACACAATAGATGCTAGGCCCAAAGGGTAAACTCATTAGCAAATGTATAATGGCACAAAATTTGTCTTGTATCCATTTGCAATTCAACAGGGCAAAACTTCACCACTAATCTGAATAACAGGTATTATCTGTTGTAAAAAAACCCCCACATTGATTTGAATATTTATCTGTTATGCTAACCATTCTGTACCTCTGTACATGACATGTATAAATTGATGCCATGAAGTCTCTTTCTTTTATGTCTGACACCAGTGGACTTGATCCACAAAAACTATCATTAAAATACAGCAGTTAGTTATTAAAGTGCCACTTTGTTTTGTCTTTTTTTGTTTACTCTCTGATATGCTTGAAACAGATTAATAAGGCTACCATTTCAACACTGCTGCATGGAACAGTTAAAGACTGCATGTTTTGCAACAAAGTTTTGTTGTTGTTCAGTCGCACAGTCAATTCTGACCCTTTGCAACCCTATGGACCATTGATCTCCAGGCACCCCTGTCCTCCACCATCCTCCTCAGCCCACCCAGCTCTTGCCCACTGTGTCTACAATACCATCTAGCCATCTCATCTTTGGCCGCCTCCTTCTTCTTTTGCCCTCCACCTTTCCCAGCACCGTGGCCTTCTCAAGTGAATCCTCTCTTCTCATTTGATGTCCAAAGTACTTTAGCTTCATCTTTACTATTTGACCTTCAGGGTTGATTTCTTCTAAGATTGACCTATTTGTTGTCCTCGCTGTCCAGGGACTCTCAAAACTCTCCTCCAACACCATATTTCAAAGACGTCTATTCTTCTGCGCTCAGCTTTCCTAATGGCCCAGCTCTCAAACAAAGTTGGAACCAGTAAACGTGCATCTTTCCCTCTCAGTGGTATGGCGCAATACCAGTGGTATCGTGCAAATATTATCATTGGTAGAACAAAAGGCACAGCCACTGGTGGCAGAGATGGCAGAAGTGGGCATTTTCTATCTTTCTCTCTCACACAAACATGAATGTTCATTCAGACAACTGCCATATAATCATTCACCTTACAATTCAGATGAGGAGTGGGGAAAATGGAAAAATACACTTCCTTCATATGTGCCAAAAAATTAGAGTTGTTCCCATGTGCTCCTGCTCACATCTTCTGCCTCTCCTTTACTTTCCCAACTGCAGTCACACTTGCACACACTATGAGGATAGAAGCTTATCATGAAACAAACACAAGTAGGGTTCTTTGTTTCTGGTAAGGAGGCAGGCAAGAGTAGCGTGACTTGTGGTAGGCTGAGTGTAAGGTAGGGCTTTTGGGTTGTCTGTACTGAACTTCTGGCAGAAAGCAATGTTTCACGGTGGTTCATCTATACCAGAGCCAGTAAAGTTACTTTTAAGAAGAATGAAGACTCCAGAGCTTCATCTGATCACTATTCTCTTATGAATAACTTCATATTTTCAAAATAAAATAATTTTGGTGAGGGCCCATCCCCAGAAGCTGCTTTCAGTGCCAGTTCTAACCATGCTCATTTGCAATACAGTAGTTTGATATGTCTATCTGTTGATTGTTTAATTTTTTAAACTTATATTTAAATAAAAGAAACCCAAACAAACCACAACGATTAATGAGAACATTCAAAATTCACAATTTCGCAATTACCATAATCAAAGTCATCATGAAAGAAATCATATTGGCGGAGTGGAAGTACAGTACCAACATACTCTCACACAAGGACATCTGGTGTCAGATGGTCCTAGCATATATGAGGTTTGAACATATTCAGGCAAGAGGGGGTGTCACTTCTGTGCAAAAAGGGTGCTTCTTTCCCAAGTCTGAATATCCTATTTCCACTTGGGTTGCCCAAGAAAGAGGAACAGGTAAGGTGCTTTTAATAGTCACGTGGAGGGCAATATTTCAAGAAGGATAGCCTTCATGGCAGAGTACAAGTTCCCCATGCTCCTTTTTCATGTGGAGCACATCCACACAAGAAACAAGTTAACATCCCTGTTTATGAAGCAAAGCGTATAATGACAGGATGCTTCAAACCTACATCAGTCGAGAAAATATATCCTCTTGTTGGTATCCTTCCACCTAAGATAATGAATGGTATTTGCACCAAAAGGAGGGGGTATAAATGCAAATAAATAAATAAAGGCGAGAAGCAGCAGTGGATGCCAAGAGAACTAAGCAAGGGAAGGACCCTTGACATCCTCTGAACAGATAAGAGCCTCACGTCCTCCGGCTCAGATCCAGGAAAAGCTTTATGGCAAGAACAAAACCAAATTAGAAGCCGGAGGAAGGAGCTCACTGGACCAAGAATAGCATTAAAGGAAAATATGGCTGAGGAATCGACTGTGCGACTAAACAACAACAACACATGGCTTAGGAACTCAGCCTCGCCAACATCACTTGGAGGACCCTGAATAGGCTGAGGGTTGGAGTCCCTAAATGGAAGACCGGCATGCTCAAGTGGGAGCTGCTGGCAGACAGCCACATGCTGTGTGTGAATATGGAGCGATACAGAATCCGGATCGTTTACTGGGTCTGCCAGTGACTACCAGAAACATGTGCTACTGGAGATGTCATTTGGGCCAACGACAAAGCTTCCTTGTGGCCATCCAAAGTTTGATCTGGAGAAGGGCGGGGCGGAGGGGGGGGCTTCTCTCCTTTCTTTTCCGATTCAACAGCAGCAGCAAAAGGCTGATTCGGAGTCAAGAGCCAGCTTGTCCCGAGGAGACCTTACCAATCACCCTGTCCTCCTCCTCCTCCTCCTCCCTCCTGAGCTCTCCTACAAGTCCTCGGCTGCCCTTCCCAGACAGGAGAGGTCGAACAGTGAGTGGACCAGGAGGTGCTCAGGGGACGCGGGAAATGCTCCCCACCCCACGCCCCACCCCACCCCGCGCCGCCACCAATGCTGCCTGCAACGGCGCGGGTCTCCTCCAGGGGACGGTTGGGAGCAGCTCGGCCAGAGCACGACGACGGGACCTCCCGGGACTCCTTCGCGCGTGGCAGCCGGAAGAGTGCGCGCTTGCGCCAAGCCCACCAGAGGGAGCCAGAGCAAAACAACAATCACACTTCTATACCGTTCCATAGTGCTTAGTGCCGTGATGGCGAACCTTGGCACTCCAGATGTTGTTGGACTTCAATTCCCAGAAGGCCCCCCCCCGTGAATCCACACGAATGGGTTTGCCGCGATTCGTCCGGCCCGCGCCGCGCCGCCCTCGTCGCTCCTGGAAGCGGAAGTAAAACAGGCTCCTGGCTTATTGCCCATTAACTTTCCAGCTCCACCTGAGACAAGGGAAATTAGAAGTTTTAAGTAACTTTATTTAAGAATATAGAAATCAGACTAAGGGTGATATTATAATATTTCAAAATATTTTGCATTCAAAATATCATGTTACAGCATCAAGGCTTTCTCAAGTGAATCCTCTCTTCTCATTTGGTGTCCAAAGTACTTTAGCTTCATCTTCAATATTTGGCTTTCCAAGGAGCAGTCAGGGTTGATTTCTTTTAAGATTGACCTATTTGTTCTCTTTGCTGTCCAGGGTACTCTCAAAATTCTCCTTCAACACTACATTTCAAAGGCGTCTATTCTTCTGTGTTCAGCTTTTCTTATGGTCCAGCTCTCACAACCATACATTACTACTGGAAATACCATTGCTTTGACTATGAGGAGTTTTGTTTGAAAGATGATGTCTCTACTTTTAACTATGTTCCCCAGGTTTCTCATAGCTTGTCTCCCAAGAATTAGTCACCTTTTTATTTCATGGTTGCAATCCCCATCTGCTGTGATCTTGGATCCTAAGAATGTAAAGTCTGTCACTGCTTCTACTTCTTCCCCATCTATTTTCCAGGGACTGATAGGGCCTGTTGCCATTATCTTGGTTTTCTTAATGTTGAGTCTCAAGCCAGCTTTTGCACTGTTCTGCACCCTCAAAATATGGACTCTCGACCCCACAGCAAAGTTCTGGAAGCCGAGCTCACCTTTTGTGAGCCCAGGAAGAGGGGCTGGTGCTCACCTGGAGTGGGTGAGAAAGGATTCCCCCAGAAAAAAGGGGCACTTTTCAATTGTTAAATGTTATACAATATATGGTTATTATTAGGTAAAGGTTTCCCTTGCTCGAAAGCCAGTAGTACCCAACTCTAGGGTTCAGTGCTCATCTCTGTTTCAAAGCCGAAGAGCCAGTGCTGTCTCTTTCTTCAGACATTTCCATGGTCATGTTGCAGGCATGACTAGACTCCGGAGTGCACGGAACGCTGTTACCTTCCCACCGGAATGGCTCCTATTTATCTACTTGCAATGTCTTGCTTTCGAACTGCTAGGTTGGCAGGAGCTGGGACAAAGACAAATAGCTCATTCCATCCTGCAGTACTTGGGAATCGAACTGCTGACCTTCCGCCTCCCAGTTCAAGCGTCTTAGCCCCTTGAGCCACTGCAGTGCCTTTATTTTTTTGCAATATAAACAAGGATGAATAATTAATGCAACTTTTGTAACAAGCTAAATACTGTTGTGTTTTTATCCTAGAGTTTTGCTTTTTTTATTTTTATGTGCGTTTTTAAAATGTGTTTTGTAAATTAAAATAAAACATATTTAAAAGAAAGAAAGAGGCAGGCACTTTGGGTCACTTTGACCACGCCCCCCCCCACCGCGACTTCCCCGCCGGTCTCTCCCTCCCTCTAGTCTCCCCTCAGGTCGGGCTGTGGGCGAGAGGAGCGCCATGGATGGCCAGTACAGGCTCTTGCTAGAAGGCGCCCAACAGTTGGTGCTGGTTTGCACCCAGGGCGAGAAATACCTCCTGGAGGCGGGCATGCAACGCCTGGCCGTGCTGGAAAACGCCAGTGTGGTGATTGGCAAGTAAGGGCGTCTTGTGGCCGGAGGGGGGCGCACTGATCGGGAGGGGGGGGGGAGTCTGCTTGCTGGCAGTAGTGGTGGTGGTGGAGGAGGCAATAGCAGAGGCGACCCACACAGAGCCCTGCAGAAAGAGGCTGAAGAGGTATACCTCTACAGAGGTATTAAAAGAAAGGGGTTCCCACCCCCCACACTAATGTGCTTATCCAAAGTGCATTAATTTTCTCATGATCTGTCTGTCAATCACAAAGAAGTGACATAAGCATCAGTTACTTTGGTACCAGTAAAAACACCAGTTCAAGAAGAGCTGAAGTCAACTTTGATGAGAGTGGGCTTACTGAAACCGAGGAAGAGGCAGTGGGGTGTAGTGGATATAGCACCCAACTAGGACTTAGGGTCGTGATGGTGAACCTTGCACTCCAGATATTCTTGGACTTCAATCCCCAGAAGCCCAAGCACCCTGTGAATCCACACGAATGGGTTTACTGTGATTCATCCAGCCCACGCTGCCCTCGTCGCTCCCGTACGGGTGCATTTTACTTCCGCTTCCGGGAGCGACGAGGGCAGCGCGGACCAGATGAATCGCAGTAAACCCATTCGTGTGGATTCACAGGGTGCTTGGGCTTCTGGGAATAGAAGTCCAAGGACATCTGGAGTGACAAGGTTCGCCATCACAGACTTAGGAGACAGAGGTTCAAATCCCTGCTCTGCCACAGAAGCTCACTGTGGAGTGGCAATGATTAAACCAGGGATTCTCAACCTGTGGCCCATGGGCTGGATGCGGCCCACAGTACCATTTCATGTGGCCCCACACTGCCTCCACCACACCAGGAAGTGCCATGTGGTGGAGGAAGGGCAAAATGGCCATCTGGCCACCAAAGCTGTCTGAGGGAGCATGACCTGGCCTCCAGTTTAAAAAGGTTGAGAACTCCTGGATTAAACCTTTACTCTTAACATCCCCAAGTACCTTGAAATCCTATCAGAATAGCCATAAGTCTCAAGTTACTGGAAAGCACATAGCAATTAAAATCAGTGGGACTCAAGTTGGTTGTCTGATTAATTTCTGTATGGCTAAGCCTGAATTCAACCTCATACATCTCACCTTTCCACACCAGTGACTCAAGCAACACTGTTAGATTGGTTGTTTAAGAGGAGATCGAGTTCTTCTTCCGTGTCTAGGCCAGATGTGAAACTGCCAAAATGAAGACGCCTTTTGGTGAGTTCATTCTGCAGTTCAGGAGATTGAGTTAAATTCATTGTTTCAGCAAAAAAGAAAAGAAAAAATGTTCAGGATCAGAAAAGGTAATTCTATGAGCCTTCCTTGGTTTGAAATTTACAAGAGGATTTGTTTACTTGCTTCCAGAGATGGTTATATAAAGGCAGTTGGTGATGCAAGCATCATTCGCAAGCAATTTTCAGGAGCATCTTTTGAAAAAACAATTGATTGTTCAGGAAAGTGTATCTTACCAGGTTGGTATTTCTTTTAGAATTTATTGGATCAACCAAAGATGTGGTGATTTTTGATCACTTCTTCAGTTAAGCAAAACTGTACTGAATTACATTCCCTTTCAATGAACATTTATACAGTACCTATGTCTGGGCTAATGAATGTGTAAAGTTCTGAGATGGGCTGAGCATTGAAGGCTGGGAAGAGTTCTGTAGGAAAGATACATCAGCTGACCTTGATTTTATGAGCATCACTTATGAATGTTCCCCACAGATATATTGATCCCACTAAGCCCAAATCTGCTGTATAGTATAGATAAGGCTTTATGAAGAAAAGGTGAAGGAACTGGGTGTATTTAATCTGAAGAAAAGATAAAGTGAGGCAAATGGTGTTACCTCCCTATATTGTTGGACTGCAACTCCCAGCATTCTTTCTCACTAGCTGTGCTAGTTGTGCGTGCACACACACACACAAGAAAGGTAAAGGTAAAGGTTTCCCTTGCTTGAAAGCCAGTTGTATCCGACTCTAGGGTGCAGTGCTCATCTCTGTTTCAAAGCCAAAGAGCCAGCACTGTCTGCTGCTGCAGATGTTTCCGTGGTCATGTGGCAGGCATGACTAGACACCAGAGCACACAGAACGCTGTTACCTTCCCACCAATGTAGTCCCTATTTATCTACTTGCAATTTCTTGCTTTCGAGCTGCTAGGCTGGCAGGAGCTGGGACAAAGACGGGAGCTCATTCCATCCTGCAGGAATTCCTCAGGAATCAAACTGCTGACCCTCCGCCTCCCAGTCAGCGTGTTAGCCAGTTGAGCCACTGCAGTCCTTACACACAAGAAACTGAGTGTATAAAGTGTTGCCACACATGAAGAAAAGACATTAGAGGAAAAAACCCAACTGCTGATTTATGTAGGTCATGGAGTGGAATTGGGAATGCCTCATCCCAAAGTTGTAGTTTGCCCTGATCTCAAGTGGACTGTGTGCTAAATATATACAAGTTAGTGTTTAAAGCTGATAGACAGATTAAATATAAGTTTATTTCAAGTGTGTGTGTGTGTGTGTGTGTGTGTGGATTTGGATCTCCCATTATTTCTGATGGCAACACCCACAGTTCCTTACAAATAGCCTCAATGGGAACATATTGATGGGTTTTGTAGGCCAATTTTTAAAAAGGATTTAGAGTTCCCCTAGTTTCCCTAGTACTGCAGGATGGAGCTCCCGTCTTCGTCCCAGCTCCTGCCAACCTAGCAGTTCGAAAGCAAAAAATTGCAAGTAGATAAATAGGAACCACTTCAGTGGGAAGGAAACAGCATTCCGTGCACTCCGATGTCTAGTCATGCCTGCCACATGACCACGGAAACGTCTGCAGAAGCAGACAGCGCTGGCTCTTCGGCTTAGAAACAGAGATGAGCACTGCACCCTAGAGTCGGATATGACTGGCTTTCGAGCAAGGGAAACCTTTACCTTTACTAGTTCTGCCTCATCTAGAAATGACCCAATCCAAATGCCAGTTAAGTCTGAGAAAGGACATACAGAGACTCCTCCAGGATTATAGTGTTTGTCTAGTCTTCTGGAAAGGTTATCCTGCTATGGTAATAGAGTAGACCATACTGCCAGTGACTCAATGCCGAGCGTCAGACAGCAGTTAACTAACCTGACAACCCTGAGGGCTAGTGGCCTTGGCTAAGTCCACAGGGAAGGGTGCTTAAAACCCACTTGAATCCATCTTGATGGAGGGCAGCAGCTTCATCAATACTGGCCTGGGACAGAGGAGGACTTTGCATGCCCAAAGGGCTCAGGAACATAAAAATGACTCGCAGAGCTGGATCAGTGGTATGGGTGTCATGCTGCAATGCAGAAGCAGATGAAAGGTCATGGCATTATATTCGCAGGACAGTCTTCATGGCTGATCACCATGAGGATCGCCAATATTCGGATTCAGATATGGCATTTGAAGAAGAAGAAGTCTTTTTGTGTTTTCATCAGTGGTCAAGAGGTTTGGTTTGTATAACAAATAAATAAATGAGTAAGTAAATGAAAGAATAATCCACAAGAAGCAAATACTTCATTGCCCTCTCCCATCAATTCACATGAAGAAACAACATTCAATTTTTGCAAAGAGATCTAAAGCCAGTTTTAGTCCTACTCAGAAGAGAGCATTTGGAATCTATGGGATTTAGATTATTGGAGACAAACAAACCCTATTCATTTCAATGCTACTAATGTCTATAGTGGTTGTGTTTAATCTTTGAGAGAAAAGTAATGGTTTGAATCCAACTGAATATTTATATTGGAGTTAGTGAACAAGTATAAATTGAAACAGGGAATAGCTATTAACAAACGCATCTCTGACTGGACTTCTAATTGCGAACCAGTTGTTTAGCTTGGCTATTCATCGCCGAATGGTTTGTAAATGTTCCATCTGTTTCTATGGGAAGGAGGCTGTTGAATAAGATTAAAATATCCATGTTGTGCATTATTTTGTTTGTACCCTTATGTTTTATATTAGGTCTTGTAGATGCTCACACACACCCTGTATGGGCTGGTGACAGGGTTCATGAATTTTCAATGAAGGTAAATCTGCATAATTAAAGAGGGTTTTGGATATTTTATTTTGCAATTTTCTGTCTTATTCTTCTGTAGCTTAATATTCTTGAAAAGTCTTTTACCCTGAGAAAGGACATATATATCAGAATGTATATGTTCTATCTAGATCAGAGTTTCGCAACCTATGGTCCACGGGCTGGCCCTGGCCCTCATTCCCATTTCATGTGACCCGCTGCCCTCCCTCCTGCTGCTGCTGCTGCCAGAAGCTACAGAACTGGCAAAAACAACCAAAAACATGCCAACCTCACTCCTGCCTCCACTGCTGGTGGAAGTGGCAAAAACAGCTGAAAATGCACCTGTGGCTGTTGTAAATGTGTTTATGACAGCTGTGGACATGTTTTATGGCAGTGTTTACAGTGGGGGAACTATGTGTTCAGGCCGCTCAGCTGTCTGGCCCGTGACAGGAAAAAAAATCAATCATAAAAATGAATGAATGAATGCATGAATAAAATGTCGAGATCCCCTGATCTAGATGCTATAATAGCTTCTGCTTTTTCAGGGAAAAGATATTTTGGGAAACATTATATACTTTTGAAATATCTAACTAGTTAAAATGTGTATGTTCTAAGTGGCAAGAGTTTTTCAAACCTCCCTTGGTTTGCAAAAGAGTCTGCTTCATTTTGTTATTAAGAGGTAAGCACAGGATTCACTGACAAGTATGATTGCTCAGTCGTGAAGGTTTGCCTCCATCATGTCAGCTTAAATTAAGTCTCTGGAGCACTAATGGATTTCAGCTTTAGTGATTGTATGTATGCGGACTGCAGTGGCTTAGTAGTTAAGATGATGAGCTTGAAGACTGGAAGGTTGTTGTTCAGTACCTGAGTATTGCGCCACAGAGTGAGGTTCCATCTCTGTTCCAGCTCCTGCCAACCTAGAAGTTCAAAGCAAAAAATTGCACAGATAAATAGGTACCACTTCGGTGCGAAGGTAAACGTGTCTAGGCATGCATGCCACATTTCCACTGAGACATCTACAAATGCAGACAGCATTGGCTCTTCACCTGTAAATGGAGATGAACCCTGAACCCTAGAGTTGGATACTACTGGCTTTTGAGCAAGGGTGACCTATCTGTTGTATATAGTTTGGACCTTAGAAATGGAATAATGCACGTTTAACATATCATTTTCCTTTTAAGTTGGCAGGTGCCTCCTATATGGAAATTCATCAGGCAGGAGGAGGCATACATTTCACTGTGGAACATACCCGGAAAGCTGGAGAAGAGGAGCTCTTTCAAAGTTTGAAACAGCGGCTGCTCCGCATGCTTAGATCAGGCACCACTTTGGTAGAATGCAAAAGTGGATATGGTTTGAACCTTGAAGCTGAAGTCAAAATGCTCAAAGTAATTGAACGAGCCAGGCAGGAGCTGGACATCGGCATTTCCTCCACTTACTGTGGAGCCCATTCCCTTCCAAAGTAATATAATCTTCATTCTTATCATAAATACTGAGATGTCTGTAATATGTCATGTCTTCAATTTTTGTGTGAAAGTGGTCTGGCCAGGGATAAAATGGTGAATCATTTTATTAAATACACAACAGTAGTTCAGATATTTTTTTTTTACTAGTACTGATCTGGTTCTTCTTTGTGGTTTCTGTGAATTACACATGTGAGTTGTCTGGGCTCTTCAGAATATTCTAGAGCTTAAAGAATGAACCATTAGAATAACCCTCATCTGCAACCAATGGTTATTCCTTAGCTCTCTTTAGCCACTGCTGAGGAAACTCATAGGAATGTTTACTTAGAGTTATTTTGCCATTTATCCTTTTGAAAACCTTGCATTCAAATGTCATGGTGCCAAAGATGAAAACAACCTGCCACCACCAAATGGCATGAGGAAAAAAAACCAGAATCTTTGACTGCCTACAGGCCAAGCTCTTCAGGCCATTGATTTTCTTTCTACAAGACACAGGAAACAGCAATGTCAGGATGTTCCTAGTGCCATTTTTCCCAACCTGGTACACCATGGCAAATGACAAGCGGGGCTTGGCTATCTTTGAGGAAGACTACACCATAGAGTTTCTGTCTATCACCACCCGCACCACCCCTTGGTGTGTTCATTCTGCAGTTCCTTTCACCTGACTTAGTGTGAGAAAGATTAGCCGGCAACCAAGGTTGCTGTTACCAGGGTACATCTGATTGTGGTTTAAAAATACCACAATCTTTGAGGAGGCTCTTCCTGTGTAAACCTCTCCCCCCACCCCCAGAGGATTAATTCACTATCTTAAGTAATTCAGGAAGACATAGCTTTCCTCCTGAGAAAGAATGCCATCTAGACTGTCTCAGTGGACTTGCTCCCCACTGGGTTCTACTCATACTATTAATGTATGTAAGTAGTTTTAGGTCCATTATGGTAATTGGTTCAAATGGTAGTTTCATTATTTGGCTGAGAACCAGGGAGGGTGGTCCTTGAAATATCAGAATACCTTGGAACCAGAAGGTTCTAGAAAGTGAAATGCAGGAAACAGCAATAGCCGTGATGGATAACAATATGGAAATAAGCATCTTTTAGGTCTACCATTGTTCTTGATAAGACTTTTTTTTTTGCACAAAGTGGTATCTGTTTCCATCTCAACCATCCCATCATCCCTCCAATTTCAATTCCACTCCTTTCCACAGACCTGGAAAGGGCACTTCAGACATTGCATACTAAACAAGCCCTAGTATTCTGTACTTCAAGGACTAAGCACTTCTGGAAGGATAACAGGCTCTTTGTTAGTTACCAGTGCTCAAGATTGGGTTCTCAGATAACTGCCCAATGATTATCCAAGTGGCTCATAAATACTTATCATCCCACCAGCTGCAAAGAGACCCCAAGTCTTTGAAGGAAATTCAACCAGAACTATTGCTGTCTCAGCAGCCTTTCTGAAAGGAATCCACCTAAAAGATATTTATAAAACTTCAACATGGTCTCCAGACTTGACATTCATTAAACATTGCAGATAGGATGTGAGGGAAAAAACTTGAGGCTGCGTTTGGTAGAGCACTAATTTCATCTGTGTTGGCATGACATCCCACCAGCTAATAAGTGAACTTGCCAGTCACCACATGTATGATTCACAGAGAACAAAAAGAAAGACAAGTTACTTACCTGTAAGTGTAGTTCATTGAGCAGTCATCTGTGAATTCATACAACTTGCCCATCATCCCCTCAGTCTGCTATGCTGTCATATTATTTCTCAAACAGAAGGGGACGGGGAAATTGAGAGATAGCCATTTGGTATAGGGACGTGTGTGGTTATGCTGGTATTCCAACAGGATTCCTTTAAGTGGTAGAATATTCCGATGTGTTTCATTCAGGCGCAGAAACACACAGGAGTGAATTCACAGATAACCACTCAAAGAATTACATTTACTGGTAAGTAGCCTGCGCTTTTGTATTCACTCAAGAACTTGCAACGTGAAACATGCAATAGGATTAATCTTATGTTGTTGTTTTTTTTGCATTTTCTGTTGTAACAGGGGCAAGAATGCCACCGAAACGGCTGATGACATTATCAACTTCCACCTTCCTAAACTCAAGGAACTTGACCTTAATGGTGAAATACATATTGACAATATAGATGTTTTCTGTGAAAAGGGTGTATTTGATCTGAATTCTACCAGAAGAATTCTTCAGATGGGGAAAGTTCTAGGTTTACAGATTAACTTCCACGGTGATGAACTGCATCCAATGAAAAGTGCAGAGGTATTTTTTTTTGTTATAGGAAGAATAAATAACACGTTTCCTTTTGAACTCTTCTTTGGGGAAAATAATACTTAACTGTATTGTGTAGCAGACTGTGCATGAGTTCAGTGAGTTAGAAAACTAGATTTTCTGACCTTTGCTGTTTGCTAGCTGTATTCCATTCAAACATTGACTTTGCTTATCTCTTGCTCGTTGTGGAAAATAGAAAGATGGACACTGTTTACTGTACCTTCTTTGGAAGTGATACGGTTGCTTCATATACATTGTATCAGTTATGTTTCCTACATTATTAATATATTTCCAAGGAATGCAAA
Source organism: Bradypodion ventrale (assembly GCA_035047345.1). Taxonomy (NCBI): domain Eukaryota; kingdom Metazoa; phylum Chordata; class Lepidosauria; order Squamata; family Chamaeleonidae; genus Bradypodion; species Bradypodion ventrale. The sequence goes on from JAWDJE010000005.1 coordinate 208,425,510, forward strand.
TCATTCCACCTTTTGGTAACTTGTCCACATTGCCTGTTATTTACTGATCTGTACAGTATTCCCTTTGAGCTGCAGTGGACACCAGGAACTCAGATGCAAATCCTCAAGGGGAAATGCTATTTCCATAGAATAGAAGGATAATGTCCCCCAGTGTCCTAGTTGGTTGCCTTTGAATGTGTCTAATGTAACAGCCCACGTCCTTTCCAACAATAGATGTCACCTTTTTGTGTGTAAATGAGAAAAATGGCACTTCTTCGTTGAATTTTACAGATGTTACGTTGAAAGACAATTTGTATGGTATTACTGATGAAATACTTAGCAGTATATATTGTCTGTACACCAGCGGAGAGGGGAGGCTGCTGAGAGCTGCCCAGAAAGCCCCTGTGCTTAGCGATACAACAAAGAAATTATCCAACTCTGAAACCAGTCCCTTTGGTGCCTCTTTGATAACTTGGAAATTCATACCTTGCCTTGTCATCTCTTCAGCTTGGAGCTGAGCTAGGAGCACAAGCTGTGAGTCACCTTGAAGAAGTTAGTGATGAAGGCATTACTGCAATGGCCCGGGCAAAGTGTGCTGCTATCCTGTTACCAACCACTGCCTACATTCTGAGGTAACTGGGATCCTAATACTGTATGTATTAGCTTATATTGTTCCTGTATATAATTCGCAGCAAGGTAGATATCATGTATTTGGGGGAAATATGCATTATATTTTAAGGTATATACATTGCTCTTCTGCCACATACTGTCCGGTTCAGCTGACAGCATGAATGTGAATATTCATTCCATTACTTTCAGTAAAATGTAATTGATTTCCTGAAAAGGGCCAATTTGAATTAATAATATGTCTGTTCTGGTATCTTACATGTTGGACAGTTTTGTTTGCAAACTAAAAACTTGCAGTTGTAGACATAAGTACAGTTATCTGGGATGAAACTATTGGAGATAACAGGATTTATTTACAAGTAATCACACACTGTATTGTGAAATGGGTTTTAAGAGTTATTTTTCCTAAAGACAATTTTTACTGAATTAAAGCCATATGAGTCAAATATATACCGTATTTGCTGGTGTGTAAGACCCACTCCCCCCTTTAAAATACACTGGGAAAATGGAGTGCTTCTTGCACTGTATATAGTGGCCTAGAGTAGGCTGTTTGGGTAATAATGGGGGCGCGTCTTATACTCCGATGCGTTTTATATGCCGGCAAATATATGGTATGTTATATAAAATATGCTGGCATCCTATGACTATTACAATATAAAAGTGAAATGGAAAAAGGTTTCCTTTTCTAATATTATAACTTGTCTGTTTTATCCTTCTCAAATGGTCTAACTAAATGTATGATGCAATTTAATTGGTAGTACTGTATCTGCTCTTGTTTACTTTTTAAGGTTAAAGCAACCTCAGGCTAGAAAAATGTTAAGAGAAGGAGTGATTCTTGCTCTTGGGAGTGACTTTAACCCTAATGCTTATTGCTGTTCAATGGTAAGACAACATACACACACAAACACACACAACCTAAAGCTCTCTTCAGATCCATTTTATCTGAGGGAAAATGTTTGGGTCACAAGAAAGTAAAGACTCTCCCACTCAGAATAAAAGGAACACCAAGTGAGCCTTGGGAACTTTGTAAGGGGAAAATAGACATTCTTAATCTTTTGGAAACTCTCTTCAGTTGACGATATAACTAGCCTTACACAGAGTGTCTTTTCCTCATCCAAATATGAAATTCTATTGAGATTGCAATAATATTTGTTTTTATTTTTTGGAAACATATAAAGAGTCCATTTCATTTGCTGTACCAGCAGACCATTAGAATTCAATTGTGCACTATATTGAATCACAAATATCGATGGTCGATAATTTGTTAATATGTCTTGTATAGTATATATTTGTTGAAATTAATTTGAGAAATAAAATTAATTTTAAAAAATCGATGGTAAAATAGATTTATAGTGATCTGCTTGCAGCAGACAACTGCTGAACAGGATATTGCTTTCTGACGACTGAAATTGTTTTTCTTTCAGACCTAAACATATTTTTAGATGTTTTTACAATTCCTAAAATACAATTTCCAACTTCTATGGGCTAGTGGTATTATTTGAAACCAAATTTTATCACCATGAGCTTGAAGGCTTTGTACAGCTCAATAGTTTAGATGAGATGACTGACATTATATTGGATTTGTTCACCTGTGTAGTAAAATCAGATACTACTTTCCTGCTTTCATTAGCTCCTTGTAATGCATCTGGCCTGTGTAAACATGAAAATGTCCATGAAGGAAGCTTTAGCTGCTGCCACCATTAATGCGGCTTATGCTCTTGGAAGATCGCACACACATGGCTCCATAGAAGTGGGCAAACAAGGAGATCTGGTTATCATTAACTCACCCAGGTAAGTACCGTATTTTCCGGTGTATAAGACGACTGGGCGTATAAGACGACCCCCAACCTTTCCAGTTAAAATATAGAGTTTGGAATATACTTGCCGTATAAGACTACCTCTCTTCCAATGCACACCAAATAAAAATTAACCCACACTCAACCAAGACATGCAGCCCTCCGAGTCGAATGGGCAGGTTCTGGTGGAGAGCCAATCCATGCTCATGTTCTCCTCCTCGAGGTACAGGAAGATGTGTGCAGCTTGCTTCCCCTTGCTTCATACTCCCCGCACAGAGCAGGGACTCGGCCGCAGCACCCCCCACCATATGCGCCAGACATATGAAGCAAGGGGAAACAAGCTGCAGTTAAGTACCTGTCCTATAAGACGACCCCCGACTTTGGCACAGATTTTTCGGGGTTAAAAAGTAGTCTTATACGCCAGAAAATACAGTATATAAAGACCTAACCAATGTTTGTATAAATAAGAAATCACCATTATATGCTTAAAATAATTAAAAGAGATTTTTTTTGGGTCTGCAACATCTTACGTTGTTCTTGCTGTTACAATCCAATCACAGCAATCATTTGTATTTTTGCTCATTTCAAAATACTTTGCCCCAAAGCTAAAGAAAATGCCAATTCTTAATTCTTGTTACTAAGCAGACATTATGAGCAGATTTTCACAGTCTCTTTTAGCTCTGACAGCCAAAACCTTTAGAAAATCAGGAAATTAATCAGGAAATTTTCTTCTAGCAACTGAAGCAAAATTTCATATAAAATGTTACTGTGAACATTTTGGCTCCTATCTTTGCAAAATGGAAATAAAATGATATTAATTGACAGTGTTTGATTCATTCTCCCTTAATTTTTGCTATTGAAATAAGATTTGCTTTTAAAAATTATATGCTGCAGAACATACGCTACTATATATAATTTTGAAATCAGCTTGTTTAATTTGCATAATATGTGCTGAAAGCTGAGATGATAAAAAGCAGAACTTGAAAGATTACCTTTCTCTGTAAAACACATAGAATGCTCCAAATCTTGCCTAGATCTCTTCTTAGGCTTGCTATAAACATCAGAAGCTCTGTCTTATTAAGAATGAATTTATTGATTGATTTTACTGACCTCTGGCTGTGCCTTATCCCATAAAGTTTCCTCAATCAACTCATCAAAGACTCACCTGACAAACTGATTGCATTTTATTACCAGTTGTAAATAACTCATTGATTTGCATGTCCGTCTCCTGAACCAACCAAATTCTCCCAGCAAATCTGGGTCTCTATACCAGATATGTATAAATGTATACCATTATATCCTCTCTTATGTCTGATGAAGATGACTTGATCCATGGAAGCTAACATTAAAATACAGGAGTTAGTCTTTAAGATGCCACAGCGTTTCTTGTTTTGTTTGCTCTCTGATATGCTTGCACAGAGTAACACGGCTACCACTTCAAAAATTTTATTGATTGTGTGGCTTTGCTTAGTGTCCAGTGCACAAAATATTTTATATAAAGTATTATTATACAATTTCCAAAATCTTTTCAGATGGGAACACGTGATCTATCAGTTTGGCGGCCATCAAGAACTGATTGAATATGTAATTGTTAAGGGAAAGGTTGCCTATAAAAATGACTGGATTCTGGATTACTAGACATTTCTGGAAGACTAAATACTGTACTTGAATTTCTAGAACCTCTCAAGCATGCATGGAGAAAGCAGTAATTTGCAGAACATAGCCGTACAAGAACCAAATGTCATATCACATCACTTTCACTTACTGTGGATGAAATACCAGATTTCACTGATTCTCCTTCTTGTTTTCTCATGAAGAATAGCAAACATGTAAATTTAGTCTTCCTAATATTTTGAATAAAACTGCATCTGTATAAAACATGTCTGCTTTTGTTTATTAATGGAGTTATATCTTGTTTTATAAAGACTTTTAAAAATGTACTTGCAAGGATTCCTCACATACCTGAGATTTCTTTTTCAACTCAGATTCATTAGTATTTGTATCGCATAAATCAGGACACAGCACCAGGATTCAGAGATTTGTGTTAATTATGTTTTGAGCTTGTGTTTTAAGTTTCTTTTGAATAGCAGTCCTTAACCCATTACTTACTGAGATAATTTCTCAGTATAATTAGTGATGTGGCATGTTTGGAGGGGCACAGGGTCTTTTTTTGAAAACATATTCCTAAACATATTGGTTTTTGTTTTGTCCCCCAGGACTACAATCCAGAGCCCATAGGCTTGTGTCATTTTTCAGCTGGAAATAATTAGATAGCATAGTTACCCATAATTAATTTTTAAAATCTAGAGCAGAAACTATATTCTAAATATGTGAAGTAGGAATTACACTTTTTTTTGCCTAATGAGTAACATTCTACTTATCTATTTTAAAGGGAATGTTGAGAGTAATTTGATTTTTTGATTTTGAATTTATTTTTATATACCGCTTTCTTCGTCTAACAGACGACCCAAAGCGGTTCACAATATAAAGAACATACAGAAATACACTATTACAGTAGTAAAAGGCAAAAATACCATTTTACAAGAAAAATGCAGAATTACATAACAGCATACAATAGGGGAACAATACAATTTCAGGGTACAATATCATAAATAGCAAGTCAAAAAGGAGCGGGGGGGGGGGGGGAGGACAGAGCCATGGCTCATTGACCATAAAGAGGACCTAACAAGGACTGGGCTCAACTACACATCGGAGCCCAGCTTCAAGTACTCAGCAGCGTCAACCCCCACGGCAAAAGCTGGACCTGGGGGAGAAGGCTCAGATGAGCTGCAACAGTGCGCAGCTTAAGTCCTCACCAAGGCACAGCTGGGCTGCTCACACCTCCCCCAACCGGCTGGGCTGAGGGAGGGAGCCGCTCCACGGCGGGGGCTTTTCATAGCCCCACTGGGACAAGGCACAGCTGGGCTGCTCGTACCTCCCCCAACCGGCTGGGCTGAGGGAGGGAGCCGAGATGGAAACGGTATGTTCTAGTGCTACATCATTTCCCTATAAAGTCTAAGGGTTTTGGTTTTTTAAGTAGTGAACTTAACATAAGGGTATTGAACAGTATAAAGAATGTCTATGGGGTTATCAAATCAATACTAGAAAAGAACATGTAGATTCAGCTCCTGAAAATTTTAATGGTTAGCAGAGCATGCTTCTCCCAGAAAGAAATCCAAACCACATTTCATATTGTAAGAAAATAAAGAAAGCTAGTGATTAGAAGAAAGGTGGTAGTAACCTTAGTTTTAGCTAACTAAGCTGGAGATGTAGGGGGCTATGGCAGTCTCCTCATCTCTGAAGACCAAAGCCAAAGTATATCCTCTGTTCTATGTGAGAGGAAAGTGACATCAGGAATCTAAAAATATCAGACTAGGTTGAATGGAGATCAAAGCAAATAGTGTAAGAAACCTACAAAGACGTGCACCTTCTTCAGTGTAAGCTAAACTGCATATGGGAATTTCCAACAATTTGGCTTCCACCTGCATTTTTTATGCACAATCCCAAATCCTGTTTCTAGGCCCAGTCTGCAGCTTTCTATAGATGACAGCATTCTTGCTATGATTTTTTAATGGTGAATTGGCTGAATGTTATACGATACTGTTTACTATGGACCCAACCACCAAATATCAAAAAGAATCACAAAACCTTCTAAAAACTGTTCCTGGAAATATACATGACCAGTGATGCACTGCAGCAGGTTCTGTCAGGTTCTGCAGAACCGATAGCAGAAATTCCACCAGGCCATGCCCACTTGGTTGGCCACACCCACTTCCATAGCCCATATTGCAGGATGTTTGACCACGCCCACAGATTTGGCCAGCCCACAGAGTAGGTAGCAATTTTTTTTTGCAGTGCATCACTGTACGTGACCAAATCTTGACCAACACACCACAAGAACCTCAAGCAGCTACCTTTTACCTACTACCTAAACTTCACAAACCTGGAAACCCTGGGAGACCCATTATTTCAAACATCAACACCATCACTGTTGGAGTTTCTGGATATGTGGACTCCATTCTCAAACCATATACTACCAATGTACCCAGCTACATAAGAGATACCACAGACTTGGTAAGAAAATTTCAACACACACTTCAACACACACATGACCTTCCACATAACACCATTTTAGCTACAATGAATGTGGAAGTTCTGTATACCAACATCCCACATGAAGATGGATTACAAGCCATCAGGAACACCATTCAAAACAAAGATGAAGAGCACACAGTCACCACCCTGTGCAACTTTGTACTTACATACAATTACTTCACCTTCAACAATAAAACCTACCTCCAGATCAATGGAACTGCCATGGGTACTCACATGGCTCCACAGTATGCTAATATATTCTTGGCTGATCTACAACGCTTTCTTAACTGCTGTATTCATAAACCACTTATCTATTTGAGGTACATATTTTTTATTTGGACGAATGGAAAGAAACCCTAGAGAAATTCCACCAGGATTTCAATAATTTTCATCCCAATATTAAACTCTGCTCGGACCAGTCTACACAACAAGGAAATTTCCTAGACACCACTGTGAAACTACAAAATGGACATCTCAGTACCCCACTATATCGCAAACCAACGGACAGATACTCCTACCTACATTCCTCCAGCTTCCATCCAGAACACACAACAAAATCCATCGTCTTCAGCCAAGCCCTCAGGTACAACTGCATCTGCTCAGACCAACAAGACAGGGATGCCAAGGTCAAGGATCTACAAAATGCATTTCTCAAACTACAATACCCATCCAATATGGTTAAAGAACAAATCAACCTTGTTAGGTGAATGCCCAGAAGTAACTTACTACAAGACAGGCCCAGAAGAGAAAGCAATCGAACACCGCTGGTTGTCACTTTCAGCCCTCAACTTAAACACCTCACACGCATAATGAAAGATCTCCAACCCATCTTGGACAAGAATACGTAACTCTCCAAAGCCCTTGGTGACAGACCTCTACTTGCTTATAGATAACCCTCCAATCTCAAACAACTATTGACACACAATAGACTGCACAAAGTGAAATAGCGCTGTCTGTGTCTGCAGACATTTCTGTGGTCATGTGGCAGGCATGACTAGATGCCAGAGCACACGGAATGCTGTTACCTTACCCATGGAAGTAGTACCTATTTATATACTTGCAAAATTTTTTTGCTTTCAAACTGCTATGTTGGCAGGAGCTGGGACAGAGACAAGAGCTCACTCCATTGTGTAGCACTCAGGTCTCAAACTGCTGACCTCCTGACCTTCCAGTCACCAAGTTCAGTGTCTTGATCACTAAGCCACTGCAGTCAGAGGCTATACTAGAATAAAAAAGGACAACCATAAATTCATAAGAGGCAACAGTTTCCTTCCTTCTTTCCTTATGTTCCCGCAGAGGAGAACTTCTTGGCCTGCATATTTGACAATTGTCAAATTATGCTGCACTACATTATGTTGCACTTCCATCCACAACACAGAATTCTACATTTAAAATTAGATAGAATTTTTTTTAAAAAGAAACTCAGCAAGCCAATATTGAAGAGTCTGGGCTCTGTGAAGATGGCAAAATTAGATTTTATTACTTGAATAAACTGAAGTTTGTTAATTTCTGTTAGCTAAATTCCACTTTGATATAAGGATACATAAATGTATGGTCACAAAACAAGCTATGTCTGCCCAGGCTTGCACCCCATCCCATATTCATTTCATGTTTCAGGTAAAAATATATGCTCATTTTCTTCTTTTAGCCCATCATGAATTATTCAAATTCTTCCAATCCTTCTTAGATGACCTTGGATATTTCCAGCTTTTCACTTGATTCTTTGAAGGCTTTTGAAGGAGAAAAATACAGATTAAAAACATACAAAGATTCTCTGGCAACTGAAGTCTTGAGGTTCACATCTGACAGTTGTCATTGTTCAGAATATTTTTTCTGAATAACTTTGATGGTATGAATTGTTTTCATTTGCTGCTAAGGAAAAAGCAGTGGGGGAAATTGGCCTGGACTCTGGAATATGCTCCTGTCTGTATTTTTCAATGTATGGTCTGGCTACTTGCCATACCTAAAAACCAAAACAAAAAAACAACCAGTAAGAAAACCAAAGAGCAAAGTCAGATGCAGAGACAAAGACAGAATTTGAAGCAAAGCCACAGAAATTTGGACTGAAAGTTCACAAAGCCTTTTATACACAACAGCCTATTACAGTGATGGTGAACCTTGGCACTTCAATTCACAGAAGCTCTGATCAGGAGGAGTGCTGACTTGGAATTCTGGCAATGTAAGTACAAGAACACCTGGAATACCAAGGTTTGCCATCATGGGGCTATTACATCTTCCAGTTATCTGCTCCTCCAGATGTGTCAATTTCAGTTCCCATCATCCCTAACTACATTGCCCATGGAGTATGACAGTTGTAAGGTAAAGGTTTCCTTTGCTTGAAAGCCAGGTATCTGACTCTAGGGCCTTGATGAGGAACCTGGCACTCCAAGTGTTCTCGGACTTCATTTACCACACATCCAAGTCAGAAGTCCTGCTGATCAGGGCTTCTGGGAATTGAAGTTCAAGAGCAGCTGGACAGTGCTAAGGTTCACCACCACTGCTCCAGGGTATGGTGTTTATCTCCATTTACAGACAAGGGCCAGTGCTGTTTGCATCTGAAGATGTTTCCTACTGGAGGATGCCCCGGGTATTGTGATCATATTGAAAGGACAGGGCACAAATAGCTAAAGTGAAGAACTCCCCCGCCCCCCCCCCGCCCCGTCCCCAGGCCAGGATGAACTTCCTGTTGGGCAGGCTGTATCCAGGAAAAAATTACCCTAGCACCCATGCACCCCAGGTTCCCATTGGCCAGTGTTAGATCAGACGAGGGGACTATAGATATAATAGTTGGCTGGAGACATCATGGCAGTGGTTAGGGTTTGGCTTTTCTGTGTGGATCACTGAGTGGTCAGGTTAGTCAGCTGATCCAAGCAACAAAGGAGATTCCCGCAAAGGTTGCCCCGCAGAGCACAAGAAAGAGTAGTTATCTGTAAAGAAGAGGAAAGCCTAATGTGCTAGTCTAGCTTACAACCAGCCCTGCAAGACTACAAGGTTCCACTCTTTTGCTCCCTTTCATGTTGAGCATATTTTTTGTGGACTAAAAGGTTTGCTTCTTCTTTCTTGGCTTTTTGATTTGGCAGTTTTATTTTCCACCTCAGAGTCCATGTGTGGATGTGCGTGTCACCGTGTTTTGCCTCGTTTTTCTGTCCTATTTTGTTTCGTTTTTAACCAATAAAGATTTTCTGTTAAAATCCAACTTTGGAGCCATAATATTGACTGGATGTTCTGGGGCACTACTTACTTCTTGGTCCTGAACCATCTTGGTGCAGACAGAGAGTGGCAGTCACTCTAGTCAGCTAGAACTTGCTAGCTTTCACTCTAATGGTGTCTAATCCACTTCCTAGAACAATTTGTTCTATCAGCTTTGAATTTTAAAGCCCTTTCAGGACTAAAGTCACTGAACCTCAAGGGCTAGGTGCTCCTGTATAAACCTGCCTGGATGCTTAGATCTTTTTTACAGCCATTAGGATATCTGGTGTCCCTAAAACAGATGACATTGTATCACCAGAATTCCACCTGAAGACAACTTTCATCTTTTTAGTGCTTGTGCAAACCTGTTGTCTGTTCTTTTCAAGATACCTGTGTATAACCAATTGGTGTTATTTTAAACATGCTGCTACAAGGTTGGGTTGACACTGCATATTTTGTATGTACAGTATGTGTTTTCACTTATGTAAACCATCTACTGTAGAGTGGGTATAATACACAAATGAGTAGTACACAAATCTTTTGAGTGAGTGACTAAGTTGGGGCTATTAATTGGATTCAAACTTCTGTTTAAATATTATTTGTCTTTGGTTTTAATATTTTGTTTTGGCATCCTGTTTCATTATATAAAAAAGTTTTTTGTAACTGTAGCCTTACTTTTTGTTTTTAGTCTTCTTGATTTGTGAACTGCTCATGGAATCATTTTATTGTTGAAGTACTGAGAAGTACTGCATGACAGAGTGAGCTCCCATCCCTGTCCCAGCTCCTGCCAACCTAGCAGTTTGAAAGCAAGAAATTGCAACTGGATAAATAGGTACGACTTCAGTGGGAAGGTAAATAGCCTTCCGTGCACTCTGGTGTTGAGGCATGCCTGCCATGTGTCCACAGAAACGTCTGCAGATGCAGACCGCGCTGGCTCTTTGGCTATAAACAGAGATGAGCACTGAACCCTAGAGTTGGATATGACAGGTTTTCAAGCAAGGGTGACCTTTACCTTTACTACTGAGTAGATGTATGTGAACATTCTGCCCATCATAATACTCCTTTGTTTCATTATATGATAGATATTGAGGGCTTTCCACCCTATTGTATCACCTTGAGCTAAGGGAGATTCATGAAGACAGGTCTTCAACCTATTTCTGTAGGCTCTCCAAGAACAAATCAAGCTTCTATATAAGATATACTATTCCTCTTTACAAATGTGATGTCTTAAGCCCTATGCATGAAAATAAGAAGCATTTGTAGCAAGTAGCTAGACACACAAAGGTACTTGTAGAAAAACAGAATTGTTTTTCTCCTATCAGTTATCATGGGTTACCAATGTCAACACTTGCCTTTTGATCCACAAGCAGTCTGTGGGTTGCCTCAATATCTGGGGCCATGAAGCGATCTTTCATCCAAGGCCTGTAAGAAAGCCAATTGAACAACTCTTAAATATTGTGATAGTGAAGACAGTTAATGTTTGGCCAATGTTCTCAAAAGCTGTAGAGGAAATGTTTGTTTGTCATACCTGACAACAGAGCGCACAAGGTCATAGACTTTTTCCAATGGGGTTGTAGTTTTTAGGGGGCGTAGAAACTCAATACCCTGGCACGCTGCAAGGAGTTCTATAGCCAACACTAGTCAACAAGTAAACAATTGGAAAAACCATAGTTAGTTTTAAGTCATTTCTGAAAAGTTGGAGAGTTGTAGGGAAAGTGGAGATAATACTTTAGGGTAGGGTGTTGTGTTCTAATGGTTTTCCTTCCACATGGATTACAATGTATCGGAGCCAATGTAACCTTGCCTATAGCAACAATGTAACCTTCAGCTGTATCATATAAACCCTGTAATAGGACGCGAGCTAATGACCACCAGCTGGCAGCAGCGAGCGTCCAAGCTCTCTTGGTCCGAACTCATCAAAGGCAACAGCGCGGGAAGCTTTCCCGCCACTACCTACACCTGGACAAGAAGGGCGTGACTCGCAATGACGTCACGCAGGCAGTAGCCAATGGGCTACCATGGCACCACGTTCAAATGTATTACTGCTGTATAAAAAGAGCTATCGATCCGCCATTACCTCATGTTCCCTCTGTCCACGATGCAATAAACCTGAGTTAACCCAGCCCGAGGCTGTGTCCTGTGTCTTGGTCTTCATATACCAAATTGGCGACGAAGGTGGGATGATGGATCCCCAAGGAGCAGCCAGGGCACAGAGCGGGTTCAACATCACCAAACCGCAAGACTGGGAGCTGTTGGAGATGGATTTCCAGGCGGCGCTGGTGGAACTCAAAGTCAAGGAAGACGATGAGGAGCGGAAGAGGGCCATCCTCACCAGAATGCTCGGGGTGGAAACCAAGCGGACGCTGGTGGGCATCATCGCTCCGAAGAAGGTGAGCCAATTTAAGGCGGACGACATCATGAAGCTGCTACGGGAGCGCTTCCAACCCTCGAGGGCGATGTTTCCCGCTCGGAGCGCGTTTTGGAGGCGAGTCCAAGCGCCGGACGAGTCGGTTGAGGCATTCGTGGCCGCCATGAGGGTAGCCGCCGTCCCCTGCAAATGGGGCGACATCCTAGACATGGCCCTCAGGGACGGCGTGCTGTGTGGCCTGAGAGACAAGGAGGTGCAGCGCAGCTTGATGAACAAGGAGCCGCCACCCACGCTGGCAGAGGTCGTCGAGGCCGCCGAAGCCGCGGAGTCCACGAATGCTGGAGTAGACGAGATGCACCAGTGGCGTGAGTGGCGTCCCAGGGCCGGCAAAGCAGAAAATTCGGTGCACGGGAAGTCCGGACAATCGGTGCACGCAACTCGGCGGGCCTCAAAATCGTCCTCGGAAGGCAGCGACGGCGAGGAGGTCCAGAAGGTCCGAAAAGGGGGGCGCCGCTGCGATGGTTGCGGGGCGGCCCACGAACGCGCGAGATGCCCATTTAGAAAGGCTGAATGCTACACCTGCGGCCGTCGGGGGCACATCGCCAAGGCATGCAGAAAAAGAAAGGAGGGCCGGAGGCAGTCACCAGACCGTCCGACCAGACCGGACCGTCCCGCGAGGCCCAAAGATGGCGCCCAGACCACGAGGAAGAAGGACGGCGTGGGCCGCGTCTCGGACGGCAGCGAAGATGACGCCCCGGTGTTCAGCGTGTCCACGGGACAGTCCCATTACTTCGTTGAGGTACTAATACAAGGGGCCCCTATCAGGATGGAAATTGACTCAGGGTCCTCCTATTCCATAATCCCCCAGAAAGAGTTCTTGAAAATCGACCCCCACGTGCGGCCCAAACTTAAAACATTGAGGTCCACGCTACGAGATATACAGGGAAACAGCATTCCAGTATTGGGGGTCGGGAAATTTCGGGTTAATTTCAAGAGACATTCTGCGGAACTGCCCCTAGTTGTCCTCAAGGGGGGAAGTTGTAGCCTCCTTGGGACACAGTGGTTTCAGCCTTTAGGCCTGTTCATAGGGGGTGTACATTCGGTGGGGGGGGATCCAATACAAGCGGTGTGCGACGCGCATCCCGACGTTTTTAAAAAAGGACTGGGAAAATTCAAGGGACCCCCTGTAGCCTTCGACCTAGACCCGGAGGTCCGCCCGATAAGACTCAAACCGCGCAGGGTGCCCTTCGCACTAAAGGACAAAATAGAGGCGGAACTGGACAAATTGGTGGGCCAGGGGATTCTTATTCCTGTTGATTCCGCGGAGTGGGAAACTCCAATTGTAACAGCTCTGAAGGCTAACGGGGAGGTGCGCATTTGCGCTGATTATAAGTGTACAATTAACAAGGCGATCCGCCCTAATGCATACCCGGTGCCGGTGGTCAGCCACCTTTTGGCCAGGCTAAATGGGGGAAAGTGTTTCGCTAAGCTCGATCTAGCACAAGCCTATCAGCAACTCCCCGTAACTCCCGCCACGGCCGCGGCCCAAACGATAGTCACACATAAAGGAGCGTTCCAGGTGTCGCGTTTACAGTTCGGCGTGAACTCGGCACCCGGCCTTTTTCAGTCGCTTGTGGAACGCCTCCTGAAGGGGCTGGAGGGGGTGTTGCCTTACTTTGATGACGTGTTGATAACAGGGGGGAGTGAGGCCGAACTGGCAAAAAGATTGGACAAAGTACTAACTGTGTTCGAGAAAGCGGGGCTGAGACTGAGGAAGGACAAATGTGTCTTTTTCGAAACCGAGGTCGAGTTTTTAGGGTTCCGAATCACACCCGAGGGTATTAGGCCATCCAAATCCAAAGTGGCAGCCATCAAGAAGGCCCCTCGCCCCACATCCAAAACCGAGCTACAGTCATTCCTGGGGCTCCTCAATTTTTACCATACATTCCTTCCGCGGAAAGCGTCCGTAGCCGAACCGCTTCATCGGTTGCTTAAAAAGGAGGAGACATGGATGTGGGGTGACGAACACGAGAGGGCATTCAAAGAGCTAAAGCAACTCTTGACTTCTGACGCAATTCTAACGCATTTCGACCCCAAACGGCCGGTGGTATTAGTCTGCGATGCATCACCGGTGGGGGTGGGGGCGGTGCTTTGCCACGTATTGGATGACGGAAGGGAGGCCCCGGTTGCGTTTTATTCAAGGTCCCTGTCCCAAGCAGAGCGAAATTACGCACAAACCGACAGGGAGGCATTAGCCATAGTAGCGGGGACCAAAAAGTTCCACGATTTTCTGTATGGCCGCCCGTTTAAAATTGTAACGGATCACAAGCCCCTGTTAGGGATTTTCACGGCAAGCAAGCCCACGCCGCAGATCCTATCCCCGAGAATGCTGCGTTGGGCTATCTTTCTCAACGCATACCAACACGAGTTGGAGTACCGGCCCGGAAAGGAGATCAGCCATGCTGATGCACTTTCGAGATCCCCTTTGCCCCTGTCGGATGACCAAAAGGCTAGAGTAGAAAGAGACCGCCAGGTGTTGCTAATCGAGGTCTTAGACGCACCCCCACTAGTACCAGCCGATATTGCTAGGGCGACAGGCAAGGACAAAACGCTGGAAAAAGTTAGCTCATGGGTACAGAAGGGGTGGCCGGCATCGTCCCCGAGCACGGAATTCGACACATTCTTTCGGAAAAAGCTAGAGCTGTCCCTAGAAAGGGGGTGCCTGTTGTGGGGCCAACGGGTGGTGGTCCCTACATCCATGCGGCCGAGGGTGCTCAAACTGCTGCACGTCAGCCACCCGGGGATCGTTCGTTCGAAGGCGCTGGCCCGCAGTTATTTTTGGTGGCCACAACTGGACGCGGACATTGAGCACATGGTCGGCACTTGTGAGGCATGTCAGGGATCCCGTCCAGAGGAGGCTCGCCTCCCGCATAGGGAATGGGACGCAGCAAGGGGGCCGTGGTCCAGAGTACACATAGATTTCGCTGGCCCATTCCGAGGAACCATGTTTCTCCTGGTGGTGGATGCGTTCTCCAAGTGGCTGGAGGTTATCCCAGTAAAGAGCACGTCCTCCGCCACGACAATTAGCCAGCTACGGAGAGTCTTTTCCACGTTCGGTTTACCCGACACGTTAGTCAGCGATAACGCGAGTTGCTTCACCTCCTCGGAGTTCGGAGCATTCATGGCGGCGAACGCAATTCGGCATGTCACATCCGCACCGTTTCACCCGGCCACGAATGGCCAAGTGGAACGGTTGGTACGTACAACAAAGGATGCGCTTCGGCGCATGGGCCCGGGGGACCTAAATCACCAAGTATGTCAGTTCTTATTAGCGTATAGGGTGACCCCCTTAGCGTCAGGTTACTCGCCGGCAGAGCTCTTGATGCGGCGAAAACTGACCACGATTCTGTCCAGGCTAGACCCGACGAGAGTCGAGGAGAAGGGAAAAAACATAGGGCTGGCAGTCTCGAAAGGATTCGCCGCCGGCGACCCTGTTCACTGTAGAAACTATGCCAGCGCAGGGCCAGCCTGGGTGCCGGGGACGGTAGTAGAACAGACGGGGCCAGTGTCGTACCGGGTCGAGACCAGCACAGGTCTCCTCTGGAGGAGGCACGCGGACCAGCTGAGGCACCGAGTGAGCGTACCAGACAGTGGGGCCCATCAACAGGATTCAGCGTTAGGGTTCTCCCCCACCCGCTTAGCCCAAGGGGGAGACATCAGCGGACAACAGTCCCAAGCAAGGGGGGAAGGAAGAAGCAGCGGCCCCGACTCATATCCTTTTGATAAACCAGTTCCATCAGAGGCCGGGGAAGGGGGAGAGGAATTCGCGACCGCTGCCCCCGAATGTAATTTTGGTTTTGGTTTTGCGAACCGGGGGGGTTTTCAGGAGTGTTCCCCCACCCATCCAAGCGAGAAGAGGGGTTTTTCGTTAGTCCCCAGTGCCCCCGGTTCTTCCCTAAGAGAGAGCACACCTCCCAACAACGCCGCGGAGCCGCGGCAAGTCACTAACGAGTCTCCCTCTCCAATTACAGGGCAGGAAACCAGGGGACAAAGAGAAGGTAGCAAACCCGGGCAAAGGCAGCCCGCATCGAGACCCCAGCGTGTTCGAAATAAGCCATCTTGGCTGAGAGACTTTGTCTCCTAGGGGGGGAGTGTGTTTGAGTGGGGGCTCGAGACTTTGTCTCATCCTAGGGGGGAGGGGTGTTGTGTTCTAATGGTTTTCCTTCCACATGGATTACAATGTATCGGAGCCAATGTAACCTTGCCTATAGCAACAATGTAACCTTCAGCTGTATCATATAAACCCTGTAATAGGACGCGAGCTAATGACCACCAGCTGGCAGCAGCGAGCGTCCAAGCTCTCTTGGTCCGAACTCATCAAAGGCAACAGCGCGGGAAGCTTTCCCGCCACTACCTACACCTGGACAAGAAGGGCGTGACTCGCAATGACGTCACGCAGGCAGTAGCCAATGGGCTACCATGGCACCACGTTCAAATGTATTACTGCTGTATAAAAAGAGCTATCGATCCGCCATTACCTCATGTTCCCTCTGTCCACGATGCAATAAACCTGAGTTAACCCAGCCCGAGGCTGTGTCCTGTGTCTTGGTCTTCATATACCAAATTAGGGTTTCTCAACCTTGGAGCCCCAGATGTTCTTGGAATGCAATTCCCAGTAGCCCTGATCAGCAGGTGTGCTGACTTGGGCTTCCAGTTATTGAAATTCAAGAACACCTGGAGAGCCCAAGGTTGGGGAACCCTGCTTTAAGGCCTTTTCACACAATCAAACTGGAAATGTGGGATCAATAGAGAGGAGTAAAATCTGTCATGTGAAATGGTTGTATGAATATTTTCATAAGCTGTCAATGCAATTTTCTAATGTACATGCAGTGGTGCGCATCGACAGGTTCGCACCAGTTCGCCAGAATTGGTAGCAGAAATTCTGGCTGGCCCCGCCCATCCAAGTTTTGAAATAAAGAACAGTACTGTAGTCCTAATTTGGGTGCGACACAGGGCTTTCCCCCTGGCCACACCCACCATACCACACCCACAGTGTGGTAGTAATTTTTTTTGGAGCCCACCACTGCGTACACGTTAAGGATCAGAGAAGAAATAATATCTAAAACAATAGTCTTGTGGCACATTAAAAAGTAGCAAACATATTATGACATCCTTTTTTTAAATACTATAACCCATAACAATTAATGTAGCTAACTAAATGGGCCATTATACTCATAGTAAACATGCTAATTAAAAAAACCATTATGAGATTATCAATTGTTTTTGCAGCAAGGCCATTCATGCAACTTTGAAATTTACTTTCCTGTGCAATGTGTTACCACTTTAATCTTTTGCTTTCTTCTCTCTCCTGGCACTTCACTTGGCTGGTGCTGTACATTGCGAGGTAGCCATATGAGTAATTCAAGCAAATTCTATAGATTTCTATAGATGTTACACCTACTCTTAGCAAAAAACACTGTTATATAATAAACTGCAACTGCAAATCTTGCGATGATGTCTCGTTTACCTTGTTCAACATGTTCAATGACTTTGAGTGCTTTTCTTGCTGCCCATCCTCCCATAGATACATGGTCCTCTGTTCCAGCACTGGTTGAGAGAGAATCCACAGAGGAGGGATGGCAGAGGGCTTTATTCTCAGAAACTGCAAAAGGCCAGCATAAATAAATGGTGTTCCCCAAGGAAGCAATGTCCCATTTCAAAAAACATTCAATGGCTCTTTGCAGATTAGTAAAGGTAAAGGTTGCCCTTGCTCGAAAGCCAGTCGTATCTGACTTTATGCTTCAGTGGTCATCTCTATTTATAGCTAGACATTTCCATGGACATGTGGCAGAGGTATGCCTAGTCACCAGAGTGCATGGAACACTGTTTACCTTCCCACCATTTATCTACATGTAATTTCTTGCTTTTGAACTGCTATGTTGGCAGGAGGTGGGACAGAGACCAGAGCTCACTTGTCATGCAGTACTCAGGTCTTGAACTGCTGGACATGCAGCTAAATACTGCAACACAAAAACAATGACAATTAAACATGGGCATGGATATGTGTATGCACCCGTGCACAGAGGTAAATATGTAAACTGCTGGGATGGAAATGTAGGAACAGTAACTAAACTAGCACCAATTTAATGGATGAAGTGCTGTATGTCTATGTCATGTGACAAAGTGTCTTTATTTAAATCAGCTTATTGCAAGGTACATGAAGCATTTCTGTTCAGATAAAACCAGAGGTATATCACTGGCTCTGTGTAAGATTTTCAGAGTTCTACATCCTTGAAAGCTGTGAAGCAGTATTGTATGTCTATGTCCCAGATTGGTGGTATAAAAATGTAGTAAGTAAGTGCCAGTCTGACCAGGTTATCCTGCTATGGTAATAAGAACATAAGAACAGCCTTGCTGGAACAGGCCACAGCCCATCCAGACCAGCATTCTCTCACACAGTGTCTCACCATTTGCTTCAGGGTATTCCTTCACCTGCTTAGGATTCCCTGGAAATGGCATTGAGAGATATCCTGCCTATCTCTCCAACCCTGAGGTTGCCCTTAGGTATCCATAATTATAGCCATTGATACCCTTGTCCTCCATGAACTTGTCTAATCCTTTCTTAAAGCTGTCAAGACTGACAGCTGTCACCACTTCTTCTGGCAGGGAGTTCCATAGACCAGTGATCCTCTGGGTGAAAAAGTACTTTCTCTTATTTTTTTGAGAACTAGTACCCAAAAGTTTCATCGAGTGCCCCCTAGTTCTAGTGTTGTGCAATAGGGAAAACAGTTTTTCCTTATCTACTTTGTCCACACCATGCATGATTTTATAAACTTCAATCAGGTCACCTCTTAATAGAGTAGATCATACTGCCAGCGACTCAGTACTGAGTGTTAACTAACCTGACAACCCTAAGGACTAGCAGCCTTGGCAAAGTCCACAAGGAAGGATGATGGTCCCCAAGGGGATTAAATCCCACTTGAATCCATCTTGATGGAGGGCAGCAGTTTCATCAATACTGATTTGGGTCAGAGGAGGAGTTTGTGTGCCCAAAGGACTCAAGACCAGAAAGTGACTTGTGGAGCTGGGTCAGTGGTACGGGTGTCATGCTGCGATGCAGAAGCAGATGAAAGGCCACAGCATTATAGTCGCAGGACAGTCTTCATGGCTGATCACCATGATGATCACCAATATTTAGAATCAGATATGGCACAAGAAGTAAGTAAATGAACGAATGAACAAACGAACATTCATTCATTCCAGGTCATATATCCATGCTCTGTGTACTCACCCAGGGATGCTGCTGTGCAATGAGCAATCATAAAGCCAGAGTTCAGACCTCCTTCTGTGACTAAAAACAGTGGCAACTCACTGAGTGATGGGTTGCATAGCCGTTCAATTCTCCGCTCACTAATTGCAGCAAGTTCATGGACACCAATTGCAAGATAATCCAGAGCCTACAAGAATAAATTCTTTCCACTTTAGAATTTACAAATCCTGGACATTTTTAGAAGGTAAGAAAACTTTTGGAAAGAGATTCCAGTTGCCTACCTTGGCAGGGTATTCACCATGGAAATTTCCTCCAGAAATGATTTCCTTTCTCTCAGCAAAAACCATCTTTAAAAACAAGTTAAGTCTTCTGCATTATTGAATAATGTTTTGGGGGAAAAGCTTTTACCACATCCAAGCCTAAAATATTTTTACTTTTTCCATGTATTATAAAATACTGACAGGAGACCTTCTGTGGTAGATCATAATTCACAGGCATGAATGGGAGGAGATGAGATAGTTTTGGCATATTGATATTGAGCCATTTTAGATCTGTTAAAAATAAACTTTATGTTAGAACAACAACATGCACAAATACATCAGGGAATTAATGCCTGAAATCCAACAGTAAGTTGTATCTATCTAGAGCAAGTCCCTTGAAGCAGGAGGGTATTGGTGAATCAATTCCTCTCTACGTTCCACCGATTCAATGCCCCTACTCTAGTTGTAACTTACTATGAGACTCATTTTGCAGACACAGATCCATTTTGAATGTGTGTGACTGAACAACTGAAGAAAATGAAACATGTATTTTTCCCATGGCTAGCACAATTTTAAAAAAAGATACAGGGTTGTCTGTTGCACTGTTGACTTCTGTTGTGATTATGTCCTTTACAAAAGCTATTGTGTCATTCGCAATGCCATGTACCTGTAAAAAATGATAGACATTAGTTACCTTTTAGTAAATCACAATTTCTTTTTAGACAAATCTATTTCAATTGAATGTTCTGACACGGCTCTGAACCTTTCATCTTTGCATAGCAAATGAAACTATCTTCATATCATCCTATATGAAAAATATTGGAGTTGCTGCTTTGCTAGGATTTGCAGGGGAATATTTTTGTTTAGGAAAAAAAAACCACTTTTATAAATCTCACTTTAGAAGAACCATTATTTTCCATTTTATTTGTGACATATACACTCAATACTAAAGTTGAACTGGTTTCTGCTGATAAAGAAACAATACTGAAGTCAGGTATATGTAATTGGTTTAGCTTTACCTGAGGGCAACAGCGCAAGGTGTATGCATCTTGTACTCGATCACAAAATCTGTGAGATTCTGCACAATACAATAAAACAAAAGCAAGAATTCCATTATAATATTTGGTACACTGCATTGCCAAGTCAAAAGATGAGATACACAGTGAAATATACCATAAAAATGCAACCTGTTCATTTTGGTAATTTTGGATTCACACAAATATTCTTAGGCATATTGTATCCTAATATTATTAAGAGTAGCAACAGTATTTTTTTACCCTCACAAGACCATTTAAATAGAGTTTGATATGCCATCAGACTTCATACAAGTTCCACACCAGCTATTAGAATTAGAATATACTGTAGGTCTTAGATTGCATATGCTTAAAGCAATCTCAGTGTGTTTTTATTTTAATCTTAGTGTTGTTTTGTAAGAAGTATGCATCAATAGACACTATGATAAAGGAACTCAGTGCCAGAAGCTGTATAGAAGGTCGTAGATGAGTCTTTACAGAAAAGAGACAGCACATCTTCTGTAACTAAAAAAACCTATTATGGACATTTAGCTTCTGTCTTCTGTTCTTTGAACAAATTATGTCCTGAAGTTTAATCCCCCACCCCAAAGTTTGAGGACTATGCATGATACTTGTAAAACAAGCAAAGGTGCAATTCTTTAGAAAGTACTCTTTCAGAGGTACAGTAGCTAGTTTAAGAATGTACCAGCCCCACCACTTCATGTGCAAAACGTTCACCTGCTATTTCAGAGGGATGGTGGTCAGAATCCAACAGTGACCTGAATCGAGAAGCCACATCAATCTGCCCACGATGTGGTCGCAAGGCATGAATATCTGTTCGAAAAGAAACAGATCTTCTGTAGATAAAGACAACACAACAGTTCTCCCTCTACTTTTCTAAGCAACACAAACCCCACTTTTAAAAAAATAAAATAAAATTGGGACTCCAGCTAATTACTTAATTAAGTAAGGAGGTAGGAAGATCGATCGATCATGAGAGAAAGAGAGAGAGAGAGAGAAGAGAGAGTCTAGTAAAATATAGATATTTCCTGCAAAATATTTCCTGCAAATGCATGTAATAATTTCTTGTTCCTCCTGTGATAGGAGCTTCCTGTGTAAAGTGGATCTGTGTAAGGTTCTACCCCAGGGATTCTCAACCTGCAGCCCACGGGCCGGATGCAGCCCATGGCACTATTTCATGTGGGCCCCAACTGCCTGCACCATACCAGGAAGTGTCATGTGGTGGAAGAAGGGCAAAATGGCCATCTGGCCCCTGAAGCTGTCTGAGGGAGCATGACCTGGCCCCTGGCTTTAAAAGGTTGAGAACTCCTGTTCTAGCCAGCCATTTCCATTTAAAGGATATCCCATTCTCTTCCCTCCAACTTTTAAACACTAACAGCCATTTAAAATTCCAGCCTACTAAGAATACTTATTCCTCACTGAATTGTTCGGTCTCCTATATTTTATGTCTCACCACCTATCACTATTGTTTGTCTTTCCACAAAACTTAAAAGATTCCCCTGAGCCTGCTAATATTTTCACTTGTCTGAAGATGATGCTATGCATACTATGTTGGGATCCACACCTGGAAAACAAAATTCACTATTACACTAACTGTGACAACGAGCTTTAGAGAAGTATCACACTAAAGTCCATTTCAGTAGGCTCGATGGTCATTCAAACATGATAAGCCTGATATTTTTAGGCTCATGAAACAGATTCACAGCACAGACAATGATAATCTTTATGATCATATCAGAGAGTAAACAAAACAAATCAAAAAGAGAAAAATGTTGTGGCACTTTAAAGACTAGCTGCTGTGTTTTAATGTTAGCTTTTTTGGATCAAGTCCACTTTGTCAGTCATTATATTACCAGACAAATGTTGAGCAAACATCAAATGACACCCATGCACTGGTTTAATTTTTTTTGTGTGACCTCACTTCAAGGGCAAGTGGTCTTAGAAAATTCAACACCAACCTGTATCAAAGGCTTTTGTTGTGCCCTTCAGAACTTCCAGTGTGAGGGCAGCCACTATGTCAGCCTGTCTAGCAATTGCATTGGCCCTTTCAACTGCTTCACATCCGAGAGAGGTAATCATTTGTGTTCCATTGATAAGAGACAGTCCCTTTAAAGAAATAGCATATTCATATCCAGTGATTCTCTGCATACAAAACACAGGTTCATCTCCCACTGATCCTGGGACACTTGGATTTACACATAGTGCTGATAGCAAAGAGTTTTAAAAATTCTTATTCCAAATTTCACCTGGACCACATGCTAGAGACACTTCCAGTGACTAGTGAACTGGGAGGGCCTTCAGCTACTTCTCTTAAATAAGATCTCCCAGGTTCTGGCAGTAACAATACAATAACAATAATGACTTTGTTCTTCCTTAGCACTCAAAGTCTTCTGTTTGAAGAATATGATCCATTCTTCCCAATGGTAGAACTGAGTCTAGGAAGGAGATAAATGGGTACTTACACCTTTCTGATTAAGTCCTTTTTCAGCCTAAAATGGCCCTTCTAAATCTACTTTTGACTTATATATGTGGGTTTACTGAAAAGACCTCTATAGCTTTTCCACCCACAAATAAACCAACAAAGATTGTAGACCATAATTTCGATCTCAAACAAACCTTGCCAAGGGTGCCAAATGGGGCAAGGCTGTCCAAACAAAATGGGTGTATCAGGAAAGTGTTGAATATCCATATATCTGATACAGATTTATTAAACAAACAAACTTACTATTAGACTATATAGTTATATAATGAATTGCCCTGTTGAGCCAAAATTAGATTAAGTTAAATTAGGAAACAAATTATTACCTCCTTCGGTTTCAGAATAATTGGTTTCAGCCCATGAGCTTGCAGCACCTGTCAATTTATATCAGTAATCATTATCTAGTGATAAACCTTTTCACATAAACAGGTGATGGTTTGAACATTCTATCCAGAAATAATAACAATGAGACTGGCAGCACATTAAAGGTTATCAAGTTTTATTTGACACAATCTTTATTTGACTGATGCACTTTAGCAGCAGTCCTCAAAAATGTATGCCAAATAAATTTAGTTTGTCTTTAAAGAAGCCCAAGAACCTTGGAACCACCAATAATAATTTGCAATATTCCACTAAGAAGAGCAGCTTTGTATGCTGGAACAGAAATGAATACGTGGCTTCAAGTTTAAACTCTACCTGACATGCTCAGTTTTAAAGCCCTTAATTTAAACTAGTGTTTTCAAGTTTCTCTGTATAGTAAAATCTAAATTTTGTAATCCTCATGCCTTTCACCTTTTCAGTAGGTAGCAGGACATTTAGTTTAAGATTTAGTATTGTGTAAACATAACTTTTGTTTAGAAAGCATCTGCCTACAGCATAAGAACAAAAACAGTCTGTAGCATTATGCCCTTCTTCTTCTTCCATATCTGAATCCGAATCTTGGTGATCCTCATGGCGATCAGCCATGAAGACTGTCCTGCGAATATAATGCTGTGGCCTTTCATCTGCCTTCCGCATCGCAGTGTGACACCTGTACCACTGATCCAGCTCCATGAGTCATTTTCTGGTCCTGAGCACTTTTGGCACACTAAGTCCTCCTCAGCCCCAGGCCAGTATTGATGAAGCTGCTGCCCTACAACAAGAAGAATTCAAGTGGGATTTAATCCCCTTGGGGACCATCACCCTTCCCTGTGGACTTTGCCAAGGCCACTAGTCCTCAGAGTTGTTGGTTAGTTAGTCCCCGCCTGACACTCGGTGTTGAGTCGCTGGCAGTATGGTCTACTCTATTACCATAGCAGGATAACCTGGCCAGACTTGCATCATACCCTTGCAGTTGCATAATGCTATAAAATTAGCAACACAACACCAGATGGCAGCACAGAGTTGTTTTCTTTGTGGTGACACAAATTGTAGAAATTTTTGTTAGTCTGTGCAAGCATATCAGAGAGTAAACAATACAATACTGTACAATAAATGTTGTGGCACCTTAAAGACTAACTCCTGTATTTTAATGAGCTTTCGTTGCTCAAGTCCACTTTGTCAGACATAACAGTGAGACTTCATGGCAACAATTTATACATGTCAGGTACAGATTTGTATATTGTAGAATTCTTTGCTTTGAAAAGTCATCTCCAAACCAACAGTTTATTATCAAAATGGGGAAAGCCAATATGATTTCAACCTCTGTTTCTATCTGTTGTGCCTATTTCTGATTTTATTTCATTGACTGAAAGCCTGCTTCATAAGAGACAGTACATAAGGCTGATAATGTCATGAGCCATGGTGATTTTTTTCAGGAATAAAACATTTCTTATTTCGCCCCACCACAAAGGTCCTGTGGAATCCCTTTTACTGTTAAGAGCTGTTGAATGTTGTGGGATCTTTTTTGTAATTAGAAAACATGTTTCATCATGCAGCCCAACCACCTTCCTGAGGATGAAAGGATAATTTCACCAGTTTTATGCAGAATAATGTATGGAATAGGATTTCAGCCATTGTAATTGGGGAGGGCTTTTTAATTGTTATTAGCCACCCAGAATCATATGTAAGGACAGGACATGATCTTATATATTGACTCAGATGTAAAATTATGTCCTTTAAAAAAACAACAACACACCATTAACTATGGGTACATTGTCATAGGCACACTACTAGTAACTGTCTCCCTAACTGCTCATTTATTACAAAGACACAGTAACTCAATTCTTCATTCAAAACAAACCACGGTAAATGTTCTCAACCTGTGACCCATAGGCTAGATGTGGTCCTCGGTGCCATTTCATGTGGCCCCGCCACCACCTCCACCACACCAGGAAGTGCCATGTGGTGGAGGAAGGGCAAAATGGCCAATGGGCCCCCAAAGCTGTCTGAGGGAGTGTGACCTGGCCCCCAGCTTTAAAAGGTTGAGAACCCCTGTTCTAGATATATTTATATATAAGTCAGCCCTAGGGAACTCAGTTGGACTTATTTCTAAGTAGTCATGCATAGGATTATACTGCAAAATTGCTATAAACCAGCTTTTTCAAAGTGGGCAATCTCTAATTGTCTTGATCTACATCTCTTGTATCTACAACCTCTTCTAGTTGCAGGTCGTAGGAGTTGTAGGTCAATACACATTAAAGGCAAGGCACCAGCTCAAGGAAAGGTGTTATAGATTGTGAATCTACTCTATAGGAGAAAAGATACACTCCCCCTCCTCTACTCACATTTCCCCTGCCCCACTTAAACTCCCAGCAAAGCAGAAGGTGGGATTCCGTCATAGCAAACAAAAAGCAAAAGAAGGTTATCTTACATATTTTGCATCTGCCCACCCACTTTTTGGAGACCACATCTTTCCTTCTCCTGTGAGGCCCAGAGCAAGATGGGCAAGTGGGGCTAAATCACCACTGGCTCCGACAGTTCCTTGCTCAGGAATGTAGGGCAGGCAGGATGCTAAAAGGAAGACCCGTGTGGGGAAGAAACAGGCATTAGTAATGTCTTTTCTTTCCTTGAAAGATACTCATCACAATATGATGAAGAGTACTGCGATCTATGATTTACAAAAGCTCATGTCAAATTAAAATGTCCTAGTGTTTAAAATGACACAAGATGTTGTTGATTTTTACTTCTAGCAGACAAATTTAGCTAACCACCAGGAAGTAAGATACCCGCTCTCCTGAGATTTTGGAACGAGCTTGTGTGGTTTCTCAGTGGCCAGAAAAATAAGCACTTTTGTGCAAACCCCACTTCCCCTATCATGGACAGTAGGCTTAGAGTGTAACTAGATTGGGGTTTGTCCCACTGTTTGGTCTCCTCCGGAATGGGCCAGTTTGTTCCTTTTACCAGCAAACACATGATATACAGGCTATCATGAGCCAACTTGCCACTGATCCATGATTACCTGCATCTCTTGGGGTCTCTGTTATGAGTATTGTGTGTGTATGTGTGTGTGTGCACATGTAGGTGGAATCACTTCATTATGATTCAAGTGTAGTGTGTGTGATTCCTGGGAACAAACCAAAATGGATGGCTTAAGCTATCTATTTAAACCACTCAATAATATTGGGAAACTGAAAATTTCTTCCCACTCATCAATAGAGAAGAAGAGAGAGGATGCAATTTTAAAGCCTTCTAAGATGGCACTAATATGCTACATCTTTTGGATTTTTTCCCCAATTTGAAAGCTTTCTCCTGGAAGAAGTGAGGATAGAAAGGTACAAGGGGGTTGGTTGGTTTTTTTCTCCTTCATTTTCCTCCTTTCCTCTTAAGGGTAGGAAGGGCCAAATAGAGTCACTGCATGTACAGAGTGATTTTCTGACCTGAAACCACTCAATCCTTGCCATATGAATGGAGAAGTGACAACAAATGCCATATTCCACCTCTATGTGACTTTAAGCAATCCTATTTAGCCCAATCCAACCCAATCCACCCTTGCTTTCTTTAGTGTCTTGCACGGAAGACAAAGAAGGAGTCGCAGGAAGGACTAACACAGGTTTATTCATTGATGCTCAGCAGGAACATGAGGTAATGGGGCAGATACATCTCATTATATACCATAACACAATACATTTGAATCTTGCTGCACGGTAGCTCATTGGCTGCTACCGGCGTGGCCTCGCCCAGGTCACGCCTCTCTTCTGCAGTTGTTTTCTCTTCTGCAGTTGTTTTCTCTTCTGCAGTTGTTTTCTGTAGCTCCTGATCATGTGGGGAATTTCCCGCGGCTGTTTGTGATTTGGGCAATGTGGACCATGTGAGACTGAACCCTCGCAGCTGCCCTCTATGGGCGGCTTGCTCGCGTTCCTTAACAGCTGATTTACATTGTGATTGTGGACTGGTTACATTCATATATTTAAAGTAACATTGTACATGCACACATAACATCCCTCCCCCCTAGGATGGGACGAAGTCCCTCAACCATTGTGGCTTGCCGCATGTGCGCCTGGGGCGTGCGGCAGCCTGACTTAACACAGGAGAGCCGGAGGCTCCTGGTTCCGCGGAGTCCTGCCCTGCAATGGAAAGGGGGGACTCATTAGCGGCTCGGTGTGGCGTCTGAGGTACCCTTGCATTGGGGGACGGGAATGGAATGAATAGTTGGGAAGTGAATCCCTGCCTGCCGCTTGAGGAGTTTGGGGACCCCCCCAGTACGAATCTCGGGACCGACGAAGAGGTCCTCGTGGCCTCGCCACCCCCCGCTGCCTGT
The DNA here is from genome assembly GCA_035047345.1 of Bradypodion ventrale. NCBI lineage: Eukaryota > Metazoa > Chordata > Lepidosauria > Squamata > Chamaeleonidae > Bradypodion > Bradypodion ventrale. Next base: position 208,453,285 of record JAWDJE010000005.1, read on the forward strand.
CCGGGTGTTCTAGAGACTGTGGTGGGCGGACTCGCCCCTGTTGCCTGTCTTGGGGGTGTTGGTCTCCGGGGGGCAGGAGCTATTGCATACTCCAAAACAAAAGGGCTAGGGGGACTGGAAGTACCAGGGGCTGAACTGAAACCCCTCTTCTCGCTAGGACGAATGGGGGACCACTCCGCTACATCCCCCTGGTACTGCAACTCATAATCATCATCAAACTGATCCCTCTCTTTGAAAGTATCCTCCTCTGTGTCTCCCCCTTGGGTAATGCGGGTGGGGGAGGACCCTAACGCTGATTCCCCCTCGCCGGTGACTCGCCTTCGGAGTTGGTCGGCGTGCCTTCTCCAGAGTAGACCTGAACTAGTCTCGACCCTGTAGGATACCGGCCCCGTTTGCTCAACAATTGTCCCTGGCACCCACGCTGGCCCCGAGGCCGCGTAGTTTCTGCAGTGAACCGGGTCCCCTACCGCAAAACTTTTGGAGCTCTCTCCCCCTATGCTTATGTTTCTCCCTTCATCCTCCACCCTGGACGGATCCATCTGGTCAAACAGTGTTACAGGAGGCCTCCTCATGAGGAGTTCGGCTAGGGAGAAACCTGACGCTAAAGGGGTTGTCCTGTAGCAGATGAGGAACTGGCACAGATGCAGGTTCAACTCACCGGGACCCATGCGCCGCAGTGCGTCTTTCGTAGTGCGCACTTGGCGCTCTACCTGACCGTTTGTGGCGGGGTGAAATGGGGCAGCGGTTATGTGCCTGATGGCGTTCCTCTTCATAAACGTCTTGAACTCTGCCGACGTGAAGGTACTCGCGTTATCGCTCACAAGGACGTCTGGCAGGCCGAAGCAGGCAAACAGCTTTCGCAACTGTTTAATGGTTGCGGCAGAGGACGTGCTGTTCATGGGGATTACCTCCAACTACTTGGAGTAGGAGTCGACTACCAGGAGAAACATGGACCCGCGGAAAGGGCCGGCGAAGTCGACATGGATCTGGGACCATGGCCCGCGGGCCGTATCCCATTCCCTATGGGGTAACCGGGACTCCTCGGGCCGAGAGCTCTGGCAGCTCTCGCACGTGCCCACTAGGCGTTCTATGTCCCCGTCTATCTGGGGCCACCAAAAGAAACTCCTGGCCAGAGCCTTGGAGCGCACGATCCCGGGGTGGCTGGTGTGCAGTAGCTTCAGCACCTTGGCCCTCAGCTTCTCTGGGATAACCACCCGCTGGCCCCAGAGTAAGCAACCCCTTTCCAGAGAAAGCTCTACTCTGCGCCTGAAAAACGGCTTGAAATGTTCCTCGGGGGGAGAGGTGGGCCACCCTTTTCTAACCCAGGAACTAACTTGGGCCAGGATCTTGTCGGCCGCCGTGGCCTTGGCGAGGTCGGCCGGCACAATTGGGGGTGAGTCGAGAGACTCAATCAGCAGGACTTGGTGTTCCTGCTCTACCTCACACGTGGGGTCCCCTAAACTAGGGAGAGGGGATCGGGACAGGGCGTCTGCATGGGAGATCTCCTTCCCTGGGCGATAGACCAGCTCATATTGGTAGGCGTTGAGAAAAATGGCCCAACGCAGCATCCTGGGGGATAGAATTTGTGGGGTTGGTTTGCCGGTAGTGAAGATCCCCAGCAGTGGCTTGTGATCCGTCACTACCGTAAACTCGCGGCCGTATAAGAAATCGTGGAACTTCTTAGTTCCCGCGATTATTGCTAGGGCCTCCCTATCTGTTTGCGCGTAATTTCGCTCAGCTTTTGAGAGGGACCTTGAGTAGTACGCCACTGGGGCTTCCCTCCCGCTCTCCAACACGTGGCACAGGACCGCCCCCACCCCCACCGGGGACGCATCACAGACTAGCACCACTGGTTTTTTCGGATCAAAATGGGTCAGGACCGCATCCGAAGACAGGAGTGACTTAAGCTCCTTGAATGCCCTCTCCTGCTTGTCCCCCCACCGCCAAACCGCGTCCTTCTTAAGTAGCGCGTGCAGTGGCTCCGCGACCGATGCCTTCCGAGGCAGGAAGGAGTGATAGAAATTTAGGAGCCCTAGGAATGACTGCAGCTCCGGTTTCGCGGTGGGGCGAGGGGCGTCTCTCACGGCCGCTACCTTGGACTCAGAGGGTTTGATTCCGTCCGGGGTTACCTTAAACCCTGGAAACTCTACCTCCCTCGCGAAGAATACGCACTTGTCCCTCCTCAATCAAAGTCCTGCCCTCTCGAACACTGAGAGAACCCCATCTAGCCTCTTGGCTAACTCTAATTCGCTCCCCGCTGTTATCAACACGTCGTCGAAGTATGGGAAGACGCCTGGAAGCCCCTTTAAAAGGCGTTCCACGAGGGACTGGAAAATTCCGGGGGCCGAATTCACGCCAAACTGAAGGCGCGTTACCTTAAACGCCCCCTTGTGCGTTACGATCATTTGCGCGGTGGCAGCAGCCGGGGTTACAGAGAGCTGCTGATACGCCTGGGCCAAATCTAACTTGGCGAAAAACCTCCCCCCATGTAGCGTGGCCAGCAAATGGCTGACCACGGGCACCGGGTATGCATTTGGCCGAATGGCCTTATTTATCGTACATTTATAGTCCGCACAAATTCTGACCTCCCCATTTGACTTGAGGGCTGTAACAATCGGTGTTTCCCACTCCGCCGAGTCAACTGGAACCAAAATCCCCTGCCCCACCAATTTGTCCAGTTCTGCCTCAATCTTGTCCTTGAGGGCGAAGGGCACTCTCCTTGGCTTGAGGCGGATGGGCCGGATTTCTGGGTCCAGCTCAAAGGAAACTGGGGGCCCCTTGTATTTCCCGAGCCCCTTCTTGAAAACGTTCGTGTGTGCGTCGCACACGTCCCGCATTGGGTCAGTCTCAATGGCGTTAATGCCGGACAGTTCGATCCCCAGGGGAGCAAACCACTGCGTTCCCAAAAGGCAGCACCTCCCCCCTTTTAGGACCACTAGGGGCAGTTTCTCGGAGTAGTTCTTGAACTTCACCTTGAAGTTCCCCACCCCCAACACTGGGATCCCATTTCCCTGCACGTCCCGTAGGTTGGATCTCATGGCCCGCAGTTTGGGCCGTTTCTCTGGGGGAATGCGCATAAACTCTTTTTGGGACAGGATGGAATAAGAAGACCCCGAGTCTATCTCCATCCTCACTGGGACCCCCTGCAACAGTACCTCTATGAAGAACCGCCGGTGCTCCAGGCCCACGCGGTTCACGCCGTCCTCGCTGTGGCCGGCTGAGACCTTCCTGGTGCCGGCCGCCTTTCGTTGGTGCGTCTGGGAATGGCTGGAACTGCCCTTGTCCTCAACTCGTCCGTGCCTGCATACTCGGGCGATGTGTCCCTTTCGGCCACAGTTGTGGCACTCGGCCTTCCGGAACGGACACCTCGTGCGGTCGTGGGCCGCCCCACAACCGTCGCAGCGGCGGTCCTGCCGTTCTCGGGTCTGCCGCTTCTCACCTCGCTTCTTGACCCTCTGGACGTCGTCCTCCTCGCTGGAGTAGGGATCCGCTGTTGTGGAGGACTCCTCGGACGATGTTGGTGCGGCGGCGGGCGGCTTGGGGGCCCGCCAGGCCGTCTTCGCTGGTGTCCGCCGGGCTGCCTGCACTGGAGACTTGGCCCTCTCGGACGTGGCCCCTCGGGACTTGAATAGCCGGACGCCGCTCCTGGCCTCCTCGGCTGCTTGCGCCTCCCGTAGTACCTCGTTGAACGTGAGGCGATGGTCGCGGGTCATGAGCCTCCTCTGAAGCTCCTCGTCCCTCAAGCCGCACAGCATGCGGTCACGGAGGGCCTGGTCCAGGTCGTCCCACTGGCAATGCACCGCTGAAAGCCTGAGGGCCGCCGCATAGGCGGACACGGATTCGCCCGGTCACTGGTCTCGCCTGTGGAACGCGACCCGGGCTGGGAAAATCGAGACGGGCGGCTGGAAATGCTCACGCAGTCTCTCCAGGATACGGTCGATGGGCACCTCGTCCACCTTCCGGGGGGCCACCAGGGTCATCAGGATCCTCAGCGTGGCCGGCCCCACCTGAGACAGGAAGTGGGAGCGCATCTTCGCGTCGTCGTCGACGCCTGCAGCCTCCATGGCGTGCCGAAACTGGCACTCGTAGAGCTCCCATTGTTCGGGCTCGCTGACATCGAACTGGTACGGCTTGACCTTGGGATTCGCCATCGATCCCACCTTCGTCGCCAATTTAGTGTCTTGCACGGAAGACAAAGAAGGAGTCGCAGGAAGGACTAACACAGGTTTATTCATTGATGCTCAGCAGGAACATGAGGTAATGGGGCAGATACATCTCATTATATACCATAACACAATACATTTGAATCTTGTTGCACGGTAGCTCATTGGCTGCTACCGGCGTGGCCTCGCCCAGGTCACGCCTCTCTTCTGCAGTTGTTTTCTCTTCTGCAGTTGTTTTCTCTTCTGCAGTTGTTTTCTGTAGCTCCTGATCATGTGGGGAATTTCCCGCGGCTGTTTGTGATTTGGGCAATGTGGACCATGTGAGACTGAACGCTCGCAGCTGCCCTCTATGGGCGGCTTGCTCGCGTTCCTTAACAGCTGATTTACATTGTGATTGTGGACTGGTTACATTCATATATTTAAAGTAACATTGTACGCATGTCCTCTTAATCAGAAGAGGACATTATGATTATTCCACAATTAAATCTCAAGCAGAGGAGCATTGGCAAGAGATGATTCAGGCAGACTTTAATGTCTGAGAAATCAGAGTTCCAAAGAATCTGGTGCTCACGTCTTGAAGAGCAATCACCAACTAAGACATGGATTAGACAACTCAGGAAAGTGAAAGAAGTTTACACTTTTTCTTCTTCTTCCATGTCTAGGTCAGATGTGAAACTGCCAAAATGAAGGCACCTTTTGGTGAGTTGATTTTGCAGCTCCTTTTGCCTGACCCAGCGTGAGAATGATTAGTCACCAACACAAGTTTGCTGTTACCATTGTATGCCTGATTGTGATTCAAATTACCACAATCTTCGAGGAAGCTCTTTCTGTGCACCCCCTGAACTGCACTGCCCTAACTATAGATCACCAGACTAATCTCAAAGCAACAGTAGCCTTGAATTTTTTCAGGTCCAGCTAGGTGTGTAGATTCATGTTTTTTGGACTACAGTTCTCAAAATTTCCCATCCAGATAGCATAAGGACACAAATCTGCCCTGCTCAACTATCTTCAGCCCCAGATGCAGATGTGGCCTTCAATTTGATTATTCATTTATTTTGCCCTGGTGGTGCAGTGCTTAAGTTGCTGTCCTGCAACCAAAAGGTTGTAAATTCAATCCTGACCAGAGTTGAAGGTTGACTCAGCCTTCCATTCTTCCAAGGTCAGTAAAATGAGTACCCAGCATGTTGGGGGCAAATTGCTAATAAACTTGTGAACCACCCAGATAGTGCACTAAGTGCAATGGGGTGGTATATAAGTGTGATTGCTTTGCTTTGCCTTGCTCCACAGACCTATTTTCTCATTCTGTTGTGACAAGATACAAAGCAGGGCAGCAGAAAGCCTGCATTTTTAAAATATATTGAAAAGAAAAACACAATTTCCTAGAAGCTATTTATTTGCTTCTTGATTACTTGCTGCATGGCCTAGCTAATTCATGGATATCCATCTGTCAGAAATATTGCCATTGTAAGACTCTTGAACAGGAAGTTGGAGCAGGTAACCTTCAAGACACCGCCATCTCAAAAATTAAAAAAGTATTAGATCAGATATACAACACGGAGCAGAGGAAATGTGTATACTATTTCTGTTGCACTCTGAATACTGTCTGTTCCTAGGGGTACTTTGTCTTTTGGCAAGAGCTTCATTCCCTTAAAAAATGACAACCATTGCAGTGAAAACCAAATGCTGCAGAAATTTAGCAAAGGACTAATTATTTTACCATTAAATGCTTCAATGACTTGTTGAAGTGTTTCCAGTGAAATTCCACTGTATCCTTTTGCTAGGACATTGATTCTTAGAGCTAAGAGCATTCGGCATCTCTCTGGACTCAAGGGCTTCCCAACACCTAGGGGGGTGGGGTGGGGGGGCGGAAAGCAAAAATACTGCTAGGTCATCAGTGTTGCTAGTAATAGTGGAGTGACGATAGTTGGAAATCAATTTTTCATTACCTGCAGAATGTGACCGGATTAAATTGATTTGAAGCTCACTCAAAGAAAAAGAAAAAACACAGAAAGTTTAGTTGAACCAACATTTAAATATTGGGAAAAATAAGTAAAGTAAAGTAAAACAATAAAAATAATATATTATATTTATGAAAGGAAATCTGACTTAAGGAAAGCTGGCAATAATTGTTCATTTAACATAAAAAAGAAACATAGGTGACATACTGTAGCTTGCTGCTTGGAATGATAGTTTGTGCAAACTTCCCAAAGCCCGTAGTGATCCCATAGACAACTGGAAGAAACATGATAAAACATATACTTTAATTTTTAAAGAGAAATATCACTTCTCCTATCACGTTGACATGAGGGATCTCCATGGGTTAGAAAAGTGATGGCGAACCCTTTAGAGACTGAGTGCCCAAACAGAGGGGTGCTGGGGGGAGGGATGGAGGGCTTCCTTTGGGCTGCTGGACAGAGAGGCAAGGTGAACTCTGTGCTGGGGGAGGGAGGAAGCACTCCCATTGGGCTTCTGGGTAGAGGGGCGGGGCAAACTTTGTGCTAGAGGGTGATGGCCACATGTGCCAACAGAGAGGGCTGGGAGTGTCCCCTCTGGCATGCGTGCCATAGGTTCGCCACCACTGGGTTAGAGTGTCTGGAAGTGGGAGTTCAGCAAAATTGAAAGCGGGGCTAAATCACTCTTGACTGCAGTGGTTCCTTGCTCAGGAATGTAGGGCAGGCGCTATAGAGAAGAAGATCATGTGTGTGGCCAATAGGGTCAAGTACCGTACTATCTTTGTGATCTTGGCTAAGCTTCCTAGTCCCAGAGTGCCATGAGAAAAGAGTAACTAATAAACCTGATACTGTACCTAGAAAACTATGGGAGGGTTGCTGTAAAATCAGAATTGACCCAATGGGACATAAGCAACCATTCCCATTTTTTTTAAAAAAATAATGTAATATTTACCTTTATTTTCATTTACAATACTTTCAATAAGTTCTCTTGATTTTTTTACTTTAGCTTCAGCTTCTGGGGTAAGCTGGAAATAAAATTTTCCTTACTTATTATCCATCTCAATACTACACAAATAGGCAAAAGAAAGGTGTTTAGATGTAGACTTCTTCCAGATACTCACCTTGATCTTATAGAGCCCCTTTCCTAAATTGACTAAATCTTCTGTTGTCAGACTGTTCCCATCTAAATATATATACTATAAAAGAACAGAGTTACATCAAGAAATATAGCATTCAGAATTGTAACTTGCAGTAATATGTGGAAAACAGTGGTGGGATTCAATATTTTTTTACTACCTACTCTGTGGGCGAGATATGGTGGCCATGGCCAGGGGGAAAGCCCTGTGTTGCACCCAAATTAGGACTACTTTATTTCAAAACTTGGATGGGCGAGGCCAGTCAGAATTTCTGTTACCGGTTCTGGTGAACTGGTGTGCACCTGCTGAATCCCACCACTGGTGGAAATGTTTCTGGTACTTCTGCAATCAATTGAGAACACATTTTTCCACCCAAAGGCTTAAAGAATGTGTTAACAGAAGCATTACAGTGAAGGACTAATTTTCTGCATTTGAAAAATCGTGAATTTACTACAGAACTGACAATGTTCAGAGATAATTCAGTGCATGTTATCCCAAAAATGGAACCTGTTGTGTTCAATCACATTAGATAAAGATAAAAGTCACCCTTGCTCAAAAGCCAGTCATATCCGACTCTAGGGTTCAGTGCTCATCTCTGTTTACAGCCAAAGAGCCAGCACTGTCTGCATCTGCAGACATTTATGTGGTCATGTGGCAAGAGTGCACGGAACACTATCACCTTTCCTGCCAAAGCAGTACCTATTTATCTACTTGCAATTTTTTGCTTTTGAACTGCTAGCTTGGCAGGAGCTGGGACAGATGATGGGAGCTCAGTCCGTCACACAGCACTCAGGTCTTGGACTGCTGACCTGCCAACCTTTTGGTTGTCAAGCTCAGCATCTCCACCACTAAGCCACCACAATCACATTACAACTATGTAAAATACCTAGCATTATCCAGTGGTGTACAAAGCTTTAAAAAATGAAACTGTCCCTAATTATGCAGCCAGACTAATATTTCATAAACAATAGTTGCCCATACCTGGTCTGGTTCTCGATATTTACTATATCTGAAACAATGCATAAGAAAATATACACAGCAAGTTGCCTTACATTTTTGAACAAGTTTGGGCTACACCAGAAATTTAGCTTAAGTTTAAATTAAATACTGTTGATTTAGGAGGCTGAAGAGAAGGATACAAATAAACACCTTCTGGTTGTGATGGAATGAAGTCTGGAGACATCACATCTCCTTCTATCACTGCAAAAAAGAAAAAAGTGTGTGTGTGTGGGGGGGTACGTTCAGCATGAACATAAATGTTCCATATTTCTGGGAACAGAAGGTTATTTATTCATACCATCAGAATCTATCAGAATGTATTTTACTATGTTTAGAGGTCGCCATTGCTTGAAAGCCAGTCGTATCTGACTCTAAGGTTCAGTGCTCATCTCTGTTTATAGCCAAAGAGCCAGTGCTGTCTGTGTCTGCAAACATTTCTGTGGTCATGTGGCAGGCATGACTACCGTGTTTCCCCAAAAATAATACATACCCATAAAATAAGCCATAGCAGGATTTCTAATCATTTGTGCGATATAAGCCATACCCTGAAAATAAGACATAGCGATAGGCGTGGTATGGCAAATGGGCTCTGCACGTGCGCAAAGGGTTCTGCGCACGTGCAGAGGGGTTCTGCGCATGCGCAAAGGATGGACTTCCGGGTTTGGAGAGTTATGACAATGTTCCAGAAGAACATAATAAAAATAAGACATCCCCTGAAAATAAACCATAGTGTGTCTTCATGAGGAAAAATAAATATAAGACAGTGTTTTATTTTCAGGAAAACACGGTAGACACCAGAGTGCACAGAACACTGTTTACCCTCCCACCGAAGTGGTCCCTATTTATCTACTTGCAATTTCTTGCTTTCAAACTGCTAGGTTGGCAGGATCTGGGACAGAGATGGGAATTCACTCCGCCGTGCAGCACTCAAGTCTCAAACTGCTGACCTTCCAGTCTTCAAGTTCAGTGTATTAACCACAGTCACCATACTATCATAATCTATCGGATTGTATTTTACTATGTTTAATGAACATAAAATCTTTTCTAAGCTTCATTACTCAATTGGCTATGTTAATTTGTACTTCTTTTCCTCCCACTTTATTTTAATTGAAACCACAAGGGCCAAAGAACATTTCTATCAAATATGGATCTTGTTAGTCTGTTACAAGTCATCAAAGTGTACACATAATGCTTTATAGCAGTAGCCAACACACAGGGATTTTGATAACTATCAAACGTTTGAGAGGCAAGGACAGAGCTGCAAGCAAATATTTGTCTTTCCAAAAACACAGCCTTTGCTGCAGTTGAAATCTGTGAAATTACTGTTCAAACAATATACAAACCAGCACAAAACAATCTCACTTAAATCTAATAAATATTCATGTCAACATGCCTTCTTCCTTTCCATATACGAACATCAGAAGCAGACATTTATTTATTTGTTTGTTTGTTCAGACTTGTATTATTGCCCCCTTGCCAGAGCGACTCCGGGCAGCTAACAGTCAAAACACAAACAAAAATAACACACTAAAACCATTTAAAACCATTTTTAAAAACCATCAGTCTTAAAAACCCCAGTCTTAAACCACCCTATCCTTTAAAAAAGATGGAAGATCTTAATCTATATAAACCAATGGGTAGGGGCCACCTCCCCATCAGCACCCCACACCTGCTCTGCCAGCCAGACATTTTAACATAACCCTCTTAAAATGCTTTTATATAATAAAATAAGTGAGCAGAAGTCTATACAATTGACATAGTTAAAAGTCCCACAGATTTTGATGGGTTTCATACATCCTAAATAGGATCTGTCTTCACAATTTCCTCTCATCTTTTCCGAACTTTAGAAACTTCTCTCAGTCCATGCAAGCACAATGACTTTCAAATTTGTCATCTGCAGTGTACTTACCAACTTCCACAAACTCATTGTCCTCTAGTGCCTCTTCTAAAGTATCATCAAGATCCAGCAATCCAGGACCTTTGCAGCGGCGAATATAGAACTTTACATCTTCCACAGAAGTAAATCCCCCATTATCAGGCTTATTTTTCATGTAACGCCGTACAGCTTCTTTCCCCAGCCATCTCACTGCATATGTGCTGTTTTGGCAGGGCACACCAAGCCATTCCCCTCGGACATGCACTGTGTATCGCGGCATTCTTCTCTGCTGCTTTGTGCCCTTCCACTGTAGAGTATGAGAATGAGCACCGCCCTGGTGTATCTTTCCACAGCACATTCCACCTGACCAAAATGCCATTGACCCAATCAGGATGGGCCAAAAACCCACCCACTTGGAGATCCCATAGCTCAGAAAACAAACATATATGTTCAGTCGAGTATCAGGTCAAAACTCCACAGAAATGAAACACGTCTAACTCATAAGGAAACAGAGGGAAAACAATCAAAATCTAAGAGGCTAAACTCTACGAGACTATAATCACTGTAATTTATTCTTACAGTTTTTATTGAAATCATTTGAAAGAATACCCTGGTAGGTTAAATAGTCCTAAAGCTAGCAGTATATAACTAACAGTGTGCATTAAATTTTGAGAGCACTTTTGCAAGATCCCACTAAGTCATACCATCTAAAACCGTGACCAACTTTCCATTCATTTTTCCTCAAATGTATAAAGCAGTGATTCTCAACCTTTTCAAGTTGGGAGCCAGGTCGTGCTCCCTCAAACAGTCAAGGGGGCCGGACTGGTAGTTCCCCCCTCCATTTACAGCTGTCGTAAACACAATTATGAAGGTAGCAGACTCATTTACGGAAGTCGTAAATGAATTTACAATGGCTGCAAATGAATCAGTGGCTGATTCGAGTGGTGGTGGGTAGAGTGAGGGTTGGATTAATTGGCACCGTGGGGCAGATCCGGCCTGCAGGCCATAGGTTGAGAACTCCTGGTATAAATGATCACATACTTCCACAACTATAGGCACTATTCCTACAGAACACCTCAGAGGCAACATACACACCACTCATAGTTGCCAATATGCTCATGCACACAGTTGTGGTAAGCTCCCTTTGCCATTCTGCAGCATAGGTTGCAGAGTTCAGTACACTCCCCTCTGTATTAGAGGTTCAAAATTGCAAATGAATTATTCCTATTGACTATTGGGATCATAGTGACAAAATCAATGTTAAGGGTTGACTATGACAAAATCACAACCTTTAAACCTTAACCCCAAAGAGTCATTTTATAGAGTAAGACAAGCAGCATTAATCATTAATCAACTAAATGTAGCTTTCTGGCACGATGGTAATTCACTATACATACATGTTAGATGTCATCTGTAATTCACATTTCTATTCTAGTACTGTACTTGAATTCTTTATTCCACAACTAATTTTTGGACATTACCAAGCTGTTTTACCCACATCATGAAGGGATTATAACAAGGTCATGTATGCAAATCATTTTAATAACTTGAAATTGCTATGCAAAAACAGTTTTCAAAGAAGCAGCCCACATAAGAATACCTAGACAAAAAGAAAGAAAGAAAGAAGAAAAGTTTATCCAACTGCTGTATTTCAGTGTAAGATTCATATTAAGGTCCTAAAAATTTTTTTTGTTTTTGTCTGGATATGCAAAAGAAGATCCTTTTAATATTATTTTGATTTATACTTAGCTGCTTCAAACTATGCAGGGGGAAAGCTAAAAGGACCGGTGTACACTGGTAGGCAATCCTACTGAACATAAGGTTCCTTATGTCTCAGTCCACAGGTTCAATTCATGAAACTACCCTATTCTTTAATATTTTCTTTAATTTAATTTTCTATTCTTTAATATTTTCTTTATGTTTTTATTATTTATTAGTTTGTTTTGATTCTGTTATTTATACATTTTAAATTGTTGCACAACACCCAAAGTAGGAACATGATAGATGGACAGTATAAAAGTAATAAATAAATAGATAGATAACACAGAACCTTTATGAAAGATCTTCAACCAAATGGATTCAGAAATTATTTATTTATATATTTATTTAAGGTGACCCAAAGTGGCTTAAAAATTTTAAAATATCAATAAAATATCAATACAAACCCCTAACTAAAATCAGACTAAAATCATATAAAAACTGTCTAATAAAACCACCCTCATCTCCCCTCACCCACATTAAAAAGACTGTCAGGACAATTGACCCCTGCGCAAGTTAAACAAGCCAGCAGGATTGGGACGTGAAGCCGTTCGTGCCCCACACCTGCTGGCATAGCCATGTTTTTACTGCTTTTCTAAAGGGGAGTAACTCTGACTGGAGGCACAATTCCAGTGGCAGGAGGTTCCAAAGGGCTGGGGCAGATACCGAGAAGGCTCTCCTCCTGGTCCCAGTTAGATGTACTTCCTTCGTTGATGGGACCACCACAGAACCTCTTCTGTCTGCCCTCGTGGGACGGTTTGAAAACCTTGGGGCGAGGCGGTCTCTTAAGTATCCTGGTCCACTGCCATGTAGGACTTAAAAGGTTAACACCAGCACCTTAAATTGCACCCAGAGGCACACTGGCAACCAGTGCAGCTCCCAAAGCAGTGGCGAGGAACGGGCATAACGCCCGCGCCCATCACCACCCAGGCAGCCGCATTCTGGACCAGCTGCAGCCTCCAAATGGTCATCAAAGGCAGCCCCAGGTAAAGCGCCTTACAGTAATCCAATCTGGAGGTGACCAGGGCGTGTGTGACCATTAGCAGGGAGTCCCGATCCAGGAGCGGGCATAATTGGTAGATGACACGAAGTTGTGCAAAGGCCCTCTTGGCCACGAGTACCACCTGCTCTTCGAGCAGCAGTCGCGAGTCCAGGAGGACCCCCAAATTACACACCAGGTCTGTCTGAGGCAACAATGCCCCATCCAGAATCAAAGATGGTAGCTCCTGGGATATTGTGGGGCCCCGAACCCACAGCCACTCAGTCTTGCCAGGGTTCAGCTGAAGCCCGTTGTCCCCCATCCAGACCCTAACAGCTTCCAGGCACCTGGTTAGGACTTTGACCGCATAACTCGGGTCCCCACGGGCCAAGATATACAACTGAGTGTCATCCGCGTACTGGTGGTACCACACCCTGTGGGAACGTATGATCTCACCCAGCGGTTTCATGTAGATGTTAAATAAAAGAGGTGAGAGTACCAAACCTTGTGGCACCCCATACTGGAGAGGCCAAGGGCTGGACAACTCGTCCTCTAAAAACACCAACTGGGTCTGGCCCCTCAGAAATGAGGAAACCAGGACAACACAGTGCCCTGGACCCCCAGACCTCAGAGCCATCCCAGAAAGATATTGTGACCGCTGAAAGGTCAAGGAGAGCGAGAACAGAAGGATTCCCTTTGTCTCGCTCCTGCCAGAAATCATCTGTGAGTGTGACCAATGCAGTCTCGGGACCATAATCAGGCCTGAATCCTGACTGAAACAGGTCTAGATAATCCGTATTGTCCAGAACCCCTTGGAGCTGCAGAGCCGCCGCTTTTTCCAAAACCTTCCCCAGAAAGGGTAAATGCAAATAATCTTTGTAAAGAAGTGTTGCCACTTGCTGAGTTCAGAATTACATCCGGAAAAAGAATAATCCACCTATTTTAATTTTTTGCTTATTGCTTTGATGACAGTGCTGAACGATTCTCTTGGTCATGAATCACGTGCAGTGCCAGTAAAAAAAAAAAAAAAGGGGGGGGGACCTATTTACATGGACACATTTCTCCTCCTCCCTCCACCCCAGTTGGCAGGGGTGAGATAAATTTTTAACTCTTGCCTGCCTGCTCAGATCAAGTGTTGAGGCCACTGAGGAAGAGGGAAATGACCTCTTCTTGCACTTCCAAGGAAATTTGATTACTCTTTCCTTGCTATTCCTAGTGTCATAGAAACAGCAACTTAGGCATCATTGAAATCACAGGAAGAGATTAATACATTCCTCCAGCTCCCACCACCACCACACTTGATAGTAAAGATAAAGGTTGCCCTTGCTCGAAAGCCAGTTGTATCCGACTCTAGGGTTCATTGCACATCTCTGTTTACAGCCGAAGAGCCAGCGCTGTCTGCATCTGTAGACGTTTCCATGGACATGTGGCAGGCATGACTAGTGTGCACAGAACACTGTTTACCTTCTTTAGTGTATGGGACCAAAGACAACAGAACAGCCGAAGGGTTGGCTTAACACAGGTTTATTGCATGATGATCCGGTGGAGCATGAGGTAATGGCGGTGATACATCTCTATATATACAGTAGCATTATACATTTGAATCTTGTAGCACGGTAGCTCATTGGCTGCTACCGACGTGGCCTCGCCCAGGCACGCCTCTCTTCAGTAGTTCTTTCTCCTGCTGCTGAATGCGGGGAAGGTTTTCCCGCGGCTGTCCGTGATTGAGCAATGTGAACCATGTGAGACTGAACGCTCGCAGCTGCCCTCTATGGGCTGCTTGCTCGCGTTCCTTTACAGCTGAGATACATTGTATTTGGAGTGGTTACATTCTTATCTTGACAGTACAATGAGCATGCATACATAACACCTTCCCACCAAAGTGGCACCCTATTTATCTACTTTCAATGTCTTGCTTTCGAACTGCTAGGTTGGCAGGAGCTGGGACAGAGACGGGCGCTCACTCCATCATGCAGTTTGGGTTTAGAACTGCTGATCTACCGACCTTCCAGTCATCAAGTTCAGCATCTTAACCACTAAGCCATTGCAGTCCTCCTCTTATCTTACCACCAGCTTTGCTTTCTAATGGGCTCTGGCGTAAGAATCAGACCCAGGAGAAATGGTCCAGTGGTAGCATGATCGCTACATGGTCTCCACCCTCCTCAGCTACCAAACTGAAGCTGAAAAGTATCTTAAAGGGTCTGTAATATTAGTGCACGCATTGGTAATCTCAAAAATAAACTACTACGTAGGGCTGCCCTTGAAAGCAGTGTTGACATTTTAGCAGGTTCAAAATGTGGTATAAGCCGTGTCCCCTTTTTGGGGGCTCATTTTTGAGGCTAAAAAACAAAGTTTATATTTGAGTACATAGTATATGGTATGTTGTTCTGGGAATGTAGTGGGTGGGGTTTTTGTTTGCCTCGTACAACGTCCAGATTAGTGTATAAACCCATTCAACCCACACACATACCATAGTTCCAAGGTTTGGCAGCTTGGCCATGGCACAAAAATGAGGATAAGAATTCATGCTTCCTAGCTGCATTCTCTAATGCAGTGGGGTCCCCAACCTTTGGGTTTTGGATTTAAGTTCCCAGAAACCTAAGCCAGTTCTGTACATTGGCTGATCAGTGCTTTGGGGAATTGACTTAAGCTTCTGGGAACTGAAGTCGAAAAACCCATAGGTTGGGGACCACTGCTCTAATGGAATTAAAGTCACATGACCCAAGGGATGCAGATCTGGGTGCTCCTCTTGAGCCAGGGGCCTCAGGGTCTCAGAGTGCAAGAAATAGTAACAAGCAGAGGGAGAAGCTTAATCTCTGATGAGGAAGGCAGACAGTCTCCTGCCTGGAAGAGTGCAACTAAGGAAAAGCCATGGTCTGATTCTAGGGAGGTCTCCTCATGAGTAGGAGCAACCTTAGGAGCAAGTAGTCTCCTGAGAGCCAATCCCTGCTCACATCGTGACCTAATGCTAGAACCTTGGGTAGAGTTCCACAGAACATCTGCCTCAGAAGCAGCATATAAGTAGTTGGTTCTCCAAAGGCCTAGTGCAGTGGCGGCGAACCTATGGCACACGTGCCAAAGGTGGCACCTGGAGTGCTGTGAGCACCCATGTGGTTGCACCAGCACAGTTTGCCCTTCCCCTCTGCCCAGCAGCTCAATAGGAGCACTTCCTCTCTCCCCTAGTGCAGTTTGCCCCGCCCCTCTGCCCAGCAGCCCAATGGGAGCACTTCCTCTCCCCCAGCAGTTTGCCCCGCCCTTCTGCCCAGCAGCCCAATGGGAGCACTTCCTCCCTCCCATTGCCACTCTGTGATAAATAAGTGAGTTTGGGGTTGCAATTTGGGCATTCGGTCTCTAAAAAGTTCGCCACCACTGGCCTAGTGTCAGAAGCAAACTGTTCAACCAAGTTGGAAGCTGCATTGCCAAACCTTGCTTGTGGAACTTTTGGTTCCTCCGTAGTGAACCACCTGGATGATTCCTCAATTATGTCCTGTTTCTCCTGCACCAGACTCTTTGTCATCTTTGCTGGCTGATTAGACTGCTGACCTTGTCATCTTGGCACCTCTGTTAAGAGTGGTTTGGCTGTGTGCCTAGTCTCATTTTTGTGCCACAGATCTGTGTTTTTGTATTATGACAGCACTAGAAACAGGACTTTCATGATTTCCCCCCACAGGCACAGACCAATGTCACTTTGTTTCTTCTCAGAGGAAAGCAGTTCCATAACTATAGTCCTATTAGGTAAAGGTCACCCTTGCTCAAAAGCCAGTCGTATCTGACTCTAGGGTTTGGTGCTCATCTCTGAGTCTCATCTCATCGCTGTCTGTGTCTGCCTTTGTTTCTGTGGCAGGCATAAGTAGACACTTATAATTTTCAAAATTTTCAAGCCAGCACTGTTTCAGATTCCTTTTCTTATAATAATACATCCGGTATTCACATGCAGTTTAGAAATACTATTGTTCAGTTTTTTTTGTTTATGTCAGTTTCTAAACAGATGTGCATGGAAGGTACCAAGTTTTCATTGCAAGTGGGGGGGGGGGAGGGAGAACTGTGGATAGAACAAATCTCTATCTACTGACATGATATTTATTTATTTATTTAGATTTGTATAACTACCCAATCACCAAAGCGACTCCAGGTGGCTCAGCTTACTGTAAGCAACTACAGTATGTTACAGAAAGACAAGTCAATTCATCACAAAAAAGATTTATTTCTTAAAATAAGGCAGCAAAGATAGTAAAAAAAAGCCGAATGATTTATGATGCAGAAACAAGCAATATATCAAACTATATTTGAAGACTTTATCAGACATGCAGATGGAACCCAAAAACTGAACTCCCAATGTATCAGTGTGAAAAAACATAAAACCTCTTTTTTCAAATTGAGAAAGTGAGTAATCGAATATGCAAGTTACCATGATCAACATTATTATTTTGGTGATGAGGTGTGGAAGGGGAAAAAAAGTTAGATGAAGATGCTTTGTTACAAGAATTCGTTCCTAAGGTTTCAACGTTGAGGCTGTTTGTCCATCCAGTCCCAGGTCTTTGGCTACCAGCATTGCAGTCACTGGGTGCATGGAGGCTTTATGCTGCTGGAAAGCACTGACTGCTTGATCACGGGATTTTTCCAATTTATAGAGATCCCTGCAATAAATTCCACATCAACGTTAGAATGTGAGCATTATTATTACGGTATATTTATCTTCCACCTTTCTTGCAATGAGCCCAAGAAGGTAGGTGGGGCTTCATTCACTGCACTTTATCATAGTAACCATCTCGCCAGTTAGGTCACGTGAAGGAAGTAACTGGCCCAAGATCACACGGTGACTTTCATAACTCTATTCAGGACAAGACCTGGATCACTGACTCTCACATTAATCTCTTTTTCTTCTTCTTCTGCCATGTCCGAATCTGAATATTGGCAATCCTCATGGTGATCAGCCATGAAGACTGTCCTGGGAATGTAATGCAGTGATGTTTCATCTGCCTTCCGCATCACAGTGTAACACCCATCTGCAAACACAGACAGCGCTAGCTCTTTGGATGTAGACGGACACCTGTACTACTGATCCAGTTCCGTGAGTCACTTTCTAGTCCTGAGCCCTCTTGGCATGCAAAGTACTCATCAGCCCTAGGCCAGTATTGATGAAGCTGCTGCCCTCCATCAAGATGGATTCAAGTGGGATTTAATCTACTTGGGGACCATCACCCTTCCCTGTGGACTTCTCCACCCAAGGCCATTAGTCCTCAGGGTTGTCAGGTTAATTAACCGATGCCTGACACTTGGTGTTTTCCCCAGTGAATGTTAGTTGTAACACTACAGTTTCCCAGAACGATCTGCACACTTAAATTCAAAGTTTTGTGCCAGGATGGAGTAAATAGCATGCTGGAGCTTGCAGGTTTGTGTGTGTGGGTGCTAAAATGCCAAGAAACAGAGCAAAGTATGTCCATGAAATAAATACAGTTTATTCAACTGCTCCATATATTTGAATTTTTTTAGGAGGACAACAAAAGACAGAGAATGAGACGGTGGCCAATAAATACAGAAATACAGTTGTATCAGAAAAGGGGGCGGGAAGCTTTGTGGGATACTTAATGAAATGCTAATCCCTCATGATATATTGAAATCACCTTGGAAGTTAATCATTGTCAGCACATTCCCAGTTTGAGCAACTGCAAGCTAGTTTTTCTAAATGATTAGAACAGACACGTAGGAGGCAATATTCTCTAAGTATAAGTTTCTTTTTTATGTATCAGAAACCAGGATTTGTGAAAGCATATATAAATAAATAAAATTTAATCTTTTAGATTTTAATTTTTGCACAGAAACTAGGTTTTCGTTCAATATTCTTAGAACAGAAGAGGCTAACAGTACAAACAGCATTGGCACTGTTCTGCACAATGTCCTTTGCACATCTTCTTGAAAATCCAACTTTGTCACCACTACATGGCACAGAACCAGTTTCCAAAACCAGGTTTAAAGAGGTCAAGCTTCTCCCTCAAATAAACCTACTCCAATAATTTCACTCTTCCTTGATGTTTTTCCTGTTTGAAACCCAGGCTTGATTTGTTTTAACTGCTATTTCTCCTTCTAATTTAGAAGGCGAGAATGAGAAATGCCAGCCAAGAGGATAAGGCAAGGGAAAGTATAGAAACAGAATCCCCAGGAGAGATATAAATAGGGCAATTGCCCTCTTGGTTCTATTATCACAAGAATCAATCTACAGAGCAAACATAACAGAGGATGATGTTAATAATGGCTGAGATAGTCAAAGGGACTGCAGTGGCTTAATGGTTAAGACACTGAACTTGAGGACTGGAAGGTCAGCAAGTCATTAGTTCAAGACCTGGGTACTGTACGACAGAGTGAACACCCATCTCTGTCCCAGTTCCTGCCAACCTAGCAGTTCGAAAGCAAGAAATTGCAAGTAGATAAATAGGTACCACTTCGGTGGGAAAGGTAAACAGCATTCTGTGCACTCCAGTGTCTAGTCATACCTGCCACAAGAGCACGGAAACATCTGCAAATGCACAGTGCTGGCTCTTTGGCTATAAACAGAGATGAGCACTGAACCCTAGAGTCGGATACGGCTGGCTTTCAAGCAAGCGTGACCTTTACCTTTATCTAGAGATAGTCAAAACAGAAGTATTATCAGGATGAGGGATTGTTCATGGGGCTGCAAAAACGAGACTACCCCAGATGGGAAGCTGCTTTGTTAAATGAAGGGAAATAATATATAATACATGGTATTGAGCAGACCAGAGAGAAGTTGAAAAGTAGTATAGACCCGCAATGGTGAACCTTGGCACTCCAGATGTTCTTGGACTTTAATTCCCAGAAGCCCAAGCCCCCCATGAATTCACATGAATGGGTTTGCTGCAATTCATCTGGCCTGCACCACGCCGCCCTCGTCACTCCTGGAAGTGGAAGTAAAACACGCCTGGCGTGGCACGGGCCAGATGAATCGCAGCAAACCCATTCGTGTGGATTCACGGGGGCTTGAGCTTCTGGGAATTGAAGTCCAAGAACATCTGGAGTGCCAAGGTTCGCCATCGCAGGTATAGACAGTTGCACTCACTGGTCCCACCCTGATAGGTCTGATCTCTATCATTTTTTTTAATAAAAGGGAGGAAAAATGAAAGAAAGAAACTCCTCCTAGTATTATTCAGATAAGACTTTATCTTGAAAAGTCCAAACCAGTACGATTTCTGGCAATCTAGTTTACCAGAGGAGATACATGCTCCTTGGCTTCCCTAGAATGAAAGATTCCTCTTACTCCTAAACTGTTGGCTATTTGAAGGGCTAACAATTTGGGAAAATGTATATTTAAGAATTCCTTCTTTTTCTTCTTCAGGTGCTGTATCTGTTCCGGATATTTGCTATCCCCATGGTGATAGTCTTCCTATTTTTAATTCCCTGGAACAGTTCTTTTGAGGATATTCCACACCAGTCTTTCAGGTTCTTCAGCCATGAAATCTGTCTCCATCCAGGAATAGTCAAAAATAGGCTGATCAGAAGCTTTGGCCTATTTCAATAGGCTTCAGCATCATTTCAATAAAGGAAGACGTGTATAAGACCACTGCTACCTAGCTGAAACTCAAAACATTCACTTTTTGATATTGTTTTACCTAAACAGTGGGCGAGTGAACTTCATTCTGCCTTGCTCTGTAGCCATCTTCAAAGCAAGAGGAATGGTATCTTCCCATTGGGCTTGAAGGCAAAGGCGAAGCCACCTGCAAAGCAGAGTTAGTCATCAGTAAAATGATGTTCAAATCAAGAATAACAGAATTCATGTCCTGAAACAAGAGGCTTCCATATTTCCCATCTGTGCAAATTAAGAATATGTATGCAACAGCAGCTGACCCATTTTATCGTGCTTCTAAGATCAAATTGTAGAGCAACTTTAAATTGGGTTGACAAGAAGAAACACCACATAAGACAAGTGTTGTGTATTCAGGCAGAATTGCAAGTTGTTCAAGCAACGCCTTGCAAAGACAAAATGGCGATTTCCCGCCATTAGAATTAGGAGCTAGATTTGTCACACAATCTCCCCTTCAGGCGCGCTCATTATGATAGTTAGAGTTCTGTGATTGGTTACAACTTTGGATCGTGTTCCTGATTGGTTGATACTCATATGACATGTTATGATTGGTTAGTTATGATTGTCCAGCGGGTTATTACATTGTCGCAAGATGTCACCGCTGGGGAGACACTATATAAGCCCCACGGGTAAACAAGGGTGGGGCCGGGTCGGATCTATGCTTTCCATTACCGCTGCGGGTTAAGCCACGGAGGGCTAACCCGGGGTCTTCTCTATACGCGCACCCACAGGGTGCAGCTCAGTGCATTGCCTTCTACGGTGGAATTCAGAGAGACTGATTACATGGGACTTGTGTAGCCATCTGATGTCCGGATAGCCTTGTAAAAGTAACTAGAAAGACTTTACAAGAAACCCTTGTTGTTCTGTTCATCATTGCCTGGACTATTCTTTCTAAGGGCTGGACATGACAACAAGGTAGTAAGAAAGGGAATAAACGGCAGGGCTCAGATAAAACTAGTCAAAACATAATTCCTTTCCCATTTGCGAAGAATGTTTCTATATTTTACAAACCTGAATCTAATTTCAGAATTGTTCACAGCATTAAAGTCATAAACTTCTTGCATTCTTCTTACATGGCTCACTGGAATTGGATTCTAAAATATAAAGAGAGCAGGGTTACTACTACTACTACTACTACTACTACTACTACTACTACTACTACTACAACTACATGGGGTACACAGAAAGAGCCTACTCAAAGATTGTGGTATTTTTGAACCATAATCGGGTGTACCCTGGTAACGGCAACCTTGCATTGCTGGCTAATCTTTCTCACACTAGGTCAGGCGAAAGGAACTACAGAATGAACTCACCAAAAGGTGCATTCATTTTGGCAGTTTCAACATCTGGCCTAGACATGGAAGAACTACTACTACATTTCTAGCCTTTTTTTGCCTAAACAGCCTTTTACAGAAGCATACCTGTCAAGAGCGGCTTCGGACAATACGGGACCTGCGCAGAAGGCTTCTATGCATCCCCTTCTGTGCATGGGTAGAAGTGTTCTGCGCAGACAGGGATGTGCAGTAACTACTTTCCCCCGCTGTCAAATTACGGGATGGCGGCGGGTCTGGGCGGGAAAGTAGAAAAAGCGGCGCTGAATTATGGGAAATCCTGGCCAATACAGGATACTTGACAGGTATGTATAGAAGTGGAGAGTACCTCCATCCCGTAAGTTACAAAGGGCCTAAAGGATGCCCTGCTTCATCCTGAAACCTTTCTTCCGAGTTTACCCTAGGCTGGATAGGGAAGGCAATTTGGGCCAAAATCCTGCTAGTTATTTATTCATTGGAGATAACAGGAACTTTCTCCACGCAAAGTCTCTACACCTCTCTTTGGATATATACGAGGAAATTCTGGGAAGTGGAAAGATTTGGTGGAGATGTCCTGTCACATCATCTGGCCTGATAGTTTGGCCCCAAAATACAAGCAATTTTCTCCTTAGGACCAATACATTTTCCCCATAACTTCTCAATAAACTGGAAAAGCAACAAGAACATTTAATAGGAAAACACACACACACACACACACACATGCAAAAACTATTCTTTGGTTACCTCCAACAAGAGTAGTGCAAGGAACTCAATAAGTTGTTGTGAAGACATCTCTTTTATATCAGCTGAACTAAAGGAGCGGAGATCACTTTCTGTGACCTAAGAAAAGTAGAATTCGGGGGGGGGGGGGAGGGAGCTGAATTTTTCAGAAATTCCGCATAAGATAAATCTGTTATAATTACCAACAGTTAGATTCAAATTTTTCATTTGTGAAACTCAATTCTTGAAAGTCAGTCAGAAAACACAATCAAAGGCACTTTTTGCATTCTTTTTTTTCCTGCGCATGAATGATTATCCAAAATTAGAGTGGCTGTATCTTGTCCTTTCTAGGGCAAGATTGGCGATTGTGGCCTTCCTCTGTTGTCGAAGTGCAACTTCTATTTTCCCTCGCTGGTACAACAAATAAGAGATTATAAGAGTTGTTCACCCTTGTTCTATATACACTGCAAAAAGAAGTTGGAAGGCTCAGCTGGAAAAAGCTGTGCACAGTTCTGCAGGCTATCTGGATTGTGACTCGTCATGTTTCACCGTTGCACAAATAACTACGCAATTCATCTTACTGGTCAGTCTCTCTCATTTACATTAATTCCAATTCAGATAGTTGAAAACAGTGTGAAAACCCATGTTGAAAACATGAAGCTAAGATCACAAAAGCAAATATGTACACTTTAATAAGAACATTTAAGTTTAACTAACTAAAGATTACTAAATTCTGCGTCACAAAACTGGGTATGGTACTTTGGAGGATAAAGCAAAATACAACATTAATACTACAGGTGAAATATAATTAAAATATTCTATGTGTTCATGTTATTAACTCACTTTGATCCATCTTTGGCTCAAAGCAACACAAATATTTGACAGTGTTGTATCGTACCTGGTGAAAATGAAAAAGATAACCAAAATTTATTTACAGCTGTGGAAGTTTTTGCACATGTACTACAACACAGGTTTTACAGCTTACATCCAAATTCTATTTTACCACTGGCTCACAGAAGATAAGATAAATCTTTATTGTCATTGTTTTCTTGCGGGAACGATATTTTTCGGTTGCTATATATCAACACGAATAAGGCATACCTCATAATTTGTAACAGCTACAGAAGCACCAATTAAGACAGTACCATACAGTACAATATAAAAAAATAAAAATTAAAAAAATGACAAGATGACTTCAGAGTCCAGAATGTAGTTAGTGAACAATCCTGTTTCATATGCTTCTCTGATTACATATGTTTTTGAATAAATATTTTCCACTGAAAGACAATTGTAGACAACCTACCAAACTCTGGTTCAAATGAAGCTCAAGAGATGAGAAAAGTTACTTTTTAGACTACAGCTCCAAGAACGCTCCAGCCAGTAACCATTGCCACAGGGGATATTCTGAATGCTGAAGTCCCAAAAAAGTAATGTTTCTAATCTCTGATGAAGTTTTTACATTATGGCTGCTTAGTGTAGTAAGTGGCACTAGAGTAAGCCAGTTGAATCAGTGAGAATTTGGTGAGTCAACTTCTCTGTATGTTCCATTGATTCAAATGGACCTAACCCTAACTTGTGACTTACCACACTAAGCAACAGAATTTCAGCCACTGAACATTAAAATAAAAAATCCAAAAGGATGTTTAATGGAAATACTTGTGTAAATTATAGAACTCCAAGAAGCAGCTGGGTTAACCTGTTTTAGTATGCAAAGCAAAAAAGTCAAAGCTAAAGTCTTGTGGCAACTTTAAAACTCTGATATATTTCAGTGTGAGCTTTTATTGATTACAGTCAACCGTTTCAGATGAATATACACTATTATTCAATTCATACATATAAAGCTGGAAAGCTCAGTGGTTTAGGTATCTGGCTGTGGAGCCAGAAGTTGACAGTTTGATTCTCTACAGTACCTTCTGGGAAAAGAATTAGCCTGTATGACCTTAGGCAAGCTGAACAACTCGAGGACACCCTCAAAAAAGGGAATGGTAGATTTTTTTGTATATTCTTGACTTAAAATTCATGGAAAGGGTCACATAAGTCAGAACTGAATTGACAGAATGTAATTATTATATGCAACATACATGGGGCTTCAACACTTCAAAAACAAAAGTCCAATGGTTGTACATTAGCCCACACACATTTAGTATTAGCTAATTGTTTTCTATTTCTATCTAATCAACACCTGAAGTTTGAAGAAGCAGACAACAATCCATGAAAATTCTTGTAAAAGCATATTAGTCTTAAAGCAGCCAGAAAATTTCATTTGGTTTTGGTTACACATACTTAACATATTCATCTGATATTCAGTTTTAACGTATCAAACCCACTTAAATAAATGAACAAACAAGATGTTCAGATTAATAAACATAAATTAAGAAATGACTTTGTATTGCTGAAGTACCAATATGACATAAGGTGAGCCCAAAAGTAGCAAAAAATATTACAGAAGATCACACTCTTACGTTGGTTTTATTGGTGGCATGCCAGGAGTGTTCATCCATGCATTCCAATCAACTTTCTCAAGCACATCAGTCTAGAAGAAACAAACTATTTATGTAAAACTCTAGGGAGGAACTGTGAATCCAAAATGCCGGTGTTAAAGTCTTACTGGTTTAAAGTAATGTGACAGAGGACTTGAATATTCCCCCTTTCCCCGAATCTCTACTCAACTATGACACTCAATGTAAAATACTGTATTCTTTTCATAAACTTATACTTTGTTTGATAACAAAAATCCAAGAGGACATTACTTATTGATGCTCTCATGCACTGCTTTCCTTGGATGTTTACTTCCTTAGTTGAAAAACGCTTACGAGGTCAGATAGTTGCTGACATTTGCTACATTTATTTATTTATTTATTTATTTGGTTTATTTATGTCCCGCCCTTCTGGCGCGAATGCCACCCAGAGCAGCTAACAACAAAATAAGAGAAAGCTCTTTGACAAGAGAGAGAGAGAGAGAGAGAGTAACCTCAACAATTCAACAGTGCATAAACACACCAGATACAAAAAGTACACCAAAATAGAAACACATGCTTAAAACCACTAAAACCCTCCAGCACCCTCCCTAGCTCCTTAAGAAGATAAAAGGACAAGAGTTTAAAAAGATAAAATACATACTAAAAGAAAGCATAGAAACAAATAACATGTACAAAATTCACAGCAATGAGGCAACTAAACCAGCCAGCGGGCCTGGGCCGTTCCACCTGTCGGATCCCATACCCGCTGGCATAGCCAGGTCTTAAGTGCCTTTCTAAAGGGGAGCAGCTCAGTCTGAAGGCGCAGGTCCGGTGGTAAGAGGTTCCACAAGGCCGGGGCAGACACAGAGAAGGCTCACAGTGGAATGTGAGCCACTCATTGGGTTTCTGGCAGGAAATAAGATTTGTCTTTGTAAGAATGTCAACTTTTCAATTAAATTAGTGTCATACTGAATTAAAAATGCTGGGGAAAACCTCCAAAGTAGCTATCAAGGCAGAGGACAAAGTAGCAGACTAGAAAGTTCACTGATATCAAAAAATTCTGAAAAATAAGACTAGCATTTTACCTTGTCCTTGAAATAACTGTATAGGAAATTCTTCCACTCTTCAGTTGTAATACTCTTGTATGCAAACTGCTGAATATAGGCTCTCAAGAAGCCTATGAAGACATCTGTAAATACAGTACATTCAATATATTAACCATTTCTAAACATATTATATGTCATGATGTTTGCATACTTCCCAATATAACTCAATACCTGGTCCACCAAGTAGTTGTTCAAGATAAAGCAGTAATGCAGAGCCTTTCTCATATGGAACAGAAGAATAAGCAACATCAGGGTCTACTTCTTTCAAACTAGGGATCAGGTTTGTTACAGGATTTGTGCTTCCAAGTGTATTTATCTACAAAGCAGAACATAAACTGTTGTGATTATAAATCCAACAAAGTTTGACCTCTTGACATGCAAATAGGGGGAGAAGAGAGAATACACATAGCTTCCAACACTCAGCAGAACTGCCCAAAAAATAGTCAATCACTTCATAACATTAGTATGTCTAGTATTTGTTCCACTGGCTGTTCTATTGCAGAGTTTGAAAACTTAGGGCCCTCCGTATATTATTAGAATACAATTTCCATTAGCTCCAGACCACTTGGCCAATGATTAATGACAAGGGGAGCCCAGAAACAGGTTCCCAACACTTGTCCCATTTTTAAAAACATCACATCCAAATAGTTTTGTTCTAGAAATCACAATAGCAATCACACTTATATAGTACCCCATAGCACTTAGTGCACAGGTCTGGGCAGTTCACAAGTTAATTAGCATGTTGCTCCCAATATGCTGTGTACTCTTTTTACCGAGATTGGAAGGATGGAAGGCTGAGTCAACCTTCTACTATGAGCTCTAGTTCTATCATCTTTACCTATAAAATCGTGCGTTAACCGTTGGTGTCCGGCATGCACCCGGCCCAACCATCCCGAACTGAGCCACCTACACTTACCTTTACAGTGTCCGAGCATCACCACAAGGTCCGCCAGCTGCGAGTGGGGCAACTGCCCCACGAATGCGGCATGAAAAAACCTACAGGGCCCAGCGTCCTCCACACGCGCCACCCCTCAGCCAATGAGGCTGAAGGGCGCGAACGTGGAGGCCGGGAAAGCCAGCGCACACAGTAAAAAAAAACGCCGACACGCCAGCTGCCACTTCCCCACGGCCCCGGTGACTAGCGGGGAGAAGAGGGGGAAACCATCTTCTTCCCGAACGCCTGTCGCTTCCCTCAGGGAGATGAAGGCCAAGAACGGGTCTCCGTTCTCTGCCTTCACCTCCAGGAAGGAAGTCATCGCTTTCCACGGGGGGCGAAGGAACTGGTGCCTTCGTCCCCCTCCCACTGAGGGAAGCAAACAACTTCCCCGGGAAGCAAAGGCAGCGACCAGGGCTCTGGACACTTCCCAAGGAAGTGTTTTGCTTTCAAATGGGGGGGGGGAGGCGAAGACACTGATGCCTTCGCCCCCCTCCCCGTTGAAAGCGAACAACTACCCCGGGAAGCAAAGGCAGCGAACGGGGCTCCGGTCGCTGCCTTCACCTCCCAGAGGTACACCCCGGGCGCAGCCTCTCCCCCTCTCTCACTCACTCACACCCCTACTAGGCTGCACATTTCAAACCTGCCCTGTGTGTGTGTGTTCACACACAAAAACCACCCCTAACCACCAACATATAAAATAAACATGCACGGCTTGCCGGGCAAAAATATGCTAGTGCTCAATATGATGCTCCACTATGTTTGTTACAACACAAGCAAAAACAGAAATATCTGTAAGATGGTGATTCTGCTCAGATAACAGGAATTTATTAGCTGTGAGGCAAAGCCAAAATACATTTTGAAATGGTTGGAGCTGCTTTATACCCCTCATATGTTGCTTTTAAAAAAAAACAATTCACATGTTGCATTTCTGTCCCTCATTTTTATTCTTTATGCATGTTTGTGTTAATCTGGAGGCTGCTATGTAAACAAAACAAAACAAAACAAAAAATCAACCCAGAAATTTCATAAAAGGAAACATTAGTCTTGGGAGGAAGGATGAAGTATGCTGAATTCCTCAAAGCTAAATAATTTAAGTTTGATTTTAAACATCAACTCTATGTTTTTATAACATAATATTGATATAATTTCTCTAACTAAAAGCACCTACTGTGTTTTGTAATTCTCGCCAGCCACCTAAAGCCTGGAAATGCCTGAACTGTTCACCAAAGAGCCGGCCACCAATTCTGCGCTCCAAGTAAACAGTGTGCCCTTCATTAAGCCTGAAAAAAACCACATGGCATCAAAACTGTATATGAAAGACATTTCAATCAAAAGACACAGTCTCTTAAAGACCTTGGATGTCACCTACCAAAAATGCTCCCATGTTTTGTTTGTTACCAAATTTCCTGTCCAGCTATGAGAAATTTCATGTGCAATAACCTGAAATGTACACAAATGTTAAGTCTAATATTATCTCTTTTCTTTATCACCACAACTGTTTATGAGAAAACATACATAGTGCCACTCCTGCAAAAAGTGCTTCCAATTATAAGTTAGCTTCATCCAGTTAAACTTTGTAGAAACTTAATTATCTACAGTGTTCAGGGATCTCTGTTGTTCTTATGTGATATAACCGATTTTGTATTAACTCTAAAGCAGGAGTTCCCAACCTTTTCAAGCCGGGGGTTGGGTCACACTCTCTCAGTCAGCTTCGAGGGCCAGACAGCCATTTTGCCCTGCCTGTACGATATGGGTGGCCATTTTGTCCCAACAGCTTCAAAGGGGTAGTCATTTTGTTTCTTGAATGCCCTTGGAGGTATGGGGAGCACATGAAATGGTGCCATGGGCCAGATCCAGCCCATGGGCCTTAGGTTGGGAACCCCTGCTCTAAAGGAACAGAAGATAGTTGTGATCAAAATTAACTACTGCAGAAGTGTCTGCATACATGCTTAACTAAACTTTAAAAAAACAACAACATTCCCAACATTATTTCCATGACAGGTTGTGGCAAAATTTAGCAACTTCATTTAAGCAATAATTGAGAAGGATGTGCAGCATCTGGACATAAGTTAGTATTCTTAAGAACTCCAGCTTACATTAAATGAGGCAGAGTGTGGTTTGTATTGCTTTATTTCCTGGCTTGTCAGGGAAGAAACAAGCCAGAATCCTAGTTCTAGGCATCATAACAGCAAACAAGAAACAGAAAGCCTACGATTTGTTTAGCAACTACCACTTTCAGTAGGAGAAACTTTACAGCCTGCTGCTCAAAATCAATAAGCCAGACTTCTCTTGGAACTCTGGCTTTTCACGACATACAAATCCAGCCAGAATACCAATTAAGTCGGCTTTAATTTCTCTCTTTAAAAAGAAAATAATTCACACAAAGAAATCTAAACAATATTTTACTAGGAATATTTTTAAAAATCCCTAGTGACGTTCTTCTGGCTGAAAACAAGATAGTTTATCTCCATGGATTTTTTATACTTACATTGGACAATGATCTGTCACCAGCCTACAAAAAAACAAAGATTAAAGTTACCTTTCACTGATAGGTAATGGTAAAGGTCCCTTGATTGAAAGCCAGTCGTATCCAACTCTAGGGTTCAGTGCTCATCTCTGTTTCAAAGCCAAAGAGCTAGTGCTGTCTGCTTCTGCAGACGTTTCTGTGGTCATGTGGCAGGCATGACTAGACACCAGAGTGCACGGAATGCTGTTTACCTTCCCACCGAAGTGGTCCCTATTTATCTACTTGCAATTTCTTGCTTTCGAACTGCTAGGTTGGCAGGAGCTGGGACAAAGACGAGAGCTAATTCCATCCTGCAGTACTCGGGAATTGAACTGCTGACCTCCCGTTTTCCAGTCAGCGTCTTAGCCACTTGAGCCACTGCAAGTCCACACCTCTTACTGATACAGCACAAAATTATTTTAAATTTAAAACACAATTTCCTTGTTTAAGCAAGCATAAGATCAGTTAATGGTGTTTGCTAAAATGCAAGCTGCCATGTTAACCCCATGAGCTAAATGATTCTCATGATGCTCCAGGGCCGTGATGGCGAACCTTGGTACTCCAGATGTTCTTGGACTTCAATTCCCAGAAGCGCATTTTATTTCCGCTTCCGGGAGTGCCGAGGGCAGTGTGGGCCGGATGAATCGCAGTAAACGCATTTGTGTGGATTTACGGGGGGCTTGGGCTTCAACCGGGAATTGAAGTCTAAGAACATCTGTAGTGCCAAGTTTCACCATCACGGCCCCAGGGAAACATATGCTGGACAGTCAAATGCCACTTACCAGTAAAGTTGGAGTTACAAAGGTGAGGCAGGGATTTTCCATGCCACCATAAGGAAATGATGGTGGTAACACCAGCAAGTCATACTGACCCCACACATAAGGACCTGCCAAGTTTTCTGCTGTTTGCAACATAGCTTCAGTCTGAAATAAAAAGTTTACTGCTCTGAATGTTCAAGCTTCACATTAGTTCTCAAGATATTAATGTACATACAAATCATCAGGGTAATATATTGCTTTTAGGGTAAAGGTAAAGATGTCCTTGTTCGAAAGCCAGTTGTATCCAACTCTAGGGTTCAGTGCTCAGCTCTGTTTATAGTCAAAGAGCCAGTGCTGTTAGCATCTGTAGATGTTTCCCTGGACACGTTGCAGGTATGATTAGACACAGGAGCGCATGGAACGCTGTTTACCTTCCCACCGAAGTGGTCCCTATTTATCTACTTGCAATTTCTTGCTTTCAAACTGCTAGGCTGGCAGGAGCTGGGACAAAGATGGGAGCTCACTCTGTCATGCAGTATTCGGGTCTTGAACTGCTGAGCTGCCGACCTTCCAGTCATGAAGTCCAGCATTTTAACCACTAAGTCACCACAGTTCCTATTGCTTTTAGACCAGATCTCAAAGAGAACTCAGAGTCTCATTCCCCCACCTGCAAATTTTACAGGCTTTTAAAAAGAGATGCAACTACTAGAGAACCACAGGATTTTGACCAACCTCTGCAAATTCATATGCTGCTTTGTCTACCAGCTCCTTTTCAGCCCACACCAAAGTTCTGGGGCCAATTTCTCTGAAGAACAAAATGAAGTTAGCACAATGACAAATCCCAATTTCATTTCCCTGACTAATTTATCTTTTACATACTTTAAATTGTAAATCATCATAAACGTAAACATTAATAATTGGATTAACTATATAAGTGATAAGAAAACAGCACTTAAGTTGTTTTACCAATATTTCCTTATTTAATTTTTCTTTTAAGAGAAAGAACAAATATCTCTTGACTACTGTTCTTCCCCAATGCTTGCCCTTTCCCCAAGCAACTTGTTTCTGTTAGATTTATTTATTTATTTATTATTCAAATTTCTATGCCGCCCAATCAGGCGAACCCGACTCAGGGCTGCTCACAACAGGATTAAAACATACATATTAAAAACAATTAAAACCCCAACATACCCACCCACCTATTAAAAACTAACCACATTAAAACTGCCCGCATTAAATCATGGATAGCCATTATATCTTCTTTAATGTTAATCATGGTTTATCCTCATTGACTCTGCAGCCCAGTGATTTAAGTAGCACAAGGATATGCCTTTAAAATGTATGTACCATTCACTTTTCTGTTACTATGCAACTTCATGACTATTTCTGGCTCATTTGCTGGTCTGTCGATTTCTGTCAGAGACATGCACTGATGAGGACTTGGGTTTGGGCAACGACAAAGCAAAGAAAGTGGCTTCATTTTGGCAGTCCAGGGTTTGATTGGGACATGAAAGAAGACCTATTTCCTGTATGGCTGTGTATTTCTTTTTAAAATCAGATTCCTACCTAGGCTGTTTGCATTTCTGTATTTTGTACACCCAAAAACTAAAGGAAAAGTTGACTTGCTTGAAGTCCCAAAACTTTTAGACTAAGCACCATTCCCTGAGTTTATAATACAGCAATCTGCATTTCAAAACAGGCAGAGGCTTCTGGACTCCTCCTCCTATACTAGAAGCACAGAAGTGTACGTAATTATGAGGAGGCTAGGCTTATTCATGTTTCACTAAACCAGGGGTTCTCAACCTTTTCATGCCACAGGCCTGACCATGCCCCCTCTGACAGATGAGTGGGCCAGACTGGTGGTTCCCCTCCTGTAAACCATATCCATGGCTGATGTAAACATGTTTATGACAGCTGTGGATGCATTTATACTGCCGGAAATTATGCGCATTACGCAAATTCGTCTGCTTCTGGTGGCAGTGGTGGCGATGACACAGGCCACATTAAATGGTGCCGCGGGCCAGGTTCGGCCCGTGCACTGTAGTTTGCGAACCCCTGCACTAAATCATAGGTTAACACGGCAACTGCCTGAGTCACACCCACCTGCTCTCCAAAGCACCAACAACGAGAGCAATCAAATAGCTGGGTATTGGAACCTAGATCAGAAAAAGAGAAAAATTAACTAATACATACAAATAATACATACAGATGATGTAATTCACATCTACAATTATGATTTCTGAAACTAAGTTCATCCAACACTTTTGATATAAAGTAAAAAAATATATCACAGTGGCTGAAGCTGTCTATCAATTTGTCCAATCGAAAAATATATTATTCAAAAGGACGGATTCATTTCAGCTGAAGAAAGAATGAAACTTGGCGGAAGAAACGTCCATAATTTATGCAGATGACCTAGTCAAATATAATGACAACTTAAAACAACTGCAGATGAAAATTAAAGAAAATCAGCATTACAGCTGAATTACAGACAAACAACACAACAACTGCGTAACTTCCAAACTTGATAATGAAGGAACTGAAATTGTTAAAATGTTTTCTAAAGGATTCCACCATTAATTAAAATGATGACTGCAGTCAAGAAATCAGAAGACTGAAACCTGAAAGCCCACTTATGAAGGAATTGGGGGGTGGGGGAATTTAAGGATGTGCTACACAAGAACAATGCCAAGATTATCCATACTGTGGTATTCTTCAATATAATGTAATATAATGAAGAAAGCTGATATGAAAAAAAATATCTCATTTGAAATGTGTTGTTAGAGAAGACCAAAATGATAAACAGATGGATTCTAGAGAAACTCAAATCTGAACTCTCAGCAGATGCTAAGAAGCAAGAAAAGTCAGCCACACACAAGATAGATTGACTCAATAAAGGAAGTTATAGTCTTGAGTTTGCAATTCTTGGGCAAGGTAGTTAATGATAGGACCATTTGGAAGTTATTTAGTGCAGTGGTCCCCAACCTTTGGGTTTTGGTCTTGAATTCCCAGAATCCTAAGTCAGTACATTGGTGGACCAGTGCTTTGGGGAATTGATTTTGGCTTTGGGAATTGAAGTCCAAAAATCAAAGGTTGGGGACCACATGATGGATTGAGCGCCTGTCTCTGTCCCAGCTCTTGGGAACATGAAAGGAGCCTCATTTGGGCATTCCCTGAGTGGAGATTCTTACACAAAAATCCTTTCAACCCAGAATAATTTCTGACACAAAATTATTATTATTATTATTGATTTAGAGTAACCATAAATGGGGAGCAACTTGACAACAACCACTACAGAGTGGGTTCAAAACAAGGAGTCTTACATTTTGACTGAAACGATAAATCTTCCTAGAGCCTTCTTCTGGATCTGGCAGGTCTCCATCTCTCTTTGCACTCATAAGAGCAACCAATTCATTTGGAACAGATATCTAGCCAAAAAGAAAAACATATTAATGTTTTTTTAAAAAATCCCATACATTGACTATTATATTCTTAGTTACATTTATATCTTATAACTCCAATTCTACAATGGCTCGCATAAACCTCACTGTATTATCCCTAACCTTTGTTTTCTATATGCTCATAGCTTTGGCTTCTGTTGCAATATCCCAATGACTTGAAGAAGCCGTTTTGTGCCTCGACCAGTGCCTGTTACTAGTAATGGGCTGGGTGAGGGCTAAGAAACTAAAACTTAGCCAAGATAAGCCTGAGGTGCTCCTGGTTAGTCAAAAAGCGAAGCAGGGAAAGAGGATTCAGCTTCTACTGGATGGAGTTACACACAAACCCACCCACCCTCCACCCAGAAGTCAAGAGGGCATCTGCAGAGTTCAAGCTGGTGCATCAGTTGTGCCTGTTCCTTGAGATGTCAAATCTGGCCACAGTGACATACACCTAGTTAGGTCTCATCTGGATTGCTGCCATACATTCTATGTGGGGCAACGTTCAAGAAGTGTTCCAAAACTTCAACTGGTTCAAAATGCCGAAGCAGGATTGCTGACTAGCCCTGGTTACTGGGAGTATATAACTCTCTTATTAAAGCAGTTTTAGGCCTGCAGTGGCTCAAGTGGCTAAGATGCTGACTGGGAGGCAGAAGGTCAGCAGTTCGATTCCCGAGTACTGCAGGACGGAATGAGCTCCCGTCTTTGTCCCAGCTCCTGCCAACCTAGCAGTTCGAAAGCAAGAAATTGGAAGCAGATAAATAGGGACCACTTCGGTGGGAAGGTAAACAGCATTCCATGCACTCCGATGTCTAGTCATGCCTGCCACATGACCACGGAAATATCTGCAGAAGCAGATGGCCCCTGTTCTTCGGCTATGAAACAGAGATGAGCATTGATCCCTAGAGTCGGATACGACTGGCTTTCGAGCAAGGGTGACCTTTACTGGCTGTTGGTCTGTTTCTGGGCCCAATTCTATGTGCTGGCTATTATCTATAAAGCCCTATATCAGTGGTGGCGAACCTATGGTACACATGCCAGAGAAGGCACTCAGAGCCCTCTCTGTGTTTATGTGTGCCATCATCCTAGCACAGAGTTAGCCCCACCCCTCTATCCAGTTGCCCAATGGGAGTGCTTCTTCCCTCCCCCCAGCACAGAGTTCGCCTCACTCCTCTGCGGAATGGATGGCAGCCTGTTCCGTTTGGGCATTTGGCCTCTAAAAGGTTCACCATCATTGTCCTGTACAAAAGAAATAGCAATTTGCAATGCAGCAATTTGAAGAACATTTATTTTGATGGGATGTATCTGTTGATTTTGAACATCTGGTGTGGAAGTGTTTACTTACTGTGTTTCCCCGAATATAAGACACTGTCTTATATTTTTAAAAACTCCAAAATTAGCACAAGTTCTTATTTTCAGGGGATGTCTTACTTTTCCATGAAGAAGAATACCAGTCTTGATCGTGCTTCCCCACTCGCAACCAAGAGAAGCGTCCCTTGGTTGCGAGTGGGGAAGCGCGATCGAGACTGGCCTCAGCTGTGAGGCGGCCGGCGTGGCCCATAAGAAGGCCTGCCGCATCGGAGTCTCAATCCAGCTCTCACCAGGAAACTTCCCTTGGTTGTGAGCGGGGAGGCAATCGAGACACCGATGCGGCAGGCTTTCTTATGGGCCACGCCGGCCGCCTTACAGCCAGGAGGTAAGGAGGTCTTATTTTTGGATGGGGCCTTATATTTCAAAGGCAGGGGGGGGGGGGGGAAAGGGGGTGTGTCCTATTATGGGAGGAGGTCCTATATTCGGGGAAATAGGGTAGGTATGTTAATAAAAAACCACAGCAGAAGTTCCACATTCTGAAAATCTTTGTAAGTGTAGAAATTGTTTCCTCACAAAATCTTTGTTCCTCTTTAGCTATTTAATGGCACACACACAATTTTGGCATGGCTAGGTTTGCTTTTCTACAATCTATAGGTATTAACATGTCTGGGATGAAGACGCAGATGGGCCTTCCTTATAAGTCACAGTTGACTTTACATTCTTTTGGTCTTTTCCAGAATTATTATGTTACATCTTACAGTGGGCCAAATCCTTTAAAAAAAAAAAAGAACAATACAATGCTGTTCATGTTGACAGAATTCAATGAAAAGGTTTCAACTGCTTGTTCTGCATTTTCACTCAAACTGTTCAATTTAGGTGAAATGAGAGGCTGATTTTTACACCTCAGAGGCACAGAATCTTGGGTTTTTGTTACCTCTGCATAGTATGTTAGCTTCACAGAAGGAGTGTCCTGGCAAGGAAGAACAGCTCTGCAGTGAGTAGCCTTAAAAAGAAAGAAGCACACCTTAGAAATGATATTGGTACAGAAGATGTTTGCATTTAATACCCGAGCAAAGGAGATTCTCTATAACCATGATGGTGAACCTTGGCACTCCAGATGTTTTTGGACTTCAATTCCCAGAAGCCCAAGCCTCTGTGAATCCTCACAAATGTGTTTACTGTGCATACAGCTGGAGTGCCAAGGTTCGCCATCATGGGCTTAGACACTGTCTTCCTGTATGTTCAGTTATCAAGTCTTTTCCTAACAGTCTTCTTAAGAAACTCCAAGTTTAAAAGGCAAATTTAAATTAACAAATTTAGGTTAATAGGTACTGGAGGAACAAAACATATGTGTTTTTATTTGTGCATATCTCACTTGATTACACATGGCCTCTAAAATGTTATTACAAAACATAGCATTTTGTAAGACAGCTCCTGTTTCCTAAGCAGGAAAAGACACATGCAATAAAGAAACATATACACAATTTTCATGAACTAGTAAAAAAGTCAACACATGCTAGAGGATGCTATTGTCTAGAAAGGTTCTTTAGAAAATTGCTTTTCGATTGTAAGAGGGGGTGAAAAATTATTTACTTATTTATCTCTTTTTATTTGCACGCTGCCATTTTCCTAATCAAAAGACCCAAAGTGGATAAAATCTTCTTTATAAAACTTCATGATACAGTAAACAAAAATGTTCAACATAGTAGTTAGTATCATTATTGTTAGCCAGGTTTTATATCAGAAAACTATGTATATTACAAATACATACATATATAGAGATATATACAACAATCTTCACATATATGAAACACAGGAGAAAGAAAAGCAAACTACTGTACATGCAAGTATTGTAACAGAGTGAATAAATAGAAAAATTCCAAAGAATGGAAACCAGATCAGTTACCATTAAGCAGTATATATTGATTTTCAAAACAAACTAAAGTAGGATTGTATGTCCAAGAAAGAATGCACTTGAAACTGTTCAAGCTAACACTACTACTAAAGAACATACAACTAAGTTCTTAATATTAAGGATAGTTTAGAATTGTCTTGTCTCTTAAGGTGGTTCATAAGTATAAGATAAATAATTCCAAGCATATTCCATTCCATGTCATCCATTCATTCATAAATATTTAGACATTCTATATGGTAACACGCCTTATATCTGCCTCATTATATACTTAAGGAATCTATCTACAGGAAGAGTTGAAGGGAACTATTTTTACAGCCAGTTATCAGAACCTTGAGAGCCAGAAAATGTTCTCTCTTTTTGGAGTAATTTATCAACAAAAAACCACAGGAAAAGGAAAAGTGGCAACAAATTGCATCAAGATTCTACCATTTTTGGTAAGATCGCTTCACTAGAGTAGATTTAATGACTCCATATTTTAATGGTTCTATATTTTAAATGTTTAAAATTAACATGATTTGGGACATTACTACTTATCAGAGCATTGGCCATTTTGCCCTGCTTGCATGATGGGGGTGGCCATTTTGTCCTAATAGTTTCAAAGGGGGTGGCCATTTTGTTTCTTGGAGGAGTGGGGGGCCACATGAAATGGCACTGCGGGCTGGATCTGGCCCATGGGCCTTAGGTTGGGAACCCTTGTACTAGAGCCACTGAGTCTGAAGTTGAGGGTATTTACTCTAAGAGAGACCCACAAATCTTCAACAAGAAACTGTGGCTTCTCAGTGGCAGCAGTGTCACTATGAAATAACCTTCCTCATGAAGTCTGCAAGGCTCCTTCTCTTTAGGAAGCAAATGAAGACTTTGCTTTTTAGAGACGCCTTTGCAAAGATTCTTCCCAACATGGTATCCACAGCACAGAAGGACAACACAAGACCAAGCTCACCTGACACTGGCTAAAGAGGAATGGATGCCTTTTCCCCGATGTCTGCTCTGGAGTGAACCACTGGAGTGCTGAAGACCTTGGAGAAGTTTCAAAAGCGATCTCCACAATCACATCTTGCCCCCTGCAAATAGTCAAACATTAGGAATATACACACTTCTAATGTAAATTTCCAAAATGAAACATTTTGGCTGCACTGGTTCAAAAAAGTAAATCATTCGTGTGATTTTATAAGTTCTGATTTAGTGACAGATGCAATACATTTATTACAGGAACTAACAGCTATGCAGAATAACCCTTTTAATGGGAGAAGGGGCATTAATCTTCCAAGGAAACAATTGCTGAAGGGTGTCTTAGATGTGTAGCAACAACTGCCACCCACAGTACATCATTATACACTCTACCCAGGGATGGCCAACCTTGGTGCCCCTGCTGTTCTTGGACTTCAATTCCCAGAAGCCTTGATCAGCAGGTGTGCTGACTTGAGCTTCTGGGAATTAAAGTTCAAGAACAACAGGAGTGCCAAGGTCAGCCATCCTGCATCTACATCCATGATGGTGAAACTTGGCACTCCAGATGTTCTTGGACTTCCCAGAAGCCCAAGCCCCTGTGAATTCACATAAATGGGTTTACTGTGACTCATCTGGCCTGTGCTGCCCTCGTCGCTCCTGCAAGCGGAAGTGAAACATGCCTGTGCGAGCGCATTTTACTTCCGCTTCCAGGAGCGACGAGGGCGGCATGGGCCTGATGAGTCACAGTAAACCCATTTGTGTGGATTCACGGGGGCTTGGGCTTCTGGGAATTGAAGTCCAAGAACATCTGGAGTGCTGAGGTTTGCCATCACAGGTCTACACTGTATAAATGCTTCTTTATGGCAAGGAAGCATGACAGCCTACTGACATGAGGAAGGCAGAATTATGAAGCACATTTCTGATCTTACAAATCCCAAGTATGTTAAGGGAAAGAAAACTATGATCTGGATTTGGAAGATATAGTACACAAAACACTTCTGCCTTTTTGGGTGGTTGTACTAAATAGAAAAACCATGAATCCAAGCTTGCTCTTCCATTCAAACACTGCATTTGTCTCATATCCTTTCAAGCAAGTATGGTAATGGCATTCTGTACAGGGCAGCAAAACATTAGGCTTCTTAGGAAGATTTGGCCATATGAGAAATCCATGAGAAACTCAAGGCAAGGAACGAATTTAGTTAGAACTAGCAGATTTTGCCCGGCGATGCCGGGCTCTTTAAAATGGTTTTGGAAGGCTTTTGTTTTATGTTTATGCAAATGAGGTTAGTTTTTAATTGTGGTTTTTTTAAATTTTTATTTTTACGCATGGGCTGTTAGAAACTTATTTTGGATTTTTGGTTTTTAAAAAGAGGAAAGGATGATATAATTTTTTATAATTATTGTATTTAACCAAATAATGTGTTACTATGTGAATTTTTTAAAATAGTTGTGCCTTGGATAATAATTTTTAAAATGTGTAAGAATATGTTTTTTTTTAAATCAATGTTTCCATACTGTTTAGATGTTTTGTTTTTTTGAGTGAAAACTTATTTTTTTATTTTTTTGTGATTAGTGTGAATATTTTTGAATGTTTTGATAACTTATTTCAGTAATTTGTGAATTATTTATTATTTTAAATATTTTTGGATGTTTTTTCTCTTGTGGCCTCTGGGTGGGGCTGGTGAGCTTTTCTTGTATTCTACTATTTTTTCTCTACTGTTCTCTGGGTGTCGCTTCTTCTTCTGGTAAGTATTCTCTTTCTTTCCTCAGTTTAGTTCCGGTCGTCATGGAGTGAAGACGTCGCCTGGTAAGCTCTCTGGTTTTTTGTTGTTGTTTTTTTTTGGGGGGTTTGGGTTTTTTGGGGGAGGTCTGTGTTTTTTTTCTTGTTTGTTTTTGGATGTTTTTGTGTTTCCTTTTTGTATTTTTTATTTTTGGTTTTGAGTATTTTTGACTGTTTTTGGATTGTGTTTTTGGATGTTTTTGTGTTTACTTTTTCTGTTTTTATTTTGGTTTTGTGTTGTTTTGTTTTGCGGGTGGGTTTTTTTCCGCGGGCCAGCCTTGGTGGCCGGCCTGTGGAAAGGAAAGGCAGGGGCAGGGGGGTCTTTCTTTTCCACGGGCCGGGCTCAATGCCTGGCCCGTGGAAAGGAAAGGCAGGGGCGGGGCTCTTTCTTTTCCGTGGGCCGGGCTCGATGCCTGGCCTGTGGAAAGGAAAGGCAGGGGCAGGGGTGTCTTTCTTTTCCGCGGGCCGGGCTCAATGCCTGGCCCGTGGAAAGGAAAGGCAGGGGCGGGGGTCTTTCTTTTCCGCGGACCGGGCTCGATGCCTGGCCCATGGAAAGGAAAGGCAGGGCTGGGTGGGTTGTCTTTCCTTTCTGTGGGCTGGGCTTGATGCATGGCCCGTGGAAAGGAAAGGCAGTGGCTGGGTGGGTTGTCTTTTCTTTCCGTGGGCCGGGCTCAATGCCTGGCCAATGGAAAGGAAAGGCAGCGCCCGGGGGGGGGGGGGGGGCTGGTTTTGCTTGCTGGGCCGCAGGAAGGCCAGCGCCAGGGTGTGTGTGTGTGGTGGTATTTCCTTCCCGCAGCCTGGCCTCGCTGGCCAGGCCGCGGGAAGGTCAGTGCCGTTTCTGTCGGCGTATGTGGGGGGTGTCCTGCGGCCTGGCCTCGCAGGCCAGGCCACAGGAACCGCAGCGGTGGTTTTTATTTTAATTTTTCACGCGCCGGCAGCCTCAGTGTTCTGCGCGCTCATGGCGTGCAGGACGCTGGGGCTTGTAGTTTGGTGTTTGTTTTTACTGTTTGTGCAGCGGTTTTCTTCCTTCAGATTATTTTTGATTGGCCGCGGCGCGTTTCCGAACGTTCCTTTTGCTCGCGCCGCTCAGCCTGATTGGCTCTGGTGTGGCGCAGCGCAAGGAATGTTGGGAATTGAAGTTCCCTTTTTTTGTTTGCCTCTGGGGGGCTCCTGCCACCCTGGCGCAAAATTCAACCCGACAGTTATCTGCGAACCCTGGTCAGGCAAGTGCCGGGAGGCTCGGTCGGGGTTAGTGGGGCCTGGCTAAACATCCTTTGTCACATTCCAATGGTTAACCCACCATTTTATAGGTATAGATAAACAAGGAGTAGTAGTAGTAAGTCATAGTGGTTATACCTCCAGCTAGCAAACAAGATTTACATTGTACCAATTGGATGGAAAACTGCTGGTGTGGTTATCAAAAGCTAAAAGTTGTTTCAAAGAAGAAAATAAAATTAACAGACATACTTTCCCAGTTGAAAAGGTAAAGTGATTTCCAGTGGTGTTCCTTTGAAAGGATGGCATTGTCCAAAAGTAAACTGGGCCTCCTTCTGGTTGACAAGCACTTTATGGATTGTTAAATCCTTTGTGTCCAAAACCTGCCAAGAAAGTTCATGGATTCATATTGACAGACACAAGAAAAATATAGTGACAATGTTTTTGGAACATTAAATAAAACAGACACAGGGATTTTAAAAAGTGGCCAATATCAACATTATATTCTTATGTTCTAAAAAAGATAATTCAAAACGTAGAAACAAAGAGGTACAAAAATGAACAAAAAGAGTGGAAAAAGTCCAAGTGCTACTTTTAAACTTACACGTTATGCCAGACTTTCAGAACTGTCAAACAAATGGTTTTCAGGAAATAAAAAGAAAGTTATAACCTAATTATATTTCCCTACTCAATATCCCCATCAACGAGGTGTAACTTTGTAATGTTACATCAGGTCATACCTGTCAACCACGGCTCCGGACAATATGGGACCTGCGCAGAACGGTTCTGCGTAAGTTGCCGTCTACGCATGCGTAGAAGGCTTTTACGCTTGCGTAGAACCCTTTTACGCTTGCGTAGAACCCTTCTACGCTTGCGTAGAACCCTTCTACACTTGCGTAGAAGGGTTCTACGCAAGTGTAAAAGCCTTCTACGCATGCGTAGAAGGCGACTTGCGCAGAAGGGATGCGCCGTACCTTTCCCCCCGCTGCCAAATTCCGGGGTTATGGCAGCTCCGGGTGGGAAATGGCGCAAATTGGCGCCGAAAAGCAGTAAATGCCGGCCAATCTGGGAAGGTTGACAGGTAGGCATCAGGTACAAGTACAGGACTGTTATTACTTTGAGCTTCTTCTGCACATTGTTACATATTTTAAGTGCTACAAAGATATACAACATGAGCTACAGTCTAACTAGTTTTCTACAACCATTTTCTTTCTTTTTTATTCTGACCCTCTTTCTTGTTGTTTATTTTCATTTTCAAAAGCCATTATAAATCAATTCAATTTAACCTCAAAAATGTTTTGCTAGTTCTAAAGCTTATAGATTGTGCTTTCACATACTAATGAAAACCAAAATCCAACAACTAAAAGTTTAGCTTCTAATGGATGATGCAGATTCCTGATATATTTTTTTGGAGCCAGATGCAACAGATTCTCGGGGAATAGGAACCAATTATTCCATTAAGCCAGTCATATCCGACTCTAGGGTTCAGTGCTCATCTCTGTTTCAAAGCCAAAGAGCCAGCACTGTCTGCTTCTGCAAACGTTTCCGTGGTCATGTGGCAGGCATGACTAGACACTGGAGCGCACGAAACGCTGTTACCTTCCCACCGAAGTGGTCCCTATTTATCTACTTGCAATTTCTTGCTTTTGAACTGCTAGGTTGGCAGGAGAAGAATTGGAAGAATCATTTTTTATTCAGAGATTTATTTACTTAATGGCAATGACTAAAACATTACATAACTACTTCTTCTTCCGTGTCTAGGCCAGACATGAAAGTGCCAAAATGAAGACTGTGCTGGGTATACTACCTTCCAGGGTTTTATGCAACTATTATGAATAAAATCCCAGGAATTATGAAGACTTGAGACTGGTATGCAAGCCTAGATTGTGTTAAACCCTAGTTTTGTTTACAGTTTAGAGTAGCCTTCTCCAACTAGTACCTCACAAACTTATACAGTTCCCATATTTCAGACTCAGCACAACCAATTGCTGGCTAACTGGGGATGATAGAAATGGTAGGCTAACATTTGAGGAGCCTACTTTACTAGGTTTAGTACAAGATTTCTTAACTGGATTCTCTTAGCAACTTTCTCCCTTGTCAA
This sequence comes from Bradypodion ventrale, assembly GCA_035047345.1. Taxonomy (NCBI): domain Eukaryota; kingdom Metazoa; phylum Chordata; class Lepidosauria; order Squamata; family Chamaeleonidae; genus Bradypodion; species Bradypodion ventrale. The sequence continues at coordinate 208,496,245 of JAWDJE010000005.1, forward strand.
CTGTAAAGTCTCACTATCATTGCCACCAATATTGCGGATCTACATTTTAATCCGGAGCAAAGAGACTAAGATAGAGGTGGGACACCAATAGTAAAGTCTTGCAGAAAGTGTAGCTCAAAACATCTGAAGGGACAAAGGTCTCCTGGAATCACAGATTTCACTTCTGCGAGCAAGAGATACACTATCAAAGAAGCAAAGTGCAACTGTAAGAAACCTGAAAGGTAGTAAAACACCAGCATTACCCCAGTACTAACATATTTGTCCCGATTCACACTGGAAGAATTTATTACACTGTATTGCTATGCTACATTGCTAAGGCTATATTTTGAGTTCAGGGGATTTCTTGCTTCAATTCCTTTAGCAGATAGAAAAGCCACACACACCCTCCATCTAGTGATAACAATAGTAGCAATAGCAATTACACTTCTATACCGCCCCAGAGCACTTAGTGCACGCTCTGGGCAGTTCACAAGATAATTGGCATTTTGCTCCCAACATGCTGGGTACTCATTTTATTGACCTCATAAGGATGGAAGTCTGAGTCAACCTAAGGTCTGATCAGGATCGAAAATGTCCCAAGTAAATCCCACGGTACATATTGATTTATTTTATTTACTTTGTAAGAGCCCAGTCGCTACAGACATTATCAGACCGAACAAAATGCTGTGACTCTACTAAAAGACTAACCTACTTCCTTCAGGGCAGAAAAATATATATGTAAATATTAGAACTGTCAAATTTATACTTGAGGCCAATGAAAAAGAGAAGATGTTTTATTAATCATGACTGCAGTGGCTCAAGTGGCTAATACGCTGACTGGAAGGTGGAAGGTCAGCAGTTCAATACCCTAATACGGCAGGACGGAATGAGCTCCCGTCTTTGTCCCAGCTCCTGCTAACCTAGCAGTTCGAAAGCAAGAAATTGCAAATAGATAAATAGGGACCACTTCGGTGGGAAGGTAAACAGTGTTCCGTGCGCTTTGGTGTCTAGTCATGCCTGCCACATGACCACGGAAATGTCTGCAGAAGCATGCAGCGCTGGCTCTTTAGCTTTGAAACAGAGATGAGCACTGAACCCTAGAGTCAGATACGACTGGCCTTCAAGCAAGGGTGACCTTTTATTAATCAGATAGGGGTTGCATGCAAAAGTGATGAATTTTATTGATAATTTTATTTAGTAAACTTTATATCTCATTTTATTGTGATTAGATCAGTCTACTTTTGGGGTACACAGAAAGAGCCTCCTCAAAGATTGCGTTATTTTCGAATCACAATCGGGCAGGCAATGGCCACCTTGTGCTGGCTAATCTTTCTCACACTAGGTTGGAATTACAGAATGAACTTTCCAAAGGTGGCTTACTTTTTGGCAGTTTCATGTCTGGCCTATACACGGAAGAAGAATTCTACTTTTAATCTGTTTCGATTCTGCTCTATATAAATATATTCCATCCGATGTATCTTAATCACATTTTAACCTGATAGGGTCAGATGATTAATCAGTTAATAAAGGATATTGGATTTCTTTATTTCTACCTTGCCTTTCTCCCAGTAAAGGTGGTGTGCCACAGCTCAAAACACCATACCTGTCAAGCACTGCTCCGGAAAATACAGGACCTGCGCAGAACCCTTCTGTGCATGCGCAGAAGGGTTCTGCGCATAAACGCATGCGCAGTAACTACTTTCCCCGCCAGTCAAATTACGGGATGGCGGCGGGAAAGTGGAGGAAGCGGCTTGGAAATACGGGTAATCCCGGCCAATCCGGGATACTTGACAGGTATGCAAAGCACCTATGTTTCAAATGGCAATAAATTGAGGTGCTAGTAATGCTAATATCGATGAACATGTGTGCTTGCAACGGGTCTTGCTTCCAATTACAAGGGCGCCCAAACTTTTTGGGCCATGGGTCGGTCACATGGTTCAGGGGGCTGGTCACTATGGCCCATGGGCCGGATCCGGCCCCCAACGCCAATTCATCTGGCCCACAAAGCCCTCATTGTTCCTGGGAGAAGGGTTTCATGGGCCAGATCCGGCCCACGGGCCGTAGTTTGGGCACCCCTGCATTATGCACACTATATACACCCTCCAAAAGCCCAAAGCTCAACCCCAGGCGCTTTCTTTGCTTGCCAAAGGAAAGGGCGGCGTTACCAGGCTGGGCAGGCGGTCGCATTCCGGCCGCACCGTGAGGGCAGCGGTTCCCCGCAACGATTTGGTCTCGAAGTCTACACGGCAGCGCAGGTAGAGGTGGTGGACGCGGCAGCGCTCGGGCTGGGCGAAACTGCTAGGATCCGCTTCTTCCGCCATGACTTCTCTTCTCTCACTCTTTGGCCGAGGCGGCGCCCGCGAGTTAAGACTAAGAAGCCCCTGGAAAGGCGGAGCTACAGGCCCCGCCCCAAAGAAGAGCAGCGGGCGGGAGGGATTCTGGGAAATGTAGTTCTTCCCAAGGGACAGTGTAGAAAGAACGGTGGTTGAGGGACTACAATTCCTATGAAACCTAGCGGAAGAGGTCGCTCAATTGACTCGATGTGGATTGGTCAAGCAACCCTGAATAGAAGCAGAAATCACTTCGAAAGAATTTAAGTGAGTCATGAAAAGAAAACTGGGAAAGCTGGTCCTCGTTAGTATAGTGGTGAGTATCCCCGCCTGTCACGCGGGAGACCGGGGTTCGATTCCCCGACGGGGAGGCTGGTATTTTTTTTTTTTTGTCAATTAAATTTTCTCGCCTTTTAAGGAAAAGTGAAGTCTTGTCATTCTGCTTGATTGCTCTTTGCTTTGTTGCTTGGTAACCCACTTCCATTGTAAATCTTTTTTGAATTTTCCAAAAGTAATTTAACCAGATGTATAAAACAGGTTTTTAACAACAACAACAACAACAACCTTATTGTGAAAACCTTTTCTGAGCAAAAATGAAAATTACAATTTAACGGTAAATTGCCTTTACAAACAATACCCTGATGTATTATTGTATCGGATTTGGAAATGTTACTTTTCAGATTTATTGCACTGAATTTGGATTCCCCCATATTATACTTTACCAGAATACCTTAGGAAGTATAGCCAGTAACCATGCCGAGTGGTGTATTCCCAGGAGATATACTTCAAAATGTAAGTATTTCAAGTTCTCAGTTTTTTTTAATAAAAAAGGTATATATTACTACTTGAGGCAGTAAAAATGATTGTTACGCACACCATCTCTCCCAGCTTCTTTTAAAGTTCGTTCTAACATTTTAATTGACTTTATTACATACGTAAAGATCACCCTTGCTCAAAAGCCAGCTGTATCCGATGCTAGGGTTCAGTGCTCATCTCCGTTTATAGCCAAAGAGCCAGTGCTGTCTACATCTGCAGATATTTCCATGGACATGTGGCAGGCATGACTAGATACCAGGGTGCATGAAATGCTGTTACCTTCTCACCAAAGTGGTAACTGTTTATCTACTTTCAATTTCTTGCTTTAGAACTGCTAGGTTGGCAGAAGCTGGGATAGAGACAGGTGCTCATTCCGTCAGGCTGCACTCATGTCTCTAACTTCTGACCTGCCGACCGTCCAGTAGGCAAATTCAGCGTCTTAACCACTAAGCCACTGTAACCCTTTTATTACATTGGCTTTATGTTTAAAACATTGATCTCCTTGATGCTTGCTTACTTAATTTTGGTTCCTCAAGAGGGATGATTACACGTCTCATTGATAAAATCGCTAATTTTTGAAACCAATCTTTCTTTTTACTTTTCCAGGCTAAAGATGTAATTCTTAAAAAGAATTCTAGCTTTCTTTCTTTTGTAGTGCTTATGTCGTATTGAATTTTCTTGCTTGTATGCATGCCAGTGGTTCCCAACCTACAGCCTGTGGGCCAGATCCAGCCCACAGCACCAACTCATCTGGCCTGTGGCTTACAACATCCACCCTGCTATGGATCACTATTAGGGACACACCATTACAAGCAGAGAAGACAAGGATTGAGAAGGTGGCGGTGGCGGAAGCGGTGGCTGGAGCGAGATCATGGGCTGGATGATTTGGTGCCATGCAGCTCCTCCAGGCTGGTAAGTGGTGGGTGGCTCAGGGGTGGTCCTGCTGCCACTGGGGGTGTTGTTGTTGTTGTTGGGGGAGGGGTGGGTAGCTTTGGGGTGGTCCTGCTGCTGCCAGGGGCAGCGGTGGTGGGAGAATGTTGAGGGCTCAGGGTGGTCCTGCCACTGCCACCTTTGGTGGCAGCATCAGCAGGGCCACCCAGAGCCCCCACCACTCACACACACACTGGCCGCAGCACCTATCTGGCCCACCAACTGTCTCAGAGTGCATGAACCAGGCTTTAAAAGGTTGAGAACCCTTGGCATATACTAATTTTTAAAGTACAGGAAAAGCAAAAGTAACTGTGCTAACCATGAGGAGAGAAATCTAAGTTGATTTAATAAGTGCATCAATAGTATACTTATAAGGATTATATAACTTATTAAGAATCCAGCAACCCATTGAAACAAACCTGCAATGCTGCCAGATTTCAATTATATATTAAAACATCCCATTCTCACAGGGCAAGGTTACTTGTAGATAGCGATACGTCAGAGAAGTAACCTGGCCTCCTTAAAGAGGTGATGTCGGTAGTCCTACTTAAGGACTTAGAGACATTTGTAGTTACTGTACCTGTAACACATACCTTTTCCTGAGATGAAAGTGTAATGAAGCTACATTACAAAAACACCTTGTTGAAGGAAGTAAGGAGACATTCCTAGTGCAATGAGTTATACATTTAGTGCTTTTTAAAATAAGTTGTTTTTGAAAAGCATTTTCAAGTGTTTGCACAGACTTTTTGGTCAGCATTTTTCAAGTGTTATGCCAGTCTTGTCAGCCATAGAATGACTTTTAAAGTACAGTAGTGGATAAGAAATAAGCAGTATTACAAGACACCTTTGCAAACACTGTAAAGGGTAATTAATGATTTACTTTTTAAAAGACCTGAAGGGATTAACAAGGCTAAAATATTTTAGAGTGCATCTTTCTGTGCACTGATTCCATTAGAATACATTTTAACCAGAAGCTGTGACTAATAGCAGCACCCCTAACTTGTCATCCTGATTTAGTGGACATTTGTTTCTATTATCCCCAGCCACCATGTTGATAGTGGATGATGTATGTTGCCATCTAATACACAGGGAGACTTCTGGCAAGAAAATCTTGTATAAAACATTTACAGGATGATGGTTGTCCCGCTTAAGATGTCACACTTGCCAAGCCTTCTCAGCCTCCAGTGCCTCAACATAGGAACAAGTCACTCCCTTCTTCTTGTTGCCAAGCCAGAGTGCATGGAACACAGTTTACCTTCCCACTTAAGTGATCCCTATTTATCTACTTGCAGTTTCTTGCTCTCAAACTGCTAGGTTGGCAGGAGCTAGGATAGAAACAGGATCTCACTCCATCATGCAGTACCAGGAATCAAACTCCAACCTTCCAGTCAGTGAGTTCAGCATCTTAACCACTTGAGTCACCACATTCCGTGCACTTCGGTGTTGAGGCATACCTACCACATGTCCACGGAAACATCTGCAGCACTGGCTCTTTAGCTATAAACAGAGATGAGCATTGAACCCTAGAGTCAGATATGACTGGCTTGCGATCAAGGGTGACCTTTACCTTTACCTATAGTTAGAGATTGTAGGGGCTATAACAGAGAAGAGGTTAAAATCTCTTCATTTTGGTTGTAGATATCACTTTAATCATCTCAAGAACAATGCTTTCAAGTTGATGTTATGTGCTGCCAAGTCAGAAATGATTTAGAGTGGTCCTAATAGAACTTTCAAAGTAAGTGAGAAATTTAAGAAGTGTCTTTACCAGTTCCACTCCCCCACTGAGCTTCCATTCTGAGTTGGGATTTGAACCCAGGCCAACTGACCCCCAGTCTGACACTCTATCTGTTATACCACACTTGGAATCTCATAAGGCACAAGAAAGCAAAGGCAAAATTTTATGTGCAGTTGTGCATCATGACAGGTTCATAAGCTGAGTTTCCAAAAAAAAAAAAAAGTCCAAAAATGAGAGAATGTCTTATTGTCATTTTCATTGTTTTAGCAATCACCATCCAGACCCTTAATTAGCCACTGCAACAGCAGCCAAAGAGGGAGCATGAGAGAGCATATGTGCTATCAAATCACTTCTGACTTATAGTGACCCTTTTCAAAGTTTTCTGAGTTCAGAATACTCAGAAGTAGTTTATCAGTCAGGCTGGACATCCTGTTATGGTAATGGGGTAGATCGTACAGCCAGCGACTCAACACCAAGTATAGGGTGGTGGTTAATTAACCTGTCTCCCTAATGGGGCCAATGGATACAGGCAGATGAGCCCCTTTAGGTGGGGTGATGGTCTATTCAGTGGAGGAAATGCCCCTGGAAACCATCATATTGGGCCCAATGGCAAAATGATGAGAGGAGGAACTGTGATTCCCAACGGTCATGGAGGTGGAAGAGGCCATGTCAGATGAACTAGCTGTGAAGGTGTGCCTTGATAATATCCTCAAGGCTGCGGCAGTCCATTGCAGTCCTGGTGTTAAATCCTGCATGTCTCATTGCATGTGTGCCACAGGAGATGGCTCTGTGATCGTAGTGTGTGGGTCACTTCATGGCAAGCTGGGATCCACCTTAAACAAATTCATGGCAATGACTTTTTTTTCCTTCTTCAGGGAAAAGTGCATTCTTGCATATGATTTGCAGTCAACAACGAGCTTACCGTTCACTTCTTCTGAGGATACCCTGGGACTGTGCAGCTGGCCCAAGGCCACACCACATAGGCTGACTCTATTTGCAGGAGGCACAGAAGGGAATTGAACCCCCAGCCATACCTAAACCACTGAGCTATCCAGCCCACTGGTATATAAAATATAGTTTCTTGTTTTAAGTACCACTCACGCTCCCCATCTGCCTTGCTTACAAATAGCACTCTCAGAAATGTCTTGGGTGTGTGATTCCACTTGTAAATAATTGAACCAGGAAAGGGATTTATTCTACAAAGGGGTGGGGAAATAATTCAACTAAGGTACACAGACTTGCCTCCTTCCCAGAGTGTCTTTCAGTTTGTAAACTTAGGGGAGACTTTACAAGAATATACAGAGAGGTATACTCGGATACGAGTTGCAGTCGATGACAGAGAGGCAAATGTGTCTGTAAAACTGCAATCCTATTTCTGTCTCTGTTGCTTACTTATTACAGTAAGTAAGTAAGTAACATTTCATTGTGCTGAAATAGATTGCATTCTGAAATTGTTCAAGTGCAATTTCAGTTTGTCAGTTTGATGCCTTCACCTGTCTTAAAGGGATTTAGAAGCAAATTATCAAATTTCTTCAAATATCCAGGGCAGAGGCTGGGGTTAAGGTTATAACCAAACTGTAATTCTTGCTAGACTGAGAGTTAGTAGAAAAACCACAGAATGAGCGAGAAGAAGAAAAGGAAGATGGCAAATTCCCAAACTACCTTGTGACACTGAAGCAGAAAAATCAGGATTTTACATAATCATGTCTACAAAGAAAAAGTAAAGCTGAAATTTGATCATCCTTCAAATGTGATAATAACAAACATTGAATAATATTAATCTAAACATTCTGGGGGAATAAATACAAAAACATTTTGAAATAATGTCCTGGTCTTTAAAAGGTAACATTTTGAATATATTTTTTAAAACCAAAACAGGAAATGGTGTAGTGAAATATAGGGGCTGCAGTGGTTTAGTGGTTAAAATGCTGAGTTTGATGATCAGAAAGTCAGCGGGACAAGGCCCGAGTCCTGTGTAATGGGGTAAGCGCTCATTGTCTGCCCTAGGTCCTGCCAACCTAGCCAGTTCAAAAACAAGAAATTCCAAGTAGGTAAATAGGTACTGCTTCAGTGGGAAAGGTAACAGCATTCTCTGTGCTCTAGTATCTAGTCATGCCTGCCACATGACCACAGAAACATCTGCAGATGCAGACAGTGCTGGCTATTTGGCTCTAGAGTAGGACATGACTAGCTTTTGAGCAAGGATGACGTTAACCTTTCAGGTGAAATATGGCAGGAATGTTCCTGTTTCTGAGAATTCCAGAAACAAGTTGTAATTGAAGTCATGTATGCAGTGGTTCAAGTGACTAAGACGCTGACTGGAAGGAGGGAGGTGAGGAGTTCGATACCTAAATACTGCAGGATGGAATGAGCTCCCGTCTTTGTCCCAGCTCCTGCCAACCTAGCCGTTCAAAAACAAGAAATTGCAAGTAGATAAAAAAGGGACCATTTCGGTGGAAAGGTAAACAATGCTTTGTGCACTCTGGTGTCTAGTCATGCCTGCCACATGACCATGGAAACGTCTGCAGAAGCAGACAGCGCTGGCTCTTCGGCTATGAAACAAAGATGAGCACTGAACCCTAGATTCAGGTACAACTGGCTTTCAAGCAAGGATGACCTTTTGTGGGTTGCCCGCATTAATTGGATATTAAAACCCTCCCGAGGGGTGCACCCGGTGTCCACAGACCTGCATGCCAGTCCCCAAATTAGTTGGGGCTGTGTTCGGCTGGAGTGGAACTTGGGGAGTTATGTAGGCAGGCTAGGAATAACCAATGGCTCAGGCTGGGGGCAAATAGAGTTAGGCAAGCAGACAGGGGCAAACAAGGGACAAGACTAGGTGCCCAGGGTCAGTCCACATAGACCCGGAGTTTAGGGCAGGAACAATGGGTTTCGCCAGCCCAAGGCAATTAAGTGCGGGTTTTCCATTAACCTCAAGAGTAGCCTTCTGATCATGGGGTTCACGAGAGTACTATGCATGCAAGCCTTCTGTACATGGGATGGCGCGATTATCTTAGATACGCATCTTCGCCTCTAGGCAGGGAATAAATACTTTCTCCCGACTCCGGTCAGGGCTGGACTTCGCTACACAGCCGCCTCCCGCGACTCATTGCAACAACCTTTACCTTTATAAATTATACACTTGCCCTTTGTTTTTATGGCTATTTTGTTTGGGTGTGCTAGTGAGAGAAACAGGTGATCCTTTGCGGTGTAGTGGATTGAAATGACAGAGTAGAACCCAGGACACCTGGTTTAGCATCCCAACTCAGCCATGAAGGGAGTACAAAACTGGTAAAACCACTCCTTAAATAGCTCACCGACCTTGAAAATCATTTTAGGGTCACTATATGTTAATTCCACTTTGATGACATACTATTATTGACTGAATGTGAAAAGAAATTTCTCCATGGAAGAAATTCCAGATGAACATCTTTTCTGGGATAGATACTGCATAGGTTTTGCTAATGGAGTCCTGAGCATACCTGTCAACCTGCGGCTCCGAAAAAACGGGACCTGCGCACATCGCTTGTATGCAGGTCGCCTTCCACGCATGCGTGGAAAGGGTTTACCCCTTCCACGCATGCGCGGAAGCACTACGCCGCTTGCGCAGCCCTTACGCAAGCGATGTAGTGCTTCCGCGCATGCGTGGAAGGGGTAAAACCCTTCCACGCATGCGCGGAAAACGTTTCCCACGCTGCCAAATTACGGGGTTTTGGCAGCAGGGGCCGGGTTATGACGTCATTCAACGTCAATTTACGGGGTAATCCCAGCCAAATCGGGAAGGTTGACAGGTATGGTCCTGAGTCTGAGGCCCAAGCACAACAGTGTGTAAAGGACTGGAAATCTGGAGAAGTGCCTAGAATATTCTGCTGTGACATTGTCTTATATCACATGCTTGGAGAAGCACATGGACTGGATCCAGGCCATCCTTTCCTGGTTTCTCCATCCAAAAGGGACAAGCACAGACAAGACAGACTTCCCTTTGTTAGATCGCTATGTGCACACCAAGCGCAGCCCAATATTGTATGAAGAAATCGATGGATCAGCACTTTATTGGTCTGAGCCTCTGTTAGTAGTATCAACAAATCCGTTGTGGACCACTTTATGTAGCAATTCAAATTCTGTGATTCAAAAAGTTTAAAAATCCAGTTTATTTCCTTCAGTTAATGAGTGATGAAATAACATTTGGAACATGAAGAGTTTTTCTAAACTAATTTTGTACAACTAGAAAGGATAGTTAAACTACATTTCTGAAATTCTATTTCTGCCTGTGGTTTCATTCAGTTTAAGGAAATATGCTTTTTGTTTCTTGTAGAGAGTTGTAGCTATTTTGATATGTAGCTTTTTTTGTCTGCAGTGCAACTAAAAGACAGACAGACATGACACAGAAAGACAAAAATAAATGTATTGTGTAGCATAAATGTTTTCTCATTAGTCCTTATTCCATATAAATCTTATTGTTGTTGTCCCAACAAGTTGCCTCTAACTTATGGTAATCCTATGAATGAGTGAACACCAAAATACCCTATCATTAACAGCTCTGCTACCTCATCAATAATATAAATCTTTACTTTAACAAAATAAATTTTACTTCAGACTAAAATTTAAAAATTTGTTATTTTGTTTAAGTGGCTAGAAAGCCATACAATCAAATATGTGGTAGCTGTGTCAGTCTCTTCAGGAAAACAAAGGGGGAAAATATGTGGTTATCCCAGATTTATAAAAAGTGACAAAAGTGGGCACAGAATCTTCTGATAGTAGATATTAGACGTTTGGGGGAAGTGGAGGCTGTGGAGAAGGTGATCCTGGTCAGTGGTGCCCCCAATACCTGACCACCCAAATTTTATGACATGTAATTTCCCAGTAGATAAAACAAGACCAGGGGAGAAGGGGGTGGTGGTAGAAGAATCATTCTGAGCCAGTTGAATTCCCAGGAAGGTGAGGGAAAATCTGCAAATCTGATGCCTGAATTGGGGACATAGCGCGATGGGGGAAGTCTGCTAATAGGAAGGTTCTTCACCACCAGCCAAACCCTCCTACTGGGGAAAATAGGAGAGATGTCAGAGGGGATGGGGATGGGGAGGAAGGGCACTGGTGAGCTAGGTGGAGGGAAATCCAGAATGAATGGGAGCCATGGGTCCAGTTTGAGGGGCCTTAGGAGAACCTGCCTATTGTGTTTCATCAAGTCACATAGCAGCAGAGTGACCCTGCTGTCACCACTGCCTCCACTTTAGTTGGGACTAGTATGGACTGCTCCCCCTTGACGAAGGAAGGATAAAAAGGATAAACCTGGGCACTAAAGCAAAGGGAGTGAAGGGGACTCCTTATTCCTGAAAGGTGTTGGCTGAATAGATAGCGTTGTCTATTCCTTCACTGGATAGAGTTGTCTCTCTGTTTACTGTTTCTATAAATTATTATTGACAACTTGAGTGCCCGGCTCTGCCCGGGCGATGTTTGTGGGGGTGCAGCCCCACCTCTTGCTGCCCATCGGAGGCAGTGGTGGTTTTTTGTGTGTGGCCGCGAGGCTTTTCACGTTTTGTGTGGGCGGGTGGCTGGGGCTTGGTGCGACTCATGCCTGCCAACCCGGCCAGGTACAGTGCTTCTGGGGCCGTGGATGACAGGACAGTGGGCGGGCCCTGTGGACCGCAATCCCCACCGTGGTTTGCGTGGCAGGGAAGACTGGTCCTGGCAAGAACTGTGGATGGGGTTTTCCCCCGGCGCTTACCTGGGCTGGCGGGGCCCAGCTGGACTGCATTGTCGCCTACCCGGGCTTCACCTGACACGTGTTGTGTTTGGCACAGGGCTTGCTCCGATGCCAGCACAGCAGGCATGGCGGCTCTGTGGGCGGGGGGCAGTGGGCGAGGCCCTCTCAGTGGCAGCGGCAGCTATCGCCTTGCTCGCTGCCAGCCCGGTGCCGGGGCAGCGCCTGTGGTGTCAGCATGGCGTCTGTAGTTGGTGGGCGGCGGAGGGCATGGCGCATCCCTGAGCACTGGCTCTCGCGCGGCCTCTGTTTCCTCACCATCAAACCCTGTCAGGCATCTTTTTTAAAAAACTAAGTATGGTCTCAGGCTGCTACTCAAAGGAGAGATCAATTAATCCCACTCTATCATATGGTGGGCTTATGTTAGCTAGTTCACCCTAATAACTGGATAAAGTTCAATCCACAAGCCACTGTAACTGCATATATGCATGTGTGTGTACATAATTACATTGTGTACATAAATAAATAAAATTTCAATAGGAAATACAGGTGAAGACATGACCCTCGGCTTTTTATTTATTTATTTATTTATTTATTTATTTATTTGTATCCCGCTCTTCTAGCGAAAGCGCCACCCAGAGCGGCTGACAGCATAAAATGAGAAAGCTCTTCAAAACAAGAAAGCTATCTCAAACATACAAAAAGCATAATACAATCAAACTACATATACAAAGAAATACATACAATCATAAAACAAACAAGAGTAGAATAGCCGGAGGTAGCCTGGATGTGAGGTGGCCCATCTCCCCAGTTGCTCTACTAGACTACTCAGAAATGAGAGAAATCTCACTCTCTCCTAATCTTAATCTATACCTGCAACACTCCTTATTCTTCACGGACAACTGGTTCAGGTTGGTGAGGAGTCTGTAGGTCCAGGGCCGCCATCAGAAATTTCTGGGTCCCATACTGAGCAATCCTATTGCCCCCACATACACATATAGTTATGGCCGCCGCCGGCGGGGCCCCTGTCAGCTCCAGGCCCTATACAGCAGTACTGGTAGTACTGCCCTGATGGCGGCCCTGTGTAGGTCTGTAGCATCTTTATTAATAAAGTATTAATTACTCATATGCAGATATACATGCAAGTATCATGTCAGTAGATATTTCTGTGTTCATGTCCTATGAATACAGTAAAATTCAAAACAAGTTTTTCTACAGATGAATCTAGCGTAGAAACCTCTCCCTGTGGTTTTTGGCACCCAAGGCCATTAGTCCTCAGGGTTGTCTGGCTGCATGACACTCAGCATTGAGTTGCTGGCAGTATGGTCTACTCCAGTGATGGCGAACCTTTTAGAGACCAAGTGCCCAAACTGCAACCCCAAACCCACTTGTTTATCACAAAGTGCCAACACAGCAACAGGGGAGAGAGGAAATGTTCCCATTGGGCTGCTGGGCAGAGAGACAGAGCGAATTCTTTGCTGGGGGGAGTGAGGAAGCACTCCTGTTAGGCTGCTGGGTGATCACATGAGTGCCCACAGGCCCACAGAGAGGGCTCCTTGTGCCACCTCTGGCATGCGTGCCATAGGTTCTCCATCGCTGGTCTACTCTATTGCCATAGCAGGATAACCTGGCCAGACTGGTAGATAGGTTTTAGTAAAAGTAATCTGGCAGGCGCCATCTTGGGAAAGTGGTTTAAGATTTTATCACTGAACAGTTATGTTTCTTATCACTACTATATTTGCACCTGTCCCAGGGGAGAAATTGTCACTTCAGCAGAATGTGTTTGCTCATTTTGGGTATATCCATAGCTAACATACCTGTCAACCTTCCCGGATTGGCCGGAATTTCCCGATTTGCACCATTTCCCACCCGCAGCTGCCAAAACCCTGGAATTGGCAGCGGGGGAAAGAGGTACTGTGCATCCCTTCTGCCCAGATCGCCCTCTACGCATGCGTAGAAGGCGATCTGCGCAGAACTGTTCTGCGCAGGTCGCGTAGAAGGCAACCTGCGCAGAACCGTTTGCGCAGGTCCCGTATTTTCCAGAGCCGCGGTTGACAGGTATGATAGCTACATTCAAGCCATGTTTCACAAGACCATTTGATTTTCCCTTTGCAATTTTGGATTTCTTTCTCCCAAACTCATCATCTATTTTTTGTGGTAACTAAAAAAAAATTTCATAGCTCCCAACTAATATTATAAATATTGAGGTAACATTACCAATGATTCCTGTGGTAAATATGATGGTAGTAGCAACTTTTCTCAACTCAGATGTATCTTACCTTAAAATAATTAATATTTCTCAAAAGGAGAAAGGTAGATATTTCTACTAAAAATTTTAAAAAATTCTTGGAGTGCAATTTCCAAATGAACATGCTTGCTTAAGGTTTCTGCAACTGTAGTCCAAAGAATTAACTTTTTCAACTTATGGTTTCTGCTTAACCTAACCCATGTAATATACATCAAAATTGCACTATGCCTGAATTTTAGAAAGCCGCACAGAAGTGCAGATACTTATTTCCTAGAGGGCGCAGTAATGGTCAGAAACATTGGAGCCATTGAACAAACTTGAACGGAGCAACACACGTGAGTGCTAATATACTACAATGCATACTTTCCAGTACTGAAATATGTCTCAGGAAGCAGACTGACGGGCAGGCAGACATTTAATTGCTACAGTGGAACTGTGTTGCCAGACAGGCACCGGGCTGCCTGCCTCTTAAAGTATATGGCGAATAAATGCTAAAGTAACAATTGTAAATTTACAAAAATGGGAACAGCGCTCCCTCTTCCCCTCCTTTGATGGAAGTGTATGTGGGTTTTAGGAAGGATTTGCAAGGTATAGGCCAAGTATTCTCAACCTGTGGCCCATGGGCCGGATGCAGTCCACAGCACCATTTCATGTGGCACCCCCACTGCCTCCACCACACCAGGAAGTGCCATGTGGTGGAGGAAGGGCAAAATGGCTGCCCGACCCCCAAAGCTGTTTGAGGGAGCTTGATCTGGCCCCCGGCTTAAAAAGGTTGAGAACTCCTGGTTCCATTAAATCAGACACAATCTGTTTGTTTTATGAAATTTCACTGTCTCTTCAAGGAGGGCAAAAGGAGTTTACATGCTCCAGGCAGCCCTATATCCAGTCAGAAGCAATGCATTTTACACGTAAAACACTCGAGAATGTTCTCCTGATGAGGCCACATGATTTGGTTGAACATTTTAACAGGTTTTTGAGACAGCAAGTTGGCTCCTGTGATTTAAGAACTTGTTCATTTTTTGCTTTAGTGTCAGCATTGAGTAACGTTCTGAAAGATATATTGTAAACATGAAATTTCTAGGAATGCATTTTGATTTTTAAAAATGATGCCAAATTATTTGCTACTGAAGACTAACTACAGTGTGCCTTGATTTAGGTATGATGTTAAAATGGAAGAAAAAGTTCCCAATCTTCACAGCAATATTAGAGGAGGAGAGTAAAGCTGTGCAAACCTTATTTAGGTAAGAATTTATTTGCTTATTTCTTTCATAGCACCCTGACTTTCCATGAAAAATATTTTCCTGGGTGACTATTAGCAAGAGTAAAAACAAGTTGAGCAATAAAAATACAAACATTATCACAAACATATTAAATAATAGCAAACTTTAAACCCACACACCATGTTTGCCACACCAGTGGGCAACAAATTGAAGTGTTTAGGACTGATAATGGTGGGTTGGATTGGATGTCACCAGTAGGCCTGCCCATGTAATTTGGACCCTGCCTGAAGTTCTGGGCGAAGCTTCAGCCAGAATGAACTTTTGCTCTTTCCTTGCCTTCTCCATAGGGACTGTGGTGGCTTTGTGGTTAAGATGCTGACCTTGATGACTGGAAGGTCACCAGGTCAGCAGTTCAAGACCTGAGTACACGACGGAGTGAGCTCCCGTCTCTGTCCCAGCTCTTGCCAACCTAGCAGTTGGAAAGTAAGAAATTGCAAGTAGATAAATAGGTACCACTTTGGTGGGAAGGTAAACAGTGTCTAATCATGCCTGCCACATGTCCACAGAAACATCTGCAAATGCAGACAGTGCTGGCTCTTTTACTATAAACAGAGATGAGCACTGAATCCTAGAGTCAGATATGACTGGCTTTTGAACAAGGGTAACCTTTACCTTATCTTGCCTTCCCCATGAGGGGGAAGGAGAGCAGGACAGAAGCCCTTTCAACTGGCCTTTGCCAATAGGGTGGCCAAGTCTCAGGACAATAGCTGAAGTCTCAAGAAGTTATTATGACCTCACCAGGAGAGAAATCCCAGGGTGAGCAGGAGAAAGACTAAGATTTATGATAGTAGCAGCAGCTTTAAAGCTGGGTGTATGGTAGGGATCTCTACCCAGTTGAAGCTTACTTCAGTGTTCAGTGGCTTCGCATGAAAGTATGTCTCTACTTGTTGCTCCAAATGGCATGGTGGGCCCAAATGCATGGACTAAAGGGTATGCACACAGATATTTTTTGCAAGGGTGGGGGACAGTGACATAGTGGTATGTTGACATAATTCACATTAATGGTGTGGGTCACTACAACACATTGAATCTCTCTATGGACAAAATAATAAAGCAATTTAGGAATCTATGGGTCTTCCCCCTTGACAGGGGCTGGATTTGATGATCTACAGCAGGGGTTCCCAACCTAAGGCCAATTTTATGTGGCTCACCACCCCTTCAAGGGCATTCAAGAAAAAAAATGGCTGCCCCTTTTGAAACTGTTGGGACAAAATGGCCACCCCCATTGTGCAGGCAGGGCAAAATAGCCATCTGGCCCTCAAAGCTGACTGAGAGAGTGTGACCTGACCCCTGACTTGAAAAAGTTGGGAACCCCTGATCTACAGAGTCCCTTCCAGCTCTTATTTATAAGTAAATTTTATAATTTATAAATAAAATTATAAAATATTTAAAATATTAAAATCTTACATCTATATGTATAAAACAGAGGTGTTGTCTTGTATGTGCTCTAAAGGAAACCACACCCCTGGACCAATCTTGCTGAAAATTGGCAGACACCTACCTTGGACTTGTGAGATCAGCACTGTGGGGGTCTGAAAAACCATTTGGGGGTTTATGCCACTCCAAAGTGGGACACAAAGGGGACACTCCCACTGGCTGGAGAAAAAGCAATGGAACAACAATACTGTGCATGCACACCGCAACAAAACAGCAGTACTGCGTACGCGCACCACAGCCTCCATACTTCCTTTTAAAAAAATCCGAGCAAGGTGTGAGGCCTTCAGGAGAGGCTGTGGTTCGAGCCATCCACTAGACCTCAGCCCCTCTCCCCACCTCTTCCCCACCACGCCTCACCTCCCCTTCCCCAAAGCCGACCGGGCTTCCTTTGGCTCCTTCTTCCATCGCCCCCGCACTGCCAGAGGCTCCGCCGAAGGCTCCGCCGACAGCTCCTGCCTTTGCCCACTTCCCACCCCGGAGTCTGGGTCAGTCTCTTTCCCCTCAGCCGCCTAACTGCCCCCCTCCTCAGCCGCCTCGGTTTCCCCTCAGGAATTGCACTGTTTCCTCAGGCCGGGCCTCCTCAGCTCTTTTTACCTCAGCCCCAGTGATGAGGCAGACCCCGGCAGAGGAGGCGGCTGTAGCGGCACCTCCGTCAAGACCCGGACCGAAGGATGGCTTTGTTTGAGGGGCAGAAGCCTTCCTCCTCTTCCTCGGTGCCATCTTCTTCTTTTCCTCTTTCTTTGCTGGTGGGCCTTTATTTTACCTCAGGATGGCGGCGGCGGCCCAGCTGGAAGCCTGTGAATTTCGGCCAGCTTAGGCAGGTATTGAACCCGCAGCCCTGCTTCCTAATGCTGTCATTTCCTCCCCTCAGAGCTCTACTACCACAGCCTCCTTACTTCTTTTAAAGAAAAACCCCGAGCAAGGCCGGTTAATCAGCTAGTGTATAAATAAAGTTATAAAATCTATACCTATAAAATGGTGCGCTAACCGTTGGAATGTGACAAAGGATGTTGCACCAGGCCCCACTAGCCCGTAATGGGCCTCCGTTCACTCGCCCGCACCCGGTTAGCAGGTAACTGTCGGGTTGAAATTTTCAACCCGGGGGCAGTAGCCCCCCAGTTGCAAACAAAAAAAGGGAACTTCAATTCCCAACGTTCCTTGCAAACATTTGGAAACGCGCCGTGGCCAATCAAAAAAAAGCTGCAGGAAAAAACCCGCCACAGTAAGCAAACACGCGCAGGCAAAACTACAAGCCCCAGCATCCTGCGCGCCATTAGTGCGCTGAACGCTGAGGCGGCCTGCGTGTGAAAAAAACAATAAAAAAACCGCCCGCCGCCACTGCCCTTCTTCCCCACGGGCCAGCCAGCATGGCCCGTGGGGAAAAAAAAGAAACCCCCCCGCTGCCGCTGCTCTTCTTCCCCACAGGCCAGCCAGCATGGCCTGTGGAGAAGAAAACAAAGAAAGCACCCCCCCGCCATTGCCCTTCCTTCCCACGGGCCAGCCAGCATGGCCCGTGGGAAAGAAAGCCACCCCCCGCCATTGCCCTTCCTTCCCATGGGCCAGCCAGGATGGCCCATGGGAAAGAAAGCCCCCCCCCGCCAATGCTCTTCCTTCCCTCGGGCCAGCCAGCATGGCCCACGGGAAAGAAAGCCACCCCACCTGAAAAAGTAAACACAAAACAAAAACACTCAAAAATCCAAAAATGAAACACAAAAACAGCCAAAAACAAACAAGAAAAAACACACAGAACCCCCCCCCAAAAAAATCCCAAACACCCCCCCAAAAAAAACAACAACAACCAAGAGAGCTTACAAAAACACGTCTTCTATCCATGAGAACTGCTGACTATCCACGTCTTCTATCCATCTATCAAATGAGAAAGAAAAAAAACTTACCGGAAGCGACACCCAGAGGACAGAAGAGAACAATTGTAGAGAGGCAGAAAAGCTCACCACCCCCACCCAGAGGCCAAAAGAGAAAAAACATTCAAAAATATTGAAACTAATAAGATTAATTCAAAAATTAATCAAATAAGTTATAAAAAACATTCAAAAATAATCACACTAATCTCAAAAAATACCGAAAATAACAGAAATCACTTTTCACTCAAAACAAACAACAACAAAAACAAAAAATGCGTAAAAATAAAGATTTAAAAATCCAAAATTAAATTTTAAACTAAATAATATTAAATTAAATTAAATTAATTAAACTAATTTTTTTTGCATAAACAGAAAACAAAAACCTTCAAAAACCAATTTAAAGAACCCGGCACTGACCACCTGACCATTACCAGGGATCGCCACATCAATCAGCTTAACCAAATGTTTGTCAGCCAGAGTAATGTCTAGAGCAGTGTTTCCCAACATTTGGTTTTTGGACTTCATTTTCCAGAAGACTAAGTCAATTCCCCAAACCACTGATCAGTCAGTGTACTGACTTAGGCTTCTGGGAATTGAAGTCTCCCTGGGGAGGGGGGCATGCATGGGCCCCATGTTGGGAAACACTGGTCTAGAGTGTTGTGTTCAAGCATTTTATTAGTTTGGATCTTAAAGTCCCACAAGATCTTAGCTGTCTTATCCTTATCCATCTTTTCAGGTTTGCAGTTTCTTGTTGTTGTTGTTGGGAGACAGAGCATGCAGGATGATACTTATTATTATTGCAGAGTATTGGCTGGACTTAGCCTCCACCTCCTACACAGCATAGGTTTGGGAGGAATGGTTGCTCTGGAAGCATTGGTTATTTTTTTCATCCCACAAGTCTAAAGCCTCAAGTTTTAGTGTACGATCAAAAGATTCCCTTATGAACAGCCAAAAAAACATTTCTTTGAAATTATTAGAGCTTCATGCTCTCCTTTGTACTCTTCAGGTTTCATATAGTTCACATGGGGCTGTGGTGGCTCAGTGGTTAAGAAGCTTGACTTGTTAGCTGGAAGGCCAGCAAGTCAGCAGTTCAAAACCCGGGTACTGCATGATGGATTGAGCACCTGTCTCTGTCCCAGCTCTTGGGGACATGAAAGGTGCATCATTTGGGCATTCCCTGAGCAGAGTTTCTCCCGCAAAAATCTTTGCAACCCAGAATAATTTCTGACACGAAATTATTATTATGGTATATACCAGGGATTCTCAACCTGTGGCTCACGGTGCCATTTCATGTGTTCCTCCACCCCCTCCACCACACCCGGAAGTGCCGTGAGGTGGAGGAAGGGCAAAATGGCCATCTGCCACCCCCCCCAAGCTGTCTGAGGGAGCGTGACCCGGTCCTCAGCTTAAAACGGTTGAGAACTCCTGGTATTTACAGTTCCTTCTATTGATTAATCAGGCAGCATCGTAGGATGGATACAATCAAAGGGTAGAAACAATGTAGAAAATAGGGAGAGGAGCAAACTAATTCTATACCAGTGGTTCCCAATGTGGGGCCTACACCCCATAGGGGGGCCTTCAATTCGCAGAAGCCTAAGTCAGTACATTGGCTGATCAGTGCTTTGGGGGGTTGTCTTAAGCTTCTGGGAATTGAAGTCCAAAAACCAAACGTTGGGAAACAATAGTTCTATACCTTCAGTGTGCAAGAGGATTGGAGATCAAAACTGTGGACCAAAAATCCCTATTGTTTCTATGTTCTTTTGCCAGTCTCAATTTGGACCGTCACGTACATACTTATGTAGTATGCATGGAGAGGCACCCCTCCCTAAGGAAGCTATGACAGAAGGTCTGTGCAAATGTGCTTCCTCTTCCTTTTACTCCCCAACTTTAAGGTCAGAAGGACTGGAAAATCCTCCTCCACCCTGCGATCCGGATGATTGCAACAGTGCCATTCTTCCTCTAGCTCCCCCCCGCCCCCCATCCACTTCCCTTCTCCACCCTTTCCTTTGCTCTTTGTTAACTCCTTAACATACTGCAGATTCTACCACTCCTATATGGATGGAATGGGAGCCAGAGAGAGAAGAAGTGGGGATTGGAGAAGCAAATGTCAGGAATGTTATACTAACAGCAAATTCATCCTATGATAGGTTCCACATGCTTGTGATCCGCATGCCCCATTTTATGTTTATTACATACAAAGGCAGTCATAGACAAGGAAATACAGAAAGATTTTTCATAAATACACAGTGAATGCATTTACAAAGGCTGTACTTAGAGAGAACTGAAAAGAATTTGTGGCAAGATCAGGGATCTTTCTTTCAGTAGAATTCTTTACACACTCAAGAGAAACAAAAAAAAGATATAAGCTAAACCCACTTTAAAATTTTATCTGTCTAGAAGATTCAAGGTTGGGAAAACAATGCTAACTTTGTCAGCATTCACAAACAAGCAGGATTAGATGAGGATCCCATTCTATTTATTTTTTCTTATTTTGATATTTCTGTGCCATTGTTCAGGACAGGAAAGCCTTTTCAAGGCATATACTGAGCACATAGTCCTTGCTTGGCTATTGATAAGACATGGGTAGAGAACATGTTGCCTTCCAGACATTCTTAGCCTACAGCACCAATCAGCTGTAGTCAACATTTCTAAGGGTCAAGGCAAGGAGAGCTGTAGTACAACACCACCTGGAGGGATGCACATTCCCTGTAAAAGGTAACACTGTTACCTTCCCACAGAAGTGGTACCTATTTATCTACTTGCAATTTCTTGCTTTCGAACTGCTAGGTTGGCAGGAGCTGGAAATAACAACAAGTACTCACTCCATTATATAATACTCGGGTCTCGAACTACTGACCTGCCAGCCTTCCATTCATCATTTTCGACATTTTACCCACTAAGCCATCGCAGCATAGCTTGTTGTTGTTCAGTCGCATAGTCGAGTCCGACCCTTTGCGACTCCATGGACCATGCCAGATACCCCTATCCTCCACCATCCTCCACAGCCCGCTCAGCTCTACGCCCATTGCATCAACAATTCCATCTAGCCATCTCATCCTCTGCAGCCCACTTCTCTTTCTTTCTACCTTTCCCAGCATCAAGGCCTTCTTGAGTGAGTCCTCTCTTCTCATTTGGTGTCCAAAGTACTTTAGCTTCATTTTCAATATTTGTCCTTCCAAGGAGCAGTCAGCATAAATTTGCTTTAGTCTGGGTCCTACTCTATAGAGTACTCAGCATAAATATCAATTTAACACCCTGGAGGGCGGTGGTCCATGGGGTCGCAAAGAATCAGAATCGACTGTGCAACTGAACAACAAAAAATAAGACAACAAAAGACAACCAGGCTTAGAACATATATGTGCAGAATCATTCCCTTTTGTTTAGTTTAATTTGGTAACAATTTATTCAAAGATTAATAGCGTCATATGATTGGTATCTATTGATTTCAGCATGCAGCAACAAAATCTTGTACAAATTGATCCAAAATGTTTCCAACAAACCCCCTACATATGCAGATGAGTAGATTCACTTTCTGTTCTGTTTCCATCATTCTTGTTGCAGTAACTGGATTTTCGTGCAAAAGCAGAAAGGTAGGCTTCTGAAAGTATGTACTACCTCCACTTTGTTGTTGTTGTTGTTCAGTCGCACAGTCGGTTCCGACCCTTTGCGACCCTATGGACCATTGTTCTCCAGGCACCTCTGTCCTCCACCATCCCCCTCAGCACTCCCAGTTCTGTGCCCATTGTGTCTACAATACCATCTAGCCATCTCATCTTTGGCCTCCCCCTTCTTCTTTTGCCCTCCACCTTTCCCAACATCAGGGCCTTCTCAAGTGAATCCTCCCTTCTCATTTGATGTCCAAAATACTTTAGCTTCGTCTTTACTATTAGCCCTTCCAATGAGCAGTCAGTGTTGATTTCTTCTAAGATTGACCTATTTGTTCTCCTCGCTGTCCAGGGTACTCTCAAAACTCTCCTCCAACACCACATTTCAAAGGCATCTATTCTTCTGCGTTCAGCTTTCCTAATTGTCCAGCTCTCACATCCGTACATTACCACTGGGAATACCATTGCTTTGACTATTCTAATTTTTGTTTGCAATGTGATGTCTCTGCTTTTCACTATGTTCCCCAGGTTTCTCATGGCTTGTCTCCCAA
This sequence comes from Bradypodion ventrale, assembly GCA_035047345.1. Classification (NCBI taxonomy): domain Eukaryota; kingdom Metazoa; phylum Chordata; class Lepidosauria; order Squamata; family Chamaeleonidae; genus Bradypodion; species Bradypodion ventrale. Next base: position 208,518,716 of record JAWDJE010000005.1, read on the forward strand.
GAATCAGTCGCCTTTTTATTTCATGGCTGCAATCCCCATCTGCCGTGATCTTTGATCCCAGGAAAGTAAAATCTGTCACTGCTTCTACTTCTTCCCCATCTATTTTCCAGGAACTGATTGGGCCTGTTGCCATTACCTTGGTTTTCTTGATATTGAGTCTCAAACCAGCTTTTGCACTCTCCTCCTTCAGCCCAATCAAGAGGTTCTTTAGGTCTTCCTCACTTTCTGCCATTAGGGTGGTATCGTCTGCATATCTCAGATTGTTTATGTTTCTCCCAGCAATTTTAATCCCATATTGTGATTCCTCCATCCCTGCATTTCGCATTATGTGCTCTGTGTATAGATTGAATAAGCAGGGTGATAAAATGCAGCCTTGTCTTACTCCTTTTCCTATTCCAAACCACTCTGTCATTCCATGTTCTGTCCTAACTGTTGCTTCTTGGTTCATGTACAGATTTCTCAGGAGGCATATGATGTGCTCTGGTATTCCCATCTCTTTAATTACTTGCCACATCTTGTTGTGGTCCACACAGTCAAATGCCTTAGTGTAATCAATGAAACAAAAGTAAACTTGTTTCTGGTATTCCTTTGTTTTCTCCATGATCCAACGTATGTTGGCAATGTGGTCTCTAGTCCCCCTGCCTCTTCTGAAACCGGCCTGCACCTCTGGTAGTTCTCTCTCCACATGTTGCTGAAGTCTGTCCTGTATTATCTTGAGCATCACCTTGCTGGCGTGTGGGATGAGTGCAATTGTTCGGTAATTTGAGCATTCTTTGGCGTTGCCCTTTTTTGGGATTGGGACGTATACTGATCTTTTCCAATCCTGTGGCCACTGTTTTGTTTTCCAGATTTGCTGGCATATTGAGTGCAGTAATTTGACGCCATCATCTTTTAGCGCTTTGAAAAATTCGACTGGGATACCATCATATCCACTAGCTTTGTTGTTTGCAGTGCTCTTTAGGGCCTTTATAACTTCGCTCTCCAGGATGTCTGGCTCGAGTTCAGTTTTTTCATCATTGTGGTTATCAGGAGTGTTGAGGTCCTTTTTGTAGAGTTCCTCTGTGTACTCTTTCCATCTTTTCTTTATCTCTTCTGCATCAGCTAGCTCTTTTCCGTCTTTGTCCCTTATCATGGTCATTTTTGCTTTAAATGTTCCCTTTATTTCCCCAATTTTTCTGAAGAGATCTCTAGTCCTGCCTCTTTTGTTGTTTTCCTCCATTTCTTTGCACTGTTCTTTTAGGTAGTTTTCCTTATCTCTCCTTGCTTTTCTTTGAAATTCTGTGTTCAGAAGGTTGTATTTTTTCCTTTCTCTTTTGACTTTTGCCTTCCTTCTTTCCTCTGCTATTTTAAGAGCCTCATCAGACAACCATTTTGCTTTCTTACGCTTCTTTTCTTTTGGTATGGTTTTCTTTGCTGCTTCCTGCATGATGTCCTTTATCTCTGTCCATAATTCTTCTGGCACTCTGTCTATTGCGTCCAGGCCATTATATCTGTTCATCACTTCCACCGCATATTCTTTAGGGATGCTGTCTAGGTGATATCTGTCTGGTCTTCTTGTTTTCCCTATTTTCTTTAGTCTTAACCTGAATTTTGCGATCAGTAGGTTGTGATCTGATCCACAGTCTGCTCCAGGTCTTGTTTTTGCTGATTGTATGGAGGTTCTCCATCTTTGGCTGCAGAGTATGTAGTCAATTTGGTTTCGGTGTTGGCCATCTGGTGATGTCCATGTGTAAAGTCGCCTCTTGTGTTGCTGGAAGAGAGTGTTTGCTATGACCAGTGCGTTCTCTTGGCAGAACTCTATCAATCTTTGCCCTGCTTCGTTCTGTACTCCAAGACCAAACTTGCCTGTTATTCCCTCCACTTTTTGATTTCCTACTTTGGCATTCCAGTCTCCTAATATAATTTGGACATCATTTCTTGGTGTCTGTTCTATGAGGTGTTGTAGGTCCTCATAGAACTGGTCCACTGTGGCTTCATCTGCACTAGTGGTTGGTGCATAGACTTGGATTACGGTGATATTGAAAGGTTTGCCTTGAATTCTGACTGACATCATTCTGTCATTTTTGAGGTTATATCCCATTACTGCTTTTCTTACTCTCTTATTGACAATTATGGCTACTCCATGCCTTCTAAGGTTTTCTTGTCCACAATAGTAGATATGATGGTTTCCAGAGCTGAATTCACCCATCCCTGTCCATTTGAGCTCACTGATGCCCAAGATGTCAATGCTTATTCTTTCCATCTCATTTTTTACCACTTCCAGTTTACCTTGGTTCATTGATCTCACATTCCATGTCCCTATGCAGTATTGCTCCTTACAACATTGCATTTCCCCTCCCCCTTTCCTGTCCCTCCCCTTCCTCCACTCTGTGGTGTTAAGCATCCTGTATCACCTAGCCTGCCCTTTTGTTTTGCCTTTTGTTTTGGTCAATAGGGTTCTCTTGGCAAGATTTATGACGTGGTTGCCGGTGTCTGCGCCATTTTTCTCTCCTCATACATTTTATCACAGTTTTTAAAAGTTTAAAAACATTTAAGACAACATATTATCAACATACTACCTCCACTACATGGAAAATAATATGCCTTGCTGCAAGAAACTTCTTGCTTACAGCAGCTTCCAAAATTCACCAGCTGAGCTGTCTGCAGGATGCTGGGAGTTGTATTTTTTTTAAAAAGCTAATATTTCCAATATCTACCTTGTTGACATGTTGCTTGTATGGCTAAGGGTCTAAAGCAGGGGTGCCCAAACTATGGCCTGGGGGCTGGATCCGGCCCCTGGCACCAATTCATCTAGCCCATGAAGCCCTAATCGCTTCCAGAAGCGAAAGTAAAACACGCCCATACAGGCGCGTTTTACTTCCGCTTCCAGGAATGATGAGGGCTTTTCTGGGCCAGATGAATTGGCGCCGGGGCCCAGATCCAGCCCCCAGGCCATAGTAACCAACCCCTCTGAACCACGTGACTGGCCCGTGGCCCAAAATATTTGCGCACCCCTGGTCTAAAGCAGCCATGTGAATCTGCTGCCACCAGTTGCAGTAGACACAAACAGGAGAGGGAGCTCTCGTCACATTCGATGAAAGAGCTGAGCCAATTTGGAGAAGGTATCTTGCTTACAAATACAATACAACCAGGAGCATAGCTTTTCTATTGTTTATGACAGGAAAGTTGCATTCTCTTTCTCCTTTAAAAAATTGTCTGACACTGTGTTTGATCAGTTTGTTTTCTGGTTACTAGTTACTAAGGAAAAGTCTAGGGCGTAAACATCATAAATCTGAGACTGCTTTGAAGTTTCTCTTTGTAGAGAGCTTTTACTCTCTTGGTTTAAGCACATTCTCAGATATGTGTCTTGTCACCTTTATGCGGTGCTTTGACAAAACCTGGAGTCAATTAATGTCACCACAAAATGTGAACCTAATTTAGCTGTCAGGAATAGCAGCTAAGGTTCAAAAACTGCAGTGGAATCAGAAGCTACCACAGAAATCACAATGGCAAGAAACAGAGCAGTTATTCAACTGCCTTTGAGTTGATGAAGTGAGAAAAGTATGACAGAAAAGACTCGGTGTTTAGTGTACTCTGAAGGCTTCACATAGCTAGAAATAGCAGTGAAAACCAATATATCCCAAATTTCCAAATCTATCTTTGAGGCATTCCAGGAAATAACTGGATGCTAATGCTATTTGTTCCTGTGGTCCACTCACTCATAAAATTGGCCTGCTTTGGTTACATAAGAGAAGCAATTTGTGTTTCAAATTTTTCTTTAGATATAATCTTTTCTTGTCCCTAAGGTGATAACAATGGACAACGAGGGGCCACTCAGTCTTGTCTCTTAGGGATAACTCCAGTTGGACAGCGCCTAACATTTCCAGTCAAAAGATGACACCTAGAATTACGTCTTTACCATAATTTGGAGAATATGTATTTGCTGTGGGTTAGTGTGAGACTGCTTGCAACATGTGGCCAAGTTTCAGCATGTTTTGTTTGCTTTAATCTGGTATGGCTGGGTATCAACCTTTTATTATGGCATGTGGAGGACTGGATACAAATTCAAATGATGAATGCAGCATCCTTCCCTCCCGATTGTTTAGATAAAAATGTTTCAAAGGATTTTTATGTACCTCTTTGGATGTGCGGTTTTAGTTACATCCTTGGAAAATGGATTGCACATCCACATGTGTGAACAGAGGAGTAAATACAATGGTTGTTGAGTGACAGCAAAAGAAACAGATCAGGCACCATTTTGTACCATAGTAGGGTTTGACATCATGTAACATGCCAGGAGTTGCTGCAGATTGTTTTTTTCAGGGCATGTAATGCTGGGGTGGCTAACCTTTTTATGCCACGGGTCTGACCATGCACCTGGACAGCTGAGCGGGCCAGACCAAGCCCCCTGGAATCAGTTGCGGGTACAATTACAGCTGATGTAAATGCACCCACTTCGTTGTTTATTATAGCTGTAGGCACATTTGCGCATGTGATAACAATGGCGAACTGGTGTGAACCTGATGATGCCCACCACCGGATCGAGCTGAAAATTCTATTAGGAAGATATGTTGATATTTTTCCAAAATCAGGATGGGAAAATTCATATATTTGACTGGTTATATCTCAAAAACAGATTAGATTTCAAATCCTGGAGAATTTTCCTCAGGGCAGGCTTCACTGAGTTTCTTTCAACGTTTATAGTTTTGCTACTTTTAAAAGTAATGATTCCACTCTAGCAGAAAAGATGTTGTCTCCTCCAAAATAAATGGAAATGCTGCCTGATGCCTCAATTCCTTCCTTCTGTCTAGACTCTAGACTGAAAGCAGTTTGCATTCTATCAGTGATTGTGGTTTGCCATTTTAAGATTGAAAAGGCCCTACAAGCTGGATTTTTTTCCATCTGCCTAGTGTTTCCAGGCAGTGGATGGTTATATCAGCATGTCTTACACTTACCCACAGAATAAGTGCTTTCTAACATTAGCATTTGCCAATGTGAGCAAAACAGAGAGGCCTGCCTATATAATTATATCTTTACATGCAGTACCATTTATTCCAGGAACACAGTGCCTTTGAGCTTGGTTTGAAGGAGCTAGAAATGATTGTGTCCTGGAACAAAGATTTCAGAAATGCTTCCACTCGAGTGTATGAAAACCACAACAGTTATGCAGGATTCTATTCTATAAAAACCCTTAAGCCCACTATGTTTAATTTGACAGATGATAAGATGCATGCAGCCCTTGTGGTGTGATTATGTTTTTCAGAAGACAAGCATACAGTGATTTGCATGTAGAGTGGCTCTACTTTATTGAGGAGGACAGTCCTGTATTTGAAACCCCATCATTCCTGTATTTGAAAGAAGCCTCTTCATAAATTGCTGTCCAAGTCTGATATAAAGAAAAATATTTTAACAGCATGGGCCTTGTGGTTGCCCAATTAGCAAAAGGGCAGCAGGCTGAGCAGACACACAGATAAATTCAAAATGTAGGATGTTTTGTTTTTCTATTTAAGTTATTAAAGGCAAATGTCACCCTGCCTTTTTCGCTGAAATCCTGTTCCATAAATTATGCCCTGTAAGGCTGATGGCCCCAAAACAGAAGCTACCTGCAGGATAACTACTTGCAGCAGGGATTTGCCAGAGCTCTGTGGTGGCTTAGTGGTTAAGACGCTGTGCTTGGAGACTGTTAGGCTGGGGTTTGATACCCAAGTGCTGCATGACGGATCTTGGGGACATGAAAGGAGCCTCATTGGGGTTTCCCCTAAGTTTCTCCAGCAAAAATCCTTTCAGCCCAGAGTAATTTTTGACACAAAATGTATTTATTTTTATCAGAAATGAAAGACCTACCCTACCGTGCAACCGTCAACAGCTTCCTCACAATGAAGGCGATTCCATTGGGCCCTCAGGACTTCTCTGTGTGGGAAGCATCAGAAATATTTTCGTTCTGAAAAATCCCCATAGCTCCTGACATCACCAACATTATTCTGTGGCATATCTCCATAAACAGAATGTTAGCCGTTATTTCTAAAATTGCATTAATATGCATTAGCGCGTCAAAAATTATGCAAATCTGATTCTTCTTTGCTTTCTTTTTTGGCAACACAATGTTCCTCTTTGGCACTGTGTATATATCCACTCTATTTTAAAGGTGTGTGTTTGGACCCCTGTAGGTAGTACATACCTTTGACAGGACATTTTCTTATGACATATATTGGAGTGCTAGAAAAAAGTAGAACCCCCTCTGGAATATGATATATAGCCAGGATGAAACCCTGAGAGCTCCAACAAGCTATGAGCAGAGAAAATAATTAGGTTTAATGGGGAATGTATCAAACCAGTCCTCTCCCATCTGGTGGTGATTTGTAAGAAAAGAAGCAAAGTACACACTACTGATGAATGAAAGGAAGAATATGGCATGGCATGTCAATTCTGTATGAACTTCACATATGAGATTAGTCCCAGGAGTGGATGTTCTGGAAACACTGTTCAGACCATTCCTCTGAAATAATTGAAATAAAGGTAAAGGTAAAGGCTTCCCTTGCTTGAAAGCCAGTCGTATCCGACTCTAGGGTGCAGTGCTCATCTCTGTTTCCAAGCTGAAGAGCCAGCGCTGTCTGCTTCTGCAGATGTTTCCATGGTCATGTGGCAGGCATGACTAGACACCAGAGTGCACAGAACGCTGTTTACGTTCCCACCAATGTGGTACCTATTTATCTCTTTGCAATTTCTCTCTTTTGAATTGCTAGGTTGGCAGGAACTGGGACAGAGATGGTAGTTCACTCTGTTGTGCAGTGCTCAGGAATCAAACTCCGACCTTCCAGTCATCGAGTTCAGCATCTTAACCATTTGAGCCACCACAGCCCCTTGAAATAAAGATGAGTGTAAATCACATATGTAAATGAGACATACTCTTTTGAGATTGTGGCATTTTTGAACCACAATCGGGCATACCCTGGTAATAAATAATAATAATAACAATATTTTTATTTATATCCCGCTTCCCTCAATCCAATGGACTACTCGAAGCGGCTTACAAAAAATATAAAGATACAATGTTAGAAATACAGATTACAGAAAATACAATATATCAACAATAACAACAATGTAATCAGAAAAAATACAATATAAACTTACAAAATTCCAAGCGACAAGGTCCACAAGTGATGGAACCACCAGCTCAACGTTTTCACTAATGATCCCTGGCGGCCCGCGGCCCTTTATCTCTTCCCAGTAGGAGTGGGTGAGGGAGAGGCGGGACCCTCCACAGCTGCAGGGCACTCCGGACGGCGTTCTTTGGCCTGGCCCCTGGCATCCCGTGGCCCTTTATCCCTCCCTGGTAGGAGTGGGGGAGGGAGAGGCGGGACCCTCCACAGCTACAGGGCGCTCTGGGCAGCGGTCTTCAGCCTGGCCCCGGCGGCCCACGGCCCTTTATACCTCCCCGGTAAGAGTGGGGGAGGGAGAGGGGGTACCCCCCACAGCTGCAGGGTGCTCTGGGTAGCAACCTTGTGTTCCCAAAAGGTGCTTTCATTTTGGCAGCTTCCAGTCTGGCCTAGACACAGAAGAAGAAGGAAAAAGTGGTTGCCTAGTCACAGAATGATATACAGTAGTGTATTTCCACTTAAATTATGGTAATAATGTCAAATTGTGAAAATATTTACACATATTAATTTAAATATAAATTTATCACAAAAATATCCTATTTTTTCATGAAGAACTTCCTTTTGGTATTGATTATCCTTCTTTTTAGTGATGGCATGGTGGCCATCCCAGTTCAAGCACTAGTAAAGCAAATTAAAGGATGGGAATGGAGTCTGATTTTCTTAACTTCAGCATGAATTTAGGATATACAGTATTTGGTGTCTTGCACGGAAGACAAAGAAGGAGCCGCAGTAAGGACTAAACACAACTTTATTGCATGGTAGTCAGAGTGAACATGAGGTAATGGCGGACCAAACAGCTCTATTTATAGCACACTGTACATTTTGAATAACCTGGGTGATAGTTCATTGGTTACTGTCCGCGTGACGTCATGGATCATCACGCCCATCTTCTCCAGGTGCGGTGTGGCAGGAAGGTTTCCCGCCCTTCAGGTATTCTGGGGAATCTGTATCATGTGAGCTGGATGCTGCTACTGCCACTGGCAGTAGCATCCTTAACAGCTTGCTACAATGTGTCTCTGATTAGATACAATGGATACAATTACCGGATACAATCATTTAAAGAGTACTTGTAACATTCTATTCAGTACATAACACAGTACATTGAAAAATCAGTTTATATTTTCTCCTACTTTTAATTTTCATTGATTTAGTTTGAAAAAGATGATAGTTCTAACTTTTGGGAGCGAGAAGAGAAAAACTGAGCTTTGTAGAAAGAAAGCATGCACTAATGATGATGTCAAGCTTTAAAAAACAAAATTAACCATATAAACTTCATTTAAACTGGATTAGTGGCTTGCCATCTGATCTTAAACTTGCTTTGGCTCTAACGGAACATTCATTAGCATAGCCATGTTAGTTACAGATTGCTTCTGGAAGCTTTTGGCTAGATGATGTGAAATAGATCTGCTCATTAAAAAAATCCCAGCTCCCCTCTGAAATATTGTGACACTTGCCAACACAAGAAATTCTAAAGTGCACATTATCATGTTATACTCAGACACGATTTCAGAAAAATAAATAGGAGATTATTTAACACACACAAACACTTTTAAGACTCATTGAGACATACAGCATATAGAAATCTAATAATTCAAAGCTAGAGCTTGCTGTTTAATATGTGTTCTGTATCCTATTGAAGTGATACCCAGCTGATGTCTAGCTGGACATCCTGCTCCAGTAATGGAGTATATCATACAGCCAGCGAACCAAAACTGTTGGGTTATTTAACCTGGCTCCCCATAGGGACCAACAGCTATGAGCGGATGGGCCCCTTTGGGTGGGGTGATGATGGCCCCCTCAGTGGAGGAAATGCCACTGGAAACCATCTTATTGGGCCCAATGGCAAAATGAAAGGAGGAGGGGCCATTTCACTATTTTGATTCCCACTGGTCATGGAGGGAGAAGAGGCCATGCCAGATGGACTGGCTGTGAAGGTGCACCTTGTTAATATCCTCAAGGCTGTGACAGTCCATTGCAGTCCCGGAGTTAAATCCTGCATGTCTCATGGCTCTGTGATTTAATTTAATTTAATTGTTGGATTTCTATACCGCCCACTCAACCAAGGCCGACTCAGGGCGGTTCACAATCATAGATAAAAACAGATTAAGAACCCACTCCCTAAAAAGAGTGCAGGGACTGAAGGGACTGTGGGGGAAGGAATAATCCTCTATACCAACCACCCAACGGAGGTCACTCTTCCACCTGCGCCCCACACTTGGCCCACCAGCCAGGTTTTGAGTTCTTTTCTGAAGAGCAGCAAGTCTGCCCGGAGGCGCAGTTCTGTTGGCAGGAGGTTCCAGAGGGCCGGTGTGGACACGGAGAAGGCCCTCCTCCTCGTGCCTGAGAGGCGAGCCCCTCTGACTGATGGAACAATTAGAGAGCCCCTCCGGTCTGCTCTGGTTGGATGGGCAGATGTCTTTAGGGCGATGCGTTCTCTTAGGTAACCTGGCCCACTACCATGTAGGGCTTTAAAGGTCAAAACCAGCACCTTGAATTGCTCAGTGTTTGGGTCAGTTCATGGCAAGCTGGAATCCACCGTAAACAAATTTACGCCCAGTGGCATTTTTTCCTGAAAATGATATTGTCGGGGGGAGGGGATCTATGCTCTGATACAAGTAGCAGCTGACCACGATACCCAGCATGGTATAGTAAGTAAGTGATGGCCTAGGACTCGAGAGACCTGGATCTGAATCCCAGCTCAGTCATGGCAGCCCACTGGGGGATTTGAACTGATACATCACTCCTTAAATATCTCACTTACCTTAAGAACAGCCTTGCTGGAACAGGCCACAGCCCATCCAGTCCAGCATTCTGTCTCACACAGTGGCTCACCATTTCCTTCAGGGTATTCACAAGGAGATGCCTTCACCTGCTTAGGATTCCCTGGAAATGGCATTGAGAGATATCCTGCCTATCTCTCCAACCTGGAGGTTGTCCTTAGGTAGCCATAATTATAGCCATTGATACACTTGTCCTCCATGAACTTGTCTAATCCTTTCTTAAAGCTGTCAAGACTGACAGCTGTCACCACTTCTTCTGGCATGGAGTTCCATAGACCAGTAATCCTCTGGGTGAAAAAGTACTTTCTCTTATTTGTTTGAGAACTAGTACCCAAAAGTTTCATGGAGTGTCCCCTAGTTCTAGTGTTGTACGATAGGGAAAACAGTTTTTCCTTATCTATTTTGTCCACACCGTGCATGATTTTATAAACTTCAATCAGGTCACCTCTTAGACGCCGTCGTTCAAGAGTGAAAAGGCCCAACCGTTGCAGCCTCAGATGGTAAGGAAGGTGTTCCAGTCCCCTAATCATTCTGGTTGCCCTCCTCTGTACTTTCTCCAACTCCATAATATCCTTCTGGAGGTATGGCGACCAGAACTGTACACAGTATTCCAGATGGGGCCTCACCATAGATTTATAAAGAGGCAAAATGACACTTGCTGACTTATTTTCTAAACCCTTCCTAATGATCCCTAGCATTGAGTTTGCTTTTTTCACTGCTGAGGCACACTGGGTTGACACCTTCATTGAGTTGTCCACCAGGACACCAAGGTCCCTTTCCTGGTTTGTCGCAGAGAGTTCAGACCCCATCAGTTTATAAATGTAACTGGGGTTCTTTGCCCCAACATGCATCACTCTGCACTTACTAATGTTGAAACTCATTTGCCACTGTTTTGCCCACTCCCCCAGTGTCGAGAGATCCCTCTGGAGCTCCTCACAATCTCTCACAGTTTTCACTACCCTGTATAATTTAGTGTCGTCAGCAAATTTGGCTACCTTGCTTTTTACTCCTACCTCTAGATCATTTATGAAGAGGTTGAAAAGCAGGGGTCCCAGTACTGAACCTTGGGGGACCCCACTCTTTACTTCCCTCCACTTGGAGAAGTGTCCATTTAGTGCTACCCTCTGTTTCCTGTCCCTTAGCCAGTTGCTGATCCAGGACAAGACCTGTCCCTTTATTCCATGACTGGTAAGTTTATTCAAGAGCCTTTGGTGTGGGACCTTGTCAAAAGCCTTCTGAAAGTCGAGATAAACAATGTCAACTGGATCCCCCTTATCCACATGCTTGTTGACACTCTCAAAAAATTCCAGCAGATTAGTGAGGCATGATTTGCCCTTGCAAAAGCCATGTTGGCTCTCCTTTAGCAGCGCCTTCTCTTCTATGTGCCTATTAATTCTATCTTTTAGGATGGTTTCCATCACTTTACCTGGGACACATGTCAAACTGACAGGCCGTTAATTTCCTGGATCACCCCTGGATCCTTTTTTGAAAATTGGTGTTACATTTGCTACCTTCCAGTCATCAGGCACAAAGCCTGATTTGAGGGAAATATTATATATTTTGGCTAGGATATCAGCAATTTCATCTTTAAGTTCCCTGAGAACTCGTGGATGGATGCCATCTGGTCCTGGGGATTTGTTAGTGTTTAGCTTAACAAGACATGCAAGGACCTCCTCCCTGGTTATTTCTATCTTGCTTAATTCTTCGGTTTCCCTCCCTACGAAGATAGGCTCTGTTTTGGGCATGTGGTCTCTGTCTTCTTCAGTAAATACTGAAGCAAAGAATTCATTGAGTCTCTCTGCAATCTCTGTTTCCTCTTTAATAACCCCTTGCCTTCCATTGTCATCTAATGGTCCAATGGCCTTCCTAGTTGGGTTCTTACTTCTAATGTACTTAAAGAAGTCTTTGTTATTCCTCTGAGTATTTTTAGCTATACGCTCCTCAAAGTCTTGCTTTGCTTTCCTGATTGTTGCCTTGCATTTGTTCTGCCAGAATTTATGTTTTTGCCTGCTGTCCTCATTTGGACAAGCCTTCCATCTTCTAAATGAGCTTTTCTTGCTCTTGATCACTTCCCGAACAGCTCCTGTAAGCCACATCGGAGTCCTCTTGGACCTGGCAGTGCCCTTTTTCCTTTTGGGTATGCATTCCAATTGGGCCTCTGTTATTGTTTTTGTAAACAACCTCCATGCCTCTTGGAGTGTTTGGACTCTCTCAATTTTCCCTTTCAGTTTCTTTTTTACTAGTTTCCTCATCTTTGGGAAATTTCCTTTTTGAAAATTTAAGGTCTCTGTGTTAGATTTTATCAGTGACTTGCGGTCTATGATCAAGTTAAACATAATTGAGTTGTGGTCACTGTTCCCTATTGGATCAGTCACATTAACATCTTGCACCAGATCCTGAGTATTACTCAGGATCAAGTCAAGGATTCTTGTACCTCTAGTTGGGTCTTCAACCATCTGTCCCAGGGAACAATCATTTAGCATATCTAGGAACTTTATCTCTTTATCATGTGCTGAACAACAGTTCACCCAGTCTATGTGAGGGTAATTGAAGTCCCCCATTATAACCAGGCTTCCCTTCTTGGATGCCTCCTTTACAACATTCTCCAACTGCCAGTCTCCCTCAAGAGTTTGGGTCGGAGGCCGATAGTATATGCCTACTGTTAGACCATCCTTGTGGCCTGGTACTCTTACCCACAGAGCTTCTAATGGTGACTCCAAATCACCTAGATATTCCAATTCATACGATTTTATCACTTCTTTGACATACAAGGCTACACCACCTCCTGTTTGCCCCTTCCTATCCTTCCTGTACAGTTTGTAGCCTGGGATAACTGTATCCCATTGGTTATCATCCGTCCACCAGGTTTCATTGATACCAATAATATCAATATTTTTATCTATTGCTAAGTATTCCAGCTCCCCTATTTTGTTCCGGAGGCTTCTGGCATTTGTATACAAGCATTTATATATGCTTTCCTGATACAGTTTTTGAGTCCAGTTGCATTGTTAGACTGCCTCTTGCATCCTTCTGCTAGAGTGCTGGTGACTAGCTCCTTGCTCTGCTCAGTAATTTTTGCATCCTCCTCACTACTCAAGTACACACTTTCCCGAACCGGATGCTGCCCAGCTCCTGTCGGCTTTCCCCCAGTTATCAGTTTAAAAGCTGCTCTGCAGCCTTTTTGATGTTGAGTGCCAGCAATCTGGTCCCATCATGGTTTAAATGCAACCCATCCCTCCTGAACAGATTTGGCTTGTCCCAAAATGTTCTCCAGTTCCTGACAAATCTGAAGCCCTCCTCTCGACACCACCGCCTCATCCACGGATTGAGGCTTCTGAGCTCTGCCTGCCTGGTAGGTCCTGCGCGAGGGACAGGCAGCACTTCTGAAAATGCTACCTTGGAAGTCCGGGACTTCAATCTTCTTCCTAACAACCTAAATTTGGCTTCCAGGACAGACCGCTTGGCCTTCCCAACATCATTAGTACCAACGTGTACCATGACAACTGGCTCGTTCCCAGTTCTCTCTAACAATCTATCTAGATTTCTTGTGATGTCTGCAACTTTTGCACCTGGCAGGCAAGTCACCATACGGTTATCATGTGCATCACAAATCCATTTCTCTGTATTTCTAATTATTGAATCGCCTAGTACAAGGAGCCTCTCTCCTGCAATCTGTTCATCTACATGCACCTCATCAACCATATTAAGGGAGAGAACCTCAGTTTGTTCCTGTTGTTCATCTTCCTGGATCTCATCAAGTGTGATGAAAGAGAGATCATCAGGTGGAACCAGTTGTTCCTCTGTGTGTTCCTCATCAGGTGTGATAAGGGAAAGAGCCTCAAATTTATTCTGTAATTTCAGACTCTCAGAGTGATCCCCTACTCTTCTCCTCCTTTGAGTCACATTCCTCCAACCATCTCCCTCCTGAGTTAGTGAAGGGCCTTCTCCCTCAGAACTGTGCCCTGTCACTTCTTTGTCCAGCATAGTCTGCTCCGCTCTGTCCAAGAACAGCTCAAGCTCCTTAATTTGTTGGTGGTTAGATATGCGGGCCTCTAGCTGCTGGACCTTCTCTTCTAGTAGTGCAACCAGCTTGCACTTGCTGCAAGTGTAGTTCTCCATATGCTTTGGCAAGAACACAAACATGGCACAAGTATTGCAGGTAACTACAGCTGTTCCCTCAGAATCCATTTTAACAAGTGCAGTATTCTGGGCCTCAAAAATGTACACGTTTACTACCTTTCTACCTAGTAAGACTGTATTCTTCCTTTGTTACTAGTTTGCAATCTCGTGCGCCGTTAGGCGCGTGGGCCTCTAAAGCAGCTCTACTCCAACTGCAAAACATACCAGTGCTCACTTCCTTTGTTTGGCTCTCCTCAGCAGCAGCTCTGCTTAACAGCACATGCAGAGTCAAAAGGGCTGACCCTGAAAGAGCTCAGAGCTTTTAAAGGCTAGTGTGGCTCCGCCCCTATGAGTCACAGTTCAGGGAAGGGCCTGGTGTGGCTTTGCCCCCCTGCTTCTGGAAGTTTCTAACTGCTTCCTCTGTTTGAACAGAGGTGGCTCTCAGCAGTTTAAATTATCAATTTAAATTAGTGGAGGCCTCTAAAGCAGCTCTACTCCAACTGCAAAACTTACCAGTGCTCACTTCCTTTGTTTGGCTCTCCTCAGCAGCTCTGCTTAAGAGCACATGCAGAGTCAAAATGAAAGCTGTATTAAAGGTAAAGGTCACCCTTGCTCGAAAGCCAGTCATATCCAACTCTAGGGTTCAGCGCTCATCTCTGTAGTAGGACCACTATAAGTCATTTCTGACTTGACAGGACATATAACATCAACTTGAAAACATTGTTCTTGGGATGATTAAAGTGATATCTGCAACAAAAATGAAGAGCTTTTAACCTCTTCTCTGTTATAGTCCCTATGATCTCTTACTGTAGTTTTGGACTAAAATTCCCATAATCCCCTTCCATTGATTATCCTGGGTAGGGCTGCTGGAAGATGGAGGTTCAAACATTCCCCACCACTGATCTACAGTTGTGATCTATGGCAATGGTTCTCAACTTTTTGGTTTTCACTTATTTTGGGCTTTGACTTCCAGATTCCCTGACTAGTGGCCACAAAGGGGCTTCTGGGAGATAATGACTTCCAAAAGTGATGGGTAGCACTGATAACTATTTTACATGTGCAGATACAAAGAGACAATAAATATGGATTGATGACAGCTATGGTTTTTCTGTAGGAAGTCTTTTTTAATTTTTTAGTAGATAGGATAAACAAAGTTTCAGGCAAACTAGGAGCACTACTGTGACAAATTGTGTGTGAATTTCCTTACATTACTAACCTATAATATTTCTGGCTACTTAGAAGAAAATGTCTTGTACTTCTTTATCATAATGCAGGAAAGCAGTGGTGAAGTTCCCAGCTGTAGCCTGGCTATCATTAAGAGTTGAATACTATCAGTACTGTAGAAAAAATATATAGGAAGGACAGGATGTGAATGACCTTTGCCTTCCTTTGTATGATGTATGCTTTAGATGTATATGTACCCCCTCACATATGGATCAGTGTAGTGCCATGCCCTTTGATTTCAAAGACTGGAATAATTGCGCTGATTGTCCTGTTTGGGGTCAGATTCAAATTTGCTTATTTTCTTGGAAAGAAAAACAATTCTGAGCAAGAATCTAGGTTAAAATCACATGTAGATTACTGCTTCTTCTAACAATGCATAAACAACACTTCTACTGTGTATATCTTTCAGTTTATGTTCACATACTAGAATGTGTCAAATGACCATGACAATTTTCATGTGGTTTTCCAGCTTTCCCTACACAACTGGAAAACTAGTTAGTTGTCTACAACAGAAAGCCAAATCTATATACAGTATCTGTAATGCCTGTCTGATGTACTTCATCTGCACTGAATTTATTAATCAGTGAAAACAAAATCCTATTGTATGCAGCTCGCCTAATTGTTAGATGATGGGCCTCATTTTAAGACTTTTGGGTTTCTTATCTTGTGGCCTGCCTCTTCTCTTCCTGTAAATTCATGTGTTACTTAAAGTTCAGGTTAAAAAAGAATTTTTCACTATTTTGTGACATTTCAGCTGGTTTTCATAAGGACATTAGAGTGTTGTGATTTTTATTCTGGTATTGCTGTAACATAGTTACCTACTTATATTTTCTGTACTTTCTAAAGCTGTCGTGTCAGGTTGACATGAAAGTAAATTGCACTGTGTAAGATTCACTTCTGTGTAAGTATTATAGGATTAGATATCATGCATGGAATATATCTAAAGAGAGAGAAAGTTGTTAATTTCAAAATCCTTCAGAAATGGACTATGCAAATGGTTCCCAATGTGAGGCCCATGCCCCACAAGGGGGACGTCAATTTCCAGAAGCTTAAGTCAGCACATTGGCTGGTCAGTGCTTTGGGGAATTGACTTAGGCTTCTGGGAATTGAAGACCAAAAACCAAAGGTTGGGAAACATTGGATTATGCCCTGTACGGTTTACAGATTTTGAAAATGTTATGACTTAGCTACTGAGTTGCAATAAGCAGTAATTACAATAAGGTGCAGTGCCATAGCTTTTTGTTACATGGTTTGAGTCATCAGTAGTAAAGTAACTAATCTTTTGGACTTCATTAACAATTAAGGTTTTTATCTGCTGTATCCAAAGTGTACTCTGAGCTTTTTTTAAAAAAAAGATTTTCAAAGATTGACTAAAGGTTTCTCAACCTTGAGGCCTCAGATGTTCTTGGACTTCAGTTCCCAGAAGCTCCAATTAGCAAGTGCACAGACTTAGACTTTTGGGAACAAGGTTCAAGAACATCTGGGGACCCAAGGTTGAGAAACACTTGGCTGCCTGAAACATGAACTGAAAATGGCTAGACTGGCAAATGTTTAGGTTGACTTAGAGGTGCTAAGCAAATTGTGTGGCTAGAGCTTGGAAAAGTTCACTTTTGGAACATTGGTGAGATTCAATTGTTGTTTACTTCCTACTCTGTGGGTGTGGTATGGTAGGCGTGGCCAGGGGAAAAGCCCTGCATTGCACTCAAATTAGGACTACTGTACTTTATTTCAAAACTTGGATGGGTGGGGCCAGCCAGAATTTCTGGTACTGGTTCTGGTGAACTGGTGCGAACCTGCTGAATCCCACCACTGCTTTGGAATAAAATTTCCAGAATCCTCCAAGCAGCAAAATAAATGACCATTGATTGAGAGATTTTGGGGGCTTGCTGTTCAGAAAAATAATTTCCCCTATCTCTATATTTTGGCAGAGGTCAAAAAATAAACACATAGAGACTAATAGATATGAACTTTTTAATGAACAAAATACATTCTTTTGGACACCTTGTGTCTGAAGAAATGGTGTTTGATCCATGAAAGTTCACAGTAAAATATATAGTACTAATCTTTAAAATGCAACAATATTTTGCCTTTCTCTCTCTTGTGTTTATAATTTTGGCAACATGTGGAGACAGACTAACATGTCCACTCCTTTGGAAACTTCTGTTTATGTAACTATGTACTCCCAAATGTCCAAGAAAAACAGCAAGGGAATTGATGCCATGGCCCATTTGCTGCCTGAAGCAATTGTCACAGTCTGCATAACGGCAGGACTAATCATGTTCACAGAGACATGGGGGAGGGGGTTCATCATGGCCAGATAACACTATGGGGTTCAAAGGAAAAAAGGGGGGTGCAACAGACTAAAGGTTCATCCTGCAATGGGCAAATTTAAAATGAATTTAATTAATATTACAGTGTGTCAAACAGGTAAAAACCACCCTTCCCCCAACCTCTTTTCCTGTCCATTCTCTTGAAACAATGAAGAGGAACAACTTCACCACCCTTTTCTCATTTGTCTTGGACTTGCACTCTTGATAAGATCCTGGAACACAAATCTTTTCTTAGAAATTAATTATAGCCAGTTCTGAGCAAGAAATGTCAAGCAAAAAGAAGGATGTTTATGGGGGTTGTATAGACTCTACATTTAGCTTTCCTTCTGGACATTTAGTTTCCCCTATACAGTAGGTGAATTTAGAAATGGATAGAGGCAAAGTAATAAATGAACATTTTGATAGGAACATTGCATTCTTAAAATTTCTACAAGGAAAAGGATATCCCTGCAGGAAGGAGAAAGGTGGAGTACTGCCTATGTAGCATTTCTTGTTCGGCATTGTACAATCGTTTGCAGGGACACAGGAAGAGGATACGGAAGCTTCTACAGGAAGAAAGAGAAAAGTTCAAACATAAACAGCAGCCAAAAATTGCCAGCAGTTCCATTAGATTTCCTCTTGCTTATTAAATGTTTTTTCCCCAAGTTAACATAATAAAAAAGTAATACTTTATGAATGTTTGCTAACTGAAAACACTAAAACATTTAAAAGTATAAAAAGAAATATATATTAGAAAGAACACAACACTATAACATTAAAGCAATTGGGTTTTTTATTTTTATTTGGAGGGGGAATATAATCATGATGAAAATACCAGGATATGGTGAAGTCAATCTTCTAAGTTTAATGCAATTTATGGCTTATACAGTTGCCTGCATTGTTGATTTCAAAAACTCCCATCTACGTAAAATAACATCTAATAACTCTCCTTATCCATGTTTCTCCATTACATCTGGTGACAAAGTTGGAGAAACTCCTGGAAAATCTAAAGGAATAGTTGAAAAATTATTAATAAAGAGACTTGTTATTAGAATAAAGTATTGGTTAGAAAAAATAAAGAATAAAGAGCAAATAAAAGGAGTGATAGCCACAGAGAAAGCATTTTGGTATATTATTTACGGTAACTAAAACAGCAGACAAAGAAACTGGAAAAGAATTGGCAAATATAGGGAACTTAGACAATATGAAGGAATTGTATTACAAAAGGAAAGTGAAGGCAGAAACAAGGTAGTCCAGGTCATAATAAGTAAAATCTTTAATATATTATTGGAAACAGAAAATCAGGAGTTCTTACTTAAATTGTAATGGGAACTCAATATGGGAGAAATACCAGTGATTTTTTTTTTTGGGGGGGGGGGGCATTAGAATACTGAAATCAATGTCATATGAATAAAAGAAAAAAATGTAGGTTAATTTGAAGATGGTACTTAACTTCACTGAAAATAAATCATATACTGTAGATGGAAATTATACTAAGATGTGCTGGAGAGGACACCACAAAATAGGCACTTACTTTCATATGTGGTGAGAATGTGAGAATTATTGAAATTCTAGTACAGTAATTGGTTTTTAAGGAAGTGAATTAAATAAGCAAGTTAAGTTTAGCTGTCTGTCCTAAAATAGTACTTTCATCAATATTTGAGAAGGAAAGTAGGTAATTGGACAACAAAAGAATTAGTTTCTAATTTGTTAAAAGCAGCAAGATTGATTATTGCTAGGAATTGGAAAACAGTGTCTAATTTCCAGTTAAGTGATTAGTATAGGGAGATTATTTACTTATCAATTATACAGGTACATGTAATATAGGTACATGTGAAGAAGAGGATAACCATTAGAGATGTATTTATAGATATTTTGGATTAATTTATTGATTTTGTATTAATAAAGAAGAAGGGACAAAGACCAAAAGTCAATTCAATTTTAGAAAGAGATATGAGGCTCCACTAAGTTCAGTAGTGTAGGTAGATACTCCTAGTTGGTCCCAGTAGCAAAGATCTCTGTGTATTTAGACATTTCTTTATTAGATTTTACCATTTGTTTGAAAAATAAAAAGAACTGTTTTAGATGTAAACTTCCTATGAAATGACTGTAATGCTTCATAGTAGAATTTAGCTAGTCAGGATGGGATGCTGTCAACATGTTCATCATTACATGTTCATCATTACCCAAGCAAAAACTGAGACAATATGATTTAGGCAGTTTGTTTGATAGTTAAACCAAAGTGCCTAAATGATATTAAAACATCTGAATTAGAACCACTGCGAAAAGGTCTATGAGCCCCACCTGAACCACTGTTCTAAATATATATGGTGTACTGGCCATGTATATCAATCTCCAATGATCTCCTGTGTTGGTCCTTGCTTTTGACTACAAAACAAAAGTAAGATGATGACAATAATACAGCTGACATATTATAAAAGATAGTGCAAAATGTCAGCTTTTAATGCGCCACAGTTTGCTGAATTCGCCACAAAACTTCTAGATCCGTGGTTCCTAATGTGGGGCACATGCCCCACAAGGGGGAATTTTATTTTTTAAGGGAGGCAATTCAGGAATGACTTATTAACAGTGAATGGCCTTTTAGACTTGCTCTGCGGGGATAGGAGTTCACTTTCTGAATAATAAGAATTATATGTCATGGGGAGGGGGTCAAGATTTTAGAGATGCTTAGGTGGGGCATGGCCAACAAAAGGTTGGGAACCCCTGCTCTAGATACAGTGTCCACCAGTCTGTTCTTCCATCTTTCTTTGGGGGTAAAAATGTGCAGTTCACACCTGAAAGATATACTCTTGGAAAAGAGGGAGGAAAATAGGTTTTGCATATCTATTTATTAAGAAAAACAAGAGGCAGTGTAATTTCACACAATTTATATATGAGTTAGGCAATGCTTGGGTTCCATACTCAAACCAAACTACCTAAATCACATTAGAGTAACTTCTTTCATGGCCGGAACCCCTTTTCTTCATCTTTATTGGTGTTGAAAGTCTACAGGATCTAGCGATGGCAGTGTAAAATGGACCAGTTCAAGCCCCCAGCTGAGGTCTGTGCTTCCCAGGCAATCACAGTGAAAGCTGGAGAAGGTGCAGGGAGAAGCTTCACTAGTAGTTTACAGACATAAAACAACCATTCAGCCTAAAGCATTGTGTTTGGCAATTTCAGGGTGGTCGGTTGTGTGTGATGGTGCATTTTGTGCAGTTGAAAAACTGGTCTCTAAAAAACCTTGCAGGATGTGAATATGTATTTTTTTTTTGTACCATTATGCAAAACCATGTCACACCACAGAAATAATGTATCAAACATTTCTGAAAGAATGATCTAGTTCTAAACTACTGCTGGCTACCCTTCTTGCAAATGATGCTACAACATTGTCAGAAGGAAATGCTTCCGTACGGGAATATAATTGTTACTTCGGTAGTGGTAGATAATGCTGAGCTAAACAGCCACACATGGATGAAATCTGCAGACATTTTCTTCTTTCTCAATTCAAATACACCCATCAGTGTGTCCATTTGATCAAAACAGGGGTCTTGGAGGTAGGACTGAAAGTTTAACCCCTCTTTCCCATTCCTGTGATCAAACTCATGCACATATCAATGGAAGCATGCAATAATAAGCCACCAGGGGTAGATGGAAGAATACAGTTCTTTGTACACACATGCCATCCAGTGATGCACTCTAAATTTTTTTACTACCACATCTGTAGGCGGGGCCAAATCTCTGGGTGTGGCCAAATCTGTGGCCATGGCCAAATCTGACCATGTGACTTTGTGGATGATCTAGTCATGCCTGCCACATGGCCATGAAAACATCTGTAAACACAGACAGCACTGGCTCTTTGGCTGTAAATGGAGATGAGCACTGCACCCTAGTCAGATACGACTGACTTTTGAGCAAGGGCGACCTTTACCTTTACTAACTACTTGCAACTAAACAGGGCCAAATTTCACAGCAATCAGGGATCTTCTGTTATTAGGTAAAGGTTGCCCTTGCTTGAAAGCCAGTCATATCTAACTCTAGGGTTCAGTGCATACCTGTCAAGTATCCCGGATCTTTGGTTTTGGATGGGGCTGTTTTGCCCCAGACCAACCCAGTGCGCAACTTGGGAGTCCTCCTGGATTCGCGGCTGCTGCTAGAAGAACAGGTGGCGGCTGTGGCCAGGAGGGCCTTCGCCCAACTTCGGGTGATTCGCCAGTTGCGCCCACTCCTGGACCGGGACTCGTTGCTCATGGTCACTCACGCTCTGGTGACCTCCAGACTAGACTACTGTAATGCGCTCTACATGGGGCTGCCCTTGATGACCATTCGGAGGCTGCAGCTGGTCTTTGTTATTCCATTAACAAAGAACGTTTCCTGTTACAACGTGAAGCTTTTTACATCCATCGTTTTTCTACTTTACATCCTCATGGTTTAAATACAGAACAGGATTATTCCTCTTTTCTTTAGACTCATACTCATTTCTGTTTTGGTTTCGTCTTGTGGTCGCCCTTTAAGAGAATTCCCCTCATTATAATCCTTTTGCTAATCATTGGTATCCATTTCACATGTCCCCACTTATGAACTATATATAGGTCGTACTACTTTAGTTTGTTTAACGCTTACACCCGCCATTAGTTACTACATAGAGGTGTCTACAGCGCATTATTACAGGTATTATTCTTTGTCAGTTGTGTATCTATAGATAATGATCTTAAGTGCTGTTTATGTACCTTGTTGTATATTTCAATATTTGCATGTCTTATTTATTTGATGTTTATCGTCACTTCGGGTTTCGATGTTTTACAGATCTTGACAAAGATTTTCGAAATATTCTCTACCGGAGGAATATTGACCTGTACTACTCTTCTTCGTACCCGTTTAGTGGCATATTCTTAGCCCTTCTGACTGTTTTACTGTCACAGATTAATGCATGTTCCAAACCGGACTTACAAACCTTCCATGGATTTCGCCTTGAGCTCCTAAAAAGCACCTTTCAGCGTCGTCCTACTCACCTACGTTGATACAGCCCAACTGGCCGACATTACTAACTTTTCCAGTCCTTTTATACGGATCACCACGCAATCAGAGCTGCGATACAACTTTTGAACTATTGCTGTTCCACGGACACTTGTACCTACCCATTAGATTCCCCCACGCTGACTTTCGAGCCAGTGCGGACTTCTTACGTGCTTAATCCTCTCTAGTGCCGTGGGCTACTTATGGTGTTTTTCTATCTAAACTGTTGATATATCGCTAGTCCGGTTCTTGAGTATTCGCTTACTTGTATTTGTATTTGTATTTTTATCTGCATTTTCACTTATTAAAAAATCATTACTTCTTATATATATTTCTGCTCCTTGGGGTGCTTTTTCTCTCCTCTCCCTGTCTTTTGACACCCCTGCCGTTTCCCCTCCCTACATGGTAGTGGGCCAGGGTATCTTAGAGACCGCATCGCCCTAAGGACGTCTGTCCGTCCAACCAGAGCGGACCGGAGGGGCTCTCTAATTGTGCCATCAGCCAGGGGGGCTCGCCTCTCTGGCACAAGGAGGAGGGCCTTCTCCGTGTCCGCACCAGCCCTTTGGAACCTCCTGCCTGTGGAACTGCGTCTCCAGACGGAGTTGTTGCCCTTTAGGAAGGAACTAAAGACCTGGCTGGCGGGCCAAGTTTGGGGTGCAGGTGGGGATGGGGGTACCGTTGGGTGGTTGGTATAGAGAAGTGTGCCTTCCCCCAAGGTCCCTTCGGTTCTTGCGCACCTTTTAGGGGTGGGGTTTTTTTAAAAACTTTTTTAACTTTTAACTTTTTTATCATGTGTCTTTTATGTATTTACTGTCTGCTATGTAAACCGCCCTGAGTTGGGTTGTACCTGAGTGGGCGGTATATAAGCGTGAAAAATAAAAAATATAAAATAAATATAAATAAATTTCCTGTATTTCAGTGCTCATTCCTCCAATTTCCCGCCACCATCCTGTAATTTGACCAACGGGGAAAGTAGTTATTGCGCATGGGTTCTGCGCAGAAGGGTTTTGCACAGAAGGAGTTGTTGCTGCACATGCGAGGCCAAGCCGAAGCAGTTTTAGGATTTTCCAGAGCCATGCTTGACAGGTATGGTTCAGTACTCATCTCTGTTTATAGCCAAAGAGCTAGCGGTGTCTGCATTCATAGATGTTCCCATGGACATGTGGCAGGCATGACTAGACACCAGAGTGTATGGAACGCTATTTACCTTCCTACTGAAGTGGTACCTATTTATCTACTAGCAATTTCTTGCTTTTGAGCTGGAGGCGGCAGCGATGGCGGCAACCCCGGCTCTCATTGTGGGGAAGGTGTAGCCGCTGCACTGCTCTGGCAGCCCCCCCACTGGTATGAGCAGTGCAACTATCACGATGCCCGAACATCCTGTGCAATGGGGTAGGGAGGTGGGCATGGCCTGGGGCAATATCTGCTACTGGTTCGCATGAACGGTTGAGAACTGCCTTCAGTGCATCACTGATGTCATCCCACCTTTTAATAGAATCAGGACCTCAGGGAAGGCAATTGTCATGAGGAATATGGTATAGGAATAAAATTGTCACTCTCTGATTGTCTTCTTTCCCTGTGCTACTTTGTAGATCAGTTCAGCAGTTCTCAGCACCAATATCTTATTTTTTTAAAAATCTGGGGACCAATCATAGATCTTCCATATAGACTCTACATAGGATGTGCATTAACAATAATCTATCAGTTCAGTGAAAGATGTTCATTAGCTTCTGATTTGCTGCATTAATGTTTGAGATACTAAGATTCATACTGAAGGTCAAAGAAAATATACAGTAAATAAAGTATTTATTAAGAAACCTAAAATATTTCATTTTCTATAATCTGACTATAGCCACTCAGTTTGGAGCAAAAACTCCAGAATAAAAGTTTGCTCAGTAACAAAATCAACCATTGAAGCCCCAAAGATTATCTGTTACGTCCACTACTGGGCCATTACTTGAGATAAGGGGAGAAACTGAAACATTTCTTTTAAAAAATTATCCTGGTTAGAGACACAAGACACAAATGAAATTCCAAGATGGAAATGGCAAACTTAGAGAATCAATTTAAGTAGAGCAGGAGTTCTCAACCTTTTAAAGCTGGGGGCCGGGTCACACCCCTCAAACAGCTTCAGAGGCCGGACAGCCATTTTGTCCTTCATCCACCACATGGCACTTCCTGGTGTAGTGGAGGCAGTAAGGGGGGGCACATAAATTGGTGCCGTGGGTTGCCTGCGGGCCACAGGTTGAGAATCCCTGAAGTAGATGATACTTTTGGATCTTGATATGAAGGTGCCTCGGGTGTAAGAAGTTGAAGCCATTCTGGACGAGTGTAGAGTATGAAATTGGGAAAATTTTGAATGTAAAGGTTAAATTGGACGCAGTTATAGTACTACTAACGGATGTTGATAAGGTGGATTGTAGTAAAAGGGAATTAATGGCAGTCATGTTATCAGGTGCCAGACACTGTATAGCACGGCAATGGAAGAATGATGTTACTCCAAAAATTGATAAATGGTACAATGAGTTATGGACTATTGCTTTAAACGATAAGGTTACCTGGGAACTAAATTTAAGAAAAGGACTAATAAAAGAAAATAAATTTCAGGACACGTGGAGATGTTTTATAGACTATATACTGTATAAGGATCAAGGTCAGAAGCCAATGCCGGATAAGCATTCCTTTTGGAAAGGAATCATATAAGAATTAAATAACTCTGTCCCATATGGCAATGTAAATAGCACATGGTGAATGTCCTGTATTAAGTTGATGTGTTTGTTTTTATTATTATGTAATGTGTAGATTTAAATTTTTAAAAAATGAAGGTACCTCACTCCAAAATCTCAGGGGATGTACATGATTGTTTTGCTCCATTTCTGTGGACAAAGGACAGCAGTCATTCAGGGCTCTTCCAAATAAAGACATATCATCATATCATCTTCTACCTCCTTAAAAAAAAACCCCTAAGGTTCCAGCTACCGTCCAAATGTGCAATTCACTAGTACCTTCCTCCATTAACAATTGTGTGCCAGTAAATCAATTCTGATTTATGGTGACTGTTTCCAGGGCTTGCTAGGTACAGTGTACTCTGAAGTGGCTTGCCTTTACCATCTCCTGATGGTGACCTGTGATTGTACAGTATGCCAAATGCTGTATAGGCTGACTCTTTTATTGAGATGCACAGTGAAGAATCAAGCTTCAAATCTCTGTCTCCACAGACAGTTACCAGAACTCAATGTACTAAGCTAAGTGATCCAAATCCAAAGGTAGGGTAGGGTGGAATGGGGAAGAAGAGGTGGAAAGAGATTCACTGATCTCCCCCACCATTAACCAAGATGCCATCATATTTGATCATTCACATTTAACTTAAGCAGAGAGAAGAGGGGGAAGGGGACTTCTCCTTAAAATTAATGTTGTTCATCTCTTTCCCTTTGGCAGGGAAAGTAGGCAAGCAAAAAACACACCAAAAATAAAATTCACATAATAAACAAAAACTACATAAGCAAACGTATTCAGTACAACAGTGTTACCAGCAATGTTGTATGCATCTGAAACGTGGGCAATAACAAAATCAGAGGAAGAAAAACTGGCGGTAATCCAAAGAGCAATGGAAAGATGGATGTGCGGAGTAACAATCAGGGATAAGGTCAGCAACAAGGAATTACGGCAAAGAACTGGACTGCGTGATGTGGTTGATGAACTATATGTGGCAAAAAGAAGATGGGCAGGCCATATTACCTGCCTAAAGGATAGCAGATAGACCTGTCGGCTAACAGACTGGATACCAAAGGACCACAAAAGGCCACAGGACAAGCCAATGGTAAAGCTGTTTGGCCAGGGATGGAAACAGAAGACAAAGGATAGAACATTTTGGAGTTTGGTTGATTTGTGCTTAAATAGATAAGCGATGGCAAATTGATATTGGACATTAGCAAAATAATTGAGAACCTCTGACTAGGCTGTTACCTCTGAAATGAATTGAAAAGATTCATAGTGTTAAATGCTGCCCCTCTCCAAATTATCCTTAATAAATAAACAAAACTTGCCTTGCAGGAGGGCCATTTTGCCATAGTTTCTGTGGCTTTTTGTCACTGATTATAGCAGGCCAAGCCTTACTTCATCTCTAGACAGTGGGGAAAAGGCCTGAAATATTAGAGATCAATCAGGAATGAATGTCCTACCTGGACAGCTCTCAGTTTAATTTATGTTGCTTTAAAAAAAAAGAATGGGGTTCCTGTTTTGTGCAGGGAGTAGAACAAAAACATGGAAATCCCCATATAAAAAAATAATGGAGATACATTTTAGATGCCACATTAACCAAGACTAGAAAACAGAAGCCAAATTGTGAGTATTAACCAGTAGGCAAAAAGAAGATGGAGTCCTCAGTGTTGTGCAACCCATCTTGGGCATTGTAAATCTCCTTTCTTTTGTGACAGGTACTCCCCAGAACATCTGTCCACGGTATTTTCCAAAGCAGGAAAGAAAATTAACATTGCTGAGAGGTCTATGAGGAAAAAAAAGAGCCTTTCAAACTATATGTTACAATTCATTGCATGAATAGTGGGGTCCCACTGCAATTTCTTTAAAACCTTGGATTCATGAACATAGTAATGAGTTTGTAGCTACTGATCAATGACTGAGAAAAAATATATTTGATAGTTTTTTGTTTTTCAAAACATTGTTTCTATTAGGCTCACAGAAGGAAACACAATATGGAATAAATCAAAATAAACAAACAATCCACAACAAACAATGAAAATGAAGAAAAAAACACAAGTGATTTGCAATGTGTAAAAACATGGCTACATTCAACCCTCACATAAGAATGCATTCGGATAGCATCATTTTCGCTTAACAACGCGTCGTTATGCATCATGTGTTCCCCCACATAACAACGTTTTTAGTGTCATTGTCCAGACAACAACGCTAAAGTAACGGTCATTATCCGGAGAAAAACGTCGTTATGTGGGAAACTCCATAAAAACCCGCATAACAACAAAAATCACTTAGCAACACTACTTGGGGAACCAAGTAACATTGTTATGCGAGGGTCTACTGTATTTATATCACTGTAAACTAAGCAAGGCAAGGCATTTTATAAATGGTGACTATTTTCTTAGCCAAATGGTTTCAGCCACACTTCAGATACATTTGAGAGGTTAGAGCTAAGGCTCTCCTAATCAGACAGTTGTGAGTCCAACAAAACAAAATGAAACTATGCCAGATCATGGCACTAAAGGCATTTTTTCTCTGGGTTTTGTGTAAATTTCTTTTAGCCAGGGATTATACCAATGGACTAGGACTCAGGAGAATTGAGTTAGTGTGTGTGACACTAGGAAAACTACTCCTTAAATGTCTCACTTAACTTGAAACTTTATCAGCTATTGAACAAGCCTACCACATTTGAAGATAACCACCCTACTCTCTGTAGTTGTTCTATCACTCATTCACCTGAGTGGAAAATTTTGACAACCCCAAATTCCACTTCTATGAAAGTTTATCCTAACTTCCTTTAGATTTCCTAAAACATGTTTCATTTATTTTCCTCTGCAGGTATCATTCTATCTAAAACTTTTTCCCAAATGAAATGCTGGATCAGCTGAAGCAATAGGGGCTGAAGTGGCTCAGTGGTTAAAAAGCTCGCCTTGTTAGCTGAAAGGTCGGCAAGTCGTCAGTTTGAGACCCGGGTAATGCATGACAGATTGAGCGCCCGTTTCTGTCCCAGCTCCTGCCAACCTAGCAGTTCAAAAGGAAGAAATTGCAACTAGATAAATAGAGACCACTTTGATGGGAAAAGATCTTGGGGACATGAAAGGAGCCCCGAGCGGAATTCCTCCAGCAAAAATCCTTTCAACCCAGAATAATTTCTGACACGAATTATAGCTGAAGCAATGAACAGTTCAACCTTTTATAAAGTTTTATTTTTATTTATTTATTTGCGGATTTGTATTGCCACCCAACTCCAAAGACTCTGGGCAGCGTACAGATGTTAAAACCATTACAATTAAAAAAAAAATCACAATTAAATCCCCATTAAAAACTACCACAAAAAAAATTCCCCTAACCTCCCACCAGTTTAAGAGAGAGAGAGAGCGCTCTTAAATCAGCCAGTTGTCTCTTATTTATTAAGCAGATTTTGCCCGGCGGTGCCGGGCTGTTTTAAATTGTTTTGGAAGGTTTTTTTATGTGTATTGTTATATAAAAAGACGTTAAATTGTGTAGGATAGTAAAAGTTTTTTTCTTTTTCTTGAACAAATGGTGCCGGGCTGTTTTAAATGGTGTTGAAAGGTTTTGTGATTTTTAAAATGCTTATTTATACGCACGGGCTGTTATAAACTGTGATCAGCTTTTTTTGGTTTGTTTGTTTTTGATTAACAAAAGGAGGAAAGGATGATATAATTTTTTACAATTATTTTTTTAAACCAAATAATGTTTTACTATGTGATTTTTTAAAATAGTTGTCCCTTGGATAATAATTTTAAAAATGTGTAAGTATGTGGTTTTTTTAATTCAATGTTTTTTAAACTGTGTTTAGATGGTTTTTTTGTTGGGTGAAAACTGTACACAGGATTTAAGAAATGTTTTAGAAATTTTAGATTTTTTTGGTGAATATTTTTGACTGTTTTTTCTCCTGTGGCCTCTGGGTGCTGCTGTTGAGGTTTTCTTTTACTTTGACTGTTTTTCTCTACTGGTCTCTGGGTGTCGCTTCTTCCAGTAAGTAGTCTCTTTCTTTCCTCATTTCAGTTCTGAACATCGTGGAGGAAGGTCGTTTGGGTGAGTTCTCTGGTTTAATTTCTTTTGGGGGTTTGTAGTGTTATTATTATTTTTTTTGGGGGGGGGTGTTCTGTGCGTTTCTTCTTGGTGTTATTTTTGGGTTTGATTTTGGATGTTTTTGTTTGTGATTTTTGTGTATTTTTGGAGTAAATAAAGTCAGAGGGCATAGCGCCGTTCGCTGGCTTTGCTTACCTGGGAATGGGTTCACTTTCAAGGGGGGGGGGCAAGGCACCATTGCCTTTTTCCCCTCTTGAAAGCAAAAAACTTTTGGGGTAAGTAAAGTCAGTGGGCGGAGCGCCGTCCGGTGGCTTTGCTTACCTGGGAGTGGGTTCACTTTCAGGGGGGGGGGCAAGGCACCATTGCCTTTGCCCCCGCTTGAAAGCAAAAAATGTTTGGGGTAAGTAAAGTCAGCGGGCAGAGCGCCGTCCGCTGGCTTTGCTTACCTGGGAATGGGTTCACTTTCAAGGGTTGGTGAAGGCAATGATGCCTTCGCCCTCCCTTGAAAGCGAAACACTTACTCGGAAAGTAAAGGCACTGGGCAGAGCGCCGTCCGGTTCCTTTGCTTTCCGGAGGAATTGTTTTGCTTTCAGGGGGGCGGAGCGCAAAGGCATCAATACCTTCCCCCCCTTGAACTCCCTCTGTTGTTGTGTTTTTTTTCCACCCCGGCTCAATTTTTGTTGAGGCCGGTGGTGGTCTCGCCGTGTCTTCGGCGGGGTAGCGTGGAGGAGAGGGAGTCTCTCTCCTCCCCGTTGCTCCGAGCAAGAAGGCTGGCGGGTGTTTGCGTGGCTTTGAGGCGCTGTGTCCGCCTGCGGTGGACTTGCGCTCCCAGTGTGTTTTTTATTTTTATTTTTCATGCGCCGGCTTCCTCAGCGTTCTGCACGCTCATGGCACACAGGATGCTGAGGCTTGTAGTTTTGGGTTTGTTTTTATCATTTGTGCAGCGGTTTTTTTCTGCAGCTTCATTTTGATTGGCTGCGGCGCGTTTCCGAACATTCATTTTGCTCGCGCCTTTCAGCCTGATTGGCTGTGGCGCGGCGTGGCCCAAGGAACGTTGGGAAATGGAGTCCTTTCTTTTTGTTTGCGATCGGGGGGCTCCTGCCCCACTGGCACAAAATTCAATCCAACAGTTACCTGCGAACCCCGGTCGGGCGAGTGCATGGAGGCTCGGTCAGGGCTAGTGGGGCCTGGTGCAACATCCTTTGTCACATTCCAACGGTTAATGCACAGATTTATAGGTATAGATGAGGTATCTTCATAGTGTTGTGTCCTAAACAACTTTGCTCAGTTCTAGCTAACGCAAGCCTGCAGCTTTCCTTGTGAAGTCAACCTAGTCTTTTATAATATACTGTACATACTGTATATAAAATATTTTTATGGATTGTGTGAGTATTTTTGCATTAGTATTGGGAAAAGATCTTGAGGACATGAAAGGAGCTTCATTCGGGTAACCTCTGAGCGGAGTTCCTCCAGCAAAAATCCTTTCAACCCCAATACATTTTTTTTAATAAAAAGTATTGAGCATAAATATTTTCACAAACAGATGCAGATCTGAGGTGACTTGCTATTTGAGTTGAAAGGTATGAAGAAAATGTAGAACTTTGTTTACCTGGTGTGAATAAATATTAGAGACATTTAGGTAAAGGTGACCCTTGCTCGAAAGCCAGTCGTATCCGACTCTAGGGTTCAGTGCTCATCTCTGTTTATAGCCGAAGAGCCAGTGCTGTCTGCGTTTTGTAGACGTTTCTGTGAGCATGTGGCAGGCATGCCTAGACACCGGAGTGCACGGATTGAGCGCTCGTCTCTGTCCCAGCTCCTGCCAACCTACGCTCGTGTCTCTGTCCCAGCTCCTGCCAACCTAGCAGTTCGAAAGCATGAAATTGCAAGTAGATAAATAGGGACCACTTCGGTGGGATGGTAAACAGAGACATTTAAAGAGCTGCTATATGCCCCAGCTAAGGAAAAGAAGGTTTAACACTAGACATCAAGTCACAGACATCTTCTTCTTTTGTGCCCAGGACTGCTGAAAGAAAGCAACTTTTTAAAATGCACAGAAGTGACAATAATTTTTACCCCGACATGGTTTTTGAAAGGCGAAGCTCTCTGTGTTTAATTGACACGTGTAGATTATAATTTAATCTGCATGAGTCAGAAACTGCATTATTTCCCGTGTATCCCGAATGGCCACTTCCCTTTCAATTGTTCCGTCTTATATCATTCTTCAGCACTTTTACAGATTACCTCTGCTAACACGGCTCCTGAAATAGAAAGTGGCTAGCTTTTTTCCCCCTTTCGACAAGCACAAATACGATTTTGAGGGCAAAAGCGACACATGTGTTCTTTTGCATTTCCAAGGAGTTGGAGTTATTGACGCTGATGCAAACGCGATGTACAACGTGCGATCTCCACAGGTCTTTGTACTCAGGTCCTGTGCAAGACGACGAGTGAAATTCCGCTTGTTAGTTGGCATATCCCAACCAATTTTTTTTTATTTTTGGGAGGACGGGAAAAGAAGAGGAGGAGAATGGGAAGCTGGATTCCTTCTCCCCAGCCACCCTCCGTTTTTAGCAGCAGTTAGTTACAGATGAGTGGGGTTTGTTGGTCTTGCCTGGAAGCTCCTCCCCGGGGGACCCGTACAGGAAGAGGTGGAGGAGGTCGGGGAGAGCTTGCAATGCTGGAGTTCCTTGGTCTATGTGTGTGCGTGTGCGTGTGTGCGCCCGTGCGCGCCTCGTCTGGAGCGGAGTTACCGTTACCGTTTTACTATGTGTGGGTCTTATGTTACACTGCAGCACTGCTGCCTGCACATCAGTGGCCAGAGAGAGAGAGAGAGAGTGGGGAGAAGGGAGGAAAAGCCTGTTTACACAGACTGCAAACCGCCTGGGGAATAATGCAGGAAAGGAAGTGAGCCGGCTCTCTGTCTGACTGCTCCAACTTCCTGCTCTCGCTCACACACACACACTCACGCACATACATATACACAGACACAGACACACACACACACACACACACACACACACACTAAGCCGGGGGGTGGGG
The DNA here is from genome assembly GCA_035047345.1 of Bradypodion ventrale. NCBI lineage: Eukaryota > Metazoa > Chordata > Lepidosauria > Squamata > Chamaeleonidae > Bradypodion > Bradypodion ventrale. Next base: position 208,551,104 of record JAWDJE010000005.1, read on the forward strand.
GGAGCGGTGGAAGAGAGTAAAGGAACAAGGGGGGGGGGGGGGGAAGAAAGAGAATCGGGGATCTCATTACAAGAGCAACACAGAGGCGTTTTTCCAGGACTGTCAGCATGGGAAACCGGGGGATTTTACGCAGCTCCTAAAACGGCGAGAAGCGGTTGGGGGGGGAAAGCCCACCAGACTCCCTGGGTACGTAGCACGAAAGTGGGGCAGAGTTTGGCCTGGGGGTGGGGAGGGACATACACACGGGAGGCGGGGGGGAGACAGGTGGGGAGGGGACCAAGCTGGACCGGGCCGGGATCTCTTGGCAGCTTTCAATGGTGATCCCGTTTTGTGGGTAAAGGGCGAGACAGAGCCCCCCCCCCCTCCGGGACCCCTGCCTCGCCGGTTCGAACTGCCGGGGGCGGGAGGGAGCCGAGTGTGGGCACGCGTGGGCTCTGAGCTTGTGGCCCCTTCGACCCACTCCGAAACGGCAAAAAGTGCAGTGCCCTCTGGCAGCGCGGGAGTGGAGTGGGATATAACGTCTGAAGGAGCCCATACGTGTTCATGTGGGGTGGAATGGATGGGGGGGGGGGGGAGAGAATGGCGGGAGATTGCCCCGTGGCCCTTTAGGAGGGGAACCCCAGCGTCTCCTGCCTCTTGGAGGAGGAGAGCAGAGAACGAGGGACGTGTTAGGTCAGCTGGTTGTGTGTGTGTCTGTGCAAAGTGTCAGGGACGGCGTGAAGTCTCCACCTGCCGTGGGGCGAAAAGATTGGGAGCTTATTTTGTGGGGTGGGAGTCAGGATTAGAAGAGGGGTGATGAGGAGTAGACGTACGACTGAGTCTGGGTTGGGGGAGACGTGGTGGGCGTTAATGCCTCGCTCGGGGTGCACAACAGTGTGAGTGTGTGTATTTTCCCCAAACGAAAACAGCGGCCAGGCTCAGCTTATGTCTGAGGCGGCCTTTAGGTCCAGGGTCTTTTGGAGTGGGTGAGGTGTGGGAGAAGGGGGTGCCTCACAATTGGGGGGGGAGGGGGGAGAGAGAAGGCAGGGTACATTTTTCTCAGAAGGAGCTCCCCTTCCCCCCCAGAAGACACTTTTGCTAATCTCTTATACACACATATATATTTATATCGTCGCTTCGCAATCACCCCCCTGCCCCCCCAGCTAGCCCCAAATTCATTGTCTCCCCTAAAACGGCCCATGTGGCTGCCACAAGCGGGCACCGCTTGTGGCAGCCACATGGGCCGTTTTAGGGGAGACAATGAATTTGGGGCTGGCTGGTGGGGGGGAGGAAGGAGGGCCGACGGCCCATCTGTAGCTCTCGGAAGAATCGCAGGAGTGTGCTCGAGGGGGGCCTGGGAACTTATTGGGGGCTTGCAAGTGGAGGAAGAAACGTCCAAAGGAGCCCGTGTGTGTGTGTATGCATGTGTGTGCATAGAAGGGTAACTTGGGAGAGTTTCTGGCTTGTCTGGAAACAGCAAGACTAATTGCCATGCGCTTCCGGTTTGAAACTGGCAGTAGACAACATCTTGAAAATGAGTCACTGGAGCTCACAAAGAAACTCTGTGGTTTTTCCTCCTCCTCCTCCTCAGGTTTTTCTATATTTGCTCTTTTGCCGTTGTTGCCTTTGCAGTCTTTGGAGAGAGCAAGCGAAAGCGCGAGTTTTATTCACTCTCACCCGTTTTTCTGCCACAAAACAATCCCCCTACTTTAAGGAAAAAAACTTTACACCAGGAGTTCTCAACCTTTTAAAGCTGGGGGGCTGGGGCCATGCTCCCCCTGACAGCTTTTGGGGGCCGGATGGTCATTTTGCCCTTCCTCCATCACATGGCGCTTCCTGGTGCGTTGGAGGTGGGAGGGAGGGCCATACAAAATGGTGCCGCAGGCCACATCCGGCCCACGGGCCGCAGGTTGAGAATCACCACCCGCTTGAAAAGAGATGGGGAGGGGAGCCAGCGAGGGAGCTGGAAAGTTGTTTTTGGATCTGGCTTTGCTGAAGGTTAGAGGGACTCTGATGCTGCAGGAGGGGGAAAAGTTCCCTGAATTTTCCACTGGCTGCAGGAAGAGAGCCCATTTAGTCATGGCTAAGTAATGTCTGCACACACTAACTAATCTCATTAGGCGTTTCCGTTCCCTAACACAGGAGGGTTTGTGAAGCCCTCTCAGTCTTTCTGCCACTACTGTAGAATTTGAGACAAATTATTACATCTTTATTTAGTAGGGGTGAGTCTAAGCTAGTTTAATGCTGCATCTTTTGGGTCATGAGATCTTGAATGTCTTTTTAGTGACAACTGAAGGGCACAAAGACTTCGTTTTGATTTTCCTAAACACGCGGCTTTGCATTTTTAAGCAGTTTGTTGTTTTGAGGTTTGATGTACAAATGTTTGTAATTCCATGCATCCTCATAAGTAACCATGGCCATAAAATGCCATAAGGATGTATGGGGCTACTGTATCTTCAAGTTTCCTCTTGCCTTTCTCTGCAAATGTTTGTGTAAAAACAAATATGTATGACCACATCTGGACAAATTATTTTGTGATAATGAAGACATCGCATGGTTTACATTTAAATTTGATTTTACACCAACCATTGTATTTAAATTCTAAATGAAGTATGGCTTGGGACAGCCCTCTGCAAGGCTGAATGTGCATGTCACTTTCATAAATGCCATTTCTCATATGCAAAACACCAGGATTTTTCCAGTGCTTATCATATTCACATACAAAAATTAACACAAAATTAGGTTGCTGTTAAATACACATGGGAAGTATTGCCAATCTGTTATTTCTGTATATTTTGTACAGTTTATTTTGAGATTCCGTTTTGCTTTTACTTCGTGTACTAGAATCCCGCAAGGGTAAATATTAAGCAAAATAAGAGATATTTTATACACAGACTAGGAATAATTTTGCTTCTAGAATTTCAAGTGGTTGTAGCATCTGAATTTTTTTGTCAATTAAGTAGCGTTAGCTGATTCAGTTATTTAGGTACCTGGCTACAGATTGGGAGTTCTGTTCTCCATTGCACATACCACGAAAGCCAGCTTGTGTAGTCCTGGGCAAGTTGCACAGTCCCATAATGCCCTCAGGAGAATGGTCTCTACCTAAAAAACCTTAAAATGTGTCTCCATAAGTCAGAATTGATTTGATGGCACACAATTATTATTAAGTCTCTAGAGCAGTGGTGGTGAACCTTGGCACTCCACATGTTCTTGGACTTCAATGACCAGAAGCCCAAGTCAGCACACCTGTTGATCAGGGCTTCTGGGAATTGAAGTTCAAGAACACCTGGAGTGTCAAGGTTAGTCACCACTGCTCTAGAGCAGGGGTCGCCAAACCTTTTGGGCCACAGGTTGGTCCCGTGGTTGAGTGGGCTGGTCCCATGGTTCTTTCCACCAGAAGCGGAAGTAAAATGTGCCTGCACATGTGCATAATGATGCCGTAAATGCACCCGTGTTTACAACAGCCGTGGGTCATTTATGGCACCATTTTGTGCATGTGTGAGCACGTTTTACTTTCACTTCTGGGAACGGCACAGGCAACGTGGGCCAGATGGAATTATGTCACAGGCTGGATACATCCCACGGGCCGTGTTTGGGCACCCCTGTTCAAGAGGCCAAGGTTCTATTGTCCATATCTGTAACCTAATGGGACATATAATGTCATATACCAGGAGGGGGTTGTCTTTGAAGAACGTTTGGAAGGTGTAGTAGCTTCTGAACAATATGGTAGCCTGTTTCATTTCAGAACAGGAACGTGTGACCATCATTTGACTGCTCCTTTAACAACTGGCTGTGCCCAACCCTATTTTCTTGAGCAATTCTATTTACAGAAATTTGATAGTGGCATAGAACAAGTTCTTTATTCGATAAGACACATGTATGTCTAAGACAAGTACGGTAAGCTCGATGACAAAATGTTTTAGGGGGGAGTGATTCTAGTCACTATTGCAACCAACCAGTTATGGCTTTTTGTTAAGATAGTGTATTTCTCTTCCGTACGTTTTCTGTCTCTCCCCACCTCAAAATTGGTCACAGACTCTTCTGTTCTCATTTTTTATATTTCGTCCTCTTGGCTTTTTCTTTCTAATCCTTTTTTGTGCTTCTGAAGATCTTGTTTTCTCAAGGCTGCTAGTGTCTCCCTTTTACGTGTAATTAGTGACATTTTGGCACTCTTTATGCAAGGTTTTACTGTACAGGTACAGTATTTCACAAGTGAATTTGTATATAGGAAATTAACAAGCTTAAAGTTAATTTTTGGATGAAATATCTGTTGTTTTTAATTGAAAAGCATCTCATATGAACAGAAATAGGTTTTTCTGGTGATTAATTAATTTTGTGTGCAGCTCATTTCCTGATAAAATGGTGGAACTGGCTTTCTGTGAGCTTGGATAGAACATTGTATGTCTTAAAACAACCCATGGAATATATTTTTGCAGTTGTTTCACTCTGGTTATTAGATGAGCCTGAATATACCTACAATGTACCTACAATTTCCTGCTAAAATGATGGGCATGCTTAAAGTACTCACAAGCTAAAATTATTGAAACCATTTTATACCACATTCTCAAGTAGTTCAAAGTGATCCATTTGCTAAAATCCATTAGTAAGTTGCAACTATAATAGGCCCATTGAATTAGTAGAACTTACCATATAAGACCCACTTCCCCACCTTAAAATACACTGGAAAATGGAGCGTGTCTTATACTGTATATATAGTGGTCTATAGTGGTCTATTTTGGTAATAACGGGGTGCATCTTATACTCCAATGCATCTTATACACCGGCAAATACAGTACATAGTTGTAAACTCACTAAATTTTCATTGATTTATTGGGTCTGTTCTATTTGTGATTTATGATGGATTTCAGTCATTGTGTATTAGAAAATCACAATATAGATATTTTCAGGTAAAACAACTATAAGTTAAAGAACAAAATTTATTTCAGTCAAAATCCAAAAGAAGAGAAAGACCTTGCATCACCTTCAGAATAATAAGCCTGATAAGCAGAGAGCCTTTTCAAATAGTTTAGAAAGAAAGTTCCGTGATTTTGTAACAGTGTCTGAAAGTATCTTTACCAGTTAACGTTGTGCTCTTCTAAGAGAAAATTATAAGTAACTTTTATACTTCAAAGTATACTTGCAAAGTGAGCAAGGGAAACTCTTTTTGTTGTTGTTCAGTCACACAGTCGATTCCGACCCTTTGCGACCCTATGGACCATTGCCCGCCAGGCACCTCTGTCTTCCACCATCCTCCTCAGCCCGCCCAGCTTTGTGCCTATTGCATCCACAAAACCATCTCATTTTTGGCCGCCCCCTTCTTTTGCCCTCTTTAGGGTGTTTAAAAACATTTCATCGATAAATTCCAGTTTGCAACTTGGTGTCAGTCCATGAAACGGTCTTAGTTTCTAGTCCTTAGAATTTGGATGCTTGTCTGTACAAGGGCTGCTACATGTATTCAGTACTCAAATAAGTATTTGGTATAAAATTCTGTGAATTCTACAAATTTCAGACACTGTTATAATACTGCTCCTGGTTCATTAAATAGAGAGTGAATGAACTGTGCAGGCCAATTATGGAATCTCAACCTGTGGAAATCATAGATCCTTTCCTCTCAATTATTTCCTCAGCCACTTCATCAAAACACTGTGTACGCACTGATAAGATAGTATGTATGGTTTGAGGATTAAAATGTGGAATTATATAAAAAAATACTGCTGAAATAATCAGAATACTGGCTTTAGCAATCAACACACAATTTCATGATTTGTTTGTCCTGGCATAGAATTGCAAAACACACGAGTGCAGAGTTTGATTATCTGATCTACATACAGGAGTTATTCCTATTTTGTGTGGTGATGGAAAAGACAAGTAGACCCCTCAGAACTTGGTCATCATTTCTGTTCACTGGTGAGAAATCACAGAATTAAATTTGTCAATCAATAAATTTAGGAAAGTCTTATAAAAATTTCTTGCCCGTGTCATCAATAAAATAGTTCTCTGTATACTTACTGGTTGGCTGAACAGGATGGTACATCTGATCATGCACTTTTCCTCTTCTAAGTCTGTATCAAAGATACAAAGTCTGTATCAAAGTTTGGAATTAGAATTCTGGAGTACAAAAATGCTTGGGGATCTTGAACTGTAGAAGTTCCCATTAACCAGCCTTCTCCAACTTGGTAGTCAATCATTTTTTGCTAGTGTTGACCATTGCTGAAGGATGCAGGTTGTCATCTGAAGGGCATTACTTTGTGGAGGCTGAATTAAATGCTTGTGGTAGAATTCTCATGTATATTTAGTTCAAAGTAAATTCCACTAATCTCATTGGATTTTATTAATGAGTAGGATTATCGAATTTGGCTGTAAATCTATTTTTTTTTAAATGGAAGAAGTGCAATGATTTTTAGGTAGATGTCAAGGGGAAAATAAAATTCCTGGTCACACAGAACGCCAAATCCAATTTTAACAATTCCAAATGTTATACCAGGGTTTGATACTATTGAATGTTTCAAGGTTTACCCACCTTCCTCCTCACGCTACAGTTTCCTCCCTTCTTGTTTGATGCAAAACACAACATCCTTTTGTCTGAACTAGCAGACTAGTTCAGTAGTACAGTGGTACCTCGCTTAAAGAGCATAATGCGTTCCACGGGATTGCTCTTGAAGCGAGTTTGCTCTTTAAGCGAAACACCATTGTAAATGACCAATTGCGACTTCTGGTGGGGGGATTGTGAACCCCAATTTAGTTGTTAAGTGAGTTTTTGGTTGGTTTTAGTTGTTAAACGAGGCAACCATTCAGAGAAAATTCTGTTCTTTAAGCAAGTTAGTCTCTAAGCGAGGTGCTCTTTATGTGAGGTTTTACTGTTGTAGTAGTAGTAGTAGTAGTAGTAGTAGTAGTAGTAGTAGTAGTAGTAGTAGTAGGTTACCCTGTAAATGAAATCCGGAAACCAAAATTAAACACTGATTGAATCAAATTATAGTTTTATCTTTTATGGTTTGACTGAGACTGAAAATTTTAGTTTGCTTTGGACCATACCTGTCAAGTATCCTGCACTGGACAGGATTTCCTGTATTTTAGTGCTCGTTCCTCTCCTTTCCCACCGCCGTCCTGTATTTTGAACGGCGGGGAAAGGGGTTACTGTGCATGCGTGCCCATCGCAAAGGGTTCTGCACATGCACATGTGCAGTAATTTCCCGTATTTTTCGGAGCCGTGCTTGACGGGTATGCTTTGGACCAGGAAAGAACAGAGAGACTTTGCATGCATAAATGGCAGGAAAAGGTGGATAATCCTGACACTCCTTAAAGGCTACTTCTTTTAACACCAAATCATGGTTTGATGCCCAAATTAGCTCAGACAGATTCTTTATTACTAGTATGGGTTTATGTTCTGTTTATGGTAATATATTTGCAAAGTCTAACAAATATGAAAAATATTGGTAACTGCACAATGCATTTTTATTAGAGCACTCAAATGTGAATAAACCATCAGATGTTTGCAAGGTATGTGTTTTATCCAAAAAGGTATCTTAAAAAAATAATCTATGGCTCAATCTATACCTATAAGAAGGGGGTTGTGTGGTACGTGTTAGGCATAAACGTCCACACCCGGCCCAACCATCCTGTACTGAGCTGCCACACTTACCTAATGACCCGCCGACGCTTACCTAATGACGCTTACCTAATCGCCGCAAGGGTCCGCCCGCCGAAAGTGGTGCAACCGTGCCACAAACCATAACAAAAATAAAAAAACTACAACGCCCAGCATCCTCCGCGCCGAGACACCCCCTCAGCCAATCAGGCTGAAGGGCACGAGCACGGAGAACGCTGAGAAGCTGGCGTGCGCGTTAAAAAAGCACAGCCGGCTAACGCACAAACCACTTCCCTCCGGGAGACACTTCGTCTCCCGGAGGGAAGCCATCCCCATGGCCGGCGGGCACGGCGGTTGCGGGCTTTTGGTGCCCCCGCCCGTCCGGCAAAGGCCTTGGCGCCGGCGGGGACGGAGGACAGGCCGTGCCACTGAGGCACGAAAGGTGAGCAGCCGAGCCAACGGCCAAGCCGGCAACAGGTAAGTGGGGCGGAGGACAGGGACTGAGGGGGAAAAAAGGCCTGGGGACCACGCTGCCTGCTCTGGTCTGGGAGGAGAAAGGGGGAACAAAAAATGAACCCTCTAACATCTTTCTTTATCCCATAGAAGGGTATTTGGACAAGGGGGAATCATAGTGTAATATCGTCATAGAAACTATAGAATGATTCAAACATCAGGGAGTCTTGGTAAATGAATTTGAGAGTCTGTACAATTTTCCCTAATGGCAGAAAGTGAAGATTTAAAGAACCTCTTGCTTAGAGTGAAAGGAGAGAGTGCAAAAGCTGGCCTGAGGCTCAACCTTTAAAAAAGACAAGATAACGGCAACCAGCCCTATCACTCCCTGACAAATGGAAGGGAAAGAAATGGAAGCAGTGACAGACTTTACCTTCTTAGGATCCAAGATCACTGCAGATGGTGACTGCAGTCATGAAATAAAAATACAATTAATTCTTGGGAAGCAAGCTGTGAGAAACCTAGGGAACATATTAAAAAGCAGACATCAACAGGTTCGCACCAGTTCGCCAGAACCGGTAGCAGAAATTTTGGCTGGTCCCACCCCTCCAAGTTTTGAAATAAAGTAGTCCTAATTTGGGTGCTTTCCCCTGGCCATGCCCACCATACCACGCCCACAGTGTGGTAGTAAATTTTTTTGGAGCCCACCACTGGACATCACCCTACCAACAAAAGTACGCCTAGTCAAAGCAATGTTATTCCCAGCAGTAATGTATAGTTATGAGAGCTGGACCATAAGGAAGGGTGAGCGCAGAAGAATAGACACCTTTGAAATGTGGTGCTGGAGAAGAATTTTGAGAGTACCCTGGACAGCAAAGAGATCAGATAAGTCAATCCTGAAGGAAATCAACCATGACTGCTCCTTGGAAGGACAAATATTGAAGATGAAGCTAAAAAAAATTGGACACCAAATGAGAAGAGAGGAATCGTTCGAGAAGGCCTTGATGCTGGAAAAGATTGAAGGCAAAAGGAGAAAGGGGTAGCAGAGGATGAGATGGCTAGATGGAATTGTTGACGCAGTGGGTGTAGAGCTGAGCAGGCTGTGGAGGATAGGAGTGTCTGGCATGTAGTGGTTCATGGGGTCGCAAACGGTTGGACTCAACTGTGTGACTGAACAACAACAAAATAATTTTCATATTTGTATTTCACTTTCATTATAGTTTCCTTTGAGTTAATTTTCAGTGAGATTACTCCAAAATATATTTTACATGAACGAATCTCCCTATTGATTTTCTTAGTGCCAAGATAAGTGTGTTACCAGTAATAGTTTTTTAAAATCACTAGTGTTAGTGGGCATTTGTCATCGTCCCACTGCATTTTTTTACCTCTGGCCTCACTGTATACATTTGTGTCTGCAAACCATGCACACTGCATATTTGTCTGAATTTCTTGGAATTATGGATAAGATGGGACATAATGTGTGAAAGCTCATATTGGATGAAATTTGCCAATCCTAAATGTAGGTACTATAGGACTTTATCTTGTAATTATTTACATTACAACCTCTTTCCTTTTATTAATGGTGAATTATAGTCTAAATATAGTGGCAAGCACAGCACATAGCAAGACAATTATTTATTCATTCTTGTTGGACCATTGAATAATTGTACTGCTTGCCTTCCAGAAAGATACCTGTTGATTGGGTTTTTCTGTGTCATACTGCAGGACGGAATAAGCTCCCGTCTTTGTCCCAGCTCCTGCCAACCTAGCAGTTCGAAAGCAAGAAATTGCAAGTAGATAAATAGGGGCCACTTCGGTGGTAAGGTAACAGCGTTTCATGTGCTCCGGTGTCTAGTCATGCCTGCCACATGATCACAGAAACATCTGCAGAAGCAGTCAGCGCTGGCTCTTCGGCCTTGAAACAGAGATCAGCACTGAACCCTAGAGTCAGGTACAACTGGCTTTCGAGCAAGGGAAACCTTTATGTAACTATGCTCATGTTATTTCCAACAGACCATGATTAACTGCTGGCTTTAAAGACATGCTTTACTACATCAATTTTTGGTTACTATATATGATTCTGTTGTTTTCATTTTGTTTTCTCTTTTGGTATTTTCCATAATAAAGTTGCTGCTCAGACCTGAATGGTTATGGATAATTATTTGATTTGAAGCTTCTTGCTCAATGAATCAGCTAGTATTCTGGATTCTTTTACAAGCTCTTGAAAGACAAGAACATATCTGTTTTTGAAGATTTTGTTGAATTATGTGTGACTTCAGAATTAGTCATGATTTAGAGCAGAGCATCAAGATGTAGGAACAGGAAGGCAAGCTTACTAAGCATCAGAGTAGAACATAGTGGGGGCTAAAATGTAGACTTGTATAATGTCTTTTTTGAAAAACATTAAATTTTGACATTGTGAGTGTTTTTCACTATTTGTTCACATGTATATGCTTAAACCTTTGTATTTATTGATAAAGGATTTGTAGGGAAGGAGAGAGAATTAGAACATGGATAGTAGTTGGAGAAACCCAGATTAGTAAAAGCACAGAAATATTCTGTCTTTTCTCATAGGTAGAATCAATGGATGCAGAGCAAATAGCCTCCCCCCACCCCTAAAAAAAGGAACTGAAAAACAAAATTCACAGTTAGGTTATAGCAGTGATGGCGAACCTTTTAGAGACTGAGTGCCCAAACTGCATCCCAAAGCCCACTTATTTATTTCAAAGTGCCAACACAGCAACAGGGGAGGAAGGAAAAACTCCAATTGGGCTGCTAGGTAGAGGGGTGGGGTGAACTCTGTGCTGGGGGGAGGAAGGAAGCGCTCCTATTGGGCTGCTGGGCAGAGGGGCAGGGTGAATTCTATGCTGAGGGAAGGGAGGAAGCACTCCCATTGGGCTGCTGGGCAGAGGGGCGAGGCAAACTCCATGCTGGGGTGACTGCACAGGTGCCCACAGAGATGGCTCCGAGTACCACCTCTGGCACGCATGCCATAGGTTCGCCACCACTGGGTTATAGTATGTTTTTAGAGCACATTAGATTGACCATCAGAACTCTAAAGGACATACTGTACAGGCAGGTTCATAGCAGAGAAGAACACCAAAGGCAAGTCACTAGAACATGAAATAGATCCAAACCTTCCCTGAAACTTCATGGACTGTCCTTTCTAGGAGGTTTCAAGGAAAGGTGGTATGAGGTTTGTTTGGGATGCTTTAAGTAGAACTTAGGTAAAGGTCACCTTTGCTCGAAAGTCAGTCGTATCTGGCTCTAGGGTTCAGTGTTCATCTCCATTTACAGCCAAAGAGCCAGCGCTGTTTGCGTCTGCAGATGTTTCCATGGTCATGTGGCAGGTATGACTAGACACCGACATGCACGGAATGTTGATTATCTTCCCACTGAAGTGGCATCTATTTATCTACTTGGATTTATTTATTTATTTTTTGCTTTCAAACTGCTGGGTTGCCAGGAGCTGGAAAAGAGATGGGAGCTCACTCTCTTGGGCAGCACTCGTATCTTGAACTGCTGACCTGCCAACCTTCCAGTCATCAAGTTCAGCATCTTAACCTAGACTAAGCCACCACAGTCCCTAAGTATGACTTTTTTGTTGTTGTTCAGTCGCACAGTCAAGTTGTACCTAAGTACAACTTAGGTAGGGCTTTAAAAAGTTTGTTTCTTGTAGCATACAGTAAACTTAACTTGGCTAAACAGGATTAGGTAATAATTAAATCCTTTATTGTAAGGTAATTTTTCATTATATGTATGTTTGTCTGTTAGGTCATTGACTGTATTTATTTGATCTTGCCAATATATTTAATTGCTTTTGTTCACACATTGTGTATTGGAATGTTTAATATCTGATTATTTTACAACCACTATGCTGAGGGAACAAAAAATAAAGGTTCTTGTAAAATCTAGTAATGCTTAAAAAGGCTTTTTAAAATGCAGTTTTTCATTTATAGAGATGTTTTTGATACTTGGCATTGTATTCATTATAGCAAAGGATTTCTTTTTCCCAAATCAAATCAAATCACTTTATTCCGGTCATTGACCAGCACGGTAAAAAGGGTTTAAGACAGTACATGAAATGCAAGATTTCTTTTTTCCAGATCTATCCATTAATCTATCCATTAGTTTGATGCTGCATATTAGTACATCTGCAAAGCAGGTTTCTATTACAGTGCATGTTTCTCCAAAATGTGGTGACAGTATCAAGCTATATCATCTATGCTATATCATACCTATTTATCATCAGTCTGTTAAGTGCACAGAGTAGTTTTGCAGATATGTGGCAGATCACCAGATAGTACACGTGCACAGGGGAATCCTTCACTGATTAGCATCTGTTTTTCTTTTGATTTGTGTATGTTCCTGGGGGAAAATATCTGTATACATGGACCTGTATGGCTGGTGAAGGGTAGGAAAGCACACATTTTAATGAGTTTTATCTATTATCTATTTAATAATAAAACTAAACTGAACACTTATAAGAAGACCAACCTTTAGGAATATCCTAAAATGTGTGGTGATCTGAAGTTAGATTTTGACTTAACAAGCATACAATGTGATAGAATATTCTATATTTTAGCTTTTCAGGACAAAGAATATATCACAGAGGGATATTTAGGCACCAGTAATTTGAATCTTAGATAGAAAAAAATTCTAGTTGGGGAAGTGAAGAATACTTTTGAAGTTTCTGCTTTCTGGCAGAGTTCAGATCCAGGAGGAATGAAGATTTCTGGCGCAGGAAGGAAAATATGTTTGACTGCCCCTCCTTCCTTTGAAGCCTCATGGTACGTGAAGAGGGGTGGAGAATGGATTTAGGGTCTGCATAAGAATCTTATCTGAGATATGTTGCTACACTAGCATGTTCTGACATATGCCATGATTTGACATGGCTGAGTTGGTGTTTGTACAAGATAATGCCTTCCCTGTAGCAGTACAGGTCACACACCCCACACCCCCAAATATATCTGGGTTCAATATCTGTGGATTCAGTTATTCAGAGATTTAAAAAAATAAGTGAAAATTTCCTTAACAGAACTGGCCACTAAAACCCACTATCTACAACCGGGGTACTCAACCTTTTAAAGCCAGGGGTCGGATCATGCCCCCTTAGACTGCTGGTGGGCTGGACTGGTGTTTTGCTGCCGCCGCTGTATGCTAAATGTAGTTTGTCATTAGAAGTTGAAATCTATTAGTGTTTTAGAGATAGAGTTCAGACAGACCTTTGTGACTCAGCCACAAAGCAAGCTTATTGGCAAACTATGGTGGTATGAAAACTGTTGAATCCATTGCTAAAGTGCTAGCCAGTACTTAATGTAAATCCCATCAAGTCAGTGAGACTACTTTAGTTGGTTGGAACTGGCAAACAGATGCTTGCCATATAGTTCGACTCTTAATTTTCTACTCTGCCAATACTCCCAAAAACCAGAACCATGTAGTTCTGTCCATTACCTCCTGCTGTCATGTGTACAACATTTACATGGGCTGTGGAGAAAGAAAAGGATTGGTTGAATGTTATGTATGTGCAAAAGTGCTCTGAAAACTAATGTTAGCAGTCAGAAGAGGACAATCAAGTGGAAGTTTGAAGGCAGCTTTTGCCCTTTCTAATTTCCAAGTTGCAAGATAAGTTTGGAATCAACTTTTATGTAACATTTTGCCTTCCTTTTCACCCAGAAAGTAACATGATAGGTTTTATATGATAGTTTTAACCACTTTATTGTTAATGGTTGATGAGAGGTTTACATGTTATCTTCCCCTGAGTAATGAAATGACTGGTTAGATATGTGCTCAACCCCTCCTTTTTTGGGGGGGGGGGGCAATTTATCACTCAAGTACTTTTAGATTCTACTTCCCAGGCATGCTAGCTCCTGAAAGCTTTAAGTGTCTGCTTGAGTCTTTTGTCACGTGAATAATGTTGAATAGTAATAATGGGGTGAAAATTGTGGCCATCTCACTTACCTCTTTTGTTGGTTAGAACCAGAGGTGGGCTCCAATTTTTTTTTACTACCACACTGTGGGTGTGGTATGGTGGGTGAGGCCAGGGGAAAAGTCCTGCGTTGCACCAGAATTAGGACTACAGTACTTTATTTCAAAACTTGGATGGGTGGGGCCAGCCAGAATGTCTGCTACCGGTTCTGGTGAACTGGTGTGAACCTGCTGATGCCCGCCACTGGAAACTAATTCTGATGGCATATTTCTGATCCTAGAATGTGTTTCTTGGGGGGAAAACTTTGCGCAGCATACTTGGGGGCAGATCTCTATGTAATATCTTGTAGCATGATAAACAGGCAGGTTTAAATAGTGCTTCCGCTTTTGTGAGTGAGAAGTTGGTCGGCTTTTAATGCGTTGTGCTGCTATTGACTGTTCCATTGGTTATTAGACAATAGCTTTTTAAAAATGCCTCTTGATTTGTCTAGCAGAGAGAGACTCCCCCCCCCCCCCCCCAACATTGTCTGTGTGTTCCTACATTTCAAAACAACAGCAACAACAGAGGAATTTTCTAAAAAATAAAAATACATTTCACTTTAAAGCAATAGATTTATCATTAAATCTCTTTTGTTGTTCAGTCACATAGTTGAGTCCATTTGCGACCCCATGGACCATTGCGGCCCAGGCACCCCATCCACCATCCTCCTCAACCCGCCCAGTTCTGTGCCCATTGCTTCAACAATACCATCTAGTCATCTCATTCTGTGCCACCCCCTTCTTTTGCCCTCAATCTTTCCCAGCATCAAGGCTTTCTCAAGTGAATCCTCTCTTCTCATTTGATGTTCAAAGTACTTTAACTTCATCCTCAATATTTGGCCTTCCAAGGAGCTGTCAGGGTTGGTTTCTTTTAAGAATCTCTAAAATACCATATTTTCCGTCGTATAAGATGCATTGGACGAACCCTGTTATTACCAAAATAGCCCACTATAGCTCACTATATACAGTACAAGATGCACTCCATTTTCCCAGTGTATTTTAAGGGAGGGGGCGTGGGTTTTATACGCCAGCAAATAGGGTAAGGAGTTTTGGACCAATGATCAACTCCTTGCACCCCAGTCAAAGCATGAGCATCTTTATGTACCTTTGTCCATGTCAGTTAGGTACATTAGTATCTTAACTTCAATACCATGTATATGTAATGGGGAAAGCTCCACTCTTTGATCCCTTAAAGAGAAAACTTTCTGCATAACAGATTTGGCTCATTAAATGCAGTGAGATTTTCTTCCTTCCAAATAGTGATAAACTAAACTGAACTAGTAACTGAATAATTAGTAACAGTTATCTAACTGAGATTAGAACTGTGATACAAATCTGCTATATCTAGATATTGACACTATCACAAGTTGCATTTCATCCCCACTCTTCTAAACTATTACGGTCAAGGTAAAAATAAAGGTAAAAGTCTCCCTTGCTCAAAAGCCAGTCTTATCTGACTCTAGGGTTCAGTTCTCATCTCCGTTTAGAGACAGTGAGTAAGTCTGCATCTGCCTCACACAGGGTATTCCTCCTCTGGGATACCACTCAGTGATAGGCAGGATATCTCTCAATGCCATTTCCAGGGAATCCTAAGCAGGTGAAGGCATCTCCTTGGGAATACCCTGAAGGAAATGGTGAGCCACTGTGTGAGACAGAATGCTGGACTGGATGGGCTCCTGTGGCCTGTTCCAGCAAGGCTGTTCTTATGTTCTTATGCAGACATTTCTATTGTCATGTTGCAGGCATGACTAGACACCAGAGGGCATGTAATGCTGTTACCTTCCTACCAAAGTGGTACCTATTTATCTACTTACAAGTTCTTGCTTTTGAACTGGTAAGTTGGCAGGAGCTGTTACAGAGATGGGAACTCACTCGGGTCTCGAACTGCTGACCTACCAACCTTCCAATCATCAGATTCAGCATCTTAACCACTAAGCCACCACAGGCCACACCAGTAATTATAGGCTTTACAGCAAGTAGGATGTCTAGTGGCCTTATGCTGTAGTGAAGGTTCAAGAAAAGTGCAACTGTGTCCATGTTTTGAGTAAGAATGGAGGTTGTTCTGGGATCTGAATTCCTTTTCTTTTGAGGGTATAGCTTCAACTGTACCTTGGCTTTAAACCATCCCTTTGCATTAAACTAGCAAATGAGTCTTCTTTTCTTAATATTCAACTGCCCTCCTGCTTTTGTACTTTCTCCTTTCGTATATATTTTTTAACGTTTTCCGTATGTTTTCCAATGTGGGAAATTGATTTAGGAAGATCCTTGCCTAGTAACAAGGTGGGTTGGTGCTCAGGCAGAATGGCAGTAGCTTGGCAGCGGGTGTTATTTTCTGAACAAGTGAAGCAGGAGACTAAGGAAACATGGAAAAGTATATTGTAATCAAAGTAAGTTACAGAAGCAAGTTCATCTAAAAGTTCAGAAAGCATATTAAAATACAGAAAACTGCTTTTTGGGGAAAGCCCAGTGACCCCCCCTTCTAGCTTAAGCATCTACATGATTGCAGTTCTCCCTTAGCTCCAAGCATCGGTTCTAAGAGAGCGCCTTTCGAGTCGGCCCCCACCTTCTGGGTTTTGTCTCCCTCAGGGTCCACCCCCTTGCTATTCCCCTAAAGGAATACAGCCAAAGATCATACAGTATAACATGCCCATCACACATTAGGCTCCATCTCTTCCAACCCACGAGGCCAGCATGTTTATACATTGAAATCCCTTTGGTATGTGAGAAAAAGGGTCTCCCATGGATTGAAATCTCCATCTTGGATGAGGCTAAAAACCAGGGCATAAATTCTGCCCTGACACGCCCAACCATAGACCAGAAGGAGTTTAACAAGATCCATTCTTGAAGCACTTTGTGCTGTATAGTGGAGGCTAAGATAATTTATAGTACAAGTGAAGTGTTCATTGATATTTTGAAGACTGACTTATTGTGTCAAGAGCTTGAGTAGGTAAGAACCTACTTATTGAATCCAACAAAGCCAGAAGAGTGCTGTATTACATGAAAAGTGCACAAAGTGAGCACAAGAAATACAAATGTGAAAATATACAAATGAAACGTCTTTCCCAATATTCTTCAACAGTCCTTGGTTTGAACAAAGGAGGACCTCCAGTGAAACTGAGAAGGTTATATACATGTGAAGAATGCAAACTATATTTCTAGAATTAAGAGGCTTGAACAATGAGTTGAGTATTTAGGCCATTTTCAGTAAGACAGGCTACTGGCAAGAAAGCCAGTCTAGTGTAGTGTGGTGAATAATGTCATGGGCAGGACATAATTCAGGAGGACTAGAACTAGTCTGTTAGGGCATGGAAACTCACAGAGCAGTGGCACTAATAAAATCACCTCTTAAATATTCCACATTCTTCCAAAGCCATATCAAAGTTGCTGTAAATTGGATAGGACTCAACATCAAATAAAACATGCAAGGAAAGTTACCTCCATGCTGAGGAAAATTGGACCAATGGAACTGAAAAATGGAAACACCAAAGATTACGTAAAATACATATTTGTCACTGAGGAAATACTGTAATAAATATTCCTCAAGGAACAAATAAATAGTCATATACAGATAGCACATAGCCATTCTATCATTGCATCTGTTTTATCCTAGACACATGTCTTGACATTTAAAGAAGGGAAGCCATTTCAAGTTTAATGTCAGCAAAATAGTTATCTCTCTGCCACACTGATACAAAAAGAATGCAGCAGAGATTCACATGGAATGAACAATGATTTATCTTTCTTTTGAACCTGGAGGTGTTTTAGTGTATGATCAGTTGCCATGCCAATGTACTACAGATACTTGCCACCTGAGTGGACAGGAAGTGTGAGAAGACTATACATTTTATTTCCATGTATTTTGGGACCCGGTATAATTTACATGCTTTTCTAGGTAGTTATTTCTTGGAACATCTAAACAGGTTGGATTTTAAGAGCCTTAATGAGAGGGAAATAGTTAAATGTTCTTCCTATGGAAGACAGCTACTCCAATATTTTCCTCTATTCCTCAGTTGACCAGACTATCAAGGGATGAGTTCCTGCTGGTCACAATTCACTTTCCATTCCCTTCATTGCGGCACTTTTCTTCTCCAGGTTTGACTAAAACTTTTCATGATTGAGTCTTCCAATCTTTTGGAGAGCTTGCCAAGGGGTCTTTTTACTCCTCTGGGATACCACTCAGTGACTGCTGCTGCCCAATGTCCGTCTGTCATTTGAGAAACGTGTCCAGCTCAGTGCAAGTTGTGCTGGGCTGCTCCAATATATAGGAAGAAAACTGCAGAAACAAGCTTTCATATGTGTCTTGTCTTAATGGAGGACACCAGAATGGAAAATGTAGAATTGGAATGCATAGAAAAAAGTGAGGGCAACAGTGAAATTCTGTATCCTGTATTGTACTGGGTGATATAGAGGAGTTTGATCATTGCTTGTTGGTTGTTTACACACATGTCCCTGAATTTATAATGAATACATTAGAATGTGATAGCACCAATCAATTGTGGTGGTGAGAGAATTAATGGACATATATAGATCCTCTCAGGGCCAGTGAGAAGCAGTCCTGTTGAAAGTTACCTAGGCTTATCATCATTTGACTTGTATTGCTGGAGCAACTGTTGAGCTCTTGTTGATTATGTTTAATATTTAATCACATTTAATGATTATGGAGTTAGATGAGAGTCACTTTCTGGTCCTGAGCCCTTTTGGCATGCAAAGTCCTCCTCAGCCCCAGGCCAGTATTGATGAAGCTGCTGCTCTCCACCAAGATGGATTCAAGTGGAATTTAATCCAATTTAATCCACTTGAGGACCATTACCCTTCCCTGTGGATTTCACCAAGGCTGCTAGTTTCAGGGTTGTCAGGTTAGTTAACCGCCACCTGACGCTCAGCATTGAATTGATGGCTCTAAGGCAGTGATGAGCAGTCTTGGCCCTCCAGCTGTTCTTGCTGATCAGGGCCTCTGGGAATTGAAGTTCAAGAACAGCTGGAGGGCCAAGACTGCCCATCACTGCTCTAAGGTCTACTCTATTACCATAGCAGGATAACCTGGCCAGACTGCTTATCTTTCTTGTCTGGTGCATTTAATGTTTTAGCAGTAAAAGAGAACTTACAAAATTGTTTAGTGCTGTGCTGTATATCTAATCAAGGCTAACCTTAACCAAGCTACTGTATTTCTAACAGGTAAATACACAAGCAGAAGAATAGTATCTCTGGCTTTCTGAATTTCTTGACCTCTAGATGTGCTGAGCCACAGTATTAACTTTCTTTATATCAGAGTAAGCAAAACAAACCAACAAAAAAGACAAAAAAAAGTTGTGGCACCTTAAAAATTAACTCCTGTATTCAAATGTGATATTTCCTGGATCAAGTCCACTTCATCAGACAGTGTCTTTATTTGTTATCGCTGACAACATAGGCTGTTTTACAGAACAAAGGATGTGTTCACACAGTAACACAAAGGTTAATCTCATTAGCAAACATTGAATGCTAGGTGTTTGTTTTGTATCTTCCCATTATTTGCAATTGAAAAGGGGACATTTACAGCTAATCTGAATAACCGCATCTGCTACTGCCAGTTGTAAAAAGCCATATTGATTTGTATTCTTGTCTGTCATGCTGACCAATCACTCTGTGCCTCTGTATCTTATGTATGTACATTGATGCCATGAAGTCTCACTCCCATGTCTGACAAAGTGGAGTTGATCCACGAAAGCTCAAATGAAAATATGACAGTTAGTCTTTAAAGTGCTACAGGGTTTTTGTTTTGTTTATTCTCTGATATCGTCAACTTCAACTCATATCAGAGAATGTATTTTTCCTGAAGCAGGAAAAATGTCATTGGCGTGAATTTGTTTAAGGTGGATCCCATCTTGCCACGAAGTGACCCACACACTGTGATCACAGAGCCATCTTCTGCGGCACACATGAAATGAGACATGCAAGATTCAACACCAGGACTGCAATGGACTGCCGCAGTCTTGAGGATATGGACAAGGTGCGCCTTCACAGCCAGTCCATCTGGCATGGCCTCTTCTGCCTTCATGACAGTTGGGAATCAGAGTTCCTCCTCCGCTCATTTTGCCATTGGGCCATTCTCTGATATACCTCAGAGATTAATGCCCTATACAGTATTTCTGTCAGGAATTTCTATCATAACATAAACTGATACGTGTAATTTATTCATGGATTGTAAACCAATTTAGATGATGATGAGAAAATAAAAATTATCATTAGATTCACAGTCAACGTCTGGTATAAAAAGGTAACGTCTAAATATATAGACAGTTCCTAGTAAAGTTGGTTTTCTTTTTGTAAAGTTAGGATATTCAAGTCCAAGGGCTCTGATCAATATGGGTTGAACAACATAACATGACAATGTTAACCAATACATGTAATTTATTCATGGTTTGTAAAAAACCTTAGATGATGATGATTGTCGTTGTTGACTGCTTCTGTCCATAGAGATCTAGGGCAGCTTAACATTACCATCTTGTATAGTTAGCTCAGGGGTGCCCAAACTACAGCCCGTGAGACGGATGCAACCCCCGATGCCAATTCATTCGGCCCATGCCACCCTTGTCTGACCACCCGTAGGCACATTTTACTTCCGCTTCTGCGAGCGATGAGGGCAGCATGGGCTGGATGAACTGGCATTGGGGGCATGATCCTGCCAATGGATTGTAGTTTGGGCACCCCTGAGTTAGCTGGTCTAACAAAAATACCATTATTTTGGAACTTGGTCTTGGTTTTCTAAAGCCACCTTAGAAAAATATAAAGCATTTTCAAGAGTTTTTACATGTTTCCACTGGGTGGTGCTGTAGGATTTTCTACCTTTTAGTTAATATCTGTCTTTCCCAGAAAGACGCCTCTGAAATATAATAGGAGGAAGTCCTGATTTAGATTTTACAGTGTCAACATATTGAGGAGTTGGGGGAAAGGAGAGGCATAAGAATGTTCTGGCTGGAAATTATGCAGTTGCTAGGTATGGAAAACATCGCCACGTTTTGTGTTCGTTTTGAAATGGTTTTGGTATGGCTCAATAGAAATGTATCTTAAAACTCCAGCACAAAGTGTTTCTATCTCCAAGAGCCACTTGAAAAGACTGAACTCTGCAGGGCCTTTCCACACTAAACTAATGTCTTCTCCCTATCAAACCCCAGTATATAAAAGTTTCTTTTGTTATCTCCCTCCTCATTTCTTACTGCTGCAATAGTTCCTGTCTCTTACTCTTTCCTTTCAGTTATGATTTGAAAAATATTAAATGTTTATCCCAGTTTCTAATTTCTTTCAGCATGTTCTCTGGCCATACCTGTCAACCTTCCCGGATTGGCTGGGATTTCCCGGTTTTCGGCGCCGATTTGCGCCATTTCCCGCCCCACGCTGCCAAAACCCCGGAATTTGGCAGCGTGGGAAAAGAGGTACTGTGCAGCCCTTCTGCGCAGGTCACCTTCTACACATGTGTAGAAGGGTTTTACGCTTTCGTAGAACCCTTCTATGCTTGCGTAGAACCCTTCTACGCATGCGTAGAAGGCTATGCATGTGTAGAAGGGGGCTACGCAAGCGTAAAACCCTTCTACGCATGTGTAGAAGGCTATGCATGTGTAGAAGGGGGCTACGCAAGCGTAAAACCCTTCTACGCATGCGTAGAAGGCGACCTGCGCAGAACTGCTCTGCGCAGGTCCCGGATTGGCCGGAGCCGCGGTTGACAGGTATGTCTCTGGCCCTTTAGAAAAGAGAGGTGACCTCCTCTCTATCAAGTCCCCCCCCCCCCCCCTTTTACTCAGTTCACCATCTCTTCCCGGCTATCTGGGTGATCATATGTATGTAGGAGCTCTTCAGTTTCTGCTATGCATATGGAAAGTTGCTTGTGCTCACATTAGTCACATCAGATGAAGACAGGACAGTCCCAGGGTGGTTCAGCTCCGAGGAGGCAGTTGGACTACATGGGCTGCATCATACTTCAAAGAGGTGCCTACCCACAGATTGAGAAAAGTTGTCCTACTAACAATCATTGATTACGAAGGCGAACTACATCACTGTAGTAGATCATTTATGTTTACACATTTCCTTGCAAGCCCAGCTTGTTAAGGCCAATTAAATTAGCAGCTTGATCTCCTTTTCTGAATATTTGACCACAACTAAGCAAATAATTTGATACGTTTCCCCTTCATGATCAACCCCCCTCTTTTTTGAAAAAAAAATCACTGCCCACATCCTATTTATCATCTTTGACACATCGCTGTTGAAAAATGTACTTTACATTATAAGTGTGGCTCATGTCCTTTAAAAACAAAAAATATGTGCAGATGTTTAGATAACATTTTCTGTGACTGGCTCTTGGTTTTGATAAACTTGCACAAACTACAACAAAAATGGTCTAAGAAACTACCAAGTTCAGCCTGTAGATTTTATAAATTGAAGATGAAATTGGGGGTTGTATGGGGAAAGGATGCATTGGTTTTGAGTGTGGAAAATATTCAAATAGGGCAGAACAGCTAGAAACAACATTTTAATGCTTATCCATCGGGATAAAAACTGTATTTATCCATTGCATCTTGGCATATTTTCTAACCTCATGAAAATTGTAGTAGATCAAGGATTAGCTTTTCGTTAGGGTTAGTTAGGGTTTGAGTCTGGGTGAAATACATACGTCTTCCCATTTCCTCAACCCACTGGCAGTTTCAGTGCTTCCACTGAATAGGACCATGATGGCGAACCTTGGCACTCCAGATGTTCTTGGACTTCAATTCCCAGAAGCCCAAGCCTCCGTGGATCCACACGAATGGGTTTGCTGCGATTCATCCGGCCCGCGGCGTGGCACCCTCGTCGCTCCTGGAAGTGGAAGTAAAACGCACCCATCCAGGAGCGACAAGGGTGCCACGCCGTGGACCGGATGAATTGCAGTAAACCCATTCGTGTGGATCCACGGAGGCTTGGGCTTTTGGGAATTGAAGTCCAAGAACATCTGGAGTGCAAAGGTTCACTATCACGGGTATAGGACTTCAATTCCTTTGTTTTGATCCGGTGTTAGAAAGATTAGCCAGCAATGTTGTTGCCCAGGGTACGCCCAATTGTATTCACAATCTTTGTGGAGGCTCTTTCTGTGTACTCAACCATCCACACTGTGCATATCAGCTTTGGCCCTGAACGTCTCTGCAGCAGAGTATGCTGCTCCATTATGGAGTATATCCACACACACAAAACAACCTGACATCTCTGTTAATGAAGCCATGTATGTAGTGACAGGATGAGGCCACTTTCTTCGTTTTGTCATTGCCCAAATTTAAGTCCTTATCGGTGCATGTTTCTGGCAGTAATCGGCAGACCAGTAAATGAGCCGGATTCTATATCTGTCCACCTTCACACCGCACGTTGTTGTCTACCAGCAGTCCCCACTTGAGCATGTTGGTCTTACATTTAGGGACTCCAGCCCACAGCCTATTCAGGGTCTTCCAAGTGACATAAGGGAGGTTGAGTTCCTCAGCCATATCCTCTTTTGATGATGTTCCTTGTCCAGTGAGCTCCTTCCTCCATCTTCTAATTTGATTTTGCTCTTGTGTACCCTAAAGAAGGTTTGTTCTTGCCATAAAGCTCTTCCCGGATCTGAGCTGGCAGAGTTAAGGCTCATATCCATTCAGAGGGAGTCGAGGGTTGTTCTCTTGCTTAGTTCTATCCTGATCTTAGATGGAACAATACCAGTAAGAGGGTATATTTTCTCAACTGGTGTAGGTTTGAGGCGTCCTATCTAGAGATGTAAAATTTCCGGAAATTTTGAAGCTCAGAAAAATTGAAAAAAACCCCGAAAATTTTCAGAAAAATTGAAAATAATCTGATACTATTACATATTTTTTTTAGAAATGATTTATAAAATATTTGAACCTGGCCTTATCTTAAAATATTTTATTCATCATGTTAAAATAAAACATTCCATTCCTGAGTGGTGTTCGCACCAATAGGGCGGTATATAAACATACACAATAAATAAATAAAATTTTATTTTTTCAAATTTTTTGGGAAAAAACCAAAAAGGCTTCAGGAAAAAATGGGGGGAAAAACGGGTTTCCCCCGAATTTTTCTGGGTTTTTTCCGGGCCTTCACATCTCTAGTCCTATCACTATACACATTCATTAACAGCGATGTCCACTTATTTTGTATGTGTGGATGCACTCTATACTAGAGCAGCATACTCTGCTGTGGAGATACTCAGGGCCTAAGCTGATGTGTGCAGCGTGGATGGTTGATCTCCCCATTTAGAGTTTGTGAGTTTCCTGATGTTGTTCCTTGTACTGTACTAACTTTGGCTTTGGTATTCAGGCAGTGCTGCTTAAAAGAGTTTCCCTGTCAAGTGTTACACCGAGGTATTTTGGTGCCGAACAATGCTGTAATCACTTCCCTTGCAATGTAACATCCAACTCAACCCTTGTCTCTCGGTTTCAAAGGTGGAAAGCACACACTTGAGTCTTGCTTGGGTTAGGCCTCAAATGGTTGAAGTTGTAATACTGTTTTAATTCTTCAAGTCTTCAGTAAGTTTTCCAGCTGTCTCATCAAAGCTTGATCCTTGAACGGCTATTGCTGTGTCGTCCGCATTATAGATGAACAATTTTATATTATCAGGAACTGGTTGATAATTTGTGTATATCTTATACAGTGCTGGAGACAATACAGTTCCTTGGGGCACTAATTAATTACAGTAATTTTGGTGGACTGAAATCAATGACCAGAATCCTATTGCTTAGTTTAGTAAATCACACTATAGTTGCCCCATTGAATCAATGCAAAATTAGTTAGTTAACACCGCTGTATGTTCTATTGATTCAAATGGGCCTAATCTAACTACAACGTTAACATGGCAAGTCACAGATTTTGCATGAACTTTTTAAAGTAGAAGAAGACAGGCTTCTGCGCTAATTTGACAAGAGATGGCAAATAGAAAGAATGGAGATAAAAGCAGAGAAACTAATGTTCAGTAACTCATAGGTTCTGATACAATTTTGTTTGTACACTGCATTAAGCATAGCTTCCCCAAGCATTAAAAATGATAAAATTGCCTGTTTTTCAATGTCAGTAAGTATTAACTAATCCCATTTAAGAAAACAGAAATGTAGTTGGAGCTGAACTGGCACTTTAGGAGTTAAGAGAAACCTATGTTATTTAACAAAATAAAACCAGAGCTGAGATTACAAACATGGACAGATGTAGAAGACCAGGTTTCCTCTGGTCGCTTTTCCTATTTCCTGCTCACAGCCTGCAGAAATAGAGGAAGTCAAGGGCTAACAAGAATGAGAAGCTAACAATGACCCACGTCATTCAGTTCAGGGGAAAAAACTGTTGCTAGATGAAGTTGAGATCCAATAATGATAAATGAATGTTCACACAATAATATATGAGAGCTTTTTAAAGGCCATCTGAAATGGAGAGAGGTGTGTGAAGAGATGTGAAGAGAAAATTGTGCAAAAAGAATGTTTTCCTTTGGGTAGTATGTAGACTCATAGATGGTACACTCATTGAATAGAATTGACATTTTTATTTATTGTATGATGAACTTCAGTTGACTACATTGATGCTGATATATACAGTGAGCACAAATTGACTATCTCAAGTTCCTAACTAGAGTTCCACATCGAAGTGTGAAAGCCATTGAAGGGCATCATCTGTGGCACAATGCAAATCCTCCAATGTGCCTCTAAACATGCGTAAGGAACACTTTGATGCAGAATGACATGAGGCTGATGGGTCTTGAGGACTCTTGCTAAGTGATCACACTTCTCTCTGCTTATCACTTAGTGATCACACTAAGAGATAGTGATTGAGGGTCCAATGTTACAGACTTGCAGGTCCTGCGAATTTAATTTAATTAATGTAATTTAATTTTTAAAATTTATATGCCGACCAATCAGGGGAACCCAACTCAGGGCGGTGTACAACAGTTAAAAATGTATGAAAACAGATTTTAAAATCCCAAACCGCCCACTCACTTTCCCACCTTACTACCCCCACCCCAATTAAAAGAATTAAAAGGAATGGGGAGATACAACAACACAAAGGGAGGGATATTAACTAAGCACTAACTGGGGATGAGCCAACAGGCTGGAGCCGTATTCCCATTAAGGCCCCACACCTGCCCTGCCAGCCAGGTTTTCAGACTTTTCCTGAAGGGCAGCACTTCTGTCTGTAGCCTCAATTCTGTTGGAAGGCGGTTCCAGAGGGCTGGTGCGGACACGGAGAAGGCCCTTCTTCGTGTGCCAGAGAGGCGGGCCCCTCTAGCTGAAGGCACAACTAGGGAGCCCCTCCGATCCGCTCTGGTTGGACGGGCAGACACTTTCTCAAGTATCCTGGCCCACTGCCATATGGGGCTTTAAAGGTCAAAGCCAGCACCTTGAATTGCACCCGGAGGCAAACTTGTAGCCAGTGCAGCTCCTGGAGTAGTGGGGAGGCGCTGGTATAATGTCCACATCCCATCACCACCCATGCAGCTGCATTCTGAACCAGCTGTAGCCTCCGAATGGTCATCAAGGGCAGCCCCATGTAGAGCTCATTACAGTAATCTAGCCTGGAGGTGACCAGAGCATGAGTGACCATTAGTAAGGAATCCCGGTCCAGGAGCGGGCACAACTGGCGAATTACTTGAAGTTGAGTAAAAGGCCTCCTGGCCACAGCCGCCACCTGCTCTTCTAGCAACAGTCGCGAGTCCAGGAGGACCCCCAAGTTGTGAAGGATCAGTTGGTACATATCTTCTTCTACGTAGCTTTTGACTGGGAGGTCACACACAATCGTTTGGTCTCATCTTATTCTGATGTGAAGACTATTTAGATGTGACTATGTCATGTTGTCCGGGATGCACCACATGGAGGTTAGTCTACTCTTGCATCCCAGAATTGACATGGTACTCGGATTCAGATTATCAGATACTTGTAGCATAAATAGTTGTTTTATTTTTCCTATTCCACTCTTGTCTGGCCAGGTTATCCTGCTATGGTAATAGAGTAGATCATACTGCCAGCAACTCAACGTCGAGTGTCAGGTAGCGGTTAACTAACTAGACAACCCTGAGGACTAATGGCTTGGGTGCTGTAGTCCACAGGGAAGGGTGATGGTCCACAAATGGATTAAATCCCACTTAAATCCATCATGATGGAGGGCAGCAGCTTCATCAGTACTGGCCTGGGGCTGATGAGGACTTTTTGCGCCAAAAGGGCTCAGGATCAGAAAGTGACTCACATAAATGGATCAGTGGTACAGGTGTCATGCTGCAATGTGGAAGGCAGATGAAAGGCCACAGTATTATATTCTCAGGACAGTCTTCATGGCTGATTGTCATGAAGATCACCAATATTCGGATTTGGATATGGCAGAACAACAAGAAGAATTCCACTCTTCTGTTTTGGGAAATCTGTGATGGATGTTATCTTTTGCCATCCACTTGGTATTTTCTTTGGAAAGCCCAGAGTCCTCCACAGAGAAAGTATGGCTAAAGCTTGCACAGAGTGGTTTCTCATACAGTTGAGATCTGAGGTCTTCCTGGGGAAAAACCCTTCTCCACCACCAAGTCCAGCCAAGCGTTTTCTGTGAATACAGCAGATGTGAGGCAGAAATGTTGCATTTCCATGAATAACCTCAGACAGGTTTTGGAAGGAGATGAGGCACCACAATGGTGGATGTCTCCTAGAGAACAGGACTTAGTGTTCTCCTTGCTTACTTTCAAGTTTCCTTTCCCGCAGTCTTTAAAGATGCTATTCTATGTACCCTGCATTATATGTTCTTTTGGAAATACTGTATGTATGTTTTTTGAGATCTGTGCTTTTTAGGTCACTCTGCATACCCTTCACAATTAGAGAGTAGGACAGACTTACATGGAAGAAATATTGACAAAATGTACCACGAGCCTTTCCTGTTTACCTGCAACTTGGGATGATTATAAAAGATGCTATAGAGATCCTTTGAGAGGTTATGTTTATGTTGTACAGGTAACGGTGAATCATCTTGTGAATCATCTCATGCTATCAAAGCAGGCTTGTAGCTAATCTGTTGGAGGGGGAGGGAAGTGTTTTCTCTCCATAAGAGAGTATAAAACCTTGGGTTGGGCATGAAAAAGTAGTATTAGTTGCAAGTGAGACCTGCAACAAATGAGTTCAGTATGGATTAATTCTGTGTACTGTTCCAGTCATTGCAGTCCTCTATAACTGAATGAAAAGTTTTTGTGGGCTGCCTTTGGTTCAGGCTTGGATCTATCAGAAACCACTAGGCTTTGTTGATTGATTGGTTGATTGATTAACATTTATATATCTCCTGATTTAGTGACAAGCCACTGTTTTGGACAGTTAGGTACAAACAGTGGTTGTCAATCCCAACCCAAACGCTAATCATCAGACACAGTGATGCGCTGCTCCCGGTGCCCACAGGTGCGTGGGCACCGGTAGCGGAAATTTCCCCAGGCCATCCCCACTTGGCTGGCCACGCCCACCTCCCTATCCCAGACCATGGTATGGCTGGCCAAGTGGGCGTGGCCCACAGAGTTAGCTCTGCCCACAGAGTTAGTCACGCCCAGGGTGGAGGTAATAAAAAAATTTGCAGCACATCACTGATCAGACGCCCACCCAAACTCATAAGCACCAACAATAAACCAGTAAACTAACAGACAGGCGGGGATTAATAGCATGGCTAAAATAGACAGCCCTGTCAGAGGAGAGAATGTTTTTAAAAGCATCCCTTAAAAGCATCTGTTTTTTCTACTTTCTTAAAAATCTAGAAGGGGCTTGGTGAGTTTTTGGGTGAAAACCATTCCAAACAAAAAGGCAGCCACTGAGAAAGCACAGTTCACAGAAGAAACTCTTTTCACATTTCTTTGGATGGTCATCTGCAGTGTCAAAGCCTGTGAGGACAGGTAGGAGGGTTAAGAAACTTCAAGAGAGATGCAATAAAAGGTAGCAGGGTTCCAACCACCCACGGCTTTAAGTATTAACGTCAAAACCTTGAACTTGGCATAGTAAGTGACAGGCAACCAGCGCAGGTATGCCAGAAATGAAGAAATTTGATCAGTTTTTCCCCACCCTTGTAATCAATCTGGTTGCCACATTCTGGACCTGCTGCAACTTCTATACCAACCTTTAGGATTGCTCCATGTAGAAAGTATTACAGCAAAAAAATATTTGAAATGACCAATGCATGAAACAGTGTTGCAAAAGCTCTCTGTTCAGGAATGGGCACAGCTGGACAATCCACGTCAGTTGATAATAGGTGCCATTTCATTGAAAGTGCCAGGCAAACTGTCTTCATATTGTTTGCATTCAGTTTGTATTCAGTTTCCAATTTACTTACCCTTCAATCCACTCCATCAATGAGGCCAAGCAGTACTCCAGGACATCGACAGTAGCCACTGCAGATGAGGAATAGGAAAGATAGAGCGGCATATCATCAGCATACTGATGACAACAAACTCCAAATCTCTGGATGATCCCTCCCAACGGCCTAAACATAGATGTTGAAAAGCATCAGAGGGATGCCTGAGCCCTGTGGGACCCTATGAGGAAGAACCCAAGGATTTGAAACCACCTCAACAAGCTGTACCACAGTTTGACAAAACAAACACCACAACAAATATTAGCCTATGTTTCCAATTCTGCCAAATCATTAGATCATATCTCTAACAGAGATGACAAAAGTTACACTTTTGGACTACAACAAGCAAAATGCCTCAGCCAAAATGACCACTCATCATTTTAGCTGAGGTATTCTAGGATTTGTAGCATGACCAGCCTGCAAAATAACTTTTCCTATCTCTGTTCTGGTGTATCTCAGAAGGTCTGACCTGGCCTTGGTCTCTGTCTCTAAAGCCTATCTAGGTACAGTACTTTGTTTCTGCAAGAAAGAACAATTAAATGTACAAATGTGCCATGCCACCTTCTCTCCCCAATTTTGCATTTGTTTGAAAGCAGTTCCATCAATTTTATACATAAACAGTATTTAGACTCACTTTTAATCTGGTTGTTGTGTGGAGCGGTCATTTTGTGGAGGACAAATTAAGCAACGTGATAAAAATTCTGAATATTTTTTTTATAATATTTTTATTGAATTTTTTTAAACATACATACAATTAAATAAAAATACAAACATCTACATCAAATACATCATACATAAAAAGAAAACAACATAATATAAAAAAGGGAAAAAATATAAACTGCAACTTAATACTATACCAAATTCCAAATTCAACCAAACAGCAATTATTACATTTCAAAAGTTTTAACCCGTTAATGATATACTTATATTTATCCTGTCTGTACCTATTAAAACTTTGTTTTTAACTTCATAACTTAAAACTATTGTTAAGTCACAGTCAAAAACAAAAAACAAAACATTAAAATATAACATAATTATCAAACATTGCACCCAGTGTTATTTACATTGCCCTGGAGAAAACGGAGTATCTCAATTGTTTCATTTCCAGAAACTCATTTGTCCCGGTACTGGTCTATTTCTCTCTTCTCCTTTCAATGAATAATCCACAAACAATTGCCAAATTTTCCAGAATCTGTTTTCTTTAACTATACCCTTTTTCTTATTCATTTCCCAGGTTAATTTGTCATTCAACGCAAGATCCCACATCTCCTTATACCAATCTTCTATTTTCAAAACTTTTATCACTCTTCCAATTTCTGGCTATATACTGTCTTCCCGTCGTCAACATTATTGACAATAACTCCTTTTTATCTTTGTTTAAATCCATATTTTCAACATCTGTCAACAAAACAGTACTTGACCCCAATTTACATCTCATACCCAAAACAGCGCAAATTTCTTTCTCAAAAATTAAAAATTCTGAATATGACAGAGTGAATTTATCCCTTTGTGTTGGTTGTCATGATTACGTTAAGATGTCAATTGAGGCAAAATTGTATTATCTACCACTTGGGGAATGGAACTTTCAGTGCAACATCATTGTGGAAGGATTCTTCTGTCAAGTGAGGTGATTGTAAGGAGAAGATGCATAAGCAAAGATAACATAATGCCAATATAGTTAAACCATGGTTTGTTTATGACATCTGAAAGCAATCTGTATAATTCACAGAGCCAAACATAGGAATATTGTGGGCACATCAAAGTGATATTTTGACAGTGTTGTTTCCAACTTATGACATGACAACATTTATATCTGACAATAAACATGCATGCCACTACTCTACTTTCAGATGGGTGGCATGAGTTTAGGAGCTTCCATCTCAATTTTTAGTAAATTGCAATTTAGCTGTATGTCCTAAATCTAAGTCTTAATTATAATTTGTTGAAACACTCTAGTTTCATAGAGCAAACTTTGAAGCTGCCTTGTTTCATAAATCATAGTTAAGGCGTAACAACAGATTGTGTAGCTTTAAATACAATACTAAATGAAAGTAGTGAAAGAATTGAAGTGAAAGCTTCCAGTATTCTCATGGATGAACCAAAGACGGAATAAGTTGATCCTTCTCTTCTAGGTTTGCTGACAAAATGTTACTATAGTATTTTGTTATATCTTTCTAGTAAGTGCGGGTGGTTTTTTTATGGGGTGTATTTGTATTTTAATGGGGGTTTTATCTGTGTTGGGTTTTTTTTGTTTTTTTGTTTAGTATTGTAAGCCACCCAGAGTCCTTGTGAGAAGGGCGGCTATAGAAATATGAAAATTAAATTAAATTAAAAATTAAATGTGTTCCTGGTCCTGAGGGACGTTTGTAGGAAATGTTATGCTACCTTGAAAAGCATTCTCAATAGAGCTAACTCAGAGTGGGCCCTGTTCTGGCCACCTGAAATTGTGTGTTCCATATTATAAAATGGAAGCATTCATGTATTCAGTGTGATGTAGCAGAGAGCTACATGAATTGCTACATGAGAGCTATATGAATTGCTCCTATATTACTCTGAGGTTTCACCTTTACATAGGGTGAAAATTCAGAAATATTTAAAACCAGTATATGTATAACAGCTTTCCATCTATGCTTGCTTAATATGTGTTAACATGGGAATATAATGCTGTAAGAAAGTTAAACAGATGCATTTAGAATAGAATAGGTTTATTTATATCCTACCCTCCTGGTGCGAGCACCACTCAGAGTGGCTTACAATATAGGCAATATGCATGATAAAATAGGTTTTCTAAAAAATAAATATAGCACGCAATTTTTCATTAGAAGGGTTTATTAGCAAAATGTTAACTGGATGTCTGTGTTGTTCTGGAAACACTTATAAAATGCATAAACGATTATATAATGAATATCCTGCCTTCATAAGTGCCAGAATATACATATAGTTGAACCTAAATATACATTTTACACAAACTGGTGTGGGCCTCCTTCTTAGTCTGGAATGGATCCTATGAATATGTGCCCTACCCTACCCAATACTATAAATGTGTTGCACGGATGGGAATCACAAGATATATATTTTTGGGGTTGGGGTTGGGAAGATTAAACTGAATTTTCTCAGTTTTAAAGCAAATGGAATTTACCTATGTAGTGAAATTGTGGATAGTATCCTATACATATTTGAAGTGTTCGCCGTGTTAGTCTGTGCAAGCATAATAGAGAGTAAACAAAAGGAAAAGACAAAAATGTTGTGGCACCTTAAAGACTAACTGGTGTATTTTAATGTTAGCTTTTGTGGACCAAGTCCACTTGATCCATGAAAGCTAACATTAAAATACTAGTCTTTAAAGTGCCCCCAAATTTTTGTCTTTTTGTTTTATTTTGTTTACAATCTGATATCCAATAAATAGTTTCTGTTGATAAAATTGTTTCTGTCAGGAGAACTAGGAGATTGCTTAGAAAGGAGACCAAATTTAGTGCTTCCTCATGATATTATTATGACTTTTTGCACCCCTTCTTACTCACAGCCCTTTAGTGTTTATCCTCCAGACCCTAAAGTGTTGGTTTTGGGAAGCAAATGGCTAAGGGAGGAAGAAAATGAACCCTTATCATAGTGATAGTGAACCTTTTAGAGACCGAGTGCCCAAAGTTCAAACCAAACCCCACTTACTTATTGCAAAGTGCCAACACGACAATTTAATCTGAATACTGGGGGTCGGGGGCCGGCTGCAGTGGCTCAAGTGGCTAATACGCTGACTGGGAGGCAGAAGGCCAGCAGTTCGATTCCTGAGTACTGCAGGACGGAATGAGCTCCTGTCTTTGTCCCAGCTTCTGTCAACCTAGCAGTTCGAAAGCAGGAAATTGCAAGTAGATAAATAGGGACCACTTCGGTGGGAAGGTAACAGTGTTCTGAGTGCTCCGGTGTCTAGTCATGCCTGCCACATGACCACGGAAATGTCTGCAGAAGCAGACAGCACTGGCTCTTCGGCTTTGAAACAGATGAGCACTGAACCCTAGAGTCGGATACGACTGGCTTTCGAGCAAGGGAAACCTTTACCTTTACCTTACTGAAGTTTTAGTTTAGAAAAAAACAACAACTCATATATTAACATCTTTTGTCTTAAAAGAAAAACACAATAATAAAGCTTCCAATAATAAAAACAACTTTTTATTGAAAAGTTAAAGTTTGCAGTTGCCTTTGCCACAGGACTCAACAGGCTGTGACATTCTCCACGCTGCATGTGAGCCGCCTACCTCACCCCAGACAGGAGTGGGAAGAAGTGCTCCCATTGGGCTGCTGGGTAGAGGGGCGGGTTGGTGATAAATGTCTTCAGGCATGCGTGGAGAGGTGGAGGGGATCATCCCCGCCTCACGTCCTTCTGGCAACAGCCCGCCTGCCCACAGAGATGGTGCTGAGTGCCTACTCTGGCACCCGTGCCATAGGTTTGCCACCACTGTCCTATCATATTAGCAGATGACTACTAACTCAATTCTGATTTGGGTCTTTATGATTTTGTTTGAGGTTGAAATTGTGAAGTGTTTAATGTATGCTGTAATATTCAAGGAAGTATTGTTTTATGGTAATTGTTGAGATATCCTTTCTCTGTAATAGGATAATGGTGAATTACATTGTTTTAAGGGAGAAGGAGGTAAGCATTTTACATTCATGCCATGGGTGGCTAATCTAATATAGGAAAAGAGTTATTTAGACATTTGCTTTTACTGTATTCCCTTGTGATTAATTATTAGTGAATATATAGGTGTTCTTGTACATTCCAAAAGATTGTCTTCTACAGGATAATTCCTATGTATTCAATATGCAATTTATGAAAACTTCAGTTTAATAAATCTGAATCTGTATATTATGCAAATACTGTAATCCAGTTATGGATTTATCAGTAGTATTTAATGGTGTAATGAGATCAAACATTTTTTTGGATTAAAATCCCCAAATAAAATTACATTCTGTTTATAAGGCTGCACTGCAGCCTGGTGGAATGGTAAACAAAATGACATGGACTGACTCCTTGTGCGGAATTCCATATGGGATTTTGCGAAATAAAATGGAAAATTAAAGGATCCCAGAGAATTGTTTCTTCATAATTTAGAAACTGTCTGCCATCTAGCGGCCAATGCATATAATGAACAGATAGGCTTGCATCTAGATTTAGTAAAAAAACTATTCTCTGGGAATATTACTATGACTTTTTATATTATGCTCTTTACTAGGATACAAGTAATTTATAAAAAAAATGAAGTTATTACTTTGCTCTCATTGTAAACAAATTGTCTCCCTTAGTAATTGATAGTAATTGCTTTCAAAACAAAGCAAATCTTTTTATCTCAACAATTTCTCTCTCTCCTTTTTACCCTCAAAAGTATTTAAGGTACAGTACTTCATAACAGGCCACTACAAAGAATAAAATACGGAATCATAAGAAACAAATGAAAACCAGCTGTTGGGCTAAATGTGAACATAAAAATTACTTCTTGTGGCATTAGCTGAAGGACCAATGTCTCGTGTTCCTAGGAACGCTATTTTAAGTGCTAAAACTGCCTCCTCGAAGATTGTGGTATTTTTGAACCACAGTCGGGCATATCCTGGTAACGGAAACCTTGTGTTGACAGCTAATCTTTCTCACACTAGGTCAGGCGAAAGGAACTGTAGAATGAACTCACCAGAAGGTGCCTTCATTTTGGCAGTTTCATGTCTGGCCTAGACATGGAAGACGTGCTAAAAGTTTTCCCAATTTGTGCTGATTCCTAGTAGTAACTGTAGAAGTCCCTTAATACTACCAGATTCTATGCATTTACCATGCTATGCAGAGATAGGCATATGACATTCTCCTGAATTTCTGTGTAGAATTGATTTCACTGTCTGTAACTGCTCAGTATCCAGTTTAATTTGCAAGAAAGTACATAATATAGAACAGGAGTTCTCAACCTTTAAAGCCGGGGGCTGGGTCACGCTCCCTCTGACAGCTTCGGGGTCCAGAAGGCAATTTTGCCCTTCCTCCACCACATGGCACTTCCTGGTGTGGTGGAGGTGGTGGTGGGCCACATGAAATGGTGCCATGGGTCACATTTGGCCCACGGGCCACAGTTTGAGAATCCCTGATGTAAAACTTACTTTGACTGAAATCACATAATTAACCAGAGCTTTGAAAAGTTTGGTTACTATCTGGCTATGTTAGTTGGAAACTTTTGGAAATTATAGTCGCCCTCCCCCCCACAACTGTATTTTGACTAAGTGAATTAGAGGGGGGGGGGCCGAGAAATTGAGATGTTGTCTTGTTAGCAATGAATGAATAAATACAATCCATGCATATATGATTTCTTGGTTATGAGCTGATAGTGTTTTGTAAATTACCTATTTCACAGTGTATGCTGAGTATCAGAATTTATCTCTCAATGGAAAGGGTTTTCCAAGGACTATTAGAAGTATAGATTCTTCTAATAATGCAACAGTATTATTAAGAATTCTTATTTATGTATGTGAGATCTTTATTTTTTTAAATTCATAGTCAGTTTTATAGTTCTCAATATTTCACACCTTCCCTCTTGTCCCCCCCCCCCCCCCCACTTTTGTCCAATGTAGGTATGGAGAGTGCGATCACGTTGTGGCAGTTCCTATTGCAGTTACTTCTTGACCAGAAGCATGAGCACCTTATTTGTTGGACGTCCAATGATGGTGAATTTAAGCTGCTTAAGGCAGAAGAAGTGGCTAAGCTGTGGGGTCTCAGGAAAAACAAAACTAATATGAATTATGATAAACTGAGCAGAGCTCTGAGATACTACTATGACAAGGTGTGTTTTTAAAATTCTAATAATATTTTAGTAACATCATGTGTGTAATGTACATTCTTATTAATAATAACTGTGCTACCAAGTCCATTCTGACTTATGGTGACCCTTTCCAGGGTTAGTATGCTGATGATACCCAGTTATATATCTCGGCCCATAGGGACTCCAGTGATGCAGTCAATGTCCTATCCAGATGTCTGGAAGTGGTTGGGGTCTGGATGGGGGACAACGGGCTACAATTGAATCCCTCCAAGACTGAGTGGCTTTGGATAGGGGGTCCCGCGTTATCCAGGGAGCTGCCAACTTTGGTCTTGGATGGGGCTGTTTTGCCCCAGACAGACCCGGTACGCAACTTAGGGGTCCTCCTGGATTCGGGGCTGCTACTAGCAAGTCAGGTGGCAGCTGTGGCCAGGAGGGTTTTCTCACAGCTTCGTGTCATCCGTCAGTTGCGTTCGCTCCTGGACCGGGACTCCCTGCTCAGGGTCACATATGCTCTGGTCACCTCCAGGCTAGATTATTGCAATGCGCTCTACATGGGGCTGCCCTTGTCAACCATTCGGAGGCTGCAGTTGGTCCAGAATGCGGCAGCCAGGGTGGTGATGGGGCGCAGGCGTTATGCTCGTGCCTCACCATTACTTCGGGAGCTGCACTGGCTACCAGTTTGCCTCCGGGTGCAGTTCAAGGTGCTGGTTTTGACCTTTAAAGCCCTTCATGGTAGTGGGCCAGGATACCTTAGAGACCGCATCATCCCAAGAGTGTCCGCCCGTCCAACCAGAGCGGATTGGAGGGGCTCCCTAATTGTTCCATCTGCCGGAGGGGCCCGTCTCTCTGGTACATGAAGGAGGGCCTTTTCCGTGTCCGCACCGGCCTTGTGGAACCTCCTGCCTGTAGAGTTGCGGGAGCAGATGGAGCTGCTACCTTTCAGAAAAGACCTAAAAACCTGGTTGGCGGGGGATGTGTGGGGCCAAGATGGAAGAGTGGCCCCCGCCTGTTGGCTTATCAATTAAGCCCCCATTTCTTTTAATTGTCATTGAAGGCAGTTTTTTAATGTGGGTTTTTAAGAGGAATGGGGTAGGTGGGTGGGTATGTTGGGTTTTAATTGGTTGTATTGTTTTATGTGTGTTTTAACTTGTTGTGAGCTGCCCAGAGTCAGGTTTACCTGATTGGGCGGCATATAAATTTGAATATAAAAAATAAAAATAAAAAAATAAAACCACTCAAAAGTGGTTTACTATTTCTTTATGCTGGGGACACTCTAGACCCGCGGTGGTGAACCTTGGCACTTAGGTGTTCTTGGATTTCAATTACCAGAAGCTCAAGTCAGAACTCCTGCCGATCAGGACCTCTGGGAATTGAAGTCCAAGAACATCTGGAGTGCCAAGGTTGGCCATCACTGCCCTAGCACTGTGCAGCAGGCCCAAAGTCGCACAGGCTGGCTCTTCTTACAGCAGGCACAGTGGGGAATTGAACTCCCAACCTCTGGCTCCAAGGCTGGATACCTAAATTACTGAGCTATCTAGCCAGCTAATGTACACTATATGCTGAGGTGATTTTCAGATTTTCTTCTCTGACAATCACTTCCCTGTCAAGGGGAAGGATTGCACAAACTGAAGTAAACTATTAGAGTGTCTGCCCGTCCAACCAGAGCGGACCGGAGGGGCTCTCTAATAGTGCCATCAGCTAGGGGTGCACATCTATCCAGCACCCGAAGGAGGGCCTTCTCCGTGTCCGCACCAACCCTCTGGAACCTCCTGCCAACAGATCTAAGACTTCAAAGAGAATTGCTGCCCTTCAGGAAAGGATTGAAGACCTGGCTGGCAGGGCAGGTGTGGGGCCCGAATGGGAACACGGTCCCCGCCTGCTGGCTTATGTAAACAATTAAGAACTCTCTCTTCTTCTTTTTATAGTGGGTGGGATGGGTGGGTGGGATATGGGTCTTTTAAAGTGGGTGGGATGTGGGTCTTTTAAAGTGTTTTTATGTGTTTTTAGAACTTGTTGTAATGCCGCCCTGAGTCGGGTTCTGCCTGAGTGGGCGGCATATATAAATATGACTATTAAATTAAATTAAATTAAATTAAATTAAATTAAATTAAATGAAACTATTTGTTTCTTTTCTTAGTTGATTTCTTGATTTTGAATTTGGGTTTGACCCCCTCTCAGTTTTGCTGGTGTTAACAGTTTCACCAATGGAATTGTCTCATTGGACACTGTCTTTTCCAAACTTCTTACATTTGATCCAGGAGAATCTAGAGAGGTGCAGAGTTCAGATTCTACTTGGAGTAACACTACCAGAATTCTCCAGTCTGCCTGCGTAATTTCGGGCTGTTGTCTGATAATGCAAACCTGCACATATCTAGAGGAAACTGAGGCAATTTTTTTAAAAAAAGGAACCAGAGACTATATTGAACAGATCCCTTGCCAGGGAGTTGCTAGATGGATATGATTGGCAAGCTCTTAAATTGCCCTTGTGTACCTTGGTGAATTATAGAAATTGTGCTTTGCAACATTTTAAACTTTTTAGCATCACATCCCAAGAGTGGAATTTTGTTATTCAGTAATCTAGTTTAGTTAAAAAAGAGTGATGTTATTATAATAAAGATTGTTGTCTTTGAATGAAAGATATTTATGGCAGTTTGAATTGGCTGTGTAATCAAATTATTTTACTATACAGCTTTTAAAATTATTTTACTCATTAGCATTTCCTAAGACGTCTTCCTAGCCCCTTCTACCCTTCTAATGTTTTTTAAGCTTCAGACCTAAATAAACAAACAAAACTCACCCCTTTTTTCTAATCATTGTTTCTATTTATTCATTTATAATTAGAATCCGAGAGCCTGCATTTTGTTATTGCACTGACACTGCACAATTGCTTTTTATGAAACGCTGTGTCACTTTGCCTTTACACTGTATGTATTGGCCCAGCTGTATTGGCCTAACTTTCTCTTTGACCTGTAGAGAGGAATTTAGGTTGCTTCCACGTCTGTGGATCATCCACACATAGCATTTGACCAAAGTATTTGGCTCCCACCCCCATGGCTCTTCTTTTTTCCACACTTGCCCACCCCTTTGTAAAGTAGGTGTTGCATTCTTCTTCCATGTCTAGGCCAGACGCAAAACTGACAAAATGAAGCCACCTTTTGGTGAGTTCATTCTGCAGTTCCTTTCGCCTGACCTAGCATGAGAAAGATTTGCCCGACAATACAAGTTTGCCGTTACCAGGGTACACCCAGTAGTGGGATTCAGCAGGTTCGCACCAGTTTGCCAGGTCTGGTAGCAGAAATTCTGGCTGGCCCCGCCCATCCAAATTTTGAAATAAAGTAGTCCTAATTCAGGTGCAACTCAGGGCTTTCCCATTGGCCATGCCCACCATACCACGCCCACAGAGTAGGTAGTAAAAAAAATTGAATCCCACCACTGGGTAAGCCCAATTGTGGTTCAAAAATACCACAATCCTTGAGGATACTTTTTCTTTGTGTGCCCCAGTGTAGCATTAATACCGGCCGTTGTAGATGTCTTAGAGCTGCTTTTCGGTTTCCTTTCATGGATGGGGTTTTCACATTGGCAGTGACGCTTGGAAAGTCACACTTCAGCATGCATTCATTACAAATCTTATGATCGGTACCAATTTATGACCCTGTTAATTTTTAAATCAGTGTTTTACTTCATGGTTCCCAATTGTAAATTTCAAAATAAAGGAGAAACGTAACACAATATATCTGATAATTATATTATAATAGGTTTAATTTTTTTTTTTAAAAAAAGCCAGACACTAATTCTGTTGCCAGAATAGTGGGATGTGAGTGTTAAAGGTTTTATTTATTTATTTATTTATTTATTTATTTATTTATTTATTTATTTATTTATTTATTTATTTATTTATTTATTTAAA
Source organism: Bradypodion ventrale (assembly GCA_035047345.1). Taxonomy (NCBI): domain Eukaryota; kingdom Metazoa; phylum Chordata; class Lepidosauria; order Squamata; family Chamaeleonidae; genus Bradypodion; species Bradypodion ventrale. The sequence goes on from JAWDJE010000005.1 coordinate 208,591,104, forward strand.
TCCCTCTTTTTCTCCAGGGAGCACAAAGTCTCCATCTTTTCATTTATTTGAGAACAAACCTGTCAGAGCGAGGTTAGGATGACAGATAATGACTGGTCAAAAGTAATCTAATGAGCTTTGCAACTGGGTAATGAATTAAACCCAGGTCACCTTGGTGTTAAACCAATACACTAACCTTTTTGCTACTTAAGCTGTTATAGTAGGATAAAACCTTAATACAAGACAAACATTATTACAGTGTTATAGTCCTGTGACTTCCTGCCATTGACTAGAGAGAGATAGTATAAAAGCATAAAGTGAAAAAGCATTTTAGGAGTAATTAAAAGATTGGTTAAAATAAGATAGATGGGATCATAAAATGGCAGCTTTCCAAAACAAGGGAGCAGATGGAACAGAGTAGGATGAAAATGTAGAAAATGTGCAATGTTCTTGGTAGGGTAGATAAGCAATTGCACTTCTATTTGTAGCCGGCACTAGAAGAGCAATGGCAGAGAGTGATAAGAGCCACCTGTCCTGAAGTACCTTGGAGGAGAGGGTTATGAGGTCTAAGGGACACGCAACAAGAACGCTAACGAAGGAGCAAAATGGCCGAGGAGAGCAGTGTCCAGACTTCTCTGTCCTTTGGCATTGTTAATTGTATCGCACATTTTTAAGGGACAAATCAAGTTGCCTTACTAGTAGTTGGATCACATAACTCCTGATACATCTACTCTTACTGCATATCTGATTTTCCAGCTAAAGAGCCCCAGATGGGCGGGTGGCAGCTTCCTGGAGTACCTACCCAAGACCTTCCATCCCCTCACCCTTGAAATTGGAGATGGAAGGGATCGAAAGTGGGACCTCTCTACATGGTAGATTGCATGCTCTGCTCACTATTTTGTCAAGGCACTAATTTTCCCTCCCATGCCTGGTTTGGTGTTTTATGCAGAACATCATCAAGAAGGTGATTGGGCAGAAGTTTGTGTACAAGTTTGTGTCGTTCCCTGAGATCTTAAAAATGGATCCCCATTCTGTGGAAATCAGCAGGGAGAGCCTTTTGCTGCAGGACAGCGATTGCAAGATCCCTCTGGAGAGCAGGGAACAACACAAGCATGGCTTGTCAGCCCTGAAAAACACAAGCCGGAACGAATATATCCATTCAGGGCTATATTCCTCTTTCACCATCAACTCGCTGCAAAACCAGCCAGAAACTCTCAAGCAAATCAAAACAGAAAAGCAAGAAGAGAAACTGGAAGAGGCTGCGTCTTTGGAAGAAGTTCGGACTGTAATAAGATTTGTGACAAACAAATCAGACAAGCAAGTCATGAGGCCCATTGTGTCACTGCCATCAACCTCAGAAGCAGCCGCTGCCTCTGCCTTTTTAGCATCCTCCGTCTCTGCAAAAATATCATCTTTGATGCTGCCCAATGCTGCCAGTGTCTCCTCAACTTCACCATCTTCCTCTCGCTCACCTTCTCTGTCTCCTAACTCACCCCGTTCCTCAGAACATCGAAACATCTTCTTTGAATCCAACGCCCAGGATTCTGATTCTCTTGAGCCACTGAATCTCTCTTCAGGATCCAAGGCGAAATCTTCTTCTCTTCTCCCAAAGGCTAAGAAACCCAAAGGTCTAGAGATCTCTGCACCTCCAGTGGTTCTTTCAAGCACTGACCTCGGCTCAATTGCCCTCAATAGCCCTGCACTTCCTTCAGGGTCTCTCACTCCAGCTTTCTTCACTGCCCAGGTAAGGTCTGGACACATTGAAAGACATCCTGTAATTCTGCCCATCCTCACCTTGGTTCCTACTTAGGTTGTGGTTGTTCCCTTTGGGTGGGTAATTCTACTGGAGTTATGAAAGGGTTTTGCTTATGTTATGCACATACAGTAAAATCTCAGATAACAACCGCAACACATAACACTAAAATCGGATAACAACCTGATTATTATTTTTTTTTTTGGGGGGGGATTGCATCGGAGAACACTAAAATCCTATGGGATGCATCGGATAACACTAAAAATCGGATAACACTAAGATTTGTGGAACCAAGTTTTAGCGGTATCTGAGGTATTACTGTATTGGGTCCTTTTAAAAAAGTGCCTTGGAAGAAAGAAGACGACAATGGTGAGTGTGTAATTTGCTATTTAAGTATTCATAAGTTCTTAAATAAATAAATAAATGCCCCAAAGTGCTGAGTGATCATATATACAGCCTGACTGGTTACCAATAAAAATTAACAACAAAGTTATCACAAATTAGGTCAAGGTCAAGGTCTTCCTTGCTCAAAGCCAGTTATGTCATTTCTGTTTACAACCATTTCTGTTTACAACCAAAAAGCCAGTGCTGTCTGTGTCTGATGACATTTCCATGGTCCTTTGGCAGGCAGGACTAGACACCGTAGTGCACTGAACGCTGTTACCTTCCCACCAAAGTGATACTTGCAAATTCTTGCTTTCAGACTGCTAGGCTGGTCTGAGCTGGGAGAGAGATGGGAGCTCACTCTGTCATGCAGCACTCAGGTCTTGAACTGCTGACCTGCCGACCTTCCAGTCATTAAGTTCAGCATCTTAACCACTAAGCCACTGTAATCTTCTGTATCACAAATTACAAAAGTATAAATAGCAGTACAGCCAGTAGAGCAGCTCTTGGTTAAATCTGAAAATTGCCAAATAAACAGATGACAGTTCTGTGAAAACCTCACAGAGTAATGTCTTAATCTGAATGACTTGTGAATTTTATTGGACATGATGTTCCAAGTTGGGGCACAACTACTGATGTGCTCCCCTCCCCTGTAAAACTCTAAACTAGCCTTGCCAAGCCTGGTAACCCTCCAAATGTGTTGGACAACCAATTTCAAAATTGCCGGTGGCCAAAATTAAGAGGAACAGGTTGACACATCTAGACGGCCACAGATCAGGAAAGCTGGATTACATTACAGCTACCAACAGGGCTCTGAAGAAAATACACTGGGGTAGCCATTAGCATCCATCCATTAAAAATAATTTCAGAGCAACCTCTTTTGAAAGCTGATAATCAAAATATTGATTCAGGAAGGCCAGACAAATAAATACAAGAACTTCTTAGATCAAATTCTGGCTATGTCACATGGAGAGATTATTGACTATTTTTTTCTAGTCTGCCTGCTGTACCTGTTCAGAAAAGGTGAGCTTTTATTAGTTTGTTAAGCAGACCCCTTTAATTGGTTTGCAAAAAAAGAGTTGTCCTATTTCAGAGAGTTTTCAGGTTCATTAAAATTTGCAGCATACTTCACTCCAAGGTGGCCAACTGAAAAGTCTTTATATAAAATTGACTTGAGTTGTTTAAATTGTAATGAGAGAGCGTATAAAAGTAGACTTTGTTACTAAAAAAAACCATACCAGTTTTATTTGTGTAGATTAGTCTTGAGCAATCAATTGCATCCGTTTTAAAGCCTGTCACCCTTGCTGACTTGTATTCATGTAATCCAAATGTAATCTAAATTATATAACAAAATGAAACAACTTTAAAAAGAGGAAGTCTGATATCTCTAGAGGACTACTGATGAGAAAAGCTATAATAAACATTTATAATACAAAATAAATTCAAAAGTTATAAATAAATTAAAATTTTGTGGTTGTAAAGTGAAGCAAAAGTATTTGGAGAACAAAACATCAGTTTATGAAGAGCATCCTGCTGAGTTCAGTGACATTTCCCCCCAGAACTGTAGGTATAAAATTGCAGTCTCATTTTTCTGAAGTTGTTCCTCTAAAACCATGCTCAGTTATTCTCTCCGGATAAAGAAATTAGTTCCAGCATTGTGGATTAAGACCTATTTGGATACCTTGAAGCTGTGCTACAAACATAGATGTGAACAACTCCAGCACCAACAGTTTAGTAGGGCACTCGAATCCTTACCCTACCTCTGGCAATCTGCTAGTAACTTTTACTGATAGTTTCTGTCACCCATGACTTCGTACATTATTGTGTATTAGATCATGCAAATTTGTACAGTAATTTGAAATAATGCTTGTTTGAAAAACAACAATGCTTAATGTATTTGTAATGGATAGATGTATAAACAGGATGCTCTCTCTACAAGTTGTTGCTAAGAAACAGTGTAATATATCCTTAATGGATGTTCTTAAAGGACAGATATCCATATAAGAGAGGAATGATTGACACAACTATTAAACTTCCTCATCCATATGGACATTAGTGCTAGCAAAATCAATACCATTAGCCATTTAGATTTTATATTTGTTTTTAGATAATAGATGGCACAGCGGAGTTCACAACCTTTTAAAACCGGGGGCCGGGTCACGCTCCCTCAAGACAGCTTCGGGGGCTGGATGGCCATTTTGCCCATCTTCCACCACATGGAACTTTCTGGTGTGGTAGAGGCGGTGGGGGCCCATATGAAATGGTGCCATGGGCCACATCCAGCCCACAGGCCACAGGTTGAGAATCCCTGATTTAGAACCAAGGTGCCAAAACATTGCTGAGAAGAAAGACCTATCGAAATCATTGGCTGCTCTCCTGTTGCCTAAATGCAGAATGGAAGAGATAATGTCAGTGCCCCCACCCACCCTGGCAGACTCTTAGTTGCATGGCTGGTTCTTGTACTGGTTGCACGATTAATCATGTGTCTGTTCAGGCAGTGGAAGGGCTGCTGAAATGGGGACAGCTGACATTTAATTTTTGCTCTGCATTTAGGCAAGAGGTGTTTCGCCTCTGTATTTAGAGCTAGGTGGTTTTATTTAAACATAACCTCAGGTACTATGAAAAGCTTCACCTGCCAGTTCTTGCTGAACACCTTCTGCAAAAGGCATGGCTCCTCTCGCCCAGCTAGTGTGCAATTCTCATCTCTGACAGAATGGGACAGACTGTTAGCAGATTAAGTATATTTTGCATTTTGCTGGAACAGCAGCCTTTCTCCAAAGAAATATGAAATGACGTGTTTAGGTCAAGCTTTTTGCTTTAATTATGGGGTGGCTTTGTACTGTCCAGAATGTAAGTGGTTGGCTCCTTAAGCGTAGAATGAACGTGTACATGACTGTCTCTCCCTTTTTGCATTAAGCGTCAAATGGCTTTATTTCAGGAACCTCCAGCACAAAATCCCACTCATCTGAGACTTGGACTGCTTGTCCTAGCAGTTTGGTAGTGGCTAAATGGCTAATACAGGAGAGCAGGATTGGAAAAGCACACATTGTGCTAATGTGTAATGTATTTGTGCTGTGTTTTTTTAGGAGGGATTTGGTACAGGGCAGTTTTATTCTGCCTCTTTTCACACTGCCCACTTAACAAAAATTTCACTAGCATAATCATCATTGTTTGCCGTTAAGTCACTTTTCGGGGCTCACCCTTTTCAGGACTTCCTAGTTAGAGTATACTCAGAAGTAAATTTCTATTCCCTTCTTCTGGTGGCATCCTGGGACTGTGCAGCTTCCTGGCTCTTTAGAGCAGGAGTTCCCAAACTACGGCCCACGGCCCGGCCCTGGCCCATGACACCATTCCAACCAGCCCATCGCTGTCTCACCTGCACCCGAAAGTAGAAGCGTCCATGTTTATTGCAACTGTAAAATGTGCCTGTGCAAATGCGCTCACAACTGACATAAACATGGAAGTGGGTGCATTTATGTCAGCTGTAAATGCGCCCACTTCTGCTTCCGGGGGCGTGGTCCGGCCCACTCAGCTGTTCTGAGGGCGTGTTCAGGCCCATGGTGCAAAAAAAGTTGGCCACCCCAGCCTTAGAGGCTCAGTGGGGAATTGAACTTCTGACCTCTGGCTCCACAGCCAGATTCCCAATTCACCAGCCAGCTTTTACTAGCAGAATTTAGCTTAATATTTGAGGTGACCATGCCTTTTAAAGTAGCATCTATATACATATTAAGATATTCAAGTCTGTTCCTATGTATATTTATTCAGTCCTTGGTTGAATTTAGTATGCCTTGTGCCCAGCTAGTGCTAATTTTGTGTAAATTCATGAAGAATCAGTCATCCTTACTCACTTTTTAAAAAGAAGGCTTCTACACATGGCCCGTACAATGTAAATGTCCAAATTGCAAAGGAATGTTTGGAAGTGACCTTCTTCTTCTGCCATGTCTAAGTCAGACATTAAAACTGCCAGAATGAAGCCATCTTTGGTGAACTCATTCCATAGTGTGAGAAAGATTAGCTGGCACAACAAGGTTTCTGTTGCCCAGGGTACACCTGTTGGTGGTTTTAAAAATACCACAATCTTCAAGGAGGCTCTTTCTGAGGACCTAGACACTGAAAAAAGCCTTAGCAAAATTGTCCAGGTATAAACAGACAAACTGAGGCAGGACATAGTGCTATTGTTTCTTGGTGGCATCAACTAGAAGACTAATTTTTTTGCTTAGAAGTTGTAAAAAATAATGAGGCCATGTTGGCTGGGTGGTTATAGAACTGTAATCTCAAAACCTATTTTTTCTGAGATCTATTTTCACACCCAGAAACAATGACAGTAGTGGTGATGGTGGAATCCTGTGCATGTTAAGGTGCATGCAATATAATTTTCTTCTTTTTACTGTGCTAAAAAAGTCCAGATTATCGCGCTCACAGGTAGGCTAGGACATAGGAGAGGGAGGCGTGTAGTGATCAGTGGAGTGTTGCAACCTTCGATAGGCACGCACACGCCCGAGTGCAGTCTCTCCTGTCACCTCCGACAATCCAGAACCATAGCCTGCTGGGCCGATTCCACCAGCCTTTAACTTCTGAGAGTATGCGATCTTTTACGCAGTAGCGTGTAAGCAGAGAGCTTTAGGAAAAACCTGGGTTAGCCTGAGTAAGTTGATTTCCACTCAATAAATCCTTTTCATCAATTTATTTAAGTCTAGCATCTGAAATAAAATTATAAAAACAAAGACAGAATACAGAAAGAAATAGTTAGTTAGCTTTTCCCTCTGGCAGAGCCCCAGGCAGGGCTTGCTCCTTAGATGTTTAATCTCTTTTCAGAGAGTTGGGCAACGTTCCAACGAGCCAGTGATGGCATTAGCTGGTTAGCTGATTTGGCGGGGAAAAGCAGTTCCTTAAATACACGAAGAGAGCAACCTTTCTCCTCCCAGAGGGGTTTGGCACTGATAAGAGATACCAATCACATTTGACTGCTGATAAGAGCTGTCCTACCAGGATTGAGTTCCATCCTATTGGTTAGAAGGGAGATAAGGATTAGGGACTTTCTCAGTGCTCCTGGCCCCCTCCTTTGGAGTGTCCTTGAACAAAGGCCAAGCAGCTTGAGATAAGTCAAAAAACAAAATGGATTAAGTAGCTTGGTTCATCAAGACCCTGACACAGATGAGATAAAAGTGAAGAGATTTTTAAAAATTTTTATTCTATTTTTACCCTGCATTTAATGGCCATTGGTCTAATTGAGTCCAATACTCTAATGTCTCTGTGCTTGAATGGACATTATTAGCTTGGGGCAGATACTCCAAAAAGCAAGTTTTCTAGGAATCAACCTCTCTCATTGTGTCACATAAGGTCCGCACCAAAGAAGGATCCCATCAGGGTTTCTAACCACATCTAAGGGTGTGATCACAAGGATGAGTAACTCACAGTTTTGACTAATTGTAATGTGGACTAATTGGAGCCATTCCCAGAGATCACATGCGTATGGGGAACAGCTGTCCTGCCCAAGCTGGATTTTTTTGGTCCAGCACTAGGGCTATTTCCTTTTCAGGACAATCTGGAGCAATTCCCCAGTGAACAGGACATTGGACACTGCTTCTGACAGATATATACCGGGTCTCACTGTCCAATTGTACACAAATGTAACCTTGGATTAAGATCTATCCCTTAAAAGGGTGAAAAGGGATTGAGTCTTAGACATATCCAAGGGAAGCTATCAGGATTCAGTACTTCATTAAAGTTTAGAGAAATACAGTGGTACCTCGGATAAAGTCTGATTCGGATAAAGTCCGATTCGAATAAAGTCGCAGTTTTCATGCACACGTAAGGCTTCGCATAAAGTCCAAAACTGCTTTAAAAATGGACGTTATCCAAGGTATTTGGTATAGGAACCTCGGATAAAGTCCATTTTTGGATGTTATCCGATGCATCACCCATTTGATTCGGATAAAGTCCAAAATCGGATAAAGTCCAAACTTGTGGAACTGAGTTTGGACTTTATCCGAGGTTCTACTGTATAAGATTTTGTTTTCTTTACACATGTCAAATTCTAATGCAATCCTCTCTTTAAAAAGCCCAACACAATAATGTTAAATTAGGTAAAGGTAAAAGTCGCCCTTGCTCGAAAGCCAGTCGTATCCGACTCTAGGATTAGCGCTCATCTCTGTTTATAGCCAAAGAGTCAGCGCTGACTGTGTTTGCAGATGTTTCCATGAACATGTGGCAGGCATGCCTCGACACTGGCATGCACGGAACACTGATTACTTTCGCACCAAAGTGGTACCTATTCATCTACTTGTAGTTTCTTGCTTTCGAACTGCTAGGTCGGCAGCAGCTGGGACAGAGACAGGAGCTCACTCCAACATGCAGTACTTAGGAATCGAACTCTGATCTTCCAGTAATCGAGTTCAGCGTCTTAACCACTTGAGCCACCAAAGTCCCCACATATGTTAAATTAACTATGTACTTATTCACATAAAAAGCTTTGTGGGAAAGAATTCTATTGTGACATAGAGAAACTTAACACTGAATGGTTGCAATACAAAATTAGACAAACTGACTTTCTATGAGGAATATGAAAATCACAAAACCACCCCACCCACATTGAAGCACATCATCACTAGATTGGGGCTCTTAGGCCAATGCATCTCAAGTCCACCTCTATTTGATTTTTAAAAATGCTCTGTGATGAAACAATGGGATTCAGATTTTCAGTTAGGGTGGCCAGAGCTGAGTTCTCAATGATGCCAAAAGAGGTGGTAGAACAGTTAACACTGAGCAGTGACTAACTTGGTGTACAGTACTAAAAAAGGGAACACAAGTTATTTTTAGTACAAAGCCTGAAAGTTTACAGTTCTTTTTAAAAATAAATGACCTGGCAGTTGCTTTCTGGGCTGTGGGCTGCTTGTAAGAGAAATCTCAGTTTTATTCATGAGTCATGCTATTGAAAATAGTAGCTAGTGAGGGGGGAAAAACTATGCAAATTCAGTGGGACAGACTTATGATCTGTGCTCATTTATGTGAAAATAACACTAACTAATTGCCCACTATCACCAAAAAACAAAACAAAACCAAGGCTGGGGAATCTATGAGCCAATTTGGCTTCCCAGGCCAATCTGTCTAGCCCAGAGATTCTCAACCTGCGGCCCGCGGCACCATTTCATATGGCCCCCACTGCCTCCGCCACACCAGGAAGTGCCATGTGGTGGAGGAAGGGCAAAATGGCCCCTGAAGCTGTCTGAGGGAGTGTGACCTGGTCCCCAGCTTTAAAAGGTTCAGAAATCCTGGTCTAGCCCAATGCATCTTCATCCTGTTGGTTTAAGTGAGGTCCCTTCCTGAAATTCCTCTTCTTCAGAAGAGATTAAGGAGAAAGAACGTGGTTGTGTCTCACTTGATCTTGCTTTCTTTGCTCAGTAGATGCCTAGTAGGCTTCTCCAGGTGCTGCTGAAACTCTTGACCAACTGTCCTCCACTGCTGAAATGGTGGGAGATTTTTCTCTCAGCTACAATATATACTTGAATATAAGACAACCCGAATATAGGCTGAGGTACCTAATTTTGACGTGAAAACCCAGGAAAATAGATTGACCCAAGTATAAGCCGAGGGTGGGAAATGCAGCAATAATCAAAATACATGAAAATATAGTAAAATTAGTTAAATTGTTGGCATATCTCAATCTGGCGTGGTCTTGGGACCCTTGTGGTTGTTGATCCAAGTATAAGCCATGTCCCCTTTTTGGGGCTCAAAAACCCAGTTTATACTCTAGTATATATGGTAAATGGTGTGAGGCAGCCACAACAACTGGGAAGTAACCACAGCTAATGGGTAGAACACATGTTTCCTAAGGAGGCTGGTTGAGGATATTACACAGCACAACAACGATTTTGCCACTGGGAATAATACTTGTGATTTACGTGATATTGAGTGTGCTGATTCCAAATCTGAACTCAGAATTTGCCTATCACGTACAGATTTTAAGGTGTGCTATAGCTGTTCATATGGTTGGTAATTGGGTAATGTATTTTTACATGGGAACATTGTAACCGTTTCAGCTACCACTATGCCTGCCGCCGCCTCAGCTGAATCATGTCCCCTGCATGTTCCAGCAGCCGCTGGACATATCTGGGCAAGTCAGTGAGCTGATGTCAGAAATAGGTATATAAGGCGAGATGGACCAAGGGCTTGTCTCTAGTGCAAGATGTACCAAGGGCTTGTCTCTAGTGTGAAACCATCTTATTGGATAGTACAGCTAGGCCATAGTGAGTCTGTTTTCAGCTAAAGATGAGTAGGTGCAGCTGTGTTAATAACCCGGATAATTTTTGCTACATTTGTGGCAAATATACCCCGTATGATCAACGCAAGGACCTATATGCATAATTTACTTAAGATCCTGACATCCTAGGCAGAATTGGACTTCTGATTTGGATTCAGCACACTTGATTTAGTATAGGACTCATGGATTAGACAAATTAGCAGACAATACTTGTGTGTGTGTGTGTGTGTGTGTGTGTGATGCAGTGTTAAAAATTCACACCAAAGTTTGCTGACCATCATTCAGTGGGATCCATGTAGTTGATGGAGCTAAGGAATCTGTACATTTTGACCTTATATGTGTTGGAAAACAAAGTGCTTCCTCTTTCTCAGACGGAGTTACACAGCATTTCACTTTGGACATTGTGACTCCTCAGTCATAAAACCTGAAATTACCATAGGACAGTGAAATCATATCCTGGTTAAGAAAAGCGACAGGGTAGGGGTTAATCTATCTTGAGGTGACACAACTAAGAGCAGTGGTGAGCACAATCATGTGGTGAGGTATTTTAAAACTTAGCAAAACTGTTTCCTATAATAAAGACACAAGAGGCCTTATTGTTGTTGTTTATGACATTTTTTCAGGGTGGCATGAGGTGGTTCTTCAAGCCTGCAGGGGATGTGATGTGACCCCTGCCCTCAGACTTCGGAAGTTGCTTTTTCTGCAGTCTCTGAAAACTCATGCCACAAAAACATGTTCTGCAGTTCTCAGAATCTGTTCTTCCATATTCTTGCTATAGGACAAGGGTGGCCCAATATTTCTCCACAAGACCCTGTGTTACTGCAGCTCTTGTTCTGGTGGAGCATGGATGCCAGTGGCTAACATTGACAGGCATTTTGGCCCCACAGCATCTGGAGAATCCCACTTTTCTCAGCCTTCCTCTGGAGCCATAGCATTGGCAGGTTCCGTTGGAGCTCTCAGGTTGCTTCTTGGAAAGCAACACAATAGCGCGGATCTTTTCACTTTTCTCACTGGAAGTTCCGGTACAAATGATAAAAGCTGAATTTTATGAACAGAAAAGGCGACTTTGCCAGAAGTAGCTTGTAGGCTAAAAATGGCCTTGGCCCATTCTGTGAGCCCTCTGTGCATTTTTGAATCCAGATCTAGTCTTTCCAGGCACTGCGGCGGCTTAGTGGTTAAGACACTAAATTTGATGACTGCAAGGTCAGCAGGTCAGCAGTTCGAGACTCGAGTGCTGTATGACAGAATGAGCTCCCATCTTTGATCCAGCTCCTGCCTCCCTAGCAGTTCAAAAGCAAGAAAGTGCAAGTAGATAAATAGGTACCACTTTTGTGGGAAGGTAAACAGCGTTCTGTGCACTCCGGTATCTAACAAACGGAGCCAAGGGCCAAACGGTGAGATGAAACTCCGAAAAACAAACAATGGATACAGTTCGAGGCAGGGAAAAGAACCAAGATTGCAATAAAGTCTTCATGCAAGTATACATGTCAAGAGTATCTTCTTTATTATCTTTTCCAATTTAATTCCTTTACCATCAAAACCGTCCCAGTAAATTTGGTTATTCACTTTAGCTTCTTCAGGATTTTACAATTTTTAAAGCATCATGAAGCCTCTGGTTAGTTGATTCTTCCTGTGCTTATCACAGGACACGTATACTTGCAAAAAGACTTTATTGCAATCTTGGTTCTTTTCCCTGCCTCAAACGGTATCCATTGTTTGCACTCTGGTATCTAGTCATGCCTGACACGTTACCAAGAGGCAGACAGTGCTGGCTCTTGGGCTGTAAACAAAGATGAGTACTGAGCCCTAGAGTCAGATACGACTGACTTTCGAACAAGGGTGTCCTTTACCTTTACCTAGCCTTTCCACCAAGGTCCCTTTTACTCCCATTCCATCTTACAAGAGGATGTTGCTGGGAAAGGGTTACAATAAATTCATTTTTTAATCAACTCCCCATTAAACATGTCAAGTGAGATGCGAAGAGGAGTGCTGATAATTCAACACATTAATCTGCATCAAGACAACTAAGCTGAATAATGGCGAGGAGACACATCTGATGCCTTTTTGTCTTTCAGACCCCAAATGGATTGCTGTTGACCCCAAGCCCGCTGCTCTCTAGCATTCACTTCTGGAGCAGCCTGAGTCCCGTCGCTCCTTTGAGTCCTGCCAGGCTGCAAGGACCAAACAGCTTGTTCCAGGTAGGTGGGACTAATTCTGGCCACATTCCCACAGGTGGATCTTTCTGGCAGCTGATCAAAGAGATGCTTGGCAGTTTCAGGGCACCATTAGCATTGCAAACTGGATCGTTCACTTTGGTGGGAAGGTAAACAGCATTCTGTGCACTTTGATGTCTAGGCGTGCCTGCCACATGTCCACGGAAACGTCTGAAAATGCAGTGCTGGCTCTCTGGCTATAAACAGAGATGAGCACTGAACCCTAGAGTCGGAGACGACTGGCTTTCGAGCAAGGGTGACCTTTACCTAAATGAGCTGGATTCTGTGGATACAATCGGGCGCACCCTGGGTGGTAACCTTGTTAATCTTTCTAACACCAGGCTTCCCCCCTCCTGTAATTAATTTTTAAAGTTTTTTGTAGATTTTATATTTGTTTTTAGATAATAGATGGCACAGCGGGGGTGATATTGTTATGTTTTTAAGGGCTTTTTAAATTGTTTTACCTGTATGTTGGTTTTAACTTGTGTACGCCACCGAGAGTCCTTGGGATAGGGCAGTATATAAATCTATTAAATTAAATTAATTAAATCAAACCAAAGAAAGCAGATATAATGCACAGATTGTTGATCCTGATTGTGGATAAGGCAGCATTAGAATTGTGAAGATTGCGGAGGCGATTGGCATGCTTTCCCTAAGTTTAGTAAAGGGATTGGTGAAAGGATAGTTCTAAATTAGAGAGTAAACAAAACAACAAAAATAGTTGTGGCACCTAAAAGACCAACTCCTGTATTTAAATGTGAGCTTTCGTGGATCGAGCCCACTTCATCCAACTTGTGGACTTGATCCACGAAAGCTTACTTTTAAAAACAGGAGTTAGTCCTTAAGGTGCCACAACTTTTTTGTCTGTTTTGTTTATTCTGTGATATGTGTGCACAGACTAACACAGCTACCAGTTCCAAAAAAAATTAAATTAGAGACATTAAGAATCACACATAGAAAAGCTTTGTGATTACATGACCCCCTCAGCCACATGGCTGTAAGGTCATACTCTCTCACATCCTCTAGAGAGAGAGAAAAGAGGAAATGTGTTGGGTGTAAAAAAAAAAGTTACAGCATCTGGAATTTGGCATCTGAGCTCAATTTGCTGATGCAGGAAAAACTATGCTTACCAATAGCAGGAAGCATACATAGGAAGAATGGTGTCAGGGAAGCACCTGGAATAAGCAAAAGAAGACATAACTGTAAAATTACCATGCCAATTTTAAGCGGGTGGAGGAGGTACATGTTTGGGGCGGGGGAGAGGGAGGCATCAAACTCCTCCACTGCCGAAGCATCTTGCATCTATGTGTTTCCATACTTTTTGTTATTGTTATGTGCTATTGAGTCTCCTTTATCTGAACAGTGACCCTATGAATGAATAACCTCCGAGATGTTTTGTCCTTAACAACCCTTCTCAGCTCTTCCAAACTCAAGGCTGTGGCTTCCTTTTTGGAGTCAGTCTATCTCATTGTCTTCCTCTTTTCCTGTTGCCTTCAACTTTTCCTGGCATTGTTGTTTTCCCCCACCGAGTCTTGCCTTCTCCTGATTTGCTCAAATATAACAGCCTCAGTTTCATCCTTTTTTTGCTTGATTTCACCTACGACAATCCAGAACATGCACAAAGTTCTCCTCTGGATGGCACATCTTTTTAATTTAACCACTTTTAGCAGCACTGCGGTGGTTTTGGTATGCTATATTATATTCGCTTTTGCCAAAAGGGCTTATGCTGACAAGGGTATCTGGTTACTTTTCATCTCTCTGATGCTCACAATCAGGTTAGGACGTAAGGTTTCCTTCTTTAAGAATTGGTGGCTTTAATTTTTCCTTCTTCCTGCTATGTACCTATGTTCCTTCCCTCTCTCTAAAAATGAACCAAAAAGTGTATGCTTGTGGTCCCAAACTGCTGTGAACCACAAGGCACCCCCCTGAAATACCATACTGTATTTCCAAATCATCTGTTGCACTGTTTTAATGTCACACACACACACCCCTCCGCTGAATGTGAGCAAAGTCACCAATTACAGCAGTGAAACAGACATGTGCTGGAATGGAGGAGGGAAGAGTTACCGTAAGAAGAAGATAGTGAAGACAAAGACAAAGAGTGATCCAATAAAGCAGGGGTTCCCAACCTTTTTGCTCTGTGGGCCGGACAACACACCCCTGGACAGCTGAGCGGGCCAATCATGTGGTTCCTCCTACAGTAAATGCTGCCGTAAAACGTGTTTACGACAGCTGCGGGTGCATTTATGGCAGCATTTACAGCAGACACAGGTGCGTTTACACATGTGTGGGTGCGTTTTGTGGCTGTCGTACACATGTCCACTTCTGCTTTCCTTACTGGTGAGGGCAATGGTGGGCCACATGGAATGGTGTTGCAGGCCAGGTACGGCCCACAGGCCATAGGTTGGCCACCCCAGCAATAAAGCTATCACCTTCCTCTTGCATTTTCTTTTTGCATTTTGAAGAGAAAGAGTTAATAATCCCCCCCCCCCCCCCCCCGGGGACAGTGCACAATGCAGAGAGAGAAAAAAGATTCGAACCTACAAGCATGTACCACAAACATTACAAAGATGTGCTTTGTGAGCAATTTTAGCTTTGTGTAGTTGTGGTTCTACAACAAGCCTAAATATAGTCCAAAAAAGTATAAGTATGCACACAGACACAGGAAAGTGAGGTTAAGTAAGTGACGTATATTCAGTCCAGATTAACTTGCAAGGAAAGAGCCAACTGTTGTTCACCCAAACCTGAGGATGGACACTGACTTATGCATACAGCTACAAGAGCCAAATTCCTAAAATGAAAACAAACATCCATCCTCTCATGTATCTTTCACTGAGCTATAGAAACTCTGCTTTCCTAAGACCTGACTTCTCCATGAAGCAGTCCTAAGGCTCGCCTTCACCTTACTTCACCTCTTTTAGCATTTGACAATTTTGTACACTTGATGGGAGACATCCAGCTAGAATCAGAGAGGAGCAGCAGTGGCTTGCCTTGTAGCGAGAGCCGGATATATCCAACAACTCTTTAATTGGAAGTGAACAGTAGATCTGGAGCCATCACATCAGGGGTGCTCATTTGACTTAAGCGCAGTTCAGAGAAAGGCCAAGACGACAAATCTGTTTGCAGAGGAAAAATCAGACAAGAAGTGGCAACAACAGATAAAGCTAAACTTTATCCAACTCACTATGCATTTTCCTTCAAAGAAAATGGTGATTGCAGCTATGAAATAAAAAGGTGACTAATTCTTGGGAGGCAAGCTATGAGAAATCTGGGCAACATAGTTAAAAGTAGAGACATCACCTTGCAAACAAAAGTCCGCATAGTCAAAGCAATGGTATTCCCGGTAGTGATGTATGGTTGTGAGAGTTGGACCATAAGGAAAGCTGAGCGCAGAAGAATAGATGCCTTTGAAATGTGGTGTTGGAGGAGAGTCTTGAGAGTCCCCTGAACTGCAAGGAGATCAAATAGGTCAATATTTGAAGAAATCAACCCTGACTGCTCCTTGGAAGGTCAAATAGTGAAGATGCAGATGAAGTACTTTGGAGATCAAATGAGAAGAGAGGATTCACTTGATGCTGGGAAAGGTGGAGGGCAAAAGAAGAAGGGGCGGCCAAAGATGAGATGGCTAGATGGTATTGTAGACACAATGGGCACAGAGCTGGGCGGGTTGAGGAGGATGGTGGAGGACACAGGGGCCTGGAGGACAATGGTACAAAGGGTCAGAGACTCAGAATCGACTGTGCGACTGAACAACAACAGCATCATCAGCAACAGCAACAGCAACAACATTGTTGTTGAAGATTGTCAACTCTCTTATATTCTTATGGGTAAAGTATTTCTTGATCAAAGGCCCTTTGAGAGCAAAGGAAAGTCTTTCGTGCTCTAAAAGCATGTTTCTTAGGTTCATACATAGAAGGGCAAAGCATAGCCTGTCTATGGACACCCCAACCTTAATATTCCCAGCCAAAGTTACAAAGCAAATTACTTCTATAAACAGGAAGTCAGTATTTTGCTACACTCTCCGCCACCATGTACAGGAGAGAGGGGGCTTTTCAAACAGAGTGAGCTTTGCTTTCTTTCTGAAGTACAAATCTGCTTTTCTTTTCGTTCTCCTTTGGATGCATATTTATAAAGCTGAGGCTAATATGAGCGTGTTTTGGTTTACAGTGGAATAGACAAACCACGCCCCCTGAATTTGCTGGTGTTGCTGTCGTGGTAGTACAACAGGGTATTGTTTTGGAAGGTCGAAACATATCTAGGCTTCCATTCCGTTTTCTCGTGTCTGCTTGTTTTTGCATCTAGAAGTGGGATGGGTGGGGGTTGGTTGTGGTCCATCTAACAAGACCCGTGATGGCAAACCTTGGCACTCCAGATGTTCTTGGACTTCAATTCCCAGTAGCCCCCGTGAATCCACACGAATGGGTTGACTGTGATTCATCCGGCCCTCATTGCTCCTGGAAGTGGAAGTAAAACACGCCCGTACCATATTTCAAATAAATCATCTTCCCTGCACCTCCTTCAGTCTTCTTCACTGCCTAGCTTTCTCACCACCACATAGTGATTGGGAATGTAATAGTGTGGATGACCTTGAAATTGGTCTCCAGTGACAACTTATACTTTATGATCTTTTCTAATTTCAAGTCTTAGTCTTCTTCTGGTTTCTTAGTTGCAGTCTCTTTGGTCTGATGCTTGAAATAAAGTACAGTAGAACCTCAGATAAAGTCCAAACTCTGTTCCACAAGTTTGGACTTTATCCAATTTTGGACATTATCTGAACGTCCTTTGAGATGTGGTGCTGGAGGAGAGTTTTGAGAGTCCCCTGGACAGCGAGGAGAACAAATAGGTCAATATTAGAAGAGATTAGCCCTGAGTGCTCCTTAGAAGGACAAATAACAAAGATGAAGTTGAAGTATTTTGGACATCAAATGAGAAGAGAGGATTCACTTGAGAAGGCCTTGATGCTGGGGAAGGTGGAGGGCAAAAGAAGAAGGGGACGGCCAAAGATGAGATGGCTAGATGGTATTGTAGACACAATGGGCACGGGGCTGTGTGGACTAAGGAGGATGGTGGAGGACAGAGGTGCCTGGAGAGCGATGGTCCATAGGGTCGCAAAGAGTCGGAATCGACTGTGCGACTGAACAACAACAACAACAATCTGAATCAAATGGGTGATGCATCGGATAACGTCCAAAAATGGACGTTATCTGAGTTTCCTATACCACATAGCTCGGATTACGTCCATTTTTAAAGCGGTTTTGGACTTTATGCGATGCATCACGTGTGCATGAAAAGTGCGACTTTATCCGAATCGGACTTTATCCGAATTGGACTTTATCCGAGGTACCACTGTATACAAAATATTTTACTGTTTCAGTTTCTTCATTGTCAACATTAAAGTTGTGTAGTTCTCCTGTAGTCATGATTTTTGTTTTACTGATGTTCAACTCTAGTCCTACTTTGACACTTTCTTCTTTCACTTTAACTAACAGTCATTTCAAGTCATTGCTGCTTCCTGCCAGTAGGATAGTGTCATTTGCATATAGTATCTTAAATTATTCTTTTTTCTTCCACCAATGTTCACTCCTCTTTCATCTAAATCTAGTCCAGTTTTCTGTATGATATGCTCTGCATACAGAATGAACAGATAAGAAAATAAAATGTACCTTTGTTTGAAACCTTTGCTTATAGGAATCCATTTTCTCTCCCCATGTTCTTTCCTAATGGTAGTTTCTCCACAATACAAGTCATGCATCGGGACAATCAAGTGCTGAGCACACCAGTTTCTTTGAGAACAACCCATCGTTTCTCATTATCCACACTTTGGTGTATGAAGACCAAGACACAGGACACAGCCTCGGGCTGGGTTAACTCAGGTTTATTGCATCGTGGACAGAGGGAACATGAGGTAATGGCGGATCGATAGCTCTTTTTATACAGCAGTAATACTTTTGAACGTGGTGCCATGGTAGCCCATTGGCTACTGCCTGCGTGACGTCATTGCGAGTCACGCCCTTCTTGTCCAGGTGTAGGTAGTGGCGGGAAAGCTTCCCGCGCTGTTGCCTTTGATGAGTTCGGACCAATAGAGCTTGGACGCTCGCTGCTGCCAGCTGGTGGTCATTAGCTCGCGTCCTATTACAGGGTTTATATGATACAGCTGAAGGTTACATTGTTGCTATAGGCAAGGTTACATTGGCTCCGATACATTGTAATCCATGTGGAAGGAAAACCATTAGAACACAACACCCCTCCCCCCTAGGATGAGACAAAGTCTCGAGCCCCCACTCAAACACGCTCCCCCCCCTAGGAGACAAAGTCTCTCAGCCAAGATGGCTTATTTCGAACACGCTGGGGTCTCGATGCGGGCTGCCTTTGCCCGGGTTTGCTACCTTCTCTTTGTCCCCTGGTTTCCTGCCCTGTAATTGGAGAGGGAGACTCGTTAGTGACTTGCCGCGGCTCCGCGGCGTTGTTGGGAGGTGTGCTCTCTCTTAGGGAAAAACCGGGGGCACTGGGGACTAACGAAAAACCCCTCTTCTCGCTTGGATGGGTGGGGGAACACTCCTGAAAACCCCCCCGGCTCGCAAAACCAAAACCAAAATTACATTCGGGGGCAGCGGTCGCGAATTCCTCTCCCCCTTCCCCGGCCTCTGATGGAACTGGTTTATCAAAAGGATATGAGTCGGGGCCGCTGCTTCTTCCTTCCCCCCTTGCTTGGGACTGTTGTCCGCTGATGTCTCCCCCTTGGGCTAAACGGGTGGGGGAGAACCCTAACGCTGAATCCTGTTGATGAGCCCCACTGTCCGGTACGCTCACTCGGTGCCTCAGCTGGTCCGCGTGCCTCCTCCAGAGGAGACCTGTGCTGGTCTCGACCCGGTACGACACTGGCCCCGTCTGTTCTACTACCGTCCCCGGCACCCAGGCTGGCCCTGCGCTGGCATAGTTTCTACAGTGAACAGGGTCGCCGGCGGCGAATCCTTTCGAGACTGCCAGCCCTATGTTTTTTCCCTTCTCCTCGACTCTCGTCGGGTCTAGCCTGGACAGAATCGTGGTCAGTTTTCGCCGCATCAAGAGCTCTGCCGGCGAGTAACCTGACGCTAAGGGGGTCACCCTATACGCTAATAAGAACTGACATACTTGGTGATTTAGGTCCCCCGGGCCCATGCGCCGAAGCGCATCCTTTGTTGTGCGCACCAACCGTTCCACTTGGCCATTCGTGGCCGGGTGAAACGGTGCGGATGTGACATGCCGAATTGCGTTCGCCGCCATGAATGCTCCGAACTCCGAGGAGGTGAAGCAACTCGCGTTATCGCTGACTAACGTGTCGGGTAAACCGAACGTGGAAAAGACTCTCCGTAGCTGGCTAATTGTCGTGGCGGAGGACGTGCTCTTTACTGGGATAACCTCCAGCCACTTGGAGAACGCATCCACCACCAGGAGAAACATGGTTCCTCGGAATGGGCCAGCGAAATCTATGTGTACTCTGGACCACGGCCCCCTTGCTGCGTCCCATTCCCTATGCGGGAGGCGAGCCTCCTCTGGACGGGATCCCTGACATGCCTCACAAGTGCCGACCATGTGCTCAATGTCCGCGTCCAGTTGTGGCCACCAGAAATAACTGCGGGCCAGCGCCTTCGAACGAACGATCCCCGGGTGGCTGACGTGCAGCAGTTTGAGCACCCTCGGCCGCATGGATGTAGGGACCACCACCCGTTGGCCCCACAACAGGCACCCCCTTTCTAGGGACAGCTCTAGCTTTTTTCGAAAGAATGTGTCGAATTCCGTGCTCGGGGACGATGCCGGCCACCCCTTCTGTACCCATGAGCTAACCTTTTCCAGCGTTTTGTCCTTGCCTGTCGCCCTAGCAATATCGGCTGGTACTAGTGGGGGTGCGTCTAAGACCTCGATTAGCAACACCTGGCGGTCTCTTTCTACTCTAGCCTTTTGGTCATCCGACAGGGGCAAAGGGGATCTCGAAAGTGCATCAGCATGGCTGATCTCCTTTCCGGGCCGGTACTCCAACTCGTGTTGGTATGCGTTGAGAAAGATAGCCCAACGCAGCATTCTCGGGGATAGGATCTGCGGCGTGGGCTTGCTTGCCGTGAAAATCCCTAACAGGGGCTTGTGATCCGTTACAATTTTAAACGGGCGGCCATACAGAAAGTCGTGGAACTTTTTGGTCCCCGCTACTATGGCTAATGCCTCCCTGTCGGTTTGTGCGTAATTTCGCTCTGCTTGGGACAGGGACCTTGAATAAAACGCAACCGGGGCCTCCCTTCCGTCATCCAATACGTGGCAAAGCACCGCCCCCACCCCCACCGGTGATGCATCGCAGACTAATACCACCGGCCGTTTGGGGTCGAAATGCGTTAGAATTGCGTCAGAAGTCAAGAGTTGCTTTAGCTCTTTGAATGCCCTCTCGTGCTCGTCACCCCACATCCATGTCTCCTCCTTTTTAAGCAACCGATGAAGCGGTTCGGCTACGGACGCCTTCCGCGGAAGGAATGTATGGTAAAAATTGAGGAGCCCCAGGAATGACTGTAGCTCGGTTTTGGATGTGGGGCGAGGGGCCTTCTTGATGGCTGCCACTTTGGATTTGGATGGCCTAATACCCTCGGGTGTGATTCGGAACCCTAAAAACTCGACCTCGGTTTCGAAAAAGACACATTTGTCCTTCCTCAGTCTCAGCCCCGCTTTCTCGAACACAGTTAGTACTTTGTCCAATCTTTTTGCCAGTTCGGCCTCACTCCCCCCTGTTATCAACACGTCATCAAAATAAGGCAACACCCCCTCCAGCCCCTTCAGGAGGCGTTCCACAAGCGACTGAAAAAGGCCGGGTGCCGAGTTCACGCCGAACTGTAAACGCGACACCTGGAACGCTCCTTTATGTGTGACTATCGTTTGGGCCGCGGCCGTGGCGGGAGTTACGGGGAGTTGCTGATAGGCTTGTGCTAGATCGAGCTTAGCGAAACACTTTCCCCCATTTAGCCTGGCCAAAAGGTGGCTGACCACCGGCACCGGGTATGCATTAGGGCGGATCGCCTTGTTAATTGTACACTTATAATCAGCGCAAATGCGCACCTCCCCGTTAGCCTTCAGAGCTGTTACAATTGGAGTTTCCCACTCCGCGGAATCAACAGGAATAAGAATCCCCTGGCCCACCAATTTGTCCAGTTCCGCCTCTATTTTGTCCTTTAGTGCGAAGGGCACCCTGCGCGGTTTGAGTCTTATCGGGCGGACCTCCGGGTCTAAGTCGAAGGCTACAGGGGGTCCCTTGAATTTTCCCAGTCCTTTTTTAAAAACGTCGGGATGCGCGTCGCACACCGCTTGTATTGGATCCCCCCCCACCGAATGTACTCCCCCTATGAACAGGCCTAAAGGCTGAAACCACTGTGTCCCAAGGAGGCTACAACTTCCCCCCTTGAGGACAACTAGGGGCAGTTCCGCAGAATGTCTCTTGAAATTAACCCGAAACTTCCCGACCCCCAATACCGGAATGCTGTTTCCCTGTACATCTCGTAGCGTGGACCTCAATGTTTTAAGTTTGGGCCGCACGTGGGGGTCGATTTTCAAGAACTCTTTCTGGGGGATTATGGAATAGGAGGACCCTGAGTCAATTTCCATCCTGATAGGGGCCCCTTGTATTAGTACCTCAACGAAGTAATGGGACTGTCCCGTGGACACGCTGAACACCGGGGCGTCATCTTCGCTGCCGTCCGAGACGCGGCCCACGCCGTCCTTCTTCCTCGTGGTCTGGGCGCCATCTTTGGGCCTCGCGGGACGGTCCGGTCTGGTCGAACGGTCTGGTGACTGCCTCCGGCCCTCCTTTCTTTTTCTGCATGCCTTGGCAATGTGCCCCCGACGGCCGCAGGTGTAACATTCAGCCTTTCTAAATGGGCACCTCGCGCGTTCGTGGGCCGCCCCGCAACCATCGCAGCGGCGCCCCCCTTTCCGGACCTTCTGGACCTCCTCGCCGTCGCTGCCTTCCGAGGACGATTTTGAGGCCCGCCGAGTTGCGTGCACCGATTGTCCGGACCTCCCGTGCACCGAATTTTCTGCTTTGCCGGCCCTGGGACGCCACTCACGCCACTGGTGCATCTCGTCTACTCCAGCATTCGTGGACTCCGCGGCTTCGGCGGCCTCGACGACCTCTGCCAGCGTGGGTGGCGGCTCCTTGTTCATCAAGCTGCGCTGCACCTCCTTGTCTTTCAGGCCACACAGCACGCCGTCCCTGAGGGCCATGTCTAGGATGTCGCCCCATTTGCAGGGGACGGCGGCTACCCTCATGGCGGCCACGAATGCCTCAACCGACTCGTCCGGCGCTTGGACTCGCCTCCAAAACGCGCTCCGAGCGGGAAACATCGCCCTCGAGGGTTGGAAGCGCTCCCGTAGCAGCTTCATGATGTCGTCCGCCTTAAATTGGCTCACCTTCTTCGGAGCGATGATGCCCACCAGCGTCCGCTTGGTTTCCACCCCAAGCATTCTGGTGAGGATGGCCCTCTTCCGCTCCTCATCGTCTTCCTTGACTTTGAGTTCCACCAGCGCCGCCTGGAAGTCCATCTCCAACAGCTCCCAGTCTTGCGGTTTGGTGATGTTGAACCCGCTCTGTGCCCTGGCTGCTCCTTGGGGATCCATTATCCCACCTTCGTCGCCAATTTGGTGTATGAAGACCAAGACACAGGACACAGCCTCGGGCTGGGTTAACTCAGGTTTATTGCATCGTGGACAGAGGGAACATGAGGTAATGGCGGATCGATAGCTCTTTTTATACAGCAGTAATACTTTTGAACGTGGTGCCATGGTAGCCCATTGGCTACTGCCTGCGTGACGTCATTGCGAGTCACGCCCTTCTTGTCCAGGTGTAGGTAGTGGCGGGAAAGCTTCCCGCGCTGTTGCCTTTGATGAGTTCGGACCAATAGAGCTTGGACGCTCGCTGCTGCCAGCTGGTGGTCATTAGCTCGCGTCCTATTACAGGGTTTATATGATACAGCTGAAGGTTACATTGTTGCTATAGGCAAGGTTACATTGGCTCCGATACATTGTAATCCATGTGGAAGGAAAACCATTAGAACACAACACACACAATCAGAGATTTTGCTGTAATTCATAAAACATAAACTAAACTTCTGAAATTTGTTTGGTACATCCAGGAACCAGAAGATATTTGCAATAAGATCTTGAGAAAGTCTTCCTTTTCAGATTCCAGCTTGATTAGGTGAAGACAGAGCAGAGAAAGTTTGAATGGCAAGTCGGAGCTGCAGTAAATTCTTGGGAACAAAGGGAAAGATAAAAGAAAGCCCAAATCTCATAAAGAACTGTTTTTCACAGTTAGAATTGTAAAATTAGAGTTGCTGTTAGGGTTTCGGATTTTCATGAGGAAATAAACTCTTGTTTAATGGTCTCCTTTATATGCTGCATATGTTGTTTATTTAAAGGAGCTGGGAACTGACATGTTGTGTGAGGCTTCAACTCTCATCATCCTCCGTAATTTCTTTCCAGCTTTATAGGTGGGAGAGTCAAAGGCTATAAACGTCATAAGTTAATCTTACAGGCCTAATGAATTCCTGGCTAAACTGGAATTTTCAATGTAGTTTTCACTACTCAGCATGCAAATTATTTATCCAGCAAGGAAGCAAAAATAGACCATGTAAAGATTGCCTTGCAAGATGCATTCTAAATATGCCAAAGGACACTACACTGGAGAAAAATCTTAGTACCATTCTGGTGTCATCTGGGACTATATATGGAACAGTCCTTCCTAGGCTGGGTCTAAATTTACCACCTACCATAGGCAGACGAAGTAAAAATGGGAGTTTTTCAAAGCCTGAAATTTTGGGGCATGTCCATCCCGCCTGACCACAAACTGTTCTGGCTCTTATAAGATGGCTGGGTCAGATGGTATCAACTCTCTGATTGTGGGGACTTGATTTGAAGACACTTCCTCCCTATTCTGACCTAATAGGGAAGAAGTGCTGTTAGAAGTGAATCAAGCTGTCATGGAGAAGCTCAAGTGAGTCAACTCAAAAAGGGTCAGCAATCTGTTTCCACCAATGACCAAGCATATGCCTTTGGGGGAGAACGCATAAGCAGCATACCAAGGTTTAGAAGTTTACTACCTGTGATCATTCTTCTTGTTCTGCTGTAATTGAATCTGAATATTGGTGAGCCTCATGTCAATCAGCCATGAAGATTGTCCTGAGAAAATAATGCAGTGGCCTTTCATCTGTCTTCCTCATCGCAGCATGACACCCATACCACTGATTCAGTTCCGTGAATTACTTTCTGGTCCTGTGCCCTTTTGGCACACAAAATCCTCTTCGGCCCCAGGCCAGTATTGATGAAGCTGCTGCCCTCCATCAAGATGGATTCAAGTGGGATTTAATCCACTTGAGGACCATCACCCTTCCCTGTGGACCTTGGCACCCAAGGCCATTAGTCCTCAGAGTGGTCAGATTAGTTAACCGCCGCTTGACACTCGGCGTTGAGTCATTGGCAGTATGGTCTTCTCTATTACCGTAGCAGGATAACCTGGCCAGATCATGGAGAAAGGCATATTGAAGACTGGGTGTAATTCCTCACTTGAGGTATGGGGTAATTATCTAAGGCACCCCTGATTTAGATAGCTGTATTATAAATGACATGAAATTCTGATTCACCCCAAGGAACAAAGGAGGAGAAAGGATTCTTGTGAACTTTCTTTTTCCAAACTGCCACTTTTGGCGTCCCAAAAAATGGGAATCCTCATCCTGCTTAAATAGATACGGCCACAGGGGTTGGAACATGGCAGAATGGAGCTGCATGATACAGTCTCCTGCTTGCTTGACTCCCCTGCCCCCAAGGAACTCATAGTTCTCTGGAAAGGGTGCAAGTGCTTTTACAGACAATTCGACATTATTCTGGCACACAAATAAGAAGACATAAGACTGGGGGAACTGGCTCTCCAAAGCTGGTATTACAGGTAAAACCACTTCTGCTTTCCCAGTATTTGAAGCAGAGCCAATTGTAGAGCAGCCAGGTTACTTCAGTGGCTTAGGTTAATTGGCAGAGCCTCTGGTGAAGTGTATTAACTCACTCTGGACGGAGAGCTCGCACTATAATTATGGCAATGAAAGACTTGTTCTGAGCTGCACTTTATCTTGTAATAAAGGCCGAACAATAGCAGGGAAACAAAACTGGAATTCATTGACATCTTAAACAGCCAGTGGAGGAATATTAGTGCACAACCAAAATTCAGGCCATTACCAGGTTGTGTGTCACTTGCCTTATGTTGTGCCAAATGACTCAAGGGAAGGTGCTGGGCAGGTTACAAACCTTAACAAAGCTTGTTCAGAAGAGTCATACCTCAGGAAGACATGGCAATCCAAGAAAGAAAGACTGGTAGGTACCATACGAAAGTGTAGTAGGCAAATGAGGATAATTTGCATTATTGTAGGTAGACTTAGTGCATCTATCCCAAACCCTCCCTTTCCCCACCATTTGGAACATAACCTACTGTACTCAATTTCTCTCTCTGCTTTGCTTGTGAAAGATATTTTTGGGATGGCTTTTAAAAACTGCTATGACAAGTTGTGAGAGGTGTTATATCTTCAGATTCTAGCTTGCCGATAGCATGCGACCCACCAAATCCACCCCCTTAGAACCGCATAGCACCTAGTACGGGTTTCACATGCATGGTTGACTGGAGCTATGTATAAAATCATCCCATAACAGCCAATAAAAACACAAGAAACACACATATTTAAGGGTATTTTTTTAAAAGATAAAAAATCTCTTTGCTCTTAAACTAGTGTAGGCCAGTATATTAAAGAATTAATCAAAATAGCAAGATGTGGGAAAGCCTTTCATAGCACCTTTTGGGTTGGGAAACACACATTGTTACAAGAACAAAAAGTGTTATCAATGTGCAAGGATGTCCCTGTTTTTTTATTGGTGAAATACTATCTGTTCAAATTGCTGTACACTTTCTTGTTGTACACATCATTTATAGTTAGCCTTTCTACCAAAACACAAGTAGAAACAGATAATACCGTTAATATAGAATTAAACAAATAATAATTTTGTGTCAGAAATTATTCTGGGTTGAAAGGATTTTTGCAGGAGAAACTCTGCTCAGGGAACACCCAAATGAAGTTCCTTTCATGTCGCCAAGAGCTGGAATAGAGACGGGTGTTCAATTCGTCATGCAGTACCCGGGTCTCGAACTGCTGAGTTGCCAGCCTTTAAGAACACCTGCTAGCTCAGTAGCTAGCCTCTTGTCAAGATGCCACTTGAATAAAAAGGGCATTGCCTGCGAGGAGAAGAATAGCAGGGAGCAGGGCAACCCAGCCAGGAAGCAGCCGCCCAGAGGACAATCTCTAGTGTCTCTGTGCCATATATGCTTCTAGGGGGCTGGGGGGGGGGTGGATGGCTGTGGAAGAATACAGTGGAACTCTGGATAATGATAGCACTGGATAATGACAGCAAATTTTTAGAAAAGATTTGCACCGGATAGCGTCATTGTGTCGTTATCCGGTGCATTGTGTTTGATCTTTTACCTTGCCACGCTGTTTGGGGCAAAAAAAAAAATCGCCATCTTCGGGTGCATTTTTCCGGCTCTCCGGGGGAAAAAATGGCGGCCGCAATGGGCAAATCCAAAATGGGTGGGAAAAATTCCATCACGACGGAGTTTTTTCTGTCCATTTTGTGCTCTCCGCTGACCCTGTCCCCTCTGGGAGGCTCAGGGGACCCGATCCGCACTGTTTCCGACGCCCCCGACCTTCCTAGGCAGTGCTGCAAGTCAACATGCTGGGGAAAATTCCTTCGTCAGTTGCAGGTTTTGGCTCGCAGGACTGCCCGGGGAGGTCGGGGGGCATCGGAAACAGCATGGATTGGGTCCCCTGAGCCTCCAAGAGGTGGCAGGGGCAGTGGAGAACCCGAAATGGGTGGAAAAAATTCCATCATGACGGAGTTTTCCGCCCATTTTGTGCTCTCTCCCACCCCTGCACCACACTGTTTCCAATGCCCCCCAACCTCCCTGGACTGTGCTGCAAGCCAAAACCTGCAGCTGACGATATCCAATACATGGACCGGATAAGGAGAAAAAACGGATGATGACACGACTTGTGGAACCAAGTTTTGTTGTTATCCGGAGTATTACTGTATGCTACTTTACACAGGCAGTTGGGATGCAGACTATTTCTTCTGTGAGGCAGAAGTCCTGTTGAAAGACAAAAGGAGGTGGAATACAAGAACACAGAATGCAGTTTCTTAATTTGCGGTAAAATGGGATTTCACAAAGGATTGAAAATCTCCTTTTCGACATAGCTAACATAGTTAACCTGCCAACCTAGCATTTTGAAAGCAAGAAATTACAAGTAGATAAATAGGTGCCGCTTTGGTGGGAAAGTAACAGCATTCCGGTGCATTCTGGTGTCTACATAACCATGGAAATATCTGCCAATGCAGACAGCACTAGCTCTTTGGCTATACACAGAGATGAGCAATGTACCCTAGAGTCGGATACGACTGGCTTTCAAGCAAGGGCGACCTTTACCATATTTAAGAAAGGCATGCAGAAGATATTGTAGTTATTGTTTTATTTGTTTTTAACAATCTAATACAACTTATTTTGCCTATGTAAAGATTGCCCTTGCTTGAAAGCCAGTCATATCTGACTCTAGGGCTCGGCACTTATCTCCGAACCCTAGTGATTGTGTTTTTAAATATCACTTTATGTTAAAAAAAATCCCAAGTAACCTGAATTGGCACAAAAGTAATAAGGTTTTGCTGATTAATAACTGAAGTTTCATTTATTGTCCTATACAAAACATCAGTATTAGCAGGCAATATGACCAGTATTAAAGCTCTTTGCATTGAATTTTTAAGAATTTTTTTTTGAGATCTTGTAATTTCAGCTGTTATGATCTTGCAATTCACTGTTCCCCAGGATTCTTTGATGTTTTTCAAAAATGCAGCTATGTTAATTAAAACTTTGAAGATAATAAGCAAATGGGTATTCCTACATAGTATTATTCATTGCTTTCAGTGGCTTTACATAAGAGTACTGCACTGTATTATTTTGACAAGGATACATTCCTTTTTTTGGCAAACTTCCAATTATATATATATATTTTTAGTTAGAAAACATTTATGCAATGCACATGGCCACGGAAAAGTCTGCAGACACAGAGCGCTGGCTCTTTGGCTGTAAACAGAGATGCGCACCGAACCCTAAAGTTGGACACGGCTGGCTTTCAAGCAAGGGAGACCCAAGTGAACTTTCTGTACTTATCTCACACATCTGATTCAGACACCGGGATGATCTTGAATGAGCCACAGACTCAGGCATTGCCTGCATAAGGGGAAGGTGAAAGTTTTTTAAAAAAAATTTACACTCACAGCTTATTCTGCCACAGTTGTATAAAAATTCAGAGAACTATGGATATCAGGATACAAAACATTACCAAGCACAAACTGACTTCTCCTGGAGTTGTCCTTTCTAGTTCTTGATTCAAACCACCAGAAGCAACTGTATTCAATCTGTGTATATAAAAAGCTTCCCTTTGTAACAATGTCTTTCCTATATCATTTCTTTCGTAGTTTTTCAGACGCACCATCTCAATGACCACAAATCTAAATTGATTTTTCTTGATTTTTCTCAAGATAATGTTGAACTAACAGAGCTTGGCCAGAATGTACAAAAGAGATTGTTACAAAGGGAAGTTTTTTTATATACACAGATCGAATACAGCTGGTCCTGGTAGTTTGAATCAAGAACTAGAACTAGCGTGCTTTTTATAAAGTCTTGCTGTCATAAATCATTAACCTTTCTTTCATTTTATTTATTTATTGTTAAATTTTTATACCGCCCACTCAGCCAAAGCTGACTCCGGGCGGTTCACAACAGTGGGTAAAAACAGATAAAAACAAATAAAACAGATAAAAACCAGCAATAAGAACCCACCCTTAAAAAGAGAGTTCTAAAACAATGATTAATATTTAGATTATAAATAAAATATATGTAAAAGTTGCTGGTTTAATAAGCAAGGTCCCTCAAGAGAAATATATTCTTCTCCTTTAAATTAATTAAATCAGTGCACTAGGGGACACGTGGGGTTCCAACACAGATAAGATTTAGAGAAATGGATTTTCTAACGTCAGCAGGCACAAGAGAAAGATACATTAACAGGCCATTCGATGCGTTTACATGGTATGTAGTGGGTTTATTGTGTATAGATATGAGATATTTAAGGTTTCGGTAATTTAATTTTTTTCTAGATGAAATATAATTCCAACAAATTATACACTATAGATGTTAAATGAAATTGAATTTTTTGTTGATTTACAGAATTAATATCTCTTGATAAAGATAATATACTGAAAAGCCAATATACCGGAAAGGCTTTGGGAATTGTGTGATATAATAGAGAAATTGTAAAATATACTTCTGAAGAAAAGTTCATTTTTATTGTTATTCTCCTCTGTATTGCAAGTAGATAAACAGGGACCACTTCAGTGGGAAAAGATCTTGGGGACATGAAAGGAGCCTCATTCGGGTGTACCCTGAGCAGTTTCTCCAGCAAAACTCCCTTCAACCCAGAATAATTTCTGACATGAAATTATTATTATAGCATAATGTCTCTACGGACAAACCAGCTCTATAGCAACAGTTCTGATTTCAAAGCTTGCAGCTGCACAGAAAGGGTGACAAATGTGAATGCTAAGAACAGGAAATAAAAGCAAAGTGTGTCAATCATGGTTCAGCAGCTGTGAGTTTTGCGCGATGGGAGCCACGATTTGATAGGATGCTTGAAGTGAGCCATAAGGTGCATGTCAGAGATGACAACGGTTTCTCTTTGTTCCTCTTGCAGTTCCCAACGCTGCTAAATGGTCACATCCCAATGCAAATCCCCAGCTTGGACGGGACTTCTTCTCCAGTTCTCCTGTCTCCAAATGCTCACAAATCCTGATGTCTCAACAAATTAAGGACTCGCTAACAAACTGGATTTAACACAGCCATTCTGACGGGCTTCATTTTTCTGCTGCTTGCAGGAGGACATGATGAAGCCTTCTTTTACTATGGTTTGCACTTTTCATTACATGATCGATCTACTTGTATGATGTTTATTTAGCATTTTTAAACAGTGTTTTTTTGTATAAGAAATCTGTTGTGTATTAAAATGAATTATAATTTTTATAGCCTTGCTCTCTTAAGTGTTGAACACTGTTTATTACTGAAGTACCTTTTCTTAATAGATTTCAAAACAGTATCTAAAGGATGTGAAACTTTTTAATCCTATATTTCTTCATATTATGCCTCATGCTTGTGTACACTATAACCGGCTGTGCCTTCTTTTGCATTTTGTTATATAAATGATTTATATATATTTCCAGTATTAAGATAAAGGTTAAAAAGGAAACAATTATTGAACAAGTTCCCCTGTACTTATATTTCAGTGTTGCCTTTTGCAGTAGGCCCAAGGGTGCCATGTATTCCTGTAATTTTGAATTAACTGCTTTCCAATTATATAAAGATGCCTTCTATTTCTTTGCTAAACTGAGGGGCCATAGTAAATGTTTTGGCCAGTAAGTGTATTTAAGAATAGGACACTAGTTAGATATAGGTGCTTGAACTTTTCTCTCAGCTAAGGGGAACATGTCTTAAAATATTTGCAATATAGCTTAGGGCCGTAATGGCGAATCTTGGCACTCCAGATGTTCTTGGACTTCAATTCCCAGAAGCCCAAGCCCCCGTAAATCCACAAGGAGGGGTTTACTGCAATTCATTTCGCCCGTGCCGCCCTCATCGCTCCCGGAAGCGGAAGTAAAACACCTGTTTTACATTCCCTTCTGGGAACGATGAGGGCGGGGTTTTACTTCCGTGAGCGACGAGGGTGGCGCGGGCTGTATGAATCGTAGGAAACCCATTAGTGTGGATTCACAGGGGCTTGGGCTTCTGGGAATTGAAGTCCAAGAACATCTGGAGTGCCAAGGTTTGCCATCACGGGCTTAGGGAAGTGATGGTGAAACCTTGGTACTCCACCTGTTTTTGAACTTCAATTCCCAGAAGCCCAAGTCTCTGTGAATCCAGTAAACCTATTTGTGTGGATTCAGTGTCTTGGGTTTCTGGGAATTGAACTCCAAGAACTGGAGTGCCAAGGTTCACCTTCATGGGCTCAGGGGGCATTGAAGGATACAACCTTGCTCAGTACCATTTATTTTAATATAGTGTTGAAACATGCCTCAAACTGGTTCTTACGTTCTTGATTCTGTTCAAGCCCTTACAGTACACAGGTAATGTTTTTACATATTTGTTTATTAGGAATCAAAAGTAAATGGTTCCACTTTTGCATCATCAAAAAAGTTTTTAAAAAAATCATAAGCAATGCTGAGTATTTTTTTTAAAAAAGTGTTTAAAGCTCTTACAGTTAGAGCTATGATCTTTTTTAACACAATAGGAACCCGTCGAGAGCCAGAAGACCAAGAAAATAATTTTCAGTCTTCTCCTCCCCCTCCCTCCACCACGACCCTGTATGAACCTGACACAAAATCACAGTGATTTTAAAATACCAGGGCTCTTGGTCTGTTTCAGACTAGAACTCTGAAAGCAGAGGAACAAGGCTTGTCACTTTCTAGTATGCCATGATTGATTTCCTGAAGATGAAATATAGAACTAAGACATACTTAAGTGAGAAAACCATTGTGTCCGTCAGCTGTTAACATGGAAGGTATACAATACCGACATATTTAATAAACAAGTTTTATCACATTTGTGCAAATATCTTTAAATATCCCAATTGAACGAAGCACCCCATTTGATACCCTCGTGGAACAGTGGTCAAGTTGCAGTACTGCCAGCAGTACTGCAGCCAATCTGAGCTCATTCCTCACAGGCTCAAGACTGACTCTGCCTTCCATCTTTCCGAGGCCGGTAAAATTAATACCCAGCATGTTGGGGGCAAAAATGCTAATTACACTGTGATACAGGTGTATGTTTTAATAATTGTGTGCCATGAAGTCAATTCTTATTATTATCCAGCCAGTTGTGCACATCTTACTGTGTTTCAATATACAGTACAAAACAAGAATTTGGCAACTTGAACATGAATGATATATATTAGAGGGAATATGGAAAAACAATTCCTTCTTTTAGAACACTTTAATGTACTAGATCTTGAAAGGTTTCTAGTGCTTAGAGTAATTTCTAACAAGAAGCAACTACATCCTAGGAAATATAATTCTATACTCAATAATTTGCAAAAAGAGAGAGAATATGCTTTTAAACACACAAACACACAAATCAGGTAATATAAGGTGAAACACACTGGAAGTCTGTACACATGACAGGTCTTGTTTTGTAAAGATCAGTGTCCTATACTGTACAGTAGTTTTGGGGAGTACAATGGTATATGATATACCATATATACTTGACTATAGGTTGTCCCGAATATAAGTCGAGGTACCTAATTTGGACCTCTAAAACTAGGAAGATAGATTGACCTGAGTATATGTTGGAAGTAGAAAATGCAGCAGCTGCTAGTGAATTTCAATAATTAAAATACATGAAAATATGGTAAAATTAATTAATTTAGATTTATTTGTGTAGGTGTTTTTGAGTGTTTACATTGACCCGAGTATAAGTCGAGTCCCATTTTTGGACCTCATTTTGGGGGCTAAAAAAACCTGACTTATACTCAAGCATGTATGGTACATATAAAACCACAGTCTTCCGTTCATACATTTATATATTAAACGCAGCCTATGATTGTCACAAATTAGCAGTGGCAACAGCAGTTATACCTTTATAGAATTGTATAATAAAATTATTCCACCCCATAGTGCTTTGGCCAAGCCTTCTCTGGGCAGTTTACAATCAGCATTTTTGCCCCAACACATTGGGTACTCTAGTAAAAACAGACCAAGACAAATGAAACTATTTGGGCTGCATCTTAACAATACACCAGTGATATATACTTTAAATGTGATGATAAGATTTGCATGAGAAACAGTATCAGTCATTTTTAAAAATGTACCAGTCATAGTTTTAAAATTTGTTTACATAGTACCAAGGATGCCACATTTAAGTTCCCAAACTTTTCGCACCATGGGCTGGTCACATAGTTCCTCCTGCCATAAACACTGCTGTTATGATCTTATGCCATAAACACTGCTGTAAAACGCATCCGCGACTGTCGTATATGTGTTTACGACATCCACGGATTCATTTACGGAAGCATTTACGCATGCGTGGATGCGTTTTACTTCTGCTTCCGCTAGCAGCAAGGGTGGCAGCAGGCCACAAGAAATAGTACCACAGTCTGGGGACAGCTCACGGTCTGTAGTTTGGCCACCCCTGAACTAAATCAATGTTGTATAGTTATGCAAGTGACATTACCTCTGGAAACAAATTGTCATAAGTTTAGAAATCTTCATAAACATTATCTGTTGCATACTAAGTTGTGCAACTCTGCAGGCAGTATATAATGCCTCCAGATTCCTTAGCTTTGCAGAAATTCACATCTAATTTGCAACAGAATTTCAGCCCTAGATTCATACTTCTTCTGTGTCTAGGCCAGACGTGAAACTGTTAAAATGAAAGCACCTGCCATCAGCATTAAAGCAAGGCAAAAGCAAAGCAACCACACTTATCTACCACCCCATACCACTTGGTGCACTCCCTGGGGCAATTCATCTGGTCCACACCACCCTCGTCGCTCCCGGAAGCGGAAGTAAAAAATGCCCGTATGTTTTAAGCAGAGAAAATGGCAGCTTAAAATCTATCTCATCCTGTTGCAAAACAGTCTGCAAGGCATTTTACTTCCGCTTCCAGTGGAGGACCCACGTGACCGGCCCGCTGAACCACATGGCTGGCCCACTGAACCACATGACCGACCACTGGCCTATATGCTAAGAATTAATATGGATACTACTTAACATTAATTCTTAGCACTGGGTTGGAATAAAAAGTTGGCATTCACTCTCTCACTTGGACTGCATGCACTAAACTTCTTGCCAAAGTATAAAAATTAAATAAGGTCACTGATCATAAATGGCCAATGACCTCTTCTACACCCAGTCCACAAGTGTTTTGTTATTGGTAGTAACAGTAAAAGAAGCATTTGTTCATAATCTTCTGCAAATCCTTTCACATGCAGTCTACCATTAAAGACATAATGTGCTTATTATATAGGGCCATGATGGCAAACCTTGGCACTCCAGCTGCTCTTGGACTTCAATTCTCAGAAGCCCAAGTCTCTGTGAATCCACACAAATGAGTTTACTGCACGTATGTGTATGCGCAGTAAACCCTTCCGTGTGGATTCACAGAAACTTGGGATTCTGGGAATTAAAGTCCAAGAGCAGCTGGAGTGCCAAGGTTCGCCATCACTGATATAGGGAAACATGAATCAAGACACATCATGACATAGGAAATCTTAAGAAAAGGTCAAATACCTGGAAAGATGGGTTCGATCTGCAAGAGCTGCACGATGGGGGACATGAAAGGAGCCTCATTCGGGCATCCTCTGCAAAAATCATTTTAACCCAGGGTAATCTCTGACATGAAAACGACGACGATCTTTTCCTCAAAAATATATTATTATTGTTTGGATTTGTATGCCGCCCACTCAACAACACGAGTTGCCGAGGAATTTTTTGCTTATGATGACTAATTGCATTTCTAAAGAACTTAGGAAGCATTCTAATGGTCAATGCAATGGACTGAGCAAGGTCCTAACTGGTGAAAAAAAAATACCATGAAACAATACTGCTTTTCCAGTACAAATATCCTCTGAACGTGAGAAGTCCTTTGATTACTTTAATTCACCTTTTGCATTTGTATGCATTGGAATGACCTCCATGTTACTTAACCTACCTCACAGGGCTGTTGTGAGGCTCAATGATATTTTGTACAATGCTTTAGTTTCTTTTTTATAAGATTACATATATGGCAAGCAGCTTTGTATTAAGGACAAAGCTGAGTCTAGCCACTAAACGAAAACCACAGATTATTATGTACAGATCAGGATTACTTAACAAGATCTTGAATAACTGAAATGTACCATTGGATAACACTTATTATATTATTATTATTACTTTGTAATATAATTATAATCTCATTCTCTATTAGCTGAGAGGATTTTCGTTTTGTTGTAAAATCAGCAAATAGGATCACAGTGCAT
The DNA here is from genome assembly GCA_035047345.1 of Bradypodion ventrale. NCBI lineage: Eukaryota > Metazoa > Chordata > Lepidosauria > Squamata > Chamaeleonidae > Bradypodion > Bradypodion ventrale. The sequence continues at coordinate 208,626,846 of JAWDJE010000005.1, forward strand.
TCAAAATTCCAGTCAGAATTCCATTGTGGGATTTTCTATCACAGGGGTTGGTGATACATATTGTGAATGGAACATGCTCACAGGCAAGTTCTGGGGAGAGGTGGAGGAAGCCCCCGGAAAAGCTGCACTAAGAGGGTTGTGACCCTTCCTGAACAGTGTATGCGATGGCAGGGATGGGGAAATCAATGGAGGTTGCCTGTCTCCCTGCTTTCTTTAGTGGAGAGTCTTCTTGGGTCATAGTTCTTTCCATCTGTGGAAGTTGCTCCTCTGTTTGAGGAAAAGACACAATGGACCCAGCCCATCAATGAGTAACTACTTCAAAATTACTAATGGGATAAAATTCTTTAAAACTACATTCTGTGTCAGTGCCTGCTTATATCGGTAAAAACAGCAATCATATTTCTGAAGAATAAAAGGCAACTTCTGAAGGAAATTAAAACCGGAAGAGCTTTTTCATTAAGAAGTTTTGACCTTTGAAGACCAAAGGAGTGTGAAAATATAAACTGAACATTTTTGAGGGAGAGGGGAGGATCAAAAATGTGTTTACTAATTCATTCAATGTAAAAATTGTTGTGTGTTAATGTTGCTAAATTTCTCAAGCATACCCAGTAAAATCGTCATCGGATGTATATATCAATAAAAACAGAACACACATTATGAACAGACATGCAGCACAGATTGCCCATAGCTTGTGGTATATTTTATTTTCAAAATCTTGAACTGTGCTGAAACTGGTCCACTTTTTATTCGATTCCTGGTCATTGAGAACTGCCAATTGTATCGTTTCCCCACCTCTAGTGCCATGTGTGTTAAACCAGGATCAGCTGCCGCTACTGTTACTAATACAAATTGTTAAATACATAACAAGCTGCACTGAGTTAGTCATGCTTTGTACGAAGCCAACCTTCTCACTTGTGCCAAAACCATGAGCTAGATAAGTAATGGCCAACCTTGGCCCTCCAGGTGTTTTAGGACTTCAATTCCCAGAAGCCCAAGTCACCACTTCTGCGGATCAAGGCTTCTGGGAATTGAAGCCCAAGAACAGTTGGAGTGCCAAGGTTCACCATCAGTAAGCTGGATCCACAAAACACTGAGCATAGGGAATCCGACCACATTCAGCAAAGAGTGCTTCAAGTTGTTAAGAGTAGCAGGGTGTTGCATCTCATATCTTCTGTCATTTCCTTTTCTCTTCTCTGCTCAGCACAAGAATTCAGGTTTGGTCAAGACAGAGATACCTGAATTGAAAAACTGATTTGAGTGACCCCTGAAAACTACGACTGCACACAATTCACTCTAAATTAACTAACCACAGCGTGAATCCAGGGTTTGGAAAAGCTACTTTCTGCACTATAATTCCCCGAATCCCTTAGCCCTTGACAAAGCTATTCTTAGTGGTCTTGTCCAAAAAGTAGTTTCCTCACACTTTGATTTGAAACAGGTATTTTGTTTCTTCAAAGAAGGGCCAGACTATAGTAATCCTTGCTACAATGGATCTCTGTGTGGAAACTAGATCCTGTACAAAGATTTTATTGGATTGATGTTCTAGTCTTACAGCTAGCCTAGTAGAAATGCTTATGATCATAAATTATCCAAACACAATTAAGGATTTCCAAGTAATATTTATACTTTCAAAAGTACAATATTAATACAGGTCCATCAGTTAGAAATACCAGGGTGTTTTTTTTTTAGCTCTACAGGGATTCTTTAATGTAAAACCAGCTCAGAATTGCTGAAAAGCAGCAGTGGTCCAAAAGTCACTATTACACACAAATTTGTCATTTCTTTCAGAAAATTAAAAAAAGTTCCGAAATTCAACTTACTAGTATCATGAAATATTAATAAAACATCCCCAAACATGCCACAATCACTATTCACAAATAAAGTTAAAGAAACATATACTTTTTTTCTCACTTAATACTGTTAAATAACAATAATAATCTACAAGCTTTCCTGAACAGAAATGGTAGGACCCCTGAATGTTTGACAGTGAACATCAGGAAAAAATATTAAGTTATCTATGACTATTTTTCATGATATACCAGCCAAAGATTTACATAACCATTTCAAAATATACCAATAAAGATTTACAGTCTCTTGAAGATGCACTAGACAAATAGTTTCAATAAAGGTAAACACAAATGCTTAAAAATACTGTTACTATCACCAGGAGGTACTTATGATACTCACTGAGATGCATAAGCTTAGTAGTAACATGTAGAATAGCTCCCCAAAAAAAGGTCTAAAGATCTTTAAAGTTTTCTAAGCTCTCATGCTTTTAGAATCTTGCAGTACAGAACAATGTCTTCTTGTCTATGGATTTGTATTCTTCCAGCGGACATCCAGTGAACATATCATCACAGAGCCAGAGATGGAAAGCAAGGGACGGACTGGGATGGATAGCTCCCGTATGAAAACATCAAGGAAAGGACTGTATCTCCAAAACAACCCAGCAGTGAACATCTGGAAAATATTCTTTTTTCCAAGTTAGAAATAAGTAATTTAGGGAATGTAGTTGCTCAGGGTTTCGCATGCACCCATGGCTTCCTTAAGAGCAAGGCAGGATGAAATGCATAAGCCAGGCCTTAGTAACTGGCATGAAAGCCAGATCACATGTAACAGAGGAATTATTTTTCACCTGTTTCAATCAACTGGTGTGGACTAAGTGCTTTTTTTTAAAAAAAAGGCATTCAGCAATATTTTAATTAGCTTAGACCTAATGTTAAATTCGCCGGCCAAGAATTTAAGAGCATTAATGACAAATTTATCTATTTAACAGTCAAGAAAGGTTGTTGTTGTATTTTTTTTTGGACATTCCAGGAACCATTGCAGTTGGAAAAAAGAGATACAAAATGCAGCAATAATTCATGAAGAGAAATGGAGGCATTCACATATTATATAAAGCCACTGCAGGCATTCAATGGTTTGTTAACTATGCAGACAGTAGTTATTTAGCAGCAATGATTCCGCAATAAATAATGTACTGTTTTTCTTCTTCAGTCCTGCACAAAAACTGCAGCTACTGTTAACATTAACAGTTGTAACCTACTGGCTCTAAAGGCAGAGGAGACCTTAAAATTGACTGTACAAAATTTTTGTCACACTGTGACAACAAATATAAAAACATAACCAGTAGGTCTGAAATAAAAAGACTGCACTGTTTGGAGGGCAGTGGAGGCAAAGAGATTTCAAGTCCACCAAGGGGGAAAGTGACTTCAGAATAGAGTAAGAGTCGCGGGTGGATATACAACCAGCGTCCTTGGGCTTGAATCTGCATTGCCGGCCTTAGAAAAGCATGCTTTGCCTTCTGTTCTTCCCATGCCCTAAAAACACAAAATGAAGATTGTGTTAAGGAATTTATGGCCAAGCGCATGGCTCTTCCACCATTATTAGACATGACTGCAGCGGCTAGTTGGTAATTTTCAGCAAAACAAAAACAGACCTTGGTATGTCTGATCCCTGCAACAACTTATTTTACCTTCCCTCTCCTCTCAAGAAATGTAGCCAGGTAACATGATTGGAAGGTCAGAGTTTGATTCCTGGGTACTGCATGATGGAGTGAGCACCCGTCTCTGTCCCAGCTCCTGCCAACCTAGCAGTTTGAAAGCAAGAGATTGCAAGTAGATAAATAGGGCCACTTCGGTGGGAAGGTAAACAGCGTTCTGTGCACTCCATTGTCAAGGCATGCCTGCCACATGGCCACGGAAACATCTGCAGAAGCAGACAGCGCTGGCTCTTCGGCTTTGAAACAGAGATGAGCACTGAACCCTAGAGTCAGATACGTCTGACTTTCGAGCAAGGGAAACCTTTACCTTTACCTTTACCTTACATATTGCAAGATGCAGCTGCTCCAGGATATGCAGCAGTACCTGTTTTCCTCCTAGGAAATGTTCCTGCTAAACTCCGAGAAAAACTCCATATTTGTAAAATGTTTTTTTACGCCCATCTAAGGAATCCAGGTCACTCCAACTATTAACTTGCAAGGTGTCAACTTCACAGTTTACTCGCCCTCCAGCAGTCAGAGCAAACATGTAAGGAAATGTGCAAATCTTTGAAGCCTACATACCTGTCTCAGGATAAGTGGAATTTCGAAAGCCGGGATCTTTCTGCAGCTGAATCTCTTTCAGAGTGAATATTGACACACCTGGAACAACAGATAAAGAATTTTTTTGCCGGAATAAGAGCTTTTCTTTTAGAAATATACACTCTTCTTAAAAGGTGTAATTAACTACGATCACTGAAAGAGGAAGGCAAGGGTAACAAATGAAGTGGCTTAGGGAAGCAGGGAGAGCCAGACCACCAAAACTACTGGTGAGAAAAAAGGAAGATGAAGCATTGCTTTTAGTCCTCATCACTACAGGTGAAACTCAGAAAATTAGAATATCGTGCTAATGTCCATTCATTTCACTTAAAAGATGAAACAAATATATGAGATAGACTCATTACATGCAAAGTAAGAGATGTCATGCCTTAATTTGTTATAATTGTGATGATCATGGCATACAGCGTACATGAGATTATGCGATGATTATGGGGTACATGAGATTGGGGGGTTGGGGTTTTCATAAGATGTAAACCATAAGCATCAATATTATAACAAAGTAAGGCTTGAACTATCTCGCTTTGCATGTAATGAGTCTATCTCATATATTTGTTTCACCTTTTAAGTTGCATTACTGAACTGAATGAACATTTGCACGATATTCTAATTTTCTGAGTTTCACCTGTATTTCCAACCCCAGCTGAAAAGAGCAGGGAAAAAAACAACTGAAGACTAACCAACTCCTCCATCCTGAGAAAGCAGGGTAGACAAACTATAAATCTTCAGCAGCCCTAGGATTCCTCACCACTCTGGGTACTGGATATGTGATTTTCAAATTTCTTGGATTCCAAACTACCACCACCCATCCCCAATTCTCCATTCTTGGGAGTTTGCTCTAATAGAATCCTTCTTATTCAAGTGCTGTATCCAATTCCAAATATTGGCTATCAACATAGCGATCAGCCATGAAGATTGTTCTGGGATAAAAATGTGGCCTTCCATTTGCCTTCCGTATCACAAGCATGACACCTGTACCAATGATCCAGTTCTGTAAGTCACTTTCTGTTGGTACACAAAGGTCCTCACCAGTCCCAAGCCAGTATTGATGAAGCTGCTGTCCTCCATCAAGATGGATTCAAGTGGGATTTAATCCATTTGTCACCCAAGGCTATTAGTCCTCAGGGTGGTCAGGTTAGTTAACTGCCGTCTGATGATCGGTGTTGAGTCATTGACAGTATGGTCTACTCTATGACCATAGATCAAATAGACAGTGACATAAATGTGGATGATCTGGGAGAAAGCGTGCAACTGGAAGGTCTGAGACTTAATTCATTCCAAGCTTCCTATTTTTACCCCAGTGTTATCTGGGAACCTTCACTGACTGGGAGGCGGAAGATCAGCAGCTCGATTCCAGAGTACTGCAGGACAGAATGAGCTCCCGTCTTTGTCCCAGCTCCTTGCCAACAGTTTGAAAGCAAGAAATTGCAAGTAGATAAATAGGGACCACTTTGGTGGGAAGGTAAACAGTGTTCCGTGTGCTCCGGTCTAGTCACGCCTGCCACTTGACCAAGGAAACGTCTGCAGAAGCAGACAACGTTGGCTCTTCGGCTTTGAAACAGAGATGAGCACTGAACCCTAGCATTGGATACGACTGGTTTTTGAGCAAAGGAAACCTTTACTTTTACCTTTCTTCCTGAACAAGGTGAAACTAAGCCTCAAAGCCTTCTTCCTGAGGCCTTCCCCCCAACTGATCCATAGTTATGTGTTTGTCTCTCAAGCAAAACTCCCAGAATGGAGAATGACAGAATTTGTAGTTCCAGAATTTGAAAATCCCATACCTGCTGTTTCCCCCAAACATTTTAAATAGAAGAACACTTGGATATGGAAATAAGCTCTTTCCTAGATCACACCCATGAGGATCTAGGCCAGTGTTTCCCAACCTTTGATTTTTGGACTTCAATTCCCAGAAGCCTAAGTCCCACTGTGGGGTGTGGGCCCCAGGCTGGGAACCACTGATCTAAGTGAAGATAACCTCTTTACTCACTGTAGTCAGCAAGAGCAAGAGACTACCCATGAAATAAGGCAGAATGTCTTTTCACTCAAAGATGCTGCTCAACTGATATTAATGACAGGATGATGGCACTTACTTTCTGGAAGAGAATGTATCCTTGTTCCAAGACTTCTAAAATAAGCATGTTTCATAGCCTCTTCTGCTGAAATTCTTTTCTTCGATTCGTACTGTGAGTCAGGACAAGACGGAAAGCATTTTAAACTACAGGTTAGGAATTAAGCGTGTGTCCTATATCTCTACGATCTCATGTTCAATGCTGCACAGCTCTAGTCATATAGCAAGGTTAAGAAAGACTACTGACTTGAGACCCCAGAGAGATGCTGCCAATTAGAGTGCAAAATATTGAATGAGATGAACTCAGTAAAATAAATTTTTGAAGTGGTAGCCATGCAAGCATATCAGAGAATAAACAAAACAAAACAAAAGACAAAAAAAGCTGTGGCACCTTAAAGACTAACTCCTGTATTTTAATGTTAGCTTTTGTGGACCAAGTCCACTTCATCAGACATAAGAGTGGATATCATGGAATACATTTATACATTTCTGGTATTGGAGACCCAGAGTAGCTGGGCGAGGTTCATCAGACATGGAAATCAATGAGTTATTTACAATGAGTTATTTTCATGGGCTGTAAATAACTCATTGATTTCCATGTCCAATGAACCTCACTCAGCTACTTACAAACCACCTCGTCTTCAGCTGTCTGTCTAGACCACGGTTTCTCAATGTTCGGCCCCCAGATGTTCCTGGACTTCAATTCCCAGAAGCCCTGATCAGCAGGTGTACTGACTTGGGCTTCTGGTAAATGAAGTCCAAGAAACCCGGGGGCCCACGGTTGAGAAATTCTGGTCTAGACCATTAAGGCTGGAAGGTTTACTTTAACATCCATTTGAAATTCTGAAGATCTTGAATGCTTGCATAACACACAAGTATGTGGACCTCTAATGATAGTCTTCCATGAGTCCAGCTAAATTTCCTCATTTTGTTTTGTGATACCACTTATGGAAATGGATCTTAAAAATTAAAGAAACAGTCTCTATATCAGGGGTTCCCAACCTACGGCCCACGATGCCATTCCAACCGCCCCATCACCGTCTCCCCCGCACTCAGAAGTAGAAGCAAGCACATTTACGACAGCCGTAAAATGCATCTGCGCATGTGCAAATGCACTCGCAGATGACATAAATGCGGAAGTGGGTGCATTTATATCAGCCGTAAATGTGCCCACTTCCTCTTCTGGGGGCGTTGTCCGGCCATCTCAGCTGTTCCGGGGATGTAGTCAGCCCGCGGTGCAAGAAGGTTGGCTACCCCTGGTCTATATTCTACAGAACAGGTGGCCCCCATCTGATTCCCCCATCTGGAGGAACCATCTCCAGCATTTTATCTGCTTGCTCATTGGGAACCAAGGAAACAGGCCAACCTGTTTCTCAGCCATTTGTTCTATTACTTATGAGCCAACAAAAATGAGTGTGTGTATCTGCCAATGACTGTACCTCTTGACTGATTAATGCCCCACTTTTGTCAAGCTCCTTCCCATCAAAGCTGACAGTCCTGACATTCACTCATATCTTCAGTGTTTCCTTTCGTCTTCACTGTGGAAGGGTACAAAGACCACATGCCCAAAAAATTATCCTTCTTCCAATATTTCTGGACCTGACTGATATTTTTAATGTTCAACTAAAGACTCATCCTCAATTTATGTCTAAAATGTAAAATGCAAACAAAAATTAACTTACTTGAAGAAATTTCACTAAGAGTTCAATTCCTTCTGAGTCAAGCCTACAAACAAACAGAAACAAGTTTAGTGTTTAATAGTGATTCCTTCATAAAGCAGTATTTCTCAAGCTGAATTCAACAAAGTGAATTACTGTATGTGCGTGTGTGTCCCCAAATTTCAAGTACTGGATGTACATAAAAATCTTCATTACACCGAAACATGGCACATTTTGCACAACTTTATATATAGACAATACCTTATTTCAGATTTTAAGGGCTACACTGCCATCAAAGTGTGGGACAAGAGCATAAAAATGTATTCCGTGAGCAGCTACGGTAAAAGCTTGTAAGAAGCACTTTTGCACCGTGCTTGGTATTTGCCTCCATACACTTTTGGATTGCAAAATTCTTTTCACAATGTGATTCCTCTTAGTTAAGCAAGGCTTCTTTGTTTAAAAATGGACTTGCACAGAGTAATATGGGGGTGGGGGATCCCACTCCAAAGGCTTATTAAAATGGCTTATAATCTATATTCAAGATTTTGGTGACAGTGTCAGAGTCTAAAAATAATCTAGTCTCTATTTCACAATTGATCAGGTACAAAACTACTATTTTGAATTATAAGTTAAATGACCCATTTAGTTTCATATATATATTACTGGCAATGTAAAGTTCACTGGAGAAAAACCAGCTCAACAACAGAATGTACAGTAAAACCCCAACTTACAAATGCCTCGAGTTACATAAAATTCAACTTACATAATGATTTTGTGCTAAAACCATGTCCCGATTTACACGATTTCCTATGGGTTTGCTTTGAGTTACATAAAGATTCTTTTTCCTATGGGTTTGCTTCGAGTTATGTAAAAATTCATTTCCCTATGGGTTTGCTTCGATTTACATAAACATTTTATTTTCCCTATGGGTTTGCTTCGAGTTACATAAAAAACCGATTTAAGCAAAAGCCTACGTAACGGACATTTTTTGTAAGTAGGGTTTTTACTGTAATCTTATATTGCCATGCTGTGTTACTTATATATACAGTAAAACAGTAACCCTGGTTTCAGATTGATAGGTTGGGAGTTTGATTCCTCAAAGTGCTTCCTTGACGAGGACTGGACTTGATGATACATAGGATCCCTTCTAGCTCTGTAGCTCTAAGAAACTACTGGTGTTTCAATGTTACATACCTTGGTGCATGGTTGATTAATGGCTGTAGCTTGTATTTCGGAAAGTTGTAGTTCCTAAATTCATCACTGGAAGTAATGCCTGGCCATGTTTCCTGGGATGGAGTTCCTGAGTCAAACAATTAAAAAAAAACTTCATATGTACAAGGAATCATAACTATATGCAAGCACTGAAATATAGCCAACAGTGAAAGGTAAATGGCCCCTCAAATTTAGCTTTTTAGCTGAAATTACAGATAATTTTGCAACAACTGAAAAAAAAATCAACTACCAATTCTTTACAAACAGATATTGCAGTTATTGTTTGACAAGCTTTCAACAATTCTCTTAAGAAAAAAATCAAGGCCATTAATTGTAAGTTGAGCACAATCTATTTACCCAGAAGTCTGAAAATTAAGTGCAATTCATCTTCAACAGTAGAGCCAGGAAAGAGTGGTCTTCCAGATGCCATTTCAAAAAATATGCATCCAACGCCCCTTTAAGGAAGAAAAATTAAGATGAAATTCAACATGGAGATATCGTTTTTAACAAGCATGTGTCTACTCATTTTCAAAAAAGTAGTCATTAGTTTACTACAGCAAATAAATGAACAGTTCTATAGCTCTTTGAAATCTAACAGTGACAAGAACTTTCATGGCCACAGTCTACTTCATCAGATGCAAAGATGGTGATCGCTTGATGTTTGTTATGCTAATAATAACACTAAGACATTACTATGTTAAATGTAAAAGGCAACTGGTAAAAACTTCCTGCTTTAAAACACTCTCACTCTCACACACACTCTCTCTCTCTCTCTCACACACACACACACACACAGACTCCAATGGATCTGAGATTTTGACAGTCTGAATCTTGAAACTTTTAATGAGCTTGACTTCTTTTAAAACAATAAATTCAAGGACTTCTAAAAACCAAGCTCAAGAAGATAAAATACATTCTTTTTCTCTTTGCCTCCACCATCTCTAAATTGTAAACAAAGTACTTTTAATGTATGTGACCATGCTGCAACTTTAAAGAGACTGAAGGTCAAAAACGCACAGAAGGCATAATTTGACTTAAAGCAAACACAGATCCATATTTGAAAAAGACATACCACATGTCGATTTGTGTTGAGTATTCAGATGATCCAAGGAGAACATCAGGCGGCCTATACCATAATGTGACAACCTCATTGGAATAGGTCTTTGTAGGGACAGATTTTGCTCTTGCCAAGCCTTTAAAGACAAAACATAGTATTTCCTGTTGGTGTATAGAAATAATTAGAGGACCTTTGCTTTCTACAGTTTAATGTTTCCACTAATAATGATGGTTGTGGTGGTGAACCTGACAAATCTTAGTTAATTTTTGTTTCTTCTTCTGCCGGATGGTCACATTTTACTTCTGCTTCCAGGAGCGACGAGGGCGGCGCGTGCCGGACGGATTGCAGTAAACCCCTTTGTGTGTTCACGAGGGCTTGAGCTTCTGGGAATTGAAGTCCAAGAACATCTGGAGTGCCAAGGTTCACCATCACTGCTCTAGACTGCCTTAGCTTAGGCCCCTCTCAAGATTCTACTCACAGGTCTTTCCCTTGCTTTCTTCATCTTTCTTTCCCCGCCTGCTTTCCCTTCTCTTTCCTGCATATTGTTTTGTTCATGTCTTCCCCTGCCTTCCAGAGCTTGGCCCTCTCTAGTAACTAAAAAATTAATGCAAACATCCAAGAATTTAGAACAAGATTTTCAAGTCCCAGAAAACAGTTAAGTATTCAGGAGGAGCCAGTGTAATTCTGAGTTGTGCGTTACTGAAACACTGTAATCAAGTGCACTACAAGCTAGTAATAGGGGGCATAGAACAACAACAACAATAATAAAAACAAACCCAGGGTGGAAAACATTGTCAAGTACTGTACTACTGTGGGCACTTCTCCTTATCTCTCACTTCAGTTAAATGAAGAGTATTTCATTAAGAGATGGAAGCCAGATATAAAAATTACAGCTGCTCAATTTCCCTGCAATACAGTTTTTGTATTGCAAATTGCACATTAGAGGAAAACTTATCAACGCCTGATTAAATGCAAAAGGTTTTCTACTCTTTTGTTCATATAGGTAAAAGATCAACCTTGCTTGAAAGCCAGACATATCTATTTATCCACTCGCAATTTCTTGTTTTCGAACTGCTAGGTTGGCAGGAGCTGGGACCATAGCTGTCAAGTATCCCTTATTGGCCAGGAAAACCCCTTATTTTAGCCTCTTTCCCACTGTCATCCCTTATTAATTAGACTGCAATGCCCTATTGCCACCATTGCAGGGCAGCACAGGATAAGCATAGCTGTCAAGTATTCCTTATTTGCTGGGAAATTTCCCTTATTTCCAAATCCAAAACTTGACAGGTATGGCTGGGACAGACGTTGGGCACTCACTCTATCATGCAGCACTCGGCTCTTGAACTTTTGACCTGCTGACCTTCTGGCTGTTGAGGTCAGCGTCTTAACCACTAAAGCCACTGCTTTGTTCATATACAGGATACTAACTATAGAATTGAAGGGCAATGTTTTAAAAAGACACTTCTGTTAAGCCCAAAGCTGCAAGCCCAGAAGCAAACTCTCCATTAGGCATGGAGGGCAATCCTCTGCCTAAGGCTCAGGTCATCCCAGCCCTCCATTTCCTGCTTCCTCCTTGCCAGAGGCAAAAAATCTCTGCCTACCAACTCGTGTGTGTGTGTGTGTGTGTGTGTGTGTGTGTGTGTGTGTGTGTGTGTGTGTGTGTGTGTGTGTGTGTGTGTGTGTGTGTGTGTGTGTGTGTGTGTAAACATAACTCTTACTTTTGCCCTTGGCTCCACCAAACATTGATTACTGTAACTACTCTAACAAAAGGGCAACTGACTGCTACTGTCAAATCTCTGGTCCTTGAGAGCTGCACGGTTCTTAGGCTTGTCCACAAAACCTGGGGACCCCCCTAAGCTGCCCAAGCTGACAGCCAAAGCCTTGTAGGGACATTTTTATGCTATTGTTTTTAAAATGCATGAGATCACACCACGTTTTTTCCCCTCAGAAGTGATAAGCCTTACAAACATTCCCCTCCGCCCAAGACAAACCACACATTAACGCCATACCAAAGTCTGCTAGCTTTAATTCTCCTCTTTCATTAATTAGTAGGTTTTGTGGCTTTAGGTCTCGGTGAAGCACTTTTCTTCGGTGACAGTACGCCAAACCACGCAGAATCTGATATAAAAATAACTGTGGGATGGGAAGAAGACGTTTTACTCAGACTTTCAGATCCAATTATGAATGATGATTATATACTTACAAATGAGAGGCTTGAAAAGCATATTATATATGAAAACAAAGGCAAAGGCTCCTAAAGCTGCACATTATATTTTTTTTAGACTTCAGGTATATAAACAGATATCAGACAATTCACGCTTTCATATTCAAAAGAATCAAACAAATTATTTTATTAATGCTGCCTTCCTCTCTCCTCTTCTGGTACCCCGGGCTGCATCTGATCACCCTCTCATTTATGTCATAGCCCAGGGATTCTCAACCTTTTCAAGCCGTAGGCCGGACCACGCCCCCTCAGGCAGCCGAACAGGCCGGACTGGTTGTTCCCCTGCAATAAACGCATCCATGGCTGTCGTAAACATGTTTACAACAGCTGTGGGTGCATTTACAGCTGTCGTGAACGTATCTTCTTCTGGTGGCGGTGGTGTGGGCCACATGAAATGGTGCCATGGGCCAGGGCTGGCCCACAGGCCATAGGTTGAAAAACCCTGCCGTAGCCATTCATTTGAAATGCATTGGAGACAAAGCTGCAGGTCAAACTCACCACACGACAAAACAAGCAACTGAATCTCCTGACTCTTAATGGATCTTTAATCACAGATGCCATACTTCCCTGGTCATGATAATTTTTGCAGAGATAGTATAACAGCCTCAGAATCACGTTTCCTTCTCTTTCTTTCCCCTTTTTCCTCACCTTTCTTTCGAGGATTAGATCTCTATACCTCTCACCCCTCCACCCATATTTATTTTCTCCTCCCATGTTTTTATGCCTGACGAACAACCTGCAAGGCAGCAGCCACCTGCCCTGAGACAAAAGTGTCTTCCGACAGATATTTCTTTGAGTGAGAAATACCAGCAAGCCAGCTCCGGCTGATTATTATTCATTGTCTGGCTGAGGAAATGCATACACAATACCCTGGCATACTGCCATGCATTTGAGCATTGAATGCAGCTACAGAACTCTTTGGGAAATGGTTGCCGAAACTGAATGGGGTGGCATTTCTTCTCATGGATTTGCAAATCCCACTTTTTCAACAGTGGTCAGAAAATGGCTGCTTTCTTTTTTTATGCAATCTTGTTATCCAGTCCTACTGGCCTATCTTCCTTTTTAGCAATTCTTCAGGGCTTTGGGCATACCAAACAAGATTCTGCTGTTTCCTCCAAACCCTTTGCTTACAACTCAATATTCTGTATTAGCATTTGGTTGTCTCCCATTCCAGATCTTTAGCTACACCCTGGTACCAGAAAGGCATAGATCCAATTGATGGCTGTGGCCTTACAGTAGGAAGGATGGTATGCACAGAGCACTCTGGGCACTCTTTGCCATGTCTGAATGCTCCAAGAAGCCTGTGGAAAGGCCCATACAGACTCTTATCTATGACCCTCAGTGCCACCCATACAAGGCATATTAGGTTAAACTATAAAAGATGCGCTCAAGGGCAGATGCGTAGCTGCAGGGCGTCAAACCAGCCTTTTCCATGTGCAAATTGAGGACCCATCAATGTTATAATGCCACTCTAGGCACAAAAACAGTTGAAATATGGGAGGGGGAAAAACTAATCTCACGTCGTTCTGGTACATTATGTTGTCAACTACATGTATGCCATTAGCTATTGTTCATTAGGCAAGACAATTTCCCTGCTTGAAAAGTACATTAAAATTTCAGCCTATTGAAAAGCAAGCAGCTCTGTGCAAAGCTGCATAATCTAAATGTTCGTGCCCACAAGACCTCGTTCTCCCTCAAATTACATCAAATTCTATGCAAATTATATGGTGTTTTAATAACTGAATTTGCTTTCTGAAGCAATGGTTACTATTCAAACAGGAATATTTCTAGAAATGAGATACCAGAAAAGCTGCAAGCATCCACAGTGTTGCAAATGAACAGCTATGCACATATACGTGACTAAGGCTTACCTTTACATTGTGCATACTCATGAGGTTCCCACAGTCATCCATATACTGCTTTAGGTCTTTGTCCTGATAAAACAAATATTTAGCAATCTTAAAGAGCTATAGAATTGTCTGAATACAACAGGAGAAAAGTTTATTTACATGTATTGCTCAGGATATTCTTTAAGAGTGTTAATTTCTTTAGAATTTTAAGCCATTCTATCTAAAAGACGCAGGAAAGATATTTTAAACAAAACCAGTTCATATAAAGAGTATAATCAATATAGGGCTGAAAGCAAACAATAGTGCAGTGATGGCGAACCTTTTAGAGTCCAAGTGCCCAAACTGCAACCCAAAACCCACTTATTTATCATAAAGTGCCAACACGGTAACAATGGAGGGTGGAAATGCTCCCATTGGGCTGCTGGGCAGAGGGCTGGGGTGAACTCCGTGCTGGAGGGGAGGAAGGAAATGTTCCCATTGGGCTGCTGGGCAAAGGGGTGGAGCAAACTTTGTGCTGGGGAGGGAGGAAGTGCTCCCATTGGGCTGCTGGGCAGAGGGGTGGAGCGAATTCTGTGCTAAGGTGACTGCATGGGTTCCCACTGAGAGGGCCAAGTGCCACCTCTGGCACGTGTGTCATGGGTTCACCACCAGTGCAATAGTGTCTTCTGACATGTTAAAGACTAGCACATTTTTACTTGGCCTAAGCATTTGCTGAGAGCAGGTCACCTCTTTGAGAAGCTTTGCTTGGTAAAATAATCTCCTGAAATATTAATTCTGGGCACCCCCAGAAGAAGAGGATATTCTATAAGTATTCTTATAAGTATTCTATAAGGTTATTGCTGTAAGAAGGAGTTGACTTGACCAACCCATAATTATCAGGTTCAAATCAATGTGGCAAACTTTCAGATCCTAAGGCTGAGAGTTAAGGATTAATATATGAATTTTTTATTGCAGTTTCGGTCTTCTTATGTCTTCTCAACAGAGAGGGTGAAATAAACTATTGAAGAAAGCTTTCCCATCTAATCATGCTAGCTAGTCTGTACTACACTGTTATATTTGTGCTGTGTGTTCTCTGTGTTATAAAATGCATCTATATTGTGGTTTTAATTACAGGCAATGTAGTAATTAATTAATTTGTCATCAGCAAACAAATGGTTAAAAATTACTAGAAAATATTTAAATCCAGCCTTTGTGGTTGCTGGTCTGTGCTCCGAGTAATATGTGTGTGTTTCTCTTTGAAATCTGATGTGGTGTCCCCTGCTGGGACTATGAGCTGGCCCATGTCTTTGGTGAACCTCTGATGTTGGGTGTTGGGTGGGAAGCTTTGTTGCTATAAGCAGTTACAACTCTTCCTATATCCGTGATGGCGAAGCTTGGCACTCCAAATGTTCTTGGACTTAAATTCCTAGAAGCCCAATCACCCTGTGAATCCACATGAATGGGTTTACTGCGATTCATCTGGCCCACGCTCCCCTCATCGCTCCCGGAAGCAAAACCTGCCCGTACGGGAGCGTTTTACTTCCGTTTCCAGGAGCGACGAGGGCAGCATGGGCCGGATGAATCGCAGTAAACCCATTTGTGTGGATTCACAGGGTACTTGGGCTTCTAGGAATTGAAGTCCAAGAACATCTGGAGTGCCAAGCTTTGCCATCACGGTCCTATATGTTTATCATCTGTATTCGTATACCAACTGAAAGAGGAATAAAATTGTTTTCTGCAGATGTACAAAGAGCTTATGAGGGCACAGGAGAAGATGAACACGAAGATATGTAGATCCCAAACTTCTTCTTTCATGCCCCGATCAAACCCTGGACTGCCAAAATGAAGTCACCTTCTTGGCTTTGTTGTTGGCCAAACTTAAGTCCTCATCAGTGTATATTTCTGGCAATAACTGTCAGACCAGTAAATGAGCCTGATTCTTTATCTGTCCACATTCACATAGCATGTTGTTGTCTGCTCACAGGCCCAATTGGGCATATTGGTCTTACATTTAGGCACTCCAACCCTCAGCCTATTCAGGGTCCTCCAAGTGGCATTGGGGATGTTCAGTTCCTCAGCTATATCCTCCTTTAATGTTGCACCTTGTCCAGTGAGCTCCTTCCTCCATCTTCTAATTTGTGTTTTTCTGTTGCATACCCTCAAGAATGTTTGTTCTTGCCATAAAGCTCTTCCTGGATCTGAGCCAGCAGACTTGAGGCTCATATCCATTCAGGGAATGTCAAGGGTCAACCTGAGCCAGAAGAATTCCAGTGAGCTAGCAAAAATACAGACATTATTGGAGCACATGTGGAACACTAGCGGTGCTTCAGATGATATTGGGTAATGTCTTATCATCCTTGCTCACTGGCCATGCTATGGCTGATGTGATTGGAGCAACAATGTCTGTAGGGCAACTGATGCCTCGTGTGATGGGGTAAAAGTAGGTTTCTCCCAGCAGGATTTGTGGTTTTAACTGAGCCCTTATGAAGGCAAGAATGAAAGTCATTAGGGTCAACCTTAAAAGGGATGGGTCACACCTTTTCTTGCAGGTGGTGTCAAGACCTGGTTTTTCAAAACTGATGTCTGAAGAATCCAGATATAACAGTTTTAATAATTTCATGCCATAAATTATTCTGGGTTGAAAGGAATTTTGCTGGAGAAACTCTGCTCAGGGGACACCTGAATGAGCTTCCTTTCATGTCCCCAAGAGCTGGGACAGAAAAGCCATCATGCAGTACCCGGGGCTCAAACTGCTGACTTGCCGGCCTTCCAACTAACAAGACAAGCTTCTTAGCCACTGAACCACCACATCCCCTGATATAATAGTTGCTGGAGAAGCATACTAACTCTGCCCAGGAAGGACTGAAGCCCCTACTGCCGTGATGGCGAACCTTGGCATTCCAAATGTTCTTGGACTTCTATTCCCAGAAGCCCAAGCCCCCGTGAATCCACATGAAGGGGCTTACTGCGGTTCATCTGGCCCGCGCTGCCCTTGTCGTTCCCGGAAGCGGAAATAAAACGGGGGCTTGGGCTTCTGGGAATTGAAGTCCAAGAAATCTGGAGTGCCAAGGTTTGCCATCATAGCCCTACTGTCTCCCTCTTCTTTTCCTCTCCCTGCCTCAGGCTATAGAATAATTATTCAGTCTTGTCAGCTCATATTGCCTATTGTCATCATTAATACTGAAGTGGTTCAAAAGCTGCATGTTAGTTGGTCTCTGCCTTGTAAGCACTGCAAATATGTGATTAATTGCCCAATACTACATTAATACAACACAATTGTATTTTTACCACGGCTGTGCATGCCAATTAGACACCAAAGGTGGAGTGGTTTGGCTGCATAATTATTATTTTTTTTACAAAGCCAGAATGATGTAAGGTAAGTCAAACTATAAATAGCCTAGGGGAGCACTGAAATAGCATTGTTCTCTCCACCCCCCCAATGGTCTCAATAAATCTTTTTGTCTCAAGTACTTGAAAAAACAGCTGCAATCCTGGATAGAATAAACATCAGGCTTTCGCTAATAAAAAGCCATGGAAAAAAGGGGGGGGGGGATGAGATAATGTAGGGTATAACACAGACTATGTGAAAAAATTTCATTCACTGCCTTCAGAAATGCTATTTTTATCTACTCCAAGGAATTGGGTGGGGTGTGTGTGTATGTTTTACGTTTGATCTCTTCCTTTCTCTCTCGCACCTTCAGAAGACGCATGCATCAAAATGAGTAGGTTTCTTAGCAAATCTATTCTTATTTTCATCATTCACTGAATTTCAAGAAATTTTGATGACAGAAAAATTTTTAAACTTTACCCCTTCCCCACCTTTATTCCATTTATATGTACCATATTATTGGCGTCCCCCCGGGTTAAACAAACCAAAAATATTAAAACAATTCAGACTAGAATATTTGAGGGTAATAGAGAAAAAGACACCATCTTACCAGATATTCAAAGACCAGAGTTAATGATTTGTCTGTATGAACAATATCGTGTAATGTAACAATATTTGCATGCTTTAAATCTTTTAACAATGACACTGCAAAAGAAAGAGAAATTAGCATTAAGACATGTAAATGGGAAAACTCAACAGCATGTTTATTACCATGTTGCAAAGGGGTAACATACTGCAAAAAGTTCTGTCTGGAAAGACACTTAATTATTTTTTGCACACTACTAGTTAAACTCATGTGTTAGAGATTCAAGAAAGAAGACAAGGTTGCTATCCCTCTAAAATCAAAGGGTGCAAAAGCCTCAAAATTTTGTACACTCCTCATATTTTTCCCTATCTTGCCCAAAATGCATTTCTGGGGGCACGGAAAAGCAAAACTTTAGCTACAGAACTAAAGAGAGATTTTAAAAATACTACATAGATCGGGGATTCTCAACCTGTGGCCTGCGGGTCAGATGCAGCCCACAGAGCCATTTCATATGGCCTCCAAATGCCTCCAACACACCTGGAAGTGCCATGTGATGGAGGAAGCTGCCTGAGGGAGTGTGATCCAGCTCCCAGCTTAAAAAGGTTGAGAACTCCTGATACAGATGGTAAAGGAGAGGAAAGAAAAGATTGAGTACATAGTGAAAAAAATTGAGGTTTGAACTTGTATATTTGAAGAGGAAAATATGTGGTTTTGCTGGCATAGCAAGTTAATAGCCTGTTTAACTGATGAAGTTATATTTTCAAGGTGTTGTTTCTCATGTTCACTGGAGAAGTTCATAAGAAAAGCAGGGCCGTAGCCAGGGGGTGGCAAGGGTTGGCTTTGCCCACCCTGAGCTAGCAGTTTGCCCACCCTCAAACTCTCGGCAGCTTATACAGTATATCACACACACACACACACACACACACACACACACACACACACACACACACACACACACACACACACACACACACACACACACACACACACACACACACACACATTTGGCCACCCACATTTAGAATCCTGGCTATGGCCCTGAAGAAAAGCCATGTTGGATCAGACCCATGGTCTTTGTATGCCTACATTCTTCTTTCACCAGTTGTCTACTGGAAGCCTGCCAGCAGGAGATGAACATAACTCCATTGTCTTGCTTCCCCCCCACCCCCGCCTCACAACAGATTCACAAAAGCATACCAGAGAGGTTGACACTTGAGCAACTAAGTAAGAAGAATCCCCTTATATCTTTCACCACTTATTACTGCAAGACCCCACTGTCATAAGCACCAAGAAAATTTGAGGCAGCATCTCTGGGATAATAATCATATGCGGGCAGAATTCTCTTTCATGAGCATTTGGTTCGATCCAGACAGACTGCCTGTTTTGCTAAAACATCCTGAATTTTAAATATACGTTAATACAGAATATGCTTTTTTATCTGAGATACATTATCTCTTTGCCCATATCTTAAGTCAGGGGTTCCCAAACTATGGCCTGCGGGCTGAATTAGGCCCACAGTGCCAATTAATTCAGCCTGTGGTGAAGATCCTGGCACCACCACTAGAAGCTGTGGAAGTGGTGGAAGCGCCGGAACGCACTGAAAATGGGTGAAAATGCACTGCCCTTGCTCTCGCTAGCGCTGCCAGAAGCAGCGCAAGCAGCAAAAATAGGTGGAAACGCACCATTAATGCACCTGCCACCGCCGCAATAAATACCAGAAGCGACAGGAGGAACCAAGCCTCTAGCCTGCTCACCTGTATGAAAGGGGTGTGACCAGCCTGTGGCACAAAAAGGTTGGCCACCCCTGTCTTAAGTAATGATAAGGTTGGGGGAGAGACATTAACATGAGAGAAGAATATAGGTTAAATTAGGGAGAAACAGTTCTGTGGGATATATTTTGCTCTTTGATGAAATCCCAAAGTACTCCAATGAAAGCCAGATTAAAAAAAATTGGGGAGATTCGGAATTTTGATGTGATTGTTAAAAATTGAAATAAAAACTATGCTACTGTAAATCATCAAGAGATCTATCAATACATCCAGATGTCTCTTCTGACCACCCTATATGAGACCAAAAGCCCCCACAAGAAGAGAGCAGAACCAAGATTTACACACCCATACACTCCCACATCCATACTCCTTAAAGCTGGGGTGCCCAAACAGCAAGGGCGTTGTGGGTCGGATGATTTGGCATCGGGGCCGGATCTGGGCCTGGGCCGTAGTTTGGGAACCCCTGCTTTAAGCAGAGAAAATGGCAGCCTGAAAATTTATCTCATCCTGTTGCAAAACAGATTGCAAGGCACATTTTACTTCCGCTTCTGGTGCGAGGAACCACGTGACTGGGTCATGGAACCACATAACCGGCCCACTGAAACACATGACCGGCCCATGACCCAAAAGGTTTGGGCACCCGTGCCTTAAAGGAAGAAACTCAAATCTTTGCGCTTCTGCCCACATGTTAATATGGAGCTAGCTCCAAATTTTAGTGCTCATCTAGGAGGAATAAGTTATCAGGCCCAGGATACATTTAATGAATCTCTTCTCAACGGACAAGGCCATATTATTAGCATTTCAACTGACACAACTTTTTTAATGGAAAGAAAAAGTTTTGCTCACCTTCTCTAATGGCCGTGCATGGTGCTCCCTCTTCATGCTCCAATCTGATTTCTTTTAAAGCTACCAGGTTTTCTGTCAGTTTACTTCTTCCCTTATATACAGTTGCGTAAGTGCCCTTCATTCCAAGTGGAAAAGAAAATACAGTTATGAAAAATAGTTTGTCCTAATTAGACAGACTTCCACCATCAACTTTGTGTCACCACCACCACCACAAGCAGAGTTTAAAACTCTAAAATGATCTGGCACAAAAGTGTTTTTAAAGAAGGATCTGAAATTAGATTAGTCAATGTATTATTGTCTTTCACAACAAGAACAAGAAAGTCCCCCTTTACAATTGATATGCTGATAGCACAGGTACAACAAGTCAGTATGCAAGTATCATACTTAAGCAATCCCCATTTGGCTCACAGAACACAGAAAGGTGCTTTAAATTGAATTCAGACCACTGATCCAGTTAGCTCAGTATTCTTTCCATAATGATCTTAAACCAGGGGTCGGCAACCTTTTAAAGTTAGGAGCTGGGTCATGCTCCCTCAGACAGTTGGACTGGTGTTTCCCCCCACCATAAAATCTGCCGTAAACACATCTGCAGCCGTTGTACACGCATCCACAGCCGCTTCCAGTGACAGCAGTGGCAGTTGGAGCAAGGAGTGGGGGCTTAATGATTTGGCACTGTGGGCCGGATTTGGCCTGTGGGCTGTAGATCGCTGACCCCTGTCTTAAACTGCGGCTTGAAGTTGATTTCAGATGCAAGCTTGCCATAACCACAGTAATCTGTGAATTCATCCAGTAAGCTTTGACTTCTGGGGCAGGGTGAAAAAATAGGAATTAAATAAACAACCAGTTCCACATTTGGGCAAAACAAACAATTCTGTGGAAACTGAAATCTCTGAATCTGAATTCAGCCAAGAAGGGAGGAAGAAGTGCCCTGCATGTAAGAACAGAAGGCTCACTTCAATTTACTATGCCAAAATAAGATTATGGCTACTAACTGCGTGTATATATAAAACAAGAGTTGAAAAGGGTGAGAAATCAGCTTCAGTCACTGCTTTCTGACTGTGTTAAACCCATAGGTGGTCCATGGAGTAGGTAGAGGAAACGCCCCCAAAACAGCGGGACAAAGCACCCACTCCAAGCTCAGAACATGAGGTACATCTACTTAAATCAGAACTATGGTTAATCAGAACTGTAATTTACAGATGGCTGTGGCTGAATGGGGAAAAGATTGTATGTTCTTTTGTACACTTAGAAACACTTGTTTTGGTAACAAATGAAAATCTGCATTAGCTAAAAAAAAGGGGGGGCTGCATACATACCTCACCAAGCTTTTCCAATTTGATGTAGGTTTCCATTTTTCCAAATCCAATTTCAGACTACAAAAAAGAAGCAAAATACAAATTCACTTAGAAGTTTTGTGATCTGCGGGATACTCTAAAACAGCATATGATCTATTTGAAAGCCAAGGGCCACAGAATAAAATACCATGACAACATAATTTCTAATGGCAGTATGCCACTAGAGGTGCCAGTCTTAACAACCAGAATTTAAGTTATGGATTTGTTAGAATAATTCCCTGGAGAATTTTGGTTGCCATAGTGCAAAATATTGTGATGTACAAGTAAGTGGCTTCATTTTGGTCTCAGAGAAGAAAGAGAACATAGAAGTATCTGATTGGCCAAAAAATTTCAACTAAAAAAATTTAACAACTGCAACAGCTTTTTCTGATACACCACAGTAAAAAAGACAATACAGTAAAATCCCGGCATACGACTGCCCTGGGTTACGTTTGCCGTGGGTTATGAAGGCAAATTTCATTAAATTAATGCTTCGCTTTACGAACAATTTTTGGCTTATGACCAAAAATCACACAATTTAAAAATGTAAAATGGCGGCCTCCACCATCTTAGATATCAAAATGGCGCCTGTCCTTCTGCAGGAAGTCTCTTACCACTTCGGAGGTGCTGTCATCCTCAGCGTTTCTGCAGCTACTTTTGGGCTGTCCGCCACCCTGCTACCTCTGGGAGGGTCGGAGGAGCTGATCTACTCTGTTCCTAAATCTGTCTGACAACCCTGGCCAAAGCTGCAACCCAAAATGCATATGGCTGCCATTTTGGGAGGAAACAAAATGGTGGCCGTATGTATTTTGGGCTGCAGTGCTGGCCAGGGAGTTCAGAGGGAGTTAAAAACAGCGTGGATCAGCTCCCCCAACCCTCCTAGAGGTAGCGAACAGCCCAAAATGTGCAAAAAATCAGTCGTTGAGTGCGTGTTTTGGGTTGCAGCTCTGGACATGGAGGTCAGAGGGAGTTAGAAACAGCATGGATCAGCTCCCCCGACCCTCCCAGAGGCAGCAGGGGCAGAAAATGGCCTTAACGCATGCCTCCCCCCATGTTGTAACGGAGCAGAAAAGGTAAGGTGATCACTTCATTGCTTTTGTAGGGGTGGGGGACAATGGTGTCTGCTATTTTTTGAATTTGTTTTTTTAATGATTATTTTTGGTCAGGTCAGCAACTTTTTTTTATTTTCAATGGATCCCTATGGGAAATCATGCTCCGGCTTACAACCATTTCAGCTTACGACAGAGGCTGTTGGAACCGACTACCGTCATAACACATACATAAAAATGTGAGATGTTAATTTTACCTCTCCAAAATCACTTGTGCTGTTAAGAGTAAGAATTTTTTTTACACCTTCCCTCCTGTAGTAAGAGGGACCACTGTTCTGTGATGTTTCAATCTCAAATTTTTAAAGGAATATTTTAAAATAATTAGATTTTCACTAAATGGAAAACTGGGTAAATTAAACCCAAAATAAAGTGTGTGGTAAAAGAAAATGGAAGACCACACACTCCAAGTAGTTTAAATCACTACAACTGTCTGTAGCTGCCACCTGGGTGTACGGGCATTTCTATCCAGTTTTCTTGATTTTCTTGGTGTTGTGTTGTTTTCTTGTTTGGTTTGGTGAATAGGTGTCCCTAAGTGCCAGGCAGCCAATACAAGGTGTGATCACATGAATTACATCACGATTCAAATTTAGCTCTCATTTTCAATGCAATACAAGTACTCCACTAGATACTGGACTACAATGCAAGTCTTACCTGCATAGATGAACAGTTAGCTTATTTTCCAACTACAGGGGGGAAATAGCAACTTACCAGTGATGCTCTACGAGACCGTCGACTCATTGGTTGATCAAAGGGTGGACTGTTGATCTGTAGCTTTTCAAGATACCCATCAGGTATTCTGATGTCTGCAGGTAGTGACAAACGTTTGTTCAGGTCCTGAAGAAGTAAATCATATTTGTTAAATAAGCCCAAATACAGAACAAAATCTCAAGTCAATTGCAGAAACTTTTATTTGAAAGCTTTCAATGTATGTATTATTGGGAACAGTGCTTGACCAAGGTATCCTGACGTTTGAGAGGAATGGAAAGTAACAATGCCCCCATCCATTTTGCCACTAGTTCAAATAAGCCCTAAATGGTTTGGGACCTTCCTACCTGGCAGAGCGTCTTCCCCTCAGGACATCAGCCCGCAACACTCGATCCTCCCAGATGGCACAGCTCCAAGTGCCAACCCCGAGACTGGCAAGGAAGGCCATGACTCAGAGAAGAGCCTTCTTGGTGGTGGCATCAACTTTATGGAACTTTCTCCCAGTTGAACTGCACCAGATCCCATCCCTGTCTATATTTAAAAAGCAGCTTAAATAATTTCTTTTTAAAGAGCCCTTTGAGAATGTTTCAACAATGGTTCAGCTCTAGGTTTTCTATTTGGTCTCTCCCCGCTGTCAATAGGGCTTTTGTATTTTTAAAATGTGTTTTTAATATGCAAGTTTCATCTTGTCAGCTGGCCAGAGTAGGAAAACCTCCTAGATGGGTGGGGTATAAATGGAATAAATAAATAAATGAATAAATAAATAAAAATAGTTCCCCTTCAGTCTCTCCTCAAAAACACCCTATCTCCCCATCCCCTTCAATTACAACGTTTTCTAAAACTGACTTTACACAAAGATGTTCTGGAAGCAGAAATCAAGAAGGCAAATGGTAGTACAAGAAAGGAGAAGCTCGCCCCAAAGAAAGATTAATGCTTACTGAGATAAGGATCATAAGAACATAAGAACAGCCTTGCTGGAACAGGCCACAGCCCATCCAGTCCAGCATTCTGTCTCACACAGTGGCTCACCATTTCCTTCAGGGTATTCCCAAGGAGATGCCTTCACCTGCTTAGGATTCCCTGGAAATGATATGGAGAGATATCCTGCCTATCTCTCCAACCCGGAGGTTGTCCTTAGGTAGCCATAATTATAGCCATTGATACACTTGTCCTCCATGAACTTGTCTAATCCTTTCTTAAAGCTGTCAAGACTGACAGCTGTCACCACTTCTTCTGGTAGGGAGCTCCATAGACCAGTAATCCTCTGGGTGAAAAAGTACTTTCTCTTATTTGTTTGAGAACTAGTACCCAAAAGTTTCATGGAGTGTCCCCTAGTTCTAGTGTTGTGCGATAGGGAAAACAGTTTTTCCTTATCTACTTTGTCCACACAGTGCATGATTTTATAAACTTCAATCAGGTCACCTCTTAGACGCCGTCGTTCAAGAGTGAAAAGGCCCAACCATTGCAGCCTCAGATGGTAAGGAAGGTGTTCCAGTCCCATAATCATTCTGGTTGCCCTCCTCTGTACTTTCTCCAACTTCATAATATCCTTCTGGAGGTATGGCGACCAGAACTGTACACAATATTCCAGATGGGGCCTCACCATAGATTTATAAAGAGGCAAAATGACACTTGCTGACTTATTTTCTATACCCTTCCTAATGATCCCTAACATTGAGTTTGCTTTTTTCACTGCTGAGGCACACTGGGTTGACATCTTCATTGAGCTGTCCACCAGGACACCAAGGTCCCTTTCCTGGTTTGTCGCAGAGTTCAGACCCCATCAGTTTATAAATGTAATTGGTTTTTTTTGCCCCAACATGCATCACTCTGCACTTACTGATGTTGAAGCTCATTTGCCACTGTTTTGCCCGTTCCCCCAGTGTCAAGAGATCCAAAGTCAGACAAGGTGACTATGGCCATGACTAAATGAGGTCCACAAAGGAAGTGCAGTGCCAGTGACATTCAAATAATAAATTTAATTTAATTTAATTTAATAGTCATATTTATATATGCTGCCCACTCAGGCAGAACCCGACTCAGGGCGGCATTACAACAAATTCTAAAAACACTTTAAAAGACCCATATCCCACCCACTTTAAAAGACCCATATCCCACCCACCCATCCCACCCACTATAAAAAGAAGAAGAGAGAGTTCTTAATGGTTTACATAAGCCAGCAGGCGGGGACCGTGTTCCCATTCGGGCCCCACACCTGCCCTGCCAGCCAGGTCTTCAATCCTTTCCTGAAGGGCAGCATTCACTGCTTAAGTCAGTGTTTCCCAACATTCGGTTTTTGTACTTCAATTCCCAGAAGCCTAAGTCAATTCCCCAAAGCACTGATCAACCCATATACTGATTTAGGCTTCTGGGAACTGAATTCCCCCTGTGGTGCCTGTGCCCCACATTGGGAGCCACTGGCTTAAGTAGAGAGTGCTCAGAGTAATGATCGGGATGGCCCTGACTGTTATATCTAAAACCATTATCATAAATCTATATACAGTATGTCTAACATTTTATAGGACTTTTAAATAAAGAGATTTTTAAAAGAGATTTACAATACCAACATACTTATACAAAAACAATAAAATAAAGCAATATAACAGTGACAAAGCAGCAAAATATTTAATTCAATCCATTCAGTAAAGTCACAAGTGACAACTGAGTAGGATACTGAGTGGAGCAAATAAAGAGATCTTCAATCAGCAGCAAAAGCACCCCATCCTGGGAGGGCACCTGAACTCAATGAACAGACTATTTGGCATGGTGAGTGCAACAAAAGAGAAAGGTCTCCTCAAACCATAAGCAAACAAACCTGAGCTGGCCATGTTAGCATAGCTGCCAAGTGTCCCGTATTGGCCAGGAACCTCCCGTATTTTACCCTCTTTCTCGGCGGCATCCTGTATCAGCCAGACTGCAATGCCCTAATGCCACCACTGGAGGGCTGCACAGGATAAGCATAGCTGTCAAGTTTCCTGTTTTGTCCGGGAACTTTCCCTTATTTTCAAATCCAAAACTTGACAGCTATGCATGTTAGCATTTACTCTACTGGGCATATTTTTAAAAAGCAGACTTTTGCTTTCTGTTATACACCCCCCCCCCCCCAATGCTCCAGCCCTGTCCAATAAGAAGAAAGGCATGGCAAACCACGTCTCAGCATTCTCTACCTAGAACAGGGACACTCAACCTGCGGCCCGTGGCACCATTTCATGTGGCCCCACCACCACCTCCACCACACCAGGAAGTGCCATGTGGTGGAGGAAGGGCAAAATGGCTGTCTGGTTCCCGAAGCTATCTGAGGGAGTATGACCCGGCCCCTGGCTTTAAAAGACTGAGAACTCCTGACCTAGAAAATCCTGGAAAGAGTCACCATGCTTTGGAGTTGAGTGGACAGCACTGAACATATGCATACATAGTCTTAACTAAAGTAAGCCTACTGAATGAGTAGGATTTACATAAATGCTGGTTTAAAACATCATTTGATGTGATGGTCTTTAGTTGAGAAGGCAAAATCCATTTAGGTTGGCGAATGTTGAGTCTCTATGCTGAGTAAGACATATACCGTATAAAGAGAAACATCCCCAAATGGGATTTATCATTTAACATAGAGAATAGAAGACAAATTACAATGAAGGAAAGGCAAAGACTGCAACACAAATAATGTAGACGTGGGTTAGCTGCAAAGAGAAAATAAGTCAAAATAAAGCAGCGAAGCCCTAGGCAAGCCTCCTGCAATGCCAATTTTTCTCTAATTACAGCTCTACAAGAAAAGCTTGCATGTTGCACTCTTTGTTGTGCGAGCGATGCTGTTCTTCTCAGAAAACAATCCCC
Source organism: Bradypodion ventrale (assembly GCA_035047345.1). NCBI lineage: Eukaryota > Metazoa > Chordata > Lepidosauria > Squamata > Chamaeleonidae > Bradypodion > Bradypodion ventrale. The sequence continues at coordinate 208,654,498 of JAWDJE010000005.1, forward strand.
AGTATGTTTACAAACCTCCATCCTAGCTAATAAAATGGCTTCATGGAAAACAAGACACCTGATGTTGGTTAAGTCACATATCAGCGCTTTGAAAATCCCAAGACAAACTTACAACACCTGATGTAACAAAGCCATCTTTGTTGTACCTTTATTTGTCCTCTAACATCAGGTTTTTGAAACAGGCTGCCTAAGACTTTTCAGCTTCATGTGACAATCCCTAAAAAAAGTTTCTATTTTTAAATGATTACATAATTAAGGATCCAAATGACTTAACATGTCCTGCCAGTTATGTTCTCTACCTCAGTGAAAATGTTACCTAAAAACAGAACAAAACAAAACAAAACAAAAAACCCTTTCATTTTAACAAATCTATACTTGAGTAATTAGTACTTTGGATATTTTTAAAAAATTGTTTCTAGACTATTTCAACGTCCATGGTGTTCAACAACAGAAAGAGAACGATGCAATAATTTGTTGGTTAGACAGATTAATGCTAATGGTAGAGCACTGAGCTTTAAGTCTGTTTGAATTAATTTCCCAATGATACTTAGGCCAGGGTCATAAGTAAACAATGGAAATCACGATTTTCTATCAAATAAATGGTCCTGCCTGAACTTAGAGCAGTGCAACCCTTTAAGATCACACAAAAGAAGTGAAGACATCAATTTGTGTAACATTTACATTTAGACATTATTGAGAAAATTGCAACAGAAATATACCTCTCACCATACTGAGGCAGACCAGCTCTATTCAGCCATTATTTAGGCCTATGTTTTCCACAAATGGTGAGAGGAACACACTATTCTGTTCTCCTTTATTGTTGCTTCCAATAAGTGACAGTGAGAGTCTGAAGAGCAAGAGGCTACTACATCTATGAAAGCTCTCCATGCAATTCAGGACATGGAAATAAAGTTTGGGATTCTCTGGAGATACAGCAGCCTCATGCTCTTCAGACTGTTGTCTTTATGTATTAAAAGTGATGATGGAGCCAGCACAGTCCCCTCAATAGTTGGGAGTTTAATTCCCATGTGTCTCCAAGGAACAGAGCTAGTTTTTGTAGCCTTGGGTAAGCTGCACAATCCTGGGGCACCCCAAGAAAAGAGAATGGTAAACGAGTATCTTCTAGAAAACTCTGGAAAAAAGTTGTCATAAATCATAATCATCACCATCACCATTGGTGTACATGTCCTTTAGATGTTTGGAGTTTTGACACTCTACTGCTCAGGTCTTAGTCCTGGACCTCAAGAGTCAGTGAGACATCGGCTGATAAATTACTGGGACCTAGTAGTGCTACTCTCTGCAACTATTTTATCATGATCTTATAAATGCCAATCACACTCAGAGGTTTTTTCAACCCTTTTGGGATTTCCCTCAGCACTCCTACCACTACTAGTATCACTGTTGCTCTTTTCTCCCAGCGATGCTGTACTTTAGTTCTCAGATCCTAGTATTTCATGAACTTTCCAATCTCTTTTTCTTCTATCCCTAGCATCACCTCAGAATGCCACATCAATCAGCTTAACTAATTTTTTCTCCCAACCATAGTAAAACGTGGATTGTTGTATTCAAGCTTATCAGTTTAGATCTTAAAGTCTCACAAGTTCTTAACTGTCTTATCCTCATTCTCAACCACCTTTTCAGGTTTGTGTTCCCACCAGCACTTTATAGGTGGTATTCCATAATTTTTGCACAGATCCCAATGTATCACTGTTGCAACTCGATTATGGTGTCCTTTGTAGTCAGTCTGTGCGATCTTACCACATCCACTGATAATGAGGTCCTTTGTTACATCCATTTCTTTACAAAGTCTACTCTACACTTACTGTCAGTTCCATTTTTTAAATATCTGCTTTAATTACGTTGGTTCATAGTGCTTGTTCTTGAGCAGCAAATATAAGCCCTCCTCTCCTTTTTTAAGATATCAGATTTTAGCCATATCTACTTTTTCAATATTTTTATATGTTGTGATTGTAGTGGTGGTGGTGGTGGTGATGTCCCAGTCAGACATTCTATCCACTATTACACTGGCTCTCATCTAATTTCTTTTCATTTATTATGTTTAAATAGCACTTGGGTTGGAAATTCCTTCAAACAGCAGACATGTTCAGACAGAAGTCTATCTGTTTTCTAACTGCCCTGGAGACAGAGGCCAGCACATAACCATCCTACCTGACAATATAACAACAATATGAGAAAAAAGGAATTATTTCAAAGCAATAAAAGACTTGTACCTGCTTCTGTTGTAACACAGAACAGATTTTCATACTTCTTTTAAAAGTTACTTTTCAGTTACTTGCAACTCCCATGAGGCTTACTTTAGAGCAGGGGTTCCCAAACTACGGACCATGGGCTGGATCTGGCCCACACCACCTGATAATCTGACCCACGCTGCTCCCAGAAGCAGAAGTTAAACCTGTCCGTGCATGTGCAAAACACTGCCGTAAATGCACCCACAGCTGTCATAAACGCTTTTACGTCAGCCGTGGGTGCATTTATGGTGTTTTGCGCATGCAGTATTTATTTATTTTATTTGTTAGATTTATACAACTGCCCTTTTCGCCTAAGCAACCCAGGGCGGCTCACAACGTCAGTTAAAACCTATACCCAGTACTAATTAAAACTAAAGACTGTAAAATTATCTAAAAGTGTTTCTAAAACCTCCCAAATCCCCGTAAAAAAAGGACACCCAGGCTGGCTAAATAAGCCAGCAGGGCTGGGTTGTGACGCTAGTTGTACCCCACACCTGTTGGCATAGCCACATTTTTAAGGCCTTCCTGAAGGGAAGCAACTCTGCCTGGAAACGCAATTCAAGTAGCAAGAGGTTCTATATGGCCGGAGCAGATACCGAGAAGGCTCTTCTCCTGGTCCCAGTGAGATGTGCCTCCCTGGCTGATGGGACCGGTGGGAGGAACCACCTGACCAGCCCGCTTAACCACCTGACCAGCCCACTCAACCATGTGACTGGCCCGTGGGCCGAAAAGTTTGGCTACCCCTGCTTTAGAGTAAGAAATCTCCGGCACAAGACAATCACGAGTCAGCAAGAAAAAACTGCACAGTAATAAGTTGGCAACACTTTTGATAGCTGACATACATTTATATGATCGCCAGGCAGCAACACAAAGAGTGTTTTCAAAACAGGATTTCAATTTTGGCCATTTGGTGTCCTTGTTTTCTAATATAAGGATTGTAGTTTCTTTAAGCCACATCCAAAGTTAAGAAGACCATTATTTAAATTTATTACTGCCATTCTCCTCCAGGGAACAAGAGTCTGTTTATTCCTGCAACAAAGATGCTTTTAGCTTTCCTTATGAAAAGGTTTTTCAGCTTTCTCATTGTTTTTCAAGCGTCATGTAGTTGGTGTCGCTGTACTTCTATAACTACAGTACTTTGTTATTTCATTATCCACATACAAAAGGGGCATTTCATATCTATAACCAGGTGTTAAAATTCCTGGCTGCTACCAGGATTTATTTATTTTTTTAAAAAAGATTCACTCTCAATAATTTCTTTCTTAAAACGTTCAGGGCATATTCACACTGTTTCAGAAGCGGAAGTAAAAGAAACTATGAATAAAGTAAAAGAGTGCCCACAGAAAGCCAATGAGCAGATATCAGGGGTGGATGGCAGAGAAGAAGGTAAAAAGACTCCTCCTGCCCAAATTGTGCCAAGTAGATTTTAACAGCATCTTCCCAAATCTTCCTAAGTAGAGCAGCAGATAATAAATCAAGCTGTCAAGACATTTAATTATTTGTTTGTAACTAGCAGTTTATTTCTCAATGCCGCATATCACCTTGCAGTGGGCAGGAAAATGAGAAGTCAAGGCCATTAAGAACTTGTAACACCTCCAGTAACAGACTGGGGTGGAAACAAGGGGTGGGGAGGAGGAAAGAGAAGATTATACTGTCAAAGTCTGTGGATGTCAGCTTGATAGCCCAAATAATCCATTATAGGTCAAATGAAAGTGATTTGCTGTTCTGTGTATAAGCATCAGCCTGAATCAACCATCTTGCTGGCTTGAACAAGCATCAGGAAGACATCATGTTAACAACAGCCACAAGCTGCTTGCTAATAAGTTACACCTCTGCTGTTCAGCCAAGAGGATGTAATGAGGTTTGTTTGCTTATCGTGCTGTCTGCCCTACAGCTTAATTTCCTGATGAGCTGACCCTAAAAGCCTTCACAGCCTTAAAAACAAACAAGCACCACAGTGTTTCTCTAAAGTAGGGCTGGCCAAACCTTTCGGGCCACGGGCAGGTCACATGGTTCAGGGAGCCGGTCACTATGGCTCGGGAACCATATCCGGCCCCAACATCAATCCATCTGGCCCACAAAGCCCTCGTCACTCCTGGAAGCGGAAGTAAAACGCACCTGCATGGGTGTGTTTTACTTCCACTTCCAGGAGCGATGAGGTCTTCACAAGCCGGATGAATTGGAGTCAGGGCCAAATCCGGGCCCCGGGCCATAGTTTGGGCACCCCTGCTCTAAAGACACCTGAATGTCAGGAAAAGAAAACTTGAACCAAAAAAGGGGACAAGATGATGCAGGTCTGACTCCCATATAGGGCAGAAAAACATAGGTGCCTGGAAAATGGGAAGCTTGAGTTTTTCATGTTGCTGGCACAGCTTCTTCCAAGGCTGAAAAAATGGGCCAGTGTGGCATAAGGCATGAGACCCCTGGAAATTTGTTACCCCCATGAGCCTGGGATGTTCCTTATACAGACATCCAGTGCCTAGGGTAACATCAATCTCTGAAAATAAAATAAAATAAAACAGTTCCTCATAGATGGTTGTCCCATCATGTTATTCACTAATGAAAAAACATCTTGTGGTTAGCAACCGAATAGTCAATCAGAAAGCAGAGAACTTTGAGGGTTTCGATCGAATAAGAAGCCACTGCACCCCAAGAGAGTGGTCATCCTCCTCCACTTTTCTCACCCCTCAATAGGTAACGGTCACCCTTTGCTTGAAAGCCAGTCATGACCACTCTAATGTCTGCCTGCTTGATTTATTATGTGCTCCATCTCCATTTACAGTCAAAGAGCCAGCACTGTCTGCATTTGCAGACATTTCCATGGTCATATGGCAGGCATGACTAGGCGCACAGAAAGCTGTTGCTGTCTCACCAAATCGGTACCTATTTATCTACTTGCAATTTCTTGCTTTATAACACCTCTCAATACTGTCCTCACAGTTTTTTACATTGTGGGCTTGATCATACCCCTGGACAGCTGAGCAGACTGACCATGCCCCTGGAAGCAGATGCATTCATGGCTGTCGTAAATGTGCACATTTCCGCATTTACGATAGCCGTGGGCATTTACAAATGTGCAGGCGTGTTTTATGGATGATGTAAATACGCCCGCTTCCACTTCCAGGTGTGGAGGCAGCGATGGTTGGATGGGGTGGTGTTGGGGGCCAAAGGTTGGGAACCCCTGCTTTACACGATCCCCATCTGGGATCTAGGAAGAGGCCCTGCTGAACCTACCCTTCCAGGCCAAACCTCTTGCATCAAACCACTGGATTTGGTAGATGTAATATTTTAGTTTCTTTTCTAGTTATATTTTGTCAGCTTTGCTGCCAGGTAACCGAGAACTTTTTAGGCCTGCTTCTAAAAGTCTGGGCTGGAGGGAGTTTAGGTGCTGCAAGATAACCTTTTAAGCGTCTTCTCATTTTGTCGGTTTTGATTTTGCATACCATAGATATCCTATATAAAATTTTATTTAGTTTGTTCATCATTGTATCTATTTAGATGGCTCTAGTGAAGAACGGAATCAAAGTCTGCTTTGCGGGGGAAATTATTGCATGTAACAATTAGTTTGATTTGCATGAATGTTATCACTCTCTTCATGGAATGTTGCTGTTCTGATTTCTACTTGAACATGGTTCATTTTATTTATTATTATATTTATATCTCACCCATCTGGGATATTTTTGTACTAATACAAAAACATTTAGAATATCTCTTATAATAACTTTAAATAAACTTTTCTATTAATTGTAACTGAATTTGCCTAGTGTCATCTCTGGTTATGCTCTCGTTCCCATTGGGGTAAAAAGGACCTCATTTCCACACAGCACATGAACAACTTGTGCTTTCTAAATGTTAAGAAACTACCAATCGTATCCCAAAGCACCTCTTAATATATTAATACTGTATCATGGAAGGCAATACTGCATGAGCTTTGCCTGCCAACCTTTCTTGCCTTGAAAACTGCCTTATCACATTGCATTTTTGTAACAAGACAAAGCAAAGCGCTTGCAACTGCCCGGATTCACAATGTGAAGAATGTGCTGTGTAAAGTATGCCAAATTCTACAATCTTTGAAAATCTTGGGAGTTTTCTGAGGGATGCTCATACTTCTCCATTTATGTAACAATAATACTACTTTGACTGCATAGTTTAGGGCATTCACCACTAAACAAAGGAAAAAGAGGGAATTACCTCTAAGTGTATCCCTTTAAGGAACTACAACAACACCTTTCACCCATGAGTCAAGAAGATAAGATAAATAACACAAGAATCAATAAAGGCTGAGGTAATGGAAAACAGAAGGAAACAGCATTCTCTAAATAGTGAAATAGAGGGAACAAGTATAAAACAAGTAGCAGAGTTCAAATACCTAGGAAAAATATTTACTGAAGATGGCAAAATGGACAAAGAGATCATCGTACAGTGGAGTAAGGTCACCACAGAAATTAGATGCCTGAGGAAGGCTGCTAGAGTGACTAGAAGGGATAAAATCAGGAATGAGGTTGTAAGGGAAAGAATTGGAATAGAACCAATTGCAGAGACAACAAATGAAATAGTTTGCCCATTTCGAGAGAATGTCTTGGAATTCCATACCATACAAGGCATATGTGGAAAGAGAAGAAGGAGAAACAAGGCAGACCCAGAGGAAGGTGAAGAGATATCAAAGGAATATTACAAGAACATCAAATAACATCAGTGGAGGCTGCTAGAAGGGCCAGAACAAGAACCTTGCATCTCATTGAAACCTGATGGGGATAAAAGAGGAAGCAAATAAGAGAAGTGTATGCTTTGATAGTTCTTTAAACCTAATGAAACATGCGAAGCAACCTCTTTGATAAAGAGTCTCACAAGGTTTCAGATGACCGCATGATGGCTTTTTCCTTACAATTCCTGTTAATATAAACAATTTGTTGTCACACATCTGCATAATGAACTCCAGCCACAATCTTTTTAAATCTCTGTTCTATACATAACTCACTAAACCCATTCTCTTAAAAATAATATCTCGGTGTTAGCACATTACTTCTGCATTAAAGAGGAAGACAAGCAAACGAAGGCAGCTAAACTTCGAAAAGAAACAGTTACTGCACTTTCAAAATGTTATTTTCCGAAAGACTGGCTTCCTTTGTCTGCTTGCTGCCCTGTTTAACATAAAAAATAGTGGTTTTAATGTTAACACATTGTTTCCAAGTTCTGGCTCAGTCAGATATGATTTCTATTAATAATAAAAAAATATTGCTTGACTGATGGAAACAACTAAGAATTGCAGCTAAAAAACCGGAGTCCACAAGCTCAAGTCATAAACACACCTGATAGCACTTGTGCAGTATGTTAGGATATTCATGGTTATAATGCTTATGCGCAGCTTTTGTTTACCTCTTTTTTTGCTGGTATTGGGCTAGAGCCAAAAGCTGTGAGTAGAAAGTAAATAATCCCTCCCTAGGTTGTTCCACAAATACAGTGGAGGCTGGCTTATTAGGGCAAATAGGCCACTGAAATCTGCTTCTACAAAGTTGCTGGAAGCTACAGCTCTCCTTACATATAGAATAAAGCACGTCTATATGGCAGCCTACTGATAGCAATGGTAAAACTGTACATTTATATACTCTCCCATAGCATTCAGAGTACTCTCTGGGCAGCTCACAAGGTAATAGCTGCCTTGGCAATGGAGGTTGACCTGAAAAGGATAAAAGGCTGAGCCAACTTTGAGTCCACTGGGACTTCATTTAGAACATGAGTAGAGTTTGGGCAGCAGTACTGCAGCTTAACCACAGCAACACAAGGGTTCCTTACTGTATTGATCTAACATAACAGATTATTCTTCAGCTAATTTTGATGTTAAAAGAATTTTACTGCAGTGTCACTGCAAGGGAGGGAACAACATCAGACTTTACCTTCCCTTCTACTGGCAACTCTGCCATTTCAGTCCCAAGAGGTGCCAGTGCCCACTGTATGGATACATGTGCCAAAACTCTGATTGTCTTTCCAGCTCATAATAAAACATGGGTTACAGCAGGAATGACGGGGTACACAGAAAGAACATCTTTGAAGAGTGTGGTATTTTTTGAACCTCAATCAGGCATACCCTGGTAATGGCAACCTTGCGTTGCCAGCTAATCTTTCTCACACTAGGTCAGGCAATGGGAACTGCAGAATGAACCCACCAAAAGGTGGCTTCATTTTGGCAATTTCATGTCTGGCCTAGACATGGAAGCAGAAACAGAAGCAGAAATGACTAGCAACCTGGAACTGTGCAGTGGGGGTCAAGGAGTTTGAAGGTTCATGCTTCTGATCTACATTAACACCAGTAAACGCATTATATATAGCAAAGCAGCAAACCACAAACTATACTAACTGTGACGTAAAACAAGCCAGATTATGGGTTTTGAAGTTTGTTTTTTGAATTACCCATTGTTTTTATTAGTTACAGTTCCTGGTTTGAATGACACAGGAAGTTATGTTTAAGCAAAAGTGGAAATGAATGTTTTCAAACGCTTATCATCCAAGTGCCAGCTCAAGGCTAGCTGGGTCTAATTCCCACCATGATACATTTCAGAAAATAATGGCAATTGCCTCATGGCCAAAACTTTCATAGATTAACTCTTGAGTTTGAGCACAAGTCCATGTAAACCCTTCCATGGTGGAAAAAGAGCATGGGATTAGCTTGCTTTGCTCTGAGCTCTCATACCAAGTATAAAATCATGGACACAAGATTTTTCCACATGAAGGAAAGAACTTCTGTATCCTAATTCATCCTGGATTTTTAAAACTGTCAACATTGGTTGTATGCCCCACTGCACAATTTAACTGAACAACAATGTGTGACTAAACAAGCAAGCAACCAAAACATCTATAGAAAGACATCTACACAGTAATAGTAGTTTAGGTGTAGCAGCCAGGTAATTTTCAAACATGAATCACCATGTACCATTTGCTGGCTTACTATATCATCAAACCCTGGTCTGGAAGACACCCAGTGTCAGGCTTTGGGCCATATCTGGCTGGCAGGTGATATGAACACCAAGACTCAGGGAAACCAGGTAACAAGCCAAAGAGTGACTGTATCTCAGTCCAGAGTCTGAGTAAAACCAGAGACGCAGGGTTGGTTCAGACAACAAAAGCATAGTTCAAACAAGCCAGAAGTCAGGCAACCAGGAGAACAGACGTGGCAGAGAACCTTCAGAGGCTGGAGCAAGGTGAGGATGGAATTCCAGGAGCAAGGATTCAGGCAAGGCACAGCATCAGTCTACAGGAACCAAGCAGAGCATCTTCAGGAGGAGGAACAAAGAACTTCTGGAAACCAGAAACAAGGCAACAGATGCTCCAGAAACCAAGAATAAGCAGGGGATCTTCAGAACCAAGAGCAAACAAGGGAAGAGATCTTCCAGGAACAAGGCAGGAAATCCAAGAGCCAAGCAACTACAGGTCTGCTGACCATTGCTGAGGTTCCAGGAGCCAAGCAACAGCAAGTTTACTGACCTCGGTTGCTGAGGCAGAGTATTTTCAAGGGCTGGAGCAAGGTGAGGATAGAGTTGAAAGAGTAAGGATCCAGGCAAAGCACAGCAACAGTCGAAAGAACAAGGCAAGAGACCCAGTAGCCAAGCAACTGCGAGGCTGCCAACCTCCATTGCCAAGGCGGCTTCTGGGAGGAAGGGATGGTTCTTATATCATTAAAGTCTCCCAGGATCTCTAGGTGGAGCTTATGAAGGTCCAGAATTTTCTCCAAGGCTCTCAGGTGGGGCTTACAAGTCGCAGCAGGGTGAGGGTCCAGCCCTGAAGGACGTAGAGGAGCAGTTGCAAATCCGGACATTCAGATATTGGCAATATGTACCATTTCCTTCATGAAGGAAGGTGATTTTTCTACTGCAAATATTGACTTACAAGCAGTTCTCATCACTGTGTTAATCACACCAAGCCGTTCGCAGTTCCTTTCTCGAGAACAAAATAAAATTCTAAAGCTCCTTGCTTACTAAAAGTAATAAAATGTCTTGGGACTCCTACATCTATTTTGACCCTTCAAATTATTTATAGCTTTTTAAATCTCTATTGTTTATTGTTTTCAACATTCCTTAGATTCTGACAACATATTAAGAGCCATCTCCTTCAGTGTAAGAATGGGCCAAGTTCCTTGTGTACAGATTAGTGGGTGCATACAGATTATATGGACTGATGTAATAATGTAATTTAGGGATAAAAGCAGGAACAATCTTAGATTTTCTCTTGACACTAACCAACCAGGGAAAAGATCACAAGGAGAAGAAACCCCTATGGCAGTGGTGTCGCACCTATGGCACGCATGCCAGAGGTGGCACTCGGAGCTCTCTCTGTGGGCACCCATGCAGTCACCCCAGCACAGAGTTTTTCCTTCCTACCTTGTTGCTGTGTTGGTACTTTGAGATAAATAAGTGGGTTTTGGGTTGCAGTTTGGACACTTGGTCTCTAAAAGGTTCACCATCCCGCCCTATGGCCTAATGGTTCCACAAAAGCTGCACTTTTTGAGAAGAAGGTGCCTCAGTCTTTGTCTGAGAAGATTCTTTTCCTCCTTTAAAGTTCACAACCCTTTCAAACATGGTGTGCTCCTGCACAGAGTCACTGATCAAAGAAAGATAACTGCTTATTGAATTAACTTGGATCATTCATAGTTACAGAAGCCATTTTATATATCAGCTACCCTTCTCCGTAGGGACTGTGGTGGCTTAGTGGTTAAGACGCTGAACTTGATGACTGGAAGAGCAGCAGGTCAGCAGTTTGTGACCCAAGTGCTTCATGATGGAGCGAGTTCCTGTCTTTGTCTCAGCTCCTGCCAACTTAGGAGTTTGAAAGCAAGAAATTGCAAGTAGATTAGGTACCGCTTCGGTGGAAAAGTAACAGCGTTTAGTCTGAAGGAATACCCACCTCTTCTTTTCTTATAGATTTCTTTCTGCTGCATTTTTCAGTGCCACAAATGCAGGGGAGCAAATCCACGTTAGGTTGTTTGATGAACGGAAAAAAGTTCTCACTTTCCCACATACCCCTGCCTGTAATGGCTGATTTTTGAGATTGACCTCTTTCCACAAATGGTTCAAGTCTCAAAAGTAGCAACAGCTGGTTCTGTCTCCGGTGTACTCTGAGGACCCCAAACCTCCTTCTCCAACTGAGCTACTTAGCTCATACTGTTCCCTCTCCCTGGTGCTAGGAAACTGTTTTCTTAGTATCATTTCCCCAGACCTGCCAAGGACTGAGGAGAGCCGTTAGACGGGAACACAGGACAGTTGGGAAAGGAAGGAGACTAACAGCTCTTTTAGCTCTGAAAGATTCCGATGACATTCACACGGCTGCAGAGTTAACCCTTTCATGTGCATTCATAGAGACCCCACAAAGAAGAACTGTTTTCTTAGTATCATTTCCCCAGGCCTGCCTATCTGGATAGAAGCATGCTCTCGTTTCTAACTAGATGCAATAATGAAAGCTAAGGAAGCAGAGGTATTGTCATTTGATAGCTCCCCATAAGAGCACAAATGGTTGGACCACAGAAATGTTGGTTGCCCCTCAAAAAACTAAAGGGTAGGGCAGAAAAGAAAACAGAGGCCCCAATAAACTTAAAGGAGAACTGAATGTAAATCACCTTGATAGAAACAAACCTAAAAGGATCCTCTAAATCAGGGGTCAGCAAACTTGGCTCTCGAGGTTTCATCTCATTCCTGGATTTGCTTGGCTCTCTAGGTGTTCTTGGACTTCAATTACCAGACACCCAAGTCAGTACACCTGTTGATCAAGGCTTCTGGGAGTTGAAGTCCAAGAACATCTGGAGAGCCACGTCTGCTAACTCCTGCTCTAAACTGAAGGTGAGTAAGATGGACTAGAAGGCAGAAACAAGTACTAGAAAGGGATATTCAAGTCTGATGGGCCATCCTGGGGTACACAGAAAAAGCCTCCACGAAGACTGTGGCATTTTTAAACCTCAATCGGACATGCCACCAGCAATGGTCACCTTGTGCCTGCTGATCTTTCTCACACTAGGTCGGGCAAAAGAAACTGCAGAATGAAATCACCAAAAGGTGGTTTCATTTTGGCAGTTTCACGTCTGACCTAAACATGGAAGAAGAAGAATGGGTCATCTTTTCTGCAAGGCAATATCCAGAGACTTGTGGGTCTTACTTTCAGAATAAGAACAGCTAACCCTATCCTGATAGATTTCCCATTACTCTACATTCTCCAAAGTGTTAGGTGACTGATTAAAACAACACTATGGATGTTATGCTTGTGCCTCGCCACTGCTTCGGGAGCTGCACTGGTTACCGGTGTGTCTCCGGGTGCAATTCAAGGTGTTGGTAATGACCTTTAAAGCCCTACATGGTAGTGGGCCAGGATACTTAAGAGACCGTGTCACCCCGAGAACATCTGTCCATCCCACCAGAGCGGACCAGAGAGGCTCTCTTATTGTGCCATCTGTAGCACCAGAAAGAGGGCCTTCTCTGTGTCTGCTCCGGCCCTATGGAACCTCCTGCCAATTGAGCTACGACTCCAGACGGAGTTGCGGCCCTTCAGGAAAGGACTAAAAACCTGGCTGGCAAAGTAGGTGTGGGGCACTGGGGATGCGGTGACCCCCACCTGCTAGCTGATATAGTAATATCGCTCCCTCGCTCTTTTTAGTTGTTGGGCTAATTTTTATTGTACTTTTTAATTGTTTTTTTTTTACTGGTTTTAAGTTTTTTATAGTTCTTAAGTTGGATTTATGTAGTTCATGATATAATTGTTGTACCGTACGCCACCCAGAGTCACTTGCCGAGTGGGCGGCAATACAAACAAACAAATAAATACTGTTGTTCAGCAGTAGCCTGGTAGCCATTGGAAGCCATGTGTTCCATGCAAGCAAACATAGAGGTTGGCTGGCATGATCTGTCACTCTTTTGTCCTCTACATAGAAACCATACAGTCTGTTATGGGAGGAAAGCTCTTTCTTTCACACCCAGTTTAGGAATGCAGCTCTCTGGACCTCGGCTGACAGCTCCTGGCAGGCTAGTAATTTTCGGAAAGGTGAATACCTTTGGGGCTAAGCTACAAGGCTGTGCTTAAAACTGAAAATATTGTTCCCAAAGAACAGCTTTTTAAAACTTTTGTCAGGATTAAATTAAGTTTCTGTTCCTATAAATATTGGCTTAGTTAATGCTAAACATCTGTGGATTTACTTTAAGACAATATTGACTGGAAATAATGACAAACAAATCTAAAACTTCTTGTTAACGCAATGCCACCTCATGAAAAACCCAATTACCTCCATGGAAATCCGCCTGTGTATTCGGTTTCTGAGGCAAACACCTGTAGGAGACTGAACTTCATCAGATGATGTTCCAGAAGCTTGATCACTTTCACCATCTGATCCCATTTTCAGATTTTCATGCACTATATCTAAATTAAACAAAGACAAGTTAGTCTACTTATTCTCAATTAGGAAGGCACTCTGCCTTTATCCCTCACCCAAAGTTTAATGGTAGTAACTTCTAAATACAGAAAGATACCTGAGTGTCACAATCTTTTAACTCTAGTTACTTTATCCAGCTTCGCATTTTAATTGAAATATCCTCAAACTGCTAATCTTTGGACACCAAAGCTTTCAATATACTTTTGAGATAGCATAGAAATGGAAACTCAAGTATTTAAATATGTAGTCAACATCTCTCAAAACATTATACAAGAAATTATATACTTTTTTAAAAAAGAGCTGTTACCAAAAAAATGCTCAGGCAAGAAGAAGAATATCTTCAAGTTAATACATGTGCGTGTGTTTAAAATTCTCAGTTGTGACACTAATTTTTAATGCTCGAAATGGATGATGGGAATGACAAAAATATGAATGACAAAGAATCATCAAGTTTTTTTAACTCATGATATTTCAACCATTATTTATCTATAATGCCACTTTTACAAAGGTAGAGTAAAAAAATATCCAGTCTTTCAAAATAAGTTACTGTATAACATGCCATAACCACTCATGTCACATTCAAGCGGAAAAACACAAACATGCCATTTCTCTAAGAGACGAACAAGAAATTAACCTAGATGTGCTTACTAGTTGAAATTATGACTCCAAGATAAAACTATATCTGAGATCTTCTGAAACAAACTTAGTGGCATATCTTGCCACTCTGAACAGAATTCAAGAGATTTAATTCCTTTTCAAAACAGAAGAGTGTAGGTTTAACTGAGAGCCTAATGAGGTGAAGTGGACTGAATGCAGGACTTTAGGACTCTAGGTTAAAAGTCCTGCTCCACCAAGGAAACTTTGGGTGGGGTGTAGCAGCAACAATAAACCATTCCTTGAACAGTGCATGTAGCTAACAAACCCTATTAGTATCACCATAGAAGCAATCTTATAGTAAAAACAGGAATTAATTAATCTGAGAAAGCACACACGCGCACACACACATACACACGCACGCACATGCGCACACATGCACGCACGCATGCACACACACACACACACACACACAAGTGTTTTTTGGGGAGGTCCAGAGAATGTAACAGGACCAACTTATTTTACATTCACCAGTGTATAGGATTTGGGTGGGAAAGGTTGCTAATGGTGGAAAAGTCAAAGCAAACCTGCAACAAAACAACTGTCTTGAGGTAAATGTTCTAGTCTTACACAACACTGTAGCCTTAATTTTGATAAAAGTCAGCCTCTTTCAGCATACAATTCTGGCCCTATTTACATTTCAGGTAAAGAATGTAGAATTAATAATCCACTGATATGTATATCTGCTGCCTATCTCAAGAGAATGTAATAAGGGTAACAGACTAAACCAGTCCTATTTACTCTTTTTCTTATAATGGTCAAGCAAATGTCTATGGAAACCCTACAAGTGAGGCATAAGGACAATGCTCTCTTCTGCTGTTTATCCCTGGTGACTAATATTCACAGAGAGGACTCCTCTGATCCTAGCTAGTAATCCCTGCTAGATTTATCTTTCCTGAACTTGCATAATACGCTATTAAAGGCATCAGGTTGGCTACCATTATACCAGGGGTGGCCAACCTATGGCCCGCAGGCCATGCTGGTCCCAGCCCCTGGCACCATTTCATGTGGCCTGCTGCCACCCTCACAGCTACCGGAAGCGGATGTATTTATGACAGTCGTAAACTGCGCCCACACATGCGTAAACGTGCCCGCACATGCGTAAACGTGCTGCCATAAATGCACGCGCAGTCATCATAAACGTGTTTACGACAGCCGCAAACATGTTTTATGGCAGCATTTATGGCGGGAGGAACCACGTGACCAGCACACTCAGCAGTCCAGGGGGCGTGATCTGGCCCATGGCAGGAAAAGGTTAGGAACCCCTGCACTACATGCTATAATACTGGATTTCATAACCATGTATCATTGAAAGAGGTTATAACCGTTATGTCTTCTGTTTCCTACCATTCAGTTTACTCAATAAATTGAAACTCTAAGAATTTGAAATACTTCCTCCACATTATCCACCTCTGCTATGTTCACCTGATCTTACTCAATTTAAAAAAAAAACAGTCTCAAATATTGAATCTTTCCTCACAGGGAAATTGCTCCAGCTTCCCCCCTTTTTCTCCCCCTTTTCAACTTAAGGCACAGTGATCAGAGCTGTAAATGTAGATATCTGAATAAGCGAGAGCCTGATGCTACAAAAAGTAGTTGACTATATAGAACGCATATGTTACATGCCATGCTCAACATATGTTCACTCATGTCTAGTTGGATCTATCTATCTATCTATCTATCTATCTAATTTATACTCCGTCTTTCTGGTGCAAGCACCACTTGGGATGGCTTACAATCATATAAAACATTCAACAGGAACAAATTACAACAAACAAACCAATATCATAGAAATAATACAGGTGAAACTTGGAAAATTAGAATATCGTGCAAATGTTCATTCATTTCACTTAAAAGGTAAAACAAATATATGAGATAGACTCGCTACATGCAAAGCGAGAGATGTCATGCCTTAATTTGTTATAATTGTGATGATCATGGTGTACAGCGTACATGAGATTATGTGATGATTATGGGATACATATGGGTTTTTGGAACTTTTTCTTTTTACAATGCAAGACTAGAAAAGTCACCATTAGAAACTTTTCTCCCTTAATAAGAAATGATAATTATGGAAATGTATACTGAGAACTACACAGGCTAGATTCAAAGAAATACAGATACAGTAACAGGTTATTTGATAAAATTGATAAAATTCTACTAGCAGAAAGAGTTCCAACAATGTCCTTGGGTGCAGTTTAGCAGTCTCAAGTAGACCTATGTAGTTTCCCCTAATATACTGTACTAGCTAGAAACAATTGAATCTGAAACAGATGCAATAAAGTAAGTTTGTATACGTGTTGCCAGGTAGACACTAATAAATTCTATGAAAAAACAGTGATCAAGAATGTGAACATATTATTTGAAAATGCCATGCGCAACATAACATGTTGGTCTTAGAGCCATGGACATCAGGCAGAAAATTTTTCAATACATTATCTCCATTTTAATGAACACAAAAGAATCCTCTGTGAGCAATTACATCCATTTTGGCAGCTATAGTACAGAAGCTTTCAATTCAGCACAAGTATAATGACTGCTGTTGTTTGCTAAGCTGGAATTACTTGCGTTTGCACATATTTATATTTTCTAGCTCTAAATATGTGATTTTTCTAGCTCCAGATATATATTTTTGCTTCTACTTGAAAACAAAGCAAAAATGCACATTTTAAAAATTAACATAAAGTTCTGTATAATAACAAGTTGATCAAATTGACCAAAAGGTATTATTCAAATAAATTTAATACCACTGACTGGATAAATTAGTGACAGGAAAAAGGCCATAGCAGTCTTCAAATCCCTTCTCTGCTTATCAGACAAAACAGCAGTCTGTTCGTAGGAAAGATTTTTGTACCACAAGCTTATTGACACAAAAATCACACCTCTGGGACACCAAATTCACATTTGCAGACACAAAGAACAGGCAAGCCAGCCAATTAATTTCCCTGTGAAGTAGGGGGAATGGCCCTCATGAATATTTAAGTGACATACTAAGGATTCAGTAACATGAAAGCATGTAATTGATTTAGACAACAAAATAATTGCAAAAGGATAGCTCTCCAACAGACTTCAGAAATAGAAAGTTGGGAATGGATTGGTTTTCGGTTGTGTGTAAAAGGACTTCACAGCTGTCATCTCTGGTCAATAAGCAAAACCTGGTCCACATTATCCTTTCCCCACTAATAACTTGGGATATTCAATCCTGAATGTTTTGTCACAGGACTTCCTAATGACATTCTGCCCTTATTTTGAATCACTTCAATTACTCCAAACTTGACCCTTTTCTTATACCGACAACCCATTTCAAAAGGAAACCCACAAGTAAATGATACATGCAGCTTTCGCTTATAATAAGAAATGCACACCCATTCCACACTGAACCTTGACATTCACTGATGATCTTCAGTCCATTGCACATTTTCAGTCCAACATGTCATATGCACTTGTTGTGAGGATCAAAAGGAGAGGAGAGCATACAGCACCTTCAGTTCATTGGAACAAAAGTGGGACAGTAATGAAACTAATTATTAATAATGGAATGTAGATGCAAGGGCACATTACCTAGTCTGCTCCCGTTCCTTGGCATGGCCATGAAGGAGCCAAGACTGCCGCCTATAACGCTGTGTGGTCTTCGGAGTGGAGGCTTTTTGAAAGATCCTGTGTATTGGTGAAGAAACGAGTGCATGCTGTGGGACGTAGGAGGCCTTCCATTCTTCACAATGGGCTCTAATATATATATATATATATATCAGCACAAAACGAGTTTGTTCCACAAGCAGGCAATTCAAGAACATGTTGAAAGAAAAAGTATATCAGAGTTATTAAGTAGTCTACACAAGGCAGTACACCAATGAGAATAGTAATGCACGTTATACAGAATAAACACTCAATAAATGTGATATTTTTATTTATTTATTTATTTATTTAATCAATCAATTTGTATAGCTGCCCCAATCAACGTGTGACTCTGGGCAGCGTACATAAAATCCCCAACGTTTAAACTCTAGAAACCCTAGAGTATTGTATGTGCATTTTTCTTCTTTTATAAGCATTTTGTATTTTGTATTACTTTTAAAAATTCAATAAAAGAAAGAAAGCCTTAAAATCCCCACAAACACTGAAAAAATACCTCCCACCTGCACCAATTAAAAATCTAGTTAAAAATTATTAAAAGCCTGAGTGATCCTCCTCTAAATGAGCCAGTTTGCTCCCTCTCCACCTCCCAACACCTGCCCTGCCAGCCAGGTTTTCAGCTCTTTCCTGAAGGGCAGCAGCTCTGTCTGGAGATTCAGTTCAACTGGCAGGAGGTTCCATAGGGCCGGAGCAGATACTGAAAAGGCTCTTCTTCTAGTGCTAGAGAGGCAAGCCTTGGGGTGATGCGGTCTCTTAAGTATCCTGGCCCACTACCATGTAGGGCTTTAAAGGTAATTACCAGCACCTTGAATTGCACTCGGAGGCACACTGGCAACCAATGCAGCTTCCGTAGCAGGGGTGAGGCACGGGCATAACGCCCGCACCCCATCACTACACGAGCAACTGCATTTTGAACCTTCCTTGTGCCTTAATACTCATTAAGGCCGAGGCACACACACACAAAAAAAAACCAGTCACAGCTGGGAATGACAACACAAATAGATTCCCTACCTGTCACAATATGTTTGGGAAGATGGCATTCTCTGAATGTACAGAATAAAACAATTTCTCTCAACCCAGGCCTGGTTAGGACTACAACGCCCATCACCCACTGTGGGACGAAAAGGAATATAGACCAATATATCTGCATAATGTCAGGTTGGGGCAAATTAACATAAGATGACGCACCATAGATCCACCAGGATGAATGTTAAAAACCAAAGAATACAGAAAATCTCAAGTGATAAGAAATGTGAAGGGCTGTCAGATGTTAATGCACTGAATAAATTCATTTACTCAAGACATCTAAAAATCTATACTTGTCTGTTAAGTAGTCTTGAGATATCCCTCAAGAACCTGTGATTAAAACTAAATATGCAGGAAATTGATTTGTTCAGAAATCACTTTAATAATTTCAATTCTCTTTACAGCTGAAAAGCAGCTCTAGCCCAGTACTACCCCATCCCTGGATATAAAACAGAATTCACTCCAAAGAATATATGAGTAGAATTGAAGCTTCCACCTTTCTGCTCTTACATGGATGAAGGATCTAAGTATCATAACCATCCAATTAACATAATCAAAGGGTGGCGCCAAAGAGTGGGCAGTTCAGTGGGCGGCCCTAAAAACATTATCAAATCAGCTTAAAAGCTCTGGTCACGGCTCTGCGCAGGCGCAGAACCCAAAAGTGGGGATTCACAGACTACATGAAGAAGTTAAGTATATTTTTATCTGCCGACCTTCAGCAATTCATACACTTCCATTGTATATGCTATGTATATAAATATATTTCCTCCTACAAAATGATCATTCCCATGTAGAACACTATAATGAATTTAGCAGCCATTTGTTTTGGCTATTTTTAAGAAAAGAAATATATGACTCTGAACCCAGGACTTTAGCAATTTGAAGTGTTTTTTCTAGAAATGTTTAGCTACCAATGGCTTCTGCCCCTTAAGCATGGAAGACTTACGTTAATGCACAGGTGCTGGATTTAAGCTGCAAGAAACCCTCCAAGACGTTGTCCCCCATTTACTTGCCAGAACTATTCAGCATGACACTAACAAAAATGTTCATAAGGTAGGATCCTAGCAAACTAAGAGAAGTAATTGAAGAGTGAAAGAGATGACAGTAGAGCAAGTGAGCTGGGACAGCAACAGTATAAAGAGGTCAAAAGGGAATGGAAAATATGAGGGAAACGGGCAAAGTAAACTAGAACAAAGGGTGGAACTCAGTGATAATGAAGAAGAGTAGTCAGCCTTCCTCCCTTTGCCACTCTCCGTCCAACAACCCTGATTTCTCCTACGTTAAATCACAATTGCCTTTATGTACTGGAGGAGGGCAGACACAAAGAATGCTTCAACAAGATATAACATTAAAGCTTCTGCATGCCCAACTATAGTTTCAGGCAGGACAAGTGATACAAAGTGAAATGTTAATACTGCATTTTGCATTGCTTCTTACTAATCTGACACCACTTTCATACAGTGCATGGCAAAGCAACAGCAGTGTCCCACCGCTTGCAGACTGTAGTGAAGTGCATCCCAAGATTAGAATGATGTTAACAGCATTTTATAACGAGACACACCCTAGCGCTCAACCACAATCCATTTGGGTTCATTAAATAGTAATGCTCAGCTATTCCCCTTATTTCCTCTGAAGCAAGAAATGAGGCAGCTTTCTCAAACAGCTGATATTTTCTACAATTACCTATTATACTGAAGCTTCCTACAATTACCTATTATACTTGACTACTTGGCACACATTAGACTATTAATTAGATTCCCTCCACATCCTTCCCACTGTTGCGTCCTGTGGATCAATACACCTGGAGGGCAGGACGCTGAAGAAACTTCCTTAAAATTATTAAAGGACTGACTTCCTTTTGAAATATCAGTCACCTGATGATGGCATTTAATGATGGAAACCTACATGCTCATCTTGATTCCATGGCCTGCCGTGCTCTTTTGAGACCCCGTTCCATAGGCAACAGGCAAGAGGTTGTATGGATGACTGCCAGGAAGGGATTGACATTGAAACTGTTCAGTTGAGGAAGAAGACTTGTTTCATATACTGAACATTTTACTTGACAGCAACAATACCACTGAAGCCACATAACAGTGTACTAATAAAATGCTTCATTAACCACGCCTGTTTAGAAGGTGATATATACTATTTTACCAAACCAGGCAGTTATTCTGTCTTTTACTTTTGAATGGCCCTTTCGTGGTAAGAAATAAGATGTGAGAACTAGTGGGGGAACATGTAAGCACTACAATTGGAAAATGAAGGACAGGAGCACCAACTGTGAAATTCTGTGCTTGAAATAGGGCAACTGCAAAGACTTCTCTGAAAGCACCCTTAGCTTAATGTTGTTCAGGGCATTGCCCAATTATCCTTCTAATAAAGAGAAAAATGTACATGCCTTGCTAACTTTGTCTTTTAAACCTGAGTACAGCTGCAAGAAAAGGTACAAAATGGTTAATAACCTGTGGCACAATCAGACAAAAGTTGTAACTTTTGGAAGCCAATTGCCATAAGCCAGTGATAGTGAATCTTTTACAGACCGAGTGCCCAAACTGCAACCTAAAACCCACTCTGTGCTGGGGGGGAGGGAGGAAGCATTCCCATTGGGCTGCTGGGCAGAGGCGGGGCAAACTCTGTGCTGGGAGAAGGGATAAAGCACTCCCATTGGGCTGCTGGGCAGAGGGGAGGGGCAAATTCTCTGTTGGGGAGGAAGCGCTCCTATTGGGAGGCTGGACAGAGTGGCGGGGTGTACTCTGTGTTGGTGCCACAGGTTCACCGTGACTCCTATAAGTTAAGTCTATGCGTGCATTATTCATTGCATGACATGTTGTGTGACTCAGAATGTAACATACAGTAATACCTCATACAAAGTCAGCTTCATACAACATCAAATTCATACAACATCGCCTAATTTCTTGAAAAAAGTTACCTCATACAAAGTCGAGCGACTTTGTATGAGGCATTGTTTTTCCCAGGTTGCATTGTGCCTGGGCAGTATAAAAAACAGGACACATGCGTGCATTGCTCTTGTGGGTTTTGCACAAGGCAAAGAGTGTTTAGGAATGGTTTTGAGCATGACTTTGGATTTTTTTGAATTTTTTCGTCAGAATTTTTAGAAGCATTCCTGGGATTTTTGCAGCATTCTTCAGGTTCTTGGACAATCAGGGTTGTTTGACATGTTTTTGTAATGTTTTTAGCCTTTAGACAATGATTTCTTAAAGTTCTGTCAGTTTCCTGTCTGTTTCCTTGACTTTGCCCTGAAGTCTGTGCTGTTACAGTACAATGTATCTCTATGGAAACGACGTTGTACGAGGCATCGCAGCAAGGATTTGGACGTTGTATGAGGCATCGCGGCTAAGATTTTGCATGCCTCATACAAAGTCCAAATCCGTATAAAGTCCAAACTTGTGGAACCAAGTTTGGACATTGTATGAGGTATCACTGTATAATGTAAATCAGGGGTGCCCAAACTATGGCCTGTGGGCCAGATCTGGCCCATGGCACCATTCCATCTGGCCCACACTGCCCTCGCTGCTCCCGGAGGTGGAGGTAAAATGTACATGCATGTGTACATAACACATCTGTACATGCACATAACACTGCTGTAAATGACACGCGGCTGTCACAAATGCACTTACAACGGCCACGGGTCATTTACAGCAGCATTATGTGCAGGCGTGTTATGCGCACATGCATTTTACTTCTGCTTCTGGTGGGAGGAACCAAGCTCAACCACGTGACTGGCCCATGGCCCGAAAAGTTTGGGCACCCCTGATGTAAACATAGATTTCTTAGCATACAGTAATTCACTTCTAAATCACCCTATATAACAGTGCAACAGGATTTCAGTCAATGATACATAATATTTTGTTTATTACATCTGAATCCCACTTTTCTTCCAATTCCTGTACAGAATAATCAGAATAGCAATCTACATCCAGACCCTTACCACATTCTAAAACCAATCAGTTTTGGCCTCTTACACCATGAGCCTTCAAGATCATACCCTGGTGAGCTGTAACATTTATAATGAGGCTACATTCTTAACTACAAAGCACCCAGAGAACCAGAACTGAACTAAGATTTTTAATTAATTACTTCCATGTTCGTATTTGATAAACTGCTTGCTACAATAAAATCATTTTACTACTTTCTCAAAGATGCTACAGAAGACTATGTGATAATCGTTTACATTTTCTGGATTCTAGCCGTCAAGGAATATGATCAGCAGCATTATTTCTTTACGTCAAGAAACCCTAAAGAGACTTTTTTTGGGCAGATGCTCACCGCCACAGGATATTCTGGTCCTTAAAAGCTGGTTGGTGTCTACCCACAATTGATTCTGTCCAGTTCAGAGTGAAAATATATTAGGCGACAATATGACACAAGTGAGCCTTAAAATAGATATCAGGAACCGACTGCAGAAAGGGATGCTAGTCAGGTAATATTGCTCAGGAGGGAAGCAGGAGAAACAACGGATTCCAAAAAAGCAGAAATGTTCTCATTTAGTGCAGCATGAAGTGGTTGCTTAGAAACAAGATCAGGGAGCACTTCATACAGCAAGATCTTGAAATAAACCTTTCGGCAGTCAAGGGACAGAGAAACTCTCCATTGAAACATTTAGCTCCCTTGTTCCACTCCTACAAAATATCTAGCTGCGCACTGTATGCATGACAATCAGATCACTTTCAGAGGAAACCCAGCAGTACAGTAAAACCTAGAGACAAACTCACTTAAAGAGCAGAATTTTCTCTGAATTGTCACCTCGCTTTACAACTAAAATCAACCAAAAACTCGCTTAACAACTAAAACGGGGTTCACAATCCCCCCACCACCAGAAGTCACAATAAGTCACTTACAATGGCAGCGATGGCACTTTTTCAGGCGGCACTTTTTCCAAGTGTTTCGCTTAAAGAGCAATCCCGTGGAATGCATTATGCTCTTTAAGCGAGGTACCACTATATATACAGCAAGCCTTACGTTCGATTTTCATGATAAAGTCAGTAGTGCAAGAGGCCTCAAGACAAATTAGGGGCAGCAATTCTAGTCCTTAACAGTACCATAAGTAAAACCACAAAATATTGTTTAAACAGGACTTTAACGATCTGCTCCCTATATTTATTTTTTTTATAGATAAGATGTTTCTATTGCTAGGATGTCTTAGCTGTGCATGTAGCGATTTGGCATGCCAGAGGTCTGTAGCCTAAATAAGTAGGACACCACATTGGCATGCTTAAAACAAAAATAAACTGAAAGTCTGAGTATAAAGATGTCTCAAGTCGTTGAAGTGCTGGCATAAGTACCTGTACTGCAAAACTGAATGATTAAGTTTTCGTTGCTTGCTCAGTTTCATGTTCAAATCAGGTCTGAAAGCATCTCAGCACAGCAAATATGATGGTCTCAAAACCTCCCCACCCCACCCTCAGCATGCACCTAGAGTCTATTTTTACAAGAAAGAAAACATTCTGGGTTAATTCCAATTGTTAGTCCCACCTAAGAGCAGACCCACTGAATCAATGGGTCTTATATTACTTAATAAGTCCCATTCATTCAATGGGCCAATTCTAGTTAGGACTAATAACTGCATTTTAATCCCCTAATTTCCCAAAATTAAAAGATTCTAATTCTGTCTAAAATCTTATTCAAGATGTTAATCTGAATTATTCACCCCTTTACTAAACAAGGCTAGAGAATAACATGGAACACCTAGCTAGATTCTTCCCCCAGTATAGTAGAAGAAGTCTGTCCTAGACCCTGGTGAAGTCAGATTTAAATACATTATCACAACATCAGTCCATACTAGTACTCTGTTTAGCTAAGAGACAGCTAAATGGGAATATTTTGCTGTCTCTAGAAAATTGCTTAAGACATTAGGGCTGAAATCCTGCAATAAGTAGCAACTAAATAGCCCTACTCTAGCTGCAATTTACTGCTGGTTGTCAATTAATAAATGATGTTTTAGTTACTGCAATTTACTGCTGGATGTCAGTTAATAAATGACAATTTACTGCTGGGTGGCAGTTAATAAATGATAAAGACTTGCACATTTTAAATAGAGTCTCTTGCCTCAAAAACCTCATTTAGAAGCCATTATAGATAACAGGGAAAATTAATTAAATTTTACATTTATGGCAACCCTTTTCAGGGTTTCCCTGGTATAAAATCCTCAAAAATGGTTTACCATTGTTTATGCAGTTCTCTGCAAATGCAAAGAACAAAAACTTCATACCCGTGTCAGTGGTCTCTATTGGTCTTCAATATGTGCTATGGAAAATCTGATATTAGATGCTTTTGATGTTACTGTTTCTGGACAAAAAATATCTGATACTGTATTTTGTAATCTGTACTATGGTGCTTCTGACCTAAACAAACAAACAAAAAATAACTCTCCCTTCTTCTGGGGGTACTTTGGGACTATACAACATGACCAAACTTTATTGCCTGGTTCTTCTCCTGAAAGACACATTGATTAAACTCCCATCCTCTGGTTCCACATTTAGGTGGACAACTGTGGAGCTATCAGAGGGCCTTTTGGGTGGCTGCTCCCAGATTCTGCAACTCTCTTCCAAGGAAGAATATGCTTGGCCTGCTTTTTCTGCTGGCAAGCAAATTGGGCAGGCCTTTGGCAAGTAACTTAGGCTGTGGTAAAATAAACTTCAGTCCAGGTGACTGCTGCTCCATCCCATTTACCTGTACATGTTTTTAACCTTTAAAAAATAATTGTCATGATTTCTACTGAATCTGTTGTATGTGTAAAACTATACTGTGTTTTTATTTAATACTAGCATATTTGTGCCCGGCCAGCTGGGCATTCTTAAAGTGTGTGTTGGTGGTTAGGGGTGGTTTTGGGTGTGCATAACCACCACCACCCATACAATATCACTCCAACCACCAACACACACATTAAAAATTCCTGACAAGGCAGGAGTGTCGTGTGTGTGTGTGTGTATTGTATGTGTGTGTATGTGTGAGAGAGAGGGGGGCAGTGTGTGTGTGTATTATCCCCCCCCAACACCCCCCCCCAACCCAGGGGACCAGGCAGAGAGGGGATCCCCCTACAGGACACCCTGTTAATAAAGAGAAGAAACCAAGCGGTTTCTTCTCTTTAAAAATGGAGTGTTTGGGAGGGGGTGGAATCGATCCCCTCTCCCTGGTCTCCTGTTTCCAGGGGGTTGGGGAGACAAAAGGGGTCTGTCCTCACAACCCTTCCTGAGCCAGGGGACCTGGCATAGAGGGGATCCCCCCCACAGGACACCCCATTATTAAAGAAACCAAGCGGTTTCTTCTCTTTAAAAATGGATTGTTTGGGGGTAGGGGGTGGAATCAATCCCTCACCCTGGGCCCCTGGGTTTGGGAGGTTTGGGGGGACAAATGGGGTCTGTCTCCCAAGCCTTCCTGAACCCAGGGGACCCAGCAGAGAGGGGGAATCCCCCTGACACCCCCATATTAAAGAGAGGAAAGCAAGCGGTTTCTTCTCTTTAACAATGGAGTGTTGGGGGTGTGTGGTGGATTCGACCCCCTCTCCCTGGTCCCCTGGATTTGGAAGGGTTGGAGGGAAAAAAAGGGTCTGTCCCCCCAAACCTTTTGTACCCAGGAGACCCAGGAGAGGGGATCGAATCCACCCCCTCCCAAGCATTCCATTTTTAAAGAGAAGAAACCACTTGGTTTCTTCTCTTTAATAATGGGGTGTTCTGCAGGGGGGGGGATCCCCTCTCTGCCGGGTCCCCTGGCTCTGGATCGTTTGGGGGGACAGACCTCTTTTGTCCCCCCAACCTACCAAACCCAGGGGACCAGGGAGAGGGGGTCGAATCCACCCCCTCCCAAACACTCCATTTTTAAGAGAAGAAACCAAACGGTTTCTTTAATACCGGGGTGTCCTGCGGGGGGGGATCCCCTCTCTTCAGCACCTTTGCCTCCCGGAGAGAACAAATCTCCATCATGGAGGGGCTTTGCTTCTTTCTGGGTTGGCTGGGAGTGGGAACGGAACTTTCATCCCCAGCCAACCCAGAGAGAAGCGAGGCCGAGACGTAGAAGGCCACACCGGGAGGGAAAGACTTTTAAAGACCCAGCCGGAGCCAGGAGGTAAGCACGGTCGGTGGGGGTCGGGAGGGGAGGTGGTGGGGCCGGGGTGGTGGTGGTTGGCATGGTTACTGCCTCACCACCCCCCACTCCCTAACCCCCGCTGACCGCGCTTACCTCCTGGCTCCGGCTGGGTCTTTAAAAGTCTTTCCCTCCCGGCGGTTTTTTTTTAAAGTCGGCGTGCCGCGCTTTCCCAGCCTCCTCTGCCCTCGCGTCCCTCAGCCTGATTGGCTGAAGGATTGTGCAGCGCAGAGGACTCTGGGAATTGTAGTTCTTTTTTGTTGGTCGTGTTCGTGGGGCTGCTGCCCCACTGGCGACGACCAAAACCCCGCAGCACTGGGAAGGCAGTGGTTACAGTGAGTGCAGAGGGCTAGGTCGGGGATGTTTGGGCCTGGTGCAGGAGCCTTTGAACGAACCCAACGGTTAAGGGCTCTTTTTATAGGTATAGATTATTACTAGCCATCCTATTTTTCAGAGGAGAAAGGGCAGGAATCTGATAAATAAACAGGACACCCTGAGCCATAACATGAGGATAATGTAGGATTATCCACACATTACACAGCCCTTTCAAGGATTACCATCTGAAGTGCTTGAAGCACTTTACACAGGGGCGCCATGAAAATAATAACACTATATACAATTATAGTTACGAATCTAGTTAAAATAATAGGAACATTTACCAAAAAGGCCCTTGTTTTCTCCCCATTCTTTACTACAGCATTAGCAAAGTCCAGTCTTTCAAATTAGACGGGCAACCTTTACCTTTACAACTTGGATGGTTCAAATTATGTAAACAGCAACTTAACTGTATGTTAAGAAATGTGTGTTTTTTTAAACCCTACCAGGTCAATTGCTAGATCAGGAGTTCTCAACCTTTTTAAGCCGGGGGCCGGGTCACACTTCCTCATACAGCTTCGGGGACAGGATGGCCATTTTGCCCTTTTCCCACCACATGATACTTCCTGGTGGTACAGGCAGTGGGGGGCACATGAAATGGTGCCATGGGCCGCATCCAGCCCATGGGCCGCAGGTTGAGAATCACTGAGCTAGATGATGCATCACCTCGCCTGACACAGTATTCTCCATCATCTGTTTGACTACAAACATGCTTCCACTGCCCTACCTCCTTTTGCTTGAGGATTTATGGGGGGGGTTCCTTTTCTCTTGCTACTCACTACTCCTCCCCCCCACACACACACACAGCACATTCTCCTCTCTTTTGCTGTGATCTACTGCTTCTTCCCACAAGGCCTTCAGTTCCAACACACATACAGCCACTTAACAACAAAAGACAGCAGCAGGGCTCTCTTCCTGAAGGCACGTGGTGACAGTGCGAGCCAAAGCTTGATAAATGCCTTTGACACAGAACAGTAAACATTACAGCTGGATTTCCTTATTTCCAGTTAAATGGCAAGGCAGGCACACAGACACGCACACACTAGGGCCAGACATTGGCAGCATGACATGTGAGACAAGGTATCAAGTTAACAAGTCAAGGGAGTTGTTATTACAAGAAAATCTGCCTGTGAGTAAGAAAAGGCAATTTTGCTTTAGACACATACATACGTGGACTATCAGGCCATTTATGAAGCACCCATTATATGGATCCTGAACAGCATAACATGCCTCATTTTCAATGTACACCAACATTTTTATTGTTGTTTTTGAAGAAGCATTTTCACCTTTCCTAGCTAGCTGCTCGAAAACCTTGTCCACAGGGACATGAAAAAGGACTACTACTTATGTCTGCATGAGTAGTAAGCAAACAGCTGACTAGATAGCTCAGTGGTTTAGGTATCTGGTTGTGGAGCCAGAGGTTGGGAGATGGAGACCTCAGTGTGCCATCCAGGAGAAAAGCCAACCTATGTGGCCATGGGCAAGCTGTACAGTCCCAAGGTGCCCCAGAAGAAGGGACTAGTAAACTACTTCTGTGTATTCTCTACCTAGAAAATCCTGGAAAAGGTCAGCAGAAGTTAAAATTGACTTACAATCACACAATTATTAGTAGTCTTCTTCTTCTTCTTTGCTTCCTATTTTACCCCATCAGGTGTTGAGGGAGATACAAGGTTCTTGTTCTGGCACTTCTAGCAGCCTACACCAGTGTTATTTGGTGTTTTTGTAATACTTCTTTGACATTGTCTCTCCACCTTCCTCTGGGTCTTTCTCTTCTTTTCATATATGCCTTGTATGGTATGGAATTCCAACACATTCTCTCAAGATGGGCAAATAACTTTATTTGTTGTCTCTTGTATGTAGTTTAAATTACATCATGCAGCACTCAGGTCTCAAACTGCTGACCTGCCGACCTTCCAGTTGTCTAGTTCAGCATCTTAACCACTAAGCCACCACAGTCCCAGCAATACTGAACAGTAACATTAAAAAACCCTCATAACTAGCACTATTATATAATATAAACTGCCCCGCAACCAGGGCTTTTAAAATCATGACAGCGGCCAACATTCACATCTGGAAAGGGTCTCAGAACCCTTCTAGAAACATGTGGACTGCCAAACAGTCTCTATCCCTGAATTAGGTCACTGCAGCAATAGAGAACAAAGCATAGTTCGATTTTAGGCATAGCTCCTCAAGGGTAAGATCCATTAAGTGTTCCTGAGCTGCAGAGAAGAGCTCAGTTTCACTGAACAACTTATTTTATCTCTGATCAATGATTAGAGTCAATAATACAAGACGTTTGTGGGCCAGGTCTAGACAGTTAAGATTGGTTCTATTCCATTTCTTTCCCTTATAATCTCATTCCTGATTTTATCCTTTCTAGTCACTCCAGCAGCCTTCCTCAGACATCTCATTTCTGTGGTGACCAACTTTCATTTCTGTTTTGTTGTAAGTGTCCATGTTTGCCACTGATAACAGAAGGTGGTGCCCTTCTGATAACAGAATGAATATGCTTTGTATGTGTTTTTGTGCTGGTCTGTAGAGCCTTACGTTGTAATAGCAGAGTGAACTGTTCCAATATTTGGTTTGCCTTACTATTATTAGTAGTAAGCAGAAAAGAGGCCCAGCTGGTTTGGTTGATGTACTCAGCAAGAACTTGCCACTCCTAAAGAGGCAATCCTTATCTTTAATACTTCATAGTTAACTGGCCAGCTACTATTCTCTTATTTATATACTAAGCCTCAACATCCACAGTAGGGTGGGGAAAGTTATGCAAGATTTTAAATGGCCAGATAATAAGGTTTCCATGCTCTTTACCTCACTGCATCTTGTCAAAGAAAGACAAGATGAAGCATAATATTTATCTACCAAACCTATCAAAGGACAGGATCCTGTCAGACCTACTTGCTACTACTAATCCACCAGAGCTATTCACCTATCAATGAAATTGTCTTTATATATCAACAATAGCCTTCTAGGATGCCACACAAAAGTCCTAAACCAGATCTCAGACTTTTTTGCAAACAACACATCAACACTATACTAGAGCTAGAGGCTTTAGCTATGTTACACAAACTGAGGAATTAAACGATATAAATTAGGAAGACTAGATAATTTTTTCCAGGTCAGAGATTCAATTTTTCTTTTTAAAAAAACTGGCTTATCTCTGTACAGAAATCTGAAACAGTGAAATATCTCTAGTACTAAAAGAACTTTGATAAAATATTTAGCTCAACATAACAGTCTTCATCATACTTCGAATCCAACCTAATGCCACCACTGGGCTGCTATTCTATTCAGTGCATCTAAGAATAACAAAAATGCCCATCTAGTGAAATGTTAGGCAGCTACACGAAACCAGGAAAAAAAGGAAGAACATGAAAGTGACCTCTGCAAGTCAACCGATGAATTTAAGTCAGAGATACAGATATATGGCACCCCAGATCAAGTCCACTTCGTCAGATATGGGAGCGAGGCTTCATGGCATCAATTTATATACATCAGGTACAGGTACTGTACTTCTGTACCTGATGCATATAAATTAATGCCATGAAGTCTCACTCTTATGTCTGATGAAGTGGACTTGATCCACGAAAGCTAACATTAAAATATAACAGTTAGTCTTCAAAGTGCACCAGCGTTTTTGTTTTTCTTTTGTTTATTCTCCGATATGCTTGCAACACAGACTAACACGGCTACTATTCCAAAAAGTACATACAGTATTCTTACCGTTATCTTTGCTGCTGTTTTCTTCAATTGTCATTTGTTCTGCTAGTTCAGAAAGTGACTCATCTATAGTCTGGCTCCCCCGCAATGTCAAGGAAAGTCTCCTCTTGAACTTTTTCATTCTAGCAGCAACTCGTCTGGCTTGAAGAAGCCTGTTCAAAAAACAAACAAACCCACAACACTGTTATTTTTTAAAAAAACATTATTTAAAAGGCTCTAATAAAACATTTAGGACTGTAAAAAATATCTTTACTGTTGCTTACTTAACACAATAACTCAACTCTAACATAAAGCCCTTGGCACTAGCCAGCAATACTAAGGTAAAGGTCGCCCTTGCTCAAAAGCCAGTTATATCCAACTCTAGGGTCCGGTGCTCATCTCTGTTTATAGCCAAAGAGCAAGGGCCGTCTGCGACTACAGACGTTTCCGTGGACACGTGACATGCATGACTAGACACCGGAGCACATGGAACGCTGTTACCTTCCAACTGAAGTGGTACCTATTTATCTACTTGCAATTTCTTGCTTTCAGACTGTTAGGTTGGCAGGAGCTGAGACAGAGACGGGAGATCATTCCGTCATGCAGCACTCAGGTCTCAAACTGCTGACCTTCCAGTCGTCTAGTTCAGCGTCTTAACCACTAAGCCACCACCGTCCCAGTAATACTGAACAGTAACATAAAAAACACCCTCATAACTAGCACTACAGTAAAAACCCGACTTACATAGGCCTCGAGTTACATAAAATTCAACTTACATAATGATTTTTTGCTAAAACCATGTCCCAATTGACACCATTTCCTATGGGTTTGCTTTGAATTACATAAAGTTTCTTTTTCCTAGGGGTTTGCTTCGAGTTGCGTAAAAATTCATTTCCCTATGGGTTTGCTTCAATTTATATAAAAATTTCATTTTTCCTATGGGTTTGCTTCGAGTTACATAAAAAACCGATTTAAGCAAAAGCCTACGGAACAGACTTTTTTTTCGTAAGTAGGGGTTTTACTGTATTATATAATATAAACTGCGCCTCAGCCAGGGTTTTTAAAATCAAGACAGTGGCAACATTCACATCTGGAAAGGGTCTCAGAACCCTTCCAGAAACATGTGTACTGCCAAACAGTCTCTATCCCTGAATTAGGTTCACTACAGCAATAGAGTACAAAGCATCGTTCAATTCTAGGCATAGCTCCTCAAGGGTAAGATCCATTAAGTGTTCCTGAGCTGCAGAGAAGAGCTCAGTTTCACTGAACAACTTCTTTTATCTCTGATCAATGATCAGACACAACAATACAAGACGTTTGTGGGCCTGGTCTAGACAGTTATAAAAAAAAAAACACCATTTGTTATAAAAGGGTATAAAATCAACACATAGAAATCTGAATAGGAAAATCTAGGAATCTCCACAGTAGAAGGTCTGCAATTCAGACTACCGTCCTACACATACTGTATAAGCAAACGACAGGTACGACAACGAAAGAGTGGTTGAGGCTAAACACAGAACGAAACAATGGTTTTGCTGTCCCACGTTGGTATGGGCAAAGTAAAACTGAAATACTCTATTTCCTTGTAAAAATCATCATTTCTTAAGTATTAATGGTTTTTGTTCCTAAATAAGCCACAAGTTGAAGAAACCTGTCACAATAATGCAGACTTGTGTGGAAATACCTTTCAACCCAGAATCAGTGGAATTTACTATTTCTTCCCACAACACTGAGCATTTTAGTGCAAGGGGTAAAATGAGTTCAAGGCAGAGGCTGTTCCCTTCTCCCTGATGAACCGACGTCACACGGAAGCTCTGCACGTGTATTGTATTCAGTTAAGGTATTCACAGCTTAACTGGTACTCTAAGTCAAATGCATTGAACATCAAACTGTGACAGAGGATTAGAGAGAAGAATTCTGCCTGCCTCACATCTAATTCTTACATTATAGAAAATATATACCTACTTTCTCTCTGTCTGAATTCCAAAGCTGAAAGAGAAAAGTCAGGTACTGTACAGCAAATGTGCATACCAGTTTTGCCAGCTTTAGAAGAACAGCTCTTCTGTTTTTAATATACAATACTGTATATTTTTGTGCAGCATTTTTAATGTGAAGTTGAGGAGCTAAGCAATTGGGACCAGATGTTAGACAGCTTCATATATAAAAGTAAGCCAGGTTGCAGTTTGTTGAATTCTGGCTTTTTATTGTGCGCAAACATATCCCTGAAAACAGATCATAGTTTACTAGGCAGCCAGAATTGTAATTAGAAGGCATAGTTTCATGTTGGATTATGAAGAATGACTTGTTCAGATCTAAACCCAGATAACATGTTATCTGAAACCCAAACTGTAGCTTGTTTCTGGCTTCTTCCACTGGCAACCACACTGAAACTGGAGCTAAAGCAAGAGGTAAAAGAGAAAAAGACCAGAAATTTGGGGCTAAACTATGGTTTGTTTAGTTATCTGCAAGACAATACCTGGCTATAACAAGAAATCATGTCTAAACACAAACTATGGCTTACTATGATGTACCAACATGATTTTAATCCGAATTATTTCTAGGGCACTTACAGAAAAACAAAATTATCTCCTGCACAAAGTCTAAATGACCACATAAACTACAACTGTTTTGTCTGTTTTTAATGTTTTATTCCTGTTTTATTTATTTAATATATATTCATTATTATGCAAGTTTAATTCTTTTTAACTGTACAAATATTCTGTTTTAAACTGATTTTTTTTAAAAAAAAATATTGCAAGCCATCTTGAGTCCCGTATGGGGAAAAATGGCTTATAAAACAAACAAACCTGGTGAAACACTGTAAAAATGCATTTTTGCCAAAGCAAGTAAAAGCAGCAACATGTTGCAATAAAAATCCCACTTAAAGATCATTTCAGATATTTTCTGTAATATCTCTTGTTGCATAAATAAACAAATGTCACATGTATTAAATTAGTTAACGGATACATGTTTTAAATGAATTACGTTTTAAGACTAGGTTAGTGTTTCCCAACCTTTGGTTTTTGGACATCAATTCCCAGAAGCCTAAGTCAATTCCCCAAAGCATTGATCAACTAATGTACTGACTTAGGCTTCTGGGAAATGAAGTCCCCCTGTGGGGCATGTGCCCCACGTTGGGAACCACTGGACTAGGCATTTGTATTGCAAGCCTATCAAGCTGACTCAAAAGTAGGTCTGACTTTTTACAGTAGGGTGTATGTACCAGTAAGTGGACACAGGATTTCAACGTAAGCACAAAATAAAACATGCTGTTCAAGAACCATTCTAGACCACCATGTAAAAATGAGCAACCCTCATATTACAATGTCAACACAAGTACTGTAATTTCTTTTTAGTAGAAATTAAACCCACTTCTACCTACATTACAATTCCAAACTGGCTGGATGGTTATTGCTCATAGAAGAAAAATGAGCATGACGTATTCTAGGCCTATCCCCTCTCTATGGAGGACTGCTTTCACACTGTCAGTGATCTCAGGGTGGTGTGGCAACAGGTTTGACGCTACACCCGCAAGGCAGTTGCTCGTCTTTTATAACAAGATGTGTGACTCAGTCAAACTCTGGCTCCCAAAGCTGGAAGAAACCAAAAGCCAGCCCACACACAAATCTTGCAATGCTTCTGCAGCCCCAGCTGAAGTCTTCAGCAGTCAGTCTGATTTATGCACCTCCGTACACTTTTACAGAAAAAAAGGTGGTCACTCTCTGCAGGGTTTTCATTCTTTCTCCTTGCAAAACCATCAAAGAGGCACAGCAGAACCTAGGGATTCTGAGGCTAAACTGTTGTGATGTCAAATGTCAAGCTTCATTAAAAGCAATAGCAATTACACTTATATACCACCTTATATTGCAGCAATTACACTTAAATACCACCTCAATGTTTATCTGCCAGGGGCCGGACCCACCCCTGACGCTTCCCTCCAGGGGCCGGAGGCATGTCTGGTCCTTGAATTTATGTGTCCGTTGCCATCAGTGGCACACAGCGGCAGCAGCGCAGCGGTTGCAGTTGCACTTTCTCCCTGCTGTTCTGGACAGGTTCCACTCGTACCCAGGGAAGCAGAAGCCTTTGCTGAGTTCGGCGTTTTTTTAAAAATTCACTGCTTCCCCACTTTGTAATCCGTGGCGCTGGAAGAGTTCCCTTGGTGTGCGGCGCTGATGTCAGCCTTGGCTCGCAGTGCTGGGAGAGTTCCCTTGGTATGCACGGACGTCAGCCTTGGCTCGCGGTGCTGGAAGAGTTCCCTTGGTGTGCGGCGCTGACGTCAACCTTGGCTCACGGTCCTGGGAGAGTTCCCTTGGTATGTGATGCGGACGTCAACGCTGCGCACCAAGGGAACTCTTCCAGCACCATGAATTACAAAGTGGGGAAGCAGCAAAAATTTTTTGAAAACGCAGCAATCGAACTTGGCGAAGGCTTCTGCTGCCCTGCAGAGCCTGTCCAAAATAGCAAAGGGGAAGCGCGACCGTCCCAGTCGCTGTAAGTGATTATTGTGACATCAGGTGGTGGGGGCGGTCCTAGAGGTGGTGGGGTGACCACCGTGGGTCGGATTAATGAGATGCATGGGCTAGGTTGGTCCACGGGCCGGGGGGTGAGAACTGCTGCCATAGTGCTTAGTGCAATCTCTGGGCGGTTCACAAGGTAATTGGCATTTTCCCCCCAACATGCTGGCGACTCATTTTACTAACCTCAAAAGGTCGAAAGCCTGAGTCAACTTTGAGTCCCGTCAGGATCGAACTCACAATGTCAGCCATTTTGGCTCCTAAGGGGAAGGTGTAAAGTCACCCTTGCTTGAAAATCAGTTGTATCCAACTCTAGGGTTCGGTGCTCCTCCATTTATAACCAAAGAGCCAGCACTGTCTGTTTCTGCAGAGGTTTCAGTGGTCATGTGGCAGGCATGCCTAGACACTGAAATACTGTACACAGAACACTGTTTACCTTCCCACCAAAATGGTACCTATTTATCTACTTGCAATTTCTTGCTTTCAAGCTTCCAGGTTGCAGGAGCTGGGACAGAGCTGGGACTAGTCAGCTAGTCGAACTGCTGACTAGCCAGCCTTCCACCTAACAAGGTGAGCTTCTTAACCACTGAGCCACCACAGCCTCATTTCAAAATTAAGGCAGCAAACTCGTCAGAATTGTACATTTCAAATGCTATCTTTGGTGCTGTAGATCGTATTGTCCTTCCCAAACATGCTAGACAAAAGGCTGCCAGCCGTTCAACATTGCTTCCCCTCTCCAACTCTTTTTTTGGCTGGCAACTGGGGTTGAATAAATGTGGCCAGACTCCTACCAGAGAAGCTGGGATAAAACGGAGGTGAAAGGTTTACATCCTTGAAGAAAAAATGACAGGGAATTCTACTTGGACTCTCTACAAATGAGAAAAAGACCACAGTGTCAGGCTACATCTTGTTGACACCATGTGAAGCTTCCAAGTTAAAGAAATGTGCATTGGACAAAAAGCAATCAAACTGAGAACAGTCAATAGGATTTGTACTGTGAGATGACAGGCAAAAGTTCTGTTTAAAGACTGGCTTTGATATCATCTCACCTGTTTGGCCAATTAAGTTATCAAAAGGTAAAGGTCACCCTTTAAAGATGCATTACTGAAATGAATGAACATTTGCATGATATTCTAATTTTTTGAGTTTCACCTATGGATAGATAGATAGATAGATAGATAGACAGACAGACAGACAGACAGACAGACATACGGTGGAACCTCATACAACAATCGCCCCGTATAGCAATGAAATCGCATAACAATTAGGTTTTGGGGGGAAATGACGTCCCTCATAATAATTTTCCCTATGGAAAAAAACGTACAACAATTTTTCAATGGGAAAAACCGCTTAGCAAAAAAAATCATTGTACGATGGATCCCATAGGGAAAATCGCTATATGATGCATGCATTGTATAGCAATTGTTTCGTACAACAACGAACCCCGTGGAACGGATTACAATTGTTGTATAAGGTACCACTGTATAGATATAGATATTAGGGGCAGCCTGTGACAATAAATGATGGAAGAATAATCAGTAGTTAGCAATTTAAAGCCAGCTAATGTCTGTATAATGCACCAGTAATGATAATAGCTAGCAACAGAACACTGGGAAACACACAAATGTCACACTATGATGTCATAGTTCTAACAGAGTGGGTAGTTCTTGCCAGCGAACAGATGCCTTTTAACAGATCACTGGTGAACCATACTTTGCCAGATTGTCTCTTGAGGCCCATGAAAAACTACTGTGCCACAGTTCTTTTTAAAAGGCAGGCTTGAATCCAAAGCCATTATTTTAAAAATGTGGAGGAACATCCAACTGTGTAAAGTCTTTTTAGTAGGTGCCAGTTCTTCACAAATCTCCCTGGGCATAGCCATTCTATGCCTTTGTGCCGAGTGTCCAGAAAAGACCCAGGGGACACTATGGAAGCATGTATATGAAGAAAAGGGGAAAATATAAAATAATAATATGCTGTCAAGTGAATTCTGACTTATGGCAGCCCTTCCCAGAGTTTTCAAGATAGAGAATACATAGAAGTGGTTTGCCATTCCCTCCTTTTGTGGGCTTCCTGGGACTATGTAGCTTGCCCATGACTACACAGGCTGGCTCTTTTCCCAGGAGGCACAGTGGGGAATCAAACTCCCAAACTTGTGACCCTAGTTCTCCCACTGATTAGCTTCCAGAAAGCTATAAACATGTAGGACTCTGATGATTACAATGTTCTGATGATGATACAGTAAAGAAAGGGAATTACAGTACTTAAAAGAGAGAAAACGTTTTTAAAAATTCTAATTAATCCTCCTTCCAAAGGCTCTTTGGATAATTGCCAAGTGTTTTATGATTTTTTAAATCTTTTTAATGCTTTACTGCAATCCTGCTTTGACACTCTCTTCTTTTACCTTGACTAAAAGACATATCAAGACCTCGCTGTAAGATATCATCTGCATATCCTGAATTACTGGTGTTCATTTCACCAATTTACTCTTTCATCTGAATCTAGACTGATTTTCCATTTATGTTCTGCATACAGACTGAACAGATAAAGGGATGAAAATGCATCTGTCTGACACTTTTGCTTATAGGAAACCAGTCTGTCTCTCTATATTCTGTTCTAATGGTAGCTTTTTATTCACAATACAGATTACACATCAGGGCAATCAAGTGCTGAAGTCAAGATCCTAACAAGAATATGCTAACAAATAAAACAAAGCAATGGTCCACAGACTGGCACTGTTCAATATATATTACAATACCCAAGAAACCAGATGCCAAGAAATGCAGTAACTATAGGACCAATGCTCTTATTTCCCATGCAAGTAAAGTGATGCTCAAAGTATTGTAACAGAGGCTTTTACCTTACATGGAGCAAGAAATGCCTGATATTCAAGCTGGAATCTGAAAAGGAATAGGCACTGAAGATCTTATTTCAAATATCCACTGGCTACTAGAGTACACCAAAAAATTTCAGAAGATCAGCCTGAGCTTTATAAACTCCTCAAAGCCTGCTCTGGAGAAATGAAAAAGGCTACAGCCAGGCAGGAGAAGTGGAGAAAATTAGCACATGTTGAATTTCAGGCATATATTAACAGTGAAATACTCACATTCATTTGGGAATAGAGACAGCCCCAACCATATTTTATTAATGTCCAAAACTTAGACATAGGAGACTTTTGAGCATACAAAGGTTAATGTTGAACAATCACATTAGCTCACTGTCAACAATGTTTGCCATCTGGGAAAGTCAATATTTGCACATGAAACGTCAATGTTCGTTAACATTTAAGAGAGCCATTGCAACAAACATATATATTACAGACTTATAATAAATAATTCTGACTTTTCCCATAATCTTGCTATCATTGGTTAGAAAAATAATGAAATCTGTATATTTCAACATTGAAATTTAGCTTACAAACTGTTAATTTCCAGAAGTCCATAATGCTCCTTGAAAACTAGAGTATTAATCAAATTTATATCTGAAATGCGATCTTGAAAGGAAGGTTCAGGCACTGTATGACGACTCAGATACAGTAAGTGCTTTTCTTCCGTTTATGCCTAAAGTCTTGACTAAGGCAATATCTATATTTCTCAACAGCTGCACTATAGATAAATGTGTTCATTCATATGCAGGTGGCTAACTCGTGACAAATGCAGAATATTTGCATAGAATGAGGGTGTTCTCTACTGTCAGTTACTGATGTAATCTGAGTGCACCATTTATAAAATGTCTTCACGTCCCATTTACATTATTCTGCTCAGTGTTAAAAATATGTTAAATTACGGAAAAAGTAAGATAAACATTTGTGCATTGTTATAGTCTCTTTGTGAAGACGATTAATATTACACACATCTAGGTTATAGTTTTGTTAAAAATGTAAAGAATTCCAGTAGCATACTTTTAGAATACTTGGTGTTTCTTCATCTAAGAAAAAATCTGACAAACAATTACAGTAGAACTCTGCATAGTGAAAAAGTTCCATTCCACGGAGCATGTCACTATGTGTTCCCCCCTCCCAATGCGGATCCAATGGAAGATCTCCCACATAACGAAAAAAAGTTCATTATACGAGGTTTCCATTAACCATGGTATATCCCACTTAGCGGAAACACCATATAATGAAAAAAAAATGTTATGTGGGAAATCGCCTTTGCATAACGAATGCTTCGTTGTACGAATTTTTCATTAAACAGAGCATTCTTTATGCGGGGTTCCACTGTATTGGTAATCAAAGATGAGAAAAGAAACGGACAAAAACTTTTTGGAGTTCAGCTGGGTTGCATAACTCAATAGAAGAAGAGAGTTCTAAAGCGTATTCTACAAATAGATAAAAGAGCAGAGGTAACTGGAACAAAAAACAAACAAACCGCCACCATGATTGAAATTAAAGTGCTTAGGTTTTGACAAAATAGCTGGAAATATGTAATTTACTCCAGTAACAAAGCATACTTATCAGAACCTTTAATATACTATTCAACCTCCAGACTTTAAAAAGAGATTTTTGATAAAATACAATATCAAATCAAGACAAACAGATGTCCTCTCAAACTATATACTGTATTGAAGAAAAATATTTGAAGCGCTGTAATGTTTTATCCACTGGATTATGTGCCTACCCTACTCCAATCTTAATAAGAATAAGGTATAAAAACAAACCGTTCTTTTAATTGGAATCCAATCTTTTAATTAAGCAAGAGATGATGAAGCTCAACAATGTTGCGCAGTTGGCTATTCAGCAATATAAAGACAACAATTAGAAATTCAGCACAATGAACTGTATGACAGATTTAACACAGAAATCACGACTGCGTAGAATGACATGGAAGGTGAAGGAGATGAACAAGATACAAAATTATTGTTGCCTTACGTAAGGAGGAACTACCACACGCAGATCCCACACACACACACACACACACACACACAACTACTTGGTGATTCTAAACAAATTCAAGAATTTAACCATTTGTTTCTTATATTGCATCTATATCTACAGTGAAATCTGCACTTATTTTTATAAGTAACAAGAAAGAAGAGTGATGAAGAATGATTCAACTCACTGGGAAGGTGCAAAATTCGAAATTATTATGCCAAGAATTGTGATTTTTTTAAAAAAAACCATCAAATCCATTAAGTACAAAAAGCTAAAAAGCATTTGGCCCTTGGTACACAGATGTTATTGTTTATTTATTTAAAATATTTTTACTCAAGGAGGTCTATATCATTAAAATCACTAAAAACAATAGATTATTCCAATAAGACCCAAATATACCTTATTAAAAGGAATCAACAACAAAAACCCAAGCTAAAAACAACAAAATACTAATTAACCCAACTTTTAAAACCCTACTTAGATAACCAGTCCTTAATGGAAAGCCTGCTAGCTAAACCTATATTGGGTTGAGCAACTACAGCCCTCCAAATATTTTTAAACCACATGGGAGTTGCAATCAAAAGACTTCTGAACTGCAGCAGTTAACCTTTGCTGTGCAGGGGTGCCACAGTCCAAAAGAAGTCCTGGCCTTGACTGAGACTATGATGCTAGAAGTGAAGGCACTTATTGGCTCAATTAGCTTTAACTTTGATGTAGGAGGAATAGGCCCAACTTTAAATAAGACCCAGCTTTTGTGTTGCTATTTCAGCACAGGAAGAAACAAGACATGTATTACTTGCTAGAATAATTTCTCTGCACATCATGAACATATTAATTTGTAATGCTTTAAAATCTATATCATCATCATTACAAACGCTTAGACAAGGGGTTCCCAACCTCCAACCTGCAGGCCTAATCCGGCCTGTGCATATCACTAATCCAGGCCATGGTGGAAAACTCGGTAACTCTAGACCCACTCCCCCACCCCCAGAAGTCAAAATACAGTAGAACCCTGCATAATGAAAAAACTCCATTCCATGGAACTCTTTGCTATGCGGCTTTTTTCGTTATGCAGTTCCCTGTGGGATGCCCCGCATAACAAACAAAAAGTTTGTTAACCAGGGTTCCCATTGAGCGGGTATACCCCGGTTACCAAAAACACCGCATAATGAATATTTTTTTTGTTATGTGGGGTATCGCCCTTGCATAATGAACGCTTCGTTGTGCGAATTTTTCACTGTATTCGTTATGCGAGGTACCACTGTATGTCACTTACCCTGGCGGTGGCAGGAATTGTGCCATTTTAAGGGCTTTTGCACAGCCACCACCACTTCCCAGTGCAGTGGGAGGCTTTTCGGAGCAATTTCCCTCCGGTTTGGGAATTTTCCACCCCTTCCCGCAGCACTTCTGTAGCTGGACTGCAACCGTGGGCAACTTCTGGTGCAGGGCGGGGTTTACATCAGCACCTGGGATCCCAGCGTGGAACCAGGAAGTTGGCCACAATCGCTTTCTATCTGCCAAAGCGCAGCAGGGAAGGGGCAGAAAATTCCAAAACTGTGGCAAAATTGCTCTGAAAAGCCTCCTGCCGCCTTGGGAAGTGGCAGAGGCTGTGTGATCCCCCGCCAATGAAAACCTAAGTAGTGGGCGCAGCTACACCTCCGGCCCCTGATGGAAAGTGTTGGGGTGGGTCTGGCCCATGGCG
This sequence comes from Bradypodion ventrale, assembly GCA_035047345.1. NCBI lineage: Eukaryota > Metazoa > Chordata > Lepidosauria > Squamata > Chamaeleonidae > Bradypodion > Bradypodion ventrale. The sequence goes on from JAWDJE010000005.1 coordinate 208,696,727, forward strand.
GAAAAACGTTAGGAACCCCTGGCTTAGACTTTACACCTCATGAATGATTTTGTAAAATAGATATTTTCTCCTTTAATTTTAGGTTATGTTTGCATACAACAGAAGTTTTGTTGGATTAGAACACAACACAAAACCATGGACCAAAATCAAAATGCCATTCTATTTTTATATGTTTCTGATAAACTGTCTTTGCTAAACAAAGAGGGAAAACAAACTTTGAAGCGTCAGTTTAACAGTCAAGTGGGGAAAAAACCCAAGTCACCTTTTCTATTTTTAACAATCACACCATAAACTCTTGATGCAACAAGTTTAATCATTTCTGAATAGAAGGAATTTGATAGAGAAAAAGCTCTTAAAAAGATGTCAGCTATCAATCTACTTATGACAAGTGCCTGTGTTTTCTGTGCATATCTTTGTTGAAGAAAAAAAATCTTTTAAAAACCCTAAAAAGCTGATGTGAGGTTTCCTAGACACCTTAAGTATACTGTATATTGCTTTTGTAAAGACCAAATTAGTCTACAAGACTGCCAAGATCCAGACGACCTTTTAAAAAAAAATGAACAGCCCACTACTATTCTCCTATCGAAACTTAAAGAGGTAGTGGGGAGGAGGGACACAGACCTTACACTGTGAAAAATAATTATATATGTTTTAAAACAGGAGTGAAAGATAAAATTGGGACCAGGCACCTGGACATAAAAGGTACAAAGATACAAAGTACAGTATAGGACAGTGATGGCGAACCTTTTAGAGTCTGAGTGCCCAAACTGCAACCCAAAACCCAACACAGTAATAGGGGAGGAAAGAAACGCTCCCATTGGGCTGCTGGTCAGAGGGGCAGGGCAAACTCTGTGCAGGGGGAGGGAGGAAGCATGTCCATTGGGCTGCTGGGCAGAGGGGTGGGGCAAACTCTGTGCTGGGGGGAGGGAGGAAGCGCTCACATTGACTGCTAGATAGAGGGAGGGGCAAACTGTGCTGGAGTGACTGCACAGGTGCCCACAGAGAGCCAGCACTGGTATAGGAAATGGGTATATAAATCAGGGGTGCCCAAACTACAACCTACAGGCCAGATCTGACCCACGGCACCAAATCATCCAGCCCACGCTTCCCTTGCCGCTATAACATGCCCATGCATGAACATAACGCTGCTGTAAATGACCCACGGCTGTCATAAATGCATTTATGATAGCCGCAGGTCATTTATGGCAGTGTTATGTGCATGCATGGGCACATTATGCCCATACGCATGCACATTTTACTTCCACTTCCGGTGGGAGGAACCACGTAACAAGCATGTTCAACCATTTGACCGGCCCACAGCCCAAAAAGTTTGGGCACCCCTGATATAAAGGAATAGAAAGAAGAGAAACAGGTTAACAAGAGAAAAGAAGAAACAGTGTATTGGACAGAAAGATGAGGAATCAATTCACTAAAGAGAAGTCCCCCCCCACCCCAATTCATTAATTAATTGGCAGTTCGCTCCTGTAGGCAGGAATACTACTGGAACACACTTTGATGCTTTCTCCCCCTCCTTATCTATTAATGTCCTGATCTAGCGTAATTAGATATTCTAGTGTCAACACCCCTCTTCATTAAAATTTAAAAGGAGGTTCTACAAGTTGATGAGGGTTTTAAATCCAGAACCCTCAATGCATCCTCCTTATGTGGTAGTTTTGTCAATCTCCTCCAGCCATTGTCTTGTTAACTGAATCATCCTTTGCCTTAAACTATACTTGATTATGACAAAACAGATACAGTGGACCCCCTGACAATGACAAAGCTTGGTTCCAAGTGTCGCATGGTTATGCGTGATTCGTCATTGCCCAGGGGTGCCCTTGCCTTCCGGGGAAAGAAGCGGCCAAACGCGTGGCCATTTCTCCCGCCGGAGGTCCGGAGGGTGGCCCTGCGCTTTTGGGTTGGAACGCGTATTCCAACCCAAAACAAACCGGAGGTCTGCTTCGAGCACCCCCACCCCACACTGCCATGGGTACTCACCTGCAATCGCTGGAACACCCGCCCAGCTGGCAGTGGGGGTGGGGTGGATTGGCGCTCACATGGCGCACCGCTGTAAAATGCCCCCTTCCACTTCCACTGATTTGGACTTCTAGGAATTCCAGCGATTGCAGGTGAGTACCCATGGCGACAGTGACGGGGGAGCTCAAAGAAGACCTCTGGTTTGTTTTGGGTTGGAACGTGCATTCCAGAAGAAACCGGTGCCGCTCGGAGGTTGTTTGTTTTCAGTAGGAATGCGGCTAGTGCCATGTTCTTACCCAAAACAAACCACCCTCCAGACCTCTGGTGGGAGAAGGGGCCACATGTTTGGCCGTTCCTCTCCCCAGAAGGCGAGCACAGGGACACCCTCCAGACCTCCGGTGGGAGAAATGGCCACATGTTTGGCTGCTTCTCTCCCTGGAAGGCCAGAGGGTGAGGGCAACATCACGGTTTTGTCTGAAAAGTCACCTTGTACACAACGATGTGACATTGTTGTGCGCGAGGAGACTTTGGAGGAAAAAATGAGTTGTTAGGCGAAAATGTCATTCAACGAATGTGTTGTTAGGTGGGGGTCCACTATTCAGTAGAACTCTGGATAATACTAAAACTTGGTTCCATGAGTCTTAGCATTATCCGATTTCTAAGGTTATGTGATACATGCATCGCATAACATCAAAATCCTATGGGATGAATCGCATAACGTTAAAACTCCATAGAGATACATTGTAACTGGCACAGCTTCAGCGAACGTTATGCGATACATCCCATAGGATTTCAACCATATGCGATGCAATTTCCCCCCCCCCCCAGATTGCTTAACGTTATGCGGATTTAGCGTTATCTGGTACAAACGTTATCTGAGGTATTACTGTACTGTACATCCTCACTTTACCTCTCCTCTTTACAGATCCACATCCCCACTTCTTTCTTACCATTAACCATTGCTTCATACTATCCACAAAGTAATGCAGATCATAATTAGCCTAGTGATTACCAAGCTTAGGTCCCCAGAAGATGATGGGGAAGTCTAGTGTTGAGGGATTCTGTGAACCAAAGATCAAACCATCAGTAAGGTTAAAGGTTGAGAATCATGAAAACAGGAAATCACTTCCAACCAAAGTGTAAGGGGAGAAAATCTGTTAGATCTCATTATTTTTCAATGCTTCTTAAGAGGGTGTTAACTAGAGTATGATCTTCACAGGCTTCAACTCCCAGAAGCCCTAGCATGCTAGTGTCTGCTCAGCAATTCTGGAAGTTGTACTCCAAAATCATTTGGCAACCCAAGACATGAGCAGTCTTAACCTTAGACAAACTGGAAGAAACAAATCTGGAATAAAAATGGCAACCACAAACATGAAGGCAGAATGGAATATGTAGGCATCGTAGAAGCAAGAGTTAAAATATCTCAGTTACAGGATTAGAAAACTATATTACAAAAATAAAACAAAAAACAGCAGCACCTAACTGCAATGTGTGCCATTAAGTAGCCTGAGAAATTTAGATAAATACTAATGCAATAATACACACACAAAATAGTTTGGAAACCTGAAAATAAATAACCCAATATTTACATATTTTCTGTTGGACATATCGGATAAATGATCAGCAGTCTCTACAGACTTTCTTCCATCAGAAGAGGGAGCATGATGTATAAAGAAGCCTGGCACCACTCAGTTTCACATTCCTGGTATTCCTTACATTAAAACTATCCTTAACTATATTGCCCTCCCTTAATCAAACTTTTTCTGGCAGCTGAGAAAGATTCAACTTCATGTATACATACATCACTCAAGACAGACCATGACTCTAATTTGAAAGTGTTCAACTTTAATACAATAGTGCCTTGAGTGCAGCACAGAAAACAGAGAAAAATAGCAAAACAAGTTTAGCAAATGCTGTAGTCGCTTAAGTGTATTTACATGCCACCCTTGTTCACTTTCTGACAAATGCTTGGTACTTGAAAACAACTGAGACAGAAGATTCTTTATTCATCACGTAAAACATTATTTCAACGGCAAGCAGACCAAGTGCAGCCCTGACTACAGACAGCATTAATGAGGAGATACTGCTGACGATAGCGGCAAGTTCTTCAGGGGATTGGTTTCCTTTTCAAGTCCTGCCAGAAGGTTCTGTTAAATGAGCAGTGAAAATAGCAAATCAAGTATTTATGATTTACACAGCATAAATCATATGCTGTTACTCCTGACATGAATCTGTAATAAGCCCAGTGTATATTAAGCAAGCATGGGAAGGGTGCCATGAGAATAGTTTTGTATTTATACACGTGCTTCTACATATGCAAAAGAAAGCCATACTGCTTTCGCATTTGTTTGTGATGGACACTTTTCATCAGCCACATAACACTATTTGCACTTGACGGTAGTTCCACGAAAGCAAGCATCTTCTAAATTTTAAATACCACTTTGAGATTAATCAGCTACACTTTCGCTTTCCAGATTGCTACTACCCCCCCCCCCCCCCGCCCCCAGGAAAAAAAAAAGATTTTATACTGTTTGTACAGTGGAATACTTCCCAATTCTTACGAAAATACCAAGTGGTCACAGGACAGAAAAATGCCCTACAAAATGGCAGGTCTTCTTGTTTCAGTATTTTGTTTCACTTTGAAATCCAGTGAGATCTAGTTGGTAGAGTGTTGAAGCAGGACTCAGGGGACTTGGATTCAAATCCTGTTAAGACCATGGAAAGCTACTGGGAAGAGGTAATAGTAAGGCACTCCTTAAACATCTCGTGCAGCCTAAAAATCCTAATTAGGGTTGTCATAAGCAAGAATCCACTTAACAACATATAAGGCTAATTATTGATAATAATAAGACTAAATTTGAATATAAATAAATAAATAAAATAAATTATCCAGAATGAAAAAAATAAATCAATGAGATAGAGACAAAATTAATACTATGTGGATTATGGGATATTTTTCTATCCAGTTACAAAACTGTTTTTGCTGAGGTAAATATAGCCTTCTTCCATGAAAAGCAACCTCCACTTGGCTCTTATGCATTAATTTCTACCATCAACCCACAAACAAAGAAAATAAAAGAAAAAGACAGGGGATATTTTTGTTTCAATACATTGCACTGGAGGGTTCTCTTCAGTAGGTTTGTGGACCAGATTTCTGCCCCATGACTAAAAGGTGTATGGATTTCCAAAAATCTGACGGGGGGGGATGAAAATTTGCACAAACACGTGCGCACATGCAAACACGGCCTTGTAGTTTAGTACCACACTTTGCCCATTATTGTCCTGAAGGGCTCGTGCTGCAAAATGATACTGTGGGTGTGCTACTGTGCACTTTCTGTAGTAAGAAACTGAACTGGGTGAGGACAAGTAATGAAACAACCTAACCTACATCAAAACAGTGTTGAGTAAAAAGTCTGCATCCCTCCACCCTCACAAATTCTCAAACAATAACAACAATTCAATAAACTGAGTCATAGGGCCTGCATATCCAATTATACAACTAAAGAATGACAGCTACATCCTAAACCTGTGATGACTCCAGATGTTCTTGGACTTCAATTCCCAGAAGCCCAAGCACCCTGTGAATCCACATGAATGGGTTTACTGCAATTCAACTCCCGGAAGTGGAAGTAAAACGTGCCCGTTTGGACGCGTTTTACTTCCGCTTATGGGAATGACGAGGGCAACATGGGCTGGATGAATCGCAGTAAACCCATTCATGTGGATTCACAGGGTGCTTGGGCTTCTGGGAATTGAAGTCCAAGAACATCTGGAGTGCCAAGGTTCACCATCACGGTCCTAAACTCTGAGGGTAACAACAGCTAACTGTATATAAGAAAGAATACCAAACCAACTAGTTTATTGTGCTCACCATGCCCATTTCATTCCCCTTGCTTTGCTCTTCTATGTATAAATGAGAAGTGGTAGTCAATCACTATGATTTGTGCAGTTGTGTTAGTCTGCTTCATTAAGTGTTTCATAATGTGGACTTTGAAATTTTAAATCCGACCATCTTAACCACATTCTTAAACATCTAATCAGTTCTACAAAGAACTAAGCTCCTAAGCAACTTATGACCCCTGGCCTTGCTTCTGAGGACAGTAAGCATTAAAAAAAAAAACAACCTCTCATGCCATTTTAGGATGGGCTCCCAAATGACAAGAGCTTTTCCTTTGTTCAAAAAAACAACAGGATAGCATTGTGCCAGATATTTCAAATTAAATTTAACAAGCATTCATATAACAGACAACAGATTCTACATGTGATTGATCAGTCAAATATCTCTGTATATGTAGCTTGGTAGTTGACTAAAACAAGATTATACCACTGCCTCTTTAAGATTTGACAGTCTTGTGTTAGATTAAGTATGAATTCGCTTCATTTGGCATAGGTTTTTATGGACTGTGTCCGCTTTATCAAATGCATGCTACAAAACTGCATGCTACAAAAATGCAAGTTGAAAAAATGTAACAAGACTTTTTGTTGTTTTTGTTATAATGTAGCTATCTACCTGAAATTTTCAGTTTAAGACACTTCTTTCACAGTACCTGATACTGAACAAAGTCATTATTTTGTTCCTGACCGCAATATCCATTAATAGCACAAAACCCTATACCGTATTAAAATACCACATGTTTAAGGAGAATTTGAAACATTTAGTGAGCTAACCCATTTCTGTTTAAAAATCCACGGCGCTGGAAGGGTAAACCTGGCGTGCTGCAGTGACATCATCCCAAGTGTGCCAGGGGCCTCTCTTAGCTCTGTGAATTTTGAAACACAGGAGGCTCCGGAAATTTCCCCGAAGCAGCAATTGGCTTTAGCAAAGGCTGTGACGGGATGGGACTGAGCAAGAGGCTGCTCGGAGGAGCCTGGACAAAACGCGGTCGCTGCCTCTGCTGCCATCGCTGCTGATGTCAGGTGTGGGGTGGTCCGTGACAAGAGCTTTTCCTTTGTTCAAAACAACAACAGGATAGCATTGTGCCAGATATTTCAAATTAAATTTAACAAGCATCCTGCTGATGTCAGGTGTGGGGTGGTCCGTGGTGAGCCTGGGCGCTTACCCCGGGCCGCATTAATGATATGCAGGGGCCTAATTGGACCCACAGGTCGTAGTTTGGGCATTCCTGCTGTAAAGTGTTGTACATCCTTCTTTCTCTCTTTGAAGAAAGCAAGAAAAGATTGGTAGACAAAAGAGAGGTGGCAGTCATTGCCCTGCTTTTCCACTGCTGGGCTTTTGGCCCTTCTTCTTCTTCTTCTTGTGCCAGATCCGATTCCAAATATTGGCGATTCTCATGGCGATCAGCCATGAAGACTGTCCTGCAAACATAATGTCATGGCCTTTCATCTGCCTTCCGCATTGCAGCATGACACCCATACCACTGATCCAGCTCCGCGAGTCACTTTCTGGTCCTGAGCCCTTTTGGCATGCAAAGTCCTCATCAGCCCCTGGCTGGTATTGATGAAGCTGCTGCCCTCCATCAAGATGGATTCAAGTGGGATTTAATCCACTTGAGGACCATCACCCTTCCTTGTGAACTTTGCCAAGGCCGCTAGTCCTCAGAGTTGTCAGGTTAGTTAACCGCTGCCTGATGCTCAGCATTGAGTCACTGGCAGTATGGTCTACTCTATTACCATAGCAGGACAAAGCAAAATGATATGAGACCTCTCAATTGCTATAAATCACCAATCTGATTAGATGACAAAGTAGCATCATCTGTTAAATTGTTATTGTGTAATTTTAAAAAGCTTCCCCCCACCTATCGTTGCACTAGAAAATCAAACATAGCCTTCCCCCCCTTCACATGCCTTGTAACGAAAGGACACTACTTCTGTTTTAGAGTTTAATACAACACATTTATATATGCTGGTCATCAGTGGGGTAGTACTGAAATGGAAGGTACAGTGGTACCTCGCATAATGAACGCATCACATAGCAAAAAATGCACACAACAAAGTGTTCATTATGCAATGTCGATACCCCGCATAATGAAATTTTTTTCATTATGCGGGTTTTTTGGTAACCGGGGTATACCCGCTTAACGGGAACCCCGGTTAACAAACATTTTTCCCCGTGGAACGGAGTTTTTTTGTTATACGAAAAGAAGATTAATGTATGAAAAATATAGTTGTGAAAGATCCTTTTCACTGTATGTTGAAACTATAAACACATTCTTCAGTGAGGAGCAGCTGATGAGATCAGCAACAGGATTCACACCTTGATCCACTCCACTGAACTCTGGAAAAAATTATAAATTCTTGCTGACTCACAGCAGGAGATGAATCTTATTAACTTTACACACTATAAGAGAAAGGAAGGAGTAGCTTCTTTCTAGGAAAAAGATTCAGGTAAGGCAGCAACAAGGAAATAAAGATCAGAGCCCAATTGGCATTAAAATAACTGAGCTCAGACCAACTTGTTGAGGGAAGGAAAAGATCAACCTTGTAGTTTACAAGGACCAGACTGGTCACAGCAAGCAACCACACCCACACACACACACACACACAAAGAATACCAAGTCATAAATTCAATTTATAGTTACAGCAACAGCAGATTCACAGCAGATTCACTGAATCAACCAATTGCTGAATCATGAGTCAATACATCACATTGAATCAATGGATCTACTTTAGCTGGGATTATCTATTTAAGCTGTTCAAAATGGACTGGAAAATAAGAATATTACAGTGGGGATGTCTTGTTCTCTATCCTTCTCTCTGCCCCAACATGAACTGCCCCCACCTTCTCTTTTTGGTCTCAATCATTGGTTGCTTTTAGCTGCATTTATTTCCTGTTATCTCACACACAGGGCACAAATAATGATATAAAATATGTTTCCAAACTCTTGTAAAATGGAATTTGGTTAGTTATAATAGTGTATCAGTGTGGATTTGCCATTGACAAGAGAATGAAGTGGGAATCTATGATGGGGGGGCAGGGCAGAGGGAGCAATTAATATTTGGCTAGCTCCTCATTTATAAACTGCACTTTGTGTGGAGAAGACATAGTGAGTGAAGCCATGTTGATGCTGATGAGGTGGCAGATTCTTCTGTCTCTGACAAAGTGTTGCCTCTTTTGCTAATCCCGATGGGCAAGCCAGGTTTTGAATCCTGCAAGAATACCCTGGAACAACCTATACAGGTCATTATGAGGTCTTTGAGTGACAGGCAGGGTAGAGATAAAGCGATGAACATAGCAAAGTACCAAAAACCACCTTTGGAAAATTAGAAGATTAATGTATGAAAAACATAGTAGAGAAAGATCCTTTTCCTCTTATTTTTTATCAAAGAACAGTGAGAATAACAGTTACTGTGGGCTTGTTTCCTTTTAAGATACAGTATATACAAATCAAAGACTTACTGGTACTAGCAACCAAAAGACACTGTGATAACATTCCTTAATTTCCTCCTTCGGGGGGAAAAACAATAAAAAAGGAATGGAAAAACATAGTAAGGTTACAAATGGGAACTTCTCTCTCTCTCTCTCTCTCTCTCTCTCTCTCTCTCTCTCTCTCTCTCTCTCTCTCACACACACACACACACACACACACACACACACACACACACACATTTACCATTCGATGGACAACACAGGACAAATGAAGAACAATGTTTCATCTGGAAGCAACCTTAATAAGCCAAACTGAAAACTGAGGCAGAATAGCCAGAGACTGTGGAAACTGATGTCTGAAATATCCCAAGGGCAAAAAAAATGTGGAGAACCACTTAGATAGGAAGCATTATGCAGCCAACACTGGCAGGTCTGGTATTTCTATGATTTCTGGTTACGTTAGGAAATGTTATCATGGACTTGTTTACCCAACTGCTCTCTTAACACTTATTATATGAGAGCTGTATACAATTCATATTCAAAGAACAAAACAGAGTTTAAGGACAAAGCAAAGACTACAGTTACTAGAAAAATAAATGCATGTGGATAATATGTAGAGCAAAACGTCTGAAAGTGGATTCATTTACAAAGGAAATTCAGGGTGTGTCCAGATTTAGAAAACCCGTGCTTCCAGTAAATATAATTTAAAGGAAACGACAGAAGCCTTGTTATTTGGCGCCTAAAAATCAGACTGGAAAAATAAATGCACGTTAAAACTATTTCACTGCAGAAATAAGAACAAACATAATTAAATGTTCTAGCTAGGTCTAATTCTTCTATTTCTAAAGTGTAAGTATCAAAATAAACTTGATTTTTTTTTCTACAAACCAGAATTCCAAAGCTGAGCATTACAATTTCCCAATAAATTTAAAGAAAGAATGCAAAAGAAAAACTATATGCTTTCCATCATCATCTATTTTATGGACAATACTCTTTGATGGTCTGCAACCACCCCGATAATTCATGACATTACTTTCAATGTTCAGCTACACCAGTGGTTCCCAACATTTTTTCCCGCCATGCCCTACCTAAGCATTTCTAAAATCCTGATTCCTCCCCCTCTCCTCCGTGACATAATTCTTATTATTCAAAAAGTAAACTCCTAGTCACGCGGAAGAAGCCTAAAAGGCCATTCTCATTCTCAAATTGCCCTCTTTAAAATTCAAATTACCCCTCTGTGGGGTGTGTGCCCAACATTGAGAACCACAGAGCTAGACGGAGGATTTTGGCCTTAAGAATGCTACCAGGTTTTTACCCATACTTTTAAAAATGTTTTATTTCTTTAACTGCAAGGAACTGTAGAGCAGACCTAAAGGCTAAAATCAGGTATCTCATTAACTTTTGTTGTTGTTCAGTCGCACAGTCGATTCCGACCTTTTCTCCCAAGAGCTTAGGATGGCATACATGGCTCAGCCTTCTCAGCACTGGATGCTCACATCAAATCTTACAAGATAGGTGAAGCAGAAAGAATATATAACAGACCCAAGATTACCTAGCAGGCTTTATATTTCAGGGATGACTTGAACCTGGACATCCCAATTCCCAGTAGCATTTCTGAATTGCTTTTAATAGGACAAAAATGTTAAAAAGATTACTAGAACATTTAAATGCTCTATAAAGCTACAAATATGTAGCAGTCTAAAGCTACCTTACATTATTCATACCACAGAGTAGCACAATTTAAATTATGGATATATGTAAAAGATAAATAAAATTCAGATAAATTAAAACATTAAAGTAATTAGACTTTTTTTACCAGAAGTGGGTCTACTTCAATAGTGCTCTCTTGGCCATTTAACAGATCTTTTGTACACGTAAATGGGGCATAAATTACATGCACATAAATGCTGCATTGATTGAATTTCTCTAAATTCACAGAAAATTTTGTCCTGTATCCCAAGTAGGCTCATTTGACTTGATTATTCTTTGATCTTTCTACTTCACTTAAAAGTCTATTAAGTGACCTCCAAATGGTCCAGCCAGATTCTTGTCCTGGGGAGAGACAATTTTCAGCATTCATTCATTTGACAAGTATGTTATTTTTGATTTTGGTAGATTTAGTCTGGTTTCACATTTAGAGTTTCAGAGATATACAGAAAATTTTCCCTCAGTTTACATGTCTTGAGGGTTAGTGTCCATGAAGGGGATGAGATTAGTGTTGTATTATCTTATTTTTTTCATTATTTGCTATCACCTTTCAATGTACTTCCACAAGGACAATTAGAGCCAAATAAATGACTTTTTTGTGCAGATAGATTTTAGTTTGCCAGTAATAATCCTGCACGATTCATTAAGAGCTATAACCACTTGTTTGGCATGTGGTGGCTTTATACCATACGGCACTAGCGTATTCTGCTATGGAGTAGCACAAGGGCTGAACTGTTATTATTTGTAGATGTATGCCAGTCTGAAACAATGATTTTACTAAGAATGTTATTTTTGATAGCACCTTTCTGTTTAGACAATGTTTTTTCTATGTCAGAGTCCAGGATAGCCAAATATTTTGGGGTAGGACAATGTTGCAAAATCTTGCCTAACTCAGAGCTTTCTTTCTGCTTCTCTGTTCTTTAAATGGAAGCCACAAACCTGGGTTTTTAATGGGTTTGGTTTCAAATGGTTGTTTTTATAAAATAAGGAAAGATCTTCTAAAGCAGAGATTACCTGGTGCATGATAGACTCAAGGGTTTCCCATTGAATTGTCAAGGCAAGACCATCAGCATAGATGAAATTCTTGGCTTATGGAAATGTTGATCATTTTTGGAAATGTTAAAAAGCAATGGTCCCAGGACACTATCCTGTGGTGGGAGGCCATTCTTTTGATTTCTCCAGCAACAGTGAATCGCTTTGAAATTCAACAAAGAATTTTTTGGCTTTAAAGTAAAACAGTGACTATTTTTAATAGTCTATTGTCTTTATTAAGGCAGTAGAGATTTTTGGGCAACAACTTATGGAGGACAGGATTGTTTGGGGCTGTAAGGTTGACAAACACTACTCCAGTTATTTTGTGTTGCAAAACCATCTTCTATATGCTGGTTTAGATTTCAAGTGTACAGCTCCTACCAGGTCTAAAGCCTGTGTGTTCTGGAATTACAAGTGGTTCAATTTTAAGGTTACATGATTTAATGTAATTCATTCAAATACTTTGTATAAGGGGCATAATAGTGAGATTGGCCTGTAGGTTTTGGAATCTGATGGCTCTTTGTCGGGTTTCAATATAACAATTACTTTCTTCTTCCTTATTTGGAGGATTTGTTTGCTCATCCAGCAGTTATTAAAGAGTTCAAGAAGCCAGTGCTCAAAATGTTTAATTTGCTAAATCTGGATATCGCTGAGTCCCAAAATGACATAGAATGGGTCTCTGCTGAGTGTCTGGGATCACATCACCTATGCTTTTAACACATTGTTGAGCTATAAACTCACTAACAAAATTCAGATTTTGACTGTAGCCTCTCTGCACTTGTCAAATGAACTGGGTAGTTTGGAATCATGAATTAGATTACACCCATTGAATGGGTTTCTGCCCATTGTTGCTATGACTGTTGAAATCTCCAAATAGAAAATGAGTGGTTTTTCTACAGAAGACAGCTTCTTAAAGCAGAATAGTATATGCCTGCCACATGACCACGGAAATGTCTGCAGAAGCAGACAACGCTGGCTCTTCGGCTTTGAAACAGAGATGAGCACTGAATCCTAGAGTCGGATACGAGTGGCTTTCGAGCAAGGGAAACCTTTACATGATATTATTATTCACACAGCCAGTTCAATCATCAAGGCTACTCTTCAGTATATAGCCCATTGAGAGGACTATAATATCTAGTCTTACAAAAATGGCACTTCCATATTGTTTGTGAATCCTCTCAGCATCCAGATGCATTCCAAACTTCTGGTTGATGCTGATCAAATGTTCCATGAGATTTTTCGATATGAAGGACGTCACATTTCTGCTTGTGGCAAAGTAAAGCTAAGAGTTCCTCTTTAGATGAAAAGATTCTGTCTATATTGGTCCTAACAAGGTCCATTGGGTCATTTTGCTCATTAGCAAGTTTACAATACTTTTTGACAGGTGAGATTAGCCAGTAGCAAACCATTGCATGCTTTTTACTCTTGGGGGAGATTTCTATGTTCCCCTATCTTCCATTGAAGCCTAGGCTAATCATAACACCAACCATGATTTGTTGTCCTAACACTGTCTAAAATTACAAGCAAAACCATGTCTTGGTTGGCAGAATTAAGCACATGCATGTGATATAGAGTGACATCAGATATATCACACTGAAAACAGATGCTAAAGAGATAGGGAAATGTTTAATTGGGTCGGACCACTAGAACATTTAGTCGAGAACAGTTCACTTTTACTAGAAGTCATTCTATGGTCACACTCAACCTGAATCGTGGCTACTCGTGCAAAACATGATTCTTTAAGAGATGCATTGGGCCAAACTCAGGAACTTGGACATTCTAATCTCACACAGTACCCTAAAACTCAACATGTACTGGATGCTCATTAATCATTTTACATAACTATTGTTTCTCAGGTCAGTTTAATGCCATGACAAAGACTCTATCAAAACCTAGCAGCTTTTTAAAGTATTCCTGGCTTATTTTTGATTATCACACGTCATGGCATTAAACTGACCTGAGAAACAATAGTTATGTAAAATGAATAGGTTACATATGATAACCAACCACACTTTAAGATGCAAAATGTTTTTAAAAGCTAGTATGTAAAGCAGGTAAAAACTAGTTTAACATTCATCCCCCACTCACACTGCAACACAAATGAAATAAGATCATGCTACTGTTGCAACTATAATTAAGATAGCTTTGGGAATAGTTCTAGTAGCATAATCCTATGCATATTTATGCTGAATTAAGTCCCATGGTGCTCAATGTAGCTCACTGGCAGATAAACGTGCATATGAATTCAGTGTAAGTCAGCAATCAACACTGCAATAATCTGTGCACGTACCTGTGAGTGAGGCCTACAGAACATAAGGTTTATTTCTAAGCAAACATGTACAGGATCCACTGTTTAATTTCTCAAGTTGAAATGTAAACTTCTATTCAGTACATAAACAATTCAGATAAGTGATAATCAAATAATATTTGCAGAATTCAGAGCTCACTACAATTATATATTTACATATATACTGACTAGCATCCTGCACACAAACTAGGCCAATCCTGTCCTGCACGAGACATTATACGAAGCAAAGCAGCTAGGAAAGGGAGTTTATTCCAAGAAAAGAGCGCCTACAGACCAAAACTGCCAATGCAACTTGGTTGCACAGAACACATCTAAAGAGAAGGTAGCAACCACATACAGTAGTCCCTTTACAGCTCAAAGATACATTGGAGAAGACACAGCTGAGACAAAAATTAAGAGGGTAAACTTGCAAAAGAAGAGTGAAATATTCTGGTTTTTGTTTTTTGTTTTTGGAGAAGGCAGGCAGGTTCTAAAGATATTGCATGAAGTAAGACAGCATCTCATCAGTTAAGGTATGTTTTCATATAGTTTTCACTTCATATTGCATGGCAAAACTATATTCATTAGCCTAGAAATAAGTCCCACTAAACTCAGTGCTATTTATGTTTCAGAACATATATTCAGAATTCCAGTAATGACCAGAGATACTGAGCACATTAGAGCCTAAATCACTAATTCCAGCTAGAATATTTATTTATTTATTTATTTATTTTTTATACCGTCTAAGTTTTTACTCTTGTGGCCTCTAGGTGAGGCTGTTGTGTCTTTTTGAGTTGTTTTTACTATTCTGCCCTGCAGGTGGGGATGCTAGTGGTTTTGTTTTAGTTTCACTGTTTTTTCTCTCCTGGCCTCTGGGTGGGGCTTCTTCCGGTAAGTCATCTTTGTTTCTTCATTTCTGTTCTGGTCATTGTGGAGGGAGGACGTGCTGGTGAGTTGTCTGGTTTTTTTTTCTGGGGTTTTTCTTTGTTTTGCTTTTGTGGTGGTGGACTGGGAGGTGTTTCTGTTTGTTCTTTTTTGTTTTGGTTGAGTTTTAGGTTTGTTTAATTGGTTTGGTTATGTCTGGTTTTGTTTAATTTTTCTTATTTTGTTGTTGTTTATTTATGTAATTAGTTGTTGTTTATTTGTGTAATTTGTGGTTTTTTCATGTTGTAGTTAGGTGTTTTGTATGTGGTTTTGTGTTATTGTGGATGTTTTTGTGTATTTTGTGGTTTATTTTTTGTTTATTAATTGTTTTTTTAATTATTGATTTATTTTTGTTTTATTATTTTTATTAATTTTGGTGTTTGTTTTTGGTGGTTACTTCTGAAGAACGGGCTGCCTGTAGGTTCCTCTTTTCCCCATTGCTGCTTTGAATTTTGGTTTCGATGCAGCAATGGGGGAAAGGAGGGGGAGGCAGTCAGCCCGTTCTTCTCCCGGGAAGGTTCGTTAGGTAGGTCGGGGGAGAAGGAGGAGGCAGAAAAGAGCTATCTGTGCCTAACGATGGTTCTCTCCTCTCTGTCTCCTTTTTCTCCTGGCTTACCTAACCGGAGATGGGCAGGCAGTGATCTGTAAGGGGTGGCTGTTGAGGCGCTGCGTCTGCCTGCTGGGGACTTGTGATCCTGTTGCATTTTGTAATTTTATTTTTCGTGCACCGGCTTTCTCAGCGTTCTGCACGCTCACAGCGCGCAGGACGCTGAGACTTGTAGTTTTGCGTTTGTGGTTTGCATTCGTGCGGCTTTTTTCCCCTGCGGCTCAATTTTATTTGGCCGCACCGCATTTCCCAACTTTATTTTTGCTCACGCCTCTCTGCCTGATTGGCTGTGGCACGGCGTGGCACAAAGAACATTGGGAATTGAAGTTATTTCCCTTTGTTCGCGTTCGTGGGGCTCTTGCCCCACTGGCACGTTTCTCAAACATTTAGTGACCTCCGTACTGGGTTCGGGCGAGTGCAGGAGGCTCGGTATGGGATAGGATGGACGGGTGCAGAAACGTATAGCAAGTTCCAACGGTTAACCCTTGGATTTATAGGTATAGATGTTAGACTACTGCTCAGTAAAGCCACAAACCTTAAAGATCAAAGGCTGCCAATATTCAGCATCAAAATAAAAATATGTGAAGTATTTTCTAAACTTAATACAGTAATATAATCAGGTCAAATGTTTACACTATGTACTGTTCTAAATTAATATTTCAGTGACAGTCATGGGGAAAACACACCTGCAACACCAAAGAAAGGTCATGCAGAATGCAAGTACTGTATGCAATAGTTATACTGAACTCAGCAATCAGATATTTGCGGACTCAGTATAATAACAGATATATTCATCGAAAGCCAGTACAAACACAATTTTACCTACCCAGCAGCTTCACTAAAGCAGTCGTGTACAGAATATAATCTAAGTGATCTTTTAGGTAAAATAATACACAATATGCTTTATTCCTTAAGAAAGAGAAAAATGTAGTAATGCTAATCATATTTATTAAATTAGCTTCACCACCAACAGCAGGCCATGTTCCTGAATTATGACGCATAGCATGATCTGAAAATGATCTACAGATCAGTTAGCAATTCCCCCTAGTCTTTAGCTATATTTTTCATAAACAAACATGTGTGCTAAACTAGAGCACTTTGATGGTTAATCGGTTTTTCATATTTGAAGATTAGATACCGTGAGTTCCCCCACTGGATAGCTTTAAATCTTCATCCTTCACTAATCACCATCTATCTATACCAAAGGAGAAATGAATTTCACAGCTTTGGGCCACTTAAACTCCCTCTTTGGTGGTGCTGGTGGTGGTGGGGGGCTAGTTTTATTTTGCAGCTAAAATGAATACAATATGCCATGGGATCAGTTTACTGCACTGACTAAAAATACGCAGCTTTGACATAGTTCAAAGCTCTGTTCAATTTCAAAGAAACTAGTTGTACATAAATGTTTTTCTTTGTTAAACAAAGCTAGGGTTGCCTATCATTTCTATACTACACAAGAAGTTAAAGCCAAACAATCACGGATCAGCAAGCCACCATCATATACTGTACAGTATGCCCAATTTTGGGCATCCCATTTTAAGGCTATTGGTAATAATAATAATTTCATGTGAGAAATTATTCTGGGTTGAAAGGATTTTTGCTGGAGGAACTCCTAATCTGCAATATATTCAGAGCAGAAAAACCAATATGCTAAAGGAGCTGTTAACCTAATAACAGTCAACCCTCACATAGCAACGCGTTCGGATAACATCATTTTCGCTTAACAACGTGTCGTTATGTACGTGTTCCCCCACATAACAATGTTTTTAGTGTCGTTGTCCAGACAACAACGCTAAAATAACCGGACAATGACGCTAAAAACGTCATTTTGCGGGAAACTCCATAGAAACTCGCATAACAAAAATCGCTTAGCAACACTACTTGGGGAACTAAGTAACGTTGTTATGCGAGGGTCTACTGTACTATGAAGCACTGGATATGTTTGAAAATGTTCATTTTGAAAAAGAGAAGATTGAAAAAGAATACTCTAGCTCAGGGTTTCCCAACCTTTTTAAGCCGCAGACTTGACCATGACCTCCGGACCGCTGAGCGGGCCAAACCACGGCCCCAGGAAGTGGAAGTAAATGCACCCACTTCCATGTTTATGACAGGCGCAGGCAGATTTATGGTTGATGTAACTGTGTTTACGACAGCCACAGGCACATTTATGGCTGACGTAAACATGTCCACTTCCATTTCCAGGTGCAGCAGTGAGCCACATGAAATGGTGCCATGGGCCAGGGCTGGCCCACGGGTCGTAGGTTGGGAACTCCTGCTCTAACTTTCTTCAAATATTTGGAAGGGTCTCACAAGGTAGAGCAAACCTGCTTTCTTTGATTCCAAAGGGCATGACTAGAATGAATGAATTAAAATTATTAAGAAAGGAGATTTTAACTAAACATTAGAAAGAACTTCCTGATACTAAGAGCCAGTCAGCAATGCAACAGACTACCTTATATGGCATTGCATCCTTCACTGAAAGTTTTTTTTTAATAATACAGTATTGAATAGTCATCTGACAAGGGATGCTTTAGCTAAAGATTTCCTGCATCAGTAAAAGGTTGGATGAAATAACCCTTAGGATCACTTCCAAATCTGCAAGGTTATAAGAAGGGCCAGGATGAATCAGACCAAAAGTCTGTGTTCTAGCACAGAAATAGTATTTAGATGCCCAGTTGGTGGGTACTTAGTGGTAGAACATGACATAGACTCATCATGCCACATAGTCACTGACAATCTAACTTCTGATGAAATTCTCCAATCATCTTTCAAAGCTGGTGAACACCACTACATCCTATAAAAACAAATTCTATAATTCAACTATGTGATGTATGAACATGTATGTACTGCTTTTCCTCTGCCCTGTATGTCCCATCATTCAGCTTCATTCAAAGAATGTGAGTTCTAGTATTTGAATTTGAGGTCTGGTATTCCTAGAAGAGAAAATCTTCTTCCCGCCTACATTCTCCTTGCCACTCACACTTTACAACACCCAGTTCATGTCCACACCTACATTGCATTTTCAAAGTTAAAAAGTCCTCAACAATGCAACCTATCTTTGAAGAACTGCATAGACAATAAACTGCAACATGCAGAAATTACAAAGAATAAAACCAACTCAAGCATATGCATTATAATCCATTATGAAAGCACTCAGCACCCTATTTCAGGAACAGCTTCAATTCATTCTACTTTCACAAAAATTGGATGCAACCTAGACATATCAAAATACAGTACAGTAGAACCCAGCATAACGAAAAAACTCTATTCCATGGAGCTCTTCGCTATGCGGCTTTTTTCGTTATGCGGTTCCCTATGGGAGATACCTCACATAACGGGGGGAAATGTTTGTTAACTGGAGTTCCCATTAAGTGGGTATACCCGGCTATGTGACACATTAGTTATGAGAGGTACCACTGTACATGCATTGGCGTATGCATGCATACACTCCCATATTATGTATTACCTACCATTAGAGAACCTTATGGGGTTTTCAAGATATATGAGATACCAAATGGAGTGGTTTTACCAGTACCTCCAGGAGTTCCCATGGCTGAGCAGCGATTTGCACCCAGGTTTTGTGTCACAATCTGTCACTTTACCCATTACACCATAATACACTCTCATGCTTTCACTTTAACTATGCTGCCTGTGTTAGCTCAACAGGACAAAAGAAGCCAAAGAGAATTATTTGGTTCTAGCAAGCGCCTTGCCTCATCCTTATGATCTTTAGAACACTGGCAAACAGTGCCATCACAAACAACATGGCCATTGAATTTTAAAACCACTCACACATTCTTTGCAAGAAAGAATAAGTGGGGATCAAGGCCAGCTAAGGGGGGGGAGGAGGGGAGAAAAGCTAATTCATCTCTGAAATCACTACAATGCATCTCAATGAGTGATTCATACTGAATAAGCTTCAGGGTTCTCACAGAATGGCCTATTGCTCATGCTGAGTCTCTGACATTAGAGACTCAATGGAGGAAAGGAGCTGGTGAGAAAGGGCCAGAGAAATTAAGCACGAATAAATGTTCATATAGCACAGGGGTGCCCAAACTTTTCAGGGGGCGGGCTGGTCACGTTGTTCAGCAGGCTGGTCACATGGTTCCTCCCACCAGAAGTGGAAGTAAAATGCACCTTGCAATCTGTTTTGCAACAGGATGAGATAGATTTTAAGCTGCCATTTTTCTGCTTAAACCAGGGGTGCCCAAACTATGACCTGTGGGCGAGATCTGGCCCCCGATGCCAATTCATCCAGCCCGTGCTTCCCTTGTTGCTCCTGGAAGCCAAAGTACCGGCGCATTTTACTTCCGCTTCCAGGAGAGACAAGGGATGGATGAATTGGTGTCGGGGGCTGGATCTGGCACACAGGTCGTGGTTTGGGCACCCCTAATATTGCCTGTCATGGTTCAAAGTGCTGCCGGAGAAGGGTGGGGGGTGAACTCAGGAATGCCAAAAAAAAAAGAATGACAGGCTGTGGTTCTGAAACAGGAGATAACAAACAGGAGATAACAAGCAGTTGTCGGGAGACAAGCATTGTTTCCCATTCAGCCAAGAAGCACATTGGAGAACTAAAAACCACACAACTAAAAAGTGCCCTACTCTTCTCCACTGGCCTCCTTCCCCTCTCAGCCTACACAAAGATGACAACCGCACTGGATCCTTCCCGGTCGATTCCCTAGAGCCTCCATCTCGTCTTTTCCCTCCACTCACAGCTTGCCAGGGTTTGACCCCTGCAACCCTGGAGCAAGACCCAGGGTGGAAGCAGCCAGATACAGTAGCTCAGTGGTTTAAGTCTCAGGCTGCACAACCTGAAGTTGGGAAGTTGAGTCTCCCATGCACCCTCTGTGACAGGGGCTGGACCTCTAATGGTCCATACTGGGTCCCTTCCAGCTCTGCAGTTCTAGGACTACCACGGCACTGACAGACGCACATGCAGTACGGATGGCAGCAAGGCAGGTCTGGGGTGGGGGAAATTCAATCTTTGGGTGCTGTCTCCTCTCCCCACCACCACCCTGACAGGGAAGGTCCAGGCCTCCCCAAACCTAAGCCTCTACGCCAGCCTCGCCATCCCAATTCCTCCCGACACCCATGTAGTCGCCAAACTTTTCGGGTTGTGGGCCGGTCACGTGGTTCAGCGGGCCGGTCACACGGCTCCTACGGGAAGCAGAAGTAAAATGCGCCTCGCAATCTGTCCTGCCATAGGATGAGATATTTCAGGCTGCCATTTTCTCTGCTTAAACCAGGAGTGCCCAAACGACGGCCCATGGGCCGGATCCGCCGCCCCATGACGCCAATCCATCCACCCCACGCCGCCCTTGTCGCTCCTGGAAGCGGAAGTAAAACGCGCCCATACGGGCGCGTTTTACTTCCGCTTCCAGGAGCGACAAGGGCGGCGTGGGGTGGATGGATTGGGGCCGGGGGCCGGATCTGGCCCAAGGGCCGTCGTTTGGGCACCCCTGGTCTAGAGGAAGGGCAGCAGAGGTTGTGGGGTGGGTGGGAGGCTCGGCAAAAAAAAAAAAAGCCAATTGCCCGGGGTGGGCACTTTCCTGACCCAGCCCGGAGAGGAAAAGGCACATCACCACCCCAAAGAGACTGTGAGCCTCCAAATCGGTGCCTTTCCCCAACCCCTCCCTGGCCCCCGGGGGGGGGCTCTCCTCTTCTCTTTAGCCCGGCCGGGGCCACCCTCTGGCCAGTCCCCCACCCCGAGGATAACAATGGGGCGCCTCTCCTTCGCCGGCTCAACTCACCACCAGCGCCGGGTCTCCGGGGTGCTTGGTGGGGGTACGGGATACGTGTGGCCCGCTTTGGACCCGCTGCTCTCTGGCTGCTGCAGGACTGGAGCCGCTGTTGCTGTTGCTTCTCGGCAAAGCGAGCCGCCGCCGCCGCCCCCGCCCACCTCCGCTGCCTGCCGCCGCCGCCCCAATAGAGCCGCTTCCTGTTCTGCGCCGGTTGCCGCCGAAGGCAGGCTTCCTTTTCGCAGTGAGAGCCGCCAAGAGTCAGTCCTAGTCACTCACTGTATTCCCCTCTCGCCAACATGGCTGCTCCCCCGCCCCGCCCGCGACCATAAACACCACCCCGCGCGCGCGCACCCCTGGGGCTGGCTCGGCCTCCTCCTCCTCCTCCGCTGTCCGCACGTCTTCCTCCGCGCTGCTGCTGCTTCCTTCGCCCTTGGCCGCCTCCGTGTTCCGCCGCCCTGCGCGCTCGCCTTGCCGAATGGGTGGGGGACGGCGCGCGGCTTCGGACTGAGCGGCCGCCTGTGGGCCGCCGCGGCCCGAGTAGTGCCGGACTCCGGAGCCAGGGCGACAGCTAGCGGCGGGCCCGGTTCCCTAGCCCGTCCAACGGAGGGGCGAGGGCGGCGGGCGGCGTCCTCTGTCCCGGTCCCCGCCTTCCTCGGCCCTCCTTCCCTGCTCCGACTCCCTCGTCCTCTCGGGACAGTTTGCCACCACACACTCTCCGGGCCCCTTGCCTTGCCTTGCCTTGCCCCCACCCCCACCCCCCTGAGTCGTGGTAGGATTGTGACAACCGCGTTGCATTACTCACAACTGCGGCATTTTGGCCTTGCTTGAACCACCACTGTCGTCCGGTAGCGGGGGGCGGTCGGGGGGCACGTAATAACTTACCTGTGAGGATGCCTTGTTTTCGTGTCTCCCGGCCTTCCTTTTCGGTTTGCTGAAAAGAATGAAGAGAAGACTTGACTTTTTATATACAATACATTAAAATATATATATATTTATTGTGGTTTTGTGTAGAACTTCAATTCTCATTCTCTCTCTCTCTCTCTCTCTCTCACACACACACAAACCTCCCCAGTTACCTACACAAATATTGCTGCGGACACACACATACCTCCTCAGTTATTTACACAAATATTACTGAGGACACACACCTCAATTACCTACACAAATATTGTTGAGGACACACACACACACACCTCCTCAGTTATTTACACAAATATTGCTGAGGACACACACACACACCTCAGTTACGTACACAAATATTGCTGAGGACACACACACACACCTCAATTACCTACACAAATATTGCTGAGGACATACACACACACCTCAGTTACCTACACAAATATTGCTGAGGGCATTGGTAAAGGTCGCCCTTGCTCACAAGCCAGTCGTATCCAACTTTAGGCTTCAGTGCTCATCTCTGTTTATAGCCAAAGAGTCAGCGCTGTCTGCGTTTGCAGACGTTTCCATGGGCATGTGGCAGGCATGACTTTACCTTCCCACCGAAGTGGTACCTACTTATCTGCTTGCAATTTCTTGCTTTCAAATTGCTAGGTTGGCAGGAGTTGGGACAGAGATGGGAGCTCACTCCGTTGTGCAGTACTCAGGTCTTGAACTGCTGACCAGCCGACCTTCCAGTCGTCAAGTTCAGCGTCTTAACCACTAAGCCACTGCATTTCCCACCCAGGGCAGTGGAGCAGCAGCCAATTAACTCTTTTTCCTAAGGAAGATTGATCTGTCTAGTAGTGTGACCCCATGCTTCAAGAATCTTCTTGTTCCACTCTCCCTTGAGGTAGCATGTCATCATGGCTCTTTTGACCTTGATCCAGTAGTTCAAATTGCTTGCATTATATTGCATCAACCACTGAATCCCTTACCAAAGCAGAATGGATGGTTCTGTCTCAGCTGAATTTTGGGCCTATAGTAGAAACCATCCTGTTTCAAAAGACCAATTACTTTTTAATTTGCTTTGGCTGTACTTATTGTACTTGGATGCCACCTTTCTCCCATGTGACAGGACTCATGGTGGCTCACAAATTATATCACCTTTGTCCCCATAAAAGGATCCAAAGTAGGTCACATGAATTCAAACTTTATAATTGTTAAAGGTAAAGGTCACCCTTGCTTGAAAGCCAGTCGTATCCAACTCTAGGGTTCAGGGCTTATCTCTGTTTCATAGCCAAAGAGCCAGCACTGTCTGTGTTTGGAGACATTTCCGTGGTCATGTGGCAGGCATGAGGACACCAGAGCGCACGGAATGCTGTTTACCTTCCCGCCGAAGTGGTCCCTATTTACCTACTTGCAATTTCTTGCTTTTGAACTGCTAGGTCGGCAGAAGCTGGGACAGAAACAGGAGCTCACTCCGTCCTGCAGTATTCAGGTATCGAACTGCTGACCTGCCGCCTTCCAGTCAGCGTCTTAGCCACTTGAGCCACTGAAGTCAAAGTACTATACAAAAACATTATTAAAACAATTAAACATTATTTTTAAAAACAATTTTAAAATATTTTAAAAACAATTTTAAAATATTTTAAAAACAATTTTAAAATACTTAAAATTTTTAAATGTAATAAATACAATAAATATTAACAACAAGGAGATGCTCTGAAATTGTGGCTTCTGCAAATTGCATAGCATTGTTGCACAAAAAAGACTCCAAATGGCAGGCCATATTTTTCGTATGGAGGAAAACAGGATTCCTAAGAACTTTCATGACATATTTAAAGACCCTGAAAATGACATAGGAGGATGCCTAAGTACTCACCTGAAACCGTTGGAGATCCCTTGCTGCCCGATATGCTATGTAGCATGGGAGGATCTAAGTCTAAGTAATAAATGCCAGAAAACAAGCCTTATAGGGCTTTATAGGTAATAACCAGCATTTTGAATTGGGCCTATGTTGTGTTCTCAATAATATGCCCTTAACGTATATATCATGTGTTCTCAATACTATGCTTTGTGTTCTCAATACTGTGCCTTTAACATATATCAATGTAACCCGTTACAATCAGGACGCGAGCTAATGACCACCTGGTGGCAATAGCGAGCGCCCAGCTCACAGGTCCCAATTTCCCAAGGAACCACAGCGCGGGAAGATTCCCGCCACTACCTCACCTGGACAAGAAGGGCGTGACCAGAAATGACGTCACGCCAACGGTAGCCAATGGGTTATCGTGGAGCCACATTCAAATGTATAACCACCGTATATATTGAGCTGCTCGTCCACCATTACCTCATGTTCCCCCTGACCACCATGCAATAAAGATGTGTTAAGCCAATCCTTCGGCTGTTCCTTTGACTTGGTTTTCATACACTAAAGCCTAGAAACAAAACATCAATCAGTGATGCTGTTGCAATGAGGGAGTGATGTGCTTCCTGTAACTGGTACTAGTCAGCAGGCTGGGTGCAGCATTTGTTTTCAAACTGAAGTTCCCAAACACTTCTCAAAAGCAACCCCACATAGAGAGCATTGCTGTAATATGGAACTAAGGTATGTGTTTCTGTGGCTGAATCAGACATGTATTTGAGGGTCTTAGTGAGCAAGAAAGCAGTATCTAAAATTATTTCAAAAAGAGAAGAATACTTTGTCTTTACACGAACCCCCTCTTTAACAGTTTCAACCTTCTCCCTAGTGCTGCCCTAATGCAGTTCCCTCTCCAATGTTAATGATCCTGACTCATCCAAACAAACAAGCAAGCAAATACTAAATAAGGAGATGATCTGACCACAAATCTCGTAATGTCAGATCAAGAGTGGCCTTTATTAAAAATCCCCTTTTTTTATTTTACAAATCCTTACATTCTTTCTGTAGAAAATGTCTTCTTTGTATTCTCTTAATTCTATGGATACAGTTTCATCTTTTCCATCCTCTTTTACTTTCTATGCTAGACCCTTGGAATGCCTTGCCATCAGACATTACAGCTGCCTCCTTTCTTAGTATTTTGAAGCCCTTCTTGAAGGACCACTGTCTTTTTTCAGCTTATTGCTCCCTCTGCACACAATGCACATTGTGTTCCGTTACTCCCTTTCTCTTTTTTTATTGTCATACTAGATTTTAAGCCTGTGGGCTTGTCTTGTCTTTAGTGTCTAATTTTGCCTGTTGCACAAGCAGAAGCATGGCACTCTGTTATAAAACTCTTAAACAGGGTCCTGCACAAGCAATGTACAGAAAGGTGCTAAAAACTATGGTCCTTATATTTATGGCTCCAAATTATTAATATGAGAGCTGACATGGTAAAATAGTTAAGAGAGTCAGTTGAAAAGGGAAGATACTAGGATTCAGATTGCCAGGACGTTCACCAGGTGTTGCTGGCAAACCACCATTTGGTCCAAAATAATATTCTAGGTAGAAAGGGGGAGGTGGAGAGTATGTATATCACAGCGGTATATATCACACTTAAAGATTGGCAAAACCTCTCAGAGCTCTTGACTCCGTCACTTCACTAAGGATAGACCAAAGCTGCCTGAGTTTTGCCAGGAGTGACAGCAGGAAGAGGTGACAGCATATCACAGTGATGGTGAACCTTTTAGAGACCGAGTGCCCAAACTGCAACCCCAAACCCACTTATTTATCACAAAGTGACAATACAGAAACAGGGGAGGGAGGAAATGCTCTCATTGGGCTGCTGAGCAGAGGGGCAGGATGGACTCTGTGCTGGGGGGAGGGAGAAAGTGCTCCCATTGGGCTGCTGGGCAAAAGGGTAGGACAAACTGTGCTGGGGCAACCGCAAGGAGGCCCACAGAGAGGGCTCCAAGTGCCACCTCTGGCATGCATGCCATAGATTTGCCACCAATGGTGTATCAGGTCTAAACAGGAAGCAGCTAAGCAGGGACAGTTTTAAGGAGACTCAACAAAATAGAGACTTTGGAAACTGGATTGAGCACTGGAAGAAGAAAGAGAGACTGTAAGTGAGAGAGCAGGGAGGAGAACAGAAGGCTGTGGAGCTCAGGAAGCAAAGAAGGTAAAGTGTTTAACAACAACAAAAATAACAACAACTTCCTCCTCCTCCTCTTCCACCTCCACCCCTTTGCATGTCGAGGGAAATACAACGTTCTTGAGATAGGAAATATTGGCTCAATCCCATGGTCTATCTACCAGCAAATGCTGAAGCACTAGCATTCATGTTTCTGCTGTATGGTGAAGAAGACATGTCAAGGGATATCTTTCTTCTCCCTAAAACCCAGCAACCAGATACTTATGCTTTTGTTTATAGATACTTGTTTTACATTTCCTGCTCTCAGAAAAATGTCAAACTGACATTCATATGCCACTCAAAACCACAAGCTTTTATATTGGTTATTCTTACTTGCTATCCATATTCTTTTATTCTTCGGTTGAACTACAAATTGCCTGGGAGATTTAAAGTAATGCATATAAATATAGATAAAACATTTAGAATGATACATTGAAAACAAAACCTGCAATAACTTTTTCAGGCTCTCTATGCATGTGATGCGTCACCTAGGAAGGTTAAATGTTTTTCACTGTTGGCATCTATTTGTTATGTTTTTTTAACAGAAGTACTTTTATATGTATCATTCAGTTATAAATAAATTCTCTATAGAAACAGCTGTATCTTAGTAACATGCTAAGAACAGATTGAAAGAGACATGCAGTGGTGGGCTTCAGCAGGTTCGCACCAGTTCACTAGAACCGGTAGCAGAAATTCTGGCTAGCCCCGCCCATACAAGTTTTGAAATAAAGTAGTCCTGACTGCAGTGGCTCAAGTGGCTAAGACACTGAATGGGAGGTGGAAGGTCAGCAGTTCGATTTCCGAGTACTGCAGGATGGAAGGAGCCCCGGTCTTTGTCCCAGCTCCTGCCAACCTAGCAGTTTGAAAGCAAGACATTGCAAGTAGATAAATAGGGAGTACTTCAGTGGGAAGGTAACAGCATTCCGTGCACTCCAGTGTCTAGTCATGCTTGCCACATGACCACGGAAATGTCTGCTGCAGCAGACAGTGCTGGTTCTTCGGCTTTGAAACAGAGATGAGCACTGCACCCTAGAGTCGGATATGACTGGCTTTCGAGCAAGGGAAACCTTTACCTTTACCTTAATTCAGGTGTAATGCAGGGTTTTCCCCTTGGCCACACCCACCATACCATGCCCAAAGAGTAGGTAGCAAAAAAAAATGGAGCCCACCATTGGAGACATGTAATAACATTTATCAGTACTGTGAACAGGTCATTTCCCATTGGCCCTCCATGGGTCCCTGCCAAAGGATACATGGCAGGACCAGGTGGAGCCCTTCTCCAGAGTAATATTCCAGTTTGGCCTCTTCTCTGGAGCCAAAGAACAGAATAGACCCAAAGGACCAGGAAAGTGAGATAGTAGCAAAGAGAATAAAAAGGAGGCAGAAGAAGAACTCAGGACAGTTGATAGGAAAGAAGAAGATACCAAGATAAAGGATTGGGTTGATACTCCAAAGTGGATGGGGGTTGAGTCAGATCTCACAGTGTCCTTGAGATACACAAACACTGGAAGGCAGACCACCTTTAGGTTCTATTGTTCCTTATTCCTTTGTGAAGGAACTGACTGTAGATAACTCTAGCAAAGTGGAAGGAGAGTTTCACCTGGAAACAAGGAGGACTCTGCCCTGGAAACAGCCAAACTCAACCCAGCTATACCACTTGCACAGTGATGCACTGCAATTTTTTTTACTACCTACTCTGTGGGCGTGGCCAAATCTATGGGTGTGGCCAAATCTGTGGGTGTGGCCAAACATCCTGTATTATGGGCTATGGAGGTGGGCATGGCCAACCAAGTGGGCATGGCCTGGGGGAAATTCCGCTACCGGTTCTGCAGAACCTGACAGAACCTGCTGCAGTGCATCACTGCACTTGCATTACGGGAAATAGTCTAAACATCTAAGATGAAAAACAAAGAAAAATGAGGCAAAAATGTTTGGGCACCTTTAGTGTCTTGCACGGAAGACAAAGAATGAGCCGCAGTGAGGGCTAAAACACAGCTTTATTTCATGATGGTCAGGATGAACATGTGGTAATGTCGGAGGTACAGCTCATTTTATACTGCAGTAATACATTTGAAAAGGGTTGCACGGTAGCTCATTGGCTGCTACCTGCGTGATGTCATTCTGAGTCACGCCCATCTTCTCCAGGTGTTCCTTGTGCGGGAATGTTCCCGCGGCTGCCGGTGATTGGGGAATTTGAACCATGTGAGCTGAACGCTCGCAGCTGCCCTCTATGGGCAGCTAGCTCGCGTTCCTTTAACAGCTGGGTTACATTGTAATCATTGTCAGGTTACATTCATACATTCTTAAAGTAATACTGTTACATACACAACACTCCTCCCCCCAGGATGGGATGAAGTCCCTCAACCATTGTGGATTCCGCATGTGCGCTTGGGGCGTATGACTGCTTGGCTGAGCTCAGGGGAACTAGGGGCTCCGAGTTCCGCAGACTCTCATCCTGCAATGGAAAGGGGGGGCTCATTAGTCGTCTGGCAGGAACTCTGTGACAACCTTGCATTGGGAGAAGGGAACGGAACATGCAGCTGAGATGTGAACCCCTGCCTGTTGCTCGTGGCGCCTGGGGACCCGCCCAGCACGAACCTCGGAACCGACGAGGAGACCCTTGTTGTCTCCCCCCAGTCTCTTGCGCCTGCAACCGGCGTACTTGCACTACCCCCTGCTGCCTGACTCAGAGTTCTTGGGGATGGAGAGAATGAACTTCCCCCTGCTGCCTGGTTCGGGGGTCTGGGTGATGGGGTATACTCTAAAACAAACGGACTGGGAGGACTGGAGGTACCAGGGGCTGAACTAAAACCCCTCTTCTCGCTCGGACGGGTGGGGGACCACTCCGCGACACCCCCCTGGTACGGTAACATAAAGTCAAACTCATTCCACTCTTTCAAAGTATCCTCCTCCTCGTCTGAGAATCCAGGGTATGCATTTGTACCCAAGGACGTCCCTGTGTCTCCCCCTTGGGTTATGCGGGTGGGGGAGGACCCTAACGCTGACTCCCTTTCACTGGTAACTCGCCTTCTGAGTTGGTCAGCATGCCTTCTCCAGAGTAGACCTGTGCTAGTCTCGACCCTGTAAGACACTGGCCCCGTTTGCTCAATGACCGTTCCTGGAACCCACGTGGGACCCGAGGTTGCGTAGTTTCTGCAGTAGACCGGGTCCCCTACCGCAAAACTTTTGGAGCTTCCTAACTCTATATTTCTCCCCTCATCCTCCACCCTGGTCGGATCCAACCAATCAAAAAGCATTACTGGCTTCCTCCGCATGAGGAGCTCAGCCGGCGACAATTCTGAAGCTAGGGGAGTTGCCCTATAACAGATGAGGAACTGACACAGTTGGAGGTTCAACTCACCGGGACCCATGCACCGCAGTGCGTCTTTCATAGTGCGCACTTGGCGCTCTACCTGACTGTTTGTGGCGGGGTGAAACGGGGCAGAGGTGATATGCCGGATGGCATTCCTCTCGATGAACGCCTTGAATTCCGCAGACATGAAGGTACTGCCTATCTCCCCACCGCCAAACCGCATCTTTCTTAAGTAGCCCATGCAGTGGCTCTGCGACGGATGCCTTCCTTGGCAAGAAGGAATGGTAAAAATTCAGGAGCCCTAGAAATGACTGCAGCTCCGGTTTCGCGGTGGGGCAAGGGGCGTTTTGCACAGCCGCAACCTTGGACTCGGATGGTGTCTTGCACGGAAGACAAAGAAGGAGCCGCAGTGAGGGCTAAAACACAGCATTACTTCATGATGGTCAGGATGAACATGTGGTAATGTCGGAGGTACAGCTCATTTTATACTGCAGTAATACATTTGAAAAGGGTTGCACGGTAGCTCATTGGCTGCTACCTGCGTGATGTCATTCTGAGTCACGCCCATCTTCTCCAGGTGTTCCTTGTGCGGGAATGTTCCCGCGGCTGCCGGTGATTGGGGAATTTGAACCATGTGAGCTGATCGCTCGCAGCTGCCCTCTATGGGCAGCTAGCTCACGTTACTTTAACAGCTAAGTTACATTGTAATCATTGTCAGGTTACATTCATACATTCTTAAAGTAATAATGTTACATACACAACAGCACCTTAAAGGACTTTAGGGTGGGAAACTGTTTGTTGTACCACATGGGCAAGAGACGTGGAGGAAGTAGTCTCGCAGCATCCCTCTGCAAAGTACAATATGGACTAGAGCAGTGGTGGCAAACCTATGGCACACATACCAGAAAGGCCATACAGACCCTCTCTGTCGGCATGCACGCCATCACCCCAGCACAGAGTTCACCCTGCCCCTCTGCCCACCAGTCCAATGAGAGTGCTTCCTCCCTCGATGTTGTGTTCTAAAGCATGTGCCTTTAAACAATGTATCTATCCAATGTAACCTTTTCCATGTGTAACATTGTAACCTCAGCTGCATCACTATAACCCTAATAGGACGCGAGCTAGTGACCACTAGATGGCAATAGCGAGCGTCCAAGCTCATTGGTCCAAGACTCACCTAAGAGCAACAGCGCGGGAAGATTCCCGCCACCACCTTCACCTGGACAAGAAGGGCGTGACCTGAAATGAGGTCACGCGGACAGTAGCCAATAGACTGTCAAGGAGCCACATCCAAATGTATAGCCACTGTATATATTGAGCTGTTCGTCCGCCATTACCACATGTTCCCTCTGACCAGCATGTAATAACTCCCCCAGCACAGAGTTCACCCCACCCCTCTGCCCAGCAGCCCAATGGGAGTGCTGCCTTCCCCCTCAGCACAGAGTTCACCCCGCTCCTCTGTTTGGGCACTCAGTCTCTAAAAGGTTCACCATCACTGAATTAGAGCTATATGCCCTGAAGAGAATACAACAAGGTGAACTGTATGATGGAGAGAAGGTATAAATACTACTGAATAAATGTTTGCTGATTAAATTAACTGCTTGGGTTGACTGTTGCTTCTGAGTCTTCTTTGGAATGAATGACATTGGAGTGTCTTTCATGGTCCCCATAACTTTAAGTGAAGCATACTCCATCACAGGTACATACAAATAATTTTAAACCAAACATTGACTTTCAGATATTAAATATTATTGTCAAACTGGTTGTGCCTTCTCTTTAAAAATGATACTCTGCAATGGATAGTTGACCGGCTGTTTCTTCCCTCCTTCCCACCATTTTATATGCTTCAGAATTTAAAGAAAGAGTCAGCCACTGGCATGGGGCATTAGTTATTAGATATTGGACTAATAACTAATTTATAATTTAAATTTTATAAATTTTGTAATTCCCAATCAGGCCTAGCCAGGATTGTCCCCAGTTAGGGATAATGGTGGTTATAGGTGGTATAAGTTGCATTCAGCTTATGGTGACCCTAACAGGGATTCCAAAGTATGTGAAAAACCTTTTTTTTTTAAATTACAATTTTTTATTGAGTTTTTATACACATACAATAAAATACAATACAATGCATAACAAATGCGTTATACAGGGGAAAATACTTGTTTTTTTTAAAAAAATTCATATACTAAATACAAAAAATGACAAATAAAGAAAAGAAAACAGAAGAAAAAGAAAAAATAGACACCTATCCTATTTGTTTATATATTTATCTTTAAATCAAATGTCATTAGAACCTCATTGTAAATACGGTTTCTTGGCTTATTTCTTGAATAATTATTCTCCATTCTTAACTACATCTCTAAACACATTTTCTAATAGATCATATAATACCATTATGAATAGGAAAGATCAACGAACAAAAAACAAAAAGAAGAAAAAAATATGACTATATAGTAATCACCCTGTGCCTATTTACATTGCCCTGGAGAGCTCAGAATTTCTCACTAATTTAATTCCAAAATCCACTTTGTTCTGGTACAGGTCTGTTTATTTCATCCCCCTTAAGGGAGTGATCCACAAAAGGTTTCCATATAATGTAGGAATCGGGGCAGCTAGGACGGCCGTTAGGTCCCGGAGGAGACTGATCAAGAAACGATACGAGGCAATATGGAGCGAGATCAGATCAGTGGTTTATTGAGGAAAAGACATCATCATTTATAGATCAGAAGGCAAGGCAGGAAAAACCGTCATCTGACAGAAAATCACATCACCCATTTACTCGGGTTAATGGGAAACCTTTCTCGGGGAAGTTAATTAACGTGGGCAAACACTGACAGGGGAAACACCATTGTCTAGGGCTTAGACCAGGGTAAATATGGCCACTATTTGCACCAGGGATTACCCTTTACTCGGAGATGAGTGATTGCCTAATATCTAACAGAAGTTAGCGATCTGCTTACTCGGCAGAGCCGGCGGTCAGGTCAGAAGTGGGTGAATAAACCCTTATGATTTATACCATTAATCAGCCCCCCCAATTTCCGTACTGGCAAGGGCCAGTGACCAGGAACCTCTTTCGCCGGTGTAACCTCTGCCAGGGGCTAATAATGCCAATTGGCCATGCGGAATCCGCATCTCCTCTTTTCTTTTTACTTAAGGACCTGACCGGCAACTCTGCGCAGGAGGGGCATCAGCTGATGAGCGGGGATGACGCTTCGGAGTTCCCTCCGGGAGCGGCACTTAGATATCAGCGAGGGAATACATTGCGCGAAGCAGCATACTGCTATGCCTAGTATAATCACCCCCACAATCACTTTGAGCACCGTCTGAAGCCACCCCCACGGAATCCATGACCACAACCAGTTCCACAATGAACTCAGCCAAGTTCCCCATGCAGAGCCCTCTCTGATGCCCTCGACTATGGTGTGGAGGTCCGTGAGCTGACTCTGTACCTTGCGGGAGTTATCAGTAAGATTGAAGCAACACATACCATGGAAAGATTCACAACCCAGATGATGTAGCAATAAGAGTCTATAGCCGCTCGATTGTCGAGAATGGCATGGCGAAGCTCCGCCTGCTCCTGGTTGAGCAGCGCTATCACAGAGGAGGTATGGTTGATGGCTTTAGCTAATCCGCAAGCCAGTCGACTAATCCTCTGAGCGTTGCCGACGGCTAAGCCTGGCACGCCAATTATGCTGACTGCCAATGAGACATATTTGGCTGGACTCATTACTCTAAAGCTGCTCTCACATGAGCTGTCTAACTGGGTGGTGCGAGTGTGCCATATGGGGACCGAGACATATGGGTGAGGAAACATTTGTGCTTGGGGTAACCATATCCTTAGTGGGGAGTAACAGTGTCAAACGACTGATACAACATATAGCATCTGATACATTTGCTGGAATGTAGTTCCAAGTGTACTGATTATATGTAAAGAACCAACCAGATGGTAGGGTAACATGAGCATACATTGAACCAAGTTTCTGTGGGTGATTACAAGTCCAGTTGCCGCTGCCAACTTCGAGGCAGCGACGATGAGATCGGCCGACTGAAGCGCAGCCGGACATTCGAGCACAAGTAGAGTTCGGGCTGACCGCCACTCGAGGAGTGTGGAGAGTGGCTGCATCAGCTGGCAAAGTCATGGTTAGCCGCATTTCCCAACGGGCATATTCTGAGGAAGCCGCTGGGATGTATGGGCTGAAAATCCGTTTCACGAGCCAGTCCCCATCCCTGGGGTGCGCGCCTGGAGTGTGGCACACTGGGATGAGGCAGGTGCTCAAGATTGAGGCAGAACCAATGTCCTGCTTCAGGCAAAAATTGGACTGGTTGACGAGACCCGCCAACCTTTCCCATATGTTGTAATACATCCTGGCAGAGAGGTCTCCGCCTGGCATCAAATCGTTGGCCTTCAATGAGGCGGCCTGAACGCCTCCCCCCGCAAGTAGGGAGAGGGTCAGGATGATGGTGACTGCCACGGTGTTGGCACTAATCTGGGCAAGGACTGTAGCCATGAAGTTCTCCGGTGTCGGTTCCCTCTCCTCGCGCCGGATGACGTCCTCGGCCTCACGGCAAAGGATCTTGACCATCCCCCAGGTGACCTTCGGCTCCGTCCGTTGTCGCCGCTTCTTCAGACGGGTCCCCTTGGTCAGGGTGAGGTCCTCCATCTCCGGGATCGGACTCGGGTCGGCCTGGGTCCACGCCATGTGGTTCCAAGTGAGGTTTGACACACCAAGCTGGAATCCAAACGACACCTGTAGGAGACATAACTGCAGCATACCTTCTTCCCCAGGTTACGAGTGGCGCCGGGCCCCTCCAGGAAGGGTCCGGTGGCACCCGGTATCGGACCATCGGTCGCGGGAGAGCTTCCGAACGGCGGAAGTGCTTCTCCTGCGGCATGCAATCCAAAAAAACATTAAGGTGATTGTATGCGAACAATACCTTAATCAGACAATGCTGTGCCTGACCCTGTGAGTTGGGGAGGGCCGGTGGCTCCCCCCTTTCTGTTTGTTTGTCAATATAGGACTTGAGTGTCCGATTGACCCATTCCACAATCGCTTGCCCTTGCGGATTGTAGGGAATGCAAAAAGTATGCTTAATGTCCCAGGTGGCCATGAAGGCGGCCAACTGCCTAGAGCAGTAGGACGGGGCGTTATTGGTTTTCACGTGCCGTGGCTTGCCCATGGCCGCGATGCAGGAAAGGAGGTGCTGCTCCACGTGGGAAGCAGTCTCCCCTTTCTGTGCCGTTGCCCAAACGAATTGAGAAAAGGTATCTATGCAAACGTGCATGTACTGCCATCTGCCAAACTGCGGAACATGCGTGACATCCATCTGCCACACCTGGTTAGCCTCTGTCCCTCGTGGGTTGACCCCCCACAAGGGCCCCCCCGGTGCCCCTGCACAATGCTGGCAAGACCAAACTATGCCTTGGGCTTGAGAAAGTGGCAGATTGAACTGTCTGGCGAGCGCTTTGGCATTTTGGTGAAAGAATGCATGACTCTGAATTGGCGTAGTGAAAACACCTAACACTGAACGTTGCTGAATTTCCTTTGCCGCCGCATCCGCTCTGCTATTGCCTGTGGAAATCGGACCCGGTAGGTCTTGATGACTTCGGATGTGGGCAATATAGAGCGGCTCTGTGCGGTTTCGCAAATGAAATTGAGCAGTGAGGAACAGACTAAGCAAATTCTTGTCTATCGCGGGAGTAATGTACGCTCCTGGTAGACTGTGAAGCAAATTCCTAACGTACTGACTGTCAGTAATGATGTTTAGGCGCTCTTTGGCGAAGGTGCGCAAGGCAAGGTTCACCGCTGCCAACTCTGCCCGCTGCGCGGACTTCTGTGGAAGAGTTAACAGCGTGCGCCAAGCCTGGCCCTCCTGCCAAGTCAAGACACCATATGTGCGACCTCCATCAGTAAAAACTGTCCTGGCCCCCTGAAGCGGAACCAGCGAGAGCAATTCGAACAAGCTGACTGCCTGCGTTTGAAGCGAGACAAGTCTGGGGTCTTTAGGCAAGTGGTATGCCAAGCATCCGGTGAATCCCTCCAAAGCAATTGGAAGCGAGTCACCGAGCTGCATCAACTGCTGAATTTGCTCCTTGGTAAACGGGACCACGATTTTTGCTAAGTCGTGTCCTGAGATGTCCCTAGCTCTCAGCCTTCCGCGGTAGACCACCGCGGAGACCAACTCTTGGGGAGGAACGATGTTTCGGGAAGAGATGTTCGGCAAGTACACCCATTCCATGATACTCGCTCCTTTCTCGGAGTCCACTCCTAGAGCTCCGGTGAACATGGATCCTGCCCGTACGATGTACAAGTTCAGGATCGGAGCATATGGCCCTGGGGTGATCCTATCTACCCACCTCTGGCTGAGAATTTGGTTGACTTTCTCGAGAGCCAAGCGCGCTTCTCGAGAAATTTGTATCCGGTCTGCTGGCTGCTTGCCTAACGTGAGCAGCGAGAAGAGCGGTTTTAAGAGATCCGTATCCAATCGGAAATACGGTCTGGCCCAATTAATGTTCCCTAAAACCTGCTGCAATTCTACCAAGGTGACTGAATCCTTCAAGTTGATTTGGGGCAAAACTGGTGCTGCGAAAGAGCGGAGAAGCCGATGACCTAAGTATGAGAAGGGCTCGGTTCTCTGCACTTTCTCTGGGGCAATGAGTAACCCTTTCTCCCCCAGGCTGGCCTGGAGGTCTGAAAACATTTCGCTGCCGAGTTGCGGCACCGCGACCAAGATATCATCCATGAAATGACAAACTAAAGCTTTGGGGTAAAGGTTTTGAAACTTTGCCAGTGCGTTGTGAACATAGATTTGGCACAGGGTGGGCGAATTGAGCATGCCCTGTGGCAAAAATTTCCACGCGTAACGCTGCGTGGGCTCACTGTGGTTCACAACCGGCACCGTAAAGGCAAACCTCTCCCGGTCCCTGGGGTCTAAAGGAATCATGTAAAAACAATCCTTGAGATCTACAACTAGGATCTCCAACCCCTCGGGAATCATATTAGGATTTGGGATGCCACATTGAAGCAGACCCATTGGCTGTATGCATTTATTGATCTCTCTGAGATCGTGGAGGAGTCGCCACTTCCCCGACTTCTTTTTGATGACAAAAATGGGCTAATTCCAAGGACTGGTGGACTGCTCTGTATGTCCTGCGTCTAGCTGCTCTTTAACCAGTTGTTTTAGGGCGACCAATTTCGCTCCCACTACCGGCCATTGTTCCACCCAGACCGGCGTATCGGTGAGCCATTTAAGTGGTAACGCCATTACCCAAAGGTAAGCGTAGCATCGTACTGCTGCAAAATATCTCTCCCCCAAAGGTTGATGTGCACGTCAAGAATGTACGGCCGAATTACCGCTGTGCTGTCAGCCTTTGGGATTGTGACTGTCACCCACTCCCGGCTCCTAAACGCTTCCTAAATGCCACCTACCCCCCACACATCGGAGACCGGCTCAATGGCCCACTCCCGTGGCCACTGGCTTCTGCTTATCACGCTCACATCAGCTCCGGTATCTAGTAACCCTGAGAACGATCTTTTATTCAGAAATACCTCAATAACTGGGCGCTGTTTCCACTCAATGTTGGTCTCCACTGTCGCTAAGACCTGGTATCCTTGTACTGCCTCACTGGCGCTCGAGCGGTCCTCTGACCGGGACTCTGAGCTGTCCCTGAGCCTTCCCTGGCTATCTGCTGGCGAGTGACAAGGAACCATGATCAGTTGCGTTAATGTGTCTCCTTTGTGAATTGTCTGGGGCAGGTGTGTCCAAAGCTGAACTTGGAGAACGCCTGAAAAATTGGAGTCAATGACTCCTGGAATTACAAGAATTCCGCGTGCTCCAGCTATACTGCGGGGCAAAACTAAACCTATAAAGCCCTTGGGCAGTGGACCCATGTACTGGGAATCCACCAGATAGACCGTGCCTGGCAGGTCGCATGTAACGTCTGCCTGGCAGGTCAATTCTAGCCCTGTACTGCTCTTGGGGCTGGCCTGTGCCCTCGCAATGCCTGGAATGTGATCGGAATCTAGTCTAGCTCTGGTGAGCTCTGAGTGAGGGAAGCCTCTGTTTGGACCGGGGCCAGAGACATGCCCGCGTTCCGGTTTCCCGAATTCGGGCAGTGCCTGGCCCAATGGTAGCCTTTCTTGCACTTCGGACATGGGGTGTTTGGAGCCTTGGAACGGCTGGAATTTTGTCCGCCTCCCTTGGATCGGCACTCCCTAGCGAAGTGACCGACCTTGCCACAAGTGTGGCACGCTCCTTGGGTCCTGTTCTTGGGTTTCCTACCCCCTTGCACCGCTGCCGCTAGCAAACCCATTCTATAGGATTCTGTGCCAACGTCGGCACAAGCTCTAATCATGTCCGTGAGAGTCAAGTCGGGACGATTGCCCAGTGACTGCAGGATTTTACGGCAGTCCAAATTGGCGTTATCTTTGGCTAACTTCATCATGAGCTCTTGTTGGGCTTGCTCATTATCGATCTGCCTACTGATCGCTTCCTCCAAGTGATTGATGAAGTCCATGTAGGGTTCCTGGGCTCACTGTTTGACTGCGGTGTAATTCTTAGCCGCATTGCCAGTAGCTGGAACCTTGAAAAAAGCCCTAAAGGCAGCCTCGGCTGACATCTGAAGAGTGGCTAGTGGCAAGTTGATCTGGGCATCAATGGATTCGAAGGCACCTGAACCATATAGCTGGTCAGGAAGTACTGCGCCTCCCATCCTGGCAGCCCTTGTCTGAGCCTCGAGGCGAAACTCGCTGTCCCATATCAAGTACTGGCTAGGGTTGAGCATCATCCGCATGACGGCTTTCCAGTCGTGCGGGATGAACATGGTGTTCTCGCACACTTGCTGAAGCGTGCCCCTAGTGAAGCGACTTTGGAGCCCTGTCTCTGAAATGGCCTTCCGTATAGCCATGAGAAGCTTATACGGGACTGGTGAATGAACTATCTTCTGGGCATCCATCTCCAAGTGAATTGGACAAATCTGACTAAGCTCAGCTAGTTCTTCCGCTGGCAATTCCCCCTTCCTGATCTCTTCCTCAACTGTGCGCTGAAGGGCACTCTTGGTAGCTTGGGACCTGTAGCTGTCAGAGAAGCGCCTGCGCTCCCCATTCCTTGCATTCCGTCGGTGACGTCTGCAGCTGTCACCGAGGGAAAGCTCCCTACGCTACTTTGCTTAAACTGCAATGATGGATAGAGCGCCGTGGGCACCGATGGCTCGACTGGCGCTGGGGGTTCTTTCGCCTCTACCCGGACTGGTTCTATCTCTGCTAAGAGCTTCCTACATTTACTCCATGTGCGAATTACGCCCTCAGGAGCTTTCGGGGGTTGCTGAATGCAGTCTCCTATCTGATCCCAGAGCTGCAGGGTTAACGTACCTGCTTCTGGGTAAAGCAGGCAGTGTTCCCTCAAGTACACCAAAAGTCTCGCTAGCTCTCCACTGTGAAAGCGTAACTGAAATACCCTGGCCAGGATTCTGAACTCTTCTTCATGAGTTCTTTGGCTAGCGGATGGACGCTGTTGCTGAGGACAGGTCCCCATATTACCTGTGGGGGTCCTCCGAAGTTTCCTCCTCGGGACGAGTCGACACGTCTGAAGTTCAGGCAATAGGTTTTGGCGACGGTTGTCTGGGTAGAGCTCGGAGCGTGGCCTGCTGCCACGGGCCCTCGGTGGGCTCTGCGCTGTCAGGGGTTCACAGCTGACCCTGAGCGGAACACGTTTTTCCGTTACTGCAAGCCTGCTGCGAAAGTCGGGAGCAAGCTGTAGGATGCCTCTCTGGAGTGCCTCGCCGCTGGCCATCTCTCCGGTCGGCTGGCTTACCGACCAGAGTGCCGCGCTGTCCTCCGGGATGATCGGACGCGGTTCAAGCGCAGAACCGGACCGAGTTGCTCGCTTACTCTTGAGTAGACCACTCGGGGATCGCTTACTCTCGAGTAGATCACGTCGGGGTCACCAGGTGTAGGAATCGGGGCCGCTAGGACGGCCGTTAGGTCCCGGAGGAGACTGATCAAGAAACGATACGAGGCAATATGGAGCGAGATCAGATCAGTGGTTTATTGAGGAAAAGACATCATCATTTATAGATCAGAAGGCAAGGCAGGAAAAACCGTCATCTGACAGAAAATCACATCACCCATTTACTTGGGTTAATGGGAAACCTTTCTCGGGGAAGTTAATTAACGTGGGCAAACACTGACAGGGGAAACACCATTGTCTAGGGCTTAGACCAGGGTAAATATGGCCACTATTTGCACCAGGGATTACCCTTTACTCAGAGATGAGTGATTGCCTAATATCTAACAGGAGTTAACGATCTGCTTACTCGGCAGAGCCGGCGGTCAGGTCATAAGTGGGTGAATAAACCCTTATGATTTATACCATTAATCAGCCCCCCCCCAATTTCCGTACTGGCAAGGGCCAGTGACCAGGAACCTCTTTCGCCGGTGTAACCTCTGCCAGGGGCTAATAATGCCAATTGGCCATGCGGAATCCGCAATATAATCCAAAATCTATTTTCTTTCAAATTATCCGTTTTTTTTCTTATCTCCCAAGTCAATTTATCATTCAACTCCAAGTTCCACATTTCTTTATACCACTCCTCAGTTTGTATAATTACATCATTTTTCCAATGTCTTGCAATACATCCTCTAGCTATTGTTATCATTATTTCTAATAACTCTTTCTTATCCTTATTTAAATCAGTGGCTTCCACATTTGATAGTAGAGTAATGCCTGACCCCAATTTTACCATTTTACCAAAAATTTCTCCAATTTCTTTTTCAATTCTATTCCAAAAATCTTTAACCACCTTACAACTCCACCACATGTGTTCATACGTTCCAATAGTATCCTTGCATCTCCAACACTTATTCTATTTTTTATTGACCATTTGATGTAACCTTACTGGGGTCAGGTACCATCTCCACAACATTTTATAGTTGTGCTCCTTTATTCTAACCGACATAGTTCTCATAATCCTCTTTTTCCATTTATTTCTCCATAAATCTTTTTCTATCTTTATGTTCAAATCTTGTTCCCACCTTAATCTCAATTCCTCTTGTGGATCGCCCACCTTATTTAGGATTGTATATTTTTTCTCCGTTTCTAATTTTTGAAATTAATTCTTCAAATTTAGTCTTTTCTCTTTCAAAATCATAATCCCTCATATATTTTTATTCCAATTAATAATTCTTAATCTCTGAAGCCAATTAATTTTTAATTGCTCAAACAATTTTAACCTACTGCTCTCATTACTGCATATCCGGAAGCAGTCTTTTAACAGGATAACCTCATTTTTCTTCAATATCTCCTTTATCCCCTCATTTATATTAATTGGAAAACTTGCCAAGTCTGAAATCTCCAATATAGGAGAGACATTCGGAACCAAGTCCTTCTTCACCCTCTTCCATACACTCATTAATGCTTTCATCATAAATTTTTTTGTCACTGCGTTTCCCAAATTACAGCGTAGAAAAATCATTTTACCCATGTGTCTATAATCCCTCATCTCAATTTCCTCCCATATTACCTTTTCCTTTACCAATATCTTCACAACATTCTTAATTTGAAATGCCCGATAGTTTACCATCAAGTTCGGCATTCCCAACCCTCCTTCTTTCTGTGGCAAATACCATAACTGTTTGGGCAGTCTAGATTTCTTACCCCCCATTGCAAAAGTTGTTAAACAATTTTTGAAATTCCTTAATTTCCTTATCCTTCAATTGAATCACTAACGCATCAAATAAAAAATTTATTCTGGGTAATAACATCATTTTAACCATTGCAATTCTCCCGAACCATGATAGCTTCAATTTTTGAAAACTTTGCATCTTATTCTTAATTTCAATTTTCAAGCTATCATTGTTCAGTCTTTTAAGATCTTCCAATTTGTTTGATATAGTTATTCCCAGATATTTCAATTTGTTCTTAATCTGAATATTAACTATGCCTTTTAACTTCCTCTGTTCTTTTTCTCCCATATTACATAACATCATTTCCGATTTATCCCAATTTATTTTCAGCCCAGTAATATTCTCAAAATCCTTTAATTGTGTCCTATTTTATTCATAACCTTCTCTGGTTGCTTTACAATTATCAACGTATCATCAGCATACATACTTATCTTATTTCCCATAATCCCCTCTATTTTTCCATCCTCTCTTATAGCTTTAGCTAATAACTCCATGGCCATTATAAACAATATTGGGGATAAAGGACAACCCTGTCTCGTGCCAGATATAATTGATCAATTACTTTTCTAAATTTTGCACCAAAACCTTATGATTTAATTATCTCCTTAATAGAAGTCCATTGTAGAGAGTCAAATGCTTTAAATATATCCAAAGATATTAATCCAACTTTTACTTTCGTTTGACTCACCGTATCAACTAAATCTACTACTCTTCTGGTCAAATCTGCCATATGTCTTCCTTTCAAGAACCCCACTTGATCTGGGTTTATATATTCTCCCATAAAATTATTCAAACGATTAGCAAGTATTGCTGTAAAGATCTTAGCATCTTGATTTATCAATGAGTTAGGTCTATAGGATTCTACTTTTTCCAAATTCTTTCCCGGTTATGGTAAAAGTACAATTGTGGTCCTATACCATGAAGTTGGAATTTGCCCTCCATCTAATATATAATTATATAATTTTACCAACTTTGGAATCACCTTATCACCGAATTCCTTATAAAATTCCGTAAGCAACCCATCTTCTCCAGGGGCTTTCCCCAACTTCAATTTATTAATTATCTCTTTTACTTCTTTTTCTGTCACCGCTTCTTCCATTCTGTCCCTATGCTCCTGCTTTATTCCACTGGTTATTTGCCTCTCTAATTTCATTTTAAGTTTCTCCTCATCTATTTCTTTTTTTGAGTAAAGGGTTTGATAGAAATCTTTCACAATTTTACATTTATCTTTTATCTTATTACATCTTATCCCTTATTCGCTAATCAAAATTCCAATTTCCCTCTTTTCCCTTTTGTCCTTTGCTGCTTTTGCTAATAACTTTGAGTTTTTATTACTAAACTCAAAATATTCCCTTTTTAAGTAAACCAAATCTTTTTTAACTTTTTCTATTTCTTTACCTACCAATTCAGTCTTTAATCTTAATAAGTTAGCGAAAACTTTTTTATTCTTTGTTTTTATATGTTCCTCCTGTAGCTGCTATATCTCCTTTTCAAGCTTATCTTGTGTTAATCTAGACTTTTTATATCTATTACTTGCCAATTTTATACACTCCCCTCTAAATATCGATTTCATGGTATCCCAGACCACACTATATTCTACCTCACCATTATCGTTCCAATGCCAACTCTCACTCCAACTCTTCGAAATTTTTTCTTTACTCTTCTGGTCTCTAAACAGGTTAGGATCATATTTCCAAATTCTTCTTGATCTATTCTCATTTCTTAATTTTAATTCCAGTACCACCTTAGCATGATTGGATTCCTTAAATATTCCAACTTCCATTTCCTCCATGTTTTTAACCAAATTTTCAGTTACAAATATATAGTCTATTCTTGAATAAGAATTGTGGACCTGCGAAAAATAAGAATATGCCCTTTCTGGACCCTTAAGTTCTCTCCAAGAGTCTTTCAAGCCTAAAGCAGTCATCCAATTATCCAACATTTGGCCTTTAATCCCTTTTCCA
Source organism: Bradypodion ventrale (assembly GCA_035047345.1). Classification (NCBI taxonomy): domain Eukaryota; kingdom Metazoa; phylum Chordata; class Lepidosauria; order Squamata; family Chamaeleonidae; genus Bradypodion; species Bradypodion ventrale. The sequence goes on from JAWDJE010000005.1 coordinate 208,740,257, forward strand.
CTTCTTAATATATTTGTACAATCCAAATTTGATCTTACTAAATTAAAGTCTTTGATTTTTCTTTATCCAATATCATGTGCATTTTCTCTAAAAATTCCACTTGATGATCATTTGGGGCATATATATTTACCAACGTTATTTCCTCATCATCTATTTTCCCTTTCACTATCAAAAATCTCCCTTCCAAATCTGAAATACTATTTGTTATCTCAAGCCCCAATCTAGTCGAGATCAAAATTGCAACTCCTCTTGATTTCGATGTACCATAAGACTTTTCATAGTGCTGCATCCAATTTTAAAAAAAAATTGTTTGTATCTTGAGATTTTTGATGAGTTTCCTGTAGAAAGACTATGTCTGGTTTATCCCTCTTCAAAGCTGATTCTATCCTTTTCCTCTTAATTTGAGACCCTGTACCTTTTACATTCCATGTTAATACCTTTATGCTCTCATATTTTAAATCGTCCCACAGTTTTATCACTCCTAAGCTCTCCATTGGGCGTGCTACCAATTAACCTAACATAATTAAAACAGAACATAAAATATAAAACACACATTAACAACCTCCATACTTTCCCCTTCAAAAAAAGAGGGGGGGGAAACACGCCTTTGACTACCAAAGAGGGGAGGGGGGGAAGTGTAAGATAGGCATATGAATTAAAGCTCAAGCGCCCTATCCACATTTTAGAATACAAGCTGTTAAAAATATGTCTTCAACTTTAATAACTTAAGGAATTATTTTGCTGTTGCCAAATGCCACACCAATCCATGAGTTTCTGTGGAAAAGCATAGATTCAAACCACTGGCTCTCTAGGACGGGGTGGCCAAACTATGGCCCGTGGGCTGCATCCAGCTCATGCTGCCCTCGTCACTCCCAGAAGCAGAAGTAAAACGTGTCCATATAGGCACATTTTACTTCTGCTTCTGGGAGTGACGAGGGCAGCGTGGACCGGATGAATTGGTGTTGGGAGTTAGATCCAGCCCGTGGGTCATAGTTTGGGCACCCCTGGTTTAAGCAGAGAAAATGGCATCTTAATCTATCTCATCCTGTTGCAAAACAGATTGCAAGGCATGTTTTACTTCCAGTTGGAGGAACCACAGGACTGGCCCACTAAACCACATGACCGGCCTACTGAACCACGTGACCGGCCCACAGCCTGAAAAATTTGGGCACCCTGCTCTAGGACAATAATATCATGAACAAATCTTGGCTGGAATAGCCAAACCGTTTCTATTAGGGTTTTACTGTTTTGCAATAATTGCATTTCTTTCTTTACTGCTTAGTGGCTGCTTAAATCACTTGGTATTATTCGGCAGAAAACTGCATGAAGGGGGAAAGCCAAGAAATACTGGGGACCAAGACAATAGGTGCAAAGGGAAAAAGTTGAAGTCCAATCATTGAGTGCAATAATCTAAATAATAACTTCTTGTATTATGGGCACAGCTCTTAAGAGTTCAAAACCAAATAAAGATTGAACTAATGTTTTGTCATTCTTCCTTTTTGACTCCTTATCCACTTATCTAGTTTGTGTAACATCTAGCTTGATTAAAGAGTTCTACAGAAAACAAAATCTTGCCAACTATGTTATGACATTTTGTATGGTTCTAAGGTATTGCGATTCTGTGTGGTTTCAAAATAAATGTCCCTCCATTCTGTTACATATCAATTTATTTACATGTTCAATTCCCTTGGAAAGAGCATAACATATAAGAAGGATTGTGAAAGTTTCACCTAAAGTTCAGTTTGGCAAAAGATAAGAGGAAGAGCTTCAAAAGGGTTTGGGAAGCGGCCAGCATTTATTAGTTTGTTGGCTTTCTTTTAAACAATTGCAGGATCCAACAATAAAGAGACAGAATCCAGCTTCTTGAGAGACAACCTGAAGATCCAGATTAGTGAAGTGTGAGCTACTATATTTGAGCTACAGGGATGTTTATGTTTTGTTTTCTCCATGTGAACACAACATTTAACAATTCTCTTTATTATGGTGAAGAATGATATTAAGGATATGAATTAGATTGTTTGAAAAGAGTATAGAGATTTATTTTCTTTTTCCTGCTTTTGTTAAATTTGTAGAAATTTATTGATTTTTTAAAAATGAAGAAATCTCTCTAGTTGTTAATTGTAGCTTATTTTTCTTTGCTTTCATTGCTCTTCTAACTAGGCTAGATATTTTGTAAGTTGATGGCTTTTCATTACTTATTCAAGAGTAAACTACCCCCAAATCCTCTGCATTGCAACAGGGATAGTTTGCACCAATACACTGATTCTGGAAAAATCTGAGTAAAAAATAGCAAAGTCATCTTTTCAACTCCGTTTTCAGGCCTCATAACTACCATTGGGATGATGGGACTTGTTCTAATAAGGTGACATGGTAGATACTCTAAATACATGGACAGGTTAGGTCTTCAGTCTTTTCCCCACTGTAAATGTTAGTGGAACAGAGACTTTTATTGAGGTTTTGGTCCATCAGTAACTAATACTCATAATTGCATAAGTGTTATAGGGGCATCTGTATCTTTCAATAATATAGAGCCAGATGAGTCAGAGAACTGAAGCCCATGTAGGCGGCAGTGGTTATGTCACAAATATAAATCTTTCTGAGTAGGATTCAGGAAAAGAGAATTTAAAGAAGATTGAATAAGGCAAAGAAATGAAGAATGACTGTAACTTTTTCATTACTTAGAAAACCAAGCTAGAACCAAGAATGCCAGATGGACTTGTGAGAACAGGGGAAGTCCTCAAAAACTAGTGGAAAAGAAAACAGTATTGTTGAAAACTTGATAATTGTAGACACGGAATGACAGTGCCAAACTTTTATTGCTATAATATCTGGGTTGGGGGAAGCTGTAAAGCATAACTTTTTCCTCTTCTTTTTCTTTCTCCAAAATCTCATCCCAATCAACCTAAGCACAGCATCTTATTTATTTATTTATTATATTTATACCCTGCCCTATTGGTGCAAGCACCACTCAGGGCGGCTTACAGTGTGAATCAAATACAATAAACATCTATGATGGAGTCTGGGCTCAACGCCCATGATGGAGCCCAGGGCTCAATGTCTATGATAGAATGCAGGACTCGACGTCCATGACGGAGCCCGGGGCTCAACGCCCATGATGGATCCCAGGGCTCAATGTCTCTGGAGCAGAGGCGGCAGAGGCGGAAGCGGCCGCGTCCCATTGGCTCCTCCCTCCAGCCGTTGGTGGGGGCTTGGGGGAGGCGGTGAAATCTTCTGTCAGGGCTATGGCGGCTCCGTCCTCCAGCCGTATTACTTAGAACTTTGTACAAGTTCTGTCCTATCTATATGACCCTGGGCTCCAGGCACTGAAGAGTCAATTTAGTAAACCCATTGCTGTCTGCCTGGCTGTACATAACCCTTTGCTCCTTCAGGAACAGGTTTATTTTTTCACAAGCACAGTTTGGGAACACGGAGAGCTCCAAAATTAATAGACTGCAGGCAGCAGTCTAAAGCACCTAGCAACAGCAAAATGTGTGGGATGGAGTTGACTGCAGTACGTGTGAGGCAACCTGGTGACATAAAGAAAATTGTGCAGAAAATAAATGTTTTAATTTTTGTCAAATACCCTCCCTCCTTTTTTCCCTTTGGAACTATGAAGACATGTTGGACAGTGAAATGCCATTAGATTCACTACAGTATTTTCAACATTTAAAACAATGTTCTCTGTTTTATATTGCAGTTCAGCGCTGAGCTGCAGATGATATAACTTGCCCAAACACATAAATGCTTCCACCTGCCACTGTTTAATTAATTAGGTAGTTTAGGATCATGCATAAAGCACATTTAATGGGATTCTATCCATTTTATAATGGCTTTGCCATTTTCATCATCTGTAGCCTGTTGGATCGGGGCCGCGAAACGGCTGTTGGGTCCCGGAGGAGACTGGTCAGCAATGAGACACGAGACAAGATGGAGCGAAGACCAGTGATTTAATGAGGGAAAATCATCAGTATTTATCATGTACAGGCTGCATGCAAAAGAACTGCGATCTGACAAGATCCACATGCCATGTTTACACGAGTTAATTGGGAAACTCTTCAGGGGAGTTAATTAACCAACTTAATCAATGACAGGGGAACTCCATTGTTCCAAGCTATCTTGGGGTAAACATGTGGCTGGTATTGGTTTTAGGACTTAGAGTAATCCGCAGATGTGAGATTACCTATTACATGACTAGCGAGTTAGTCATTAGCTTCCTATTGTCCGAGCTGCTTGTCAGGTCAGCTATAGGTGAATTAAACCCTATCTAATATTCCGCTCCCCCAATTTCTGTCCCTTCAGGAACCCCTGGCAACGAGGTGATCGCCCATCACTGGGGTTCTGTCAGGGCCAGTATGCCAATTGTATGTGCGGATCCCACACTCCCCCTTTATTTGTTTAATTGGACCTGACAGATGGCTCGGCGTAGGAGCAGCATCAGCTGACGTGGAGTGAGGACATTCCGGGGTTCTCTCAATGGGGGACATCTTGACATCAGCGAGGGAATACATTTCATGAAACAACACACAGCCGTTCCCAGTATTATCACCCCCACAATCACCTTGAGTGTCATTTGTAGCCAACCCCATGGGAACCAGGACCATAACGAATTCCACCACGCCCATGTAGCATCTTCCTTGATGTTTTTAACCAAGGTATTGAGGTCTGTGAGCTGACTCTGTACCTTGCGCGAGTTGTCCGTGAGGTTAAAACAACACATGCCATGGACAAACTCGCAACCCAAATTATGTAACAGTAAGAGGTAATCGATGGCTGCTCGGTTATCCAGTATGGCATGGCGAAGCTCTGTCTGCTCTTGATTAAGCAGCGCTATCGCCGAGGAGGTGTGGTTAATGGCTTTTGCCAAAACGCAAGCCAATTGACCAATTCTCCAAGCGTTGCCTACGGTTAAGCCTGGCACGCCAAACAAGCTGACTGCTAACAAAACATACTCAGCTTTACTCAGAATCCTAATGTTGCTATCACATGAGCTGTCTAACTGGGTGGCACGAGCATGCTGTATGTGTGAAGGTACATTCGTGCTTGGTGCAACCATGTCTCTAGTGGGAAGCAACAATGTCAAACGACTGATACAGCAAAGAGAATCAGATACATTTGCAGGAATGTAGTTCCAAGTATACTGGTTACATGTAAAAAACCATCCTGAAGGCAAAGTAACATGAGCATACATTGAGCTAATAGTCTCTGGGTTATCACAAGTCCAGTTGCTGTTGCCGGGGTCGAGGCAACGGCGCTGTGGCCCTTCGACCGTGGAACAGCCGGTCATACGAGCACAAGTAGAGTTCGGGCTGACCGCCACTCAGGGAGTGTAGAGAGTGGCTGCATCAGCCGGTAACACTTTAGTGACTTGGGTTCCCCAGTGCGCATACGTTGAAAAGGCAGTCTTGTAAAATGGACCAAATATCCGCTTCACCAACCAGTCACCATTCCTGGTGCGCGCATCTGGGGAGTGACACACCGGGATGAGACAAGTGCTCAGAACAGAGGCAGAAGCGGTGGTCTGCCTCAGGCAAAAATCGGACTGATTGACGAGGTTAGCCAATCTTTCCCAAACATTGTACGGCAGCCGGGCAGAGAGATCTCCGCCTGGCATCAGGTTGTTGGCTTCCAATGAAGCTGCTGGAACGTCTCCCCCCGCAAGTAGGGAAAGGATCAAGATGATGGTGGTCATCATGGAATTAGCTGTAATCAAGGAAAAGGCTGCAATCAAAATGTTCTCCGGTGTCGGCTCCTTGTCCTCCCGCCGAACGGCGTCCGCCGCCTCCTGGCACAGGGACTTGGCCATCCCCCAGGTGATCTTTGGCGCTGTCATCTGCTGTCGCCGCCTCCTTCGCTTGGCTCTCCCCGTCAGGGTTAGTTCCTCCATCTCCGAGATCGGGTCCGGAACTGCCTGGGTCCACGCCATTGGACTCGAAGTGAGGCTTGACACACCGGGCTGGAATCCAGATAACGCCTGTAGGAGACATAATTGCAGCATACCCTCTTCCCCATGTTATGAGTGGTGCCGGGCCCTTCCTGAAAGGATCCGGTGGCACTCGGTAACGCACCATCAGCCGTGGGAGAGCCTCCGAGTGACGGAAGTGCCTCTCCTGTGAGGTGCAATCTGAAAAAAACATTAAGGTGATTGTATGTAAACAATACCTTGTTCAGACAATGCTGTGCCTGACCCTGATTTTTGGGGAGGGCTGGTGGTTTCCCCCCTTTCTGTTTGTTTGTCACTGTAGGACTTAAGTGTCCGATTGACCCGTTCCACAATCGCTTGCCCTTGCGGATTGTACGGAACGCCAAAGGTGTGCTTAATGTCCCAGGTGGCCATGAAGGTGGCCAGCTGCCTGGAGCTATAAGCTGGAGCATTGTCGGTCTACACATGCCGTGGTTTGCCCATGGCCGCGAAGCAGGAAAGCAGATGCTGCTCCACATGGGAAGCCATTTCTCCCTTCTGCGCTGTTGCCCAAACAAACTGTGAAAAAGTGTCAATGCAAATGTGCATGTACTGCCATCTGCCAAAATGTGGGGCATATGTGATGTCCATCTGCCACACCTGGTTGGCCTCTGTCCCTTGTGGGTTGACCCCCCACGAGGGGCCCCCTACCGCCCTGCGCAATGTGGGCAGGAATGGACTATGCCCTGGGCTTGGGAAAGTGGCAGGTTGAACTGCCGTGCGAGTGCCTTGGCGTTCCAATGGGAAAATGCATGACTCTGAATTGGAGTCGTGAAGACTCCCAAGACAGACCTTTGCTGAATTTCCTTTGCGGCCGCATCTGCTCTGCTATTGCCTGTGGAAATCGGACCAGGCAAGTCCTGGTGACTTCTGATGTGGACGATATAGAGCGCTTCGGTGCGGTACCGCAAGTGAAATTGAGTTGTGAGGAAAAGACTCAACAAGTTCTTGTCTATCGCGGGAGTGATGTACGCTCCCGGTAGACTGTGAAGCAAATTCCTAACATACTGGCTGTCAGTAATTATGTTTAAGCGTTCTTTGGCAAAGGTGTGCAAGGCGAGGTTCACGGCTGCCAATTCCGCCCGCTTGCAGAAGAGTCAGGAGCGTGTGCCAAGCCTGTCCCTCTTGCCAAGTAAGAACACCATATGTGCGACCCCCATCAGTGAAAACTGTCCTAGCCCCCTGAAGTGGAACCAGGGACATTGATTCACACAAGGTGACTGCGTTTGAAGCGAGACGAGTCTTGGGTCTTATGGCAAACCTTGGCACATGACGTGCCAGGCTTCCCTTGGGTAAATTTCTCATGAAGGCCCCCCTGCACACTTCTGCCCATGGCGTGCATGCGCACATTTCCTGGAGCTATTCTTGTGCTCCTGTGAGAAGGTTACCAGATGCTAGCTTAGCCTTTTGCCTGTGCTTAGACTAATAGCAAAAAAAGGAGGGGTGGCCTGAAAATGCCTGTGTCTGATTGAAAATGTGACCTGACTGCATTCTTAAAACAGTCCTAGGCAGCCCTGGCTAATGAGTGGCACTCTGTACATTCTCAGGAGCTCAGGGACTAATCTTATTTCCTCCCTTTGTGCTCTGGAGTTTGTGAAATGTGTCTGCTCATTTAGAGAGGGTGCTGTGGTCCAGGTGCCATACTTGAAATGACAGACTAAGACTTATTAAAAACAAGCCAACTATGACGTGCCAGCTGTAAGGAAACAATACACAAAAATGAAAAGACACAGAAGTTAAACATTTCCAGCAGGGAGTTCCAATGGCGAAAGGAGGAAAGACAAGTCAGAAGTTAGCACAATGAGAATGCAACAACTCTTATCATGAGATAATTAAGACAGCTGGCTGGGATCCTCCTGTTAAGGAATCCCTACCAGTAATTAACTCAGGAGCCTGTGAAAGGATGCAATTTAAGACTATAGAGAGAAATAAATTGGTTACTTTTAAGGCCTGGAGAGGCCTTAAGCATTTTCTGAATCATATACAGAGCGCAAGAATGTTTGCGTGCTTTTTCCTGTGAAAGGGGTACAATGAGTGAGTTACTTTACACAGATTAAAGTCAAAATACCAGAACAACAGCTTTCTTAGGAGGCTGAAGGAGAGTTAGAATGATTCTCACCCTGCGGCCAGATGCGGCCCACATTGCTCTGCCACTACCTCCACCAAGCCAAGAAGGGCTGTGTGGCGAAGGAAGGGCAGGATGACTGTCCAGACCTCCAGAGCTGCCTGAGGCCACGGAACTTGGCCCCTGACTTTAAAAGGTTGAGAACCTAGGTTACAAGATGATAACACAGTACACACATGAAGACAATGCAATTCTCTCATTCCTAGTGAGATATGTGACTTAAAGGCCGCTAAGGGACATCCAAACACAGAAATAGGGGTATGAGAAACACAGACGTAGGGAGGGGCCCCATAGTTTATGATTTAGTGAAGAAAACTCATAGAAGTGATTTTTGTTTTCAGATCGCGCTTCTGAAAAGAAAAATCTGTTTGCCTGAGTGGCATGGGTTCTTAAGAGTGGCTTAATCCTTGAGACAAAGAAAAGTGTCCCTTGCATATCCAAAAGAAAAGCCTTTTGGCTGAAAGGAAGAAGGGGGTCACTTTGCCCTATTGCAGGTTAGGATTCACCCCCTCCTCCTGCTTTCGTTGCCCTAGGTGCCTTAAGCTGCTAAGCAGGCAAGGCAAAGAGGTTTTGCTCACCATGCTTTCTCAAACTTTAAATGGTTCCTGCCCATGAACAGAGTGCAAACTGTTTAACACATAATGCCTGATACTTCACAGTGACATTACCACGCAGTTACACACAAGGAACACTTTTGCAATCATACTGTGGTCATAGAGACAAAGCTTTTGCAATCATACTGATTCTTGCAGTCATACATTCAGTGGTGCACCACGCATACACACATTTATTTACGCATTCGCACATTCCTCCCCTGATCTGCAGTGTTCTATGCTGCACATGAGGAGATGACTTATACACAGCTGGCCCTTTACAACCATCTGGGTGCTTCTACTTAGGGGTGAGTTTCTCTGGGCTACTCCGAGGCAAGACAAGTAGGTTCTGCCTGTGCCTTGGAAGAGCTTGGGGTACTATTGCTGGGATGGTTTCTCTGGCATAGCCAGGGTGATGGCTGCCTCCTTTCTAGCCTGGGCCAGATGCATGCCGGAGGGCCGGATTCCCGGATCTCGGTGTTGTCTCGCCCTCCAGCGCCAGTGTGGCCATTTGGTTTTAGGCTTATTTGGACAACCTTTTGAAGATCTGCCTGGTCTAGATTGGCATTCTCTTCTAATGTGTCTCATTTTTCCACACTGGAAGCAGGCGCCTTTGGGTTTTGGCACTGCTCGGCGCCTGAGTGTGGTAATGGGTCTGCTCTGGAGCCCTGCGTGGCCAGGAGCCGTGCAGATTTCCATGAGCAGTGGGCGCTGAGCAGGCAGGTAGACAATAGTCTGTCTGCCTGAAAGTGTGTCTGCCTTCAGACAGGCTGAACACAGCAGCTGGGTGTTAGCTAACTGTACTGCAGGCAATTTCCCCGTGAATGGATCTTCCTCACCCATGCGCTGGATGGAACTCTTAGTAGTCTGGGAACTTTTAACTGTCAGAGAAGCGCCAGTGCTTCTCATGCCATGAATTCCTTCAGTGACGTCTGCAGCTGTCACTGAGGGAAAGCTCCCTACACTGCCCTGCTTAAGCTGAAATGACGGATAGAAAGCCGTTGGGGCTGATGGCTCTGACTGCGCTGGGGGTTCCTGGGTCTCTATCCGGACTGGGTCTACCTCTGCTAAGAGCTTCCTACACTTTCTCCATGTGTTGATTATGCAATCTGGAGCTCTCTGGGCTTGCTGAATGCAGGCTCCTATCCTGTCCCAAAGTTGGAGGTTAAGCATGCCTGTTTCTGGATAAAGCAGACAATTATCCCCCAAGTACGCCAAAACCCCCGCTAACTTAGCGCTGTGAATGCGTGTCTGGTATACCCTGGCCAGGGCCTTGAGTTCCATTAAGTGAACTCTCTGGTTAGCGGTCGGACATTGCCTCTGAAGACAAGTCCCCATATTACCTGCCGGTCCTTTGAAGTGGTTCTCCTCGGGACGAAGTGACGTGTCTGAGTTCTAGGTAACAGGTCTGGTGTGACGAACCTCTGGGAAGGAGCTCGGAGTGTGGACTGCTGCCACAGGCCCTCGGCGGCCTCTGCGCTGAAGTCAGGGTTTCACAGCCGACCCTGAACGAAACGCTTTTCCACAGAGCAAGCTGCCTCAGAGCTTTGGAGCGTTCTCTGCCTCTCTGGAATGCCTCGCAGCATAGCTGTCACTCAGATCAGATGGCTTTCCTACCAGAGCTGCCGCGCTGTCCTCCGGGATGATTCGGACACGGTTCTGGCGTAGAACCGGACTGCGAAGATCGCTTACTCATGAGTAGAATCACGTCTCGAGGTCACCAGATGTTGGATCGGGGCCACGAAGCGGCTGCTGGGTCCCGGAGGAGACTGGTCAGCAATGAGACACGAGACAAGATGGAGCGAAGACCAGTGATTTAATGAGGGAAAATCATCAGTATTTATCATGTACAGGCTGCATGCAAAAGAACTGCGATCTGACAAGATCCACATGCCATGTTTACACGAGTTAATTGGGAAACTCTTCAGGGGAGTTAATTAACCAACTTAATCAATGACAGGGGAACTCCATTGTTCCAAGCTATCTTGGGGTAAACATGTGGCTGGTATTGGTTTTAGGACTTAGAGTAATCCGCAGATGTGAGATTACCTATTACATGACTAGCGAGTTAGTCATTAGCTTCCTATTGTCCGAGCTGCTTGTCAGGTCAGCTATAGGTGAATTAAACCCTATCTAATATTCCGCTCCCCCAATTTCTGTCCCTTCAGGAACCCCTGGCAACGAGGTGATCGCCCATCACCGGGGTTCTGTCAGGGCCAATATGCCAATTGTGTGCGCGGATCCCACAGTAGCCCCAAAAGTTACTATGGCTGAAACTCCAGCTAGAAAGTGAGTGTTTTGGTTTTTTCCATATTAGACAGCTTCTTGCAGTAGAATTGGTATATTAAGTGGTTTATAAACGGATGCTTTTATACATGAAGCCAGTTCAACCATCTATGACGGTATTACAAAAATGGCACTTCTGTATTGTTTGTATGGTCTCTGAGCAACTAGATGCACCCCAGGACCTTTTGTTCGGTGCTGATTGATTTATCTGTGAGTTTCTTGGGCACAAAATATGTCACATTTCATTCTCAGCAAAATAAAGTTCTATGTATCAAAATGGTACAAGACAAAACTCGGGTGTGCTCACAATGCTTTCCACTCTTTGGGGAGCTCCTTTTATGTCCCTCATGGTAGCTTATTGCCCATGAGACAATGACTGATCACTCCATCTATTTCATTTACCCTGCTTACCTCATCTCCTTGATCATGCTGCTGACACCTGCTTGATTACCTCATTCTAGAACAACTTTACTGGGCATTTTTCTGCCCACTATCACTTAACCAGATTAATCAGACGTTTTTAAGAAAACACCTGCCTTACTTTTGTTCATTTTCCTTAACATTAACAGGTCTCTTGTCATGCTTCCTTGAGTTGACAAGGTATGTAATCCTTGATGTTCTTCCTAGAGAAGCCTAATGCTGATGTTGCTTCCAGCTAACCACCAGTGGTTATTTGCTGTAGTCTATAGTCAACTGCAAAGCTTTACTTCAGTTTTAAAATCCAAGAGCAACTCTTATGCATGTATTAGGGGCTGCAGTGGCTCAGTAGTTAAGAAGCTCGCCTTGTTAGCTGGAAGGCTGGCAAGTTGGCAGTTCAAGACTCAGGTACTGCATGACGGATTGAGTGCCCGTCTGTGTCCCAGCTCTTGGGGACATGAAAGGAGCCTCATTTGGAAAGGAGCCTCATTCTTTCAACCAAGAATAATTTCTGACACGAAATTATAATTATTACTCCCAGAAGAGAAAATAAATTGGTTTCATCATCGCCGCCGCCGCCGCCACCACCACCACCACCAACAACAACAACAACAATACAAAAGGTTATGGTATACCCTTCAAAGCAAAGGCATTCAGATCTCAGATCAGACCTCTTCCTCTTTCAAAACATGGGCACACAATTGCATCTGGTTTTTTTATCATGATGTCTTCTCTCTTTTGGATGCACACTCTAATGTTGTGAGGAGGTTTGAGCAAGTCAGGGGAGCTGAACATATTTTTACTGGTTCTGAACTTCATTACTGGCTGGGTAGCTCAGTGAGTGGGAGTTTGATTCCCTATTGTGCCTCCTGGGAGAAGAGCAGGCCTGTGTCACTTGGGGCAAGCTGCACAGTCCCAGGATATACAGGGGAAACTTGGAAAATTAGAATATCGTGCAAATGTTCATTCATTTCACTTAAAAGGTGAAACAGATATATGAGAGACTCACTACATGCAAAGCGAGAGATGGCATGCCTTAATTCATTATTATTGTGATGATCATGGCGTACAGCGTACATGAGATTATGTGATGATTATGAGATTGGGGGGGTTGGGGATTCATAAGCTGTAAACCATAAGCATCAATATTATAACAAAGTAAAGCTTGAACTATCTTACTTTGCATATAATGAATCTATCTCATATATTTGTTTCACCTTTTAAGTTCCATTACTGAAATGAATGAACATTTGCACGATATTCTAATTTTCTGAGTTTCATCTGTGCTCAGAAGAAGGGAATGGTAAAGCACTTCTGCATATTCTCTACCTAGAAATCACTGGAAAGGGTTTGCATAAGTCAGAATTGACTTGATGGCATACAAATATTATTAACTGTATTTTACTATTAGATAGTGACTTTGTTGTTAACGTTTTTAGTTAATGTAAGAATACATTTTTATTATGAATATTGTTATGGTTTTAAGATTTCTGATACCATCTGGGTTTTCTCTTGTGTGTTTTATTGGTTATTACTAACCAACTATAGGCCTGTCTCCAACCTCCCCTTTTTAGGAAAGGTTTAATTCAATTTAATTTAATTTAATAGTCATATTTATATATGCCGCCCACTCAGGCAGAACCCGACTCAGGGCGGCATTACAACAAGTTTTAAAAACACATAAAAACACTTTAAAAGACCCATATCCCACCCACTTTAAAAGACCCATATCCCACCGACCCATCCCACCCACTATAAAAAGAAGAAGAGAGAGTTCTTAATTGTTTACATAAGCCAGCAGGAGGAGACCGTGTTCCCATAAGGGCCCCATACCTGCCCCGCCAGCCAGGTCTTCAATCCTTTCCTGAAGGGCAGCAATTCTCTTTGAAGTCTTAGATCTGTTGGCAGGAGGTTCCAGAGGGTTGGTGCCGACATGGAGAAGTCCCTCCTTTGGGTGCTGGATAAATGTGCACCCCTAGTTGATGGCACTTTTAGAGAGCCCCTCTGGTCCGAGGGGCAGAAGGTGTTGGAGAAGGCACTGGTGCATCAGTTGCAGGGGGTACTGGATGAAGCGGATTATCTGGACCCCTTCCAGTCAGGATTCAGGCCCGGATATGGTACCGAAATGGCATTGGCCGTACTGATGGATGATCTCTGGCGGGAGCAGGATGTTGGTCATCCATCTGTCCTTGCTCTTCTTGACTCTCAGCAGCCTTCGATACCGTTGACCATGGTATCCTTCTGAAATGGCTCCGAGGATTGGGGATCCAGGGCACTGCGTGGTCCTGGTTTTCCTCATTTCTGAGGGGTTGGACCCAGTCGGTGTGGTTGGAGAGTGAGAGGTCCAGCCTTAGGCCCCTCCAATATGGGGTGCCTCAGGGTTCGGTGCTCTCTCCTCTCCTATTTAACATCTACATGAAGCTGCTGGGTGAGATCATCTGTTCCCATGGGGTGTGGTACCATCAGTATGCGGATAACACTCAGTTGTACATCTCAGCCCGTGGGGACCCCAGTGATGCTGTCAAAGTCCTTTCCATGTGCCTGAAAGCTGTTGGGGTCTGGGGGGGGGCAATGGGCAACAAGACTGAGTGGCTATGGATAAGGGGCTCTGCGTTTTCCTGGGAGCTACCATCTTTGGTTTTGGATTGGACTATTTTGGCCTAGACAGATCCGGTGCGCAACTTGGGGGTCCTCCTGGACTCGCGGCTGCTGCTAGAAGAACATGTGGTGGCTATGGCCAGAAGAGCTTTCGCCCAACTTTGGGTGATTTGCCAGTTGCGCCCGCTCCTGGACCGGAACTCCTTGCTCATGGTCACTTATGCTCTGGTGATCTCCAGACTAGATTATTGCAATGTGCTCTACATGGGGCTGCCCATGACGACCATTCAGAGGCTACAGCTGGTCCAGAATGTGGCGGCCCGGGTGGTGATGGGGTGTGGACGTTATGCCCATGCCTCACCACTGCTTTGGGAGCTGCACTGGTTACCAGTTTGTCTCCGGGTGCAATTCAAGGTGCTGGTTTTGACCTTTAAAGCCCTACATGGTAGTGGTCCAGGATACCTAAGAGACCGCATCGCCCTAAGGACGTCTGTCCGTCCAACCAGAGCGGACCGGAGGGGCTCTCTAATTGTTCCATCAACCAGAGGGGTTCACCTCTCTGGCACAAAGAGGAGGGCCTTCACCGTGTCCGCACCGGCCCGCTGGAACCTCCTGCCAACAGAGTTACGTCTCTGGATGGAATTGCTGCCTTTCAGAGAAGAACTCAAAACCTGGCTGGCAGGCCAAGTATTGGGTGCAGGTGGAAGGGTAACCTCCATTGGGTGGTTGGTGTAGAGGATAATTCTTTCCTCCATGGTCCTTTCGGTCCCTGCACCTGAGTGGTGCTTGCATCAAAAGAGCATGATATAAATGTGAATAAATAAATAAAAATTAAAAAAAATATCCTCAACAGCAACATATAAGTATTTTACATAAACAAACACAAGGACAATAATCACATTTACTTACACAACTGCACAAGATTTTCAGAGAGAGAGAGAGTGTGTACATCAACAGAAACAGAGGACTTTGGATTTGGGGGAACCAGAATACAATGGAATTGGCCTTGTCACCAGGGAGAGCATCACCAGTGGGACTCTCACGCCAACAAGAGATTTCCATAGGCGGACAGCAGGGATTTTCTGAAGCTTGCCTTCAGCCCTGTCATTTTAGAGTGGGTTTACTGAGGAGCTGCAGTGAGTGACTCAGACCCACTCCTCCTTACCCAGTTTTATTCCACAGCCTTATATGTCATGTTCCTCAGGCAATTTGCTGCCTGCTGCCAAAGAGCTTGTGAACATTCCTGTGGGAAGCTGCTTGCACTTTCATTTACCTTTGTTAGGAGCTGCTGCTTGCCCTCCTACTTGTTCCTTTTATAGAAGAGTATGAATTTAATATGCCTGCTGTGTTATATCCATGGAGTCATAGAGGAGAGCCTTTATCATGCCATGCATCTTTATGACCAAGAGACAACATACATACCAGACCACATTAAAAATACAAATATATACTCTATTATTTATATAACATTAGTTTTGATAAATCTTTAACATTATGTAAAAGTCTTTGCATATTGTACGGATGGATTTCCCCTCACCAATTCTGCGGAGATTGCTTCTCTAGTTGTGAAGCAAGCTGCCACCAGTAACAGGCTTAAACCTTGCAGTACACGGCTTGAACAACGTGTGCTGTTTCTGCCATTAAACAGGAATATGGCCAGCTCAAGTAGCAGGTTTTAGAGATAGAAGAGGAAGTACCCCCTGGAGGTTTCTGTTGAGCCTCCCCTTCTTTCCAGTGGAGGAGAGGCCAGTCCATTAGGGCAAATGGGAGGGTACTGCTCCACATCATACTACACCCAAAGAACTCACTCTTGTCTGTTTCCTTCAGAGACAAAGTCAGGATCCTCCAGATGTATTGGCTTGCAACTGCACACTATCCCTTTCGTGTTCAGGGAATGAAGAAGCAGACGAGTGAAGTAGTGAAATTCAGCTCTTTATGAGTGGGGTTTGAACACAGTTTGGATGGGGCAAAACTCGGACTTATATACACTATAAACAGTAACAGTAACAATAATACAACAAGCCTATTGGCTAACAGAGTGTGCACATTTTCGACCCACTTATTTGCATAAGGATCCTGACTTTGTCTCTGAAGGAAACAGATACATGAGAAAAGATACATTTCGCTCCTGTCAGAGAACACAGTTAACATACATAACAATCCCCATCCAGCATTGACCACGCATGGTGGAGACAATGGGCTTGGGGTCCTGCTTAGCTAGAGAGCGCTGATTCTGAAAGAACCATCTGGCTTCATTAACCAGAAACAGCCTTTCTTTAGTTTAGTTTGCAGACTAAATCAGGATGTTTCTGGTCAATCAAGCCAGGTGGTTGTTTCATATACAACTCCTCTGCAATCTCTCAATGCAAAATGCACTCTTGACATCTAGATGCTTGCTTTGTGTCTATTTACAGACTCCCATGCTCAAGAGCATTCTTATAGTGCTATGCTTGACAACAGGGACAACAGTTTCATTGACGTTTTCTCCATACTTCTGCAGGAAGGCCTTTGCAACCAATTTTGTCTTCTAGCATTCCACTTCTCTTTCTGTAGTGCACTTCATCTTGAAGACCTACTGTGCGGCAGTACAGTAGTTTAGTCAGGGTCTACGTCTCATTCTTGTGTAGTGCTTCTGCCTCTTGCAGCTTCTCTCCATTTCATAGCTTCAGCTGCTAAAACATTCAGTTTCCTCCCAGCTCACTGGTTCATACTTCAGTAACAGCTTTGCGAGATCGGTGAGGCAAGGAGGTGGTATGCCTTTGTTGGGTCGTATGTGAGTGTCTGATAGCTCTCATCCTGTGTGCCATCCACTTCCTGCTCTCTGCTTGAGTCAGGTCGTAAAGGCATTGGTACTAGCTGGACATCCCACTACGGTAATGGAGTAAACCCAAGTTGACGAACCTTTGCACTCCAGATGTTATTGGACTTCAATTCCCAGAAGCCCAAGCACCCTGTGAATCCACACGGATGGGTTTATTGCGATTCATTCAGCCTGCGCTGCCCTTGTTGCTCCCGGAAGCAGAAGTAAAACGTGCCCGTAGGCATTTTCATGGCAAGCTGGGATCCACCTTAAACAAATTCACACTTGGCTGTACTATTTGCATCATGTGGATTCACCTTGATATATGTAGCAAGGTCATGGTTCTGAAGCTCAAGGAATACCTTTGAATCTCTGTTTTGCAAAGCAATGGTGTTCCTCATTCTAATTTTTGCTGCAGTTTTTAGGAGGTGTGGTTTAAATAGCAAAGTACAATTTAGGGTGATGCCCAGCTACTTAGGCTCTTTATTATGAGCAAGGTGTTTCCAATCCATGTATACTGTCAATCTTTACCTATAAGGAGGGACGTTAACCGTTGGAATCCGGTATACACGCCCACACCCATCCATACTATCCAGTACCGAGCCCTGTACACTTGCCTTTACACTGACCAAGCATCACCGTAAGGGTCCGGCAGCCACCAGTGGGGCAGCCGCCCCATGAACGTGGACAGAAAAAAGAACTAGAGTTCCCAGCGTCCTCCGCGCCGTGCAACCAATCAGCCTGGCCAGATTTTCTCCCAACCAATCACAGTCCAACATGCAAATCAGCTCTCTCCAACATTCTGTTTTTAAGCCTGGCTGTTAATAAACTGCCATTTTTCTCCCATGTCACAACACACACAGTGTGTGTGTGTGTGTGTGTGTGTGTGTGTGTGTGTGTGTGTGTGTGTGTGTGTGTGTGTGTGTGTGTGTGTGTGTGTGTGTGTGTGTGTGTTGTGTGGGGGTGTGTGTGTGTGTGTGCAGGGGGTTGTGTGTGTGGTTGTGTTGTGTGTGTGGTTGTGTGTGGCTCCCCCCTGAAGCCTCGGCGAGGCCACACACACACAGCACCAGTCATGTGTGTGTGTTGTGTGTGTGAATTGTGTATATGTGGTTGTGTTGTGTGTGTATTGTGTGTGTGGTTGTGTTGTGTATGTGTGTGTATTGTTTGTGTGTGGTTGAGTTGTGTGTGCTGTGTGTGTGTAGTGTGTGTGGTTGTGTTGTGTATATGTGTGTATTGTTTGTGTGTGGTTGAGTTGTGTGTGCTGTGTGTGTAGTGTGTGTGTGTGGTTGTGTTGTGTGTGTGGTTGTGTTTTGTGTGTATGTCTCCTCGGCAAAGCTTCGGAGGGAGGGGTAGCCCCTCCTCTTCCCACGCAGCTTCAGCATGTGTGTGTGTATGGTTGTGTGTGTGTGTAATGAGTGTGTGTGTTGTGTGTATGTGTGTGTGAGGTTGTGTTGTGTATATGTGTAACTACACACACTATCCAACCCCTACCACCAAAATACACAAAAAAAACTGCCTGGCAGAGCTGGGCAAAAAAAGCTAGTTCTCTATATGCTAATTTATTATTCAGATGAAAACAAGCAACTTCTGTCTTAGTGACATTTGGTTTAAGGTGCCATCTATGGAAGTAATTTGTCATTATGGAGATATCAGTTGTAAGGAGCTCTTCTGAGGCCTCAAACTACCTATGCCTGGTAGCTACCACCCAGTCACCAGCATACCTGAATTCCCTGCTTTGTGTAGCTGGTAGGTCAGCTATATACAGGACCAAATTTGTGGTAAGCCATTGTTGAGGATATTTCTGGAACTCATCTTGTTTCCAAAACAAACAAACAAAAACCTGGAAGCCATGGCCCCTGATCATACTATTGAAGAGTTTAGTAGTTCTTTGGCATTTTATAGTTTTCAAAAGTGTCATATGCTGCGGACAGATCAATACAAGCGGTAGATTTTTTAGCTTCTTCTGATAATCAACTTCTATGAATGTTGTTAGTGACAAAAAGTGATCCACACAACTTTTCCCAGGATGAAAACTCACCTGCTCTATCGGAATCTTAGTAAATATTATAGCACTAATTCTATTATATAGTACACGTTCCAACACCTTGTAAACGGAACCAAGAAGGGCTACAAGGCAATAACTTTGAGGTTGACCTGCGCGTTTCCTGCTTTTAACAATGTTATGATTTTAGCATGTTTAAGTTTATTGGGAATATCTCCTAATCGTTGAAGTGAATTGAAGAATTGTGCTATCCAAAATTTTGTGTATTTCCCTGCGTGAATAAAAAACTCTGGGTGGATGCCGTCAAAGCCTGGTGCCTTTCTGGGTTTCACGTTCATTATAACCCTTTTGACTTCAGTAACTGAAATGTCTTGTGAGTATACTGTATCTTCACATTCAGCATTTCTAAGGGAATTAAGTTTCTGTTTGACTTGTTTTGTTGTTCCTTTTGACATAGCCATAATATGGGATAGTTTGCAATTTTGGTCAATTATTGCATTTTCTCATATTCTACGACTTTCACCTCCCTATTTACGTAACAAGGACCAAGCTTTACTGCTAGAAGTTGAGAAGCCATGATATAAATTGAGAAATAGAACATCACTTACAGTATTGATAATTTCAATGGACAATTCACATTTAAAATACTGGTTTCAATTCTTTTTAAGTCCATAGAGTCACCATTAGCTAATTGAATATTTCTAACAGCATCCCTGTTGAGGGTAATAAGGAATTTCCTCATACGCGCGGAGTGGCTGGTACCTCTATATAACTAAAATTGAGGTGTCGCGCTGTATGTTACCAATACACAGTGTGACACCTGCACCCCCATCCTTGACAACAGCAGCCCCACCTACCTCAAACCCCAGGTGTGTCTGGCGCAGGGTCCCGGCAGACCATTTTGGGGTCTTTCACCCCAAAAATCAGCTGCAAAGCCCCCCCTGGCAGCATGAAATGGTGGGGAGGCAGTAATTTGCATGCGCCAGAATCCACACAGGCACAAAAGCCTGCCTGGAGTTCCAGGTGCTGCCGCCTGGAAACTCCAGGCAGGCTTCTGTGCCTGTGCCGATTCTGGCGCATGCACCACCCCGGTTGGGAGGCTCCACTGGCTGGCTGCCATTTCGGATGGTGAATGGCCCTTCTCCGGCAGGCATGGGCAGAGCGGGGCACCCATATGCCAGCCGCCTTCCAGAGAAGGGCAGACGGGCTTTCTGCCTTGGCTTCTCTGGAAGGCATGGGCTGCCTGGAGTGCACCATTCAGCCCATGCCTGATGCCAGGAACCACGCATGGACTGAGGTTTCGAGTGCCTAGCCCGAGAGAGCGCCGGCACCCGATCCATGACACAGACACCCTCATAGGCACAAGGTGAGGTGGAAGTGCTGGACTGGGCTCCACAGAGGAGAATGCCCCATAGGTAAGGCAGCCATTGGGTGGGGTAGGGGTAGCCAGTTTCTCAGGGGTGCAGAGGTCCAGCTAGTCAGGCTCCATGCAGCCCATCCCAGGGCCTCCGGAAGTGCCAGCCATTGCCTGGAGACACAGGCCACGCTGCTGGCAGTCTCACGGAAGCCTCGGGCTGGGTTGCACGGAGGAGGACGCCCCACAGGTGAAGCAAGTGATGTGGGAGGGGGGGCAGGGGTATGCGCTGGGGGTGCAACTAGCCAGCACACCAGGCGAGGGGCTCCGTAAAGCCCCACGTCTCCCTCCAGCATGACCTGCATCTCCAGGCAACGGACAGCATTTCGGGAAGCAGTCCGTTGCCTGGAGACGCAGGACAGGGATGGTGTGTGTGTGTGTGTGTGTGTGTGAGAGAGAGAGAGAGAAGGGGAGAGACAGAGAGAGTATCTGAGAGTGTGCGAGAGAGAAGAGTCAGAGTATGCCACTGCTCTCTGTGTGTGGCTGTGTGTGCACGCGTGCCGAGGAGGAATAAAGAGAGAGAGTGTGTGTGTGTGTGTGAGAGAGAGAGGGATAGAGGATGGATGTGTGTGTGGGAGAGGGTGCGTGGATGGAGGCCATGCTCCAACTCAACCCAGGGAGGTAGGACAGACCCTCCCCCAAACCCCGCCCGTGCGAAGCTGGGCATCCCTGCTAGTTCTGAATCTATGATTCACTCACTTGATTTTTGTTGAAATTACTGCACAAGTTTTGCAAGCTCAGTGTTTAAGAGCTTAGCAGGTTTTTTTCCATTGTCTCTCTCATAGAATCAGTTTCCGCATGCTTGCTTTGAACTTTTACCAGAAAAGTCTCTGGAGAATGGATATTCTTTGTTTATATGGCCCTTCTCATTACAATTCTAGAAGAAATGTGATTGGCTCCATGGTGTGGCTTTTCTATTGTTCTTCCCATTCACCAGGTAATTCAAACCATTTTGGCCAATGATTTTCATTTGTTTTATGCATTATTATCTAAGGCAGGGTTTCCCAACCTTGTGCCCCCAGGTGTTCTTAGACTTCAATTACCAGAAGGCCAAGTCATCACATCTGCTGAACAGGCAATAAAGAGCATTTCCCAACCTTAATGGTTATTTACCATCTAGAACAGATTTAAAAGCATCATATAGTAAAACCCCAGGTTACAACCGTCTTGGTTTAAGTTTGCAGAAGTTTACAACAGCAAATCTTATGGAAATGCTGTCCCAGTTTACACATTTTTAATGTATTTTTGCTGGTTTACAATGATCAGTTCAGGACCATTTTTTATTTTTCAGTGCATCCCTATGGATGTTTCAGTTTACAATTTTTTCAGGTTATAACGGAGGCTGTTGGAATGGACCTCTGTCATAACCTGGAGTTTTACTGTACTTTTCAGCCAGTGTTCCTGTAAGGAAGTGTGAGGAGGTTCACAGCACGATCGCTGTGGCTAATGGCAAACCATGGCCATAAATCATGGGTGATCGTTCTCCTTACCTCATCTGTTTTTACGCCGTAACTTAGAGGCCCCAGTTTGGGCCTCTGACTCAAGGCTTTTTGGCCCTCCCCACTATGCCCAGGGATGGCACGCAGTCATTCAGCTAGCACGCAGCTTCTGTCCAATTAGCAAGGTGAGCACGAGGCAGACATGCTGATATTTAGCCAATTAAGTAACCTTATGCTATCGCAGGTAACCAATAAGGATATATTGCATACCCTTCTCTGGAATTTTCTTTGTCCTGTTATTCCTAATAAACTCCGACCGGGCTATCTTGCCCTATTGCCTCTTCATGAATCTAGCCTCCGCTGTCTCCTTGATCCCAAAACACAACATCTGGTGACCCCAACATGATTGCTGGATCCCAACTCCCCGACTCACCAGCTGGAATAGCCCCCTGGTGCACCTCTCAGCTTTCGAGCTCCCGATTGTGAGTATGGGGGGGGGACTTTCTTTAGGGCAAAAGACCCATGCAAAGGAATTGCAGAAACTCATCAAGGAGAGCGGATGTCCAGACATCACGCTTAATAGTCTAGAAGACTTCATTAAGGAAGTCGAATGCCAATGTCCTTGGTACCCAGAAATTTGATCACTCAAACGGGATGATTGGCAAAGAATTGGAACAATTTTATTGGAAGAACCGAGGGCAGCGGTTCATCATTTATTGATTTGGCAAAGAGTTAATGAGGCAGTCAGGAAATTGGTACCAGCAGAGGCATCCCTGACCAATCCTCTGACTCATCCACCCGAGGACCCACCACCTCCTTATCCAAAAGTGCTGCCTGCTATTTTACCACCTACGGCACCATTGGTGCCGCCCGTCCCGAGCCTGGTTCTCCAGGCGCCGCCCGCCTACCCTGGCGGTGTGATGGGAAATGTTCGCTCTGCCATACATCGAGCCAAGAGCGATGGGGCTTGGTCTCTGGAGGAGGCGGAAGAGTGGCAAGGAGAGAGTCCTTCTGCTTTTCCCATTACGGTTGAGATGGGGGTGGGGGCGGATGGGAATCCAGAGGAACGTATCCATTGGCAAGCTCTGTCATATACAGTAATTAGGGAACTTAATAAAGCTGTTAGAGAGGCTGGTGTCCAATCACATTTTGTGCAAGGGTTGCTTGAGGGAATTGGAAACGGGTACACTATGTTACCCCAAGACTGGAAAGATTTGTTTCGAATGATTTTGACTGCTTCACAGTATGTTGTTTGGGATAGTGAATTCCGAGCGGCTGCAGTGGCGGCTGGTACGCTACAAAACACCCCTGAGCAGATTTATGGAGCAGGTGCATTTGCTACCCTCCAACAGCAGATGCAACTCCCCCGGGAGTCTTTCCACCGCACGTTCATGTACGTTATGAGAGCCTTTAAAAGGGTCCCCGTCTCTGGGAAACCCACACGCTCCTTTACTTCCACACGGCAGCAGCCCACTGAACCCTATCCACAGTTCATTGATAGATTGAAGGAAGCCATACAAAGACAGATAGACAACCCTGATGCCCAAGGAGAACTCCTGAAACAGCTGGCTTTTGAGCAGGCCAATGCCGATTGCAAGAAGATTTTGCAAAATGTCATTCACCGCCCTGAGTATAGTTTAGCTGACATGATTCAAGCCTGTATGGAGGTGGGCACTCAAACACATGCAATGGCCCTTCTGGCTGGAGCGCTTCGTGCCAGAAACAAGCCCACTGGCAATTGTTTCAGCTGTCAGAAACCGGGCCACTTCAAGAAAGACTGTCATGCCCCCGGAGGGGGAGCGCATAAGGGGGGTGGAAAGGATGTCAAGCACCCCAGCAAGAAGTGCCCCCGGTGTGGCAAAGGATACCATTGGGCTAGCCAGTGCAGAGTCAACCCCTCACCACAGGGAAACTAGATACCGGGCCCTCCCCGGGCCCCGGAAAAATAAAGGGGACACGGGTCGATCAGCACAAGGCTGCTACTGCTGGCAGCGCTGGACTCGATCTCGTTAACACCCAGGACATGACAACTGCGTTGCCTGGGGAGCTTATCCTGATGCCTGCCGACCTTACTGGCCCCTTGCCAAAAGGGACCGTTGGTCTGGTACTGCCACGTTCATCAGCGGCCAAACATGGCATCATGATAGTTCCTGGCGTGATAGACGCAGACTACACAGGCATCATTTATGTACAATTTTGGAGTCACCTCCCATTGCAACTGTGCAAGGGGGACTCCTGGGCACAATTGATCATTGTTTCTTATGAGACCCCAGGGGGAGCGGAGCCCACCCTTCGCAGAGGGGGGTTTGGTTCCACCCGTGCCGGGGCCGATGGAGACACCTATCATCCACAGGTTGCCGCCCTTCAAGAGCAGATAGGACAGCAGAAGCCGACCCGTAAGTATTGGGTAAACGGTAAGTTGTTGGAAGGATTGTTGGATACGGGGGCGGATATTTCTGTGATAGCCGCTGGGCACTGGGATCCCTTGTGGCCAACCGAAACCGCTCCCTCAGTTTGGGGCATCGGTGGTAGCCAGGCCTCCCGGAAAAGTGCTCAGTGGTTATCTGTCAGTCTCCAACCTGGCGGGCCTGAGATCGCTCGCATCAAGCCCTGTATTTTACAAATTGATCTCAACTTGTGGGGGAGGGATTTGCTGGCGCAAGTTGGCACCACCCTCATAACTCATGAATAGCCATCAACATTGTGCTCTTCCACTCTCGTGGAAGACCGATCAAGCCGTGTGGGTGGAGCAATGGCCACTTCCGCAAGAGAAGTTGACTGCGCTTAAGCAGCTTGTCCAGGAACAACTGGACGCGGGTCACATTGAACCGACTAGTAGTCCGTTCAATACCCCGGTATTTGTCATCAAAAAGAAGTCCGGGAAGTGGCGGTTGCTCCATGACCTGCGGGAGATCAATAAGATAATCGAGCCGATGGGCTCGCTCCAGTGTGGAACCCCGAACCCAAATTTGATACCCCATGATTATGAGATGGCTGTCATTGACCTCAAGGATTGTTTTTATACCATTCCCCTTCAGGAAAAGGACCGGAAGTATTTTGCTTTCACGGTCCCAGTGTTGAATAACTCCCAGCCCACAGTCCGGTACCATTGGAAGGTATTGCCAATGGGAATGCTCAATAGCCCCACCATGTGTCAGTTTTATGTAAATGCAGCTCTCATGCCGTACAGAAAGGCTTACCCTAATTTGATCATATATCATCACATGGATGAAAAACTGGCCATTTGAAGACTGATAACGGCCCCGCCTATTGTTCTACTGCCCTAGCAGAGTTTTGTACCCGCTGGCAGATTGTCCACACATTCGGCATCCCTTATAATTCTCAGGGACAGGCCGTGGTTGAGCAGGCCAATAAAACACTGAAAGAGGCACTGGATCGCCAAAAAAGGAAAGGGGGAACTATCCCCCTCTCACTTCCGGAAAAGGAGGAGTGGCTTGCTAGTGTACTGTTCACGCTAAACCACCTTAACTTGTCTCCATTTAATTCTCAATTTTTATCCAGGGCTCAGCGTCACTACCGCCAGCTTGAGGTTCTGCCTGCCCCCCAGGTCCAGTACAGATGCCTGCCGGACCCGGAGTGGAAAGGGCCTGTTCCCCTCATCACCTGGGGAAGGGGCTACGCCGCAGTGTCTACGCCAGAAGGTCCTCTTTGGGTCCCTGCCCGGTTTGTTCGACCGTGGAAACATGGCATGGCATCAGGGTCTCAGCAACCCCATTCCAAACTTCGACCTTCACCTGCACGAGCTCCCGGAGAGGAGGCGGAACCGAGGTGGAAGGCGAAGGGGGCAGAACCCGCCGATAACCTGGGGCCAGGTGAAAGCATTGTCGGATGAAGCCCAGTCCGTGCTGGACGAAATCCGGGTGGAAAAGACTCCTGAGAACTTTGTTGTTGCTATCATAGCTTGTCTAAATGCTAATTCTATAATGATTCTTTGTTGCTACATGCTTCTCTTTCCAGGAGCGCTTGCCGTCCAAGATGAGCTGTCCCAACGCTTTGAGTATAACCTGTGGTATAAGCTTGCCCGCATTTCTAATCAAACTGAGTTTTGCCTTAAGCAAAGCGTTGACTCCTATCACCTGTTAAGCACCTGTCTTATTCCCATTTGCTACAGTCCCCAAAACGTCAGTATGTCAGTGTTGGGTTACGATATGGCCGACTTTAATGACAAGGTCAAAAACAAATATGCTCTTAGCCCCTTTTGGGGAAAGGCAACCAAAAGGCTGCCCTTTGATGCCCTGTCTCTCTATACTCCTATTGTAGCTGTTAGCAATGCTAGTAAATGTGCCAGGGTTGTGAACTGTACTCAACATAAGTCAAAGCCTCGCTGTTTCCAGCCCGGTCGCGGTCTTAATTGCACCGGGAGGGAGACAGAGGACCTTCATTTTAACTTTCAGCACATTCTGTTGCCTTCTGGGTGGTTCTGGACCTGTGGGTCACGAACTTGGAACTATATTCCTGCTAACCTCTCTACAACCACTTGTTGCCTTAGTCGTATGATTGTTGCTTTGCCCAACCGCACTACGCTGGTCCGTCAGCGTCCCGCCCGCAAACGCATCACCCGGGGGACTGCCGCTGAGCAGTTACCCTCTGATTGCGATAGCACTGTTAAGGTGCTTTCCCAGGCCGAGTACACATCCTTAGCCATCAGTCTTGTTGGCGTGCCTGGCCTGGCAGCCGGGAATGCAAGGCAGCTTGGAAAGCTTGCTTGTGCATTTGTAAAAGCCATTAATCACACTTCCCAAGCTATTAGCCTCCTGAACAGGGAGCAATTTCAGCTCCGCAATGCCATTTTAGATAACCACACCGCGATCGATTATTTGCTGATGTTGCATCATCAAGGTTGTGAGTCTGTGCATAATATGTGTTGCTTTAACTTATCCGATAATTCTAATAAGGTACAAAACCAATTGGATTCTTTAACCAAAATTGTTTCTGATATTAAGCAAAACCCTCTGCCTTCGTGGTGGAGCACTCTTTGGTCCTGGCTTCCCAACGGAGCTTGGGTACGGATCATCCTGCAGTATGGTTTAATTATTCTTGCCATTCTGATAACTGCCTGTTGCTTTATTCAATGCATACCTTCGTTGCTAGCCACGTGCCTGCAAGGATTTCGCTTCCGGCCTCGTGCACGCAAGGACCAAATTTATTATGCTTATAAGCTTCTTAAAAACAGAAGGGGGAAGATGTGAGGAGGTTCACAGCATGATCGCTGTGGCTAATGGCAAACCATGGCCATAAATCATGGGTGATCGTTCTCCTTACCTCATCTGTTTTTACGCCGTAACTTAGAGGCCCCAGTTTGGGCCTCTGACTCAAGGCTTTTTGGCCCTCCCCACTATGCCCAGGGATGGCACGCAGTCATTCAGCTAGCACGCAGCTTCTGTCCAATTAGCAAGGTGAGCACGAGGCAGACATGCTGATATTTAGCCAATTAAGTAACCTTATGCTATCGCAGGTAACCAATAAGGATATATTGCATACCCTTCTCTGGAATTTTCTTTGTCCTGTTATTCCTAATAAACTCCGACCGGGCTATCTTGCCCTATTGCCTCTTCATGAATCAAGCCTCCGCTGTCTCCTTGATCCCAAAACACAACAAGGAAGCCCACCTTTTGTTTTTCAAATATAGTTAACAAAGGTTATCAAATACAGTATAGTTAACAAAGCAGTTATGTGAGTTTCACAGTCTTTCTTAGAATTAAGTCTCAATCTCATGAATTCTCTGATCAGGACATCTTGTCCTTTAAAATTGGTAAACACATAGAATATCTTTACCAGTTTTAAATTAGTATGTCTTTGGCAAATTCAATCTTTTATGTACACAATTAGCTGGTACCCCATAAACTTTCACTTAGCACTGCTTTTGCTTTGGAATAATTATTTTGCCAGATTATCCTACCTCTTGCATGTGTTTCTGTCTCTGGGTCATTGTTTTCAACACAGTCATAGACGTCTAAAATTTTAAAGTTAATCTAGTCTTCCACTGAGAAAATTAGCATAAGTAAGGTTTAAAAGTTTTCCAGAAAAACTTCTGTTCTGATCAAAATTATATTTCTGAGTGAGTTTGGTTACTCATCTCAGAAAAAAGAGAGTTAAAAATGAATAAACAGCAGCGATCTTTGGTTAATGTAGCCGCCTAGAGTGGGAGACTATCCTAAATGGGTGGGATATAAGTGCAAATAATAAGTAATAAGAAAATAAGGAAAAAAAATTAAACATAGGAAACAAGAAAACATGAAAAATAATGGTTAGCTATCTCTTTGAGTCAAGCTATTTAGTCTGGGCCCATAAACTCTTGGGGAATTGTAATTAGTCCTTTTAGCAGATTTTGAGGCAGGGGAAAAAACAGCACAGAAAATGGAGAAACTAGCCTTCTCTTTGCTACACCCCCCCCCCCCAAACTAATATTTTGTATGACAAAAGTAATCCAGGAGTATTTCAAGTAGAAAATTTTTCTTTACTTACAGTTACTATTTGTACACTCAGAAAGATAAAATGAGGGAAATTGAGTCTCCAGCAAGGACTATCAACAAAACAAGGGAAGATGAAAAAAGCAGGAGGAGGATGCAGGGGTTTATCTCAAATGTCAGAGGCAATCAAATTAGTGGCAAAGGACAATTAAAGTAGGATGCAAAGTCCCCCCACTATACCCAGTGTTACTGCATACAGAACTGCTATTATCCTAACACTAAATTGGATAAGAAGAATTCTGAGAGTTTGATCTGAGCAAATATGCATAAGTACATGTGTATGCTTATGTCCTTACGTTGAAAAAGTAGCAAATATGCATAGGTACACTTGCATGCTTATGTCCTTAAGTTGAACAAGTAGAAAATAATATCACAGAAAGCAGACATTATGTGGCTCATTTGGATTACCCTGGCACAGTAATTGGCTCTCCAGCAGTGCAAATTTATTTATTTAATTAGATTTCTTGTGCCGCCCCACTCGCCAAGGTGACTCTGGGCGGCTTACAAAAAGCAATAAACAATAAGAGCAATAAGCAATAAAACAACAGCATTTAAAATCAATTAAAATCTGAAAAATCTTTTAAGGTTTCTTTTTAAAAAAAAACCAAAGCCTTCCCAGCTTCAAGGACAGCTGCTCAGATCAGCCAGCCCACAGTAGATATTTTCCCAGCCACCCCCCATACCTGCTGTGCCAGCCAAGTCTTCATGGCCCTACGAAAGGGCAAAAGCTCTGCCTGGAGGTGATGTTCCATAGGCAGGAGGTTCCACAGGGCTGGAGCGGACACAGAGAAGGCCCTCTTTCTTGTGGAACTATCAGAGAGCCCCTTCAGTCTGCTCTAGTGGGACGGGCAAATATCCTCGGGGTGATGCGGTCTCTTAAGTATTCTGGCCCACTACCATATAGGGCTTTAAAGGTAATCACCAGCACCTTGAATTGCACCCGGAGGTATACCGGTAACCAGTGCAGCTCCCGAAGCAGTGGTGAGGCATGGGCGTAGTGCCTGCACCCCATCTGTGGTATCCGCAAGCACGATTGGCATAACTGTCCCTGACAGAGGTTACACCGGGTGAGGCAGACCCCTGGCCACTGACCTCTGCGGGTACAGAAATTGGGGAGCGGATTAATAGTCATAAGATTGATTCACCCATATCTGACCTGGCCGGCGGTTCTGCAGGAGGAAGTTGAATGTCTAACTCAAGTTAGACATTAGGCAATTCCGCACTTGCAGATTAGCCCAAGCCCCAGCGCAAATAGTGGCCATGTTTACTCTTGTGCAAGCCATGAACAATGGATTTCCCCTGTTAGTATTTGCCTTAGTTAATTAACTTCCCCAAGAGAAGTTCCCAATTAACCCGGGTAAATGGGTGATGTGATTTTCTGTCAGATGACAATTCTATCACACGCTGCCTTGAATTCCTATATATGATGATGATTTTCCCTCAAGAAACCACTGGTCTTCGCTCCATCTTGTCTCGTATCGTTACTTGACCAGTCTCCTCCGGGACCTCAAGGGCCGCTTCACGGCCCCAATCCAACATCTGGTGACCCCGACATGATTCTACTCGTGAGTAAGCGATCAACGCGGTCCAGTTCTACGCTAGAACTGTGTCCGATCACCCCGGAGGACAGCGCGGTAGCCCGGTCGGAAAGCCAGCTGATCGGGAAGACAGCTCCGCGGCGAGGCATCTCAGAGAGGCATCCTACAGCTTGCTCCGGCTTTCGCAGCGGCTTGCAGCACGGAAAAACGCGTTCCGCTCAGGGTCGGCTGTGAACCCCTGACAGCGCAGAGGCCACCGAGGGCCCGTGGCAGCAGTCCACGCTCCGAGCTCTACCCAGAGATTCGTCACGCAAAACCTATTGCCTGAACTTCAGACGCGTCGAATCGTCCCGAGAAGGAGACTTCAAAGGACCCGGCAGGTAATATGGGGACTTGTCCTCAGCGGCAATGTCCGTCCGCTAGTCAAAGAATTCATGAGGATGAATTCAAAACCCTGGCCAGGGTATATCAGATAAGCTTTCACAGCGGAGAACTAGCGCGGCTTTTGGTGTTCTTGAGGGAACACTGCCTGCTTTACCCAGAAGTAGGTACGTTATCCCTTCAGCTCTGGGATCAGATAGGAGTCTGCATTCAGCAACCCCCGAAAGCTCCAGATGGCGTAATCCGCACATGGAGCAAATGTAGGAAACTCTTAGCAGAGGTGGACCCAGTCCGGGTAGAGGCCAAAGAACCCCCAGCGTCAGCAGAGCCATCGGCACCCACGGCGCTCTATCCGTCATTTCAGTTTAAGCAGAGTAGTGTAGGGAGCTTTCCCTCGGTGACAGCTGCAGACGTCACCTGTGGAATGCATGGAATGGGGAGCGCTGGCACTTCTCTGATAGCTACAGGTTCCCGAACTACCAAGAGTGCCCTTCAGCGCACAGTTGAGGAAGAGATCAGGAAGGGGGAATTGCCAGCAGAAGAACTAGCTGAGCTTAGTCAGATTTGTCCAATTTGCTTGGAGGTAGATGCCCTCACAGGGCAGCAGCAGATAGTTCATTCACCAGTCCCGTATAAGCTCCTCATGGCTATATGGAAGGCCATTTCAGAGACACGACTACAGAGTCGCTTCACTAGGGGCACGCTTCAGCAAGTGTGCGAGAACACGATGTTCATCCCACACGACTGGAAAGCCGTCATGCGGATGATGCTCAACCCCAGCCAGTATTTGTTATGGGACAGCGAGTATCGCCTCGAGGCTCAGGCAAGGGCTGCCAGGATGGGTGGGGCGATAATTCCTGACCAGCTATATGGTTCAGGTGCCTTCGAATCCATCAATGCGCAGACCGCCTTGCCGCTCGCCACCCTTCAGTTGTCAGCTGAGACGGCCTTCAGGGCTTTTCTCAAGGTCCCGGCAACTGGCAAAGCGGCCAAAAATTACACCGCAGTCAAACAGGGCGCCCAGGAGTCCTACATGGACTTTATCAATTGCTTAGAGGAAGCGATCAGTAGGCAGATCGATAACGAGCAAGCCCAACAAGAACTCATGATGAAATTGGCTAAAGACAACACCAATCTCGACTGCCGTAAGATCTTGCAGTCACTGGGCAATCGTCCCGACTTGACTCTCACGGACATGATTAGAGCTTGCGCCGACGTTGGCATGGACTCCTACAAAATGGGTCTGCTGGCAGCGGCGGTGCAAGGGGGTAGGAAACCCAAGAACAAAAAACCAAGGGGCATGTCACAATTGTGGCAAGGTCAGACACTTCGCTAGGGAGTGCCGATCCAAGGGCGGCGGACAACATTCTGGCCATTCCAAGGCTCCAACCACCCCATGTCCGAAGTGTAATAAAGGCTTCCATTGGTCCAGATTCTGTCCGAATTCGGGAAACCGGGACGCGGGCATGTCTCTGGCCCCGGTCCAAACAGAGGCTTCCCTCGCTCTGGGCGAGCCAGAGCTGGATTAGATTCCAATCACATTCCAGGCATTGCAAAGGCGCAGGCCAGCCCCAAGGGTAGTACAGGGCTAGAATTGACTTGCCAGGCAGACATCACATGCGAATTGCCAGGCACAGTCTATCTGGTGGATTCCCAGTACATGGGACCCCTGCCCAAAGGCTTCATAGGCTTAGTTTTGCCTCGTAGTGTAGCAGGAGCACGCGGAATTCTTGTAATTCCGGGAGTCATTGACTCCAATTTTTCGGGTGTTCTCCAAGTTCAACTCTGGACCCACCTACCCCAGACCATTCACAAGGGAGACACGCTAGCGCAACTGATTATGGTTCCTTGTAACTCACCAGCAGATAGCCAGAGTAGGCTCAGGGACAGCTCAGAGTCCGGGTCAGAAGACCGCTCGAGCGCAAGTGAGGCAGTGCAAGGATACCAGGTCTTAGCGACAGTGGAGACCAACATAGAATGGAAACAGCGGCCAGTTATTGAGGTATTTTTGAATAAAAAATCGTTCTCAGGGTTGCTAGATACCGGAGCTGACATCAGTGTGGTCAGCCGAAGTGGCCGCAGGAGTGGGCCATTGAGCCGGTCTCTGATGTGTGGGGGGTAGGCGGCATCCAAGAAGCGTTTAGAAGCTGGGAGTGGGTGGAAGTCACGATCCCTAAGGCTGACGGCATGGCGGTCTTCGGCCGCACATTCTGGACGTGCACATCAACCTTTGGGGGTGAGACATTTTGCAGCAATACCGTGCCACTCTTACCTTCGGGTAATGGCTCTGCCACTTAAATGGCTTACCAACACGCCAGTATGGGTAGAGCAATGGCCGGTAGTGGGGGAGAAATTAGTCGCCCTAAAACAACTGGTTAAAGAACAGCTAGACGCAGGGCATATAGAGCAGTCCACTTGTCCTTGGAATTCGCCCATTTTTGTCATTAAGAAAAAGTCAGGGAAGTGGCGACTCCTCCACGATCTCAGAGAGATCAATAAATGTATCCAGCCAATGGGTCCGCTTCAATGCGGCATTCCGAATCCAAATATGATCCCCGAGGGTTGGGAGATCCTGGTCGTAGACCTTAAGGATTGTTTTTACACCATTCCCCTGGATCCGAGGGATCGGGAAAGGTTTGCCTTTACGGTGCCGGTTGTGAACCACAGTGAGCCCACGCAGCGTTACGCGTGGAAGTATTTGCCACAGGGGATGCTCAATTCGCCTACCCTGTGCCAAATTTATGTTCACAACACACTGGCAAAGTTTCGAAACCTTCACCCCACAGCTCTAGTATGCCATTTAATGGACGATATCTTGGTCGCAGCGCCGCAACTCAGCAGCGAAATGTTTAAAGACCTCCAGGCCAGCCTGGGGGAGAAAGGGTTACTCATTGCCCCAGAGAAGGTACAGAGGACCGAGCCCTTCTCATACTTGGGTCATCGGCTTCTCAGTTCTTTCGCAGCACCAGTTTTGCCCCAATCAACTTAAAAGACTCAGTCACCTTGGTAGAATTGCAGCAGGTTTTAGGTAACATTAATTGGGCCAGACCGTATTTCAGATTGGATACGGATCTTCTAAAGCTGCTCTTCTCGCTGCTAACGTTAGGTAAGCAGCCGGCAGACTGGATACAAATTCCTCGAGAGGCACGCTTGGCTCTCGAGAAAGTCAACCAAATTCTCAGTCAAAGGTGGGTGGACAGGATTGCTCAGGGGCCATATGCCCCGATCCTGAACTTGTACATCGTTCGGGCTGGATCCATGTTCATCGGAGCCCTAGGAGTGGACTCCGAGAGAGGAGCGAGTATCGTGGAATGGGTGTATTTACCGAACACCTCTTCCCGAAACATCGTTCCCCCCCAAGAGTTGGTCTCCGCGGTGGTCTACCGCAGAAGGTTGAGAGCTAGGGACATTTCAGGGCACGACTTAGCAAAAATTGTGATCCCATTCACCAAGGAGCAAGTTCAGCAGCTGATGCAGCTCGGTGACTCGCTTCCAATTGCCTTGGAAGGATTCACTGGATGCTTGGCATACCACTTGCCAAAGGATCCCAGACTCGTCTCGCTTCAAACGCAGACAGTCAGCTTGTACGAATTGATCTCGCTGGTTCCACTTCAGGGGGCCAGAACAGTCTTCACTGATGGGGGTCGCACATATGGTGTCTTAACTTGGCAGGAGGGCCAGACTTGGCGCACGCTGCTAACTCTTCCACAGAAGTCCGCGCAGCGGGCAGAGTTGGCAGCGGTGAACCTTGCTTTGCGCACCTTCGCCAAAGAGCGCCTCAACATTATTACTGACAGTCAGTACGTTAGGAATTTGATTCACAGTCTACCGGGAGCATACATCACTCCCGCGATAGACAAAAATTTGCTGAGTTTGTTCCTCACAGCTCAATTTCACTTGCGGAACCTCACAGAAGCGCTCTATATCGCCCACATCCAAAGTCACCAGGACCTACCTGGTCCGATTTCCACGGGCAATAGCAGAGCGGATGCGGCCGCAAAGG
This sequence comes from Bradypodion ventrale, assembly GCA_035047345.1. Taxonomy (NCBI): domain Eukaryota; kingdom Metazoa; phylum Chordata; class Lepidosauria; order Squamata; family Chamaeleonidae; genus Bradypodion; species Bradypodion ventrale. The sequence continues at coordinate 208,774,303 of JAWDJE010000005.1, forward strand.
AAATTCAGCAACAGTCAGTGTTAGGTGTTTTCACTACTCCAATTCAGAGTCATGCATTCTTTCATCAGAATGCCAAAGCGCTCACCAGACAGTTTAACCTGCCACTTTCTCAAGCCCAAGGCATAGTTCGCTCTTGTCAGCATTGCGCAGGGGCACCGGGGGGTGGGGGTGGGGGGTCAACCCACGAGGGACAGAGGCTAACCAGGTGTAGCAAATGGACGTCACACATGTCCCGCTGTTTGGCAGATGGCAGTACATACACGTTTGCATTGATACTTTTTCACAATTCGTTTGGGCAACGGCACAAAAGGGGGAGACAGCTTCCCACGTGGAGCAGCATCTCCTTTCCTGCTTTGCGGCGATGGGCAAACCACGGCATGTGAAAACCGATAACGCCCCGGCCTACAGCTCTAGGCAGCTGGCCGACTTCATGGCCACCTGGGATATCAAGCATACCTTTGGCGTTCCTTACAATCCGCAAGGGCAAGCGATTGTGGAACGAGTCAATTGGACACTCAAGTCCTACACTGACAAACAAACAGAAAGGGGGGAGCCACCAGCCCTCCCCAAGTCTCAGGGTCAGGCACAGCATTGTCTGAACAAGGTGTTGTTCACGTACAATTACCTTAATGTTTTCTCGGATTGCACGCCGCAGGAGAAACACTTCCGCCACTCGGAAGCTCTCCCGCGGCCGCTGGTTCGTTACCGAGTGCCACCGGATCCTTCTTGGAGGGGCCCGGTGCCACTCGTAACCTGGGGAAGAGGGTATGCTGCAGTTATGTCTCCTACAGGTGTCATCTGGATTCCAGCCTGGTGCATCAAGCCCCACTTGGAGCCACATGGCGTGGACCCAGACCGACCCGAGTCCGATCCCGGAGATGGAGGACTTCACCCTGACCGAGGGGACCCGGCGGAGGAGGTGGCGACAGCCGATGACAGCACCGAAGGTCACCTGGGGGATGGTCAAGACCCTTTGCAATGAGGCAGTGGACGTCGTCCAACGCGAGGACAGGGAACCGACACCGGAGAACTTCGTATCTGCAGTCTTTGCCCTGATCACCGCCAACACCGCGGCGGTCACCATCATCCTGACCCTCTCCCTACTGGCCGGGGGAAGCGTTCAGGCAGCTTCGCTGAAGGCCAGCGACCTGATGCCGGGCGGGGACCTCTCTGCCCTGATGCACTACAACCTATGGGAAAGGTTGGCGAGTCTCGTCAACCAGTCCGATTTTTGCCTGAAGCAGAACGCCGGTTCTGCCTCAATTTTGAGCACCTGTCTCATCCCGGTGTGCCACACTCCAGACGCGCACACCAGGAACGGCGACTGGCTGGTGAAGCGGATTTTCGGTCCATTTCTCCCAACAAGTTTCTCAGCATGCGCTCGCTGGGGAATGCAGTTAACCATGACTTTGCCGGCTGATGCAGCCACTCTCCACACCCCTCGAGTGGCAGTCAGCCCGAACTCTACTTGTGCTCGAATGACCGGCTGCTCCGCAGTCGGCCGGACTCAGCGTCGCTGCCTCGACACCAGCAGCAGCAATTGGACTTGTGACAACCCAGAGACACTTGGTTCAATGTATGCTCATGTTACCCTGCCTTCAGGTTGGTTCTTCACATGCAATCAGTACACTTGGAATTACATTCCCGCTAATGTATCCGATTCCATATGTTGTATCAGTCGCTTGACATTGTTACTCCCCACTAGGGATATGATTGTTCCAAGCACAAATGTTTCCTCACCCATACGGCGCACTCGCGCCACCCAGCTAGACAGCTCATGCGATAGTAACATTATTGTTCTGAGTCAAGCCGAGTACGTCTCGTTGGCAGTCAGCATCCTTGGCGTGCCAGGCTTAGCCGTCGGCAACGCTCGGAGAATTGGTCAATTGGCTTGCGGATTAGCAAAAGCCATTAACCACACCTCCTCGGTGATAGCGCTGCTCAACCAGGAGCAGGCAGAGCTTCGCCATGCCATCCTAGACAATCGAGCAGCTATCGATTACCTTCTGTTGTTACATCATTTGGGCTGCGAGTCTGTCCACGACATGTGTTGCTTTAATCTTACAGACAACACACGCAAAGTACAGAGCCAGCTCACGGACCTCCATACCCTAGTCAAGAACATCAAGGAGGATGCTTCATGGGGGTGGCGGGATTCGTTGTGGTCGTGGTTCCCATGGGGATGGCTTCAGATGACACTCAAGGTGATTGTGGGGGTGGTAATATTGGGCACAACAGTGTGTTGTTTCGTGCAATGTATTCCCTCACTGCTATTGAGATGTCCCCCGTGGAGGGAACCCCGAAGCGTCATCCCCCCACACCAGCTGATGTCCCTCCTACGCAGGGCTGTCTGTCAGGTCCACAACAAATAAAGGGGGAGTGTGGTATCCGCGAGCACGATTGGCATAACTGTCCCTGACAGAGGTTACACCGGGTGAGGCAGACCCCTGGCCACTGACCTCTGCGGGTACAGAAATTGGGGAGCGGATTAATAGTCATAAGATTGATTCACCCATATCTGACCTGGCCGGCGGTTCTGCAGGAGGAAGTTGATTGTCTAACTCAAGTTAGACATTAGGCAATTCCGCACTTGCAGATTAGCCCAAGCCCCAGCGCAAATAGTGGCCATGTTTACTCTTTTGCAAGCCATGAACAATGGATTTCCCCTGTCAGTATTTGCCTTAGTTAATTAACTTCCCCAAGAGAAGTTCCCAATTAACCCAGGTAAATGGGTGGTGTGATTTTCTGTCAGATGACGATTCTATCACACGCTGCCTTGAATTCCTATATATGATGATGATTTTCCCTCAAGAAACCACTGGTCTTCGCTCCATCTTGTCTCGTGTCGTTACTTGACCAGTCTCCTCCGGGACCTCAAGGGCCGCGTCACGGCCCCAATCCAACATCATCACCACCCAAGCCGCTGCATTCTGGACCAGTTGCAGCCTCTGAATGGTCATCATGGGCAGCCCCATGTAGAGCACATTACAATAATCACGTCTGGAGGTGATCAGAGCCTGTGTGACCATGAGCAAGGAGTCCTGGTCCAATATCATAACAGTTTCTAACATACAGTACTTAGAATTTGAATACATTTTCTATCATTGTGCATATGCCATCCTGCTAGGGAAATAAATATGGGGGGTGGGGTGGGGAGATTAGAAAATGAATAACCACTGTGAATTTATTAAAATAAATGGAATCATTTCCCAACAATCAAGAATACTGCTGTAGGGCATACATTGTTGTACTAGCTGTTGTCCAGGATATGTATTAACTCTACATACCAGAGACAGAATTGCATAGAAAATCAGTATAAATGTATTAGCACTGGAGGTACCATTACAGTTTATACTCAGCGATGACATTATTATAGGATGATGTTGCATTTTGCCTACCCAGAAATTTACAAACAATGAGTATAGTCTACCTTTTTTTAAAGAAGAGAGGAAATAACTCTTAATTCAAGGTCAGACTGTTGCCTAGAAAGCGAATGGAGAATATTTTTGTCATCTATTAACCTGGGTTCAAATCTTCATTCTGTTCTGGGAAATCACTGGCTGATGTCAAGGGTAAACTATTCCTTGAATGTCTCATAACCCTCTGAAAGCTATCAGGATTGCTTTAAGTAAAGTCAGAAGCAACTTGACACCATTAAACAGTTACTATAAAGATTAATTATACAGAATACATTGCTCTGTGATTGCCTGAAACAAAATGTATAACATAATATGTGTCACTGTTAAAATATGCAAATATTTAATAGGAAGGGTACAGAAAACATTTTGATCAAAATTATGGTAAATATGATTCATTTAAAAAACATTTAAAGAGAAGCGGGAAGCCTGTGACCCTCATGTGCTGTTGGACCCAATAATCTCATCTGCCTCAGCTAGTGTAGTGAAGGAAACCATAGAACAAAAACATGGAATAGCATTGGTTTCCCTGCACTAAAAACTACAATTCTAGTAAATCATTGAATCCTAAACAGATAGGGGCGGGAGAGATGCAATGTGTATAAAGCTTGTAGAAATATACAAGCTGATTTGCCTTGAATCATTGCAACACTTAAAAGACTTTTGCTTTGATAAGCAGATGAATTTTTATACAATTAGCAATTACTGTCTGGTTTCATTCTAAATGTAATCCTTTGTTAGGATAAATGCCAGCTATGATGAAAACAGGATTTTGAATTTCCCCTAGAGGTCTATAAAGTTCTGTAGGGGTCTGAGGCAATGATCAGTCATCAGACCCGTTGATCTGTCAGTTTAACACATGATTACTCAGACGTTCATCCCACTGTATCATAATATGTTTTTCTCCCAAGGCAAGGGTGCATAGGTTTACAGTCTTGATCTTTTTCTCTTCCACAGTGCAGCTAGGAATTTAAATTATTGTGTCCCCATAGACCAGGAGTTCACAACCTTTTCGTGCTGTGGTCCAGCCACATCCCCTCAGACAGCTGTGCGGGTTGAAGGCATGGTTCTTCCTGCCGCTTCTGCCCCTTCCAGTGGCAGTGACAGCAGCAGCAGCGGGTGCACCCATGGCACGTTTTCTGATTTTTTCTGTCAATCCCTGTGGTTGCAGGAGCAAGGGTGGTGCATTTTCGGGTTTTTCCAGGGAGTTTCAGCTGTTTTTCTGTACTTCTAGTGTGTTTCCAGCATGTTTTCACTGCTTCCAGTGTGTTTTCAGCACTTCCTGCAGTGGCGGCAATGTCCTCACCAAGGGTCGGATTAATTGGTGCCGTGGGCTTCATCCGGTCCATGGACCATAGGTTGTGAATCCCTACCATAGACCTATGTCCAATATCCATTGCGGTGTAGTGGATAGAGTGACAGACTACCACTTCAGAGGCATGGTTTCAAATCCCCAGTCAGCCATGGAAACTCAACGAGAGTGTGGAACTGGTAAAACCAATCCTTAAATATCTCACCTACCTTGAAAGCATATAACAACAGACCTAGATAGACTCTATGAGCATAAGCACAAATACATATAAGAATCTAGTTACAGAGACATTTTCCTTCTTTTTAATTTAAAACTAAACAATTTATTCATGCTTTATTTTTAATTACAATTTTATTTTTTGCTAAAAGTGGATTGGGCAATGGTCAAGGAGAGGTGATGATGCATGAGTTCTCAAAAGGTAGATGCAGAAAAAGTTTGGGAATGAATTTAGTAAATGTTTCCTGATAGCCACTGCAGTTTCAAAGAAACCACTGAAAAAAATTGTCTTGCCAGCTTTGGTTGCCAAGACTTGTACAGTATTCTGCAACAGCGTCAGGTCTAATTTCTCCCATGAATATGCAATTGTTTCTCTGAGCTGAAAGTATGCCATGTAGCATATACATCAAGGAAGGCAAGTGCATGAACGTTAGAGCAAAGTATATTACAATGACTGTTGCACAGATTTGTTCAGTCACTTTTCATAAATGTTGTGAAAGATATGTGAAGCTAAAATCTATGTCAGAATACAGTTGGAAGCTATGATTTCATCGAGGTTTTGTCCCAAAGAAATGTTTATAATCATCAGCTTCATTCTGTGGCTCTTACACATACAAAGGGATTCAGTGGTGAAGAAGCTCACCTTGTTATCTGGAAGGCTGGTAAGCTGGCAGTTCAAGACCGGGTACTGCATGACGGATTGAGCACCTGTCTCTGTCTCAGCTCTTGGGGACATGAAAGGAGCCTCTTTTGAGCATTCCATAAGTGGAGTTTCTTCCGCAAAAATCTTTTCAACCCAGAATAATTTCTGACACAAAATTATTATACAGTGGACTCCCGCCTAACGATGCATTCGACTAACAACATTTTTGATTAGCGACGCGTTGTTAGTGGCAAAGTCACAATTCACACAATGATGTTTTCCCATAGGAAGCTGCTTTTTTAGCATTGTTGTGCGAAAATGTCGTTAATCGAACGTCGCTAATAGAGGTTTTCCCACAGGAAGCCGCTTTTTTAGCGTCGTTGTGTGGGAACTCGCGATTAACGATGATTCGTGATTAACAACACTACTCATGGAACCAAGTTTGTCATTAATCGAGGGTCTACTGTAATAGGTTTTATTAATATAACCTGCTCAAACCACTTCTGAAATGATATGTAGTGCTGAGGATGGAACCAGCAATGTCTCTGAAGGAAGATGGGATACTTGGCTTTAGAAGACCCTCTAATATGCTTCATGATATCTATAATTTTGTTGTTCAGTTGCACAGTCGATTCCATCCCTTTGTGACCCTATGGACCATTGCCCACCAGGTACCTCTGTCTTCCTTATCCTCCTCAGCCCGCCCAGCTTTGTGCCATATTATTATTCCACAAATGTTCTCGTTGTGAGGCTACTGAAGTTGTTGTTATGTGTTGTTAAGTTGCTTTCGACTTGCAGTGACATTATGAATGAGCAATCTCCAAAATATTCTGACCTCAACAACTCTGCTCTGTTTTTCTAAACGCAAGGCTGTGGCTCCTTTAGAGAGTCAATTCACCTGGTAATGGTCTTCCTGCTATCTTCAACCTTTCGTAGGATTATCTTTTCCAGAGAATCTTGCCTTCTCCTTATGTGCCCAAAGTAGGTCAGCCTCCGTTTTATCATTTTGCTTGATGAGAGAGTTCAGGCTGTATATTCTCATCCTGCTTATTTAACTTTTATGCAATCACATCATGTGTATTTATTTATCTATTTATTTATTTATTTAATGCTTTTATATCCCGCCCTCCTGGTGGGAACACCACTCAGGGTGGCTAATGCAGGATCGGATGAATCACAAGCTGCCATTTAAATTGCTGGGGGAAAACATCAGATATGCAGATGATACTACCCTAATGGCAGAAAGTGGAGAAGATCTAAAGAGCCTCTTGATGAGAGTGAAAGAGGACAGTGCACAAGTTGGCTTGAAACTCAACATTTAAAAATCCAAGATCATGCTATCTGGCCCCATTGCATGCTGGCAATTAGAAGGGGCAAAATTGGAAACAGTGACAGACTTTAGTCTCTTGGGATCCAAGGTCACTGCAGAAGGTTACTCCAGCTAAGAAATAAAAAAGACACTTACTCCTTGGGAGGTGAGCTATGGCACACCTAGACAGAATAAAAAATGCAGAGCTATAACCTTGCCAACAAAAGTCTGCATGGTTAAATTGATGGTCTTCCCAGAAGTAATGTATGGCTATGAGAGATGGATCATAAGGAAGACTGAGCACAGAAAAATAGACACTTTCAAACTGTGGTGCTGGAGAAAAGGCAAAAGAAAAAGGGGGCAACAGGGGATAAGATGGTTAGACAGTATCATTGATGCGGTGGACGTAGATCTGCGCAGACTCTGAAGGATGGTGGATGACAGAGACGTCTGGTTTGATGTGGTCTGTGTGGTCAACTGTGTGACTGAACAATTGTGCATTACAACAGCTGGCTTCTAGAGTCCACCTACTGCAATGTAAATATAGGTTTGGTTATTATCTACCATTGCAGTTATTTGTGGCACACAGTGGAACCTCAGTTAACAAAAGGCTCGGTTAACATAAAAACCGCATAACAAAAGGAAATCCATAGAAAATAGTGGCTCAGTTTATGGAATTTTTTTCAGAACAGATTATTGGTTTTCAAAGCATTCCTATGGGAAACTGTGTTTTGGTTAAAGTATTTTGGTCCTATGGGAAACTGTGTTTTGGTTAAAGTATTTTAGTTTTCAATGCATTCCTTCAGGAAATTGCATTCAATGCATTCCTATGGGAAATTCGGTTAAAGTAATTTTCGCTGTAAGAAATGTCCCGGAGAACACATTATGTTAGCTGAGGTTCCACTGTATCTTGAATGGGTGTGTATGACCTGTATTTCATACTTAGTAATGACTTAAGAATGGAATAGTAGACCACTTTTTCTTTGTATTCTCTACCTAGAAAAAATCGCCATAAGTCAGAATTATTATTATTATACAGTAACTCAAGTGGATAGCTCAGTTCCTTAGATATCTGGCTACAGAGCCAAAGGTTGGGAGTTGATTCTTCATTGTGCTTCCTAGACGAAGAGCCAGCCTATGTAGTTATGAGGAAGCTGCACTGTCCCAGACACTCCCAGAAGATACTATAAACCACTTCTATGTACTGTATTGTCTGCCTAGAAAGACATGGAAAAGGTTGCCACAAGTTGGCATGGAGTTTTTTCTTATTCAAGTGTAATCTGATTCTGAATACATGGCCATGAAGATTGTCCTGGGAACAATATAATGCAGTAGTCTTCCATTGGCCTTCCACATCAGTGAGACATCCGTTTAACTGACCCAGTTCTGTGAATCATTTTCTGGTCCTGAGTCCTGTTGGCACACAAAGTCCTCCTCAGCCCCAGGCCCGTATCAGTATTGATGAAGCTGCCGCTCTCCATCAAGATGAATTTAAGTGGGATTTAATCCACTTGGATTAGTTTTGAGAGTCCCCTGGACAGCGAGAAGAACAAGTAGGTCAATCTTAGAAGAAATCAACCCTGACTGCTCATTAGAAGGTCAAATAGTAAAGATGAAGCTGAAGTACTTTGGACATCAAATGAGAAGGGAGGATTCACTTGAGAAGGCCTTGATGCTGGGAAAGGTGGAGGGCAAAAGAAGTAGGGGGCGGCCAAAGATGAGATGGATAGTTGGTATTGTAGATGCAGTGGGCACAGAACTGGGAGGGCTGAGGATGGTGGAGGACAGAGGCGCCTGGAGGACAATGGTCCATAGGGTCGCAAAGGGTCGGAATCGACAACACAATCCACTTGGGGACCATCACCCTCCCCTGTGGACTTCGGCACCCAAGGACGTTGGTCCTCAGGGTGGTCACGTCCGTCTGCCGATCAGTGTTGAGTCGCTGGCAATATAGTCTCTACTACTCTATTGCCATAGCAGGATAACCTGTGGCATTGATTTTATGGCACGAAATTCGTATTTAATGACTTAAGACCTGGCTGCTATTCAGTTCTTTTCCTTTGATGGTGTGCCATGTAAAAAGCGACAATAGTTAATGGATAAACTAGGAACGCCAGGCTAGAGATAAGAACATCAGGATGACATGTAGAGAGTGTTAAGATAGGGAACCAGTCAAAGCTGAATGCCAGCCAGCCAGCCACCCGCCGCCCTCCCTCTTTCCTTCCAGCTCTGGCTTCCACCTCCTCGCAGGGCTTTCTCGGTTGCCTAGCAACCGTCGGCTTGTTGCCAGTCCGAGTCCAGGCGGCGTGGCGCCTGCCTGAAGAGCAGGGGAGCCATGGCCGAGATCCCCAAGCCTCGAGCCTGGTCCCCGTCTTTGCCTCCCCCGCAGCCCGCCATTTTCTATGGGCCCGTGGAGGCGGGGAACCCGGTAGTCAAGAACTTCGAGAGTGACCTGCGATCCTCCATGGGCTTCTTGCTGCGGAAACGGGAAGTGGGGGACGACAGCGTCCGGGAGCAGGAGCTGCACCGGCGAGGGTAAAGCTACCGTAGGAGGGGAACGGGGGCTTTCACACGCTTTCCGGGTGGGTAGGTGGAGAAACACCTGCAAACCCCCCCCCCCCCCCCCTTTCCCCTTGCCTTTTACCTCCAGGACCTGGGAGTGGTGGTGGTTATATAATTAAATATATATACATTTATATTAATTAATTAAAATTAAGAAATAAATTTATAAGAAATAAATCATAAATACACCGTGCGTTCCGGTGTCTAGTCATGCCTGCCGCATGACCACGGAAACATCTGCAGAAGCAGACAGCGCTGGCTCTTCGGCTTTGAAACAGAGATAAGCACTGAACCCTAGAGTCGGATACGACTGGTTTTCTAGCAAGGGAAACCTTTACTGTTACCTTACATTTATAATAAACATACAGTACATTGTTTATATCATATTTATATACGCAAGGGGTCTGCGGTGGCTTAGTGGTTAAGATGCTGAACTTGACTGGAAGGACGGAGGAAGCTCCCGTCATCTGTCCCACCTCCTGCCAACCTAGCAGTTCGAAAGCAAGAAGTTGCAAGTAGATAAATAGGGACCACTTCGGTGGGAAGGTAAACAGCAGTCCGTGCACTCCTGTGTCTAGTCATGCCTGCCACATGGCCACGGAAATGTCTGCAGAAGCAGACAGCGCTGGCTCTTCGGCTTTGAAACAGAGATGAGCACTAAACCCTAGAGTTGGATACGACTGGTTTTCTAGCAAGGGCGATCTACACATAAAAGCAATGTGTGTATGCTTTTTTTTAACCAACCCTTTCTTCGGGGCACAAAACCTGCTCTGCTTTTTTTAAACTCAGCTTTTCATTATGAAAAACAAGCACCCTAAAAGTATAAAGGCTGCCACTCCTCCTAAATTGAGCTCTTGTGTCTTAAAGAGCAGGCAGAAATTCATCAGGCGATGTGTATCTCCCTTCTGGGCATCTCCATGGTGTGCTAATACTTGCTCTGGTTGAATGTCTCCCTATGACATAATTGTTAAAAGCAGACGAGCCTTTGCCAAGTGGGTTGGGCAATTTGAGTTTCATTTCTATATAAACGTTTACTTAATTCTCCTGAGACTTTAGTTCAGTGGATTTCGTAGGTAGCGAAAGTGAAGTATAAACGCTTTAAAACAAAGACCAGATTGTATGTGCAAACACTTCAGCCATTTTTTCCACATTTGCAACTTAATAACTAATAGAATGTAATTTTAAAATGTTATATTCTTTACAAAAGATATACAGTATCACAAACAAAAAAATCTGCCCATAGCTTAGAATTATATGTGATGAGGTGAATTGACAAGTGGTACTTGTACAGAAGACACCAGATTATTGTTGGCAAGTTTACAGTACTTAGTTACACTATACATTAAGTTGACACAAGAAAGAAAATTCCTGTCTTTCCCCTCTCGTAGGCACAGGTTACTTCAATAGGATTCCTCATTTGATTAATTTGCTCAGCACAGCGGGTTTACTCTCTTAGATAATTTAATGGAAAGGCTTGATGTCATAGCCACCTTAATGATTAGGAAAACCATTGCGTGTCTCCCCCACATTACAATAGAAGAGACTTGGTGTTCTCTTCAAGTAAAATGCATGTCTCCTATAAGATTGCTTTTCTTAGTAAGTTGCATATGTAACTGCTTATTTGTGGAAGCTGTCTGCTGTACCATCTGTATCAGGTCTCAGAATACTTCTCCAGTAACGGGGGACGTTGGAAGCATCTGCGGTGTACACCAAAAAAGAGAGACCACATCTCTAACACTGATGAAAGCTGATTAAAAGCCCAGTGGATTTCAGCCAGAAAACCCTCTTTTGGTAACTCAGATGCAGACACTAATAAATGTTTTCCTGAGTTGGAAACATATGTTTTATCAGTGCTCTCTACAAGTAATGTATCTTCTTCTGCCGTATCCAAATCTGAATATAGGCGTCAGCCATGAAAGCTGTCCTGAGAATATAATGCAGTGGCCTTTCATCTGCCTTCTGCATCCCAGCATGACACCCATACCACTGATCCAGTTCCGCGAGTCACTTTCTGGTCCTGAGCCCTTTTGGTTCGCAAAGTCCTCCTCAGTCCCAGGCCAATATTGATGAAGCTGCTGCCCTCCATCAAGATGGATTCAAGTGGGATTTCATCCACTTGGGGACGATCACCCTTCTGTGGACTTTTAGTCCTCATGGTAGTCAGGTTAGTTAACATCCACCTGACATTCGGCATTGAGTCACTGGCAGTATGGTCTATTACCATAGCAGGATAAACTGGCCAGACACAGAAATAATCTGTAAAGTATTATTTAATATAGAGCTCTCAAATAAGGCCTCCTATGTACATTTCCACTAAATAAACTATCATTGCCATTTTTTGATTTGGTGTCTACCAGAATAAGAAAAGGAGGAATGGGCCGTTATAATCTTCTTGATGGATGTTTGAACTGCATCTACAGTATCTACAATGCATCACTATTGGTTAGATTGAATAGGACTGATAGGTGTTGTATATCAAAACAATTGGGCGACCGCACTTGCTGCAGCCCATCTGGCAGTTCCAGTTAGATGGGTTTACACATCCATTTTATCCATCTTGTTCTAAAATATGTTTATTTTCTTAACAATATAAGTTGCAAATGTTAAGTAAAGGTCCCCCTGCTCGAAAGCCAGTTGTATCTGACTCAAGAGTTTATAGCCAAAGAGCCAGTGCTGTCTGCGTCTGCAGACGTTTCCATGGACATGGACAAAGCTTTCAGTACAGCTGTAATATTTCCAGGCAACTGTTTGAAAATTGTAGCTAGGAGAAGCAGAACAATGATTTGCTTCAGCTTCAATCCTAGGAAATCCTCAGTGGTGTTAAAGGTAAAGGTTTCCCGTGCTCAAAAGCCAGTCGTATCCTATTCTAGGGTGCAGTGCTCATCTCTGTTTCAAAGCCGAAGAGCCAGTGCTGTCTGCTTCTGCAGACATTTCTGTGGCCATGTGGCAGGCATGACTAGACACTGGAGTGCATGGAACGCTGTTACCTTCCCACCGAAGTTGTCCCTATTTATCTACTTGCAGTTTCTTGCTTTCGAACTGGTAGGTTGGCAGGAGCTGGGACAAAGACGAGAGATCATTCTGTCCTGCAGTACTCGGGAATCGAACTGCTGAACGTCCGTCTTTCAGTCAGTGTCTTAGCCACTTGAGCCACTGCAGTCCTTCAGTAAAGTAAAGTGAAAAGTTAGTAAAGTGAGAAATTGTCACTTATCAATGCTGGAATAGGTTGTTGAAGAATTAAACAGGTGCATAAATTCATTTTTTGAGACAAGAAAAACTTGTAATTTGGGAAGTTTGAGTGCTCCCCCCCTCTTTTTTTTTGCTTTGGAACGTGCCATAATAGTAAGATTCAGAAGGTGCTGCTTTTTCAGTTAGTGGTAATATGTTATGATGGTGATATTCCTTAAAAAGCCTGCAATTTCCTCCCATTTTTATTTTATCCTCAGCATCTTATAATAGCTATAATAACTTCTTTTCTCTGTTCTGATTTAATCTATATTTTCTACTCTACTCTGGTTTAATCTTTGTCCAAGGTTTTTTTTTATAATGGCATGTATGTTTTGATTTTAGTAGTCAGCAGTTTTTAAAATTTGTGGTTGTCTTATTAGCTTTATTGATTATGATATTTATCTCTTTTAATGTTATTGGTCACTGTTCCAGCCCAGTGAGATTACATATTGTAATCTATAATCAAAGAATTGTGGAAGATTTTTAAAATGAACATATTTCAGTATTCTCCGCAACCTAAAAGTATTTAAGTTAACATGCTAAAAACATAAACATTTGAACACTTAACTTCAATCCCATTTTTAAAATTTGTGATGTTTAAGAGTTGTAGTCCTTGGGAATGTACAAAATTGTTTTGTGGATGAGAGTGCCAAGGTACAAGGGAGAATGACCACTTTGTCCAAAATTATGCTAGGCTTCTGCAAGAATTAAGAGGAAGGAAACGTGTTTCCTTTCTTTTCCCTCTTTTCAGGCTTTTGTTGTGTAAATGATTTCTCTGACATTGAAACAAATGAGAGGATATTCATGAAGGCCAGATCTCAGACTGGTATATGCAGTACTTCCAACAATATGGGTCAATAGGTTCTTAGAGATAATCATATCATTAGTTCACAGGGTCCTAATAAATCAGAAGCAATTTATAACAGTAATATGCAATGATGTAATTTGAGATTTGGGATCCTGTAGATCTAGTAGTGTGACCAGATTATCCTGCTATGGTTATAGAGTAGACCATACTGTCAGCAACTCAACATTGAGTGTCAGGTGGCTGTTACCTGACAACCCTGAGGACTAATGGCCTTGGCAAAGTCCACAGGGAAGGGTGATGGTCCCTGAGTGGATTAAATCCCACTTGAATCCATCTTGATGGATGACAGCAGCTTCATCAATACTGGCCTGGTGCTGAGGAGAACTTTGCTTGCCAAAAAGGCTCAGGACAAGAAAGTGACTCATGGAGCTGGATCAGTGGTACGGGGGTCATGTTGCGATGCGGAAGGCAGATAGATGAATTATTGTTATCTGTCAGTCACTAATTTTCTGTGTTGAATTTTGTATAGAGTAACTGCCTTGTTTAATATTTGGAACAAGTACAAACCTCGATTTCCAGACTGGTACTACAGTGAAAAACTTGTGGAAGTTGGTGATCAGCTTGTGGAACTGAAAGTAAGTGATTATCTGGTGAATCAATATAAACATCCCTAACCCCATAATATCAGCACATGTACTCTGCAAACATTTTGCATGTTGTAAACTGGCCATTTCCCATAATAATGTACACCTCAAAAATGTCTGTTGTGGTAGAACTAGACCCCAGCAAGTACATTTGTGAATGAAGCCCATGTTTACCTCCCAAAGACCAAAACCAAATTTAAGCTAAGTTGGCACATACTAATCAGGCATCTTTTATCTCCTAAGGCAGTGATGGTGAACCTTTTAGAGACCGAGTGCCCAAACTGCAACCCAAAACCCACTTATTTATCGCAAAGTGCCAACACGGCAACAGGAGAGGGAGAAAGTGCTCCCATTGGGTTGCTGGGCAGAGGGGCGGGGCAAACTCTGTGCTGGGGCAACTACATGGGAGCCCACAGAAGGCACACATGCCATAGGTTCACCACCACTGTTTTACGGGAGTTTTAAAATCTAATATGTGCTAATTGCATCAACTAGTTATACGATGGATTGCAGTATTACTCCAAAGAAAGTCAAAGTAAGTAATGATTAGCACGTACTCTAGAACAGCTGGACACATTTTGTAGAACTGAATAGGAAGGATGGTAAAGGCAAGCCTGTGGATTAGATTTGTGGTGAAGAAGATGATAACCCCCCCCTTGTTTGTTTGTTCTGGTTCTATCCTTTTTGGATTCTGCTTCTTTTGGCTATGTGCCCTCCCTATCAAGCTACATAAAAAACAGTAGGAGGATGGAGATGGTGACTTTTTGGATTCATTAATTAACATTTAAACTTTGCAACAGCATCAGTGACCAAGGAAATTATAGCAAGAAATTGTGTTAGTGAACTGTGGTTGTTTTAACTGGAGCATAACAATTATTTAACCAGGTCAAAGTTCTTTTTTGTATCTTAAAAACTCCCTGTTCTTCCTTTTTTTTTGTACAATGTTTATATCTTATTTTATTTAGACATTTACATAATACCTGCAGTCTCAATTGTATAGTTCCTGCTTCATGTTGAAACTCTTCTGTCTCTAGGCTTACTCAGGAAGTGGTTGTGTTGAAGACACAGATAACAAGATCTGGGGTTTGTTTATAATGGAAAATGAAATGGAGAATCACTAACATCACTATTGCCTTTCTTTGTTTCCATCTGCATGTTTTTAAAAGCATGTTTAAAAAGATGATTAACTTGAACTCTTCATATATGCAAACTTTCTCTGATGATTATGATATATACTGCTCAAAAAAATAAAGGGCACACAAAAATAAGGCATTCCACAATCTGAATGACTGAAATACTGTATTCCTATTGTTGTTTACATACTATAGTCGGATGTGCTGACAACAAACTCACACAAAACTTAACAATGCGAATCAAATTCATCAACCCATGGAGGTCTGGATTTGGGGTTACACTCACAGTGACAGTGGAAGAAAACACTACAGGCTGATCCAACTGTGATGTAATGTCCTTAAATCAAGTCAAAATGAGGCTCAGTAGTGTGTGTGGCCTCCATGTGCCTGTATGACCTCCCTACAACGCCTGGGCATGCTCCTGATAGATGATCTCCTGAGGGATCTCCTCTCACACCTGAACTAAAGCAAATCCCAACTCCTGGACAGTTCGTGGTGCAACATGGCATCGGTGGATGGAGCGAGACATGATGTCCCAGATGTGCTCAATCGGATTCAGGTCTGGGAACGGGCGGGCCAGTCCATAGCATCAATGCCTTCGTCTTGCAGGAACTGCTGACACACTCCAGCCACATGAGGTCTAGCATTGTCGTGCCTTAGGAGGAACCGAAGGCCAACTGCACCAGCATATGGTCTCACAAGGGGTCTGAGGATCTCATCTCGGTACCTAATGGCAGTCAGGCTACCTCTGGCAAGCTCATGGAGGGCTGTGCGCCCCTCCAGGGAAAAGCCACCCCACACCATTACTGACCCACCACCAAACCAGTCATGCTAGAGGATGTTGCAGGCAGCATAACATTCCCCACGGCGTATTCAGACCCTGCCACGTCTTCCACATGTGCTCAGTGTGAACCTGCTTTCATCTGTGAACAGCACAGGGCACCAGTGGCGAATCTGCCAATCTTGGTGTTCTCTGGCAAATGCCAAACGTCTTGCACGGTGTTGGGCTGTGAGCACAACCCCCACCTGTGGTCATTGGGCCCTCATACCACCCTCATGGAGTCTGTTCCTGACCATTTGAGCAGATACATGCACATTGATGGCCCACTGGAGGTCATTTTGCAGGTCTCTGGCAGTGCTCCACCTGTTCCTCCTTGCACAAAGGCAGAGGTAGTGGTCCTGCTGCTGGGTTGTTGCCCTCCTACGGCCTCCTCCACGTCTCCTGGTAGTGCCTCCGTGCTCTGGACACAACGCTGGCAGACACAGCAAACCTTCGTGCCACAGCTCGCATTGATGTGCCATCCTGGATGAGCTGCACTACCTGAGCCACTCGTGTGGGTTGTAGGCTCCGTCTCATGCTTCCACTAGAGTGAAGGCACCGCCAGCGTTCAACAGTGACCAAACCATCAGCCAGAAAGCAAAGGAACTGAGAAGTGGTCTGTGGTCACCTCCTGCTGAACCACTCCTTTACTGGGGATGCCTTGCTAATTGCCTCTGATGTCCACCTGTTGTCTCTTCCATTTGCACAACAGCATGTGGAATTGATTGTCAATCAGTGTTGCTACCAGGGTGGACAGTTTGATTTCACATAAGTGTGATTGACTTGGGGTTACATGGTGTTGTTTAGGTGTTCCCTTCATTTTTTGGAGCATATTTTACAAAAAAGACAATTTGATCCTTTTTAGCAACAAAACTATTCACGCTGGGAATAAAACAGTCAAAGTTAAGCACTTGAACAAATCCAGTTGGTTGCAGTTGGATATTTATGCACATCTTAACCTGTCACTAAAATATACTACTTGAAAGTATTTAACTTTGGTTGCTTAATCCAAAAATGTGATAAAAAGGTCCATGTTATTCTGTGTTTTATCACTTGTTCTAGAACAAAGCACTCTTCCTGCATCTTTACATCCTATTGAACCTGGTGGGGTCGGGCTCTCAGGTCATTGATAGGGATAGTCTTCATGTTACTCACAGGGAGACCTTAGTGTGCCTGACCATCTGGAGGAACTCAAAAGTCTATGTTCTACAGCAGACAATTTTTTGTAATGATATGTGTTCTATTAACAATTGAGGAAGTTCTTTTTTCATTGTGTTTCCCATTTTAGGTCGTATACCCTTAGTATGATAAATTGAGAGTGCCCAGAAAAGACTTATATGCTTCTGGTAGATATGTATTGGATTGCCCTGCAAATGTACGATATTATGTGGTATGTTGTTTTACGGAAAATAAAAATGCCATTTTTTTTGTTCCAGGAGTATAAAATAGCACTTTCATATTGCTATGGGAAGTATCTTCAGCAGATCAGTGGTATAAATGTGGACACACCTGGATTAACTATGCAGCAGTTTAGGTCCAGCTTTTTCCCAAATGGATTTAGAGATCAAAGTGCTGCACGTACGGTAAGAATATACATTACATGTGGATAATATCTGTGTTACTTTATTTTGTGTTTTCATAAGTTGACATCAAGCCACAAATGCATTGTTAATAAACCTATTTCATTCATATCATATTTTAGTGCCAAAATTGCAGCTGTTTTTTGACTTAAGGCCTTTTTGCATATGGCAACTCACAGTACTTTTCTGAATCATAGTAGAATATACATTCATGCATTCTTAATTTTGTGCATCTTTCTTATTGACTTTGTGTATAGGAAAACATAGTAAGAGAAGCAGGTTTTATAATTACTAGAACTGTTTTTTAAATCCACAGTTAATATACTACTTTTATTCCAACCTATCAATATATTTGAAAATGGCACAATATGAATTATGTGCATGGGAAATATCATTGATTCCTACTTTCTTATCAAGCAATGTTTTCCAGTCCTCTCTAACAGGGCATTTCAGAATGCAGTAAATGTGCATTATTATGTGAATCATGCATTCTCAATCTACAGCTATGTGAATAACTCAGTAGTATCCTAATATCAACTAATATGTGTGTTGCGTGGCTGTGCATCCAGTTTTACAGAATGAAGTACTCTGTTCAATAGTGTCATACATTTGCAGAGATATACATTCCAATTCTCATTGAAAGAAAGAGCTGGGCAGAGCAAGTTGCCCATTAGCAATCTGCACCTCTGTGGTGAAATATATTGCATTCTATTTAAATTATAGTACTTCTTCTATGTCTAGGCCAGACACGAAACTGTCAAAATGAAGACACCTTTTGGTGAGTTCATTCTGCAGTTCCTTTCACCTGACCTAGTGTGGGAAAGATTAGCTGGCAACACAAGATTGCCGTTGCTCATGTTACACCCGATTGTGGTTCAAAAATACAATCTTCAAGGAGGCTCTTTCTGTGTACCCCAATTATAATACTCATTGTGGTGTAGTGGTTAGAGTTATGGATTATGACTCAGTTGACCTGTATTTTGAATCTCTGCTTGGCAGTCGAAATTCATGGAGAGAGGGTAGAACTGGTAAAACCACTTGTTAACTATCTCACTTATCTTGAAAGTCATATGAGGGTTGATGTAAGTTGTTTCTGACTTGACAGCACATGACACACACAATTTCCCTGAGAATGTTTCAGTTTTATCTAATAGATTAAAGATTGTGCAACTTGTTTGGTATAGTATCCAGGATCTAAGCTCTCTTAGAGAGTTATTGATTGTTCCTGCTTCATGAGCAGACACTAAGGATTAATAATAATTTTTTTGTCAGAAATTATTCTGGGTTGAAAGGATTTTTGCAGAAGAAACTCCACTCAGGGAACGCCCAAATGAGGCTTCTTTCATGTCCCCAAGAGCTGGGACAGAGACAGGCCCTCAATTTGTCAATGATTGTACAGCAGGGCTGCCATCAGTGGGGACCATCAGGACTCCTGTCCCGGGCCACAAGTTGATGGGGCCCTGCCGCCGCTGGGAAACCACCGATGTGCACATGCGCAAACAAACGACACATGCACAGAAAACCATGGGGGCATGGCGCTGCCGGGAACCACTGATGTGCGCATGCACAAACAAATGGCGCATGTGCAGAAAACCACAGGGTGTGGCAAAAATGTGTGTGTGTGTGTGTGGGCCCCTGCGTACCAGGCCTGGAAATTTCTGATGCCGGCCCTGCGGTACAGTACTGTATGTGAAGCTTGGCAAGTGGAAGCCAGATGATCACTGTAGAAGTATAAATGAGCCCAAGCATTTGGTTTTTTTAATTCATAGAAGTAGGTTTGAAGTGCATCAACATGTTTATTGATTTCAAGTCTGAGATCCCTCATTCTCTTTTAGTAACTAAACAACATAGCTCAGGAAATTACTACATTGTTTATCTTATATCAAACTGAAACACAGTCCAGATTGTTCCTTTGTAATACTGTACTGTTTTTAATTGGAGGAAATAAACCTTTTTGGTGTCATAAAAGCTTCTGACCTTTTTAGTCTTCTTTGCTTCCTCTTTTACCCTGCCGGGTGTCAAGGGACCTTTTTAATACTGTAAGAAATTCTTGGAATTTTTCAGTTTCCTCAATATTTTCTTGGATTTTTATCAAATATTTTTAAATTGAACTATGAAGATTGCCACAGCAGTATTATTTGCAGTTATATTTGAAAGTGCCCAAATGCATGCCTCTCTGTTGAGTCATCTTCCCGGTTCATTTTCTTTGTTTAATGCTTAGGAACCCAAGGAAAGCTACTCCTTTCCTTCCCATGCACATAGTAGGGGTCTTGGTTGTTCACAGACTAATTTAGTCAATCAGATTTTCCTTAAAAGATCTTGCAATTTTGATTGTCACATGAGAAAATTAGCACTCTTCTAGTCACTCCGGTGTCTAGTCATGCCTGCCACATGACCACGGAAATGTCTGCAGAAGCAGACAGCGCTGGCTCTTCGGCTTTGAAACAGAGATGAGCACTGAACCCTAGAGTCGGATACGGCTGGCTTTCGAGCAAGGGAAACCTTTACCTTTACCTAGTCACTTGGGTGTCAGGAGAATGTATGGGGTACAAAGAAAGAGCCTCCTCAAAGAATGGTATTTTTGAACCAGTCAGGTGTACCCTGGGAATGGCAACCTTGTGTTGTCGGCTAATCTTTCTCACACTAGGTCAGGCTAAGAAAACTGCAGAATGAACTCACCAAACGGGACCACACCTGAGTCCCTCCTGTCTGCCCTTGTAGGACGGGCTGAATACCTTGGGGAGATGCGGTCTCTTAGGTACCCCAGACCAATGCCATGAAGGGCTTTAAAGGTCAAAACCAGCACCTTGAATTGCACCCTGAGGCATACTGGGAGCCAGTGCAACTCCCAGAGCAGTGGCGAGGCATGGGCATAACACCCGCACCCCATCACCACCCGAACAGCCGCATTCTGGACCAGCTGAAGCCTCTGAATGGTCGTCAAGGGCTGTCCTATGTAGAGCGCATTACAATAATTCAATCTGGAGGTGACCAGAGCGTGAGTGACCATGAGCAAGGATGTCCCATTGAGCCCTTTAGATGTCCTATTGAGCAAGAGGAAATGAAAAAAAGTGGCAGGTAGGGTGACATAGTAGCCTTGGATTTGATGGAGAGAAGAACAGGCAAGTTGGTGAGGGGAGAGGGGCCAATGACATGTGGAGTGGGGAGTCAGTTTCAAGGTCAACCTTGCTCAAAAGCCAGCTGTATCTGACTCTAGGGTTCAGTGCTCATCTCTGTTTATAGCCAAAGGGCCAGCGCTGCCTGCGTCTGGAGACGTTTCCGTGGACATGTGGCAGGCATGCCTAGACACCTAATACCTTCCCGCTTATGTGGTACCTTATTATCTTCTTGCAATTTCTTGCTTTCACCTGCTAGGTTGGCAGAAGCTGGGACAAAACTGGGAGCTCATTTCGTCATGCAGTACTCGGGAATCAAACTGCTGACCTGCTGGCCTTCCAGTCAGCATCTTAACTACTTGAGTCACCACAGTCGGTTTCAAACATGACCTTAAATGGAGGGAATGTTGGGAATGGAGCATAGCAGTTAAAGAGCTACAGTAAGAAACAAGGTCTTTGGGAATTAGAGATGTAAAATTTCCGGAAATTTTGAAGCTCGGAAAAAAACCTGGGGGTGGGGGGATGGAAATTTTCGGAAAAATTGAAAATAATCTGATACCATACATATTTTTTTAGAAATGATTTATAAAATATTTGAACCCAGCCTTATCTTCAAATATTTTATTCATCATGTTAAAATAAAACATTCCATAATATATTTTTTATTTTTCCAATTTTTGGGAAAAACCAAAAAAGGCTTCAGAAAAAAAGTGGAAAAAAACCGTCCCCCCCAAAAAAAAATTTTTCCCGGTTTTTCCCCAGGCCTTCACATCTCTAGTTTGCGTGTGTTATTCCATATTTAAATTTCTAATTTTTTGATTTCTTTTATTCATTTTAGTTTCACGTCTTGCAAGTGAGGAACACTTTACTTTACCAAATGGTGTGTGATAATGACTCTGAACTCCTGAATCAGAAATCTGTGAAAATGTGTTTCAGGCTCATGACCACATGGCAACTCATCATGCAGATGATTCTGCCCCATGAGCACCTGTGTTGGCTTCTTTATAATGGTATGTTGCTCGCTCATTCTTCCTTCCTTTTCAAACATCCAAGTCAAGAAAGCTGACTTACTTGCTGTGAATTTCCTGCATTGGAAGGGGCTGCACTAGATTACTGCTGGATATCTTTTACTTCTGCAATTATGCAGTTCTATGATTTCAATTCTGGAGGAGAAGAATTTTGCAGGCACTTCTCCAGGTTGCAAAGAACTTTTAATGTTAAGAACTGTCTTAATAATTTAGGGATATTTTTTAAAAAATAATAATTTTGGGATGGGGGAAGTTGTAGAACAAAGAAGAACTCTCCTCAAAACCTGCCCTCAGCCAGGTTCCCTTAGGAAAGGACAAGAGGGTGGAAAAGAAGCCTTTAAAGCTAATGTAGATAGATAAATATTTATTGTCATTGTCCTGCACAGAACAACGAGATTGGGGGGGGGGAAACACTTAACAACCCAACAAAACCTAAACAAAAATACAACTATACAAAATTATCAACATACTCCCACCCCACATGTCAGGTGCCTTTTTACATGATGGAGCCATCTCTCTTTGGAGCTGCTGGTTTCTGGCATTCCTAAAGGCTCCATTCTCCCTTGCTTTCCCAGTGGAGAGATAAGGGGTGCATGGTATGACCTCATGATGTGAGTGATGTGTATGCATATAGTTAAGTGCAAGATGGGGGGAGGGGGGTTGTTCTTCACATCAGTGGAGTAGTTCCATCCTCCATTGCTGTGCTGCCCTCAATGGCCAGCCTTGGAGGCATGTCCATCAGACTGGAATAACTTCTCCAGCCTGCTTTAGGTAACCCAACATTCACAAAACATTCCACTTTGCCACTTCACTTTAAGTTTTGTGCTAAAGTTTTGCTGCGAGGGAAATGGATTCTTGTGTATACAGTTGATGGTAATACTTTTAATACAGATGAGTAATTACCAAGTACTTAGGTACTTAAACTACTTACTGGCTGAAACGGTTTTGTTTAATTTTATGCCATGTAAGGCCAATGGTATCATCAGCTGTGGTGGCTTTTTGTAAATGAAAAACTTTTTGACCCAACCTACAAAGGTTCTGAGTTTCCTGTGAGATCTCTTTTGTCTGGGGAAATTGCTGGAAACTGCATAAGTCTTTAATTTATGGAAGCTGGCACCTCCAGGATGATTCTATTGGCATCAGACTTCCCTCCATCCCATGGCCCTCGATTACTTCCCCAGGGCAAATACCACCCAACTAACTTTCTTTTAGGAATGTGAGTGTGATAGGCATAGGAGCTGTTCTGAGATGGGAGATAATAGGACTGTGATGGCGAACCTTGGCACTCCAGATGTTCTTGGACTTCAATTCCCAGAAGCCCAAGCCCCCTGTGAATCCACACAAATAGGTTTACTGCGATTCATCCGGCCCGTGCTGCCCTCGTTGCTCCCGAAAGTGGAAGCAAAACCCGCCCGTACAGAGAAAGGGTTAATCCGGAAGAGTCTTAACCGTACGGGCACGTTTTACTTCCACTTCCGGGAGCAATGAGGGCAGCGCAGGCCGGATGAATCGTAGCAAACCCCTTCGTGTGGATTCACGGGGGCTTGGGCTTCTGAGAATTGAAGTCCAAGAACATCTGGAGTGCCAAGGTTTGCTATCACGGTAATAGGAGGATTTTCTTCCAAACTTGGTCACATTCCTCTACTGCAGTATGAATGGAAGGGGATCTTGTTATTTCTCAATTGAAAGGCAAGTCATAGATCAGTCATTGGATTCATTGCCTGGGTGAGAGATCATCAGCACAATTTGATCATCAGGAAAGATCTGAAAACCTGGCTTGCACAGCAGGTGTAGGGTGCTGCCATATTGCAGCTTGTCACACACTGTGATCATAGAGCCATCTCATGCAGCATGTATGAAATGAGACATGCAGGATTTAACATCGGGACTGCAATGGACTGCCATAGCCTTGAGGATATTATCAAGGTGCGCCTTCACAGTCAGTCCATGTGGCATGGCCTCTTCTGCCTCCATGATCATTGGGAATCAGAATGGTTAAGTGGTTCCTCCTCTACTCATTTTGCTGTTGGGCCAAATAGGATGGTTTCCAGTGGCATTTCCTCCACTGAGGGGACCATCACCCCACCTAAAGGGGTCTCATCCACCCATAGCCATTGGCCCCTTTAGGGAATCATGTTATTTACCCCTACCCAACACTCAGCGTTGAATCGCTGGCTATACGGTCTACTCAGTGATAGGCACCAAATTTTTTTACTACCACACTGTGGGGCGTGGCCTAACTGGTGGGCGTGGCCTAACTGGTGGGTGTGGCCTAACTAGTGGGTGTGGCCTAATCGGTGGGCATTGCCTAATCGGTCTTTAAGGTGCCACAACATTTTTTTGTTTACTCTCTGCTATGCTTGCACAGAGTAAAATGGCACCAATTCTAAAGTTTTATTCTGTGCAAGCAGATCAGGAGGTAAACAAAACAAAAACACAAAAAATGTTGTGGCACCTTAAAGACACACTGCCACCCCACCCCTGCCCTGGGAAATTCCTTTAGCCTCTGCTCCCCTCTACACACACACACACACACACACACACACACACACACACACACACACCGGGGGGGGGAGGGAAGGAAACAAAAAGACACACTTACCCAGAAAGCGAAACGTCGGGGTGTTCCTTCCTCCCATGGGGGTGGGCTGGCGATGGAGTGCTCACGTGACATGCTTTGGTATTTCCCTCCTCCTTTAGTCTCCAGGACCAGCAAGTCCAGCCCTGCTGCCGCTTGCAGAGCGGCTGCTGCTGGTGGAGGTGGCGGCGAGTGTGTGCCTGGCCCTGGGGGAAGAGGAAGGGGAGCTGACGTCACGCGCCACCCAGGAGAGCTCGCCTGCATGCCCCCGCGCCCCCGCCGCCACTCTTTGCTGCCTTCTTCTAGCAGCAGCAGCAACTTTCGCAATGTGGACCTATTCCTGCAGGAAGAGAACTTTCTGCAGGATGTTTATCTGGGCATTGCAAGAGGTGTCCAGGCAGCATGGCACAAGCAGAGCAACTCTTGCAATGCCCAGAGTCAGACAGACATCCTGCAGGAAGTTCTCTTCCTGCAGGAATAGGTCCACATTGTGAAAGTTGCTGCTGCTGCTAGAAGGAGGCAGCAAAGAGTGGCGGCGGGGGCATGCAAGCGCGCTCTCCTGGATGGTGCGTGACGTCAGCTCCCCCTCCTCTTCCCCCAGAGCCAGGCGCACACATGCCACCACCTCCACCACCACCCGAGCAGCACCCGCAGCCGCTCCGGAGAATGAAGCACCAAAGCCGTCGGGTCGCCCGCTCTCCTGGGAAGAGGTGGGTGGGGTGGGGAGGGGAGGGGGTGTGGTCAGCCAGGTTTCCTACTGGTCCACTCGGACCGGGGCAGACCCGCTGATGGCCGACACTGGGTCTACTCCATTAGCGTAGCGGGATGTCCAGCCAGATATATATCTTATATACCTGCATAAATACACAAACATATATATTCACTTTTGTATGCTCATGTATTCACATTCTTCTCTTGCTTTTCACTATGTATATTTTAAAAATGATTTATTTGTCATTACAGGTACAGTTCATATGTATACCATATGCAGACATTTGATGACCATAGGACTATCTGCTAAGGTAAAAAGAATAAGTTGAAAACATTTTTTCTGCTAAGGCTAGTTATCAAGAAACATTTTGAAAGAAATGTTGCATATTGGATGTTTGGCTTTAATTTGTCTTATTCTTTAATTTTAAAATGTATGTTCTTTGTTAAAACAGTTGTGAAAGAGTAAACAAAAAATAAAATAAACATTCTTCTGAGAGCTAATTGCAATTCCAAACTCTAGATCCAGTCACCAAGAGGGATTGAGAAGTGATCTAAAGTTTTGCCTCATGTTCTTACCAACACTGGAAAGTGTAGGGCCTCAAAACGGGGCATTATGAGATGCAGGAATAATTTATCTAAAACAGAGTGAAGTCATTTTTCTAGCCTGATCGATATACTGCCTCCAAGGGTAGTGTGGCACATTGGATTGTGCTATTCCATGGATGCTAATGGCCCTCCCTAACTTGCACTGAATTAGGTCCAATAATCTGTTGAGTGAATTTATCAGGTGGGTCATGTTTCATCTCCCATTAACACCAATGATCTATTTGATGAGATCATGAGAAAAGGCCTTACCCAGTACAGATACTAGGCTGTAGAAATCCTTGCCCTGGAAAATTTTGTTTGGTCCTCTGTTTCACCAAGGCTTAGGCCTAGAAGGGTTGTAAATTGTTATAGTAAAGGTAAAGGTTTCCCTTGCTCGAAAGTCAGTCATATCCAACTCTAGGGTTCAGTGCTCATCTCTGTTTCAAAGCTGAAGAGCCAGCGCTGTCTGCTTCTGCAGACATTTCCGTAGTCATGTGGCAGGCATGACTAGACACCGGAGTGCACAGAGCGCTGTTACCTTCCCACTGAAGTGGTCCCTATTTATCTACTTGCAATTTCTTGCTTTCGAACTGCTAGGTTGGCAGGAGCTGGGACAAAGACAGGAGCTCATTCCATCCTGCAGTATTCGGGAATCGAACTGCTGACCTTGTTATACAGTTCTCTTAAAGGTTATTGTTTTGCTTGTCTTCTGTAATGCTATGTCTTTTTTACCTTTGGTGGGTAGTGAGTAGTCCTTTAGGCATTTCATAAATGAGACAGAAAAACAATATATTGAAGTAATAAAAGTATTTGAAGAAAAGAGAAAGACAATGGGTACTGAATGGAAAAGATATGGTCTTAGTCATCTTGCCAATACTTTGTGTTCAATGTACATAGATTAAAAGTAATATACCTTTTCTGTATTTAAATATTTATTTAATTGTTCATTTAATGTAAACAGTAATAAGTTTTTTGTGTGACTATGAAATACATACATAATCAATGCAGGTGTTTCCTACATAAATATCATATATTGCTCGGTGATAAGTATTCTACCACATTTCACTTGAGCTGTAGTGCCATCTTGTGATTATTTTTCATAGTGAAATCTCTCGACTTGCATGCGAGTTTTATAACTATGTAAACTGAATTGTACTGTGTTCAGGACAATTAAAGAAGTGGATTAGCAAGGAGTCTAGCCTTGCAAATAAATCAGCGAAACCACAAAAACTATACAGTATCTACAATTTTTGGTCTCTTACATTTGCTAAATTCTTAAGTGATGAGGCCAGTTGTTTTCAAGCCTCTTAAATCAGTTCATGGATTTCACATTGATTTGCCTGGAAGAAATGTTTTGTATAATTGTATGGCTCCATTTTACTTTTGTAAAAAAGTAGCACAGCAATGCTGTTCTTTTTAATCTGCTCCCTGCCATGATACCATAGTTGCACTTAACTGCCACATGATTATATATGATTAACACTTTTTAGTTACATAAACAATACTGTACTTGACAGCTTTGTATACTATGCCAACTGCTCAGACCTCCTTTGCTGGCATAGTCCAACTTTGCTGCCATGGAGTAAGGTAGTAATCTTGAGTTGGTTCTTCTCCAGGGACAGGTGGCTGAAATCACTTCTGCTTTCCTTCTCTGGCTTTAAACTGGAGAAAGCAGGCAGAGCTGCTTGGCCTTGTGTCACTTTGCTTTTGAAGATAATACACTGTTTCTGTGCTTGCTGGGTAGTCTGAGCTTAAAATGCTTGGTTGACTAGGACATGAGGTTTCACAGTGTGATTTCCAACTCGCAGTCCACATATGTGCAAGAGGGACAAATTAGACATACGTGGCAGGTGCTAATCCAGTAGGAATGTAGAGCAAGCCTTCACTTATGCACCAGCTCCAAACAAGTTTGTGCAGAGAAAGTTGGGAACCAATTTACATAGAATCTTTCATCCGTCCCCAGCTCCAAAGTCTAGATACAGAAGTAGGAATAAAGGTGTATCCCTGACTGTGGTTTAGAGATGCAGTTTGAGGACAAGGATGTAACAGCATCCCTGTCTGTGGGACAACCCAACACCAGCCAAAGTTTATAAGATAACCTGATATAAATAATATTAAGCTACTTGATTTCAAAATAGTGGTGGTTTTGTTTCTAATCAAATTTTCTTCTTAGGTGCTTGAGTATTTACAATGGGCCTGTGTATGTATTGAATCATCAGTCCCACTTTTAGCTGTACATTATTTGACATGGAGAGCCACTCTGTATGCTGCTGTTTGCCAGTGTTACTATGACTGCCAGTGTGACATCCATGGAGAGGTATGTGAACGCAAAATTTTACTAGTGTTGGGAAAGTTTGCTTACATCAGTATATCTCAACCTTTGGTTTTTGGACTTCAATTCCCAGAAACTTAAGTCAATTCCCCAAAAGCACAGATCAGCTAATGTACTGACTTAGGCTTTGGCCCCATGTTGGGAACCACTGGCTTACACCAATGTGATATAATGACTAGAATGATTGATTAGGACTTAGGAGGCCTGGGTTTGAATCCCTGCCCTGCCATGGAAACTCACTGAGGGTGTGAAACTGGTAAAACCACTCCTTAAATACTTCACTTATTTTGAAAGCCCTGTTAGGATTGCCATATATCAGTTCCAATTTGATGGCACATAGTGGAAATAAATTGCTTTTTTAAAACTCTGATTTAGGAGAGCATAAAGGGAGCTTTCTTAGCTTTGTATTTCTTGTACAAGGTCAAAATAAAAATTCAGAACTGTCACTGAGTTTGCGGGATCACTAATCCTGAACTTGAACACAAACAGCAATTTTCCTTCTGACTTGTTTTCTGAGAAAGCCAACTGCTGCTTCTGGTTTCTCCTCTATAAACTTCTGAGCTGAAAACATGTCCAAATTCAGTTGCAAAAAATGGCCAACCCACGCATTTGCCATATAGTAGTGGCTTTTATTAAGATTATTTCTTGTATATTGCTATAGTAGACCAGTTGATGCATTTTCTGCTCTTCTTCTGGTTGATTTATCACTTGCTTCCTACTCTCAGTCTTCCAGCTTCTTTTACTCCAACATTCTTCCTAAGGTGCTTCTAGTTGTGGTGTGCCTAGTTCTTTCCAATTTACTTTTGGAAAGAAAGTTAATTAATTAAAAGTCTGAATCTTTAAGTCTGGATACTTAACCATAGAAAGATCATCTGATAATGCCATGTTGGTTGTAGATGACTCAGAAGAACCGCCACAGCAGTCTTGCTCTTCCTACTTAAAGTCTGGCCCTAGGACAGTCTGTTGCGGTGTTGGTGAACCTATGGCATGCATGCCACAGAGGCCACACAGAGTCTTCTCTGTTGGCACATGCGCTGTCCCTCCCCTCTGTCCAGCAGCCCAATGGGAGTGCTTCCTCCCTCCCCCCAGCACAGAATTTGTTTGCCCTCTGTTTGGGCACTCAGTCTCTAAAAGGTTTGTCATCACTGGTCTATGGAATTACTTGTTTTAGTTGAACTTCAAAATGAAGCAATAAGAGGTGGTGTTGGTATTTTCTTCTTTTTCCTACTATGAACAAGAGGACACTTATAAATATGCATTTGGTTTCTACATGTATATATTCTTATATCATAGATATTTGCACGACGTGGTCTGATGAAAATTGATGAACTAAAGCAACTAGAAAATATGAGTTCATCGCCACTAAGTAAGGAAACAAAGAAAAAATTCAAAGAAGCCACTGTGAAGGTATGAATATTTCATAAAGACTATAATATTTAAAAATATGGATAATTAAATTATTATGCATTTCTTCTCTTTGAGTTAGATGGCTGCAATGATCTTCAAACGATCAGCATTTGAACCTAGGAGACGACCAAAGGGGCCTGGACGATCAAGGGTGAAAACAAATCTTAGAGATACACAACATGTAAGTTTTAAGCATTTTGTCTTGTCCTGAAGAACAGGAGCTCACGAAAGTGGCGTAGAATGTAATACATCTTTCTAGAAGTAATCTCTACAGTTTCCTGTGGAATCCATCCTTTTGATAATTACACTCTAAAGTAACACAGACCTCACAGATGCTTGACAGAAGTATCTGAACACTAGGCTTCAGGTCAAAGAATTACTCCTTTAAGGTTTCCACCCTCCAAGAAGGGAAGTAATATATAATATTGGGGGAAAATGACACTGGCTGAAATCCTGTTGCATAACTCATGTGTTGGGAAGAGCATATCTGGATTGGGATACTTAGTATCTAAAAAGCTCCTGCTTCTTCCTATGGCTTTTCCTACTCCTGTGTATCCCTTTCTTTGTGTAGAACAGGGGTTCGAAAAGTTTTCATGCAGCGGGCCAGTCAGCGGTTCCTCCCACTGGAAGCTTTAGTGTCTTGCACGGGAGACAAAGAAGGAGTCGCAGGAAGGACTAACACAGGTTTATTCATTGATGGTCAGTATGAACATGTGGTAATGGTGGAGGTACATCTCATTATATACAGTACATAATACATTTGAATCTTGTTGCACGGTAGCTCATTGGCTGCTACCGGCGTGGCCTCGCCCAGGTCACACCTCTCTTCTTGTAGTTGTTTTCTGTAGTCCTTTGTCATGCGGGGAATCTCCCGCGGCTGCTCGTGATTTGGGGAATGTGGACCATGTGAGGCTGAACGCTCGCAGCTGCCCTCTATGGGCGGCTTGCTCGCGTTCCTTAACAGCTGAGATACATTGTGATTGTGGACTGGTTACATTCATATATTTAAAGAAACATTGTACATGCATACATAACATCCCTCCCCCCTAGGATGGGACGAAGTCCCTCAACCATTGTGGCTTGCCGCAAGTGCGCCTGGGGCGTGCGGCTGCCTGGCCTAATACAGGGGAGCCTGTGACTCCTGGCTCTGTGGAGTCTCGTACTGCAACGGAAAATGGAGACTCGTTAGTGGTTCTGTGGGGAGCTTGCGATGCCCTTGTCTTGGGGGATGGGAATGGAATGAACAGCTGGGAAGTGAACCCCTGTCTGTTGCCTGAGGAGCCCGGGGACCCTCCCAGCACGAACCTCGGGACCGACGAGGATGCCCTCGCGGTCTCGCCACCTCCTGCTGCCTGTTCGGGAGTTCGAGAGATTGCGGCGGGGGCGGGTGAGCTCCCGCCGGCTGCCTGTCTTTTAGGGGCCGGAGCTATGGTGTACTCTAGGATGCAAGAACTGGGGGGACTGGAGGTACCAGGGGCTGAACTGAAACCCCTCTTCTCGCTAGGACGGGTGGGGGACCACTCCGCTAACTCCCCCTGGTATGGAAAATCATAATCATCACCAAACTGATCCCTCTCTTTCAAAGTATCCTCCTCTGTGGATGGGAACCCAGGATATTCGTTTGTATCTGCGGGATCCGCCGTGTCTCCCCCTTGGGTAATGCGGGTGGGGGAGGACCCTAACGCTGATGCCCCCTCCCCTGTGACTCGCCTTCTGAGTTGGTCGGCGTGCCTTCTCCAAAGTAGACCTGAACTGGTTTCGACCCTGTAGGATACCGGCCCCGTTTGCTCCACAATTGTGCCCGGTACCCACGCTGGTCCCGAGGCCGCGTAGTTTCTGCAGTGAACCGGGTCCCCTATCGCAAAACTTTTGGAGCTCCCTCCCCCCATGCTTATATTCCTCCCTTCATCCTCCACCCTGGACGGATCCATCCGGTCAAACAGTGTTACCGGACGCCTCCTCATGAGGAGCTCGGCTGGGGAAAAACCTGAGGCTAAGGGGGTTGTCCTGTAGCAGATAAGAAACTGGCATAGGTGCAGGTTCAACTCACCGGGACCCATGCGCCGCAGTGCGTCTTTCGTAGTGCACACTTGGCGCTCTACCTGACCGTTTGTGGCGGGGTGGAACAGGGCAGCTGTGATGTGCCTGATTGCATTTCTTTCTACGAACGTTTTGAACTCAGCAGATGTGAAAGTACTCGCGTTGTCGCTTACGAGAACGTCCGGCAGGCCGAAGCAGGCAAAAAGCTTGCGCAACTGCCTAATGGTTGCCACGGAGGAGGTGCTGCTCATGGGGATTACCTCCAACCACTTGGAGTAGGAGTCGACTACCAGTAGGAACGTGGCCCCGCGGAAAGGCCCCGCAAAGTCGACATGGATCCTGGACCACGGCCCGCGGGCCGTGTCCCATTCCCTGTGGGGTAACCTGGATTCCTCGGGCCGAGAGCTCTGGCAGCTCTCGCACGTGCCCACTAACCGTTCTATATCCGCGTCTATCTTGGGCCACCAAACGAAACTCCTAGCTAGGGCCTTGGAGCGCACAATCCCCGGGTGACTGGTGTGCAATAGCTTTAACACCCTCACCCTCAACCTCTCGGGGATGACTACCCGCTGTCCCCAGAGTAAGCAGCCCCTTTCCAGGGAGAGCTCCACTCTGCGTCTGCAAAACAGCTGGAATTCCTCACCTGGGGGAGTAGTGGGCCACCCTTTTCTAACCCAGGAGCTGACTTGGGCTAGGGTCTTGTCGGCCGCCGTCGCCTTGGCGAGGTCGGCCGGAACAATGGGGGGTGAGTCGAGGGCCTCGATCAGCAGGACTTGGTGGTCCTGCTCCACCTCGCATGTGGGGTCTCCTAGGCTAGGGAGAGGGGATCGGGATAGTGCGTCTGCATGGGAGATCTCCTTCCCTGGGCGGTAAATTAGCTCGTACTGGTAAGCGTTGAGGAATATAGCCCAACGCAGCATCCTGGGGGATAAAATTTGGGGTGTCGGTTTGCCGGTAGTGAAGACCCCCAGAAGCGGCTTGTGATCAGTCACCACCGTAAACTCGCGGCCATACAAAAAGTCATGGAACTTTTTTGTTCCCGCGATTATGGCTAGGGCCTCCCTATCCGTTTGCGCGTAATTGCGCTCAGCCTTTGAAAGGGACCTTGAATAGTACGCCACCGGGGCCTCCCGCCCGCTCTCTAGCACGTGGCACAGGACCACCCCCACCCCCACCGGGGACGCATCACATACTAGAACCACTGGCTTCCTTGGGTCGAAGTGAGTCAGGACAGCATTCGAGGAAAGGAGTGACTTTAGCTCTTTAAAGGCTTTCTCCTGCCTGTCCCCCCACCGCCAAGCCGCGTCCTTTTTTAGTAGGGCGTGCAGTGGCTCTGCGACCGATGCCTTCCTTGGCAGGAATGAGTGATAAAAATTGAGGAGCCCTAGGAAAGACTGCAACTCTGGCTTTGCGGTGGGGCGAGGGGCATTCTTTACGGCTGCAACCTTGGACTCCGAGGGGCGAATTCCCTCCAGGGTTACCTTAAACCCGAGGAACTCGACCTCTCTTGCGAAAAACACGCATTTGTCTTTTCGTAGGCGAAGCCCCGCTTTTTCGAAAACTGAGAGGACCCCATCTAACCTCCTCGCTAGCTCTGCCTCGCTCCCCGCTGTTATCAGGACATCGTCGAAGTAGGGGAGGACACCTGGGAGTCCCTTTAATAGGCATTCCACGAGGGCTTGGAAAATCCCGGGGGCCGAATTCACGCCAAACTGGAGGCGCGTCACTTTAAAGGCCCCCTTGTGGGCTACAATTGTCTGTGCGGCGGCAGCGGCTGGGGTTACCGAGAGCTACTGATATGCCTGCGCTAAGTCTAGCTTGGCGAAACACCTCCCCCCATGTAACGTGGCCAGTAGGTGGCTGACCACAGGCACCGGATATGCATTTGGCCGAATGGCCTTATTAATCGTACATTTATAATCCGCACAAATCCTGACCTCCCCGTTTGATTTAAGGGCCGTAACAATCGGCGTTTCCCATTCCGCCAAGTCAACTGGAACCAAAATCCCCTGCCCCACCAGTTTGTCCAGTTCCGCCTCGATCTTGTCCTTTAGGGCGAATGGCACTCTCCTCGGCTTGAGGCGGATGGGCCGGATCTCTGGGTCCAGTTCAAAGGAGACTGGGGGGGCCCTGTATGTTCCGAGTCCCTTTTTGAAAACGTCCGGGTGCGCATTGCACACATCCCGCATTGGGTCAGTCTCGATGGCGTTAATGCCGGACAGTTCGATTCCCAGGGGAGCAAACCACTGTGTTCCCAGAAGGCAGCATCTCCCCCCCTTGAGGACGACTAGGGGCAGTCTCTCGGAATAGTTCTTGAATTTTACTTTGAACTTTCCCACCCCCAACACTGGGATCCCATTTCCCTGCACGTCCCGCAAGTTTGACCTTAAGGCCCGCAGTTTGGGCCGCGCCTCTGGGGGAATGCGCATATACTCTCTCTGGGATAGGATAGAATAGGACGACCCCGAGTCTATCTCCATTCTCACTGGGAGCCCCTGTAACTGTACCTCAACGAAAAAACGTCGGTGCTCCAGTCCCACGCGGTTGACGCCTTCCTCGTCGAAGCTGGTTGAGACCTTCCTCGTGCCGGTCGCCTTCTGCTGGTGTCCCCGGGGGTGACTTGGGCCGCTCTTGTCCTCGGTCCGTCCGCGCCTGCAAACTCTGGCGATGTGCCCTTTCCGGCCGCAGTTGTGGCACTCGGCCTTACGAAACGGGCACCTTGTGTGGTCGTGGGGCGCCCCACAACCGTCGCAACGGCGGTCTTGCCTGTCGCGGGTCTCACGCTTCTCCCCACGTTTCCTTATCCGCTGGACATCGTCGTCCTCGCTGGAACAGGGGTCTGCCGTCGTGGACGACTCCTCGGACATCGCTGGTGAGCCGGCGGGCGGCTTGGGGGCCCGCCAGGCTGTCTTTGCTGGTGTCCGCCGGGCCGCCTGCACTGGTGACTTGGCCCTCTCAGCCACGGCCCCTCGGGACTCCGCTCCTGGCCTCCTCGGCTGCTTGGGCCTCCCGCAGTACCTCGTTGAACGTGAGGCGGCTGTCGCGGGTCATCAGGCGTCTCTGCAGCTCCTCGTCCTTCAAACCGCACAACATGCGGTCTCGGAGGTCCTGGTCCAAGTCGTCCCACTGGCAGTGCACCGCTGCCAGCCTGAGGGCCGCCGCGTAGGCGGACACGGACTCGCCGGGGCGCTGGTCTCGCCGGTGGAACGCGACCCCGGCTGGGAAGATTGAAACGGGCGGTTGGAAGTGCTCACGAAGCTTCTCCAAGATGCGGTCGATGGGCACTTCGTCCACTTTTCGGGGGGCCACGAGGGTAATCAGGATCCGCATCGCGGCCGGTCCCACCTGGGACAGGAAGTGCGAGCGCATCTTGGCGTCGTCATCGACGCCGGCGGCTTCCATCGTGTGCCGAAACTGGCACTCGTAGAGCTCCCACTGCTCGGGTTCGCTGACATCGAACTGGTACGGCTTGACTTTGGGATTCGCCATCGATCCCATCCTTGTCGCTAATTTAGTGTCTTGCATGGGAGACAAAGAAGGAGTCGCAGGAAGGACTAACACAGGTTTATTCATTGATGGTCAGTATGAACATGTGGTAATGGCGGAGGTACATCTCATTATATACAGTACATAATACATTTGAATCTTGTTGCACGGTAGCTCATTGGCTGCTACCGGCGTGGCCTCGCCCAGGTCACGCCTCTCTTCTTGTAGTTGTTTTCTGTAGTCCTTTGTCATGCGGGGAATCTCCCGCGGCTGTTCGTGATTTGGGGAATGTGGACCATGTGAGGCTGAACGCTCGCAGCTGCCCTCTATGGGCGGCTTGCTCGCGTTCCTTAACAGCTGAGATACATTGTGATTGTGGACTGTTTACATTCATATATTTAAAGAAACATTGTACATCCATACATAACAAAGCGGAAGTAAAACGTTCCTAGTAAAGGTAAAGGTTTCCCTTGCTCGAAAGCCAGTCGTATCCGACTCTAGGGCGCAGTGCTCATCTCTGTTTCTAAGCCGAAGAGCCAGCGCTGTCTGCTCCTGCAGACGTTTCCGTGGTCATGTGGCAGGCATGACTAGACACCGGAGCGCACGGAACGCTGTTACCTTCCCACCGAAGTGGTCCCTATTTATCTACTTGCAATCTCTTGCTTTCGAACTGCTAGGTTGGCAGGAGCTGGGACAAAGACGGGAGCTCATTTCCGTCCTGCAGTACTCGGGAATCGAACTGGTGACCTTCTGCTTCCCAGTCAGCGTCTTAGCAACTTGAGCCACTGCAGTTCCCACAACTGTTCCTGCGCATGCACAAATGCTGCTGTAAAATGTGTTTATAGTTATTGTAAATGTGTTTATGGCAGCCGCGGGTGCATTTGCGGCAGCATTTGCGCATGCGTGGGTATGCTCTACTTCTGCTTCCAGTTGTGGCATGGGCCAGATGAAATGCAGCACTTTAAAGACTAAGTGCTATATTTTTAATGTGAGCTTTCGTGGATCAAGTCCACTTCATCAGATATAGGAGTGAAATATATAGTAGCATATAAAAATCTGTGTCTCAAATTTGATAATGTCCCATAAATCCCTGGCTAATATTCATACCCTTGTGGTGGGTGTCCAACAGATGGATGTATTTGATTTCTGCTGTCTCTCTCTCTGGATCCTAGTCTTGTAATTTCTATGTTCCAGAATTGCAACTTTCAGGTCTTGGATAAATTACAAGACTAGGATCCAGAGATCATCTGCCTTGCCAAAGACCATCTGCCACTGCCAACTGTGAAAAGATGTACTGATTATATGTCATTCCGATTTAATCACTCTATGACTCTGTATCTGGTGTATATAAGTCCATGCCTTGCTATTTCACTCCTATGTCTGATGAAGTGAACTTGATCCACGAAAGCTCACATTAAAAATATAGCAGTTAGTCTTTAAAGTGCTGCAGTGTTTTTTGTTTTACTTTCTGGTATGCCTGAAACACAGACTAACACGGCTACTATTTAAAATAATTAATTGTTGAAAATCGCTGCTGCTAGGTAATGTAACTAGCAAAGGGAGATTTTCAGCAATTCAGGAATTACTCCTTCTGTCTGTGGCTCCTGCAACTTCAATGCAATTAAAAGGAATATATGGTAGTTAGAGGATGAGATAGCTAGATGGCATCCTTGATGCAGTGGGCATAGATTTGGATGGGCTACAGAGGATGGCAGATGACAGTGTGCGGTGGGCCATGGAGTCACAAAGGGTCAGACTCAACTGTGCGACTGAACAACAAAATGGTAGTCAAAAGAACCATGAAGCAGAACTAGGAAAGTTTTAATTATTGAACATTGTCCCCTATTGGTGATATCATCACCATACCTGTCAAGTATCCCATTTTGTCTGAGATTTCCCATAATTCACCGCTCCATTCCGCTCCTTCGCGCTGTCATTCCGTATTTGAACGGCCAGGAAAGGGGTTACTGCACATGCGCGCTGCTGCCTCTCACGGGCACGCATGCACAGTAACCCCTTTCCTGGTTGAAGGGGTTTCTGCGCATGCACTCAGGGGTTATTGCACATGTGCGCAGTGTTACTGCACATGCGCCAATGGCGGTGCCCAGAAACCTTCCCATATTTGGACACCAGCAACTTGACAGGTATGATCATCACTCTTCTACAGACACAGGTTTTTCCAGTCACTGAATAAATAAAAGAATCAAAGTCCAGAGCTACATAAAACATCATATTCACTGTGAACTGCAGAATATCTTCCTATCTTGTTAAAATATGTTTGAAATATAAGCAATAGCTATTTTTTTCCTGTTTAGATGCCTTGGCCTCGTACAATTACAGAACGACTTCTGATGGAGATATTTGATTGCAATTCATCAATTTTTTTCGCCATCCTGGAAGCTCTGTTTGACAAAAATAGAAGGACTCTGGTCCCTAGTCCCCCAGTTCCTGATGAAATAGAAGTTCGCGATGTCATTTCAGAACTTTGTTTTGCAGCAGCGGATATTCTTGAAGGTAATTGGATAAAAATACACCAAAATACACTAGAAAAGGGAATGCCATGAGCTCCAATAGCTTTTTAATATTTTGTATGCCAGCTATTGTTTCAGGGTAATTAAGTCTCAGAGGAAGGTGCATGTCTGTTGAGAAAATCAGCATAATTTTAATTTTAACCTATAACCTGATTGATTAAAAAATTTTTAAAATGTAAACTGATATTAGAATGCCTCCAGCAAAGTTAAAAGGGATAATTTGAGCCTTCATGTGTGTTGAGCTGCGGGCTCCGTCATGAACGCTGAGCCCCGGGCTCTGTCATGGACATTGAGCCCTCGGCTCCATCATAGATGTTTTTTGTATTTACTTCACACTGTAAGCTGCCCATTTTTTCAGCCACTTTTGCAGCCTCCACCCCTTCCCATGGGGGCAGGAGGGTGTGTGGAACATTTTTGCTGCGTTTTTGTAATTTTTTGCTGTGTTTCCACACTTCCAGTGGCAGCGGGAAACTTCCAGTGGTGCCTGGGTCCCCACTGCAGAACACGGAAGTGCAAAAATGCAGTGAGAACATGGCAAATAATTACAAAAATGGAACAAAAATCAATTTATTTATTAGTTCAATTTCTATACCGCCCATTCAGCCTAGGCCAACTCAGGGCAGATCACAATCATAAATAAAAACATAGTTAAAAACTGATAAAAACTATCCACCCCCTAAAAAAGGGTTCAGGGACTGAAGGGGACAGAGTTTTCACTACACCAGCCACCCAACGGAGGTCACCCTTCCACCTGCACCCCATACTTGGCCTGCCAGCCAGGTTTTAAGTTCTTTTCTGAAGGGCAGCAATTCCGTCTGGAGATGTAACTCTGTTGGCAGAGTTTCCAGAGGGCCGGTGCAGACACGGAGAAGGCCCTCCTCCTTGAGCTAGAGAGGTGAACCCCTCTAGCCAATGGTACAATAAGAAAGCCCCTCTGGTCCACTCTGGTTGGACGGACAGACGTCCTTAGGGCGATACGGTCTCTTAGGTATCCTGGCCCACTACCATGTAGGGCTTTGAAGGTCAAAACCAGCTCCTTGAATTGCACCCGGAGGCAAACTGGTAACCAGTGCAGCTCCCGAAGCAGTGGTGAGGCATGGGCATAATGTCCACACCCCATCACCATCTGGGCTGCCACATTCTAGACCAGCTGTATCCTCTGAATGGTCATCAAGGGCAGTCTGGAGGTCACCAGAGCATGAGTGACCATGAACAAGGAGTCCCTGTCCAGGAATGGGCGCAACTGGCAAATTAGCCGAAGCTGTGCAAAAGCCTTCCTGGCCACAACCTGTTCTTCGAGCAGCAGCTGTGAGTCCAGGAGGACCCCAAAGTTGCGCACCGGGTTTGTCTGGGGCAAAACAACCCCATCCAAGACCAAAGGTGGTAGTTCCCAGGACAGCACAGGTCTCTCAATCCATAGCCACTCAGTCTTGCTGGGGTTTAGTTTTAGCCCGTTAACCCCCATCCAGACCCCCACAGCCCTCAGACAACCAGATAGGACTTTGACAGCATCGCTGGGATCAACACGGGCCGAGATGGGAAGCATCAGAGGCTGCAGAAGCAGCTGGAAAAATTCTGCTGCGGAACCTGGAAACCCTGGAAGTGGCGGGAGGAACCATATGCCTCTGGCCCACACAGCTGTGTGTCGGGGATGGTCCGGCCCATGGTGCAAAAACATTGGGAACCTAATGATGTTGAAAATGTGGAAAATAACTAACCTAGTTAGGTTGCTCCTTCTTCCCGGATATCAGTGGGAAACTTAGTGTTGTAATCTAAAGCAGTGATATTTCAGGAACCTCAAGGAGTTTCCTGGAACAGGCTTTTTCCGTGTCTGTTGCAGGGTCAGGTCTCCTTTTTCCTCATCAACTAAAAGTCCCACAAAGAGGAGAAAAATAAATATTATCTCTGCTTCACAGGCAGATTCAGTCTTAAATATAGCTGGAGGTGCCAGATTTTATCCAGATTATGAGAACCATTTTTTTCTGGAGTTGGGTCCTTTGGGTTCCTTATCTCACTTCTTTTTTATCTACCTTACTGTCAGTTAAAAGCTTTACTCTAGTTTTAAGGGCACTGCAGCTGGGATGAGGAGAGGAGGAGTAGTTTAAATGAAGGCCAAGTAGTCATTTTGATGAAGACAACTCTTACTTAATTGCAAAGCTTTGGTCAGGCAGAGAGTAAGTAGTAAGTTCGTTCTTGGAGTCAACATGTATTAGGATGTTATAAAAAGAGGATTTTTTAAAAAATAAATACATATTGTAGTAATATATTAAGTGTATTGTAAATCATACAAACACTAGGATAAGCAGCAAGTTATTTCTGTTTAAGGTGGAGGCCTATGTACACAAGGCAACACGACACCTGATGTTTCTCCTGGTGTAATAACTGCATCTTCAACACTTATGCAACAGATATTGGCAGGTAAATTTATTGTTTTTGCATTCTTCAGTTATTTCAAAATATGATTCATTAATATGATACAACGAGTAACTATAGTATAGATTCATTTGAAAGCATTTGTATAGGGTATTCAGTTTTACAACCGTTTACTAGTTTGATTAAATTGTTCTTCAGTGTAACACTGAAGTAGAAGCAGTGACAGATTTTACTTTTTTAGGATCAAAGATCACTGCAGATGGGGATTGTAGCCATGAAATAAAAAGGCGACTGATTCTTGGGAGACAAGCGATGAGAAACCTGGGGAACATAGTGAAAAGCAGAGACATCACATTGCAAACAAAAATTAGAATAGTCAAAGCAATGGTTTTCCCAGTAGTAATGTATGGATGTGAGAGCTGGACAATTAGGAAGGCTGAACGTAGAAGAATAGATGCCTTTGAAATGTGGTGTTGGAGGAGGGTTTTGAGAGTCCCCTGGACAGCGAGGAGAACAAATAGGTCAATCTTAGAAGAAATTAACCCTGACTGCTCATTGGAAGGTCAAATAGTAAAGATGAAGCTAAAGTACTTTGGACATCAAATGAGAAGGGAGGATTCACTTGAGAAGGCATTGATGTTGGGAAAGGTGGAAGGCAAAAGAAGAAGGGGGAGGCCAAGGATGAGATGGCTAGATGGCATTGTAGACACAATGGGCACAGAGCTGGGAGGGCTGAAGGGGATGGTGGAGGACAGAGGCGCCTGGAGGAAAATGGTCCATGGGGTCGCAAAGGGTCGGAGTCGACTGTGCGACTGAACAACAACAAGTAACACTTCTTGTCAATGTAAAGATGAATTTATAACAGGCTTATCTATGTTCATTTTGTCAGCTTGGATGCTTAGTATAGTGGACACTCAATTCATGCAGATTTAGCTTGTGATGAAAAGGTCAGCACAAGAATAGACTGTGAGTTGAGTATAGTGCTACTCATGGTCACCATCAGAAATTTCTGGGCCCCATACTGAGCAATCCTATTGCCCCCCCCCCCCCCCCCCACACACACACATAGTAATGTCACAGTTATGGCTGGCAGCAGCAGGGCCCCTGTCAGCTCCAGGCCCTATACAGCAGTACATAAGAACATAAGAACAGCCTTGCTGGAACAGGCCACAGCCCATCCAGTCCAGCATTCTGTCTCACACAGTGGCTCACCATTTCCTTCAGGGTATTCCCAAGGAGATGTTTTCACCTGCTTAGGATTCCCTGGAAATGGCATTGAGAGATATCCTGCCTATCTCTCCAACCCGGAGGTTGTCCTTAGGTAGCCATAATTATAGCCATTGATACACTTGTCCTCCATGAACTTGTCTAATCCTTTCTTAAAGCTGTCAAGACTGACAGCTGTCACCACTTCTTCTGGTAGGGAGTTCCATAGACCAGTAATCCTCTGGGTGAAAAAGTACTTTCTCTTATTTGTTTGAGAACTAGTACCCAAAAGTTTCATGGAGTGTCCCCTAGTTCTAGTGTTGTGCGAAAGGGAAAACAGTTTTTCCTTATCTACTTTGTCCACACTGTGCATGATTTTATAAACTTCAATCAGGTCACCTCTTAGACGCCGTCGTTCAAGAGTGAAAAGGCCCAACCATTGCAGCCTCAGATGGTAAGGAAGGTGTTCCAGTCCTCTAATCATTCTGGTTGCCCTCCTCTGTACTTTCTTCAACTCCATAATATGGAGAAATAACTCCATAATATGGAGAAAACAAAGGAATACCAGAAACAAGCTTACTTCTGTTTCATTGACTACACCAAGGCCTTTGATTGTGTGGACCACAACAAAATGTGGCAAGTAATTAAAGAGATGGGAATACCAGAACACCTCATATGTCTCATGAGAAATCTGTACATGAGTCAAGAAGCAACAGTTAGGACAGAGTATGGAATGACGGAGTGGTTTGGAATAGGAAAAGGAGTAAGACAAGGCTGCATTCTGTCACCCTGCTTATTCAACTTATACACAGAGCACATAATGCGCAATGCAGGGATGGAGGAATCACCATATGGGATCAAAATTGCTGGGAGAAACATCAACAATTTGAGATACGCAGATGATACCACCCTAATGGCAGAAAGTGAAGAAGACCTAAAGAAGCTCCTGATTAGGTTGAAAGAAGAGAGTGCAAAAGCTGGCCTGAGACTCAATATCAAGAAAACCAAGATAATGGCAACAGGCGCTATAAGTCCCTGGAAAATAGATGGGGAAGAAGTAGAAGCAGTAACAGATTTTACTTTCTTAGGATCCAAGATCTCTGCAGATGGGGATTGCAGCCATGAAATAAAAAGGCGACTGATTCTTGGGAGACAAGCTATGAAAAACCTGGGGAACATAGTGAAAAGTAGAGATATCTCACTGCAAACAAAGGTCCGCATAGTCAAAGCAATGGTATTTCCGGTGGTAATGTATGGCTGTGAGAGCTGGACCATTAGAAAGGCTGAGCGAAGAAAAATAGATGCCTTTGAGATGTGGTGCTGGAGGAGAGTTTTGAGAGTCCCCTGGACAGCGAGGAGAACAAATAGGTCAATATTAGAAGAGATTAGCCCTGAGTGCTCCTTAGAAGGACAAATAACAAAGATGAAGTTGAAGTATTTTGGACATCAAATGAGAAGAGAGGATTCACTTGAGAAGGCCTTGATGCTGGGGAAGGTGGAGGGCAAAAGAAGAAGGGGACGGCCAAAGATGAGATGGCTAGATGGTATTGTAGACACAATGGGCACGGGGCTGTGTGGACTAAGGAGGATGGTGGAGGACAGAGGTGCCTGGAGAGCGATGGTCCATAGGGTCGCAAAGAGTCGGAATCGACTGTGCGACTGAACAACAATATCCTTCTGGAGGTATGGCGACCAGAACTGTACACAATATTCCAGATGGGGCCTCACCATAGATTTATAAAGAGGCAAAATGACACTTGCTGACTTATTTTTTATACCCTTCCTAATGATCCCTAACATTGTACTGGTAGTAATGCCCTGATGGTGGCCCTGGTGCTACTAATACTGATAATCACTCAGGGAAAATATATCTCTATGCAGTGGAAAAAATAGATAGATCAGTTTCAGCAAAATCTCTTAAATATTTAGAAGGTTGGTGACCTAAACTTTGTATATGAGGAAGCAGTCATTTTTCTCCTTCCCAAAACATACAGG
The DNA here is from genome assembly GCA_035047345.1 of Bradypodion ventrale. Classification (NCBI taxonomy): domain Eukaryota; kingdom Metazoa; phylum Chordata; class Lepidosauria; order Squamata; family Chamaeleonidae; genus Bradypodion; species Bradypodion ventrale. Next base: position 208,817,362 of record JAWDJE010000005.1, read on the forward strand.
TATCAGCTTAGGCTTCCTCTGGCAACCTTTAAGTAGGACAGTATAGTGCAAATTTATAGAATTACATCGCACTTTGGTAGAGAAGCTACCAGATAAGAAAAAGTAACAATATATTTTGAAGCAGAATAACATCTAAAGGGCCACATGTTCAGCAGCTCTGAATTTGGATAACTGGGAGATTCCAAAGCTACCATAACCACGATGGTGAACCTTGGCACTCCAGCTGTTCTTGGACTTCAATTCCCAGAAGCCCAAGTCCCTGTGAATCCACACAAATGGGTTTACTGTGCAGTAGTACCTTGGAGTGCCAAGGTTCACCATCACTGTACTATAACATAGCAAGGTGTCATGTGCATGGTAATATGGATCTGTCTGTATGAATCTGCTGGCTATAGATGCGCTGTTCATTAGATGAACTCCTGCTGCTTAACATAGTAAATTAGAAGTAGAGTAGGTCTATTGAATCAATGGAATTTGTGGAAGGTGACTCACCAAATCCTGCATCATTCTGTGGACTTATTGTAGTTATGACTTACTATACTGTGCAACAGAATTTCAGTCAATTTGTGTATACAGACACACACACACATACATTTGTGCACATGCATACGTGTACTCACACACGCGCATAAACATAGAGAGAAATGTGGACCATACTCCTTCTTCCATGTCTAGACCAGATGTGAAACTGCCAAAATGAAGCCATCTTCAGTCTGCAGTTCCTTTCACCTGATCTAGTGTGAGAAATATTAGTTGGCACAAGGTGGTCATTCCCGTGGCTTACAAAATACTGTTAAGGTATTGTTCAACATGCTGTTGACACTTAGTATGATCAATTACTAATAAAGCTATCTAAACCTCTTTGTTTTATAACTGGCCAATAGCCTGATCAAGCTGAAACAAAATAGGGGTAATGGTTTGGCTACTTGAGTTCAAAACACTTCAGACTACTGTGCAAATATGTACAGTACTTGTATACGATTTGAATACTTTTAAAGAGAAATTTATACTCTATCATGTAATATCTAATCTGGCCAATGAAATAATAGTTTGTTTCTAGAAAGGTTTGAAAGGAAATAAATGGTTGCATATAATCTACCTCTTGAATTGAAGTTTGAATTAGATGTGATGACATCAAATTTTACTTGATAGTAGGTGAGGTTATACCAAAATTTGAATGTTGGAATCATGTTAGCTCTATACAGATACATATAGATTTGCAGTTTGGGGGAAAAAAACTCTGAGGGTTTTCCTTAGTGTTTATGAAGACAGTCATGGGTAGAAATTCACAGCTGGAGTTTATCATGACAGTAAAGACCATGGCTCTTTCTTCTTTAGTTCAGCAAGAGCAGTATATGACCTGAGCCGGCCACCACAACTAGGACATAATGTGGACATAGAGACACTAAGAATTAGGCTGTGTGCGCCTTTTGCTTCTCCCATTTTTTTCACCTTTACTCTTCTTGTTTTTTGTAACACCATAACTGAAGAATGGGTCTTGCAGCCTAGAAAGCTTGCACTCAATTTTGTATGCTTTTTCTGTTGTGTACATTGGTTTAATAAAATTTTCACAGTGGGTGTTGGACTTTGGACATTGCTTATTAGTTTAATATGGCTGCTCTTGTGTTTTACATGTAAAGACTGGGATTCTTATACCTTTTGCATTACTATTACAGGGAAGAATGGTATTTCTGCAAATGCTGCCTTCAGATTTCTTAAGATAGCCTTCAGTTATGAGGAATGGGATGCATTTGATCATGCAGTTCTTGTGTTCTTTTCTTTTCTTCAGGTAATCCGTTTTCTGAGGGTTAAACTAGATAATACATGCAGATTATCAAATTAGATGTTCCCTCAAATGGTGAAAGATATCTTTCACAGGATGTTGTTTTCCTCAAGTACATTATGTTTAGAGTGCTCTGCGTTCTAGTTGATCAGTGGAAGATAACACATGCTTAATTTGCAAACCTAATTGTTCAGGCACATTACTCTGAGGAAATCCCATTGTAGGAGGAAAAACAAGTTATTTATTTGTTTATCTATTTAATCATATTTCTAACGCCGCCCCCTTGCCGGGTGGCTCATATATACAGTAAAGGTAAAGGTTACCTTGCTCGAAAGCCAGTTGTATCTGACTCTAGGGTTCAGTGCTCATCTCTGTTTCAAAGCCAAAGAGCCAGCGCTGTCTGCTTCTGCAGACGTTTCTGTGGGCATGTGGCAGGCATGAATAGACACCAGAGCGCGTGGAACGCTGTTACCTTCCCACCAAAGTGGTCCCTATTTATCTACTTGCAATTTCTTGCTTTCGAACTGCTAGGTTGGCAGGAACTGGGACAAAGACAGGAGCTCATTCCATCCTGCAGTACTCGGGAATCGAACTGCTGACCTTCCACCTCCCAGTCAGCATCTTAGCCACTTGAGCCACTGCAGTCCCAAGCTGCAGTAAAAGCACCCAAACATTTAAAAACATTAAAAAATTAAAATTATTTAAAGTTAGTTATTATTTAATTATTTAAAGTTAATCAGCGGAAATATGGTTTCCACTTGCAATCTAATTAATTCTAGATTTCCTTAATTTGTATTTAAAAACAAGTCATGTATGATTTTTAATTTTTCTGTGTATTTGTTAGAGACAGAAAAATCAAGTGTGGAAGAAAGCCAAAGCTGAACTCAAAATACTTCTAGTAATGCAGTCTCTACTATCTACCAGGAAACCGAGGCATGGTTTGTATGTTCAAGGAAATAATATCCAAGAAACAATTCTCCGTAGTCAAGGGAGAAAATCCATTACATTTCAAGGTGTGTTATAGTTGACTAAAATTATGAGTTGCCATAATCTGAGTTATTTTTATATCTAGAATTTTACAGGAAAAGTAGGATGTAAAATAGGAGTTTGCAGTTTACAAGATGTAACTAATACCATTACATAAAATTATTTGCAATAATGTACAAGATTACTAGGGGTGTGGTGGCTTATTGATGACTGGAAGGTCGACAGGTCAGCAGTTTGAGACCCGAGTGCTGCATGATGGAGTGAGCTCCTGTTGTCTGTCCCAATTCCTGCCAACCTAGCAGTTTGAAAGCAAGAAATTGCTACCTGCTTTGGTAGGAAAGGTAACAGTGTTTGGTGTGCCACATGAACAAAGAAACAGCTACATACTGTATGTAGACAGTGCTGGCTCCTTGGCTGTAAACGGAAATGAGCACTGAACCCTAGAGTCAGGCACAACTGGCTTTTGAGCAAGGGAGCCCTTTACCTTTACAAGGTTATCATGCCTGCACATTATCCTTGTATATAGTGCTATTGCAAAATGCTGTATTAAGTTGTGCTATTGCTGTAACATTTTGCCTGAATTTCAGAAGTTTTTTTTAATGGTACCACAAGATTTAGATTTAGCCATTAGTAATTTACAAAGAGCAATATCATTGGAAAGCCAGGAGTTTACAATGAGCAATATTTTCAGGCAGAGTAAAAGAACTCTAGGGTTTTTAAAAATGTTGTTTGTTTTGTTACTTTGAAGGGCTAGACAGTTTACTGTGTTGAAACAGAAACAACATATTCTTATGGCACCTTAAAGACCAACTTGTTTTATTCAGCATAAACTTTCATTCATTGCAAATGGATTGTGCCAAACAAAACATATTACTCTTTAAGGTGTGACAAAACTCCTAGGTTCTTTTTACATTATACTTCCCCTCACAAAAAAACGCCAAAACAAAACATGTCTTTAATTTAGCACTTTGCCAGACATGCAGTATTCATGCTGTCACAAGACGTTAAATTGATTCACATTTTCTATGCCTCAGAAAAGTATGTATAAAATGGGGACTGAATAAAATTAAGGTTGTACATCAGGATCCAATGATGTACTTCTGTTGGATCCTGTTGCTTCTGCAAGTATTGATGATTCCTCCTGCCATTTTCTTTCACCCCTATTCATGCTAATAACTTGCACCAAGGAGCTGAGCAACTCCCTGGAGCAGGTTTCTTGCTGCCACTGACCTGGGTTTTTATTACAAGCAATACTTTCAACTGCAAAAATCCCCTGTCAGAACTCTTACTGGAAAGTAAAACACAAATCTTCATGCAGAGAGATGTGCATTAATATGTATTACACTGCTTTCAGTAGAAACTGCAGACTTTCAGCAGTGTTGAAGGTGAAGAGGAGGCTCTGATCAAAAATATTGTTTTAATATGCTTGGGTGGTTTGATTCAAGTGCTGCATAATCCTTATACAGATAGTCTTAAATGTTGCCACCTGCCTGTTGTTTAAGTTCTTAATAAACAGATGGACAGACCTTGTTTAATTTTTCTCTGCTACTCCAGTTGTGTATCTCAGTTTCCATCAGCATAAACATTTTTTCAACTGGACATTTTGTGCCCAACTTCATAGTAAAACATCTTTAGCACTTAAAGTTGTGGTGGGAGGGGAAGTAAGATCTTTCCAATTCCACTTGTATTGGTTACTGAAATACATCACTTGATCCTGCCATTTTGGATGGTTTATCTAGTAAAAAAATAAATGCTACATGAGCTGAGAATTCAAGAAAAATATTCTTCTAATAGAATTAACTGTTTTTCTTTTTTAAAAAAATAAACAATTATAGATGGAATAGTACAATCAGCAAATGCTACTGATGAGCTTTTCTCATTGGCAAGAACGCTTTATTATTGCATCTGTACATCTGAGAAGGTATCGTAAAACAAGCCATTTTAAGGATATACATGCAATTGTTGTTGTTGTTGTTCAGTCGCACAGTCGACTCCGACCCTTTGCGACCCCATGGACCATTTTCCTCCAGGCGCCTCTGTCCTCCACCATCCCCCTCAGCCCTCCCAGCTCTGTGCCCATTGTGTCTACAATACCATCTAGCCATCTCATCCTTGGCCTCCCCCTTCTTCTTTTGCCCTCCACCTTTCCCAACATCAATGCCTTCTCAAGTGAATCCTCCCTTCTCATTTGATGTCCAAAGTATTTTAGCTTCATCTTTACTATTTGACCTTCCAATGAGTAGTCAGGGTTAATTTCTTCTAAGATTGACCTATTTGTTCTCCTCGCTGTCCAGGGGACTCTCAAAACCCTCCTCCAACACCACATTTCAAAGGCATCTATTCTTCTGTGTTCAGCCTTCCTAATTGTCTAGCTCTCACATCCACACATTACCACTGGGAATACCATTGCTTTGACTATTCTAATTTTTGTTTGCAATGTGATATCTCTGCTTTTCACTATGTTCCCCAGGTTTCTCATCGCTTGTCTCCCAAGAATCAGTTGCCTTTTTATTTCATGGCTACAATCCCCATCTGCAGTGATCTTTGATCCTAAGAAAGTAAAATCTGTCACTTCTACTTCTTCCCCATCTATTTTCCAGGAACTGATTGGGCCTGTTGCCATTATCTTGGTTTTCTTGATATTGAGTCTCAAGCCAGCTTTTGCACTCTCCTCCTTCAGCCCAATCAAGAGATTCTTTAGGTCTTCCTCACTTTCTGCCATTAGGGTGGTATCGTCTGCATATCTCAGATTATTGTGATTCTTCCATCCCTGCACTGTGCATTATGTGCTGTGTATAGGTTGAATAAGCATGGTGACAAAATGCAGCCTTGTCTTACTCCTTTTCCTATTCCAAACCACTCTATTATTCCATGTTCTGTCCTAACTGTTGCTTCTTGGTTCATGTACAGATTTCTCAGGAGGCATATGAGGTGCTCTGGTATTCCCATCTCTTTAATTACTTGCCACATCTTGTTGTGGTCCACACAGTCAAATTGCCTTAGTGTAGTCAATAAAACAAAAGTAAACTTGTTTCTGGTATTCCTTTGTTTTCTCCATGATCCAGCGTATGTTGGCGATGTGGTCTCTAGTCCCCCTGCCTCTTCTGAAACCAGCCTGCACCTCTGGTAATTCTCTCTCCACATGCTGCTGAAGTCTATCCTGTATTATCTTGAGCATCACCTTGCTGGCATGTGGGATGAGCGCGATTGTTCGATAATTTGAACATTCTTTGGCATTGCCCTTTTTTGGGATTGGAACGTATACTGATCTTTTCCAATCCTGTGGCCACTGTTTTGTTTTCCAAATCTGCTGACATATTGAATGCAGTAATTTGACGCCATCATCTTTTAGCGCTTTGAAAAATTCAACTGGGATACCATCATCTCCACTAGCTTTGTTGTTTGCAGTGCTCTTTAGGGCCTTTATGACTTCGCTCTCCAGGATGTCTGGCTCAAGTTCAATTTCTTCATCATTGTGATTATCAGGAGTGTTGAGGTCCTTTTTGTAAAGTTCCTCTGTGTACTCTTTCCATCTTTTCTTAATTTCTTCTGCATCAGCTAGCTCCTTTCCGTCTTTGTCCCTTATCATGGTCATTTTTGCTTTAAATGTTCCCTTGATTTCCCTGATTTTTTTGAAAAGATCTCTGGCTCTGCCTCTTTTGTTGTTTTCCTCCATTTCTCTGCACTGTTCTTTTAGGTAGTTTTCCTTATCTCTCCTTGCTTTTCTTTGAAATTCTGTGTTCAAATGATTGTAGTTTTTCCTTTCTCCTTTGACTTTTGCGTTCCTTCTTTCCTCTGCTATTTTAAGAGCCTCATCAGACAACCACTTTGCTTTCTTACTCTTCTTTTCTTTTGGTATGGTTTTCTTTGCTGCTTCCTGCATGATGTCCCTCATCTCCGTCCATAATTCTTCTGGTACTCTGTCTACCGAGTCTAAGCCATTAAATCTGTTCATCACCTCCACCGTGTATTCTTTAGGGATGCTGTCTAGGTGATATCTTTCTGGTCTCCGTGTTTTCCCTATTTTCTTTAGTCTAAGCCTGAATTTTGCGATCAGTAGGTTGTGATCTGAGCCACAGTCTGCTCCAGGTCTTGTTTTTGCTGACTGTATGGAGGTTCTCAATCTTTGGCTGCAGAGTATGTAGTCAATCTGGTTTCAGTGTTGGCCATCTGGTGATGTCCATGTATAAAGTCGCCTCTTGTGTTGCTGGAAGAGAGTGTTTGCTATGACCAGTGCGTTCTCTTGGCAGAACTCTATCAATCTTTGCCCTGCTTCATTCTGTGTTCCAAGACCAAATTTGCCTGTTATTCCCTCCACTTTTTGATTTCCTACTTTGGCATTCCAGTCTCCTAATATAATTTGGACATCACTTCTTGGTGTCTGTTCTATGAGGTGTTGTAAGTCCTCATAGAACTGGTCCATTGTGGCTTCATCTGCACCAGTGGTTGGTGCGTATATTTGGATCACAGTGACATTGAAAGGTTTGCCTTGAAATCTGACTGACATCATTCTGTCATTTTTGAGATTGTATCCCATTACTGCTTTTCTCACTCTTTTATTGACAATTATGGCTACTCCATTTCTTCTAAGGTTTTCTTGCCCACAGTAGTAGATATGATGGTTTCCAGAGCTGAATTCACCCATCCCTGTCCATTTTAGCTCACTGATGCCCAAGATGTCAATGCTTATTCTTTCCATCCCATTTTTTACCACTTCCAGTTTTCCTTGATTCATAGACCTCACATTCCATGTCCCTATGCAGTATTGTTCCCTGCAACACTGTATTTCTCCTCTCACTTTCGTATCCCTCCCCCTTTTCAGATCTGCTGTGCTGAGCATCCCCTTGTTTTGCCTTTTGTTTTGGTCCATAGGGTTCTCTTGGCAAACTTTGTGGCGTGCCTTGCCGGTCTCTACGCCAGTCTTTTCCCATCACACATGTTATCACAGTTTAAACAGTTTAAACATGCAATTAGTGTGTAAAATAAATTGAAATCAAAATAAGTTGAAGTGGCTTACTAAAAATGTAAATGATAATAGATAAATTTAATATATTTAGATTTTGAAGGGGAGATTAGTTCTAAATTATTAGGATACCATGAATGCTTTTAGGAAAGGGTGGCAGTTAAATATGCTAGCATGCAACATTCCCCAAATAGACAAAACCTCTTGGTTTAAAGCAAAAAGTTAGGGTTGGAGCTATACTCTAAAAAAGCAAGGAAGCTTTTACCACAGATCCTCCACACCCAGCCCGAATCCTTAATCAAAACAAGGGCACATTGAAACACCTTTCTTATACTTTAGCTTCTACCCTAAGTAAATATTGTACCTATCCTCATGAAGCACAGATTTTGAATGGAAGATCTAAATATATTCCTGTCCACAGTTAATGTAATCTTTACTACTCCAGCCCAGCTGATCCATGTGAGTGTGAATGCAGGAGAAGTATCGTTGGCCTGTTAAAAGTTTGCATGCATGGGCAAGCATGTAACAATTTTCTTTCCCCATGGCATGTCCTTTATGTATGTGATGGATAACTGACAAGACTATGCTGATTTTTCCAGAGAAGGGCACATCTGTCAGTTCAAATGGCCCTTACATAGCATATGAATTAACTCAAGAGCAATGTGATTGGTCAATGAAAATAAGACAAATAAAATTATTTTTCTTTTAAATGACAGATATTTTTATTTTTGCAATTAATGCAAATTTATAGTCTCAAACTAATCATAAAAATAAGAGAAAATAAATGTTGGACATATTTGTAAGTTTTTTTTGTTAGAGTGGAAAAAATTATATGAAGGGACTGATGATACTTCTCATGTCAAGCTTTTGGAAGGGGAAGTTGTAGCATTTTAGAAACTGTGGCAGCTACCTTACTTGCACATTCTCCTCATACCAAGTGGTATCAGATCAGTGTGAGGTGTATCTATACAGGAATTGTAGCTACTGAAGTAAAAAGAGGTATTTTAAGAAAATTATGTCAAAAGATGAACTGGTTTGAATAGTTACAAAACCAATTTTCCATTACTTATTTATAAAATTCTTGAAAAACACTTTTCATTCAGATTCACCTGCCGGACAAAGAAATTCTCACAGATGCCTTGATGTTTTTGTGGCAAAGATGTAAGGTGGGAATTCAGAGAATCCAAGCAAGTGGAAACAACTTCTTAAAGTCCGTTCATAAATATCAAACACCCAAGGTAATCCTATATAGTAAACTTAGATTTATTTGAGTTAAATTATGAAACATGCATTAGGTGTTCCATGATCATCAGTTATGATGATGATATTGTGCATTGAGAATAGTACTGTGTTTACATAGTATAAATAAGTTTTACTCCTGTCAAACTAGACAGGTTCTGTAAGGGAGTAACAGAAGATACACGTATGCAGAGGAAAGCTGAGAGATAAGAAGCCATAGAAACAGGAAGCAGAGACACCCAGTATAGATTTCTTCAAGAAAGAGCCAACTGGCCACCAATGGTTTTGCAAAGGAAGAACTTGAGGTGATGGTAGGAGAAAGAATTACTGCTGGCAGAAGATCTATGCAGTTTATTAAGAAGAGATGTTGAAGGAAGACTATGAAAGAGGCTCAGAGATAGACGAACTGTGAAGGACAGAGTCCATAGTGGTTTGAGAAGTTGGCATCTAGAAGAAATACTAGTGACAGTGAGAGTTTTTAAAGATGTAATTTTGAATGAAACAGAATTAGGGACAGAAAAGACTGTATGATATTGGAAAGCTGAAGATCAATATCTTTTTGGAGGCTCTTATAAGCATATAGTGAGGGGGCAGATTTGTGTGTACATGTAGAGATCAGATCTTTTGCTACAGGCTCTGTGTTTTGATAAGAATGCGATATTATATTCATGGTGACAATATAATAAAGTAAAATCAAATTAAACCAGATGTTCGAAAGCAAGGCATTTGAAGTAGATAAATAGGTACCACTTCGGTGGGAAGGTGACAGCGTCTGTGTCTAGTCATGTCTGCCATGTGTCCATGGAAACAAATGCAATTGCTGACAGCACTGGCTCTTTGGCTACAAATGGAGATGAGCACCGAATCCTAGAGTCAGATATGACTTTTGAGCAAGGGCGACTTTTACCTTTTAAGTGGGGAGCTAAAGCTGTTTCATTGTTTCAACAGCTACTGGAGTCTCATGTGCATGGCGATGAGCAGGAAATGAAGCTCCTGCTCAAACCTAGAGATTACTTCCATACTAGTCCTTGACTCGTACTGCTTCCATATACAGTGTGTATGTGTGTGCGTGTGTATGTGTGTGTGTGTGTGTGTGTGTGAGGCCGAGGAAAACTTTGCATGCCAAAAGGGCTCAGGACCAGAAAGTGACTTGCGGAACTGGATCAGCGGTATGGGGGTCATGCTGTGATGCGGAAGGCAGATGAAAGGCCACTGCATTATATCCTCAGGACAGTCTTCATCGCTGATCACCATAATGATCACCTATATTTGATTCGGATATGACAGAATAATAATAATTCTGTAGGTTAGGTATGGACAAAGTGTAAGTCATGATGTACACATGTGACCCACCAGTGCTGCTCTTCACAATGTCCCTGGTTTTTTTATTTAAAAAAACCTGTTCTGTTAAAAAAAACCTCATGTGTTCCAGGGGCACACACCCATCCTTGGATCCTGGAGGGCTATGCCAGCTCCCATAATGCCCTCCCCTATTTTTTTTCTTGCACAATTTTTTTAGATATAAACTTCTCTTATGGTGACCTCCAAAATATTTTAATAAATTTTCTTGTGGGGTATAGGCCCTCTTCTGGGGGGCTGGGATCCCTGAAACATGGTATAGTTGCTATCCTAATAGTGGTTACAAGGGAGGTTTCTGAGAGCTCTAAATTTAAATTAAATTAAATTAAATTTTTAAATTAATTCCCTGCCCACTCAGGCAAGCCCGATTTTGAAAGCCATACTAGGGAATTGCATTTTGGGTCCAAGGAGACAATATGCAGCTGACAGGACACTTATTCATCTGGGGTGTAGAAGATGTTCAAAATTGTATTGTCCTTGACTCCCTGTGGCTAGGGAAGTAATGTACAGACAGGTGTGACTTTAAGGTATGAGGCGAGTGGATGGATTTTATTTAAACTGTATTTAAAAATCTTGTTTTTTTATTCTTTAGTGGATACATACACTTTATGCAATTAATGAAATAATTCACACCATTCATCTTGGAGAAATAAATGCGGTGGTAATGGCTGAAGTCTCATTACGCCTAGCATCAGTGATAGAGAGTATTGCAGAATTCACAGTCATATCTGAAAGCACATCAGGTATACTCTTGTTTATGCTGCTCATATTGCCGGGTTTTTGCTTGTGAAGATATTTGATAAATGTGTATTTTTAATAAAACATTCTTGAAATATACAGTTTTATTTTAAAAAGCCATTAAAGAACATGTTACAGAATGCTCAGGTGTACCCCATATAGAAGGCAAATTGTAAATTTGTACAGAAATATGCATTGTTAACAATATAGTGGCATATCTGTTTAAGACAGGGCAGTGCTGTAGTTTTGCTCTGAAAATTAATATAGGCATTTTAGCTGATTCATTACCATCAGCAAAATAAAAGGAAAATTGTGTCAAAAAAGTAGCACCTTAGTGTGTTAAACAACCCCCACCACCACCACCCACCACACAATAGAGTTTTGTGGCATCTAAAAGATCAATAAATTGAGTGTATTATAGTTTTACATGTATTATATCCCATGGTCCTGAAGTGTTATCTAAACTGTTAGGTGCAAATACAGTAGAAATTTTAGGAGGCAGGCAAGGATTGTAGGGAGTAATGTCAGAGAGAAATTAAAATGAAATGGCAGCACTTTAAATAGGATACAACACTGGAACTTCACTAGGTATACCTCTAGCAACCAAAATATTTGCCCTAGCAACCCAGTCATGGTGCAGTACTATAATTACTCTTCTGTATCAGGTGTGAAAGGAATAACTGGGACCTTGATGATGAGCCTTGGCACTCCAGATGTTCTTGGACTTCAATTCTCAGAAGCCCAAGCACCATGTGAATCCACAGGAATGGGTTTACTGCAATTCATCCGCCCCACGCTGCCCTTGTCACTCCCGGAAGCGGAAGTAAAACACGCCCGTATGGGTGCGTTTTACTTCCGCTTCCAGGAGCGATGAGAGCAGCGTGGGCCAGATGAATCGCAGTAAACCCATTTGTGTGGATTCACAGGGTGCTTGGGCTTCTGGGAATTGAAGTCCAAGAACATCTGGAGTGCCAAGGCTCGCCATCACGGAACTAGAACATGCTTAAACCTGCCCTCATTCTTGTTCACCACACACATATACCTAGCAGCTACAGGTATACCACTGCCGCTCTACCACATGAATGGCCATAATGATACTATATCCAGAATAGTTTTGAATAAGCTGGGAAGTCCTGGTCCTTTCTCTATTTGAATATCATTAAATTTGGCTGATAAAGCTCCATTCGGAGTAGGCTTCAGGTTAGATAGTCTGTTACTTGTTTATCATTAACCTGTGCAAAAAGTATTGTACTGTATAGTTAAATTGCCACTGGAATTAAATGGCTGTTATTAATCTATGAGATCCAAGTTTTAAGTATTAGTATTAAGATTTTTTTGGAGCAGGATCATGTCTGCTATTGTGAAAACAAGGTAAAAGAAAAGAGTATTTTGTCTCTGTGTGAGTTTTCAGTTAATCTAATGACTTTAGTATTATGCTTCCTTTGTGACTTGTTTTTTCACTCTCTATTTTGTATTTCTAGCAACAAATGACTCTCTACTGGCTTCAGAATACAGTATTGGTGCTATGCCTTCATTGCTACAGGTATAGTTTCCTTTCTTACCAAATGAACATTTTCAACTTTCTAGTATACATAATTTGAAATATAAGCAATATACATGGAAAATCAGCCTGAAACTGTAAATAGTCACCAGATTTGTTACTGCATGCCAGAAGCATTTACTGCATGACAGAAGCAAAAGACATTCTCATAGGATAAAAACAGGTACAGGTTCTTTATTGATATCAGTGTATGACAGGCATTCTGAACTTATCGCCTGTGGGCCAAACCCAGCCCCCAAAGCATTTTCATCCAGCTCCCGATGTCCTCCTTGTTCCTGCCGCTGCCTGGAAGCACCGAAAACTAACAAAAACACATGTTTTCAGCGAGTTCTCACATGATATCTCACTGAAATCATGCGAGATCTCGTGAAATCTCACCGAAAACTCTCAAAATCTCACTGAAATCTCACAAGATCTTGCCGAAATCTTGCAAAAACACACAAGAACTTGCGTAGAAACACGTGGCATGTGACACAGCCATTCTGAAGGGAGTGATCCGGCCCCCTCTCCGAAAAGGCTGAGAAAACCTGGTGCATGATAAACAGATAAAATCTGAAACAAACATTACAGGTACTAGTAAAGGTTCATAGGCTTGTATTCCTGGAGGTGACTTAGTCTCCACGAAGAATCCAGCATCACAAAAGTTGTTATACTGGCATAGATTAGATTAAAGGACAAGCTAAAAAAACACACAACATCGTCCTTTCTTTAAACATGAATTATTAGACCAGTAGCAGAAACATTCCACTTCAGTGATCATGGTAGTAGAGTGACTAAAGGGAAGGAGGGAAAGTTTCCTTTTTCTGGTGGTCTGCATTCTCCATATCAACATGTCTGGTTTCAGTTGCTTTTGGGAAGCATTTTTGGACTTACTAAAAATGTTTCCAGTTAAAAATAAGAGGACCTTTATTTTTTCCTTAGCCAATATATTATGAGTGGCATGTCTTTCTGTCTCTTTCTCTGAATTCACCTATTACTACAGTATATATGGTATGATTCCTATCATAGTGGGACTTCTATCATAGTGGATTAGAAAACAATGGTATAAATCCAGTGGCTAAACTGGAAATTATCGAACAATTGCGCTCATCCCATACGCTAGCAAGGTTATGCTCAAGATAATACAGGATAGACTGCAGCAGCATGTGGAGAGAGAATTACCAGAGGTGCAGGCTGGTTTCAGAAGAGGCAGGGGGACTAGAGACCACATTGGCAACATACGTTGGATCATGGAGAAAACAGGAATATCAGAAACAAGTCTACTTCTGTTTCATTGACAACACCAAGGCCTTTGACTGTGTGGACCACCACAAAACGTGGCAAGTAATTAAAGAGATGGGAATACCAGAACATCTTATATGCCTCATGAGAAATCTGTACAAGAGTCAAAAAGCAACAGTTAGGACAGAATATAGAATGACAGAGTGGTTTGGAATAGGAAAAGGAGTAAGACAAGGCTGCATTTTATCACCCTGCTTATTCAATCTATACACAGAGCACATAATGCGCAATGCAGGGATGGAGGAATCACAATATGGGATCAAAATTGCTGGGAGAAATATCAACAATTTGAGATATGCAGATGATACCACCCTAATGGCAGAGAGTGAGGAAGACCTAAAGAACCTCTTGCTTAGGTTGATAGAAGAGAGTGCAAAAGCTGGCTTGAGACTCAACATCAAGAAAACCAAGATAATGGCAACAGGCCCAATCAGTTCCTGGAAAATAGATGGGGAAGAAGTAGAAACAGTGACAGATTTTATTTTCTTAGGATCAAAGATCACTGCAAATGGTGATTACAGCCATGAAATAAAAAGGCGACTGATTCTTGGGAGACAAGCTATGAGAAACCTGGGGAACATAGTTAAAAGTAGAGACATCACCTTGCAAACAAAAATTTGCATAATCAAAGCAATGGTATTTCTGGTGGTATTGTATGGTTGTGAGAGTTGGACCATTAGAAAAGCTGAGTGCAGAAGAATAGATGCCTTTGAAATGTGGTGTTAGAGGAGAGTTTTGAGAGTACCCTGGACAGCGAAGAGAACAAATAAGTTGATCCTAAAACAAACAAACAAACAACAACAACAACAATAATGTTTATCTGTACCCCGCTTTCCTCAGCCCAAAGGGCGACCCAAAGCGGCCCATACAAAATTAAAGGTACAGCCTTTAAAAACAGAAAGTTTAGAATGACAATAATAAGAGGTAAAAACACCAGAAAAACTAAGGAACATTACAGGATACAATAGAAAGATCAAAGCACTACAAAGAGGCAATACCCCACACTCCTCTCCCAACCCCAGGGTAGTCTGAGAAAGAAGTAGAAGAGCTAGCAGCCTAATGACCTTCAAAGTTCTAAATGGGAGGCAAAACCCCGGAGGAGGGAGGGCGGGAGCAGAGCTCCACCGCTCAACCACCGCAGCTGCTGCTGTTTCGTTCCCTCTGGCAATGTCGGGACCAGAGGATGGCGGCAAAAGCGTCCCATCATCTTTGGGGCCATGGTCAGTCTTTTATCCCTCCCGGGTGAAACAGGACCCGGAGGAGGGAGGGCGGGAGCAGAGCTCCACTGCCCAACCACCGCAGCTGCTGCTGCTTCGTTCCCTCTGGCGATGTCGGGACCAGAGGATGGTGGCGAAAGCCTCCCGGCATCTTCGGGGCCACGGTCAGTCTTTTATCCCTCCCGGGTGAAACAGGACCCAGAGGAGGGAGGGCGGGAGCAGAACTCCACCGCCCAACCACCGCAGCTGCCGCCGCTTCGATCCCTCTGGCGATGTCAGGGCCAGAGGATGGTGGCAAAAGCGTCCCAGCGTCTTCGGGGTCACGGTCAGTCTTTTATCCCTCCCCGGGCGAAACAGGACCTGGAGGAGGGAGGGTGGGAGCAGAACTCCACCCTGCTCATTAGAAGGTAAAATAGTAAAGATGAAGCTAAAGTACTTCGGACATCAAATGAGAAGAGAGATTCACTTTAGAAAGCCTTGATGCTGGGAAAGGTGGAGGCCAAAAGAAGAAGGGGGTGGCCAAAAGTGAGATGGCTAGATGGTATTATAGATGCAATGGGCACAGAGCTGGGCGGGTTGAGGAGAAGGGTGGAGGACAGAGGTGCCTGGCGGGCAATGGTCCATAGGGTCACAAAGGGTCGGAATCGACTGTGCGACTGAAGAACAACAAAACAAACCCGGAAAGTTGTTTTGACTATGGCTGAAATCCAGTAGTAATCTGCAACAAGAGTAGGCCCATTTAATCAGTGGGTATTTGGTGAGGCAACTCCTCTATATGTTCCACTGACTCAGTAGGCCTACTCTGGTTAAAACACTTTTGGATTTCAGAGATAGTCTGTAGCAGGGGTGCCCAAACTATGGCCTATGGGCCAGATATGGCCCACAGTGCCAATTCATCAGGCCAGTGGCGTCCTCGCTGATTCTGGAAATGGAAGTAAAACATGCATGTGCATAACACTGCCATATATGACCCCCATGGTTGTCATAAACGCATTTACGACAGTCACAGGCCATTTATGGCAGCGTTATTCACATGCGTGGGCACATTCTGCGCACATGCATGCACATTTTACTTTGCTTCTGGTGGGAGGAACCACGTGACCGACATGCTCAAACACATGACTGGCACGCGGCCCAAAAAGTTTGGGCACCCTTGGTCTATAGGCTGCGTCTTCAGATATGCTTTATGTTCTTTCCAACATGTAATTGCTATCTTAGGGGCACTGTAGAGAATGTTAATGGTGCTTAAGCATTCTTCTGATATATAAACAATGGCACCTGGTGCATAAGCTGCAGTCCTTTGTCCAGTACTTTGTCAGAGTACTATGCATGTTTTAGAATCCCTTTGATTAGCAACAGCTGTTTAATATCATTCATATCTTCATGCAGTGGTGGGCATCAGCAGGTTCGCACCAGTTCGCCAGAACAGGTAACAGAAATTCTGGTTTGCCCCGCCCATCCAAGTTTTGAAATAAAGTAGTCCTAATTCAGGTGCAATGCAGGGCTCCCCCCCCCCCCCCCCCCAGTATCACACCCACAGCGTGGTAGTAATTTTTTTTTGGAGCCCACCACTGTCTTCATGCCTTATATTTGTTATCTGCATTGGCAGCTCTTTGGGACAGTCTAATAAGTTTGTTCATCATTTCTCTTTGGATATAACCTGTGTAATACTTTTCAAAACAGATATTTTAGATCACCGAAAGGTTAGTAATTAAAGGACAAAAATAAATTAATTGCTTTCCAATTTAGTCTATACTGATTTAAGGCATGGGCTCTTTTCAGAAATCTCCCCCAGAACTATTATATTTGGCTTATGAGTATCTGGACGTAGCAATCAATGCAATGAACCAAGCTCGCCTTGAAAATGTTGACGGAACATCAGTGCTTGATAACTGCTGCAAAAAGGTAAGGGGTTCAAAATAATACTCAGCAAGTAAAAATGGAGAATAATAGTCTCCTTTTCTCTAGTTGATAAGAACTTTTCCTTCCCTTCTTTGCTTCTATTGTCACCACATTTTCTTTATGCAGTATTCCAGGGGTTCCCAACCTTTTCAAGCTGGGGGTAAGGTCATGCTCTCTCAGTCATCTTCGAGGGCCGGATGGCTATTTTGCCCTGCCTGAACGATGGGGGTGGCCATTTTGTCCCAACAGCTTCAAAGGGGTGGCCATTTTGTTTCTTGAATACCCTTGGAGTGGTAGTGGGCCACATGAAATGGCACCATGGGCTGGATCCAGCCCATGGGCATTAGGTTGGGAACCCCTACTCTCTTCCATCGGTGTGCTCTGTATTTGCAGAGTAATCTTCTTTCATGTCAAGGTCAAACTTTAAATTGCCAAAATGAAGCTACCTTCCTGGCTTTATTTGCAAAGTAATTACAGTACTATTTTCTATTTTAATGGATTTTTGCAAAGTAATTACTATTTTATATTTTAATGGATTTTAATTTAACTTTGAGTGGCAATGGAACAACTTGAACATGTATTTTAAAGGGTCTTAAATAATTACACTAAAAAATAATTGCATATAATAGTCAAAACTCTATTTTTCTTAATCTTTTTTTTTAACCAGATGACTGTCAGTGAGCTGAATTTGAATACATCTCCATCCTCTGACACCAGTGAGAAATCAATAGCAGGAAACTTTTTTATTATGGATTTGCACATTGAACTTATTCAGAGTCAGCATAGAGTTGCTGTTAAACTACTTAACTTAGGAAAAGGTATGATCATATAAAACTCATGCTATTTACTATTATTTTAACTTAGAAAATTTCATACCGGGGTGCCTTCTCAACTGACTGTAGCATCAAATACTGTGGATTATAATTTAAAAGTGCTCTGTGATTGCTCGTTTTTTGTCATGGATCCTAATTACTTTGATCAAGATTGTGCGAACCTTGAATATATTCTACATGTTTACCACATGTAGATTACAATTTTTTATTGTTAAATATCTTGTAGTAAAAATGAAATTTTCCACACAGCTAGGGCACCCAAAGTTCTTATATCATGTACTAGCAGATTTTGCCCGGCGGTGCCGAGCTGTTTAAAGTGGTTTTGGAGGTTTTGTTTTTTGTTTATGGAAATGAGGTTAGTCTGTTATATGTGTTTGTGAAAATGCTTATTTATACACACGGACTGTTTTAAATTGTTGTTTTTGTTTTTTTGGATTTTAAAAAGAGGACAGGTTGTTATTTTTTTTAATTATTGTATTTAAAAAAAAGAAGGTG
This sequence comes from Bradypodion ventrale, assembly GCA_035047345.1. Classification (NCBI taxonomy): domain Eukaryota; kingdom Metazoa; phylum Chordata; class Lepidosauria; order Squamata; family Chamaeleonidae; genus Bradypodion; species Bradypodion ventrale. The sequence continues at coordinate 208,835,720 of JAWDJE010000005.1, forward strand.
TTACTTTGTGAATTTTTGTAAATAGTTGTACTTTGGATAATAATTTAAAAATGTGTAAATATATGTTTTATTAAATTCAAGGTTTTTTACTGTGTTTATATGTTTTCTTTTTTTGATTGAAAACTTATTTATTTGTGAATTATTTTTGATTTTTTTGGATATTTTTGAATGTTTTTGGAATTGATTACCCTAATTTTTGGGATTAATTGAATTTTTGGAAATATTTTGGATGTTTTTTCTCCTTTAGCCACTGGGTGGTGGTGTTGAACAATTTTTGTGTATTGCTTCTTCCGGTGAGTCTCTTCCTATCTTCATTTCAGTTCCGGTTGTCATTGAGGCAAGATGTCTAATAGTAAGCTCTCTCCGTTTTTTTTAGGGGGGGTTATTTTGGATTTTTGGGGGGCGTTCTGTGTGTGTTTAGGGTTTTGGGTGGGGGTTTCTCTGTGTGTGTTTTTGAAAGTTTTTTTTAATGTTTTTGTATTTTTATGTGTCTATTTTTGACTTGCGTTTTGGGTATTTTCATGGACCAGTCTTGATGGCTGGCCTGCGGAAATACCATCGCCGCTTCATGCGGCGTTTGGGGGTATTGCCATGGCCCGGGCTGGATTGCGGTGTGTGTGTTTGTGGGGTGGGGGTTTGCTTCGCCGCTTCATGCGGCGTTTGGGGGATGGTATTGCCGTGGCCTGGGCTGGGTTGGGGTTTGTGTGTTTGGGGGGTGGGGGTTTGCTTGCTGGCCTTTTTTGTTTTGTTTTTGGTTGCCGCTGCCACGGCAATTTTTGCAGCGGTTGGGGGGGTGTTTGGATTTTTTCCAGCGAGTTTGTCTCGCTGGCCTCGCCGTGTCTTCGGCGGGGCAGCGTGGGGGAGAGGGTGTCCCTCTCTTCCCCATTGCTCCGTGCAAGAAGGCCGGCAGGTTTGTGTGGTTTAGTGTTGTCGGGGTTTGCATGGTGTCGGGGTTTGTGTGTTTTCGGGGTTTGGGTGTTTTCATGGTGCTGCGTCTGCCTGTGGCGGACTTGTGCTCACGGTGTGGGTTTGTGTTTTTATTTTTCGTGCACTGCCTTCTTCAGCATTCTGCACGCTCATGGCGTGCAGGACCCTGGGGATTGTAGGTTGCCGTTTGTGTTTTTGGTTTGTGCAGCGGTTTTTTCCCTGCGGCTTCATTTTGATTGGCTGCCCCACGTTTTTGTACACTCCATTTGCTCGCACCGCTTAGCTTGATTGGCTCTGGCGTGGCGCGGCGAAAGGAACGTTGGGAATTGAAGTTCCCCCCTTTTTTTTGCAACTGGGGGGCTTTCAACCTGACAGTTACCTGCGAACCCCGTTCGGGCAAGTGAACGGAGGCCCATTATGGGCTAGTGGGGCCTGGTGCAACATCCTTTGTCACATTCCAACGGTTAACGCACCATTTTATAGGTATAGATAATATGACTGGGTTCATTTAAAAAAAATGTCATTGGCTTTTTCAAAACGCCATTAGTTTTTCTACACTCCAGAAGATTCTGTTGCAGCACTTGAATGCTGATTTGTAATTGATTAATTATTGACTGTATCTTGATCTCATGCCACCAAACTGGTGACCTTGCTCTGTTACAACCTGCAGTGCTCTAACATTATATATCAACAACAGGGACAATCAGGCAAGGGATGACTCACAGCTAGGGGCAGTTGGTGGCACAGGATTGGCCTTGAATGAAGATTAGGCCTGCCATACAGACTCCATTATCTTGGCTACAAAATAAAAACATTCCAAAAATTTGGGCTGACTCTAGTAAGAAAAATACAGGAGGGGTTAATGTTACATTTAGGACAGAATCAAAAAATCAGTGCTTGTGACAAAATCAAGAACATTATGAAAATAGATCAAAATATTTGGTAGGCTGAACTAGGAATTCAGATGTTCCCATTCAAGATAATAATATAGCTAAAACCTGGCAGCAATTTTCCTTCTGCATTAGGTTAATTTTAAAAAGAGGTAAATAAATTTCCCCCCAGAATGAAAAGCAAGTTTTCAAGCAGCTCTAATTGTTGAAGGGATACTGTTTCCTATGAGCACAGTCAGTATCTACACATTCTTAAACATTGTATATTTATGATGTAGTCTTCCAATTCAGTCAGGGGTTCCAAATCATTATACAGAGTTGTTGCATCTTCTGATTCAGTCCAGGGTCCTAGTGAGTGTACAAACCTGTGGCTACATGACCCATACTTCACATATCATAATACTAGCTTTCCAGTGCAGTATTTGAAGTAACTATCTCTGCCAAGTAAAGTGTAAAGCCATCAAGAAATAGCATAAAAGAAAAATGACATTTTATATGATATAGTATGCAGTTCACTTTAAAAAATAACCTAGAGAGTTAGGTGAAATGAAGCAGTATACAGTACTCTTGCTATATGACAGTGATGGCGAACCTTGGCACTCCAGCTGTTCTTGAACCTTAATTCCCAGAAGCCTTGATCATCAGGAGTGCTGACTTGGGTTTCTGTTAATTAAAGTCCAAGTACACCTGGAGTGTCAAGGTTCACCATCACTGCTATATGATGTTAGATTGCTTCAATCTTATGGCAACCCTACAAATTCAGTGACCTCTCAAAAGCCCTGTCATCAACAGTCCTGCTCAGTCCTTGCAAACTCAAGGTTGTGGCTTCCTTTGTTGAGTCCATCTGTTTTCCGCTTGGTCTTTTCTATTTCCTATTTTGACTTCCTCTTTGAAAGCCTTCACCTTTCCCCAATGTGATTGCCGTGAAAGTAATCTTAATATCTGAGTACTGTATCACAGGACGTTCATAGATATAGGCCACAGGTTATATACATTGTAAAGCAAGATATGAGTTTCTACTTATTGAATGGTATACAAAGTTTGGAATACAGCATTTATTTCTTAAATTTATTTATTTCTTAAAATTTTTAGCTGCCCGACTCACAAGGACTCTGGGCGGCATACAATGTAACCCCCCCCCCCAACAGATAAAACCCAATTAAAAACAACAACCCCATTAAAACCCTGTTAAAAACCCACCCGCGCATGCTAAAAGAGAGGGTGAGTCTTACTTATCCAACCAGCAGGAGGGGATCACTTTTCAACCAGTGTCCCACACCTGCCCTGCCAGCCATGTTTTCAGCTCCCTCCTGAAGGGCAGCAGTTCCATTTGCAGCTTCAGCTCCACTGGCAGGAGGTTCCATAAAGCTGGAGTGGACACAGAGAAGGTTCTCCTTCTTGTGCTAGAGGCTCGCCTCTCTAGCAGATGGTACTAGGAGAGAGCCCCCCTGGTCCGCCCTGGTTGGACGGGATAGCTATTAATGATAAACTGATGTGTTCGATTAAGGTAAAAAAGTACTTTCAGAAGTGAATAGATTTAAAGATATATAGGGAGATTTTATGGAATTTGTCCAATTGAAGAGGAAAGGTCAGATGCCAGTGCATTAAACAAAGTATTAATGGAGAAAGTGGGGTTTAATAACTAAAGGAGTTGAAGCGAAAGAAAAAGAATAAATATTTCTAAAGGTCCCAAAGGTGGTGGTGATCATATAATTTGTTTTTGTTTATATTTGGTATATTAATTTATATTTATGTATTAAAAATAAAATAAAATAAAAGCTTCATGCTTTATATTGTTTTAAGCAGAAGGTATCTGTTTTGTGATATACAATGTACTCATTTTTGCAGGTGTTCACACTAGTGGCAAAAATATAAAGGGCAATATTCCTGCAAGACATCTAAGCCAGTTCAAATATTTAACAGGTAATGCACAATAGTATTGATCTTTAAAAAGAGTGTATGGACATTCCATTCAGAATTTATGGAAATTCCATCCATTATATGATGAGTTACTACTTTGCTTTAAAAAATGTTTTACAGAACCAGATATAATGAATAAAGTAAAAAAGAATAGATTGTCCAAAGCTCTCTACCTGATGCAGAAGGCTACATTAATGCTTCCAGAAGAATTAGGCGGTTCTTCCCCAAGCCAGCTGCTTGAGGTACCTAAGTTATACTGTAAATAAATGTAGGTCCTAATAGTAGATGTAATATTCTTTGTCATTGAACTGTTTATTGTTTTTAAAGTAGCAATCCATTAAACTAAGACTTTGGGCAAGCCTCTTATTTATTTTCATAAATGCCATCTCCAAAAATTCAAAGCCTTTTATCAAAACCATAAATCCAAACACTGTCAAGCAACAACAGTGATTCAAATAGTGGGAACTGCTGTCCTCTACCCACTTGTAAATAAGCCTCACTGATTTTAGTGGAACTTCTAAATAGAACTGAAGTAAAGTAAGAACTTACCTCAAAATGGAGGTATGGCACTAAAGAGGAACCATTAGTGCTCTGTACCCATATTTGCCTGCGTAGTCAAAGAAATACAGTCCAAAAATTGATTAGGGTTGATGTTAAAAAAATGGATGGAAATTTCAGTAAGTGTAAGATACTATACAGAGAGAAGCAAATTTTTTTTGCTGGCTATTGCTGTATTTTTTAGTATGGCTCATAGTGCTAGTTGTCATCTGCGAAGCTAAATTAGTGACTCTCAAACTGGGATACATGTACCCCTAGGTGGGGGGGGGGGGAAATGAACCAGGACATTTAGGGCTATGTGAAAAACATTGAATAAATTTTGGTGGAAAAAAAGCACATCAACAAATTCTACATGCATAACTGGATTTCTGGAGAGATTTTTACTGTTCTAAAGAGAAAGGAGATTGACCTGTGGCTGGGCAAAGCCCTGGAGAAGTGGAGTGAGGCAGAATGGAAACATATGTTATGGGTTGGCATTTGGTCAAATTGTGTGTGAGAGCTTCTGATAAGCACTTGCATCCCTCTGCATCCCTCAGTGGGCTGGTCCATTCAATCTTCAGAAGATGGGCTAGTTGGGAAAGATTGTTGCTTCCAAGGATGTTAAAGCCTTGAGAAAGGAAAGAAGGTATGGTTACAACATACTGTATAAGTCTAAAACAATAGCAACTATATGAAGTACAAACAGTTTGCTAATATGAGAGGTACAACTTTTAGAAATGGTCTACCAATGGATATGCAAGTGAAAAAAGGTTGGGGACCATTGATATACGTGACTTAGGCTCAGTCTAACTGAAGAACCTCATCTTCCCCATATAAGATCTTTTGAAGAGGCTTTTCTCTTAGTCCTACAACTGTTGTAGATACACCTGGTGGAGTCATGAGAGAGGACCTTTTGGGTCATTGCTCCTGCAGCATGGAACTCCCTCCCAAGGAAGTCCAGGATGGCACTTTACCTTGCTGTCTTCCATTAGCACCCAAAGCCACTATTGTTCAGGGGGGCTTGGGCAAGTGACCAGTTGCTAGTGCAGGGATTTTAATGGCAGATGTTTTACTTTTTCGCTTTTTGAAAATGCTTTTAAATTATTTTATTCAGTTGTTTTAAAAGTAATATATTTTTGCTTTGTTGTACTGTATTTTATTATATATTTAAGTTGATTTGTCTTCTAAATATTTTATAAGCTGCCTTGAGTCCTTTTATTGGGAGGAAGGCAATACAGCAATAAAACAAACATGATTTCATTATGTATGCCCTCCCCCTCAACATTTATGGCAATTTTCCAAAATGAAAAGTTTTTATAAAATACTGAGTAGTAATTGTAGTGATGAAATACTTTTCCAGCCTTTATTTATTTTCCCCTCACCGTAACTTTGTTAGCTAGATCATTATTTATTTAGATTGGGAAGGTATTAATTGGTTCAAGTCTGTCTGGAGTCTTTGTGACAGAATACCCTATATACTCGAGTATAAGCCATTTTTTTCAACACCAAAAATTTGCTGAAAAAAAGCAGATTTGGCTTATACTCAAGTCATCTCTATTTACTCATCTGCGTGGGAGATCTGCACTTCCTATCTGGGTCAGAAACCACTTTTTTCTGCCAGTGACAGGCTTTCATGTAGAAGTGATTATTGAAACTTACTAACAGCTGCTGCATTTTCCACCCTTGGCTTATACTTGGGTCAATCTATTTTCCTGGTTTCTCAGGTCAAAATTAGGTACCTCAGCTTATATTTGGGTCATCTTATACTCGAGTATATAGGGTACTTAATTTCCCAGCCATAACAATCTGTTCCACCAGATGTTTTTGCTTTGTTTTAACAGGATTTCATTTAAGTTTGTCCTGGCATTTACTTCTACACTTCTTCTGCATGTGCGTGTTTGTAAAATTCACTGCCAAAAATAATTTTTTAAAAAAGATAATAAAAAAGAAAGGACTGGAAAATTGTTGAAAGGGAGGGGGCAGTTTGTATATAAGCAGTGAGATACGTGTGGTTGCAGCAAACACAGCTATGTTTTTTTGTGGTATTTTAAAGATTATTCTGTGATTTTTCATTTATAATTTTTTTGTTTTCATTTGATAAGCCAAATGATATTTTCTTGGACTTTAATTTTACACTATAGGAAGCACTTACTTTAATTCAGAAAACAGAAGCAGAGCAAAATGCATTCTGTGCCACTTCCCCACGATCTGCAAGAAGCGTGGAAAGCAAAGTTCCACCTCCTCCTATATTGCTTTCCAGATCACATTGTTCCGTGGCATTCAAGCCTGTGCCATTTGCATTGGATGATAAGGTAATGCTTTTGAGCACATTTGCTAAACTATCTTCTTCTTCTTGTGCTGTATCTGATTCTGAATAATGGCGATTATCATGGTGAACAGCCATGAAGATTGTCCTGCGAATATAATGCCGTGGCCTTTCATCTGCCTTCCGCATCACAGCGTGACGCCCATACCACTGAAACCATTACATTGTCAAAATATTATGGTGTACACCAGTGTAAGGAAGCTGGTGTTACTTGCAGTGGCAAATTGTCACTAATTAAAGAGACCTTCTCATTGCTTAAACCTAATCTTGTTGTTTGTGAGTTGGATGGTTTTGTGCCCAATGTGGAATTGAAGTGGGGATTCTTTAATTAGTGGCTTAAAGTATCTCCACTTCATTTCAGGATTGTATAATGAGATTAAGCAATAAAGAATTGAAGTCAGGATTCTTTAATTAGTGACAATCTGCTGCAGCAGGTTATTTTATTTCCCTTACACTAAAATAATTTACACAAGGGGATGATTTTGTTCTATATAGCTACAAGATGCACATACTGCTTATTCAGAATTATTTTTTGCTTGCTTATAGGGAATGCAGTTTTCATATGTGACTTCTTGCTGTTTTTATTTAGTTGTGTGTTTGCTGTTTTAGAGTGTCATAGATTAAACTAGATTAAACTGTAAACTAGTAAAGTAGATTAATTAAAATCATTATTCTTTTAGGGTCTTTTGTTTTGAAGTGTATAAAAATGAGACTTGGTTGGTTTGTTGGGTTTCTCTGTATCCGCCATATAACATGATGGATACTCTGGGCGGTTTACAGGTTAAAACATAAAATAATAAATTTGAGTAAGAGTAAATAATATAAAATAACAACAATATGGGCAGCCAATAATATCTAACTTAAAAACATTAGAATGGTTTCCCCTGAAAGCTTCTCTTTATAATAAAGTCTTTATAATGAGTTTATTTTAGTCATTATCATCAAAATATTTTCACATTCTGTTTCACATTTGGAAGGGGGCTTCCCAATTCTCAAGTATGGCTTTTCAGAGGGCACAGAAAATTAACTGTTGAAACATTTTCCCAGTAAGATATTATGTAATATTTTGACAATGAAGGTTGGCCATGTTGTAGTTCTCCACGTGTTACACTACAGTTCTCACTATTCCTTGCTGGTGGTGGTACTAGATGCGGTAAAAGGAGTTTGTAGTTCAACAACATCTGGAAGGCCACAAGTTGAAAGCCTCTGATGCAGATTGATATCAAACAATTGATTCTTAAAACTCTCCCTGTTTTTAATGTTATTTATTTCCTGGAAAGGATGCTTAAGACTGCAGCTATTACAGATTCATACAGTACTCTTATTCTTTTTTTAAAAGGTTTGTTGGTACAGTATTTTTGGATGTTTAGCAGAAGGATGCAATCCAAAAGTCCGGTTGAATAATTACAGCCTTAAGAACACAGGAATAGCAGTAAGAATTTCTATAATAGTGCCTTTCTGCTCATCTGCTTAGGAATGTTATAAAAAGACACTCCTGCTTTCTGTTATATTTAATACAGATGGCATTCTATTCTCCATCTCATACCGGTTTGCATGCCTAGCAACCAACAACTCATCCACATTGAGCATTTGTTCAACTTGACTTGTACCTCTGATACTGATGTTTTTTTGTGGTGTGGGGCTGAAACTGATGTCAACAGAGTTTAGCTGGGAGAAGAAAATTTTACTTTACTTAGCTTTTTTTTAAAACATTATTGCTAGATGATGGTGTGTTTTCGTTCTGCTTTGTTTCAATTTGTTCCAATGCATGACCTGTTTATGTGAACCATGGTACTGTGTTGTTCATTGTTCATCTATGCATTTTGTGGATGTGTGTCATTAGATGACATTTTCTTATGGGTGTCATTTTGCTTTAGCAGTCCTTCCATGCTTTAGCAGTCAGTGACTGCAAGCCTTCAATTATTTCTTTTCTTTTTTCTTCTTACATAATATACATTTAGTGCTACAATACTTATTAAGTGCTTATTTAAAAATAACAGAATATCACAATACTTTACAGAATATCAGTGTCATGCTATCCTATTAACCTCCCCCCCCTAGTTCTCTAAAATGCCTCGACACTTGTTTTCTTTGTGTGTTTTTAACATGCACCAACATTTCCTATTTTCGTTTTATTTCTGTTGCCTTTTTGTATACATTTCATTTCCCAGGGATGTTGTTTCATTGTGAAAGCAAACATCTATTAAACAATGTAACATAAAAGTTAAAGAGCAAGAAATTGAAAACTTAAGTGAAATAGGAGGATAAGTATAAATGTGATGGTTTGAGAAGGGTGGATGAGTGGAAAAAAAAGGGAAGGAGAAGAATGAAGTGGGTATTCACTGAAGAAGGAGAAGGAGGAGGAGAATGTAGACAACTCATTTAAATCAGTGGATGTTGTGGAAGATTTCAGAAGTAAACAAAACAAAACAGCAAAAAAAAGGACAAAAACATTGTGACACCTTGAAGATTAACTCCTGTATTTAAATATGAGCTTTCATGGATTTTTCACATTTTAATTTTTCACATTTAAATACTGGAGTTCGTCTTCAAGGTGTCACAGCGTTGTTGCTTTTTTGTCTTGTTTTGTTTATTCTCTGATCTGCTTGCACAGACTAACATGGCTACCACTTCAAACATTTCAACAGTAGAAGATTTGACTCACTGAATTGCTCTCGGTGTAAATTAATACAATAAGCAACAGGATTTCAGCTTGTGTATCAAACTTAGAATGTCTCCAACTCAAATGGCTATCATGAGGGAGACCCAGAACAAACAAGCAAGAGCTAAATAATATTCAGAATACACTACTTCCAAGAAATAGCAACCAACATCAGTTATGTCAGCACTGTATAACTATTTGTAGCGTATGAAGAATTAATGGTAGTAGGTTGATATAGGATATTATGAAGCTAGGACACAATGTATATTAAGGTAACAAAATTATTCTTCGATAATGGATCATTAAATATATTTTTGCATATGATAATAAAGACATGATGACTGCAGTATCACAGTGTGATATTGCTATTTTTGTTAATAATCTAGTCTGGATGTTAGATGTTAGCTAGAGGTTAGCTTTATTAATAAAAATCAAATGAACATTCTTCTGTTATAAATAAAATCCTGAAGCTTCATTTTACTAATGAGAATAATTAGAGAGAAGATTTTTTTAAATAGGAAAAATAGGAATACCTATCATAAGGACATATATCTACTTCTGTTGTAGCATTAGAAGATTAGATAGTGGTATTGAAGAAATTTGCAGTTTTCCTACAGAGAACTAAATCAAGTGGCGTTAGGATTCTTCCAAGATTTAGAGCCCTCCTGGTAAAGGCAAATATCTTTGGATGTAATAGATAATCCATACATATCATTGTAGGCATTTTATGAATGGCTTTTAACTTATGCCCTGTAATTATAATGCCAAACACTGTACTTATGAATACACTGAACTGCAGTTGTTTATTTTGAGGTCTGTTTGCTGTAATTTATTTGTTTTACTTTGTTCTGACAGAGGCATTCTTTATTATCAGGTACCAACTGAGGAAACTTGTGTTTTAGAAGTAAAAGATTTAGAGCCCAACCAAAAATATATATTTGCAGTTGCAGCCTATGACTCAGATGGAAATCTTATTGGCGATAACATTGGAGAAACAACTAAGCCAATCCTTGCTTATGCTCCTCTTTCTGCTGTAACTGTCCGAGCTTACCTGATTCAGGTAGTATATACTATTGATGAACCAATTTGTTTTTGTTTTGATTGATCATTTTCATTTCCCCTTTTGTTATGAAACACTGTAAGCATCTTTAGTATTTAATATCACATAAAACCAAATTCTTCTTTTGAGGCTTTAAAATAGCATGAGGTCTACAACTATATTTCATCAGTTTCCTAGTAAAATTGTGATAAATATATTGCACTCATTCAGTGTTAGTTGAGGCATTAACACACCTTTTTGCCCAAATCACCCTAGTCTCCTTGGGAAAAGAGTACAAAGATTCTAGCCTTCCTAACAGTAATTTGTGGACCAAAGAAGGTCATTTAAAGGGAGAACTATATAGCGGGAAAGTAGTAAGAAATGTTTCTTGAGCAGTAACTGAGTGACTGTCAAATGGGCCCTGTGGCTTCAGATCTAGCCTATTGTCCAGGTGTGCATGTACCTTTGTTTCTTGGATTCATAGTGAATCTAGGTCAGGGACATGGGACCAAATTGGATTTTGTAGCAGTAATTCTTTCTGAGAAATTGTGCTTTTTAATTTGTCAATTTCTCCTGAGTATAGAAACTCAGTGGACATGCCTATTAAGCTTTTAATCTTCTGCAACTCTTTGTTATTATTTGATTAAGTGTTGTACTTTTCATCCAGTTCTTCTTTCTGCCAAGTAGGTGAACTTCTACAATTCCCGATGTACTTTTACCCTTTCTGACAAAGTGTAAACTCAATTTCAGATATTTGGCTCATTGTCATTTTTGAGTATTTTTACCTCATATTTTTCCATTACTCCATCTGATTATTTTAGCAGAGTCATGCACGTTCTTTGTGACCGGTAAGAGAAGCAAAACTGTGCACATTCTGTGATTATCAAGTTTTCCTGGGAGACCCACATAATTTTCTGCAGAATATTGTTTTATATTTAATAGTTTCTTTGGTTTGTGAATAGTCAGAAAAGCAATTATTGTTTATTAGTATATTTTCAACATCTTTACCATATGTGCTTGACTGTAGGTTGCCACAAATATAAGTAGAGGTACCTAATTTGGACTTCTAAAACCAGGAAAATAGATTGACCTGAGTTGTGGGTGGAAAATGCAGCAGTTGTTAGTGAGTTTCAATAATTAAAATAAATGAAAATACGGTAAAATTAATTAATGTAGACATTTGTGTGGGTATGTTTTTGAGTGTTTAGGTTGACCCGAGTATAAGTTGAATTCCATTTTTGGGACCTATGCTCGAGTATATATGGTAGTTGTTGAAAATATCCTAATAAACAATATTCTGCAGAAAAGTTTAGTGGAGTATACAGAGAGAGCCTCCTCGAAGATTGTGATATTTTTTGAACAACAATCTGGTGTACCGCGGGCAATGGCAACCTTATAATAATAATAATAATTTTGTGTCAGAAATTGTTGTACCAGCTAATCTTTCTCACGCTAGGTCAGGCGAAAGGAACTGCAGAATGAACTCACCAAAAGGAGGCTTCATTTTGGTAGTTTAACATTTGACCTAGACACGAAAAAAGAACATGTTTAGTAGTGACTAGTATAACTTTGAATTGTATGAAAGAGACATTTTAGAATTTCTCTTTTTCCCTTTAGTCTGCCTTCCAAGTTGAAAACTATACATTATGTAAAAAAGCATTTCAATCACTCTGGGACTATTTTGTCTCAGAACCTTGTACTCCTGTTACTGATGTCAAAGTTGTTTCTGCAAGCAGCACTCTGACCATGCCTCAGAACAGGTAATCAACAGATTTGTTTATATATATATATATATATATATATATATATATATATATATATATATATATATATATATATATATATATATATATATATATATATATATATATATATATATATATATATATATATATATATATATATATATATATAAAAATAAAAAAAAATAGATGAGTTTCCCTGGTTTCTTTTTAAAAAATTCATAGTACATCTTTTTAATGAGAAACATTTATACAAGTAAAAATCTGTTATCAGAGTATGCAGGGTTATAAAGTCAGCACTTTATTAATTGTAATGCTTTCTTTAATTACAGTACACATAATGTTTTTCTGGAACACCTCAGCGCAAACTCAATTTCATTTGTGCTTTCATCAAAGCTTTTTAATTTGTCAATTTCTCCTGAGTATAGAAACTCAGTGGACATGCCTATCAGGCTTTTATATCTCCTGCAACTCCTTGTTATTATTTGATTAAGTCTTATACTTTTGATTCAGTTCACTAAATGAGTTCTTGTTTTGCCAAATAACTATGTAGGTTCTAGTAGTAAGACAATGCATTAGCAACAGGGTTTATATAGTTACTTCTAAAACTGAGTTACAGTTAATATTCAAAGCCCAGGTGCAGTAATTAGTGATCACTATAGTTATATTTGTTAAAAGTGTAATTATTTACTTTTCTTTTCATGACTAAAGAATGACTAAAATAGTATTTTTTTAAAATTTCCAGAATTTTATTTATATATTTATTATTTTTGCTTTTTATTTTAAAGTTTAACAAACAGTGTATATGGCAAAATAACACAATTATTATAATTAAATTACAGCTAAATTATATATATTAATAACGTAACCATGGTCAAATAAATAAATAAGATAAACAAATAGTGCTCCCCTCCAAAGGACCAATAGAGATATTATTTCTCCCCCCCTCCATCGTATAGATTTTTAATATTGTCTTTTTAATAATTCTGGATGCTGTGAGTCATCAATCTGTGATATAAAATACTTTCTCTTCTTACTCCCTTTATCCTTGTTCTGAGACTCACATCAGAGCATGAGGCAGCAGGATAAGGCATCCCAGGAGCCAGCACTTGAAGCATCTAGTGTTTGTTCTCTCACTATTTAGTGAGATCCTATCCTCATAAATGTGAAAGTAATTTTTTAAAGATACAGTTCACTGCAAAAAGAGTGACATCAGGTTACAAAGTTCTTCATTATAGGAAAAAGAAGCTAATTGCAAACACCTAATTGCTTTTGATTAGTAATTTCCAGGAACTGACTAATAGTACCCTTCATATAATGTATAGTGGCAGTGCTATACTGTTAAAAATGGGTGAGGATGAGATCTGTGGGAGATTAGGGGAGGGCACCATTTGGTGCTATCTCTTAAGTTATAAACGCTAATATAGAGCTAGCAAGTCCCAGAAACCACCACCACCCCATTTTGAGGTACATACTGCAGGTGGCTTTTGTATTTTTTAAAATTACTGTGTGAGACTATGATATACTTTACTTTATTTACTTTTTTCATATTTTGTAGATTAATTCCAGAAACTCTTGTTCGGGCCTCTCCAATCCTTTTAAATCTCTTCACCAGGAACATTTTTATTATCAATTACATCACTGTGAATGAAGGAGGTCTCTTCTGTGATTCTGTTTGTTTCAATGACCTGAAGTACAGTAGACAAGTATGTATGGTATAAAGCCACAATGAATTATCTTTTGAATTACTTTTATTATTCTAACTACTCTTACATTTTAATCACAAACGTAGGATTTCCTGTTCATATTTAAGACTGCTTTGAATTCTGACAACAAAAGTTGCATTTCTGGCAAGGTGGCTTTGCTATTGTTGGAAACGTAGCCACAAGAGAGAAGCAATGGTTTCCAGGCTCTTTTAAAGGAAGCATTTGTTCAGCCTTGGAGCTGAGAGTTATGCAGATTTTCCCTTATCTCTAACACAAGTGATAGGCAACTCCTATATTCAGGACCATTTTCAGGTGCTTTGCCTAATACCTATTAAAACATTTCTATAACTGCCCTTTATATATCCCACATGGCTGTGGATGGTATGAGACCTGGTGACAATCACATAGGTTAAAGCAAATAAAATTGCTTAGAGCTTTGTGTATATACAATGGGAAAATACAATGGGAGAATATGGTGGGAAAGGTTATCACTGGCTACAAATCTTCATAACTATGTACTTCCTCCAGTATCAGAGATATTATAACTCCCAAGTACAGGTTGCTGGAGAACACATGTAAAGAGAATTCCAGTGCAGTCACCTCTTGCTCATAGATTTCCCCAGTTTGGCATTGTGTGAACACAGTACAGTACTGCATAAATCAAGTCAGTATAACATGTAACTGTTTTTACCTATTTTTGAGGGTCTACTTTCCTATTGGACATAGTATGTTATTCATTTTCCCCATGGTTGTTTGTCTTTGCTCTTCTGTTCATCTCTTATTTACTGTGTGGCAGTAGTAGCGAACATATGGCACACATGCCAGAAGGGACATTCAGAGCCCTCACTGTGGGCACCCGCACCATTGCCCCAGTACAGAGTTCACTGAGCCCAGCAGCCCAATGGGAGTGCTCCCTCACTCCCCGCAGCACAGAGTTCGCCCACCCCTTTGCAGAGTGGATGGCAGCCTGTTGAGTTTGGGCACTCGATCTCTAAAAGTTTCACCATCACTGCTGTGTGGCATCCTTATGAGCTAATTCCTTTCATCCTTTACAGCAGTTTACTGCATCATTTCCCACACCTAGTGTGTCAGAGTTATTGGATGTCTAAACAAATTGGTACTTTGTTCCGGTTTGTCCTGCTAGCTCATTTGATTTTGCAAAACAAGGAAAAGAGAAATGATGTATGGGTTACATAGTTCCTCATTATCAGAAAATAATGCTTTGTGATGAATCATGTAGAAAATAAAGAGAAGGTTAATACATTGTTTAGTCTTCTCTGCTCACAATGCATAATACTTTAAATGTAAGAACTGCTGTGAAAGCATCTGAAGGCTTCCTAGTTGTAAATCATCGCTTGTCCCTATGAATACGAATTGTTAGAAGTTAAGTTAAGCTGTTACATTTCCAACCATCAGATGGCAGGCACTGTATTCATTTTTTTTGGAATTATGATTTGATGCACAAAAAGCTTCTTTCGATTTATAGATACAATGCAAGTTGTTGCTTTAAAAGTTATAATGTAGTAATGTGAAGAGATCGGCCCAAGGAATAGCAAGGAGGATCTTATCATCAATGCTGCTCTTGGGCACCCAAAATCATATTGGGCTGCCTTTTTACTTCAACTGGGGAGTCAGAGATTTCTCTGCTCTTCCTGCTTTCCTCCACTCTGAGATCAGAGGATGCCTTCTAAAAAGGGAAAGGCAAAACAGGTTAGATCTTGACAGATCTGCCCTTTTCGGTAGCTGACCCGACCAGTTGCTGTAACCAATGACTGAGAACCAAGGTACTGGACTAAGCACCCCAGAACACCCAAGAGAATGTCTTGGCACTATAATTGACTTGAAAAAACAGGTGACGCACCCCCCCCCCCCAAAAAAAAAGAAAGAAAAAAAAAAGAACCTTCACTCACACACAGGCTCAGGGTTGGAAAATAAAACTGCTTAGTTACAAGCCAAATAAAGCTGGTACAGTCCTTTAAAAATTGCTAGAATTAAAAAAATCTACTCACCTTGAAAAGAGCAAAAGAGTGTAATCTGGAACAATTTTGCAGCTGTTTAACCAAAGTAGTGCATCAACCTTTCCTCTAGACTAGGGATTCTCAACCTGCAGCCTGTGGACTGGATGCAGCCCATGGCACCATTTCATGTGCCCCCCACTGCCTCCACCACACCAGGAAATGCCATGTGGTGGAGGAAAGGCAAAATGGCCATCCAGCCCCTGAAGCGGTCTGAGGGAGCATGACCTGGCCCCCAGCTTAAAAAGGTCGAGAACTCCTGCTCTAGAAAAGGCTTTCTCAACCTTGGGCCCCCAGATGTTCTTGGACTTCAGTTCGCAGAAGCTCAAGTCTTTACACTTCCCACCTACTCTAAGGGTTAGCTCATCCTAGCCCAGATGAGTTGCCCGCCAGAGTTGCCTGCCAGCGTTGCCGGTCCATTTCCTGGCCTCGGCTGTATTGGGGCCGGGTCATCTTCTTCTTTGGCTCCGTTCATTAATGTGCGGGCCATGGGGTTCCGTTTTAGGGGCATTAGTAGCCGAGGGACTCTGTAATTAAATGTCTATTGTATAATTCATTGTGTAATTCACTGTATTGTATAATCATTTTCTTTCTTTTTTCCTATTGTATTTTCATGCTGTTAGATTGTGTTAAAACCTTCTAAAAAATCTCTTCCCTCCCACCACAGTTAAAAAGCTGTCAGGACAAAAATCCATATGGGCTAAATGAGCCAGCGGGACTGGGAAGTTGATGCATCCATGTCCCATGTCCGCTGGCATAGCCATGTTTTCAGTTGTTTTCTAAAAGGGAGCAGCCCCATCTGGAGGCGTAGTTTGAGTGGCAAGAGGTTCTAAAGGGTTGGGGCTGACACGGAGAAGACCCTCCTCCTGGTCCCTACAAAGTGTCCTTCTTTCGCTGATGGGACCATAATTCCGGTCTGCCCTCGTAGGACGGGTTTGACAGCTTTGGGTGATGCGGTCTCTTAAGTATCCTGGACCACAGCCATGAGATAAGGAGGCTTTACAGCACTCCAGGCAGGGTACAATTTTAGCACTTCAAGGCTGTTTGGCCACACTCCTTTTCTCCTTTTATGATTTGATTTAACCCATTGGGGCCAGTTCTTCACAAATAAATTGGGTCGTCTTTTGGGATTAATGAAACTAGGCTCATTAGAAACATCTGAAAACATTTTGTACCATGCGATATATCAAGTACCAGAAATACATTTTTAAAAATTCCTATGACATAAATGTGTAGTTTAAAATATGTTTTTATTATCAGGTTGCAAGAATAACTGGATGTGGGCGAATGCTGGTGGCCATTGAACTCAGTAGCTGGTTGAATGATGTAAATTATGCCCTACAGTCGGTTGTTTATTGTTATGGCCTTATAGCTCCTTTTGTCTATCACAAAATACCTTCAGAACCTGTCATGCAAGTAAGAGTACTTCTTAAACTATCTTGCTGTGTAATCATTATCTGAACTTAATTATTCAAAAGACCAGCTAAAAATGCAGGAAGCATGTTTCCCCCCAATAGTTCTTAGAAGTTAAGATGGTTGAAAATGGAGACTCAGATGAACATCATGAATACAGCCTAGTCATTTAGTAAGGGAGAAACACTGGCAAAACGTTTGGGAATTTGGTATCATTTACATGGTTTGGTCAAGACAAAAGCCATAAAAAGTCATCAGAACAACTTTGTAATCATTGTGAAATTCTGATAGATATTTATTATGACCATATAGGTCCCAGAAGTTGATCAATATATATTCACTAAGATTATTCCTTGCCTTGAACATAGGTGAATATGGTAGAATTCAAGTTATATATGCTGTACGGCTCAAGTTATTTATTCAGACATTCTCAAAGTAGGTTAAATAAACGTGAGGCATTTGAGTGTATGGCATGTTTGAGTTTTATTTCAGAGACCTTTTGGGGGGTATATAGTATTTTCCTCCACAAAAATTTCTGGGATCCACAAAAATTGCTGGGTTTCTTAAAAGCTAACTGCAACGTTTATAAAATGTTATATTTCTAAGCAAGAAAATGATTCCTTTTCTGTATTTGTTATGCAGTATTCTGCAGCTATGATATTAAAATACTATCCTATGCTTTCAGGTCATTATTAAGTGTCTCACTGTCCTCCAAGAAATCTCAAATATCACATTGCAAAGAAGACCAAGGTCATGCTATGAGAGCCTTCAGCACATGATAGCTTGTTGTTGTGTTTACGCAGCAAAGGTATTTTCTGTTTCTTGGATTTCCTATAAAGATCATACATAAGTTGTTGACATATGTGAGAAGCTGAACTCCAACAACATCTGGGGACTCAAATTTAGGGACTACTTTTGAAGATTGCAAGGAATAGGGAGGAAGTCCCTGTTATGCTGCTTTGAATGTGGAAGCACGCTGCTGTTTACGGAGGTAGCGCATTGGACAATTAGCATATGTAAAGTATGTATGTTAGGTCATAACATAACAGATTGCTGCTTTTGCTTTATTTGCCTATTGGACTTTATACACTTGGACTGTACATATCTGTAACTGACCAGACCTGTAAGAAGTGGAGAAGTTATCCTGTTTACTTTTGGACTGACTTTATTATTGTAAATACCTTTGAGAAACCTTGAAGACTTATTTTGCAAAACCAGTAAACAACTACTTGCACAGAGTTTATCTGCTTTGCCTACTTTGTTTATTTATGGTGTTCTCAGTCTTCTGCCGATGCATCCTTCTACCTGAGGGCTCGCTCTGCAACACTTAACTAAGTATTTGGCAAAATTCGGGCTGTCTTCATTTAGTGGAATTGTTTATTGTCAAATATGAGATGAGGCCTGTGACAAAACTATCATTACATTCAGGCCAAGTAACAGAGTTCAGTCTGTAACACAGGCTTCCTTTATGCCAGGGGTGCCCAAACTTTTCGTGCCGTGGGCTGGTCACGTGATTCCTCCCACTGGAAGCAGAAGTAAAACACGCTTTGCAATCTGTTTTGCAACAGGATGAGATGGATTTTAAACTGCCTTTTTCTTTGCTTAAACCAGGGGTGCCCAAACTACAGCCTGTGAGCCAGATCTCGCCTCTAACACCAGTTCATCCAGTCCATGCCACATTTGTTGCTTCCAGAAGCGGAAGTACAGTAAAACCCCTACTTATGTAAAAAGTACATTCTGTAGGCTTTTGCTTAAATCGGTTTTTTATGTAACTCGAAGCAAACCCATAGGGAAAATGAAATTTTTATGTAAATTGAAGCAAATCCATAGGAAAATGAATTTGTATGTAACTCGAAGCAAACCCATAGGAAATCATGTTACGTAAATTTATGTAACTCGGGACATTTATGTAACTCGGAACATGGTCTTAGCACAAAATTATTATGTAAGTTGAATTTTATGTAACTTGGGGTATATGTAAGTCAGGGTTTTGCTGTAAAATGCGCCTGTATGGGAGCGACAAGGACAGCTTGGGCCGGATGAACTGGCACCAGGGGCCGGATCTGGCCCATGGGCCATAGTTTGAGTACCCTTGCTTTATGCATTGCTCATATAAAAGGGCAACAAAAGAGTTGAATGGCACCTTATTGACTAAAAAGTTTTATTTCGTGCAAGCTTTTGTGGGCTGTAGCTTATTTCATTAGATGTTGCATCCTATGAAGTGGACTGTGGTCCAAGGAAGTTTGTACCAAATAAAACTTTTTTACTGAGAAAGTTTTAACACAGCTACTCCTAGAAGTAATTTAATTAGCAATTAAAATTTCTAATTCTAGCAGATGCTTGGGGGGGGGGGAGGAGAAGGGTTAGTTTTAGTCCCACTAGCCTGTTTGGCTTAGGTTGGAGGCCAAGAAAGTAATGACAGTAGGACTTGGAAAGAGATAGGGGGAGGAGAAAAGTGAGGCCATTTGTCAGTCTTTCCTATATTCTTTGTAGATATTGGAGAAAGGGACATTGATCTGAGGCTCATGGTCTCAGGAAGAAGGGATGGAGAAGCATAGGAAAAGAAATCAAAAGTACAATATACTGTTGAGAAAGAAATAATACAAAGCCATTGAAGGAAAAGATCTCATTTGAGGATGAGGAAGGGTTACTTGAGTGGAATATTTCTGAGTGATTGATTTCTAGGTGAACAGTTTAAATTGCTTTTGGAAGATGATGCCTTGGAATCTCAGGTTTTTGATGGTTGATTCATACAAGGCACAGTCAGGCTGATTATATTACAATTGAAGAGATATTTTTCAACTTTAATAATACCTGGAAGTCCAATCTGGAAGACCAGTTCATTCTCCATTACCATAGAGCAATTTCAGTTGGAAAACCTTAGATGTCTGTCGTATGTTGCTTAATCTTCGGAGCTACATTTAAACAAAATCGAAACTTAGGGAATTTTGGGAGGACATATATTGTGCCAATGAGTTTCTCCACAAGTATTAAATTGTATTATATTATCCCATCAGTTCTTGATAAGCCCCTCTACAATTTGAAACAAAATCATAGAATTGCAGTTGCAAAGGGTTTGATGGGTCATTTTGTCCAATTTCCTTCTCATACAGACATTTACAGATTCTGTAAGATTTGGTGAGCTCCTTAAATATACAAGATAGTGCTGGAAAGGAGATTTCTCTGCCAGCATAACACAGGAGTTTAACAGTTAAGAAGGTTCTTACTAGGATGAGCCCTACTTCCTATGCACATTTTAAAACATGTTTTTTCCAAAAATGTCAGTGCCCCAGAGCCAAGTATGCATGACTAGAATAGATGCTTTATTAGTTCTTTGCTGAAAAAATAGTGAGAAAGCCTCCATACCTTAAATGCATAGAGCATCTCTAGAAAAGTAGCAGTGGGAACCCTCACCCAGTAGTTGAAGCAGATGTTTCTTTTAACTTTAGGCTTAGTTTAAAAGATATTATCAATTTATATAGTTTTAACAGTAGAACTCGTGGCTAGTATGTAAAAACACATTATCTATATTCAATAGATATTGCGGTCATGGAAGGAATATGAATTAGCCATCTTTGTTATTAACTGTGGGAAAAAGTTGTTGGATTCCTCACAGACAGCATCTCAAATGGCTATAGCTGGAGAAGGAGCAGATGAATTTCCAGAAGACGAGGTAAATAACTGCTGGTATTTCTTTTCAGCTTTCTGTAATACAGTATACATCTTCTCTCTTAATTACTGGTATTTAGTAACTGCTTTATTTATGAAGAGATTAACTCACATTGTTTTACAAAAGCTGAAATCCATTACATCACAAAAGCAAGGTAGGTGATCTATAATGGGTATAACTATTCTGTTTCTGCATGTTGATGGAAACTGCAGAATCAAAATGTTACGAATCTTCACCTCAGACTAACTGCAATGGTTGGTCGAGTCTGTTCAACTTGGCAGACTTGTATTGCAGGCCTGAATAAACAGAATATACCCAGTGGGAAAACATTTCACTTGTTAGAACACCCTGTTTTTGACCTGGAAATGGCTAGTGAATGACAAACCTCAAAGGGGAACTCCAGAATGAAATTTCCAGATGTTCAACTTTCCATCTGAAGTAGTTCAGTTCTTCCACCTGTGATCTGAACTGCCCTAGCCTTTCTGTGACCATTGTGATATTTATTAGCATAGCAATGCAAAAGTTTGTGTTATCTGCATTTAATTATTAATATAATTATCACAGATTAATTTTGCTACACTTCACTTTCCTCTGACTTCCAGTCACTATTAGAATGAAACTGCCATGTGTTCTAGCTAGTATAATTCTCGGCGGGAAAGGATAACAAATTAGATCAGGTACAGAGAAGGGCAACAAGGATGACCAGAGGACTGGAAATCCATATGAGGGAAGACTGAAGGAACTAGGCATGTTTAGCCTTGAGACTGAGAGGGGATAAGATAGCATTCTTCAAATACCTGAAAGATAACCATAAAGAGGGAAGGGAGGATCTGTTCTCCATCATCCAAGAGTACAGGACACATAATATGAATGGGTTAAAACTCAAGGAAACCAGTTATAGGCTGAATATTAGGGGAAACGTCTTAATGGTTAGAGTACTATGACAGTGGAGCCAACTGCCTCGAGAGGTGATGAGTGGTCCAGCATTGGAAGCATTCAAGAGAGAATTGGACAACCATCTGTCATATCTGCTTTGATTCAGATTCCTGCATTGGGCGAGGGGTGAGTGGGCTGGACTCGATTGCCTAAAAGGTCCCTTCCAACTCAGTGATTCTATGATAGGTGCTGTAGTCCACCATTATCTTGGGATGGGGACACTTATCCCCAGTTTCATCTCTGAGGAATAATTTCCTTTGTTAACATAAAATTTATGCTTAGCTCATTGATTTCAGTTGTATGTGCAGAAGCTACACCGGGGTGGCTAACCTTGGTGCCCCAGGTGTTCTTCAATTGCCAGAAGCCCAAGTAAGCACACCTGCTGATCAGGGCTTCTGGGAATTGAAGTCCATGAATATCTGGGGCACAAAGGCTGGTCCCATGAACTACATGAATGTAGGTTAGGATTACAGGTGAAACTCGGAAAAATAGAATATCATGCAAATGTTCATTTAGTTCAGTAATGCAACTTAAAAGGTGAAACAAATATATGAGATAGACTCATTACATGCAAAGTGAGATAGTTCAAGCCTTACTTTGTTATAATACTAGCAGGGGTGCCCGGCTTCATGCAGGCAGGGTTTGGAGGGTCTGCCCTACCTCCTGGGGTTGAGTTGGAGTGTGGCTTCCGTCCACGCACCCTCTTCCCCACACACATCCATTATCTCTCTTTCCCTCTCTGTCTCTCTCTCTCACACACACATGCTCTCTCTCTTTATTCCTCCTCGCACACGCACACACACAGTCACACACACAGAGCAGCAGCGTACTCTGACTGCTCTTTCGCACACTCTTTTGCACACTCAGATACTCTCTCTGTCTCCCCTTCTCTCTCTCTCTCTCTCACACACACACACCATCCCTGGCCTGCGTCTCCAGACAACGGTCTGCTTCAGGAAGTGCCGTCTGTTGCCTGGAGATGCAGGCCACGTTGGTGGGAGTTGTGGGGTAGTGCCAGGCTGGGCTTTACGGAGCCCCCCCCTGATCTGGCTAGTTGCCCCCCACTCTACTGCCCCCCACGCCACTTGCTTCACCTGTTCTGGCATCCTCCTCCGTGCAGCCCTGCCTGGGGCTTCCGCGTGACTGCCGGCAGTGTGTCCTGCATCTCCAGGCAATGGCCAGTGCTTCTGGAGGCACAGCTGTTGCCTCAAGATGCCGGCCACGCTGCCAGGAGAGGTGCGGAAACCCCGGGTTCTGCTGCATGGACCCTGGCTATCCCCCCCGCACCCCTGAGAAACTGCCCCCACCCGATGGCTGCCTTACCTGTGGGGCATCTTCCTCCGTGGAGTCCATTCCAGCGCTTCAGCCTCGCCTCCGTTCGGCCCATGCCTTCCGGAGAAGGGCCGCCCACATCCTCTGGCTGAAATGGTGGCCAGCCAGTGGAGCCTCCCAACTGGGGAGGCAGTAATACGCATGTGCCAGAATCTGCACAGGTGCAAAAGCTTACCCAGAGTTCCAAGCACCGCTGCCTAGAAACTCCGGGCATGCTTCTGCACCTGCGCGGATTTTGGCACATGCGTATTACCACCTCCCAGCCATTTCATGTTGCTGGGGGGGGGGGGCTTTGTGGCCGGTTTTCTGGGAGAAAGACCCCAAATGGTCTCCTGGTCCCCCGCGCTGGCCACCTCAGAAGTGTGAGGTAGGCGAGGGTATCGTTTCCAGGGCTTGGGGTGCAGGCGTCACGCTATGTATTGGTAACATACAGCGTGACACCTCGATTTTAGCTATATAGATAGATAGATTGATGTTTATGGCTTACAGCTTATGAAAATCCCAACTCCCAATCTCATGTACCCCATAATCATCACATAATCTCATGTACGCTGTACGCCATGACCATCACAATTATAATGAATTAAGGCATGACATCTTTTACTTTGCATGTAGTGAGTCTATCTCATATATTTGTTTCACCTTTTAAGTGAAATGAATGAACATTGCATGATATTTGCATGATATTCTAATTTTCCGAGTTTCACCTGTATATGCAAATGAAATATAGTTTATTTCTAAATATTAGAAATACTACCCTTTGTGATTTTTACAGTTAATCTGGAATCTGTAGTTGTTTTGTGTTAAATAAACAGGGAAACTAATAATTTATTAGCTGATCATTACAGGTTCCTTCCAAAAGGCTGAAGGCACAAATGGCTGCAGCTGAAAAAGTAAACGAGAATTTAGAAGCTCTGGAAAATAACTTGCTCAGATTGACAAAACCAGGTGCATTTGATTTTTTAATCTCTACTAAGCCTATTACATACCCTAAAGACATTAAACATGAGCTGTGGATTTTGTTGTTCGTTCTTCGAATATTAAGTAGAGACGATGTAAAATGGATATTAATCTTATTTCTATGTTAATCCATTGTTGCTATGACCTTTAAATATGAAATCTGTCAAACTTCAAAGCTGGCTTTTACTAATCCTTTATTTTGTTTTAAACAATGTTGCATTTTTAGTGGCCTATCAAACTTTAAAGTATTCGAGGTTTTCTTAGGTATTTTCTACCAGAAGGGAACATGTGCCATTTGCAGAAGCAGTGAATATGTTCTTAACATTTTTATGGTCTTAGCGACCTTAGGCACTTTAAAATGAGAAGATGACTTGTAAATGGGATAGACACAAAGTGTATGAAAACACACAACTTGAAGTTGGATTTTATTTGATAGTGCATTTTCCTTCCACTCAAAGTGCTATCCTGGGGAAAGATGCTTAGAACGCTCTTCCTTCTAGCTGGCTCATAAAAATGGTGCAATCCGGGGACAAGGCACAGCTATTGGAATCATAAAATTGGAGAACTGAAACGGACTCTAGGAATCATTGAGTCCGACCTCCTGCCAGATCATTAAAATCCAGATCACTAAACTGGAAATACTCTTAATTGAAATTTCAGTCTTTGTGATCTTTATAGCTAGATATCAAATCCCAAATACTTAGGAGCAGGCCAGTCTTAGATCAGACATTGTAGGAAGGAGAGGAGCCTATACGGCTCCTAGTGCATATGGAATTCAAGAGGAATCAGAAGACACTGGTCATAATTCCTACACCATTTTCATGGAAGATTTCAAGCATGAGGAAGCACTAGATTTGTAGAACTAATGCTGGTGTGGCAACAACATGACTGACTCAAAGGTCAGATAGAGGAGTAATCTCATTTTAAGGATGAGACTGTTTGGCAATCTTGTTTATAGTTTTGGTCTTAGTCTATTTTTTAATTAGCTGACCTTTCCTGACTTTTTAAAGTTTAATTTGGTAAGGGTTGTAACACCAATATATATTTAGTTGTTGCTACTGTTATTTTTGTTAATTTGAATTGTGTTCTCCCTTGTTTAGTTACTTATCCGTTAGCAACTGTTGATTTTGCTGATAGAGTCCCAAAGTGTTATTTTTCTCATTCAACTCAAATAAATTTAAATTATTTAACTTTAATTAGTTTATTATTTTAACCTCTAATTGGATTGGTTTGTTTGTTTGTTTTTACTTTAGGGGACTTTTTTCGAGTTGGTAGTTGAAATGGACTAGTTGTGTGCAATGATGCACTGCAATTTTTTTTACTACCTACTCTGTGGGCTGGCCAAATCTGTGGGCATGGCCAAACACCCTGCATTATGGGCTATGGAGGTGGGTGTGGCTAACCAAGTGGGCGTACCCCGGGGAAATTTCCACTACCAGTTCTGCAGAACCTGACAGAACCTGCTGCAGTGCATCACTGGTTGTGTGGTCACTTTTCTCAGTTCTGGAGAAATTAAAGATCATGCTAAACCACGTCTTCAAATGACTTACTGTTATTGGGTGCTGCTTAGGGGGCAATGTGGACTGCAGTGGCTTAGTGGTTAAGACACTGTTGTGTATGGAATAGTATGGAATGTAACTGCTACGTTATACCTTTAAGTGAAATGTAACCGGTTCTACAGGAAATGTATACTCAAGCCATCTGTAAAGAAACATTGTATTCAGCTGGTATTTAAATGCAAGCTTGCTACCAGAGATGGGAGCAGCGAGCATTCAACTCACATGGTACAAATTCCCCAATCATGCCCAGCCACAGGAAACCTTCCCACCACGGATAGACCTGGACAAGAAGGGTGGGACTCCGGATGACGTCACGCCAACAGTAGCCAATAGGCTACCATGTACCCACATTCAAATGTATAGTGACTATATAAAAGGAGTTGTATTGCCACCATTACCTCGTGTTCGAAATGTACTTCATGCAATAAAGTTGTGTTAGCCAGAATATGGCTGCTTCTATCGTCTTGCTTCCTGAACACCAAATTGGTGACGAGGATGGGATATGGCTTCCCACGGGAACAAGACGCAACCAATCTTCGATATTAACCAGCCGGACCAGTGGGAATGGTTCGAAATGCATTTCCGCAGCACGCTGGCGATAGCCAAAATCACAGACGAGGGGAAAAATCGCACCCAGCTCATCACGATGTTGGGGTAGCACGCTGTGAAGCTCCTGGTCAACCTGGTGGCACCGAGGAAGGTGGAAGAGGTCCCGGTCAAACACCTCCTAGCAGCACTGAAGGGGCACTTCCAGCCAACCGTGTCCATCTTCACGGCCAAAGCTGCCTTCGGGAGACAGGACCAGCGCCCGGGTGAGTTTGTGGCTGATTTTGCAGTGGTCCTCCACGTGGCGGCAACCCCAGGTGAGTGGGCAGACCTGGAAACCGCACTCAGGGACCGTTTGCTCTGCGGTCTGTGGGACTAGGAGACCCAACGAAAGCTGATGATCCGTGGCCACGACCTGACATTCCAAAAGGTCCTAAAGGAAGCACAGGCAGCCGAAGCCACGAGGGCCGGAGTCAAGCTGTTCAAGGCAAGGGCCCCACCAACTGACGGGGCATTGATTCCAGTACAAGTGGCCTGGCGGGACCATCGATCCCCAGCATCACCCTCCTCCTCCTCCTCGGCCAGCGAGGATGAGGGCATCCGAAAGGTGTGCAAGGCAGCGACTGAGAGGCATGGCAAGAAAGTCGCCGTTGCGATGGCTTTGGGGTGTCCCACGACCGAAGCAAGTGCCCGTTCCGGAAAGCCGAGTGCCACAACTGCGGACGGAGGGGCCACATCGCCAAAGTATGCAGACGATGGCAAGGAGAGTACAAGGGCCCAGGGGAGTGTCCCCCGAGGAGACCGGACGGTGTCAGCAGAGTTTCCGATGACAGTGACCCAGAAGTGCATCGCGTGTACCAGCAGGTTTGCGGCGACAGCAGTGCGGCTGTTCACAGCGTGTCCTTGGGGCACCCCCATTTTTTGGTTGACGTACTGTTGCAAGGGGTCCTAGTTAGGATGGAAATAGACTCGGGGTCTTCCTACTCCATTATATCCCAGCGGGAGTTCCTGCGTATTCCCCCCAATGAACGACCCAAACTCAAGGCCTTAAAGACTCATTTGCGGGATGTTCAAGGTATCGGAATCCCAGTGTTGGGGGTGGGGGAATTCAAGGTAGAATTTAAACAGCATAGGGAGAGGCTGCCCCTAGTAGTCCTGAAAGAGGGGGGGTTTGCTGTCTCTTGGGAACGCAGTGGTTAAAGCCCCTGGGAATTTCAATAGAGGGTATCCATGCCATCGGGTCCAACCCCATCCAGGACGTTTGCAATGCACACCCGGCGGTATTCGAGAAGGGGCTTGGGAAATTCAAGGGGCCCCCAGTTTCATTTGATCTGGACACGGAAATCCGGTCCATTCGGCTCAAGCCAAGGAGGGTCCCATTTGCCCTCAAGGACAAAATAGAGGTGGAACTGGACAAACTGGTGGGCCAGGGGATTTTGGTTCCAGTGGACTGTGCGGAGTGGGAAACTCCTATTGTGACTGCTCTGAAGCCTAACAGGGAGGTTAGGATTTGTGCAGATTATAAATGTACGATAAATAAGGCAATCCGCCCAAATGCATACCCGGTGCCGGTTGTTAGCCACCTATTAGCCACGTTGCACGGGGGAAAATTCTTCGCTAAATTGGATTTGGTGCAGGCGTACCAACAGTTGACCATAACTCCAGCTGCCGCCGCTGCGCAGACAATCGTAACCCACAAAGGGGCTTTTAAGGTCACGCGCCTGCAGTTTGGCATAAATTCGGCCCCCGGGATTTTCCAGTCCTTCATGGAACATTTGCTAAAGGGGCTCCCCGGGGTTCTCCCATATTTTGATGACGTACTGATAACAGCGGGGAGGGAGTGTGTCGGAACTGGCTAAGAGGTTGGACAAAGTTATGTCGATTTTCGAGAAAGTGGGGTTGAGGTTAAAAAAGAACAAGTGTGTGTTTCTAGCGAGGGAGGTTGAGCTCCTTGGGTTTAAAATAACCCCCGATGGGGTAAAGCCCTCTGAATCGAAGGTTGCGGCTATCCAAAATGCCCCTCGCCCCACTGCGAAACCGGAGTTGCAGTCGTTTCTTGGGCTCCTGAATTTCTACCATTCCTTCTTGCCAAGGAAGGCATCTGTTGTGGAGCCAGTGCATAAGTTACTTAAGAAAGATGTGGTTTGGCGGTGGGGACACAGTCAGGAAAAGGCGTTTAAGGAATTAAAGCGACTTCTGTCCTCAGAAGCAGTCCTGGCCCACTTTGACCCCAGAAAGCCCGTAGTTCTAGTCTGCGACGCCTCACCGGTAGGGGTGGGGGTGGTGCTGTGCCACGTGTTCGACAATGGGTGGGAAGTCCCAGTTGCATTTTACTCCAGATCGCTTTCAAAGGCAGAGTGCAACTACGCACAAACAGACAGGTAGGCTGTCGCCATAGTTGCTGGTACAAAGAAGTTCCACGACTTCCTGTATGGTCGACCATTCACCGTTGTGACTGACCACAAACCCCTACTAGGCATTTTCACCACAGGCAAGCCCACACCACAGATTCTGTCCCCCAGAATGCTCGATTGGGCCATCTTTCTCAATGCATACCAGCACACGCTGGTCCACCGCCCCGGGAAAGACATTAGCCATGCAGATGCTCTTTCCAGGTCGCCCCTGCCACAGTTAGGAGACCCTGAGTGCGAGGTGGAGCGAGATCATCAAGTGCTTCTGTTCGAAGCCCTCAACTCACCCCCGATAGTTCCCGCAGACCTCGCCAAGGCCACGGTGAAGGATAAGACCCTTTCCCTAGTAAGCTCCTGGGTTCAGAAAGGGTGGCCAACGACTTCCCCCGGGGAGGAATTCACGGCTTATGTTAGAAAAAGGGATGAGCTTTCCACAGAAAGGGGCTGCCTCCTATGGGGCCAGCGGGTGGTCATTCCCGAGTCATTGAGGTCGAGAGTGCTCAAGCTACTGCACGTCAGCCACCCTGGGATCGTACACTCTAAAGCTCTGGCCAGAAGCTACTTCTGGTGGCCCCAAATGGATGCTGACATAGAGCACATGGTCGGGAAGTGTGAGAATTGCCAAAGTTCTCGACCTGAAGAATCCCGACTTCCCCATAGAGAATGGGACACAGCCCGAGGACCGTGGTCTCGGGTGCACGTAGATTTCGCTGGTCCCTTCAGGGGAACCCTTTTCCTGCTAATAGTAGATGCTTGCTCCAAGTGGTTGGAGGTGATTCTGATGTCCAGCACCTCGTCAGCCACAACCATAAAGCAACTGCGCAGGGTGTTTAGTTGTTTTGGGATACCAGACATGCTTGTGAGCGACAACGCCAGTACCTTCACATCTGCGGAATTTCAGGCATTCATTGAGAAAAACGCCATTCGGCACATCACCTCTGCCCCTTTCCACCCTGCAACAAATGGCCAGGTAGAACGTCAGGTGTGAACTACAAAAGAGGCATTGCGGTGCATGGGCCCTGGGGACCTGAACCAGCAACTGTGCCAGTTCCTGCTGTGCTATAGGGTGACGCCGCTCGTGTCGGGGCTCTCGCCTGCAGAGCTCCTTATGTGCAGGAAACCTGTAATGCTTCTAACTAGGTTGAATCCTACAAGGGTGGAGGATAAAGGGAGGAACATAGAAATAGGAAACACCAAAAGTTTCGGAATAGGAGAGCCTGTATATTGCAGGAATTACGCGGCCGCAGGGCCGGCCTGGGTCCCGGGAATAGTCATTAAGTAAACGGGGCCAGTTTCATACTGTGTAGAGACCAGCACAGGTCTACTCTAGAGAAGGCACGCCGATCAACTCAGGCGTAGGGTTACCGATAGGCAGGACACAGACATGCAGCCACAGGATTCAGCATTAGGGTCCTCCCCCACCCGCTTATCCCAAGGGGGAGACGCAGGGTACCCCTCGGGTACAAATGCGGATCATCGATCCTCACCTAGGGGGGAGGGGATTGATACAAATCCATATTCCCCTGATACCAGAGATACTTTGGAAGAGAGGAATGAATTTGACGGGGAGGAAGAGTTTGATTTTTATTTTCGGAACCGGGGTTTTTTTTCGGAGTGGTCCCCCACCCGTCCGAGCGAAGAGCGGGGTTTTTCGTTAGTCCCAGGAGCCCCCGGTTTCTCGACATCAGAGTTCACCCCTACCCCACATCTTCAGTCAGGGGCTCCCCAGTCAGGGCCGGCGCAAATGCAAAACCCCAGTTCCCCACGTTTTCAGTCAGGGGCTGCACAACCGCGGCAAGCCGCTAACGAGTCCATCCCTCCTATTGCAGGGCAAGAACCAAGGGAGCAGAGAAGCGCGAGGGCCCCCAAACCAAGCACAGCAGCCGCACGCCCCAAATGTACATGCGGGAAACCACAGTGGTTGAGGGACTTCATCCCATCCTAGGGGGGAGGGGTGTTGTGTATGGAATAGTATGGAATGTAACTGCTACGTTATGCCTTTAAGTGAAATGTAACCGGTTCTACAGGAAATGTATACTCAAGCCATATTTAAACAAACATTGTATTCAGCTGGTATTTAAATGCAAGCTTGCTACCAGAGATGGGAGCAGCGAGCATTCAACTCACATGGTACAAATTCCCCAATCATGCCCAGCCACAGGAAACCTTCCCGCCACGGATAGACCTGGACAAGAAGGGCGGGACTCCGGATGACGTCACGCGAACAGTAGCCAATAGGCTACCATGTATCCACATTCAAATGTATAGTGACTATATAAAAGGAGTTGTATTGCCACAATTACCTCGTGTTCGAAATGTACTTCATGCAATAAAGTTGTGTTAGCCAGAATACGGCTGCTTCTATCGTCTTGCTTCCTGAACACCAAAGACACTAAACTTGATGACTGGAAGGTTGGCAGGTCAGCAGTTCGAGACCTAAGTGCTGCATGATGGAGTGAGCAACCATCTCTGTCCCAGCTCCTGCCAACTGAGTAGTTTGAAAGCAATAAATTGCAAGTAGATAAATAGGCACTGCTTCGGTGGGAAGGTATCTAAACATGCCTGCTACATGACTGGTGAAACATATGCAGATGCAGACAGTGCTGTCTCTTTGGCTGCAAATGGAGATGAGCACCATACCCTAGAGTCAGATACAACTGGTTTTTGAGCTAGGAGGACCTTTATTTTTACCTAGGGAGTAATATTGCTCTGTTCTCTTGATATTTGGACTGTACTGACCTGTATCATTAGAACGGCTCCCTTTTGCGACCCATCCAGCTTGTCCTTGTGGCCTAAATGTGGGAAGCGACAAGTCTGTGTTTATGCAGAATCTTTCTTCTCATGTTGACATTGCTCTATACCAGAGGTCCTGGGTCTGCATATGGCCATTTCTTAATCTTGGAATGCTGCACCTACTTCTGTGACCCCTCCCACTTCCAAACCTTTTAATACAAAAACGGACACCCCCCTCTCCAGAAAGCTCCTTTTGTTTCTAGTGGCCAATTTCCTTTCCCATAGTGGGGGTGAGGACCCCTTGAAACCTTAAAAAATGACAGATTGCCACCATACCCACTAGAAGGCCCCCAAATGTAGCTCAATAAGAAAACCACTGGGATGATATGAAGGTGCTTGGCGCCTCATTTGGACCCTTGGGGAGTACATGTTACTCCTGTTGTACACCTTCATGATTTTTGGTGAATTGTCATTTTCTTTGTCAAGAGAACAAATCCCTTTGGTGTCTCACCTAGTTACAATGGCCCATGGCCAATTTTCTTTGTTGAGGTGTGCAAAAATGACCTCTGCTACTGATTTGTCAGTCTTCTCACCATTTCTTGCCAGACTGTTGGACCCAATGACCCTTTGGGCTTATTCAAATTGTACAGTTTTTGTGATTTGTTTTTATTCAGGCAGGCATCTGGCTTTGTAGTTGTTTTCTGCAGTACTTATAATAATTGGTTGGTGCTATGCACTTCTTCCTTTTTTTTTACTGATATGCTTCTATGTTTCAATTATAATGTTGCATTGCACCCAGTGATGCACTGCAAATTTGTTTACTACCTACTCTGTGGGCTGGCCAAATCTGTGGGCGGGGCAAAATCTGTGGGCATGGTCAAACATCCTGCATTATTGGCTATTGTTGTTGTTAGATTTGGATGCTGCCCCACTCGCAGAGCGACTCTGGACAGCTCACAGAGATACAAAATATACAGTACAATTACAATTAGAGGATCCAAGGGGCCGGGACTGAACCCTGCCCAGGTGGGCTGTCCTGTCGGAGGAGGACTGGCTATGGAGGTGGGCGTGACCAACCAAGTGGCCATGGCCTGGGGGAATTTCCACTACCGGTTCTGCAGAACCTGACAACCGGCTGCAGTGCATTACTGATTGCACCTTATATTTCAGTCTCGTTAACCATTGTAAGTACCACTATTTGTAGTGGGAGTTAATATATTAATAAATCTATAGCCCTAAAATTAATTGCATGTAAATTGTTTAACTTCAGCCAGATGGTGCCCACAGTTTACATCTCCTCCAAATTAAGCTTTTTCATATTGCATTTTTATTTCCTCTGCTTTATTTAGGACAGGAACTTTCAGGAGATGAAGATTCTTTTCTCTTGTATCCTGTAGTTTCAAATTGGCAAACAAAATCTGCTATTAAAGAAGGTAACAATTAAAAGCAATGTTATTTTTTTTAACATTTTGGTCAATATTTTCTGTTGGATCTTGAACATGAAACAAAAAATTATTTTAAATAGAGATGGTTCCAGTTTAATGTAGTTTTTTTTCAAAAAATCAAAAAAATTAACTTGTTAACATATTACTGTAAACTAGTCATCTACTATGAAAACACTTGTGAATATGATCTAGTTAAACATATGTACAACTGTGTTCCATTATTAGATATTAATCATTGGGAGCCATATCTGGGAGTAGAAATGTTCTGTATGTTTTGTGATGCTTACTGACTACTGTTTATTTTAAGTTTAATCAATTCATATACTCCACTGGAATTAATGTGACTTACCTGGTTTTTGTTCTAGGAGAGATTGCATCTTGCAAGTCTGACTTAACTCCTCCCTAAGTTCCATTCATTCAAATGGGTTTACTCTAGCTGTGTCTTAATATGCTAAAGTTAGTCTCAACTAGAGCAGACCCGTTTGAATCAGTGGAATTTATGGAGCAGATGATTTACCAAATCCTCCTTTAGTATGACCAGCTATGCTAAACAACTGAACATCAGCTGATATATACTTGCATCTTGTCATACTTTGATTCTATTAACCATTTGAAAGTATTTGACTGAAGCTCTCAAAGTCTTTGCACAAGGGCTAATCATTCACATCCACTTTGTAGTACAGTATGTCAAGAAATTTTATTTACTTGCCCTATTCAGTTTCTTCTCATAAATTTAGAAGCCAATTTATGGATGAATTAGAAAAAACATTTTTTTCTTTTTACTTTACACACTATTTGGGTTATTGGGTAAAATCCTATCACTGATTTATGATACTGATTATTAACAAGGTACTGTATTGGTTGTATTTCCTGATGTGTGATTGTTTTAGGTAAATCACTGTTAGCAACAGGATTCTGGCTGTTAAGGAATTGTTGTGGATATATTTACTTGGATTACCATTCCTACCTCCTTTTACTTCTGAACTTTGTGTTTTGGAAATCACATCACCTCTTTTATATTGAAACACTAGCTAATTGCCCGGCCTGGCTTGGGTGGTTTTTTTTGCGTTAGAGGAGGGAAAACCTGGTACGTTTATTTTTTCCAACCCGGCCTGAAGAGGAACCCGGGCCTGGGTCCCCCACCTCACTCCATGACCCTGGGCCACCTTACCTGACTAGTAAGGGTCTCCCTCCTCTGCCATCTGGGCCCACACTGAGGCTTCCTGGCCCCGGCCTGCTGCGCAGCTGCTGCTCCTCGTCACTTCTCCCTTCAGGCCGGGGCAAGCCAAGGGCATCCATTGCTTACCTGGGTTCGCTCGAGATTTTTTTCTGTGAAGGTGTGTCCGGCGGTGGCGGCAGTGGCTTCATGGCTGGACCCACCGCGCAGCCACCGCTCCTCGCTGCTCCTCCCTCCAGGCCGGGGTCAGCCAAGGGCGTCCGTTGGTAGCTGGGCATCCATTGGTGGGGGTTGCGGTTTTATGTCCAGGCCCGCTGCGCACCTGCTGCTCCTCACCACTCTGGCCTGGTCAGCTGTCTGAGGGGGCGTGGTGGAGGGATCCCACTGGGGCAGCACCTGGCCCGGCCTGGCCTTGGCTCAGCCCGGCCCCGCTGAGGGGTCACCTGCCGCCTCCTCCTCCTCCTCGCGTGCCTCAGCATCCGCTGCCTCCACCACTCTGCCTGCTGCCACCTCGCCCATCGCCTCAATGGCTAGCACCACAGCATCGCCTCTGCCACCTCCTGCCCACCGCTGCCTCGCCCACCGCCTCCACCGGCGCTGGCTCGCCTGCATCCACCTCGAATGGCGGTTAGGCTGAGTGAGGCAGGTGCGCATGCATGCACGACAACGGCACCGGGCTCGAGACGCAGCTCAACGATTCTGCGTTCAACCACTCCCCCTAAAACTGTATGCATGCGCAGTACGTTTTCCCCAATTTTGGGAGCTTACACCCCACAATGGATTTCGGGACACACATACCCCAGTGCTGATCTAGCAAGACAAAGGTAGTTGGGTGCCAAATTTCAGCCAGATTGCTCCAGGGGTGTGAGAGTCTTTACAGCACATACAAACTCAGACTTCTGTTTTATAGATAAGATGTAATGTAATGCTATTGTTTCTCCTTTTCCTTCTTGTTTGGCTACCCTAGCTGTCTTTTTAAGTCCCCACATGCTTTTACTGAAAGTGCAGTTTAGTTGTTAGATTTTGTAAATTATGTTTTGATGTTTATATTTCTCTAACATATTGGCTGAAATCCAGTAGCATAAAGTTACTGTGCATAAGGTTGATGATGGCATCCTCCATGGTCATTTTCCAGGAATTAGAAGGTTTCAAGTTCCCAGTGTCTCACAGCTGCAAGGGGATCCCGAGGGCAAAAGGGATCCCAAGGAAGTCTCAGACCCTTTGGGTGGATGGGGTAGACAAATCCTTTATTTCCAGTAGTGGAAAGTTATGTAGTGTAGCATTGGATTTCAGGCATTATAATTGAGTTTCCTTTGTGGAATCTGATAAAAAGAACAGAAAGAATTAGTGTAAGTGATGATTACAGCATATAATTAGATCATATAAAATAAATAACGAAGAACTAAACAATATTACATATAAAATAACACGAAATAATGAAAATTATATTATGTTTATACAGTGATGAAATTCAAGAAGAGCCCCCGTTTCCTTGAATATTTCGTTAAACTTATATACAAAGCACTAAATGAAGATAAATTTCCAAAATTGTTAGAGTGGGCTGAAGAAGTACAAGATTATATTAGAAAGTAGGTATAAAAATATATGGATAAAAGTTTATGTCTACTTCAGATATTGAACTGAAAATATTCCTTAGGTTTGGCCAGGTATACTGTAAAAATGCAGAATTTAGAGTTGTAGCAAAATGGACCTTCCTCCACCAGTAGCTAAATGTATTTGTGTATGTTGTTACTTGGATGTGTTTTCTGTATCATTTGTAATCAGTATTGTGATTACAGGTACTGTAGTAATATGTTTTGAGCAAGAGCTCAGTGACATCTCTGATAGTTGTCTCCTTAAATATATTTTTCACTTCTTCTATATTTTAATTATGAAATCAGATTATAATAAGTATGTAGTTGAAATGAAGATCTCACTGCTGTGAAATACAGAACATTCACAATCAGTATTTAAATTGGATGTCATTTAATAATACCCATGTGTTCTGTGGATTTAGGCTTTGAATTCTAATGATCTTTAGAAATACAATAATAAATGGCTTCCCACGGTTAATGTCAATGCTGGCTATTACTTTCTATACTATTACAAATAATAATTTCTAGTCTATTTGTTTATCAGACGGAATAGATTCATTCTTGGTATCAAGACTTCCCCAAGGAAAAAAAAATCTTATGGGCCTGCAGAGAAAAAGAAAACTGGAACACTAGAATTTAACAAGGTATGCAGGTTATATCTTATTTTTCATCTAGATTTGGGAATCAGTCAGTTGATGTTCTCAAACTTGCATTAATTATAGATTAAGATATTGGATTTGAGCCAGTATCTTAATAGTTACTTATGTGAAAGGTTATTATTTTAATATAATAGAGTTTCAATGGCAGCTTAACTCCACAGGGGATCTAAGAAATTTACTACCTCCTTTGAGATTCTTGCCAGGCATATTAAAAGTGAAATTTTTTTTATATATTTTGACTGAGTTTATTATTATTTTATTATTATTTATTTAGTAGATATATATACCATCCTAATCCGGTGATTCTGGGCAGTGTACATAGGCCAGCGAGCACCTCACTGACCATACAATGAAACAAGTTAAAAACAATTAAAAACAATTTAAAAACTCTTACGAACATTTGGCTGTGTCATTTTGCTATCTAAAAACAAATATAAAATCAGCATAATATTAAAATTAAAATTGGGAAGCCTCAGACCAGTCAGAATGGAGAGCCTGTTGACAATCCCAGCTCCCAGACCCATTTTGCCAACTACATCTTCAGCTCTTTCCTAAATGGTAGCAACTGGGCCTGGAGGAGTAGTTCTACTGGAAGGTGGTTCGATAATGTGGGGGCTACGACTAAGAATGCCCTTTTTCTTGTGCTGGAGAGATGGGTATCCCCAACATATGGTATCTGAAGGGTGCCCTCTTGGTTTGTTCTCGTGTGACCAGTTGATGTCCTATGGATGATGCGGTCCCTAAGGTATCCTGGTCTGCTACCATGAAGGGCTTTAAAGGTGGCAACCAGCACCTTGAATTGCACCCGGAAACATATAGGAAGCCATATTTAAAAATATGTGCTTGAACTAAGCATTATTTGACATTGTATGATCCTTGAAGGGGTTCACTTATAAGGTGACCTTAGCCACTATATAGTTATAATTGGTGATAAGTTTCCATGTTATATTTCCTGTAGAAACAAATGGTAAGGGTTATGCGTTTTCCTTTTTGTCAACCTTTGTGTTACAGTTGTTTTTCATGGAAATGCACTTTAACCTCATACTCTTGCCATCTGAGAGTTTCTACTTGGGCCTTTTAACCAAACAGACAATGTATACTGGCAATTAAGGGTTAAAAGGTTTGATTTTCTTATGCCCCTTGGATAGAATCTACCCACTCACCTTATGCATTTATTCAGTTGTACATTGAACGTTTCTCTCAGTTTTTGTTGTATGCACTTTCTCATATCAAGGCAAGGTAGACAAATGTGAGTCTACTTCCCCGCTGCAAGTGAATGTTATTCTGGTGTTTTATTCAGCAAATACATTATTCAATTAATATCTTTGCTTTTTTGCAACAAATTGGCATTTCAAGGTGGCCAATATAATAAAAATCTAGTAAAAAGAATAAACTTAAAATTTATTAAAAGTACTTTTTAAAAACCACATGAATAAAGATGAATAAAATCACTTTACCACTCAGAACTCTTTTCAACAACAACCTAAAAGAGCCCCTCTTAATGAAAAAAATACTGCCTGCTAGTGGCTTCGGACTTCTGAGGGCAGCTACCAGAAGAGTTTTGTCTTGCAGTCTCACCAAAGTTGCCTTTGAGAATTGTGGGACTGAAAGAAGCTCCCTATCTTCTGCATTCTAAAATAGCTTTGAAGGAAGAATAACATAATTAAAGGCCAAGGTGTGACCAAGAAACGGAGCTCTGCGTTCGCCCCTTGCCTGTTGGAGAAAGCAAGCCCCTTCTCCGACAGGCAAGGGCCGAATGTGGAAGGGGCTCGCTTCCCTCCGGGAGGTGAAGGCAGAGAACGGAGCGGTTCCCTGCCTTTGCTTCCTGGGGAAGTGGCTGGCCATCTTTTTATTACCCACTCCGTTGTTTTGTGTCAGCTCTCGAAACAGCGGAGGGGGTAATACAAAGGCAGCAGCCAGCTATCCACCAGGGAGAGCTACTCAACTGACGGATTGCTGGCTGTCGCCTTTGCATTTCCCCCGCAACTGTTTCGAAGGTTGACATGAAACAGTTGTGGGGGAAATGCAAAGGCTTCAGCCAGAAATCTGTCAGGGGAGGAGCTCTCCCTGGAGGATTCCTGGCTGACGTCTGTGATTTTTTCCTCTGTTGTTTCGGGCGCTGGCACAAAACAGAGGAGGGAAAAAAGTGAGGGCGAGAGCCGGCAGGCACGGCTGAGTCCTCAGCCTTCAGGTGGTGTGTCTGAGGGTGGGAGGGGCCTTATTGCCGGCTCCAAACATTTTATCTGTTCTCCACGAAAACTCCCATCTTCTCAGCAAAGATGCAACTCCGCGGCTTGTCTTTAGAGATTTTATTGAAGCTTAGTATTCATCCATAATATACAGGATAAACATGCAAAGAACTAATCTACTCTACTCTAACTTACATACTAATAAAATAAGAAAAGAGAAAATAGCTAACCTCTACAAAGAGCTGGTAGATCACGGATTTTAATAGCCCTCATGCGAGACTTAGTTTTTATTTCAATTGCAATTTCTATACCGCTTTACTCAGCCCAGTGGGCAATTCAAAGCAGTTCAACAGATACAATACAGTAGTACAGTAACACACACACACACGCACACACGCATGCACGCACACACACATACACACAATGATGCAGCCAAAATCAATAAATACATAAAAATACAAAGATACAGCAATGTAACACAATCCCTACATCACAGCAAACGCCATCTGCAGCCAGTCCGAGACACCCCCCCCGTGACCATTCATCCCGGAGGGGCGGAGAGGGTGTGGCAACGCAGCAGTGGCATCTTCTTTGAGCCTCCCGAGGCCACAGGAGGCTCCTTTTATCCCCCCCAGGTGGAGGGGGTTGGAGGGCGCGGCAATGCAACAGCAGCTTCTTCGATTGAGAGTAGCTTAGGTTCCCACCTACCTGGGGAAAGGTCCCACTCAGTGTTCAAAACCTCAGGTCTTAAATACCCCTTTTCACCTCCTCACACCTTTCTCTAGAATGTTAAATATGTGGAATGACTTAATTTGTTATGACTATTGTCTTGTTTATTCAAATTATCAGGTGTTATTTGTCACCCGGTTCTCATTCCCCGGATTCCCCTTTCTAGATTGGCATCCCTATTCTCAATGATGTGTTAATGTGCGGAGTGTGTATTGAAATGTTAATGACGTAAATGCTTTCTCTGTTTAAGTTAGCCTTTCTCAACCTTAAGAGAATATGCTATATGAACCTCAACACTACATAAATGTAAAGTAAATTAAAATATGAAATCACTCCATTGTGAATATCATGACATGCATTATGGAAGAACAAATACTTAAAAGTAACCAAAAACCTACTGAATGTTTGCATGTGCAGAAGAAGAATCACAGACATTGCCATGGCTATTTGACAAAGTGTTGATTGCATATTCTGTCTCATCCTTACCCTTGTCATTTACTCACAATTAGCCAAACATCTGTGATTTCTCTTACACACATGCAAATATTCAATAGGATTTTGATCAGTAAATTTATCTAAAAAGAAGGCTAAGGGTTTGCCATTCATTTTAATCTCAGGAATATAAACTCAGTGACTAATAAATAATGTTTTGTTGCATGCTGGGAAACATTCAAATTTCATGATCCTAAGCTATTTTATAACAGCTTCAACTTATTTTGTGTTGTTTCTCTTGACCAGTGTTCTCTGTTGCTCACATGTAAAACACAGAAGAATTTATAATCAGATGTAGATTACAAATATTCAAAACATTGGGGTACAGAACAGTCAGTGATACTGCTTTGTGAGTTTAGACTAGAGTAATATAAGGTTTCTCAAACGTGGGCCCCCAGATGTTGTTGGACTTCAGTTCCCAGAAGTGTTGATCAGCAGGTGTGCTGACATGGTTTTTTGGTAATTGAAGAGAAAGATCATCTGGAGGCCCAAGGTTGAGAAACCCTGGAGTAATATATCCAAAATGTAAATTTGAGGGAGGCAGGATTCTATAATTGTATATCTGTATGGTATATTAAATATGCATGCATTCACATAATTGAATAGAAGGTATGTTAGGCTCAATTCTCCCTTGAAAGATTTAACAAAATTGTATCAAATAGTAAATAAAACAAAACAAGACAAAAGCATTGTGGCCCATTAAAGACTACTATATTTTAATGTAAGAGTTTGTGAATCTAGTCAATTTCTT
Source organism: Bradypodion ventrale (assembly GCA_035047345.1). Lineage (NCBI taxonomy): Eukaryota > Metazoa > Chordata > Lepidosauria > Squamata > Chamaeleonidae > Bradypodion > Bradypodion ventrale. The sequence goes on from JAWDJE010000005.1 coordinate 208,876,081, forward strand.
CTATACTTTTTGTCTTGTTTTATTTACTGTCTTATATACTTGCACAAACTATTAAGACTACCACTTCAAAAATTACCAAAATGGAAAATGCCAAAATGTTTCAAAGCATAAAATGGTTCTTCTTTGTGATATCTGTGATTCATAGAAAGGTCTCTACACCAGTGCTGAATCTTATTTCAGAATGTTATTACTAAGTAAAAACATAGGCACTGTATTTTATAAAATTATAATAAACCATTCAGAGTAATTCATTTTCTTCTATTCAGCTAGCTATCTACTATTATTGTTGGGTAAAAATTATGAATGTTCTTGCCTATCAGATACTGAAACTACAGAATGGAAAATATTAATTATTATGACATTGCAAATATATTTATCTTCAGATGGTGGTATCACCCAGGAGATCAAAGAGTCCTAAGAAAAAAGAACAGTTTAAATATTCTGATAAATGTCCAGGCAAATCATATGATGCAGAAAGGTAATCAGCAATTTCAATTGAGTCCTGTGGGTGGGCAATGTAGGCAACATCTAGAAGTCATAATCTATGAAGTGCCTTGAGTTGATCATGCTGCCTCTCTTAGATGCATCAGTTGCTGTTTTCTCTGCCTAGCTTGTTCAACCTCTGGACCTTCCCCTCAGGAAGTCCCCTGCATGCTGTCTGAAAAAGCTTTCTATGGACTGTCTCCCCTCCCCCCTCCAATAAGGCATGATACAACTTATTTGGGGCCAGGTAATAGCGAGCCTCTGCAGCTGGTACCATCAGCTGGACTTCTGCACCCATCCAAGGATCTTCTTAATATATGTATACTCAAAATCTTGGTGGTAAGGCTCTGTCAGAGTCTAGTACATAGGTGGCCAGCTAGAAGGACACATTCCACTACCTAGAGCAGTGATGGCCAACCTTGGCACTCCACATGTTCTTGAACTTCAATTACCAGAAGCCCTTATCAGCAGGATGCTGACTTGGGCAACCAAGCTAAAGCTGAAAGGCAAACCTTATCCAAGTCCAAGATTAAAGCCAGGAGCAGACAGGGGAACGAAGTATAGGAGACATAGTCCAAGCAGACTGGGAATCAGGCAACCAAAAAAGGATAACTTTAGGACTGGAGCAACAAAAGGAGGCTCACAACAAATCTAGAAACCTGTTGTTTAAAACTGAGGCAACTCTTAGGAGCAGGAGCCAGTTCTTATATAGATATTCCTACAAGGCTCTCAGATGGAGTTCATCAGGGTTGTAGCAGGTGTAGCAGGTGTAGCAGGTGCAGCAAGGCATGGTTCTCATCAGGGAAGCTGCCTCAGATTATGATAGGTTGCCCCCAGGAAACATATCTCCTCATGGGACCTTCTAGGGCAGTGATGGCTAACCTTGGCACTCCAGGTGTTCTTGGACTTCAATTACCAGAAGCCCATGTCAGCACTCCTGTTGATCAGGGCTTCTGTGAATTGAAGTTCAAGAACACCTGGAGTGCCAAGGTTAACCATCACTGTTCTAAGGGGTTACTGTCTCTATCTCTTCTCCCTCCCTTACCTCTGAGGCAAAATCAGCATTATTTTGACACCGGTGTTTGTTGGAGAGTTCCTGGTGCCATATTCATGGACCTCATGGATTAGGGGTGATGGCCTGCCAACTGGTGTGTGTTGTCATCACCAGTCTCTATTTCTGAGGAAGCAAGGCCAGGTCCCACCCCTACCCCCACCCCGATCCCAGCAACTGACATCTCTCAAAACTCTTTGACTATCGATATAAAATTGATTTTCAATAGCTCCTAATTTGTTTCTTGAAATTTAAAAATTGTGATTTTTGCAAATATGCCATCTCACCAGTTTTGGGAGATGATGTGAAATGTTTAGGCTTGATCCTTTGGCCTGCCCACACACACATGCAATGCTGAGAAGTAAGAAGTGCAATGTGATAATGATAGTAATAATAGCAATTCATGATGATGTGGAGGAATTTTTTTAAAAGCTGTCACTAATCTTTATGTTTGCTCAGAAATAAGTGTAATGGAATAGTAATAGTAATAAGGATTTGCCGATTTAGTTGTATTCTTGTGTTCTGAGATACCGTTACTATGGTTTTATTCAGGAGAGAGAAAGAAGAATCACATAAATTAGCTGTCCAAATGTTGGTGCATAAACTGAATTTACGTTCCAATGTCTTTCTAAAACGAAGAAGGTTCCGCTGGATATATATTGAAGAAATGCCATGGCGATCTCAGTTAAACATTTACCTGGCTATTATTCATTTCACTTTGTTTAAAAAACGCACAGAAGACCTCTGCCATGTTGAAATCCATTCATTACAAAATCTGAACAGGTAAAATGTAATGCAGTTTGATTATTAGTCAATGAATGTAAATACAATACATGCCATTATTAATCATGAATTACAACATGGATTAATGCCCTAAAAGCCCTTTACACCTTCTTGAGAAATGTTCTGTTGTTTCCTCATCCTTTGTTTTCACAAGTCAATATCGGGTTTACTTCAGGTGAGCAAACTGCTTATGCAACCTTTTTTATTTTATTTTTTTGCTGTGATATCTATTTACTGGTCTACAATGATTTCCCATCCTTCTTTAATACTGTCATTTGCTCAAGAAATGAAAATAAGCATGAGTTCTTTCTTACTATATGTCTTGGTTACTCTTCTGTCTAGAGTTGCCATAATTCTCTCACTGGCTGGGATAATTTTTCTGACTTTGAATCTGGGACAATCCCGGTTTTCCAGGCCATATGGCAACCCTACTCCTGTCTTTTCTTGAAATGAATGTGAAGTAAGAAACAACCTTAATGCTGGGGGTGGGGGTGGGGTGAAAAACAAACAAGTGTCTTAGAGATTTAAAATTTCTTTTCATAGACATTTAATAGTCAGGATTGTCTTAAAATACCCACTCATTGACACTCATTGGCATTGTTCTGGTACTTGCTGTAGTCTTCACTCTGCACTAGATCTGGAGCGTTCAAGGATTTAATTGAATTCCTGAACTTTCTCACGTTGGTTCCAACTTGCAAATATACATTACTTGTTTTATTTTGTTTCATTGGATTTGGAGAATGCCTAATAAAATAAATGCTCTAAGTACAGTACAGTAATACCTCATACAAAGTCCGCTTCATACAACATCGAATTCATACAACATCGCCTAATTCCTTGAAAAAAGTTGCCTCATACAAAGTCACTGCGACTTTGTATGAGGCATTGGGGTTTTTCCCCAGGATGGTTTGTACCCTAAAATCAGGGTTGTTTGACATGTTTTTGTAATGTATTTAGCCTTTAGACAATGATTTCTTAAAGTTCTGTCAGTTTCCTGTCTGTTTCCTTGACTTTGCCCTGAAGTCTGTGCTGTTACAGTACAATGTATCTCTATGGAAACGACGTTGTACGAGGCATCACAGCAAGGATTTGGATGATGTATGAGGCATTGCAGCTAGGATTTTGCATGCCTCATACAAAATCCAAATCTGTATAAAGTCCAAACTTGTGGAACCAAGTTTGGACGTTGTATGACATATCACTCTACATTCATTAGGTACAAGAGGTGTATTAGTAAATAAAATTAAACTAATATGTGTCTCCAGAACAGTATGATTTTCTTTGATAATAATGATGTATGGAGTAAGAAGATAAAAATGGGGCATCCTTATGGATGTAGGAATTCACTGAAGCATGTAAGACGTAACCCTTAAAATCTCTACATAGCTTCTTTAGGTATTTGCAGAATAGCAGGGTGCAAGATAAATGTTTTGTATTCATTTTCCTATGAATAATAATTAGCCGTTTTTTCCGTGCCTTTTTCAGTTATGATGAACTGGACCCTGAAATATTCTCGTTGAACAATTCAGGCACCATACTGGTGGCAGCAACAGTGGAAGAAGATGTGAAACCTTTTAAACCAACGCTTTTAAAAACACCACCTCCATCAGGAAAAAGTCAGAAGAAATCTGGTAATAGATATAAATTTACAATAAATATGTGTAATTCTCCACTAAAAATGAATTAAACTTACCTCCTATTGCATCCTGTGAAAGATTATGTATGAATGGAAGCTGCTAGACTTGTTATCTGTCTTGTTTTACCTAAATACAACCACAATATTGTATAGGAATTTGGATTGGACACTGGTGAACTCAAATCACAGAGAAGGATTTATAATCTTGTGGAAGAGATAGGCAAGGGTGGGTCAGGGACAAATGAGAACTGGAATTCTGTACCGTGATATATACCAGGGCATGCACGCCCGCACACATGCACGCACACACACGTGTGTGTGTGGATTTTTGAAGCAAAGAGTATTCGAAGGAAGTTTATTAACCTGGGGGATGGAGCATAGTGAAAGGTTTGTCCTTTGTGCAAAAGCTCTTGGACCAAAGCTAAGGTTAGGAGATATGTAGCTATCTTAAGAATTGCAAAGATCAGTTGCCTCTGAGGGTCTTACAGACAGAAGAAACAAAATCAACTGTTTGGGTATTGATTTATATTGAAATTATTTTAAAACAGTTTATTTAAATGAATTGAAGATTACTACTAGTCAGGGAGAAACTATAATGCTTGAAGATTCAATGGGCCTGAAAGAATAATTTGACTTTAGAATTGAATTGAAATGGGTTTGTATTGTCATGCATACTTTTTTAAAACAATGAACTGAGACATTTTACTGTTCTACTGCTGAGCTGCTTAGCAAATGATCAGAATGTACTGACGCTTACTTTGAACAAAGGGCCATGGCCTGCACATCTTGCCATAATTTTTGGAACTTTAATGTTTTCTCTGCACCATCCACAACTTTTTGGTACTCAGTGTAGTAAAAGCCCATATCAGGTCTATCTTATGTTTTTACTTTTTTTTAAAGTGGCTGATAAACATTGCAACTGTCCTTGCCTTTGGATTGAAAATAATTAGGACTCAGGAAAATAAAGCACCATAATTGTTAATTTAGCATGAATTCAAACCAAGTCTCCAAGGTGTACTTTCACTATGTTTGTTTTGTCCATCTCATCTAATGCTTGTCAAAAATCTGAGCTTAATATTTTATATTCCATGCTGCATTGTATATTACTGCTGCCTCTTTTCCTGCTTTCTTTGTTCAAGATATATATGGTTTTTCAAATTATAACCTTTGTTACCCTGAATTCATTGCTACTTATACTGTTTGCATAGCTGTAGTGAATTTAAGTTCTTGATCTTGTCCTGATGATCGATTTTATAGGACCTTAGTGAAGTCTGTACAGCCCATTTCCCCCAATGTTTTTGAATCTGCCTGACTGCCTTACTTTAGCCTGTTAATGCCTTGGTTTACGTCTGTATCCAGCACATGTCCTAGAGATTTTGATGGGTCATGTGAATAGGGAATAGCCCTTTCATTTCAATACTTCCACAAAGTATTGTAGAAAAGCCTTACTCAGAATGAAAATGGGCCCAATCAATTTGTGGCATTCTGTGCCTTCTCATAATGACTGAAACCATGATTGAAACTATGGCAAAGAAAAAGTAGTTTGCTTATTTGATTAAGCTTTTCCTAGTATTTAGATGTAGGTTATATTATTTAAATTATCTTGCCTATTCTTAGAGAATAGATGAACAGCTTTATGCTATTTTAATAAGTTCTTTGCAAATGCTTGAAAATAGTCTGCTTCTTTTAATCTTTCTTTGCTTAAATATTCTTCCCCTGTGTCCTAGAAACAAGCAATTGCTTTTGCAATTTCCTCTGTCCTGCCATCCTTTCCTCTAAAGTAAACTATAGTGTCCTAGGCTTCTACTTTGTACCCTGAATGAAATCTTTTGCTTTCTACAGCCAGATTGGTATGTTCTGCATCTTGTGTTCATAATTTCACATTGCTGAATCATTCGGTTCATCATTCATATAATCACTACATCTGTTAAAAATCTTTTTCTGCCTATCAATTTAATTACCTGTCTTTCATTCTTTCATATTTGCATTTTGTGTTTGTGAGGGTGACAAAATAAAAGGTCTTTTGGTATTGCTTTGGTAATCTTTCTTGTTGCTTAACATCAACAGTGTTGGTAGTAGGGTAAGATTGTTTTAGATAAAGGAATCAGATAGATATCAAATGTCAGTTTTTTTGTTTTTTGAAGAATGAAGACAATGTATAGGTTTAGCGTGAAGCAGCATTTCTCAGTGGCTATATTAACAAAATGGTCCCAAGCCCAAGAATTCTTGGGCAAAAAATGTATTTAATTCTTTGAACCAGCTAGCTTCTGTGTTTTAGTTCTGTGCTTGTTTATAGATTTTCATTTTATGTACACAATTAGTGTATAAGCAGTGCTGAATATATATTCTGTAATAATGCAATTACAATACATTTTCCAGCATGGAATCCTATTTTAATTGGAAACATGGTGATTCAATTAACAACTATCCTAAAGCTGTCCTGATGCAGTTGTTAGTTTCTGGTAGTGTTCCAGATGTATGTCTGTGGCTAAGTGTATTATACAACAATAATAGTTTCCTTCCAATGTGTCATATATGAAAGGAAAACTGGATGCAATGGCTCCTTAGATTCTTTGACAAGTAGCACTTCTGCATCTTTTCAGAACCATTACAAAATATGTAACTTTTATCCTTCTTGTAGCACTAGTCTTTTCATATGCCAGCAGCTAGGGAATCTGAAATCTAGTCTAGGATTATCCATAACCATTCAATCATGATAGAAGGCCTCAGAAAAAGATACAACTTTTTACTATTCCTTCATATTTTACTTCTCTTCTGGGTTTCTGGGATGCTAGGGTCAGATACATTTCTGGAAGCCAAGAAATACTTGCCTGGAATATTCTGCTTCCACATTTTATAGCAAGTCAAGGTTTCCTTGCTCTTCTTTGCTCAGACATACTTGACCTTACTTCCCCTGCCTTCGACTCTGGTCCTTCCTTGCCTGCCTCTGACCGTACATTACAGAGTGCTTCTTCAGATACTGTTTCCACATCAAGTCTACCTGATGACAGTGATTGTCTCACCCATGAAGCTGATGCCATGATGGATTCTACTGTGAGTCATCTGTCATCTTCATTCCTTGATACAGGTGTGTTGCTACTTATTAGCTTGTCTAACAGTCTATGTACATATTTGAGGTAAAATTATTTCCGCATAAATTCTTTATTCAGCTTTCCTCAAAAGGAGCATCTGTGGACTTTCAGCTAATTTACCACTAGAAACTAGATACTGTAAATCACTTCATCTCTGGGTTTTGACAGGACCCAGTTCTAAGAGTGGTAGAAGTTTCCTTTTGATTGGGGCAAGTGGTTACAACATCTCTAAGCAAGTGAAATATCAAAAATAGAATAGTGGTCACTGAGCAAAGAGAATACAGGATACCTACAGTATGTATGTTTGCGTATATTATATGTGGCAAGTTGTACAAGTTGAAGTGTACCAAGATGGAGGTTATGAAGGAATTGACTGGGTTTTCTTGTTGATATGTTGTTCAGACTGGAAAATAACGATGTGTCTGAAAGTTATACAGAAGAAAGAAAGGGAATGTGGCTGTTTTATATCAAGTGGCAGACTCAGTCTGGTAGTTATCTTCCTGACATGTTTTTAGTTGCTTTTTCTGATCAGAGAAAGTAGTGACATCTGGCCATCAGTGCTCCCAGTTCATGCTTTGCATAATTTGACAAATGCTTCCTGTGGAGAGTGTGCAGTGTAGGATATTTTCAGGAAGTAGTACTGTGTAACAAAATACATCCATGAGTTCACTGATGCCAAACCTGGAATATTTACTGATTTACAGATTTACTATTTATTCAATTAAATTGAATGGGGTGGTATGGCATTTTTTCTTATGTAGTTTGACTAGCAACATAATAGCATCATTCTGCACAATAAAGATTAGTTTTCAGTAACTAAATGCTTATCTTTTAATGTAACATACTTAACACTATTACTGCTAATTCTAGGGTCTTTTACAACTTGTTCTTGTATAACCATATGCTTGTTCTATTTGGTTTTAGATTCAGCTGTCTCTTCTGAGTATAGCACTAGGACGACGAGTGAAAAAGATACTCCTCGGGCAATTCAAAGTCATATTCCCATCAAGGAACGCGAAAGAGCCCAATGTTGTACTGCAATACTGGAGCATTTTTCTAAGACATTTCTGTACTTTAGAAGAGCTGTGGTACTCTACTTTAATTATTCTATTACATGTTTATTATTTTCAGTTTCATATTTTTTTCATATTCCTCTGGTTTCATTTCTTCTGTTCCAGGTGTCAGCCTGGGAGAATAGAGGGGTACAAATCTAATTCCACAAGGTGGAAAGGTTCCTGGTTTTCTAGAGCTGACTGCCTTTTACCTTGAAGTAGTAACTTGGGAAAGCTCAGCAAAATTCTCCTTGTTTTGTGTCATCTCCCCTCCATATGCCATTTTTGAGTACTTAGTAATAGAATTAGGTAGATCAGATGGAAGGGTTATTAGTTTTATTTCTTCAGTGTTTCATGAAATACCATGATCATAACCTGGCATCCACACACTTTCTTCCTATAATTTTAGGGACAAAATGGTATCCCATTAGAGTGAGAGTTGGCTAACATCTGGAGCTCTGGAACTAACCCACTGTTTCTCTCTCTCTCTCTCTCTCTCTCTCTCACACACACACACACACACACACACTTGTGAAATTAGAAACTTCTAGAATAGAAACTACTTCTAGTTTCAATCCTTCCTTTTTGTAACTAAAACTTAATCACAGTAGAGAATCTCTCTTAACAACATCCACTGCTGTACAAGAACAATAACGATAATCACAGGGCAGGGCAGCCCAGGTTATAATCACCATCTTTAATCAGGCCAAGAATGCAACTGCACTAGAACCAGTTTAGGTTATCACTAAAAGATGCTTAGAAAGAAAGCAAGGACTCACCAGAAATCGCAGAAAGCAGACACCAAAATTCTAATGCTGAAAAAGGCTGAGATAAGAATTTCTAGCTAGCTTGTTAACAACAACAAGAAGGTAAAAGAGAGAGAGAAGGAGAAATTGATTTTTGATGTTTAGGCTTTTATCATGGATTTCATACCCATCAAGGAGCACAGATATGGATGGAGTAATTCCATTTCTGGTAGGAACTCTAGCAACATTTCTAGTCACTTGATAAGCATGGAAAGTGTCTATATATGAATTCCAGGAATATGAGAAGCAGAGAATATGAGAAGCAGAGAATCCCCCCCCTCCCGAAATCATGGAGGATGGGTGAAGTTCCAGGTAACTAGAGAAGGGCCAATTTTGCCCCTATCTTCAGAAAGGGCAAAAGGAAGAATTTAGGAATGACATACTAATCAGCCTGACATCAATCCCAGAAATTCTTTTGGAGCAGATTGTACAGCAGTCACTCTGTAAGCAACTTGAAAACAATGCATTAATAACTAGATGTCAGCATGGGTTTGCCAGAAACAAATCCTGCCAGACTAATCTTATTTCTCTTTTTGATCAAATGACTGCCCTGGCAGATGTTGGGGATGCTGTAGATGTATTATATCATATTTTCAGCAAAGCTTTTGACAAAGTGCCCCATGATATCCTGATTTGCAGCTCACTAGATGTGAACTGATGGAACAAATACTAATTGGATGTATGCTTGGTTATAGAATCATACTCAGAGAGTGATATCAATGGTTTCTTTGCAAATTGGAAGTAATACTTGGAGTACCACAAGTTTTAGTCCTCTGCTTGGTGCTCTTCATCATTTTTCTTAATGGCTAGGGTAAGAGGATGGAATGAATGCTTATTAAATTTCCAGATGACATAGAATTGAGTTGAATAAATCATACTCTGGAAGTCAGAAGCAGAATTTTTAAACTATCTTGATAGGTTCAAGCAGTGGTCTGGAAACAACAGAATGAAATTTAATAGAAATAAGTGTGAGGTTCTATGCTTAGGTAAAAGAAGCCAAATGCATGGTTACAGTAATGAAATATGCCAGAAGGAACTTGGATTTGTTGAAGATCATAAGCTGAATATGAGCCAATATCATGACATGCAAAAAGAGAAATGCTATTTTAGGCTACATTAACAGAAGTATAGTCTCTAAATCTTGTGAAGTATTAGTTCTATTCTGTACAGGTTAGGCCTCATCTAGAGTACTGTGTCCAGTTTTGGACATTGCACTTTATGAAGGATGATGACAAACTGGAACAAGTTCAGAGGAAGGCAGCAAAGGTGATCAGGGGACTGGAAATCAGACCATATGAGCAAAGATTTAAAGAGCTGGGCCAGATATAGCCTCAATATCAGGAAAACCTCTAAATTATTAGAGCAGTATAACAGCGGAACCCATTGCCTTGGGAAGTGTTGAGTGTTGCAATACTGGAACATTCAAAAGGGACGTTAGACAACTATAAGTTAGACATACTTTGATTTGGATTATTGTACTAAGCAGGGGTTAGATTTGATAACCTTACAACTTTATTAATGCATTAATAAAGTGTCCCTAAATTGTGGCCTTCAATTGATGTTTAAAAAAGTGGGACTGATCCAATTCCTTATTCAGAAAATTAGAATGAACACATAATTAAGAATTTTTCTATCTATATAACTGTCTCTGTTTCTCTCTGTGTACATATATATATGATACATGTGGTTATGGGTGAACATTAGGAGCTATGCTCATAATACAGAAATGAAACAATATGTGATACTATTAGAATACATACTGAGATTTGGAAATTGAATAGTACATTTTCAGGGAGAGATTGTATTATAAATAAGTAGATATAGTGACAAATTGATTTTAATTTTAGGACTATTCAGAGCACTGCTATCAAATGTTCTATTTTTATGAGTGAAATGTTTTTATTGAGACATTTAGACAAAAGGCTGTATAAATCTTTGGTTTTGATTATTAAAAGTTTAATTCTTAAGAACAAGCTTTTCTAGACAAAGCAAAATTCTGATAAAAATATTGTTTTATATGTTCTTCCTGGGAGGATAGTGTCTTTTTTGCATGAGGATTTGGGGTGAGGGCAATAAATGCTACAGCACCCGCTATAGGCATACCTGTCAACTTTTGGATTTGAAAATAAGGGAAATTTTGGCCACACCCCTCTGTGGGTGTGGCCAAATCTGTGGGCATGGCCAAATATAGCGATGTGACTTGCTGGGCTCTAGTCGTGCCTGCCACATGGACATGAAAATGTCTGCAAACACAGACAGCACTGGCTCTTTGTCTGTAAATGGAGATGAGCACTGCACCCTAGAGTTGGATACGACTGGCAGATTTTACTTTCTTAGGATCAAAGATCGCTGCAGATGGTATTGCAGCCATGAAATAAAAAGGCAACTGGTGCTTGGGAAACAAGCTGTGAGAAACCTGGGGAACATAGTTAAAAGTAGAGGCATCACCTTGCAAACAAAAAATGGCATAGTCAAAGCAATGGTATTCCCGGTGGTAATATATGGGTGTGAGAGCTGGACCATTAGGAAAGCTGAGCGCAGAAAAATAGATGCCTTTGGAATGTGGTTAGAAATAGGTCAATCCTAGAAGAAATCAACCACAACTGCTCACTAAAGGTCAAATAGTAAAGATGACACTAAAGTACTTTGGACATCAAAGGAGAAGAGAGGATTCACTTGAGAAAGCCTTGATGCTGGGAAAGGTGGAGGACAAAAGAAGGGAGTGGCCAAAAATAAGATGGCTAGATGGTATTATAGATGCAATGGGCACAAAGCTGTGTGGGCCAAAGAACCCTTTCCCCATCTTCTTGGGGGACTTTTGTTTTGTTTTCTTTCTTGTTTACTCAGTGGCTTAAGTGACTAAGATGCTGACTGGGAGGCAGAAGATCAGCAGTTCAATTCCCGAGTACTGCAGGCCAGAATGAGCTCCCGTCTTTGTCCCAGCTTCTGCCATCCTAGCAGTTCGAAAGCAAGAAATTGCAAGTAGATAAATAGGGACCACTTTGGTGGGAAGGTAACAGCATTCCATGCGCTCTGGTGTCTAGTCATGCCTGCCACATGACCACAGAAATGTTTGCAGACGCAGACAACGCTGGCTCTTCAGCTTTGAAACAGAGATGAGCACTGAACCCTAGAGTCAGATACGACTGGCTTTCGAGCAAGGGAACCCCCCCTCTCTCATATAGTGATCAGGCAACACCCACCCACCCCAATTTGGGTGGAGGAGCAAGGGATTAATCCCCACCTCTCTCTCATATAGTGATCAAGCAACCCCCCCTCCCAAGTTAACTCTAGAACTCTAGAAACGAAATCCTCCAGCCAGGAGGCAGGGCAGAAACAGCTCAATAAAGCATGAGGTTGCCCGTGCATATATGAAATATATCGCTCACCTAGAGTAGACTCCTGTTCCCAGCAGCCAAAACAAAGCCTCCAAGACCATGTGGCTGGCAGGAAAGGGAAAGAGAAAGAGAAAGGGAAAACTACAGAATGCCCCCCCCTTCTCTCTCTCTCCTTCCACAAGCGAAAAGCCTGCCACACAGTGACCTCTGGTAGCCGGAAAAAAATACTGCAGCATAAGGGAAAATACGGGGAAATTAATAAAACGGGAAGGGGGTGGGAAGAGGGGTAAAAATAAGGGGTTTTCATGGGAAAAATGGGATAGTTGGCAGGTGTAGCTATAGGTAGTTAATTTCTTTATCAGACTCTCAGTAAGAAGCTGTTAATTATGACTTTAGATGTTTTATAAACTGTTCCAAAGGCAAAGCTACAGCAGAGAGGTGTATGAATTAAAGTGGATTTTTTTTCTTATTAAGAAGTAGTTCTCAAATACTATACATAGCTTTTTCATTGCAACGTAGATGTAAATGCTGGAAAGTCCAGTCTCTTTCTGGATGAATCATGCTAATTTGTTTTGACAATTTTACTTGAGAGCAACCCCACTTCATAAAACAGATCTTGTTTTCAAGCACACAATCCAGCCATTCACCTGTATATATTTCTTATGACAGTCATTTAGTTAAATTATTAGATACTACCACTAAAAATACTTTAGATTTGTTTTCTATTGGCAAAGTTTCAAAAGAGTCTGTAATGTCTCCTTTTTAAGTCTTTATTTTGGTGTATTGTGATCTAGGTTATTGCTCATCGTGGCGGCCATTGGACCTTGCTTCAGAATGCATGTCGAGACCTTTGGAACTATACTCAGGAAGTGCAATCAATTATCAAACATTCAGAATCTTTTAATGTATCATTTCCTATTACCAAGGAGATTTTTCTTAATACGGTTTGGCTACCATACTACATGGCCGCAGATGTGTTGCTAGACATGATAGTTGATCTCCAGGATAGTAATTCTGTTAAGGTAAATGTATTTTTATTAATATGGTCTACATAAGGTATTGGTTTAATTTTTTTTATTAGCCTAGCTCAGTGATGGTGAACCTTTTAGAGACCAAATGCCGAAACAGAGGGGAGGAGCGAACTTTTTGCTGGGGGAGGAAGGAAGTGTTCCCATTGGGCTGCTGGGCAGAGGGGCAGGGCGAACTCTGTGCTGGGGGAGGGAGGAAGTGTTCCCATTGGGCTGCTGGGCAGGGCGAACTCTGTGCTGGGGTAATGGTGTGTATGCTCACAGAGATGGCTGTGAGTGCCTTCTCTGGCATGAATGCCACAGGTTCACCACCACTGGCCTAGAACATACCACTGGTATAGAATATACCACTGGTATAGAAAACAAACGAATGAACCAACGAACAAATGAACCAGCTTCTCCTGGTTTAAATATCTGTGAGTTTTACCCGCATTTTTCTCCTCTGTCCCTCCCTGCCCATTCTTTCTTACCACTGGTCTGTCGTTCTCTCCTGCTTTTTCCTCTTCTTCTGCCATGTCCATATCTGAATACAGTATTAGCAATCATCATGGCGATGAATAATGCGGCCTTTCATCTGCTTTCCGCATTGCAGTGTGACACCCATACTACTGATCCAGTTCCACAAGTCACTTTCTGGTCCTGACCCCTTTTGGCACACAATGTCCTCATCGGCCCCAGGCCAGTATTGATGAAGCTGCTCCCCTCTATCAAGATGGATTCAAGTGGGATCTAATCCACTTGGGGACCATCACCCTTCCCTGTGGACTTTGGCACCCAAGCCATTAGTCATCAGGGTTGTCAGGTTAGTTAACTGCCACCTGACACTCTGTGTTGAGTCTCTGGCAGTATGGTCTACTCTATTACATAGCAGGATAACCTGGCCAGACTAACTCTCTCCTGCTACTCAATTTATTTTACACAAGAATTTGAAACACATTAATTCTACCTCAGTTTGATCGCCATGTGTGGCCCCACTTTCTGCTGCAGTGCCCTTCTTGATTTCCTTCTTCTACCCCAGTACATATTTCAGTGTTCATACCAATATTGGAAAGAAAGAAATAAGCTGGGACTCTGATAGTGACAATGCAACATTTTATGCTTTTAGCTATTTTCAATTTGGAGATCTGACTGTTTTGGTTAGAGAAGTACAGTTCCCAGAACTGCTGAGCTACCATGGCCAGCCAAGATGTAATTCACTCAGATAATTTCAGTTGACATCTCAGTAGTAAAGTTTTGTGTTCTAATTCTTACTCTTTCTGAAATTTTACTGGTCAAATAAACACAAATATATGGTCTGTTATATTTAAAAGAATTTGCAGCCAGGGAAAAAGCTAGTCAATTTTAAAGCGAACACTCAATTCATGCTCAGTATGATCGTTACAAATCATAATGGCTTCTAGTGAAATTTCATTTCATTTTTCACTTTCTTCAATGTTACAAATATATAGGTTTTGTGTCTACATGACAGAAGCTTTATCCAGGTATTCTGAAGTGTAATTGTGGAGAGGGAATTAAGGACATGTGCTTCAGCCCTGACATATTTCTATTACAGATCTCTTTTATTGATGGGAAGGGTCCGTGCATGTTCAACTGAATATATTTATAGAACTCATCTAGTCAGAAGTTCTGTCTGGTCAGGGCTTCCATTCACCTATGGAAAAGTACGTTCAGTTGAATGAAGATATGCTTCTTCAGACTGTCATCAGACTGTCCATGACATCCCTAAGAGGCTGAATATAGAGCTGTAGGTGCTGGGACACAACTCACCAACTCCCTATACAGTACTGTATAGTACAGAACTGGAATATCTGAAAGTGGAATTTGGGTACCTTGGTTTAAATGTCATTATAATGCACTCTGTTTCGAATTTATAGATTATTGAACCGGAAGGAGATTTTTATGTTCCAAGCTGTGTGGGAGGCATTGCTGATGATAATGGTGGTTATAATCTTTCTTTTCAATATCCATTTGATGATATGAATGTTGTCGATCTGCAAGGAGTATGTAACTTGGTCTTGAGAACTCTTGAGTTTCTTTTTCATTTGAAGAAGTGGGAATCACTAATATATATAGCCATGCAATTTAACTCAATTACACAGTAAGTAACATTATGGGGGAGGGGGAAGGACATGGATGGGGGTTTGATTTATTTAGGAGATCAGTGTGTTTTTATTTTAAAAACTCCTTTTTTCTAGTGAGAGATATACAGAACAAGTGACTTCCCTGTTGGTATTTGCTCAGAGACAGTTGCAAGGGAGAGCAGAAAATCTAATAAGTGACTTGGAGAGTTCACAGGTGTATTTCAAACATCTTGTCACTAAGAGTGGAGATAAGGTAAACTGCTTTAGCTGTGACAAACCTTGTGGAAGATTGCATTTTAAATTTGGGCATTTGTTAAACATTGGAGGATTTCTGGCAGTTTTTTATATGGCTGTGCTGACATTGGGTTCGTCTGAAGAAAGCTCCTAATTAGGAACGAATAAAGCATTTTCTTTTCAGGCCATGCCACTCTTGTATATACTTACCCATAAGTTTCTTCTCTCCTGCTTCTTAATTAATTGGTGACTAAAAACAACAGGACTGCAGTGCAGTGGCTTAGCAGTTAAGACGCTGAACTTGACGACTAAAAGGTCAGCAGGTCAGCAGTTTGAGACCTGAGTACTGCATGACGGAGTGAGTTCCTGTCTCTATTCCAGTTCCTGCCAACCTAGCAGTTTGAAAGCAAGAAATTGGAAGTAGATAATAGGTACCACTTCGGTGGGAATGTAAACAGTGTTCTGTGTACTCCAGTGTCTAGTCATGATTGCCACATGTCCATGGAAACATCTGCAGAGGCAGACAGTGCTGGCTCTTTGGCTCTGAAACAGATGAGCACTGAATCCTAGAGTCAGATATAACTGGCTTTCAAGCAAGGGTGATCTTTACCTTTGCCTTTATCTTCCCCTGAGGCTTCCCATGCTACTCCAGGGCAAAGGGGAGTCCTAGGGAGCTTTTAGGAAGATGAAGTGTTCATTTAATGTAAATTATTTTTCCCAGCACCAACTCTGGGTTACACTGGTGCAAAGTTATGTCAACAGGATTATGGCCAATAAAACAAATTTCTAAGAAGACAAGAATTGGCTTTTTGTACATATTTTGATCTCAGAGATGCAGATAATGTCAGTTCCTACCAGAATTTGCAAGATTGCATTTCTAAGTACCCCTATTTGTAATGTTCATTTGATGCACATTTATTTCTTGTTAATACTAATGCTAAGACTTTCATTAAAATATCATTTTCAAATAATGAATACTGGTTTTACTAATTTGATGGTCTAACATAACTGTCCTTCTCTTCCTCCTCATGAAGGGTGGCTAACATCATTACAGTTACTCTGGATGTAGAAGCTCTAAACAATATTGTGTTGTGTTCAGACTAATTTCCTAGATTCTTTAGCCAATTAGTTCTTCTCTTTCCTATGGTTCTCTTTCCATTTATTTTGACCTTAAATGATCACTTGTTAAATCCTCAATTAATTAGCTTTTAATTATGTAACCAAAGGAGTCTAGCTTTGTGCATGTTGTGTGTTTTATAATTGCTTGGTTGTTATTAATTAGTTTTACCTGAGTGTTGGCATTTAAATTTGAAAATATAGCAGATATAACTGTTTGAGAAACCTTCTTTTGTAGGTGTGCTGCAGAAACTTTGTTGAGAAAAAACTCCATTCAATTGTGAAATATAATTCAAGGGCTGACGAGGACCATTTTGATAGTTCAGGTCAGAGCCCATACATTGAGCACTTCTTACCTTTAGAAGATTTATTATGTATGCCTTTTGGACTACTTAGGTGTTTGTGTAGTCCAGGAGTTCTCAACCTTTTTAAGCCAGGGGGCTGGGTCATGCTCCATCAGACAGCTTTGGGGGCCGGATGGCCGTTTTGCCCTTCCTCCACCACATGACACTTCCTGGTGTGGTGGAGGTGGTGGTGAGTCACATAAAATGGTGCTGTGGGCCTCACAGGCTGCAGGTTGAGAATCCCTGGTGTAGCCCATGTGGTAAAAGTATGTCTCAGTCACACATAAGCTGTATTGATCAGCGATACTAATGCAATGTAATGGAGGAAATGTGAATAAGTTTAATTACTCTAGTTGGATATGGAGAAAACCATGTAGGATGCAGGAAAACTCTGTTGTCATGACTGATTATCTTTTCATAATAAAACAATTTAATTTGTTGGCTCTGTCTTATTTTTTACAAAGAAGAGAGAGATGTCTGCCCTAAAGCTTTTCTTTTATATTTTGATATTCCTTTTTTATTTTTAATTGGCTTTTTTGTAGGATGTGCGAAGGATAATGCAGGATCTTTGTATTTTAATGGAGCTGCAGAAATATTTCACAGAAGCAGATGGGTTTACTTCTTTTTGAAACCTGCTCTACTCTTATTCCATCACCAGGTTACAGGCCGCCTCTCAGTGCCAGCTATATAATGATCAGAGAGGAGCCCTCTTTATATGACAGCCCATTGTGACATACAGTAGTTGACTTTTCGTAAATATTGTTCCTGACTTGCTTCCTCAGTCTGAATACAGCAGTTTATTTCAACTGAGTTGCTACTCACACTTGCCTGCCATTCCTTGCCTTATCTTATCTTAGCCTCATCTGCTTGACCTGAAAGTTTCCCCTCTCCATTTTGGATACTGGTCTTCTCATTCCTGAGGTGAAATCTTCATTTTAAGGTCTCAGGGCTGACATAAATAAATTGCTTTCTTTTTTTCACCAGTGTGAACTTCTGTGTACTGAATGATAACAAATTAAGTTTTTTTATTTGTTATATGCCTATGTTGTATAATGTAAAATTGAAACACCCAGTTAGCCTTTTCTTCTAATGAAAAAATGTGTATTTTTAATATTAAAATATCAAATCTGTTAAATCTGTTAATTGCTTCATTTTAGATGTGAATCAATCAATGCTACTGTTTTCTGTTCCTGTGGATGTGGCTGATACACTAAAATGTTTCCGTGCAAGTCTGGAAAAATCAAAACACCATGGCAGATCTCTGAAATACAGCAGGAAGTTGCTGTCATTATTTCTTGCTCACACACAAGGTAAGCGTTAGTTATAATTCATTATTTCTCTGAGGGTATAATTCTGGACCAGCTTTAAGATTCAAACATTGAAAGGCTGGATTTTAAATAAAAAAACTAATTTCATATCAAAGAACATTTGCATTTGATGATACTGTACTTTTATTTATATC
Source organism: Bradypodion ventrale (assembly GCA_035047345.1). Lineage (NCBI taxonomy): Eukaryota > Metazoa > Chordata > Lepidosauria > Squamata > Chamaeleonidae > Bradypodion > Bradypodion ventrale. Next base: position 208,894,587 of record JAWDJE010000005.1, read on the forward strand.
AGCCTGCTGCACCTTCATAACTGCTGGAAAGATTATGAAATGTAAGTGGATTATTGTCTCTGATATGTAGGGTCTGGCAGAAGTGGACTTCCTCATCTACCGTAATAGTCTTTCCACTTATCTGAAAATATTACTCAGATTCTTGTAGCTCAGTTGAAGTGGATGAAAGAGAGAATTGGATTGTACAGAGGAATTTTCTTTGAGATGAATTATTTTATTCATAGAAGGCCTGCATCCAGCCTGAAAGTTTCACATATCTTGAAGATAAGCAAACCTTGAGTTAGCCTTGCAATAGCTGGCATGTTTGATAAAGGACCTATTAAGTCTTTATGGGATTTTACTGACATTATCTGATACCAAGAATTTTTAGAAATAAATATTGTTAAATGAAATTATTGTACTCTTCTTTTTTCCTGTCAGAAGCAGCCCAATAGTGCTTCCAGAAGGGAAGAATCAGTCAACAAGCTGCTGTTGTTGGCTGGGGATGCCCAAATGTGTTCAAAGTCTTAACATTCTTTGGAGAGGCTCCTTCTGTGTCCCCTACTACTTTACGTTAAAAGTTTATTAAAAATATATAGGCCAGTATCCTATTATTAGTCCCAGAGTAGAGTAGAGTCTCTGTCTCCTTCTAGTGTAAATATTTTAAGCCTTTCATAATTTTAATGTGAGCTTTCGTTGATCAAGTCCACTTTGTCTAGGATTGCCATATGCCACAGAAACCTGGGAATTTCCCGGGTTGTAACTGTCCCACCTGGTTCCATAAAAAACACTGAAAATTCCTGGTTTTCAAACCAAGGGGTGTGCTTGGTTTGAAAAAGAATTGCGCCTTTTTCTTGCCGCCTTAGAGCGCCACGTCTGTTTAAGCACCAGCAGCCAGCGTCTGTAGCAGCAGCCACAGTCGCAGCAGCAGCAGCTTGGTGGCCAAAGAGGAATGAGATCGGGTAAACTTTTATGCAAAAAGAAAGTTAATGTCAAAACAGGAGTTAGTCTTTAAGGTGCCACAACACTTTGGTGTCTTGGAATGCCTGTTGCCACATGACCACGGAAATGTCTGCAAACGCAGACAACACTGGCTCTTCGGCTTTGAAACAGAGATGGGCACTGAACCCTGGAGTCGGATACAACTGGCTTTCGAGCAAGGGAAACCTTTACTTCTGTCCTGATTTTCTGGGAGAGAATTATGGCAACCCTAACTTTGTCAGGCATTAAAATTTAACAGTTAGTCTTCAAGGCACTACATTTTTTGCTTTGTTTTGTTTATTCTCTAATATAGTTCAGGCCAGCCACTTCCTAAAGGAGCCAATGGCTATGGGCAGATGAGCCTCTTTAGGTGGGGTGCTGATGCCCTCAGTGGAGGAAATGCCACTGGAAAACATATTGTGCCCAATGGCAAAATGAGCAGAGGAGGAACTCTGATTCCCAATGGTCATGGAGGCGGAAGAGGCCATGCCAGATGAATTGGCTGTGAAGGTGCACCTTGTCCATATCCTCAAGGCTGTGGCAGTCCATTGCAGTCCCGGTGTTAAATCCTGCATGTCTTATTTCATATGTGCAGCAGGAGATGGCTCCGTGATCATAGTGTGTGGGTCACTTCATGGCAAACTGGATTCACCTTAAACAATTTCATGCCAATGGCATTTTTCCTGCATCAGGAAAAAATGCATTCTCGGATACGAGTTGCAGCCGCCACTGCCGATTTTATGCCTGCAACTATTAATTTATATTCAGACTTCTTAACCATTCTCTTGGCTGACTAGAAGGTTCTTCTGAATTTAGTATGTTTTCTGGAATGATAGAGAATTGATTTTGAAAGTAATATGTTTTTTAACATGACTTTCTAATTCAGTGTGCACAAATGGTATCTCTTAGATAATGTCCTTTTAACAAATTAATCATTATGCTAATCTAGATTTTTCTGGAAAATTAAACACACCAAACCAAGTACCAAGTGGAAAAGTGGAATTTGTTATGGGGGCCGAATTGACATATCACCCACAACCACCTGATCTTTCAGAAGAAACGTTTAGTTACCCAAGTATGGTTCAGAGCAATGCTATTCCCCAGTCAAAACTGTCAGTTGTCATTTCTTCATATGAGAAAACAATTGGTAAGAGTATAATCTATTTTTCTTACAGTTGTTATTTATTTATTTAAAATACTTTAGATTTATTCTGTTTTTCAGTGCACACGCGCGCGCGCACACGCACGCACGCACGCACACACACACACACACACACACACACACACACACCAGATAAGACTCAAAGGATGGCTTATTACTAATTTCAGGCTTACAATCTGAAATGTATAACAAAGGAGAAAAAGGAATGAAAAAGGAGGTAGAAGAAAGCAAACTCAGACACCTGTTCTATTTATTTTACTGGATCCAAGGCCATTTTGTTGATAGAAACAGACAAGGAAGAAGAAATTAATTTCACTTCTCCTCTGTGGCTTCATCAAACATGCCCTCAAAACATGTAGTCCAGAAAACCCTCAAGGGAAATATTTTGGGTGGGAGGAGAAATAAAGACCTGTAGTATTATTAGATATCAACTCCTGCTGTTTTACATGTAATCCATAGAGTTATTATAAGTCCTGGGGTGGAATCAGGTCCAGAAAAGAAAGTCAAAACAACCTTTGGGTGGAGTTTTGTTGTGTTGAAATACAAGATTATTTTAACATGACAACTTCTTGTTTCTTGCAAACCCTTTCCAAGTTGAAGATGAAATTTTTGTGTGCATGAAATCCCCACATTTCAAATTAAACTTGATAACATAAATTCTTATGTTACACTTGCCTACTACTAACAAAAATGGAAAAATATAGGCCCATGCACAGTGAGTGCAAGTAGGTATGTATGGATGACTGAGGTGACAAAGAAATGAAAGGATAGTAAATCATATTTTGTAAGGTCTGTAGCAGTACAGGAGTGTTTATCTGAGAGAGAGAAAACCTAAGGAGACAAAAAAAAAATCTGAGACAGTTCAGTGTCATGGGAGTTCACAATGGAGTGGGTGTAGACTGGAAACATAGCATTTGGTGAATGTGTGATGCCTAACATGGAACCTGACAATTTGTTGCAAGTTCCATTTCTTTCAGCTTTGTATCGTGTGGATACGATAACAGTATTGTGGGTGTAAGGAAAGTTGGACAAATGCTTAGTGTGGATGGCCCCCAGATGGTAAGGTTGACTCAGTCTTCCATCCTCCCGAGGACGGTAAAATGAGTACCCAGCATGTTGGGGGCAAAATGCTAATTAACTTGTGAACTTCCCAGAGAGTGCACTAAGCGCTGTGGCGTGGTAACGTAAGTAATAGCAGTATCCAATATTGTGATTCATTACTTCCTTAATGCATATAGGTTTTCTTACTTAAATGCACTCAGCATGAAATATATTAATATTTTGAATGTTTCCCCCCTTTATGCAGAAGCACTTGAAACAAAAAACCAACAAGGCCTCAAGGTACAGGCTCTCCATGAACTTGGAAATCTGTACTTCTTTACAGGCAACAAAAGGTACCTAGAGTGCAGCTGCTATAAAAATTATATTCTCTGAAGTTGTCCGTGTTAATACTTAATTAGTGAAAGATACAGTTAAAGGAGGGACTGTGGTGGCTTAGTGGTTAAGACACTGAATTTGATGATTAGAAGGTCAGCAGTTCAGCATTTGGAGTCCCGAGTGCTGCGCAGTTTGAAAGCAAGAAATTGCAAGTAGATAAGTAGGTCTAGACATGCCTGCCACATGACTACGGAAACATCTGCAGATGTAGACAGCACTGACTCTTTGGTTGTAAATTGAGATGAAATTGAAAGGTCAGCATAGCTCTGAGCATATACACAGTGTAAGAAACTTGCAGAAGCCCATTTGTCTATGTTTCTTTTCTTTTCTTTTTTAAAACAGTGTACAGATAAAAATAAAAATATACAAGTATAAGGTATAATAACGTATAAAAAAGATGAAGAAAAAAGACAGAAAAAGAGAAAAATATATAACCTTAGTGGGACATTATACATCATCTCATAATTATTTTATATAAAACATTTCATTTATATGTTTAGATTTGTCCCCTCTTTCCAGAACATTAAATGTTCTGGTCCAGGCCCTTACTCCTGTCCTCTTCACTAAAACATATTCAATCAATTCACCCCATATCTCTAAAATCAGACTTTTTAAAATATCTCATTTTAAAGTTTTAATTCACAAGTCAGTTTATCATTTATTGCTGCATTCCACATCTCCTTATACCAGGGATTCTCAACCTGCAGCCCGTGGGCCGGATGTGGCCTGTGGTACCATTTCATGTGGCCCCTCCACCACACCAGGAAGTGCCATGTAGTGGAGGAAGGGCAAAATGGCCGTCGGGCCCCCAAAGCTGTCTGAGGGACCGTGATCCGGCCTCTGGCTTAAAAAGGTTGAGAACTCCTGCCTTATACCATTCATCCAGCTCAAATTCGCCAAGCATTTGTTTCTGTTTCTGCCTCCCCATGCATTATCTCTCTTTTTTGTGTAAGCTGAGAGGTGGGCTACACAGACCTTTAGCCCACTGCTTGAGCCACTGCAGGGAAGGGTTGGTTCACTACTATGGATGGTGATCAGATGACATCTTTGCTGGAGTGAACCAGCCAAACTTTAGAGCAGCCCTACTTGCACCTTTCTGGCTCCTTCTTTGGTGCAGGTAAGATTGCTCTGTTTCTAGTGCATGTGTTCATGGGAAATGAACCAAAGCGAGTCTTCTGGCTGTCAAGGCTTCTTCTGGTGGAAATTGTGTATACAGTATAGTGAAGTGGCTTAATAGGAGAGCCATTTCATGATGTTTACAAATCAAACACTGCTTCATGGTGGACGGGCAAAGAAAGTGAATTTTTTTGGACTCTATTAGGGCAGCAAAAATGTTTTGCATCACTTATAAAAAATATTTGCCTTATCTTAAAGGGCTTGTCAAGAAACTGAAATTGCCTGCAGCTGAATCTAACACCATAACCGAAGAAAATCTGAGTAAACTATTTTTAGCATCTTAGAAAAACTGTGTAACTTTTTTTTGCATTTGATCTGTGTTTCAGCTAATTTTTTATCTACTTATTCATTTGACTCTGCACATTATTAGTCAGGGTCCACTGTGAGGGACTAATCCCTGTGTAGTTTTCCTCACATCTTTAAGGAAAAAGAGAAATGGACAAGTAAAAATTCACAGGTCTCACATTTCCCAACTTGTTTAGAGACTAGCAGGTTGGTGTATTTTGCTATTCCAGATCATAGTTTAAGTTCTATTTATTTGCCTCCAGTGTCCCATTTTCCAGTTTCTGAATTTTACACCATGTTTTCTGAATTCATTTTATGTCCATTTGAGGTTAAGATGCAAAATGAAATATTGCCTTTGCCCTTCATTTTAACAAATATTAAGAACACAATGTCTTTTAAATTGCATTACAGAGTTGCTTTCAAATGCTGGTGCCAAGGCCTTGATGGAGCCCTTAAAATAGTTGATGCACTTAATCACTGGCAAGAATTTGATGACTCTTCAGAGAATGCCACTGACTCCCTGGCCAACAGATCTCAAGACATCTGTGAGAAATTTGTCACTCAGGCTGGCATTTGGGGTTGCTTACAAGGAGCAGTATTAGCAGCAAAAATAGCTCAGTAAGTGTGTCATAGTTATGATAATTTGGGCATAGACGGGTCAGGGTGGATGCAATTTCCTGTACGTTGTATGATCTCTGGGGGGAAAAGATCACACCAGACTGCTCGACAAGTGGTCCAAAGTACGATCTATTTCCCCCCGTAATTATGCCCTTAATTGATCTCAGCATATTGGCAAAAATAAAAGGGGGAAAGAAAAGAGGAATTAAAAAGGAAAGATATTTATTTCAGTGTGAATTTTCAGGGATTAAAATCAATTTCTTCCTAACCAGTGCAAATAAATGTGACTTATATTTATCTCCATTGTGCTAAGAGTTAAGACCAAGTAGGTATATAGGTAATAGACAAAGTCACAATACTTACTGTATTTTCTGGCGTATAAGACTACTTTTTAACTCCTAAAAATCTGTGCCAAAGTCGGGGGTCATCTTACAGGACAGGTACTTAACTGCAGCTTGTTTCCCCTTGCTTCATATGTCCGGAGCATATGGTGGGGGGTGCCGTGGCCGAGTCCCTGCTCTGTGCGGGGAGTATGAAGCAAGGGGAAGCAAGCTGCACACATCTTCCTGTACCTCGAGGAGGAGAACGTGAGCGTGGATTGGCTCTCCACCTGTTGTGTTCTAAAGCCTGTGCCTTTAAACAATGTACCTATCCATGTGTATCCAATGTAACCTTTTCTACGTGTAACATTGTAACCTTCAGCTGCATCACTGTAACCCTAAGAGGACGCAAGCTAGTGACCACTAGATGGCAATAGCGAGCGTCCAGCTCATTGGTCCAAGACTCACCTAAGAACAACAGCGCGGGAAGATTCCCGCCACTACCTTCACCTGGACAAGAAGGGCGTGACCTGCAATGACGTCACGCGGACAGTAGCCAATAGGCTGTCAAGGAGCCACATTCAAAATGTATAGCCACTGTATATATTGAGCTGTTCGTCCGCCATTACCACATGTTCCCTCTGACCAGCATGCAATAAAGTTGTGTTAAGCCAGCTCTTCGGCTGTCCCGGTGTCTTGGTTCCCATATACTAAACCACCAGAACCTGCCCATTCGACTCGGAGGGCTGTGCGTCTTCGGGTTGAGTGTGGGTTAATTTTTATTTGGTGTGCATTGGAAGAGAGGTAGTCTTATACGGCAAGTATATTCCAAACTCTATATTTTAACTGGAAAAGTTGGGGGTCGTCTTATATGCCGGAAAATAATAGGAATGGGCTTATAAAGCTCTTAAGTACTTGAGGTTATGGGTAACAGCCAGGGTGATAAAATGTATGCCAGGGTAGATTGGTAATAACAGAAATGCTGATAGTTTTTTGAGGATCAGAGTCTGTCAAGGAATCCAACTACTTCATCAGCAGTTCAGGACTCGAATGCTGTGTGAATGGGTAAACTCTCGCCACTGTCTTCCCCAGCTCCTGCCAACCTAGCAGTTCGAAAGCAAGAAATTGCAAGTATATAAGTAGGTGCCGCCTCGGTGGGAAAGGTAACAGTGTTCCATGCATTTTGGCATCTATTCATGCCTGCCACATGACTGTGGAAACGTCTGCAGACGCAGACAGCACTGGCTCTTTGGCTGTAAACGGAGGTGAGCCCCCCTCCCCAAACTAGAGTCGGACACAACTGGCTTACGAGCAGGGACACCTTTAATTTTGCCAACACATAATATTTCTCATACAGAAGACGGTAAGCACATCAGATTTTTTAAGTGAAAGCTTTTTTCCTTTACTAATTTTATGGCTATCTTACGTTTACAACCGGAACCACTGGGGTGGGCCCAGGTGGATGCAGGCATTTTGGGGCATTTTGATCTTTGGAGCAAGGCAAGGAGTTCTGTGCCTACATTGGCACTACAGTGAGCTTTCTTGTTACTTAAACCTTGACAGCACAGGAAGAGTATACTAATAATCTGTTAAACTGATACAGTCAGATACTGAAGAAGGAGGAAGCAATGGTTTAATTCTTAAAATTTATATTTGTGTTTATGATATGGTAAGAATTATATTTAATTATATTGAAACAGGTGGTATAGAAAGGACTGTGAATTAGCCACTATATTGTTCATTCATTGTCAGCCTAACATAGAAATGTTTTTTAAATATTCCAAAAGTAATATTTGTTGCTATGTCTTAACTTGATGATGCTTTTAAGAATATCATATTTTATCTTAACTACTGCATCCTGAGCAGGTCTCTCAGGGAAAGCTTTTCCTCTACATAAGACTTATTAGTTGGTATTTCCAAATTCATGAATAATATGTGCAGAGAAATAAACTAGCATAAATAAATTAATGATGAAAACTACCCTGATTCATCATGATCTGGTGACATGTGTACAAAGAGAAGGATCTTGACCAGTTGACCTAAAGGAAACATAAGTAACAGAATTTACTTTTTATTTTTTTGCCCATAGGCACATATTATTCTACGATGTGAACTTTAGAACCAGAACCTGTATTTTATCTGCTGTTCTCTTCAAGGTAATTTGTTGTTTTTTTAAAATCCAGGTTATCTTTGCTAATAAGCATTATTTTCAAGATTTTTCATCTTTAGTGAAAAGTCAGCATATATAATATATTTTGGCATTCAAACACAAATAAAATATTATAACATAATAACTAAATACTGATAGATGTGAATATTATTTGAAAGTTTGTTTTAAAAGTATACATATTCTGGAAACTGGAATACATTCCTGTTGAAGAACAAATACGATCAACAAACTGATGTTGATTTTTATTAATTAAGCTGCTGATATCATAATTCTGATTTAAACATTTCTTCTCAACAGCATTCTGTTATTCATTATATACACTTTATAGATATACTAATGGACACTGCTAATCATTTGTTAGAGGATTAGTACTCACCTCAGAGAACTATCAAAGGTGATTAGAATTATCTATATCTATAAAATGGTGCGTTAACCATTGGAATGTGACAAAGGATGTTACACCAGGCCCCACTAGCCCGTAATGGGCCTTCGTTCACTCCCCCGAACCCGGTTCGCAGGTAACTGTCGGGTTGAAATTTTCGACCCGGGGGCAGGAGCCCCCCAGCCGCAAACAGAAAAAGGGAACTTCAATTCCCAACGTTCCTTGTGCCGCGCCGCGCCAGAGCCAATCAGGCTGAGCGGTGCGGCAAAAGGAACGTTCGGAATCGCGCCGCAGCCAATAAAAAAAAAGTCGCTGAAAACAAACCGCAGAAATAAGTGAACACACAATGCCAAAACTACAAACCCCAGCGTCCTATGCGCCTTTAGCGCACAGAACACTGAGGCGGCCGGCGCGAGACAAATAAGAGTTTTAAAAAAAAGCCCGCTGCAACTGCCCATCTTCCCCACGGACAAGCCAGCATTGCCCGTGGGGGGAAACCCCCCCACACACCACCGGTGCCCTTCTTCCCCATGACTGCCACCGCTGCCCTTCTACCCCAAAGGCAAGCCAGCACGGCCCGCAAGGAACAAAAGGAACCCCACGCCGCCGGTGTCCTTCTTCCCCATGAGCCAAATGGCCCGCGGAGAAGAAAGCAAAAAAAAAAAAAAAAACAAGCCACCAAGCCCATCTTCCAAACGGCCCAGCCAGCATGACCCGCAGGGGGGGAACAAGTAACCCAGCCCCCCCACCCGCAATTGCAAAGCCACAAGCGCCCCATCCTAGCCTCCGTGAACTTATTTAGATAAGCCCCCCCCCACAATTGCAAAGCCACAAGTGCCCCATCCTAGCCTTCCTGAACTTATTTAGATAAGCCCCCCGCAATTGCAAAGCTACAAGCGCCCCGTCCTAGCCTCCGTAAACTTATTTAGATAAGCCCCCCCACCCGCAATTGCAAAGACACAAGTGCCCCGTCCAAGCCTCCGTGAACTTATTTAGATAAGCCACCCCAGCAAAATAAAAAACAAAAATGGAACGAACTTACCTAAAAACACCCAAAGCATCCAGCACTGAGGTTTCAAAATAATCCAAGGTTGCAAAAGCCAAAAAAGGGTGGCATCGAACAATGAAGTTACAGACTTATCCAAAGGGGCACAAGCCAAAATCCAAAGATCTTTTTTAAAAAAGAAAACCACGCCTACACCAACAGCAGAAAGCAACGCGAATTCCCATGCCAAACAATGCGATAACAAGAACAGTAAAAAAACACATATTAAAGACATAGAACGAGCATTCGAGAACGTCTGTGGAAAGAGCCAAAGCGCCAAGGAGAACAAGTACTAAAAAGTACAGAACAGGGACTGCATTGCCAAAACTGAAGGCAGGACAATAAATCATCAAAATACTATTGTCTAAACAACGGAGGAGGGGTGAAAATAATGGAGCAACCAACAGGAATTACAGGCAAGAAAGATTTTAAAAACAAAATGCAGAAAGAAACTGAAATACAAATGGGGGATGGAGAATCAAAAGAGAATAATAATGAGGGTGCCATTAAAGCCACTAAACTAACTCTATACCAAAAGGGGCATGTTAAAAAAATAATGCAGATTGAGGAAATGCAAACTGAGGAGTACACAGTACTTTCCATACAAGAATACAGCAGCACTGAGGAAGAGGATAATAATGATGAGGAAGAAGAAAAATCAAAAGAAATTAACAAAGATAATATAAATGACAAATTCAAAGACCTAACAGATGATTCAAAAAAGAAAATTAAAGAAATAATAGACAAAATTAACCAAAAGCAAATGACCCCCCCAAAATGCCAAACTTGGAATAACAAAAATACTGAAATAGTACAAAGGCAAGAAACAATTACACAACTAAAAGAACCAAATCAAAATGAGAATCCAATAGAAAATAACAAACAGGAAGAAATAGACATTGAAAAAACATATAACCCACCTAAAAAGATAATTGATGGGCAAACAAAGACAGAAACAACAACTGAGGTAAACAAGCCAACAATTACAGAAATACCCAACAAATTTGAAATTGAGAAAGCTGCACAAAAACAAGAAATGCAAGTAGTAAGAAGAAAGGAAAAGCCACCCCAACAAAATTCACAAATACAGGACATTAAAAAGAAAAGTGAATCAGCCAAAAATGAATGGACCTGGACACCCTGAACAAATCCGAAAAGTCAAGAAATTTTGCCATGGAAAACTAACACAATTACCACAATGAACACTAAACCGAATAATCAACAACCAAGAAACCAGGGAATTGAAAATGGCCAGCAAAAAAACAAAGCATCACAAACATACCAAAAATGGAGCATAGACAAATCAACACAAACAGAATCAGACAACAAAATTATAACAATCCAGGAAAATGAAAAATTACAGAAAATAATAGATAAGATTAACAAAAAAACCGGACAGGACAATACAAGACCAAGTAACAAACCAGTAGAAAACCACGCAAATGAAACCGATGAACAATACAACAACCGAACAATTATCACAGTAGACAAAATAATAAAAACGCAACTACTGTGGCTAATGAGTCCAACCAACAAACACAGAATGGAGACACCATTGGAAATACTGGACAACTACATCACCATGAGCAAATTTCCATTAAGAAGACCAAAAGGTAAGAAAACATATTTATACATAAAAGAATTGACAAAAATCATACACAAAAACAAAACAAAACACTTAACCAAGTAATCTCTTTCCACAGTTCTACCAAAAGATGAAAACCAAGATGACGGCCAAGGAAAATGGACCACACAAGATCAATGAAGGCAAACCTAACAATCTAACACAATAAATATCCATATAATGATCCCCCCAAAAATGACAAATTTAAAACACACACACACACAAAAAACGAAAATAGAAAACAAACAAAAAACTGTAACTAACACTACATTTCCTTATATTGCAGATTCAACAAAACCAACGGACGGCCCAAACAACATAAAACACAACAATATACAAACTACAGTTAAAGTTAAACAGTTATCTTTTTAAAAAAACCAGTTATTGTTAGTCAATAGGAAAATGAGCCAAGTAAAATTTGATAAATGTTAAAAAAAACACCAGCATTTTGAAAAAAAAAATTAAATAATTTTTTTTATTACAAAAGAGGAGTCAGTATCATTTTTGAAAGGAAAAACAACACAACCAAACAAAAAATCATAAGAGCCAACCAACAATTGCTCCACAAAGAAAAAAAAACCTTCACTATCCAAAACATATTTAAAACGCCCGGCAAGCGCCTCGAAGCCACAAAATCAAAAAACCTTACACCACCATTTAAAACAGCCCATCACCATTAGTTCAAGAAAAAAACGAAACCCTTTAGTATCCAACACAATTTTAAAAAGCCCGGCACCGCCGGGCAAACTATGCTAGTCAAATCTAAAAATGTAGGCTATTTGAGCAGCAGTTTATTTTATTTTGCATGAAGTATTTCTAGTAAAACACATAGATTTCTGCTTCTGCATTCAGATTGTCCTTTTGCTGAATAATCAGGTGTCTTGTCATGATGTTGTAGAATGGGTAAAATTCATTTAAGTTTGCTGCATCTCTATGCCATTATGGCTATTAGCTCAGGTTCATCTCCATACCTTCCCAATTTCTAGGAAGAAGACAAAGGCCTTAGACTGGTCACTGGGGCATGGAACTGAATAGACAAGCTTTATACTTTAAAGAGTGCAAAAACAAGTTTTGTGTGAGCATAAACAATCAAATTAGCTTATTTGGCCTTCAGTGACAGGACCCAGAACACAATTCCCATTTAATTTACATAGTGCAGTTTCCTACAGCATGACTTTCATTACTTCATTTTATGAAATCCTGAGATTTGTAGTTTGATATTATAGTTCAACAGAGACCACTATAAAGGGGACATATTTGACTTAGTATTGAACAGTGATACCATTCAGATACCTAACTGCTAATTGAATATGTTTCATGCAGTAGAATGGCAGAAGATGAAATTTAGTTAGATTTGTGTGATTACAGGAAGTTGTTTTAGCTTCTTGTAACTCTGTTTCCAGGAAGTTGTTTTAGCTTCTTGTAACTCTGTTTCTGGCTTAGATCTAGCTAGAATAGTGAATCAAGTTTATTTAATATGTTTTTAATATCCATTTACTTTTTATGTCTTAACATTTGAAAACTGTCATGTTTTTAATTTTCAGTCCCTGTTTAGAGCTTCACTACCACATCCTAAAGTTGACTGTGACTTTGCACAGTATGAAACAGAAATTTTAATTCCTGGAATTGATCTCTTTGTGGATCGTTACAGAGCTGATATTGGAACTGTAGTTGCAAGTTTGAATTTTGTTATATATGAATTGCATTGCAATAAGCAAAATCTTATAGTAAGTACTATGGAAATACAGTACATCAATTCTTCTTCTTTCTATATATGTATGCTATAAATTTGACTTACGTTTTCATCAGGGGACATGCATTCAAATTAGAAAGTAATGTCTTTTGATAAGTTAAATGCCTATTCTTCTGAATGTTTATTTGAGAATAAGTGCCACTGAAAGGTACGTAGCTCATTACAAACTGCTGGTTGGATAGCTTGGTGAATTTAATCACTGTCTACTGCACAGCCTGAGATTGGGAGTTCAGTTCTTCACTGTTCAGCCTAGAAGAGCCAATCTGTCTGGTCATGTGCAAGCCTTACAGTCTTAATATGCCCCTGGAAGAAGGGAATGGTAAACAACTTCTGATCACTGTCTACTGAGAAAACTCTGAAAAGATTTGCTATAAGTCAGAATTGATTTGATGACACAAATCTTAACCAGTTATGTAAAGATAACTATGCAGCCTCAAGCTGTATAGGTGATGCATAGTGTGTTGGTCTGTCATATAAGTACTTTTAAAAGAGGATTTTCCATTTACTAACTGTGCTATACACAGAATTTTAAATCATCCAGAGGTTAAACCTCATCATCTAGATTTCAGTGTACTATGAACAAACAACAAGGGCAGGGATGCTTAAAATGCTAGTGGTTCCTGCAGATATTGAAACCAGATGGCTTAGGTGAGCAAGCCAAGCTATGCACTTCTGTTCCTTGAAATTGTCAGTGCAAGCTAATAATAGGCTGTGGACTTTTATGTAACCATTCCCTTGCTTTTCTCAATTGCCAGGTGTAATGAACAGAGAACAGTGAGGAAAAAATAGTGCTAGAAGTTTACTAAGCCTATTACAGTATATTGTCATTTAAACACTTTTTTGAGTGCCAAGCACAGCAACTTGCACCTGATTCAAGATTCAGTTGCATAACCAAAAAGGTGCATAATTCAGGACACCATATGTGGATTCCATGTTTGTCATTCCAAATATTCTATACTTCCTGAAAAGCTTCACCATGTTCCAGTAATCCACACACCTGTCTCTGAACCCCAGAGTTTCTGTCATCTGCTGTATAATTTTCCCTTTTTTAGTTTCTTTATGAAGTTCTTTATTATTACTGAAATGCTCTGTGACAAAGGAAAGAACAGATGGCGGTCTGTTCAGTATTCTTCTTTTTTTGTTGTTCAGTCGCACAGTCGACTCCGACCCTTTGTGACCCCATGGACCATTTTCCTCCAGGCGCCTCTGTCCTCTACCATCCCCCTCAGCCCTCCCAGCTCTGTGCCCATTGTGTCTATAATACCATCTAGCCATCTCATCTCTATTCTTCTTACCTCGTTTGATAAATGAAGATTCTTAAAATGTAATATTTTGTGTAAAATAAAGTAGCTTCATGAAAACCATGGTTTCACACAGTTAATTAAAATGGACATTATGAAATGTATTAGAACTAAATCTCTTCTAAGAGCAATAAAACATTTTGTGATAGTCATGTAGCATCGTCCAAGCCTTGAACATTCTCATAGAAATATTTTATGTTTTTAACAGATATGAATATATTGGAGGGAACGTATAGTAAGAATAAGATATCTGTTCCTCATTTCTCCAAAGGCAAAGTTAACTAAAGATGTATACAGATGTGTGCTTTATTAGGCTTGTAATCATGATTCTCCCAGCTATTGAAAACAGTATGACCTTTCTGTTTTCTCTTTGGAATTAGTTTTCTCAGGTTTATTATACTGTTATTTTTGTTCATGGACTCCGTATGCAATAAAAGTATTGATTCACAGGTCTATGAATAAATATCAATAGAGCCTGCCTTTGTCTTCACAGATTTTGCCACTATTCACACTATATCAATACTTTGTTTCTGAAATTTGTCGGGATTCAATAAGATGTATTGAAGGAAGGATCCTCAAGGTAAATATAACAAATATAAAAACTGAACACATTATAATTTTAGTGATCATGTAACGTGTCCTCATTACTAAACTGATATTTGCTACTCAGTCTATTTTTTGTAGCTGAAAATTACTTTGCAACTTTCTGGGGAAAAGAGTTTCTTATTAATGTGATAAAATGAGTCTTTTTTAATGCACAGGCTGTGCAGAAGACCATAGTATGTAGAGATGGGTGAACATCTCCCTATTTATTTATTTATTTATTTGGATTTATATCCTGCCCTCTTGCCCTAGGGCAACTCACTAACTGATATACATGAGATCCAAAATACCATACTTTGTAAAGATAATAATACTGTGACTAGGGTAGGGCAACCGGGCTTTGTTCTCGCTACAGTGTCGAAAGGTAGAGAGCACCAAAATCTAGAGGTTACATCTGCTAGTGAGTGGTAGGAAAATAAAAGGCAATATCTCCTGATCCTATTTTTCCCCCTTTTATTTTGAAAACAGAACCTTTCTTTTAGCAGAGCACCACTTTCTCTTGATGGGAGCTTATGCCTGTTTTTAAGGGTAGAATGGGTGGGAGGAAGTATTGTTTGCTACAGGTACCAACATTTCTACTTACATCTCTGTACTATGTGCCAACCAGAGAAATCTAAAAATTTCCCCAAAGACACTATGATTGTTTTCGAACTGTTGTGATTGGAAATCTCAGTACTGTAAACATTAACACTAAACAAATACTTAAAAGTAATACTTAAATGCTTGGGTTCTTTTAGATCAAAGTCCTTACAGATTTGGGCTTTTTCTCTGATGCCTTCTGTGAACTATGCATTCTTAATCGTGGAGAGAAAATCCCTTGGAAACTACCTTCTGTCTACATGCTTATTCCAAAACTGCCGGTAATTTTTGTTTTTGTTTTCATAACCTGATTTCTAAGAAATACAATTTCCTAATGTCAACTTTTATGTATAGCTTTGGGTTGTTTGCATAGGTCTTTAAATAGGACTTCACAGATATCCTAATATTAGAGGCTTGGTCTTTTCTTTTTCTTTTTCCGACCTTTCTTGCTTTAGTGTTATATTTCCTTCTGTTTGATATGGTGATGAGGTAAAGATCTGTGATAATAGCAAGCTGTAAGGGAATTAATACAAAATTAAAATGCATTGGCTAAAGAGAGCGTTAGCAAAGATTCTTGAAGATATATTAAATTGAGTTGATTGTTTTAGGAATTTATGTCCAAATCCTAATTAAAACAGTTCTGTTACTATATCACAACTTCTTGTTTGTACTTTTTTCTGTTAGAAAGACATACTTTGTTATAATGTAATGACCATTGATGTACTTTTCTAAATTTAGGTCTCTCCAAAGTTTGATTTATCACAACCTCTCCTGGCAGTTGTGAACCTACAGGTAACAAGAGTTGTTATTTTATCTAATTAACTGAATCATTATATCTGACTGGGGACTGTGGTGGCTCAGTGGTTAAGAAGATCGCCTAGTTAGCTGGAAGGCTGGTGAGTCAGCAGTTCATGACCCAAGTACTGTATGACTGACTGAGCGCCCGTTGTCTGCCCCAACTCCTGCAAACCTAGCAGTTTGAAAGCAAGAAATTGCAAGTAGATAAATAGGGATAACTTCAGTGGGAAAAGATCTTGGGGACATAAAAGGAGCCTAATTTGGGCGTTCCCTGAGTGGAGTTTTTAAGCAAAAATCCTTTCAGCCCAGAAAGCACCTTTGTGTGCTTTTGACACAAGATCTCCCCCTCTCTCTCCCCTCTCTCTCCCTCTCCTTTTCTCTCCATCCCTCTCTCTCTCTGGTAATCTGTGATAGAAATTTGTTCTAATATGTGTTATCTGTTGCCAATTTGAAAGCAACATATAGTGACATTAATAGAGCTTTTAAGTTAGATATTTAAGGAGTAGTTTTACTCTGTACATTTGCAGGGGGTTGGTAAAGGTAAAGGTTTCCCTTGCTCGAAAGCCAGTCGTATCCGACTCTAGGGTGCAGTGCTCATCTCTGTTTCTAAGCCGAAGAGCCAGCGCTGTCTGCTTCTGCAGACGTTTCCGTGGTCATGTGGCAGGCATGACTAGACACCGGAGCGCACGGAACGCTGTTACCTTCCCACCGAAGTGGTCCCTATTTATCTACTTGCAATTTCTTGCTTTCGAACTGCTAGGTTGGCAGGAGCTGGGATGAAGACGGGAGCTCATTTCCGTCCTGCAGTATAAAAGGCATAAAAGGCTGCTTTCAACTCAGTGATTCTATGTTTCTATGATTCTTTGTCTGAGACGGGAGTCCTATTTCATCATTCAATTCAGTACACTGCACTGGTTACTGTGTATTCTAGTGCAGTAGTAGAAAACTTAATGGCTATTTCAGGCTGGACAAATCGTAGCCAATCAGCCAAAAGTAAATATCCTACAAGTATGACATTACCACTTGTACGTTCCTGTACTGCTTGGGTGGAACTGCCTCCCCCAACTGTTGAATCCACTGGCCAGCATTAAATGAGATAGCATTCTGGAGGTTTGTATAACATGCAGAAGGACAGCAACAAACATGAGTATAAATCTTAAGAATTTATTGCATTCTGCCTAGTCATTTCTACTCTTGGACCATTTGCTAGCCTGTTGGTCTCTCTTCTAATGAAGAAGATGCCCCAGAGACATCATTGGTATTGCAAACAATTCTGGGGAATTCTGCCATTTTGTGTAGGATAGATGCTTCATGTTGCATGCTCCAAAGCACTTATGTATGGTTTAGCTTCTGACTCAGTAGGCATCCTGTAATGAGAGTAGGCCAGCGCAGCATTGCAAAAACTGTTGCAGTGTGTGCTGCTTCACTGGGTCATGAAAAAGTATTTTATAAGTGAATATTTTATAAGATCCTCTCCTAAATGCTTGTTAGAGTCTTCTGAAACTGGTAAGAACAGATACTACACTTGATCTTAGCCAAAAGGCCGAGAAGCGATTTCTGAAACTATTGTTGTTGTGTATGCATAACAAAGCAGAGACGAAACCACCATCGAAACTAAGTAACACCTTCAGCTGCAGCTACTAAGGGAGATCTTAGGGAAGCTACTAAGGTAGATCTTGGGGAAGGCTTAGAACAGCTGCAGCTACTAAGGGAGATCTTAGGGAAGCTACTAAGGTAGATCTTGGGGAAAGCCCTTCCCACACCTCCAGGTGTTCAAGGAAGCTACTAAGGTAGATCTTGGGGAAAGCCCTCCCCACGCCTCCAGGTGTTCGGGGATTGGCTCTTGTTTCCCCCTCATGAACCGGCCAGCCTATCAGCATGCTCAGTGGATTCAGAGTCGGGAATACAGTGGCTACCAACCAATGGGATTGGTTGGCAGGGGGTTCAAATGTATTATAAAAGGAGCTGTGTCTCCTACTGAAAACCTTGTACAGATTGACCATGCAATAAAGAAGGAAACGGGTTTTGCCCTCCTGCTGGCTCCGAGTGCAATCAATCTGCCTAAATCAAACCGGCGCCGAAGGTGGGATAATGGCTTCCAACAGAGTAACCCTCGCACCATTCGACACCTTGAAGCCCAAGTCATGGGACCTGTATGAGGAGCAGTTCCTGTATGCCATGGACACCGAGGGAATCGAAGACGAGGCTCAGAGACGAGCCTGCCTCCTGGCTCAGTGCGGGCTGCTGACCCTGGAGCTGGTGAGGAACCTCCTGATGCCGAGGGGGCTAAGGTCAGTTCCCGTCGCCGAGATCCTGAATGCGCTGCGGGCACACTTCCGGCCGAAGGTGTCCATTTTCCCGGCCAGGCTGGCCTTCCACTGGGATGACCAGCGGGCCAGAGAGAGCGTGTCGGACTACATCGCCGCGCTGAGACTGGTGGCCATCCCTTGCCGCTGGGGCACACACCTGAGTGAGGCACTGCGGGACCGCCTTGTCCTCGGCATGCAGGACGAGGAGGCCCAGTGGAGACTGTTGGCCCAGGACAAGGACATCACCTTTGAGCAGGTCCTCAGAGTTGCCCAGGCTGCAGAGGTGGTAAAAAACGGGGTGTGGGCGTGTCGGGCGAGAACCGGCACCTCAGAGAACCCGTTGTCCACCGTGCAGGCCCACAGATGCTCGCCTCACAGGGAGCGAAAGCCGAGAGCCGCGGCAGCTGCCGCCACGTCCTCGTCCGACCTCAGCGAGAGTGAGGGTGAGCAGGAGGTCCAGAAGGTGTGGAAACAGCCTTCCAAGAGGAGAGACACCGCCGAGACCAGCCGATGCTGTGAGGGGTGCGGGGGCACACACGACAAGAGGAAGTGCCCCTTCAAGAAAGCAGAGTGCCACAACTACAGACGTCTGGGCCACATCGCGAAGGTGTGCAGGCAACGCAGAAACCGAGACCCGGACCGGACCAGCCGCAATGACCGCAAGGGCAATGTCTGGAAGGTGCACGTGGAGGACACAGTGGTGAGACGTGTGTCGGACCGACGCACCCATTTTTTTGTTAAAGTACTTTTGCAGGGGGTCGAGGTTAAGATGGAGGTGGACTCAGAGACTGCCTACTCCATAGTCTCGCAGACCGAGTTTCTGCGAATACCCCCTAAGGACCGCCCCAAACTGAGAGCCCTCAGGACAAACTTGTGGGACGTGCAGGGGAATTACATTCCAATCCTGGGGGTGGGGGACTTCACCGTCCGCTTTAAGAACGTCAAGAGGAAGTTGCCCTTAGTAGTCCTTAAGGGGGGGTGTGTCCAGTTGTCTTTTGGGAACCCAGTGGTTTGAGCCGCTGGGCATTGCATTGACTGGTATCAACACTGTCCGAGGCGATCCCATTCAAGATGTGTGCGACGCACACCCAGAGGTCTTCAGAAAAGGACTTGGGGAATACAGGGGACCCCCTGTGGACTTTGATATTGACCCCTCCATTCGCCCCATCCGCCTCAAGCCATGGAGAGTGCCTTTTGCACTGAAGGACAAAATAGATGCTGAATTGGACAAACTGGTGGGGCAGGGAATTTTGGTTCTGGTGGACTCCGCGGAGTGGGAGACACCGATTGTAACTGCATTGAAATCTAACGGGGAGGTTAGGATTTGTGCTGATTACAAGTGTACTATCAATAAGGCAATTCGCGCAAATGCTTACCCGGTGCCGGTAGTCAGCCACTTATTGGCTAAGTTACATGGGGGGAGGTGTTTTGCGAAGCTGGACCTAGTGCAGGCTTGCCAGCAGTTAATAGTCATACCTGCGGCCGCAGCGGCCCAGACGATAGTGACGCACAAGGGTGCCTTTAAAGTAACACGCCTCCAGTTCGGCGTGAACTCGGCTCCCGGTATATTTCAGGCGCTTGTGGAACGCCTACTTAAGGGACTCCCCAGGGTTTTGCCATACTTCGATGATGTATTAATAACTGCTGGGGGGAGTCAGAGCTAGCACAGAGGTTAGACTGGGTTCTGTCTGTGTTTGAGAGGGATGGGCTACGCCTGAGAAGGGACAAGTGCGTCTTTTACGCAACCGAGGTAGAGTTCCTGGGGTTTTGGATCACCCCTGACGGGGGGTAAAGCCAACAAGTCAAAGGTTGAGGCCATTCAGGACGCCCCCACTCCAGCTACTAAGTCAGAGCTGCAGTCGTTCTTGGGGCTCCTGAATTTCTACCACTCCTTCCTTCCATGGAAGGCTTCTGTGGCAGAGCTGCTGCACCACCTACTGAAAAAGGATGCAGTCTGGCGGTGGGGGGAAGCTTAGGAACGGGCAATCAGTGAGTTGAAGAGGCTCCTCTCTTCCGAGGCGATACTAACTCACTTCGACCCCAAAAAGCCCATAGTGTTAGTGTGTGATGCCTCACCGGTGGGGGTCGGGGCTGTCCTATGCCATGTGTTAGAGAATGGGAGGGAGGCACCAATTGCATTCTATTTGAGATCCCTCTTGAAAGCAGAGCGCAATTACGCCCAGACAGACAGGGAGGCCCTCGCGATCATCGCAGGGACAAAGAAATTCCATGACTTCCTGTACAGGAGGGAGTTCACCGTTGTCACGAATCACAAGCCCCTCCTAGGTATCTTTGTAATGACCAAGCCCACCCACAGATATTGTCCCCTAGAATGCTAAGGTGGGCGATTTTCCTAAACACATACCAGCTCACGCTGGTGCATTGCCCAGGGAAAGACATCATGCATGCGGATGCACTTTCCAGGTCTCCCCTACCAGAGCTGGGGGAACCCGAATGTGAGGTGAAGCAAGAGCACCAGGTGCTGCTCATAGAGTCCCTCGAATCGCCCCCAATAGTGCCTACGGATATTGCCAAGGCAACCGCCAAGGACAAATCCTTGTCTCATGCCCTAGCATGGGTTAAGAAGGGCTGGCCCTTAACGTCCCCCTCTGAAGAACTCGCACCATTCTTCCGGAGGCGCTTCGAGCTTTCGATCGAAAGAGGATGCCTCTTCTGGGGCCAGAGAGTAGTTATCCCCAAGGTATTGCGAGCCAAGCCCTACATGGTAGTGGGCCAGGGTATCTCAGAGACCGCATCGCCCTAAGGACGTCTGTCCGTCCAACCAGAGTGGACCAGAGGGGTTCTCTAATTGTGCCATCAGCCAGGGGGGCTCGCCTCTCTGGCACAAGGAGGAGGGCCTTCTCCATGTCCACACTGGCCCTTTGGAACCTCCTGCCTGTGGAACTGCATCTCCAGACAGAGTTGTTGCCCTTTAGGAAGGAACTAAAGACCTGGCTGGCAGGCCAAGTTTGGGGTGCGGGTGGGGATGGGAGTACCGTTGGGTGGTTGGTATAGAGAAGTGTGCCTTTCCTCAAGGTCCCTTCGGTACTTGTGCACCTTTTAGGGGTGGGTTTTTTAACTTTTAACTTTGTTTTATCATGTGTCTTTTTATGTATTTACTGTCCGCTATGTAAACCGCCCTGAGTTGGGTTGTACCTGAGTGGGCAGTATATAAGCGTGAAAAATAAATAAATAAAAATAAATAAGGTTGCTCCATACGAGCCACCCGGGGATCGTAAAGTTGAAAGCTTTGGCTAGGAGCTATTTCTGGTGGCCCAACATACATAAGGAGATAGAACAGCTAGTGGGCGCGTGCGGAGGCTGCCAAAGTTCACGACCCGAGGAACATAGGTTACCCCCTAGGGAGTGGGACACAGCCCGCGGTCCATGGTCAAGGGTCCATGTGGACTTCGCTGGGCCCTTCAGGGGCACAATGTTTCTGCTAGTCGACGCATTCTCGAAATTGCTGGAGGTCATTCCGATGCACAACACCTCCTCCGCAGCCATGGTCAAACACCTTAGGAAGGTGTTCGTGTGTTTTGGCCTGCCTGATGTGGTCCGCGGAATTCCGGGCATTCCTCTAGCGGAATGCGATCAAGCACGTTACCTCTGCCCCGTTTCACCCAGCTACAAACGGGCAGGTAGAGCTCCTAGTTCGCACTACAAAGGAGGCACTGAGGAGGATGGGTCCCGAGAACCTGGAGCTACAGGTCTGCCAATTCCTCATAACCTACAGTCACCCCGCTAGCATCAGGGCAATCCCCCGCAGAGCTTCTGATACAAAGAAGGTTCGTAACATTGTGTGACCATTTAGATCCTTCCAGGGTGGAGGATAGGGGTACAAATATGGCAAGAGAGCAGGAAAAAGTGTTCGCGGCAGGTGATCCAGTACACTGTAGGAACTATGCAAGTTCAGGGCCAGCATGGGTTCCCGGGGAGGTGGTAGAACAAACCGGGTCAGTGTCTTACAGGGTAAAGACAGAGTCAGGATTGTGGTGGAGGAGACATGCAGACCAACTTAGAAGACGGGTAACAGGGGCAACAGAGGAAACAGAAGAATCAACGTTAGGGTCGTCCCCCACCCGTTTATGTCAAGGGGGACAAACGGCAGACGCCCAGAGTCCCAATCTCTTTCACCTAAGCCAGTTGAGCGATGAAGAGTTCGAAGACCCCGATTTGGATTTTATGTTACAGGACGAGGGGAGTTTCTGCGAGTGTTCCCCCACTCGTCCCAGTGAGCAGCGGGGCTTTGAGTTCTCCCAATGGTCCACCTGTCCTCTCCAAGTTAGTAATACCCCTTCCCGAGGATTTTGATGGGACCCTTCTCTTCTCACAAAGGGCAAACTCATGTGCAGCTGCCGGTGCCGGCAACAACGCAGAGCAAGCTGGCCGTCCGCAGCATGCTCCCAGGCCCCACAGTGGCTAAAGGACTTTGTCCCATCCTAGGGGGAGGGATGTTGTGTATGCATAACAAAGCAGAGACGAAACCACTATTGAAACTAAGTAATACCTTCAGCTGCTGGTTTAGCACAGCTGCAGCTACTAAGGGAGATCTTAGGGAAGCTTAGTAGCTAAGGTAGACCTTGGGGAAAGCCCTTCCCACGCCTCCAGGTGTTCAGGGATTGGCTCTTGTTTCCCACTCATGAACTGGCCAGCCTATCAGCACGCTCAGTGGATTCAGAGTCAGGAATACAGTCGCTACCAACCAATGTGATTGGTTGGCGGGGGTGTATGTCAAATGTATTATAAAAGGAGCTGCGTCTCCTACTGCAAACCATGTACAGATTGACCATGCAATAAAGAAGGAAACGTGTTTTGCCCTCCTGCTGGCTCCGAGTGCAATCAATCTGCCTACATCAAAATTGTGATTTTTAAGAAAGCCTCTTCTGAAGATTTTAAAATTCAGACAAGGAGGGAATGAGGACCAGCTGAACGGTGCGGTGGCTGGACTTGAGAATTTTGACCGTGCCGCTACCGGAAGCCATTCCCTCAGCTTGCCTGCCTGGAGGGAATGAGGACTAGCTGAGTGGCGTGGTGGCCAGACTTAAGAATTTCGACCGCGCCACTACCCAATTCCATTCCCTCAGCTCACCTGCCTGGAGGGAATGAGGACCAGCTTAGCGGTGTGGTGGCCGGACTTAAGAATTTCCACTGCGCCACTACCGGATGCCATTCCCTTGGCTCACCTTCCTGGGGGGGGATGAGGACCAACTGAGTGGCGCGGTGGCAGGACTTAAGAATTTCGACCATTCCACTACTGGATGCCATTCCCTTGGCTCACCTGCCTGGGGGGGGGGAGGAGAGAGGACCAGCTGAGCGGCTCGGTGGCCGGACTTAAGAACTTCGATCGCACCGCTACTGTTGCTACCAGACACCACTAACAGACACCCTTCATTCCCCGGCCTCGAGAGAATGAAAAAAAAACAGCTGTGTTGCCGCGCCCCCTGGCCCTTTTCATCGACCAGGAGGAGGACAAGTGCGGTGATTTCTTTGAATATCCATACAATTTCACATACAATTTAAGTATTGTGTTCTTGCAAATGATGTTCTGTGACTTTGCTTTTGTAACGCTTTGTTTATTGTGATATTGATGCTTTTTGATACTGATACTGTGATTTTGTGATGACGATATACTGATATGTTTTCTGTGATGATATGCAACTTGTTATTAGTTTTGTATTTTGTTATTGTTGATTATATCATGTTATTGTGATTGTATATTTAATATGTTGTAATGCCACCCAGAGTCGGCCATGTACTGAGAGGGGCGGGGTATAAACGATGAAATGAAATGAAAATAAAGTAATTGATCCCTTGGATAGCCAAGACCTAAGCTGTTTTATTTTCTTTTTCTTTCTTCCATTTTGTATAATTTTAGATATCAGACAACTGTATTGTCACATTGTTGATTGTATGTTGTTATGTTGAATCTTGTGGGTTTTTAATTTTTAATCTGTAAACTGCCCAGAGTAAAGCTTGCACTAATATGACACTGTGTATGTATATGTATATATGAATTTGACCGGTCACATTAGGCAACTGTCTAGATCAGGGGTGCCAAAACTTTTCAGTCCATGGGCCAGTCATGTGGTTCAGGGGGACGGTCACTATGGCCCATGGGCCAGATTTGGCCCCAACGCCAATTCATCCAACCTGCAAAACCCTCATCACTCCCAGAAGTGGAAGTAAAATGCGCCTGGATGGGTGCGTTTTACTTCTGCCTTCAGGAGTGACGAGGGCTTTGTGGGCTGGATGAATTGGTGTCAGGGGCAGGATCTGGCCCACAGGCAATAGTTTGGGCACCCCTGGTCTAGATTTATCTGACATTTGTTTTCTCCAATATTGATTGTTAGGTGTTGGGAGGAGAATTCAATATTTTGAATAATAAGATAGTAGATAAAGGTGGCAGCATTCACACTTCTCCACTTTTTGGGTGACTGTTGAGTCCAGTGCTTAAGAAGTATTCTCACTAGCAGGATTGGGTCAAACACAAGTGATTTATTATTCAGCTCATAGATACCGGACTGGGGAACATTTACAAGGACGTTACGGCGTTAATAGCGGTTTAAACAAATAATGCTTGGACACAACAGTGACTTTGTGATTAAACATAGTTTAAGATCACTCCGGTGTCTAGTCATATTTGCCAGTTGTCCATGGAGATGTCTGCAGAGATAGACAGCATTGGCTCTTTGGCTTTAAACAGAGATGAGTACTGAACCCTACAGTCGGACATGACTAGCTTTCAAGCAAGGGTGACCCTTACCTTTACTAGTTGAAATGTTGAATTAAAGGGGAAAATGCAATTCAGTAAAGAAAAAAGTGTCTGCCTGGAACACCTACATTCTATATGGGCTAGTTATGTTTACAGATTGCCTCACAGGAATTTTGAGAGAATGCTCCTTTTAGAAAAGGTAGTTTTCTTTTACAGGGAAATTTAAATTTGTGGTTTTATTTGTATCTTTCTTAAGATTCAGTCAGTTATTTTTTTCCTTAGAATTATTCCTATACATTTTTGTCTTATTAATCTTTCAGGTATTAGAAGATGTTTTCAACAGGTCTCTACATTCAGGCTGGATGCCAGTATGTGAACCACGAATCATGAATAATTTGATGCTAGCCAAAATGCATTTCATTATTTCATTGGCTGAAACACTGAATTGTATTCCAGAAAAAGTGATGAAAGTATCATATTGTACAGACTCTGAAACCTTAAGAAAGGCAGGCAAAAACACAGATGCATTTGTAAAAGGTACCAGTACTGATATAACATATTAACAACTGAATAAGAAACTTCTTAAATGATTTTTTTTAAAAAATTGAATTTTAAAGCTTAAACCTTCTAAAATAATTCTATTGCTTTGCTTAGCATACTTGCACTACATCTTGCTTTAAAAAATTTCTTTACAAAGGGCATGACCTGCTTGGTTTAGGAATTTGTTAATTTCATCTTTAAATCTTTCTCACTGAAACAGAACTTGCATATGCTTAATCTTAGTTATATGACGTAATTATTTTTTAATGTTTAGGTTTTTATAATTAAAGTGTAAATTATATTTGAAGTATTTTCAGAGTTATCTCCTGTACTATACGGAATGTGTTGATTGTGCTTCGAGCCAAGAATTGGATGCAGACACAGAAATGAAGAACGACCATCTTCATTAACCCTCTACTACTTTCCCCAGACTCCTTGTCACTGTTTTGCCTCATCAAAATGTAGCAGGCTGCTTTCCCATTCTTTGTGAAGGTTTGGCTGAGGTCTTTTGTGGTCTGCTAGTCTACAGTTGGCCATAGTCAACAATCACATTGATAACTACTGTTCCAACTCAGCTTTTGTCTCTGAGCAATTGCTATTCTGCATAACTTTCCACAGTTGCCGTTTACCTAAGAGATGCATTCCTGCTCCCACACCACTGTGGTGCTAAACATTGTGGAGCTGGGAAAGAATGAACATAGCTTGATGCATTCTTGACCTTTTACCTGCTAAGCTTTTTAAAAATGTCAGCATGAAACCTGATCAGGAAACAACAGTTAAGAAAAAATCAGTGTGATGCATAGTATCTGCATTATAAATTTATTTGCAGATTGGCTATTCAATTTTTCTCAGCTTTTTCTAAAAGTAGGGTATAGGAATTTCAGTGTGGTGCTTCCACCACCGTCCCTCTTCTGACTTGGCCAGAGAAGTTGAAGAATGGTACTACCAGCACCCTAGGAACAGACACAGTGAGTTGCATCTCCTGGGTTATCAGTACATTTCCCTCTCAGAAGATTCTAGTGCCATGAAAGTCCTACAGAGGAAATTTATGATGAAGAGTCAGATTTGGAGGCTGCACTGGATAATCAGCATAAATTAAGCCTCAACTCAATTCAAAGTAGAAGAGTTCAGTCTCCCTCCAATTGCTCTGTTATCTGCATTCAATTCTCTTAAGAGTTTAGCATGCTTTAAAAAGTGCAAAAAGCTCTTCTATCAGCTGATCAAATTTTGTGATTTTTAATTCCTATGTGAAAGCAGATAATGATATGGTTTATCATGTTTTTAGATAAAGACCCCAAGAATAGTTGACTTCTCAGCTTGTGCAAAGCGGAACAATGACTGCATTCACTAAGAATGCAGACTAGATTCCATCTTCATCTGTTTTAGGTATAAAATCTCTAGAGGTTAAACTATCAAGTTAAAGGCAAGGCAGTATCTTTCAAGGAATCAGATATTTGTTAACCATTCAAAACTGTATATTTGCAAGCTGCTGATTTAGCAGGGTACTGGCAGCTGTTCTAAAGAGGAAGCCTTGGAGGATATGAAACATGAAAGAAGATGTCTTGGAGAAACCAGAACTCCCGGTGATTGGGAATTCATATACTGTACAGTAAAACCTCGTATAAAGAGCGCCTCGCTTAGAGACTAACTCATTTGAAAGGTTTCAAAAGCTGCTACAAGTTTGTTTGTCTCTCCCATTCTAGCACAGTAAACCTTGTTTGTGTTGAACTATCTCTGGCATCACTATGGACTCAGGAATGGAGGAAGGATTCCCCCCACAAATGTAGCTAGGGCCAGTAGGAATCAGAGTGCCATATTATAGAAAGTCATTGACATTGAACCAGACAGTTATATGACATCTGTAGATAGGAGAAGCCCATCTATTCTAGAGTTGTACAGGAAATAACTTGAGGATAAAAACTCACAGATAAAGATCCTGTGGTTTGAGTGTTTGATTATTTGGTTTTGCTTTGTTGCCTAATATTTGACAGTATACTTAATTATTTTAACCAAGGATTTATGCCAGCTAATGCATTCACAAGTGGAAGACGAGAGCCAAGTATCGTGATTGTGGAACTTGAAAAAAACAAAGATACTTTAAATATGGCCATGCTAAAGGTAATAGTGTTGTTTAAAATGTTGACATATGTAGTACGCTAATAATAAAGTATTTTTCATTTGTTGCAAACAGCAATTCATTTATTTTAGGCTTTGATTTCTTGCCTCTAATTTTAACTGGCATAGCAAATCTATATTCTTTCTGCATCAGGACTGATGATATAGTACTGCCATGCTAGCAGTCTGATCAAATGTACGCAGTTTTAGAAACCAAGTTTTCATTTAGTTATATCACATTCATTATTTTTAGGGAATTTTATTGGAAGAAGCTGAAGAAAGGATTAATTCTGTACTTGAAACAATACAGACTAAACACGGCTCATTGATTCAGGAGTGTTCAGCTTCAGAATTAGAAATTGTTATTGAAGCAAAGCTTCAGCTTGCAGCTATTGCTCAACAGAGACTTCAGACAGCATTCAGGTAAATAAAACAGCTTGATTCAGCTTGTAGCAGCACAGTTATTGCAGTTGGACTCAATCTGCTATGTCCAGCTTAACAGCCTTGCTCATATTGATGTCTATTCCAAAATAACAGTTGAAAGCAATACTGTGTAAATACTCCTGATACTTCTCTTCTATTATTTGAAGTTGTAGCCATGTAGTCTGTGCAAGCATATCTGAGAGTAAATAAAACAGACCAAGTCCACAAAAGCTCACAGTTAAATACAGGAGTTAGTCTTTAAGATGCCACAATGTTCTTTGTCTTTTTTTTTGCTGTTCTGTTTTATTTACTCTCAAACATTCAGATATTCTCTTCTGTTAGTTTCACTTTGTGGTTCTGAAAGGCAGCCAAACAGTTAAAATAAATTTTGTGTTTGTGTGCGTTTGCGCACACTCATGCAAGAGAGAAGTTAACCCAAGACAGTGTTGTAATTTAATACAACTTTTAAAAGCTTGGTTTATTGGAAATGGAATTGTTTTATGCTGGTGCATAAAATGGCTAGGCCCATGATGGTGAACCTTGGCACTCCAGATGTTCTTGGACTTCAATTCCCAGAAGCCCAAGCACCCTATGAATCCACATGAATGGATTTACTGCAATTCATCTGGCCCGTGCTGCTCTCGTTGCTCCTGGAAGTGGAAGTAAAACGCACCTGTTCTTTAAAGTAGAAACTACCTGAACCATCAGTGCCTGATATTATCATGTCATTTTGTAATCTGTCTCAAAAAGGTCTTTTCCTGTGGATTGGATTCAGGCCACTATTTTTTTATGTCTGGTTTGTCCTTGATTTACTTCTATGTGTTCAGTGTCTCTTTGCTTGCCCTTGTATATGCTGCTGATTAAGGGAGAATTGTCTTTTAAATTGTTTAGTTGAAGACAAGTTGTCTTCAAAAGGACTCAGTGCTTTTGACACATTTCAATTTTGTGGGGTTGAACTATTGTCACTACAGTTGTTGTAATGAGATAATTTTACTGTCCTTGTTTAATAAATGTGTCTGAATTTGTGCACATTTTTTTCTGTGATATTTGGACATACAGTGTGGGATTTACCAAGAGATAAAATAATTTTAAAATATTATATTGCAGCTCTTATAAAACAGGGCTTTTTCTTAATATTGCCATTCAATAAATTAGTATCAAGCACTAAGCAAAATGTCATTTTCTTCTTTTAAATCATTTTGTATATCACTATGATAAACAACGGTAAATTTCCCACTCTTAAGAATAGATAGATAGTTCTGCAAGCTGGGGGGAAACAATCATATTTGAATCTGTTAAGATTCGTTGTCTATAAATATATCTGTTAAAAAAGCTAATGACAGCTAATGTGGTTATTAAAATTTCTGCCTCAAAATACAAAACATATCACCTTTTAAAATATGTAATCTTTTATTTATCACAGTGCTGCATTGGCCTTTTCCTCAATAAAATTTCTTCAAGATGCAAGTGTTTTAAAGAAGGAATCTAGTGTATTGCAGCCCAAGGATAAAACATATGAGGTATATGTTATAGATGTTAAAGTTGATCAGTCAATTTATTATGTAAAACAGCCTTTCCAACCTAATTTCCTCTAGCTGTATTGGTCTGGATAAGAGTGATTCACTGACAGTTTCCCAATGAATCTGGAGGGCAGCATCTGTGGTAAACAATTTAAAATGCAGGGAACACAAGGGAGTCAAAGTTATAGTTAAGATTAAAATACAATATTCTGTTACCATGTCCTAATGCAAATAATGCTAAGCTTTACCTGGTTGGAAACTTTCATCTTGTCTGACACCATTGCTGTTTTCTTCCTACCCATCAAAGTATTTTCTCTCTCTCCAGTCACCTACCCACCAGTTTCCTGTCTTGCCAAGTTTTTCCTTTGAAGTCTAAGCTACTCTGGATATAGCTTTTCACTATTTGAAAGGTGCATGTTTTACAGCTTGTTCTGTGGTTTTCACTAGCTGTTTTTTTTAAAAGAAAGAGCAAGCTGTTAATTTTTTAAAATTATAATGCCCTCTTTGTAATGCTATTGTCCTAAACATAGCTAACTAGGATATAGCTGCTTAGCAACTGAATACAGCATTGCATCTTCTACAAATACGTTTTAGATGTCTAGGATACCTGTATTAGATATCTAAAGGTGATAACTTTATTCAACCGTTAGAAAACCATGAAAGCTAGCTTTTAACCTCAGAAAGACACAGGCTGGCTATCATAGAGCAGGAGTTCTCAACCTTTTAAAGCTGGGGGCCAGGTCACGCTCCCTCAGACAGCTTCAGGGGCCGGTTGGCCATTTTGCCCTTCCTCCACCACATGGCACTTCCTGGTGGGGTGGAGGTGATGGGGGGCACATGAAATGGTGCCATGGGTTGCATCTGGCCCACAGGCCGCAGGTTGAGAATCCCTGCCATAGAGATATTAGAAATTCCCTTTGACTAGAAGAAAAAAATCCTTAACCAATGAAATAATTTATGGAAAATCTGTCACCTGGGGAAGTATGCTCACTTTGCTTGATTTGTTGGCAGGATTTAGGTATAATATACCTTTGACATTTGATTTCTGAAATCCAAAGAGACTACCTAAATCAGTGTTAAGGTGCTGTCAGCTCTAATAATGCACTATCTCACATTTATGACAGGTTTCACAGTTTTGGAGTTATGTTGGATTGAGTCAGTTATGTAGGTGAAATTAGATTATAGATGTATATAGAACAGAGGTGGCCAACCTTGGTGCCCCAGGTTTTCTTGGACTTCAATTCCCAGAAGTCCTGATCAGCAGATGTGCTTACTTGGACTTCTGGCAATTGAAGTCCAAGAACACCTGGAACAGCCCTGATATAGAAGTCTCATATGCAGTGCACAGTAATTTGCATAAATAAAGAGAAACAGGGCCAACATGTTAGTAAATGGACCAAAATATGTACTATTTTTTACAGTTTTCTATATGGATATAAAATATCAGTCTGTAACAGAATAACTGAAGAATGGATCCTTTAGTTTATTTTCTAAATAACTTTCCTCTTACTTTTAGGCAAATAGTGAATCAATTTGTACTGATGATTCCCGCCTTTTTCACAATATAATAGCCCAGAAACATATGAACATACATGTGTGGCTGAAATGTCGTTTGGCATTAGTGAGTGCAATCACAGCACAGGCACGAGGCATTGAAACAATGAAAGGTAGCACTTTATCCTTAAACTAATGGCTGTAATTAACTGGGTGTTTTGGCTTGAGTACCTTAAGCCACCTTCAGTATAACTACCTTGTTAAGAAAAATTAAAGCTTTTTAGATATTACTTGGCTCTGTGGCCGTGTCATGCTGGCACTGTACAAATCTGTGTATTACTAGAAATATTCACTTTTGCTATGTGTATAGCTAGACTGTAAAATATCATTGAAAATTAGTGTGGTCATAGCAGTGACAGGAAGGGCAGTGGCGAAAGAAAAGGGGACCTGAATTAGTACACCCTTTGTGGCTCTGCCAATTGGGAAGTAAAGGAGATGATTTTTCAGGTTATTTGGTCTCGCAATGGACTGGAGATATATTTATCAGTTCTTGTCCATAAAGATGTCAAGGTGTTGGTTGAAAATTAACTAAATAAACTCCAGGGTGTCATTGTTGAAAGTCCTAAATCCATCTGTTGGAGTGGAGCAATTTAGGATCAATGGATCTTTCTTGTCCTGCCCACTACCCTGTAGCTCCTCACTTCTGGATGTTCCGCTTGGTACCACCAACAAGATAATTGCTGTACAGGTATTTGGCTTTCCTCCTGAGCAAAGGGGGTGATCTCTGTCTCAGTGGAACTTTCCCTCTTTGGTGCTGGCTATAGGAAGAGGCTGACAGACAAGCACCACCATTCCATATTAACCCCTTCCAGACAGCAATATTGGACAGACAGACTCGGCGAGGAAGATTGTTTCAGAGGTCATCAGCCAGAATCCTATTACAGTGGTACCTCATACAATGATTTTAATCAGTTCCATGGGGCTCATTGTTGTATGAAACAATTGCTATAAGATACATGCATCGTATAGCGATTTTTCCTATGGGATGCATCGTACAACGATTTTTTTGCTAAGTGGTTTTTCCCATTGAAAAATTGTTGTATGATTTTTTTCCATAGGGAAAATTGTTATGCCTGACACCATTTCCCCCCAAAACCTAATTGTTATGCGATTTTGTTGCTATATGGGG
This sequence comes from Bradypodion ventrale, assembly GCA_035047345.1. NCBI lineage: Eukaryota > Metazoa > Chordata > Lepidosauria > Squamata > Chamaeleonidae > Bradypodion > Bradypodion ventrale. The sequence continues at coordinate 208,927,105 of JAWDJE010000005.1, forward strand.
CGATTGTTATATGAGGTTCCACTGTACTTGTAAGCACTAGCAAAAGTGTATTGACACAAGCTGCAGTGGGAAACTTCAACTAGTTAAGGAGTTGACATTAGTATTCATCTTAATGTGACTGGCATGCAATAAGGAATGCAAATGTCAGTTTGTTAACTAGTGGCAATTTGCTACTGAAATTTACATTATTGTACTTAATGCCAGCATATATAAGTCATTGGAGTTTGGCAATAACAGTTAAGGTTCATATAGCCTTTGTTGTTTATGAGTCAAAAACAGAAATAAATAGAAATAGTGAAATAATTCCATGTTAGAAGTGCTTCCCTCCCCCCTTCTATGTCTACGCCAGACATAAAACTAGCAAAATGAAGCCACCATTTGCATACCTGTCAACCATCCCGATTTGGCCGGGAAAACCCCGTAATTTGATGTCTATTGATGTCATAACCCGCCCCCCGCTGCTAAAACTCTGTAATTTGACAGCGGGGGGGGGGGAACGCTTTCCACGCAAGTGCGGAAGTGCTATGCCACTTGTGCAGCCCTCCGCAAGTGACGTAGCACTTTCCACGCATGTGTGGAAGGGTTTTACCCCTTCCACGCATGCGCAGAAGCGCTACGCCGCTTGCGTAGGGGCTGCGCAAGCACCGTAGTGCTTCCGCGCATGCACGGAAGGGGTAAAACCCTTCCACGCATGCGTGGAAAGTGACCTGCACACAAGCGATGTGTGCAGGTCCCGTTTTTCCGGAGCCGCAGGTTGACAGGTATGCATCTGGTGGGTTCATTTTGCAGTTCCCTTCACCTGACCTAGTGTGAGAAAGATTAGTCATGAACACAAGGATGACATTGCCAGGGTACACCTGATTGTGGCTCAAAAACACCATAATCTTCGAAGAGGCGCCTTCTGTGTACCCTGTTAGAAATGCTATAATGTTATTATTTTACATTTTCTGGGACCCTATTGTATTGATGGAGGCATATTATTTATTTCTTCTTTAAGAAAATGAATTGACAGAGTGTTCATCTCTAATCACTGAGGTACAACTGGAAGCTCAAGCATTCAATGATATTGAGACAGTTGCTGACATTACAATGCAAGCAGTCATGCTTGGCCTTCAAGAAAAGCAGCCAGTTGCTGACATCAAGCTTTGTCTACAGGTTTGATCAACAATGTGAATAGTTAATTATTGCTGCCAGTAAAATAGCATGAAAACAAATGAATTCTACAAACAAATGGATTAGTTTATTGTATTACTTTATTAAATATAAAATGACCTGAGATCAAAGAATCTCAAACTGAGTTGGTTGACCAAGGGGCATTAGATTCTGAAGAAAAGTGAAAATGTAACATTCTGACCCTGTTACTTACTTACATAGTCTGAGTGCTCTCAGAAATTCCAAATTACAGTATCTCCATTGCATTTTTATATTAAACCTGCCCATCATACAGTGTTAACTTAACGTTTGAGAAAAGCAAAATTGTTATGGTTATAATCTCTAATTCCAGTGTTATTTTAACCCAGTCCATAGATCATTGCAGGTATATCACTTTATATAAGGATTACTACATTACTCCCCTTGAATCATGAATAAGAGTAGGTTGCAGACAGAGGATGAAAGGTTGAGAAAGCAGGGCAGATGATAAAAGATTTTCAGGAGCATTAGTCTAAAATAGACTAATAGAGCCCTGGTGGTGCAGTGGTTAAACTGCTGTGCTTCAGCCAAAACGTTGTGAGCTGACATAGATCAAGGTTGACTCTGTATTCCATCATTCTGAGGTAGATAAAATGAGTACCCAACATATTGGGGCAAAATGTTTATTAACTTGTGAACTTCCCAAAGAGTTCACTAAGCACTATGGGGCGGTATATAAGTGTAATTGCTATTGCTAGACTTAAATTGTAAATATATTATTTTATCTTATTCTGCTCATATAGGAAATAATTAGGTTACTTGAAGAAAAGACCCTGATTTCTCCACCAGCTGCTTTAACACTAGCGAAAAGTATGCTCTTGCTAGCTGATATAATGAGTTTACAAGCAGAGGGTGATACAGTACATCCCATGACTGATCAGTTGAGTTTATTATTTCGGGCCCATGCACTTGTCATTAAACAGGTGCGTATGATGGTATCAAATCATGTTTATACTCTGCTCTTCCTAGCACCCCTCATGATTTTTAAAAATATATGTATACTTCATGGTTACCTTCAGTCTATTAATATAAGTTCTATACGTGTATTGTCATTTTGGCAATGGTTCTATACCTGTGGAAAGATGCTGTGGCTACGGCCCTACATGCTGTTCTGACCCATTTGGAGAAACAAGGAAATTATACGAGACTGTTATTTGTAGATTTTAGTTCTGCTTTTAATACTATTCTTCCGCATAGACTGGTGCCCAAATTATTAGATCTGGGGCTTCCGCCATGCTTATACAGGTGGATACTAGTTTTTCTATCAGATCGTTCCCAACGGGTCAGGATGGGCTCTCATGTCTCTGCGCATCTCAGTATAAGTACAGGGACGCCACAGGGGTGTGTGCTGAGCCCGCTTCTGTACACACTTTACACATATGATTGTGTTCCCAGTTACCTCAGCAATAAGATCATCAAGTTTGGAGACGACACAACGGTGGTTGGTCTGATTACTGCTGGGGAGGGGGAGTCAGCTTACAGGAAGGAGGTTGAGATGCTGATGGAGTGGTGTAGGGAAAACAATTTATTCCCCAATGTAAAAAAGACAAAAGAGATCATTGTGGACTTTAGAAAAGGCAAATTGAACATCCAGCCACTTATTATTGAAGGGAATTGTGTGGAACAGGTCTCGGTGTTTCGATTTCTGGGAATGGAGCTGAGGGATGATCTAACATGGGGAGCAAACACCAAAGATCTGATGAAGAGAGCATAGCAGAGGTTATACTTCTTGAGAATCCTCAGGAAGAACAATCTTTCAAAGGACCTGCTGTTGGCATTCTACCACTGTACCATAGAAAGTGTATTAACCTATGGTCTGTGTGTATGGTTTGGAAGTTGTACAGCTAGGGAAAGAACAATGCTGTCCAGGGTCGTAAAGACTGCGGAGGGGATAATCGGGTGCACTCTTCCCACTCTAGATCAAATCTATGCCACCAGGTATTATAAGAAAGCTGTAGAGATTGCGCAAGATAGTACGCACCCTGGAAATGATCTCTTTCAGCTTTTGCCTTCTAGAAGAAGGTATAGGGTCATAAAGACCAGGACCAGCCGCTTGAAAAATAGTTTCTACCCAAAAGCGGTTCTGGCTTTGAATACAGTGCAATGCAGTCTATGAGGGAGTTTCTGTATAGAGTTTTTAGGGTTTTAGAGTTTTTAGAGTTTTAGAGCTTTTAGGGGTTAAATGTGTATATGTGGGGTGGGAGTATGTTGATAATTTTGTATAGTTGTATTTTGTTTAGGTTTTGTTGGGTTGTTAAGTGTCCCCCCCACCAATCTCGTTGTTCTGTGCAGGACAATGACAATAAAGATCTATCTATCTATCTATCTATCTATCTTAAATTTGAGGTAGAGGGAATTATATTGTGCTGGGATTAATATTTATTTTTTAATTACACCTTTCAACAGTTATTTCTTTTGGGACAATCACTTGAACAACATGCAGAAGATCCCACACTAACAACTCTAAACAAGCCATTGAAAAACATATATCTGCCACATATTAGACTCCTAGCAAAAGTAAAAATGAGAATTGGTAAGGAAATATATGTTACCTGTGAAGCATTTTTTAAATCTATACTGCTTGGTTTCTAGGCATGGTATTTTCAGATTTTTTAAAAACCAGTAATTTCCTCAGCTACAATTTTGATTGTTTTAACTAAAAAATCCAAGTTCTATGAGGAATCTCAGGATACACATCTGTTCCTTGCCAAAACTGTTTTGCAATGACAGCCATTAAGCATGGATAAAAACATGAGTGGAGCTTTCTCAGCTCCATGGCAACTGCATGTATTTATATGCATCTACCCAGTTTAGTGGGGTAGCTAGTATAGTGTAATGGACAAGGATTTTAGAGATCTGAGTTTAATTCCCTGGCTCTGCCATGGAAACCCATTAAGGGGTGGTACCGGTAAAACCACTCCATAAATTATTTATTTATTTATTTATTAGTCAAATTTGTATATGCCGCCCGCTCAGGCAGAACCCGACTCAGGGCGGCATCACAACAATTCACAGAAGACATAAAAACAATTATAAAAAATAATTATAAAAAATCCCCCCAACCCACCCCCTTTAAAAACCCCCATGTCCCACCCACCCATCCCATCCACTGTACAAAGGAGGAAGAGAAAGTTCTTATACAAGCCAGCAGGCGGGCACCATAGTCCCATTCGGGCCCCACACCTGCCCTGCCAGCCAGGTCTTCACTCCTTTCCTGAAGGGCAGCAGTTCACTTTGGAGTCTTAGGTCTATTGGCAGGAGGTTCCAGAGAGTTGGTGCGGACATGGAGAAGGCCCTCCTTCGGGTGCTAGACAAATGTGCATCCCTAGTCGGTGGCACCACTAGAGAACCCCTCCTGTCCGCTCTGGTTGGACGGGCAGACACTCTTGGGACGATGCGGTCTCTAAGGTATCCCGGCCCCCTGCCATGTAGGGCTTTAAAGGTCAAAACCAGCACCTTAAATTGCACCCGGAGACAAACTGGTAACCAGTGCAGCTCCCGAAGTAGGGGAGAGACATGGGCATATCGCCCACACCCCATCACCACCCGGGCCGCCGCATTCTGGACCAGCTGCAGCCTCCGAATGGTCGTCAAGGGCAGCCCCATGTAGAGCGCATTACAATAGTCTAGTCGGGAAGTAACCAGAGCATGGGTGACCATAAGCAAGGAGCCCCGGTCCAGGAGTGTGCGCAATTGGCGAATCACCCGAAATTGGGCAAAAGCCCTCCTGGCCACCGCCGCCACTTGTTCTTCCAGCAGCAGCCGCGAGTCCAGAAGAACCCCCAAGTTGCGCACTGGGTCTGTCTGGGGCAGAACAGCCCCATCCAGTACCAAAGATGGTAACTCCCTGGATAACGCGGGGCCCCCTATCCACAGCCACTCTGTCTTGCTGGGATTCAGCCGAAGCCCATTGGCCCCCATCCAGACCCCAATGGCCTCTAGGCATCCGGATAGGATTTCAACAGCATCACTGGGGTCCCCACGGGCCGAGATGTACAACTGTGTATCATCCGCGTACTGATGGTACCGCACCCCGTGGGAATGAATGATCTCACCCAGCGGCTTCATGTAGATGTTAAATAAGAGAGGAGAGAGCACAGAGCCCTGAGGCACCCCACATTTGAGGGGCCTAGGGCTGGACCTCTCACTCTCTAACCATACCGACTGGGTACGGCCCTCCAGAAATGAGGAAAACCAAGACAACACAGTGCCCTGGATCCCCAGTCCTTCGAGCCGTTCCAGAAGGATACCGTGGTCGACGGTATCAAAAGCCGCTGAGAGGTCAAGAAGAGCAAGGACGGATGGACAACCCCCGTCCCGCTCCCGCCAGAGATCATCCATCAGTGCGACCAATGCCGTCTCCGTTCCATATCCGGGCCTGAACCCTGATTGAAAGGGGTCTAGATAATCCGCTTCCTCCAGGACACTCTGCAGCTGACGCGCCACCGCCTTTTCCAAAACCTTACCCAAAAAGGGCAGGTTGGAAACTGGCCTGAAGTTGTTAAGGACAGCTGGGTCGAGGGACATTTTCTTCAGGAGGGGGCGCACCAAAGCATGTTTTAGCTGTGCAGGAAATACCCCCTCCCGTAAAGAGGCATTTATTATCCCCCCTATCCAGCCACCTGTTACCTCCTTGGAGGCTTTCACTAACCAAGTAGGACAGGGATCCAGAGGACATGTAGTGGCACGAACAGCTGCAAGGAGCCTGTCCACTTCATCAGGGACAACAGGATCGAACTGATCCCAGATCGTACAGCAAGACAATGCTCCGGCACCTCCCCGACCCTCCCCATCCACGCCAGGATTCAATCCTGAACGAATCCGATCGATTTTCTCCACCAGATGGTCAGCAAAGTCCTCAGCCGAACCCTGCCAACCGGGCACCGATCCCCCCCTACCAAGGAGGGACCTGGTTACCCGGAACAGGGCGGCTGGGCGATTATCAGCGGAGGCAATAAGGGTGGTGAAGTATTGCCGCCTCACCACCCCTATCGCCACTAGATAGGCCCTAATAGCAGCTCTAGCTAGTGTCCAATCGGAGTCATCCTGGGTCTTCACCCAGCGGCGCTCTAGGCGTCTCTTTGCCCGCTTGAGTTCACGCAGTTCATCTGTGAACCACGGAGATGACCTAGTCCCCTGGGCGTGGAGAGGCCGCAGTGGCGCGATTTCATCCAAGGCTACTGTTGTCGACCTATTCCACAGGTCGACGAGTGCCTCGGGTGAATCGTGTAGCCGATCCAGAGGAACATCCCCCAGTTCCCTCTGGAATCCATCTGGATCCATTAGTCGCCGAGGGCGGGCCATTTTAATCGGCCCAGCCTCCCTACGATGAAGTGTCGCCCCCAGGAAGTCAAGAGTCACCAGATAGTGATCAGACCATGGCACAGGTGAGATGACTAAATCCTGTAATCTTAGATCACTCTGCCACTGCTCCGACAAGAAGACTAGGTCTGGCATGTGACCACTGCCCCTGGTCACAACTGCCTTGAAAACCCTATCAGGAACACTATAAGTCAGTTCTGACTAGACAGCACATAACAATAACCATGAAAGTATAGTATCCTCTTAGCATATAATAGGAATTATTGGGTGTTAGGTCAGTTACTTTTGGCCTGGAATCTGCTGGAGGGCAATGAATTAAGAAATAGTGAATAAATTGCTCAAGATACTTTGCCCATGGTTTTGTAAACAATTTTATCTACTTTGTAGAAGAAGAATTTATTTGTGCCTAAATTGTGTTTCACCTTTTTGCTCTGAATGATTTTTTTAAAAAGGGTAAGTTTATGTATTTTTGAAAAAATAATATTACATGTATTATGAAACAATTCTTGAAATGTTTTCTTGAAACTTGCATTCAAGGACACACACTAGCACTAGAATTGTCTTGCATGTCTAACCCGCAAAGAGTATTGCAGTGGCTGCAAGCCCACAAGCACATGGAAATGGCATTGAACCTTTCTAAAGCATCAGCAAGAAGAGACTTGGAGCTGGAGGCTGAACTACTTTTTCGGAAAGGTAATATAATGACAAATAAATATAATAGGCAGCTCATTTTCCCACTGGGTACATCCTTCAGGTGAGTCTCAGAGAGAACCATCCTGCAAACTCATCCTGTACTTATTAGGGATGCTACAGCACCCTAACTTGTACTATGAACTAGCTGATTACCCGACCTTGTTCGGTTTTTTTTCTTTAAAGGAAGTATAGTTCTGCCAGCATGTCTTGTTGGTTGATGATGTTGTGTGTGTGTGTGTGTGTGTGTGTGTGTGTGTGTGTGTGTGTGTGTGTGTGATACGTGCTTCTGTGTCTCTGCTGGGTATGTTAATATCCTTCCTTGTCCCGCTGCCATGTTCTCCACCACCGTCTCCTACGTGGTTTGAATTTTCTGCCTGGCGGGATATCTGGCCAGTAAACTTTAAGTCAAGTCGTGGCCCCCTTTCGTTGAAGGAAGGAGGATGCGGCTTGACAGCAATTTGAATTTTCCGCTGGACACGTCACCAGTGAAGCTTTCTTTCAGCGTCAGTGTCTCCTGCCCGTAAACTTATAAACTTAAAGTTCTGTTAAGCCGCGGTCTCCTGTTGCTGCAGAAAGGAGGATGCGATTTGAGTTTACCTGCCGGATAGAACTTTAAGGGTATGGGCCTGAGATGCCTCCACTGAAGAAAGCTTTACTGGTGGCATGTCCCGGCAGAAAATGCAAACTGCTGTCAAGCTGTGTCCTCCTTCCTTCTGTGAAAGGAGGCCACGGCTCAACAGAACTGTATGTTTACGGACTGGAGACGCCGCTGCTGAAGAAAGCTGGCCTCACCAGGCCTGGTGGCGGGTAGGCCTCACGTGGGACCTGAGGGGACGAAGCATTGCCCAAAAGGCCTTCGAGGCCTACTCCGACCTGTCCCTTCAAGGCCTGCTCCGTCCCTTCAAAGCCTGCTTATCCCCTCAGGCCCCACATGAGGCTTACTCCACAGCTGGGCCTGGCAAGGTCTCGCTCGGTGCCTCCCCCTTGGCCTCTTCCCATTGTCTGGCCTTCCCAAGCCTCAGTGAGAGCAAGAGAGAGAAAGGCTGCAGCTCCCATTCTCCTTTGGACAACAGCCCTGCCAGGTAAGACAGGACGGACAAACCCTATCCTGTCCCATCTCGCCCACTTCTTACATGTCCAGGGTCTGCAGCATCACCATGGCGGTTTGTTTCGGCATCCTCTCTGGGTGCGGGGAGCTCGTAGGCTTGGCCGCCCCTGGTGTCAGCAACTAACCAGGGCAGCCAAAGCCTTGAAAGTGAGCCGCTGGAAGACAGGCCAGTCCCAGCCGCAGCATTAACAGCAGCGAGAGGGGGCCTTACTTCACATGTGCCGGGCCGTCTTACCTCACAGCGTAACCGCCACTGCGCCAGGTTCCCTCCCTCTCCCCTCTCTCTGTGGGATTAACTGCTGCCCAAGGCACCATGGGAATTGTAGTTCCCACTTTCCCCAATTTTTGGGGCATACACCCCCACATGGGGCTTGTGACCCCCACAGTGCTGCTCTTGCAAGGTCAAGGTACGTATGTGCCAAATTTCCGTGAGATTAGTCCAGGAGTGTGGGAGCCTTTCGAGCACATACAAACCCAGACTTCTGTTTTATAGCTATAGACTAGCATATTTTGCCCGGCGGTTTCAGTTTTTTTTCTTGAACAAATGGTGCCGGGCTGTTTTAAATGGTGTTAAAAGGTTTTGTGATTTTGTGGCTTTAAGGCACTGCGTCCGCCTGCGGCGGACTTGCGCTCCCAGTGTGTGTTTTATTTTTTATTTTTTGCCCGCCGGCTTCCTCATTGCCAGGCTCTTTAAAATGGTTTTGGCAGGTTTTTATTTTATGTTTATGCAAATAAGGTTAGTTTTTAATTTTGGTTTTTTAAATATTTATTTTTACGCATTTTTTGTTTTGGTTTTTTTGGTTTTTCAAAAGAGGAAGGGATGATAAAATATTTTATAATTATTGTATTTAACCAAATAATGTGTTACTATGTTTTGTTTTTTAAAATAGTTGTGCTTTGGAAAATCATTTTTAAAATGTGTAAGAATATGTTTTTTAAATCACTGTTTCCATACTGTGTTTAGATGTTTTGTTTTGTTTTTTTGAGTGAAAAGTTTTTCCTGTTTTTTTTGTATTTTTTGTGATTAGTGTGAATAATTTTGAATATTTTGATAACTTATTTGATTAATTTGGGAATTAATCCTATTATTTTTAATATTTTAGAATGTTTTTTCTCTTGTGGCGTCTGGATGGGGGTGGTGAGTTTTTCTTCTACTCTACAATTCTTCTCTAGTGTCCTCTGGGTGTCGCTTCTTCTTCCGGTGAGTATTTTCATTATTTTCTCAGTTGAGTTCCGGGCGTCGTGAGTGAAGACGTCTCCTGTTAAGCTCTGTGGTGTTGGTTTTTTTTGGGTGGTGGTGGTGTTGTTTTGGGTTTTTGTGGGGGGGTGGTCTGTGTGATGTTTTTGTGTTTACTTTTTGGATGTTTTTGTGTTTCTTTTTGACTGTTTTTTGACTGTTTTTGGATGTTTTGTGTGTACTTTTTGGATGTTTTTGTGTGTCCTTTTTTTTGGGGTGGGGGTCTTTTTTTCCACGGGTCAGGCTCGATCCCTGGCCCGTGGAAAGAAAAGGGTGGTGGTGGTGGTCTTTTTTTCACGGGCCAGGCTCGATCCCTGGCCCACTGAAAGAAAAGGGTGGGGTAGTGGTCTTTTTTCCCCCCGGGCCAGGCTCGATCCCTGGCCCGTCTTAAGTAAGGGCAGCAGTGGGGAGGGGTTTATTTCCTTTTTTTCGCATGCCGGCTGGCCCGTCTTAAGTAAGGGCAGCGGCGGCGGGGGTTTATTTTCTTTTTTTTGCGCACCGGCTGGCCCATCTTAAGTAAGGGCAGCGGCGGTGGGGGGTTTATTTTTGTGTATTTTTCGCGAGCCGGCTGGCCCATCTTAAGTAAGGGCAGCGGCAGCGGGGGGTTATTTTCTTTTATTTTTCGCACGCCAGCTGCCTCAGCGTTCTGCACGCTCATAGTGTGCAGGACGCTGGGGCTTGTAGTTTGGCGTGCGCGATTTTGGTTACTGCAGCGTTTTTTTCCTGTGGCTTATTTTTGATTGGCCGCGGTGCGTTTCCAAATGTTCCTTTTGCCGCGCCGCTCAGCCTGATTGGCTCTGGTGCGGCGCGGCACAAGGAACATTGGGAATTGAAGTTCCCTTTTTTTGTTTGCGTCCGGGGGGCTCCTGCCCCCCTGGCGCAAATTTAAACCCGACAGTTACCTGCGAACCCCATTCGGGCGAGTGCATGGAGGCTCGGACGGGGCTAGTGGGGCCTGGCTAAACATCCTTTGTCACATTCCAACGGTTAACACACCATTTTATAGGTATAGATGAGAAGGAGGTGGTCATCTTTGGTTACAGTGGACTGCTACTTCCGTCAAGTGTCATGCCTCTACAACAGGGATTCTCAACCTGCGGCTCGTGGCCAAATGCAGCCCTCAGTGCCATTTCATGTAGCCCCCACTGCCTCCACCACACCTGGAAGTGCCATGTGGTGGAGAAAGGGCAAAATAGCCATCTGGCCCCCAAAGCGGTCTGAGGGACCATGACCCGGCCCCCGGCTTTAAAAGGTTGAGAACTCCTGCTCTACATGTTCTCTCTTCGCTTGGAATTAGATTACAGTGGTACCTCTAGTTACAAATGGTTCGAGTTACAAAATTTTCACAGTACGAATGAAAATCAATTGAAAATAATGGCTCGAGTTACAAATTTCTCCAGAACAGATTAATTGGTTTTCAATGCATTCCTATGGGAAACCATGTTTCAAATTATGATTTTTTGTTTTCAATGCATTCCTATGGGAAATTTCAAATTTTCATAACATGAAAAATGCCTTGGAACGCATTAAATTTGTAACTTGAGGTACCACTGTATATGCCTGGGTGAGGAGAATGGCTTCCTGTCTAAAAGTATTCCCTAACTAGAAAAGTTTAGGCTTCTCTCTCCCAAACCTACAAATGTTACTATGCAAGAATGCTATAGCCATGGTTTGAGAAGCTTCTGGGCCTGCTGAAACCTTCCATTATCAATACTCTTCCTACAAAGTCATGTTCATATGTGTCCAGATTGATCATGTAATGGATAGCTGGGTTCTGAAAGATTTTCAGTAAACAATTTGTAAAGCCTTTGGCAGGTTGAAATCTGATCTTATTTTATTAATTCATGTGTCTCTTTTTTTCAGGGAAGATAGAAAGACAGATTGATTCCTTAGGTGGTAATAAATCAACATTAGCTGTTGAAAGCTTGATAGATGCCATAAATGTAAGCTTGTCAAGTTACCAGAATTATGGGTGAGCAACTGTCTGCATTTTATAATCTGTGATCATTGGCATGTTTTTTTTCCTTTGCTTTTTGTGTAAATGACAGAATTACGTCTTTTGTTTTTATATATACCTGAATCTTACCCTATTATCTGATGTATTCTCAGAAGCATTTATTTAGGTAGCTTTTACCAGGGCCGCCATCGGGGGGGGGGGGGACCATCAGGACTCCCGTCCAGGGCCAGGAGATGACGGGGGCCCGGTGCCGCTGGGAAACCACTCATCTGTGCATGCACAAACAACGCATGCGCAGGAAACCCCAGAGGCGTGGCCAAAATGTGTGTGTGTGTGTGGGGGGGTGCGTACTGGGCCTGGAAATTTCTGATGGCTTTTACTCTTACTTAATGTTGCTTAGCAGTGGAACATATGGAACTAAAGAAGGCCCATTGAATCAAAGTGGGGATTTGGTGAGCCAACGACCTCTAAATTCCATTGGTTCAGTGGGCCTTCTCTAGGTGCAACTTTAGCATAGTATGCCACAACTATAGTTCATCCACCCAACATAACACAAGTATACCTTTAGTTACAAAGTATATATACTGTATATCTATGAACTTAGTAAGACTTACTCTCAAGTTCATAAATATATGCAATAGTCCAATTTTATACATAATATATTTCTTGTTTTTGCAGCACAGTCATGTTCACATTGATTCTGGAGTAAATCTAGTTATGTTCACTGAAGCTTATGCACTAATATGGGTGTTTAGGATCACAGCCTTAAAGCAGTAAAATAAGTTTAGGTTTGATAAGCAAGTAAGTACTGATAAGAAAGCAAGTGCTGCATATCTTTCAGTTTTTCCATAAAAAGATAGCTAACCACCAGGAGTTCAGAATTTCCAAAATTATTACCTCTATATTGAAGGTGAAAGGATGAAGACTTGCTGGGTGGGTGGGGGGGCTCCCCAGATTACTCCCTTCTTCCCCCAAACCTGCTTTCTCAAACAATACTAGAATGAGAACAGCCATGCTTCTGCTGATGATAAAATATAAATCAGTTTTAGATTAAATTATAGTTTGGATTTTATTTGAGTTTTTAGGATGTTTCAACTAGCTCTCCATATTTTCTGGAGTTACTTTATTTTATTTATATTTTTGTTGTAAGTACTTTGTGTTTCTTTTGGGGAAAATAGTATGTAAGTTTTTAAAGTAAATCCATAAAGAAATATGATAACCAATCCAACTGCAAGCAAAACATATCTATATGGAAGTGAGTCTCATATACTGTAATTTACAAAGCAACAATTTCATCTTCTGTTATATGATTTGAAAATCTAATTGCTAATGAAAAAAGTATGTTTTAAATGCTGACATAACATTGGGTTTTTTTTCTTACTGTCTTTTGGCAGCTTGATAAGAAGATCATACATGGAGATAGCATTGCAATATTTCTTTCTAATTACAAACAAGGAAGAGTTCCTAACCTTAAGCACACTGAAGGGAACAATATTTAAGCCAAATGTATGTACAAGTTTCATAAATAAGAAATATCTCCACACAATAGCTTTCGTGTTAAGCAAGAAATTCATATTTATTTATTTATTTTACTTATATCCCGCCAATCTAGGGGAAAAAATTATTCCTACTCAGGGTGGCTAACATCATAAAACCAACAATAAAACAATCAAGAGTTATTAAAAGTTATTCATAATAAAACTCAGAATAAAAGCAGTCACAAAATATTAAAATTGCCAGACTATTAAGTGCTGTTTTTCAGTGCTGTTATCTGGCCTTTTTCTACCTTGACCTGGGAAGCCAAAGTCCTAATGGAATCTTGTGGAAATCTTGTCACACAGGTCTGTCAACATGTAAATTAAGAAGTGTAAAGTGCTATAATAATTAAGGGAGGTACAGAAAATAAGATCCTGAAAATGTATGTAGTACTTTAAAATGAACAGCAGTTATTAAGAGTAGTTACAAATACTCTGAAAAGGAAGGTCACTTCATTGCACATAAACATTGCCTTATAAAATAATTTCTTTTTTATTTTATATATATATTGTACTTTTTATTAATTTTCAAAATAAAAACATACAAAATGAAACAATACATTTCAAAACAAAAATTATATTGCAATACAATACAAAATAAAAACCTAACACAAAAGAAACAATTTTCTCTTTGATATAACAAATTTTTCTCATATCAATTATATACCATTTAGCTTTTATAAATACCACAGGTGATATGATTTTGTTTGTCTGTTTGTTATTATTATTGAAAAATTATGAGGAAAATATGTTTGTTTGTTTGTTTGTTTATTTATTTCTGCACATTTATATCCCGCCCTCCTGGTGGGTACACCACTCAGGGCGGCTAACAACATAATAAAAATTACAATTAAAACAATTAAGCAACAAAAGTTAAAACAGATCTAACAGCCCCAGTTAAAACCAACATTAAAAACACAAGCAGATCATCATTAACAAACAGAGTATTATTAGAGTATCAGATATAATTTAATAAATATGCATATAAATATATACATATATAGGTTTATACATGAGGATATATATAATATAAAATAATTTCTTCCATGGCTGATAGTCAAGCAAAGGCAGAGAATTAAAATAATTGGAATATATGTTGCCATGTGTAATATGATCAGAGATGGCAACCTTAACTTGTACTCTCTGTAGTTATAGTACTCTGGTTGTATTTTGAACTTTGCTTCTAGTATTTTACTGGGGGTGGGGGAAGCCACCATACATAACAATAGATATCTTAGAATGTGTTCTTTGTGTCTTTGGATGGGTTGGGGAGAACACTTCGTGTGTGTATAGAAAGAGGCGACCAACACATAGAGAATATTTTGTAAATATTTTGTAAGATTTCTCATTTTCCTTATGTGTGGCAACTTTTGGAATACAGTACCTTTAGTTTATAAGCCATTATTCCTTTAGGCTCTGCAAAATGCTAATGAAAATTCTTCCTTCTTCTCAGAGTATTGTACAATTTAAAATTATGGATGTACGGTATTTGTAATACAGATAAAATTCAAAACAAATTAAAATATCAAAATAATCAGACTATTTTTGACCAAAAATAGGTACTTCAATAGTGTTATCTCGAAAATTTTCTAGATTTTCTTTTATACACATGGAGGAAGTAAGAAAGTCAAAATTAAAAACACACATATATCATCATAGTTACAGCCTGTCAGATTCTGAGTTACACATCCTTGTACTTACAGGAGAGTGCAAGATAAGTTTCTGTTAACAAATTCAGTTGGTACACCAGAACTTTGTACCTCTAAACCCTTGAGAAAGGATTGTCAATAGTTGTTGGAGATATAAGGGTATAAATCAGGAGTTCTCAACCTTTTAAATCCGGGGGCCAGGTCACGCTCCTTCAGACAGCTTCTGGCAGTGGTGGCCTCCAAAAAAAATTACTACCACACTGTGGCCGTGGTATGGTGTGCTTGGCCAGGGGGAAACCCCTGGGTTGCACCCAAATTAGGACTATAGTAGACCCTCACATAACGACGTTACTTGGTTCCCCAAGTAGCATCGTTATGTAGAAAACATCGTTATGCAGTTTCCTATGGGAGATCTCCTGCAGAACAACAAAAACCATCATTATTCACACAACGACGTTTAAAAAACGTCAAAATTCGCACATTTTTTGTCATGCGGGAGATCACGTGGGGTGCGTCAGTAGCATCGTTAATAGAAAATGACGCTATTAGAACGCGTTGTTAGTCAGGGGTTCACTGTACTTGGATGAGTGGGGCCAGCCAGAATTTCTGCTACCGTTTCTGGCAAACTGGTATGAACCTGCTGATGCCCACCGCTGGCTTTGGGGGCCGGACAGCTATTTTGTCCTTCCTCCACCACATGGCATTTCCTGGTGTGGTGGAGGTGAGCCACATTAATAATAATAATAATAATAATAATAATAATAATAATAATAATAATAATAATAATAATAATAATAATAATAATAATAATAATTATTATTATTATTATTATTATTATTATTATTATTATTATTATTATTATTATTATTATTATTTCCAACTTACGTGTCACCCCACTCGTAGAGCGACTCTGGGTGGCTTACAGAGAAACAATGCATCAAAATTACAAAATATCAGATTTACAAAATATCAATGCATCAAAATTACAAAATCACATAAATATTTCAAAACATTCAATAAATAACAGTACACAAAGATCTCTCGAACACAACCCCACCCACTAAGTCCATTTCCCTCCAGGCCAAGCTGGCTGAGGGAACGCCCTTGGACGGAGGGGAGATGGCCTGCACAGCTGGGTCTCCACCCCCCAAACCAGGTGGCCAAGGGCAAAAGTCCAGAGGGGGTGTGCCAGTGCAGATTTTAAAGCTGCCGGCTCCCCCACGTTGACGTGTCTTCTGCCCTCTAGGCCCGGGTGGCCGAGGGTGAAAGTCCGGAGGGAGTGTGCTGGTGTGGATTTTAAAGCTGCCAGCTCCCCCACATCAACGCGTCTTCTGCCCTCCAGGCCCAGGTGGCCAAGAGTGAATGTCCGGAGGGGGTGTGCTGGCACGGATTTTAAAGCTGCCGGCTGCCCCATGCCGATGCGTCTTCTGCCCTCCAGGCCCCAGGTGGCCGAGGGCAAAAGTCCGGCAGGGGTGTGCCGGCGTGGATTTTAAAGCTGCTGGCTCCCCCATACCGACACGTCTTCTGCCCTCTAGGCAGAAGAAATGAAATGATGCTGCGGGTTGCATCTGGCCCATGGGCGACTGGTTGAGAATCCCTGATATAAATAATGGCTGGAAGAGATAGGCAGGCATTAGGATCAACTCATCTCCACGCAATGCTAAATCCCCCATACTGGATCCATATAGCAGCAACAGTGGTAGCAGATTAGAACACAGATTTCCCCCCATAGATTCATACTGTATTGGCTGGTGAGCACTTAGAGCAGTTTTTCTGTGTTTGTGCACCTTTAACTTGCTTAAAAGGCTAAGAAAGTACCGTATTTTCCGGCGTAGAAGATGACTGGGCGTATAAGATGACCCCCAACTTTTCCAGTTAAAATATAGAGTTTGGAATATACTTGCCGTATAAGACTACCTCTCTTCCAATGCACACCAAATAAAAATTAACCCCACACTCAACCCGAAGACACGCAGCCCTCCGAATCGAATGGGCAGGTTCTGGTGGAGAGCCAATCCACGCTCACGTACTCCTCCTCGAGGTACAGGAAGATGTGTGCAGCTTGCTTCCCCTTGCTTCATACTCCCCGCACAGAGCAGGGACTCGGCCGCGGCACCCCCGACCATATGTGCCAGACATATGAAGCAAGGGGAAACAAGCTGCAGTTAAGTACCTGTCCTATAAGACGACCCCCGACTTTGGCACAGATTTTTCGGGGTTAAAAAGTAGTCTTATACGCCAGAAAATACAGTAATTTACTTTAATATATTCTTATTTTTAAAAACTTAGATATTTTAGAGAGATATTCTCTGCTTCTTAAATTCTTTGCCTTCTTAGGCTATTGGATATCCTATCATTCATCTTTCATTCCAGGATGCAAATGATGATATACTACAGAATCATACAATAATGTAACTCTTCTATGTGATTTGTGCAAATGTTTAGAATGAAAGGACTATTTATTCTACTTTCAACACAGGAATGTATGGCCCTCTAGCTGTTGTAGGTTTATACTTCCCCTCAGCAAAACCCAACATAGTTAGTGTGGGAAATAAAGATAGGCAAAAGGCTACATATTCTCCATTCGTGATCTACTTGCTTGCATGTTTCTGAATGTCCAAATTTTTTGCAATACAGAAACTGCCAACTCCCAACATAAGTGAACCAAAGGTGCCTCTTCAAAATTAAATTGATTCTAGAAGTGACAGTGGTGTGTTGTAAAAATGTGTGTGATGTTTTTTTCTTTGCTGACTTACCATTTCTTACTGACCTGAATGAGAAATTTTGTTAAATTTAGCCTGGGAAGAGACATCGTGTTAGTTCTGAGGAAATTACAGCCCCGGAAATGTACAGGGTGCTGGCCTGGATTGCAGTAAGGGCTGCTGCGCAGGTTGGTTTAACCATTATAACTGTTGATCTCTGTTTTTAAAAAGTTTAAGCATTTCATACTTTGTATTACTTTATATTATATGAAAGAAAGATGAGATGATAAGAGAACTTGCTATCTTTTTGTATTTCAAAATGATTCTGTCCTTTCGACATAAGTTAGTAATATTTTTGTATATTGCAGAAGATATATTCTGGTTAAAATATGCCAAGGGAAATAGGCAATTTCACTTATATGATTATTAATTCTGATCTTTTTCCCCTTTCAAAAGTGAATGTGGAGATTTGAGGTTTTAGTTCAGAGGTGCCCAAAATATGGGGCATGGGCCATATCCAGCCCCAATGCCAATTCATCCAGCCCACACCACCCTCGTTGCTCCTGGAAGCGGAAGTAAAACGTGCCAGGCATGTTTTACTTCCGGTTCAGGAGTGACGAGTGCAGTGTGGGCCAGATGAATTGGCGTCGGGGCCGAATCCAGCCCATGGGCTGTAGTTTGGGCACCCCTGGGTTAAGAAGAAAAAAAGTCAGCTTAAAATCTATCTCATCCTGTTGCAAAACAGATTGCAAGGCACGTTTTACTTCCGCTTCTGTGGGAGGTACCACATGACCGGCCTGTGGTTTGAAACGTTTGGGCACCCTCTTTTTAGCTAATGTTTTTTCTACAGTATATGGTTCACTTCTGGTGGTGATATTTAATATTTTAACTTCTGCATGCACAAGTCACCAACAGATGGTAGAGACAGATAAGCCTCTCTGGAGAACAACCAAAAAGACGCTGCTCCGTATGTCAGTTGGGGGAGGGATATGGAACTGGACCTCATATGTTAAATATGGAAAGAAGTGGTCCTTAAATTATTCATATGGTGTTACAAGAATGTTACGTGAATAGGAAGATTAACCACAATCCAATTTTAGAATCATTCCTTTCAGTCCATAACTACTGGTTAGAAACTGTTTTTGAAACAACAGAAAATAGTCTACAGTCAGATTGTAGGTTTCTTTGTTTTATTTGTTTTCTTCATGTTCACAAAGCAGTGTACATTCTCCTCCTGCTGCTCTACTTTATCCTCACAACATCCCTGTTAGGTAGACCCGGGTGAGAACATATGACTGGACCAGGTTCTCATCTCCATGATCCAGCCATTTACTGAATCTCATCACTGTGTTTGTATAGGGCTGACGTATGTGTCATAAAAGTGATGGTGGCAGTTGTGCTGCTGGGCATTGTTAGTAGATTAAAACACTATTTATAGGCTTTTATTCAACAGTTTACTTTCTCACAATTATACCTA
Organism: Bradypodion ventrale; assembly: GCA_035047345.1. Taxonomy (NCBI): domain Eukaryota; kingdom Metazoa; phylum Chordata; class Lepidosauria; order Squamata; family Chamaeleonidae; genus Bradypodion; species Bradypodion ventrale. The sequence goes on from JAWDJE010000005.1 coordinate 208,945,976, forward strand.
GATAATTAAAGGCAATAGAAGGAATGCATAGAACCCCTGTAGCTGCACGGTTTACTTCTATGTTTATTGAAATATAGGATGCAATGCATCTTACATTTATGCACCTGTGTAATGCTTGTAAATATGGCTATTTTAAATTGCTTGGTAATAATTGACTTGTCAAGAACAGTGACATAGCAGAAGAATATTGAACCTTTCTACAGTCATGTATAGGGACATAAATGGTTCATATCATGAGTGGGGACATCTCCCATACAATTTTTAATTAAATGCTCTCCACTTAATCATTGAGCCATTTCTAATGGAAAGGAGGTTATATTTAAGCGCCTTGGTGCTGCAGTAGTTAAATTGCTGTACTGCAGCTAAAATGTTATGAGATTGATCCTGATGGGAACCAAGGTTGACTCAGCCTTCCATCCTTCCAAGGTTGGTAAAATGAGGACCCAGCATGTTGGAGACAAAATGCTAATTACCGTGTGAACACCTAGAGAATGCACTAAGTGCTATGGGGCGGCATTTAAATGTAATTGATATTGCTTTTTGTTGTTTTTCTAATTTCAAGTTTTTAAGGGAGTGCATGTTAAAGTGTGCTATATCTGATTGAATATATCTTAATCCTAGGTCAGTGAAGCTGTTTTGGCTTCTCAGCAGCTAAGTGGAAAAAAGGCGGTTAAAGTATATCCTGTGAGGCACCGAGTGCTACAGAACATGCCAGAATTTGCTCTTCTGGACCTCAGTTCTTCCTACAAGGATTTTCTAACTGGTATTTTCTTATTACCATTATATGGCTTGAATGTTATTAGGTAGAAAAATTAACCTGAAGATGACTTTCCTCTTAAAATTACTGGAAAAAAGTCATACGAAGATGACAGAAGATGCTTCCTTTTGTTTCTTATACCTGAATGTAGGGAAGCTAAGCCTCCAATTCTCTTGTCTTGTAGATGCAAAAATAAATTAAACTTGATTCAATTCTCTCCTCCCCCCCCACATTCCTCTCAAATGCCAGGTAAAATGTTCTGTTAGAACCATCTTGATTGAAATAGTCTAACTCACGCACCTGTTACTTGTAAATAACTATTGCAAATGGCATAGGAAGAGTGCCAATTCTATATTTCACAAGTGGTCACTCATAATACAAGGACCATTACATTTTCAGTAATACAGTGTAATTGACAGGGATAGCTGTTAGAGAAGGCAAGCAATAACTAAAATGCATAGGAAACTGAACAGTCCTGCCGAATGAAGAACTTTTGAATAGATTATGAAGCTGTATAAACACCCAACTGATCTTTAAAATGTAAGATATAAATATTTATTGTGCTATGCCTATGTAATATCAATCAAATTCTTTATTACAGCCCAAGGCCAGTGTTATAATATCACAAAATCAAGCTGCTTGACATAAGTGAGGCAACCTAATAAAACTATCACAAAATCATGAACACTAGATTATTTATACAATAGCAACATACAGCCAGAATTTCAAGAGTTGTTATTTCTATGTCCTGCAGACATATTCTGTGACAGTCAAGTTGTAATCTGGAAGCATTTTACTTATTTCTTTGATTTTATCTTGCCTTTACGAATACAAGTTACATACCATGCGAATCTAGCGACCGCTATCGTCATATCTTGCCCTTCACCTGATAAAAGAATATTCAGTGTCCTGACTTTATTGCTAGACTTCAAGTTCAGGAAAACACTAAAAAGGTCTCTCCTGGGTTTACTATATAGGGGACACTGTAGCAGAACATGCTCAGAGGTTTCTATCATATTTAACTGACATGGGCATAAACGCTCGGGTGCTAGGACTTTCTTAAATAAATCCTCCCTGTAGGAGAAGGGAAGCATGTTATACCGAATAAGTGTGAAGGAACGTCTATGATCCGGATTTCTTATTAAAGACAAGTATGCTAAGGGCTTAGCAACATTGAAAGTTGATCTATCAAACAATGGGGAAACTAGTTTACTTAAATCATTTTGGCGAGGGAACGCCCATATATGACATTCAGGATTCGGGTGTGCCGTAAATGCACCTGCGGCTGTTGTAAATGCATTTGCAATTGCCGCAGATGAGTTTGCGGCAGAGTTTTGTGCATGCCTGGGCATGTTAACTTCCATTCCCAGTGGAAGGAACCACGTGACCAGCCCACTCAACCACGTGACTGTTCCGTAGCCTGAAAAGTTTGGCCACCCCTGCTGTAGATGGTAGCCTGTGTGAATGCGGAAAATAAGTAATCACCCATATGATGCAATGCACATGATGCCCCTCAGTGTGCACTTAGGAGGACCTTATGTTGGTAAGAAGAAATGCTGTTGATGTGGCTTGATATTGGGTGTATGTCAACTAGCCCTTTTAATTCCTTTTTTAAAAGATACTATGTTAATTTTTGCTTTGTATGTTATTATATGCTAGTGGTGCCTCTGACATCAATAAAGGAAGAATAGAGAAAAGACATAATAGAACTGTTTCTAGGTCTTACCATAAGCATGCAAACATGCATCATATCAGAACATAATATATTTGCCCAGCTTACCCTTTGTGTTATATGACCAGTTAGTGGGGGATAGCTAACCAATGATACTAGAGAGGTATATAGTCACACTTAAAATTCAACTGTATTTCCTGTGAAATTGTCACAAACAGAGAGGAACATTGCTCCGTTAAGCTCTACAGCAGCTTCTTGACTGGACAGTACTCATGATGAACACGACCAAGCTGATATGTTGCATGGTGTAGTGTACATATGCTGGTGAACTGTCATCCTGTATCTTTCTAAAAATTGAGAAATTATTTATTTTCTCCTTGGAAATATACTGCTTAAATCATTGCTTTATCTGGGCTATGTACAGAGTCTAGCTGGAACTGTTGTATGTTGTTGTGTCTCTTTCAGCACTGGCTTCATGTCCTTATCTATGATTGATAAAAGAATAAATTGGCAATAGGATTATATCTAATTTGGGATTAAAAACTAAGCATGCAGTACAGAGGACATCTTGAGCCAGAGATTTAATGAGCAAAGAAGATACCTGTGCCAAGATCAGACTGCTTTGCAAGTCTGTACATGGGACAAACTTGTTACTAGCTAAATGTCACTACCTACAATGTCACTAACTAGAGAGAATAATTTACCTGCTAGTTCCAAGAATGTTGTTGTTGATGATGATAAATTGAGCTTTTTGTGTGAAAGAATGGCTCTAACAACAGATAACCAGTAGGCAGAGGGACAAATTCTGTCACCTGTATTCAGAGTAATAATGTTCATGCTGTATTCTTAATGAAGTACAGTAAATAGTAAGGAGTCTGCTATTCTTTCCATGTTAACTAGTGGGCAGAGGAAGGCTGACTTGCATAGTCTTAAGAAATATATAACAGCAATATTGGCTCAAGGACAGGGGTTTGTAGTGCTACTGATACTGCATTAAGTGCATATTTGTGTGTGTGGGAGAGAGTTGTAGAGATAAGACATTCATGCATATTACGTGAACACTCAGATAAGTACAGTACTCACCTCTCAACATGTGACCGACGAGCCGGATATGGCCCATGGCACCATTCCATGTGCCCCCCCTGCCTCCACCACACCAGGAGGTGCCATGTAGTGTAGGAAGTGCAAAATGGTCATCCAGCCCCTGAAGCTATCTGAGGGAGTATGTCCCAGCCCCCAGCATAAAAATGTTGAGAACCCCTGCTTTAGACAAGTCTCCTAAACTCCTTGCCCTGTTTGTAACCCTACCAACATATTTAAAATAATTGCATAGTCCTCTAATACCAGTTTCCCTTTGTCAAATTATATATTGTCAGTATTAGGCAAAGATTTATTTTTTATCTCCTGACTGTGCTGTTTTCATTCATTCCTTCAATCAGCCAGTCAGTCATAAGAAGGAACAAACCCATTATGGCTGAAATTATCTCTAGGCTGAACTATTTTGTAGTGCAATTAGCTAAAATGAGAGTGTGACTACAGAGCAAGAGAAATGTGAATTAACTCTCATTCTCTTGCTGTGAAGTGGCAGTAAAGCATTTGGTTCTCTTCTACATAGCTGACCATACAAACTAGAGGAGGGAGAAAAGCAGTTCCATTTCAAATGCATGTATGTGGCACAGTTCAAAGGAACTGTCTTAAGAAGCCTTTTCTTACTTATTTCCATATTTTATCTTGTTGGTGGTTGGTAGACAGACAGACAGACAGACAGAGAGAGAGAGAGACAGACAGACAGACAGACAGACAGACAGACAGACAGATAGATAGATAGATAGATAGATAGATAGATAGATAGATAGATAGATAGATAGATAGACAGATAGACGGATGGATGGATGGATGGATGGAAGGATTGAAGGATGGAAGGATAGACAGGCACATGATGGGCAGATGTTGAAAAATTAAGAGTTTGGGGAGAGGAGAGGCTTTGTGGAGAGAGGTGAGTACTGGCTCTGCTTGTGTGTGTATGTGCATGAGAGAGAGAGAGTCTTCCCTTGATAAACTAGAGGCTAGGGGAAAGGTGCTTTGTCAAAGGACTGGTTTGTCTCTCTGTATGTGTTGCTGCTCTTTCTTTCTCCATTGATTCAAAATGACCATATACTTTGCACCAAACAGATTCAATTTTAAAAAAAGTAAAAAAAAGGTCTCTGGTGTGGACTCTGGACTGATTCATATTTCCCTTTGTGTCATGTGATCAACAGGGGAAATGTGAATCAGCTTGCCTTAAAACCATAGCATTTCCTGCATTTCCCCCTGTGTAGTCAAACCCTGGAAGTTTCATGCCAAACTGTGTACAATATGCAACTTCACATTGTGACACTTTAAACTTAGTGACACTGTTTTTCTGCAGATTACCAAAAACTGGAATGATATTGAACTGTTTTTGATTTCCAGAAGGATACGAAGTTAGGTATAAAGTTCCCATGATGCCTTCTACACAACAGGAAATATCAGAAAGTATTGGAGCTGAAAGTGTTTCTTCTGATGAAAGCCAGGAAAAACTGAAGATACTTTGGGTCCATGTAATTCGGTACAATACTTACTTAACCAGACTCTTAAACATGAGCCCTCTCATTGGTAAGAAACATTTCTGTTGTGACAAGCTAATGGCTTTTGGGTTGAATATGCTGTGCTGAGATTATTACTTCTCTGAGATGGGGAAAATACTTTTTCAAATCTAGTACTAGTAACTTGATTGTTTTATAAATGTAATGGTAAGAAGAAAGCTGGCTGGATAGCATAATATTTTAGGTATGTAGCTGTGGAGCCAAAGATTGGGAGTTTGATTCCCTACTGTGCTTCCCAGGAGAAGAGCCATCAAAAATGGCACATAATAATAATAATAAAGATGAAAGTATAGCCTCTCTGTGTGTACATGCATGTGTGCATACATGTATGTAAAATTTGTATGCTTAGTTTCCCTGGGCTTCCCCCTTAAGATAAGCTACCTTTTTTTAAAAAAAGATGAGGATTTCCTCCTTCATATTCTCATAAAAAGCAATAACTTTTATAATTGTTCTTTCTAAAAAATGATTCTAGCACTGAGCAAAGAATTAGTTTAATTGTCAAAGATTAATTGTTCTGATACCTTCTGTGGTATAATCTTATTTACAAAAATAGTAACAACAAAATGTATATATGCCTGTTACAACAATTTTGGTTAAACATTTAGAGTCTTGATTCCAGCTTGAAGAGCTATACAAAGTTGTTTATTTATTTATTTATTAGTCACATTTGTATTGCCGCCCACTCGGCAAGCAACTCTGGGCGGCGTACAACAATTACATCATGAACTACATAAATCCCACTAGAGAACTATAAAAAAACTTTAAACCAGTAAAAACCCCAATTAAAAATACAATAAAAATACAATAAAAAATTAGCCCAACAACTAGAGATTTGACAAGAACTGTAAATGTACATGAGCTGGAGACTGCAAGGTTGGGGTTTTGATACCTGAGAGCTGCACTTGGAGACATGAAAGGAGCCTCATTTGGGCGTCCCCTAAAATCCTTTCAACCCAGAGTAATCTCTGACATGAAATTATTAAAGGTAAAGGTTTCCCTTGCTCGAAAGCCAGTCATATCCGACTCTAGGTTCAGTGCTCATCTCTGTTTCAAAGCCAAAGAGCCAGTGCTGTCTGCTTCTGCAAACATTTCTATGGTCATATGGCAGGCATGACTAGACACCGGAGCACACGGAACACTATTTACCTTTCCACCGAAGTGGTCCCTATTTATCTACTTGCAATTTCTTGCTTTCAAACTGCTAGGTTGGCAGGAGATGGGACAAAGACGGGAGCTCATTCCGTCCTGCAGTACTTGGGAAGTGAACTACTGACCTCCTGCCTTCCAGTCAGCATCTTAGCCACTTGAGTCACTTATGTGCTTGAACATATCCAATGGAAAAACTTAAGTCTGCTGTTCTTTTACATTTTTCCCAGGGAGTACAACCCATTGAATAATGGGCTGTTAGATTTAACATGTATGGAATTGAAAAGCTTTTATCCCTATGAATTCTTAGCAACAATTCATATATTTTGTATAATTCAGATGAATTATTTTATATGATGCTTGAAATAATTCTGTTGCAATAAATTGAATTCTGTTTTTCTAAACTTCAGTGATTTCAGTTTTTTTCTGCTAAAACTATACCACAAGGCTGTTATTCCATGTTTGAAACAATGGCTTTTTTACTTGCCAATACTTAGAGGTGCCTTGAAGCTCCCAGTTGTTAAAGATAAACATTATGGAAGTATATGATTTCCCTTGTTTCTCCTTTATGGGCCTGCTGTAGCCCTTAGTTATCTGAGTGTAGCTTCAGTGAATGGTAAAATTGAAAGTGAATATGAATTTAAGACTTGAAAGTGATATCAAGGATCATTTATTTACCCCTCTCTAGTACTGGAATCCACAGCTAAAACATATATTTAAAAATCTCCAACAAAGGAGAGTCCATTATGTTTCAATATAGTCAATTCCACTGTTGAACAGTTTAGGAATGTTATTCTTCCAAGTGTTTATAGAGAGACAAAGAGTTTATAACATATCTCTATGTTTTCCATGCAAAGATTCCAGGTCAGTGATGGTGAACCTTGGCACTCCAGTTGTTCTGGAACTTCAATTCCCAGAAGGCCAAGTCAGCACTCCTGCTGATTTGGACTTCTGGGAATTTCATTTCATTTCACTTTTTATTTATATACCGCTTTATTCTGCCCGAAGGCGACTCAAAGCGGTTTTCACCAATGCGTGCTATCTGCACAGCAGACAGCAGCAGAAAAAAGCGAAAGAGATACAATTCATGACAATATAAAGAATAAATAAGTACATAATACAAAATTCATTAAATAGCATAATCAATACAGAACAAGAAATACAGTAAGAATCAATAAAAAGTTCAAACAGCAAGTACAAGCCCGCACTTACGTCACAATAAAGACAGGACAGGCAAAAGTCCTTGAGTACAGCGGCAAACAGCAGGGACCTCTGTGCGGCAGCGGCAGCAGCTTTTCTCCCCTCTGGCCAGGCGTGGCTTGGAAGGTGGCAGCGGCAAGCACAGGTGGCTCCCATCCCCGGAGCGATGGCGCAGCTCCGGGGAGAGCGCGGGACTTCCGTGCGGCTGCTGCTTTTCTCCCCTCTGGACAGACGTGGCTCAGAAGGTGGCGGCGGCGAGCACAGGTGGCTTCCATCCCTGGAGCGATGGCGTGGCTCTGGGGAGAGCATGGGACCTCTGTGCGGCGGCGGCGGCGGCTTTTGAATTGAAATTCAAGAACAGCTGGAGTGCCAAGGTTCATCATCACCGTCCTAGGTTTAGTCCCGGCTTCTTTCTTCAGACAATATTGTCAAAGGCCACATCTGAAACACCGGAGAGGCCACTGCTACCCAGTGTAGATATTACTAAGCATGATCTGATATAATACTTCATATACTCCTAACTAAACAGTAGAGGGTTGGTTCCGCTTCACCTTAAATATGAATATTTTTAAGAATCCCAAGGTCTCATATAGTTCTTTCAGTAAAGTATGCATTAATTCTGGTGTCACATCTGCCAGTTTGTTTCACAACAATAGAATTGGGCATGCTGGCGTATGCTGGTTTAAATATACCAAAAGTATAAGTAGATATATAGGTATCACTTTGATGGGAAAGGCAACAGCGTTCTATGTCTAGTCATGACTGCCACATGATTGTGAAAACATATGCAGATGCAGACAGCATTGGTTCTTTGGCTGCAAATGGAGATGGCCACTACAGCTTAGAGTCAGATACTACTGGCTTTAGAACAAGGGAGACCTTTACTTTTACCTTTTAAATATGCTAGCTGTTACTTCTGGCAAAAAGGAATTGTGCAATGCAGTTGTACAATCAATTGTGGGTCCCTTTTGTAAGCAATTGTGCAATGACTGGTGGAAGTGCTTTCTGGATGGTACTTTTACCTCAGGGCTATCGTAACTACCATGGACGCAATGTGGGTTGCAAGTGCATAGTTATGCAATAGGATTTTGCCCATTATGACAAAAAAAATAACTTATTTAATTCATACTGCTTCAGAATATCATGAATCTTTTAAATGTAAAGACTTAAGCAGAAATACTTATAAAATATCATCTCTTTCCACAGCTGTTCCAAAAGCAGGCGAGGGATTATTTGTTAAAGAAGATACATTGTTCACATCAGTGTTTGACACAACAATTGCCCTACGCTTAGCAGAACTACATTCTTTCTTGAAAATCTATTTGCCAATATATTCAGGTTGCTGCCTTCAAGAGCCTCCAAAGCAGCTGTTTGATAATGAAAAGCATTGCTTTAGTCTGACTGTTCTTGAAAAGGTAATTTAATGTGTTATTTAATTTTTTTGATTTGCATTTTCTCCCAACCTTTATACTTTTTACCTTTCTACAAAATAAAATAATGCACAGTAGCAAAGCAGATTCTCCAGTGTAGCCCTAGAGAGCCTCAGAACCTAAAAAGAGGGGAATGGGAAACTTTTAATTACTTTAAATGCTTCTAGCACTTGATCTGGGGTATGCCAGCACAAAGTTACACAACAAGATTTTGCCCATTGTGTTCATTATTCCATGGCCATGTTATTGATGACCATCAATAGTGAGATGTGAGAACCATCAGGAACCTGTCTCCTACCCTAATAGATGGATTGCTAGCCAGGGGCCCAAACTCAACTCAAGGTTTTCTAGACCTTAGAGTGTACTGCAGGCATTGGTCTAGATTTGCATTAGTCCTTTTTGTTCTAGATTTGCATTAGTCAGTGTCTGGTTGGACATCCCACTACGGTAATGGAGTAGACCATACAGCCAGCGACTCAATGCCGAGTATTGGGTGGTAGTAAATAACCTGACTCCCTAAAGGGGCCTATAGCTATGGGGGATGAGCCCATTTAGATGGGGTGATAGTCCCCTCAGTGGAGGAAATACCACTGGAAACCTTCATATTGGTCCCAACGGCAAAATGAGTGGAGGAGGAACCACTTCACTATTCTGATTCCCAATGGTCATTGAGGTGGAAGAGGCCATGCCAGATGAACTGACTGTGAAGGCACACCTTGTTAATATTCTCAAGGCTGCGGCAGTCCATTGCAGTCCTGGTGTCAAATCCTGCATGTCTCACTTTATACGTGCCACAGGAGATGGCTCCGTGATCACAGTATGTGGGTCACTTCATGGCAAGCTGGGATCCACCTTAAACAAATTCATGCCAATAGCATTTTTCCTGTTTATAATTCTTTTTTCAAAGTCCAAACTGTGAAAATGATTTTCAGGAAAAATGTATACTCAGATATGATTTGCACTTTTATATTGTATGTGAGCAAAGGTGAGGGATAATGAATCTCCAAAGAAGAAAAATAAATGAGATGGAACTGAATAGTTATGAAGGGTAGTTGAAAAGGGCTGAAATCTCCATATAGCATGATGAACCGTTTAATAGTAATTTTATGCTTGATTATTTATATTTAAGTCCCAAGATTCATCTGCTGCATCTTCAAAAACATCATTAGGAAAAATATTTCGCAGTTACAGTTCTGACACAGACTTTAATTCAGAAAACAAGGCAACCAGTACTCCCATAAGGGAACTCTGTGTGCAGTGGTACCTTCCATCTTTGGAAAAATCACCAGAAGAAGGAGAGACTATGGTATGTATACAATGTTGTGTTTTCTTATAGTATAAAGCATGTTTATAAGGAATACTGTATAAAGGCCTAGGTTTTGAATGTAGGCTGCACCTGATGCCAAATTCCTCTCTAATCAAATTAGTTTATATTGAAATATATAATTAATAACAGCCCAAGGAAAGCAACTAGATTAATTAATTGGAGACCTCACAATTCAGGAATGGTATCCTAGAGAACTACAGTACTCAGAATCTTAGATCTGTCCATCTCTTCTAGCTGAGGTACTGTATTTTGAAGGAAACAAAGACAACAAGCATACAGTAATACCTCATACAACTTCCGCTTCATACAACGTTGGATCCATACAACATTGCCCAATTCTAGGGAAAAAGTTGCCTCATACAACGTCGCCGCATGTTGTATGAGGTATTGGGGTTTTTACCGCGGGATTTTGGACTTGCAGCTTGGAGGCCCCACGGAGCTCGACTGGCAGCTGGCCGGAGGAGGCGGGAAAGAAAGAACTCACCACACTTGGGGCTCACCTCTCCACAGCCCCAAAAGCGGCTCCCCGCCTCCAACGGACCCCACCGACGCCGGGGCTAGGGGGCCCCATGGAGTTGGACCGGCAGCCAGCCGGAGGAGGCGGGGAAGAAAGAACTCGCCGGACAGGGGAGCCCCAAGTGCAGTGAGTTCTTTCTTTCCCTGCCTCCTCCAGCCGACTGCCGGTCAAGCTCCATGGGGCCTCCCAGCCCCGGCATTGGTGGGGTCCGTTGGAGGTGGGGAGCCGCTTTTGGGGCCATGGAGAGGCGAGCCCCAAGTGTGACGAGTTCTTTCTTCCCCGCCTCTGGCTGGCTGCCAGTCCCAAAAGTGGCTCCCCACCTCCAACGGACCCCACCGATGCCGGGGCTGGGAGGCCCCACGGAGCTCGACCGGCAGCCGGCCGGAGGAGGCGGGGAAAGAAAGAACTCACCGCTCTTGGGGCTCGCCTCTCCACAGCCCCAAAAGCGGCTCCCCGCCTCCAACGGACCCCACCAATGCCGGGGCTGGGAAAGAAAGAACTTGCTGCACTTGGGGCTCGCCTCTCCGGCGAGTTCTTTCTTCCCCACCTCCTCTGGCCAGCTGCCAGTCGAGCTCCGTGGGGCCTCCCAGCCCCGTTGTCGGTGGGGTCCGTTGGAGGCGGGGAGACCCTTTTGGGACCGGCAGCCAGCCAGAGGCGGGGAAGAAAGAACTCGCCGGAGAGGTGAGCCCCAAGTGCAGTGAGTTCTTTCTTTCCCTGCCTCCTCCAGCCGGCTGCCGGTCAAGCTCCGTGGGGCCTCCCAGCCCCGGCATTGGTGGGGTCCGTTGGAGGCGGGGAGCTGCTTTTGGGGCCATGGAGAGGCGAGCCCCAAGTGCGGCGAGTTCTTTCTTCCCCGCCTCTGGCTGGCTGCCAGTCCCAAAAGTGGCTCCCCACCTCCAACGGACCCCACCGATGCCGGGGCTGGGAGGCCCCACGGAGCTCGACCGGCAGCTGGCCGGAGGAGGCGGGGAAAGAAAGAACTCACCGCTCTTGGGGCTCGCCTCTCCACAGCCCCAAAAGCGGCTCCCCGCCTCCAACGGACCCCACCAATGCCGGGGCTGGGAAAGAAAGAACTTGCTGCACTTGGGGCTCGCCTCTCCGGCAAGTTCTTTCTTCCCCACCTCCTCTGGCCAGCTGCCAGTCGAGCTCCGTGGGGCCTCCCAGCCCCGTTGTCGGTGGGGTCCGTTGGAGGCGGGGAGCCACTTTTGGGACCGGCAGCCAGCCAGAGGCAGGGAAGAAAGAACTCGCCGGAGAGGTGAGCCCCAAGTGCAGTGAGTTCTTTCTTTCCCTGCCTCCTCCAGCCGGCTGCCGGTCAAGCTCCGTGGGGCCTCCCAGCCCCGGCATTGGTGGGGTCCGTTGGAGGCGGGGAGCCGCTTTTGGGGCCATGGAGAGGCGAGCCCCAAGTGCGGCGAGTTCTTTCTTCCCCGCCTCTGGCTGGCTGCCAGTCCCAAAAGTGGCTCCCCACCTCCAACGGACTCCACCGATGCCGGGGCTGGGATGCCCCACGGAGCTCGACCGGCAGCCGGCCGGAGGAGGCGGGGAAAGAAAGAACTCACCGCTCTTGGGGCTCGCCTCTCCACAGCCCCAAAAGTGGCTCCCCGCCTCCAACGGACCCCACCAATGTCGGGGCTGGGAAAGAAAGAACTTGCTGCACTTGGGGCTCGCCTCTCCGGCGAGTTCTTTCTTCCCCACCTCCTCTGGCCAGCTGCCAGTCGAGCTCCGTGGGGCCTCCCAGCCCCGTTGTCGGTGGGGTCCGTTGGAGGCGGGGAGCCACTTTTGGGACCGGCAGCCAGCCGGAGGAGGCGGGGAAGAAAGAACTCGCCGCACTTGGGGCTCACCTTTCCATGGCCCCAAAAGCGGCTCCCCGCCTTCGGAGATGTAAACTGCATTGAGTCTCCCTTTGGGCAGAGAATTGCGGTACAGTATATAAATGTATTATTATTATTATTATTATTATTATTAGTAGTAGTAGTAGTAGTAGTAGTAGTAGTAGTAGTAGTAGTATCATCATCATCCCCCCCCCCCCGGCTGGTGGAGAAACGCACCCCTCTGGCCCCTCTTAAAGTTCTGTTAGTTTCCTGTGTTTCTCTGACTTTGCCCTGCAGTTTGTGCTGTTACAATGTATTTCTATGGAAACGACGTTTTACAAAGCATCGGTGGCAATAATTTGGACGTTGTATGAGGCATCGCGGCTAGGATTTTGCATGCCTCATACAAAGTCGGAATTCATACAACGCCCTAACTTGTGGAACCAAGTTTGGACATTGTATGAGGTATTACTGTATATGGTTGTTATGATAATGATAATGGTGATTGAAATAGCAGCTATTTTATGTCTTGTATATTTCCTTTCTTTGTGTAGGTTTTGTTCATTTTTGCTTACAATAAAAAGCCAGTCAAAATTATGAACATCAAGTCTTTCAATTCAACCAATATATATTGTGGTTATTTGTGGATTCCACTTAATAGGTAAATTAACCAAATCATTATTTGCATATGGAAGAATATTTTTGATAGGATGCTGTCAATAATTTCTATAAACTTAACGTTTGAAAGACAAGTGACACAGACAGAATAAGCACTATTGAATGTTTAAAAAGCAGTTTCCAAGATCAGAACCTGTGCTTCTGTACTCTCGCATATGGTCACCATTTCTGCTTCTTCTGCATCTCTCACAACATGACATGCTATCTGTGCTTCTCAGGAAGTGTCCCTCCCTCTGTATTGCTGTATCCCTTTTTATTCTTTTTATGAATAGGGTGGGGGTAGGAGGGTGGGTAGGTGGGTGGGTGACTTGGGGTTTTAAAATCTGTTTTATAGGTTTTTAATCTGCTGTAAGACGCCCTGAGTCAGTTTGCCTGAGAAGCAGCATAGAAATTTAAACATTAAATTGAATTAAATTTTTAGAGACAGGCTACAGTGGAAAACATGCACACATAGAAAAATCATATTGTGTACTCAGAACACAAAACATGGCCTTTGTTCTAGGCAATACATATCTAAGAGGGAGGTCACTGAGTTATCATTAGGGGAAAAATGACAAAGTAGAATACACAGTCAAACTCAAAATGGACATTTATTTATTTATTATTCAAATTTATATATTGCCGCCCCATTTGAACGAGCGACTCTGCGCGGCATTACAACAATAATATAAAAACATACAATCTTTAAAAAATTTAAAAACCCTTAAAAACACCCTTAATCAGCACTAAAATTACCTCCCCACACCATCAATTATTAACAGCCATCCCCAATTAAAAATCCCGTCCACCCCATCTGAAGGAGGGAGGATCTGAAATTATGTCTTAAATAAGCCAACCGGCAGGGGTCACATCTCCATCCATGCCCCACACCTGTCTTACCAGCCAGGTTTTAAGTGCTTTTCTAAAGGGCAGCAATTCTGTCTGCAGTCACAATTCTGTCGGCAGTAGGTTCCATAGGGCTGGAACAGACACGGAGAAGGCTCTCCTCTTTGTGCTAGAGAAACAAGCCCCTCTAGCCAATGGTACAGTTAGAGAGCCCCTCCGGTCCACTCTGGTTGGACGGGCAGACATTCTTGGGGCGATGCGGTCTCTTAGGTATCCTGGCCCACTACCATGTAGGTCTTTAAAGGTCATCTCCAGCACCTTGAATTGCACCCGGAGGCAAACTGGTAACCAGTGCAGCTCCTGGAGCAGTGGCAAGGCACGGGCATAATGCCCGCACCCCATCACCACCCAAGCAGCCGTGTTCTGGACTAGCTGCAGCCTCCAAATGGTCATCAAGGGCAGCCCCATGTAGAGCGCATTACAGTAATCTAGTCTGGAGGTCACCAGAGCATGTGTGACCATGAGCAAGGAGTCCCGGTCCAGAAGTGGGCACAGCTGGCAAATTACATGAAGTTGTGCAAAAGCCCTCCTGGCCACGACTGCCACCTGCTCTTTGACCAGTAGTCATGTGTCCAGGAGGACCCCCAAGTTGTACACCGGGTCTGTCTGGGACAGAATAAATAGCCCCATCCAGGACCAAAGATGATAGCTTCCGGGATAATGCAGGGCCCCTAATCCATAACCACTCATTCTTGCCGGGATTCAGTTGTAGCCCGTTGTCCCTCATCCAGATGTAGGAAATCCTTTTATGAATAGGAAATGGAAAAAGAGGAGTGGACTGATGAGATTAATCTGGAGGAATCAGTGAAAACTAGCAGAAGAAAAAGTATCATTCTATAACAAAAGCTTCATAAACTTAGCCTAAGTTGTTAGAAAACCATAATATACAGTAGAAGGTATTTGCCCTATTTAGATATTTTGGATAAAGTTAGCTGACTAAGCTGCTTCTGACAGGTTCAGCAGGATAAAAGACAAGTTACATGATCAAGAACTGTATAGTTGGCCTGGTGCTCATATCTGTTGACCTTTAAATGTTGTGCCATGCAAATTAAACAAATTTAGTGTCAGCAGGTCCCAGAGTAGATTTGATATAAAGCAAGACTAGATAAAGGCTCAAAAGGTTCCATTGTCATTTTTACTGTTTGTCCCTCCCTCCTCACGCTTAGCTTCTTGTGCAGGTCTGTTCCATTTCCAACAATCCTATTCTTTTCATTAGCACTCAAGGGCTAAGGGTTTGATTCTGTGTACATAGATTCATACCTGTCAAGTATCCTGTATTAAATAACCTTTGGATTATAATGAATCTTAAACAGAAAATGTTTTTTGAGGGAAAATCTACACCCTGAGTTGACATATGCTGAGTGGGCGGCATACAAATCGAATAAATCAAATCAAATAAATCAAAATCCAATTTAAATTAGAACCCATCATAAGGTTCTGTAAGACAGTTGGGATATGTATTCTGCCTTGTGTAACAACAGAGCAACTCCACTCTTTCTTCTCTTTGGTTAGTTTTCATGCTCACCCTGCAAACAGGAACCTGTTCTGTAAGTTCACTCTATGACAGAAATTACATCACTGCAGGAGCCATAGCTTTTCCCTAATCTTCTATGTCCCCTTCTTCTCTAACTGTTCCTTGCTTCTGAGGCCTATTATGCTATATTGTGGGTCCAAAGGCTTCACTCCCGTTCATGTTGCTCTGTCTTTTGCTTTAACTCTGTTTGTTGCACTGGCCTTTCATGCTGAACTTCCAGTTGCCTTTGTAGCTCCTGTAGCTCTTAGAACAGGAGTGCCCAAACTACGCCCCGGGGGCTGGATGCCAATTTATCTGGCTTGCAAAGCTCTCATCGCTCCTGGAAGCGGGCGTGTTTTACTTCCGCTTCCAGGAGCGACAAGGGCTTTGCGGGCTGGATGAATTGGCATTGGGGGCTGCATCCAGCCCCCAGGCAGTAGTAGCCAGTTCCCTGAACCACGTGACAGGCCCACAGTCTCAAAAGTTTGGGCACCCCTGTCTTAGAACCTTTCCTGGTGAACACAGGTGAATACAAAACATAAGTGTAAGAATGATAGAAATGCATCCTAATATAGCAGGCATAAAAAGGGAAATTCAAGCATCCAAAATTGTTTTTATTGCTCAAGAAAGAAAACATTTCTTCATACCAGTACAATATCTAGAATGCTATTGTATAGTGCTAACTTAATTGCCTTCTTTTAGAGTTATTGCTCTGCGCGAAAAGTTGTCTGATCTGAAGCAACATATTGAATTTTTAATTCAATCAAAAATGATTCCTCAGACAGTGGCTGAAGTACCAAAAGAAATTCCTTTAACAGCATCAAAACCTGATGTGGAAAAGGTGTCGTTAGATAGCAAAGCAAAGGTACGTAAATACAGTTTGTTCAGAAAGTAGCAATATAACAAGTCATAGGTGTGGTGTTAATTGTAATGGTGTAAAGCAGGAGTTCTCAACCTTTTTAACCTGGGGGCTGGGTCACGCTCCTTCAGACAGCTTCACGGGCCGGATGGCCATTTTGCCCTTCTTCCACCACATGGCACTTCCTGGTGTGATGGAAGTGGTGGTGGTGGGCACATGAAATGGTGCCACGGGCGGCATCCGGCCCATGGGCTGCAGGTTGAGAATACTTGGTGTGAAGTTTACAAAAAAAGAATTGCACATAGCAAAGGTATTTCATCTACTCCAAAGCAAAAATTGGCTCTTCCTTTATAAATTAATAATAATATCACATTTTTTCTACATTTCTTTTAGAAAATTTTCTCCCTCATATGTTATTGTTGTTACCTGCTGTCAAGTTGCCTCTGACCTATGGCAATTCTGTGAAGACCTCCAAAATATCCTCTCCCCAACAGCCCTATTCAGCTTTTGTAAAGTCAAGGCTTTCTCTGTGGGGTCAATTCATCTCTATCTTTGGTCTTTTTCTTTTCCTTCTGCCTTCAAGTTTTCCTTGCATTCTGGCCTGTGGTGGCCATTAGTCCAGGTGCACCCCAGTGACTGGTGCATACACACCCTCGAGGCAGTGGGCAGAATTACATCAGGCACAAGATTTCCACCATAGCCACCCCCAAGCTCATGGGGAAGGGTTTGCGTGCTCAAAAGTGCAGGAGTGGGAGGGTGCTATAATAACAATACTTGTGTGCCAGAAATTATTCTGGGTTGAAATGATTTTTGCTGCAGAGATTCTGCTCAGGGGACACCTGAATGAGGCTCCTTTCATGTCCCCAAGATCTTTACCCACTGAAGTGGCCCCTATTGATCTACTTGTAATGTCTTGCTTTTGAACAGCTAGGTTGGCAGGAGCTGGGACCCGAGATGGGCGTTCAATCCGTCATGCAGTACCATACCCCCCATAGGCGGTGCCCCCTCCCTCCCTGTCCCACCCTCTAGCGGGCCTGCTTGCATTATTGTCTTTTCCAGTGAGTTTTCCTTTCTTATGTTATGTCCAAAGTAGAAGAGCCTCAGTTTTGTCATTTTTGCTTTCAAAGTAAGTTCAGGCTTGATTTGATCCAGAACCCAATACATATTACAGGCACTATTACACACTTCCAGATACCATCATTCTCAAGACATATGTACCCTGCTTTGAGTACAACAGAAAGATGTATTAAATGGGTGTTAGGGCTCTTCTAGAAATTGTGATACCCTATTTTTATGATAGGTTCTCTTTGTATTAAATCAATGTCAAGATTGGGAACCACACAACATATAGTTAAGCATGCATTAATGCTTCTGGCAAGCAGTGTGGAGACTAACTCTGCCTTAGAAAGATTTAAAAGGAGATTAGACAAATATATGCAAGACGAACCTATCCATTGCAAGTAGTCTTAAAGGCCTGACACAGACCCCTTTTTGAAAGACACCATTCAACTTAACAATAACAGGGGATGCCTGTGCTGTAAGGTCTGTAGCCTTTCTCAAAGCATTGAGTTGTCCATTTTGGACATAGGATGCTTGACCAATTGGATCCTTCATTTTTTCCAACAAGGCTATTTATATTGTATGTTTTTAAATGACTACTCACTTGTAGCACAGTATGGGTTCTAGTGGCTTCTTTTGAGCTTGCTATATTTTTTAAAAAAATATTTTGAAAAAGAGTTTTTGGTGTTGTTTCTCTCTACGCCTCTTATATCCTAGGATGGACAGCAAATAGGATACATGAAAGAATTTTTTTCCTGAAGGCTACAATACCCTCACAATTTGCTGATTTCTTTCTTTAAATGTGCTTTGCACCCCTCGCAAATTGGATAGTCAAAAAGCATGAATATACTAAGTCTATGTACTTTATCAGCCCATATCTCTCTGTCTGTCAGTCAGTCATTACCCTTCTGGGGAAAAAATACTCCTTCAGGAACTCCAGATTACCTCTCGTCATAATCAAGCTTCAGTTTATTTGTCCTCATTAAAGGTTACTTCCCTTAATGACAAATAGGCACTAGTTTATTTTAAAAGGTTATGGGGGAGAATCTGATTTGAAAACAACTAAATAACATAAACCATATTTCTTAGTTATTTTATCAACAATACTGAATAAGATTTTCTGTCAAAAATCACAAGGGAGACAGCCCACAAACTTTCCATGTGATGAAATCTATACCTATAAATCGAAGGGTTAACCGTTGGAACTTGCTATACCTTTCTGCACCCATCCATCCTATCCTGTACCGAGCCTCCTGCACTCACCCAAACCCAGTACGGAGGTTACTGCAGGGTTGAGAAATGCGCCAGTGGGACAAGAGCCCCACGAACGCGAACAAAGGGAAACAACTTCAATTCCCAACGTTCTCTGCGCCGCGCCTCAGCCAATCAGGCTGAGAGGCGTGAGCAAAAAGAACATTGGGAAATGCGGCGTGGCCAATTAAAATCGAGCTGCAGAAAAAACCCGCCACACAAACGCAAACCACAAATGCAAAAAAAAAGTCCCAGCGTCCTGCGCGCCATGAGCGTGCAGAACGCTGAGAAAGCTGGCACGCAAAAAATAAAATTACAAAATGCAATGGGAGCGCAAGTCCGCCACAGGCGGACACAGCGCCTCACAGCCTCGCAAAACAAAAAGCCACAAAACTCCACCATGAGACATCCGCCGGCCTTCTTTCCCAGAGCAACGGGGAGAAGAGGGACTCCCTCTCCTCCACGCTACCCCGCCAAAGACATGGCGAGACCCTGCCGGCCTCAGGGAAAGTTGAGCTGGGATGGAAACCCCTCCCAAAAAAACAGGCAGCAGTTTATCAGGGGAAACACCATCCCTGGCGGATGACTAGCTGATGCCTTTGTACTTCCGAATGCAAAAGCAACAGCCAGCAATCCGGAAGGAAGAGCACCACTCCTTACGGATCGCTGCCTGCCCATCTCCAGTTAGGTAAGCCAGGAGAGAAAGGAGACAGAGAGGAGAGAACCATTGTTAGGCAGAGATAGCTCTTCTCTGCCTCCTCCTTCTCCCCCGACCTACCTAACGAACCTTCCCGGGAGAAGAACGGGCTAACTACCTCCTCCTCCTTTCCCCCATTGCTGCATCGAAACCCAAATTCGAAGCAGCAATGAGGAAAAGAGGAACTTCACGCTAAAGTAAACACCAAAAACAAACACCAAAATTAATAAAAAATAATAAAACAAAAATAAATTAATAATTAAAAAAACCCATTAATAAACAAAAAAACCCACAAAATACAAAAACATCCACAATACCACAAAAGCACATACAAAACACCTAACCACAACACAAAAAACCCACAAATCACACAAACAAACAATAAATAATTACACAAATAAACAACAACGAAATAAGAAAAAATTAACAAAACCAGAAATAACCAGAAATAACCAGAAACTAATTAAACAAACCTAAAACTCAACCAAAACAAAAAAGAACAAACAAAAACACCTCCCAGCCCAACACCACAAAAACAAAACAAAGAAAAACCCCAGAAGAAAGAAAACCAGAGAACTCACCAGCATTTCCTCCCTCCACGATGACCGGAGCAGAAATGAAGAAACAAAGACTACTTACCGGAAGAAGCCCCACCCAGAGGCCAGGAGAGAAAAAACACGTGAAACGAAAACAAAACCACTAACAGCCCCACCTGCTGGGCAAAATAGTAAAAACAACTCAAAAACACACAACAGCTCCACCTAGAGGCCACAAGTGTAAAAACAAGTCAAAAACATAACAATAAATCAAAAGTTTACACAAATAACAAACATATGTTAAATAAATAAAATAAAAATATTTATAACATCCTGTGTTGATTTTTAACTCAAATAAAAACCCAAAACATCTAAACACAGTTTAAAAACATTGAATGTAAAAAACATGTACTTACACATTTAAAAAAAAAATTACCAACGGTAGGACTATTAACAACAAAAAAATTTAACAAACTAAAATATTATTTGGTTAAATTATGAGATGAATCACTAATATTTCTAGGCAAAGAAACAGTTAAAATTAATACCGCGAATAAAATGCTAAAGACAAATTATCCCCAGGGTTATCACCAATTTTGGAGTTAAGGGATTTAAAATCATTCCCACTACTTTTAGACCATAGGACTGAAGAAATAATGAAAAGATATAAAGTAACTTTATTAAAGGAATGGTTAGATGTTTGTGAGGATGGGGAGAAAATGTCAGAAATTTGTAAACAGTTGAAACTAAATTGGCTTCAAGTTGCCACACTGAATAGTTGGAATAAAAAATACAGGGAAGAAATAGGCTTACATAGGGACATGACAAAATTTGAGGAGCTAGTATATAAGTTAAGAAATGATCAAATAGAAATTAAAGGATTAGTTAGTAAATTATATAAAGTATTGGATGATTCTAACGAATCCCAAAAAGCATTAAGAGGAATATGGGAACAAGATCTAAATGTTAAAATCACAGATGAATGTTGGAATAGAAAGTGGAAAAGAAGAATCATGAAAACCTTATCCGTAAGGATTAAGGAGCATAACCACAAGTTATTATGGAAATGGTATATGACCCCTGTGTGATTACATTTAATAGACAAGACAAAATTAAATATATGTTGGAGGTGTAAGGAGGATATAGGAACGTACGAGCATATGTGGTGGGGGTGTAAGAAGTTGAAGCCATCCTGGACAAGTGTAGAGTATGAAATTGGGAAAATTTTGAATGCAAAGGTTAAATTGGACGCAGTTATAGTACTACTAACGGATGTTGATAAGGTGGATTATAGTAAAAGGGAATTAATGGCAGTCATGTTATCAGGTGCCAGACACTGTATAGCGGGGCAATGGAAGAATGATGTCACTCCAAAAATTGACGAAAGTTACAATGAGTTAAGGACTATTGCTTTAAACAATAAGCTTACCTGGGAACTAAATTTAAGAAAAGGTCTAATAAAAGAAAATAAATTTCAGGACACGTGGAGATGTTTTATAGACTATATACTGCATAAGGATCAAGGTCAGAAGCCAACGCCGGATCAGCATTCCTTTTGGAAAGGAATCATATAAGAATTAAGTAACTCTGTCCCATATGGCAATGTAAATAGCACATGGTGAATGTCCTGTATTAAGTTGATGTGTTTGTTTTTGTTATTATGTAATGTGCAGATTTAAATAAAATTTTAAATTAATAATAATAATAAAATAAATAAAACAATTTGAAACAATTATATCCTTTGTTCTTTTTTTAATCCACAAAAAAACCCAAAAAACTGATCACAGTTTATAACAGCCCGGCAACGCTGGACAAACTATGCTAGTTCCTGATAATATCAGAAAGGTGGAGTGTTGTCACTATAGCTGGTGCTTGATGAATACCAAGGAAAAATAGATATTTATTTTCCAAGTAGGAGGCATTTATCATGTGACAGTTGTTCTTCAGTATCTATTCTAATAAATGATTAACGATGCATGTGCTGGCATTTCGCCTGATGGATATTGTGACAGGCCAGACAACAGTTCCCAACCTTCATTATTGAAAGGCTATATTCTGAGTGGCTTGGCTGACAAATATTTCAGCCAATTATATAGTACAGTAGGTTTACATGTCATATGGTATTTCTTTTTAAAGACTGTTTTGAGTTAGTGTGGAATTTTAGGCATATTTTCAAGAGTGCTGACAGTAATATACCTGTAGTATTTCATGACGTTCATGACTGTGTTCCAGTCAGCTGAGTGGATCCAAACATTTGGAGTTCGCTTGTCAAGATGGCAACATCTAAGTTTGGATTATTTAGCTATAGAGTTTTTTCATATGGTACAACTGTAGGACAGGAATAAATATGAAGAAACCAGTCTATATTTACAGGTGTGAATGGTATATGAAATTATTGATCTTATAGGAATTTTTCAATTTCTGAAAACCACGAGACCCAAACCTTGAATTTTCTGATCAGGTCTTCAGGATTTGGAACTATTTGTCCATGCTTGATTTCAACCCAGAATGTCTGGTTTGTTTTGTTTCTCTATAAATAAAAATTGGAGAGGACAGGGCCCAGTGAGGTCCTTTTTTGTTCTCCTTGTTCTCTTATGGTTTTTGGATTATGGGCCATCATTTTGCTGGACTGCAATTCCTAGAAACTGAGTGTATTGGAATATGAGTTTGGTCTACTTTGTGAGTTTAGCACAAAAAAGTGACCAGGCTAGCTGAATTTAGGACCAAAATAGCTATACTGTAATACTTAAAAGATAATCCTTTTATAAAACAGTTGTTTCAACTCTTAGACTAATTCATTGTCTAAAAGGAAGGCATGCCTTAAAAAAATAGCTATGAGGGTTCATAACTATGGCCATTCATCAGCAAAATTAGGTGCAATCTTGCTCACTAGACAAAGTGGAAAAGCTGTATTGGAACATAGCAAACCAGTCTAGAAAATGTTTAAGTCTTACTTAGTTATTTTTTGATGTGAGCCAGTGATTTCATCATTACTCTTGAGCATTCAGGTCATTCAAAGCAGAGACTGAAATCAAGGCACAGCTTCCTAATAACTTTTGCCACCCCCGCCCCCTGATCAACCAGCCCCTACAGACCGCACTAGCACTTTAGAAGGCAAACAAGGAGCTACCAGATAACTTGGCAGAAAAACATTATTCTCTACTGCCTGGCCATGAACATCCTGGCCTGTGTGGAAAGCTTTAAACAGACTGTGTGCTGGAAGATCAAGGGCTATACTGAGAAAGTGGGGTTTCCCTGTAGATGGTAGCCTGTGTGAATGTGGAGAAGAGCAAACAATCGCCCGTATGATACAATGCACACAATGCCCTTCAACATGCACCGATGAGTACCTTATGTTGGCAAGAGGAAATGCTGTTGAGGTAGCCCAATATTTGGTGGATGTCATCTAGTCCTTTTAATTCCTTTTTGTTTTAGATATGTTAATTTTAGCTTTCTATGTTATTATATGCTGGTGGTGCCTCTGATAGGAATAAAGAAAGAAAAACAGAGAGAGACTTCAGTATATGGCAGGGGTTCTCAACCTTTTCAAGTTGGGGGCCAGATCACGCTCCCTCAAACAGTTGAGGGGGCCGGACTGGTTGTCCCACCACCATTTACAGCTGCTGTAAATGAGTCTGCTGCCGATGTCGGTGCTAGCTGGAGCGAGGGTGGGGGCAGATTATTTGGCACCACAGGTCGGATCCGACTTGTGGGCCATAGGTTGAGAACCCCATAGGTTGAGAACTGGCATATGGCCTTAATCCCATTTGGAAAATTTCTGTTTCAGTTTTGTTCCCAAACAAATGCAAATAGAGAGGCATGCTTCACTCTTCCATGTTTTTATAGTACTGTACTGTATTATGTTTGGATTGAGATCATTGTTACAGTTGGTCTTGACAAAGACCTATCTTGTGGATTCATTCTTTAGTTCCCTAGTCTGATCTGGTGTTAGAAAGATTAGCCGACAAGGTTGCCGCCCAGGGTACACCTGATTGCATTCACAATCTTCGTGGAGGCTCTTTCTGTGTACCAGGCTATCAGGAATGCTGAGGGAACCCATCTACCAGTTATGATGCATCAAAGCAATACAAATTAATAGCAGCATTTATATTCATTTTCTTTTATGCATTTAGGAAATGGTCAAGCAGTGTTTTTCTGAAATAACAGACTTACTGTCCATTGGCTCAGATTCCTCATCACTCCCCAAAGAGGTATGCTATTTAGATTTTTAACAATAATTTTTAATTTTTTAAATTAAATTCATAAATGTCTCATCACTATTGTTCATTTTAAAGAAAATGTGTAATTAAATGGCTAGCATAATTATAAATACTGCTGCTTTGTTGTCTGTAAGGTCGTTTTCTGGCATAGGACTAGTATCATGGATTTAAAATGTATTTGTTCAGACCTGTAAACTACCGTGTTTCCCCAAATATAAGACTGTTTTATATTTTTTTAAACTCCAAAATTAGCACAAGGTCTTATTTTCAGGGGATGTCTTATTTTTCCATGAAGAAGAATACCAGTCTCGATCACGCTTCCCCTCTCCCTTGGGGAGGCGGCCAGCGTGGCCCATAAGAAGGCCTGCCACGTCGGAGACTCGATCTCACTCTCACCAGGGGAAACTTCTCTTGGTTGTGAGCGGGGAGGCAATCGAGACTCCGATGTGGCAGGCTTTCTTATGGGCCACGCCTTACAACCAGGAGGTAAGGAGGTCTTATTTTTGGATGGAGCCTTATATTTCAAAGGCAGGGGGGAAAAGGGTGTGTGTGTCCTATTATGGGAGGAGGTCCTATATTTGGGGAAACAGGGTAAGCTAGAAGCCTGGTTTATTGAGCATTCACCAGTGTATCAATAGCAGTTATTTTTTATATTTAAAAAATTACAACTAATTTTTAAGTGATAGCAGTTACACTTATACACCAGCTAATAGCACTTAAAGCACTGTCTGGGCAGTTCACAAGGTAATTCACATTTTGCCCCCAAAACGCTGGTTACATAATTTACTGACCTCGAAAGATTGGAAGGCTGAGTCAATCTTCAGTCTATCAGGTTAGAATTCAGATTATGAGCAGAATTTTGACTAGAGTATTACAGCTTAACCACTGCACCACAAGTGTGCTGGCTTCTAGTTTCTCATTGTTCCCACTTACAACTGCAGTTGCAGCTAAAAGAAACATGGACTCTGATCCATAGTCTGTTTCTCATTACATCCAAACTCAGACTTGTTTCTTCTCCAGTAGGCTAGAGCAGAATCTGTAACTTCACTTAGATGTCATAATAAATAAATTACAGACCAAAAGAACAGAATTTGTTTAGCCAGGAGGGTCAGGAGTTGCACACACTTGTCCCTGGATCTTGAAAGCCCACTTCTGCAAATCTTATCCTCTCATGTTCTTTAACTGAAAAATCTCTTGTGCTGCCTTCTAAAAAATACAATTCCACCACTCAGCAGACACCTGAGGAACAAGGAACAGGACCAAAAATCACCCTCCACTTCCATCAGCAGATACTGAGAGTGACATTTCCACTATGGGATATCGGAAAATGCTATGGAGTTCTAGTGCTGTGTAGCTTCCTCTATGTGTAGAAGACACAGTGGGGAATCGGATCTCAATTTCTGGCTCCATAGCCAGATAGCTAAACTATTGAGTCAGCATTTAGTCAATCTAAAGACCATAAATTTCCTACTTTCTGCATTTAGAAGTAGGAAATGACTGTTAGAGTGGATTATTTGCAAACGCCTATTAATTTTTAAGGATTTTGTAGTTTCCACCACAGTATGGGGAGGCTCTTGCAATACAGCTTAGGAAATTGACTGTTTTTCACAAAGGTATCACTCTTATTGCTCAGGATCCTATTGCCACTGATATTTTATCACACTTCCTGTTAGCCTCTGGATATGTTTTCAGCCTGTATGATTAATCTGCTACTTCAGTTAGATTTTCTGTTGAATAAAAATGATACTAAAAAGGTTGTTTGTACAGTTGTTTTAATCATCTAATTCAATTGAGGTAAATTTTGTTTTCTTACTTAATGTCTTCTCTCCTGACAGATTCCATTTGATGTTACTTTACCAATAATACAGAATTTAAGGAAATTATTTGATCCAGCTAATGGGTGTGTGATAACTGCAGGAAATGTTTTGAACTGGATTGTATCTTTCCTAACTTGAGCAATCCTTTGTCATTAAAACTGACACATATTTAAGATTATGGAACTCTGAGGGGTTTATAGGCGGTACTGGTCTCTTTTCTCTGAAATGTATACATTACAGTATTTTAAATTGTAGTAGTTTAACAATAAGCATGTTATTCTTTAAAAATGTTTTCCATACAGAATTTAGTTCTTTATGATAACCTTTTGAGTTAAAAATACAAATCATATTATTCCATTAATTGTATGATTTCTGTTTTATTGAATTAAAATGTTAAACTATTGGATCTGGGTGCTGCATTTTCTTTCCAAATTCTTCATTAAGATTCAGATTACTTCTTTAGTCCATGGCGCTCAAGAAGTTACTTACAGTTTATGCCCATTTTCCTACCTATAGAAATAATGATACAAACAGGATGTGTGTAGAGTTTTTATTATTCCAACCAGACTTTGAAAGTTCATGAAAATGGATGCCCTGTTCTGAACTTTACATAGAAAATTTAAGAAAACAAGATGTGAAATTCATTGATTTTATCATAGTTCAAAGATCATGAAACAGAAAGGCTGTGGGTAGAATTGAATTGATCTGATTATCTTGTACG
The DNA here is from genome assembly GCA_035047345.1 of Bradypodion ventrale. Taxonomy (NCBI): domain Eukaryota; kingdom Metazoa; phylum Chordata; class Lepidosauria; order Squamata; family Chamaeleonidae; genus Bradypodion; species Bradypodion ventrale. Next base: position 208,972,690 of record JAWDJE010000005.1, read on the forward strand.
CATGTGGGTAATGGGAAGGCCTATTCTCTACTGTAATAGAGAATTTTTCTTTCAGTGGTTATAAATTTATTCTCTTCAGGATTATAACTGAGCACAACTGTACTATCTTTTATTGGGCAAAATTTGTTGTCCTTGTTCTGATAATGTCTGGGAGAAAGTAGGGAACAATTTTGGTTTTCCAGTCCAAATGGGGAGACAGGAGGAAGCCTTCTTTTGGAAAAATAAAATTAAGACTCTGCCTCCAAGCCCCAAGTTATTAATATCATTTTTGTTACTCAGTAAACAAAAATCCATTGTAAGAATTTTCCATGTTTTGTCCCTCCTTTTGTAATGAATTCATGTTTGTGGTATCTCCGTTCTTTTCTTTTTCTTCTGCCGTATCCGAATCCGAATACAGGCGATCATCATGGCAACCAGCCATGAAGAATGTCCTGGGAATATAATGCAGTGGCCTTTCATATGCCTTCCACATCACAGCATGATACCCGTACCACTGATCCAGTTCTGTGAGTTACTTTTTGGTCCTGAGCCCTTTAGGCATGCAAAGTCCTCATTAACCGCAGGCCAATATTGATGAAGCTGCTGCTCTTCATCAAGATGGATTCAAGTGGGATGGATTCCCTGTGGGCTTCAGCACCCAAGGCGTCAGTCCTCAGGGTTGTCAGGTTATTTAACCGCCACCTGACATCAGCGTTGTGTTGCTGGCAGTATGATCTACTATATTACCATAGCAGGATGATCTGGCCAGACTTCTAATAGATATAATCCTCATCTCACACTTATGTCTCATCATATATGTGGGGGGTGATGTACAGGGAATCCTGGGGAAATTGCTCCCTGTCCTTCATATTGAGTTTTTTTATGATTTGGGTTTTTTTTAATACTTATGCCATGAACAAAAAAAGTTTTGTTTTCTTTTGCAGAGTTTGAGGATAGAAAGGTTGCTTTGCTTTTCCAGGTCAGACTGGAGTTTGTGTTGATGTGGCAGAATAGCTCCATTCTTTCAAGAAGATAACATTGTTTGGGCATTTCCTATTTCTTAGGATAGGAGACTGCAGTGGCTCAATGGTTAAGAAGCTCGCCTTGTTAGCTGAAGGCTGGCAAGTCAGCAGTTCGAGACCCGGGTAATTAATTAATGCATTAATTGCATTTATTTATGGATTTGTCCTTGTGGTAAGAAATATGTTGGAACATCTTCAATACCCATTAAGATATGAATTGAAGAACATAGGTCCATAATTAGAAACCAGGTATTACAAGCACCTTTAGTCATGCACTATATCAAGGAGGGTCATGCAGATGAGCATTTCAGGTTTGTAGTTCTTCAAGTTGTGCAACCTAAACCTTTTGAAAAAATCAATATTGATAAATTGTTGTTGCAGAGAGAAGCATTATATATTCACCATCTAAAGACTTTGGTTCCACCAGGTTTGAATAATGAGTTGGACCTTTCTTGTTTTTTTATAATCATTTGCATGGTTTTATAATTCTGAGCATGTTGTCACTTTAAAAATCAAGCCATTTCTGCCTCCTTACTGTATCTTTAAAAGAAAAAGAAAATTATCCCTCATGAATACATCCCTCATGAATACATCACTTGACTCACAATATATATTGCAAACATTGTACCATATGTTTTAACATTTTGAAGCTCATTATGATAGGATGTATTTCTTCCTGAAGCTAGTAGATGCGTAAAAAAACCTCTTGGTATGTATTCTGTTTAGATATCTTGGCTTAAGGCTTACAGCCAAACTATATTGTGTTGTCAGAGTGTATGAGTTTGGTGTCTTGCACGGAAGACAAAGAAGGAGTCGCAGTAAGGACTAACACAGGTTTATTGATTGATGATCAGGATGAACATGTGGTAATGGCGGAGGTACATCACATTATATACAGTAGTACAATACATTTGAATCTTGTTGCACGGTAGCTCATTGGCTGCTACCGGCGTGACGTCGTTCCAAGTCACGCCCCTTTTACTGTATGGGACCAAAGACAACAGAACAGCCGAAGGGTTGGCTTAACACAGGTTTATTGCATGATGATCCTGTGGAGCATAAGGTAATGGCGGTGATACATCTCTATATATACAGTAGGATTATACATTTGAATCTTGTAGCACGGTAGCTCATTGGCCGCTACCGGCGTGGCCTCGCCCAGGCACGCCTCTCTTCAGTAGTTCTTCTTTCTGCTGCTGAATGCGGGGAAGGTTTTCCCGCGGCTGTCCGTGATTGAGCAATGTGAACCATGTGAGACTGAACGCTCGCAGCTGCCCTCTATGGGCTGCTTGCTCGCGTTCCTTTACAGCTGAGATACATTGTAAATGGAGTGGTTACATTCTATCAGTACAGTGAACATGCATACACAACATCCCTCCCCCCTAGGATGGGACGAAGTCCCGCAACCAATGTGGCTTGCCGCACGTGCGCTTGGGGCATGCTTGCGCCTGACCTAGTACTGGAGAGCCTGTGATCCCTGACTCCGTGGGTGCTTGTCCTGCAACGGAAAACGGGGATTCATTAGTGGCTCTGTGGGGCGTCTGTGCCTGCCTTGCGCTGGGGGATGGGAATGGAATGAACAACTGAGAAGTGAACCCCTGCCTGTTTCCCTCGGACCCCGGGGATCCTCCTATTGTGAACCGCGGGACCGATGAGGATGCCCTTGTGGTTCTGCTACCTTCTGTCCCCCGCTCGGGGGACCTTGAGACTGTGGCGGATGGACTCGCCGTCGCCTCCTGTCTTGGGGGTGTCGGTCTCCGGGACATTGGCGCTATGTTGCACTCTAACTCACAGGGGCTACTGGGACTGGAAGTACCAGGGGCTGAACTGAAACCCCTCTTTTCGCTAACTCCCCCTGGTACTGTAAATCAAGGTCTAAACTTCTTGGGGAATCTGTATTTTGGGGACGCTCCCGGGGGATGTGTGTGGGATCGGGGCTCTTCCTTTCCGCCGCAAACTCCCGCAAAAGATCTCTGAGGATCGATTCCCTTTCCTCCCCCCCTTGGTGGGGACCCATGTCCCCCTTTTTCTCCCCCTTGGGTTAAGCGGGTGGGGGAGTACCCTAACGCTGATTCGTTGCTATTCTCGTCTTCGTCCTGCTTTCCGGGGACCCTACGCCTGAGTTGATCCGCGTGCCGCCTCCACAGGAGGCCTGTATTGGTCTCTACGCGGTATGAGACGGGGCCAGTTTGTTCTATTACGATGCCGGGCACCCAGGCTGGTCCCGCGCTGGCGTAGTTCCTGCAATGCACAGGGGCGCCTACGCTGAAGCTCTTTGAGGAATCCATCTCTACATTTCGCCCTTTGTCCTCTACTCTGGTGGGGTCTAGTTTGGAGATTACCGTGGCCAGCTTCCTGCGCATTAGCAACTCCGCGGGGGAGTACTCTGACGCTAGTGGGGTGACCCTGTACCGTAGCAGGAATTGGCATAGTTGTAAGTCAAGATCTCCGGGGCCCATGCGCCGCAGCGCGTCCTTAGTGGTACGCACGAGGCGCTCTACTTGGCCGTTGGTGGCCGGGTGGAAAGGGGCGGAGGTGATGTGCCGAATGGCGTTGAGATCCATGAATGCCCTGAACTCGGCGGACGTGAAACAGCTAGCGTTATCGCTGACGAGGGTGTCGGGTAAACCGAACGTGGAAAAGACCCTCCGTAACTGTTTAATTGTTGTGGCCGAGGAGGTGCTCGAGACTGGAATGACCTCCAGCCACTTGGAGAACGCGTCCACCACAAGGAGGAAAAGTGTTCCCCTGAACGGGCCTGCAAAGTCTACGTGTACCCGGGACCAGGGCCCCCTTGCTGTGTCCCACTCCCTATGTGGCAAGCGAGCCTCTTCTGGCCTGGAGCTTTGGCACGCTTCGCAAGTGCCGACCATGTGCTCGATGTCGGCGTCTAGCTGGGGCCACCAAAAGTAACTGCGGGCTAGTGCCTTAGAGCGGACGATCCCGGGGTGGCTGACGTGCAGCAGTTTAAGCACCCTCGGCCGGAGGGACGTGGGGATCACTACCCGCTGTCCCCACAAAAGGCAACCCCTCTCTAGGGACAATTCTAATTTCTTTTTGAAAAATGTGTCGAATTCCGCTGCTGGGGAAGACACGGGCCACCCTTTCTGTACCCAGGAGCAAACCATAGCTAACGTTTTGTCCTTACCGGTCGCTTTGGCGATGTCGGCCGGTACTACTGGAGGGGAGTCTAGGACCTCTATCATTAAGACCTGGTGGTCCCTCTCTTCCTCGCCCACGTGGCAGCAATCCCGGGGAATGGGGGACCTCGACAGGGCATCCGCATGGCTGATCTCCTTCCCGGGCCGGTACACCAACGCGTGCTGATACGCGTTGAGAAAAATGGCCCACCTGAGCATTCTCGGGGACAGGATTTGGGGTGTGGGCTTATCTGCGGTGAAAATGCCTAGCAGGGGCTTATGGTCAGTCACTATGGTGAAGGGGCGGCCATACACAAAATCATGAAATTTCTTGGTCCCCGCAATTATCGCTAGTGCTTCCCTGTCTGTCTGGGCGTAGTTTCTCTCCGCTTGGGACAAGGACCTAGAGTAGAACGCTATCGGGGCCTCCCTCCCGTTCTCCAGCACGTGGCATAACACCGCCCCCACCCCCACCGGGGATGCATCGCATATCAGGACCACTGGGCGTTTGGGATTGAAGTGGGTCAGTACAGCATCTGATGCCAGGAGTCGCTTCAGGTCATTGAAAGCCCTCTCATGGTCGTCGCCCCACTTCCATGCCTCGTCCTTTTTTAACAATTTGTGTAGCGGTTCCGCCACGGCTGCCTTCCGAGGAAGGAAGGAGTGGTAGAAGTTGAGCAGCCCAAGGAACGACTGCAGCTCGGGCTTGGAGGTGGGGCGAGGGGCCTTTTTGATGGCGGCCACCTTGGATTGGGATGGCCTTATTCCCTCGGGAGTAATGCGGAACCCTAGGAACTCGACCTCGGTTGCGAAGAAGACGCATTTGTCCTTCCGCAACCGCAACCCCGCCTTCTCGAATTTTGCCAGGACCTTTCCCAACCTTTCTGCCAATTCGGCCCGGCTCCCCCCTGTAATCAATACGTCATCAAAGTAGGGTAACACCCCCTCTAACCCCTTCAGGAGGCGTTCCACGAGTGACTGGAAGATTCCGGGTGCCGAATTCACGCCGAATTGGAGGCGCGATACCTGGAACGCCCCTTTGTGGGTGACTATGGTCTGCGCAGCAGCTGCGGCGGGGGTGACCGGGAGTTGCTGGTAGGCTTGGGCCAGGTCCAGTTTAGCAAAACACCTCCCCCCGTGCAACCTGGCCAACAAGTGGCTGACTACCGGCACCGGATACGCATTAGGGCGGATCGCCTTATTGATGGTGCACTTGTAATCAGCGCATATGCGGACCTCCCCGTTGGCCTTGAGCGCTGTTACAATTGGAGTCTCCCACTCCGCAGAATCAACAGGAACAAGAATCCCCTGGCCCACCAGTTTGTCCAACTCCGCCTCTATTTTGTCCTTTAGTGCGAAAGGCACTCTGCGCGGTTTAAGTCTGATTGGACGTACTCCAGGGTCCAGGTCGAAAGTCACTGGGGGGCCCTTGAATTTTCCGAGTCCCTTTTTGAAAACCTCGGGGTGCGCATCGCACACGCTCTGAATTGGGTCAGTCCCGGCGGCGTGTACTCCCACGGCGTGCACCCCCCCAATGAACAACCCCAGGGGCTGGAACCATTGAGTCCCGAGGAGGCTGCATTTACCTCCTTTGAGGACGACTAGGGGAAGCGTTGCGGCGCGCTTTTTGAACTGGACCTGGAATTTCCCAACCCCCAACACCGGGATGCGGTTCCCTTGCACGTCCTTCAGCGTGGCCCTCAACGCTTTGAGCTTGGGCCGCACGTGGGGGGCTATCTTTAGGAACTCTCCCTGGGAGATGATAGAGTAAGAAGAACCCGAGTCCACCTCCATCCTAACAGGGGCCCCTTGTATTACTACCTCAACGAAGTATCGGGGGTGCTCCGTGGATACGCTGAAAACCGGAGCGTCGTCCTCGCTGTCGTCGGAGATGCGTCCGACGCCGTCCCGCTTCCTCGTGGTCCGGGTGCCGTGGTCCTTGGGCCTCGTGGTGCGGTCCTGCCTCGCCGAGCGGTCTGGGGAACTCCTCTTGGCCTCGCGCCGCTTCCGGCAGACCTTGGCGATGTGCCCGCGCCGGCCGCAGTTGTGGCACTCGGCCTTGCGGAACGGGCATTTGGCGCGGGCGTGGGCAGCGCCGCAGCCGTCGCAGCGCCGGCCCTCCTTCTGGACCTTCCGGACGTCCTCGTCGTCGCCGCTCTCCGTGGACGAGTTCGAAACTCGCCGGGCCGCGCGCACCGAGCTCTCTGCCTTGGCGGGTTTCAGTCGCCAGTCCTGGAGCTCTTGCACGCCGGCTGTCGTGGCTTCCGCGGCCTGTGCCGTGTCGAGGACCTGTTGCCACGTGGGAGGCGGCTCCTGTTTCATCAGCGCACGCTGAGTCTCGGTGTCCCTCAGGCCGCAGAGCAGGCAGTCGCGGAGGGTGACTTCTGGGGTCTCCCACTTGCAGGGGCCGGCGGCCAGCCGCAGGGCCGCGGCGAACTCGGCGACCGATTCCCCGGGCGCTTGGACTCGCCTCCAGAACGCGCTCCGAGCGGGGAACATCGCTATCGCAGGCCGGAGGTGGGCGCGCAACACAGCCAGAAGCTCTTTGGCTTTGAAGTCGCCCACCCTCCTCGGCGCGATCAGGTCCACCAGGGTCCTCTTTGTCTCATGTCCGAGCATGCGGACGAAGATGGCCCTCTTCTTGTCCTCATCTGAGACTTCGAGCTCCACCAGCGCTCCGTTGAAGTCTATCTCAAACAGCTCCAAGTCTCCCGGCTTCCTGATCTCGTAGCCGGCGCATGTCTTGGTCCCGTGGGCAGCCATATCCCACCTTCGTCGCCAGTTTACTGTATGGGACCAAAGACAACAGAACAGCCGAAGGGTTGGCTTAACACAGGTTTATTGCATGATGATCCGGTGGAGCATAAGGTAATGGCGGTGATACATCTCTATATATACAGTAGGATTATACATTTGAATCTTGTAGCACGGTAGCTCATTGGCCGCTACCGGCGTGGCCTCGCCCAGGCACGCCTCTCTTCAGTAGTTCTTCTTTCTGCTGCTGAATGCGGGGAAGGTTTTCCCGCGGCTGTCCGTGATTGAGCAATGTGAACCATGTGAGACTGAACGCTCGCAGCTGCCCTCTATGGGCTGCTTGCTCGCGTTCCTTTACAGCTGAGATACATTGTAAATGGAGTGGTTACATTCTATCAGTACAGTGAACATGCATACACAACACCCCTCTTCTGTAGTTGTTGATAGTGCGGGAGAGTTCCCACGGCTGCCGGTGATTTGAGGAATGAGAACCATGTGAGTTGAGCGCTCGCAGCTGCCGTCTATGGGCAGCTAACTCGCGTTCCTTAACAGCTGGGCTACATTGTAATTGTGGTCAGGTTACATTCATACACTTCTTAAAGCAACATTGTACATACATAACAATGAGTTTGTTTTAATTTTATTGTCTACAGAAAAATACTTAAGATTCTATCCTGATGAAGAAAAATTCTTTTAAAAAACTGGCAATACTGGAACAGTTTTGATGATACATTTGGGGTGAAACGGAGCCCAGGAAAAACCTTTAATGAAGGGGGAAATGGAGCCAGCCCCCTCTGAACCTTCTTCTAGGAGGAGGAGGAGGTGAGCAGGGTGGGGAGGTGGCCGGGACCAGCCATTTTTACTACCGGTATGCATGTCCTGGTGTGAACCTGCTGATGGCCACCACTGGGTCCGGCCCGTGGGCCATAGGTTGGCCATCCCTGGTTTAAATGCATAGAAAAGTTTGACTTTGCTTTTGTTCACTTTTTGCTAGTGTGATTGTTTGATCCACTACACAGGGTTCTCAGTGATGTCTTGAATACAGCAGTTTGACCTGAGGGAACCTGATTTTTACCGCTGCTAATCAAAGCAGATCAAACTGTATTTTCTCTGTTGTATTTTCACTCTCTCAGAGAGACTATTTAGATTTTAAACTATTAAACCTGATTTTATCACCTTGGGTGTCTGAAGGAAGAGACACAAAAATCAGTATTTTTATCTTTTCAGCTAAAAGATCAATAAAAACGTTTTGTCACCATACTCTCCAACAACACACCCAGCCAAAAGAAGGGAGAGAGTATTTAATATTTGATGCTTCTAAGATAAAAGCATGGAAGAACATGTCTCTTCCACACTTTTGAAAAGGCCTTTTCAAGAGAGAAGTTTGTGTGTCTTAGGTAAAAGAGCAAAAACTGCTGTTTAAAAACACCTCGTAATTCTAATTTTGCAATATTAGGTATAATAATTTAAGATAAAATGCAATTTAAGTGCTGTAGGTCAAAAGGTTTTATTATTAATTAAGCTAAAATTTATTTTAGAAACACTATTTGTTTGGCTGTCAGCCTGATAAGCTACCAATGTAATTTCAGCGACAAGCATGGAAGCTTCGTCAAACTCAACTACACCCTCCATGATCTATTCAGTGTAATGTGTGTGGTCACATGTTTCATGCCAGGATCGGTTTATTGAGTCACCAGAGACACATCCATCAACTGTGAAAATGACTTCCAGGGAAAATGTATACTGTACTTGGATATGAGTCACAGCTGCTGATTTAATTTTAATTTAATTTAATAGTCATATTTATATAAACACATAAAAACACTTTAAAAGACCCATATCCCACCCACTTTAAAAGACCCATATCCCACCCACCCATCCCACCCACTATAAAAAGAAGAAGAGAGAGTTCTTAATTGTTTACATAAGCCAGCAGGTGGGGACCGTGTTCCCATTAGGGCCCCACACCTGCCCTGCCAGCCAGGTCTTCAATCCTTTCCTGAAGGGCAGCAATTCTCTTTGAAGTCATAGATCTGTTGGCAGGAGGTTCCAGAGGGTTGGTGCGGACACGGAAAAGGCCCTCCTTCGGGTGCTGGATAGATGTGCACCCCTAGCTGATGGCACTATTTGAGAGCCTCTCCGGTCCGCTCTGGTTGGACGGGCAGATACTCTTGGGCCGATGCGGTCTCTAAGGTATCCTGGCCCACTGCCATATAGGGCTTTAAAGGTCAAAACCAGCACCTTGAATTGCACCCGGAGACAAACTGGTAACCAGTGCAGCTCCCGAAGTAGCGGTGAGGCGTGGGCATATCGTCCGCATCCCATCACCACCCGGGCTGCCGCATTGTGGACCAGCTGCAGCCTCCGAATGGTCGTCAAGGGCAGCCCCATGTAGAGTGCATTACAATAATCTAGTCGGGAAGTGACCAGAGCGTGGGTGACCATGAGCAAGGAGGCCCGGTCCAGGAGCGTGCGCAACTGGCGAATCACCCAAAGTTGGGCAAAAGCCCTCCTGGCCATAGCCACTACCTGTTCTTCTAGCAGCAGCCGTGAGTCCAGAAGGACCCCCAAGTTGCGCACTGGGTCTGTCTGGGGCAAAACAGTCCCATCCAGTACCAAAGATGGTAGCTCCCTGGATAACACGGGGCCCCTTATCCACAGCCACTCTGTCTTGCTGGGATTCAGCCGAAGCCCATTGGCCCCCATCCGGACCCCAATGGCCTCCAGGTATCCGGATAGGATTTCAACAGCATTACTGGTGTCCCCATGGGCCGAGATGTACAACTGGGTGTCATCCGCGTACTGATGGTACCGCACCCCGTGGGAACGAATGATCTCACCCAGTGGCTTCATGTAGATGTTAAATAGGAGAGGAGAGAGCACCGAGCCCTGAGGCACCCCATATTTTAGGGGCCTAGGACTCGACCTCTCACTCTCCAACCACACCGACTGGGTACGGCCCTCCAGAAAAGAGGAAAACCAGGACAACACGGTGCCCTGGATCCCCAGTCCTTTGAGCCGTTCCAGAAGGATACCGTGGTCGACGGTATCGAAGGCCGCTGAGAGGTCAAGAAGAGCAAGGATGGATGGATAACCCCCGTCCTGCTCCCGCCAGAGATCACCCATCAGTGCGACCAATGCCATCTCCGTACCATACCCGGGCCTGAATCCTGATTGAAAGGGGTCTGATGCTGGCCAACAATTTGTAATTTTCATTGATTCAAGTGGGCCTACTTTATTTATTCAGCATAATAATTTACAGTTGGAGGTTGAATCAATTAAGCTTACAGAGCAGTTCATTCACCAAATTCCCATTGATTCTTTGGCCCTAGATAAAGGTAAAGGTTGCCCTTGCTCAAAAGCCAGTCCTATCTGACTCTAGGGTTCAGTGCTCATCTCTGTTTACAGCCAAAGAGCCAGCACTGTCTGCATCTGCAAACATTTATGTGGCCATGTGGCAGGCATGCGGAACACTGTTACCTTCCCACTGAAGCGATACCTATTTATCTACTTGCAATTTCTTGCTTTCAAACTGCTAGGTTGGCAGGAGCTGGGACGGAGCTGGGAGCTCACTCCTTTGTGCAGCACAAACTGCTGACCTTCCAGTCATCAAACTCAGTGTTTTAATCACTAAGCCAGGAGTTCTCAATGTTTTCCTGCTGTGGGCCAGACCACGCCCCCTCAGACAACTGAGCGGGCCAGATACATGTCTTCCCTGGTCGTAAACACCATAAAACGCATCCGCAGCTGTCGTAAACGCATTTACGACAGCCACAGGTGAATTTTCAGTGCATTTTCAGCTGTTTTCTCTGTTTCCAGCGGCAGGAGGGTGGTGGGCCACATGAAATGGTGCTTGAGCTGGGGCCGGCCCACAGGTCATAGGTTGCCAACCCCTGCACTAAACCATTGCAGTCTGCAATGGCCCTGCCTTAGTGCATTTTACTACTCTCAGTAAGGGGACTTTCTTTAGTCACTATCTACTTGGGCTCTCATGGGATGACCAATTGCAAGGACTCTAACAGTGACAGTGAAGTTTCTACATTCAGAATTACAAAGAATATTTCAGTCAGAAAAGGAGCTGATTATATTTCCAAGCCCCCCAATAGTTACTGCTGTTGTTGTTTTTTTGAAAAAGGGATTTCCTAAATTTTCAAAGTAACTGAATAGCTGCCTATCATTGAAAAACGATTTACAAAATGTTAGGAAAAACCAGCCTGCAATCCAAAGCAATGAGACCACTTTCCTGTGGCAGACAGAAACAGCCGCAATTGACAGAGCAAAAGTTCAGCTATCCCCTTCGACATTTATAATATAAATTTAATATAAATATATATCTGCCAATTACTACTGGAAACATGTACCAATGAGGATTTAATTTTTGCCAACAACGAAGCCAAGATTTAAAGTTTGATCTGGACATGAAAGAAGAATGTAAGTAACTTTTGCCTTAGTTATAGAAAAGTTAGATTAGACACACCGAATTTATGATTTGTGCTGACTACACTGTATTTCTGACTCAGCCTTCCATCCTTCTGAGGTCGTTAAAATGAGTGCCCAGCATGCTGAGGGCAAAAAAGCTAGTTATCTTGTGAACCAGCCAGAGAATGCACTAAACACTGTGGGGTGGTAAGTGTAATTGCTATTGCTATATACGAAGTAATGACAAAGAGGAAGTGGTAACATTTTAAATAAGACCTTAAGACTGATATATGCAGGTGTGGCATAAACCTTTATGAACTTCATAAGAGATACAAGTGTTCTCAGTGCTAGGGATGTATAACTGCGAGCTGGACGAGAAGCACCACAAACCAAAGAGTTGAAATAGCAATGGCAATCGTCGGTGTCATCATCTGCTACTCGTGTCCAAGTATACATATTTTCCTGAAATTTTTTCAGGGAAAATGCCATTGGTGTGAATTTAAGATGGATCCCAGCTTGCCATGAAATGACTCACACACTAGGATCACGAAGCCATCTCTTGCGGCACGTATGAAATGAGACATACAGGATTTGACACCGGGACTGCAATGGACTGCTGCAGCCTTGAGGATATTAACAAGGTGTGCCTTCACAGCCATTCCATCTGGCATGGCCTCTTCCACCTCCATGACCATTGGGAATCATAATAGTGAAGTCTGCTCATTTTGCCATTGGGGCAAATATGATGGTTTCCAGTGGTCCTGAGGGGGAACCATCACCCTACCTAAAGGGGCTCATCTGCCTGTAGCCGTTGGCCCCTTTAGGGAGTCAAAAGTTATTTATTGCCACTCAACACTCAGCGTTGAGCAATAGCAATAATACACTTATACACCACCCCATAGGGGGACTGCAGTGGCTTAATAGTTAAGACGTTGAACTTGATTGGAAGATCGGCAGGTCATCATTTTGAGACCAAAGTGCAGGTAACAGTTTCGTGAGCTGTGGCTTCTAGTCATGCCTGCCACATGAACACAGAAACTTCTGCAGCCGCAAACACACAGCTGTTAAGTATCCCTTATTGGCCAGGAAACCCCTTATTTTACCCTCTTTCCCGCTGTCATCCCCTATTAATTCAACTGCAATGCCCTATTGCCACCATTGGAGGGCAGCACAGGATAAGCATAGCTGTCAAGTATCCCTTATTTGCCAGGAAATTTCCCTTATTTCCAAATCCAAAACTTGACAGATATGCGGCGAACAGCTGCAAACGGAGGTGAGCACCGCACCCTAGAGTTGGATAAAACAGGCTTTCGAGCAAGGGAGACCTTTACCTTCACCTTGCCACCCCATAGTGCTTAGTCCACTCTCTGGGCGGTTCACAAGTTAATTAGCATTTTGTTCTCAACATACTGGGTATATTCTCAAGGCTGCGGGAGTCCATTGCAATCCTGCACGCCTCATTTCGTGTCAAATCCTGCATGCCTCATTTCGTACCCGCTGCAGATGACTCTGTGATCATAATACAGGGATTCTCAATGTGTGGCCTGTGGGCTGGATGTGGCCCATAACACCATTTCCTAACACCCCCCCCCCTCCACCACACCAGGAAGTGCCATGTGGTGGAGGAAGGGCAAAATGGCTGTCGGGCCCCTGAAGCTGTCTGAGGGAGCGTGACCCGGCTTCAAAAGGTTGAGAACTCCTGTCATAGTGTGTGGGTCACTTCATGGCAAGCTGGTATCCACCTTAAACAAATTCACGCCAATGGCATTTTTCCTGCTTCAGGGGGAAAAAAAATATCGGATACGTGTTGCAGCCTGACTGGACACTGTCAGGATCGAACTCTCAACCCTGTGGAATGCAGTTTAACCACTGCGCCGCCAGAGCTACAGCCTTCCTGACACACGCACGACTTCATTCGAAAAGCCCACCACAGGAGGAGGAGGAGAAACAAGGCAGAGGCCGCCCCCCGGGTTTCCTAGCAACGGTCCGTTTCCCAAGGAAGCCCCGCCTCCTTTCATGTTCCCTCTGCTCCGTTGGCCTGGCTGGCTGGCCAGTTTGGGGAAAGCGGGCGCGCCTTGCACTCTTTTGCCTCCTCTCGGCTGCCGTACGGTAAACGCCGCTTCCCGGGCCGGGTGTGTGTCTGTATATATATGCCTGGGAGGGGGCGGGGCCGGGGTTGGACTCCCGCAGTGCCTGTTGGGATGGGCTACTACTAAGTTGTCAGAGGCGCGGAAAAGTGCGCTGGCGCCTGGCGGGGCTCCCGTGCGCCTCCGGGAGGGAGAGCGGGAAAGGGTCGGGCGGAAGAAGTGGACGGCGGCTGCTGGTTCCCGCCTAGCGGGGCTTCATGGCCGGAAGCCTCAGGAGGGCTGCCTAGAGAGCGCTTGCGTCTCCCCGGCCGAGGAGGAGGAGGAGGAGGAGGAAGGTGAGAGCCAGGGCGGCGAGGCGCACAGAGGGGCGGCGTTCCCGAGCCCCCCCCCCGGAGGAGTGTTTCCTTTCCGCCCCATCGGAGTTTCACGTGAACATGTTTGAAGTGGCCGCCGTGTTGGTTTGTGTTCCAAGCATCTCATATCAGAGAGTCAACGAAACAAGACCCCAAAGGGGGTGGTGGCACCTGAAAGACTTAGCTCCTGTATTTCGGTGGGGGTGGGGTGGCTCGGGGGTTAAGAAGCTCGCCTTGTTAGCTGGAAGGCCGGCAAGCCGGCAGTTCGAGATCCGGGTACTGCACGACGGATTGAGCGCCCGTCTCTGTCCCAGCTCTTGGGGACGTGAAAGGTTAGGATCCTCATTGAGGCGTCCCCTGAGCGGAGTTTCTCCCGCAAAAATCCTTTCAACCCAGAATAATTTCTGACATACTACTTCATTTCACTTTAATATTCTTGGGAAAGTCCCAAAGGACTATTCCTTTTGCTCCTACCAACTACATGGCAGCTCTTTCAGCTGCTTTAAGGAAAGTGAGCATAGATTTGTGACCAGTTCAAAAACAACAACAACAAATTTATTATTATGAGTAGTATTATTTGTATTAGTATTATCATCATCTTGAACTGGTCACCGTGATAGTGTTTCAAGGATAGCAGAGAGTAAACAAAACAAAACAGATCAAAAACGTTGTGGCACCTGAAAGACTTTAATTACTGTAACACTATTTCAATTTTGGGAGTTGTCGCTGTGTTGGTCTGTGTTTAAAACATATCAGAGAGTAAACAAAACAAGGCCAGAAAACGTTGTGACACTTTAAAGACTAACTGCTGTATTTTATTTTGTGAGTTTTCATGGATCAAGTCCACTTTGCCAGACATACAGGTGAAACTCGGAAAATTAGAATATCGTGCAAAATGTTCATTCATTTCACTTAAAAGGTGAAACAAATATATGAGATAGACTCACTACATGCAAAGCGAGAGATGTTGTGCCTTAGTTTATTATTATTGTGATGATCATAGCGTACAGTGTACATGAGATTATGTGATGATTATGGGGACTGCAGTGGCTCAAGTAGGTAAGACGCTGACTGGGAAGCGGAAGGTCAGCAGTTCAATTCCCGAGTACTGCAGGACGGAATGAGCTCCCGTCTTTGTCCCAGCTCCTGCCAACCTAGTAGTCCGAAAGCAAGAAATTGTAAGTAGATAAATAGGGACCACTTCGGTGGGAAAGGTAAACAGCGTTCCGGTGTCTAGTCATGCCTGCCACATGACCACGGAAATGTCTGCAGAAGCAGACAGCGCTGGCTCTTCGGCTTAGAAACAGATGAGCACTGCACCCTAGTGTCGGATACGACTTGCTTTCAAGCAAGGGAAACCTTTACCTTTACTATGGGGTACATGAGATTGGGGGGTTGGGGTTTTCATAAGCTGTAAGCCATAAGCATCAATATTATAACAAAGTAAGGCTTGAACTATCTCGCTTTACATGCAATGAGTCTATCTCATATATTTGTTTCACCTTTTAAGTTGCATTACTGAACTGAATGAACATTTGCACGATATTCTATTTTTCCAAGCCTCACCTGTAAGAGTGAGACTTCGTGGCATTATTTGATACATATCAGGTACAGAGGCCACACAATGGTTGGCTCGCATAATAGATAGCTATTGAAAACTAATGATAACAGAAGATCAGTGTGGCTAGTTATAATATTTAGAATAACTGATCAGAGAGTAAAGAACAAAGACAAAAGAAGTTGTGGCATTTTAAAGACTAACTGCTGCATTAAATGTGAGCTTTCGTGGAGCAAACCCACTTTGTCAGACATAAGAGTGACCTCATGGCATCAATACACATTAGGTACCTTTTTGTCTATTTTGTTGATTTATTTACTCTGATATGCTTGCACAGACTACCGCGGCTACCACTTCTAGAACAACTCTAGATCCCCAATTGGGGTTAGATTTATTACCATGAAGTTTGTTTCTCTTGAATTGTAAATGGTTAGTGGATGGATGCAAAATAAACATTCCGGCATTACACATCTGCTAATGAGTTAATTGAGGATAGTGAGAGTGACCTGTTATCCATAACAATTTGTATCTCTACCTGATATGTAAAAAATAATGCCATGAAGTCTCACTCTTATGTCTGATGAAGAGGACTTGGTCTACGAAAGCTAACTTTAAAATACTGTACAGGAGTTAGTCTTTAAAGTGTCACAATGTTTTTGTCTTTTTTTTGTTTACTCTCTGGAGCTTTTATGTGTATCTCTGGACGCACTTTGCTCCCTGCTTGGTCCAGAGGTGGGTCTGGGCTCGCAGCTGCCCATTGCCAGTGGTGCATTGTTAGTTGTGTTGTTAACACTGGAGGAAACCTCCTGTAACACGATGTTCACAAACTTGTTAATTCCTGGTCTGCCTTCCTTCAAGGAACTCGAAGTGGTGTCCCTCGTTTTTCCTCTCCTGGCCAATGTGGAGTAGGCGAGACTGAAAGGTCTGTCAGAGAGCTTCTTCTCCCGCATCTCTCCAGCTCTGTCTCGGTACTCTAGCCACTGCACCACCCTGCCTCTTCCGTGTCTGTAGCAATAGCAATTACACTTATTTACCGCCTCATAGTGCTTAGTGCACTCTCTGGGTGGTTCAGAATAGCATTTTGGCCCCAACATGCTGGCTACTCTAGTGGGAAAGCACAGTGCACAGTGGCTCCTGTACCCATCTTGCTGCTTCTCATTGCAAAGCAGTTGTTTCTCTCCAGGGTTAACAAGGTCTTTATCCTTAATCGTGTAAGTCATCACAGACATAAGATCCACTGAGGTCAGTAGGGCTTAATTGAAGTTGATCCTATGCAAAAGTACGTAAGGTACTGTAGGTGTTTTTTTTGCTGGCTGGATAGCTCAGTGAGTTAAGAATCTGGCTGCAAAATCAGAGGTTAGGAGTTTGATTCCCTGCTGTGCCTTCTGAGAGAGGAGCCAGCCTGTTTAGTCATAGACAAGTTGCACATCCCAGGTTGCCCGCAGAAGAAAGGAGTGGTAAACCACTGTTGTGTATTCTCCATCGTTAGTATTACTGAATGATACTTACGATTTTCTTGTTACTGAATATTTGATATAGATCAGCTAGTTTGCAACCATCCAGTACACATCAAGCAGACAGATAGTTGTACAAGAGACAGCTTATTCACTCAGGGCTTTTAGCCAGATATCTCTATGACCTGAACATCACTTTTATGTATGATGTTGGTTATATATGACAAATACCCACGTGTCAGATTCCTTTCATGGAAGGAAGTAGCAATCTCAAAACATTTCCAGAAATTTCCCGACTTCTAAGGTTACTTAGTAATGTTTCCTTCATTTGTAGGATGGTCATCTGAATTCCAGTATGAACTTTGAAGGCCCCCATGTTTTTGTTATGTCCGTTTGTTGTTGAATATTTCATGATTCAAAGTTAATCTTATAAACTCTTTTGTTAATTGCTTTATCTATTTTGCACAAACAGTGATCAGTGTTTCCACAATTGTAATAAGTACTGCCCTTCGTCTTCTTGTCCTGCCATATCCGAATCCGAATCTTGGCGATCCTCATGGCGATCAACTATGAGGACTGTCCTGAGAATATAATGCAGTGACCTTTCATTCCAAATCACAGCATGGCCCCCATACCACTGATCCAGTTCCGTGAGTCACTTTCTGGTCCTGAGCCCTTTTGCCACATAAAGTCCTCATTGGCCCCAGGCCACTATTGATGAAGCTGCTGCCTTCCATCAAGATGGATTCAAGTGAGATTTAATCCACTTGGGGGACATCACCCTTCCCTGTAGACTTTGCCAAAGCTGCTAGTTCTCAGGTTAGTTAACCGCTGCCTGACACTGTGCTGAGCCGCTGGCAGTATGGTCTACTCTATTACCACAGCAGGATAACCTGGCCAGACATAAACACTGCCCAGTGACAAAAATCCTGTAGAGTAAATTATGCCTGCATAAAGATGATGACATAACCAGCAGGTGATAATAAGAATTTCTGCTTTGGATTAGCATCATTAATTAAAGTGCTCTTTCTTTAATCCCAGCACTCATTCACCTGCAACATTAAAGATTGTGAGTTCGTTGGAAGACCCCTATCATTGAAGCAGGAATTTTTTAATTACTTGCAATCTCCTCCCTGCTTGTTATGTTAATAACTTTACACAAGGATAGTTTATGCAGTGGGCTTTTGGCCTATGTTTAGATTAACATGGAATTTGGCAGCAGTGTATACCATACTACATGATAGCCATATTCCTCCTTAGCAAATTCTTGCTGTAGTTTATTGTAGTTGTTTTCTTAACATTATAGTTTTGCTGATTATATAACAAGTGTTGCTGAACATTTGAGTAATTTGTAAAAGTTTTTAATTGTGTAATGGCCCTTAAGAGAGTTTTCCCCCTTTTTTTGTTCATAGGTACAGCCATGCAGGAAAGCATCCGTTTTGCTTCATCGGGAGATGATGATGTTAAAATATGGGACGCTTCATCTATAACTCTAGTAGACCAGTTCAGTCCTCACACTTCCTCCCATCCTATTAATGCTGTGTGCTGGGGTAGCAATAGTATCCTTTGCCATTGCGTCAGGTGCAGTATTTGGGACTATCTCCTAGATTATCTGGTAGTAAAAATCCTTAATCAGATGGCTATTTTAATGGCGATAGATTTAAACTAGTTGATGTAGTTGGTAGGTCTAATTCTAGGCCTATGGTACTAAAGTATATAATTATAAAGTCGCAGAGTGTCAGGCGGCAGTTAACTAACCTGATTCCCTAAAGGGGCCAATGGCTACGGGCGGATGAGCCCCTTTAGGTGGGGTGATGGTCACCCTTAGTGGAGAAAATACCACTGGAAACCATCATATTGGGCCCAATGGCAAAATGAGTGGAGGAGGAACTCTGTTTCCCAACGGTCATGGAGGGGGAAGAGGCCATGCCAGATGGACTGGCTGTGAAGGCGCACCTTGTCCACATCCTCAAGGCTGTGGCAGTCCATTGCAGTCCCGGTGTTAAATCCTGCAAGTCGCACTTCATGTGTGCCATGGTTGATGGCTCCGAGATCATAGTGTGTGGGTCACTTCATGGCAAGATGGGATCCACCTTAAACAAATTCACACCAGTGACATTTTTCCTACTTCAAGGAAAACAATGCATTCTTGGATACGAGTTGCAGTCAATGAATTATAAAGTATGTTAATAGGTCTACTCTGCATAGGATTGAAACTAAATTTAGCAGAGAGAGGAAACTGACTCAATACTTTTAGCCAATAAAACTAATGGTGGAAGATTATGGAAATTGTAGTTTCCTAGGACATCTGGAGGACTACAGTTGGCATTCTGTGATTTAGGCAGAAATGAAAGCCCGAATAATTAAAGTGTGAGATGTATAAGTGTATGGTTTGTTAGCATATCCCTCATGAATGGGAATATTTTGTTTGAGATTTTGTTCGACTACAGTTTCCTTTCTTTTTCCCCATTGACTGTGCTGTTTAGGGCCAATGGGAGGTCAAGTTAGTATATACCACTTGTTCCATATGACTGGTGTGCATTATTCCGTATGGCCAGAAGTTGTGTTAAGGCATTCAAACTGAAAGTGTGTAGGGCTTAAAGGGTAATGTGGACAGGGATGCATACATATGTCTATCTCATTCCATGTCTTCATATCAGCTGGAAATAACAAAGACTTCTTTAAGTACATTAGAAGTAAGAACCCAACTAGGAAGGCCATTGGACCATTAGATGACAATGGAAGGCAAGGGGTTATTAAAGAGGAAACAGAGATTGCAGAGAGACTCAATGAATTCTTTGCTTCAGTATTCACTGAAGAAGACAGAGACCACATGCCCAAAACAGAGCCTATCTTCGTAGGGAGGGAAACCGAAAAATTAAGCAAGATAGAAATAACCAGGGAGGAGGTCCTTGCATGTCTTGTTAAGCTAAATACTAACAAATCACCAGGACCAGATGGCATCCATCCACGAGTTCTCAGGAAACTTAAAGATGAAATTGCTGATCTCCTAGCCAAAATATATAATCTTTCCCTCAAATCAGGCTTTGTGCCTGATGACTGGAAGGTAGCAAATGTAACATCAATTTTCAAAAAAGGATCCAGGGGTGATCCAGGAAATTACCAACCTGTCAGTTTGACATGTGTCCCAGGTAAAGTGATGGAAACCATCCTAAAAGATAGAATTAGTAGGCACATAGAAGAGAAGGCGCTGCTAAAGGAGAGCCAACATGGCTTTTACAAGGGCAAATCATGCCTCACTAATCTGTTGGAATTTTTTGAGAGTGTCAACAAGCATGTGGATAAGGGGGATCCAGTTGACATTGTTTATCTGGACTTTCAGAAGGCTTTTGACAAGGTCCCACACCAAAGGCTCTTGAATAAACTTGCCAGTCATGGAATAAAGGGACAGGTCTTGTCCTGGATCAGCAACTGGCTAAGGGACAGGAAACAGAGGGTAGCACTAAATGGACACTTCTCCAAGTGGAGGGAAGTAAAGAGTGTGGTCCCCCAAGGTTCAGTACTGGGACCCCTACTTTTCAACCTCTTCATAAATGATCTAGAGGTAGGAGTATAAAGCAAGGTAGCCAAATTTGCTGACGACATTAAATTATACAGGGTAGTGAAAACTGTGAGAGATTGTGAGGAGCTCCAGAGGGATCTCTTGACACTGGGGGAGTGGGCAAAACAGTGGCAAATGAGCTTCAACATTAGTAAGTGCAGAGTGATGCATGTTGGGGCAAAAAAACCCAATTACATTTATAAACTGATGGGGTCTGAACTCTCTGCGACAAACCAGGAAAGGGACCTTGGTGTCCTGGTGGACAACTCAATGAAGGTGTCAACCCAGTGTGCCTCAGCAGTGAAAAAAGCAAACTCAATGCTAGGGATCATTAGGAAGGGTATAGAAAATAAGTCAGCAAGTGTCATTTTGCCTCTTTATAAATCTATGGTGAGGCCCCATCTGGAATACTGTGTACAGTTCTGGTCGCCATACCTCCAGAAGGATATTATGGAGTTGGAGAAAGTGCAGAGGAGGGCAACCAAAATGATTAGGGGACTGGAACACCTTCCTTACCATCTGAGGCTGCAACGGTTGGGCCTCTTCACTCTTGAACGACGACGTCTAAGAGGTGACCTGATTGAAGTTTATAAAATCATGCATGGTGTGGACAAAGTAGATAAGGAAAAACTGTTTTCCCTATCGCACAACACTAAACTAGGGGACACTCGATGAAACATTTGGGTACTAGTTCTCAAACAAATAAGAGAAAGTACTTTTTCACCCAGAGGATTACTGGTCTATGGAACTCCCTGCCAGAAGAAGTGGTGACAGCTGTCAGTCTTGACAGCTTTAAGAAAGGATTAGACAAGTTCATGGAAGGCAAGGGTATCAATGGCTATAATTATGGATACTTGACAACCTCTGGGTTGGAGAGATAGGCAGGATATCTATCAATGCCATTTCCAGGGAATTCTAAGCAGGTGAAGGCATCTCCTTGGGAATACCCTGAAGGAAATGGTGAGCCAATGTGTGAGACAGAATGCTGGACTGGATGGGCTGTGGCTTGTTCCAGCAAGGCTGTTCTTATGGAAGTCCTGAAGAACATTGTATGTTCAGTGTGAGTATCTACATAGACATTGTAAGCATGTTCAGTGAATCAACAGATAAGGAAAGGCTACAGATCATGGAAAGCATATTTGGTTGGATAGAACACCTATACAGATTTTTGCACATAGCATATGAAGGTCTGTAGGACTTTCAAGTGAGCAGGGAGAGGGAGGCTTCCTCTATCCCCACGTCAGCCATCATAAATTGAGCCCTAACCAGGCTGAATGCCTGCATAGGGCCGGAAAGTTTTTGCAATTTAGTTTGTTAACAGAGAAGTTTAAATGAACATTTTAACTGCATCATCCTCTTTGTAATTTGATGACTTTAAAACAAGACAGACACCAGTATTATTGGCAGTGGCAAATTTCCTAGCATCAATCCAGTGAAAATGTAGGATATCACCAGTAATGTTGGAGCTGTGGTGGCTCAGTGGTTAAGAAGTTCCCCTTGTTAGCTGGAAGGCTGGCAAGTCAGCATGATGGATTGAGCGCCTGTCTCTGTCCCATCTCTTGGGGACATGAAAAGAGCCTCATGTGGGCGTTTCCTGAGCAGAGTTTCTTCTGCAAAAAATCTTTTCAACCCAGAATAATCTCTGACACGGAATTATTATTTACCAGTTCTGCTTTCTGTACATTTCATCTTCCTGTAGTTTTCTTCCTATTCCCAGATCACAGGGGAGAAACTGCCTTTACATATGAATGCACACACTCTTCCCTGCTCCTGGAAGAGAGAGCAACAGGAAGACTGCCATTTGTGCTGCAATATTTTTCCACAGTTCAGTTATGGGTTGATCATGTGACTAATGTAGAAGTATTGCACCAGTTGGATTAAAAAAAGAACTCTTTAAGACCATTAAGCAAAGAAAGCTCCAATACTTTGGCCATATCATGAGGAACAACATGAAGTATAGAATACTCCAACTTCCTTTGCAAGGAAAGATCCCTGGGAAGAGAGGCCCTGGATGTAGAAGGACTTCATGTTTGAAGAACCTGAGAGCCTGGTGTTCTATGTCCTCGGAAGAACTGTTCCGAGGAGTTAAGAACTGGAAGACTATTGCCATGATGATAGCCAATATCCGGAACAGATATGACAACTGAAGAAGAGGTTAATGCTAGATAACAGAACTGCTTTACACTCAGAGTTTGGAAAAATTTCTTTCTTTTTATTTATTTATTGCATTTCCTAACCTCCCCTATCAGCGTAGCTACTGGCATGTTTTGCATACTTTTGTTGATAACCGAATTTGTATTATCTATTAGAATGAGTCATAGGACTCAGTCCCTAATATAAGGTGCTTCGAAGACTGTTAAGAGTACAGGAGTATTTCTTACCGTAATCCAAATATTTAGTCTAGAGTCCTATACAAAGGTTATTGTTTATGGTCTCTGAATCACATATGAAGGTGTTTCTGTACCTGCACAAAACTCATCAGAACATCTGAGAGCACAGAATAAAAAGACCATAATGCATCCACTTCCACGGCAAGTGCCCCCTGCCTAGTGGCTGTCCTTCCCTTTACCCACTACTGAAGAATCTTCTTGAAATGTGCTCTAAGAGCATTTTTCACAGTTCAAACCTCAAATCTTCCTCTTCATCTACTTTGTCTTTGTCCTCCTCAGCCCTCAGTGAGTTCTGTCCTAAAAAAAACTTCTTTAATTAGTATTCATTTGCAGTTCTTCTTTGTTGTTTGACTCCTTCCCAACTTTTATGGCTCCAGTGGGCCCTTTTTAAAAGTATGCTGTATGTGGCAACAAGATCCCCTCTTCTCTCTAATTGAAACCAATTCTTTTAATTAATGAGAATGGCTGTGGGCACCTGGCATAGGCTGGCTTTCTGACTTTGAACACATTTTTCTTATTAAATAATACCCAGCTGCAGGTCTTTTCAATTTTATTTCTGCTGAAACCATTCCCACCTTTTTGCTCAGGCACCAGCTTAATGAAGTTCCGTTTTCATTATCTTGAATTCTGTGGCATTATGGACAGCCACTACTAGTGGCTGTGAAACTGCACCAGCAACAGCAAATTGAGCGTTAATGCATCCTATGGTGCACTTTCCTCATCTAGGGACTTCTTGAAACATCTCTTTTTAATGTGAACGTTTTGTTTTAACTTCTGGGTACTGAGAGAAACCATCATTCCTATCATGCATAGAATTCTATTCGCCTAACCGTCTGGCACATCGTTTTAATAAATAGTCATCTGGTGGGTTACTAGCAGCCAAATGTAATCCTTTGAATGGGTTTTTAATGGTGCAATTTGTTCTTGAAAAGTAGTTTATAGTTATGTTATCATAGTTTTATCAGGCTTCTGTTACTCTACAGACTACAGTACAGTAAAACCCCTACTTACTAAAAAAAAGTTCCTTCCGTAGGCTTTTGCTTAAATCGAATTTTTATGTAACTCAAAGCAAACCCATAGGGAAATGAATTTTTACATAACTCGAAGCAAACCCATAGAAAAAATAATCTTTATGTAACTCGAAGCAAACCCATAGGAAATCGTGCAAATCGGGACATGGTTTTAGCACAAAATCATTATGTAAGTCGAATTTTATGTAACTCAAGGCATTCGTAAGTCGGGGTTTTACTGTATTTGATTTCCCTATACAGTATTATGACCCATTTGCAGATAGGATTTGTAACACTGAGAAAAACTGGTCTAAGATATTCTGAAACAGTAAAATGGGGAGGAATCTAAGGAGGTTTTGTTCAGCTGAAACAGGTGAGGAAATGTTAGTGTAATAAAATTAACTGGTTTCTAGCTTGCAATGTCTTTGCAAAATATTTTCTCTTAGAATTCTGATCTAATGGGTCCTGGAGCTTATAGACCTATTTCCTTAAAACATTAAATGACTAAGATTTTTATAGCAATATTAAGAGTGAATGATTACTTTTATTGCTAAATATATTCAAGTAGGTCAAAGTGGCTTTATAAAAGGAAGACAAATAGCAGATTTAACAAGGAGAGTTTTAAATACAATATTTGTTATTGACAAATTAAAACTGAAGGCAGGAATAGTTTCATTAAATATTTTCAAGGCAGTTAATTACATCAAATGGCCAACATTAAAAATTATAATACAAATGTTTTGGGGAAAGTTTTGAAGGTACTGTATAATAAATTAACATTGTTGCCTTCTTTGAATATAGTTAGTACCTAATTGTGTAAAAGGGCAGCTATCCCTAAACTGACAAGAATGTTCCCTTTCACCAGTACCTTTTGTTTTAGTTATAGAACTAGCAGAGGTTGCCCGGCATTGCCGGGCTGTTTTAAATGGTGTTGGAAGATTATTATTTTTAATGTTTGTAAATAATTGCTTAGTCTGTAATTGTTATTTTAAAAATGTTTATTTATGCACACGGGCTGTTATAAAACTGTGATCAGCTTTTTTGAGTTTGTTTTTGTGGATTAAAAAAAGAGGAAAGGATGATATAATTTTTTACAATTATTTTATTTTAGTTTTAGTATGTGAATTTTTTTTAATAGTTATACCTTGGATAATAATTTTTAAAATGTGAAAGTGCATTTTTTTTACATTCAATGTTTTTAAACTGTGTTTAGATGTTTTGGGGTTTTTTTAAGTGAAAACTACACAGGATTTTAGAAATGTTTTTATTTTATTATTTTTTATTTGTTTCTGATTTGTGTGAAATGTTTTTATTTTATTATTTTGTGATTTGTTTGATTTGTGTGAATGTGTAATGTAATGTTATGTTTTTTACTTTTTTCTCTTGTGGCCTCTGGGTGGGGGTGTTGAGTGTTTCTTTTACTTTGACTGTTTTTTGTCTACTGGCCTCTGGGTGGCGCTTCTTTTGGTAAGTAATCTCTTTCTTTCCTCATTTCATTTCCGGCCGTCGTGGAGAGAGGACGTGTGGTGGTAAGTTGGCTGGTTTAATTTCTTTTGTGGTTTTTTTTTGGTTTTTCTTTTTTTGGTTTTTTTATGTGTTTTTTCTGTTTGTTATTTTTGGTTTTGATTAATTTTGGATGTTTTTGTTTGTGTTTTTTTTAATTAATGGTTTATTTATGTTACTTATTTTGGTGTTTGTTTTTTACTTTTGTTTCTCTTTCAAGGGGGGGAAGGCACTGGTGCCTTGGCCCCCGCTTGAAAGCGAAACACTTCTTCAGTAAGTAAAGTCAGCAGGCGGAGCGCCTTCTGCTGGCTTTACTTCCCTGGAAATGGGTTCACTTTTAAGGGGTGTTTTGAAAGCAAAACACTTTCCTTCCTGTGGTGTGGCCTTGCTGGCCGGACCGAGGGAATCCCAGTGCCACTTCAGGCGGCGTTTGGGGTTGGGGGTTGGCTTTCCTTCCCGTGGCCCAGCCTCGCTGGCCGGACCGCGGGAATCCCAGCATCGCTTCAGGTGGTGTGTGTGGGTGGGGGTGGGTGGGCTTTCGTTCCCGCGGCCCGGCCTCGCTGGCCGGACCGCAGAAATCCCAGTGCCGCTTCAGGCGGTGTGTGTGGGTGTGTGGGCTTTTATTCCCCCAGCCTGGCCTTGCTGGCCAGACCATGGGAATCCCAGTGCTGCTTCAGGCGGCATTTGGGGTGGGTGGGCTTTCCCTCCCATGGGCCGGCCTCACTGGCCCAGCGCCGGTTCAGGCAGCATTGGGGTGGGTGGGCTTTCCTTCCCGCGGCCCGGCCTCGCTGGGCGGACCACGGGAATCCCAGTGCCGGTTCAGGCAGCGTTGGTGTGGGTGGGCTTTCCTTCCTGCAGCCCGGCCTCGCTGGGCGGACCGCGGGAACCCCTGTGGCGCTTGAGGCCGCTTGTTTTGTGTGGCTGTAAGGCGCTGGGTTTTAATTTTAATTTTTCGTGGGGCGGGCTTCTCAGCGTTCTGCGTGCTCATGGCGTGCAGGACTCTGGGACTTGTAGTAATGGGTTTGTGGTTTGTGTTTGTGCTGAGTTTTTTTCTGCGGCTCAATTTTGATTGGCCGCGGCGCGTTTCTCAACGTTCTTTGTGCTCACGGCTCTCAGCCTGATTGGCTCTGGCGCGGCGCAAAGAACGTTGGGAAATGAAGTTGTTTCCCTTTTTCGCGTTTGTGGGGCTCTTGCCCCACTGGCGCATTTCTCAATCCTTCGTTGACCTGCGGACCCAGTTCGGGCATGTGCACGAATGGTCATTGCAGGCTAGTAGGGCCTGGCTTAGGATTGTATCTGAAGTTCCAACGGTTAACGCTTGATTTTATAGGTTAAGATTGCAAATTTTATTTGCTGGTGTTACTTTATTAACAGTACAAAACTCATTATTGTGGTTCGGGTTAAATTATATTTGAAAGAATTGGGAGAGATAACAGTTAGGAATAAATTGGCATAAATTCGAGATGATGATTCATTATGATAAAAAAGGAAAAAAAATAGCAAATATTATGTTAAAATTAGAAAATCTTATAAATATTTAGGAATAACTATATCACAAAATTTAAAATGTTTGAAAGAAGGAAATTTTAACAAGTTGAAGCAAGAAGTTAAAGAAAAATTAGAAGATTTTAGTAAGATTAGATTTTCATAATTTTCATAGTTGCATGCAAGCCTTAAATGCAATTTAAAGCCTGTCCATGCAAAAAGTCAAGTCTTCCTATGTTATGCTTTCTTAATTTTAGAAATATAAATTAGGACATTAAAATGAGTCTTATTTATGGTCTAAATGGGAGAAGCATGCATTGCCCCTATACTGCCTTCCTTTCTGCTGCTGTTTTTATACTCAGGAATTCTTGCTGATCAGTTGCAAATTACTCAGGGATTCACCAGAATATTGAGATATACAGTACTGTAGTTTTTAGCCATGTCCAAGCTGTATATACAAAAGCAACAAGAAATTGAATGATACTTTGTGTATATTATCCAGTTCATAGTAATTAAGATGTTTAACTTTGTCCCAAGGATTCAGTTCTTCATACTAAATCCCTGGCTCCAGTAGTAGTAGATTGAAGTGGAATCTTATATGCATCTCATGTAAGATAAGTTTGGTTTCATAATGACATCTCATTTTCTTATTTACAATTACAGTACGACTTTTCCCTACCCAGGCAGATCTGAATGCATGTAGTTTGGATGAAGCTTGAGTGTTTAATAGATCTCTTCCAACAGTGTTTACAGCGATGCTAAAGGGCCATGTGTTTGGGATGCAGGCAGTTAACCTGAGTGATGGGTTATGTCTGATTTTCCCTTTCATTTACAACACCCAAGCATTTTGTTTTATGTGGATCAGAAGGTTTCTACAGTAATCATCCTGTTCACAGTCTGAATTTTTTTCTATCTTCAAATGAAGATAAAATAGTAAAAATTGCTCTTTTGATCATTATTTACCCTTAGCTCATATCTGCCACACTTTCCTTTAGTTGACAACTGTCATTAGAGGAAAAGTTTCCCTGAATAAATGTTTTCACCGAGAAGGGACGATAATTGATTTCATCTCCGATAAGTCTATGCTGTGGAGCAAGGAGTCCTTTTCTTTCTCACAGCTGTCACCAGATAACTGAAAGCCTTTTCCTGCCCACCTCATGTGTCATTCAGCGGTGCAGAAGCTGCTTTGAATTTGTGGGTCTCTCTGTTTGCCAAAGTCTTCAGTGTGCCTGAATTGATTAGATCTTGTTAGCTCCTGGGAATCAAGACTACAGTAGCTTGTCAGCAGTGACAGCCTTATTGTACATTGAAATAAACATGCTTCAGTCCATTGAAATCAATGGATACAGCCGTACCTGAATCTGGACGGGTTTAGGGCTGAACAGCTCAGAGATAATCTCTATTTGCCTTTATCAGTTACAGTAAGCAGTATAACTGGGTGATCTTAAGATGATCCTGGAAGTTTCAATAATTTCTAAGACAAGCATTCGCAACCTACGGCCTGGGGGCCTAATCATGCCAACGGCGCCAATTAATCCGACCCATGGTGAGAACCTGGGTACCACCAGAAGTTCCTCCCACCACCAGAAGTCCCAAAATGCCAGTTTCTGCAGCAGCGGCATGCGCAATCGCACTATTTTTTGGCTGCTTTTGCAGCCTCCACAGCTTCCCATAGTGGCAGGGTGGGGGTGGAGCATTTTTGCTCAATTTTTGGGATTTTTCACTGCATTTTAGCTGTATTATCACAGTTAAAACCTGGTGATTTTGCACTTCTGGTTTCTGCTGATTTTGCAGCCCCCTGCCGCTGTTGCAGAAACCGGAGTGCAAAATCACCAGGTTTTAGCTGTGATTACACAGCTAAAACCTGGCAAAAAATTTCCAAAAATGGAGCGAAAATGTTCCAAACACCTCCATGCCACAATGGGAAGCTGTGGAGGCTGCCAAAGCAGCCGATAAAACAGCGCAATTGCGTGTGCCGCCGCTGGTGCAGAAAAGGGAAGCACTGAGAGTGGCAGGAGGAACCACACCTCCACCCCACACCTGTGTGAGGGGGCATGACCAGCCTGCAGCGCAGAAACATTGCGAACCCCTGATCTAAATATAATTATAAAAAATGCAGAAGGAAGGTGATACCTTTTTGGATCACTCAAACATTAAAATTAAAATGTTGCAAGCTTTTGAGATCCTCAGGTGTGGTATGATGTTTTGCCAGGTACACATCTTAGAAATGCATGTTGAACAATAGTAAAAGTCTTCTTGCCATTATCACACCCCTCCCACAGGAAGCTAGGCACTTGCTCCTTTCCATGTGGCCCTCTCTGAAGCATTAGCTTCCTGTTGTGGTCAGACAAAGGGAATACAAAACGCCATGTGCTTTCCATTGGGGAGCAGTGGTTTCAATTTGGTTTACACACTAGGCATGCCAGTTATAGTCAAACCAAAGTCAATTAAAATATTACTTAGTGATTCAGTGTTTCTTGAATTTGTGCCATTGTTCCGATGTTAAAAAGGTCATGCCAGGCAGTTATTTAACGGTATCAGGTAGTTCCATAGGCAAACAAAGGATAATAGCTGTGTGATCCATATTCAAATTATAAAAAATGTCTCCTATTTTTGCATTAGCTAAGAAGATTAGACATCAGAATGGACTCTATTTTATAATATATAGAATAATTGATTTGATAAGGCTGCTGTAGCTGAGACTAACAATAGAATTTAGAGCTTAATCAGTTAAAACAATCACTCATTTAATACTAAACTGTGAAGTTAGAGGAGATAGGTTAATATTTTTCCAGGCTGTAGTACAAAGATTTTGCCCATGTTATTGCCCATGACTATTGTTTCAGATAATTTTCTGGTAACTGCATCTGCGGTTGGTGATAAAATAGTGATTTCAAATTGCAAAGGTAAACCAGTTCCTCTCTTTGAATTGGCTGAAGGGGTAAGTAGAACAAACTTGTACTTCATCTTACAGCATATGCCTATACATCTCTCTCTCTCTCTCCTCCCCACTCCCCCGGTAATCAGTCTACTAATAAATGGAGCTTAGTACCTGGTAATTAGGTATAGGACAGTATTTCTGTGCATACTTACCTGACAGTAAGGCAGTACGTAAGATTTGAAAATAAAATTAGTAAATTAGATAAATTAGAAGTCTTTTTTCCTTTTTATTGGAAAGATAAATGCTACTTAATTAGATGTGTCCATAACTGTGACACACTTCAGTTCTTTTAAAACGTCCCATTAGTTCTAATTTATGATGCCATGAGGCATCAATATTATAGAGAAAAGCCATGTTGCTACTTAAGAATGCATGAGTTTATTCAACAGCCATTTTTGTGCAGCTCTACTGAAGCTTTTTTTTTTAAAAAAATAAGACTGAATCAACAGAAACTTGGTTTTAGAGACTTACATGAAGATAATTTCATAACCAGTTTGTAAAGAAGAATTGTAATTTTCTAACAACAGATACTAGAAGGATAGCTCAGTGAGTTAGGTCTCAGGATTCAGAGCCAGAGATTGGGAGTTTGATTCCCCAATGTTTCTCTTGCCAGTAAAGTCACCCTTGGTCAATGTGTACAGAAAATGATCCTATGAAGGGTTGCCATAAGTAAGAATTGACTTGATGGCACCTAATTATTTTTAACAGCAACTACCACAAAGGTCAAGGAAACAAAGATGATTTTGGTAATTAGGCAACAAAAATCCTGAGTGCTGTAAAAAGCTCTTGTTGTTCCTTGTGTGTGCATGTATCCTATCCTTCCAGATGGCATTGAAGATGATGTATTGACTTCCTTTTATTTCAAACCAGGGGAAACAAACATGTATAAGTTTGAGTTCCAATTCAACTTATATTGCAAGTGGAGGCACTGATAGCACTGTTAATATCTGGGATTTAAAGTTCAGAAAACTTCATCGATGTCTTAAGGTGAGGCAAAAAAATTTGTTTTGACTATGTCTCTTTGTATGA
Organism: Bradypodion ventrale; assembly: GCA_035047345.1. Taxonomy (NCBI): domain Eukaryota; kingdom Metazoa; phylum Chordata; class Lepidosauria; order Squamata; family Chamaeleonidae; genus Bradypodion; species Bradypodion ventrale. The sequence continues at coordinate 209,003,376 of JAWDJE010000005.1, forward strand.
CTCACAAAATAATGGTTGGACTAGAAATAGATATGCTTAGAATAGATCGGTTGAAATCATAGTGTACAGGTTAGTCTTGACTAACTTGTTCCACTCACTTTCGTGGTCTACTCTTAGTGTAACTAAGTCTCAATCTAACCCAATAAACAGTTGCAAAATGTGGACACTGGTCTTTCAAATTTGAACTTTTCAGATGTTCATATTACAAGCAAGCCCTCATTTTATTATACAATAATGGGGTGGGAAAAGGTCCAAATGTTGTGAGATTGCAATTCTCATCAGGCATTTCATCATTGGCTCTTCTGATAGGAATGATCAGATTTGTTGCCCAGTAATACTAGGTAGTCTGTGATTCACTAAATAATAAATTTCATGTCAGAAATTACTCTGGGCTGAAAGGATTTTTGCTTGAGAAACTCTGCTCAGGGGAAGCCCAAATGAGCCTCCTTTCATATCCCCAAGATCCACCATGCAGCACTCGGGTAAAGAAACCCGACCTTCCAGTCTCCAAGCTCAGCATCTTAACCACTAAGCCACTGCAGTGCTGCTGTGCTTCACTTGCTCCACCACTTTAAGCACACTGTTGTAATCTAAAGACTCAAAACTCCACTCTAGCTCTGAATGATTAGAGCATTGTCGTAGTTTCTTCTCATGTTGTGTGGCTCCTGTCTCCACCACTACAGCATATCGGGCAATGAGGCTCCTCATTGTTTCTTCAGCAATAAGGTTTTACAGGGCCGGATAGTGAATTATGCTATCCATTGAAATTGAACTTGGAGCTCCTTAGATGAGGGTATTCACTGGACATTGGGATACAGAAAATAATTATTGGACAAGAGTAATGGAGCATATATTTTTAGTAGACTTCATTTATATAGAATTTTCTGCCAAACCGTTCAGACAGTATAATTGAGTCACAGGACTTGTAAACCTAATTTGAGAAAATAAGTGCTAATGAGGCATGTCAACATGTGGCTGTCTTCACAATAATATATGCATAGTTTTCTGTGAATCCTTTTAAATTATTGATAATCCTAAACATTTAGGACAGGAGTTCTCAACCTTTTAAAGCTGGGGGTCAGGTCACACTCCCTCAGACATCTTTGGGGGCTGGACGGCCATTTTGCCCTTCCTCCACCACATGCCACTTCCTGGTGTGGTGGAGGCAGTGAGGGGGCCCACATGAAATGGTGCCGTGGGCCGCATCTGGCCCACGGGCCGATGTTGAGAATCCATGATTTAGGCCACTGTAATTACAGAATTTAGTTGCAGTTCTGATTTTAGGATTTCCAGATTTATAATTGTGGTATGATAATGAATCTGTTTAAATAACTGCTTTAGTGGGAGGACATAATGCTTGACATTTATGTATGCAAATTGGGATTATGCGGAAGATTGACGGTTCTTGGTTGGATAAATCTAATACCCAAAGACATTTTATATGGTGGTAAAAACAATTATTGCAGCGCTACTGTTTTGAAATAACATTTTTATGTATGCAAGATGCTGTCTACCTTTGAATATGTGCTCTCAAGTTGCAGTTGACCTTATGCATATTTATAATATTCTTCTATGAATCCATTATTATTGCATCTCCAGTGCCAGCAACACCGCCCTCCATGTGCAGATGGTTGTTTAAGTAGAGTTACTTAGGCACAAACAGGCTCCTGCTTCTAAGAAGCTGACAGCCTGGTTTGTTTTATATGAATACTGATGTGATTTGACTGCCGAGACACATACGTATTTAGAATAAGCATATGATATATATTTCTCTGGAAGGATTCATTTTGGAATATACATTGGGCATTCTACATATGTGTTTGTTTACATGTGTGGGCATGTATTTGTCTATACAGTATATGCAATTTAGATGTAAAATGTTTATATGCTGCTTTTCTGCCCTGAAGAGGGCCCTCAAATTAGTTCCAGTAGAAGTAATTGAAGTACAATTACACCAGTGCTTAGCAACTTGATAAAAGTACAGGTGCCTGGTATACCTCTTTAGAGCGCGTCAACAGGTGGACCAACACCAGTTTGCCTCAGTAAATGAGACCCTAACTTGTGTTCCAGCAAATGAAGCCACCGGTCATGGTGGGATGGACAGCATAGGTTTATTGCATCTGCAGTATGGCTTGAGGTCATGAGAGTTACGGTATAATACATTTGGAGGACACAGATTAGGAGGGTGTCATAACACTTTGTGCTAATTTATTATTTGCTTGGTATTTCTTCCTTTTCAGGATCATAAAGATGAAGTAACTTGTGTATCGTTTAATTGGAATGATTGCTATGTTGCTTCAGGATCTCTGAGTGGTGAAATCATCCTACACAGTCTTGCTACAAATCTATCCAGCACTCCATTTGGTCATGGCAACACTCAGGTAAAATACATGCCCTGGAATAGAATTCTACTGGTGACATGGGGTGGGTGGCACATAGTGAGGAGAGCATGACTCCATCTGTCACTTTCAACAGGAGAGTAACAGAGTGACAGGGGGAGGCTGTCATACCTGTGTAGAGCTTTAGCTTTCTTAGTAAGTTGAATCCTGTTTTTGCGGTGTTGTGGTTGACATGTTGAGCCATACAGGTATGGCAGCTGTACCCCAGCTCTTCAGATAGTTGTTTTTATATGTTGGAAATGAGAAAGGAGGTAGGCCAAACTAGCACTTTCCCCTTATTGTGTGTTGATTGCACATGCTTATAGAAGACTTAGAGATGGCTTTACTTTCACTCTTGAGTCCCTTATTTACATCACGATTCAGTATGCCCATCCAAAACACGTAAAAGCTATTGTTTCACTTTTGCATTTCTCTTCCATTTAATTCGGGTCTCTGTTCATGGGACATTATGACTCTTGAAGATGAGTCTTATTTAGAGACTGAGTGGATCATGGGTCCCATTGAGTACTTTACTGGACTTCTAATGTGCATTTTGAAATTGTTAATGTGAATCTAGCTGTGAATGTTATTAATGGTCAAGGGATAAGAAACCATGTAAAAAAACTTACTGTATTTTTTTACTTGCACCTTCTGTTGCTATAAAACTTGATGTTGTATTTATATTAGTTTAGCTTATTTATATTTGCTCAGATTGATCCACATTGGAAGACTGTCAATATTTTATTAAAATATCTTTAATATACATAAACAAAGTTAATTTACTTCCTTTTCCCCAATTTTTACTCTCCTCCCTTTTAATACATTACAAAATAAAAATAAAAGTGGGGGAAATGGGGGGGGGAGTAAATGTTAAAACACTGTCATACAAAGACCATATGATTGTTCGATAAGGCTTTACTTTTTCCTCTGGTATAATAAATAGACTATACTTACCTAAAGAAGGAAAATATTCTTGGTTATGTCATCTCATATATGAGGGTCTTCTACTCAAGTAGAAGGACGCATTAGTTATAGCTTGTCTTACCCTTTCTTTTAATAGGTTTTTACTGGCATGGCTTGCATATACTGGTTCTTTACCAAGAAAAAGTTTTCAGTGTTGATGATGGAAAATAAATTTCCCATGGGTTTCTTTTTTCTTCATTTTATAGAGATGGTTCATATTTCTTCTTGAGTTCTAGCCGGTTGGGTAGGGCTACAAAAGACTTGCAGCAACATTGTATTTGTTAAAAGCAAAAAGTCCAATTTACAAAAAAGCTGACACTATTCTTGTTTCGCTGTTACGTTATATTGATACAGACTTATTCTTAATAGTCAGTTTGCTCTTTTTTTTAAAAAAAAAAGTCATCTCAGAACTAATAAAGTTGTCATAGCTATGCTTTATGTGAAAGTTATTTGGGAAGCTGTCTCTGACGGTTATTGATGGACAATTCACAATCATTCAGAGAGAAAAGCAGTAAAAGCAGATAAGGTGTATCTGAACTCTACTGATAAGGTGCTGCAAGACTTCAACTGGGTTATTACTGAGTGGTGTTTTCCACCTGTAGGCTAACACAGATTTTTGCCCTGGCTCGTTTATTCTACATTTGTAACTTTGTTGGTTGTATGAGAAGACTAAATAGCTCTCGAGGAATTTTTTAAAAATGAAATGTAAAGATTCACATTCATCTGATAGAAATGTAGTAATGTGACTCACATTAGAGAGGTAAAATTTCTGGAAAATTTGAAGCTCAGAAAACCCCCTGGAAAAATTGAAAATAATCTGATACTATACATTTTTTTAAAGAAATGATTTATAAAATATTTGAACCCGGCCTTATCTTAAAATATTTTATTCATCATGTTAAAATAGAAAATTCCATAATATATTTTTTTTCAATTTTTCAGAAAAAAACAAAAAAGGCTTCAGAAAAAAACGAGGAAAAAAACGGTTTCCCCCTGAATTTTTCCAGTTTTTTTCCAGGCCTTCATATCTCTAATCACACTGAAAGATTATCAATTGTATTTTCATACAATTCAATAAAGTTACTTAAATTTTCCATGTCCATTTTTTAAGAGGACTGAATAGCAGCTGAGGAATTGATTTTTTAAAAAAGATTTACTATTCATCTGATAGAAATGTATGCACCAGATTAGTTTAAGGTAAAGTAGCTAAATGAAGCTTAAATACTTGCGATTATGCAAAATATGTGTCACTAACACAATTCTTTCCTTGTGTGGTTTAAGGGAAGAGCCAGTGAAAGTTTCAGTTTTTCTACCTGTTATGATACTGGTCTTTTGCCTTTTTTTCTGAGTGAATAATTTTCCTAATATGGGACAGAAGAATTGAAAGGGCACAGGATTGAAAGAGCTGGGACAGAAAAACCTTGAATAAGAAGGGTCCAGAAAGACTAGAGGAGAAATAAAATGTCCATGTCCAATTTGCCTGGGCTTTCTGTGCTCCCACCAGTTTTAATCCTTCCTAGTATGCCAAAACTTCAAACCGCTACATATGTGTTATCATCTCCTTTCTCTCCCCCTTTTCTCAAGTACTGTACTATACTTTTAAAAATGAATGTATTGGACTGGAGAAGCCTTTTTAAAAACCAGTCACTGTGGTATTAAGTCCAACAAGAGGGTATGTTGTCTGTTTCTTCTAAATATTCAAGGCCGATACTGTCTCATACAGCCTTATTTAGATACACATTGCCTAATGTTCAGTAGTTTCCTTAGCAGGGATATCTAGCAGAATCTTAGAGTTCCATGTTAACATTCTGAGCGGCCTCATGTCATATAGGCTATAGATGTTAGCGCTCTATAGGCCCGTGATGGTGAACCTTGGCACTACAGATGTTCTTGGACTTCAATTCCCAGAAGCCCAAGCACCCTGTGAATACACACAAATAGATTTACTGCAATTCATCTGGCCCACGCTGCCCTCATTACTCCCGGAAGTGGAAGTAAAATGGGAACCGTATGGGCATGTTTTACTTCCGCTTCCGGGATTGATGAGCACAGGCCGGATGAATCGCAGTAAACCTATTCGTGTGGATTCACAGGGTGCTTGGGCTTCTGGGAACTGAAGTCTAAGAACATTTGGAGTGCCAAGGTTTGCCATCACGGATATAGGCTATAGATGTTATCACTGAGGAAATTATGATCAGTAATTTAGTTTCATATCTACTGGCCTGGATGCTGAGTATAGTAATCATCTTTAAGTCACATTGAAAGTCTTGATTAAAGTTCACTTAATTCAGTGGATCTGCAATATGACAAGTTTAGCCTGAATGTTATTTGTTTGTTTGTTTATTATATTTCTATACCACCCATTTAGGTGGTATCCCACTCTGGGCTATGAACAAACAGATAACAAATAGCAACAAAACCCACAGCAGATCAAAACAATCAACCAACAAATACTGATAGAAGCTGCAATGTGCTTTAATATGTATATTTTTTACCTTTACAGCCCATTCGACACTTGAAATATTCCCGTTTTAAGAAGGCACTACTAGGCACTGTCTCTGATAGTGGAACTGTAACATTGTGGGATGTTAACAGTCAAACACCATATCATAACTTTGAGAACGCCCATAAAGCCCCAGCCTATGAAATTTGTTTTTCTCCCATCAGTGAGCTGCTACTTGTAACTGTTGGTCTTGATAAAAGAATAATTCTTTATGATACCTCAAGTAAAAGGTAAGTTTGCACTTGCCAAAATATTTATGTAATGCATTTCTGTCGCTGACAGCACAAAATTATAAACTTTATAGTATGTTGCTCATCAACAAATAACCAAACAATACTTAAATCATTTCTTTTCTCCTTTAATGAGACAAATTCATTACACCATTTACCATTTGTTTACACAAATTATTAGGCTTTGAACTTCAATGTGCTACAGTATTTGCTTTTGTGAAAACTGCTTCTAGATTTTTCTTATAAATAATGTGATGCACTTTGTGTTGCTTCTTGGCTTGATTTGTGTGTTACCATGATAAGAGAATTTAAAATGTTGGAATGTCTGTACAATGTAATTTTGTATGGATTGGTAGTAGAAACTATAGAGCAATATAAACCGTAGGTTGCTAAAAAGTATCTGACCTTTAAAAGAGTCTGAAAATGAGCAATGAGAATGGCCAGTCTTCTGGCACTTGTTTTAGCAAGTTATCAGAGGCACATGCTGCTAGTTGATAGGGAAAATTTCCAAAATCTATGGAATACAGCACCTTAATTACAGTCAACCAAAATATTAAAGAATTATAAACAAGTTTTCATCTCCATTGGTTTGCATTTAGTTACTGTACTAAAATTATGTATAAGACAACCAGACTTAATTAAGCCCTAAAATGAACTAGTAGAAGATACACTTCAGAAATAGAATGTTAAGTCTGGAGCTTCTATCTTCCCTCCCACACATTTCATTCAGTATCAAGATCTGAGGTGTATGATTTTAATAGTAGCCCGTGGTACATGCCTATGCCTGAAAAATGTAGGCTTTAATGTATTGCATAAATTAAATATAATATTGACTATATAATCAAATCACAGGAATATATTTCTGGTGCAGTATAATTAGCAGTGTTGGCATTGAACTAAGAAACCTTTGGTTCTGTTCTCTGTTTGGCAGTGAGGTCTGTTCGTTATTTCAGGCCAGAGAACCGTCTAACCTGTCTAAAAGTTGGCTGTTCAAAAACAAAGATACTGTAAATATTATGCAATATTACGTTGTCATAGAATAATTGAGTATGAAAGGGCCTATGAGGCCATCTAGTTCAAACCCCCCCCCCCCCTGCTCAATGCAGGAATCCAAATCAAACTGGATCTGACGTGATTGTTCAACTTTTGCTTGAATGCCTCCAGCATTGGAGCACTCTGGGGGCAGTTGGTTCCATTGTCATACTGCTGTAATAGATAAGAAGTTTGTACAAATATTTAGCCTATATCTGGGTTCCTGTAGTTTCAACCCATTACTATATGTCCATTAATTTGGGACGCTCAAGGACAGATCTTGCTCCTCCTCTTTATAACTGTCTTTTAAGTACAGTATTTGAAAGGGGTACACAGAAAGAACCTCTTTGAAAATTGTGGTATTTCTGAACCACAATCGGGTGTACCCCAGGCAATGTCTATCATGTGCCGGCTAATCTTTCTCACAATAGGTCAGGTGAAAGAAACTACAGAATGAACTTATCAGAAGGTGGCTTCATTTTGGCAGTTTCACATTTGGCCTAGACCCAGCTGAAGAAGTATTTGAAAAATGCTATCTTATTCTTAGTGTCCTTTTCTCAAGGTCAAGCATGCCTAGTTATGTTGTCCTCTTGGTCTTTCTGTCCTTTCTGTGTCTCATAAAGGCAGTTGAGGACTTTAGCCACTGAATCTCCTCTAACTGCTGTAGAATTCATGCCTGAAGGAACTTCGTTGGCAATTGGATCTTCTCGTGGAAAGATATATCACTATGACCTAAGAAAACTGACTGCACCTGTGAAATCAATCAGTGCTCACAAAACATCTGTAAAGTGCATAGCAATGCAGTACTGTAATTCCTTTTCAAAGGTAAGCTGTCAAAAGCTGGTTAAAAAGGTAATAAGTGTGCTTAATTGAGCTATGGTTTAGCTCAATAGGTTAGAGTAGTTACTAGTGAACACAAATGTTAAGCTTTTGGAATTAAATTGCATATTTTTCATCCCTTACAGAAGAGATGAAGTTTTCAGACATTGATGATATGCTGTTTAACCATCTCTTGTGCTGTAAACATTTTATCAAATACTTAAACCTTGTCCACTATGTTCTTGGTAATGGATTCTAATCAGTAAAATCCATGGGAGGGGGAATGCTGTTTAATCTGTTTGTTTTCTGTTTTCATTTAGAACAAAACACATCTGACAAATTTATTTCTGTTTCAGCCTAGTCATAAAGCATCCTCAAATAAGCAGGCCTCCAAAAGATCTGATACCAAGGCAACAGGCAACACTGGAGGAGTTCAAAACATTGGCATAGCCAAAAACCTTGCTTGCAGTGTATCTCCTGCACTACCACCCCAATCTGCCCCTCTAGCTGAAGTTAAAGGACTTGATACTATTCAGGATAAATCAGGTAAAAAGAAACACTGTAAACACTTGAATAATGACGTGTGAGAGGTGCCTTTAAAAACTAGTTCATATTTCTATAATACGCAAGTTCATTTAGTCCATCTACAAAAATCCCTCCAGAATTTCAGAACACAAGTCACTGGTTATTTCTTCTTCTTTTGTGACTTGGTCAGACTTTAAACTGCCAAAATGAAGCCACCTTCTTGGCTTTGTCATTGGCCAAACGTACGGCCTCATCAGTGCATGTTTCTGATAGTAACCGGCAGACCAGCAGATGATCTGGAGTCCTTCAAGTTCTTAGGTATTGCCATAGCTCAAGATTTAAAGTGGTCATCTAATATTAGGAACATCATTAGGAAAACACAACAGAGACTGTTCTTTCTGTGCCAACTCAGAAAGCTCAAGTTGCCTAAAGAGTTGTTGATCCAGTTCTACAGAGGGATCATAGAATCCATCATCTGCACCATTATCATTGTCTAGTTTGGTTCTGCATCTCAACAAGATAAATATAGACTCCAACGAGTAATTAGGACTGCAGAAAAATTATTGCTGTTAATCTGCCTTCCATTGAAGATCTATATATAACACGAGCTAAAAAGAGAGCAGAGAAAATATACAAACACCCACACATCCTGCCAATAACTTGCTCCAGCTTCTACCGTCAAAACGACGCTTTAGAGTATTACATACTAAAACAACCAGATACAAGGATAGTTTCTTTCCAAATGCCATCAGTCTGTTGAATAACTAAATTGTATGATTTTATTGTATTGTTATTGTTTCTCTAGGGATATGTGAGATTGTTGTTAGTATTATGATTAGCACCTATTATTAAGTGTAGTAGACGATCTAGTAAATGTAATTTAATTTTTCATGTATATAGAGAGCATATGTACCAAAGACAAATTCCTGGTGTATTAGCACACCTGGCCAATAAAGGATTCCATTCTATTCTATCTGGATTCTGTATTTCTCGACATTCACACAGCATGTTGTTATCCTCCAGTAGCCCCCACTTGAACATGTTGCCCTTACATTTAGGGATTCTGACCTCAACCTATTCAGGGTCCTCCAGGTTACATAGGAGAGGTCATATTCTCCTTGAATGTTATGGAGGCTGCGGTGGCCCAGTGGTTAAGAAGGTCACCTTGTTAGCTGGAAGGCTGGCAAGTCAGCAGCTCGAGACCCGGGTACTGCATGATGGATTGAGCGCCTGTCTCTGTCCCATCATTTGGGCAGCTCCTGGGTGGAGTTTCTTCCGCAAAAATCCTTTCAACCCAGAATTTCTGACACAAAATTATTATTATTCCTTGTCCAGTGAGCTCCTTAATGAGGTTGTTCAAATTATGGGTTGTTTTGCATACATGATAAAAGATGATTAAATCTTGATAAATTTGTCTATTGACTGTAAGTCTTTAGATATTTTCAGTTTGTGAGTAATTTTTTTTAAAAAGCCATTGACCAAGTTGTATCTGGTCAGTACTAAATGCTAAGATTGTCTAGATCAGGGGTGGCTAACCTTGGTATTCCAGGTGTACTTGAACTTTAATTCCCAGAAGCCCTGATCAGCAGGTATGCTGACTTGGGCTTCTGGTAATTGAAGTCCAAGAACACCTGGAGTGCCAAGGTTGGCCATCACTGCTCTAGATTCTTCTAGCACCAAATAAATTCCAATTTGGCTGTGATTAGCAGGTCAGATCCTTGTGGAATCCTGAGTAATTGACCCCTACAACTTTGATACAAGCAAAATATGTTCTCCCTTTTTTCAAATTATGTTTATAATTTCTAGGACGATTATTCAAAAGCTAGAAGTCTACTGGGCATTGAAACTACATATGATCCTTTGTTCTCATACCACCTTCAGCAATTTATATATTTTGACTCTTTCTAGTATGCAATAACATTCTATTAAGACTTATGTGATTCATTCTATGTAAATCTAAGGTGACAGCATAATCTGTTTAGTAGAACAGAAATAGCTTTTAACACCTGCTCGTTCATTTCCTTGTGAAAAGACTGTGTGAGAATTTTCTGTCAAATGCATTTAGTATCAAATAGTCCACTGCTAGTTAATCATGGTATTAAATTTAAGAGGAGATAGCCTACCCCTAGTTTAGGAGACAGGAATGGTCTTCATTACACAGTTGATACAAGGCAACATGTTTAGTTGCACATAAGTTTTTGGCCAGATAATATTTGATAATGGTTATGGCAGTTTCTTCCTAACTATGATTCCTCAGATATAAGTCCTGCTAGTTTCAACGGAATATGTTTCTAACCATATTGGAAGCTGGCTGCTTTTTAAATGGCCACCCCAGTGGTACCCTATAGTAGCTTATGTTACACGAGTTCAGCTCAGGGCAGGTGGAACAGGTGTGGGCTGCAGTCCCGTCTCCTTGCTACAGCCTCATCCATCTCACAAATATGATCTGGAAGGATGAACGAATTCACCGGAGTATGTTTTGCAGTGTTGAAGAGGGTGTAAGGTGGAAAGGCCAAGAATTCTGAATACTGCAATAGCTACATTAGTCCATGCCTGAAATTTACCGTATTGGCCTTGTTTCATTCTTCATTGGCCAAATTTTAATTGGCCTTCAGAAATGGGAAGCGCTTGCGTAGAATTGATGAGTGAATGAAGAATGCTAAATTTGTCACTAAAACAAGGAAACTGATGTGTTTCTCTTCTAGGATTCCCACGCAGTAGCAGTTTGGATGTAATTCCTTCCAAAGAAATTGATCATGGGAATACTTCTAATCTAACTAATTTTGATGACTTGGGCAAAAATAGTTTAGGTGATTTATTCTCTCCTCTTCGGGATGGTAAGTTGACTCTGAAATTAAGTAGTAGATTACTAGTTACTGGTTCATATTTTCAGTTAAAACTGAATCTTCTCTTCCATCTTTCATTTGTGACACTTAATATTTGTAATCACTCTCATGATATAAAACAGGGGTGCCCAAACTACAGCCCACAGGCCAGATCTGGCCCCCGATGCCAATTCATCCGGCCCACGCAGCCCTTGTCACTCCAGCAAGCAGAAGTAAAACGCGCCCATATGGGCATGTTTTACTTCTGCGTCCAGGAGTGATGAGGGTGACATGGGCCGGATGAATTGCATCAGGGGCTGAATCCGGCCTGTGGGCCGTAGTTTGGGTACCCCTGGTTTAAACAGAGAAAAAAATATATTTCATTCTGTTACAAAACACATTGCAAGGCATGTCGTCCGCTTCCAGTGGGAGGAACCACATGACCGGCCCACTGAACCACGTGACCGGCCCACAGCCCGAAAAGTTTGGGCACCCCTGGTATAAAATGTATAGCAAATCTGTTCTTCAGAATTATTTTAGCCAGATTAATAGGATCCTTACTTATAATAACTAGCAGTGACCTTTTAAGTTTTAATTCCAACACCTTGTATTTATGTATCAAAAGTTTGAACAGCCGTTTTGTTCCTTGGGGGAAAAATGATCAGATAGAGCTCTGACTCATGTTCTCCTTCATAGGATTTTTCCCCTTTTACAGCCAGTTTTTATTGCTCTGATTTGTAGATGTTGCTGCTTGTAAAACAAGTGAAGATGTTCCAGGAAAGAGCGATGGTAAGCACTTTTTATAATGCATTTTTATTACAATAGTAATCATAGCAATTGCATTGGGTATAGTGCAGCTCTATGAGGTGTGGTAAATCAAATTATTTAAAAGGACCTGTGGTGGAGGTAATCATTGGCACAGGGTGCATGCAAAATTTCTTTTCAAGGAACATTACTAAGGTAGATGATAAAACTAAACAAGCATGCGATTTTGCTCTGGATTCTAGGTTTGGATTTTCAGCCTTACCTTTCAAGTTGGGATTTTCTCTCGAACTTCAACTCAACGTTACCTGCAAGAAAAAATCAAGCAGGTTCTAGCTCACACATAATGCACTCTAGTCCACTTAACATATTTGTTGGCTCGCCTATTAAGGAGGAGGAGGAGAATCCAGATATTGATGCTAAGAAAGCAAATCATGGAAGGCAAGAATCAAGAGAACCTCTCAAATTGGTACAGTAAGCTACAGTCACTTGCAATTAGAATACCTACCTTTATTATCTACATCTTTTCTTTCTGCTCCATAGAATATTACATATGTTATATAGTAGTCCCTCTTACAGTGATTGCTTTGCATATGCTTCAGTTTCCTAATAATTTGAGAACAGGAATTCACTTTTCATTTTTGGAGTTTAAGATTGTTAGTGTTACTGATGTGCTTGTATCTCACGAAACATGATTAGCTCTAGATCACAGTTTGCATGTTTGGGTAAAAAGCCCTGAGCGTTGAGTTTGACTTAATCAAGATGAGTAAAAATGCTGGGGAGCAGTTCAGATTATATGTACAATTGGATGCACAGAGAAATCAGTTTAAGAAGTTAAATCATCAATGGATGTCCAGCTGGCTGCAATTGGCTACCTAAATAAGTCAGTTTGTTAACCTAACCACAGGGCATAACAAATTATGCTTCAGACACAAGGGCACAGGAACAGCTGCATGGGGACATGATGAAATCTACCCTGAAGAAATGCAGGAGGCATTATTTGAAAATGTAGTCTAATCCAGCATTAGAAGAAATGTCAAGCTGTGTTCTGCGGAACACTGTTGGACTTCAATTTCCAGAAGCCTACGTCAGCACATTGTTTGGTCAGTGCTTTGGGGAATTGACTTAGGCTTCTGGGAATTGAAGTAAAAAAACCAAAGATGGGGACACACTGGAATGCTTCCAAAAATAGTGCATTAGCAAGGTTGTCCAGATACCAGGAGGTACATTTAATTTTGTGTGAGAATATGGAATGCTAAACCAGATCAATGTCTTGGTTGGCATCTTACTTAGAAAACTAATCACAGATCCGAATACTGTGTCCTGCATTGAAAACATGGAATTTGGGATAATGTATGTGTCCACTGGTCCTCCTCCTAGTATTGGTAATAACAGGAATTGACTAAAGTGCCATCCAAGTGGATGCCAAGCTTCTAGAAATCATTTAACAATGACAGGTGAGCTCTTGCGGTAATTAAAAGCAACTCTGTCTCCATCCTTAAGTGCACAGCAGGGGTTTCCTGATGGAGACCTAGAATTTTCTGTAGTTATTGTGGATTATTTCCAGCTGGGCAGGCACATTTCATTTATGTCTCCAGATTTCAGCCCCATACTAAAAGTTGTACAATTACTTTGCCCTGGAATATTTCAAGTGTGTGTGTGTGTGTGTATAGTGGCTCAGTGGTTAAGAAGCTTACCTTGTTAGCTGGAAGACTGGTAAGTCGGCAGTTTGAGACCAAGGTACTGCATGACAGATTGAGCGCCTGTCTCTGTCCCAGCTCTTGGGGACATGAAAGGAGCCTCATTTGGACGTTCCCTGAGTGGAGTTTCTTCCACAAAAATCTTTTCAAACCAGAATAATTTCTGACACCACATCATCATCATCATCATCATAATAATAATAATAATAATAATAATAATAATAATAATAATAATAATAATAATAATAATAATAATAATAATAATAAATTTTTGAACTAGTCGCAAATCTATGCTCACTTTCCTTAAAGCAGCTGGAAGAGCTGCCATGTAGTTGTTTTGTTTGGGATATTTCCAAGAATATTAAAGTGAACTTGAACTTTGCTGTAGAGAGGTTTCTTTCCTAATCAATGGAGTTTGGTTGTCCAAAGAGGGCCAGACTGACTCTCACCTCCACTGAACTTCAACTAACCAGAAAAATGTACCTTGAGCAGATGCTGCCTGAGAGACGGAAGGTTAGCAGTTCGATTCCCCAGTACTGCAGGACAGAATGAGCTCACGTCTTTGTCCCAGCTCCTGCCAACCTAGCAGTTCGAAAGCAAGAAATTGCAAGTAGATAACTAGGGACCACTTCGCTGGGAAGGTAACAGCCAGCGTTCCGTGCGCTCCTGTGTAGTCATGCCTGCCACATGACCACGGAAACATCTGCAGAAGCAGACAACGCTGGCTCTTCGGCTTTGAAACAGAGATGAGCACTCAACCCTAGAGTCGGATACAACTGGCTTTCGAGCAATGTTGTCAATCAAGCCCTTAATTTATTACCCTGCCTTAACCCTTCTTTTTAAATTTATTATGATGTTATAATATTATATATATTTTCCCTTTCCACAGTTGAGCACTTCAAGCTCAGATTCTGGAAACCTAAATTCTCCACCACTGGTCAGCTATGTTAGGAGTCCTGATTCTCGAGAAAGGCTCAAGAATCTCCAGGCACAACTGGCATATGAATCATCAATAAACGGTTCTACCTCACTAAGTGAGTATAAATCATACCATGTATCCCTCTTCAGAAATGCATGATTAGCAGTAAATTCTAATACATCTAATTATTTTCTAAATAAAAAATAGCTTTTACTTAATTGTTCCCAAATTCATCTAGGTCACAGTGATGGCTAACCTTGGCACTCCAGGTGTTCTTGGACTTGAATTACTAGAAGCCTGAGTCAGCACTTCTGCTGATCAAGGCTTCTAGGAATTGAAGTTCAAGAACAGCTGGAGTGCCAAGGTTCACCATCACGGATCTAGGATGTCATATTCCTTGCTAGTTTCATAATAGAAAAATATGATCTTAACATTTCTGACTTCATTCATGGAATATTGCTCACAACAAGTTTGTATAATTTTTCAAGATTATTCTTCCTCAGTCAGTATAAATCTGCTTTAATTTCTTAAACTGCATACTATGTTCCTAATTAAGATGAGGAAATGAAATTATTGATTGTTCCTTTTCACTTTGTAAATATATGCAGTAATGTGAAATAACCTAATTCTGCTGTGGTGTGTCTCTTTGTTCCACTTATAATGAAATGCTCCTGTTGTGTATTGTCTTTTTTCATAGGTCCAAAGATAACTTCTGCTGTGGCTGCTGGAGTTGCCAGCTCACTATCAGAAAAAATAGCAGATACTGTTGGAAGCAACAGATTGAATGCACCTTTATCTTCAGTTCAAATTCATTTCATTCAGAATATGATACAAGACACTCTGGATGACTTCAGGTAAATAGAGTTATAGGCACACTTTAACTCTTTTTTTATCAGCTTTTAACTTTGAATGAGCTTTATAATTTAGTAGATTGTAGTGCTGAATGATAGGAAGTTTCAGTTGATACCGTATTTTTTGGACCATAAGACGAATTTTTTCTCCCCCAAAAGTGGGGGGGGGGGGAATGAGGGTGCGTCTTATAGTCCAAATGCTGGTCTTCGGCCAGCTGTGGCTGTTGTAAAAGGATTAGCTGCAGCTGGCTGAAGACCTCTACTGCCACCTCTCAGCTGTTCTGGGGCAGGGGAAAGAAAAACATGAAAAACAAGTGGCCACTAGAGGGCAAAAATTGCAATTTCCCATTTAAATACATTGGAAATAAATTTATTGTATTCAAAAGTTTTCTATTTATATGTTCCCAATGCATTTAAGTGGTAAACCAAACCTGTGCTTAAAAAGAAAGGGTTTCACTTACCTTCAATTCCTTTGTCTCTACTCCACGTGGATAAAATGGAGGGGAAAACATACTTCCTGGTTGAAAGGAGAGCAAGAGGCTAGGCTAGAGTATCGCTTCCTTCCTCAATTCAATTGGCCGACCGGCCCATTTCCCCTGCAGCGCCACCACAGTACTAATTTTTTGTTTGTTTTCCTGCTCTGAAAACTGGGTGCGTCTTATGGTCCAAAAATACGGTACATCAATTTCTATTTTATGCAGATGGGATTGTTCTTTTTTGTTACTGGGCTTCTTTATGGCATAATTTACCTGTGAAAGCAGATTGAAGTACAAACACAGGAAGCATCAACCAATTAATTGCTTTTGGTTAGGTAACTAAAGCATTAAGAATTTCTGCATCTCTTATGGACTCTTATGCAAAGTCTCTACATTTTCCCTCTTTCACAAACCTCTATCCCAGAACCCCTGTTGGACTCCCAAATTGCTCTTTTACACTTCTAGTACAAAAAATCATGTGAATTTCTGATAAAGGATTTGTTGCAAAGGAGGAGCCACATGCTTTGTGTGCTCACTTTTCTTTTTCTACCTCTCTTCAGCTTTCTTCATTTTTGTGCCAATTGCCTAAAGTGTTTTTCTCAATTTGCATAAGTCGCTTAGCTGGACATCTCTCCAGGTATCTCCTTCAATAACAGAAGAATTTTTGAAAGAGGAGATAAATGGCTGCAGGCACAGAAGGTGTTTTCTTGCTCCTCTGTGCATGGTTACTGCCACAACAAAGGGATGTGGCTGCCGCCAGCAGCTCTATAAAGTTATGCTGTGTCCTTCTCTGCCCTGTAATATTTAAGGACCTTCAAGTCATGGCATTAAGCCATCCCAGCAAGTATCTTCTTCCCTCTTGCTGGAAGGGACAAAGTTATTCACATTTTGGAGGCTGGATTTGTAATAGTTTGCTAAATGTTTACAGGGCAGCAGGGGCAGATAGAATAGTGATCTGCAGATAGGGTGTTTACAGTAGTGTTTCTATGGTAAATAGGTATGCTTCAGAATCCCAACTGTTTCCAAAACAGGAAAAAACATGTCTCAAGTTTTACTTTAAGTTTGTGTTGAGTCATACCATTCTGCAGAGGTCTGCAGCTCAGATAGACCTGAAAAAATATATATTTTGGAAAGAACTGTCATTTTCAGATTAGGAGTAGATTTCAAATGTACTTGCCCACCAAATACATACTTAAATACTTATTTCTTCTGAGCTAGGAAGATTAACACGCCTGCATTGTTAAAAGTACAGGGTATTGCTTGAAAGCAATAGAAATGTGCTCTGCATTTATATCTTCTTGTAATTGTGGTGCTAACCCGCTACTAGCAAAAATAAATAAATAAATAATATCACTGTTTTGAAGCTGTGTAACCCAACATGATATATTTCTGTCAGAATTACAATTGCTAGAAATATGGTATATAAATTAGTTCAGAAAGCCGTATGAATGAGTCATTCAAAATGTTCGTCCACGTTTTGAAAATACAGTAACAGATTAAAAACAAAGACTTTAGATTACCACAAGGGTCTTTGCACCTGTAGACATAAAACATGAAACCTGTTGTAAATGAAGAATATTATCTAACTGTTTTTGGAACAGTGCCTCAGTTCATTTTTAAAAAGGCCCTGTTAGGAATATTTAGTATTTTTGATGGTTAGATGCTTCAAAATGGAGGTGACAGCAAAAAGTGTAACTTAGCTAAGTGTCAGGGCATTTCCTTCTGCATCTTTACAACAGAGCCTTTATGTGCATGCAGTTCATCAGAGTCTATGATAAAATTGTACTTCAGATGATTTCAGTGGTGGGCATCATCAGGTTCGCACCAGTATGTGCATACCAGTAGTAAAGATTACTGGCCACACTAACCTCCCCGCCCTGCCCACCTCCTCCTAGAAGAGGCTTCATCAAAGGCTTTTCCTGGGGTCCGTTTCACCCCAAAGCACATCCCGAGCCACTCCGGAGTGGCCGGGGAAGCACTTTGGGTTGAAACAGAGCCCTGGAAAAGCCTTGGACAAGGGGGAAATGGCTTCAGAGGTTCGCTATAGAGTAAGGAAAATAGAAGAGGCTTCTATTTTCATAGCTCAATAGCAGTGGTTCCCAAAATGGGCCCTACGCCCCACAGGGGACTTCAGTTCCCAGAAGCCTAAATCAGTATATTGGCTGATCAGTGCTTTGAGGATTTGACTTAGGCTTCTGGGAAATGGAGTCGAAGAACCAAAGTTTGGGAAACACTGCTCTATAGCAAAGAGCAGTCACATGGCCAACAGGCCATGCCCACCCAGTCACATGGCCACACCACAGTGTGGTAGGAAACATTTTTTATGCCCACCACTGGATGATTTATTCCTGAGCTGCCATACAAAATAAATTAAAATTAATTGATTGTGAGGAATAAAGAGAAGAACCTATGTTCTCCTTTAAAACCTCATAGTCTTAGTAGGCCCCAATAAAGATAAGGGTTATCATTGAATTGAAGAAGTGGAACAGCATGCAGTGTAGTTTATCAAGTCTTTGGAAATTACTTATGGTGCTAAGAACTTGACAGATAAGTCTAGTCCTGGAGCCATAAATTGAAGTTGCATGACTTTTGTTCCCTTAGGGAAGCCTGTCACCGTGACATTGTGAATTTGCAAGTGGAGATGATCAAACAGTTTCATGTGCAGCTGGTATGTATAAAAATATAAAGAGGTGTGTGTATATTCTACAAACTGCTTCAAATAAAAGCTCTCCCCATTCTGTATAATACCTGGTTTTCTAAAGGTCCTGGAAAGAATAATGCTATGGAGGCCATCAATCTATTAAGAAATAGTAGCTTTTCAAGCCTAAAGCATAGTGTTAACTTGTAATCCATTTTAAAAGATTAAATTTAGCATGTAAGATGCGGAAGTATTGCTACATACTGAGTTGAAGGGGAAATATATGGCTTTGCAAGAAATTGAAATGACTCAGGTGTTAGCAATTATACATACATACTACCACTCTCTGGGTTGTTCACGAATTAATTAGCATTTTGCCCCCAACATGCTAGGTACTCATATTACCGACCTCGGAAGGATGGAAGAGTGAGTTCACCTTGATCCTGGTCAGAATTGAACTCACCACATTCCGGCTGCAGTACAGCAGTTTAACCTCTGCGTCACCAGGGCTCTTTGAAGCCTAGTATTAGTGTTGTATTTTTGGTAATTGGCTCCCAGTTTTCAAAAGCTGTACAGTAAAAATGAATGCCTCTACTTATGAAAAACTTGGGATACGAAAAGAAATCTTGGAAAAAAATGTGCTTTGAGATACAAATTTTTATCAAGATACAAATTTTTTTTTGGTCTTCTGATGTTTCCCACAGTGTTTGGAGCATTTCCGCTCCATTTTTGGAATGTTTGTTGCGTTTTGGTACCATCAGAAGCTTTCCCTGCAACCAGGAAGTGCCCAAAATTTTTCCTTCCCCTCAACAGCTGATTGTCGGAACTAGTTCTGCAATTAGCAGAGATAGTCACTAGAGGGTGCTATTGGAAATGTGCCAAATATGCATTGAAAGCCTTCCAGAGCTCAGAAAAATGGTGGGGGGGGGGGACAACGTCTTTTATGTGCTCAAAAATCTTTCTGAAGTGCACTTTGGAATTTTTCACCATGTTTTCACCATTTTAGAAAGAGTTTTGAACAGAAAAAATACATTTTTTACTTTTTTTTCTGAGCTCCATAACCCATTATTTGATTCTCAGTGCATTCCTTTTGGGAAACTACATTTCGAGATATGAATTTTTCAACATATGAAAAATCTCGAGGAACAAATTAATACAAATTAATTTTGTATCACTGTATTCTGTACTTCAGTGTCTGCTGACCAAGTTGAAAAATACATATGAAATTCATAGTTGGCTGATACCAATATTTTAAAACCTTCCTTTAGCCTTTGGGCTTAAGCTTTAATCTAGGATCAGTGTTGATGAAATTCAACTAGTTCAAACCATTAGCAGGAATTTAGTAAAGGGATACTGTTTTCCAAGTGGGAGTTTAAATGCTAACGTTTGGTATCGTCATTGAATAATACTTATTGATAATATCTTCCAGTTCAAAATTGGTGATGGAGAAACCATTCTCATGCATGGCAATAAAACTATACAAGATAAACATACCGTGTTTTTCGGACCATAAGACGCACCCAGTTTTTAGAGCAGGAAAACAAGAAAAAATATTCTGAACCAAATAGTACTGTATGTATTTACACCACCAACCAGTGGTGGCACTGCAGGGGAAATGGGCAGACAGGCCAATTGCACTGAGGCAGGAAGAGATGCTCTAGCCTAGCCTCTTGCTCTCCCTGCAACCAGGAAGCATGGCTTCCCCGTCCATTTTGATGACATGGACCAGGGACAAAGAAGCAGGGACACATTGCAATTTGTGGCCACCTGTGGTAATGGCCTGCTGAAATATGTTTTTCTTTCCCCTCTCCTGAAGCTGAACTGCACCGGAGCAGCTGTGGCGGCAGCGGTGGAGGTCTTCGGCCAGCTGCGGCTGTTGTAAAATAACCTTTTACAACAGCATTGCTGGACAGCATTTGGACTATAAGACGCACCCTCATTTCCTCCCCCCCCTTTTTTTTTGGAAAAGTGTGCCTTATGGTCCGAAAAATACGGTATATTTTTACACATAACACTGGTCTGCATAACTTTTCTCTCATAACGTCTTTTAAACTTATATTTTTCTTCTAGAGTGAAATGCACGCCTTACTAGAAAAATACTCTGTAAATGACAGCTTAGTGGCTGAAATTGAGAGATTGCGAGAGGAAAATAAAAGATTGCAAGCCCACTTCTGACAAGACCATATTTATGCAAGGAAAAGGAGCTGTTGAACTGTTGTTGTCCTCAGGCATCATGCTGTTTTCTGGTCAATACTGAAGTAGTGGGTAAACTCAGTATTTTTTTCAGAACTTTTTTAATGTTAGAAAAAGCAATACATAACATATTAATACAGGAAAAAGTGCACTAATAATGTCTGTATCAAGTGTTTTATGGTAAACTTGAAATACAGTAGTTATAAAAGAGGCTAACAGGTGTATTGTTAACCATTTTTATCAGTATGTAAAGTGCCTTGATAAAAAGGGAAAACATAGCAGGAAATGTATTTTGTATAAGAATGTATCAACTTTCTTTTTCCTGATGCATTTATTCTATATTTCAATAGGACAGCAGGATTTTCTTTTCTTTTTTTGAACAAAGTTGTTTTATGCAGCTTCTATATCTTTTATTTGGCTAGAGAAGAACATTCAACGATCTGGCTTTGACGTCTTTCCTATAAATGTTACTTTGTATGTGTAGTTTTTGTCTTTGCTTTTTGTTACAACTGAATTATCTGTTAACTTACATATTGATATAATTTAATTACAACCCAATTAATTTGCTCAGATTGAATAAACAATTTTTTGAAATCTGCATAAACATACCTGGTAAAAATGACTTTGTTTCCATATACTCTAGTCCTCAATTTTATTTCCAGAGAGCAACAACAACAACAACAAAAAGACTATTAGTTTGACTTCGTTTCATAAACAATGGCTAATCAAAGGTATAACACTCTTAGTGAACTTCTATCAGGCTTCCATGTGAGAATTTCCTCTCATTATGAAGTGACATTCTATTGGGGAAATGTTTCTTTTGGTTATTTCCAACAAATGAATGAATGAATGAATAAAGCAGAGTATAAGGTAGAAAAAACAGCACAAAAAATGTGGAGAGAGCAGGCCAATCTCATCACTGCTACCACCCTTTGGTTTCCCCTGCACAAACTAGCACTCTAGAAGCATATATTTACTTACAGTTACCACCTGTAGTTACAGTCAGAAGAAAAAAATAGGGAAAATGGAGTCTCCAGTACATGGAGAAAACCACCATGCTTCTTGCTTGGTCAGAGATCAGTGCATGCAAGATTGTTATTATCCCAACACATTCATGGTCACTTTTCTGTAGTTATCCACATGCAGCCTCTTCAGACAGTAGGTTAACTTATTTTAAAGGTGAAGTGTTTCTGGCCTACATTAAGACTGCATTTTGAGCCATTTAGAAGGGCTTCAATTAACAACAAGGAGCTAATTGACCTTTGGAGAAATATCAAAGTGAGGAACAGAAGTACAATACATAAATTAATTTTAGGGACTGCCTTTAGATGGTCTTGGTTATGAGTAACACTTGCAACAGTTTAGATAAATAAAAAAAAAACTGGCACAGAGACTCAGTGTGCTTCGCTATAATAAGGAATGACTGTTTCTCTTGAGATGAGAAAGAAGATGTGGTGAGACTATGTCTTACTTCATCCCATCTCCCTTTCGATCTGTGAAGGGAGGAATCTTGGTTTAATCTTCCCCTTTAAAACAGGTACTAAACCCACGACTGTTGCCACTTAAATCAGTTTAGGAATGTGTACTTGTGTGTGTTAAATGCTGTCAAGCTAGAACTGACTTCATAAGGCTGGTTTCAAGGTTAGTGAGATAAATGAGTGGTGTTAACATCTCCAAGTGAATTTTCATGGCTGAGTAGCGATTCAGTGGAAGTGAATGAACTTCCTTTTAACTCATATTGCTTAAGTTGTGTTTCTTTAGTAGGCATAATTTTGATTGCGTTTTCCATTAAGTGGGAATGGGGAGGCTGCCTTTCTTTTGTATAACAAGGTTGAAAAGAAGATTTTTAGTTAAGTTTGTAAAATGGAGGACAATTTGCCTCAGGCAATGTAGTGTCTTTCCCTATCTCTGTAGTAATCTGGGCTTTCGTATCAGACCTTTAAGCAGGTTTTCTTCTGGCTGTCCCTGCTTACTGTGAAGGACATTTGCACTTTACAGGTGAAACTCAGAAAATTAGAATATCATGCAAATGTCCATTCGTTTCACTTAAAAGGTGAAACAAATATATGAGATAGACTCACTACATGCAAAACGAGATATGTCATGCCTTAATTCGTTATAATTGTGAGATGAGATTATGTGATGATTATGGAGTACATGAGATTGGGGGGTTGGGGTTTTCATAAACTGTAAGCCATAAGCATCAATATTATAACTAAGGCTTGAACTATCTGGCTTTGCATGTAATGAGTCTTATCTCATATATTTGTTTCACCTTTTAAGTTGCAATACTGAACTGAATGAACATTTGCACGATATTCTAATTTTCCGAGTTTCACCTGTGTTTACTCCATGGCCTTTACTTCATGGACACTAAATGTTTACGTTTTGAAATTGTCCCACTAACTTTCACTGTAGCAGGTTAAGTATTTGTGCAACGTGTAGTTGAACAGTAACCAAGGAAACAATGCTTGTCTACTTTTTATATTTGGAGGTAACCTTTGAATTGTTTTCTCATTCTCACCACAAATTCATTCTCTATAAATGTCCAGTGGAGTAAATATTGTGCAACAATCACACAGGCTTTTCATAGGGGTGTTATAATGGATGGATGTTGTAACGGAAATTGGTGATGACATTCAGAAATTATGCCTTTGAGAATTCTTGTGGAAGGTAAGCCATTTAACTGCATGAATCAGCTTTAGCTTCATATACAGGGAAAGCATACTATTTTGGCAGAAGGTATAAAACACTTGGATAACACATGTCAAAATAGTGCTTGCCTTCCAATCTTCCCCCTCATTTTCCCCCAGTGTGTAAGACATTGCTCATTTTCAGCTTCTTAGAAGCTGTAAGAGAACTTGCAAGATGTACTGCTTATGTTTTTATGTGCTGCAGAGATGAAAATCAGCAGGGCATTCAGAATGGTTTAATCCTTTAATATTTGAAAGTGTTAAATATTTAAGTATGACTGTTCCTAAGAATTTAGAACATTTGAAGAGAAAAACTTTAATAAATTGAAGCAGGAAATATAAAATAAGATAGATAGCTTTAAGAAGACTGGGCTATCTTGATTCAGTAGACTATGTAAAATAAAGGTTTTTACCTAGGTTAATTTTTTAATTAACAATGTTCCTGATAAAAGAAAACTGATGAAAAGTTGAAAGATTGGGAAGTGATGCTGAATACATTTTGTAATGGAGATAAAAAAGCAAAGATTAATAAGAAAATATAGTATAAATCTAAAAAACTAGGAGAGTTAGGTCAATTTAGCAGTTTGAAAGCAAGAAATTACAAGATAGATAAATAGGTACCACTTCGGTGGGAAAGTAAACAGCATTCCATGCAATCCAGTGTTTAGTTATGGCTGCCACATGTCCACAGAAACGTTTGCACCCTAGAGTTGGATATAACTGGCTTTCAAGCAAGGGCGACCTTTAAGCAACAAAAGTATAGTAAATTGGTAACTAATTTCTGAATTTGAAATAAACAAGGTTCTCCGTTGAGTGAATCTTGATGTGTGTTAGACATTTTTTCTTTACTAAAAAAAAGTCACATTAATTCAAATTAATTCTTCTTGGGATTTTATGAGCATGCAAGGGGAGCCACATAAGTCGCTGCATCTAATTGCAAGTAATGGTGTGTGCTGGGTGCACGATGGCACCAACTCCTGACTTATCTATGAGCCAGATTTTTCAGTTGGGGCAATGGAGGCTATTGACATGGCAGTCACCACGGAAAGCCCCAGCAATTTTTACAGGCTTTTCCTCATGCTTCTGCTGGCCCATCAGAAGGGCTGGGGAAGAGTTAGATTCACAAGTAGAATGGAATGGACTTCTACTCTGATCTGCCTGGAAAAGGTATAAAATGCGAGGAGCCAGCCTAGAACAGCTAGTCTACATTGTACCTTCCCTGCCTAACCTCTTGAAGTTTGTAATGTATTGTGATTATGCACACTGCAATTGGTAATTCTCTTTGTCACAGGTTTCTTGGGGAGGGGGCGGCTTTTAAGCATGATTATGGCTTGGCTACAGGTGGATTTATTTTAATTTAATTTAATTTTCAGATTTCTATGCCGCCAGCTCAGGTGAACCCAACTCAGGGCGGCTTACATCAGATTTAAAACATATAAAACAGATTTTAAAAACCCAAACCTACCACCCTCCTACTCCCACCCTATAATAATAATAATAATAATAATAATAATAATAATAATAATAATAAATTTTAATTTATATCCCGCCTTCTCAATCGAGGCCGACTCTAGGCGGCAAACAACATAATTGATACAATACAATAATCCCAAAATACAATATAGCAATACAAAAAATAAATCAGAACAATAATAAACAGTACAAATCACATGGTAACAAATTCAAAAATATACATCAGTATCAAATAACTTTTAACATCACACACAATCCTCCTCCCTCCCATCGAAAACCAGCCAAAGGTGGGCAAACAAGGGACCAAGGTCCACATAGCGAGGAGGAAAAAGTCTGTGGCCAGCTATACCCAAGAAAGGCACTGAACAAACTCAGTCCACTCCCCCAGTTGCCCCCACTTCCCCCGGCCAGTGGGAACAGGGAAAGGAGCATGTGACAGCACCTGCCTCCCATCCTCAGGGCCGGTGGAGTGAGCCCTGAGGAGAGGCAACGCGGCGGCGGTGGCGGTGGCGGTGGGGCTCCAGGCAGCGTCTCCCTTTTGAAGCCCTCCGGCAAGCAGTCTCGGTGAGGCTAAGGAGACGCACCTGCCTCCCATCCTCAGGGCCGGTGGAGTGAGCCCTGAGGAGAGGCAACGCGGCGGTGGTGGCGGTGGCGGTGGGGCTCCAGGCAGCGTCTCCCTTTTGAAGCCCTCCGGCAAGCAGTCTCGGTGAGGCTAAGGAGACGCACCTGCCTCCCATCCTCAGGGCCGGTGGAGTGAGCCCTGAGGAGAGGCAACGCGGTGGCAGCGGCGGGGCTCCAGGCAGCGTCTCCCTTTTGAAGCCCTCCGGCAAGCAGTCTCGGTGAGGCTAAGGAGACGCACCTGCCTCCCATCCTCAGGGCCGGTGGAGTGAGCGCTGAGGAGAGGCAGCGCGGCGGCGGTGGCGGTGGCGGTGGGGCTCCAGGCAGCGTCTCCCTTTTGAAGCCCTCCGGCAAGCAGTCTCGGTGAGGCTAAGGAGACGCACCTGCCTCCCATCCTCAGGGCCGGTGGAGTGAGCCCTGAGGAGAGGCAACGCGGTGGCAGCGGCGGGGCTCCAGGCAGCGTCTCCCTTTTGAAGCCCTCCGGCAAGCAGTCTCGGTGAGGCTAAGGAGACGCACCTGCCTCCCATCCTCAGGGCCGGTGGAGTGAGCCCTGAGGAGAGGCAACGCGGCGGCGGTGGCGGTGGGGCTCCAGGCAGCGTCTCCCTTTTGAAGCCCTCCGCCAAGCAGTCTCGGTGAGGCTAAGGAGACGCACCTGCCTCCCATCCTCAGGGCCGGTGGAGTGAGCCCTGAGGAGAGGCAACGCGGTGGCAGCGGCGGGGCTCCAGGCAGCGTCTCCCTTTTGAAGCCCTCCGGCAAGCAGTCTCGGTGAGGCTAAGGAGACGCACCTGCCTCCCATCCTCAGGGCCGGTGGAGTGAGCCCTGAGGAGAGGCAACGCGGCGGCGGTGGCGGTGGGGCTCCAGGCAGCGTCTCCCTTTTGAAGCCCTCCGGCAAGCAGTCTCGGTGAGGCTAAGGAGACGCACCTGCCTCCCATCCTCAGGGCCGGTGGAGTGAGCCCTGAGGAGAGGCAACGCGGCGGATGCAAGGTGTAGCCACACAGTGGCGTATGTCCATGTGATTAACTCCAAGTTGCTGTCGCCTTGATTGCCATCACCTGGTTGCTGGTTAGTGTGAGCTCAGCTGACAACAGAAGCACAACAAGGCTTATTATAACAAGAGCCTTGAGCCCATCAGTTGCCCGGAGCAACTTACAAATGCATGAAATCCCAGCATGATTTGGTCAGTCATTAAACATGACAAAAAGGAATCCCAAACGTATCTTTAGTTTGTTTTTCTTCTGCTTTAGTTATCTTTATAATTCCCAACAATTTATATAAGTATCATTACATCTTGCCAGACTGTGATATTTGTCATATTTCAAACAGAGGTTACCAATGGGATTTTAGAGTATACTTTGGCCCAAATAGGGTTGCCATATTATCTCCCGCCAAACCGGGACAGCCATTGCGTTCTTCAAACTGCATGCATTATATTGTCATGGAGACTGCGGCTCTAAGACCCCGCAGAATACCTGTCAAGGGCAGACAGGGAATACCGACCCTATGCAATTAACCCTTTGTGGTCACGTGAAGAAGGAATCTTCCATCCCAGTGTATGGTGGAGGCTTGGCTTCTTAGATATGGGTATTTCTTGTTCCCTCCCGGCTTTCGAAGAAAAGGGCTGAGGATGACTCCTTGTCCCCCAAACTTCAATGTGAGCCAAGGGAGCAAAGAGTTATTTCACTGCCTCCATGCCTTTCTTTCAGTTATCTCGCTTGCAAGTGTCTCCTCTCCCCGGCAGGCTTCTCAGGGTGCTGTTTTGCCTTCACTGCTTTCAAGCAGGATAATTGAAAGAAAGGCAGGGAGGCAGTGAATTAACTCTTTGCAAAAATCCCTTGGTGAAGGGTGATCTTGCTTCCTGTGTTCAAATTTAAAAATCCAGGACTTTTACATGTTTTTTCTTGAACCAGCCGGGACAGCTTGAATCCGGGAAAATCCTGGGAAACTGGGACATATGGCAACCCTAGGCCCAAGAGTTCGTAAAATGTTTAAAAACTGACAGTAAACTGGCATTTTTCTAATATGTCAGAATGACTCAACGTTGTCACATAAAACTTTCCTTTCTTTTTAATAGAGGACAATTGGTCTGTATTCCCTCAATTCCTTTTCATGTGGCAAAACCATCTCGAGATTTTTTTAAAACCCTTGTCAGCTTCCAAAGATGAATATTTAGGGAGAAAGGGGGCATTACTGATGGTAGTGACAGCTCCTATTTATCATGTCAGGAAGAAAGCTTAAGAATGAATAGACTGTGACAGGGATACTAGCTGTTACCACATGTAATGCACCACACAAAAAAGGAACTACTGTATGTTGCTTCTGGCTTTTAAAAAATTGTAATAAGGGCTAAGAAAGGAACAAGAGATTGGGAAGTTCCCTTCCCATTGACAACTTCTTTTGGACCCCCATTTTTGTTTTAAAGTTAACAGGCAATAGGCTGAAAACCTATTAGTGCACCTCTCCCTGCACAAGCACAATGGTGCAGTCATCGCAGCAAATTGTCACCAATTAAAGGCTCCCTTTGGTAATTTAAAGGTGTCCATGACTCATACACAAAGTAACAGTTTGATGCACCCCGAAATCACCCAAAGGAAGCCTTCAATCATCAGTTTGTCACTGCTATTGTTTCTGTTGCACAGGCACAGCAATGTGCCAGGATTTCAGCCAATAGTCTCTGTGCATTAATTTGGGAAGGAACAAAGATGTTGACTTTCCCTTTAGCCACTGGAACAGTTATAAATACACTTTAATTGTATTATCTCATCTTGTCATGAGCCATGCATTAGTCCTGGGCAGCTGGCATATTTCGACAGTGTTTGGATAATTCATTAAGTAGCAGATTTAATATGTGCCTTTAACATGGCTATTCTCCCCTTCTGTGGGAAAGGACACGATCCTTCTCTGCGTATCTTTCACATAGATCTTGAGCCTATCCACAAGTACAACAGCTTTTTTAAACACGTGGATTCCCCAACAGTTTGTCAGATCTATATTTGGACACTCTGTTGCTAGCCTCGCCACTTTATTTAACTTCATTTCTTACTCGGAGTGAACCCAAGGGATAGTTATACCAAGTAAATCCATTGTTTCCATAGCAACATTTCTTTCAGAAAAAGATACCTCCTTTTTAAATTAACAAAATAAGCAGCTGAAATAAGGGTGTATATCTATACCTATAAAAAGGCCCCTTAAACGTTGGGTTGGTTCAAAGACTCCCGCACCAGGCCCAACCATCCTGACCTAGCCCTCCGCACTCACCGTAACCCCTGCCTTCCCAACGCTGCGTGGTTTTGGTGGTTGCTAGTGCCCCACGAACGTGACCCAAAAAAAGAACTATGATTCCCAGAGTCCTCTGCGCTGCACAACCCTTCAGCCAATCAGGCTGAGGGATGTGAGCGCAGAGGAGGCCGGGAACACGCTCGCTGACTTTAGAAAAAATGCCAGGAGCCGGAGGGAAAGACTTTGAAAGACCCATCTGGAGCCAAGAAAAGGTAAATGCGGTCGGTGGGGATTAGGGGGTGGGTGGGTGAGGCACGGCCCCAGTAACCATGCCGCCTCCCCATCCCACCACCTAGCACCCCCCAACCCCCACCGACCACACTTATCTTTTGTCGGCTCCCTCCAGCTGGATCTCTCAAACTCTTTCCCTCTCGGCGCGGCCTTCTGCGTAGGGAGAAGTACCAGTCTCTCCTTCTGTCCCTGTGGGCGACGTGGCCTCAACGCCTGCATGGACAAAGCAAAGGCTCGAGCGCCTCCTGGCCCACCGGAGAGAAGGACTCGTTTCTCTCTGGGTTGGCTGGGAACGAAAGTTCCGTTCCCAGCCAACCCAGAGAGAAGCAAAGCCCCTCCGTGATGGAGATTCCTTCTCTCTGGGAGGCAAAGGTGCTGCAGAGAGGGGATCCCCCCCGCAGGACACCCCATCATTAAAGAGAAGAAACCAAGCGGTTTATTCTCTTTAAAAACAGAGTGTTTGGGAAGGGGGTGGAATTGATCCCCTCTCCCTGGTCTCCTGGGTACAGGAGGGTTGGGGGGACAGGCCTCTTTTGTTCCCCCCAACCCTTGCAAACCCAGGGGACCAGGGAGAGGGGATTGAATCCACCCCCCAACACTCCGTTGTTAAAGAGAAGAAACTGCTTGCTTTCCTCTCTTTAATATTGGGGGGGGATTCCACCTCTCCACTGGGTCCCCTGGGTTCAGGAGGGTTGGGGAGACAGACCCCATTTGTCCCCCCAAACCTCCCAAACCCAGGGGCCCAGGGAGAAGGATTGATTCCACCCCGCAAACAATCTGTTTTTAAAGAGAAGAAACCACTTGGTTTCTTCTCTTTAATAACGGGGTGTCCTGCGGGGGGTCCCCTCTCTGCCGGGTCCCCTGGCTCTGGAAGGATTTGGGTGACAGACCTGTTTTGTCCCTCCAACCCACCCAAACCCAGGGGACCAGGGAGAGGGGATCGATTCCACCCCCACCCCCCAAATACTCTATTTTTAAAGAGAAGAAACCGCTTGGTTTCTTCTCTTTAATAATGGGGTGTCCTGTGGGGGGGTCCCCTCTCTGCAGGGTCCCCTGGCTCTGGAAGGGTTGGGGGGACAGACCCCTTTTGTCCCCCCAACCCTTCCAAACTCAGGGGACCAGGGAGAGGGGATCGAATCCACCCCCCTCCCAAACACTCCGTTTTTAAAGAGAAAAACTGCTTGGTTTCTTCTGTTTAATAACGGGGTGTCCTGCAGGGGGATCCCCTCTCTGTCTGGTCCCCTGAGTTGGGGGAGGGGTTGGGGACAATACACACACAGACACTGCTTCTCTCTCTCTCTCTCTCTCTCTCTCTCTCTCTCTCTCTCTCTCTCTCTCTCACACACACACACACACACACACACACACACACACACACACACACACACACACACACACACACACACACACACACACACACACACAAAGAAGTGTTTGGTACCCACTAGTATTCTTTCTCATTCTTTGGAGCACTGCAGATCCCTGAAGTATCAGGAAAGTCTTCACAGCCTCCATGCGTGCCTTTCGGGTTTTCCGCTTATTTTAACAGCACCCAAACTAAACAGTCTTTCCTTTCTGAGGTACTTTTAGTTGCCATAGAAACAATGATGTAAGTGGCAGGGGTATCTCTAACCTTTGCTTTGAAAGAGAAGAACACAGTTGCTTAATATAGAACTGTTTGAAAGGCAGGCACAGACTGGGCAAGTAAAGGAATTTGACCATCATATTTGCTGTTGCAAGAGCATCAGATGATGTGACTGGTTTCGTTGCTTTTCCCCTTGACACCTTTATTCTGTACAGAGTTGGCAGAAAGTAGTTGGAAAGCTACTTCTAGTGGATTACTTGTCTGTTAGCTACACAAACTTTGAACAGTCTGTATTCTAGGCAAGACTGCTCGGGAGTAAGTTCCATCAGCTGAACACAACAGGCCTATATAGGGCTGCGGTGGCTCAGTGGTTAAAAAGCTCGCCTTGTTAGCTGGAAGGCTGGCAAGTCGGCAGTTCAAGACCCGGGTACTGCATGATGGATTGAGCTGCCAGCTCTTGGGGACATGAAAGGAGCCTCATTTGGGCATTTCCTGAGCGGAGTTTCCTGCAAAAATCAACACAGAATAATTTCTGACACGAAATTATTATAACAGGCCTATCTCCTGAGGCGATGTATGTAGGCTTGGTTATTTATTAACGTGATCTATGTGGTGTATTTCCCCCATAAACTAGTACTCAAGGTGGTTGACAGTAAAATAGTATAAATAAAATTCAGAAATACAGCTAAGAAAGGTTTTTAAACGATAAAATGTAACTTAAAAAAACAAATAAAAGATATAAACTCTATTTTTTAAAATAGAATCTCATCTTTGACACAAGATCGGTTGTCAAATCCCCATGACGATAACAAGGATTTTTGTCTGTAGCAGAAGGACAAGAAAGGAGGGTGACATGTGGCCTCCCTCAGAAAAGAATTATAGATTGCAAGAGTAGTCAATGCATTGTGCACTGATCTTCCTAAATTGTATTTTTGTTTTAATAATATTGCTTTTCGTTATTCAAAAGCTTTATAATATAACCTTTACTTTCAAACAAAGTATTTTCCCTAGGCAGCATATGTTATAAAACAAGCTCAGTTTAAAAAGTTATAGATGTTAAAACAGCAAAATAAGAGGCCATAATAATTAAAAGAAGCAGTGAAGCAGTATCGTTCCAGACAGCCATTCTACTCTAAGATCTAAAAGTACAGCCACAAATAACATACAAGAGAAACTGTTGACCCTGTCCTGATTATTTTTTTCACGGCACTTCGGAAACTCTAGAAGAAAACAGGGAGAGCCTATCTTTGTGGCTGAACATCACATCTCAGCTATGAAAGATACCTGTGAGAAATGATGTTGTTTTCTCCTCCATTTTGCATTCTTTAGGCTAAATTCTGGGAAATGGAGGGAAAAATAAACATATTAAGGAAGTAAAGCACCCAAAATAAGGGAATATTTCTACAATGGGAGAACTCACTATTTACTCAGAAGTTACTGGAATATGTGTGTGAGGGTGTGGGTCAGTCTCACAGTTAAGTCCAACCTTTCATGACCCCATGGATCACAGTATGCTAGGCTCCTCTGCCATCCTCCAGAGTGTCCAGATCTACATCCACTGTATCAACGCTGCTGTCTAACCATCTTATCTGCCACCCACTTCTCCTTTTGCCTTCAATCTTTCCTAGCATCAGTCTTCTCCAGTGAGTCCTCTCTTCTAATTTGGTTGGCAAAGTACTTGAGCTTCAGCTTCAATATCTGCCCAAGATGCAGTCAAGTTTGATTTCCTTTAGGATTGATTGATTTGATCTTGCAGTCCAGGGTACTCTCTAAAGCAGTGTTTCCCAGTGTGAGGCACAGGCCCCAACAGAAGTACCTGTACTTCAGTTCCCAGAATCTTAAGTCAGTGCATTGGATGATCAGTGCTTTGGGGAATTGAACTCAAAAAAACAAACACTGCTCTAAAGTCTTCACAGTTTAAAAGCATTTATTCTTCTGTGTTCAGCCTTTCTTATGGTCTAGCTCTATCAGCCAGGCATACATTACTACTGGGAAGGCCATTACTTTAACTTTGTGGACTTTTGTTGGCAGGTTTTTTTTATTGTGCTGCCTAGGTTTGTCATAGCTTGCTTCCCAAGGAGTAAGGGTTTTATTTCTGGCTACAGTCACTGTCTACAGTGATCTTGGAACCCAAGAAAGTAAAGCCCGTCACTGCGTCTATTTCTTCCCCTTCTATTTGTTAGGCAGTGAAGGGGCTGAATTCTATTATCATGGGTTTTTTTTTAACGTTGAATTTTAAGCCAACTTTTGCACTTTCCTCTTTTACCCCCATCAAGAGGCTCTTTAGATCTTAACTTTCTGCCATTAGGGTGGTGTCATCTGCCTATCTGAGGTTGCTGATATTTCTCCGGGCAGTCTTAATTCTGGCTTGTGATTCATCCAGCCCTGCATTATGCATGATGTACTTTGCATATAAGTTTAAATAAGCAGGGTGACACTAGAGAGAGAGAGAGAGAGAGAGAGAGAGAGAGAATATGGTAAAAAAAATAAAGTCAGTCTAAAATGTGTCAATGTTAAAATAAAGCAACAGGAAGCAGGAATACATATGAAATGTCAAACACAGCTTGTCAGGAACTTGTGGCTTACAGAATGCATATGACAATTAAACATAAAGAGAAAGGGGGTAAAATTATGATGCCCAGAATATGGACCTCTTTCTGTCATAGTTTGAAAGCTGGGGAATATCCTCCCTTAACAATTTTTAGAGGAACAAGTTGCTCAGCTGCATGGGTTTTCTTTTATAATAGGTTTTGAACTTTTAATGTTTAGGTTTTGTTTAGCTTTTTGTTGTTGCTGTTAACAAGCCACTCTGAATTGATGGAAAACACTTAACAAGTATTTTAGATAGATAAATTATTAGATTAACGTAGGAAGAAGCCATATAATTATATGGTAATCATAATTATCATTGCCAGCTCAGCAGAATTCTGTCCTGCAAGATTTCAGAGCTGAAGCTTGACTCTGTTCTGGGGGGGGGGGGGGGGATGGAAGTGCTCCCATTGGGATGCTGGGCAGAGGGGTGGGGCAAACTCTGTGCTGGGGTGACGGTGTGCATGCCCACAGAGAGGGCTCTGAGTGTCCCCTCTGGCAGATGTGCCATAGGTTCACTACCATTGCTATAGGGAGATGTACCTGTGTGATGTTGCATGTAACAGTTGCAGAATGGTATATCAATGTGTGTGATTGATAGACAACATGGAGACATGATGACAATTCATAGGTCAGTAGAGAAGTACTCCTGAGCATCTGCTTCCCAGAGTCTGATTGGAGAGATTTGGAGGCTGAAGGATTTGAAGTGCATGGCTCAGAGCAAATTGGACTCAAGGTTAGAAATGGTGAATAAAATCCCAAACCAGAGCCTTAGTCTGAAATCTAGTAACCCTCACATTTGAAGGTTAAGTGTGAAGCAGACCTTATGGTTGCATATGGAATTATTTATATAATCTCCCAAGAGGAATGGGAGATACTGTGATGAAATTTTTTGGTGTTCAGTCAATAATGTTGTGTCCTCTCTGACTGTCTAAACCAATCAGTATATAAAGCTGTGCTCTCTGGATAGCTCACGCAATCTTTTGCATGCTTAGTCAGGATTACTTCTAGGTGAGCACAAGAAGAGACTCTTAACAACTTGCTACAGTGTGGAAACTAATGTTGTGAATAGAATAGGCAAGGAGGACTCAGAAGACCTGGGTTCAAAGTCCTGCTGGGCTGGGGAAATCACTTCTTGAATATCCCACATACTTCAAAAACTCTATTAAGGTTGCCATAAGACTGTAGCAGATAACTTTGGGAAAACAAAGGATTATGTATAGTGTGGGATTCTTTATATAGTCAATTTGAGCCTTCATGCATAAATGAGTCACATGGTTTATTATGCCTATGCCCTAACATTTTTCTAATGAGAACAAGACAAAATGGCTCTCCTTCGCACACTTTAGCCCAGGGGTTCCCAACCTAAGGCCTATGGGCCAGATCCAGCCTGCAGTACCATTTCATGTGGCCCTCCACCCCTCCAAGGGCATTTGAGAAACAAAATGGCTGCCCCCTTTGAAGCTGTTGGGACAAAATGGCCACCCCCATTGTGCACGCAGGGCAAAATAGCCGTCCAGCCCTCAAAGCTGGCTGAGAGAGTGTGACCCGACCCCTGGCTTGAAAAGGTTAGGAACCCCTGCTTTTAGCCTAACAACAGTTCTGGCTGACAGTATGATTATATCCCATAGTTCCCTGACAAATTTCATAGTTGAATAGGGATTTGGATTTAGGTTTCCTATGTCCTAGTCCAACCATTTAAACCCCACTGGCCATGAACATGCTTGCAACCAACCAGATATAAGAATGGAAGGACAAGAGAAAGCTAGAGCCCAGCCATCCCCAGTCTAGTGTCCTTCAGATTGGATGACACCTCTCTTAGCCATCTCTGCTGTGCTGCTGGTGGGATTGCCAGTGTTGTAACTGCAATATAGATGGCAACAGGTTGATGAAGCTGCCATAGATGTGCCTGAGCATACAAGAGAGCAGGTTTTTAATGAGTTTCGACTCCCATTTTCAGTGATTTTTCACTAAGTGACAAGGTTCTGCTCTTAAGACTTCTTCAACAGATGGAACAGATGTCACTCAGTACCTGTGGGAGCTTTTAGAAAAAGAAAGAGCAAGTCCCATTTTGCTGTCACTACATCTGACACAAGAGGATAGAAGTCTTGGTTCTGGCAGTGATTTCTGACTGGGTATTCTAAGACCGTTACAAAGAGAGGAAAAAGCACAATATTTCTAGGGTCCCTAAGGAAAGTTGCTGCAACATTCAGGATTAGATGCAGCTAAAATGTTCCTTCAGACAGCAGTTGAAGTATCTTTCACTCAGTAAGCCTAGAGTGGCCCACTGTGACTATAAAACACATAATCATCTATATGTTTGTACTCAAATGTAAGCTCCATTGTATTCTATGAGCTTACTCCTTGGAGAGTGTTTA
Organism: Bradypodion ventrale; assembly: GCA_035047345.1. Taxonomy (NCBI): domain Eukaryota; kingdom Metazoa; phylum Chordata; class Lepidosauria; order Squamata; family Chamaeleonidae; genus Bradypodion; species Bradypodion ventrale. The sequence continues at coordinate 209,039,033 of JAWDJE010000005.1, forward strand.
TAAGATTACACAAGTGTGTAATCATGGTGCAATTAGCAGAAGATAGTCATTAGGCAGATAGGGGGCACTTGGTTCAGACAACAGATGCTTGCTTCAGACAGCAACAGCAGGCACAGTCTGTCTGATCCTCCAATTCTCCCTTCTGTTGGAGGACCGAGTTGTGTTTGTTTCACAGCTTATCCTGATGCTGCTGGCATCAGGTCTGGTAGACAACACAACTTGCCCCTTTAATTCACTTCTGTGTTTTGTATGGATGGACCATCCTGTTTTTTATTTTGGGGGAGAGGGCAACATACCTTGGGCCAACCCTTGGAGGTAACCTAGTTTGAAAATATAAACCAGGGGGTGCCCAAACTACAGCCAGCTGGCTGGATCCGGCCCCCAATGCCAATTCATCCGGCCCACGCCACCCTTGCTGCTCCTGGAAGCGGAAGTAAAATTCGCCTGTACAGGCCAGATGAATTGGCATCAGGGGCTGGATCCGGCCCACGGCCCATAGTTTGGGCACCCCTGGTTTAAGCAGAGAAAATGGCAGCCTAAAAATCTATCTCATCCTGTTGCAAAACAGATTGCAAGGTGCATTTTACTTCCACTTCTGGTGGGAGGAACCATGAGACTGGCCCACTGAACTATGTGACCGGCCCATGGCCCAAAAGGTTTGGGCACTCCTGATATAAACCATATGAATATTAGCTATTAGAGATGTCCTTCTATGTTTAAGAAAAAATACCACTTTTAAAACTAACATATTTATTTCCTTGTGAGCATTTCTCAATTACAATTCACTTCTTGAAACACTGAATATTTTTGTCTGTTTTCAAACATAAGAGAGATTCACATACACACACGCCCAAATAATAATTCTGCATTTTCTACTTTTCTCAGATTTTAGGGATCATAATGATAGACTTCCAGCAGAGGGCAGAAGTAGCCTATATTTCAAGTTCATGTGACTTGCAACTTTATTTCTGTTCAGTGCATAGGAAGTATTAATGAGTATTTTGGGGGGGAAACGATGGGGAGGCATTTGTGTTACTCTTGTGAATGGGTTCATATATTTTAGGTCTGGCTCAAGACATTTTCTGTCTGAGGCAAAGGCAGAATACTACTTTCCCCATCCCACTTACAGAAACCAACTGAAATAGCAGTTGAATTATATGCCAAGCTAGGTAAATGCCCTGCATCACATCTGAAAATATCATAATTTGTGAGACAGGTGGTGTGGCATTCTTAATTCTGTCCTCCATGTCCCTCAAACCTTATGAGTATTGGTTAGCTGAGGTATTCTCTTCCTTGGCCAGAATCCTAGTGGTAATTTAACACTTGCACAAATGAAGTTGTATAAATTGATACAGCAATTTACACCTCATTAATGAAGTGCTGGTTTTGTTCCTTGGCACATGTCTAGGAACATCAGCAGCACCTCTTTAATAAGTGGCTATTTACCGCCACAACATATGTTATTTATGCAAGTGTAAATTGCCACCAGGATTCTGGCCATTAAGACTTCAGACAAGGTTATTCCCAAATATATGTCTATGTGTTTGTTTGCTTGCTTGCTTGCTGTTACTGTTTCCTTTCTCATGACTTTATTTGGTTAATAGGATGGTGGCCACTCTAAGAATCTCTCAGTACTCCTATATTTTCTGTTTCTTTTTCACTGTGGGAAAAAGAATGTTAATTCCATCCCATTCGTGGTTCCTGTGATTCTCTTCACCCTTGCCCAGAGCGTTTTGCTCTTTCCTGTAATGAAACAGAAATTTAATGTAATGAAACAGGATTCAATACTGAGAATCAAAAATGTTTTCACACGTACAGAAAGTGTCCAGCCAGTGCAGTTTCTTAGAAGAGTACATCTATCAGAGCAAAAGATTTTAAGCATAGGACATGTGTCTGTTGTAAATGACCCTGCCCAATGAAATGTTTATATACTGTACTAGCTGATCTCCCGGCTTTGCCCAGTTTTTTTTAGTGGTGTGAAAGGAGGCTGTGGCGTGTCAGAACTGGTCGTGCACGGGCCGTGGTTGCCTCTGTCGAGGAACGCTGTGGCTGCCAGTATCCACCAGTGCAGGCGAGAGAACTGCATGGTTTTCACCCACTTCGCCTGGGATACTTAGTTAGAAGGGCAAAAAAAAAGTAGGGGGGAGAAGCATTTCAGTCCTGAGCTAGGTACCGGAGGCATGACTTTTGCAGCGAAGGTGTTCGGCAATGGCTTGGTCTCCCCTGCCATATCCATTAGTGTGAGCGAGGTAACTGGTGGCTTTTCAACCCCCTTCTCCACGTGGGACTCTTAAGTGTGGAATTGCAAGAAAGAGGAGAAGTGAATGAGAAGCGAAGAGTTTGCTCGGCCGTGCTGGTGGAGTAAGTAGGGGAGATCAGGTCAGTGACTGAGAACTCTGCCACGAGGTCAACTATTTTGGTGCACTTTTTACCCCTTTCACCTCTTTTTTGCCCTGCCTGGCTTTTTATCCCTAAAATAGTTGTGATGAACACTCCCGATGATACCAATGATATATCCAAATTGTCAAATTTTAATATCCTAAAGTCTGGTACTGAGACACAATTAGTGGTACGCTAGACTACTGTATACAATTATACATATATATATATAAAGAGAAGGCACAAAAGTTGATGACTTAAAGACTTGTGTCAGCATAAAATCCTCTTCCCTTCCTCTCTAACGAGAGACTGGGTGAGTCGACGATCTGCAGATATGTACAAAACACAATCCAGGAACAGTCCAAGGTAAGTTCTGCAGATCGTCGACTCACCCAGTCTCTCGTTAGAGAGGAAGGGAAGAGGATTTTATGCTGACACAAGTCTTTAAGTCATCAACTTTTGTGCCTTCTCTTTATATATATATATGTATAATTGTATACAGTAGTCTAGCGTACCACTAATTGTGTCTCAGTACCAGAGTTTAGGATATTAAAATTTGACAATTTGGATATATCATTGGTATCATCGGGAGTGTTCATCACAACTATTTTGCTATTATCACACCCCGGCCGTCTTTCTCTGCTGGCTTTTTATCCCTGGCAGAGAAGGGGGTTGAACACGAAACGTTGTGTCAGCTGTGCAGGTGGATAAAGGCAGGGAGACCATGCCTTCCAGTCCTGGGCACTCGTTCCAACCATTTGTGAAGCCTTTCCCCCCTCGATCAACACCCTTCCCTCCCGTCCCCTCTCGTTCTCTTTTCCCGCAGTCATTTCCCGCCAGTCCCACCAGCCCTGAGGAGGCTGACCTGTGGCCTCTTTTTCTTCCTCCTCATCGCCTCTCCTTGTCAAGGACCTGGCAGATCTGGGCCTGCCCTGGTCATTCTCTGTTGCTGCTGAAGCTCTTGCGAGCCCAGTGTGGCCTTGGCCATTGTCCACTGTTGCCTCCAGCGACACAGCCTGGCTCTGGAGGGCGAGATGTCACCCTAGATGGTGAGGAGTCACCAGGGCCCCCGGCTGCTGTGATCCAGTGCATCTCCGGGGCCTTCCTCTGCTCTGCCGCCACTCGCGTTCGCAGCGCAGCATGTCCATTGGTGTCTCTCTGGGTCCCGGACAGATTTTTGGTGGTCCCAGCATCCATGGGTGTGGTAGCCGCCCTGCCCTGGGCGCTGGGGCCCCAGTGCGGTGGTGATAATTTGTTCACTGTGGCCCTGTGTTCTCTTGCCAGGGGGCAGGAGTACCCCATGGCTGCGGTTTGCACATGTGGTGGCTGTTGGTGTTGTGGCTGTGCAAGCATGGCCCCGCCTCTCCCACACTCATGCCTGCATCCCCCATTGGTTGCGGCATGCCACATTGGCGGCTGGGACTTGTGGTTTTTACTTTTTTCCAATTTGTGGGGTGCAGGGCCGCCCATTTTGTTCCAGACCCAGTCATTATAAATCCCGCATGCCCATTGTACCTGCATGCCAAATCTGAAGGGGATCGGTGCAGGGGTGTGGATTTCTATACCAATTCCACAAACGTACACCTTTCTTTTATATATACAGTAGAACCTTGGATAAAGTCCAAACTCCATTCCACAAGTTTGGACTTTTATCCGATTTTGGAATTTATCTGAACCAAATGGGTGATGCATTGGATAACATCCAAAAATGGACTTTATCCAAGGTTCCTATACCAAATACCTCAGATAATGTCAATTTTTAGCGGTTTTGGACTTTATGCGATGCATCACGTGTGCATGAAAACCGTGACTTTATCCGAATCGGACTTTATCCGAGTTACCACCGTATATAGATTTAACTCTTATCATGTAGCTGCCCTGGGCTTTAAACAATAAAAGAAACAAACAGTACTATTCTGATTTTCCATTTCTTACTCTTATTTGCATTTTCTTCTAACTGCTTGTTAATATTTTTGTGAAAAACCCAGAAGCAGTTTATACAACAAAAGGCACAGTAAAATCAGTTGGAAAACATGACCACCAAACTCAGCCCTTACATCAAGGAAGGGTGAGATAGAACAGGGGTGGTCAACCTTGGTGCCCCAGGTGTCCTTGGACTTCAATTCCCAGAAGCCTAAATAAGCACACCTGCTGATCAGGGCTTCTGGGAATTGAAGTCCAATAACACCTGGGGCACCTTGATTGGCCATCCTTGAGATAGACCAACCAGAATGACTACAACGAGAAAAGAGGAAAGCTTTCCTAATTTCATCCAGACAAAAATGTCCTAATAGCCTGGCTCCTGGCTGCTGCTTTTGTGAGTTTTCTATGTATCTCCAATCAACAGGAGGGCCAGTTGTTTATACGTCAGTGAATGAGTGGGCTCATATGGGAAGGAATAGTCATTCAGGATTTCATAGTTCCAGTCCATGAACTGAGGCTGAAAGCACAGGTAAGTTAGTGTAAGAGGTGTAGGATACTTTGAACACGTTTGCCTTTCTCAATACCAGAAAAAATACAGCCTCAGGATTTTCTGTTGGTTGAGTTTTCAAGAGTATAGCAATATTACAACCAAGAGATATGGATGACCGTCATGTTAAGATATGGCTTGTCTCGAAGAGAAAAAAGCCTAATCCATCACAGACAATTAAAGGTCCCTCCGACAGGGAGAAAGATAGAAGCACAAGAGGTCTAAGTTCTTTGTATTCAATTTCTGTCAAAGATTATGGCATTAAGGCATTTGGAAAGCCACAGCGAAACAGTAACATTTCAAGTCTGAATTCCTGCTTAGGCATTGGAACTGAGTGGTAAATCTCCCTGTGCAGGCAGCTGGAACCAAGTCTTGCAAATATGCATGTTGAAGTATACTTGGCCAGCTTTAGAGATGCTGCTACCTGAGATGAAATGTGTTTGTGTGCATTTCAAAGGCATGCATTTTGAGTTGTGTGATTTAGTTCTATAAATCAAGCACCGTGCTTTCCAAGGAAGATGGGAGTTGTGGACTGATATATCTGGAGGACACTGGGATGGGAAAGGCTGGAGTCCTCTTTCCTCTCAATCAAGAGGTTGATGATCACCATAGCTTTTAAATGGAGCAACAGTTTTACCACGTCCCATCATTTTAGCAAACTCTATTAGGATCTGCCAAGATACCTTACTAGGTTTGATTGTTTTTAAAATATGGTAAATTAAGCTCTGAGATTATGCTTGTATAAATCAGTCAAATTCAATACACTTTTGTTGGAGAGAATACATTCAGAGATGTCCCTTCTAATTTCTTCACTTAATCTTTCCTGGCAAAGTGCAAATGTACTTTTGAAACATCACCTGGAATGAGAGAAATCTGGCCCCTGAAATAACTTGTCTCCATTCTGTCAAGAGCAACCAAGAAAAAAACTTTTTAAAAATTGTTACCCTTGATGAATATGCCAGCAGGCTGTAAAGAGAAGTGATGTACCTGTTGTCTGTCCTAGCTTTGGTCTGTAGGTATTTGTTCCTACAAAGGACTTTAGCAGTTTTGTATATTTTAGCAATGCTCTCAATCTAGGCTGAATGCAGCATTTTACGAATGCAGAAAACTGAAATTACAATACAAAACATATTGCAAAATATGATTGAGATAGCATTAAGTGATCATTCAGTATGTAAATATTTTTGTATTTAACTTGACCATACAGCATACCCAAGTTCCAAAAGGTGGGATTTTGTTTGTTTCTGGACATATGATGTACACAATGATCACACATTTTTCTTTAGTACTGTATAGAGGTTTGAAAATTCTTTTAAAAATCACAAGTTAGTCACGCTCCTAAACTGTCATCTTCCACACACATACCATCTTACTAGTGCATATGTCAGACTGAAAGAAATCTCAGATATAGAATTGAATGGATGATTTTGACATTTTGAGGAACTGGTCAAATTGTAGTGGGACTTCTAAATAAAACTGAATCCAGAACTGAACACACTTTAAGATTTGTTAGCACTTTGTATTCAGAGGGATGCAGTATCTTTTCCAAACAGGTACCTTTCTCCCAATATCTTCATAAACATAAAATTCCAGGTTGAGGAAAGACAGAAGGGTAAGAAGAAGTGTTGTTTGGTTACTAGCAGCTCTATTAAAAGTGAATGGTTTTACCACATCTTTTGCAGCCAGTACAACCTTCCCTGCCAATTTCATGTTTTTGTTCCAAGAAAAGGTAACTAAAGAAGAAGAAGAAATTTGAAAGCACATAGCACAAAATTGCTGATCTTGTTTGAGATTTGCCAGGCATAATTCAATGGTGCGTTGGGGGAAAGAGGAGAGGACATATATTGTTGCTGTTTGTTGATTTTCAGCAATGCTCATTGGGAGATCTGAACATATGGATTGCCAAATCAATTTGAATTAAAACTGAAATCAAAACAGGGAGCCTCCCAACTGGTCTAAGCCAAAATGGTTTGTCCCCCAAACTATCAAAATTCAGGAGTGATCAAATCTTGGGGTTATTGTACCTTAGCTTCTCTGTTAATACCCATGATTAATGAAGTCATTCAAAGAAAAACAAAATCATGCAATCTTTTCTTATAAGACATTATCCAGCTGCCAGTCATCAGCTATAAATATCTTTCTGTCTCAGAAGCCTATGTTGAAATAACAACCACTGATAATTAAACATATATTTAATGCATCCTGCTTAGGTGTGATCCTGTCAGCTGCCCTGACAACTGCAATATCCCATTTTATGATCAGAGCTTCAACAGGAGTGCCAGTGAGGTTGTTTAGATAATGCCCCCACCCCCTGAGGTTCTCTGAAACACTACTGGGTCCAGAAGCCTTTAAGGGTGGACCTTCTTAATAAGTCTTCTCTCCCTGTGGTGGGGTTTTTGGTTACTAGCCCAAAGTTAGATATGGCCATCACAAAGGTGTACTGAAGGTCCACAGATCAACACCATCCGCTCTCCGATTATAGAAATGGAGGATATGAAAAACCTTCCAATAAAAATAAATAAGAGGGTGAAAGAAGTTTTTTTTAAGAAATGGTGTTTCCTTGTTGAAGGGGGGCATGGTAAAAACGGAGGTTTTTTTTTAGGAGGAGGGGGGAATTGATCCACTCTCCCTGGTCTCCTGGGTCCAGAAGTGTTGGGGGGACATACCCCTTTTGTCCCCACAAACTTCCCAACCCCAGGGGAGCCAGCGGAGAGGGGGATCGCATCCCCCCACCTACTGATATTACAGGGGAAACTCCAGTCGGGACCTTCAGGCGCCATTGGTGAGGGAAAGAAGGGCAGTTGATGTTTGTGAGGCAGTGAGTTGTTGTTTTTTAATTTTTCGGGCGCCGGCTTCCTCAGCGTTCTATGCGCTCATGTCGTACAGGACTCTGGGGCTTGTAGTTATGGGTTTGTGATTTGTAGTTGTGGTGCATTTTTTTCTGCCTCTTGATTTTGATTGGCCGCGGCAAGTTTCTCAATGTTCTTTGTGGTCGCGCCTCTCAGCCTGATTGGCTGTGGCGTGGCGCGGTGCAAAGAATGTTGGGAAATGAAGTTGTTTCCTTTTTTTCACATTTGTGGGGCTGTTGCTCCACTGCCGGTTTTCTCAATCCTTCGTTGACCTACAGAACCAGTTCGGCCATGTGCACGAATGGTGGGTGCGGGTCATTAGGGCGAGGCTTAGGAACCTTAAGCAAGTTCCAGTGGTTAACCCTTGGTTTTATAGGTTAAGATTAAATAAAGAAGGTAATTCACAAGACATATTAAGAAATCTTTGGGAGCAAGATCTGAATATTAAAATTACAGAAATGGAATAGAGAAATAAATGGGAAAAAAGGATTATGAGAACTACAGGTGAAACTCGGAAAATTAGAATATCGTGCAAATATTCATTCATTCCACTTAAAAGGTGAAACAAATATATAAGATAGACTCACCACATGCAAAGCGAGATATGTTGTGCCTTAATTTGTTATAATTGTCATGATCATGGCGTACAGCATACATGAGATTATGTGATGATTATGGGGTACATGAGATGGTTTTTTGGGGTTTTTTTTCATAAGCTGCAAGCCATAAGTGTAAGGCTTGAACTATCTCACTTTGTGTGTAATGAGTCTATCTCATATATTGGTTTCGCCTTTTAAGTTGCATTATGGAACTGAATGAAAATCTGCACGATATTCTAATTTTCCGAGTTTCACCTGTATGTCAGTAAGAATAAAAGAACATAAGTATAAAATGTTATGGAGATGGTACTTGACCCCAGTGAGGTTGTATCAGATGGATAATAATAAAAGTAAAATCTGTTGGAGATGTATGACCACATTGGGAACGTATGAGCATATGTGGTGGAGTTGTAATGTGGTAAAAGATTTTTGGGGAAGAATTGAAAAGGAAATTTGTAGTATTTTGGGAATGTGATTTAAACTGGGGGCAAGTACCGCTTTGCTGACCGACATGAATAATATACATTTAGATGCTGATAAAAAAGAGTTATTGGCTACAATGTTGACAATGGGAAGACAATGTATAGCAAGAAATTGGAAAAGTAATGCAATTCTGAATATTGAAGATTGATATAAGGAAATGTGGGATCTTGCACTAAATGATAAGTTAACATGGGACTTGAATAAAAAGGGTATAATTAAAGAAAATAGATTCTGGAAAATTTGGCAATTATTTGTGGAGTCTAAATTGGTTGGAGATGTGGGGGTTGGACCTGTAACAGATCAATTGATTTTTTGGGAAAAGTGACAAATGCTGTGATATCCTGCATCCTCCAGGACATTGTATGATACACATGGTGTTGTAGTGTGATTTTTTGTATATTATACTCTTATTACTGTATTCTTACTATGTTCTGCTTAGGGTGAAGTATGGTAATACTGTAACAGTTAAAAAGTGTTGAGTAGATTAAAAGAGGTAAGTGTGAACATTTATGGGGAACAGAAATGATGATGTTGCGTATAACCGACTTGGAGTATAACAATTAAGGATGGGGAGGTATTACATTGACAAAGTAGAGTTATTGTTTTAATGTTATTACTAGTATTTTTTATTATTGAATGATTTTTTATGTATTTGTATTGCATATTGGTTATGTATTTGTACTGAAATTCCTTACTTTTATTTATTTTTTGTTATTATATTTTGAAAAATTTAATAAAAAATATTTTTTAAAAATATCAACACCATCCTGCTATGGCACAAAAATCAAGTCAAAGGTTGGACCAGAAACATGGCTGGGCCCCAATACCCATTGAGACAGGCCCATGGAAGTCATAGTTACCATGAACTCAGCAGCCAGATCAGAAACCACTGCTTCTGTGTGGGCATTGAAATCCTGCAGGAGAAAGAGCTTAAGGGACCTCAGTATCATCATGGAAATGAAGTTGACCAGTTCCTGAAGGGACAGTGTTGGATCATCATGGGGAGAGCAGTACACCAATGCTATCTCCAACCTGTCCCTATTATAATCCAGCCCTATGTGCAACCTCTCCAGCCCCTTATTTGACAAGGAAGAAATGCTGCTAACCAAGATATCCTATTTCTGGACTATTGCAACCCCTCTCCCTGCCTCCAGTCTTTCTTGATGTTGGATGACCTATCCTTGTGGTGGTGGTCGTGTAATCTAGTACCCACCCAGGTCTCCATAACACATGTCAGGTTAACCTTTGTCTCAAACAGAAGATCATAAATTATCCATGATTAATTCTGAACTGATCTGTCATTAATAAGCAGAAGGATCAGAACAGCGCGACAGCCAAGCTGATTACTTTATACCTGCACAACTGAAGATTTCATGTCACGGCACTTACTGTTGGGTTTTTTGGCTTAATTTTGATATAAAAGTCCAAATGTTGTGATGTGCTACTTTGTTTATCTAACACTAAAATAAATGTCAATTATAACAGGTGACAGAGCAGGCCCAAGAATTACTTTCTTGTTGTTAAACTCTGTTTATTAAGCTGTGACAAACACATGCCTGTGTTTCATATGCTTCTGGGAAATTAATTAAAAGACAGAGGACATGATGCATTGCATATACAACTGGCTCCATTCCCCTGTAATGGGCTATTCCACAGGAATACAAAAGGTCTGTTGTGCCAAGGAATTTCATGAAGGTCACTGGCAGAGAAATCTGTTGAAGTTTGCCTTAATTATACTTAATTAAGCAGTTTTTGTTTAACGATTCTTCAGGTTTCTTTACTGCCCTCCTGTTATTGATTTTCTTCTACCTTTGCTGCAGATTTTTTAAAAAAAGAATGTAACCAATATAAGTTTTGGCCTGGTTCCAAATCAGAGTTTTCTCTTTGCTTTGTGCAGGGGACATGAGACAAGAATCCTAATGTGTTAGTGTTAGTTGATCTTGCTATTACTTGTATCATATGATTTTGTAGGTGACAATTAGAAATTTTACTAATATGTTAATAACACAATGTTTCTGATTCATCATTCAAAAAAGTGTGACTTCAAGTCAGCTCCAGGGTCTTCTAGGTCAAAAACATACAGAAGTGGTTTATCATTCTCTTCTTCTGAGGACATTCTGAGATGGCATAGTTTGCTGAAGGCCAGTGAGGGCTTAAACTACCAACCATTGTATCTGCAGCCAGATATCTATACCAGTGAACTATCCAGCCAGCTTATTCATTCAAAAAATTCCCCTCCCTTTTCATTCATTACACAAAAAAAATAATAATAATATATTATCAATACCATTGAAATGACAATGTTCCCTCAACCAAATTTTGTGTGGATGCAGGTAAATACACTTCTTGCCTTGTTTCCAAGTTCTGGTTCTGTGAACCATGATAGTTAAACCAACAGTGAGCATTTCAGAAGTTTAACATATCACTCCAAATTTAGAAGGACATTTTGTAGTTGATCATGTTTTTAGCAATTTGAAGTAGAGAGGGAAAGGGGGAAGGAATCTAAGCAATATTTTAAAGACAACAGGTTTGATCTTTTATGGATCATAACCTGGGTGCCTGGAGAAGTGGGTTTTTATTCATACAAGCTCATACTGAAATAAATCTGTTAATCTTAAAAATGCTACAATATTTTGTCTTTTATTTTCCCACCTTCCTTCTTTCATCATCTTTTTAGCTTATAGAAGAAGACAAAGAGTAGAAGACAAAGCTCTAGTACAGGGGTGCCCAAACTACGGCCTGTGGGCTGGATCCAATTAATCTGGCCCATGAAGCCCTCGTTGCTCCCAGAAGTGGAAGTAAAACGTGCCCATTCTGCTTCCGGGAGCAACAAGAGCTTTGTGGGCTGAATGAATTGGTGTTGGCAACCAGATTCAGCCCACGGGCCATAGTGAACCATGTGACCGGTCCGTGGCCCGAAAAGTTTGGGTATCCCTGCTCTAGTACCTTCCCCGACCTGGTGCCCTGAAGATCTTTTAGGCTGTGGTGCAGACCCTTTTCACATAGAATGATGGGAATTGTACATCTGCCACATTTTCAAGGCACCAGGTTGAGAAAGACTGCTCTTGAATATTAGTTGGAAGTCCAATGGCTCTAAATTATTTGACAATTCACACATAAAGATGTTAAAATGCTAGGACCAAATCCCAATTATTTTGATAAACATCAGTGCTGTGCCTTCTGTGAATGTCTCCAATTACCCACAATTTTATTAGACTTGTTATGGCCGATTGGTTTGTTGATGCAAAATAGAGATTTGCATAACTGATGGAGCAATTTAATTTGAAAAAATTATATTAAGGCTGCGCAGGTATTTTATCTGATACAGACATTTCATAATTCATTAAATTATTTTGATACTCATGCAGTAAGGTCTTTGTGGGGAAAAGTAGCTGAAATGGGTTTGGATATGAAGATTTAAAAGTAATAAAAGACTGTAAACAGTTCTTGGCAGTGCTGAAAATATGTTGATCTAAATTCACAGAGACTAGTATGTGTGTTTAATTTATAAATTTGGAAATGAGTTAATTATAAATTGTACTGTATCCAGGGTAGGCACCAGGGATTCATTTTTAAAAAATTAACATATTTATTTGGAATCAGGAAAAGAAGGTAAACAACTTGTTCAATTTGCAGAAAGTAAAGGTGAAGGTGACTTTACAAGAGCTGAGCAAAGCTGTTGAGGACAGCATATTTTGGAAGATCACTCATTCATAGGGTTGCTATAGGTTGGAGGAGACTTGATGACACATAACGGCAACAACAATGACAACAGCAACAAATGTGAAGGCAAAGTGAAAATAAGGTTGGAAGTTGCAGTCTTCAGTAATGGGGATTTCAAGTCTATGACTCTCATCTTAACTTGTTTGAAGTTCTAGTGCTCATTCAGGTTTAATTTTGCTTTACAACTGGATTAACAAAACCAAATTAGAAGATGGAGGAAGGAGCTCACTTGACAAGGAATAACATTAAAGGAAGAGATAGCTGAGGAACTCATCCTCCCCTTCATCACTTGGGGGACCCTGAATAGGCCGAATATTGGAATCCCTAAATGCAACTCCAACATGCTCAAGTGGGGTGGGGGGTGGGGGGCTGTTGGCAGACAACAATGTGGGTAAATGAATTCTGTCATTTACTCATCTGCTGATTACTACCAGAAATATGTACCGATGAAGATTTAAATTTGGCCAATGACAAAGCCAAAAAAGGGGCTTCATTCTGGCAGTCCAAAGTTTGATCTGGACACGAAAGAAGTGCCTCTATGAACAGAGTGGGAAACTCTGATCTTCCAGATATTTAGGCCTACAACTCCAGTTGGAACTAGCCATCATCGTCAATGGCAAGAGACTATGGCACCTGCTGATCAAAAATATTTGAAAGGCCACCTTTGCTTTAAAGGACCAACCCATACCTGTCAACCGTGGCTCCGGAAAATACTGGACCTGCACAGAACGGTTCTGCGCATGTCACCTTCTACATGACCTGCGCAGAATGGTTCTGCACAGATTGCCTTCTACACATACATAGAAGGCTTTTACGCTTGCGTAAAACCCTTCTACGCTTGCGTAGAACCCTTCTACGCATACGTAGAACCCTTCTACACATACGTAGAAGGTTTCTATGATCCCCTTCTGCGCAGATCACCTTCTACACATGTGTAGAAGGGTTCTATGCAAGCGTAAAAGCCTTCTACACATGCATAGAGGGCGATCTGCGCAGAAGGGGTTTTGGCAGCTGCGGGTGAGAAATGGCGCAAATCGACGTCGAAAATCGGGAAATCCCGGCCAATCCGGGAAGGTTGACAGGTATGGACCAACCAGAATGTCACAATTGTATGTCAAAGTGAAGTGAACGTGGGAAGGGATAGAACAGTTTTAAACAATTTAGAACAGACAATGGAGATTCTGTGAAGTGATTGTAAATAAAAGGAAGTTGTCCAGGGGAATGTTATACTGTATCTCAAATGTGACAAATTTCCCCAAGAGACAAGGGGAAGTGGGTGGATAAATTAGACAGGTGTGTCTTATTTATGCATTTAAAATATTTATAAACTGCTCTGCTAGATCATGTCAACTTAAGGCAAGCAATATAACCATGGTACGCAATCTAATATAATACTACTCAAAATTTTAAAATCCAAATTACACAATTGTAATATATTTTCAATTTTCAATGATAGCAAACATTTCAACAGTCACATATCCAGCAAAGCTTTGGATGTTAATCAAAAATCTATTTTAAACATACAAGTTTTAAGATGTCACTCTGTATATTGTAGCTGAAGGGGTAAAAATTGCTTTCCCTATTTTGGGAGGGAGAATGCTTCTGTTGCTAGGCTTGAGGGCCAGAACTTGGTAAGTTACCTTTTCAGGCCCCTGGTTACACAGTCCCTCAGCTAGCCTCGCTCAGGGCTAGAATGGCTGAGGGATTCTGGGACTTAAAGGTAAAGATAAAGGTCACCCTTGCTCAAAAGCCAGTTGTATCTGACTCTAGGGTACAGTGCTCATCTCTGTTTATAGCCGAAGAGTCAGTGCTGTCTGCGTTTAAAGACGTTTCCATGGACATGTGGCAGGCATGCCTTGACACCAAAGTGCACAGAACACTGTTTACCTTCCCATTGAAGTAGTGCCTATTTATCTGCTTTGCAATTTCTTGCTTTCAAACTGCTAGGTTGGCAGGAGATGGGACAGAGACAGGCGCTCATTCCGTCATGCAGTACTTGGGTTTTGAACTGCTGACCTTCCGTCTCCCAGTCAGCGTCCTTACCACTTGAGCCACTTATAGCCTCAAAATGTGCCCTGCCAAACTCTGATAGAAGCCATTGTCACATATTTCCCTCTTGTTTCCTGAATGCTTACCCACGTGCACAGGGTTTTTGGGGAAGCCACCAGAGAAAAGTTTTAGCACTCTTGCTTACTAGCCAACCTAGCTTACTTGCCAACCTAGCAGTTCGAAAGCAAGAAATTGCAAGTAGATAAATAGGGACCACTTCGGTGGGAAGGTAACAGCGTTCCGTGCGCTCCGGTGTCTAGTCATGCCTGCCACATGACCACGGAAACGTCTGCAGGAGCAGACAGCGCTGGCTCTTCGGCTTAGAAACAGAGATGAGCACTGCACCCTAGAGTCGGATACGACTGGCTTTCGAGCAAGGGAAACCTTTACCTTTACTTACTTACCCACATGGGACCTTTTCTGACTGGCACCTCCTACCATTAGAATAGTCATTTATTTCTTCCTCCTCCTAAACTCTTTTACACTGTTCAAATGCTATACATACAGGTGGATAAAGCAGAAGTCCAAGTGGTTGTCCCAACGCTGTCCCTGCTTTGGTTGTAATGAGCAAACACTGGCCCATAAATGGGGCATTTCCCCATACTTCTCGGTCCCATTGAACTGGCAATCTGAATAACAATCTGCTTACATGGCAGGTATGAATCTAAATGGGCAATAAATGAAAACAAAACTGATACTTTGCAAAATTCAAATAAATAAAATCCAGTCACCAGATGGTTAGACTTTACCACAGCAGAGAATAGGAAAGTACGAAGAGCACTGAATACTTTCTGAAGACTGTATGGTATGTGCCTTAAAATATAAGAGGATTATGAGGGACATATTTCTCTATGGAAAATGTTTAAACATGATGAGCATTTTATACCTCAGTATAAAACAAGTCAATCTTAGAAGAAATTAAACCTGACTGCTCCTTAGAAGGTCAAATAGTAAAGATGACACTTAAATACTTTGGTCATAAAATGAGAAGAGAGGATTCACTTGAAAAAGCCTTGATGCTGGGAAAAGTGGAGGGCAAAAGAAGAAGAAGGGGGCGACCAAAGATTAGATGGTTAGATGATATTGTAGACATAATGGGCACAGAGCTGGACGGTTTGAGGAGGATGGTGGAGGACAGAGGTGCCTGGAGGACAATGGTCCATAGGGTCGCAAAGGGTCGGAATTGACTGTGCGACTGAACAACAACAAATAGCACAGTGAATTAGGTATCTTGTTGTGGAGCCAAAGCTTTGGAGTTTAATTTCCCATTGAGCCTCCCAGGAGAAGAGCCAGCCTTTGTAACCCTGGACAAGCTGCACAGTTGCAGGTTACAACCAGAAGAAGGGAATGGTAAGCTATTTCTGAATACCCTGTACCTAGAGAAACCTAGGAAGGGATCAGCATGAGTTATCATCAACTAAATGCCACACAATTGTTATTATAACCCAATGTACTTTATGTACCAGCAGAACAATCTTGACAATCAGACTCAACTTCTCCAACACATCCAAAGACCTTCAAGTTTCCATTATTTTGTGACTGTGGCCGTGATTGCCCTTTAACCCCCTGTCAAAATGATATTTCACTTTCACTATTCACAGTGGAAAGGGAAATAATTTAGACTCATTCAAGGACTGGTCTAAACAACTTCTCCCTCTGTGTTGGGCTTGTGGTAAAGATCTAAGACAGGGGTTCCCAACCTATGGCCTTCAGGCTGGCCCTGGCCCATGATACCATTCCAACCCGCCTGTCACTATCTCCCCTACACCTGGAAGTAGAAGCAGGCATGTTTACGTCAGCCATAAAACATGTCCGTGCATGCACAAACATGCCTGTGGCTGACGTAAATGTGGCCCCATCTGCTTCTGGGGGGCGTGGTCAGGCCCGCTCAGCTGTTCTGTGTGTGTGGTCAGGCCCACAGTGCAAAAAGGTTGGTCACCCCTGATCTAAGAGTTCTGGTCGCCATACCTCCAGAAGGATATTATGGAGCTGGGGAAAATGCAGAGGAGGGCAACCAGAATGAATAGGGGACTAGAACACCTTCCTTACCATCTGAGGCTGCAACGGTTGGGCCTCTTCACTCTTGAACGACGGCGTCTAAGAAGTGACCTGATTGAAGTTTATAAAATCATGCATGGTGTGGACAAAGTAGATAAGGAAAAACTGTTTTCCCTATTGCATAACCCTAGAACTAGGGGACACTCCATGAAACTTTTGGGTACTTGTTCTCAAACAAATAAGAGAAAGTACTTTTTCACCCAGAGGATCACTGGTCTATAGAACTCCCTGCCAGAAGAAGTGGTGACAGCTGTCAGTCTTGACAGCTTTAAGAAAGGACTAGACAAGTTCATGGAGGACAAGGGTATCAATGGCTATAATTATGGATACCTAAGGACAACCTCCGGGTTGGAGAGATAGGCAGGATATCTCTCAATGCCATTTCCAGGGAATCCTAGGCAAGTGAAGGCATCTGTTTGGGAATACCCTGAAGCAAATGGTGAGCCACTGTGTGAGACAGAATGCTGGACTGAATGGGCTGTGGCCTGTTCCAGCAAGGCTGTTCTTATGTTCTAAGAGGATTTCAGTTTCTCAATCTCTTTTTGCAAAATTTTCCGAATCCAACCCTTTCAGATGATTTGTCTTGATCATTCCTCAAGCACAAGGTGGTAGGATATATACTTGGTACTTGAAAAAAAAACAGTGGAAATGTGTGCATTTCTTCCGCTGATATTACAGCTCTATCTATGACCTTAAAGATGACCTTTCAATCTACTCAGAGGCCCGAGGGATGTCATCCCAGGAACCACAGGATTGCATTGTAAAACTAAAAAAATATAATATTAAGAGAACATTGCCATCTTAAATTGCATATTTTGGACGAAAATTGCGTGGTTATGCACAATGATGCTAAAACTTCTGAAAATATTTTTAAAAATACTTGTCCCTTCAATTTTATATGCAATCAGTTGTATTTAATATGTACAACATTGTGTTGCTAAGGCTCTGAGAATGGCAGGAGATTTGTATTAAATTGTTTTTTTAAAAAAACCATTGGAATTGAAAGAATAATGAAGTATGTCTATTATTATATCTTGTATTATATTTATAATTCCAGTATGTACTATAGATTGTGAGCCTTTTAAAAAAATAATTTGGTTTCTAATATGGAAATCTACATTATGCTTGTAAATTGTTGCCATTTATTAAATAGTATACAGCAGTGGTGGCAAACATTTAGAGACTGAGTGCCAAAACAGAGGGGCAGGGCGAACTCTGTGCTGGGGGAGGGAGGAAGTGCTTCCATTGGACTGCTGGGCAGAGGGGCAGGGTGAACTCTGTCCTGGGGCAATGGTGTGCGTGCCCACAGGAAGGGCTTTGAGTGTTTCCTCTGGCACACATGCCATAGGTTCACCACCACAAGTATACAGTATAAAACAGTGATGGCAAACCTTGGCACTCCAGCTGTTCTTGAACTTTAGTTCCCAGAAGCCCTGATCAGCAGAAGTGCTGATGTGAGCTTTTGGTATTTGAATTCCAAGAACATCTGGAGTGCCAAGGTTTCCCATCATGGGTATAACACTTGCATTCCATCACCACCCTGCCACACACACACCCCTTACTGGAAATGCCTCCTCCATTTGGAGACTGTAAAAGCATTTCTGGTTACCAGATTTACATTTTTGGCTACCACCACTGGGAAACACTCCTATCCAATCCCATACTTGCCAACCTCTCAAAGGGTGCAAGTAGGCAGGAAATCTGGATTGCGTTGGGTTGTGCTGGAAATAGTCACTTCGCTGAGCATAGTCTCCTTTAAAGTGATCCTTCCAAGGGCATGTGATCCAGTCCCAAATAGGGTAGCCCTGCCGCTGGACCAAAAAGGTCCCAGTTGGGCACAGAGTAGGGTTGGGCTGGTTCATGATTCCCGTGTATGTCATCTGGTTGCTGGAAGAGAGCAAATCAGACCATGCCAAAAGCAGTCCAAAATGCTGCTTATATCTTCAGCTGATAGCACCAGTTTTAATACTTGTGTTTTCAACATAATTTATTCACCTGTTGTACTAATGTGCTTTACAATGGTTTCTGCCTCACTGGCTGAACAGTAAAAATATGCTTTAACCAGAATTGCGCTAACTGTGTCACACTATACCAACGCTTGTGTTCTCCCGCTCCCCTCTGTTCTCCTCTAACATGGCTGTGAAGAGAAATTGCACGCGCTACTAAAAAAGGACGTGGTTTGGCGGTGGGGGGACAGGCAGGAGAAAGCGTTCAAGGAGCTTAAGACGCTCCTATCCTCGGATGCTGTCCTGACCCACTTTGACCCGAGGAAGCCAGTGGTGTTAGTCTGTGATGCGTCCCCAGTGGGGGCGGGGGCGGTCCTGTGCCACGTGTTGGAGAGCGGGCGGGAAGCCCTGGTAGCGTACTACTCAAGATCCCTCTCGAAGGCCGAGCACAATTACGCGCAAACAGATAGGGAGGCCCTGGCCATAGTCGCGGGAACGAAGAAGTTCCACGATTTTTTATACGGCCGCGAGTTTACGGTAGTGACGGATCACAAGCCACTTCTGGGGATCTTCACTACCGGCAAACCCACCCCGCAAAATCTATCCCCCAGGATGCTGCGTTGGGCCATCTTCCTCAACGCTTACCAGTATGAGCTGGTCTATCGCCCAGGGAAGGAGATCTCTCATGCGGACGCACTGTCCCGGTCTCCCCTCCCTAGTTTAGGGGATCCCACATGCGAGGTAGAGCAGGACCACCAAGTCCTGCTGATCGAGTCCCTCGACTCACCCCCCATTGTCCCGGCCGACCTCGCCAAGGCCACGGCGGCCGACAAGATGCTGGCCCAAGTTAGTTCCTGGGTTAGGAAAGGGTGGCCCACTACTCCCCCCCGAGGAACATTTCAAGCCATTTTTCAGGCGTAGAGTAGAGCTTTCTCTGGAAAGGGGCTGCTTACTCTGGGGCCAGTGGGTAGTTATCCCCGAGAAGCTAAGGGCCAAGGTACTGAAGCTACTGCATACCAGTCACCTGGGAATAGTGCGCTCCAAGGCGCTGGCCAGGAGTTTCTTTTGGTGGCCCCAGATAGACGCAGACACAGGACGCTTAGTGGGCACGTGTGAGAGTTGCCAGAGCTCCCGGCCCGAGGAGTCCCGGCTACCCCATAGGGAATGGGACACGGCCCGCGGGCCATGGTCCCGGATTCATGTCGACTTCGCTGGCCCCTTCCGTGGGTCCATGTTTCTGCTGGTAGTCGACTCCTATTCCAAGTGGTTGGAAGTAATTCCCATGAACAGCACCTCCTCCGCGGCAACCATTAAACAGTTGCGCAAGCTTTTTGCCTGCTTCGGCCTGCCAGACGTCCTTGTTAGCGATAACGCTAGTACCTTCACGTCTGCGGAGTTCAAGACATTTATTGAGAGAAACGCCATCAGGCACATTACCGCTGCCCCGTTTCACCCCGCCACAAACGGTCAGGTAGAGCGCCAAGTGCGCACTACGAAAGATGCACTGCGGCGCATGGGTCCTGGTGAGTTGAACCTTCATCTGTGTCAGTTCCTCATCTGCTACAGGACAACCCCCCTAGCTTCAGGATTTTCCCCGGCCGAACTCCTCATGAGGAGGCGTCCGGTAACACTTTTTGACCGGATGGACCCGTCCAGGGTGGAGGATGAAGGGAGAAATATAAATATAGGGGGAGAGAGCTCCAAAAGTTTTTCAGTAGGGGACCCGGTTCACTGTAGGAACTACGCGGCCTCGGGGCCAGCGTGGGTACCAGGGACGATCATTGAGCAGACGGGGCCAGTATCCTACAGGGTCGAGACTAGCTCAGGTCTACTCTGGAGAAGGCATGCTGACCAACTCAGAAGGCGGGTCACCAGTGAAGGGGAATCAGCGTTAGGGTCCTCCCCCACCCCCGTTACCCAAGGGGGAGACACGGCGGCATCCGCGGGTACAAATGCATACCCTGGGTTCTCAGCCACAGAGGAGGATACTTTGGAAGAGAGGGATGAGTTTGATTATGATTTGCAGTACCAGGGGGGTGTCGCGGAGTGGTCCCCCACCCGTCCTAGCGAGAAGAGGGGTTTCAGTTCAGCCCCTGGTACCTCCAGTTCCCCTAGCCCTTTTGTTTTAGAATATACCATAGCTCCAGCTCCCCAGAGACAGACACCCCCGAGACAGGCAGCAGGGGGGAGTCCGCCCACCTCAGCCTCTAGAACTCCCGGACAGGCAACGGGGGGGGGGGGGGGGGGTTTGAGACCACGAGGGCTTCCTCGTTGGTCCCGAGATTCGTACTGGGGGGGACCCCAAGCTCCTCAAGCGGCAGGCAGGGGTTCACGTCCCAACTGTTCATTCCATTCCCGTCCCCCAATGCAAGGTTGTCGCAGAGTCCCCACCGAACCACTAATGAGTCCCCCCTTTCCGTTGCAGGAAGGGACTCCGCGGAACTAGGAACCCCCGGCTCCCCTGTGTTAAGTCAAGCGGCCGCACGCCCCAGACGCACGTGCGGCAAACCGCAATGGTTGAGGGACTTTGTCCCATCCTAGGGGGGAGGGGTGATATGTATGTACAATGTTGCTTTAAGAAAGGTATGAATGTAACCTGACCAGAATTACAATGTAGCTCAGCTGTTAAGGAACGAGAGTAAGCTGCCCATAGAGGGCAGCTGCGAGCATTCAACTCACATGGTTCACATTCCTCAAATCACCGGCAGCCGCGGGAACTCTCCCGCACTATCACTAACTACAGAAGAGGGGCGTGACTTGGAACGACGTCACGCCGGTAGCAGCCAATGAGCTACCGTGCAACAAGATTCGAATGTATTGTACTGCTGTATATAATGTGATGCACCTCCGCCATTACCACATGTTCATCCTGATCATCACCCAATAAACCTGTGTTAGTCCTCACTGCGACTCCTTCTTTGTCTTCTGTGTAAGACACGAAAATAATATTGGGGAAATGTAATTGAATGGGAAATTTAAAGCATGAAGCTCTGTTTTGGTTCAGTCCCAACAATCATGTGTGCTTGAAACAAACCAAAACAGAGTGATCTGCACCTAAAAATCAGTTGCCCCTGACAGGGAGCTAGAAAGATGTATGTAGGAATACTCCATGGATGAGCTGGTTCACTCTGGCACATATGTTGTCTGATTGCTAACAGAAGAAGCAGATGAACCTTTTCCTACAGTAATCCAAATAGCAGAACAAATGCCTGCATAATCACCTCTGAAGTCAGATATGTTGGGGTTTAGTTAATGGTCTTTGATGGATTATGTAATTGATTTTATTGTTCTACCTTTTTAAAGCCATTGGTTATGTTGCAGCTATTTTTACAGCAAGCTCTTTGGGCATTATTGAAATGCTAAGCAGAATAAACAAGGTTCAAAGTCTAAATCGAGCCAGTTCATGCTACTGGATATTACAGACCATAAAAGTTGCAGGACAGTGCGGTATGTGTTTGATAGAAGATGCTTTCGGAACTAGAGAAGAAGCTGAAAATTATCCCCCAAGTTGCCTTTATACTCCACTGGGGAAGGAATGTTTTTAAAGGTAGGGAAGTAGCATACTTGGCTTATGAACATAATATTGGAAGAATCTTCTACACTATCTTGTCTCTGCACCTCTCCTCACCAAATGTCTAATAAGGGCTTTTGGAAAGAAGACTAAGCTGTACTTGTTTTCATTGACTGTCCTCCCTCATTTTCCTGCTGCCCCCAAAGTACCAAAAATCCACTATTTCTTCTTTTCTTACCCTTTAGGGTTTTCTTTACTAACTTTTAAGCTATTAACACCTACCTATTGAGAGTGGGCTAAATAGCCCACCCCCAGCCATTTGTTCTGGCTATGATGCATGGTTCTTTTCATCTAGTTTAGGATAGAAAAACCTATTAAATATGTTTTCTAAGTAGATTTAGTGCCTCTCATTTTAAGCTCAACCTCTGGTTCATTGCTCCAGAGGATAGAACAATAAGGTGATTTTTAAAGCTCACAGGGAATACCATTGCTGTTTACTCTGCTAACAAAGAAAAACTCTTAGGAGAACTCTCTGAAACAGATTTCATAATCTGAATCAAAACTGGCAACCCATAATGTGCATAATCATAGCTCACCTCTGTGTACCTGTGTGTTCACAGAAACTTCGTCCTTAGTAACACATTCACTGGACACTTAAAAGCCTACAGTCAGAGGAAAAACCTCCAAGCCTGACATCTGACAACATCACTATGGAACTCAAGAAGGCACCATGAACTTGAACAATATTTTATGTGGAGTGAAGGGCATCTGGGGAAAAATCTGTATGGACAGATACTGTGCTTAAGAACACACTGGGTATTGATGGTGTCCACGGGGTTAGCCGTGCCCAGGCTTATTGCACTCAAAGCATCTTCTGGCTGCATGAGCTCCAACATGCCACTCATCACCTAAGCCTTTGGGTGCAGGATGCAAACTGGAGTAGAGGGAGTCATGTGGACTTACATCCCCAACAGGTATTTTTAGCATTACCGCAAGATTTGTTAGGAATGTTCTAGAGTGGTTTTCTTCAACTTGGAAGCAAGCACCCTGTTGGGGAGAGGAACAAGGGCTTTGCATGGAGGAGTAGCAGGAGACTGAAGTGAAAATGACTATTTCAGCATTTAATTTGTTACACTACTGGAACGGAACCAATCTTGCACTATTCATAGAGACGACAAATAAAGTGGCTAGCCCATTTGGAGATAATGTCTTGGAATTCCATACTTTACAAGGCATATGTGGAAAGAGGAGAAAGACCTTGATGCAGACCCAGAGGAAGGTGGAGAGATAACATCAAAGAAATAGTACAAGAACACCAAATAACACCAGTGGAGGCTGCTAGAAGTGCCAGAACATCTTGCATCTCCTTCAACACCTGAGGGAACAAAGAAAAAGAGAAGAAGAAGGCACTACTATCAGGCAGTGTTTAACATCCATAGGTCAATGAGTGGGAATACCTGTTTGTAGAGCCAAGGGACTTAGGAATTTAATTCCCCATCGTGCATTGCAGGAAAAGAGCTGACCTTTGTGGCTTTGAGCAAGCTGTGTGGTCCCACAGCACTCCCAGAAGTGGCAGGTAAACCACTTTGTAGCTTTAAAAAAACCTTGAAAGAATCATCATAAGTAGAATAGATTTCTTATTCTTATTTGAACTTTTGCTTCTTTTCAATGTTAAAGTGTACAAATATTCTTTTGTAATATATCTTTTGGTAATAAAACACCGCTGACAGTTTAAGACAGGGGTAGACAACCTTGGTGCCCCAGGTGTTCTTGGACTTCATTTACTAGAAACCCAAGTAAGCACACCTGCTGATCAGGTCTTCTGGGAATTGAAGTCCAAGAAAACCTGGGGCACCAAAGTTGGCCACATCTGGTTTAAGAGAACAGAACTAGCGCATCTCTTTCTGTACATGAAGATAACTAAACAAAAGTCAGGCTTGAATGATAATATTGTTTGGTAGGAGAGGTCACACAAAGGAAAGAGTATGCCCTGTTGGTCATATTGCTCCATGCAGTGGCTTTCCCAGAGTAGGTCATGTAGGACATACTGTGATGTCTTGTTGGCTTCAGGTGGAGACCTTGCTATTTCCTCAGGCAATCATATAGTGTAGGAGTAGAGAACTTGTGACCCTCCAAATGTTGCAGTGTTACACAATCTTTTCAGACTATTATTTATATTGACTGCACCTGATGGGAGTTGGATTCCAATAACATCTAGAGGGCTCATCTTTCCCCTGCCCACGTTTGCTGTAGATTCTGTTTTTCTCACTGGATAACTCTTGATTTTGTTTTGAGTTTTTACAAAGCATATTGCTTTTGAGTATTCAAAGCTGCCTTGACAGTGAAAGAATTTTGCTGCTTGACCACCTCTCTTCATTGCATGTACAGACCTAATGAGATTGGCAATTAACTTTACTTCAGCACTGAAAGTTAACACTATTGGCTACAACACCTGTGGGTGACAAGGTAGCTTAATGAGTGATGGGTAGCTCATAGGATATAGCTTTGGCCATCACTTCTCAACAGCTCCTGCCAAATGCTCTCTCTTCTCCTATTCAACATCTACATGAAGCCGCTGGGTGAGATTATCCGTTCCCATGGGGTGAGGTATCATCAGTATGCTGATGATACCCAGCTGTACATCTCGGCCCATGGGGACCCCAGTGATGCGGTCAATGTTCTATCCAGATGTCTGGAAGCTGTCGGGGTCTGGATGGGGGACAACGGGCTACAATTGAATCCCTCCAAGACTGAGTGGCTATGGATAGGGCCTCCCGCGTTATCCAGGGAGCTGCCAACTTTGGTCTTGGATGGGGCTGCTTTGCCCCAGACAGACCTGGTACACAACTTAGGGGTTGTGGGATTTGGGACTGCTACTTGTAGACCAGGTGGCAGCTGTGGCCAGGTGGGCTTTCGCACAGCTTTGTGTCATCCATCAGTTGCATTCGCTCCTGGACCCGGACTCCCTGCTCATGGTCACACATGCTCTGGTGACCTCCAGGCTAGATTATTGCAATGCGCTTTACATGGGGCTGCCCTTGACGACCATTCGGAGGCTACAGCTGGTGCAGAATGCAGCAGCCTGGGTGGTGATAGGGTGCGGGCATTATGCTCGCGCCTCACCATTGCTTCAGGAGCTGCACTGGTTACCAGTTTGTCTCCGGGTGCAATTCAAGGTGTTGATTTTGACCTTTAAAGCCCTACATGGTAGTGGGCCAGGATACCTAAGAGACCGCATCGTTCCAAGAGTGTCTGTCCGTCCAACCAGAGCGGATCAGAGGGGCTCTCTAATTGTTCCATCTGCCAGAGGGGCTCGCCTCTCTGGCACACGAAGGAGGGCCTTTTCTGTGTCTGCACCAGCCTTGTGGAACCTCCTGCCAGTAGAGTTGCGGGAGCAGATGGAGCTGTTGCCTTTCAGAAGAGAATTAAAAACCTGGTTGGCGGGGCAGATGTGGGGCTCAGATGGAAGAGTGACCCCCGCCTGTTGGCTTATAAAATGAAGCCCCCCATCTTTTTAATGTGGGCAGTTTTAATGTGGTTAGTTTTAATAGGTGGGTGGGTATGTCGGGGTTTTTAATTGTTTTTAATATGTTTTTAATTGTTTTTAATATGTTTTAATCTTGTTGTGAGCCACCCTGAGTCGGCTTTGCCTGATTGGGTGGCCTAGAAATTTGAACCATAACATAAATAAATAAATAAATAAATAAATGAGTGTGTCCCTCCTATTGGAAGTTTTACTGGATTGTGACATAAAAATATTTTAAATAAAGGGTAAAGGTTAAAAAAATCCCTTTGTAATGTTGGAAATAAAATAATAACATGTGGGGCATTTTTATCTCTACCTTTAGATTTGTGTGTGTTTGGGGGAGGGGTCATAGACAGCAAGATATGAAGTATAAAGAACTGTGAATTTGTCTTTCAATATATATGTAGACCAGGGATTCTCAACCTGTGGCTACAGGCCAGATGTGGCCCACCACCTCCATTAAACCAGGAAGTGCCATGTGGTGGAGGAAGGGTAAAATGGCTGTATGCCCCCCAAAGCTGTTTGAGGAAGCATGACCCGGCCCCCAGCTTAAAAAGGTTGAGAACTCCTGATGTAGACTATTACTTTTAGGCTCACTTCCATCCTCCTTTCTGTAAGGTTTGTTATTCAACTTGTTAGAGAGAGAGAGGCAAGAGCACAGGACAACCTTATAATGGCTGCTGACATAATTTGCAAGAATAGTTTACTCCTTCTCTATTACTGGATAGGTTTCTTAACACAATGGCTGAAATCCTGTTGCTGAATGTTCAGCTGCAGAAGGAAGATAATGTTCACAGCACAGAGAAGTTTCTACATAATTAAAGATTTTCGCTTTTCTCACAAGGCTTGTCTGATGTTTGAACAATCCCATTCATAGTATGAAAGTTGTGGGAGCCACAGGACGGATGCATTAAGGAAAATTTCCTCCTGTTGGTGATGACATTACTCTTGTATAGGCAAAGTTATGCAGGCATGATTTCAAGCCAATAAAAAGCAAATTCTTTCTTTTCTACCTAATACCAGTATCCAGAGAGATTATTGGTAATCAGTAGTCCCAAGCACAGGTCCAGGCTGATGTGTTCTCAAGAAATACCAAGTAAGTCTAATCACTACTGTATTTCTATGGGATTTCCATTTCAACTGCAGCTGGAATGGTTAAAAAATGTGCCTCCAGAAGAATGCCCTGCCCTTAATTAAATGAGCAATGTTTCCTTTCTAATTTTCCATGGCTGGGGAAATGGTCTTGAAGCTACATGATGCTATTCTTCTGCTGAAGCTAAGTAGTCCTAACTGTCCAGGATTTTGGGAAGTGGACAGAAGTCGCGGAGAAGCTGCTCAAAAATCTTTTGAGAAAGACTAGAATGAAGGAATGTAAATACATAATAATGTTTGAATAAGTCCCTTGACACCCGAAGGTGGCAAAGAGAAAGTAAAGAAGGAGAAGTTTGAATAAGAGAATGTTGCCCCACTATTACTATTTCTTTGTAACTCTCCTGCTTTTGTTTCTTAATGCACCTTCCTTGACTACAACTAATAATTGGGAAATCTTCATTTTTATTAGTTCACACAATGCAGCGTGGTGCCAAAATGGCCGCCGCGCTGTTTGCGCCCCCCCCCACCGGACGAAGAGCATCCGGGTAGTTAGGGGGCGTGGCCAGCACCCTTATAAAAGGGGCGGCCACGAGGCAGCCGAGCTGCCATTTTGCGAAGCGACGGAGAGGAGAAGTTTTTCCCCATTGCTCCGTCGCTCTTACCTTCGCCGGGAAGCTACTGCGGGCAGCGGTCCTTTCCGTTCCTTTTCTTCGGCTTCCCAGCACTTTCAAGAATGCCTTCCAAAAAGAAGGCATTGGCGAACGCGGTTCGCACTTCGAGGAGGCGCCAGCCGGGTCGGAGGACCGCGACTGCGCCCCCCCCCAACAGCCCCCTTTGCCGGCGCCCACCGGGACCAGTGGGATGGGGTCGGTTGCCCCATGGCCCGGGACTGGGCGCCCGCAGACCGGCCCGGCGGGGGCCGCGGCCTCCGGCTCTCAACCGGTGGCTTCCGGCTCTGGCCCGGTTTATACCTCGGGGCCTTCTGCCCTTGCCCCGCAGCTACCTGCGGTGGGCTTTAACCAGGGGTGGTGGTTGGGTTCCCTTCCCTGGCAGGGCATACCTCTGGCCCCTCAAGGGCCGGTACTAGGTTCATGGCCGTATTCGGGACCCGGGGTCCAGAGACCTGACCCGGCGCCTCTTATCAGTGGGTCAGCCGGCCTTATGCCCCCCATCAGTGTTGGGGGCTATGTTAATGTGGACGCCCTTCTGGCCCGCGTAGCGGCCCTTGAGGCTTCTTTGGGGGTGGTTAACCCACCCGGGGCCCCTTTGGGACCACAGGTCGACGCATCGGCTGCCGGTCATCAGCAGGCGGCCGGACGGGTAGAGCTGCTTGAGGCCCGTGGGTTGGCGTCAGCTCCCCGTGCAACAGTTGCTGCCCTCAGGTACTGAACAGGCCTCGTCCACGAGCTCGGTTACGGTCGCGAGCTCCGACGCCCACAGTGGGCCGGAACCCCTGGTAGGGGCGGCCCATGGGGGTGCAGCGTGTGAGTATGCGGTTCAAACTAGTGCACCCACACCACTACCTACACTGGGGGGGGGCGTCCAGTGGCCGTGGTCCCGTATGGCTGGCGCGGCGGTTCAGCTGCCGCCGGGCCATACAGGTGCGGCACCATCAATCCAGGGCCCCACTGGGGGTGGCGCCCTCTGTCCCGTTGGGAACTTACTCGGGGTGGCGGGCTTGGTCCAGGCTCCTTTCACCGTGCCTAATGCAGCCTCTGTCCCGTTGTCGGCATTGCCTATGGCGGGGTATTCTCTGCCCCTCGGGGATCATCTTGCCCAAGCCACCAAGGAGAAAATCTGGCGAGGGGAGTATGTAGACATTTTCTCCCTCCTGAATAGAGAACCCACCAAGGAGGAGAGGGAGGGGCAGGATGAGAAAGATAAGGAACAGGCACGTCGTCGTAAGCCGCCACGCACATGGGCCAACTGGCTGCCAGCGCACCTCATATACATGGCTGTGTACCTCAGGGCCCGGCCGGATCTGGCCATTCCGATGGTCCAGTACTTGGACAACATATACCGGGCGATGGTTGACTTCCCGGGCCCGTCGTGGTTGGCTTACGACGAAGAATTTCGCATGAGAGTGCCCCTACACCCGGAGATGAGGTGGGATGAGCCCTGCCAGAAGCTGTGGCTTCTGTATATGACCCCCACGCGCCCGGCGCCTGGGGAGAGGTACCATTGTGGACATGCGGTCCAGTGAGCTGCTCCAGCACAGACACCCCGCCAGGTGGCGGGGCAGGGGGTTCCAGCCCGCCTGCTGTGTTGGACCTTCTCAGCCAATGGTACCTGCAGCAGGAGAAATTGCCGATATAGGCATGAGTGTCCCTCTTGTGCTGGCCCCCACGCTGCCTCCGCCTGTCCTAGGCCGGGAGGAGCGCAGGGCAGGGGTAGAGGTGGACAGGGGGCGGGCAAGACTGCCGCAGAGGGAGCTGGTCAGGCGAAAGACCCCCTCACCAATTGATGTGGACATGTTAGAGCGTTGGCTCACGAGGAGGGCAGACGCAGCTTACCTGCTTGAGGGTTTCCAACAGGGGTTTCGCATTCCTTTCACGGGGTTAGGGCTCCCCAAGATGCACCCAACCTTTTGTCACTTAGGGGAAGGGAGGAGGTGGCTGCCTTGAGCATTATTAAGGAGGTGGATGCCGGCAGGATTGCCGGCCCTTTCCCTGCCCCCCCGTTTCCTAATTTAAAAGTTTCCCCCTTGGGGCTCGTGCCCAAAAAGTCACCGGGCGAGTTCCGCTTAATACATCACTTGTCCTACCCAGCCGGCCGATCGGTCAATGATGCTATCCCGGATGACCTTTGTTCGGTCCGGTATACATCTTTTGACCAGGCTCTGCGCATGGTGCGCTCATGTGGCCCGGGTGCACTGTTGGCTAAGTGTGATATCAAGTCGGCCTTCCGTCTTCTGCCGGTGCACCCGGGTGACTTTGAGTTGCTGGGTTTCAAGTTCCGGGGTGAATATTACTTCGATAAGGCCATGCCTTTCGGTTGTTCCATCTCCTGCTCGGCTTTCGAGCATTTCAGCACCTTCCTGCAGTGGGTGTTCGTCCGCAGGTCGGGGTCTCGGTCTGTAGCCCATTACCTGGATGATTTCTTATTCGGGGGTGAACGGGGCTGGGACACGTGTGCGCGTCTCCTCAATACATTTCAGACGCTAATGAAGGAACTTGGTGTCCCTTTAGCGCCCGAAAAGACCGAGGGCCCATCTACCAAGCTCACATTCCTGGGGGTGGAGATTGACACGGTAGTGCAAGCATCCAGGTTACCGGCTGATAAGGTGACACGGATCGTTGCACTCATATCCGGCTTGGTGGCTAAAAGCAAGGCGTCCCTTTGTGAGCTACAGGTGCTGCATGGTCACCTCAATTTTGCTTGCAGGGTGATCGCACCTGGCAGAGCCTTTGCTCGACGCTTGTGCGACGCCATGATAGGCTTAACCAAGCCCCACCACAGGGTACGTCATAGCAGGGGCCTTAAGGCGGATATGCTCATCTGGCTCCAGTTCCTGAGGGAGTTCAATGGGGTGTCCTTCTGGAGGTCCGACCTTCTGGCTTCCCCTCGTTTCCAGGTCCAGTCCGATGCATCGGGGTCCCTGGGTTATGGGATGTACTTCAAGGGGAAGTGGGCCTACGGCAGATGGCCGACCGCCTGGTCGGGCACGGGTCGCTTGCGCGACCTCACGTATCTGGAATTTTTTCCCATTCTGGGAGCCTTGATGCTATGGGGTGAGGAGTGGGCCAATTCGGTAGTACATTTCTGGTGTGACAATGCGGCAGTTGTCCACATTGTCAACTCACAGACGTCCAAATCTCCCAGGGTCATGGAGCTGGTGCGCCAGTTTGTGTTGCGTAGCCTGCGCCTCAATGTGCTGTTCAGGGCTAGGCATGTGCCTGGTGTTAATAACGATATTGCTGACGCTTTGTCCCACCTGCAGATCTCCCGGTTCCGTGCCTTGGCCCCGGATGCAGAGGAATTTCCCTCACTGCTCCCGGATGAGATATGGACACTTGGCAAGGAGAGGTGAACCGGGCGATCGGCATGTCGCTGGCGCCCCGCACGCGTAAGGCGTATCACCACGCGTTCATCACTTTCCAGGCTTTTTGTGCCCAGTTTCGACTACCTGAGGCTTGGCCTATCCCAGTCGCCCACATTCTACAATTCATGGTTTACCTACATGCCCAGGGCCTAGCACCCCGCACCATAGCATCCAGGCTGTCAGCGTTGGCATTCATGGCCAAAGTGGGGGGTTACGCTGACAGTACCACTGATTTCCGCATTCGACATGTTTTGGAGGGGTGGGTGCGGGAGCGTGGGCGTAGCCCGGATGACCGCCACCCAATTTCCCCAGGGGTACTTACCCACCTAGCACGGGGCTGGCATGACCTCTGTTTTGACAGGTATGAGGCCGCCCTGTTTCATGCGGCCACTACGGTGGCCTTTTTTGGAGCGCTCCGCATCAGCGAGCTTGTGATGCTGTCTAAGGCGGATGCAAGTCGTAGGGCACTGGAACTCGACGATGTCTATGTTTGCAATGATTGGGCTCAGTTGAGGATACGCTCCTCTAAAGTTGATCAGCACGGCGTATGCAGTGGAGTACGACTGCTACGATGTTCATTGGCAGACATCTGTCCGGTTGGTGCCCTACAGGAGTTTCTTGCACTGTGTGGCACGCACCATGGCCCGTTTTTCTGTCACCAAGATGGGTCTCCCCTTACTAAATTTCAATTTTGGAGGGTGACCGGTAAGGCACTAGCCAGTGTTGGCCTCCCTGGGGCTCGTTACGGCACCCATTCATTTAGGATAGGGGTGGCCTCTACTGCAGCTGCTTTTGGGTACTCCGCGGCGGAAATACGCCACATGGGAAGATGGGGATCACAATGTTTTCAGTTTTATGTTCGCCCTCTTCAACCGTGAGTACCAGTTTAGTCACTGTATTGTTCTCCCCCTCTTTTTCCTTGACAGACCCTGGGTGTCGTATTACACCGGTGGCAGTATGGCTGGTGGGCCACAGCTACGTGCATAGGGCAGCGTCGTACGCTGCGGCGACAGAGTGGGGACCCCAACTGGGACTGGGTGCATCCGCAAGTCTCAGATGGTATGGTAAGCGCGGCATGTTATGGCGGGAACTGTTGCCATTCCTTTTATCCAGCAGGAATGCTGACCCGCCAGATATTCTGATCATACACCTTGGGGGCAATGATTTGGGACAGGTCACTGGACTATCGCTGAAGCATGCGATTTGCGGTGACCTGGCTTACTTACATTATGTGTGGCCTGCCACAACCCTCATTTGGTCAGACATGGTACCGCGGCATGCTTACAGGGGAGGGTTCGACCTCCGGGCCCTTGATCGAGCTCGTCGCTCGTTGAACAGGGCTATTGCCCAGTTCCTTCTTGACAAGGGTTGGGGGCGCGTCATTAGGCACCCCGCAATCAGCCTACAAAATTGTGAGCTTTATTCAGGGGATGGGGTCCATCTGTCGCAGGGAGGTATGGACCTCCTGTTAGGAGATTGGCGAGCAGGCCTGTTGACTGAGCTGACGGTCTGGGGGGTGGGGGCGTCGAGCCTTTATTGAGCCTCTCCGTGTGGCGGGTAGCACTGGTAAGGTAAACATTTATGACCCACAGGTATCCGGCAGGTTCGCAATTGACTGGACAACACTAGACAGGTACAAGTTGATTAAACGTTGTCCGGTCAACGATGAACCAGGCGGTGGGGTGATGGCAAGAGCTAGGCAGCATGCATCACCCCGTGATTTTACGGATACGCGTCAGAGGTTGGGGTCAATAGTTAGGTATTGACTACGGTCAACAATTTGTTTGTTGTCAACAAACAAATTGATACAAATGGATACATTGTAACCAATTGCCGTTGGCAATTTTGGGTGGTACCTTACCAGTGTTACTTCGGCCTGCTTGCCTTAAGAATTATAATTGGTTGAATACCAATAGAAATTTATAATTTGGACTAGGGCATGAATCAATAAATGTGGCCCAATGCCGTTATCCACTTTCATCAGTGTCTGAGTCCTTTATTGGGGGGTGCGCCTGCAATGCAAGCGCGGCGCCAAAATGGAAGCCGCGCTCTTTGTGGGCCCCCCCACCGGACGAAGAGCATCCGGGTAGTTAGGGGGCGTGGCCAGCACCCTTATAAAAGGGGCGGCCACGAGGCAGCCGAGCTGCCATTTTGCGAAGCGACGGAGAGGAGAAGTTTTTCCCCTCCACCCCCTCCCTAGTTAACAGTGTGATATTTTGGTTGCTTCGGGGCCGGGTGGGAATTTTTGGCTGGGACCTACAATTGGCTCTTGGGTCCTGGCTTTTTTGCCCATCCCACACTGTTGCTATGGTTTGATATAGGGGTTTGTTTCTGCTGCTGTTGACTTTGGTCACATGGGCGGGTAGCACTGGTAAGGTAAACATTTATGACCCACAGGTATCCGGCAGGTTCGCAATTGACTGGACAACACTAGACAGGCACAAGTTGATTAAACGTTGTCCGGTCAACGATGAACCAGGCGATGGGGTGATGGCAAGAGCTAGGCAGCATGCATCACCCCGTGATTTTACGGATACGTGTCAGAGGGTGGGGTCAATAGTTAGGTATTGACTACGGTCAACAATTTGTTTGTTGTCAACAAACAAATTGATACAAATGGATACCTTGTAACCAATTGCCGTTGGCAATTTTGGGTGGTACCTTACCAGTGTTACTTCGGCCTGCTTGCCTTAAGAATTATAATTGGTTGAATATCAATAGAAATTTATAATTCGGACTAGGGCATGAATCAGTAAATGTGGCCCAATGCCGTTATCCACTTTCATCAGTGTCTGAGTCCTTTATTGGGGGGTGCGCCTGCAATGCAGGAAAGTATCAGTTTCATTGCAAGTACTGTATCAGTTTCGTTGAGTGGGGCTTGTCAAAAGAGGAAACCAGGGGGGAAAGAACCCCGAGATCCCCTTATAGTGGCACCTTGCTGTCAAAAATGATTGTGTAACTTTATTCACACATGCAGTTTGCCTAGAGTAGGTTCTGACAAGCGCTAAGAGGAGGAGTGGAATC
Source organism: Bradypodion ventrale (assembly GCA_035047345.1). Classification (NCBI taxonomy): domain Eukaryota; kingdom Metazoa; phylum Chordata; class Lepidosauria; order Squamata; family Chamaeleonidae; genus Bradypodion; species Bradypodion ventrale. Next base: position 209,072,784 of record JAWDJE010000005.1, read on the forward strand.
TTAAGTAATGTTTTAGGATAGCCAGAGGGTGACTTGGGAAGGAAACTGCCTGGGGTAATGAATGTCGGTGGAGGGAGGAAAAGGTGGAAGAAATTATGCTGAAGGATTTTACTGGAAATAGGTAGAAAATATTTTTAAAAGGCAGAAGGATGGAGACAGGAATATATGTCTGAGCATGCATTAATGTGGTAGGGTTAGCTCCGATGAGCATGCTCTTTCCTTATTACATCAAGTAATGATCTGCATGTAGCAATATGAACATTATTTGCCTTTGTGATCACAAAAGGTGCTGCAGAAGGGTAAGCCTATTAGAGGAGCTCAGATTAACCCTTACTTTTTATTTTGAGAGACAGGAATAGTTATGTTGCTCTGTTGCAATGAGAAGCTGAAGGAGCCATATGGCATCTTAAAAGCAAACACATTTTAGAGTCTTGCAAAGTCTTAATGTATTCTGTTCCCCCTATATCTCCCTCTCCCAGCACAGGTATAAACGTCGACCATCTGAAGCTCCATTCCATGAATCTGAAAAATGGGTGTTCAGTCCATGAAAAAAAGTTTCTGTTGGATAAAACAGAGACATAGAATCACGGGATAGTTGGAGCAGACTCAGATGGCCATTAAGCTCAATCCCCTGTTCAATGCAGGATTCCAAGTTAAAGTATATCTGACAGGTGGTTCCCGAACTTTCTCAGGAACATGTCCAAGCTGGAACACTCACCATATCCCAAAGTAATTGGTTCCATTGTCATACTGGTCTTATAGTTAGGACGTTTCCCCCAATATTCAGCTGAAATCTGGCTTCCTGTAACTTGAGCCCAGTCTTCAAAATGCCACAAGTCCATTACTTTTTAATGATTTGAAATTTGCAATCCCTCAACACCCAACGGGCAAAAGAGGATGCAAAGAAGAAGTTTGAAGTTTTCTGCTCCCCCACCACATGAAGTTAGTGTATGAGTTTTAAGCTGATGTTTCAGAGGATGCATAAGATAAATTAAACATGACTTTATAAAGAATTTGTAGATATTGTGTCTGTCTCTTCGTAACACTTCACAAAACTTTATAGAAAATTGAGTGATCAATGTTTTAATTCTTTCATATTATATTTAGTGAAGAAAACATGTCCTTTGGCAATTATTCATTTGCTCTAAAAGTGAATTATAATGAGCTGAGCAGATGTGATACTTGCTATGTTTGGAACACATCTGAAAAGTGCACATACCAGTATTTTTATTGTTTTAATAAGGCAATCATTATACCCACTGGTAAGGCTTAAAACTGGTTTCTTAATAAGGGCATGTTCAACAAACAAGAAGTAGATAGCGTCACATGGCACATTATGTTTAGCATAATGGAAAATGTATCACTTAACAGTGTTTGCATTATTCAGAGTTATACACATGCAAGTGTTTGCTCTAATCCCTTGCCAATATGTTGTCTTGGTAACCAGTTACCTGAACTGTGGCTGAGCAGCTACGCGGAAACAAGCATGGATAGTTATTGGCCACATTTAGTACTGAAATGGAAAACAAGCAAAGTAACAAAAAGATGAATATTTACTGCATTCACATATCCACTAACTTTTTGTGCTGTGAGCTTCTGGACTATTAAAAAGGAAAAGTCTAAGCTATGCAATGCTTTGCTTCTGCCCAAACAACCATAGGATCCCTGGAACCTATTGAACAGCCCTGTTTGCAGATGTGGCTGGGCAGTTGGATAAAAATAATTTCGTGTCAGAAATTATTCTGGGTTGAAAGGATTTTTGCTGGAGAAACTCTGTTTGGGGGAATGCCCAAATCATGTCCCCAAGATCTTTTCCCACTCAAGTGGTCCCTATTTATCTACTGGCATTTTCTTGCTTTCAAACTGCTAGGTTGACAGGAGCTGGGAGCACCAACATCATTGCAGGCACATGGGTCTCCTTCCCATGTGACTTTTCACTTCCTGGCCAGCCAAGCTTTGGAGACCAGGCTTGTAGGATGCATGCAGATCAATCTTCTCACTGGTCTGCATCAGGGAATTGACTCCCCACTGGTCTGACCCAGTCTTGTGCCTCTCCACCTATCCTTCCTTAGCACAGTCATTGGAGAAGAAGGTTGTATCAGTGGAGTTTGTTTTTTTTAAAAAGAACTATAAATGTTATTTGCTGAGTACAGAAGGATAGACACCTTTGAGCTGTGGTGGAGGAGAAGACTTTTGAGACACCCCTGGACTGCAAGGAGATCAACCCTGACTGCTCCTTGGAAGGACAAATACTTAAGCTGAAGCTCAAATACTTTGTCCACCAAATGAGAAGAGAGCACTCACTAGAGAAGACTCTGATGGTAGAAAAGAATGAAGGCAAAACGAGAAGGGGGCGGCAGAGGATGAGATGGCTAGATGGCATCATTGATGCGGTGGGTGTGAATCTGGGAAGACTCCGGACAATGGCAGAGGAGCCTGGTATACTGTCATCCATGGGTCAGACTTGATTGTGCAACAGAACATAAATGTTATTTGGTTACAACAATGGTGTTCCTTTGAGTGACAGTTTGTGCATATGTTTTCCTTTCATCATAGCTTCGGAGTATGTGGTTTTTAGAATGGGGAGTGATCTGCTTTGAGAGACCATTATCCATGGGCCTGCTTTCCACATTTGGCAGATCCTTGCAAGAAATAGTGGAAGAAGAATTTGGTTGCCTGCCAAACTCAGAAGCTTTCACACGTCTCAGCTCTCAAGTATCTGAGGGTCCATGGACTAGCCATACTTATAAAAGGGAGCCATTTAACCTGCCATCTCATAATGTTCTCCAGCAGGCCTGGGATGTTTTTCACTGAATGTCAAATGAGTTGCCTAATGTAAGGATCCATAGCCCATGCTGAACCAGTGCTACTGTTAGCTTAGCCCATAGAGGTATGGCTATATTTTATTCCCTCTATCCCATTAAACTGTGTTGGGTGCATTTTTTTTGCCTGTTGATACACCACAGCTCACCACCTATGCCTCTATTTGTTTCACTTGTAGGCCACCTTTCTCCTTTTTAAAGCTTACAACTTCTAATTTGTAGCCAAGAAGCAATGTAATATGTTATTTGAGTAAAGTGTATTTGAAAACCATTTTATGATTAGCTGATAAGAAGAAATGTTTTATCCCTCATCAGTGGGATTAGTGCAACAGTTGCTTTTATGTAACTAATGGCATCTAGCATTCATGCAACCTGAAGTAGGCCAGTTGAAATGAATGTAATGTGTCAGCCACAACTAACTTAAATAACATTGATTTCAGTGCTCTAGGTAGAACTATCATTAAATTTAGCCCTCAGTTAGTAGCTGGAATTGGAGCAACAAATGTGAGTGAACAAATTACGCCTATAAAAAAAGCTTTTCTGTCTGTTTTGAATTGACTTTACCTGCTGCTAAATATTTACCTCAAGGCAGGCAAGCCTTCCCAAGTAACTATTAGTTTAGTAAACCTTTCCCACATTAATAATCCTGACAATAGATGATTTTTTTCTTTTTGTTTAAGGAGAATTCAGAACTGGCTGCTGAAGAAAAATATTTGGTTTCACCAATGGAAAACATCACAGTTCTAATTTGAAGGTGGCTCAGGTATGACACATTCCAGTTTTCATTGTAATAGAGATGGAGGTGCTCCGTTCAACACATAGCAACCTTACACAAATGCTTGGTTTCCTGCAATTTCAGCTAATGCAAGCGCGGCGCCAAAATGGCCGCCACGCTCTTTGCGCCCCCCCCCCCACCGGACTTGGACATCCGGGTAGTTAGGGGGCATGGCCAGCCCTCTTTAAAAGGGGTGGCCACGAGGCAGCCGAGCTGCCATTTTGCGAAAGCGACGGAGAGGAGAAGTTTTTCTCCGTCGCTCTTCATTTCTAAGGGAAGCCTTTTCGGGGCTGCAGCCCCTTAGCGGGATCTGGGCTGCTTAATTTTCGGCTTCCCAGCCAGCGACAGGAGGCAGCGTTGGCTGATCCCTGGAAAGGGATCGCTCTTCGTTGTGCCTCCTAAAGAGAAGGCTCAGGGGCCGCCCCCTCAACAGGACCTCTTACTGGAGGTTTCCCCCGCGGTCCCACAGTGTCAGGCTGGCCCTACGGGGGCTTCGGCCCCCGGCCCGCAACTGCCGGCCATGGGTTTTGAGCTGGGGGGAAGGCCTGGTGCGGTTGCACAGCAGGGCTTACCCCGGCCCCTCAGGGGCCGGAGTTTTTGGGCATGGCCCCTTTTTTTGGGGGGGGGGCCTGGCTCTCAAGTAGGGGCCCCTGGACCATTGCCCGGTGGGCCATCTGGCCCACCTGGCACCTCTTATGTAGGGGGATCGGCGGCGGCAGCGCTTTACTGGCCCGCGTAGTGGCCCTAGAGGCATCCCTAGGGATCGGCCCTTCAGAGGATTTGGCCCTCAGCCCACGGCTGCCGGCCACGGGCCGGAACGATTGGGGGGAGGGCCTGGTGCTGGATCACAGCACGTTTTACCAATTAGGGGCTGGAGTTTTGGGCATGGCCCTATTCTGGCCCGGGCTCTCTAATTAGGGCCTCTGGCCCAATACATTGTGGGCCATCCGGCCCACCTGGCCCACCTTTGTGTCTGCCGGCTACTTTGACTGCTGCCACTATGCAACAGGCGGCCAGCTGGGTCGAGCTTCTCGTGACAGTCCGGCCTGTGCCCGCCGCTGTCTCGCAGCTCCCCGTTTGTCTGGAACTGCGGCTGGAGTGCGTTGGAGGTCGCCCCAGAGCTCGATTTCGGTCGCGAGCTCCGACGCCCACCGTGGGCCGGAACCCCCGGTGGGGGCGGCTCACGGGGGTGCAACTTGTAAGTATTAGGTTCAAGTTGAATGCACACACGTCACAGTCCGTTCCCACCAGTGGGGGTTCAGTGCTATTTGCCTCGCCAATTTGAGGCTGGGGGGCTTCACTCGCCATCCTAGCCCGGTGCCCCTTGCTTGCATTCTGGCACAACATTGGGGGTGGGGGTTTACGCTCCCGGGGTGGTACGTGGCATCACAGGGGATGTTCAGGTCCCGCTGTGTATGTCCGGTGTACATCATGTACCGGCAATGGCATTGCCGACGACTGGTTATTCATGCCCCCCCCAGTGATTATCTGCCCCAGCTCATGAGGGAAAAGATTTGGTGGGGGGGGGGAGTACGTGGATATATTCTCCCTATGAACTGAGACCCCAATAAGGATAGGAGGTGTGGACAGGAGGACAGAGACATTGTGTGGTCCCACCGTAGTAAGCCACCACGCACTGGGGTGTCCGCCTCTGGAACAGTGTTGAGCATCGCAGGGGCTGTCTGGATCCTGCTGCATAGGCACCTTTATACAGAACGTGCCGTCAAGGGCTTGGCCGATGGACGACTATTACTGGCCCCGGTTGATTATTGGCCGCAGGCCATGAGGGGCAAGGGCTGGAGGGGGACATGTGGATATTCTCCCTATTGAACTGCGAGCCCACTGGGTGGAGAGAGAAGGACAGGACGGCTGAGACAAAGAGATGTCCCATAGTCATTAGCCACCGTGCACCTTGGGGCCAACTGGTTGTCGGCATACCTTGTACGTATTGTGGTACGCCGCAGGGCTTGACCTGTTTGGGCTATCCTGAGGTCGAGCGGATGGGCCCATGACAGTTGGCTCATGGTGAGGAATGTGGACGAGGGTGGCTCTATATCCCGAGGGGAGTTGGGATGAGTCCTGTCAGCAAGGGTGCTCGTGTACATCATTCCCACGGAACCGGTGCCGGGTGATGGGTACCATGGTGGGCATGCTGAGCAGCGGGCTGTTTAGACACTGGCTCCATGCAAACTGGTCGGGCGGGGGGTTTCCAGCCCGCCTACTGTGTTCGGCCTGCTCAGCTGACGATGTCTGTACTAAGCACCACGGTCGTTACCGACTTAGTGCCCCCCCTTTTTTGCCGGCCCTCTCGCCGCCTCCGCCGGCCGGCGGGTTGGTGGGCTACGGGGCAGAGATGGGGGCGCACAGGGGCGATCAGAGCTCCGTCTGAAGCAGCTAACTTAGTCATAAGGCCCCCCCCCCCAAGTACAGTCAGCCTGGAGGGATGTCACTCAGTTCGTCCGAGAAGGGATGGGGCGGGAGACCCGCTGGAGGGTTTTCCAATGTGGCTTTTGTATCCATTCAGGGGTGCTGGGGCCCCCAGGATGCTACTAATCTGGTTCCCTCCTGGGTAACGGAGAGGGGGCCCCACTGTCCACAGTTAGGAAGTTGGGGGCTATGAGAGTAACGGGGGGCCCTTCCTTGACCCACCTTTCCTTAGTCAAATGTATCCCCTGGTAGCTCATACCGACCTAGAAAAAGGGTGAATGTAATATAATCCTACATTCGGCTTACCCTGTGGGTGCTCCGTTGAGGGATGCCCTTCCTGGTAACCTGGTCCAGTCAGGTACTTGTAGTTACCTTGGCTACTATGGGTGGTGCGCTCACGCAATTCTGGTGCTGTTTTGGCACGTGTGCTATGCACTCGGCTTCCAGCTTTTGCCAGTGCACTTCATGATTTAGGCCTATCGGGTTTTTAGGTTTCAAGGGGAATTTTAATTAGATAATGCCAACCCCCTTTATGATCGCGTTAATTCAGGTTCAGCACCCGACTGATGTGGGACTTTCATTCAGTGGGCATTCGCTCACAGGTCGGGGCCTCGGTCTCCAGCCCATTACCTCGACGACTTTGGGTCTGGGGTTGAATGGGGCTTGGACACGTGTACGCGTCTCCTCATCACGATTCAGACACTCAGGTGGGAACTGGGTGTCCCCTTGGCGCCTGAATAGACCGAGGTCCCATCTTCTGGCATCACATTTACGCCTCGAAGCTGTCGCGCGGGTATCCGATTTAGCCATTGATACGGTGGCTTGGATGTCCATAGCGATTTTGGCACTGATTGCCAAACATGGAGTATGCCCTTGGGAATTGTAGTTCATTCATTGCCCCCTTAATTTGTTTGCTCTGGCTCAAATTACTCCTGGGTTTAGAGGGGTCTCTTTTGGGAGATCAGACCTAGTGGTCTGCCCTAGATGCCAGTACGGCCGGATACCTCCGGCTCCCGGACTTATGGGGTTTACTCCGAGGGTGGGTGCACTGGTCGCCCCGCGATCTTACCTTCCTGGTGTTTTCCCATTTGGAGAGCACTGATGCTATGGTGCAAAGGGTGGGCATACTCAGTGGTCCAATTTCAGTGTGACAATGCGGCAGTGGTGCACATTGTCCACACCCAGACATGCAAATCCCCCAGGGTCATGACATCAGTCCGTCTATTATATTGAGAAGCCTACGCATAAAGGTGCCGTTCTATGCCAGACATGTAATGGGTATTTGTAATGACATTACTGCTGCTCTCCACCACTGCAGATCACCTGGTTCCATGCTGTACTCTGGATGCAGAGGGATTCCACTCGCCACTTTGGCTGATGGTTGGACGTTTGGTGAGGAGAGGGGAACCTGACATGTCATTGGCACCTCGCACGCGTAAGGCGTATCACTCTGCATTCAGGCGTCGTGTTTGGGAGGGGTGGACACGGGAACGTGCCCGCCGCCATTACGCGCGTCACCCCTGTTCCCAGAATTTTTACCCACCTTGCACGAGGCTGGAATTGCTTATGTTCAGATAGGTGTGAGGTGGCTCTTGGCCACGCAGCTACCATGGTAGCCTTGTTGGAGCGCTCCGCATCAGTGAGTGGGTGCCAGAGTTGGTGCCACCTGTGTAAGGCGGATGTGTATCGTAGGGCACTGGAACTCGAAGATGTCTCTGTCATACATGAGTGGGCTCGAGTGGGGATGCGGTCCTCACGGATTATTCAGCACGGTGTAGGCAGTGGTGTATACTGCTACGAAGTTTTTGAGACTTCTGTCCGGTTGGTGCCCTACCTGAATTCGACAGTGCCCGCTGCGCGCCCCAGCCTGTTTTCTGCCACCGGGACGGGTCTACCCTTACCATAGTGCAGTCCCTGAGGGTGACCGGTGCCGTGTTTCGCGGTGTGGGGCCCGTTTTGGCACCATTTACTTAAGATAGGCGTCGCGTTGATCGCGACTACGTTTGGTGGATATGCGTCTACGCACAATTCAGATATGTACGTCCCCTCACTGTACGAGTACCTAGTTATGTCCTTCACCTTTTTTCTCATCTTTTACAGATCCTAGGGGTCTCAGCACACCGGTGGCAGGGGGCTGGTGGGCCGCAGCTATGTACACTGGGCAGCTGGATATGCTGCAGCGACAGAGAGTGGACCCCGACTGGGCTGTGTGCATCCGCACGTATGATATGGTATGGTATGCGCGGCACATGGGGGCGGGAACTGTGGCCATTCCTGCTGTCTGACAGGGATGCTGGACCGCCCAAGGTTTTATAGGCGCCTCGGCGGCAGCGATCTCATACGGCTCACTGCTGTTGTTAAACTGTCGAGGGGCTGTGACCTAGCATCTTGTATCACGTATGGCTTACATACGGTCGCTATGGTCTAACATCGTGCCGAGACACCAATTTAGGGGAGATGCGGATCTCCCTAGTTCAGACTGTTCCGGCGGTCAGTGGACGGAGGTGTGGCTCCGTCCCGTTCAGAGCATTGCTGTGAAACAGCCATTGGAGACCGGATGATAGGTTTACACAAAAATTTTGCTGATAGGCAGGAGAAGGGGTCCACCTGTCGGCTGGAGGTATGTACCTCGTTCTGGGTGTGATGCAAGCAGGCCTGGCGACCGAGCTGATGGTCTTGGGGGGGGGGGTGAGTCATCATGGATGCCTCCCCATGTGGCGGGTAGCACTGGTAAGGTAAATATTTATGACCCACAGGTATCCGGCAGGTTCGCAATTGACTGGCCAACACTAGATAGGCACAAGTTGGTTAACGTTGTCCGGTCAACGACGAACCAGGCAATGGGGTGATGGCACGAGCTAGGCAGCATGCATCACCCCGTTATTTTACGGATACGCGTCAGAGGGTGGGGTCAGTAGTTACTTTATTGACTACGGTCAACAATTTGTTTGTTGTCAACAAACAAATTGATACAAATGGATACATTGTAACCAATTGCCATTGGCAATTTTGGGAGGAACCTTACCAGTGTTACTGTGGCCTGCTTGCCTTAAGAATTATAATTGGTTGAATACCAATCGAAATTTATAATTCGGACTAGGGCATGAATCAATAAATGTGGCCCAATGCCGTTATCCACTTTTACCAGTGTCTGAGTCCTTCTTTTGGGGGGTGCACCTGCAATGTGCTAATATTTAACATGACACTGAAACAGGAAATCATGGACACTCTTCCTTAAATGCAGGCCAAATTTTGATTTCTGAAATGTGCTGTCTTAGGGCAAAATTGTTGATAGAGTGTTTCCCATATAATTCAAGTGATGGCCAGTGTTGAGCTGCTCCAGGTGCCCACAGGTGCCCGGGTACTGGTAGCGGAAATTTCCCCAGGCCATGCCCACTTGGCCAGCCACGCCCACCTCCCTACCCCAGGCCATGGCATAGGGAGGCCAAGTGAGTGTGGCCCACAGAGTTAGCCACACCCACAGAGTTAGCCATGCCCATGGTGGAGGTAGTAAATTTTTTTTGCAGCATATCACTGTGGATAACTGATATTTGTTGATCAAAGAGCTGGCAAGACTGGAGAACCACCTCTGCCATTCACAATTGAAGGAAGGCTTTCATTGCCACCAGTTCAAAACATGTTACATATGTCATGTCTAGTTTGGCCCTCAAATTGTTTAGAGCCTGAGCCCCATCTTTCACTGTGTGGTGGTAAACAGGCCACAACAGTGGAGTTTAACTTTGTTCCATTGCCACTGTCTGGTGGGACAAAATTGGCACTAATGAATATGTATGAAGATTGGAGGAGGACTCTGAACAGCCCTGTCTACAAGAAGATATGCCAAGTAAGAAGGATACAGCACACAATAAACCCTCTGCACTGTCTTTGGGAGTGGCTCATATGGTTACTAATCACAGAGCTTGGAAGTTATTAGCTACATATAACTAGTTACTCAAAATTTATGATTTTTCAAATAACAGCCCTCCTTGGATGCATTGATAAATTCAATTGGCCTGGAACCAGAAAAACTTTGGGTAGAAACCAGAGATACTGCTAGAGAAGAATTCAAAAAAGACAATTTCTGAATGAAAAGGGAAATAAAATCTTAGAGGGATGATGGAAGAAATACTTAAAATCGTAAAAGTTAGGCAAGAAACAAAAGTAAAAGGTGACTGTCATATAGAAATGAAAATAATTGTTCCAATAACCAGTGCAAAGAAATAGAGATTAACTGCAAAGGGTGGGAGTGGGGACATGTCTTCCAGAAGATCCAAAAAATAATGGGGAAGTTTAAGTCTACATTGGGAATGCTGAATAAGTACACTATTTGACCAGGAAAAATAAATAAAGAGAAGGTGGAAACAGTATACTGAAAACCTACTACAACAACTGTACCGTTACCAGTCCATTTCAGGACCCAATTCAAAGTGGCAGTCATGATGAATGTAAATGATGAAACTAAGGCTGTCCTACTTTGGGCATATCACAAGAAGAAAAGATTATTTCAATAATGATGGGAAAGGTTGAAGGCAGCAGGAAAAGAGGGCCATATACAAGATAGATTTCCCGGGCCAAAAGGAACAACAAGCTTGATTTTACAAGAGCTGAGCAAAGCTGTTGAGGAGATGATATTTTGGAGATCTTTTATTCTAGAATTACCATAAATTTGAGATGACTTGATGGCACATAACAACAACAACTACGTAAGATATAATGAATTTGCAATAGAGTTCTAGTTTAATCAAGGATAATTTCACCCCTTTACTAGTTAAGTTACCTATGTAGTTACAGGACTATGGTTTCATTGGTAGAAATGGAGCAATATTATATGGCTTGCCTTGTGCTTTCTCATATGTACTGAGGTGTTGAAAAAGCAACTGACACATGATTGTGGCACAAGCTGGTGACTTGTAGGATTCAGCTGAGGGTGTTTTTAAAGCAACAAAAAGGTAACTTTCAATTATGTTTGACAAATAGGGAAGAAAAGATTGAAATCTTTAAAAACAACAACTGTAATGGCAGCTAACTACTGAGGTCCTTGGAAATCTAGCTCATTACTTTTCAACAGTAATTTGAATGTAATTTTCATGTAACTGCTGATCCTAACCAGTATCTGATGGTTTTTATAGACTACCACTAAGAAAAATGTCTTGAAAGGAAAGGTAAGTAGAAGGCATTTTGAGATACTGCTAAAGAACTTGATAAAGTTACTTTTTTGGAGTACCAGATTCCTCCATCTTTTATTGCTATTGGCTAAGCATGTGCCTATGTTCCAATGATTGTAATGAAATATAATGATTGGCCTACCTAGTGGAATGAACATAGGCATGTGCCTATGTTCCAATGATTGTAATGAAATATAATGATTGGCCTACCTAGTGGAATGAATATAAGAGTAAAAACAAGGGCTAATGAACCAAAAGGCAAGTTGTGATGTTAGAAAAGTTAATTGTTATAAGTAGTATATTTATGGATTTGCCTAGTCTTAGGATTTATAGAAGCATAAGGATTTTAAAACATTTTTATTTAGTTGGTGCTTCATTGCTAGGGACCATGTGTTTGAATCCCTGTGCTTCTTGGAAACGCAGATAGCTGAGGTCATCTGGAACATAGAGGAGCAACAGGAGGGGGGGGGGGGCTGGTAAATAACTTTATACTGAGAAAACTTTGGAAGGGCCATCGTACATCAGCTTGGCAGCACATAATTAATTAAATTTAAGGGAGCAGAGTGGATTAAAGTAATTCAAGGCAACAGGAACAACTAAAGAAAATTGCAATAGAGAGATCGGACATTAATACAGTGAACCCCTGGTTAACGATGTTTCTTGGTTCCCAAAGTCACATCGCTAACTGGGAAATGACGTTAACCGAGAACTCTTGGTTAACGACAAAAAAAGGCTCCCTATGGAGACCTCCCCATTAACAATGTCATTAACCGAGGGGTGATGGTCACTCCCGGATAACGACGTCATTAACCGAGAGTGTTCTTTTCAAAAAAGATGTGCTGTTAACAGAAAACGTCATTGTCTGAATGCGTCATTAACCGGGGGTTCACTGTAATGAGGAGATGTAATCTTAAAAAAGAGGGACTGTGGTGGCTTAGTGTTAAGTTGCTGATCTTGAATGTCGGCGCGTCAGCAATTTGAGACTTGAGTGCTGCATAATGGAGTGAGCTCCTATCTCTGTCCTAGCTCCTGCCAACCTAGCAGTTTGAAAGCAAGAAAATGCAAGTAGATAAATAGGTACCACTTTGGTGGGAAGGTAACAGCATTCTGCGCACTCTGGTGTCTAGTCATGCCTGACAAATGATCATGGAAATGTCTGCAGACGCAGACAGCACTGGCTCTTTGGCTGTAAGTGGAGGTGAGCACCGCACCCTAGATTCAGATATGGCTGGCTTTCAGGCAAGGGTGACCTAAGACAACATTTCCAACACGTGGTGTACAGTGCGCTGCTCCCGGTGCCCACAGGTGCATGGGCACCGGTAGCAGAAATTCCCCCAGGCCATGCCCACTTGGCTGGCCATGCCCACCTCCCTACCCCAGGCCATGGTATGGCTGGCCAAGTGGGTGTGGCCCATAGAGTTAGCCATGCCCACAGAGTTAGCCACACCTAGGGTGGGGGTAGTAATTTTTTTTGTGCATCACTAGTGGTGTAGATAATTAAAAGAAGAAAAGCAAAGAAATGGATCAGGTAGTCCTGAAGAAATGTTTTTTTGGAATGGCAACATGGCTACAGTGAAGTACTCATGGTTTCAGGAGGAAAAAAAAGAAAAAAATGCTGATAGGGAAGAAGTGGGATATGCCTGAGAAGCTTTGACTGAAAGACGTGTTGTCACAGCACTTTAGATTATTGAACGGAAAAGTAAGACCTGCCTTTGCCACATTAAGTCTGAGGCACAATATCCTAATAGAAATGCAAAAGAACTCAGCATATGGAGGTGGCAGAGCAAGAGAAGTTATTAACATGAAGGTGATCTTTGAAGTGAGGAGCATATATGAGTGCCACGGAGGTGAATGTAGAATGAGAAACGTTTATAGAAAAAAATAATAGAATCAGGCAATGATGCAATTCTGGAAGATGAAAAGGAAGAATCAGTACAATAGAAAAGGTAGTTTGGATTCTCCCTTTCTCTTTTCTGGCACTCCCCCACCCCCAACTAGGGAAGCTATAACACTTCATTTCAGCTAAAACCCTGTCAGAGTCTGGGACGTAGGTGGTCAGCTAGCAGGACACATACCAGGACCCAGGGCAACCAAGCTAATGGTCGAATGGTTAATCTTGACAAGGTCCGTCCAGTAAAGGAAACATAGGCTAAGCAGCCAGAAGTTAGACAACCAAGGAAGCAAACAAACAAAGCAGGGTAACTTTAGGGATGGAGAAAGAGTAGGAGGTTCAGATAGACTTCAGATGACAACATCTCAAGCAATCTTTGTTGCTTAGGTAACTTCTAGAGGGAGGAGCTGGTTCTTATATAGCTTTTTTCACAGGGCTCTTAGGTGGAGCTCATTGTGGCCTCAGCAACTAACTACAGAAGGCTGTTGTGAGTCTGACCAGAGCTGCCTTCCCAGAAGATGGAGCCCTGAAGCTGCCTCAGAACTTGACAAAACCAGGCCAAAAGGAGAGGTTTTAGCACACACCCAGAGAACACTTCTGATAAATTTTGGAAATACATTTGAGGATGTCCCTTCGGTCTCTTTCAGTTGCGTGCAACATTTGCACCTCTTAGGTTTTCCCATCCATCCTGGAAGGGGTCGGTAAAGTCATTAAGTCCAACTCCCTGGTCAATGCAGGAGTAATAAACAGTGGCTTATCAGTTAAAAAGCTGAATTTGGAACCTGGAAGGTCGGCGGGTCAACAGTTTGAGACCTGAGTGCTGCATGACGGAGTGAGCTCCTATCTCCTATCTGCAAGTAGATAAATAGGTACACTTCGGTGGGATGGTAACAGAATTTCATGCACTCCGGTGTCTAGTAATCACTGCCAGGTGGCCACATAAACCTGCAGATGCAGATGAACACTGCACCCTAGAGTTGGATACAACTGGCTTTCAAGCAAGGGAGACCTTTAATATTTTTTTATTTGACAGATGGCTGTCTGACTTTTTCTTTAATGTTTCCACTGTTTCTGAGGTCTCAGTACCTGGTTTCATAGTCATACAGCAATAATAGTCAGGAAGCTTCCCCTAATATTCAATCAAAATCTGACTTCCTTCCTAATGTGCTATTTCCAGAACTAGATATGGAATCATAGAATCAACTGAGTTGGAAGGGGTCTTTTAGGCAATTGAGTCCAACCCCCTGCTCAATGTAGGAATCCAAATCAAAGCAGATATGATAGATGATTGTCCAATTCAATATTGTACTTAAAATGAGGCTTAATCCTTATAGGGGCACTATAATTTCTTTGTTCTTCTGAAACTCTCAGGATCACCATATCCATATTTTAACTCTTTCAAATCCTTCTTTAGCAGCCAAAAACATTTTCCACCTTTGCCTCCTTCCCTTCATGTATTGTCCTGCAGGTTCCAGTAGAATGAATTTTAGCATATGTAGTGTGTTTGTATAGTTTATTTTCTTGCTGAGCTCGGCATAGATAAAAATCAAGTTGGAACAATAAATAATTGATTTGAGGTTCTAACACATTTAGGGTTTTATAGGCATCAGGCTGACTATAAATAACAGCTGTTTTTAATTGAATGTAGACTTGCTGTTCCCCAGTTGATGTTCTCAATATTGCAAGCTAGTCTGAAATGAGGATTTTAGATTTTTTTATATGCGACTTTGAAAAAAACACACACTTCCAACCCCACTAAGAAATAGTTCAATTAAAAATATGAAGCTTGCTCTAGGTTGGCCTTCATCAACCTTGTGCGCTCCTGAAGTTTCAGACTTCAATTCACAAGGTCTTTGACCACCAGCCATTCTGGTTGAGATGGATAGGGTTCATCTGGAGGGCATAAAGTTAGGTAATGCTGCTGTAAATCAACTGCTAAAACAGCTTTGCTTGTCCCTTAGACCATTATCCAGGCCCACAAAGTGTGTGAGATTCCACTCCCTCCTAATATTTTAATTCAAAGGAGGGAAGTCTTGCAGGTCACACTTTCTGTGATTGTGTTTGCTTGGATGAATTAAATACCTGAAGACACTTGGTTTTTAATTTTCATTTTGAAGTCTAAAACTAAAGATAGCAGAAATCAGAAAGCCAAATACATTTTCAAAGGAAATAATGTAGTTGTCATAGGGGGTGTTATCCAGTAAGGTTACACCAATGTCTACAAGACAGTGGTGGATAATATATAAATTGTTGGCCAGCCACATGTTACCCTCCACAGGCATCTTTGCCACCCTTTTGGCTCCTTAAGACTTCTCCATAGAAAAAAGTTTTAAAAATTAAATATGTAAAAAATAATGTATATATTTGTTTGCTCCCTGATACTCCAAGAAGAGCCTAAGGCCCCTGCAACACACCAATATTGTTAGGCTTTATGCAGTCTGTAGAGGGGGCCTGTGGATCAGATGTAGGGATCAGATTTATTTATCTTAACCCCAAGGGTTAACCGTTGGAACTTGCTATAGGTTCCTAAGCCTCGCCCTAATGACCTGCACCCACCATTCGTGCACACAGCCAAACTGGGTCCGCAGGTCAACGAAGGATTGAAAAAAACGGCAGTGGGGCAACAGCCCCACAAACGCGAAAAAAGGGAAACAACTTCATTTCCCAACATTCTTTGCGCCGCGCCGCACCACAGCCAATCAGGCTGAGAGGCGCGACTACAAAGAACATTGAGAAATGCGCTGCGGCCAATCAAAATCAAGCTGCAGGAAAAAAAACGCGCCACACCCACAAATCACAAACCCATAACTACAAGCCCCAGAGTCCTGCGTGACATAAGTGCGCAAAACGCTGAGGAAGCCGGCGCCTGATGTTTTTTTAAAAAAAATTCACCGCCTCACAGCCACGCAAACACCAACCACCCTTCTTTCCCTCACTAACAGCGCCTGAAGGTGCCGACTGGAGCTTCCCCTTTAATATCAGTAGGAGGGGGGTTGCGATCCCCCTCTCTGCTGGCTCCCCTAGGGTTGGGAGGTTTCTTCTCTAAAAATGGAGTTTTTTTAAGGAGGGGGGGAATTGATCCACTCTCCCTGGTCTCCTGGGTCCAGAAGGGTTGGGGGGACATACCCCTTTTGTCCCCCCCAACCCTCACAGACCCATGGGACCCAAGAGAGGAGATTGATTCCAACCCAACCCCCTGATATTAAAAGGGAAAATTCGATTGGAGTTTCCCCTTTAACATCAGTAAGTGGGGGGTGGCCATCCCCCTCTCCGCTGGCTTACCTGGGGTTGGGAGGTTTGTGGGGACAAAAGGGATCTGTCCCCCCAACCCTTCTGGACCCAGGAGACCAGGGAGAGGGGATCGAATCCACCACCCCCACAAAAAACAACACACCTCCATCTTTAAAGAGAAGAAACCAAGCGGTTTCTTCTCTTTAAAAACGGACGGGTTTTTTTAGGAGGGGGAAATTGAATCCCTCTCCCTGGTCTCCTGGGTCCAGAAGGGTTGCGGGGACAGATCCCTTTTGTCCCCACAAACCTCCCAACCCCAGGTGAGCCAGCAGAGAGGGGGATTGCAACCCCCCACCCACTGATATTAAAGGGGAACTCCTGATCTACTTTCACGACTCCACACAATCAAAGCACCATAACACAATAAAGCCCCCCTCCCCAATGCCCACGATCTGGCCAGCGAAGCCGGCCTGCAGAAATAACCCCCCCAATGCTGCATAAAGTGGCGTTGGAATTCCCGCGGTCCGGCCAGTCGGGCCGGCCCGTGGAAATAAACCAACCCCCACCAAAGCCACAACAATTTTTTAATAAATAAATAAATAAATATTTAAACAATCAAAAACATCCAAAAATACACAAAAACAAACAAAAACAACACCAAAAAAACAATACAAAGTAAACAAAAACACAATCAAAAACAAAACAAACAGTCAAAAAAATACAACCCCCCCAAATAAAGAAAACAAGCCAACTCACCACCACATGTCCTACCTGCACGACGACCGGAAATGAAATGAGAGAAAAAACAGTCAAAATACAAGAAAACCCCTACCAGCACCACCTGCTGGCCACAATAGTAAAAACAATTCAAAAACACACAACAGCCCCAAACAAAAGGCCACAACAGTAAAAACAAATCAAAACAATAACACAAAATCACAATTTTACACAAAAGGTCACAATAATAACAAGTCAAAAAATTACATGAAAACACAATTTAACACAAATCACAAACATATGTCAATAAAATAAAATAAAAATATTAAAATCCTGTGCTGAGTTCTAACTCAAATAAAAACCCAAAACAGCTAAACACATTTTAAAAACATTGAATGTAAAAAAACATTTACTTTCACATTATTAACATTATTACCTACGGTACAACTATTTTTTAAAAAAACAAAAACTAAAACATTATTCAGTTACATAAAACAACCAGCCAAGCCAAAGAAAATTGTATAAATAAACATTTTAAAAATTACAGACTAAGCAATTTTTAACAAACATTAACACAATTTAACCTTCCAGCACAATTTAAAACAGCCCGGCAATGCCGGGCAACCTTTACTAGTAAATATAAATTTTCATGCTAGGATGGGTAGTCTGAGGAGATTTCAACTTCCTGCCATAAAAGCTTTCTACAATTTCACAGTGACTCTGATTGTGGTAATCATCCATCTTTGCCTCCTTCCCTTCATGTGTTGTCCTGCAGGTTCCAGTAGAATGCATTTTAGTCAGTGGCAGACATCTACTGGAAGCAAAATGGTGGAATCAACTACAGTCAGGAATTGATTATCTCCTTTTCCCTTAGCAGGCCTGTGAATCCCCAAAACTGGTGCACTGAGAAATCCTTCAGAGTAGTTTATCAGATGAAATAGAAGTCTGCAGGAGAGGGGAGAAGAAGGAAAGTTGAATTGTGTTAGTGGCCAATTGTGAGCGTGATGTGACCATGTTCAGCAACAAAATTAGAACAGTGATTAAGGGGAAGATGTTTGAATGAGTGATGAACTAAATGGGTTGTGCAGAAGGTTTTGGCCTCAGTCTGTGTTTTTCAAGGCAGGACTGGAAAGACTCTCAAATTTGAGAAATCGCTGTCAGTTAGTTTATGTGGAAACTGTAGCCCAGCCGTTGTTTGATGTGCAACCTCCCTTGCCACTAGGTGATGATTTCTCACCATTATCCTGGCTAGCAGGGGGCTGATGGGAAATGGGAGTCCAATAATATCTGGAGCATATTTCCAATTCCTGGTGTAACCAGCAGTGCTGATGTTGATGGTCCAATGGTACAAAATTTAGTACAATGTCAACTTTTGGGACAGGGATGAGAGAGCTAATATTGTACAAATCACAGTACCAATTCAAGTACTGCATGGTAACAGCAGTTAATCAAAGCATCCCCTTTTCTATATAAAAAAGTACTCCAAATTCAAACCAGGGATGAAATCAAGACAAAACTGAAAGAAAATACTAAAAAAATACAGGTATACCTTAGGAATGTGTACTGAATTCTGAGCTCTGGTGGCTCATTTGCTCACTGAACATTGTGGCAAGATTTGACCAAAGTAGTTATGGGTAGCATTCAGATCAAAAGGCATAACTTCTTTTCATAAAACAAGGTGGACCATGACAACTCTCTTCTTCAGAAGAGAAAGAACTTGGTGGCGGGGGGCGGGTCAGAATTATGTCCATGCTGATGAATGCCTCATTTATTTGTGCTGTTGTTTTATGTAAATCTGGCTACATCTCTTAATGGTGTGATGCCAATTTGATTTACACTGTGAACAGGAGTATGTGGGTGCATACCGCTGTTAAAAACTTTCTGGTAACAAACAGCAGGTTGCCTTATGTTTGCAGCATTAGCATTTGAGTTCACTGCAGCTGAACTCAATTTGTATCAGTGGAGATTTATATCAAGCAGTGGGAAGGCAGGTCATATCCTACTGCTGTCTTGCAGAATTAGCATCAAGAATCTAGACCATTACAGCAACAAATAAAAGGTAGTTAGAGGAATAATTCATGTTCTATCAGCTCTTGTAATGGTCATTCTATTTCTACGATGGCTCCTAGACCCATTACTTTAGTTTTCAGAGAAAAATCAATCTCTCCAGATTATTTCATTATAACTTTCTTTTTCTTTCTCAAGAGTTTAGATAAAGAAACTTCTCCTTAGCTTATAGAAAGTTGCTTTTAGGTTTAATGAGCATGAACAATGCACCTCTTATAAATAGTTTTCTGATGCATGTGATTAATATTTTTCTCTTTAAGTCAACTCATCAATCAAAGTATCTTCACAAATCAATACATGACTCCATATTATATTTTAAATAGGTGTATCTAAAGAAATTGGTTGAATTCCACAAAAGCTTATGTCAAATAAAACTTGGATTTTGTGGTGCTATTGAACTTGTTTTTGCTGGAAGAGTAACTTATGTAACCTCCAGACATGCTTTATAAGAGTTTGTTACATTCCCATATCCATTCATAGCTGACTCAAGTGGGTGATGTTCCTCGCCATATTTAGGTCAAGGGAGCCAGTGTTGTCTGTAGGCACTTTCATGGTCATGTGGCCAGCATAACTATATACCAGTGATGGCCAACTTTGGAACTCCAGACGTTCTTGAACTTCAATTCCCAGAAGCTCTGATCAGCAGGTGTGTTAACTTGGGCTTCTGGGAATTGAAATCCAAAAACACCTGGAGTGCCAAGCTTGGCCATCACTGCTATATGCTGAGGTGCATTGAATGCTGTTACCTTCCCCACTGGAGTGCTACCTATTTATCTACTCACGTTTGCATGCTTTCAAACTGCTAGTTTGACAGGAGCCAGGGAAGGGACAGTAGCTCACCCCGTCTTTCAGTGTGCGGGTCTTGAAGAGTGGCTGCTAAACTTGTGGTTGACAATCCCGGCATCATGATACACCACCACATCTCTTTTGTTACATTCCTACCCAACTATTTCATCTTCCAACAATACATAGGACTTTTATCAGAGATTTCAGAAGAGATTTTTCTCATTCAAGTCTAACAACTGCTTAGCTTTAAAAATCCTATTTTATGGCCTCTAAATACAGTCATGCAATGGAATCCATATTCACAGTTAAAGTTCCTATTTAACATTTGTAAATTTGAATAAAGAATTAAAAAGTATACAAAATACAGTTAAGGCTCCTATCAGCAAAAAGCCAGCTGTAGAAAGTGGTGTCAGCATATTTCCATTGGTGGAGTCAACAGAATATTGGGACAAAAAAAAATTCTGGTGATCTGCTATTACTGTTCTGTTGGTAGAGAAGACGATAACTAGAGAGAGAGAGTAGGACCTGGCATGGCAGAGGGTTACCCCATTCCTCCCAATTTCTTTTCCCAAGATTCTTTAGGAATCAAGATGAAATATGCACATAATTCATTCACTATTTGTGTCACCATGGCAGTTATTACATCTCAGTCTCTAAACATGTCTCACTGAAGTTTCCATTTTCTAGCAGGCAGAAGTAGATACATAACTTTTAAAAAGAAAGTTTAAATGCATGTATAGGGTTCCCTTTTCAGGGACATTTTAAACAGCAATGCTGGCTGGATAATCCAGCCTGTGTGGTTGTAGTTAAACTACACATTCCCAGGTTGCCTGGAGAAAAAGGGAATGCTAAACCATTTCTGAGTATTGTCCACATAGAAAACCCTGAAAAGAGTTCCATACATCAAATCTGTCTTGATGCCATATGATAATTGCTATTCTAACAGCAGCAGAGTGGAATCTGTGTTGTGGTCTTTTCCCTCAAACATAAAAGGTAAAGGTCGCCCTTGCTCGAAAGCCAGTCGTATCTGACTCTAGGGTTAAATGTTTATCTCTGTTTATAGATAGAGATTCACCCTATTTACTGGTGGCCAAAAGTCAAAAATGTAGTCGGAGGTGCACCCTAAGCAAAGATGCAAGTTTGTCACAGGTATAAAAAATGGCAGGGAGAACTAGAACTGGTGCTAGTTAAACTGAGATATGAGTGATTTTGGCTTTGACCTATACTTACTTTCAGACTATAGTGTCAGATAGCACAGTCTATGTCAATGATGGCGAACCTTGGCACTCCAGGGGTTCTTGGACTTCAATTACCAGAAGCCCAAGTCAGCACTCCTGCTGATCAGGGCTTCTGGGAATTGAAGTTCAAAAACAGCTGGAGTGCCAAGGTTCGCCATCACTGGTCTATGTGTTTATCTGTCACTTGGGGATGTCAAGAGGCTGCAGTGGCTCAGAGGTTAAGAAGCCCGCCTTGTTAGCTGGACAGCCAGCAAGTCGGCAGTTCAAGACTCAAGTACTGCATGACGGATTGAGCACCAGTCTTTGTCCCAACTCTTGGAGACATGAAAGGAGCCTCATTTGGGCATCCCCTGAGCAGAGTTTCTCCAGCAAAAATCCTTTCAAACCAGAATAATTTCTGACATGAAATTATTATTATTATTATTATTATTATTATTATTATTATTATTATTATTATTATTATTATTATTATTATTATTATTATTATTATTATACTTGGGGATGTGATAGACCTTGAGGAGACCAATAAATATCTCATATTTCAGATGGCTAACTTCATGGCCTTGTATACTGAACATCTTTGAAGTTTGCTCCCTGCAAGCCCTGAAATGGAAGTGAAATTCTGCCCTTGGACTACATATTACGGCTTGACATTGAGTACAGCTAAACTCAACTCCTAAACCCACAATTGCTTGCCCACTTAATTCCTCTCTATGACCCTGCTCTCCTTATTTTAGAAGCTGAATCTGTCTGAATAACCTTTGTTTCTCTCCAAAAAAATCTGTCCTTTCCATTTCAATCTGAAGCACATACAGATTGGCATGGACTAGGTTGGTTTGACACAGGAATTTAGATTCAGCCAAAGATGACACACAACCATAATAGACAGCTCTTAATTTTTGAACAAAGAGACATTTAATCATGCTTTTCAACTTTTCTGTTCCAACGCTATTTTAGTATGTTTAAATCAATATACACTAATCCATAATATAATTACACAACTACTCTGATATGTTCTGTCAAGAATACTGAGTTAAAGGCTATAATTAATATTAGCACAGAAATGTGTTACAAAATAATCCTTTTAAAAAAAAACTTGTTGTATCAAGCCCACCCTCTTTACCCACCCCCTCTGTTCCCACCAAACTGGCCTTTTTGATTGTAATTTTTCTAATGTATTATACAATGGATTTCACTAGCAGCTGTAATGTTGAGGCAGGAACTTCCTACATTAAGTCACCCTTTGTTAATTAAACAAAAAAAATATATAATTAGGTACATTCTCTTGCTTGGCTAATTAGGAATGATCCAGGACGTGAAATAATGATTTTAAGCAACTAATGAATGGGGGAGGAAGTAATTTCATTCAAATGGCAAATCATGTAATTGCGATGCTCAACCCATTCATATTTTGAAAAGTGTACACTCTATCTGCTTTGACATTTCTCAAATTCATTGAGCAGGGATTCTGAAGTTTTCATTTCTAAATAAAGGTTGGAAGATGAGAAGCAACACTCAAAGTTGAGTGCCTCCAGAAGAAGTGGCATATTTTAATTGTAGTTTTCATAATCTCACCAACAGAATACGAAAACACTGCAGGCAGTCTTATCTCAAAGTTCATTTACTAGGGAGGGGGAGCTTGTGGGGTGTAAGGAACGTATTGACTAATTGTTGTAATGTATCTCCCACAAGACCAGCCATATCGTTAGGAAAAGTAAGGAATCTGTCTCAAGTAGCAAATTGCCATAGTCGGCAAATTCACCATCCTCTTCCTTTGAGTGTTCCTTCACCATCCTAGAATACCACATTGCACAGCTTTTCAGAGCTAATCTCCTTGTTAGCCTCTATGGCTCTTGGAACCCCTAAGAACTAAGGTTCTTTGATGGGCTGTTTCATGCCTGGCACAGGTGTTTTCTTCAGGAAGCACTAGTACAACAAAAACAAAAACAAAAACAAAAACAAAAACAAAAACAAAAACAAAAACAAAAACAAAAACAAAAACAAAAACAAAAACAAAAACAAAAACAAAAACAATACTTTGTCTAGGTCAGACATGAAACTGCCAAAATGAAGGCACCTTTTGGGCGAGTTCATTCTGCAGTTCCTTTCACCTGGCCTAGTGTGAGAAAGATTAGCCAGCAACAGAAGGTTGCCATTAACAGGGTATGCCCGATTGTGGTTCAAAAATGCCACAATCTTCGAAGAGGCTCTTTCTGTGTACCCCATCAGTACAATACCTGGCAGCAAGAAAATAGCTGGCTCTGTAGAGAGCTGTATGTTTGATGCTTTTTTTCCACAGAGGCCTTCTATAAGTGACATGGGAAAGTGGTAGAGGAACCACAGAGGCAGGAGTGTGGAGATTGTCCCTTCTTTTCCCACCTCAGGTGGCATAAGAATTTGGGCCACACAAATTCGAGACCCAAGCACTGCATGATGGAGTGAGCATCCATCATCTGTCCCAGCTCCTGCCAACCTAGCAGTTTGAAAGCAAGAAATTGGAAGTAGATAAATACTTTTATCTAAATACTTTTATCTAAATATATTTCCCTCGGCGGGAAATATAACAATATTTTGTGCACTCTGGCTTCTAGTCATGCTGCCACATAACCACAGAACCGTCTGCAGATACAGAATGGTTCTTTGGCTGTAAATGAAGAAGAGTACCACCCCCTAGTAAATGGAGAAGAGTACTGCCCCCTAGAGTCAGACACAACTGGCTTTCAAGCAAGGGAGATCTTTAGTTTTACTTTTACTAGTCCCTATCTATAGACCATGGTAGCTAAGACTATGCCTAACAATATCTGAAGGGCTAGTAGTACAGGGCCCCTACACAATTTCAAACCCTCTGTGATCTGGGTTCATCTCTATCCTCATATCTATCTAATTTCAATTGCATAGAAGCAAGCATCTAAATATGTCTCACTTTTCTGTTATTAGGATATTATACCTAGTGTGTCAGTCATAATCTTGTAACACTAACACTATGTAATCAAAAACGTTTAAAGTTGACAGGAAGTCACCAACAGATGACTTCTAATTTGTGTTTGGTTCTGATTTAGTGCATATTGATCAGCTACCTTTGCAAATGTAGTGTAATTGTTTAAAATCACACAAGCCTTCCTGAGCTGGAAGGCTGATTCCTTCTACTGACAAAATGTCTAAAAAGAACCAGAAGGTGCAACTTAAAAGAAAAGAAATCTATTTTTTTTCCACCACAATCCAATCCTGTTAAATCAACTTGCTGTTCGAGATAAATTAAGTCTGCACTGCAGGTCAGTGAATTTCTATTAACTGCTTATTATAGGAGAAAGTAAACGAGTACCATCAAGAACCTTACACTTCAACCAAAGCAAGCTATCACTCTGTTTAACTTTTACCGTAAATGTTACTTAGACTGTCACGTGTGAGGTAACAAACTCTAGTTGCCATTTAAACTTTAGTTGCCAGAACACATTAAGGCAAGAAGAAAAGTCACCTGGATTGATTATACCTTCTGAATTAAAAGGTCAGAAATTGCTAAGGTATGTTTTCTTTTCTTTTTTTTAAAGGAATAGATATTTAGTTGATTTACAACCCACTGCTTTGAAGTACACATTCCCCTGTTGTTAATTTATATAATGAACTACCTTCCAAGTTAAGAAGAAAGTGGCATTACAAATGTAAATTATACTTTTGATTCATTGTTGCTTCACGTTTAATATTTAAGCGCTTCTGCTTTTATATGTAGAGTAATGAAAGTTTTAAGTCCTTTCCAGAAGGGCAGACGGAATTACTGCCCTTCAGGAAAGGACTTAAAACTTGGCTGGCAGGGCAGGTGTGGGGCACTGAAGGAGAGGTGACCCCCACCCGCTGGCTCATCTGAATAAACAACTAGATCCTCCCTCTCTTTTATGGATGTGACGGGTGGGTTTCTTTTTAATAAGGGATGGTTTTAAATGTTTTTATTGTATCTTTTACAAGTGTTTTATGTCTTTTAATTGTGAGCTGCCCAGAGTTGCTTCGGTGAGGGGGCGGCGATACAAATGTAAAAATTAAATTAAATTAAAATTAAATTTCTTCAGAGCCCCTCTGGCTGTATCTCTTTTAAATGGTTTATTTGTTATTTTGTTTTGAAAACAACACAAAACAAAGGTGAAAATAAAATAAGAACATGTATGTACAGTATGAAAGAATGAATGAAAGGAAGAAGCAAAGTCTGTTGATAATATTTATAAAGAGTGAACAGTAATGAACTAAGCATATAGATAGACTAATAAAATGTTCCATACTGTATATCCAACATGTCTGAATAGGAACAGTGACTACAAGATGAATATTTAGAGGTGGATACAGATGTGGGATCTTCAGACTTCCAACTGTGTCTTTCCAACCTTGAAGTGTAGCTATTTTGCAAATATGAGAGTTTGTTGTAAAGCTCTTTACACTATCCTTTGGGCCCACTGTCTCAGGAATATGTGGAAACTAAGCGATGTGAAGAACAATTGAGGAAACTGGGTAAGAAGCTGGATTTCTGCTGCTCCAGGGGTAGGACCTAAATCACTAGGTTCATATTATATGAAAGGACATTTTGGCTACACCACCGGGAGAACTTATGGAAGGTAATAGTCATTTGACAGTGGAATGAGCTGTGGAACAGAGTAGATTCTTCTTCGTTGGAGATTTTCAAACAGACGATGGTGAACTGTCAAGAGATACTTTTACAGTAGATTTCCTGTGTCTGTGGTGAGTGTGTATGAGTTAACATCTGAAATAACCTGAACTCTACAGACAGTTCTGTGATTCAGCTTAATGCAGTTTAGCAATGAATGAACATTTGCAAATGAACATTTTTTTCTGTGAGAAAAAATGAGAAACCACATGCTTACTAGCAATTAGCAGTGTTTTCTCTTTCCTTTCAAATGCGGGAAAAGAAAATAATGTAGAAAACCATGTACCCAGACATATGATGTATTTTGGCACAATGAGAATGATGGCATGATCTTATATTTGTCTACACAAAAGTAAGCTCACTGAATTCAATGGGCTAACTCCTGGCGATGGCTCTTTCAAAAAAGGCACATTACAAAAAAGAAGCTTTTGATCTATGTAAATCAAAATATCAGTGAAACATATGAACTTTATTTGACTTTACTTTTTGAGTTATATAAGGCTTATAAATAATTAGACACAACCTCAGGACTCAATCTTTCTCTTCGCTATGGACAAATGTGATGTAAGTCAAAGTAAATGATAATTTTTTTACTGGACTTGAATCTCAGAAGAATGCAGGTAGAGATTGTAAGCCTGGAGTATATATCCATGTTTATGTGAATAACCCACCAGTGAATTGGTTCATCAGTTCTTGCTTTTGAACAAACCTGCTGAAGTTAAAAGAGTGGTTTAGTGTGGTGGAAATGATTTGGACAGATCAAATGGCTCAGATTGTAATGGAAGTGCATTGAACCTGAAAGCACTTCCACCACACAGTGGAGGCTATGGTCCTATTCAGGTTTTATGTCTAGAAGCACAATGGGCTCAAACTGTGCTACAGTATGGGGACATGCACGTAAATGCTTCCTCCACATTCTCATCCCATCAGAAAACATACTTTCATGTGTTCAGTATGAAGATCAGTACAGGTGCTTATAAAGGCATTTAGTAGAATACTCTTGCAGTGTTTCTAGGATAGAGGCTCTGGTGTAATCAGGGCTTATAGCAGTAGTGGCAAACCTATAGCACACATGCCAGAGGGGGCACTCAGAGCCCTCTCTGTGGTCATGTATGCCTTTGCCCCAGCACAGAGTTTGCCACACCTCTCTGAGCAGCAGCCCTGTTAATCATTATTAATTGTTAATGATTAAGTTTAGCTATGGTGTTGTGTTCCAAATGTTTTTGAAATGGCTGGCTGCTAAGAGTATTCAAAGTCAAAGTACAAGACATCATTGTATGGGCTGAAACATGCAGTCGCTCCAGCCATGTAGAAAGAAGAAGTGAGATTGGGTCTGGAAAAAAATGCAACCAATATAGCCTTTTGCTTTTAATATTCTCTTATCCCTCCCCCTTAAGACTGGGTAAGGTTAATGTTTAAAAACATGCTTGCTGTTTATAAGTACACTTTGACTCAGGAAGCATGTCTTATTTAGCAATAATGGAGTCTACTTTTAATGCTGCTTTATTTTTTCAGATCAGTGATAATTTTAGGAGTCTGCTTTAGCAACAACCATCTAAAATTAGAAGCTGAAATGCCCTATGTCTTCACTGCATCTCTATTTCCATATGCGAGGCAGTAAACAGTACATCACTCCTAGTGTGAGTTCTTGTGCTTAGTTTCTACTTTGGAATGCAGGAGCAAACAAAATAAGGATGAAATATATGCCTTCTCTGGAGTGTTGGAGAGACATGGGAAATGGTGTCCTGGCAGGTGTACTGGATCTGTCAGCTAATTGCATGCTACAATCTGTGGATGGCCAGTAAGGGAGAAAGGTGGCCAAACTATGGCCTGTGGGCTGGATCCAACCTCCAACACCAATTCATCCAGCCCCCAATGCCCTCGTCACTCTCAGAAGTGGAAGTGTACTGACATGTGTTACTCCTGCTTCCGGGAGCAACGAGGGTAGATGAATTGGCACTGTGGGCTGGATCTGGCCCATGGGCTGTAGTTTGGGCACCCCCGGTTTAAGCAGAGAAAATGGCAGCTTAAAATCTATTTCATCCTGTTGCAAAACAGATTGTAAGGCGTGTTTTACTTCTGCTTCCTGTGGGAGGAACCACGTGTCCAGCCCACTAAACCATGTGACCGGGCCTCTGAACCACGTGACCAGCCCATGGCTCAAAAAGTTTGGGCACCCCTGCCTTACTGTTTTGGATATTTTGCTATTTTTGGTTCTTGCACCACAAGGAAGTAAGGTTGAGTTAGCCTTAGTATTAAACCAAGCCCCCCCCCCCCCCCCCTATAATTCCTCCAGCCCTACAGCCAAGTTACAGTGATTAAACAGACAAGCTTAAGGAAGGTTAAAATAGAAAAGAAAAATGTTTACTTACCACATGTACTCAAAGGTCTTCATAGGGTGACATCAAGTTAGTAGCGCAGGTAGGGAAATTCAGGTGAAGCAGTTAAAGAGCAGGTAAAAATGGCTGCTACTTCTTAGCCATATGAGCTAAGAGGGAAGGGAAGGGATGCTGGTAGAAGCTTTTTTTCACTTCGAAAGTGAAAAAACCAAATCTCACCAGAACATAGAATGCTCGTTGTGCATGTTAATTAGGGTCAAATGCCCCTGTTGGTGGGAAGCCAGGAACTTTTCTAATTGGCTGGCTAGATACAATACTTGTTTGCATGCATGGGCTACATCACCTCTCCTGCACATTGAGCCTTGTGTTAATCTTTACAGGACAACAGATCACACATCCTCAGTAATTTGGACACCTCTGCAAAGTGTCTACAGGAATTTTTCCAGTGCTGGAATTGGCAAAGAAGCATAGCATAGTAGAGGTGTGCAAATTTGTGTTTTTGCACTCTAATGCTCAGAATCTCACAGGAAGCACTGGAGTTGTGGTCCAAAAACAGAAACGTGTGCACTCCTAGTGATATTCATATGTTACCATAATGTTTCATGCACAGTGCATGCAATTACAGCAAGTACCATAAAATATATAAGATTTGGGATTGGAAGTGGTCCTCTTCTTTATGACACCTGTACTTTGCTGCTGGTAGTTGTTCCTCCGTTCAAAGGAGAAGCAAGGTTAGAGCTAATAGTTGGGTTGGCGGGGGGATCTAAGCTGTTTCGAGCCACAGACTGAAAATGCAAGATAATGTTAAGGCACTTTTCCTTGGAGAGTAAACCCAGATGCATGTGCCTTTAGGCAATATGTACAGCAGATTCTTCTTTTCATTAACAACAACAACAGTCATGAAATGCATCTAAATTCAGACCAACAGACCACCTTTATGCCAAAAGGTGTTCAGGGAACATGTGCTCAGCTTGCCATTTTAAAATGTTAACATGTTAAAAGAATTTTTTTTCTTGAACAGTTTGTCTAATTATACATATTCATTGCCTATCCAAACATTTCATCATCTTTCTAAATCTTTGACCTAGGAAGAGAGTCATACTGAATAGTTTTGCCACCCTCCATTCCCATCTGAGAGGGTGAGGTCTTACTCTTCCCCAGCCCCACAAAAGGAAGTAAATGTAGTAATCCCGACAAGAAAGAGATAGTTTATGCTTTTAATAAAAGGTGATGTGGGAGATGAATGCGAGCGCAGCGCCAAAATGGCCGCCGCGCCCTTTGCGGGCCCCCCCATCGGACGAAGGCATCCGGGTAGTTAGGGGGCGTGGCCAGCACCCTTATATAAGGGGCGGCCACGAGGCAGCCGAGCTGCCATTTTGCGATGCGACGGAGCGGAGAAGTTTTTCCCTCTTACCTCTGTCGCTTTTACTCTCACCGGGGAGCCTCTTGGCTGCTGATTTTCTCCTTTTTCGGCTTCCCATCGGCTAGCTGCAATGCCCTCAAAGAAGAAGGCGACTGCGAACGCGGCTCGTTCTGCGCGGAGGCGCAATCCGGGTCGGAAGACCGCGGCTGCGCCTCCCCAGCAGCCTCCTATGCCCGAGCCCACCGGGACCGGTGGGATGGGGTTAATTCCCCCTTGGCCGGAGGCTGGGGGTCCGCGTGCGGGCCCAGTAGGGGCCACGGCCCCCGGCCCCCAAGCGGCGGCCGCCGCTCCTGGCGTGACCCATTCCGCTGGGCCTTCCTCCGTTGGGGCGCAACTTAATGCAGGGGCTTCCAGCCTTGGGGGGTGGTGTGGCCCCCTTCCATGGCAGGGTACTTCCCCGGCCCTACCGGGCCCGGGCTTCGGATCGTGGCCCTATTCCGGCCCCGGGGTACAGGGACCTGTACCGACGCCTGTAGTTAGTGGGCCGGCTGGCCCTTTACCCCCCCTTGGTTTAGGTGGCTATGTCAGCGTGGAGGCCCTCCTGGCCCGCGTTGCGGCCCTTGAGGCATCCCTGGCCCGGGTTAGTCACCCTGGGGCCCCTTTTGGGGTGCTGGTCGCTCCATCGTCTGCTGGGCAGCGGCAGGCGGTGGGACGGGTTGAGCTGCCTGAGGCGCGTCGCCCGGCTTTGGCCACTGCCTCGCAGCTCCCCAATCAACAGGCCGGTGCTGATCAAGCCCCGTCGACGAGCTCTATGGCGGTCGTGAGCTCCGACGCTCCCAGTGGGCCGGAACCCCCGGTGGGGGCGGCCCATGGGGGTGCAGCATGTGAGTATGCGGTCCAAAATAGTGCACATACACACATGGCCACGTTGGGGGGGGGGGGCTTTTCAATGGCCTTGGCCTCGCACGGGTGGTGCGGCGGTCCAGTCGCCAACGCCCCACCCGGTGACTTCAACTATCACCCAGGGCCCCGTGGTAGGGGGTGCTTCTTACCCAGTCGGGAATCTTCTAGGGGTGACCGGGTTAGTCCAGGCTCCTTTGCAGATGCCCGCAGTTTCCACTGTGCCTGTGTCGGCTTTGCCGACAGCAGGGTATTCTTTGCCACTGGGGGACCATTTGGCCCAGACCACCAAAGAGAAGATCTGGCGGGGGGAGTATGTGGACATCTTCTCCCTCCTTAACAGAGAGCCCACCAAGGAGGAGAGGGAGGGGCAAGATGAGAAGGATAAGGAGCAAGCGCGTCGTCGCAAGCCACCACGTACGTGGGCCAACTGGTTGCCGGCCTACCTCATATACATGGCGGTATACCTTCAGGGCCCGGCTGGATTTGGCAATTCCGATGGTACAGTATTTGGACAACATTTACCGGGCGATGGTTGACTTCCCGGGCCCGTCGTGGTTGGCTTACGACGAGGAATTCCATATGCGGATTCCCCTGCACCCTGAGATGAGGTGGGATGAGCCCTGCCAGAGGCTGTGGCTGCTGTACATGACTCCCACGCGCCCTGCGCCCGGGGAAAGATACCATTGTGGACATGCGGTCCAGCGAGCGGCCCCAGCACAGGCTCCCCGCCAGGTGGTGGGGCAGGGGGTTCCAGCCCGCCTGCTGTGCTGGACTTTCTCGTCCAATGGTTCCTGCAACAGGAAGAATTGCAAGTACAGGCATGAGTGTCCCTCCTGCGCTGGCCCCCATGCGGCCTCCACCTGTCCCAGGCCTGGAGGGATGCGGGGCAGAGGAAGGGGCGGACAGGGGGCTGGCAAAACTGCTGCGGAGGGGGCTGGTTCACCAAAAGGCCCCCTCCCCAATTAATGTGGACATGTTGGAGCGTTGGCTCGCATTGTACCCCAGGGAGGAGGATGCGGTTTACCTTCTTCAAGGTTTTCGACAGGGGTTCCGTATCCCTTTCGTGGGTGATAGGTCCCCCCAGGATGCCCCCCAACCTTTTGTCCCTTAGGGGGCGGGAGGAGGTAGCTGCTGCCAGCATTACTAAGGAGGTCAATTCGGGCAGGGTCGCTGGCCCTTTCCCAACACCCCCCTTCCCTAATCTTAAGGTATCACCCTTGGGCTTAGTGCCCAAAAAGTCACCAGGCGAGTTTCGCCTGATTCATCACTTATCCTACCCAGCCGGCCGATCGGTCAATGACGCTATCCCTGATGACCTTTGCTCAGTCAGGTATACGTCTTTTGACCAGGCCCTGCGCATGGTGCGCTCATGTGGCCCGGGTGCACTATTGGCTAAGTGCGACATCAAGTCGGCGTTTCGCCTCCTGCCTGTGTACCCGGGCGACTTTGAGTTGCTGGGTTTTAAGTTCCGGGGTGAATATTACTTTGATAAGGCCATGCCTTTTGGCTGTTCCATATCATGCTCAGCCTTCGAGCGTTTCAGTACATTTCTACAGCGGGCTTTCGTCCGCAGGTCAGGGTCTCGGTCTGTAGCCCATTACCTGGATGATTTTTTATTCGGGGGTGAACGGGGCTGGGACACGTGCACACGTCTCCTCAACACATTTCAGACGCTAATGGAGGAACTCGGTGTCCCTTTAGCGCCCGAAAAGACCGAGGGCCCCTCTACTAAGCTAGTATTCCTGGGGGTGGAGATTGACATGGTAGCGCAGGCTTCTAGGTTACCGGGGGATAAGGTGTCAAGGATAGTGGCCCTTATCTCTGACTTGCTTGCTAAGCGCAAGGCATCACTGAAGGAACTGCAGGTGCTACATGGTCACCTCAATTTCGCTTGCAGGGTCGTCGCGCCGGGCAGGGCATTTGCTCGGCACTTGTGCAACGCCATGACAGGCTTATCTAGGCCCCACCATAGGGTGAGACTCACTCGGGGTATCAGGGCAGATATGCTTATCTGGCTCCAGTTCCTGAGGGAGTTCAATGGAGTATCATTTTGGAGGTCTGACCTCCTGGCTTCCCCTCGCTTTCAGATACAGTCCGATGCTTCGGGATCCCTGGGTTATGGGATGTACTTCAATGGGAAGTGGGCCTATGGTGGGTGGCCACCAGCCTGGGCAGGCACGGGTCGCCTGCGTGATCTCACGTATCTGGAATTTTTCCCTATCCTGGGGGCTTTGATGCTATGGGGCGGGGAGTGGGCCAACTCGGTTGTCCATTTCTGGTGTGACAATGCGGCCGTTGTGCACATTGTCAACTCACAGACTTCCAAATCACCCAGGGTCATGGACCTAGTGCGCCAGTTTGTGTTACGCAGCCTGCGCCTCAATGTCCTCTTCAGGGCCAGGCATGTCCCGGGGGTCAATAATGATATCGCTGATGCTTTGTCCCGCCTGCAGATCTCCCGGTTCCGTGCCTTGGCCCCGGATGCGGAGGAATTTCCCTCGCCACTCCTGGACGAGATATGGACCATTGGCAAGGAGAGGTGAACTGGGCGATTGGCTTGTCACTAGCGCCACGCACGCGTAAGGCGTATCACCACGCATTCAATTCTTTCAGAGATTTCTGTACCCAATTCCGGCTGCCAGAAACTTGGCCGATCCCAGTGACCCATGTACTTCGGTTCATGGTTTACCTGCATGCCCAGGGCCTTGCACCTCGCACCATAGCATCTAGGCTGTCAGCATTGGCTTTTATGGCCAAGGTGGGCGGTCATGTGGATAGTACCGCTGACTTCCGTGTGAGACATGTTTTGGAGGGGTGGGTGCGGGAGCGTGGGCGTTGCCCGGACGACCGCCACCCGATTTCCCCAGGGGTTCTTACCCAATTGGCCCGGGGCTGGCATGGCCTCTGTTTTGATAAGTACGAGGCAGCCCTATTTCACGCGGCTACAACGGTGGCCTTTTTTGGAGCTCTCCGCATCAGCGAGCTTGTGATGCTGTCTAAGGCGGATGCAAGTCGTAGGGCACTGGAACTCGAGGATGTCTATGTTGCCAAAGACTGGGCTCAGTTGAGGATACGCTCCTCTAAGACAGATCAGCATGGTGTAGGCAGTGGTGTAAGACTGCTACGGTGTTCTTTGGCAGACATCTGTCCGGTTGGTGCCCTACAGGAGTTTATTGCACTGCGTGGCACGCACCATGGCCCGTTTTTCTGTCACCAAGATGGGTCTCCCCTTACTAAGTTTCAATTTTGGAAGGTGACCGGCAGAGCGCTGGCCAGTGTTGGCCTCCCAGGGGCCCGTTATGGCACCCATTCCTTCAGGATAGGGGCGGCTTCCACCGCAGCTGCTTTTGGGTACTCCGGGGCTGACATACGCAGCATGGGAAGGTGGGGTTCGCAATGTTTTCAGTTTTATGTTCGCCCTCTTCCACCGTGAGTACCAGTTTTGTCACCGCACCTTTCTTCCTCCTTTTTCCCTACAGACCCTGGGTGTCGTATTACACCGGTGACAGTATGGCTGGTGGGCCATAGCTACGTGCACAGGGCAGCGCGTTACGCTGCAGTGACAGAGTGGGG
Organism: Bradypodion ventrale; assembly: GCA_035047345.1. NCBI lineage: Eukaryota > Metazoa > Chordata > Lepidosauria > Squamata > Chamaeleonidae > Bradypodion > Bradypodion ventrale. The sequence goes on from JAWDJE010000005.1 coordinate 209,106,729, forward strand.
ACCCCGACTGGGACTGGGTGCATACGCAAGTCTCACATGGCATGGTAAGCCCGGGATGTTATGGCGGGAGCTGTTGCCATTCCTTTTTTCAGGCCGGAATGCTGACCCGCCTGACATTCTGATCATACACCTAGGGGGCAACGATTTGGGCCAGGTCACTGGCTTATCGCTAAAGCACGCGATTTGCGGCGACCTTGCCTACCTGCATTACGTGTGGCCCGCCACAACCCTCGTTTGGTCGGACATGGTCCCGCGGCACACGTACAGGGGAGGTTTTGACCTCCAGGCCCTTGACCGCGCTAGACGCATGGTAAATAGGGCTGTGGCGTGCTTCCTTGCCGACAGGGGTTGGGGGCGGGTCAGTCGTCACCCCGCCATTAGCCTACAAAATTACGGCCTTTATGCAGGGGATGGGGCCCATCTGTTGCGAGGAGGTATGGACCTCCTGTTGGGTGATTGGCGAGCAGGCCTGTTGACCGAGCTGACGGTATGGGGGGGGGGCGTTGAGCCTTCTTTGAAGCCCCTCCGTGTGGCGGGTAGCACTGGTAAGGTAAACATTTATGACCCACAGGTATCCGGCAGGTTCGCAATTGACTGGACAACACTAGACAGGCATAAGTTGGTTAAACGTTGTCCGGTCAACGACGAACTAGGCGATGGGGTGATGGCTACAGCTAGACAGCATGCATCACCCCGTGATTTTACGGATACGCGTCAGAGGGTGGGGTCATTAGCTAGATATTGACTACGGTCAACAATTTGTTTGTTGTTAACAAACAAATTGATACAAATAGATACATTGTAACAATTGCCGTGGGCAATTTTGGGTGGTACCTTACCAGTGTTACTTCGGCCTGCTTGCCTTAAGAATTATGATTGGTCAATTACCAATAGAAATTTATAATTCGGACTAGGGCATGAATCAATAAATGTGGCCCAATGCCGTTATCCACTTTCATCAGTGTCTGAGTCCTTTATTGGGGGGTGCGCCTGCAATGCGAGCGTGGCGCCAAAATGGCCGCCGTGCCCTTTGCGGGGGCCCCCCATCGGACGAAGGCATCCGGGTAGTTAGGGGGCGTGGCCAGCACCCTTATATAAGGGGCGGCCATGAGGCAGCCGAGCTGCCATTTTGCGAAGCGACGGAGCGGAGAAGTTTTTCCCCTCCACCCCCTCCCTAGTTAACAGTGTGATATTTTGGTCGCTTCGGGGCCGGGTGGGAATTTTTGGCTGGGACCCACAATTGGCTCTCGGGTCCTGGCTTTTTTGCCCATCCCACACTGTTGCTATGGTTTGATATAGGGGTTTCTGTGCTGCTGTTGACTTGGTCACATGGGCGGGTAGCACTGGTAAGGTAAACATTTATGACCCACAGGTATCCGGCAGGTTCGCAATTGACTGGACAACACTAGACAGGCATAAGTTGGTTAAACGTTGTCCGGTCAACGACGAACTAGGCGATGGGGTGATGGCTACAGCTAGACAGCATGCATCACCCCGTGATTTTACGGATACGCGTCAGAGGGTGGAGTCATTAGCTAGATATTGATTACGGTCAACAATTTGTTTGTTGTTAACAAACAAATTGATACAAATAGATACATTATAACAATTGCCGTGGGCAATTTTGGGTGGTACCTTACCAGTGTTACTTCGGCCTGCTTGCCTTAAGAATTATGATTGGTCAATTACCAATAGAAATTTATAATTCGGACTAGGGCATGAATCAATAAATGTGGCCCAATGCCGTTATCCACTTTCATCAGTGTCTGAGTCCTTTATTGGGGGGTGCGCCTGCAATAAGGCTGGTGGTATTGTTTGTTTGCCTACCTCTCACTAGTAGATTCACTTCTACATTTTGGTAGCCAACATATTTTGGTGGCCTTGGCAAAATCCTAGTTCTGTTGCCCTTGTTACAGCCCTGTATACGGCTTCCCCAGAAGTGTACATGGCCAGATCCAAAATACTTGCAACAAGAGCCTTGGCCAAGGACCTTCTACCTTTTACCTAAAATGCATACATCAGGCAATCCCAGAAGGCCTATTATAGACAATGGCTTCAGTTTGGCAGTCCACAAGAAGAATAAAAGTATTAATATAATCACTGTGGAGTACCTGGATTCTACCCTCAAATCATATGTCTCCAACTATCCTCAAACCATATGCCACCAATGTGCTTACTATGTAAGGGACAGAACTGACTTCCTGAGGAAACAACTGCAAGCGCGGTGCCAAAATGGCAGCCGCACTTTTTGCGGGCCCCCACCCATCCCGGACAAAGACATCCGGGTTAGTTAGGGGGCGTGGCCATCCCTTTATAAAAGGGGTGGCCACGAGGCAGCTTTGCTGCCATTTTAAGAACAGAGACGGAGCGGAGAAGTTCGCTCCAACGCTGCTGGTACTCCTTCGGAATTTTTTCCTTCTTAATTCTTGATCGGAGGATATCTCCGATATCTCTCCTCCGATCAGTACTTCAGCGCTTGGGTGGCCATGGCACCCAAGAGAAAGGCTCCTGCGGCACCGAGGCCACGTCCAAGGGGGAGGGCTCGGCCTACCCCCTCGACCTCCTCTATGGGGCTGCCATTGGGCTGGAGGGCTCGGGCGGGCGCCCCACGGGGTGGTGGTGGCAGCGTTACGTTTCCCACTGTCACCAATGCGGGTGACCAGGCCTCTGCTTACCCGCCCAGTTGCCGGACTCGGGCGGGGGCTGTGCGGGCCTGTTCCCCTGGGGTTTCTGCCCCCATTGACCCTTTGCCCGGCATGGGGCATAGCGGCCCATTTGGGCGCGGCGTGGGATCACGCCCTGCCGTTCCACCGGCCCCCCATGGGCCGGATTATTGGGCATGGCCCTATTCTGGCCAGGGATTGCCACACGGTTTTCCCCCTCCGCCCACTCGCCAATTGCCCAGTGGGCCGTCTGGCCCGCCCGGCCCACCTGATTCTGGTGGGTCTGACACCGTGGATGCTCTCCTTGCCCGCATAATGGCACTCGAGGCATCCATGGGAATTGCACCACCACCAATGGAGGGTGGGCTTGGCAGCTCCTCGGCTGCGGCCCACATGCCTGCCACTGCCGCGCAGCGGGCGATCAACAGGGTTGAGCTGCTGGAGGCCATCAGGCCAGTGCAGGCTAGTGCTTCGCAGCTCCCCATCCGGCCGTTCCAGCAGGGCATTCCATCAGGGGCTGGTCCTGCTTGGCATGGACGCACGGAGGCTCAGAGCTCGATGACCATTGCGAGCTCCAACGCCCACCATGGGCCGGAACCCCCAGTGGGGGCGGCCCATGGGGGTGCACCAAGTGAGTATCCTGGTCAAGTCAGCACACCAATGCCACTGACTCACAACACCAGGGGGGTCCAGTGGCCATGGCCGCAACAGGCTATTGCGGGAGGGCAGTTCACTGCACACTACCCTGTTACCTCCTGGGCTCCTAATTACCCCCAGGTTCTTACAGGGGTGATCGCCCCAACTGTTCCGGCTAACTTCTCTGGGGTCTGACAGGGCCCATTATATGTTCCCCCACTTCACTCCGTGCCAACGGTGGGCCTGCCAACGGCCGGTTACTCCCTACCCCTGGGTGACCATTTATCCCAGGCTACTAGGGAGAAGATATGGCGGCGGGGGGGGGGATATATTGACATTTTCACCCTCCTTAACCGTGAACCCACTAAGGAGGAGAGGGAGGGGCAGGATGACAGGGACAAGGAGTTGTCCCGTCGTCGTAAGCCACCTCGCACTTGGACCAATTGGTTACTGGCCAATTTGATATACATGGCAGTATATCTCCGGGCCCGTCCTGATTTGGCCATCCCAATGGTCCAGTACCTGGACAATATTTACCGGGCAGTTGTCGATTTTCCTGGCCCGTCATGGTTGGCCTATGATGAAGAATTTAGGATGAGGGCGGCCCTTCACCCTGAGATGCGGTGGGACGAGCCCTGCCAGCAGTTGTGGCTACTGTATATGACCCCTACGCAGCCAGCGCCAGGTGACCGGTACCACTGTGGCCATGCCGTACAGTGGGCTGCTACTACACAGCCGGCCTGCTGTGTTGGAGTTTCTCTGCCAACGGAGTGTGCACCAGGCGCCAATGTAAATTTAGGCACGAGTGCCCTTCTTGTTCCGGCCCTCATGCCGCCTCCACGTGCCCGCGTGCCGGTGGGTCATGGGGCAAGGGAAGGGGATTCCAGGGGGCGGCCAGAGCTCCCTCTGATGCTGCTACCCATACAAAAGGCCCCCTCCCCAATTAATTACACGGTGCTTGAGCGATGGCTGCGCGCCTATCCTAGACAGGATGATGCGATCTACCTGCTTGAGGGTTTTAAGTTTGGCTTCCGCATCCCGTTCAGGGGTGTTCGCGGGCCTCAAAATGCCCCGAACCTACTGTCTCTCAGGGGTAATGAGGACATTGCTGCGGAGAAGATAGCCAAAGAGGTTAGAGAGCAGAGGGTGGCGGGGCCGTTTAACGACCCCCCCATATCCGAACTTAAAGGTATCCCCTCTGGGTTTAGTTCCTAAGAAGTCCCCAGGTGAATTTCGTCTGATTCACCACCTTTCTTACCCTGCAGGTTCCTCGGTCAATGACGCTATACCGGATGACCTTTGCTCTGTTCGGTATACGTCCTTTGACCAGGCCTTGCAGATGGTACGCTCATGTGGTCCTGGGGCGCTCATGGCAAAGTGTGATATCAAATTGGCATTCCGATTGTTGCCGGTGCACCTGGACGACTTTGAGCTGTTAGGTTTTTGTTTCCAGGGCAAGTTTTATGTGGACAAGGCCATGCCTTTTGGCTGTTCCATTTCGTGCTCGGCCTTCGAACGATTTAGCACCTTCCTCCATTGGGCTTTTGTTCGTAGGTCGGGGTCCCAGTCTGTAGCCCACTACCTCGACGATTTTTTGTTTGGGGGTGGACATGACTCGGGCACGTGTGGACACCTGCTCACCACGTTTCAGGCACTTATGGGGGAACTGGGTGTCCCCCTAGCACCTGAAAAGACAGAGGGCCCAGCCACCACCCTTACCTTTCTGGGTATTGACATCGACACCATCGCCCAGACATCCAGATTGCCTATGGAAAAGGTGACTCGGATCTTTGATGCAATTTTGGCAATGCTTGCCAAGTGTAAGGTGTCTCTCCAGGAGTTGCAGGTGCTTCATGGCCACCTCAACTTCGCCTGCAGGGTGGTGACACCAGGCAGAGCTTTCGCCAGGCGTCTTTGTGACGCTATGGTGGGCCTTTCTAAACGACACCACAGGGTCCGGCTGACTAGGGGTTTACGAGCAGACCTGTCGGTTTGGCTCACTTTCCTACAGGAATTTAATGGCATCTCCTTTTGGAGATCTGAGCTTATGGTCAGCCCTCAGTTCCAAGTACAGTCGGATGCCTCCAGCTCCCTTGGGTATGGGATCTATTTTGAAGGACAGTGGGCCTATGGTCAATGGCCCCAGGAATGGCAGGGCACGGATCGCTTACGCGATCTTACGTTCCTGGAGTTTTTTCCAATTTTGGGTGCCCTTATGCTCTGGGGGGACATGTGGGCTAATTCTGTGGTTCACTTTTGGTGTGACAATGCTGCTGTGGTGCACATTGTCAACGCCCAAATGTCTAAGTCCCCCAGAGTCATGGCCTTAGTTCGCCAATTTGTTCTTAGGTCCTTGCGCCTTAATGTGCTCTTCAGGGCCAGACATGTGCCAGGCATTAATAACAATATTGCCGACGCTTTATCCTGCCTGCAGATCTCCCAGTTCCATGCCTTGGCTCCAGATGCAGAGGAACTTCCCTCTCCACTCCCAGCCGAGATATGGACCTTTGCGAGGAGAGGTGAACTGGGCGATCGGCATGTCTTTGGCACCTCGCACGCGTAAGGCGTATCAGCATACACTCCTTCAATTTAGGATCTTTTGCAGGGAAAGGCAGTTGCCTGAAATGTGGCCGATACCGGTCGACCAGGTTTTACAGTATATGGTGCACCTTCATGGTCAGGGATTGGCCCCACGCACCATCGCCACCAGGCTTTCGGCCTTGGCATTCATGGCCAAGGCACGGGGCTTTACTGACTGCATGGGTGACTTCCGTATACGCCATGTCTTGGAAGGGTGGACACGTGAACGTGGCCGCCGCCCGGACACACGTCACCCTGTTTCACCGTGTATTCTGTCCCACCTTGCTCGAAGTTGGCATAAACTGTGTTATGATAGGTATGAGGAGTCTCTTTTTCATGCAGCTACCACCGTAGCTTTCTTTGGAGCTCTGAGAATCAGCAAGCTGGTCCCATTGTCAAAGGGGGATGTATCTCGTAGGGCACTGGAACTGGAAGATGTATCTATCAACCAGGAGTGGGTTCAATTGAGGATTCATTCCTCAAAGGCTGATCAGCATGGAGAAGGCAGTGGTGTGAGACTGCTACGATGCACATTTGCTGACATCTGTCCAGTTGGTGCCCTACATGCGTTTTTGGCAGTGCATGGTACGCACCCTGGCCTGTTATTCTGCCACCAGGATGGGTCTCCCCTTACCAAATTTCAATTCTGGAGGGTGACCGGGACAGCACTTCACAGTGTGGGCCTCCCTGGGGCTCGTTATGGCACCCATTCATTCAGGATAGGTGCCGCGTCAACTGCAGCTGCGTTTGGGTACTCGGAGGCTGATATACGTCGGATGGGCAGGTGGGGATCCGCGCGTTTTTCGTTATATGTACGTCCCCTGTCAGAGGACGTTATAGAGGAGGCACTGATCTCCGTGGTTTTGACCGTGCCCGGTGGTCAGTGAACAGGGCTGTTGCCCGGTTCCTTGTTGAGAATGGCTTGGGGACAGCCATTCAACACCCGGGGATAGGGTTGCAGGATTTTAGCCTGTATGCAGGAGATGGGGTCCACCTGTCGGCCAGAGGTATGCACCTCTTTCTGGAGGACGTGCAAGCGGGCCTGGTGACCGAGCTGTCGGTCAGGGGGGGTGAGTCATCATGGACGCCTCCCCGTGTGGCAGGTAGCACTGGTAAGATAAAAATTTATGACCCATAGGTATCCGGCAGGTTCGCAATTGACTGGCCAACATGTAGACAGGTACAGGAGAAACAGGATTGGCCGGTCAAGGGCGAACCATGAACGGGGTGATGCTAGGAGCTTCACAGCCTGCATCACCTTGATATTTGGACAGATACACGTCAGAGGGTGGGGTCAGTAGATAGTATATTGACTTCGGTCAATAATTTGTTTGTGACAACAAACAAATTGATACAAATTGATACATATAGCCAATAGCCATTGGCATTTTGGGTGGAACCTTACCAGTGCTACTGCGGCCTGCTTGCCTTAAAGAATTACAATTGGATGATACACCAATTGAAAGTTATTATTCGGACTAGGGCATTATTCAATAAAAGTGGCCCTATGCCTTTAATCCAATACCGGTGTCTGAGTCTTTATTTGGGTGGGTGCGCCTGCAATGCAAGCACGGTGCCAAAATGGCCGCCGCGCTCTTTGCGGGCCCCCACCCATCCCGGACGAAGACATCCGGGTTAGTTAGGGGCCGTGGCCATCCCTTTATAAAAGGGGTGGCCACAAGGCAGCTTCTGTACATAGTGAGATGGTGGAGACGCAGCTCCTTATATATCATACAATACATTTGAATTTCGCCCCAAGGGCGCCCATTGGTTGCGGTAGCAGTGATGTCATTGGGACCTACTGCATATCTGCCTAAGGTTCACCTAACCTGACTAAGGTTCACCTGTGGCGGAAAGGTTTCCCACGCTAGTTGCTGATTGGGTGATTGGAGTCGCATGGGCTGAACTTTCTCAGCTGCGCTATAAAGAGAAAGAAAGATGAAGGGGGCTATGTTCACTTATTCCAATGTTCATTAAAAGGGTTAAATAATGATGTGTTATGGATTGATAAGTTGCTTCCAACTATGGCAGCCCTGTGAATGAGTGATGCCCAAAATGAGAAATTTGCATCCATGTTCAAGTCTTGGAACTAGAAAGCTGTGCTTTCCTTTAATGAGGCAATCTATCCTATCTTCAGCACACTGTGGAGTCTTAGCACACTGTGTATATATTAGTGCTCTGCTATGGTTGTAACTAAAAAATTCTTGACTTGACTCTGTCTCGGCACAATCATGTAATTGCTGATAACTGGATGTCTGTGTAGTCAGTATTTTGAGTGATTGTTCAAACTTGTAAAAGTGCCATTGTTATTTTGAAAACCCATCACCTATATACTTGTCACTCTCTTTCCCTAGTCTCAGTTGATTCCCACTACACCAACAGATGCTTTATATATACAAAGCCATGGCCTAACTATTAAGCTCCAGGGCTCTAAGGAAGTGGATTATAACTTATGAAAACTCTCAGTTAAAAAATCCAACCTTGTCATTAAGGTGCCACAAAATTTTCTTTTCTTTTTATTTTATATGGTGAAGCAATCTAACAGGGCTGCCTTGCTGAGAAGAGTGGCCAGAGTCAAAAGCACTTTGTCTAGGTAATATTTTTGGTGTTTGTATTTTTTCAGACAATTTTTTTTTCCAGAGGAACACTGACCTCACCAGGGGATGAACAGGGTACTGCCTTACCTGCCTGGTATTTAAGCTGTACTTAAACTGATACACATTTTATTTGAAACTGATTACGATTTACAATGTTGATTTCAGTACAAACTGTTGCATCAATTTCTAATCAAATTCTGGGGATTTAAATAGACTTCATTCTTCAGTAATGAATGCAGTGTACAGTCCTTCCATATAAAACCCAGCTCCTGCCGACTCCAAATTCTCCTCAACAATAAATCTAGAATTGTATTTAGAACTAGATCATTTCAAAAATATATCTAAGATGCTGATGAGATGCATACACATGAAGGGAACCATTTTATAAACAATTAGGAGTAAGCAGTTCTTATCAACGTACTTAAAATCACTCAGGCATTTTCCATTTTCTAATAGATTTACATTTGTAAATGACAGAACCTGCCTTGATTCCTCTTTCCCTCTGCTCAGCAGGCATTTCCAATTCCACTCAGTGCATGATTGTTAAATTACAGATTACTCAACATGCTTTAGAAGATAAGCTATACCTCATTATACATTTCTCTTTGCCACATGTTTAGGTAAAGGTCACCCTTGCTTGAAAGTCAGTTGTATCCGACTCTAGGGTTCAGTGCTCATCTCTGTTTACAGCCAAAGAACCAGCGTTGTTTGCATCTGCAGATGTTTACATGGACATGTGGCAGGCATGCCTCAACACCGGAGTGCACAGAATGCTGTTTACCTTCCCACCGAAGTGGGTTTTCTCTACTTGCAATTTCTTGCTTTCGAACTGCTAGGTTGGCAGGAGCTGGTACAGAGACAGGAGCTCACTCCGTCATGCTGTACCTGGGAATCGAACTCTGACCTCCCAGACAGCAAGTTCAGTGTCTTAACTACTTGAGCCACCACAGCCCTGCAACATGTTTAATTTGATATTAATTAAAACACAAACTAAAGGTACAAGGAATAGGTTGACTCAGGGGCCTTTGTTGGTGGGCCACTTTTCCTCCTCCCAGGGATTGATTTCTTTTTGCCAGTGAGCTCCCTCAAAGAGCTGGGAGAGGGAGACCAGTTCAATAATGTGCCTGAAGAGCTCCAACTGGTAGAACCTGGAAGGTGGCAAGAAAGGGATCACATTTTCCCCATTTTACCTCTGCTATTTAGGTAAGCTTTTGTTACCTTCTTCAAAATGGTTTTAGTATTGCTGTAGTATCTTAAAAATGCTTGGAGATCACATTGTTTTCAATACTTCTGTCTGTATGAGTTTTTCTTTTTGTTTTTCTGACAGTGCTCTTACTACTGGTAAAAATGAGGTAAGACTTCCTTTACTTTTTACTTATCTATTTGTCTTTGGAAAAGTAATAAAACCTTATTTCCTTCTTAACCTAGTTTATGCAAGCACAGCTGTCACTATAGCCTAGTGTAAGTAGTAGATTTTAATAAAAGAAGGAAGAAAGATGTTTGCCGAATGTGTGCAATCGGCCATGTAATTTAATTGTTACTTTTTCGTAGACTTAATTTTGTGAGATCTTTTCTTGTTTTAATGCACAGAGAAGTATGCTTAACAATTCACAGTGGAAATACAAATTTGCAATTATATAAAAACAATTAACATGTGGTAAGAAGGTAGAAAGGGAGATGTTAGCTAATCCATATTTAATAAAGAGTCATGGTAAATATTTTAAGCATCATCACACATTGAATTATGTATCTTTTCTCCTTTCTGCAGCATTATGAAATACTGGTATAATTGCAGATACAGTTTTGGTGCAGTTTTATAATAATATACCTTTTTTATGAGAAGGCATTAAAAACCTGCCGAAAAGAGTAAGTCTGAGGAGTGGGAGCTCAAAGAAATCAACACATGAAGTTTATTGTATATTTTCCAACCAATGCACCTGGCTTCACATTACCAGTAAATGTACCCATGAATCTTACCCTTGTCCAGTGCTTTTTCTCTTCCCTCCTGCTTGCTCTCATTTTTGCTGGCTCTCTTTCTTTCCCTCTTTTTTCTCTTCCAATACAACCACTACCACCAGCATTCATTTAACTTGTTGCAGTTTATCAGGAGAGGGGGAGGGCAGTTTCTACTAAAAGCTGATTAGTGTGGGCCTAATTGGGATTTTGGGAACTAAGAGATAACTTAGGTAAAGGTAAAGGTCACCCTTGCTCGAAAGCCAGTTGTATCTGACCCTAGGGTTCAGTGCTCATCTCTGTTTCTAGCCAAAGAGCCAACGCTGTCTGAGTCTGCATTTCCATGGACATGCGGCAGGCATGCCTCAACACTGGAGTGCACTGTATGCTGTTTACCTCCCTACCAAAGTGGTCCCTATTTATTTACTTCCAATTTCTTGCTTTCAAACTGCTAGAGCTGGGACAGAGACAGGAACTCACTCCATTGTGCAGCACTCGGGTCTCGAACTGCTGACCTGCTGACCTTCCAGCCATCAAGTTTAGCATCTTAACCACTAAGTCACCGCTGTCCTGAGAAATAACTTACTGATTATTTAAGATGGGAAATCAGTAATACTTGTGTAAAGCATTGCTTCTAGTGCTTACTTTTTAAGACATCTTCCAGGATGAACAAACAAACACTGAAAACTGAGGTTTGCAGAAAACTTTTGAGATAGATTTCCAAGAGATAGTCATTTTAGTCTACTTCAGCAAGCACTACAGAAATAAAATATGACAAAGCTGTGACACTTGTAAAGATGGACAGATTTATTTCAGTGTGAGTTTGCATGATCCCACTCCACTTCCTCAGACACATTTGTTAATCCACCACATCAGGAAATAATGGAAACGAGGCCCGAAAACCACTCACCCCTTCTCACTCGTGATACAGCTCCAAAAAGGCCCGTGGCTGCGTGGCAAATTCGGGGGGGGGAGGGACTTCTGCCCTCTCTGCCCCCCACTTCCAATGCCCATGACCACATGGTAGGAACAAGGAATCAAGTGAGAGGAGAAAATGAAGGTGATGATTTTGCTAGTAATGGGTTTTCAAAATGACAGTGGCATTGATAGACATCAACAATCAGATGGTTTTCAGGATGCATGCTGAGATGAGAGCTACATCAGATAAGCAATATTTTATTAGAACTACATCCAAGTCTGGATTGTATATGAAATAAATCTATTAGTCTTTAAGATCCACAACTCTTAATTTTGTTATATGTGAGTTTGAGATATAACTTAATCAGGTGATCCATAGCTGGTTTGTAGGGGCTAAACATTTTTCTTTATTGTCTTTTCCAGTTTTATCTGTTATTAATAGATAACAGGTGACAGTGCTCTGTATTTAATTCTTAAATTTAAAATTGCATGTGGAATGGCTTGAGCTGGAGTAAGCACTGCAACATTTCAAAGTGGATGCTCTTTTTGGTGTACTGGTACATGATTTTAGATGTCCCATGGCTTATTTTGTAGTGAAAAATGCTCATTCAATACTTATTATTGTCAACTGTTATCATCATACCTTAAAATGATTAGATTGACTAGAAAATGTTCTTTTTTCCACTGGAAGGGAAGAGTATCTCAGTTACAGTGATATGCAGTAAGGGACAGTTTTAAGTCAGATTTTTCCCCCAGCTGAATGATGGACCCTTTCCCCCAAACTCTCAATGGTTAAGAAGGTTGCCTTGTTAGCTGGAAGGCTGGCAAGTTGGCAGTTTGAGACCCGGGTACTGCATGACGGATTGAGCACCCATCTCTGTCCCAGCTCTTGGGACATGAAAGGAGCCTCATTTGGGCATTCTCTGATTGGCGTTTCTTCCGCAAAAATCTTTTCATCCCAGAATAATTGCTGACACAAAATTATTATTATTATTATTATTATTATTATTATTATTATTATTATTATTATTATTATTATTATTATTATTATTATTATTATTATTATTATTATTATTATTATTATTATTAGTGAGGAATCATACACACATCAGCAGTAAACTTTCTGAAGAATATCAAAATGTACCAGAGTTTGGGATATAGGTGACCAACCTGCAGCACAAGCACCAAGACTCAAGGCAACTAAGCTAAACATCAAATGGCAGAATTCATCCATGTCCAAGTCTGTGAGGGTGTTCACAGCACGATCGCTGTGGCTCACGGCAAACCATGGTCATAAATCGTGGGTGATCGTTCTCCTGCCTCATCTGTTTATGCCGTAACTTAGAGGCCCCCAATTTGGGCCTCTGACCATTACTCAAGGCCTTCTGGCCCTCCCTACTATACCCAGGGATGGCACGCAGTCACTTAGCCAGCACGCAGCTGTCTGACCAATCAGCAAGGTGAGCACGAGGCAGGCATGCTGATATTTAGCCAATTATGTAACCTTATGCTATCGCAGGTAACCAATAAGGATATATTGCATACTGTTCTCTGGAATTTCTTTGTCCTGTTATTCTTAATAAACTTCGCCCGGGCTATCTTGCCCTATGCCTCTTCATGAATCAAGCCTCCGCTGTCTCCTTGATCCCAAAACACATCATCTGGCGACCCGCAACGCGATTGCTGGATCCCAACTCCCCGACTCACCGGCTGGAATAGCCCCCTGGTGCACCTCTCTCAGCTTTCGAGCTCCCGATTGTGAGTATGGGGGGGGGGAACTTTCTTTAGGGCAAAAGACCCATGCAAAGGAATTGCAAAAAATCATCAAGGAGAGCGGATGTCCAGACATCACACTTAATAGTCTAGAAGACTTCATTAAGGAAGTCGAATGCCAATGTCCTTGGTACCCAGAAATTGGATCACTCAAACGGGATGATTGGCAAAGAATTGGAACAATTTTATTGGAAGAACCCAGGGCAGCGGTTCATCATTTATTGATTTGGCAAAGAATTAATGAGGCAGTCAGGAAATTAGTACCAGCAGAGGCATCCCTGACCAATCCTCTGACTCATCCACCCGAGGACCCACCACCTCCTTATCCAAAAGTGCTGCCCGCTATTTTACCACCTACGGCACCATTGGTGCCGCCCATCCCGAGCCTGGTTCTCCAGGCACCGCCTGCCTACCCTGGCGGTGTGATGGGAAATGTTCGCTCTGCTATACATCGAGCCAAGAGCGATGGGGTTTTGTCCCTGGAGGAGGCGGAAGAGTGGCAAGGAGAGAGTCCTTCTGCTTTTCCCATTACGGTTGAGATGGGGGTGGGGGCGGATGGGAATCCAGAGGAACGTATCCATTGGCAAGCTCTGTCATATACAGTAATTAGGGAACTTAATAAAGCTGTTAGAGAGGCTGGTGTCCGATCACATTTGTGCAAGGGTTGCTTGAGGGAATCAGGAATGGGTACACGATGTTGCTCCAAGACTGGAAGGATTTGTTTCGAATGATTTTGACTGCTTCACAGTATGTTGTTTGGGATAGTGAATTCCGAGCGGCTGCAGTGGCGGCTGGTACGCCACAAAACACCCCTGAGCAGATTTATGGAGCAGGTGCATTTGCTACCCTCCAACAGCAGATGCAACTCCCCCGGGAGTCTTTCCACCGCACCTTTATGTGCGTCATGAGAGCCTTTAAAAGGGTCCCCGTCTCTGGGAAACCCACACGCTCCTTTACTTCCACATGGCAGCAGCCCACTGAACCCTACCCACAGTTCATTGATAGAAAGACTGTCATGCCCCCGGAGGGAGAGCGCATAAGGGAGGTGGAAAGGATGTCAGGCGCCCCAGCAAGAAGTGCCCCCGGTGTGGCAAAGGCTACCATTGGGCTAGCCAGTGCAGAGTCAACCCCTCACCACAGGGAAACTAGATACCGGGCCCTCCCCGGGCCCCGGAAAAATAAAGGGGACACGGGTCGATCAGCGCAAGGCTGCTACTGCTGGCAGCGCTGGTCTCGATCTCGTTAACACACAGGACATGACAACTGCGGTGCCTGGGGAGCTTATCCTGATGCCTGCCGACCTTACTGGGCCCTTGCCAAAAGGGACCGTTGGTCTGGTACTGCCACGTTCATCAGCGGCCAAACATGGCATCATGATAGTTCCTGGCGTGATAGACGCAGACCACACAGGCATCATTTATGTACAATTTTGGAGTCACCTCCCATTGCAACTGCGCAAGGGGGACTCCTGGGCACAATTGATCATTGTTTCTTATGAGACCGCAGGGGGAGCGGAGCCCGCCCTTCGCAGAGGGGTTTTTGGTTCCACCCGTGCCAGGGCCGATGGAGACACCTATCATCCACAGGTTGCCGCCCTTCGAGAGCAGATAGGACAACAGAAGCCGACCCGTAAGTATTGGGTAAACGGTAAGTTGTTGGAAGGATTGTTGGATACGGGGGCGGATATATCTGTGATAGCCGCTGGGCACTGGGATCCCTTGTGGCCAACCGAAACCGCTCCCTCAGTTTGGGGCATCGGTGGTAGCCAGGCCTCCCGGAAAAGTGCTCAGTGGTTATCTGTCAGTCTCCAACCTGGCGGGCCTGAGATCGCTCGCATCAAGCCCTGTATTTTACAAATTGATCTCAACTTGTGGGGGAGGGATTTGCTGGCGCAAGTTGGCACCACCCTCATAACTCATGAATAGCCATCAACATTGTGCTCTTCCACTCTCGTGGAAGACCGATCAAGCCGTGTGGGTGGAACAATGGCCACTTCCGCAAGAGAAGTTGACTGCGCTTAAGCAGCTCGTCCAGGAACAACTGGATGCGGGTCACATTGAACCGACTAGTAGTCCGTTCAATACCCCGGTATTTGTCATCAAAAAGAAGTCCGGGAAGTGGCGGTTGCTCCATGACCTGCGGGAGATCAATAAGATAATCGAGCCGATGGGCTCGCTCCAGTGTGGAACCCTGAACCCAAATTTGATACCCCATGATTATGAGATGGCTGTCATTGACCTCAAGGATTGTTTTTATACCATTCCCCTTCAGGAAAAGGACCGGAAGTATTTTGCCTTCACGGTCCCAGTGTTGAATAACTCCCAGCCCACAGTCCGGTACCATTGGAAGGTATTGCCAATGGGAATGCTCAATAGCCCCACCATGTGTCAGTTTTATGTAAATGCAGCTCTCATGCCGTACAGAAAGGCTTACCCTAATTTGATCATATATCATCACATGGATGAAAAACTGGCCGTTTGAAGACCGATAACGGCCCCGCCTATTGTTCTACTGCCCTAGCAGAGTTTTGTACCCGCTGGCAGATTGTCCACACATTCGGCATCCCTTATAATTCTCAGGGACAGGCCGTGGTCGAACAGGCCAATAGTACACTGAAAGATGCGCTAGATCGCCAAAAAAGGAAAGGGGGAACTGTCCCCCTCTCACTTCTGGAAAAGGAGGAGTGGCTTGCTAGTGTACTGTTTACTCTAAACCATCTTAACTTGTCTCAATTTAATTCTCAATTTTTATCCAGGGCTCAGCGTCACTACCGCCAGCTTGAGGTTCTGCCTGCCCCCCAGGTCCAGTACAGACGCCTGCCGGACCCAGAGTGGAAAGGGCCTGTTCCCCTCATAACCTGGGGAAGGGGCTACGCCGCCGTGTCTACGCCAGAAGGTCCTCTTTGGGTCCCTGCCCGGTTTGTTCGACCGTGGAAACATGGCATGGCATCAGGGTCTCAGCAACTCCATTCCAAACTTCAACCTTCACCTGCACGAGCTCCCGGAGAGGAGACAGAACCGAGGGGGAAGGCGAAGGGGGCAGAACCCGTCGATAACCTGGGGCCAGGTGAAAGCATTGTCGGATGAAGCCCAGTCCGTGCTGGACGAAATCCGGGTGGAAAAGACTCCTGAGAACTTTGTTGTTGCTATCATAGCTTGTCTAAATGCTAATTCTATAATGATTCTTTGTTGCTACATGCTTCTCTTTCCAGGGGCGCTTGCCGTCCAAGATGAGCTGTCCCAACGCTTTGAGTATAACCTGTGGTATAAGCTTGCCCGCATTTCTAATCAAACTGAGTTTTGCCTTAAGCAAAGCGTTGACTCCTATCACCTGTTAAGCACCTGTCTCATTCCCATTTGCTACACTCCCCAAAACGTCAGTAGATCAGTGTTGGGTTACGATATGGCCGACTTTAATGACAAGGTCAAAAACAAATATGCTCTTAGCCCCCTTTGGGGAAAGGCAACCAAAAGGCTGCCCCTTGATGCCCTGTCTCTCTATACTCCTATTGTAGCTGTTAGTAATGCTAGTAAATGTGCCAGGGTGTGAACTGTACTCAACATGTCAAAGCCTCACTGTTTCCAGCCCGGTCGCGGCCTTAATTGCACCGGGAGGGAAACAGAGGACCTTCATTTTAACTTTCAGCACATTCTGGTGCCTTCTGGGTGGTTCTGGACCTGTGGGTCACGAACTTGGAACTATATTCCTGCTAACCTCTCTAAAACCACTTGTTGCCTTTGTCATATGATTGTTGCTTTGCCCAACCGCACTACGCTGGTCCGTCAGCGTCCCGCCCACAAACGCATCACCCGGGGTACTGCCGCTGAGCAGTTACCCTCTGATTGCGATAGCACTGTTAAGGTGCTTTCCCAGGCCGAGTACACATCCTTGGCCATCAGTCTTGTTGGCGTGCCTGGCCTGGCAGCCGGGAATGCAAGGCAGCTTGGAAAGCTTGCTTGTGCATTTGTAAAAGCCGTTAATCACACTTCCCAAGCTATTAGCCTCCTGAACAGGGAGCAATTTCAGCTTCGCAACGCCATTTTAGATAACCGCGCCGCGATCGATTATTTGCTGATGTTGCATCATCAAGGTTGTGAGTCTGTGCGTAATATGTGTTGCTTTAACTTATCCGATAATTCTAATAAGGTACAAAACCAATTGGATTCTTTAACCAAAATTGTTTCTGATATTAAGCAAAACCCTCTGCCTTCGTGGTGGAGCACTCTTTGGTCCTGGCTTCCCAACGGAGCTTGGGTACGGACCATTCTGCAGTATGGTTTAATTATTCTTGCCATTCTGATAACTGCCTGTTGCTTTATTCAATGCATACCTTCGTTGCTAGCCACCTGCCTGCAAGGATTTCGCTTGATGCCTCGTGCACGCAAGGACCAAATTTATTATGCTTATAAGCTTCTTAAAAACAGAAGGGGGAAGATGTGAGGGTGTTCACAGCATGATCGCTGTGGCTCATGGCAAACCATGGTCATAAATCGTGGGTGATCGTTCTCCTGCCTCATCTGTTTATGCCGTAACTTAGAGGCCCCCAGTTTGGGCCTCTGACCATGACTCAAGGCCTTCTGGCCCTCCCTACTATACCCAGGGATGGCACGCAGTCACTTAGCCAGCACGCAGCTGTCTGACCAATCAGCAAGGTGAGCACGAGGCAGGCATGCTGATATTTAGCCAATTATGTAACCTTATGCTATCGCAGGTAACCAATAAGGATATATTGCATACTGTTCTCTGGAATTTCTTTGTCCTGTTATTCTTAATAAACTCCGTCCGGGCTATCTTGCCCTATGCCTCTTCATGAATCAAGCCTCCGCTGTCTCCTTGATCCCAAAACACATCACAAGTCCAAGGTGAAAGCCAAGAGCAGACAGAGGAACAAGCCTAGTCCAGTAGACAAGAATTAACTCAAACAGGCCATGAGTCAGACAATCAAGGAAGCAACCAAAGGAGGGCACCTTAAGGGGTGGAACAAGAGCAGGAAGTACAGGCAAGCCAGGAATCAGACAACTGAAGAAGAATACCTTTAGGGCTGGAAAAAGAGCAGGAAGGTGTCTACACTAAGCACCTCAGCAAATCCAGGAATCTTTATTGCTGAAGCTGCCTCTAAAACAGTGGTTTCCCTATGTGGGGCCCACACCCCACAGGGAGGACTTCAATTCCCAGAAGCCTAAGTCAGTACATTGGCTGATCAGTGCTTTGTGGAATTGACTTAGGCTTCTGGGAATTGAAGTCCAAAAAACCAAAGGTTGGGAAACACTGCTCTAAAAGGAGGCTCTCAATGCTCTCAGGTGGAGCTCATGAAGGTTGGTCTCATTCTGCAACTACCAAAGATGCTTTTCTAGAGCCCTGAAGCTGCCTCAGATCCTGACAAAATGATGTTAGTTGTGCAAACATAACCATGGGGGGACTTTGATGGTGCAGCCTGACCTTTTATGACTCCATAACTGCACATCCATGTATCCATTCAAAGTGTTATGTGTGGAGGATTGTACTGAAGCTAGGGGCTCAATTGTGGGCCCTCAAAAGATACAACAGCTTTAGAAAAGGGGTGAAAATGTTTGAGAAAATTAGTGTTTAGTAAGTGTGTGAAACTGCCCCTGGAAACAATGAGAAGGGTTTGCAAAAGCTGCCATAAAGTACCAAGACTGAGGGCAGAGCTGCACTATAAGCAAATTCATCTTCTTTTTCTCAGGAAACATTAAAGGGGAATAGAAACATTGTTTTGCCTGATTAATAGTTGGAGCACGTTTCATTGTCATTTATAAGCATCTTGTGTTCAGCAGTTGCACTTTTATTTTTTGTGGAGTGTCATGACTGTCTTGTTCTTTCAAGAAAAATGGTTTTTAGAAATGCAGAGTCTTCATGTGAGGGGATGAATGTCATACATTTAATCCATCCTTCATCCACACAGTGGACACGTTTGTTTTCTGAAGAATTTAATTGCTTTCTCTTTAGTTTGCTCTCATCTAGTTTCTTGTTATACAACTTTTCTTTTTTCCTCTCTTTTTTTAAAGTAATGCACATCATAACTGTACATGCTCATTAAGGTGTCCTCATTTGGACTTGATCCTAAATTCAAAATGAAATGCTCAAACAGAAAGGAGACAATATAGCTCTTGTTTACTATGTTTTACCTGCTTTATCTAAGGGACTGTGGTGACTTAGTGCCTAAGATGCTGAACTTGATGACTGACAGGTCAGCAGTTAGAGACCTGAGTGCTGCAGGACAGAATGAGCTCCTATCTCTGTCCCTGCTTCTGCCAACCTAGCAGTTCAAAAGCAAGAAATTGCAAGTAGGTAAATAGGTACCACTTTGGTGGGAAGGTAAATAGTGTTCCGTGCTGTTTGGTGTTTAGTCATACCTGCTACTTGACCACGGAAATGTCTGCAGATGCAGACAGTGCTGGCTCTTTAGCTATAAACAGAGATGAATACTGAACCCTAGAGTAAGATGTAAGGTGCCAGTTCCCCTCATGTAACCAGTCGGGTGTCAGTTCCCCTCATCAAATACTCTTTGTCTGCTTTTAAAATACCTGGTGTCAGTGCTGGTGGTCCCCTAAAAGACAGCAAGAGTGAGTAGGAAATTGACAATCAGCTGTTGTTTGCAAGACCAGCTAGTGAAAGTTTGCTTGTCTTAGCCAACTAAATAGGAATCAGAGAGGAGGAAACTGGCAGTTAGTCCTTTTATTTCTGCAGCTTCTTAAGGTAGCTCTACTGTTTCCACGCCTCCTGCAAAATCTGGATGGCTACAGTAGAGCTGTCTTAACAAACTGTAAGCAAGAGGTGATTGCCAATTTCCTCTTCTCTCTCTACTGATTCCTATGTGATTGACTAAAATGAATTCACCTGGAGAAATTCAACTTCCTGGGTGCAAATTTATAGTAGACTAGCATAGGTTGCCCGGCGTTGCCAGGCTGTTATAAACTGTGTTTAGATGTTTTGGGTTTTTTAAAGTTAAAAATCAACAGAGGATGCTATAAATCTTTTTATTTTATTTATTTAACATATGTTTGTTATTTGTGTAAACTTTTGATTTATTGTTATTTTTTTGACTTGTTTTTACTCTTGTGGCCTCTAGCTGGGGCTATTTTGTTTTTGACTTGTTGTTAATATTCTGGCCTGCAGGTGGGGCTGTTATTAATAGTTTTGGATCCTTTTGTTGTTTCAGTTGTTTTTTCTCTCCTGGCCTCTAGGTGGGGCATCTTCCGGTAAGTAGTCTTTGTTTCTTCATTTCTGTTCCGGTCTCGTGGAGAGAGGACATGCTGGTGAGTTCTCTGGTTTTATTTATTCTGGGATTTTTCTTTGTTTTGATTTTGTGGTGGTGGGCTGGGAGGTGTTTCTTTTTGTTCTTTTTTGTTTTGGTTGGGCTTTAGATGTGTGTAATTGGTTTGTTTATTTCTGGTTTTGTTTATTTTTGTGATTTCATTGGTGTTTATTTGTGAAATTTGTGGCAGTTGTGTTGTTAGAGTTAGGTATTATTATGTTGTAGTTAGGTGTTTTGTCTGTGCTTTTGTGGTATTGCGGATGTTTTTGTTTGTGGATTTTGTGCTTTACTTTTTTGTTTATTAATGTTTTTTTTAAATTATTTATTTATTTTTGTTCTATTAATTTTTATTAATTTTGGTGTTTGTCGTTGGTGTGTACTTTTGCATGAAGAACGGGCTGCCTGTCGGTTCCTCTTTTCCCCATTGCTGCTTCAAATGTTGGTTTCGATGCATCAATGGGGAAAAGGAGGAGCCGGCAGTCAGCCCGCTCTTCTCCTGTTAAGGTTCGTTAGGTAGGTCGGGGGAGAAGGAGGCAGAGAAGAGCTATCTGCCTGACGATGGTTCTCATCTCTCTGTCTCCTTTCTCTCCTGGCTTACCTAACCTGAGATCGGTAGGCAGCGATCTGTAAGGGGTGGTGCTCTTCCTTGCGGATTGCTGGCTGCTGCTTTTGTATTACCTCCACCGCTGTTTCGTGTTAGTTCTCGAAACAGTGGTGTTGGAAGTACAAAGGCAGCAGCCAGTCATTCGCCAGGGAGGGTGCTTCCCCTGACGAACTGCTGCCTGCTGTTGGTTTTTTTTCTACCTCGGCTCAAGGTACCTTGAGGCTGGCGGTGGTCTCACCGTGTCTTTGGCGGGATAGCGTGGAGGAGAGGGAGTCCCTCTTTTCCCCGTTGCTCCGGGAAAGAAGGCCGGCGGGTGTCTCGCCATGGTTTTTTGTAGGTGTTTGTTCTGTGAGGCGCTGCGTCCGCCTGCAGCGGACTTGCACTCCCATTGCATTTTTTAATTTTAATTTTTGTGCACTGGCTTTCTCAGCGTTCTGTGCGCTCATGGCGAGTAGGACGCGGGGACTTGTAGTTTTGCGTTTTTTGTGTGGTGGTTTTTTCTGCGGCTCAATTTTAATTGGCCGCGCTGTGTTTCCCAATGTTATTTTTGCTTGCGCCTCTCAGCCTGATTGGCTGAGGCGTGGCGTGGTGCAAAGTACATTGGGAAGTGAAGTTCTTCTGCTTTTTTCGCATTTGTGGGGCTCTTGCCTCTCTGGTGCCTTTGGCAACCCTGCAGTAACCTGCAGGCCAGGTTCGGGTGAGTGCAGGAGGCTCGGTGCGGGATAGGATGGACGGTTCCTAGCAAGTTCCAATGGTTAACCCTTGGATTTATAGGTATAGATCACTTTGCATTTTTCGCACTGTGTAATTTCAGCCTCGGACTCATCTTAATTTGTAATCAAATCAGCATTTTAGAGCATTCTTAGTAAATTTTGAGGAGACTCATTTTATATAAGATGGGCAAATGAGAAGTAATAGCAAGTTGTGTAAGTCTCAGATGTACAGGATCAACTTTCTTCTTTTTGTCAGAATTCCAAGGTCCACCAATTAAGACACAGATATACTATTAAAATTGGCAATTTTATTTGTGATTATTGTACAATTGGGAGATGAAAACGTGTCAGTCTAAGTAATCCAGAGATTTTGATCTACTGTCCTGTTATCATGTAGTATTGTATTACCTCTTTGGAATTCTAGATCTGATATCATCAATGAGAGATTGGGGGACGGGGAGGCTTAAGATGCAAAGAGAGACCAGACCACATGAAACATTAGTCAGAATTGATGGACAAAACATGGCTAAACAATTAAACTAGATTTTAAAAACATAAAACGAAAAACTTTAGAAATGAAGCCTACTTAAGAGGTAAAATGTATCTGTTTATCCCAGACCACCCTCACCTCACTCTGTAAATTGCATGTTAGTTCTAAGGAACTGCATTGCTGGAGGTAAACCAACCATGCTGTCAAGTTCTAAGGCAAAACTGGCATCTCATTTGTCGTCTCATCTGGTTTGACTTGGGGAGAAACTGCTCATCAAATGAGACATTGCTTGGTTAGTGTTGTGGTCTTGCAGATCGTAGCAACATGCAAGATTAAATTGTCATAGGAGCCTGGCATAGCTAAAGAGTAGGTTATATTTCCCCTAGATGGGTCTACTCATATTATGAGATCTCTGGCATGGTTCTTTTCTATGTCCCATTAATAACAGACATGTTATTGCTGCTAATTAAGGGAGCTGCAGTTGTTACTTTCTTTTTTTTGCAAAGTCCTAATGCTGGTACCTAGCAAGGAATTGAAGCCTTAGCTCTTTAAGTGGCTAGTCACAAATGAGATTATGCTACTTGATTTATGCTTGAGTGTGTAAGTAATAAGATTCTTGCCTATAACTAGCAAATGCTTTCTAGGTTTCAGACAGGAATCTTTCCTTGCCTTTCTTGCAGGTCACTGGGATTCTCTGGCAGTCTCCTATCTGAGTACTAACCAGGCTTGTCCATAATTAGTTTCTGAATTCAGATTAGATGTGGGGCTGCAGTGGTTCAGTGGTTAAGAAGCTTGCCTTATTAGCTGGAAGGCCGGCAAGTTGGCAGTTTGAGACCTAGGTACTACATGATGGACTGAGTGCCCGTCTCTGTCCCAGCTCCTGCCAACCTAGCAGATTAAAAGCAAGAATTTGTAAGTAGATAAATAGGGACCACTTTGGTGGGAAAAGATCTTGGGGACATGAAACGACCCTCATTCAGGTGTCCCCTGAGCGGAACTTCCCTATTAAAAATCCTTTCAACCCAGAATAATTTCTGACACAAAATTATTATTAGCAGACATGTGAGAAATACCAAAACAATCAAAAGAGGCTATTGTCTCCTGGCGGCTTTCCCGTCACTTAGTTTGACGTTTCTATTCCAGTCGACCAGTCTAAGGCATTTTCAAGGGAATAATACAGTGCCACAAAGCATTGTGATAAAAATGGAGGAACTACATTGAATTTAAAAAAAGAAAGAAAGGAAAACAAACTAATAGAGAAGAATAAGGGATTAACATTAATGAGGCTGCACATATGCACTAACAGTCAGTTGGCTTTCTATTTTATGCAGCTCAAGTGGAATTTTAATGACAGTTTTAGGGTGAGTAATGGACTAGTATTAAAAAAAATGTGGATATGCGAAATATTTTTTTCCTGTCTGCTTATTGCAGATGCTGAAATTCTCGTGCTATATAGACAAGAACTGCTGAGAGAAATGCTGATATTCTGTTCACAGTAAAAACAAAAAGATAAATTCTGGGTTTTGAATCACATAATTTGAAACTTTGGAGACATATTTATTTTTTTCATCTTTGGCTTAAGAAATGGCATATAAGCATTGTGCTTAGTATTTCTGCTTCCCAATGCTATTATCATGAGAACTAGACAAAAAAGGATAAATACATATGAATTCCTCTTTTGATGGACTATGTATCAGGTAAAAAGGTAGAAATCATTGAATGTAAAACAGGTATATTTTAGAGATAATTCACAATTGTATCCATACCTAAGAGATTGGTTCCTACAAGTAAAGTTCCTTAAATAAATCTTGCAGACTAGAACCTTGCAGTCTAATATTGTTATGTATGTTAACTGTGTTTTCTGACAGGAACGGAATGTATCTTTTCTCATGTATCTATTCTTATGCAAATAAGTGGATTGAAAATGTGCATACTCTGTTAGCCAATGGGCTTGTTGTATTATTGTTACTGTTACTGTTTATAGTGTATATAAGTCAGAGTTTTGCCCCATCCAAACTGTGTTCAAACCCCACTAATAAAGAGCTGAATTTCACTACTTCATTCGTCTGCTTCTTCATTCCTTGAACACTAAAATTATGGAAGACGTTCTGTTTTTATTTTTGTGAAGACGACTGATGTCTGTGTGCAGAAAAGAATGTTATGTAGATTTGCTTCCTTAGAAATGAAGATATGCTGCTGCACCTCCAATCAGTTCATAAATTTAGGGTAAAAGTCTCAGGTTTCCTTTCTGTTGCCTCAGTGTTAACAGTACATACTTAGTATAATGGGTGTGAGACATTACAGATGGGAAAGATTGTACAGGCTGCATTCGTGTTATTGATTTCATACAAGTAAAGTAAAATGCAGACCAACAACATCAGTCACCATGAGAATATTATGGTCAGGAACACATAGAATGTGCAAAATGATGTCATAGGGGAGCAATTAGTGGTGGCCTGGCTGCAGAAAATTTCCCTCACCAGTATGAAACATCTTCAGCTAAGATACGTAGGTAGGCATTTAATTACCTTTTAAAAAAAACCAAATTGCTTAGGTTGGCTGCTTTTCTTTAATTACAAAAAAAGTTTTGGGAAACCCTTAGCCACACTTGGATCTTCTCCCCACTCTCTCTCTCTCTTCCATCCAGAGAGGCCCACAGGGGAGGTGAGTAAAGGATCCTGCCCCTCCCTCCCCATCCAAAGACCTGGGCCTGGAGAGGAAGAAAAGGAATCAGGAAGGCCCAGCTCTACTGCTCATTCCATCCAGAGAGGCCAGCAGGGGAGGTGAGTAAAGGATCCAGCCCCTCCCTCCCCATCCAAAGACCTGGGGCCAGAGAGAAGGACACCTCCGGAGACCCCCGACCACCCCCAGGAGATACCATCCACAACCACTTTGGTGTATGAAAACCAAGACACAGGACACAGCCTCGGGCTGGGTTAACTCAGGTTTATTGCATGGTGGTCAGAGGGAACATGAGGTAATGGCGGATCAATAGCTCTTTATATACAGTCGTAACACATTTGAACGTGGTTCCATGATAGCCCATTGGCTACTGTCTGCGTGACGTCATTGCTGGTCACGCCCTTCTTGTCCAGGTGTAGGTGGTGGCGGGAAAACTTCCCGCGCTGTTGCCTTTGATGAGTTTGGACCAAGAGAGCTTTGGACGCTCGCTGCTGCCAGCTGGTGGTCATTAGCTCGCGTCCTATTACAGGGTTTATGTGATACAGCTGAAGGTTACATTGTTGCCCATAGGCAAGGTTACATTGGTTCAGATACATTGTTATCCATGTGGAGGATCAAACCATTAGGACACAACATCCCTCCCCCCTAGGATGAGACGAAGTCTCGAAACCACACTCTCCCCCCCCCTAGGATGGGACGAAGTCTCTCAGCCAAGATGGCTTATTTCGAACACGCTGGGGTCTCGGTGTGGGCTGCCTTCCCCCTGGTTTGCTACCTTCTCTTTGTCCCCTGGTTTCCTGCCCTGTAATTGGAGAGGGAGACTCGTTAGTGACTTGCCGCGGCTCCGCGGCGTTGTTGGGAGGTGTGTGCTTTATTGGGGAAGAACCGGGGGCACTGGGGGCTAACGAAAAACCCCTCTTCTCGCTTGGACGGGTGGGGGAACACTCCCGAAACCCCCCCCGGCTCTCAAAATCAAAATCAGAATTAAATTCGGGGGCAGCGGTCGCGAACTCCTCTCCCCCTTCCCCAGCCTCTGATAGAGCTGGCGTATCAAAAGGGTATGAGTCGGGGCCGCTGCTTTCCCCCCTTGCTTGGGACCGTTGTCCGTTGCTGTCCCCCCCTTGGGCTAAACGGGTGGGGGAGAACCCTAACGCTGAGTCCTGTCGCTGAGCTCCACTGACCGGCCCCCCACTCACTCGGTGCCTAAGTTGGTCCGCGTGCCTCCTCCAGAGGAGACCTGTGCTAGTCTCGACCCGGTACGACACTGGCCACGTCCTTTCCACAACCGTCCCTGGTACCCAGGCTGGACCTGCGCTGGCGTAGTTCCTGCAGTGAACAGGATCGCCGGTGGCGAAACCTTTCGAGACTGCCAGCCCTATGTTTTTTCCTTTGTCCTCGACTCTCGTCGGGTCTAGCCTGGACAGGATCGTGGTCAGTTTTCGCCGCATCAGCAGCTCTGCCGGCGAGTAACCTGACGCTAAGGGGGTCACCCTATACGCTAACAAAAACTGACATACTTGGTGATTTAGGTCCCCCGGGCCCATGCGCCGCAGCGCATCCTTTGTCGTTCGCACCAGCCGTTCCACTTGGCCATTCGTGGCGGGGTGAAACGGCGCGGACGTGACATGCCGAATGGCGTTTGCCTCCATGAATGCCTTGAATTCAGCGGAGGTGAAACAACTAGCGTTATCGCTGACTAAAGTGTCGGGTAAACCGAACGTGGAAAAGACTCTCCTTAGCTGGCTAATTGTAGTGGCGGAGGACGTACTCTTTACTGGGATAACCTCCAACCACTTGGAGAATGCATCCACCACCAGGAGAAACATTGTTCCTCGGAATGGGCCAGCGAAGTCTACGTGCACCCTGGACCATGGCCCCCTTGCTGTGTCCCATTCCCTATGCGGAAGACGGGCCGCCTCTGGTCGGGAGCCCTGGCATGCCTCACAAGTGCCGACCATGTGCTCAATGTCCGCGTCCAGCTGTGGCCACCAGAAGTAACTCCGGGCCAGCGCCTTGGACCGGACGATGCCGGGGTGGCTGACGTGCAGCAGTTCGAGTACCCTCGGTCGCAGGGACGTAGGAACCACCACCCGTTGGCCCCACAAAAGGCAGCCCCTCTCTAGGGACAACTCTATTTTTTTTCGAAAAAATGGGTCGAATTCCGTACCTGGGGATGACGCCGGCCACCCCTTCTGTACCCATGAGCTAACTTTCTCTAGCGTTCTGTCCTTACCTGTGGCCCTGGCAATGTCGGCTGGTACTATCGGGGGTGAGTCTAAGACCTCTATTAACAAAACCTGGTGATCTCTTTCTGCCCTTTCCTTTTGGACGCCCGACAAGGGCAAAGGAGACCTCGAGAGTGCGTCGGCATGGCTGATCTCCTTCCCGGGCCGGTATTCCAGCTCATGCTGGTATGCGTTGAGAAAAATAGCCCACCGCAGCATTCTTGGGGACAGGATCTGTGGTGTGGGCTTACTTGCAGTGAAAATTCCTAATAGGGGCTTGTGGTCAGTCACGATTTTGAACGGCCGACCATACAGAAAATCGTGAAATTTTTTGGTCCCCGCTACTATCGCTAGTGCCTCCCTGTCGGTCTGTGCGTAATTACGCTCTGCTGGGGACAGGGACCTTGAATAAAACGCTATCGGGGCTTCCCTTCCGTCGTCCAACACGTGGCAAAGCACCGCCCCCACCCCCACCGGGGATGCATCACAGACTAAGACCACTGGCCGTTTGGGATCGAAATGCGTTAGGATTGCCTCGGATGTTAGGAGTTGCTTCAACTCTTTGAACGCCCTCTCTTGCTCATCACCCCACACCCATGTTTCCTCCTTTTTTAGCAACCGATGGAGTGGCTCGGCCACGGACGCCTTCCGTGGAAGAAAGGTATGGTAAAAATTGAGGAGCCCCAGAAATGACTGTAGCTCGGTTTTGGATGTGGGGCGAGGGGCCTTCTTGATGGCGGCTACTTTGGATTTGGATGGCTTAATACCCTCTGGCGTGACTCGAAACCCTAGAAACTCAACCTCAGTTTCGAAGAAGACACATTTGTCTTTTCTCAGTCGTAGCCCCGCTTTCTCGAAGACAGTCAGAACTTTATCCAATCTCTTTGCCAGTTCGGCCTCACTCCCCCCTGTTATCAACACGTCATCAAAATAAGGCAACACCCCCTCCAGCCCCTTCAGGAGGCGTTCCACAAGCGACTGAAAAAGGCCGGGTGCCGAGTTCACGCCGAACTGTAAACGCGACACCTGGAACGCTCCTTTATGTGTGACTATCGTTTGTGCCGCGGCCGTGGCGGGAGTTACCGGGAGTTGCTGATAAGCTTGAGCCAAATCGAGTTTAGCGAAACACTTTCCCCCATTCAGCCTGGCCAGCAGGTGGCTGACCACCGGCACCGGGTATGCATTAGGGCGGATCGCCTTGTTAATTGTACACTTATAATCAGCGCAAATGCGCACCTCCCCGTTAGCCTTCAGAGCGGTTACAATTGGAGTTTCCCACTCCGCGGAATCAACAGGAATAAGAATCCCCTGGCCCACCAGTTTGTCCAGTTCCGCCTCTATTTTGTCCTTTAGTGCGAACGGCACCCTGCGCGGTTTGAGTCTTATCGGGCGGACCTCCGGGTCTAGGTCGAAGGCTACAGGGGGTCCCTTGAACTTAACAAGTCCCTTTTTAAAAACGGCGGAATGCGCGTCGCACACCGCTTGTATTGGGTCCACCCCCACGGTATGCACTCCCCCTATGAACAAACCTAAGGGCTGAAACCACTGCGTCCCTAGGAGGCTACAACTACCCCCCTTAAGGACAACTAGGGGCAGCTCCGCAGAATGTCTCTTAAAACTGACCCGAAATTTCCCGACCCCCAACACTGGAATGCTGTTCCCCTGTACATCTCGTAGCGTGGACCTCAACGTTTTAAGTTTGGGTCGCACGTGGGGGTCGATTTTTAAGAACTCTTTCTGGGGAATTATAGAGTAGGAGGACCCCGAGTCAATTTCCATCCTGATAGGGGCCCCTTGTACTAGTACCTCGATGAAGTAATGGGACTGTCCCGCGGACACGTTGAACACCAGAGCGTCGTCCTCGCTGTCGTCCGAGATGCGGCCCACGCCGTCCTGCTTCCTCGTGGTCTGGGCGCCATCTTTGGACCTTGCTGGACGGTCCGGTCTGGTTGAGCGGTCTTGTGACTGCCTCCGGCCCTCCTTCCGTTTTCTGCACGCCTTGGCGATGTGCCCCCGACGGCCGCAGGTGTAACACTCGGCTTTCCTGAATGGGCACCTTGCGCGCTCATGGGCCGCTCCGCAACCATCGCAGCGGCGCCCCCCTTTTCGGACCCTTTGGACCTCCTCGCCG
The DNA here is from genome assembly GCA_035047345.1 of Bradypodion ventrale. Taxonomy (NCBI): domain Eukaryota; kingdom Metazoa; phylum Chordata; class Lepidosauria; order Squamata; family Chamaeleonidae; genus Bradypodion; species Bradypodion ventrale. The sequence continues at coordinate 209,135,970 of JAWDJE010000005.1, forward strand.
TCGCTGCCTTCCGTAGATGACTTTGAGGCCCTTCGGGTTGCGTGCACCGACTGTCCGGACTTTCCGTGCACCGAATTCTCCGCTTTGCCGGCTCTAGGACGCCACTCACGCCACTGGTGCATTTCGTCCACTCCAGCATTCGTGGACTCCGCGGCTTCCGCGGCCTCTACAACCTCCGCCAGCGTGGGTGGTGGCTCCTTGTTCATCAAGCTGCGCTGCACCTCCTTGTCCTTCAGGCCACACAGCACTCCGTCCCTGAGGGCCGTCTCTAGGTCGTCCCATCTGCAGGGGCCGGCGGCTATCCTCATGGCTGTTACGAATGCCTCAACCGACTCGTCCGGCGCTTGGACCCGCCTCCAAAACGCGCTCCGAGCGGGAAACATTGCCCTCGAGGGACGGAAACGCTCACGCAGCAGCTTCATGATGTCGTCTGCTTTGAATTCGCTCACCTTCTTCGGTGCAATGATGCCCACCAGCGTTCGCTTGGTTTCTATCCCAAGCATTCTGGTGAGGATGGCCCTCTTCCTCTCCTCATCGTCTTCTTTGACTTTGAGTTCCACCAGCGCCGCCTGGAAGTCCATCTCAAAAAGCTCCCAGTCTTGCGGTTTGGTGATGTTGAACCCGCTCTGTGCCCTGGCTGCTCCTTGGGGATCCATTATCCCACCTTCGTCGCCAATTTGGTGTATGAAAACCAAGACACAGGACACAGCCTCGGGCTGGGTTAACTCAGGTTTATTGCATGGTGGTCAGAGGGAACATGAGGTAATGGCGGATCAATAGCTCTTTATATACAGTCGTAACACATTTGAACGTGGTTCCATGATAGCCCATTGGCTACTGTCTGCGTGACGTCATTGCTGGTCACGCCCTTCTTGTCCAGGTGTAGGTGGTGGCGGGAAAACTTCCCGCGCTGTTGCCTTTGATGAGTTTGGACCAAGAGAGCTTTGGACGCTCGCTGCTGCCAGCTGGTGGTCATTAGCTCGCGTCCTATTACAGGGTTTATGTGATACAGCTGAAGGTTACATTGTTGCCCATAGGCAAGGTTACATTGGTTCAGATACATTGTTATCCATGTGGAGGATCAAACCATTAGGACACAACAACCACCATCACAGCGAGGCCCGAGCCGGCGCCTTTGACCGACTCCATGCGGCCGAAGGGAGGCAAGAGCTGCTGCGTGCATGCAAAGGATAAGTAATCGAACTGAAATAATATAGTTGACTAAACATAGATGGCTTATGGCAACTGACATAGTGACTGTACAAGAAACTGACTTACATAGAGACCTGATATAGTGGACTTTTTCTTTCTTTCTTTCTTTCTTTCTTTCCCTTTCACTAATTAGTTCAACTTTTACTTTGATACTATGTGATAAACTGTGATATTGTGCATGATAATACTTTGTTTTAAAACTGTTTAAACTGTGATAACATGTGTGATGGGAAAAGACTGGCGTAGAGACCGGCAAGGCACGCCACAAAGTTTGCCAAGAGAACCCTATGGACCAAAACAAAAGGCAAAACAAGGGGATGCTCAGCACAGCAGATCTGAAAAGGGGGAGGGATACGAAAGGGAGAGGAGAAAAAAGTGTTGCAGGGAACAATACTGCATAAGGACATGGAATGTGAGGTCTATGAATCAAGGAAAACTGGAAGTGGTAAAAAATGAGATGGAAAGAATAAGCATTGACATCTTGGGCATCAGTGAGCTAAAATGGACAGGGATGGGTGAATTCAGCTCTGGAAACCATCATATCTACTACTGTGGGCAAGAAAACCTTAGAAGAAATGGAGTAGCCATAATTGTCAATAAAAGAGTGAGAAAAGCAGTAATGGGATACAATCTCAAAAATGACAGAATGATGTCAGTCAGATTTCAAGGCAAACCTTTCAATGTCACTGTGATCCAAATATACGCACCAACCACTGGTGCAGATGAAGCCACAATGGACCAGTTCTATGAGGACTTACAACACCTCATAGAACAGACACCAAGAAATGATGTCCAAATTATATTAGGAGACTGGAATGCCAAAGTAGGAAATCAAAAAGTAGAGGGAATAACAGGCAAATTTGGTCTTGGAACACAGAATGAAGCAGGGCAAAGATTGATAGAGTTCTGCCAAGAGAACGCACTGGTCATAGCAAACACTCTCTTCCAGCAACACAAGAGGCGACTTTACACATGGACATCACCAGATGGCCAACACCGAAACCAAATTGACTACATACTCTGCAGCCAAAGATGGAGAACCTCCATACAGTCAGCAAAACCAAGACCTGGAGCAGACTGTGGCTCAGATCACAACCTACTGATCGCAAAATTCAGGCTTAGACTAAAGAAAATAGGGAAAACACGGAGACCAGAAAGATATCACCTAGACAGCATCCCTAAAGAATACACGGTGGAGGTGATGAACAGATTTAATGGCTTAGACTCGGTAGACAGAGTACCAGAAGAATTATGGATGGAGATGAGGGACATCATGCAGGAACCAGCAAAGAAAACCATACCAAAAGAAAAGAAGAGTAAGAAAGCAAAGTGGTTGTCTGATGAGGCTCTTAAAATAGGAGAGGAAAGAAGGAACGCAAAAGTCAAAGGAGAAAGGAAAAACTACAATTATTTGAACACAGAATTTCAAAGAAAAGCAAGGAGAGATAAGGAAAACTACCTAAAAGAACAGTGCAGAGAAATGGAGGAAAACAACAAAAGAGGCAGAACCAGAGATCTTTTCAAAAAAATTGGGGAAATCAAGGGAACATTTAAAGCAAAAATGACCATGATAAGGGACAAAGACGGAAAGGAGCTAGCTGATGCAGAAGAAATTAAGAAAAGATGGAAAGAGTACACAGAGGAACTTTACAAAAAGGACCTCAACACTCCTGATAATCACAATGATGAAGAAATTGAACTTGAGCCAGACATCCTGGAGAGCGAAGTCATAAAGGCCCTAAAGAGCACTGCAAACAACAAAGCTAGTGGAGATGATGGTATCCCAGTTGAATTTTTCAAAGCGCTAAAAGATGATGGCGTCAAATTACTGCATTCAATATGTCAGCAGATTTGGAAAACAAAACAGTGGCCACAGGATTGGAAAAGATCAGTATACGTTCCAATCCCAAAAAAGGGCAATGCCAAAGAATGTTCAAATTATCGAACAATCGCGCTCATCCCACATGCCAGCAAGGTGATGCTCAAGATAATACAGGATAGACTTCAGCAGCATGTGAAGAGAGAATTACCAGAGGTGCAGGCTGGTTTCAGAAGAGGCAGGGGGACTAGAGACCACATCGCCAACATACGCTGGATCATGGAGAAAACAAAGGAATACCAGAAACAAGTTTACTTTTGTTTTATTGACTACAGTAAGGCATTTGACTGTGTGGACCACAACAAGATGTGGAAAGTAATTAAAGAGATGGGAATACCAGAGCACCTCATATGCCTCCTGAGAAATCTGTACATGAACCAAGAAGCAACAGTTAGGACAGAACATGGAATAACAGAGTGGTTTGGAATAGGAAAAGGAGTAAGACAAGGCTGCATTTTGTCACCATGCTTATTCAACCTATACACAGAGCACATAATGCGCAGTGCAGGGATGGAGGAATCACAATATGGGATTAAAATTGCTGGGAGAAACATCAATAATCTGAGATATGCAGACGATACCACCCTAATGGCAGAAAGTGAGGAAGACCTAAAGAATCTCTTGATTGGGCTAAAGGAGGAGAGTGCAAAAGCTGGCTTGAGACTCAATATCAAGAAAACCAACATATGCTCAATGATTGTTCCCTGGGACAGATGGTTGAAGACCCAACTAGAGGTACAAGAATCCTTGACTTGATTCTGAGTAATACTCAGGATCTGGTGCAAGATGTTAATGTGACTGATCCAATAGGGAACAGTGACCACAACTCAATTATGTTTAACTTGATCATAGACCGCAAGTCACCGATAAAATCTAACACAGAGACCTTAAATTTTCAAAAAGGAAATTTCCCAAAGATGAGAAAACTAGTAAAAAAGAAACTGAAAGGGAAAATTGAGAGAGAACAAAGGAGAGAACATGGAGAACATGGAGAACATGGAGAAAACAAAGGAATACCAGAAACAAGTATACTTTTGCTTTATTGACTACACTAAGGCATTTGATTGTGTGGATCACAACAAGATGTGGCAAGTGATTAAAGAGATGGGAATACCAGAGCATCTCATATGCCTCCTGAGAAATCTGTACAGGAACCAAGAAGCAACAGTTAGGACAGAACACGGAATGACAGAGTGGTTTGGAATAGGAAAAGGAGTAAGACAAGGCTGCATTTTGTCACCCTGCTTATTCAACTTATACACAGAGCACATCATGCGCAACGCAGGGATGGAGGAATCACAATATGGGATCAAAATTGCTGGGAGAAACATAAACAATCTGAGATATGCAGACGACACCACCCTAATGGCAGAAAGTGAGGAAGACCTAAAGAATCTCTTCATCGGTTTGAAGGAAGAGAGTGCAAAAGCGGGCTTGAGACTCAATATCAAGAAAACCAAGATAATGGCAACAGGCCCGATCAGTTCCTGGAAAATAGACGGGGAAGAAGTAGAAGCAGTGACAGATTTTACGTTCTTAGGATCTAAGATCACTGCAGATGGGGATTGCAGCCATGAAATAAAAAGGCGACTGATTCTTGGGAGACAAGCCATGAGAAACCTGGTGAACATAGTGAAAAGCAGAGACATCACATTGCAAACAAAAATTAGAATAGTCAAAGCAATGGTTTTCCCAGTAGTAATGTATGGATGTGAGAGCTGGACAATTAGGAAAGCTGAACGCAGAAGAATAGACGCCTTTGAAATGTGGTGCTGGAGAAGAGTTTTGAGGGTACCCTGGACAGCGAGGAGAACAAATAGGTCAATCTTGGAGGAAATCAACACTGACTGCTCATTGGAAGGTCAAATAGTAAAGATGAGGCTAAAGTACTTTGGGCATCAAATGAGAAGGGAGGATTCACTTGAGAAGGCCGTGATGTTGGGAAAGGTGGAGGGCAAAAGAAGAAGGGGGAGGCCAAGGATGAGATGGATAGATGGTGTTGTAGACACAGTGGGCACAGAACTGGGAGGACTGAGGGGGATGGTGGAGGACAGAGGTGCCTGGAGAGCGATGGTCCATGGGGTCGCAAAGGGTCGGAATCGACTGTGCGACTGAACAACAACAAAAAAACACTCCAAGAGGCATGGAGGCTGTTTACAAAAACAATAACAGAGGCTCAATTGGAATGCATACCCAAAAGGAAAAAGGCCACTGCCAGGTCCAAGAGGACTCCGATGTGGCTTACAGGAGCTGTTCGGGAAGTGATCAAGAGCAAGAAAAGCTCATTTAGAAGATGGAAGGCTTGTCCAAATGAGGACAGCAGACAGAAACATAAATTCTGGCAGAACAAATGCAAGGCAACAATCAGGAAAGCAAAGCAAGACTTTGAGGAGCGTATAGCTAAAAATACTCAGAGAAATAACAAAGACTTCTTTAAGTACATTAGAAGTAAGAACCCAACTAGGAAGGCCATTGGACCATTAGATGACAATGGAAGGCAAGGGGTTATTAAAGAGGAAACAGAGATTGCAGAGAGACTCAATGAATTCTTTGCTTCAGTATTCACTGAAGAAGACAGAGACCACATGCCCAAAACAGAGCCTATCTTTGTAGGGAGGGAAACCGAAGAATTAAGCAAGATAGAAATAACCAGGGAGGAGGTCCTTGCATGTCTTGTTAAGCTAAACACTAACAAATCCCCAGGACCAGATGGCATCCATCCACGAGTTCTCAGGGAACTTAAAGATGAAATTGCTGATATCCTAGCCAAAATATATAATCTTTCCCTCAAATCAGGCTTTGTGCCTGATGACTGGAAGGTAGCGAATGTAACACCAATTTTCAAAAAAGGATCCAGGGGTGATCCAGGAAATTACCGGCCTGTCAGTTTGACATGTGTCCCAGGTAAAGTGATGGAAACCATCCTAAAAGACAGAATTAATAGTTACATAGAAGAGAAGGCACTGCTAAAGGAGAGCCAACATGGCTTTTGCAAGGGCAAATCATGCCTCACTAATCTGTTGGAATTTTTTGAGAGTGTCAACAAGCATGTGGATAAGGGGGATCCAGTTGACATTGTTTATCTGGACTTTCAGAAGGCTTTTGACAAGGTCCCACACCAAAGGCTCTTGAATAAACTTACCAATCATGGAATAAAGGGACAGGTCTTGTCCTGGATCAGCAACTGGCTAAGGGACAGGAAACAGAGGGTAGCACTAAATGGACACTTCTCCAAGTGGAGGGAAGTAAAGAGTGGGGTCCCCCAAGGTTCAGTACTGGGACCCCTGCTTTTCAACCTCTTCATAAATGATCTAGAGGTAGGAGTAAAAAGCAAGGTAGCCAAATTTGCTGATGACACTAAATTATACAGGGTAGTGAAAACTGTGAGAGATTGTGAAGAGCTCCAGAGGGATCTCTTGACACTGGGGGAGTGGGCAAAACAGTGGCAAATGAGCTTCAACATCAGTAAGTGCAGAGTGATGCATGTTGGGGCAAAAAAACCCAATTACATTTATAAACTGATGGGGTCTGAACTCTCTGCGACAAACCAGGAAAGGGACCTTGGTGTCCTGGTGGACAGCTCAATGAAGGTGTCAACCCAGTGTGCCTCAGCAGTGAAAAAAGCAAACTCAATGTTAGGGATCATTAGGAAGGGTATAGAAAATAAGTCAGCAAGTGTCATTTTGCCTCTTTATAAATCTATGGTGAGGCCCCATCTGGAATATTGTGTACAGTTCTGGTCGCCATACCTCCAGAAGGATATTATGGAGTTGGAGAAAGTACAGAGGAGGGCAACCAGAATGATTAGGGGACTGGAACACCTTCCTTACCATCTGAGGCTGCAACGGTTGGGCCTTTTCACTCTTGAACGACAGCGTCTAAGAGGTGACCTGATTGAAGTTTATAAAATCATGCACGGTGTGGACAAGGTAGATAAGGAAAAACTGTTTTCCCTATCGCACAACACTAGAACTAGGGGACACTCCATGAAACTTTTGGGTACTAGTTCTCAAACAAATAAGAGAAAGTACTTTTTCACCCAGAGGATTACTGGTCTATGGAACTCCCTGCCAGAAGAAGTGGTGACAGCTGTCAGTCTTCACAGCTTTAAGAAAGGATTAGACAAGTTCATGGAGGACAAGGCTATCAATGGCTATAATTATGGCTACCTAAGGACAACCTCCGGGTTGGAGAGATAGGCAGGATATCTCTCAATGCCATTTCCAGGGAATCCTAAGCAGGTGAAGGCATCTCCTTGGGAATACCCTGAAGGAAATGGTGAGCCACTGTGTGAGACAGAATGCTGGACTGGATGGGCTGTGGCCTGTTCCAGCAAGGCTGTTCTTATGTTCTAATGGCAACAGGCCCAATCAGCTCCTGGAAAATAGACGGGGAAGAGGTAGAAGCAGTGACAGATTTTACTTTCTTAGGATCAAAGATCACTGCAGATGGGGATTGTAGCCATGAAATAAAAAGGCGACTGATTCTTGGGAGACAAGCAATGAGAAACCTGGGGAACATAGTGAAAAGCAGAGACATCACCTTGAAAACAAAAATTAGAATAGTCAAAGCAATGGTATTCCCAGTGGTAATGTACGGATGTGAGAGCTGGACAATTAGGAAGGCTGAACGCAGAAGAATAGATGCCTTTGAAATGTGGTGTTGGAGGAGGGTTTTGAGAGTCCCCTGGACAGCGAGGAGAACAAATAGGTCAATCTTAGAAGAAATTAACCCTGACTGCTCATTGGAAGGTCAAATAGTAAAGATGAAGCTAAAATACTTTGTACATCAAATGAGAAGGGAGGATTCACTTGAGAAGGCATTGATGTTGGGAAAGGTGGAGGGCAAAAGAAGAAGGGGGAGGCCAAGGATGAGATGGCTAGATGGCATTGTAGACACAATGGGCACAGAGCTGGGAGGGCTGAGGGGGATGGTGGAGGACAGAGGCGCCTGGAGGAAAATGGTCCATGGGGTCGCAAAGTCGGAGAGAGTGCCTTTTTTGTAGATAAAGAAGGACAAGTGAGAATGTGTTTCTTTTATCATTAAGTTCAAATCAGTCCCATAGGTTCCAGTTTATTTATTATACTGTATTTTTGGCTCGCCTCCCTCCCTCCAATGCATAGCAAAGTGTCTTACAATGCCATTATAGTGAAACAATAACTTTTATTAATAAACTCCCAGTGCTCTTTGACTTGAATGTAGAAATCTTCAACAACATCAACAGGGACTGTTTGTTATGTTATGACAGTCCTTCAGTCAATTTCCAAGGCTTTTTTAAAAAAAATATTTATATTTATATAGTGCTTTATTCGGCCCGGAGGTGACTCAATGTGGTTTACAACGATGCATGCTGTCTGCACATCAGACAGCAGCAGAAAAAAAGTGAAAGAAATACAATGTAGTACATATGAATAACAACCAACAATAAATCAAGCAACAATATAAAAATACAAATACAAAATAGAGACAATCGCAGATCAGAAATACAAGGCACAGTATACAATACAATAATCGCCCACTGAAAAAAACAAAAAAAATAACAACATCACTGTTGTACTGGGAGGGCCTCTGCAAGCACCCTGAAGTTTACTCTCACACAAGCATACACACCCCAAACACTGAGACAGAGACACAAGCTGTTTCCTTTCTGGCTGGAGAGAGGGAAGGGAAGACAAAAGGACTACCAGCCGTTTTATTCCTACATAACTGTAAACCAGGAAATGAGAGTGACCCTTGAGGTGATTGGTTTCAAGCAGCGTGCATTCAGTCACCATAAGCTCAGTGCATGGCCAGGTTTGGGGTAAACAGGAAACGTGAGGTAACATAATACTCATGAGGTGTGCTCATGATCAAGCTTGGTAAATAACAGGAAATTAGGTGACCCTCTATTTTAGGGGAGATGATTCATAGGGCTGTGCTTCGGCCAGAACACCCAGGCCTCGCATGCATAAGCCAGTGTGGATTCTTAAGAAGACAGCCAGGAATCCCTACACATCACACCCAGCAACTCACCCCAGTCCCCCAAAACAGTCCCAAGATGGGAGGTAATGGGAAGTAATGGACCCCTGCCACCAAGGTCAAAGTCCTAGCCAACGGCATGGGGGAAGGGGGAGTCTTAAGTGCTGGCAAAGATTGTCTGCGGCAGCTGGTCTGCAGCGGCTCCCACCTGCCTCCACTCCCCAGAGCCGATGGTTGGCCCTGGTGCAAGGCAGGGAGCGCTGGAGGCTGCTGCGGTGGTGGCTCCCCTTTCTTATCAAGTCCTTTACATCCAGTGTACATGTCTGCAGCAATGAGGACAAACTGATGGATACCCAGAAACCTATCTTGGGCATGGACTTCTTGTCTGACATCACTCAGCCTTCCCTTTCACCCCAGTAAGAAAGGCTTCACCTCTACCACTTCTATTGCTTATCTCCTTGCCACTGCTGGAAGTACTTGCATCTGGTCCCATTCCACTATCCAGGGATTTTGTTTAAGGATAAATATTCATCCTGGTGACAGTGTTTCTTCTTTCTTCTCAGTTCCTCTCATGGGGTACAGAGAAAGAGTTTCTTTGAAGATTATGGTATTTTTGAACCACAATTGGGTGTACCCCAGGCAACGGCCACCTTGGACCAGCTAATATTTCTCACGCTAGGAAAGGGGAAAGGAACCATGGAAGGGATTTACTAAAAGGTGGGTTCATTTTGGCAATTTCCTGTCTGGCCTAGACATGGAAGAAGGAGAAAAATGGAAGAAGAAGAAGCAGTTCCTCACATAACTCCCTTCTCGTTCTCCATGTCCCTCCTTTTATATTCCTCCATTTCCGGCTCTTTTGTTCCCACTCTTATTCTTTCTCACTCTTGGTCTACTTCTCTTACATTTTTCCCTTCTGCCTTCCTGCCTCAGCGATTTCCTCCCCAGCCAAGTCTTCCTCCTTTACTATAAATGCACCAATTCCCTTTGAATCATCTATTCTCCAGTCATATGGGGAACTAGTAGTCTGGAATACTGGGTTTGGGTCCACAGACCCAAGGTGTAGTCCACCTTACACATTTCCTCCTCATTTTCACCCCAGTGGCCTCAAGGTATTATCTAAACCAGTGGTTCTCAACATGGGCCCCACGCCCCACAGGGGGACCTCAATTCCCATGTCTGTACATTAACTGGTCAATGCTTTGTGAAATTGACTTAGGCTTCTGGAAATTGAAGTCCAAAAACCAAAGTTTGGGAAACACTGATCTAAACCTTTCCTCCACCCCACTCATTGTGTCTCAATAACTTGGGACTCGCTCAAGGTCACCTATTAAGTTTAATAGTTCAACCTGTATCTCTCAAGTTCCATTTCAGAATTCTATCATGCTGGATGATAACCAAAGATACTTTGAAAGCAAGCAGAAGAAAGTGTGGAGTGTTTTGATTTCTCTGTTAAATTTGTCTGTCAAGGGAAAACAGATGAGTTTGTGGGGACCTGTTGTCTGTCATCTGCCACTACTTAGTGCTGTTAGGGGGAACATTGAATGAGGGGAGAATGTGTATAATTGCTAGACATCTTGTGGATGGGAAGAACGACCATGACCATGTAAGTCGCCCTATCAGGTCACATGAAAAAAGTATGGAAGAGAACGTACATGAAATGGTATTAATCACCTTCTCCTTAGCTCTTTTTGTCCTAATTTGGGCTGACAGTATGAGAATGATAATATTTCTGTTCAGTCACAGACAAAAGAGGAAAACAGGTTATATATTGCTGTTGAAATAACTGCTGTAACCCTTACAATAATTGCTGCTATTAACCCATCACACATCATTTTAAATAATGCAATCCTGTCTAATGTCTAATATTAAGCTAGTTAAAGATTAATTCAGAGTGGCCTTGCTTAATCTTAATTAAGAGTCAGAAATAAGTTGAGCTAGGCACTTAGTAATTCACTTAGCCATTGACTTTGGTATGGCTTACTTTCATAAATTTGGCATACTGCTGAATTTATTATACAGTTGAGAGCAATCCATAGAGTTATGTTGTCTTGGTAGCCATAAAGATGCATTGCTGTTTGAATCAAGGAGCAAATCTGATGCTATTCAAAGTACTGCAGCTCACTTGATGTATTGTGTGAGTAACTGGGAGGAGCTGAAGCACAATCATCTTCACCTTTATCAATTGGCAGGTTGGCAGCTAGAATGGGTAGGACAAGGTGGCACTGAGAGAAGTATTCTGAGACACAACTCCAATTAGATGTAGTTGGTCCCCCTACCCTAGAAGAGCAACATGGGATGGCCCACGTCCAAGCAGTCTTATTTTCCTCAGCTGAGTATTGAGTCCAAATAAAGAGGCTAAAGAGATAAGGGTGCAGACAATCAGGTCTGGAGAAATGTATCTATCCAGCTTGCTTGTGATTCACTGCATCACAATATGGTGCTGTACTATTCAATAAGATGGTTTCACACTAGAGACATGCCCTTGGTCCATCTTGCCTTATATACAGTGCCTGTTTCTGATGTCAGCTCATTGAATTGCCCAGACATGCCCAGCTGCTGCTGCTGGAACATGCATGCCACCAGGGGACGTGATTCAGCTGAGGTGGCAGCAGGCTCTGTGGTAGCTGCAACTGTTACAATGTTTACATGTAAAAATACATTGCCCAATTACCAACCATTTGAACAGCTATAGCATGCCAGTAACTTAAAATCTGTACGTGATAGGCAAATTTTGAGTTCAGATTTCGATTCAACACACTCAATATCATGTAGATCACATGTGTTATTCCCAGTAGCAAAATCATTGTTGTGCAGTGTTATGGGCATACCCATAACACTTCAAGTTTCATACCCTATTATGTTGCTTTCTCGGTACATCTAAATGCAGATATATTATCTATGTTTTCTTTTGCATGTCTCAATGTGCTTATTAGCATTCCTTATCCTTTTAACTTTTCATTTCTCCCTGACTTATTCACCTTTCAGAATTAAAGTACCTGAAAACCTGATATAGAGCTTATGCAAGATAATTAGATCCCAGCAGGGATAATAGACAGAAATTATTATAATTAAAAATAAAAAGTTTTGTGGGCACCACCTGACCTCCCTTCTAGAGGTCTGACAGAGATACAGTCCCCAGGCAATAAATCCATAGGCTCCAGCTTGGTTTTGTGTCTCATAGTCACTTGTATTAAAGGTATAACTTAGAAATAAGTTAGGTGGGGTAATTTGGGCATTTTCTTGTTATATTACTTCTGATTGTTTATTTAATTTTTATGTATTATCTTGTTGTTTTTAACTGTAAGCCACTCAGAATGATTTTGTTACCAGATGGGTGGGATATAAATATGATTAAACAAACAAACAAACATAACATAACATTAGTTCTCCTGGTCCCTCCCTCCATGTTTTTTGAGGGTTGAGGGCAGTCACTAACCCGCAGGGTACCATTCGCCCTGCAGGACTTCTGTTGAGCTCACTGGGGCCATTGGAAGTTCAGAGAGGTGGGTGGGGATTGTGAAATCCTGTCCATGAAGAAGCTCTTTTAAGGAGGTCTAGTAAAGGCACGCAAGTAGGAGCTCTGCCCCAAGGCTCTGCTCTTTCCAGAGCCTCTTTTGCTACACATGTTGCTGATGGTGCCTCCAAGTGCTTTAGTTGAATAAGGATAGGCTCTGTGGTGGATCCTGTACCTTTCCATATTCACACCATGTGTTGTTGTCTGCTTGCAGCCCCTATTTGAACATATTGGTCTTGCATTTAAGGACTCCAACCCTCAGCCTATTCAGGGTCCTCCAAGTGATGTAGGGGAGGTTGAGTTCCTCTGCTATATCCTCCTTTAATGTTGTTCCTTTCCAAAGAGCTCCTTCCTCCATCTTCTAATTTGGTTTTGCTCTTGTATACCCTCAAGAATGTTTGTTCTTGCCATAAAGCTCTTCCTGGATCTGAGCTAGCGGACTTGAGACTCATATTGAATAGAACGGATGAATATCTGTTCAGAGGGTGTTGAGGGTCATTCTCTTGCTTAGTTCTCTCAGTGTCTGCTGCTACATCTCTCCTGATCTTAGGTGGAGTGATGCCAACAAGAGGGTATATTTTCTCAACTGGTGTAGGTTTAAGGCATCTTGTCACTATACACATGGCTTCATTAACAGCTAAGTCAACTTGTTTTACATGTGTGGATGTGCTCCATACTGTAGTGCCATATACTGCTGTGGAGATGTTCAAGGTCAAAGCAGATGTACACAGCATGGATGTTTGAGTTCCCCATTTATAGTTTGTGAGTTTCCTGATGATATTGTTCTTTGTACTAACTTTGGCTTTGGTATTCAGGCAGTGTTGCTTAAAAGAGAGTGTCCTGTCAAGTGTCACACTGAGGTATTTTGGGGATGAACAATGCTGTAATCGGTTCCCTTGCCACGTAACATCCAACTCAACCCTTGCCTCCTGGTTTCAAAGGTGGAAAGCACACACTTGAGTATTTCTTGGATCAGGCTTCAAATGGTTGATATTGTAATATCATCCTAATTCTACAAGTGCTCCAGTAAGTTTTCCAGCTACATCATCAAAACTTGTTCCTTGAATTGTCATTGTTGTGTCATCTGCATAGATGAACAATTTTGTATTTTCAGGAACTGGTTGCTCATTTGTATATATCTTATACAGTGTTGGAGATAATACAATTCCTTGGCACAATCCATTCTTCTGCAACTTCCATCTGCTGTTCTTTCCATTCATCATCATATGGAATCTCTGGTTCTGAAGGAAGCTGCCAATGACTCTAGTAAGCTTGTTATCTTTTGTAAGATTATATTATTTTACAGAGCAGAATCTTATGATTGACAGTATCATATGCTACAGTTAGGTCAATGAAAGCCACTCTCATAATTAGCTTTCTTTTGAAGCCATCCTCCATAGCTATATGATATGTTCTGCTAGATAAGGAGGTAAAATGCACTCTTGTTTGACATCTTTGCCTATACAAAATCTCTCCATTTTTTACCCAAACAGTAGCTTCTTGTCTACAGTACAGTTCATGCATCAGGACAATTAATCATTACTAAATGGTCTAAAGCTAGCTTCTAAATGTTAGCTGTTTCAAAAAGCTGTAACATACCTGTGTGATGTGATATCTGCAGCAGGAATAGAGCCAGATACAAGAAAAAAACTGATATAGTTGGCCAGTACCCACCACTTTCAGGGAACTTTGGCAATTCCTTGGATTTCCTGGCTAGTACTGAATAGGAGATTTGTGCCAAGATATTCTGTCACAGCCAAGCATTTAAATTCATTATTATCAGGCAATTCTATGAATAGTAGGAATTTTAGAAATCAGTCTCTCAGACATAAATGAGAAACCAATCACCAGAAGGCATTTGATACTTTGAAACAAAAACTTTGAAACATCTAACTTAGGTTTGGACTGAATAATATAGATTATTTATTTATTTTATTTATTTATTATTTTTGCACATTTATATCCCGCCCTCATGGTGGGTACACCACTCAGGGCGGCTAACAACAAAAGGGGAAAGGGAAGAGAGAGAAAATACAATAAGTAAAAATTACAATATAAAACAGTTTAACAACAACAGCTAAAAACATGACCCAACCCCCCCAGCTAAAATCAGCATTAAAACACAACAACAAACAAATCATCATTTAAAAACACCCTCACACACATTAAAACAGAGTAACCAAACTGGGGGACGGTCCCTCACATGGACTAAATCAGCCAGCGGGCTTGACTAGTGGAGTCAAGCATGCCCCAAACCTGCTGACAGAGCCATGTCTTCAGCATCTTTCTGAAAGGGAGTAGTTCCATCTGGAGACGCAGGTCAGGTGGTAAGAGGTTCCACAGGGCTGGGGCAGACACGGAAAAGGCTTTCTTCCTGGTCCCAATAAGATGTACTCCTTTCACTGATGGGACCACCAGTGAGCCCCTCCTGTCTGCCCTAGTAGGACGGGCTGAATTCCTGTGGCAGATGTTTCTCTCTCAAAGACAAAAATATATCCCTATGGAAAATGTGGAAGAACTAGACAAACAGAGCAGATTGCCAAAATGTTATGAAAAAGTGAACAAGATCCTGAAATTTAGAGATCATGGGGTGCTGATGTTTGCAAAGGCAATCATTCAGATTCAAACAATCTTTGCTGAACCATCTGCATCTAGAAAATCACTGGGAAGGGGCAGCAGCCTTACTGAGACACCACCTTCCTCAGAGGATAGTATCCTAAAAGAGTTTGTCAAACAAGGATACATTGGTAGTATGTTCTATGAACAGGGTGCTACTCTGCTAGAATGGAAAAATTGCAGAGAAGAGATAAGTATATACTCAAAGTAATATAGTATTTGGAAGCAAATCACCAACCTACCCAAGATGAGAAAAATGAGAAGAAAACCTGAGACTTGACTGTATTTAAGAGAGTGGGATAGACTTTTTCTGACAGATAGTATTCTTTACTGGGAAATACAATGGAGGGGAGAAGGTGTAGAGCAACTAGTCATCTCTTATACCTATAGAAAGTGAGCTCTAGAACAGGGATTCTCAACCTGCAGCCTGCAGGCTGGATGCAGCCTGCGACACCATTTCATGTGTCCCCCCTGCCTCCACCACACCAGGAAGTGCCATGTGGTGGAAGAAGGGCAAAATGGCCATCTGGCCCCTGAAGCAGTCTGAGGGAGCGTGACCTAGCCCCCAGCTTAAAAAGGTTGAGAGCTCATGCTCTAGAAGGTATGATGAAATAGGTATCTTTGGAATGGAAAGAAACTTGTAATTGGCAAGAGATAGATTCTTCTGGCCTAGAATGACCCAAGCAATAGAGCAGAAGAGCCATATCTGTGAACGCTGTATATACAAAGAAAAGCTACGGGGGAATTCATTAATATTAAGGTGTATGCTCCTTTGGAACTAAACTAATTTCCATAGACTTTCTCACTCTCCAAACTGATGTGACAAGCATAGAAAACATCTTGGTAGTGAGCACTTCACTAAAAATGCCCAAGTTTATTTGTAACTACTACTTTTTACTACTAGAGGCCAGAGAACAAGAACAGTAGCAAACCACTTTGTGGGAAATTTTTATTAGTCACTATGCATTCCCTAGAAGATTTCACAGTGGTCAAAAAGGAAGCTTTGAGTTAGAGTTGGTCAGAGAGATGAACATTGCCAGGACCAAGTCACATACTACACACTATTGCCCTAGAGCAGGGGTGCCCAATTTTTTTGGGCTGCGGGCTGGTCACGTGGTTCAGGGGGTTGGTCACTATGGGCCAGGGACCAGATCCAGCCCCCGGCACCAATTCATCTGGCCCATGAAGCCCTCATTGCTCCCAGAAGCAGAAGTATAACGTGCCCGTACGGTACGGGCACATTTTACTTCCGCTTAAGGGAGTGATGAGGGCTTCGTGGGCCAGATAAATTGGCATCGGGGGCTGTATCCAATCCTCAGGCTGTAGTTTGGGCACCCCTGCCCTAGAGGAAACTCTGTTGAAAGATCTAATCTTGCTCTTTTAGATATGTTAGAAACATTAGAAACAAGTAAGAAGATTAACTGGAAAAAGTACATAAAGCTACTGGTGCATACCTACAACTGCACAGGAATGATACCACAAGAGAATCTACATTTTTTTAATTATGAAAAATAACCATAATCGCCTATTGATTTGTACTTTGGAACAAAACCCAGAGGACACAATGAGGTAAGTCAACAGGATTATGCGAAGGACTTAAACACAGGTTGCATTATGCTTATGATTTGGCCACAAAAGAACGTGAAAAGCATCAGAGACCAACAAAAGGAGTGAGATTCAACAATGAACCAGGAAACAGAGTCTTAGTATGTCATTTGAGCCCCATAGAAATACAGAAATTGTCAGACAGGTGGTAAGCAGTTGTGCATATAGTTTTGGATCAGCTGTATAAAACATTTCCGGTATACATTTTAATTCTGCATAGAGAAATATTAAAAACATGTAGATCTATTTCTTCATTTGAAGAAGTTGTTCAGTCGCACAGTCGATTCCGACTCTTTGCGACCCTATGGACCATCGCTCTCCAGGCACCTCTGTCCTCCACCATCCTCCTTAGTCCACACAACCCCATGCCCATTGTGTCTACAATACCATCTAGCCATCTCATCTTTGGCCGTCCCCTTCTTCTTTTGTCCTCCACCTTCCCCAGCAGCAAGGCCTTCTCAAGTGAATCCTCTCTTCTCATTTGATGTCCAAAATACTTCAACTTCATCTTTGTTATTTGTCCTTCTAAGGAGCACTCAGGGTTAATCTCTTCTAATATTGACGTATTTGTTCTCCTCGCTGTCCAGGGGACTCTCAAAACTCTCCTCCAGCACCACATCTCAAAGGCATCTATTTTTCTTCGCTCAGCCTTTCTAATGGTCCAGCTCTCACAGCCATACATTACCACTGGAAATACCATTGCTTTGACTATGTGGACCTTTGTTTGCAGTGAGATAGCTCTACTTTTCACTATGTTCCCCAGGTTTTTCATAGCTTGTCTCCCAAGAATCAGTCACCTTTTTATTTCATGGCTGCAATCTCCATCTGCAGAGATCTTGGATCCTAAGAAAGTAAAATCTGTTACTGCTTCTACTTCTTCCCCATCTATTTTCCAGGGACTGATATGGCCTGTTGCCATTATCTTGGTTTTCTTGATATTGAGTCTCAGGCCAGCTTTTGCACTCTCTTCTTTCAACCTAATCAGGAGCTTCTTTAGGTCTTCTTCACTTTCTGCCATTAGGGTGGTATCATCTGCATATCTCAGATTGTTGATGTTTCTCCCAGCAATTTTGATCCCATATTGTGATTCCTCCATCCCTGCATTGCGCATTATGTGCTCTGTGTATAGGTTGAATAAGCAGGGTGACAAAATGCATCCTTGTCTTACTCCTTTTCCTATTCCAAACCACTCCGTCATTCCATACTCTGTCCTAACTGTTGTTTCTTGACTCATGTACAGATTTCTCATGAGGCATATGAGGTGTTCTGGTATTCCCATCTCTTTAATTACTTGCCACATTTTGTTGTGGTCCACACAATCAAAGGCCTTGGTGTAGTCAATGAAACAGAAGTAAGCTTGTTTCTGGTATTCCTTTGTTTTCTCCATGATCCAGCGTATGTTGGCAATGTGATCTCTGGTCCTCCTGCCTCTTCTGAACCCAGCCTGCACCTCTGGTAGTTCTCTTTCGACATGCTGCTGCAGTCTATCCTGTATTATCTTGAGCATCACTTTGCTAGCTTGTGGGATGAGCACAATTGTTCAATAATTTGAACATTCTTTGGCATTGCCCTTTTTTGGGATTGGGACATATACTGATCTTTTCCAATCCTGTGGCCACTGTTGCGTTTTCCAAATCTGCTGGCATATAGCATGTAGTAGCTTGATTCCATCATCTTTTAGGGCTTTTGAAGAATTTAACTGGGATACCATCATCTCCACTGGCTTTGTTATTTGCCGTGCTTTTTAGGGCCTTTCTGACTTCACTCTCTAGGATGTCTGGTTCAAGTTCAATTTCCCCCTCATTGTTATTATCCGGGGTGTTTAGTTCTTTTTTGTAAAGTTCCTCTGTGTACTCTTTCCATCTTTTCTTTATCTCTTCTGCATGCGCTAACTCTTTGCCATCTTTGTCTTTTATTGTGGTCATTTTTGCTTTGAACGTTCCCTTGACTTCCCCAATTTTTTTAAAGAGATCTCTAGTCCTGCCTCTTGTGTTGTTTTCCTCTATTTCTTTGCACTGTTCATTTAGGTAGCTTTCCTTATCTCTCCTTGCTTTTCTTTGAAATTCTTTATTTAAGTGATTGTATTTTTTTCCTTTCTCCTTTGCCTTTTGCATTATTTCTTTCCTCTGCTATTTTAAGAGCCTCATCCGACAACCACTTTGCTTTCTTGCGCTTCTTTTCTTTTGGTATAGTTTTCCTTGCTGCTTCCTGCATAATGTCTTTCATCTCTGTCCATAATTCTTCTGGTACTCTGTCTATCTGGTCCAGACCATTGAATCTGCTCCTCACCTCCACCGTGTATACCTTGGGTATGTTGTCTAGATCATATCTATCCGGCCTATTAGTTTTCCCTATTTTTTTTCAGTCTGAGCCTGAATTTTGCAATCAGTAGACTGTGATCTGAGCCACAGTCCGCTCCAGGTCTTGTTTTTGCTGACTGTATGGAGGTTCTCCATCTTTGGCTGCAGAGTATGTAGTCAATTTGGTTTCGATGTTGGCCATCTGGTGATGTTCATGTGTAGAGTCTCCTCTTGTGTTGCTGGAAAAGGGTGTTTGCTATGACTAGTGTGTTATCTTGGCAGAACTCTATCAGTCTTTGCCCTGCTTTGTTTTGTGTTCCCAGACCAAACTTGCCTGTTATTCCGTCCACTTTTTGATTTTCTACTTTTGCATTCCAGTCTCCTAAGATAATGTGGACATCGTTTCTTGGTGTCTGTTCTATAAGATGTTGTAGGTCCTCATAGAACTGGTCTACTGTGGCTTGATCTGCACTAGTAGTTGGTGCATATATGTGGATTACAGTGATATTAAATGGTTTGCCTTGTAGTCTGACTGACATTATTCTATTATTTTTGAGATTGTATCCCATTACTGCTTTTCTCACTCTTTTATTTACAATTATGGCCACTCCATTTCTTCTGAGGTTTTCTTGTCCACAGTAGTAGATATGATGGTTTCCAGAGCTGAATTCGCCCATACCTGTCCATTTTAGCTCACTGATTCCCAAGATGTCAATACTTATTCTTTCCATTTCCTTTTTTACCACTTCCAGCTTTCCTTGGTTCATAGATCTTACATTCCATGTCCCTATGCAATATTGTTTGAAGAAGACCCACTTGTAAAGAATCCGGAAGATCCTATTAGCCATGGAACAAGGCAGAAAACTAAGGCAAGAGCCTTCTTCTTCTTCCAGGTCTAGGCCAGATGTGAAACTGCCAAAATGAAGGCACCTTTTGGTGAGTTCATTTTGCAGTTCCTTTCACCTGACCTAGTGTGAGAAAGATTAGCCAGAAACACAAGGGTGTGGTTATCATGGTATGCCTGATTGTGGTTCAAAAATACCACAATCTTCGAGAAGGTTCTTTTTGTGTACCCCAGGCAAGAATAATTTACAAGAAAGATGAGAAGGACCCATCATTAGAACTGTCATGGAGAACTCTCATCCAAATTGAACCCTTTGGCAAGGCAGTTCAATCCAATTCTTATATCTAAGGAAGAAGAAATAGCTTCATATACTTCAAATGAGGAGACTCAAAGGTATGTGTCTAAACCAGTGAGGTGCTGCATAGAATTGGAGCCAAGCCAGAAAGTTGAATGGTTAGGTTTTGAGCTTTTCAGCAAAACCTGTTATCATGAGTGTTCAACCAGTGGTTGCATATCGCAATATACTAATAACATTTTCACATATAAGGACAACATAGAGAATTCTATCCTAAATATTACTGAGTAATTTAGTAGGGGATAATGTAACCCCTATGGACTATTTGGTTTAGCCGAATGGGTGTAAAAATCATAGGAAGGGGCTGAGATTCAGGATTTGAATTATAAAGAGTGGAAAAGATGGAAATGTAGGAGCTGCTGTTTCCACAGAGGATGATAAGGCTCTTGTCACCTTGCTTTAAGTAATAGAATTTCAATTGTACAGGAAAGATATTGAAAGGGTGAATTCACATAGTGATTTTATGTATTTTCACTTTATTTTAAGGTTTTAGACACTGTACATGTGGAAAATGTATTTCAGGTATTTTTATTGAATATTTTTAGATAACTGAAATGGCAGATGCAAAACCTGCAGAAATGGGGAGAAATGACCTGTATATCTGAAGAGAAACCAGAGCATGTTACCTGTACATAAAAAATTATGTGTGTGAAGTTTGTGTTTTCAATAACAGACAGACAGACAGACAGACAAGTGGGTGGGTGAATGGATAGATGTATAGATGTGCATCAACCATTTATCTTCCCAATTGTCTGCCCTTATGACTAGCTTTTTGCCAGACTGGAGTGAGAGTAATGCAAGAGCGGAACTACATTAAATAAGACTTGTTGAATAATGTCCTGGCAGTGGCACCACTAAAAAGCTGGGACAAACCTTTCCAACTCCCAGCCCTTACATAACCTACCTCTTTGACATCCCAAAGTCCCCCTCATGGTTTAACATCTTAGTCTTGAAATCTAAGAGAATGGGATGTTGCTAATCTGCCAACCCTTGAGGTCCATGCTCTACATTTGTTTTGTAGAAAACAATACCTTTTTTAGAAAATAAATCAAAATGAAACCCACGGTGAATATTCTGCATGTTTAAGGACTATAACATCACAGTTTCCAGAAAAAATGTTTGTGTTTTTTAAAGTACAGAATATACTTTTAAATACAGCTATTTTACAATTTTCCTTATTTGATGGAATTCTGCTTCATGTAAAGATATCTTCTTTATTCAGCCAGCCTCATTAGCAGCAGCTTATATCCTCAGATCTTTAAGATAGCAATCAGTCCCATGAAGTCCTGCTTCATTAGGCTTTTTGTAGGGAGAAACAGAGGCAGACAAAAGCAGACACGATTGCTCTCTTTGGCTGGTCAAACGCTACTAACTTCTTTATTCAGGCAGAGTATATATCAGAAAACGAAACTCAGGCTGACAGAGAATACCATAAACGAAACCTAACAGAGACAAAACCTAAGGCCAAACAACCAATCAGAAGTGTCAGAACCCAAAGAAAGAGAGATAAGGAGACTAGCAAGCAAAGGGGCTTTTGTTTACAAAAAGTGTCAGAGACAGGCAAGACAGAATCCAGATGCATTCCTACATGTCCTCCTTTTTCATTTAAATTTGAGAGAGGGACGGCTAATCATACCCCTGCATGTCATCATATACATCATCACTGTCCTCCTGGACATCGTACCCCTCCTGACTCATGGTACTTTGTTCCGGAGGAAGATACCTCATTGAGTACAATTGCCGTCGTGCAAAACTCGATGTCTCCCTTCTACGCAATGGACATGTGTTACACATAGAAATAAGATTAGGAATACAAGTAATACAAAAACACAAAGGTATAAAGCAGATAATAATAATAAACCCATAAAAGAAAACTTGTCTAAGGACAGATAAATCAGGCAACCAAGAAGTCACCCAATCAAAGAGATTAACATCAGTGCGTACATTGTTAGTAATGCTCTCCTGTAAATTCTGAAGTTCTTTCTCAATAGTATTATTCAGATCCTGGAATTTTACCCGACATCCCTGGTTCCCGACCAGTTTACAAAATCCTCCGGATTTTGCTAACAGGTAATCTATGGCCAGTCTGTCCTGCATTTGGTCTTGATGAAGTTCAGTGATTTCCATTTGAAGATCCCGTATGACCCTCCCTGTGGCATTGATTGATTTCTCCAGCCTACAGGTGAGTCCCAAAATGGACCTTCTATTCTCCTGGGAAATGACACCTGGGTATGATCCCAAGGTGAGTGCTCCAGTGATAGCACTCCCTATAGCTCTCCCCCAGGAGCTACCATCAGACAGCTGAACATCGATTATCACTTCATCATTGCAACCAGAACCCATCGGGCCGGCAGCAGCTCTCCGGCGCCGTGCATGTGCCTGAGGCGGCATTTGCACTTGTACGGGTAAGGTGAAATAACCCAATGCTGCACATTGATATTGACCTGGATGGAAATTCGTGGCAACTCCATTAAAAAAGAACCACATGTTGGGATCCTTGATTTGCCATCCATTGCAAATTGAACCACTATCTATAGCAGAATAATCAGGAGTAAACATAGGAAAAACATCATATATATCTTCAATAGTAGTGTTAAACAAGGTATAATTAAGCTTATAAGAACTGTTATAACTACCCCATAGCCAAAAATAATCATCACAACCCGTATAATTGCCTACATTCTGCAAAACCCTTTTTGCTTGAGTCCAGTACTTCCATTTACTATTCCAGACTCCAGAACTATGACAGCAGAAACAAAGTCCTTTAGTGTATTTCTTGAATGTCATGCTTCGCCAACGGGTGTTGTTAAATTGTTCTGGAGGATTAGAGAAGAGTGTAGACCTATCAAGATGTTGCAAATGTCCAATAACCAGCTCAGGTGTGTTGAACAATGCCGGAAGAAAAGCCATTTGAGACACTGCTAGTGGATGCTCATAGTATAACGTTGCATTCTTACCATGAACTTCAAACATATAGTTAGCATGACGAATCCAAAAGTTGGGGTTGCCCCCATGAGGCATTGTTCTTACAGCTGGAAGCACAGTAAGAAAGAAAAGAACAAATGTCAGCACATTTAGTTTACTGGTGAACCACCATCCTGGAGCTGAATAACCTTCTTCTCTCTCCATGGGCGGATCGCTCCAGCAGGAATCCTTCCACTCAGGATCCCCTTGTTGCCAATAGATGACCAATGGCTTAAGAAGACACTCCCCTAAGAAACAGGAGCATGCCCTGTTATTACTAGTACCATGTAACTAAACGTGAAACATGAGTGACATATAACACAAATGCAATATCACAAACCCATTTACATGTGTAGAGTACTGGAAACTCTGCCATGTGCTTCTGAAGGTATGCAGTTTCATAAGACAATACATAACATAAGCAAAGACAGATCTTTCTCCTGCAAAAGAATAAGCAAAACATTTAAGCATAAACAAGACATGAACATTTTTTTTTCTTCCTTACATGAAGGAGGCCTCTATAGCATTCTAGAAAGCAATTCTTACTACCCAATTACATGAGTAAGGCATTAAATTTCTTCTTCTCCCACTGGATGTAAAGTGAAAGAGGCATTATATTTTTTCTTCTCTCACTGGTGTAATAGTGAGAGAGGCATTAATAACTTTTACTAGCATAGCATGGTAAATCAAATACAGTACAAATCTCATTAGCATGAGCAGGTAGACAATTTCTTAAAAAGGCTTTCAGGTTTTATAATTCTTCTTTAAAGTCCACACAAACTTTTGTTCTTTCTAGTCCAATTAAAATGTCCAAATGAAAAAGTCCCAATCTTGATTGAAGCTCTCTGAAACACTATCTCTCCAGCACATTTCTTGGCATGGCAAGTTGAAATTAAGCCATAAATTAAGTCTCACTGACTTCACAAGACAATCCCCCACAACCCCCCTTTTTCAGCTTTTCAGGCAGACACACATTCCTTCATGCTCCAGCCACACCCATCTGCAGTAAGGCAGGCCGAGGAGGTATGAAGGCACAAAGAACTTCTCCAGAATTTGCAAGCAGCTTCCACACAGAAGAATAGTACAGGGAATTTCCCGTTGCTTTCCCTGCCATCCTGATGCTGGAAACTTGAGACAGCCCACTCTGATCTCTTTGTTTGTGGGTTGGGCAGTTCAAAATCAGCAAAAAACTGTATGTCTTCTTCCTCCTTGTATTTTTGCCACAGCCTGCTATCCATACAGGAAATATTCACCCCCCTCTTTCTCTGTATTTCTTTCATCTCCAGCATATGATTCTCAACCTTATGACAACCTGCATCTGTTAGTTTGTACTTGCACCCCTTTTTTGTCTTGAGTTTTGTGCGTTCCTCCTTTGGGCCATCCTTCCATTTCTGCAGGATCTTCCTGCCCAAACGTGAGGTATCAAATTTACTACTCAGCTTCTCCTGCTTTTGTGATGAGGGTTGATTCACGGGGGGGCTGAGATCCCCTAAGCTGCTCTTTGAAACACAGTCCTTGCTTTCTGCCACTCTGCATGCATCAACAACTTCAATCCGTGATGAGTTCCCCGCCATTTGTTCCCCATCAGCCGGCACTAGCTGTTTTTTATGCTCGGCTGGCAATATTGCAGCAGAGAACAGGTCTTTTGTAGGGCTAAAAGGACTTGATTGTTGCAAGTCAGGATCTAATTGCAAGGCAGGATATAAAGTCCCATCTCCATTTCCACCTCCATCAGGAGTCTGTTGTTTCTCATATGATGGAGGAGCAGTTGCCATGGCTGCCATGGTTGCCATGGCCCCCCCTTTCTCTGAAGGCAAAAGCTGTGGGAGGGGATGGCCATCAAGTCTTTGAGACAATAAAATATTTTTTGGAGTAAGTCTCTGAAGGCAGTCTCTCACTTCCTCCCAAGTAAATAATATTGACACAGAAATTCCATTATGCTTCTGCATTTCTCTCCCAATCTGTTTCCACTGTTTTAAGTCCAGACCTTCATATTTAAACCAAGGACAGAATTTTGCTATAACTTTAACCAGCTGCTGTATCTTCTTCTCATCTACCTTTCGCCCATTCTCATGCAAAAGATCTGAGATATCTTTACAAAGTTCCTGCATTTCTGAAGAAAGCAAACATCCCATAATTAAATTGTATTTTCCACTCACCCGGTTGTAATTCTCGAGCGCTCGATTAGACCTTTCCGGTCGGACCTTTCTTCTGGTCGTGAGTGAGTGAGACCTTCCCGGTCGATGAGGTGTTAATTAGGTGTTAATTGTTGAAGCAGAGTTCAAAGCAGGCTCTCTCATTGTAGTTCAAAGCCTCACACGGAGCGCCACTTGATGGAATTCTGCTTCATGTAAAGATATCTTCTTTATTCAGCCAGCCTCATTAGCAGCAGCTTATATCCTCAGATCTTTAAGATAGCAATCAGTCCCATGAAGTCCTGCTTCATTAGGCTTTTTGTAGGGAGAAACAGAGGCAGACAAAAGCAGACACGATTGCTCTCTTTGGCTGGTCAAACGCTACTAACTTCTTTATTCAGGCAGAGTATATATCAGAAAACGAAACTCAGGCTGACAGAGAATACCATAAACGAAACCTAACAGAGACAAAACCTAAGGCCAAACAACCAATCAGAAGTGTCAGAACCCAAAGAAAGAGAGATAAGGAGACTAGCAAGCAAAGGGGCTTTTGTTTACAAAAAGTGTCAGAGACAGGCAAGACAGAATCCAGATGCATTCCTACACTTATTTACAGAGTGCTTCTTTTAATGCTGCTGCAAAAAAAGGAAATAACTTATAACACAGAATATGGATTGGAGAAATAGAGGCTGAAATCCTATTACATAGCTCTGACAACATTATCACCCATGGACTGATCACTAATTTAAATTTTCTGATCTCCTCCTCTCCCTCAGTTCCACGACTTCCTAGAGAATCCTTTTAACCTAGGGAAGCTTATAAGAGTAGCAAGATGGGGTGAGGAAGGGAGGCTTTAATATCCAAAAATTGCTGCTGTCAATACCAACCCCAGTGGAAGGACAGATTTCTGAATATTAAAGGTTTGAGACTTTAAAGGTTTGAGAATGCAAGACTTTGAGGAGCGTATAGCTAAAAATACTCAGAGAAATAACAAAGACTTCTTTAAGTACATTAGAAGTAAGAACCCAACTAGGAAGGCCATTGGACCATTAGATGACAATGGAAGGCAAGGGGTTATTAAAGAGGAAACAGAGATTGCAGAGAGACTCAATGAATTCTTTGCTTCAGTATTCACTGAAGAAGACAGAGACCACATGCCCAAAACAGAGCCTATCTTCGTAGGGAGGGAAACCGAAGAATTAAGCAAGATAGAAATAACCAGGGAGGAGGTCCTTGCATGTCTTGTTAAGCTAAACACTAACAAATCCCCAGGACCAGATGGCATCCATCCACGAGTTCTCAGGGAACTTAAAGATGAAATTGCTGATATCCTAGCCAAAATATATAATCTTTCCCTCAAATCAGGCTTTGTGCCTGATGACTGGAAGGTAGCGAATGTAACACCAATTTTCAAAAAAGGATCCAGGGGTGATCCAGGAAATTACCGGCCTGTCAGTTTGACATGTGTCCCAGGTAAAGTGATGGAAACCATCCTAAAAGATAGAATTAATAGTTACATAGAAGAGAAGGCGCTGCTAAAGGAGAGCCAACATGGCTTTTGCAAGGGCAAATCATGCCTCACTAATCTGTTGGAATTTTTTGAGAGTGTCAACAAGCATGTGGATAAGGGGGATCCAGTTGACATTGTTTATCTGGACTTTCAGAAGGCTTTTGACAAGGTCCCACACCAAAGGCTCTTGAATAAACTTACCAGTCATGGAATAAAGGGACAGGTCTTGTCCTGGATCAGCAACTGGCTAAGGGACAGGAAACAGAGGGTAGCACTAAATGGACACTTCTCCAAGTGGAGGGAAGTAAAGAGTGGGGTCCCCCAAGGGTCAGTACTGGGACCCCTGCTTTTCAACCTCTTCATAAATGATCTAGAGGTAGGAGTAAAAAGCAAGGTAGCCAAATTTGCTGACGACACTAAATTATACAGGGTAGTGAAAACTGTGAGAGATTGTGAAGAGCTCCAGAGGGATCTCTTGACACTGGGGGAGTGGGCAAAACAGTGGCAAATGAGCTTCAACATCAGTAAGTGCAGAGTGATGCATGTTGGGGCAAAAAACCCCAATTACATTTATAAACTGATGGGGTCTGAACTCTCTGCGACAAACCAGGAAAGGGACCTTGGTGTCCTGGTGGACAGC
This sequence comes from Bradypodion ventrale, assembly GCA_035047345.1. Classification (NCBI taxonomy): domain Eukaryota; kingdom Metazoa; phylum Chordata; class Lepidosauria; order Squamata; family Chamaeleonidae; genus Bradypodion; species Bradypodion ventrale. The sequence goes on from JAWDJE010000005.1 coordinate 209,163,502, forward strand.
TCAATGAAGGTGTCAACCCAGTGTGCCTCAGCAGTGAAAAAAGCAAACTCAATGTTAGGGATCATTAGGAAGGGTATAGAAAATAAGTCAGCAAGTGTCATTTTGCCTCTTTATAAATCTATGGTGAGGCCCCATCTGGAATATTGTGTACAGTTCTGGTCGCCATACCTCCAGAAGGATATTATGGAGTTGGAGAAAGTACAGAGGAGGGCAACCAGAATGATTAGGGGACTGGAACACCTTCCTTACCATCTGAGGCTGCAACGGTTGGGCCTTTTCACTCTTGAACGACGGCGTCTAAGAGGTGACCTGATTGAAGTTTATAAAATCATGCACGGTGTGGACAAGGTAGATAAGGAAAAACTGTTTTCCCTATCGCACAACACTAGAACTAGGGGACACTCCATGAAACTTTTGGGTACTAGTTCTCAAACAAATAAGAGAAAGTACTTTTTCACCCAGAGGATTACTGGTCTATGGAACTCCCTGCCAGAAGAAGTGGTGACAGCTGTCAGTCTTGACAGCTTTAAGAAAGGATTAGACAAGTTCATGGAGGACAAGGGTATCAATGGCTATAATTATGGCTACCTAAGGACAACCTCCGGTTTGGAGAGATAGGCAGGATATCTCTCAATGCCATTTCCAGGGAATCCTAAGCAGGTGAAGGCATATGCTTGGGAATAATACCCTGAAGGAAATGGTGAGCCTCTGTGTGAGACAGAATGCTGGACTGGATGGGCTGTGGCCTGTTCCAGCAAGGCTGTTCTTATGTTCTTATGTAAAGGTTCTTGCTGGTCAATCTTCCCTTTTTCTTTTCTCTTAGTTTAACTATTGAATAAATACTCAGGCACAGCTTTAGTAGAAGGGGAAAAGAAAAATTTAATTACAGGGCTTGTGTTCAAATAAAATTGTCAGGTCGACAGCAAAAAGCAACCATACCAACCATATAATTCAGCATTGTAATTCATCTTAATTGCAAAAAGCAAGAAGAAAATTTCTCAAGCAAATGATGGCTGCAAGAAGGTCCTGAATTATTCACCTCATTTTTCCTGGATAATGTATGTTACTGCAGATTACATAACTTATACTTTCTCTAGCATCCAACATAGAAAATAGAAAAAAGGTTTTGTTTTCTCATCTCTGAGAAACAAAAATGTTTTCCCCAGTTCAGCTTTGCCAGTGCAAAAACACTATCTTACCTCATAAATCAGATCCCAAGCTCCAGCTAAAGTAAGATCAATAATTTCAATAATTTTATATATATAATTTATAAATATATATAATTACTACAGCTGTTGGGACAACTTTGCACTATTATATTTCTATAATATTCTGGAACACATGCACACCTTATTAGTCCATATATCTTCCCTGAGTATAAGAAATGATTGTTGTAATATCTGATTATACAAAAATAGATTTATTGTAGGTACTGCATAGGTTCCTCTCTCTCTCTCTCTCTTTGTATGTGTAAGCAATAAGGCTGGAGAATATTGGAACTGCTCCAGATTTTTTGCAAAGAAAAACTGAAGCTTTGAAATACCACATAGTGTTTTTCATTAGTCAAAGGCTGAGAGTCAGTTAATTATACAAAAAGAGGTGCAAACTTGTTCTTCCCGGTGACTCACATAATAGAGGCATCCTGATTAATATTTCATTGATGAGGCAGTATATTTCAGAAATATTTATGGCCTGAAAGACTCTTCTCATCAAGCTACAATTTTCTGTGATATGAACATTTTTAATCTTGGAATCTTAAGTGACTCCTGAAATTGTTGTTGGAACGAATGCATACACAGAGCAAGGACAGACACCATGTACCATGCCATATAATAAAACCTAGTTTCCAGAAGAGCATGAAAAAATTAACCTTGCAAATGAAAAGATAATCTGAACACTGATTTTCTTCAATAGTATTTGATTAAGGAACTTTACAGATGAATGCCTAATCAAAAAATTATACAGCAATAGCCTGATTATTAGAACATCCACAGTATTTTGAAAAAAATAATAATTATGGAAGCTGAAGAGATACTGAATTTACATTGGCAAATGTTAAATTGGGTGTTTTCAAATAACCTCAAGGCTCTGTACTGTTGAAAGTGTGCATTTTGGAAGGATTTTTCATGATTCTGTGTGAAAAAGCCTGATCTTGGTTGCCCACATGACACCTTCTGCCATTATGTTGATTGGCATCTGTACTGTTGGGAGCAATTTCTCTGATTTGCCAGGGGTAAAAAGTACGCCAGTGCATTGGCAGCAGCTAACAAGGAGGACAAGGCCAGAAAAAAAGGCAGGGAGAGAATGGAATAAATTATATAAATGGTTGGAAAATCACACACACAAAGGATACCTCAGTTTTAATGATGTTTTAATAATGCACTGAAGTCAACAAAGTTTGTTCTAGTCTTTCAATGGTATTTTTTGAGACAGATTTGATGGCATTATCTCTCTCTCTCTCTCTCTCTCTCTCTCTCTCTCTGTGTGTGTGTTTGTACACAACACTGATGACAATTCACCAGCGTTTTCTTATGGGACTGTGCTGAAATATTGTCCTGAAATCCCAGTTAAACTGTCAAATCCCTCCCCCCAACCCACCGTTTAATGCTGTCATTTCCTCTGTGAGGAAGGCTTCAGAATGTGTGACATAACTGGGCACAGAGCTTTACAGTGCACTGTGCAAAACCAAGAATTTCAGTATCCCTATGTCTGGAAGGACACTCAGCAAGATTCCAGACACCTTTCAGTCCAGATGGTATAGTCCTTCTCTCAAACTCAGCCTCAGACTATATCTCTCCAAAACCTCTCCTGTTTCTCAGCCCAGCCTAAAACTACAGAAGTAATCAGGTCCTTGAGGGTTTTGCTAACCTCTAGTTGAATCTACCTGCAGGTCTATGCTGAAACAACAGCTCTTTCTATGAGGGAATGTTACAGACAGGACTTCTTGCAGGGTCTAGATTTCCTTATCTTTCCATGACTTTACTCTCCTGGACTTGTCCCATATAGAATGTATGCATTTCTTCTCAAAGTCTGGCCAAGCCAGAGCAAAGCTGTCAAGTATCCCTTATTGGCCGGGAAAACCCCTTATTTTACCCTCTTTCCCACCATCACCCCTTATTATTTTATCTTCTTTTTTATAGTGGGTGGGATGGGTGGGTGGGATATGTTTTTTTTAAAGTGGGTGGGATATGGGTCTTTTAAAGTGTTTTTATGTGTTTTTAGAACTTGTTGTAATGCTGCCCTGAGTCGGGTTCTGCCTGAGTGGGCGGCATATATAAATATGACTATTAAATTAAAATAAATAAATAAATAAAAATGATTAATTAGACTGCAATGCCCTATTGCTGCCATTGGAGGGCAGCACAGGATAAGCATAGCTGTCAAGTATCCCTTATTTGCTGGGAAATTTCCCTTATTTCCAAATCCAAAACTGGACAGGTATGAGCCAGAGATGGGACACCTTCTTTTAACAGTAAATAGTCTCCCAATGTGTGGTACTGGTGGAAGGGATTTTCATCTGGAGTGTGGAGAAAAAGAGACAAATGAAATACATGTAGGTCTTTAAAATATTGGCCAGAATAGTTATGCATGTTGGTATAGCTCCGTTGGTGTAAATTTCAGTGAAGAATTGCCAAAAGTTGGCCATAGTCATTTAGCATTAGTCGAAGACTTGGTGTGGGGTAAAAAATATATGCACTCACTAGAATGTATACCAAATGAATTATACCTGAATAAATACATAGTAGGGGGTTTGTTCATTATTTAATACAGTTGATGTGGAGGACCCTGAATAGGCTGTGGGTTGGAGTCCCTAAATATAAGACCAACATGCGCAAGTGGGGCTGCTGGCGGACAACAATATGCTGTGTCAATTTGGAGAGATACAGAATCTGTCTTATTTGCTGGTCTGCTGGTTATTACCGGCAACTTGTACCAATGAGGATCTAAATTTGCCAAGAAGGTGGCTTCATTTTGGCAGTTTAAAATTTGACCTGGACATGAAAGAAGAAGAATGTGGAGATATGCCGAGGACCAAGAACTATATAAGGCTGTTAATTTGTGCCTCAATCTTATGTGACTCAAGTCATATAAAGGGAATATTATGTGATAACCATGGGTAGGACCAAACAGCTAGTCTAATCCCTCATGCATGCTACTTTGCCTGCCTCCAAGTCTGCATAGTCAAAACAATGGTATTCCCAGTAGTAATGTATGGCTGTGAGAGCTGAACCATAAAGAAAGCTGAGTGCAGAAGAATAGATGCCTTTGAACTGTGGTGCTGGAGAAGACTCTTGAGAGTTCCCCGGACTATAAGGAGATCAAATCAGTCAATCCTAAAGGAAATATATCCTTACTGCTCATTAGAAGGATTAGTGCTGAAGCTGAAACTCAAGTGAGAAGAGAGGACTCACTTGAGAAGGCCTTGATGCTGGGAAAGATCAAAAGCAAGAGGAGAAGGGGGCGACAGAGGATGAGGTGGCTAGATGGCATTATTGACTCAATGGGTGTGGACTTGTGTGGGTTGCAGAGGATGGCGGAGGACAGAGGAGCTTGGTGTCCATGGGGTTGCAAAGGGTCAGACTTGACTGTGCGACTGAACAACAAGGTATCACTGCATTTGCCTCATTTCTGCAAATCATGCAAATCCACATCTCCAATGCTGATATTCTACATCAGTTGTGTGGAGATCTAGAAGTTACACCAGCTATTATCTCATGTGGGAGCTTAGACAATGTTATGGAATCCTCAGCGGTAAACAGAGAATCCTCAGCAGACATTCCAAGAGTCCTTGCCACAAGATGATGCGACAATGATTCCCTGTATTTAAACAGCTTTGAAACCACTAATGTACATATACTATCCTTGTGGTGTCAGCTTTCTGTGTAAGAGGATGAATGAAATGGGACAATTATGATTGATTGCTTTTAAGGGTTAGGGTGATTCTAGCAGACCCAGAGAACTTTAATTAAGAGAAATAATATTTGAAAAGACATGCATAAAATCACCCCTGTTGAATATATAAATAGTTTCTCCCTGCCTTGCTTTTCTTTTGTGATATGTTTATGTTACATTGATTTTGTGACAAGATGAAAAATAGAACGCAGAATCTTACAAAAAGTATATTTTGTCCAACAACAAAAGAGAAAAGGTCTTTGGCATTGATATCCTCTTGGCAAAGAAACTTTCTGCTGAGGTATAAACAGGTTGTTTAATGACAGGTTTTTCATCTAAGAAATTTCCAGATACATATCTCATTACTGAGCTAAGACAATTAATTAAAAAGATGAGATATTTCACAAAGACAGGGGGTGTTCCTTCCCCCCAAAAAAGCCTCTGTAGCAGTGTACCTAGTGCATACATTATTTGGAAGACTACTTTAAAATAGCAATTCATCATGTTTTAATGGCAAAACCCATTTCATGGCTTCTAACTAGGCTGCCATCATGATTTAAAACAAAAGTAACAGTAGGTGGTTTTACTGTCAAAACTGCTGCTCTTAACCTATAACCAAATGTAGAATTCCTGTGGCTCTTATCTGTTTCCAGTGTGTGGAAGCCAAAAGTATTTATTAATGCAAATAAATGCAAATACTGTACACTTAACAGTAGCAGGAAGGTTTGTTAGTGCTGAGAGCCATCTGGAGTGTCTCTTATTTTTATTTATTTATTTGAAATATTTGTATGTTACTTTCTCTTTAAAAGGATCCAAAGTGGTTTACAGGATTAAAAGAGAGAATACTAAATGTTTAAACCATGGATTCTCTACCTGTGGCCTGTGGGCCGGATGTGGCCCATGGCACCATTTCATGTGGGCCCCCACTGCCTCCACCTGTTATGATCCAGCCCTCCTCCGACTTTGAAGAGGACCTGGATCAGGGGGCATTCCCTATGCCCATCCCAGTTCAGCCTGCACCCAAGCCAGAGGATGCCCTGAGCCAGGGATCTCAGCCTGTGCCTTTCCCAAGTCTGCTCCCCCCCCCCCACAGCTGTCCTGTCAGATCAGTGGTTTGGCTCTGACAGTGATCACCTTTCAGTAAGGGAGAGGTCCAGAAAGGAACTACACCTGAGACGCAAGCAGGCTAGAGAGAAGTACCAAAGATGGCTCCCAGCTGATACCAGCTGGGAGACTTATAAGCAAGCCAGCGTCAGTACAACTCTTGTGCGAAGACTGACACCATGCTTGACTCCAGACTGCCTACCTAGACCCTGACCTGTCTGCCATTATCCTCAAACAGACTCTCTGTGTAGTGCTGCCATGCAGTGACCGTGCCCACTCGGGTGGGTCAGCACACAACCATTCCAGAAAGTGCCATGTGGTGGAGGAAGGGCAAAATGGCTTTCCAGCCCCCAAAGATGTCTGAGGGAGTGTTACCTGGCCCTGGCTTTAAAAGGAGGAGAACTGGTTTAAACAATAAGATTACTATATTTAAAAAATATTAATTTAAAATTAATAATATTAAAACCAGTAGATTAAAAACAGTACTAAAATATATTGAAATGACAATTACAAACATAACGTTCTCATTTATGAATCCTTTTTAGGCAGCCAGTCACTAAGAAAGAGTCTGCCTGAAGAGAAAGGTCTTTGCCTGCCTGAGACTCCCTTTGCCACTAGTGTTTCAAATGTGTTGGAATAGAAACACTGTTTTCGAATGGTCTTCTAAGATAGTCTAATGCAGGGGTTCCCAACCTACGGCCAATAGGCCATTTATTTATTTATTTATTCTTCACATTTGTATTGCCACCCCCTCGCCAAAGCGACTCCGGGTGGCACACAAATAAAGACATAAAATCATCCATAATAAAATCATTTAAAACCATCCCCATTGACATCCCATCCACCCCATCTGCAAAAAGAGGGAGGATCATAATTATGTTTTATACGAGCCAGCAGGTGGGGGTCACACTTCCATCAGTGCCCCACACCTGCCCCACCAGCCAGGTTTTATGTTCTTTCCTAAAGGGCAGCAATTCTGTCTGCAGCCGTAACTCTATTGGTTGGAGGTTGCATAGGGCTGCTGCAGACACAGAGAAGGCCCTCCTATTTGTGCTAGAGAGACGAGCCCCTCTAGCCGATGATACAATTAGAGTCCCTCCGGTCCACTCTGGCTGGATGGACAGACATTCTCCAAGAGACGCAGTCTCTTAGATATCCTGGCCCACTACCATGTAGGGCTTTAAAGGTCATCACCAGCACCTTTAATTGCATCCAGAGGCAAACTGGTAACCAGTGGAGCTCCCGGAGCAGTGGCAAGGCGCAGGCAAATAATCTTCCCCCAACGTCACTCCAGCTGCCAACACCATACGGCACATTTTACTTCCACTTTGTTATGTACTGAATGCAGTGCCAAGGAAATGTTGTAATGATCCCTTTAACGGAATGTAACCAGTCAATGCACCCAATTGTATCTAATCAGGAACACATTGTAACAAGCTGTATGAGGATGCGAGCTAAATGGCCACAGGTGGCAGTAGCGAGCATCCAGCTCACATGGTACAGATTCCCCGAATACCTGAAGAGCGGGAAACCTTCCCGCCTCACCACACCTGGAGAAGATGGGCGTGACGACCAATGACGTCATGCGGACAGTAGCCAATGAACTACCACACTGGCATATTCAAATTACAGTGTAATATAAATAGAGCTGTTTGTCCGCCATTACCACATGTTCACCCTGACCATCATGCAATAAAGTTGTGTCTAGCCTTGTTACGGCTCCTTCCATTGTCTTCCGTGCAAGACACCAAATTGGCGACGAAGGTGGGATGGCGTCCCGCAAAGTGAACATCACGCCTTTCGACACCACAAAGCCAGAGAGATGGGAACTCTACGAACAGCAGTTCCTATATGCAATGGACCTTGAGGGCATCGAGGAAGAAGCCCAGCACCGAGCGTACCTGCTGGCCCAGTGCAGCCTGGAAACGCTGGAACTGGCAACAAACCTCCTGATGCCGAGGCCGCTCAGAGAGGTACCCCTAGATGAGATCCTCACCGAGCTGAGGAAGCACTTTCGCCCAAAGGTGTCGGTGTTCCCGGCAAGGCTAGCTTTTCAACAGCGGAGCCAGTGGGCCGGTGAGTCCGTGGCTGACTTCATTGCAGCTCTGAGGGTAGCTGCTGTGCCTTGCCGGTGGGGGACATCCCTGAGCAAGGCGCTCGAGACAGGCTCCTGCTTGGCCTGCGAGATGAGGGGGCCAGGAAAAAATTACTGGCCAAGGACGAATGCATCTCCTTCGAGCACGTCCTGTGAATTGCCCAAGCCGCCGAGCCAGTGCAACAAGGTGAGCGAGTGTGCCAGGCCAGGACTGCAATGGCTGCCCCCCCATCTGCAGTCCCAGTCCACAGCTGTTCCTCCCACGGAGAGCAGGGACCCCCCGAGTCCACCACGTCCACCTCCAATTGCAGCGAGGATGATGACATGCAATGAGTACAGAGGAAGCCCGAGGTTTGAGACCACGCCAGAGAGGACCGCTGCTGCGATGGATGTGGGGCATCACACGACTGGAGCCAGTGCCCATTCCGGAAGGCAGAGTGCCACAACTGCGGGCGGCGCGGGCATATCGCAAAGGTCTGCAGGCGGCAATGGGACGATGGCAAGGGCCTGGCGGAATGGTCACAACAGAAAGCAGACGGGGTCGGCAGGATCTTTGACGATGATGAGCCGCAGGAGCACCGCATCTCTCGGCGAGTTCCCGACAACCATGACCAGGCAGTTCACAGCGTGCCCCTGAGGCACCCCCAGTTTTTTGTTGAGGTACTGATACAAGGGGTCCCGGTTAGGATGGAAATAGACTCATCGTATTCCATCATCTCCCACCGGGAATTTTTGCGTATTCCCCCAAATTCACGCCCCAAGCTGAAAGCCATAAAGACAAACTTACGGGACGTTCAAGGGAAAAGTATCCCAGTGTTGGGGGTGGGGGAGTTCAAGGTGAAATTCAAGAGGCGCTCTGTGCAGTTGCCCCTAGTGGTCTTAAGGGATGGGTCCTGCTGCCTCCTAGGGACACAGTCGTTTGACCCCCTGGGGGTTTTCATCCGAGGCATCCACGCCGTGCAGGCTGAACCAATCGCAGAAGTGTGTAACGCACACCCTGCCGTCTTCGAGAAGGGACTCGGGAAGTTCAAGGGCCCCCCAGTTTCTTTTGACATGGATCCCGACATCCGGCCCATCAGGCTCAAGCCAAGGAGAGTGGCATTTGCACTAAAGGACAAAATTGAGACTGAACTGGACAAACTGGTGGTCCAGGGGATTTTGGTACCTGTAGATTCTGCCAAGTGGGAAACCCCCATTGTGACGGCACTAAAGGCTAACGGGGAGGTCAGAATCTGCGCTGATTACAAGTGCACGATTAATAAGGCAATTCATCCAAATGCCGGTAGTAAGCCACCTGTTAGCAACATTGCATGGGGGGAGGTGTTTCGCCAAGCTAGATTTAGTGCAGGCATACTAGCAATTAATGGTGACCCCAGCTGCAGCCGCCGCTCAGACCATAGTTACTCATATGGGAGCTTTTAAAGTAACACGCCTCCAATTCGGCATGAATTCAGCCCCCGGGATCTCTTAGTCCCTCGTGGAACAGCTTTTGAAGGGGCTCCCAGGTATTTCCCCTTACTTTGATGATGTTTTGATAATGGTGGGGGGGGGGAACAAGAATTGGCCAAGTGGTTAGACAGGGTGCTAACCGTGTTCAAGAAAGCGGGACTCAGGTTGAGAAAAGATAAGTGTGTGCTATTCGTAGAAGAAGTAGAGTTTCTGGGATTCCGGATAACCCCTGAGGGTATCAAGCCAGCTGAGTCAAAGGTGTCAGCAGTACAGAACGCCTCTCGCCCCACCACCAAGGCTGAACTACAGTCCTTCCTAGGACTCTTAAATTTTTACCACTCTTTCCTGCCGGGAAAGGCGTCGGTGGCAGAGCCGCTGCACAAACTACTAAAAAAAGACGTGGCTTGGCGGTGGGGTGAAAGCCAGGAACGGGCATTCTGTGGGCTCAAGCAGCTTCTATCTTCTGAGGCTGTCTTAACCCACTTCGATCCCAAGAAACCCTTTGTGTTGGTCTACGATGCCTCACCGGTGGGGGTGGGGGTGGTCTTATGCCACGTGCTAGAGAGCGGGTGGGAAGCTCCGGTGGTGTTCTATTCAAGGTCCCTGTCCAAGGTGGAGCGCAATTACGTGCAGACAGACAGGGAAGCACTGGCGATAGTTGCAGGAACCAAAACGTTCCACGATTTCCTTTATGGCCGACCGTTCACAGTCGTGACTGACCATAAGCCCCTGCTAGGAATTTTCACCACAAACAAGCCCACCCCACAGATTTTATCCCCCGAGGATGCTGCGGTGGGCTATTTTCCTCAACGCATACCAGTACGCATTGGCCTACCGACCCAGCAAGGAAATCAGCCACGCTGACGCCCTTTCCAGGTCAACCCTCCCACAGACAGGGGACCCAGAGTATGAGGTAGAGCAGGACTACCAGGTGCTCCTGATCGAGGCCCTAGAGACTTCCCTGATACTGCCAGCAGAGATCGCTAAAGCTACAGCAAAGGACAGGTCATTGGCCCTAGTCAGTTCATGGGTACAAAAGGGGTGGCCAGCGACCTCCCTCACAGAGGAATTCAAGGTTTATGGCAGAAGGAGAGATGAACTGTCCCTAGAGAGGGGCTGCCTCCTCTGGGGGCAGTGGGTAATAGTCCCCGAAGCGTTGAGGCCACAGGTGCTCAAGATGTTACATATTAGTCACCCGGGGATCGTGCGCTCTAAAGCGCTAGCCAGAAGCTACATCTGGTGGCCCAAGTTGGACGCAGATATAGAACACATGATTGGCACTTGCGAGAGCTGCCAGAGTACCCACCCCAAAGAGTCCCGACTTTCCCATAGAGAATGGGATGCAGCTCGAGGGCCGTTGTGTCTAGCCTTGTTACGGCTCCTTCCATTGTCTTCCTTGCAAGACACCAAACACTTCCAGGAGCGACAAGGGCGGCGTGGGTCGGATGAATCGCAGTAAACCCATTTATGTGGATTCATAGGGGCTTCTAGGAATTGAAGTCCAAGAACATCTGGAGTGCTAAGGTTCACCATCACGGTCCTAGGTCTTTGCCAGATGAGCCTCTGTGGGCAGTGAGTCTGGGAAGGGAGCCTGCCCTGAAGGTTTTAAACCCTGGTGAGGCCCCTTATTGGTCAGAGGTCAGTCTTCAGATAACCTCTATTTCTCACTTACATTCTATATAGAGCAGGGGTACCCAAACTATGGCCCATGGGCTGAATCAGGCTTGTGGGCCATAGTTTGGACACCCATGGTTTGAAGCTTCCAGAAGCAGGGGGGCAGAGCCACACCAGGCCCTTCCCTGAACTGTGACTCATAGGGGCGGAGCCACACTAGCCTTTAAAAGCTCTAAGCTCTTTCAGGGTCAGCCCTTTTGACTCTGCATGTGCTCTTAAGCAGAGCTGCTGCTGAGGAGAGCCAAACAAAGGAAGTGAGCACTGGTAAGTTTTGCAGTTGGAGTAGAGCTGCTTTAGAGGCCTCTACTAATTTAAATTGATAATTTAAACTGCTGAGAGCCACCTCTGTTCAAACAGAGGAAGCAGTTTGAAGCTTCCAGAAGCAGGGGGGCAGAGCCACACCAGGCCCTTCCCTGAACTGTGACTCATAGGGGCGGAGCCACACTAGCCTTTAAAAGCTCTAAGCTCTTTCAGGGTCAGCCCTTTTGACTCTACATGTGCTCTTAAGCAGAGCTGCTGCTGAGGAGAGCCAAACAAAGGAAGTGAGCACTGGTAAGTTTTGCAGTTGGAGTAGAGCTGCTTTAGAGGCCTCTACTAATTTAAATTGATAATTTAAACTGCTGAGAGCCACCTCTGTTCAAACAGAGGAAGCAGTTTGAAGCTTCCAGAAGCAGGGGGGCAGAGCCACACCAGGCCCTTCCCTGAACTGTGACTCATAGGGGCGGAGCCACACTAGCCTTTAAAAGCTCTAAGCTCTTTCAGGGTCAGCCCTTTTGACTCTGCATGTGCTCTTAAGCAGAGCTGCTGCTGAGGAGAGCCAAACAAAGGAAGTGAGCACTGGTAAGTTTTGCAGTTGGAGTAGAGCTGCTTTAGAGGCCTCTACTAATTTAAATTGATAATTTAAACGGCTGAGAGCCACCTCTGTTCAAACAGAGGAAGCAGTTTGAAGCTTCCAGAAGCATGGGGGCAGAGCCACACCAGGCCCTTCCCTGAACTGTGACTCATAGGGGCGGAGCCACACTAGCCTTTAAAAGCTCTAAGCTCTTTCAGGGTCAGCCCTTTTGACTCTGCATGTGCTCTTAAGCAGAGCTGCTGCTGAGGAGAGCCAAACAAAGGAAGTGAGCACTGGTAAGTTTTGCAGTTGGAGTAGAGCTGCTTTAGAGGCCTCTACTAATTTAAATTGATAATTTAAACTGCTGAGAGCCACCTCTGTTCAAACAGAGGAAGCAGTTTGAAGCTTCCAGAAGCAGGGGGGCAGAGCCACACCAGGCCCTTCCCTGAACTGTGACTCATAGGAGATTGCAAGCTAGTAACAAAGGAAGAATATAGTCTTACTAGGTAGAAAGGTAGTAAACGTGTACATTTTTGAGGCCCAGAATACTGCACTTGTTAAAATGGATTCTGAGGGAACAGTTGTAGTTACCTGCAATACTTGTGCCATGTTTGTGTTCTTGCCAAAACATATGGAGAACTACACTTGCAGCAAGTGCAAGCTGGTTGCACTACTGGAAGAGAAGGTCCAGCAGCTAGAGGCCCGCATATCTAACAATCAACAAATTAAGGAGCTTGAGCTGTTCTTGGACAGAGCGGAACAGACTATGCTGGACAAAGTAGAGACAGGGCACAGTTCTGAGGGAGAAGGCCCTTCACTAACTCAGGAGGGAGATGTTTGGAGGAATGTGACTCAAAGGAGGAAAAGAGTAGGGGATCACTCTGAGAGTCTGAAATTACAGAATAAATTTGAGGCTCTTTCCCTCATCACACCTGATGAGGAACACACAGAGGAACAACTGGTTCCACCTGATGATCTCTCCTTCATCACACTTGATGAGATCCAGGAAGATAAACACCAGGAACAAACTGAGTTTCTCTCCCTTAATATGGTTGATGAGGTGCATGTAGATGAACAGATTGCAGGAGAGAGGCTCCTTGTACTAGGCGATTCAATAATTAGAAATACAGAGAAATGGATTTGTGATGCACATGATAACCGTATGGTGACTTGCCTGCCAGGTGCAAAAGTTGCAGACATCACAAGAAATCTAGATAGATTGTTAGAGAGAACTGGGAACGAGCCAGTTGTCATGGTACACATTGGTACCAATGATGTTGGGAAGGCCAAGCGGTCTGTCCTGGAAGCCAAATTCAGGTTGTTAGGAAGAAGATTGAAGTCCCGGACTTCCAAGGTAGCATTTTCAGAAGTGCTGCCTGTCCCTCGTGCAGGACCTACCAGGCAGGCAGAGCTCAGAAGCCTCAATGCGTGGATGAGGCGGTGGTGTCGAGAGGAGGGTTTCAGATTTGTCAGGAACTGGAGAACATTTTGGGACAAGCCAAATCTGTTCAGGAGGGATGGGTTGCATTTGAACCATGATGGGACCAGATTGCTGGCACTCAACATCAAAAAGGCTGCAGAGCAGCTTTTAAACTGATAACTGGGGGAAAGCCGACAGGAGCTGGGCAGCATCCGGTTCGGAAAAGTGTGTACTTGAGTAGTGAGGAGGATGCAAAATTTACTGAGCAGAGCGAGGAGCTAGTCACTAGCATTCTAGCAGAAGGATGCAAGAGGCAGTCTAACAATGCAACTGGACACAAAAGACTGTGTCAGAAAAGCATATATAAATGCTTGTATACAAATGCCAGAAGCCTCCGGAACAAAATAGGGGAGCTGGAATACTTAGCAATAGATAAGAATATTGATATTATTGGTATCACTGAAACCTGGTGGACGGATGATAACCAATGGGATACAGTTATCCCAGGCTACAAACTGTACAGGAAGGATAGGAAGGGGCAAATGGGAGGTGGTGTGGCCTTGTATGTCAAAGAAGTGATAAAATCGTATGAATTGGAATATCTAGGTGATTTGGAGTCACCATTAGAAGCTCTGTGGGTAAGAGTACCAGGCCACAAGGATGGTCTAACAGTAGGCATATACTATCATCCTCCGACCCAAACTCTTGAGGGAGACTGGCAGTTGGAGAATGTTGTAAAGGAGGCATCCAAGAAGGGAAGCCTGGTTATAATGGGGGACTTCAATTACCCTCACATAGACTGGGTGAACTGTTGTTCAGCACATGATAAAGAGATAAAGTTCCTAGATATGCTAAATGATTGTTCCCTGGGACAGATGGTTGAAGACCCAACTAGAGGTACAAGAATCCTTCACTTGATCCTGAGTAATACTCAGGATCTGGTGCAAGATGTTAATGTGACTGATCCAATAGGGAACAGTGACCACAACTCAATTATGTTTAACTTGATCATAGACCGCAAGTCACTGATAAAATCTAACACCGAGACCTTAAATTTTCAAAAAGGAAATTTCCCAAAGTTGAGGAAACTAGTAAAAAAGAAGCTGAAAGGGAAAATTGAGAGAGTCCAAACACTCCAAGAGGCTTGGAGGCTGTTTACAAAAACAATAACAGAGGCTCAATTGGAATGCATACCCAAAAGGAAAAAGGGCACTGCCAGGTCCAAGAGGACTCCAATGTGGCTTACAGGAGCTGTTCGGGAAGTGATCAAGAGCAAGAGAAGCTCATTTAGAAGCTGGAAGGCTTGTCCGAATGAGGACAGCAGGCAAAAACATAAATTCTGGCAGAACAAATGCAAGGCAACAATCAGGAAAGCAAAGCAAGACTTTGAGGAGCGTATAGCTAAAAATACTCAGAGAAATAACAAAGACTTCTTTAAGTACATTAGAAGTAAGAACCCAACTAGGAAGGCCATTGGACCATTAGATGACAATGGAAGGCAAGGGGTTATTAAAGAGGAAACAGAGATTGCAGAGAGACTCAATGAATTCTTTGCTTCAGTATTCACTGAAGAAGACAGAGGCCACATGCCCAAAACAGAGCCTATCTTCGTAGGGAGGGAAACCGAAGAATTAAGCCAGATAGAAATAACCAGGGAGGAGGTCCTTGCATGTCTTGTTAAACTAAACACTAACAAATCACCAGGACCAGATGGCATCCATCCACGAGTTCTCAGGGAACTTAAAGATGAAATTGCTGATCTCCTAGCCAAAATATATAATCTTTCCCTCAAATCAGGCTTTGTGCCTGATGACTGGAAGGTAGCGAATGTAACACCAATTTTCAAAAAAGGATCCAGGGGTGATCCAGGGAATTACCGACCTGTCAGTTTGACATGTGTCCCAGGTAAAGTGATGGAAACCATCCTAAAAGATAGAATTAATAGGCACATAGAAGAGAAGGCGCTGCTAAAGGAGAGCCAACATGGCTTTTGCAAGGGCAAATCATGCCTCACTAATCTGTTGGAATTTTTTGAGAGTGTCAACAAGCATGTGGATAAGGGGGATCCAGTTGACATTGTTTATCTGGACTTTCAGAAGGCTTTTGACAAGGTCCCACACCAAAGGCTCTTGAATAAACTTACCAGTCATGGAATAAAGGGACAGGTCTTGTCCTGGATCAGCAACTGGCTAAGGGACAGGAAACAGAGGGTAGCACTAAATGGACACTTCTCCAAGTGGAGGGAAGTAAAGAGTGGGGTCCCCCAAGGTTCAGTACTGGGACCCCTGCTTTTCAACCTCTTCATAAATGATCTAGAGGTAGGAGTAAAAAGCAAGGTAGCCAAATTTGCTGACGACACTAAATTATACAGGGTAGTGAAAACTGTGAGAGATTGTGAGGAGCTCCAGAGGGATCTCTCGACACTGGGGGAGTGGGCAAAACAGTGGCAAATGAGTTTCAACATTAGTAAGTGCAGAGTGATGCATGTTGGGGCAAAGAACCCCAATTACATTTATAAACTGATGGGGTCTGAACTCTCTGCGACAAACCAGGAAAGGGACCTTGGTGTCCTGGTGGACAACTCAATGAAGGTGTCAACCCAGTGTGCCTCAGCAGTGAAAAAAGCAAACTCAATGCTAGGGATCATTAGGAAGGGTATAGAAAATAAGTCAGCAAGTGTCATTTTGCCTCTTTATAAATCTATGGTGATGCCCCATCTGGAATACTGTGTACAGTTCTGGTCGCCATACCTCCAGAAGGATATTATGGAGCTGGAAAAAGTGCAGAGGAGGGCAACCAGAATGATTAGGGGACTGGAACACCTTCCTTACCATCTGAGGCTGCAACGGTTGGGCCTCTTAACTCTTGAACGACGACGTCTAAGAGGTGACCTGATTGAAGTTTATAAAATCATGCACGGTGTGGACAAAGTAGATAAGGAAAAACTGTTTTCCCTATCGCATAACACTAGAACTAGGGGACACTCCATGAAACTTTTGGGTACTAGTTCTCAAACAAATAAGAGAAAGTACTTTTTCACCCAGAGGATTACTGGTCTATGGAACTCCCTGCCAGAAGAAGTGGTGACAGCTGTCAGTCTTGACAGCTTTAAGAAGGGATTAGACAAGTTCATGGAGGACAAGAGTATCAATGGCTATAATTATGGATACTTAAGGACAACCTCCGGGTTGGAGAGATAGGCAGGATATCTCTCAATATCATTTCCAGGGAATCCTAAACAGGCATCTGCTTGGGAATACCCTGAAGGAAATGGTGAGCCACTGTGTGAGACAGAATGCTGGACTGGATGGGCTGTGGCCTGTTCCAGCAAGGCTGTTCTTATGTTCTTATGTTCTTATGGTTTAAACAGAGAAAATGGTAGCTTAAAATCTATCCCATCCTGTTGCAAAACAGATTGTGAGGTGTGTTTTACTTCTGCTTCTGATGGGTGGAACCACATGACTGGTCTGCTGAACCACGTGACCGGCCCATGGCCAAAAATTTTTGGGCATCCCAGATAGAGCCTAGGGGAGGAGGAAAAATCACAATCTTGTACCACTTGCTTTGGCCATAGATATGCAATTAAGCTAGCAGTAAAAACCTATGTACGATGACAACCAACCAACCAACCAACCAACCAACCAACCAACCAAACAAACAACTCCACTTCTCTTACATTTTACTATGTTCAGAATAACATCTGTACTAATATATCAGCTGTACTGGTTAGATAGCTGAGTGCTGTAGGTATCTGGCTGCAGTGCCAGGGGTTGGGCGTTTTACTCCCCATTGTGCCTCCTAGATTGATTGATTGATTGGATTTGTATGCAATGATGAAGAGTCAGCCTGTGTAATCATGAACAAGTTGCCCAGTCCCTGGGGTGCCCCCAGAAGAAGGAAATGGTAGGATGCTTCCAAGTATTCTCAATCTAGAAAACCTGGAAAGAGGGTTTAAACCAGGACTTTCTGTATAAATCATGCCAAGTGATTGTGCACTGTGGAAGTACCAATTCTATATCAAAAATTTATCTATCTGGAACAGATGAAAGCCCAGAACATACAAGACATAGATATTTCACTAAAGATACAATCTCTGCTTGCCATACACTTAGGATCCAAGAACTCATTTAAGATACAGTGATTTGATTTCTTCAAACTCAGGATTAACACCCTTTGTCCAAATGGCTGCTGCATTGGGAAGTTGAGCTAATGTTTTTGCTTGAAATAGCTATACTAAAGCCATAAATGCATAGAAGAACTACTCTTCATGTAAAAATATTGACCTAAAATGGCTGAAACAGCTCTTCTGCTGTTAGAAGTATAGAATGAAAATTTCTAGTTTAGGCTAAGATGGAAGCAATAATAATAATAATAATAATAATAATAATAATAATAATAATAATAATAATAATAATAATAATAATAATAATAATAATAATAATAATAATAATAATAATAAATTTAATTTATATCCTGCCCTACTCAGCACAGGCTGACTCAGGGCGGCTAACAGCATTTCAAATAAAGATACAATATAATAATACAGAAATACAATGGAGTAAAGCAATAAATACAGAATATAACAAGGTAACATAAAAATAAGATACAAAATATACAAATTACAAATGTATAATTTTTAAAGCATCAAATCCATCATACACAGCACCAGGAGGGGGGGAAAAATCAAACACACACACACACACACACAACAGGGCTCGCCATCCATGACAGAGCCCAAGGCTCAATGTCCACAATAGAGCTGGGGCTCAATTGTCCATTACAGACTCCAAGCTCAGCATCCGCAATGGAGCCGGGGTCAATGTCCCTAACGAAGCCACAATGGAACCCGGGACCCAGCAAAGGTGAGGCATGTGTCAATGTCGGCGCTGCTTTTGGGGCCGCAGTTCATACTGCCCCAGCTACGGATGTGTTTTCTACCTCCCAGCCAGGCAGGGTTGGGGAAAAAGTGACGGTGCCCACAGCTGAAGCAACTTCCATCCCCACACTGGTGGTGTGAGCACTGGGGAGAGTGGGGCAGTCCTCCATGGCTGTGAGCATCTTTTCTACATCCCAGACAGGTGGGGCTGGGAGAGAAGCGACGGCGCCCACAGCTGAAGCAACTTCCATCCCCACGCTGGTGGTGTGAGCGCTGGGGAGAGCGGGGCAGTCCTCCATGGCTGTGGGCATCTTTTCTACCTCCCAGACAGGTGGTGCTGGGAGAGAAGTGACGGCGCCCACCACTGAAGCAACTTCCATCCCCACGCTGGTGGTGTGAGCGCTGGGGAGAGCGGGGCAGATACCAAAATATTTGTTGTGGGTTGCCCATGTGAATAATTGGCCAAACCTTTCCCCAGGGGTTTACCCGGCCTTCAACAGATCCGGGGACCATCCAGACTTTGCAGGAAAGGCAATTGGGGTATGGGCTAGCTAGTTAGTTTGGGGGCAAATCATAAAGCCTTGGCTGATGGCTACGATAGAAACAGGGCAGAAACCAAAGATGATGACTCTAAAGGAAATACACAATCCTCCGCTTCTGGCTGCAGATTAAGTTGGGCAAACAAGCTGCGCCAGACAGCAGAATAAACTAGGTACCCGAAGTCAATACACATCGACTCCGAGATTAGGGCAGGAACAATGAGTTTCGCCAACCCAAGGTAATTAGGTGCAAGTTGTCCATTAACCCCAGGGTAACTTCCAAGAGCTGGCATTATAGGTGGACCACCGGAAAAAACCACGTATGCAAGCCTTCTGTATTAGGGGGTCTCGCACATCCTATGCACGCATCACCCAAGGCAGGGTAATAAATACATGCCACCCGACCCAGATCGGGGCTGGACTTCACCGCACGATTGTCTCATGTGTCTTCCTTACGGCCAGCCACTCCAACATCTGGAAGCCATTGCAACAATTTGTAGTAAAAATTTGTTCGGCAAAATGTTAAGTGTCTAGCAGTATTTCTGCTTACACCTGAATAACTTAAAAATCTTAGAATTAATGTAATCTATAGTAAAATAATTAGTATTACAATACTGAACAATGTTGATATAATCCACGTTTGTATGGAATATAATCACATCATCAGCATAAACTAGTAGTTGCATATGAGCAGAGGCTAATTTTAGAGCATGGGAGAGAACTATTTGAAGGGCATAGGTCAGGTAATTCATGAACAAGTTACATAAAATGGGAGCCAAGACACAACCTTGCTTCACATCTCAAACAGAAATAACTGCTTTATTTAGTTTGTCATAAAGACCACATGTTACCTGGAGGGAGGTCTTTAAACAAACTTTAAATTAGAAAAAAAGAGCAACCTCTTGTCAGCAGAAGAGTTTTTAATTTCTCCCACAGCAGGCTACGTGGGACAAGGTCAAAGATCTTTTCAAGTTCCTAAATGCTGTGAAAAGTTTCTGAATGGTACCATGGGAGTACTTCTTAGTCAGATGAAGAAGTGTATAGTGGTTATTGACTGATCAGCCAGACCTTAATCCTTTCTCTTCTGGATCTAACTGTAACATAGCATATTTGGCAACACAGGACTCTAATTTTGCAACAAGAGTGCCGCATAACTTTTCCCAACAACCGGCAACAATCTGATGGGTTGGTAGTCAGATGCTTAAAAATATTCATATAAAGCAACTCTGTTCCATGCATTAAGGATAAGACCCTATATGTTAGTAGCTATAAACAATGTAGTGAACATAGAGTCCCACCAGGTAGTATTTGGAATCATGGCAGGAACAGATACTTTCTCCTTTTTGAACTTAAAGTTTAGAGAGTCAACTTCCTTAGTTGTATCTGGAGGTCTCGGTGGAAAAATCAATACTTACCTTTAATGTGCTGTGCTCTGGATTTGACTGATTGTTATAAGTAGTACAAAAATAGGTTTGCTGGGTTTTACCTACAATTGTACAACTAGGAGTAGCCAAACAATCCCTCAGTACTCCAGAACTAATTCCCCAGAATGTTCAGCTGTTGTTTGAGAGAGATACATTCAATAGTAGTGACAAAGTTATATTTTTGATTCTTAGCTCTAATGACAGTTTTGAATTTGTTCATCATCTGATATTAACAATCTAACAGAAATCCTGGATTTGTAGGTCTTTTGTCTGCAAAAAATGCACAGAGCTGATCTTTTCAAAGTGCACAGTCACTGAACCATTTCTTGTCCCGAGTTTTCCTGATTTTTCAGCCTACGAGTAGTTCCTTGGTGAGCCATTTTGACACATTCATATTGTAAAAAATTGATTCCATTTCATTATAGGCTATGACAACAGATGACTGTATTTTAAAATTCTCTTGGGAAAAACAGAAATCTCAATTCTAAAAGTATTGGAATTGTACTTCCTTCAGACAATATGCAAGGTGAGATCTCTGAATAATATTTGAGGTGCTGGTCCCAGACAGTCTTTGGACATGTCTAAAACAGTACACAATGGTAAGTGGTTGCTATTTGTGCGGTCACTAATAGCAAAATAGGTAATCAAATAGAGGATTGTCTGGAATCCAATGCAATTTATATCCAGATGTTCACAGACACAATCTTTCTTCTCATATTCTTCTTATGAGTAAGCAAGAGCCGAAGAGGGGGAAGGCAGAGAAAATGTTGGTTTGTTCTGCATGGCTTTACAAGGATCAAGAGTCCAGTGCTTTTCGGTAGACCTCTCTATTTCTCCAAAGAAGGAATACTAAAACTATTTTGGAAGAGTCTGAGTGAAACAAGAGGATGTAATTTTGCATTGTTGCTTGGAAAATGCTGGATGTTCTTCTTTTGTTTCTTCAATAGCATGTTCCACATCCATCTAACTGTATGTGTCCTATTGCACTTTCTACACCTTGAGTACCAGCTGAGCAATGAACAGAAAAGTCTTCCATTATATTTTATTTCCTGATTCCTTAGTCCCTAGGGAGTATTTCATAACTATATAGCTCCTGTACTTTTTTTTTAAAAAAAAATCTACAGTCTTATTGACTAAGAACAAAAGGAGTAAGGGGAAACTACTCCCCCATACTTTTAACACTTACCTCCTTCAATGATAGCAACAAAAACGCTGCATCCGTCTCTTTGAATTTCATGGGTTTCTTAACTGTGCCCAACACAGTGCTATATGTAATTTTCAGAAGAGTGCATTGCATCCCTGCTAACAAAAATAAAATAAAAATGAAGACACATGCCATTGTGGCTACTCTTGTGCAAAATTCCATATATTATGTTTTTGGAAACTTGGCAAGGTCAATACCATTAGAATTGTAAACTACTTCTGCAAATTTCATTTGAATATACCAGAGAGGCCTTTACCTGGAGAGATCTTTCTTAAAATAGCTTGCCCCCCACCCTCCAGGCATGGATCAGTGGCAGGCTGGTTTGCAATCTTCTGAATGTTGTCTGATCACCAGAAAATAGCTTGCCTAGGATCATGCCACAAGTGGCTAAAAATGCATCTTACTGTTGCTGAGAATTAAAAAAAAAGTTCTCAAAAGTTTCTTCTTAAAGAAGACATCCCAAATTTAGCAGCATGCAGGTATTTGTTTGAAAATTTTCAAGTATAATCCCTCGAAATGGCATTAATATGTGTGCAAGTGCCATCTGATTCTGGCCAACATGAGAAAGTGAAGGCCATTTGTTAATTTCATATAATGGTCAGCAGGAGGCATAAACGTACTTCTGAAAAGAGAGTCAGATACATATGAGAATTAAACTAGGGTCCCCTCTGATTTGATCCAAGCAGAAATGTTTTCTGAATCACCAAATCAACATCTGTGGGAGGTATAGATCTTTAATTTTAATCATTGTCCACAGTCATTTCAAGCCTGTTATGCATTGGGTAGCCAATGATGCATGGAATGCCCAAAATAGATTTCCATAAGATTAGTATATATTGTGTAGGTAAATGTAAATGTTGCTCTTGCTTGAAAGCCAGTCGTATCCAACTCTAGGATTCAGTGCTCATCTCTGTTTATAGCCAAAGAGTCAGTGCTCTCTGCATTTGCAGACGTTTCCATGGACATGTGGCAGGCATGCCCCAACAGCTGAGTGCATGGAACGCTGTTTACCATCCCACCAAAGTGGTACCTGTTTATCTACTTGCAATTTCTTGCTTTCGAACTGATAGCTTGACAGGAGCTGGGACAGAGACTCCATCATACAGTATATTATTATTATTATTATTATTATTATTATTATTATTATTATTATTATTATTATTAAACACTTATAACCCACCCCTCTAGGGGAGGAATCATCCCTATTCAGGGCAGCTAACATCATAAAACCAGTCATACAGCGATCAAGAATTATTTTAAAAAAAAATTACACACAATAAAACTCCCAGTAACAATCACCACCAAACATTACAATAGCCAGAAAGTTCCACAATCCAGTACCCTGAAAACACAACCTATTTAGGATGAAAAGGAGCCATGCAGCATTTCTAGCAACCAGAAATAGGCAGCACATTCCCAAAGGCCTCCTCAAAGAGCAGTGTTTTTAGTTGTTTTTTTTTTACGACTGCAGAGATGGAGCCTGGCGCAGCTCAGCTGGAATAGCATTCCAGGGCATTGGTGCTGCCACCGGGAAGGCCCTTCTCCTCGTCATGGCTTTTCTAGCCAGTTTTGGGGTTGGCATCTAGAGATGTGCTGACCTTGAGGAGCAAGTGACAGGGGCTACTGTCCTGAGGGGTACTCAGCACTCGGGAATCGAACTCCGACTTTCCAGTCATTGAGTTCAGCATCTTAATAGTACACATATTGTGTACTATAAGTCTAAATGTATGCATTTTTACACACAATGTATTGCAGAGTCTCTAGCCAGTCCTATATCCATGGTCCTTGGGCTATATCCAGAGTTGTTCTTTCTCCAGTGGATCAAAGACATCCCTCCACCCCCACATACCCTGGACCTGCTCCAGAATGTAGAAGAAGCCTCAAAAGCATAGGAGGAAAAAAAAAAGCTTTCTTTGTGTAAATGGATATCAACAAGTCCTGGCAATGTCTAGGTCATTCCGGAAAGCAATTGTCCCTCTTTATGCGTGCTTTCATACATTGATCTTGCTATTCCTATTCATCAGCAGGAGCTGCTAGTGTGCAGTGCATCACATACATGCTGATTGTATCTCTTTCGTTCATTTGATGGTAGTCTGCATTTATTTATCCTTTGCCCTACAGCTAGTTAGTATACTGTTCCTGCTCTTGCACCAAAGAGACATTTTAAAGTTGCTTCTGTTTCAGACAACACATTTCTCTCCCTTTTGTTAAAGCAAGAAAGTTTAGTTGATGCTGCTATAAAAGTGTTCCCTTACTTCTGCAGGATTAATGGGCTGTTACCATGGTTTTGTACAGGGCAGCAAAGACAGCAGACGGGTATTGCACGCAACACACGATTCTTTCTAGCTCCGAAAACCTGTGTTGACAGGTAATGAGATTTAATTCACAAGAGAGAGAAATAAAACATCCATATTCATTGCTTAATCAAATAAAACACTTTCAGAGGATTCTGGGAATTCTCAACAGTTGCTTCAAGAGCTTCTCTTTGATAATGGTAAACAAATTACCTTACGAATAACTTCTTAATCAAGGAAGAGCGGAGCTGCTCTCTACTTGATCTTTCCCTTTGGGTGGTCCCAGTCAGAATTGCTGTCCTGTGCCTGATGGCCTGGCTTCTGAAAAGCTATATAGTATTATGCTGACAGCTATAGACCTCTTTTTGTTAGGGATAACAGACATCCTGTGCTGAGGACAGCATCAAGCCCAGCTAGCAGTATGCCCAATTAGAGAAGCTAAAATCTCATTTGCTTCACCATGGGAGCCGCCGAAAGCACACTGTTTGGGCCTCATTACAGTATTTTTAACTTTACAAAAACAATTTCATTATGGAAATTAAAGAAGCTCATTTGGTTTCTACATTTACACTGAAGTTAATACACTCTACAAGAATTCTAGCCTTCCTAGCATGTCAATTTCCAAACCCCCTCCTCTTCCTCCTTGATCACAACCCAAAGTTTCTTCTAGAAACCTTTGATGAGCTGATTTTATTAAGAAAGCCACCATTTAGAGAATGAGTAGGACTGGCAAAGAACGGTGTCGAACCTGCTCTTTGACTCACTGAGAAATGATACTTAAATTCAAGATGAACTTCCAGTTTTCTCAGGAACTTAAGTTATTCCAATGATTTCTTTCAAATAAAAGCAACCAAAGAAGCCTAATGAGCAATTAGGAGGATAAGCATCAACATCACGTTTGAATCACAATAGAATAAGGCATTTTCAGCCAAGGGGAAAGATGTTAAGTTGATTTCCCTTCTCTAAAACTGATAATTTCACCACCTCAGAGATAGGAGTGTGCTTTTAGGAGAAGTGGGGATTCAGAGATACTGACATGCTGGTCCCTTCTCCTTTAAGGAGACTTTAGCTCAGTTGTGGCAGCAAGAACAGAGCTTTGGCTGCTGTCATGCTACCTATCCTGAGTTCTTGAGCAATGACGCCATTCCTGTTGTTCCTCCCAGGTCACTCTGGGAAGAACCTTAAGCCTGGAACACTGGAAGCTGCCTGATAACATATCAGATTGATCATCTCTTTAGTTGTTTGCTTCTCCATCTTGGTACTAGCTGCCCCCAACCAGAATGTCGTCAACATATTTCAGACTCTAAATCCCTTGATCACTCACCAATTGGCCAAATTAGCAGAGGCTGATGGAAGATGTCATTCCACACTACTAGAGGGCACTAGATAAGGAAAACCTACTTTAGATTCACAGTATGTGTGTTTTCATGTCAGAGATTACTCTGGGTTGAAAGGATTTTTACAGGGGATGCCCAAATGAGGCTCCTTTCATGTCCCCCATCCCATGTTTCATGCAGGGTTTCTTCCCAATTCATCAAGCAGATGAACCTTTGGGCACAAAACACATATTCCCCCCCCCCCAAGCTATGTCTTTTCTTCACTATCAGGAAAGGGAACTGGTGTGGTAGGTGCCTTACTCCTACTTCACCCAGAAGGTGTTTTGGTACTTCAGATACACTTTATTTCAGAAGGAGCATGTATGCTCCTATATTCTGATACATCTCTAGTAACAGTTTCACTCCTCCAGTTCCATTGTCTTTGGCCATCTTGATTAGCTCTATCCCCTGGCTTCAAACTGCTTCCCAGAACACATATATACAGTTGCTTTTCTTATTTCTTTTGAAGTCCTCTAGAAAAGCCATATTCTCTATGAACATTTTGGCACAGCCTCTTGGCTTTCATGGTGAGCTGCTAATACATACATCTCCTCACTGAAAGCATATCTATGCTTGTTCATTTTTGGGTCACTTTTGGAAGGGGAAACTCTGAAAACACTCTAAGTGACCTGGAAGCATCCATGGGCGGTGGTGGGTGGGGGAACTAAGATGATGACAAAGGGAAAATCAGGAGTAAGGACTGGTGGGCAGGGAGACAGGGAGGCAATGAGAGAGCAAGCAGGGTGACTCATTTTCATTTGCAACCCTGCTGAGGGGACACGTGCACACAGGTGGGTGCAGCAAAACAGTTCCCTA
The DNA here is from genome assembly GCA_035047345.1 of Bradypodion ventrale. Taxonomy (NCBI): domain Eukaryota; kingdom Metazoa; phylum Chordata; class Lepidosauria; order Squamata; family Chamaeleonidae; genus Bradypodion; species Bradypodion ventrale. The sequence continues at coordinate 209,189,498 of JAWDJE010000005.1, forward strand.
GCTACTCTGCAGAGAGGCAGGGAAAGTGTAATTATTCTCCCTCAGCTGTTCATTTAGCACTGGATCATTTAGGAGGATTAAAAAATTCCTCTGTTTCCCCATTTATCACCCATTGGGAAAAACTACTCACTGCCACAGATTCGATTGGCAGTAAAAGGGGAAAATTGATAGTTTTTTGCTCACTTAAACAATCCAGTGCTACAACAGTTGGCTTGGGTGGGAGAGATTATTACACTATATACTGAAGGGGCTTGTTAGGTCCTCCAGCAAACTGGAACATTCATCCTTGAAGCAGCTTTTGATGGTTGCGTGCCTCCCTTATCTATCTATCTATCTATCTATCTATCTATCTATCTATCTATCTATCTATCTATCTATCTATCTATCTATCTATGCTGGTCCCAGTGTCCACAAGCACTGGGAATGGTGTATAGGGGATTGCTGTAAAAAAAGAAGAAGTAGAACTCCTAATAGAGGTTAAAAAGAACTTTTTGCGGAGGTGGGGAGGTTGCAGAACTCTAGCATCCATTAAATGTGGATGCATGGAACCTGGATCAACCCCTGAGAGTTCCAAAGAAAGAGCTAAATGCCCGTCTAGACATGCACTGAGGCAAATATACATCACAAAACCAATTGCGTATTGGTTTCTTGCTCCTGCTCCTGCTCCTCCTCCTGCTTTCCTTTGTTGTCAAGATAAATTTTAAGCCATAAAGTACTTGGAACAGGGACTTGCTCCTGCCCAATACATTCTGTATTACATTGATATTACTGATTATGGTGACTATTATGGCTTCATGTTTTCTGCAGTATCTCAAGGCTTCATTCAAACTGACATTTCTTCTCCCTCTGCTTCTTTTATTATCTTTTTAAAATTTTGCTCTTCCTAGTTCTTACAGCATTGTCCTGCTTCCAAATTTAACTGCATCCAATTAAACAGGTGGAAATCTTTTCCTATTCTCATCCTCTTTAAAAGTCAAAATATAATTTTTTTAAAGTCTTCAGCCAGACTCCTGTAGCAATTATTAGAGCAGTTACACACAATATTTTGGGCCAGCTGATCACAGCATGAATAAACTGTGTTGTAATTTAAGGTTCACATTAAGGCCTATGTTGCAGTGGGTGTAGCCAGGACTAACTTGGGAATGGTGATTTTGCCTGCTGCTGAGCATTTTGGGTTATAAACATTGTCATTTCCTGTACAATTTCAGAAGCTAGTTCTTTGTTAATACCCATTAACCTATGAACATGTTGAACCCAGCTGAACAAAGCTAATTAATTTACAAGAGAACAGTGAAACAGAACCTATATTTTATTGGGCAAACAGCATGAGACAGATATTGGCAGCTGTGAGGTTTAGGCAGTACTGTACTAATTTTCAATGCCAGATTTCTATTTACTGCTATTTTGTTCTCAGTTTGGCAAGATTCTTCCTTTTCGATCTCCCTATTTTATCACAGTAAGCAGCACTAAAAAGACCAAACTTGCTTTAGAATAGACAACTCTAGAAGCTGTGCTAGCTTAGGTATTCTAGGAGCTGAAGTTGAGAAAGCATTTTTTCCTCAGTTGAAAAACATAAATAGGATTCCAGGGATGCTGCAACCTTCCCTCTCATCTTCCCATTCAGAAAGGTATGGTGTTCATGGTTAATGGTTGGTCAGGATCATGGATGAAACCATCAAACAAGTTGAGTCAGTGCAGCACATAAGAAAATGACACACCTTTGTCTAGTCTTCCCTCCTTTATCTGTATTCATGTAAAATGCTTTTTTGAATTTTAGACAGGGCTTCAGATGAACTTTATGAAATCCTGAAGATGACTCCAAAGGTCCTCTCCTCCAAAATGAAACCAAAGGCATCCTTTTGGCAGAAGACACAATGAAGCCAATTACAGGTGCTTCCAATCTCATAGAGGAAGGAACAAGCAACCTAAGAAGAGGAATTTTCTGGGGTTACATTCTGCCAATGATATTTTGATGTGGCTTTTGTCTGTTTTATGAGAAATGATGAATGATTTAGTGAGTATTATTCCTGTTATATTCAACCACTTAAATAAAATGTTTGTATTTTTAAACAGAGTTTATTTTGATTTTATTGTTACAGTTTCATTCTTGCACACTTGAAAGTGGACATGTTGGTCAGAAACTTTGAGGAGGAATATATCAGTGGACTTTATTTTTGAGCTGTAAACATCACTTAGGACCTAAGATGCCTTGATTCTAAGGCTGTTGATTCTAATGCTTTATTTCTCATAAAGTCAGTCCACAAGCCAATGCCATGACTTAAAACTAGAGTAGACTATGTGTGGCCTTCCAGATGCTATTTTATTACAAGTTCTGTCTGCTCTAGCCAGCATAAGAGAGAACAGACAGTGGGGGTCCAAAAGAACACCAAGAAAATCACAGATTTATCATCATTAGTTCAAAAAAGTCCCAGTTATATTCATGGACTCATCACAAATGGATAGGTCAGGAAAGCATGAGATTCCTACCCCACTCCATCATTGCTCTCTCCGCATGGATTATGTGTGGAGGTTGTTGTTTTTTTGGTTCAATCACACAGTTGAGTCCAACCCTTTGCGACCCCATGGACTATCACACACTAGGCTCCTCTGCCATCCTCTACAGCCCACACAGATCTACACCCATCGCACCAATGATTCCATCCATCCACTTCATCCTCTGCTATCCCCTTCTCCTTTTGCTTTTGATCTTTCCCAGCATCAAGGCCATCTGAAATGATTCCTCTCTTCTCATTTGATGGACAAAAGTACTTGAGCTTCAGCTTCAGAATCTGTCCTTCCAAGGAGCAGTCAGGGTTGATTTCCTTCAGGATTGACTGATTTGATCTCCTTGCAGTCCAGGGGACTCTCAAGAATCTCCTCCAGCACCACAGTTCAAAAGCATCTATTCTTCTGTGCTCAGCTTTCCTTATGGTCCAGCTCTCTGTTAGGAATTGGGTCATTGCCTAACTTGTTGGGAAGGATAATATAAATATATAAATCAACATAGCATGTTTGTTGTAAAATGTATTATGGTGCTTTAAGAGTATTGAGTTGATGTTGAATCATTCAACTAGAGACAGACTAGGATAATTACTGTATTATTTCATTGGTTCGTTCTGTCAGTAATGTGTTTAAAAGGAAGACTGCAACCACAGTTAACTCTCTCACTCGTTTCTCTTTCTGTTTGCTATTCACTGTTTGATGTTTGGTGAGAGGTTGGTTTTGGTTAGCTTACTGTTTTGCAACCTGTATTGGACTGATTTTTCCGTGATTGACGAAGACCGGTAAGAAGAAAAGATTATTTTAGTTTAACCCTGAAACGACGGTGTGACTATCTGCTATTACTGTGTATGACTTGGAAGAATTTGGACTCTGATTGTACTACAAAGAAAACAGTTTGTACAATGCAGTGTATCTGTCTGGTTACTGTGTTATTCATTGTACTCTCAAATTTCCGCTGACACACCTTTGCAACACAAGGGTTTACTCTATATCTCAACGCTCTCACAGCCATACATTATTACTGGGAATACCATTGCTTTGAATATGCGGACTTTTGTTGGCAGGGGGATGTCCCTACTTTTTATTATGCTGCCTAGGTTTCTCATAGCTTGCCTCCCAAGCAGTAAGTGTCTTTTTATTTCATGGCTGCAGTCACCATCTGCAGTGATCTTAGCCCCCAAGAAGGTGGAGGTAGTTCCCCTCCATATGTTGAGAGAAATGTTCACACTTCCAGATGAATAGATAAATGGGGAATTGTCCCTTAACTGTAAAGAAAGTAAGAAAGTTTATTGTCACTTTGGAGTGTAAGAGATGAAAATTAAGAAACAAAACAAAGCATCATTAAGAAACAAAACAGGATCAACACTCCATTACTACAAACAAATAATCTAGAATGCTGTCAAAATGACAGGTTATTCCCCTTTTGGATAGCTTTACAAGTTCCTCTTGAAAAGTACATTTTCTTAAGCTGTTTGGAAAGAAAAACCCACTTTTGAACCATAAAGTGAAATAAGATGACTCCAGATAAGTTATAGGTCAGACAGATGTGAGCATATAACCCTCAACTAAACTCAATCCTTTTTTTTAATGATATTGTAAAATATCAACATGAAGTTTATGAATCAAGCAAATCTTTTTTTTTTATTATAGAGAGTGGGAGAGAAAATCATGCTGAAGCAGGCATTTAATTTGAAATAGATGTAGCATGCATGTAAACTATTCCAGAATGCTAGGATGCTTTATGTTTCAGCTGAACACCTTTAAGTGCTAAGTCAACAGTGGTCTACACAAATGGATTATCAGATCGGAGCTACAGCAAGAAAAGCTGTACATAGATATGGCAGGACTTAGTAGGAGTGAGAGGTAGAGCTGAAAAGTCTGCCTATGAGATAAGATTTTATCCCTTAGTATTAAGGCTTTCAACAGATCTGCCAACGGGCCAATGATCTTAGTTTTTAATAAGACCAAGTGCTATCCCGATTATTTTCTAAGATAGAAGGCCCCACACTTCACAGCAAACACCAGAGATTGAAAAGGAAGTAAGACTGGAAAGGACTAACAGCCACTTAAATCTTATAGTGGAAGACTGCAATATCACTGTGAAAAATGACTGCTTTTTTCCAAAGAGCAGTTCCCAGTTTCAATGCAGAACAGGAAGTGGGATTGACAAAAGATTCTGATCATACATCAGGGATGGAAGAGATGTGTTTATTCAGATGCTGTGCTGCATGTTCTATGAGTCCTCACAAATGTCTATGCTAGCCTGAGCAGATGAGAGTTGCAATACAGTAGCATCTGGAGGACCATGTGTTCCCCATCATTGTTTTAGATCAGTGATGGTGAATCTTTTAAAGACCGAGTGCCCAAACTCAACACGCTGCTGTCCGTGACACAGAGGGGTGGGGTGAACTCTTTGCTGGGGGAGGGAAGACGCACTCCCATTGGACTGTTGGACAGAGAGGCAGGATGAACTCTGCTGGGGGAAGGGAGGAAGCACTCACATTGAACTGCTGGGCAGAGGGGTGAGGTGAATTCTGCTGGGGCTCCACCATGCATGCCCACAGAGAGGGCTCTGAGGACTCCTCTCTGTGATGTAACTGGTAGGATAAACCCTTAAAGCCAATTATTAAGCAGGAACCAACGAAACCATGGTCAACTTATTTATAAAGTGTTAACAACAGAATTAGCCTGGTTCCTCTTTCAGGATTTCCCTCCCTCCCTGAGCTTAACTGGAAGCTTCATTATTTTGTTCCCCACCAGTCACTGAAAGAATTCCTATCCACGGGTCATCTCAGAAATGAAAAGCCACTTTCCTCTCGATTCTCTGTGGTAGCAAAGTGGTTGCAAAAGACCATTCTATTCTCAGCAGCTTATTACATCCCTCTGGATATTGCCAGTCTAAACTAAATAGGCAAAGACATTCACGTACGAATCAGACAGAGCCACAGAGCTGAATTCAAGCTGGAGCATTTTGCTGCATCTTAATCAAGTCCTTTGGAATCTTCTTTTTTTTTTTGCTTCTTACAATCATGGTGGCAACTTGCTGTTTTCTAGCAACATAGTGAATAAATAATCGGAGGCATTATGATTCACAGATTTTCTCCCCCTCCCCCTTGTCCCGTTCCATCTGCTGTGGTGTATGCTATTTTCATAGGAATTTGGCGGATTTATTTATACTGTTCAGTATTATTGTTTTGCCTGAGAAAAGCAAGCACTTTTCAAACTTCACAACTGTCCCTTGCAAACATATGCTGTAATAAATAGCAATGAAAACATAGGGAATGCATGGGTGTGTGTGTGTTAGTGGGTGGAAGAATGGAACAGAAGAGAAGAAAATGTGAATCTTATATATGCTAGCTTTTCATGTGAACTCTATGCACCGACCGCCAAAACAAAACCAGTTATATCTTTGTTGTACAAGATGCCGTGGGATTCTTGCCTAATACCTACAGCAGTATTTATTTTCTTTTATCATAAAGGTTGGGAAAGTGGTCCTGGGGAAGGTGTTGAACCTGCAAAAAGACAATAATTGCAGAGAAGAAATTCTCAGAAGATGTTTTCTTAAAATGCATTTTGAGACACACACCCTCATTATACCCCTATCTGGTTGGACTGCAATTCCCATCAGTTGTAGATGGCATAGGTAAAGGTAAAGGTCTCCCTTGCATGAAAGCCAGTTGTATCCAATTATAGGGTGTCAGTGCTCATCTCCATTTACAACCTAACAGCCAGCGTTGTCTGTGTCTGAAGACCTTTCTGTGGTCATGTGACAGGCATGACTAGACACCAGAGCACACGGAACATTGTTACCTTTCCTGCCGAAGTAGTACCTATTTATCTACTTGCAATTTCTTGCTTTCAAACTGCTAGGTTGGCAGGAGATAGTTAGCCTAGTCCATGGTAAATAACACTGGGGTTTGCAGTCCAAGAAATCAGGTGCTGCATTTTATCCACTACTGCACTGTCCACTGTACCACTCTAGACTGATTGTAATGAAAGATTACTATTTTAGAATTTGGAGAGTATGAGGATGTAATCCATACATACATAAGTATAAAATATAATTAACGCTGGGGGAGGGGGGTGTTCTCAAGAAATACCTATTAATGTGGACTGCTGAAGTTACAACAACTGAGGTTGTAACCAGTATTGCAGTGAAAGTATCCCCTTTGGAAATTTTGGCCATTCTTACTTGAAAAAAAATTCTCACAGACCATCTCAAAGGAGAGTAAATTACAGAGAAATTCTCATGAATGATGTTCATGGTGCTTGTACTTCACTTACCTATGATACATAAATCATACAATCATGGAAATCAGGGGTTCTCAACCTTACTGTGCTACAGGCCGGACAACTCCCCCTCAGACAGCTGAGCGGGCCAGACATCTGGTTATCCCCCTGCTGCAAATGCTGTCATAAGCTGTTTGTGCATGTGCTGGCGCATTTGCATATGAACGTTTACCACTGTCATAAATGCTTCCACTTCCGGGGTTATCCCCGTGGGCCAGATGGAATGGCATTGGGGGCCAGGGCTGACACCGGGCCATAGGTTGCGAGCTCCTGATCTAAATAAACACATAATAAAATGTCTTTTTCTGTTATCCAAGATGGAATATTGTGTCAGCATATCGTGTCTATTTGTCCTCAATTTTCTTATCCTTCTTTCCCTCTATCTGAAGGACTTCTTCATATGATTGATTCAGAAATCATCTGAGGTATAATTTAATTGTAGTCTTCCATTACATTCTGCCAGTAACATCTACAGATATCTGTGCTGTGCATATATCCACCTTCCAAGCAGTTAATGAAACAGTCAATGTCCAATGAGTGCTGCTTTTTCCTAGTTCTGAAAACATGCCTGTTTAGTCAAAAGATGCTTGCTGGGCCCTTTTGTAAAACGTACGCAGTGTACTAATGACAAGAAGAAACATCTTTGTATTCTTTCCATCGTTGCTACTAAGAAATGTTGTTTACATCCTTTCCCAATGTACCCTAAAGATAACATAACTTTTCATCAAACCATTCTTGCAATTGAGGCTGGCTTTTTAAGCATAGATGACATTTGTTTACAATCTGTGCTCAGCGACTTAAAGAGGTCAGAGGCCCAAGATTAAAAACATTCATGTTCTGGTTGTGATTGCTGGTGAAAGGCAAACTGCTTGTAAAAAAGAATGAGGTGGTCATTTTTCAATGTTTTACATGGACAGGACATTGCTAAATACAGTAAAACCTTGCATAAAGAGTGCCTCGCTTAGATACTAACTCGCTTAAAGAGCAGAATTTTTTCTGAATGGTTGCCTCACTTAACAACTAAAACCAACCAAAAACTTACTTAACAACTACATCGGGGTTCACAATCCCCCCACACGCCAGAAGTCGCAATTGGTCACTTACAATGGTGTTTTGCTTAAAGAGCAAATTCGCTTAAAGAGCAATCCTGTTCCAGTTTGCTCTTTAAGCAAAACACCATTGTAAGTGATCAGTTGTGACTTCTGGTGGTGGTGGTGGTGGGGATTGTGAACCCTGATTTAGTTGTTAAGCGAGTTTTTGGTTGGTTTTAGTTAAGTGAGATGACCATTCAGACAAAATTCTGCTCTTTAAGCGAGTTAGTCTCTAAGCAAGGTGCTCTTTATGTGAGGTTTTACTGTACTGGTATTAATTCTGAGTAATAATAGTAGTTACATATTACCTTCAGTGTCAGATTCAGTATGTCTCTGAAGAGCAGTTGTGTTGAGTCCATTGGGAGTTAACCAACAAGTCATTTATTTATTTATTTTAAATTTTAAATTTTTTAATTAAATTTTAACAAAAAATACATAATAATACACAACAAAATTCATAAAAAATAATACTAGACAAACAAAAAAACATATAAAAACAGAAAATAGTACTCCAATATTTAAAAGTACAAAGTTATATTATGGTTATGTAGTTGATACATTTCATACTACTAATCTCATCTTTGTCTATTGATTTCAAGATATAAATTGGTTTTCTTACACTTTAGAAAATAAGTATCTGAGTCACTACAACAACCCTCTTGTTATATTTCTCCATCAAAACAAGATTAACAAAGAAAAAAACATGAGAAAAATATAAAAGAAAATAAACAATACACCAAGTGATATATACATTGCCTATGGGGGACGCGGCATATCTCATCATTTTTTCAGTGTTTCCAAAAATTCATTTGATCTGGTACTGGCCTACTCCCTACTCCTTTCCTTAAAGCAAAATTCACAAATGGTTTCCAAATTGACCAAAATATATTTTCTATAATTAACCCTTTCTTTTCATTCAGATCCCAAGTCAATTTATCATTCAAAGCCAATTGCCATGATTCCTTGTACCATTCTTCTATACTAATTTTCCCCATTTCTTCCTACTTCCTTGCAATGCACTGTCTTCCAGTTGTCATCAAAATTGAAACCAGTTCTTTATTATCCCTATTTAATTTTGTATCCTCAAAATCCGTAAACAGAGTGGTACCTGAACCGATCTTGACTCTCACCCCCAGTATTCCAATGATCTCTTTTTTGACCTCATCCCAAAATTTCTTAACATCATCACAGCCGCACCACATATGTATATATGTACCAATCGATTTTTTTACATCTCCAACAGTTATGACTTTTAGTTTCATCAATTTGATTCAGTCGCACCGGAATCAGGTACCACCTCCACAGCATTTTAAAATTATGTTCCTGAACTCTTACCAATAGTGTCCTCATGATCCTCTTTTCCCATATAGCTCTCCATTTTGTTTCTGTAATTTTAATGTTTAAATCTTGTTCCCAAATTTTCCTTAAGGTCTCTTGTGAATTACCCTCTGTGTTTAAAATCTTGTAAATCTTACTTACCAAACCCTTTAATCCTAAATCTCCATGTCTTATGTTCCACAACGACTTTTCAAATTCTGTTTTATCTCTTTCCAAACTGGATTCCGTTAGATATTTGTTATTCCATTTGTTTAATTTTATTTTCTGTAACCAATCCAGCCTCATTTCTGTGTAAAGTTCTGTTTTTTTACAAATTTCTATCTAGTCCTTTAATAGGTACGCACACTTACTTATCAATATTAATATCATCCTCTTATCTGGGACTAATATTTTCTTAGTTTTTCCCCAAACATCCTACAGTGTTTTTAACATATGATTTTTGATACTAATTTTCCCAATGTTCTTATCTAAAAAAGCTGTGTTACCTATATGTGCAAAATCCTCTGTCTCTAACTCGTCCCAAATTAACTTTTCTTTCATCAAACTCTTAATTATACTTTTGACCGGAAATGCTCTATAATAGTTATTGAGATTAGGCATTCCTAATCCGCCTTCTTTTTGCAGCAAATACCACAAGGGTTTTGAAATTCTCGGTTTACTTCCACCATTACAAAAACTATTTAAAATATTTTGATAGTTCTCTTTATCCTTGAGCTGTATTGGCAGGGCATCAAACAGAAAATTCATTTTTGGTAACAACATCATTTTACATAATGCCACCCTGCCAAACCACGACAATTTCAATTTCTTGTAATGACAAATTTGATCTTTAATTAACTTCTCCTGTTTATCATAATTTAATTTTTAAGATTCTATAATTTACTTGTAATATTAACACCCAAGTATTTCAGACTATCTTTTATCTGAATTTTAATTTTTCCCGATATCCTCTGCTGCTCCTCTTTCTTTATATTACAGGTTATCATTTCAGATTTCTCCCAGTTTATTCTTAACCCCGTCATATCCTCAAAGTCCATTAAATGCTCCTGAATTTTTTCCATTGACTTCATTGGATGTTTCATGATCATCATCTGCGTAAAGGTTTATTTTATTTCCCACCAAACCTTCTATGTTATTATAATTTCTAATAACCATTGCAAGTAATTCTGTTGATATTATAAATAAAATTGGAGATAGTGGGCAGCCCTGTCTCGTTCCTGCTTCAAGTATTATATCTTCTGTGTAGACATTATTTACTTTAACCTTTGGTGTACCTTGCCGATACAATTGCTCTATGGTTTTTTAAAACTTTGATCCAAATCCATAAAAAGATATTATTTCTTTAATTGTTACCCATTGAATTGAATCAAATGCTTTAAAAATCTCCAATGACATTAATCCTACCTTCTCCTTGTTTCGTACAGCCGTGTCCAATAAATCCAGTATTCTCCTCATTAAATCTGTCAAATCCCTCCCTTTTAGAAAGCCAATTTAGTCCATGTTTATACAATTTCTCATAAACATATTTAATCTATTTGCTAGTATAGAGGTAAATATCTTGGCATCCTGGTTTATTAAAGATATGGGTCTATAAGATTCAAATTTTTTCGGATCTTTTCCGGGTTTAGGAATCAGTGCAAGCACTGATCTGAACCAAGGAGCTGGAATTATTCCTCCATCCATTATAAAATTAAACAATTTTTCTAATCTTGGGATAATTATTTATTTAAACTCCTTATAGAACTCTGAAGATAAACCATCCTCTCCTGGTGATTTGCCTATTTTCAGTTTTGTAATAGCATCTTTAATTCCGGTTTCCGTTATTCTTTCTTCCATTAAATCCTTGTGCTCCTGATTTAACTTTTACCCTATTTGTTTTCCCAAATATTCTCTTAGCCTTTCAATATTAACTTCCTTTTCTGAATATAGCTCCTGATAGAAATCATTAACTATTTTAATTTTATCTTTTGTTTTATTGCACCTGATCCCCCTTTAGATGATTAAAAACCAATCTCTCTTTTCTCTCTTTTTCCTTAGCCATCCTTGCTAATAATCTCGAATTCTTATTGCTGTATTCAAAATATTCTCTCTTTAGATGTATCAAATTTCTTTTTACCTTTTCAATATCTTTCCCCACCAGTTCCTTTTTCGATTTCTGCATACAATCGTAGATCTTTCTATTTTTTGTTTTCGCATGCTCCTCTTGTAACCTCTTTATTTCCTGCTCAATTTATTTTGTTTTGCCTTAGCCTGTCTACATTTAATACTGAACAGCTTAATACTTTCTCCTCTAAAAACCACCTTCATGGTGTCCCACACCGTATTATAACTTACTTCCCCATTATCGTTCCTCTTCCAACTTTCTTCCCATTTTTCTATAATCTGCTCTCTATTCTTGGGATCCTTATATAAACTGGCATCATATCTCCAATTACTCCTTACATCCTTTTCTCCTTCAATTCTCAATTCCAGCATCAATCTAGCATGATCTGATTCTTTAAATATCCCATTTTCAATTTCTTCTAAATTTCTAACCAAATTTTCTGAAACAAATATATAGTCAATCCTTGAATATGTATTATATACCTGGGAGAAGAAAGCATATGCCCTTTCCATTCCATGAAGTTCTCTCCATGTATCCTTTAATCCTAGAGCTAACATCCAGTTATCTATAATCTATGTTTTCAACCCTTTACTACACATAGTCATGTTAGTACAATCAATTGTTGATCTGATTAGATTAAAATCTCCTGCTACAATCAACTTTGAACATCTTTCTCTTTCCAGGATATCATACACTTTATCTAAAAAATTTTTTTGATGATCATTAGGAGCGTATATATTTGCCAACGTTATCTCCTCATCATCAATTCTCCCATTAATTATCAAATATCTTCCATCTGGATCAGAAATGATCTTAGTTGTTACAAAATCTACTCTGGTTGAGATAAGGATCGCAACTCCTCTTGACTTTGACCATCCACATGCTTTTTCATAAATCTTAGTCCAACCTAAAAATAACCTGTTTACTTCTTCTGATTTTTGATGCGTTTCCTGCAAAAAATATATATCATGCTTTTCTTTTCTGAATGCTGCTTCTAATCTTCTTCTCTTAATCTGATAGCCAGTACCCTTCATGTTCCAAGATACTACCTTCACTTTCTTCATTTTTATCTATTACATCTCTATTCCTAGAGCAGCCGTGTCCCCCTAAAGGCGTGCAAAAAATAAACTAAAAATCCCTAATCCCAAACATACAAATTTAAAATAAAAACAAAATTTACAAAACACCTTATTTACCCTCCCACTTACTTCAGGAAAAAGAGGCCTTCGATAATCAAAGAGAGGAGGGGGGAAAGCATATCAGATGGAAACAGAGCATTGGTGAACTCCCTCAACTGCAATTAAACTAATTTTGTCCTTCTGCTTCCTCAGGCATACTGTCATCATCGTTCCTCCCGAATAGTAATCCTCCAGACATTATCAACTCTTGCTTAAAGATTCCCATTCTTTGGTGCCATTCTCCAATAATTTTGCCTCCACAGTTCAGAGTGACTTCTGCACAATAGGTAATTCGGATTAATATATACTGAATCAGACTGGGTCAGACTGGGGAAAAATGGGGACAAGGTAGCACTTATATAACAACAGGAAGGCAGTTACAGTGATACATTTTCCTGGGCTTGGTTAACGCAGGAAACTTGTGCGGACCAATCAGGGTACATAGCAAACATATGAACAAGGCACCTTACAGAAAAGGGTGCGCAATAGAGCAAAGACTTAATTGTGAATGCAACTTAAGCAATATACGTTAATAGAAGCTTGGACACAAGATTCCCCCCCCCCCAAGTAAAATAATAAGAAAGGAAAACAAAGCAGATGACCTGGGAATGGTCAGGGAACCTATGTAGTAGGACTTAGGAGATTTGGGGTTGGGAAACCAAGGTCTATGGGAGAGCCAGTGGACACACTGGAGGACCTAGGCAGGCTAGGGTTTTATGAAGAGTGCTGGACAAGCCGACACTCAAGACGAGCACTCAGAAATTCTGAGTGCTGGGTGTAAGCCAGCTCCTTTGAGGCTGGCTCGTTAAGGGAGGGGTGCCTAGGGGCCTTGCGACCTTCAAGAAGGTGTGACATGCTGTTGGTGTCAGAACTGGACCCAACAGAAGAAAATAAAAATCCAAAACTGAAGCCATAAGCGAGGGCATCCTCTACTGCCGACTGGCGGTGTAACACCTCTTTGGCAGAGTTTACTCAGCGGAAGATACTCAAAATGGGTGCAAAAGGAACAGTTCGTTCCCTGAAAGAGGTGAGACTATAAAGATTACCATGGGGAAGGTGCACTGTGTTTTACCTTCCAATCAGATTAGTTCCCCAAAACCATACCTTGGAAACTGTTACTAGACATGGCGACAGACTTGTCGACTGAGGAGACTATGCATGAATTTCCCGGATGGGGTGAACCTGGCAACTCACTCAGAGACATGAGAACATACAGATAGGGGCGACCAGGGAACTACGGCTCTTGTGTATACGCGGGAAAGTCTGACTCCCCCAGGGAAGGAACAAGGAGCAATAACCACTCAAAAAGTAAAATAAAATATAGTTGTATTCTTCAAATAGTAGATATAATACTTCAAAAATGACATAATATAGTAACACAATTCTTCTGCGCAAAAATTATGTATAAAGTCAATGTAAATACACAATAAATCAATTCTTCTGTGCAAAAGGTATACACGAAGTCGATGTGTCAGTATGTAGACGGTCAGTATAAATCCACAATAAATGAACTCTTCTGTGTAAAATATATAAGAGGTCAATGTATCGAGACTCTTCCAGTAAAAACCAGCCTTTCACATCAAGCTTCCTCAGGAGATGGGTTCTAAACATGATACAAAATAATAATAATTATAGTAACAAACTTGTGAAAGTTTAAACAGTATATAATACAATATCAAAGGTAATAGCAAATGACAAGGAATGAAACAAGAAATGGATAGTAGCATACCTGTAATGAGCATTAAAGAGCCTCTAAATGTGTGTTCTATTAGTGCTCAAAACGTTGAAGAGTAGAGGAAAAACTCGTGGTATATAAAGAGCTTGGACACTAAATTCATAACATCTGCGTAAAGGTATAACCAAAAACAGGAAACTCTTAAAATGGACCTTCAAAGATAAAGAGAACATTATACAGAGTTTTACAAAAAACAGGAAAGTTCGAGCTCAGAGTTCAATCCAAAGGGTTCCAAACTTTTAAACATATGTATAAAGAAAGCCTCGTGTTGGCGAAGACGCCGCTCTAAATTGACTTTCTCATAGCAAATTGGTTTAACAACCTCAAGAGCCAGTACACGAATTTGGTCCTCAGTATGGTTATGGCTAATAAAATGGGAAACTAGTGGAGCAGTAATGGTCTGAGTTCTAATTTGGGAGCAATGCTCATTCACACGAATTCTCAAGGGGTGTGTAGAAATACCAATACAAACAAGGTCACATGGGCATTTAAGAAGATACACTATATTCTTAGAATTGCAATTGGTAAAATCCCTAAGATGGTGGGTAAAGGACTGATCACTAGAAGAAATAGATTGGGTTTCTATAGTGAACCTGCAAATAGAGCAACTCAAACAGCGATGATGTCCAGAAACAATACTTCGTGGAGTGCAATGAGAATCAGAAACATCACTCATATCAGTTTTAGTAAGTATCTGTCTGAAAGACTGAGTCTTTCTAAACCCTAAGTTAGGTAAGGATTGGCACCTTGGGATATTAGATACTAGATCCCAATGTCGAAATATAATCTTCTTAATTCTGTTGGCTAGAGGAGTGCATTGTAAAGACCAAAACACTTTAGTATGATCGGGTGACTTGTCTTTATGTGCAAGTAACGAGGCTCTAGAAACTAAATTTACCCTGCATAATGAGTCATCAATAACCTTAATGGGATAACCTCTCTGTGTTAACTGATTGCAAACCCTATTAGCTGAGAGTTTGAAATCCGTAATGGTGGACAAATTACGTTTAATCCTGGTAAGAAGACTAAAAGGAATATTCGCTTTCAAGTGATGTGGGTGAAATGAAGAAAATATGAATTTCGGTCAGTGGGTTTGGAAAACAATTTCATCTGTAATTTATTCTGCTTTATAAAAATAGTAAGGTCCAAAAAAGGAATGGAAGACACATCACTTTGATAAGTAAATTGTAGGTTAGGATCTTTAGAGTTGAGCCAAAGGACAAAAGATGGGACCATATCAGGAGAATCAAAAAGGAAAAATAAATCA
The DNA here is from genome assembly GCA_035047345.1 of Bradypodion ventrale. Classification (NCBI taxonomy): domain Eukaryota; kingdom Metazoa; phylum Chordata; class Lepidosauria; order Squamata; family Chamaeleonidae; genus Bradypodion; species Bradypodion ventrale. Next base: position 209,205,003 of record JAWDJE010000005.1, read on the forward strand.
GCAATATATCTGTGATATAGTAAAATATGATCAAAAAATGGATTAATCTGTGAGTCATAAATGGTTTTCTTTTCGAAATTGTTCATATAGATATTGGCTACTGCAGGCACGGCCGAACTCCCCATGGCCACTCCTTTAACCTGAACATAAAACTGATTCATAAAGCGAAAAAAATATTCTCAAAAACCAAATCCAAAAGATCAAGCAAATAATGCACAGGAGGAGAAACAATATTCCTAGAAATTAAAGAATCTTCAATAATAAAGTGGACATCATCTAAGGGGATATTGGTGTAGAGAGAAGAAACATCTAATGTAACCAAACAGGCATTATCAGGGACTTGAAAGCCTCAATTTGATTAATAGTCTGATGAATCATGAACAAAAGAAAGGGTATCTTGGGCAATCGGGTTAAGAAAGGAATCTAAAACTTAGAAACCAGCTCTAAAGGGGTATTAGTCGCAGCGATAATAGGGCATCCTGGGGCTAAAGTAGTAGATGGAGTAACCTTATGTACTTTAGGCAACAAATGAAAAATAGGAGTTCGAGGAAAAGTATTAAGTAGAAAATCAAAAGTTTTACTAGAAATATATCCCAAGGAAAGACCCTCATATAAAACAGTACGGATACTGGCCATCAACCTATTGGTGGGATCATAACTAAGTTTTTTGTAAAATGCCTCATCAGAAAGCTGCCTGTGCGCCTCAGCGATGTAGTCACATTTATTCAATATCACAATCCCACCCCCTTTGTCCGCAGACTTAATAATGATAGTAGGATCATGTGCAAGATTACTCAAAAGTTTCCAATCCTGTGGTTTGATATTTTTATATGGTCTAGAAAAACTACTTTCAAGTCTAGATCTATCTCTCAACACCTGTTGTTGAAAAACCTCAATATTAGGGTTACCAATGTAAGGAACAAAGGTAGACTTGGTTGTAAATGGTGCAGGGTCCCCCAAATCCATATTTTTATAGAAAGCATTAAGCTTAAGTTGTCGTATTAATCTAAAAATATCAACTCTAGTACGAAAAGAATTATAATCAGAAGTAGGTACAAACTCAATCCAAGGGATAACAAATAAAGTTCTCTAGAACTCAAAACCTTATCAGAAAAATTAAACACTAATTCTTCTTTCTCCCTCGTAGACTCCTGCCTTTGGCTAAAAAAGATGTATTAGAAGTGGTAGGTTGAGCGGGATATCGGGAGCATCGAGTATTATAGATTTGTACATCAGTAAGAGAGGAAGTAGTATCAGAAACAGAAGTGTCAATCTCAGAGCTCAAAACTTGATCCTTCCAAGTAACTCGCTTCTGTCGTAAGGGTCTTGAGGCAGATTGCCAATGATACACTTTAAGGTTAGTATAATCCTGTAGGTCACATTGAAATTTCCTGTTTTTGAACTGTATTAGGGCTTGGTGAAAACCATCAAGTTTTTCCTGCAAGGCATTAATCTTGGAATCAAAAATGGACGTGGAATGCTGCTGTTGCAATGTATTTTTAAGAGTCTGTATTTCAGAATTAGTACCATCCATTTCAGTATTGGACTGATCAATGAGAAGCAAAATATGGTTATGGGAGCATTTATCCAAAATAAGTGTCCACTTGTCCACGAATTCCTTGTTATCCAAGAAAAGTGTTGGCCCCTTTTGAATACGTAATCCCCTAGGGATTCAGGAAGTTTTATAATAATCAGACAAATACGCAGCATGAAGTTTAAATCTAATAGCACGTTTTTCTAAGACTTCCAACTTGTCAAAATCTGTATCAGAGAAATCAGAATCAGTCCTAAATGAAACATTCCAGTTGAGAATCCTATCTTTATCAGCTGCTGAAAAAGTAAAACCCTTTTCAAGGGTAGCCATAATCAAAATCCAACGGAAAATCCATGTAAGGCAAGAATGGTATAAAACCAAAGGAACAAGGAGCAAAAAGTAAAATAAAATATAGTTGTATTCTTCAAATAGTAGATATAATACTTCAAAAATAATGACAATATAGTAACACAATTCTTCTTTGCAAAAATTATGTATAAAGTCAGTATAAATCCACAATAAATCAACTCTTTATATACCACGAGTTTTTCCTCTAATCTTTAACATTTTGAGCACTAATAGAACACACATTTAGAGGCTCTTTAACGCTCATTACAGGTATGCTACTATCCATTTCTTGTTTCGTTCCTTGTCGTTCGCTATTACCTTTGATATTGTATTATATACTGTTTAAACTTTCGCAAGTTTGTTACTATAACTATTATTATTTTGTATCATGTTTAGAACCCATCTCCTGAGGAAGCTTGATGTGAAAGGCTGGTTTTTACCGGAAGAGTCTCGATACATTGACCTCTTATATATTTTACACAGAAGAGTTGATTTATTGTGGATTTATACTGACCATCTACATACTGACACATCGACTTCGTGTATACCTTTTGCACAGAAGAATTGATTTATTGTGTATTTACATTGACTTTATACATAATTTTTGCGCAGAAGAATTGTGTTACTATATTATGTCATTATTTTTGAAGTATTATATCTACTATTGGAAGAATACAACTATATGCTCCTTGTTCTTTGGTTTTATACCACTCTTGCCATACGTAGATTTTCCCCCAGGGAAGGGCCACCTTGAGCGACTCAATTTCAGCTGAGCCTTGTCCTGCCACGTAGGGACGTACCTTAACCTTTACTTTACCCTCCAGGAACTGGTCGCATACGGGCGAATGAACCTAGCGTCGAAGTCTCGGTCGAGACTAGGCCACCAAAACTGCCTGGTGTGATCTACACTCTCCCTCTTCTAGTATTGTGACTTCCATCCCACTCCCAGGACTGCAGTTAGGACTACTTGGCCCAACACCTTCCTTTCCCCCAACCTCTGGGGTACTTGTTGTAGCACACTTACTATCCCAGCGTCTACTCGATACGAACTCCCCCTTAACCCCAGGGAACATGCAGAACGGCTCCCAGCAAGCGCCATTGGGTGGGTGAAGCCGGCACATCCAACTTGTAGTGTCTACAGAACCTTAACCCGTAATGCAGACAGAATTACCACCTTTTTGATCCTTTCCTTCCCCTCAACCCCCAGGGAAACCTGGGCGGAAACATACCCAAACTGCAGGATAGACCAAAACATCCCAGTGCCTTCCCACAGCGCATTTTCCCCCATCACAGCCAGTTTATTATGATCCCTGTAATAACCCGTTAACTCTATAGAACCTAGTGATGGCAGCCACCCAATCTGGACCCACAAAATGACCTCGCACCTAAGGGAAAAATTCAGTAACACATACACAACTTACACATTCTTAACTTTCAAAGGAGTGATCAGCATCAGCTTCCTCGGCTCGAAGATGTCTGGCCCCACTCTGGCCAGCGGACAGTTTTTATAGAGTTCAGTCTTGGTAAAGTCTGTGCATGCAACAAGCACTTGGCGGGTCTTCTGCTTCCCGACCTTGACTGTGGGATCCGAACCATCAGCCCTGGGATGGGAGGCTCCTGCTCCCAGCGCCCATCCCCTTCCCCTGTCCGGGCAGGGAGTTTAAAAGGATGCTGGAGCAGGCACAGATGCTGCAGAGGGACCCTTCCAGCCTCTCCCAGGGCCCTGCCATCAGCCCTGGGATGGGAGGCTCCTGCTCCCAGTGACCCTCCCTTTCCCTGTCCAGATGGGGAGTTTAAAAGGACCCTGGAGCAGGCATGGACACTGAAGAAGGACCCTTCCAACCTCTTCCAGGGCCTCGCTGAAGATGGTGAGTGGCATTGCTGCACACTCACAAAATGCCACCTTCGCCGCCCCACCAGAGCTCCTTTCCCAGTCCAGCATTGGTTGCGGGGAAGTTGGTGAGGGGTGATTGAATTTTGTCATATTATATTGTACTTATGCTTTTCTGTGCTATTTTACATATTGTACTAGTAAAGGGAGCCCGGCGTTGCCGGGCTGTTTTAAATTGTGTTGGAAGGTTAAATTGTGTTAATGTTTTTTTAAAAATTGCTTAGTCTGTAATTTTTAAAATGTTTATTTATACATTTTTTTTTGGCTTGGCTGGTTGTTTTAAGTAACTGAATAATGTTTTAGTTTTTGGTTTTTTTAAAAATAGTTGTACCGTAGGTAATAATGTTAATAATGTGAAAGTAAATGTTTTTTATATTCACTGTTTTTAAAATGTGTTTAGCTGTTTTGGGTTTTTATTTGAGTTAGAACTCAGCACAGGATTTTAATAATTTTATTATTTTATTGACATATGTTTGTGATTTGTGTTAAATTGTGTTTTCATGTAATTTTTTTGACTTGTTATTATTGTGACCTTTTGTGTAAAATTTTGTGTTATTGTTTTGATTTGTTTTTACTGTTGTGGCCTTTTGTTTGGGGCTGTTGTGTGTTTTTGAATTGTTTTTACTATTGTGGCCAGCAGGTGGTGCTGGTAGGGGTTTTCTTGTATTTTGACTGTTTTTTCTCTCCTGGCCTCTGGGTGGAGCTTCTTCTGGTAAGTAGTCTCTTTCTTTATTCATTTCATTTCCGGTCGTCGTGCAGGTAGGACATGTGGTGGTGAGTTGGCTTGTTTTCTTTATTTGGGGAGTGGGGTGGGTTTTGTATTTTTTGACTGTTTGTTTTGTTTTTGATTGTGTTTTTGTTTACTTTGTATTGTTTTTTGGTGTTGTTTTTGTTTGTTTTTGTGTATTTTTGGATGTTTTTGATTGTGTTTTAAAGTATTTTTTATAATTATTTATTTATTTTTATTTTAAAAAATTTGTTGTGGCTTTGGTGGGGGTTGGTTTATTTCCACAGGCCGGCCTGACTGGCCAGACTGCGGGAATTCCAACGCCGCTTTATGCAGCATTGGGGCGATTATTTCTGCAGGCCGGCATCGCTGGCCAGATCGTGGGCATTGGGGAGGGGGGCTTTATTGTGTTATGGTGCTTTGATTGTGTGGAGTCGTGAAAGTAGATCGGGGGTTCCCCTTTAATATCAGTGGGTGGGGGGTTGCGATCCCCCTCTCCGCTGGCTCACCTGGGGTTGGGAGGTTTGTGGGGACAAAAGGGATCTGTCCCCCCAACTCTTCTGGACCCAGGAGACCAGGGAGAGGGGTTCGATTTCCCCCTCCTAAAAAAACCGTCCGTTTTTAAAGAGACGAAACCGCTTGGTTTCTTCTCTTTAAAGATGGAGGGTTTTTTTGGGGGGTGGTGGTGGATTCGATCCCCTCTCCCTGGTCCCCACAGATCCCTTTTGTCCCCACAAACATCCCAACCCCAGGTGAGCCAGCGGAGAAGGGGATGGCCACCCCCCACTTACTGATGTTAAAGGGGAAACTCCAATCGGATTTTCTCTTTTAATATGAGGGGGTTGGGTTGGAATCAATCTCCTCTCTCGGGTCCCGTGGGTCCATGAGGGTTGGGGGGGACAAAAGGGGTATGTCCCCCAACCCTTCTGGACCCAGGAGACCAGGGAGAGTGGATCAATTCCTCCCCTCCTTAAAAAACTCCACTTTTAAAGAGAAGAAACCTCCCAACCCTAGGGGAACCAGCGGAGAGGGGGATCGCAACCCCCCACCTACTGATATTAAAGGGGAAACTCCAGTCGGCACCTTCAGGTGCTGTTGGTGAGGGAAAGAAGGGCGGTTGGTGTTTGTGTGGCGGTGAGGTGGTGAGGCGGTGAGGTTTTTTTTTAAAAAAATCAGGCGCCGGCTTCCTCAGCGTTCTGCGCACTTATGTCACACAGGACTCTGGGGCTTGTAGTTATGGGTTTGTGATTTGTGGTTGTGGCGCGTTTTTTTCTGCAGCTCAATTTTGATTGGCCGCAGCACGTTTCTCAATGTTCTTTGTGGTCGCGCCTCTCAGCCTGATTGGCTGTGGCGCAGCGCGGTGCAAAGAACGTTGGGAAATGAAGTTGTTTCCCTTTTTCGCGTTTGTGGGGCTGTTGCCCCATTGCCGGTTTTTTCAATCCTTCGTTGACCTGTGGACCCAGTTTGGCTGTGTGCACGAATGGTGGGTGCAGGTCATTAGGGCGAGGCTTAGGAACCTATAGCAAGTTCCAACGGTTAACCCTTGGTTTTATAGGTTAAGATTGTATAATGTGAATTGTGAATTTTTGTAACTGTGTCTGGATCTATTGTATTTTGAATTATTGTATCTTTATAATTATGTTGGTATATCATATTGCATTGATGTGTTATTATTTATTTATTTATTTATTTATTTATTTCGATTTCTATACTGCCCACTTGGCCAAGACCAACTCAGGGCGGTTCACAGCATAATAAAATACAATTAAAAACATAGTTAAAACTGCTTTAAAAACTACCCACCCACTCACCCTAAAAGGGTGCAGGGGCCGAGAGTGTTGGGATTCGCTATACCAGCCACCCCGCGGAAGTCACCCCTCCACCTGCACCCCATACTTGGCCTGCCAGCCAGGTTTTAAGTTCTTTCCTGAAGGGCAGCAATTCCATCTGGAGACGTAACTCTGTTGGTAAGAGGTTCCAGAGAGCCAGTGTGGACATGGAGAAGGCCCTCCTCCTTGTGCTAGAGAGGCGGGGCCCCTCTAGCAGATGGTACAATGAGAGAGCCCCTCCGGTCTGTTCTGGATGGACGGACAGACATCCTTAGGGCAATGCGGACTCTTAGGTAACCTGGCCCACTACCATGTAGGGCTTTAAAGGTCAAAACCAGCACCTTGAATTGCATCCCTGTAATTTATTTATTACTTAAATCTCTATACCCCTTTCCTTCCCCTAAGGGAACTCAAAGCGGTTTACAAAATACAGTATACAAAATATAAATTCAAACAATAAAGCATATGAAAGTCATAGCAAAAATACAATTTGTACATGTGACATATGGGCAGAAAATACAATTATATCTAGGACTCAATTTAGTATTGAAACATCAAAGGGCAATAGTTAACAAAGGTCTGACTCCTAAGCTAAGCCTGGGCTCAACGTTACCAATGGAGCTCTGGGACTCAACACTACCAAATAGAGACCAAGCTCAATGTTTCGGATGGAGCCCAACTTTTTAAATACCGCCCCGGGACCACAGCTGCAGGCAGTTGTCCCAGCCACCTGCCGGTCAAGTGAGGCTGTCTCCCTCTGTAGCGGCAGCGGCGGCATTGGGAGCAGCTTTTTAAATACCACCCCGGGTCTGCAGCTGCAGGCAGTTGTTCCGTCAGGCTGCCGGTCAAGCGAGGCTGGCCCCTGTCTCTGGCGGCAGCAGCGGCAGCGGGAGCAGCTTTTTAAATACTGCCCCGGGTCCGCAGCTGCAGGCAGTTGTTCCGGCCAACCACCGGTCAAGCGAGGCTGGCTCTGTCTCTGGTGGCGGCGGCATCGGGAGCGGCTTTTTAAAGCTGCCTTGATGTTGCCGCCTTGAGTCAGCCTTGGCCGAGAAAGGCAGGGTATAAGTTAAAATTGAAATTGAAAAATTTAAGGTAGTTACAGTGATACATTTGCCCGGGCTTGGTTGACGCGGGAAGCTTGTGCGGGACCAATCAGGGTACATAGCAAACATATGAACAAGGCGCCTTACAGAAACGGGCGTGCAATACAGCAAAGACTTAATTGTGAATGCAACTTAAGCAATATATGTTAATAGAAGCTTGGACACAAGTTGTGAGTGAACCTGACCTGAAAGATGCTACAGCATTGTACTTGCTTCCTTCTGTGGGCTTCCCATGAGTATCTGTGTGGCTCCAGCAAAAGCACAGTGTGGAACTTCTTAAGTTGTTATGAGTAGTCATCTAATAGGTTTTATTACTACATGAATTATGCTCTGTCTCAAATGTAAACAGCAGGATTTGAAAACCATACACTAGAAATTGAGGTAAAAGGTTTCCCTTGCTCGAAAGCCAGTCGTATCCGACTCTAGGGTGCAGTGCTCATCTCTGTTTCTAAGCCGAAGAGCCAGCGCTGTCTGCTTCTGCAGACATTTCCGTGGTCATGTGGCAGGCATGACTAGACACCGGAGCGCACGGAACGCTGTTACCTTCCCACCGAAGTGGTTCCTATTTATCTACTTGCAATTTCTTGCTTTCGAACTGCTAGGTTGGCAGGAGAGAAATTGAGGTATCTACTGGTATTTTGTTTCAAACTGTACTAGTCTTGTGTTCAACATGTTTTGATAAGAAATCTTATTTCTTATATATAGCCTATCTTCAAATTTGAGATATATGCTTTTCTTCAACATTAAGGTCGGGGGAAAGAATGTGGGCTTCTTTTCCTTTCCTTTTTAAAAATATAACCTTCGTCATTTTAATATATTATGAATTGCGTGGTGTTAAATTATAAGCAAATCATGGGATAAAGCAGTTATCAAAACAAGCAACTTTCACAACACTTGAGTCATGTATTTGATTTTAAAAATGAATAACAATTTGAGATTAAATATTGTAATTTTAAAATATTAAGGACCATAATTATGCCTATCTATACACAGCTACTTATACACACAGCTGACTAATGACACAGTGAATGGAAAGCAGTTTTCAACTGCTGGGAGCTCATTCTTTCAGGCCATGTTCACTGGCTGTAGCCCCCCAATCTCATACAGTACAGTGGAACTCGGGATAATGTCCAAACTTGGTTCCACAAGTCTGGTCGTTAACCGGATTTAGATGTTATGCAGTCCCTATGGGAGACACTCTGGATAATGACACAAAAATGTCCAAAAACCATTGTTATCCGGGATCTCCTATAGGAGATGCTCCGCATAACAATGGTTTTCAGCCTTTTCGCATCATTATCCGGAGCATCACATGGTGCATAATGAACACATCGTTATGTGGATTTGACATTATCAGGTACCGACGATATCCAGAGTTCTACTGTACTTGCTCTCTGATGGCAGCACACATACACAAAGCAGAAAGCAAAAGAACAAACAAATTCCCATGCTAGAGGACACAAGGTAGGCAATGATGGTATGGATAGGAACTTTCTGAACCTATAATGGACAGACCCCCATGTGCTCTAAGGCAGGGGTTTTGGGACTTCAATTCCCAGAAGCCTAAGTCAATTCCTCAAACCACTGATCAGCCAATGTACTGAATTAGGCTTCTGGGAATTGAAGTCCAAAACCCAAAGGTTGGGGACCTCCGCTGTAAGGGACCAGACCATAATGCATGCAGATATGAAATGGTTATCCTGCTTTCTGTATGTTACACAGGATTCTAAATTGTTGAAAGAGCTTAGAGATGGAAGGTGGCAGGAGTGGATGATAAAGATGGTCCAGAATCCTGGATATACCACATCAATTAAGAAGGCAAACACTCCTTACTTGATCTATGAGTCACCCATGGGTAATAAGGGATGAACAAAGAGAGCAGGATCAACAGGTTTGGTCCTTCATATGACAGATATGACATAATCTATCAACACCTGAAGACAGGTGTTCACTACCACACTATGGATGCAGCCTACATTGTCGGACAGAGCCTATGTTGTAGGTGGATCCTATGTCATGGGCGGAGCTATGAGACTGGGTGGACATTCTAGTCATGCCTGCCACATGGCCATCAAAACGTCTGCAAACACAGACAGCACTGGCTCTTTGGCAGTAAATGGAGATGAGCACTGCAGTCCTAGAGTCAGATACGACTGGCTTTTGAGCAAGAGCGACCTTTACCTTTACTAACCACTTGCAACTAAACAGGGCCAAAACCTCACAGCAAATTTAAATACCAATCAGAGATCTTCTGTTATTAGGTAAAGGTAAAGGTTGCCCTTGCTTGAAAGCCAGTTGTATACAACTCTAGGGTTCAGTGCTCATCTCTGATTATAGCCAAAGAGCCAGTGGACTTGATCCACAAAAGCTCACATTAAAATACAGCAGTTAGTCTTTAAGGTGCCACAATGTTTTTGTCTTTTTGTTTTGTTTACTCTAAGTAAACACTCCCAGTACACACGCACGCACACACAACAAAACAAAAAGACACCCCCTTAGCCTGCTCCAGGCACTTTCTCTTTCCCTCCATCCCTACACACACAGGTGTCTAGGCATTGTGTGGCTTGCCCATAACCAGTGGTGGGCATCAGCAGGTTCGCACCAGTTCGGCAGGACCGGTAGCAGAAATTTTGGCTGGCCCCGCTCATCCAAGTTTTGAAATAAAGTTGTCCTAATTTGGGTACAATGCAGGGCTTTCCCCCTGGCCATGCCCACCATACCATGCCCACAGTGTGGAAGTAATTTTTTTGGAGCCCACCACTGCCCATAACTACACAGCCTGTCTCTTCTCCCTGGGGACACATAGTGGAATCAAACTCCCAACCAGACACCTAAACCACTGAGCTAGAAACAGAAAGCTGTGCACATGCATGTGCGTGTGCACGCGCACACACGCACACACAGAAAATAACAAAACAAAAAGACAGACCAAAATGGCAAGTGACTTAACCAGAGGGGGCAGGCAGGGGGCACCTGGGCAGCAGCAGTGCATCCCTGCTTGGCCCAGCTGCAACTCCTTCCTCTTCCTCCTCCCCATCCCCCTGGGTCCTGCCAGGCCCAGCTGTGGGGGCTCCTTCCTCTTCCTCCCCACTCCCTGGGAGGAGGGCATGACAGGGCAAGGAGGTGGCCATGTGTGGAGTCCAGCACTTAAGAAGTATTCTGACTAGCAGAATTGGGTCAAACACAGTGATTTATTATTTAGCTCATAGATAACGGACTGGGGAACATGTACAAGATGGCCAGCTTATATACAGTGAGAACAGCAGTTACATAGGTTGATACATTTTGGCGGGCTTCCGGAGAAGCGGGAAGTTTGTACTGATGAATCAGCTAACTTGACAGTAGTTTGAAAATGGCACCTTTGAAAAAGGCGTGCTATTTCACCGCAGACTTTACGGCGCTAATAGTGGCTTTAATAAATAACGCTTGGACACAACAGCATGGCCAGCTGGTTTTGCTACCGGTTCGGGCGATCTGGTTCGAACCGGCTGGTGCCCATCACTGCCTGAAGATGGCTAGACTGTTCAAGGGGATCTCATACTGAATGCTAATGGAATATTCTGTGGTGGAAGCATTTTGCTGTGGTAGCAGTGAAGAAGTGTCTGTGTTTTCAATTCTGCAGACCCATCAGTGAGGAAGATGGCTCTTTGGCCACCTAATCACCAAAAACTTGGGGATGGGAGTGCTGCAGGTCAATTATTTAATGTTTTGAGATTATTAGCAGAGGTGATTCACTTGGCTCACATAGTGACTACTTGTATTTTTCTTCCTTTCCAAAATATTTATATTCTAATTTTCCTTTAAGAAATTCAGAGAAGTGAACATGGGTTATCTGCTGTGAGGGAAGCCATATTGAAGTAAATAGATTATGAATATTGTACCCTAGTAGAGATTCAAAGATAGTTGTTGCCAATACTAGTCTGAAGGGGTGAGAATTTTTTCTCCTGTCAATGGCTAAATTCCCTCGCAGGAGATTTTTTGTGTGAGCTATGCAGAAATGGTAGATGGAACTAAAGTACTATACAGTTGAAATTGGGTGCAGGTATTTTTTCCTTTTCTACCATCCCACCTCTCACTTTCTTTCTCTATAAACTCTTTGAATTTAAGCCACAGAAAAGCTGCCCTGGCTTTTTAGTTGTACATTCTAGTGTGCATTAGGAATCCACAATTTCATGGGACAGCCATTTTACTAATGTTTGATGCTGTGAAGTTAAAGTTAAGGTTATGAAAATCCTGCAGTATTTAGAAGCCCACCCTAAATAAACATGAAGAGCCTTGAAATTGGAGAGGGGGTGGGTGGGTTGGACAAGTGGCTATCAGAAGTTTCCTTATAGCTGTATTTGAAGAGAAAGATCATATTCCCACTATGATCTGCTGACAGGCAGGAGTTTTCGGCTATCATTAAAGTAACATGGAATCCAGTTGGGTTAGCTCTAAAGTGCATAGAAAGAAATACAAACACATGTGGATGATGTGAGAAATGGGAGTGTTTGAAAGCCTACTGTAATAATTTACCACTCTTGCACCAAAGAAACAAATCATGTGCTGTATGTGAAATCTGAAATGTAGCCATTCCAGAGCAATGGAAGTGTGTTGCATATTGTTTTGATACTGCCAAATAAGAAAATGCTATTGTGTCTTGCTAGTAGATCTTGAGAAGTGTTTAACACACACACACACCCCCATTGCTCATATTTTCTTGTGCTTAGACTGCAGGGGAAGCACATTTTTCAACTAAAAGGTCCTGATGTAGTGGTTTCTTGCAATATACAGTGATATATAGCACTGTTAATACAAACTGTTATGGTTTATCCTTTTAGAAAAGGATATTAGTGCACCAATTGCAAAATGAGAGGCATTTGACTTGGGAAATGATTGTAAACATAGGCATCCAAGATTACAAGCTTTTTATAAAGTAGGAATAGCAGGTATCATAGCTAATATTCAGTAAGCTTCAAGTATGTCAAAGAAATGATAATGAAGTAACCATTTTCTTTATAAATCTATCGAGGACCAAAAGAATTCATGGTTTGTGAAATAAGTGGCTTTTGAGGAACAATTTTTCATTTACAGAATCAAGAGAAAAGCTTGATTTTTCATCTATAACTATAGTATATGTAGGACAAGCTCTGTCTGTCTGTCTGTCATATTTAGTACAAATAGCTATTCCTATCATGCCAACTCATGGAGAGAGAACTACCAGAGGTGCAGGCTCGGTTCCGAAGAGGCAGGGGGACTAGAAACCACATTGCCAACATACGTTGGATCATGGAGAAAACAAAGGAATACAGTATCAGAAACAAAGTCTACTTCTGTTTCATTGACTACACCAAGACCTTTGACTGTGTAGACTACAACAAAATGTGGCAAGTAATTAAAGAGATGGGAATACCAGAACACCTTATATGCCTCATGAGAAATCTGTACATGAGTCAAGAAGCAACAGTTAGGACATAATACTGAATGACGGAGTGGTTTGGAATAGGAAAAGGAGTAAGGCAAGGCTGCATTTTATCACCCTGCTTATTCAACTTATACACAGAGCACATCATGTACAATGCAGGGATGGAGGAATCACAATTTGAGATCAAAATTGCTGGGAGAAAAACCAACAATTGAGATACGCAGATGATTCCCTAATGGCAGAAAGTGAGGAAGATCTAAAGAAGCTCCTGATTAGGTTGAAAGAAGAGAGTGCAAAAGAAAACCAAGATAATAGCAACAGGCCATATCAGTCCGTGGAAAATAGATGGGGAAGAAGTAGAAGCAGTGACAGATTTTACTTTCTTAGGATCAAAGATCATTGCAGATGGTGATTGCAGCCATGAAATAAAAAGGCGACTGACTCTTGGGAGACAAGCTATGAGAAACCTGGGGAACATAGTTAAAAGTAGAGACATCACCTTGCAAACCAAATTTCACATAGTCAAAGCAATGGTATTCCTGGTCGTAATGTATGGTTGTGAGAGCTGGACCATTAGACAAGCTGAGCGCAGAATGGAGGCCTTTGAGATGTGGTGTTGTAGGAGAGTTTTGAGAGTCCCCTGGACAGCGAGGAGAACAAATAGGTCAATCTTAGAAGAAATCAACCCTGACTGCCCTTTAGAAGGTCAAATAGTAAAGATGAAGCTGAAGTACTTTGGACATCAAAGAGAAGAGAGGATTCACTTGAGAAAAGTTTGATGCTGGGAAAGGTGGAGGGCAAAAAAGAAGGGGGAGGTCAAAAATGAGATGGCTGGATGGTATTGTAGACACAGTGGGCACAGAGCTGGGCAGGTTGAGGAGGATGGTGGAGGACAGAGGTGCCTGGAGGGTGGTGGTCCATGGGGTTGCGAAGGGTCGGAATCGACTGTGTGACTGAACAACAAAAGCTTGCCATATTGCTGTTGATGATGAGGTGGCAACCCTAATTCAATACTAACTTGAGTGTGCACACTTAGATTCAAATCCAGAATATTAGGATTTAAGAACACATCGCCCTGGGTCTGGCTGGCAGCATCTGTAGGGATGTGCCTAGTTTGAGGAAATGCCAATAAAAACAATGCAACTGAAGTGCATTTAGAAAAATATTTGTGCAGCTAAAAGTACTGCAAGTAGGATAAAGAAAAGTTATGCGAAAATAACAAACAAAAGTTGTAGACTCATGCAAAATTACTATTTATTGAACTAGGGAGACATTCCCACTGAATGTGATGTGATTCACTTTTGAGTAGACATGTATGTACTTGCACTACTAGAGGGCTTACAAATGTTTTAGATCTTTTAAAATATTACAGTTAGCTAGAAATAAGGACCAATTACCTCAGAGGAAGTTACTTTGAATAATCTTGTGCTGGACTGAACTGTACTCTTTTAGAGAAAGAGAAGGATGTTAACTATGGTATCTTAACTTTATGTATGTTGCATTTAGACTGGAAGTTTTTTGTACAGGTTGTTTTTAGTAATTTACTCTTTATGGGATTTTGTGAGTAACTTCCCTGCATTCCAAATCTCTGCTTCTGTCTCACATAGAGGTAAGAAATGTTAAAAATAAGAATTAAGGTTTTCGTTGTTCAGTCGCATATTTGCGACCCCATGGACCATCGCATGCCAGGCACCCCTATCCTCCACCATCCTCCTCAACCCACCCAGCTCTGTGCCCATTGTGTCAACAATACCATCTAGCCATCTCATTCTCTGCTGCCCCTTTCTTCTTTTTTCCTCAACCATTCCCAGCATCAAGGCCTTCGCATATTAGGGAAAGAGAATAATAAGTTATGGGTCTGGCTATAAGGAATGACCTAAATATATTCTGGTTTTGGATTTAAAGGAACTAATGGTTGTGTGATATGGTGTTGATTAACTTATGGTGATAGAAAGTGTGCACTGAGAAAGGGTGGAAAGACTTCTGCATGACAGCATGTTGGGAAGTTCTTTTGTGGGCACCTGCTTCCCTTGCATGTGCCAAGGGATAACCTTTGCTATATTCCCATAAAATACCAAAGGAAGGGTTTATATTTCTTTACCCAAAACCCTCAACATGACTTGAAATGTAAAGTATACAATACACACATTTCAAAGGTTTGTAAAACAAGGAGAAAAATTATGTTGGTAAGTGTGGAAAATATGCCACTAGTAAACTAAACTATTAATAGCATAGATTGAGCATACTTAGATAGTTCTTCTTAATGCCTTTGGATTTGCTGTTTCTCTGTCAACCTTCATTGCTTAGATTTGGTATACTGTACATGTTAAAAATTGACTCTCCATATATCTATCATATATAATACTGGAAACTTTGGTTGATTTATTACTTCATGTGAAAAAAATTATAGGGATGCACTAGAGGTAATGATAATTATGTAAATGAAATCATGTGGCAGCCATGAAGGACTCTAAGCATTTTCAGCACCATGAGGAATTGAAAGAGATACAGTATTTTAAAACTAAAACTGTATTGACATTTCTCCCATGCCCTCTTTTAAGGACATTTCTGAAGTTTTTGCAAATCCCCCTTGGAAAAAGAAGTTCCCATTGCTTACTTTCTGCTATTTTGTTCTGGAGATAGGAACTTTTGAATTAAATTAAATTAAATTAATCATTACAGTCATGACTGATACCAT
Organism: Bradypodion ventrale; assembly: GCA_035047345.1. Lineage (NCBI taxonomy): Eukaryota > Metazoa > Chordata > Lepidosauria > Squamata > Chamaeleonidae > Bradypodion > Bradypodion ventrale. The sequence continues at coordinate 209,220,537 of JAWDJE010000005.1, forward strand.
AATTCTAGATGCATGGTATAGAGTTACAGCAAAGGGTTTCAGCCAAAGAGATAATTTGATGAGCACATAAATATAACTTTTTGCATGATTAATTGCTTATGCAGTCTTGATGTTAAAAGTATTGTTCTGATGTTTGGAATGTTTTGAAAGTTAATTATATGGTTGATATATATTTTAATTTTTTTAAAGCTGGTTATGGAATTCTCTGGATCAGTGATGGTGAACCTTTGCACTCCAGATGTTCTTGAATTTCATTTCCCAGAAGCCCTGATCAGAAGGAGTGCTGACTTGGGCTTCTGGTAATTGAAGTTCAAGAACACCTGGAGTGCCCAGGTCCACCATCACTGCTCTAGATGGAAACTTTTTCATAGAACAGCTGTCCTAAATATTGCTATAGGAGACATATTACCAATATTTCAAAATACAAAATATTTTGTGCCATATACTGAAATCCTCCCATCCTTCCCCAAGATGAATGTTGATGGACACTTCTAGGCTCTTTGCAATTTCTCTCAGATGTAAGAATAGTAAGCAGCCTAGTGTTTCTGCAAAGTTCAAAGCTTTATTGTGAATGACATTAAAAATCGCTTAGTAATTAGTGCCAGAAATCCTTTTGTTTGCCATAATGAGTTGCACTGGAGTTGGTTTATTGAAGCAGTGGTAATTTGGCGAGTTGTTCACTTATAAGTTCCATTATTTCAAATGGGTCCACTCTAGTTGTGACACCAGAAATGGCACAAGACACTGGATTTCAGCCACTGTCTGGTGCCATTTCTCCCTGTATTTCATTAAAAATGTGGATCTTTCTGATTTTCTCTCACTCCATTATTGACTGTGGAAATATACCTACATATACTGTATAGTTAAGTATACATTTTTCTTCTTTGTTATTCTGTATAAGGTTGTGTTTTATTAAAGATGTTTTTCATTGTTGTAGTTGGATTATAAATTCAGAGCCATTTGCTCTGAACCTTTGAAATGGAACTACTCTAGCTATTAAAATAACTTTCTGCTGTCATGCTAGTATCTCTTTCCTGCTATGAATTGTATGTTGATTCCCATTTCTGCTCAAGCAGGCAAATGTTTTAAAAACCAACTTGTGATCTACAAGCAGTTGGTTCACACTATCTTTCCAGAATTTTCTAGCCAATTCCCTCAGCAAGCATGCTACACGCCACATGCCTCTTCAAGTTTATTTCACATTTTATGCCAGTGCTCATAATGTTTATTATCTTACACCTCTGATTAGTAGGATGAACCAAAGTGCTCTTTGTATTGATGATATTATCAAATGTGACAGTAAATCCATTAATAGATTAACAACATTGTAATTTGTCTCTGTGTAAATGAACGGTTTGGAGGTTGCTTAAATAGGAAAACCTACTGATGGGTTTAAATCTAATTTTGGGCCTTGCACAGGTTTTATGCACGTAAAGGAAAAGCAATTAGCACTTGCTGAGAGTTTTTATTTTTAAAGTGATATTACGAGAATACTTAGAATTACAAGTTAAAAATAGCAATTTGGAAAAGATGATAATGTGATTGTTAGAATAACTATGCATTGAGAGCTGAACCCTTTTCTTTTAAAATCCACATTTATTTCTTCCCTTTCCTCCATCTTCCCTTTTTTTGGCCTTCTGTTTCAAAGTGTATCTAATGTCTGTGTAGCTATTTCTTTGTGCAGAACGTTTTATCCCAAGGCAAAATGGCACTAATGATTTTTAAACTATAGAAGAGGGTTTTCTTCCTCCAAATGTGAAAATGTGCATGTCTGTATTCGGGTGTGTGGTTGGCCTCAGAAAGAACATCTAGATTTTCCCTCTAACAATAGAAGGTGAAATTTGGTTAGGCAGCACAATTTCATAACAAAAGTTCAACAAACTGCAAAGTGGTGATCCTCTCTGTCAGCTTTTTGCATTGTTGATCCATTTTCGGTCCTGCTGTGGTCAGGGTTTTACCAGTAGTCTAGGAAGACCGCATGACTGGCATTCTGCCTTTTAAAAAACCATCTCCATTGCTACAGTAAAGAATTTGAATCTCTAAATCAGCTGTGATGGCTGCTGGCTTCTTTTATTAATAGTATTATTCATGTGTGGTAGGAAAAGAAGAATATTGAGCAGTAATTAGAAGCTGGTAAAATGCTACTGGAGCAAACTTGAAAAGGTCAGTTTCCAGGCAAGAAGCATTTCACAGATAGTTGTCTTAATTTCCCCCCTCTTTCTTCTATCTTAATCTGTGTTGTTATAGCAGTGTTTCATTTCTTTCATCTAACAAGCACAAGTTAAGAATATGCTATCCTTTGTTTCTAACCCTGAGAAGAAGCCATAATTGTGTGAGAATCCCACTGCTGAACAAAATGTTATTACTAACCTTTTAAATGTGTTGTTACTGTTAGATTTTAATTATTAACTGTGAAAGGAAATCTATTGAATGGTGTGAAACATAGATAAAGTATACATCTCTAAATCTAGCATTTAAACGTTAAGCAATGCTTTTATAAGTCTCAGTTTAAGGTGTTGTGAAAGAAATTAAGAAAACTGAGAGTGTACAATTTAAGTTACTTTGGAAAATAAGAAGGAGCAGTTTTGAAGAAAAGCACACATTTCTTTTACATGGTCTTTTACATGTGGAAGGAAAATATTAGCATGGTTGAGGGATTGTCTTCTCTAATTTTGCTATTCTAGAAATTAAATAATTAAAGAATATACATTTTGGTTAATAGAGAAAATACTGATGAATATTAAAATATAGACTAAACATATTAAGAGAAAGATGGTAGTAGATTAATATAAACCACTTACTTTGAAAAAAATAGATTTACATCTGGAAATATGTATACATAAAATAATGTTAATAAATTAAGATTGAGATTATTTTACCTATGTGCTTTCTCTATAATAACGTTTACTTTATATGATACTCACTTAATATCTATATAAAGGATGATATTAAAACAAGATGGACTTTTTTTCTAAAAAGCTGAAAAGCTGAAGAGATATAATTAATGGGATTTTTCTTTCATAACTAATGATCTACCCAATGTTGTGTCCTAATATCAAGCAGATTGTGTCTGAGTATAAATGTTTGGGAGGACTTTATTCTTCTGATCCTGAAACAGGTCACAACTTTAATCCACCTAAATTTAGTAGAGAAACACATTTCTAACAAATAATGTAACACAGCTTTAAAATAATGTTTCTAAGCCGTAGTTGTGAGATACAACCAATGGATGAAGGACTAAGTCTAGTCGTTGGTGGCAAAGCCACAGCAAAAGCAACAAAAATGTTCTGGGTTAAGTATATGTGCCTATTCTTACACTACTGAAAAATGTCTAGCATTTGATGCTTCCTTTGTTTGAAATGTACCTTGCAAAGGCTTATATCAGCATGCATGATACATTATATTCTGTGTAAAATTGTGGTGATCTATGCCACTGAAAGTGGTAGTGTTGTTTAGGAATTTCCATTTTCCCATGGAATGTGTGTAGGTTCAGAACTCACATTCTGTACTTCATTTTATTATCCTCGTTAGAAAATGCCTCAGGGGGTCAATTTTTTAAATCTACACCTTTATGAGAAAATAGGAAAAAATCAGTGCAAGAGTTCTGTTTTCAATGACATGCCCATGTAATGTACGTTCTGAGTTTATATGCAGGATTAACTTTGAGGTGTGTGTGTGTGGGGGGGGGGGGGGGGCGGGGCGGGGCGATGCTCTAATATTGAAGAAACTGTCAGGTAATGAAATGTACAGTATCTGTGTCTTGGGAGAAATACAGTGGCTGGACAAGATAGCTTAGAAACCCAAAGAAGAAGAAGGATAAGGCTGTTATGTAATGTACATATTCCCATTAATAGAATGTTCCCACATTTTCTCAGGTGCATTAAGACATTTGCTGTTGATTTATATTGCCACAGGAGTCTATTAATAATCTACAGGAGTAGGCAACTGTGGCACTCAAGATGTTTCAGAATCACTACTTTGATAAGCCTTGAATATTGAGAGACAGGGTAGTATAGTGGGTATAGGACTCAGGAGGCCTGGATTAAAATCCCCACATGGCTAGGAAAACTCTTCTCACTTACCATGGAAAACCCTATTATGGTCCCCATAAGTCAGAAGTGATTTGACAGCACCCAATAAAAACAAATGGAGTATTTTGCCTCAGAACAGGGCTAATAGAAGTTGTAGGATGGAACACCTCGACAGCTACTTTCACCCACTTCTGACCAACAGAAACATGAATGACGGTGTTGGGGAATGGGATTGTTTCCTTTCTTGCTGTAAAAGTGCCCAGGATTTTTAGTCTGTCTTAAGGATAGCAACTGGTAGTTTGTTTTACAATTCCATCTAGTTGTTTAGTGCCTATTTTGATTTTTTTTTGTTAGGATGATTTAACACTTTACATATTTTGTGTTGTCTGCTCTTTGCTCCCACTTGCTCTACTGTGCATTTAAATAGCCGTTTTAGTGGCCTAAAGTAATAGTAAAACCTGTCTTTGTTGTTGTAGGCAAAAGAGTGTGCCCTTTTTTTAATGTTGAAAGAAATTAGTGGGAATTCTATCCATTATGTGGCTCCTGAAGGCCTCAGCAGCATGTGGTGTATCTCTGTAGCACTCTCTTTTTAATGTTGAAAGAAAATTATTGTATGCTACTTGCCAACATTTGGCAAAGCTTAAAATGGTATGTCTTTCATATGGCTGGTTTTCAGGAAACCCAGAGATAGAAAGAATTTATCTTGAAATTTAGTTATGTGGCTTCTTAGGATCAAAATCCATGTGTGTTTTCCTGTTAATGCCTTTTTAAAGGCCATCGCTGCAAAGTTCCATATACTTGATATATTCTCACTCAAAGTGTGGAACATTTCATTCCCCAAAGAAAATATGGGGCTGCTTCTCTTTTACAGCACCCTTTAGGGGAAGCCAGTTAGCAAAATCAATCACTTCCACACCACAGGGTGAGACTTTGGCTGAGATGGCAGATTAGGAGGATACTAGAGAAGCCACCCACCCTCTGCCCAAGAGACAGCCCTGCTGTAATGCTACATCCCAGGGTCTCACTCTCATTAGATAATATGGATAGTAAGCACATTATAGGGACATTTTTCAGAGTCAAGAGGGAACCTCAGCTGGTGGAGGAAAGCCTGCAGCACTGCAGGGTTATACTCTTTTTACTGTAGCAGCAACAACTTGTGGAAACTTCTTTAATCATTTCATCTTGAATTTTAAGAAATGTTTGCTGTTGTGAGGAAATGGCTGCTGTCTTCAGTAGTCCAGGGCTTTCTGAGGCTGTGAGGTCATCACATCTGCTTCCCCAGGACCTCAGTAGTGACCTTCCTCAGAGCCAGCCATTGTAGGGTAACATGGTTACACCTCTGAGGCTGAATGAGAAGAGAAAGACCAGAGGAGGAGGAGGAGGAAGGGCAGTTAAAGTCGGTCACTGCAGCTGTACAGTGAGAGTGGGGGAAACTGGGAAGAAGAGGGTCAAGGACAGTGACAGCTGGGGAAATATTGGCTAGCTCATTTCAGGTGGAGAAAGCCTTGTATTAGCCAATTCCAACAGAGCAACTTTATCACAATTTTAAAGGCCAAGATTGGGGATTCTAATGTTCTTTTTTTCATGCCCAAGCCCATAAAACAAAAGCAGTAATAAAACATTGCAACAATAAAACCAGCAACAGGGAACACATTAGCACACCAGGAGCTCTTAAAACAAGCACACAAAAAAGCAAAATACCAAAAGAAAGCAAATAACATACCAATGAATGCCTGGGGGAAAGGGGGGGAAAAGGATAGTACAGTGGTACCTTGGATAAAGTCCGATTCGGATAAAGTCTGATTCGGATAAAGTCACGGTTTTCATGCACACGTGATGCATCGCATAAAGTCCAAAACCGCTAAAATGGATGTAATCTGAGGTATTTGGTATAGGAACCTCGGATAAAGTCAATTTTTGGACGCTATCCAATGCATTGCCCATTTGAGTTGGGAAAAGTCCAAAATCGTATAAAGTCCAAACTTGTGGAACTGAGTTTGGACTTTATCCGAGGTTCTACTGTATGTTTGGCTTTTAAAAGGTTGTAAATGCTCAGTGAGTTAGGTACCTGAGGTTGGGAGTTTGGTTCCCCGCTGTGCCTCTTAGGAGAAGAGCCAGTCAAACTGACCAGTATCAGGGCATCCCCAGCAGCAGGGAATAGTAAATTATTTCTCTATATCATAAAGTGGTTTAAAAAGCTAGCCACTTCTGGATATTGGTGAATGAACCACTTTCTCTGCTTGGTAGAGGATGGTGAAGTGGAAATTTTTCCCCTCTGTTTGAGACTATGGCTGATGTGACATGTCAGAAATAAAAGACATTTTAAAAATATTTTTCCTCACTGAATGAGAAACATAAGGAGGAAAAGAAAAGATTTCATTTTTTTTCCACATAATGGATATATTTCATCAGTGATAGTCTTAAACAGAATTTTCCCCCCACTTCCCATGCTCTCTGTTGAACAGAATAAGTGATTAATTTGCCAATATACAAAAGCAACTTGACTTTGGAACATTAGGGCTTGATTAGGTCATTCTAAAATAAAGTCTAATCACCAGTCTTGATTAGATCAGTGTGCTTGATCTAATTAAGCCACACTATTCCAAAGTGACTTAGATCACTCCTGGATGCTAATGTAGCTATACCCTAAATCTCTAAGGGCCAAAATCATCATAGAGCCTGAAAACAAACAAAAAACAAGTATATTTTCAATATTGTCATGATATTTGATCTTGTTTGCTACCTTCTCTACCAGCTGTCAGGTTTCTGAAAAATCCAGAAATCTTTCTTCTTTGAGAATCATTGTGCTTGTTGTGAGTAAATAACATGATGATAGAAACACCAACAAATATTGCTAAAAACCAGCCAAACACAACAAGAACAACCCCCCTTTAAAAAAGAAAGTCCTGTTTACCTTCTATTAATTGTAGTGATGATACTTGTCAAGGTTCAGAGCTGACAATTCAAAACCATTTCTTAAGAAAGGATGCTTAACACTTTATTTGGTTTAGCAGATACAGTATTCAGTTAGTCTGACCTAGGCAGCCCAAAGAATATAAAGAGTAAAGGATCATTCTAAGTTCACTGATTTCTGTCTGTCTGCTGTAGTCCACTGTGTGTTATGCCAACAGAAATTGTGGTTTTGCTCTCCTGAAGCATAAATTCTTCAAACTGATTGTGGCATGAATGCTTATATTCAATATCTTTCTTCATCAGATGGATAAAGGGATGTAAAATCTAATCTATGTGTGAGCTGGGGGTACAATATTGTTCAGTACAGTCCACATTACCAAGGTGAAAACTATAGATAAGGGAGATCTTTGCTAAAGACATACAGATAATACTCCAGATAGGAAACTCTTGTTTTGTAGTGACAAAATACAACCTGCAGTCCTTGCCAAAGCCCTGTGAAATATAACTCAGTGTTGAAATGAATTCCAATTGCCCTCCGAAATGGCCTTGTTAAGTATAGTGACCCTGAGTTCAGAGATAGAATGTTCCGGAGATTGAAATGTTCCTGGATTGGTGTCAGTAAATTTCTATCTTGAAAGTCAGATTGCTATCCATTTGTTCTTGTATATGGTGACTTTCCTGTTTTGCTGATGAAGGGCATCACTGGCAAGTGATAGTAGGCATTCTATTTTCAGATAGGTTGGTGAATGCAGCCTTGATAGTTTATTTGATGGTAAGTTTACTGAAGCAGCATGTGGAAAAGAGAGAATGCCTCAGTTTCTCCGTTGGTAGCCTGGATGTGGTGGTGGTTGGTACTGGTTTTGGGGAGTATTTATTTATTTAATTGGATTTATATCCCACCCTCTTGCTCTAGGGCAAGTGTGCGCACTTACACATAAAAACTATAAAATCCCCTTTAAAAACTTCCTTGAAAACAATCCAAAGCCATCTCACAATTAAAAGACCCTCCCTTCCCACCCATCAGTAAAAAAGGGACAACTGCTTCTAGCAGAGCCAACGGGTGGGAGTCAACACCCCGTCGGCCCCCCATACTTACCCCACCAGCCAGGTTTTCAGCCCTTTCCCTAAAGGGCAGCAATTCAGTCTGTAATTATGAGAGACAGAGTAGTATGTGATAGAGCTTGCTTCAGAAGGTAAGTATTATTATCTAGCTCAAATACAAGTTAGATTTGTTTCTTCCTCCATTAAATGTTATGTGACATCACAAGGTACATTTCAAATACATTTGCAACAATGAGCACTAATTTTGGATTCAAACATCAGTAATTATGAGAGACAGAATGGTAAGTACCTGCCTAATCTCTTGTAATTAGCCAGGCTCAAGGAGAGCCAAGTTTAGACATCCTGCCTACTACACAGGCTTCTATGTTGAGTATCTTCAGCAGATGCTTAGAATCAAATGCCATGTTTGGGATGAACGTCTTCCTATGCATTTTTAAAAGAAAAGACACAGACAAAAGCCTTTGTTTTTGGCAGGAGATTTCCTCCATGGTTTTCAGCAGTATTAGGTCATCTGTTAAACTTGGTAAATAATCCTGGTTCTTTTAGCAAGGAACATTGGCCACCGGGCATTTGGGTCACCTTTTTTAAAAGGCGAAACAGTGACTAAGCAATGGGACTTAGTACATGTAAGTGCAGTTGAACATAACAATGAAAGTTTATTCTGTGTAAACTTGCATTGTTATTTTTCTGATTTATTTGCAGAACTGGTACATGTTGTCATCCATATTGTCACTTCTTCCCTGTTCTCAAGATTATGGGATTTGGGATTTAATGTTGTTATTTTTTAAATTCTCACTTCTTGGCATTTATCATGAAGAACGCTAGCAATATTTATTTAGATAAAGGCAATAATATATTTTGTATTGAATAAACTATTAGACCTCACTCACAAAGAACATTGATAGACAGGGCAATCATATATAACCCGTTTATTTCTATTAAAGTCGAGCAGGAAAAGTTTGGAAATTGTGGCAACAAATATAAGACATTTTTAATAATGACATGTCACTATTTGACTTAAATGTACTCATAAAATCAGAGGCAAATATCTGCTGTTTCTCTTCTGCTTTAAAAAATGAAGAACTTGCATGATTCAAAATAGCAAAATTCAAAACACTGGTGCTTGTAGTACATTAAACATGGGTCCCTATGATGAACACTTTGAAGGGAAATACATGGATGAAAAATGCATGGATGACTGCAATTCCTGGGCACAAATCTCTTTTATGGTTAAAAACATCATCTAATTGAAACCACTACTTTTGTAATGGGTGCAGTTATCTTAAGGGGCAGAGTAGTCAAAAAATATTGGGAAAACTAAATTGCAGGCGCACCCCCCCAATAAAGGACTCAGACACTGATGAAAGTGGATAACGGCATTGGGCCACATTTATTGATTCATGCCCTAGTCTGAATTATAAATTTCTATTGGTAATTGACCAATTATAATTCTTAAGGCAAGCAGGCCGAAGTAACACTGGTAAGGTACCACCCAAAATTGCCGACGGCAATTGTTACAATGTATCTATTTGTATCTATTTGTTTGTTGACAACAAACAAATTGTTGACCGTAGTCAATATCTAACTAATGACCCCACCCTCTGACGCGTATCCGTAAAATCACGGGGTGATGCATGCTGTCTAGCTGTAGCCATCACCCCGTCGCCTGGTTCGTCGTTGACCGGACAACGTTTAACCAACTTATGCCTGTCTAGTGTTGTCCAGTCAATTGCGAACCTGCCGGATACCTGTGGGTCATAAATGTTTACCTTACCAGTGCTACCCGCCACACGGGGAGGCTTCCCAAAAGGCTCACCGCCCCCCCCCAAGACCGTCAGCTCGGTCAACAGGCCTGCTCGCCAGTCCACTAACACGAGGTCCATACCTCCCTGTGACAGATGGGCCCCATCCCATGAGTAAAGCTCATAATTTTGCAGACTGATGGTGGGGAGGCGAATGACACATCCCCCACCCTTGTCGAAAAGGAACCGGGCAATAGCCCTGTTCACGGAGCGTCGGCTCGGTCAAGAGCCTCGAGGCCGAACGCTCCCCAGTAAGCGTACCGCGGTATAGTGTCCGACCAATTAAGGGTTGTGGCAGGCCACACATAATGTGAGTAGGCCAGGTCACTGCAAATCGCAAGCTTCCGCGATAGGCCAGTGACCTGTCCCAAGCCATTGCCCCCAAGGTACATAACCAGGATATCAGGCGAGTCAGCATCCCTGATGTAGAAAAGGAATGGCAACAGTTCCCGCCATAACATGCCGCGCTTACCATACCACCTGAGACGTGCGGCTGTACCCAGTCCCAGTCGGGGTCCCCACTCTGTCGCCGCAGCGTAACGCGCTGCCCTGTGCAGCGTAACGCGCTGCCCTGTGCACGTGGCTATGGCCCACCAGCCATACTGTCACCGGTGTAATACGACACCCAGGGTCTGTCAAGGAAAAAGGGGGGGGAGAAACAGTGCAGTGACTAAACTGGTACTCACGGTTGAAGAGGGCGAACACAAAACTGAAAAAATTGTGATCCCCACCCTCCCATGTGGCGTATTTCAGCCCCGGAGTACCCAAAAACAGCTGCAGTAGAAGCTGCCCCTATCCTGAATGAATGGGTGCCGTAACGAGCCCCAGGGAGGCCAACACTGGGGCGAGTGCCTTACCGGTCACCCTCCAAATTGGAATTTAGTAAGGGGAGACCCATCTTGGTGACAGAAAAACGGGCCATGGTGCGTGCCACGCAGTGCAAGGAACTCCTGTAGGGCACCAACCGGACAGATGTCTGCCAAAGAACACCGTAGCAGTCTTACTCCACTGCCTACGCCATGCTGATCCGTCTTAGAGGAGCGTATCCTCAACTGAGCCCAATCATTGGCAACATAGACGTCTTCAAGTTCCAGTGCCCTACAACTTGCATCCGCCTTAGACAGCATCACAAGCTCGCTGATGCGGAGCGCTCCAAAAAAAGGCCACCGTTGTAGCCGCATGAAACAGGGCTGCCTCATACCTATCAAAACATAGGTCATGCCAGCCCCGCGCCAGTTGGGTAAGAACCCCTGGGGAAATTGGATGGCGGTCGTCCGGGCTACGCCTACGCTCCCGCACCCACCCCTCCAAAACGTGTCTCACACGGAAGTCAGCAGTACTGTCCGCATGACCGCCTACTTTGGCCATAAAAGCCAGCGCTGACAGCCTGGATGCTATGGTGCGAGGTGCGAGGCCCTGGGCATGGAGGTAAACCATGAATCGAAGGATATGGGCCACTGGGATCGGCCAGGTGTCTGGCAGCCGGAATTGGGCACAGAATGCTCTGAAAGAAATGAACGCGTGGTGATACGCCTTATGCGTGCGTGGCGCTAGCGACATGCCGATCGCCCAGTTCACCTCTCCTTGCCAAGGGTCCATATCTCGTCCGGGAGCGGCGAGGGAAATTCCTCCGCATCCGGGGCCAAGGCGCGGAACCGGGAGATCTGCAGGCGGGACAAAGCGTCAGCTATATCATTATTAACACCCGGGACATGCCTGGCCCTGAACAGCACATTAAGGCGCAGGCTGCGCAATACAAACTGGCGCACCAGGTCCATGACCCTGGGTGATTTAGAAGTCTGTGAGTTGACAATGTGGACAACGGCCGCATTGTCACACCAGAAATGAACAACCGAATTGGCCCACTCCTCGCCCCATAGCATCAAAGCCCCCAATATGGGAACAAATTCCAGATACGTAAGATCACGCAGGCGACCTGTGCCCGACCAGGCTGGTGGCCACCCACCATAGGCCCACTTCCCATTGAAGTATATCCCATAACCCAGGGATCCAGAGGCATCGGACTGTATCTGGAAACGAGGGGAAGCCAGAAGGTCAGACCTCCAAAATGACACCCCATTGAACTCCCTCAGGAACTGGAGCCAGATAAGCATATCTGCCCTGATACCCCGGGTTAGTCTCACCCTGTGGTGGGGCCTGGATAAGCCTGTCATGGCGTCGCACAAGCGCCGAGCAAATGCCCTGCCCGGTGCGACCACCCTGCAAGCGAAATTGAGGTGACCATGTAGCACCTGCAGTTCCCGTAATGACGCCTTGCATTTAGCAAGCAAGTCCGAGATGAGGTCCACTATCCTGGACACCTTATCCCCCGGTAACCTAGAAGCCTGCGCTACCGTGTCAATCTCCACCCCCAGGAAGACTAGCTGGGTAGATGGGCCCTCGGTCTTTTCGGGCGCTAAAGGGACACCAAGTTCCTCCATTAGCGTCTGAAATGTGTTGAGGAGACGTGTGCACGTGTCCCAGCCCCGTTCACCCCCGAATAAAAAATCATCCAGGTAATGGGCTACAGACCGGGACCCTGACCTGCGGACAAAAGCCCACTGTAGAAAGGTGCTGAAACGCTCAAAGGCCGAGCATGATATGGAACAGCCAAAAGGCATGGCCTTATCGAAATAATATTCACCCCGGACCTTGAAACCCAGCAACTCAAAGTCACCCGGGTGAACCGGCAGGAGACAAAAGGCAGACTTAATGTCGCACTTAGCTAACAGCGCACCCGGGCCACATGAGCGCACCATGCGCAGCGCTTGGTCGAAAGATGTATACCTGACCGAGCAAAGGTCATCAGGGATAGCATCATTGACCGATCGGCCGGCTGGGTAGGACAAGTGATGAATCAGGCGGAACTTGCCCGGTGACTTCTTGGGCACTAAGCCCAAGGGTGACACTTTAAGGTTGGGAAACGGGGGTGTAGGGAAAGGGCTGGCGACCCTGCCCGCATCAACCTCCTTAGTAATGCTGGCCGCAGCCACCTCCTCCCTTCCCCTAAGGGACAAAAGGTTGGGGGCGTCTTGGGGGGACCTATCACCCTCGAAATGAATACGAAACCCCAGTCGAAAACCCTGAAGCAGGTAAACCGCATCTGCCTCCCTCGGGTACAATGCGAGCCAACGCTCCAACACGTCCACATTAATTGGGGAGGGGGCCTTTTGGCGGACCAGCTCCCTCTGCGGCAGTCTTGCCAGCCCCTTGTCCACCCCTACCTCTGCCCCGCATCCCTCCTGGCCTGGGGCAGGCGGAGGCCGCCTGGGGGCCAGCACAAGAGGGACACTCATGCCTGTACCAGCAATTCTTCCTATTGCAGGAACCATTGGACGAGAAAGTCCAGCACAACAGGCGGGCTGGAACCCCCTGCCCCGCCATCTGGTGGGGTGTCTGTGCTGGGGCCGCTCGCTGGACCGCATGTCCACAATGGTATCTTTCCCCAGGCGCAGGGCGCGTGGGAGTCATGTACAGAGGCCACAGCTTCTAGCAGGGTTCGTCCCACCTCATCTCAGGGTGCAGGGGAATCCGCATACCGAATTCCTCGTCGTAAGCCAACCATGACGGGCCCGGGAAGTCGACCATCGCCCGGTAGATGTTGTCCAAATACTGGACCATCGGGATTGCCAGATCCGGCCTGGCCCTGAGGTAAACCGCCATGTATATGAGGTACGCCGGCAACCAGTTGGCCCACGTGCGTGGCGGCTTACGACGACGTGCCTGTTCCTTATCCTTCTCATCCTGCCCCTCCCTCTCCTCCTTGGTGGGCTCTCTGTTAAGAAGGGAGAAGATGTCCACATACTCCCCACGCCAGATCTTCTCTTTGGTGGCCTGGGCCAGATGGTCTCCAAGGGGCAAGGAATACCCCGCTGTCGGCAATGCCGACACCAGCACGGTGGGAACTGCGGGCACTTGAAAAGGAGCCTGGACCAACCCGGTCACCCCTAACATGTTCCCGACTGAGTAGGAGGCACCACCCCAAACAGGGCCCTGGGTGGGAGGTGAAGTCGCCGGGTGGGACGTCGGCGACTGAACCGTCGCGCCACCCGTGCGAGGCCACGGCCACTGAAATGCTCCCCCCAACGTAGCTAGATGTGTGGGTGCACTAGATTGAACCGCATACTCACATGCTGCACCCCCATGGGCCGCCCCCACCGGGGGTTCCGGCCCACTGGGGGCGTCGGAGCTCACGACCGCAGTTGAGCTCGTCGATGGGGCCTGCTCAGCACCAGCCTGTTGATTGGGGAGCTGCGAGGCAGTGGCCGATGCCGGCCCACGCGCCTCGGGCAGCTCGACCCGTCCCGCCGCCTCCCGCTGCCCGGCAGACGAAGCATCAACCTGTACCCCAAAAGGCACCCCTGGGTAACTAACCCTCGCGAGGGACACCTCGAGGGCCGCAACATGGGCCAGAAGGGCCTCAACAGTGACGTAGCCCCCTAAGCCAAGGGGGGGCAAAGGGCCGGCCGGCCCACCGGTTGCAGGCGCCGGTCCAGGTCCCTGGACCCCGGGGCCCGAATACGGCCACGAGCCCAGGCCCGGCCCCTGCAGGGCCGGGGGGATGCCCTGCCAGGGGAGGGAACCCAACCACTCCCCATGGCTGGAACCCCCCGCAGTAACCTGCGAAGCATGGGAAGAAGGCCCTGAAGAATGGGCCAAGCTGGGGGCAGTGGCCATTGCTTGCGGGCCGGGGGCCGCGGCCCCTGCTGGGCCGGTATGCAGACGCCCCGCCTCAGGCCAAGGGGCTACCAACCCCATCCCACCGGTCCCGGTGGGCTCAGGCAAGGGAGGCTGCTGGGGAGGCACAGTCGCGGTCCTCCGACCCGGCTGGCGCCTCCGCGCAGAGCGAACCGCGTTCGCAGCTGCCTTCTTCTTAGAGGGCATTGCAGCTATCTGGTGGGAAGCCGGATAAAGAGAAAGAAAATTCGCAACCGAAGAGGCTTCCCGGCGAAAGGCAAGAGCGACGGAAGTAAGAACGAAAAACTTCTCCGCTCCGTCGCTTCGCAAAATGGCAGCTCGGCTGCCTCGTGGCCACCCCTTTTATAAGGGTGCTGGCCACGCCCCCTAACTACCCGGATGCCTTCGTCCAGTGGGGGGGGGCGCAAAGAGCGCGGCAGCCATTTTGGCGCCGCGCTTGCATTAGCAGTCAATTGTTCAAGAAATCCTTTTGAGGTTTTAATCACAATATCTCTGCAAAACAGTCTGATTCCGAAGGCCTGAATACAGTTGGTAGTTTTTAGTGGAGCTCCCCCAGGGGCTTAGTGGTTAAGACACTGAGCTTGGAGACTGGAAGGTCAAGTTTGCGGACATGAAAGGAGTCTCATTCTGGCATCCCCTGAGAGGAGTTTCTCCAGCAAAAATACTTTCAACCCAGAATAATCTCTGACATGAAATTATTATTAGTGGAGCAAGTCCATTAAACCTGCTCCACTCAAAATTGAGTGAGGGCTATTGCAGGAACTACATTCTGCAGTACTAACAAAATTCATTAGCTTAACTGAGCAAAAGAATTGCTAAAAATTATAGAATCATATATATATATTTATTTATTTATAAATTTATATCCCGCCCTCCTGGTGGGGGACACCACTCAGGGCGGCTAACAACATGAATAAAACAGTTAAAAACAGCAAGAGCTAAAAACAGTCAAGTCCCACTAAAACAGTATATAAAAAATCCCAGAACAATCCTAAAACATTAAAAAACTACCCCGATCTTCCCTCCCCGCAAGATAAAATAACAACAACAGAAATACAGAAATACACAGGATCCCTCAGGCAAGCTACACGAGCCAGTGGGCATGTAAGGTGGATATATGCCGGTGTCTAGGCAGGCCTGCCACATGTCCATGGAAACATCTGCAAATGCAGACAGTGCTGGCTCTTTGGCTATAAACAGAGATGAGCACTGAACCCTAGAGTTGGACACAACTGACTTTCGAGCAAGGGTCACCTTTACCTTTACTGTCCCTACCTCCCCAGACTCCTAGAGTACAATGTCATCAAAAACCTGGGGACTCAAAATGGTGCTGGGACATTCATTCATCCAACTCTTATCCATAAGCCAACACTTCTTGACACTGGGAAGCTAGGATAAGTACATTCAGCAAGGGGTCCTTCAGTGCCAGCAATCTGCCTGCGTTCAGCTAGGTGACCTCTTTCAAGAACCTGTTATCCAAGCTGGCTTGGAAATAAAAGTTCTGAACTGTCTTTTACCTCACTGTGCCCTAGCTGAGAAAAAGAGGAAGTAGAAGGTGGAAGTGAGGAAAAGAAGGAATAGAATGAGAAGTTCCAGCTTCAGATTGCAGTCAGGAGAAAGGTCGAAAACAGCGAGCAGACTGAGGAGATGGTGATGAGAGAAATGATCAACCAATCAATCAATAAATCAATTTTTAATTTATATCCCACCCTACTCAGTGCAGGCTGACTCAGGGCGGCAACAACATAGAAAAAATACAGTATACAATAGAAAATATAATTACAGATTACAAAAATTACATGATCACAATCAATACAAGATAAATACAAAATGGCATAGCATACATAACAAATCAAGGCTCTACAAACTCAGCATCATCAATGGCCTCAGGTCCTCAGTGCAAAAAAAGTCCCTCATGGCCATCGGAAAGCGTAGCAGATGCTTCTACTCTGCCCGCTCCTGCAGTCATTCTCCTTGCGGCCAATGCCGGATTGGGGAGAGAAGCCAGGGTTGTGGTGGCATCTGCAGGAGACTTTTATGCCCACAACGCCCTGCACAGCTGCATTCATTCTCCCCGTGGCTAATGCCGGACTGGGGAGAGAAGCCGGGGTTGTGGTGGCGTCTGCAGGAGAGTTTTATGCCCGTGACGCCCCGCACAACTGCATTCATTCTCCCCGTGGCCAATGCCGGACCGGGGAGAGAAGCCGGGGTTGCGGTGGTGTCTGCAGGAGAGTTTTATGCCCACGACGCCCTGCACAGCTGCATTCATTCTCCCCGCAGCCAATGCCAGACCAGGGAGAGAAGCCGGGGTTGCGGTGGTGTCTACAGGAGAGTTTTATGCCCACAATGCCCCGCACAGCTGCAGTCATTCTCACCGCGGCCGATGCCGGACCGGGGAGAGAAGCCGGCAATGTGGGAACCAGTAATGGGCAGGATGAACTATGTGCATTTTTATCCACATACTCTGGCAGAGCTTTTATATGTGAGGCCTAAGGGAAAGGGACAGATTTTAAAAAGGTGATTCCCAGAAGTAACACTATCTGTTTAAGATGCCAGATGCCTGCCCTGGTGAGAGCGAGGGCAGGGAGAGAGACTGGCCGCAGCTGTGGGGCAGCTGGCATGGCGATAAAGACCCTGCCACTACCGGAGACACTGGACGCCTGCTCTCGGTGAGAGCAAGGGCAGGGACAAAGACTGGTCCCAGCTGTGGGGTGGCCAGCGGGGCCACGAGGACCTTGGTCGTGTGTGTTTTGGCAGATCTTCTTGTATGTATGTTTCCTTTGTTAAATTTTCTTTTTATATTATAATGTGATGTTACTTTGTTAAACTTTCTATTTCTATTGTAAGCCACCCTGAGTGGTGCTTGCACCTGGATGGCGGGGTATAAATAAACTACTTATTATTATTATTATTATTATTATTATTATTATTATTATTATTATTATTATTATTATTATTATTATTATTATTATTATTATTATTATTATTATTATTATTATTATTATTATTATTATTATTATTATTATTTGCCAAAAGCACAGCAACAATTCATCAGAGATGAGTAGCAGAAAACATAAATGCTATGCCTTTCTTGTTCATTTGTTTGGGGTTGCTAGCAAGGCATGAAAATGTGAGCTATAGCTATAACTTAAAGGGAAGAGAGAGTTCTCAATTGATAGGATCTATAGGATTACATTTAAGGTTACCTATAAAGAAAGGTAAAGGTCACCCTTGCTTGAAAGCCAACTCTAGGGTTTGGTGCTCACCTCCATTTATAGCCAAAGAGCCAGCGCTGTTTGCATCTGCAGACATTTCTGTTATCATGTGGCAGGCATGACAGACACTGGAGTTCATGGAATGCTGTTTACCTTCCCACCAAAGTGGTACCTATTTATCTACTTCAATTTCTTGCATCCAAACTTTTTCCTAGGTTGGCAGGAGCTGGGACAGAGATGGACACTCACTCCACTGTGCAGCACTTGGGTCTCGAACTGCTGACCTGTTGCCTTTCCAGTTGCCAAGTTCAGCGTCTTAACCACTAAGCCACTATCTTTCAGACTAGCCATTTTAGATTTATAATGACACTCCTAGGAATTCTGTTATTTCTAATCCCAGATAGTCAGCTTTTAATGCTCTGCAAACAGCACCTATTCGTTTGACACCATATGCTGCCCATGGACATCAAAGAGAGGAGAAATGCTATTGGAGGTGCTTCAGTTCTTGGGATGCCACAGCCAGCATCGTCAATGCATAATTTGGGTACTTAAGTCGAAGAATTCACCTTTCCCCCCTATTTCTGGCATTCTCATAGAGCTACCACATTACAAAAGTTAGTGGGTGAAATCCTGTTTGTATCCAAGCTTGGCCAAATTATGGAAGCAACATAAAAAGTTTTGTTGTTGTTGCTGCTGCTGTTGTTTTTCAAGGCTGATATTTAGATTAATGGAAGAGTAAAATGTTCCCTTCTCGAAACTACATCCGAAAGCCTGGGATTTTTGGAAATTTGTGGTTCTCTTACTGTTCATATATTAGAGCATTTTAACTGCCGCTAAGAAGCTATTATTCCTATGGAAAGAAATGAAAGAATAAAACAAACACTTTTGCTTATGAGGGCAGAAGTACTCAGAATGCTTAGTTCCAAAATGGTCTGCCTTTCAGTCATTCTGAGATAGGATGCGATAAGAATGGCACCTGGATTTTCCAGCAGTCAATGTCCAAGATGAGCTCTTTAGCAGTAGAAGTACGTAAATCTTACAGTTAGAGGCATCATGAGTAGCCTGCAGTCTCCTGCCAGATTGTATCGGTTAACACATTCTTGATGTATGTGTCCCTCAATGCCCCTTAACATACACCTGGATTAGTCACACACATTTCCTGCCTACGCTTGGTTTCTATTTTGGCCCTTATGATAGTCAGCCTGCATACATCAGCATGACACCTGGCTTCTCTAAGCCCCCCCAAAATAAACAATAAAAGATACAATCATTAATCTTCTTAACAGTTCTGAGAGTGTTTTTTTACCTTTATTGGTTGATTTACAACCCACACTAAGAGCCTGGAGACTTATCTCATATCCCACAAATGAGTTGCCAATGCTTAACATGCAAAAAAACCCCCAAAACTTTGTATAAATACTTCAGATTCCACTTGGTTGTTATTCTAGTTACAACAGGCAAACTATGTTTAGAGATTTCTGCTGCACTTTCAGTTTCAGCCATGTCTACGGTTTCCAAATGTGCAAATCAGCTGAAATTCAGCACTCTCTTATTTCTGTTTCTTATAAATTTAGCACAAACATTGATTTTTAAACTTGTTAAAAGGAGGCGAATACCTCCTCCTCATAAACCTTGGAGTATCATCAGAATCTAATACATGTTTATTTGGCCATAAGCTTCATTGTGTTCAGTGAATGCATAAGTATGCATAGGGTTATAGCCTCTTGTCAGAAGACCCATTGAATATATGTGCTTTACATAGGACTGTATTGTGAAAGCTTTTTTTTTTAAAGGAAAGAATTTTAAAAACTTGAGCTTCCTTCTCATTTCCCTGGAAAGATGGAGGCAGTGATACTTGCCATGTGTACTTTTAAAAAAAAGGAAAAGAAAAGAAATGGTGTGTTGTGCAAGAAAAGTAGTGGAACTTTGATAAATGGGAGATTTCTGCAAACAGAAAACTATCAACCTGACTTTCTGCCATCTCATTTCCTCCCTGTTCAAGAGCAATGATGTAATTGGACTCAGAGTTTTCGGGATCAATGTCAATCGCTTACTGAATAGCAGCGACTGTGACATTATCTGCTATCTCCCTCAAGCATTCTGATCTTAGCTGTGGTTCTTACAGTAGCTGGCTTCTTAACAATGTAATATTTTTTTCTGCTACATTTTGTATACTAAGCTAAGTGAGAGGAAAGGAAAAAAACAGGGTGTGATGGAACACAAAAGCCCTAGGTAAGGAGCAACGCAAGCCATTCACTTTGTCCTAGGCAAAGGTAAAGGTCACCCTTGCTCGAAAGCCAGTCATATCCGACTTTAGTGTTCAGTGCTCATCTCAGTTTATAGCCAAAGAGCCAGTGCTGTCTATGTTTGCAGACATTTCTGTGGACATGTGGCAGGAATGACTAGACAATGGGGTGCATGGAACACTGTTTACCTTCCCACTGAAGTGGTACCTATTTATCTACTTGCAATTTCTCGCTTTCGAACTGCTAGGTTGGCAGGAGCTGGGACAGAGACAGAAGCTCACTCCGTCATGCAGCACTTGAGTTTTGGACTACTGACTTGCTGACCTTCCAGTTATCAAGTTCAGCGTCTTAACCACTAAGCCAGCACAGTCCCCTACATCTCTGCAAAAGGGCTGGCACAGTAGCTGCAACAAAACATGTAGTGCCTGGTGATCTCATCAGAGCCCTCTATACTTCCTCTATGGCTCAAGTGCCTAAGACGCTGACTGGGAGGCGGAAGGTCAGCGGTTCGATTCCCGAGTACTGCAGGACGGAATGAGCTCCCGTCTTTGTCCCAGCTCCTGCCAACCTAGCAGTTCGAAAGCAAGACATTGCAAGTAGATAAATAGGGACCAGTTGGGTGGGAAGGAAACAGCGCTCTGTGCGCTTTGGTGTCT
The DNA here is from genome assembly GCA_035047345.1 of Bradypodion ventrale. Classification (NCBI taxonomy): domain Eukaryota; kingdom Metazoa; phylum Chordata; class Lepidosauria; order Squamata; family Chamaeleonidae; genus Bradypodion; species Bradypodion ventrale. The sequence continues at coordinate 209,241,160 of JAWDJE010000005.1, forward strand.
AGTCATGCCTGCCACATGACCACGGAAACGTCTGCAGCAGCAGACAGTGCTGGTTCTTTGGCTTTGAAACAGAGATGAGCACTGCACCCTAGAGTCAGATACGACTGGCTTTCGAGCAAGGGGAACCTTTAAAATAAAAAAAGTTGATATTATCAAGGGAGGTGCTTCAGCATCATTTAGGGGTTCAGCTTTTGCTCATCTTCTTGTCTGTCCCAATAAACTCAGTGTACGCTGTATATAAGATTCTATTTCCCCCTTCCTCATTTCAAATTGCAGAGCACCATCTTTAACCATGCTAATACCAAATGGAATAAAAAGGATGTATTGAGGTACCACTCCAGTTTAGGAGTGAACATTTATTTATTTTTGCTCTACTTCGAATCAAACAAACACTTCAGCTCCAGTCTGTTTTTGTACAATTGTCTGAAGATAGTGTAGAAGTATTGCCCTTTTAAACCAGACATTTACATAATGCACATGTATTAATTCATTGTTCCAGACCATTAGGTAAAGTAAAGGTTTCCCTTGCTCGAAAGCCAGTTGTATCTGACTCTAGGGTTCAGTACTCATCTCTGTTTCAAAGCCGAAGAGCCAATGCTGTCTGCTTTCTGCAGACGTTTCCATGGTCATGTGGCAGACATGACTAGACACCGGAGTGCATGGAGCACTGTTACCTTCCCACTGAAGTGGTCCCTATTTATCTACTTGCAATTTCTTGTTTTCGAACTGCTAGGTTGGCAGGAGCTGGGACAAAGACGGGAGCTCATTCCATCCTGCAGTACTCGGGAATCGAACGGCTGACCTTCCATCTCCCAGTCACTATCTTAGCCACTTGAGCAAAGGTCTCCCTTGCTCGAAAGCCAGTTGTATCTCAAACTGCTGACCAGCTGACCTTTTAGTCATCAAGTTCAGCATCTTAACCACTATGCCACTGCACTCCTTGTAGGGACAGTACAATTTGGTAATTCTTTGTGGATGCCTGGCATTATACTCTCAGGGCAAGAGCATTTGTTTAAATGTTGCAGCAGGGGTATGTTCTTTTAACATTATCATCCCGAATGCTGAAACTGGGCCTTGGGAGAAAAGAATATCTGGACTTTCAGAAGGCTTTTGACAAGGTCCCACACCAAAGGCTCTTGAATAAACTTACCAGTCATGGAATAAAGGGACAGGTCTTGTCCTGGATCAGCAACTGGCTAAGGGACAGGAAACAGAGGGTAGCACTAAATGGACACTTCTCCAAGTGGAGGGAAGTAAAGAGTGGGGTCCCCCAAGGTTCAGTACTGGGACACCTGCTTTTCAACCTCTTCATAAATGATCTAGAGGTAGGAGTAAAAAGCAAGGTAGCCAAATTTGCTGACGACACTAAATTATACAGGGTAGTGAAAACTGTGAGAGATTGTGAGGAGCTCCAGAGGGATCTCTCGACACTGGGGGAGTGGGCAAAACAGTGGCAAATGAGTTTCAACATTAGTAAGTGCAGAGTGATGCATGTTGGGGCAAAGAACCCCAATTACATTTATAAACTGATGGGGTCTGAACTCTCTGCGACAAACCAGGAAAGGGACCTTGGTGTCCTGGTGGACAACTCAATGAAGGTGTCAACCCAGTGTGCCTCAGCAGTGAAAAAAGCAAACTCAATGCTAGGGATCATTAGGAACGGTATAGAAAATAAGTCAGCAAGTGTCATTTTGCCTCTTTATAAATCTATGGTGAGGCCCCATCTGGAATATTGTGTACAGTTCTGGTCGCCATACCTCCAGAAGGATATTATGGAGCTGGAAAAAGTGCAGAGGAGGGCAACCAGAATGATTAGGGGACTGGAACACCTTCCTTACCATCTGAGGCTGCAACGGTTGGGCCTCTTCACTCTTGAACGACGACGTCTAAGAGGTGACCTGATTGAAGTTTATAAAATCATGCACGGTGTGGACAAAGTAGATAAGGAAAAACTGTTTTCCCTATTGCATAACACTAGAACTAGGGGACACTCCATGAAACTTTTGGGTACTAGTTCTCAAACAAATAAGAGAAAGTACTTTTTCACCCAGAGGATTACTGGTCTATGGAACTCCCTGCCAGAAGAAGTGGTGACAGCTGTCAGTCTTGACAGCTTTAAGAAAGGATTAGACAAGTTCATGGAGGACAAGAGTATCAATGGCTATAATTATGGATACTTAAGGACAACCTCCGGGTTGGAGAGATAGGCAGGATATCTCTCAATATCATTTCCAGGGAATCCTAAACAGGCATCTGCTTGGGAATACCCTGAAGGAAATGGTGAGCCACTGTGTGAAACAGAATGCTGGACTGGATGGGCTGTGGCCTGTTCCAGCAAGGCTGTTCTTATGTTCTTATGTTCTTATAATACTATGCTGGTATTTGATGTTCCCAACCAGATCCTTTTGCCTTGTGCACTGATGCTTTTTTGAGAAGATCAGTAAGCAAAATGAAAGGAACATCAGATTCTCTTGCTCTCTGACCCATTCTCATTCTGCAGCAGTGTATTAAAGATGTTTCTTCTCTCATTATACAATTGTTAATTGGCTGTTGACTTCTGGTTTTGATTCAATTCTATTTAATCTGGCTGGCATGATGACCCTCTTTCTAAATTTAAAGCTGCATTAGATCCTTAAAGTGCTTATTTTGTGTAATTAATGCAACCATTTTACCTACACTGTTTTAATGAGTTGTGGGCAAACATGCCTCATTTTGGTTTTATTTAGAAATTTCCTAGTGATTGTAGTTGGACTTCTATATACCATGTTAGAAAAACAGTCTTGTTATTGTAACACATTTTCTTAATGTCAAACAGTGGCTATACTTGGGTTTTCTTGTTCCATTGACTACTGGAAACTGAAAGTATGACAATGGTGTCTTCAACACAACCTTATTTTCCTCTTGAATTAGTCATGTGGTGCAGTGATTAAGCTGCAGTACTGCAGCCAAAACTCTGCTCACAATCTGAGTTTGAGCCTGATGTTCACAAGGTTGATTCAGTCTTCCATTCTTCCAAAGTCAGCAAAATGAGCACCCCGCATGTTGGGGGCAAAATGCTAATTACCTGTGAACTGCCCAGAAAGTGTTTAGATGCTAAAGGTAGTAAAGAAATGAAATTGCTATTGCTATATTTATTTTCCATTTCAAGAAACAGGTTCATCAAAGATGGCTACCTAGTTGGATAGTTTTCAGTATACAGTACATAATATAGGTCTTTAAAGTATCCATTCATGCTAGAAAGAAAGTTAAAAAGGTAATTTCAAGAAAATTCTTGATCAAAATTGGAGGGCAAGAGAGAAGAGGTGTCATGACTACATGGCTTCAAATGCCAAACACTGCACTCTCCATACCCACACACATGAATTATCCCATTACATTACATTGATTTGGTTCTTGGTGACTTATTGATTGATTAACAATGTGACCCTTTTAACGGTCATTCAAAACATGTGCTATTAAATTCAATGAGACTGACTCTCAGAGAAGTATATATGTTGAGCCTCAGTGAATTTGATCTTACACTTGTGCTATAAGAGTGTTTACAATTTTTACATGTGTGGTACATTTTGGATGCAAAAACTTAAATCCAAACAATGGGGGAATGATTGAAAAAATGATTAAAACCACATTGACTTGTATACTTATCTGTTATACTAACCATTCTGTACTCCTTTACCTGATGTGTATAAATTGATGCCATGAGGCCTCACTCTTACAGGTATGTCTGACAAAGTGGACTTGACCCACAAGAGGGAACAGTAAAATATAGCAGTTAGTCTTTAAAGGGCCACAATGTTTTTTTGTCTTTTTGTTTTGTTTTGTTTACTCTCTGATATGCTTGAAACACAGACTAACATGGCTACCATTTCAAAAAATATGATACAGTCACACAGTATAATGGCTGTATACAGAATTAACTCAGACTGAACTACAGAACTGGAGTTTGGTCACAAATACATCAGAAGTCTTTCTGCTATGTTCTGTTTTGTGGGGTGGCATGGCATACTGCCAGGAGGTGGACATTTTGACAGATGTACTGTCAGGAGGTGGACATTTTAAGGAGAAGGAGGCTGCTGGTCTCTGCTTTCCCTTTATTGTCATGCAGGTGGAGACAGGTCCTGTTGGATGAAAACCTTGGGCAGTGATCTGTAAAGAAGGCCAGGAAGATCTATAATGTGGCTCATATAGAGAAGGTTACTAATCAACAAGCCAAACTATATAAAATCATACATTGCCTCTTTTCTGACCATTCTGCAGGTCCCCACCAGTCCCAATGGTCCTGTGAACTATTTGCATTGCACTTCAGATCAAAGGTAGAGGTAATCTGTTGGGACCTTGATGCTAGTTGTTGTGGTAAATCTAGATGAGATGTCCAGTGAGATCCTCGTCCGGCCTCCTTGGGATCAGTTTTGGCTTGCCTTACTTGAGGAGGTGGACAAGCCACCCTGAGTGGGAGTCCATCCCAGATGGGTGGGGTATAAATGAATGAATGAATGAATGAATGAATGGCATGAGAAGGCACAATTATGCTAAGAGATGCTGGGAGCACTGTGAATTTTCCTCTTCAGTTGTGAGGTGTGGTGTCTAGTACTGCTACCTTGTTGATTTGTGTCTTAGCTGTCTGACAGTTGTCAGATATTATATGAACTTTGCAATAGGGTGGGCGGTGGGGGTTCAAATTGTTAAAAATCAGAGATACCTCATTAATTTGTGCCTCTTGGGAACATGGCATCTGTGACCTGACTGAAGTCTTAACAAAAAGCACTTCTTCCCCACACCCTCAAAAAATGTTTGGAGGGAAAAAATCAAGACTATTGCTCATTATTTTCTGAAAAAGTAACTACCACTTATGCCTGCTATTTCGACATGGCATAGTTTAGCAAACCAGTAAACATCTATAAATTTTCATTTGCATAGGTTGCCCTTTCTCATGTTAAGTATCGTAGTGTAGCTTAGTATTTAAGATTACTAGCTTTCCTTGGCTAATATTAGCAGGAGAGCCATTTATGAGTAATCAAATAAATACTTCAGGGATCTAAATAATCAAACTGCTTGAAGTTCCTCTCCCCTGCTTTTCATCTACTACCGTATAACCAGTGTATCTTAAGAAAGGGAATGAGGCATAGGAGATAATTTATATGATAATAACAAATAAGAAGGGGCTAGTGATTCAGGTTCCAACTCATGTGTCCCTATGGGAGTAGTATGTTTGCTAAACAGGAAGCGTACGACTATGTCATGCTAATTAGTTTTCCAGGTGATGGAAAGAATGTTCTGCAAAAGAGACCCAATGAGGCTACACAGTGCACAGTAATTGTGTAACCTCACTATTTTTCTGCTAGGCAGTTATGTTTTAATTGAATTACCAGCCTTGATTAATGCTTTTAAAGAAAAAGGATGTGTATGGAGCTGAGAAAGAGGAATTTTGACAGTTATGTTTGGTTGTATGTACTTTTGTGGAGACAAGTTATCAGGCAACTATAGCAGATTAGAGACAGAAATAAAGGAGAAAAATATAGAGCTGAGGAAGAATGTAGGAAGACATGCTGTTAGCCTGTTTTCCAAGTCAAGGAGATGGAAGAAATTGGAGGGCAAAAAGCCATGCTTTGAAATAATGGAGTAATACTTACAGGCAAATAGAAAGTTGACTAAAATAGAAAGTGAATAAAGAACCTAGTTGAAAGAGAAAGGAACAGTCATATAGAACAGACAGGGAAGGACAAGTGAAAAGTGAAAAATAATGAGCGATTCTATTGTAAGAGAAGTCTATTATTAATCCAGGGCAATGATGGAATTCAAGCTAATGAATTTGTGTCCCACCTGTTGTTTTTAATCTTCCAGGTGTCCAGATAGCCTCCTTTTAAAGGTGCAGGGGAAATGGCATTATCATTTGAAATGGAATTAGAAACAGCAAAGTAGGAACAATCATTACTCTAACTGCTTCATCATCACAGAGGCATTTGTCTTTTAAGCTGCTGCATCCTCAAGATGTGCCACAAGTTATTTCTGACAAATAATATGGTTGGGTGTATTGCTGGAGAGGGGAGAGATTCCGTATAACAAAAGAAAGCACAGTCTCTGAGGTATTAGTAATATCAAAAAAGAAGGGAAATTTTAATATGTTTTTAAAGCCCTAGGGAAAAGGTTGATATTATGACAAGTCTGCATTAAGATTTTACAGGCTAGATGACATGTTATCAAAAAGTATGAGTACATGACAGAAAACCTAGAATAGCAAAGAGGGAGGAAATGCATTTTACAATTAGAATCTGGAAGCTTTCATTTGTGTGGAGCATCGAGATAAGCATTAAGGATATGTAGGTTCAGCTGGGCAATAAAAGAGAAGAGGAGGGCAATACTCCTTAAGTGACTGGTATATGTTTCTCTGTGTCTATTAATACACATTACAAAACTTTAATATATACTTGCCATTGCTTAAAATCCCTAAAAATTACAGTGTTGTTTTTAAAGTGATGTTTCATTTCATTTTCAAAATTCCAGCACCTTCAGTGCTACCCTTTGCCATCAGGTATCTTTTGCCACTCCAAAGCTAAATGTCTGCTTCTCCATGGCTTTATATTTCCCTAGGTTGCCTAGGATCTGCCCAGTATTTCACTCTTGAATCCTGGTTTAACTTAGATAGTTTCTAAGTCCCCAAACTGGAACATTTCAAGTTTGAAAGAGTTTTTTTCTTCCATTCAGTTGTCTATTTCCCCGCACCTCTATTATTAGCAAGTATGTGCACACTTTAAGATGTAGCCAAAAAGCAGCTGTATGTTGGCAAAGCATTGCACAAAGTTTGGTTATACATTACATAAGAAGAATCTTGACATAAGCATGCACAGTCCCGTTAATACTGCTGTTTTGTAGTGTTCTGTCAATCCATGTAGTCTCAATAAAGATGCAAAGCATACACCTTGTGCCTATGTGTAGGGTATCCTTAGTGTGAGAAGAACAGCACTTGCAGAAAACCAGGAAAGACACAGTTGCTCAATCCTACCTGGCTATCTTCCATTGACTATTTTGAATACAAAAATGCTACACATCTAGGAAGGACAATACCATGACCTCATCATAGCAGACTTTGAGAGAGCTGAGAAATAAAGGCTGGTACAGAGCACCTGGTGAATTTCATGGGTGAGCAGGGACTTTTACCCAGTTGTTCTCTATTCTGGCTCTTATCAATTCTGGCATCTCTCACACTGGTTGACTCTCCCCTCACAATCCTGATATGCAGACTAGTGCCATAACATAATCCAAGCTCCTAACCTAGTGGCCTGTCATTATTTGGGACCAAACTCTTTTAATACCTGATCATTGGTCATGCTGATAAAAGCAGTGGCCCCAAATACACAGACCACACCACTTTGAAGGGTGCTGTGAGAGCTTGTTTTAGAAAAGGAAATGAACAAATTATTGAAATGCTGGCATCTCCCTTCTTCAAGGAATGGTATGTGTGATCAAGGAATATAAGATGTTACATGCTCCCCCCTCTCCTTTTGCCTAGCTCTGTCACTTGTATTTCCCATTCAAAGTTTAATTAATATGTGGCCATTAAAATGTTTCAGCTATCAAGTGAGCTCAAAGTAAGTAGCTATTCAGTTGCTCCTTGAGAAAAGTTGGATCCCCTGCTAAAGCAATCTCTTGTGGGGACAGGGTGATTGGTCTTTAGCCTTTTGAAATCTGAAATGCAAATTGGGAGGGAGAGAATATTCAATCCAAAGAATGGTACTCTAAAGATAATAACATCACTGTGCCATCAAATCAATTTTCAGGGTTTTCTAGGTAAAGAGTACTCAGGAATAGTTTACTATTTCTTTCTTCTGGGTGTACCTTGGCGTAGTGCAGCTTGCCCATGGCTACTCAGCCTGGCTTTTCTCCCAGGAGAAGAACTGAACTCTCAAACTAAACCACTGAGCTATACGACCAACACTCTAGACATACGACCAACACTCTAGACAAGTAAAAGAGAATCATGGTGTCTCCCAGGGAGCAAAGTCAATGACATGCACAGAATAGTGTGGGTGACTGGGTGACCACATGGCATCTTTTATGGGAAACATAAGTCTTCAAATTGAAGTGCTGCCAGAAAATTATCTTTCTGAAGAGAATTGGAACTGAAAGGGTCATTCAGTCCCAGTCTGATTTAAAGATAAGGCTGAATTCCTGTTGCTTAGGGAAGTAAGTTGCACTACACCTTATTGACTCAGTGGGGATTCATTGAGTCAATTCCTCCATATGTTCCAGTCATTCAAGCTGGCCTAATCTAGTGCAATTTTGTAAACTAAGCAACAGGATTTCAGCCAAAGACTCATATGGTATGGAAGGAAATTAAGAGAAGTTGTCTGTCCATAATGAGCAACACTGGGATGACAGACTCAGCAGGCATGAGAGTCACCTGATTGTTGTCTTCCCCTCTTGAGCTAGATGCATTGTCTGTTTAAAGTATAAAATCATTCTATTTTAAAAATAAATTTAAATACACAATACTATGCAAATTACTATGCTCCTTTTGTGTGAGTATGTGACTACCTTATTAGAAGGAGTTTATGCCATGGCATGGCTCTTATTTTTATAGCCCAATATTAAATAACCCCACAAAGAATGGTAGTTCAATAAGAAGATGCTTCCTTTTTGTGTGTCTAGGTCAGACTCTAAACTGCCAAAATGATGTCACCTTTTGGTGAATGCATTCAGTAGTTCAATGTGCCTGACCCAGAGTGAGAGTGATTAGCTGACACAAAAAGGTTGCCTTTGCCAGGGTATGCCTGATGGGGGTTCAAAAATATCACAATCTTCAAGGAGGCTCTTACTTGGACCCCATAAGAATTTAGTGCATGTTAACATCTATTTAGCAAATTAGAGATTATCTCAGAGTTCCTTCCGTATAGCAATATGGCACCTATCTGGAAATTCTGGAGAAATGCACATGCATTTAAATTTCATGGTTTAATTTTTAACATTGCCAAAGGCAGATAATTAATTAATTACAGTTACTCAACAGGTGAACAGTCATATATTGTGAGCACATAGTGTTATTCACCTTCTGTTTCTTTTGATCCCTTGCAATCCAATTGAGGCTGAACAAAAAGCAGAGAAAAGTAGAGGGAGAAATACTGTGTTTAATTTTTTTTAATCCTGTGTTTATGTGCCTGTGGCTTTTTAAAGCACCCTGCCTGACAAAATGAACAGCTAAATACAAAGTATGGTAGCATGATACTCCAAGGGATAATTTTGAAATGTTATCCAACAGCTGTATCTTAAAAAAAATCTTCAATAGTTCCCTATTATTCACTGAACCTAAGCCATAGATAGCTTTATAGCAACAAATAATCTGTTAAACTGTGTTTTTAATGCTTCCTGTTCTATTAAAATCTGAAATACCACTTGTTTTTAATGCTATCCAAACCTCATCTCCTCTTGCATTTATTCAAAACTAGCATAGTTTGCCCAGCGATGCCAGGCTGTTATAAACTGTGATTAGCTTTTTTGGTTTTTTTTTGTGGATTAAAAAAAGAACAAAGGATGATATAATTTTTTCCAAATTGTTTTATTTAACCAAATAATGTTTTAGTTTGTGGTTTTTTTTAAATAGTTGTACCATAGGTAATATTTTTTAAAATGTGAAAGTACATGTTTTTTGCATTCAATGTTTTTAAACTGTGTTTAGATGTTTTGGGTTTTTATTTGAGTTAAACCTCAAAACAGGATGTTATAAATCTTTTTATTTTATTTTTTTGGCATATGTTTGTGATTTGTGTAAAATTGTGATTTATTGTTATGTTTTTGACTTGTTTTTACTCTTGTGGCCTCTAGGTGGGGCTGTTGTGTCTTTTTGAGTTGTTTTTACAATTCTGCCCTGCAGGTGGGGCTGCTAGTGGTTCTGTTTTAGTTTCACTGTTTTTTCTCTCCTGGCCTCTGGGTGGGGCTTCTTCCGGTAAGTAGTCTCTTTGTTTCTTCATTTCTGTTCCGGTCATCGTGGAGGGAGGACGTGCTGGTGAGTTGTCTGGTTTTCTTTTTTCTGGGTTTTTTCTTTGTTTTGCTTTTGTGGTGTTGGGCTGGGAGGTGTTTCTGTTTGTTCTTTTTTGTTTTGGTTGAGTTTTAGGTTTGTTTAATTGGTTTGGTTATTTCTGATTTTGTTTAATTTTTCTTACTTTGTTGTTGTTTATTTGTGTAATTACTTGTTGTTGTTTGTTTGTGTAATTTGTGGTTTTTTCCATGTTGTAGTTAGGTGTTTTGTATGTGGTTTTGTGTTATTGTGAATGTTTTTGTTTGTGTATTTTGTGGTTTATTTTTTTGTTTATTAATTTTTTAAAATTATCGATTTATTTTTGTTTTATTATTTTAAAAATAATTTTGGTGTTTTTTTTGGTGGTTACTTTAGCTTGAAGAACAGGCTGCCTGTGGGTTTCTCTTTTCCCCATTGCTGCTTTGAATTTTGTTTTAGATGCAGCAATGGGGGAAAGGAGGGAGGAGTCAGTCAGCCCGTTCTTCTCTCGGGAAGGTTCGTTAGGTAGGTCAGGGGAGAAGGAGGAGGCAGAGAAGAGCTTTCTCTGCCTAACGATGGTTCTTTCCTCTCTGTCTCCTTTTTCTCCTGGCTTACCTAACCAGAGATCTGCAGGCAGCGATCCGTAAGGGGTGGGGCTCTTCCTTGCAGATTGCTGGCTGCTGCTTTTGTATTTGGAAGTACAAAGGCATCAGCCAGTCATCCGCCAGGGAGGGTGCTTCCCCTGCTGAACTGCTGCCTGTTTTTGGGGGTTTTCCCCACCCCGGCTCAACTTTACTTGAGGCTGGTGGTGGTCTCGCCGTGTCTTCAGTGGGGTAGCATGGAGGTAAGGGAGTCCCTCTTCTCCCCATTGCTCCGGGAAAGAAGGACGGCAGGTATTTCGCGGTGGCGTTTTGTGGCTTTTTGTTTTGTGTGGCTGTGAGGCGCTGAGTCTGCCTGCTGGGGACTTGCACTCCCATTGCTTTTTGTAAGTTTATTTTTCACATGCCGGCTTTCTCAGCATGCTGCACGCTCATGGCGTGCAGGATGCTGGAACTTGTAGTTTTGCATTTGTGGTTTGCTTTCGTGCAGAGGTTTTTTTTCCTGTGGCTTGATTTCGATTGGCCGCACCATGTTTCCCAACGTTCTTTTTGCTCGCGCCTCTCAGCCTGATTGGCTGTTGCGCAGCATGGAGCAAATAACATTGGGAATTGAAGTTGTTTCCCTTTGTTTGTGTTTGTGGGGCTCTTGCCCCACTGGCGCATTTCTCAAACATTTAGTGACCTCCGGACCGGGTTTGGGTGAGTGCAGGAGGCTCGGTACAGGATAGTGTGGACAGGTGCAGGAGCCTTTGTCACATTCCAATGGTTAATGCTTAGATTTATAGGTATAGATTGTTAAAATGAGTAAATGTTAAGAGGAACATATTTCATAATAGTATGCATTATATGCCTTAAAAAAGTCCCCAGAATTGTCTTTTATGTCAACCTGAACTTGAGAATTATTTTATTTCACACATTCTAACCCCAGTGCTCACTATACACTCACTGCAGCAAAACTGGCATCAAAAATAGCTAAGTAATCTTGAAAATTTCAGCTTTTAGACTCAAGAGACTGCAGAAAGCCCTTTTTGGATAAACAGATTACTATAATGTTAAAACAAAAAGTTGAGTCAGGTTTTTCAGTGCTTTCAATATCTAGTGATATAGTTATATCTCATAATTTTTATGGTATCCCTCTTATTGCACTGAAAATTCAGTGCAAGATGAAAAAGAGTGTGTGGTTGGCTGGCAAATACAAGGGTCCCTCTGCTGGTATTAAAGAACATTAGTCAAATGGTACATCTCACCAGTAGCTGCTTTATGGTTCACAAGGGACAAATTCCTTTGGGTTTGTACCACAGGTGGAAGTTATATCCGATTCCAACTCAGCTGCTTGTGCAGCAATTATCTTTTGCATTGTTGCACATTTTAAAGAGATAAAGCAAAACCACAGGATGCTTGGAAAGTAGATAATCCCTCAGCTATAGCAGCTCAGTTGAGTTCTTATGTAAGTGCACTTAAAGTAATCTTCTGTTGGTTCAAAACTTGCAGATTTTCTTCGGCAGCCAGTGGTGTGTAGTGGTTACAATTATGACTACGACTCAGGAGCCTTGCTTTCAAATCCCAGTATGGCCATGGAGATTCACTTGGGGTTAGCAAAAGTAAGCTATTTCTTGAACATATCACATACTTTGCTATACATCAGAAGCAACCTGCAGGCACAAAACCACAATTTATGATCCATGGCTACTAAATCATGACAATAGCAAGAAAACAAATGCTTCTGGGATCCAGTCATTTGTTACTTTTTTCTAATAGACTAATTAAGTTTTCAGTTTTATATTTGTAAACAGTGGTGTAATTTTCCAACGAGGGATTTCAATTTAAGCAAACAGTAGTGAAGAAAATGAACAGTTATAAAATATTATGAATGCTATTTTCTTCCAGATAGTGTCTGGTAGTTAGGAAAGCTGAGTGCAGAAGAATAGATGCCTTTGAAATGTGGTGTTGGAGGAGAGTTTTGAGAGTACCCAGGACAACGAGGAGAACAAATAAGTTGATCCTAAAAGAAATCAACCCTGACTGCATATTAAAAGGTCAAATAGTAAAGATGAAGCTAAAGTACTTTGGACATCAAATGAGAAGGGAGGATTCACTTGAGAAAGCCTTGATGCTGGGAAAGGTGGAGGGCAAAAGAAGAAGGGGGCAGCCAAAAATGAAATGGCTAAATGGTATTGTAGATACAATGGGCACAGAGCTGGGCAGGCTGAGGAACATAGCGAGAGCGTGGCAAAGTCGCTAACCTCTGCCCCTTGGGCGGCAGCCAGACCATATCTGTCAAGTTTTGGGAAATTTCTGTCAAACATATTTTACACTCTTTCCCGCCATCATCCCATATTAGTTAGACTGCAATTAGACTGGAGTTAGACTGGAGGCCAGCACAGGATAAGCATAGCTGTCCAGTTTCCCGTTTTGGCCAGGAAATTTCCCTTATTTGACAGAAATCTCCTGAAACTTGACAGGTATGGACTGGACATGCACCACCCAAACACACGGGGGTGAGGGGGGCTGCATGGCCACCGACAACGCCCAGAAGCGACTCTAGCTGCCCACCAGAAAACCACCCAGGGGAAGCCAGGCACTCATGCTAATTCATAAAAAAAAAAATAGAAGAGGAAAAGAAGGACATTTCCTATTTAAAAAAAATCTACCAAAGCAGCCTGGACTGGTGAAACCCAAGCTCCTGAGCAATGCTGAACCTTTTCAGCTATTGCATAGGCTGGCTGATTCGGGACAGCATCCAAGGGGTGTTTCCAATGCCATTCACATTAATGAAAACTGGTTGTGTCACTTGTATGCCACATGATTCACTTTACATTCCAAGCTGATTCACCGGAATCATGCTGGGCATACAAACCAAACCTTGTCAAATAATCTCCTGAGCAAATCAGCTCTGCCATTCTAATCCAGCACTAATCTAATTGCAACCCATTTAGCTACTGCACTAATTGCCCATGTGTCCCGCAGACTAGAGTGGGATAGGCAAAAGATGACTCAGTTTTGCTAATGCCAATTCTGAAGCTGAACCCCAAAAATTCCTATCCAGCCCCAATGTCCCTGTAAGAATTGAAGATTATGTTGTTTTTATCATCTTTAATAGCTAGCAACAACAAGATACCCAGTGGTAGGCTTCAGCAGGTTCACACCAGTTCACCAGAACCGGTAGCAGAAATTCTGGCTGGCTCTGCCCATCCAAATTTTGAAATAAATTAGTCCTAATTTGGGTGCGATGCAGGGCTTTGACCCTGGCCACGCCCACCATACCACACCCACAGAGTAGGTAGTTAAAAAATTGAATCCCACCACTGGGCAGTCATGAGTAGTTCGGCAACCCAGTCACATGGCCACACCCACAGAGTAGGCCACACCCACAGTGCGGCAGTAAATTTTTTTGGAGCATACCTGTCAACCTTTTCGGATTGGCCAGGATTTCCCAATTTTCTGCCCTGATTTGCGCCATTTCCCGCCCGCAGCTGCCAAAACCCCGGAATTGGCAGCGGGGGGAAAGAGGTACTATGCATGTGTAGAAGGCTTTTACGCTTGCGTAGAACCCTTCTACGCTTGCGTAGAATGTGACTTGCGCAGTCCCGGATTGTCCGGAGCCGTGGTTGACAGGTATGTTTTGGAGCCCACCACTGAAGATACCTAACAAAGAGGTTTCTGAATAAAACAAGACAATATTTGCTCCCATTTTCTATCTGGCAACTCTGATTTTGGGCTCAAAAATACCAGACCCTCAAGGGCACATTTGAGTGTTTATTTTCTTTTTTAAAAAATTATATTTTATTAATTTTTTTTCAAAAATATACAAACATACAAAACAATACATCATAAAAAATACATATATTTCACAAAAAATAACCACAAAAATAACCGATAGTTGATCCAATACATTTTTATGCCTATCTTTACTATAAAACATCCCCTAAAAAGAGAATTAACATTTAATTATGATTTAGTAGTTAACATCTAACCCATTTCAAAAATTCTTCCCGAAACTCTATTTATTACTACCACTAAATCCGTTCCCATAAAACAATTCAATAATATTTTGATTTAGATACAACCATCGAAATCCAATTTTCACATACAGTACACCCTGTGTTTATTTACATTGCCCTGGAAAGCTCAGTGTCTCATTATTTACCTCCAAAAACTGTTTTGAGCCGGTACAGGTCTACTTCTTTCTGAGCCCATAAGTGAGTGATCCACAAAGGGCTTCCAAATATTCCAGAATCTATTCTCTTTCAACTTATCCCTTTTTTCTTTTATCTCCCATGTCAGTTTGTCGTTCAATGCTAAGTTCCACATTTCTTTGTACCATTCTTCCGTCTGTATAATTACATCATTTTTCCAATGTCTAGCAATACATTGTCTACCCGTTGTTAACGTTATTTCTAATAACTCTTTTTCCTCCTTATTTAAATTCATACCATCCACATCTGTTAGTATAATGATACCTGACACCAGTTTAATTTCCCTCCCCAATATTTCATCAATCTCTTTTTCTAATCTTCTCCAAAAGTCCTTTATCATTTTACAACCCCACCACATATGTTCATACATTCCTATAGTATCTTTGCATCTCCAACATAAATTATCTTTTTTATTGTCAATCTGATGTAACCTCACTGGTGTCAGATACCATCGCAAACAACATTTTATAATTATGGTCTTTAATCCTAACTGACATAGTTCTCATTATCCTCTTTTTCCACTTATTTCTTCATTCATCTTTTTCTATCTTTATATTCAAATCCTGTTCCCACTTCAGTTTCAAATCCTCCTGTGGATCTCCCTCCCTATTTATTAAAACATAAAGTTTACTAACTAGACCCTTAATATTTCTATCTCCTTTTCTGATTTTTGAAACCAATTCTTCAGATTCCGTCTTTTCTCTATCTATATCTAGTTCTCTCCAATATTTGCAATTCCAATTATTAACCTTCATTATCTGGAACCAATTCATTTTCAACTGTTCAAACAACTTTTTCTTCCTACCTTCATCTCTGCAGATCTGTAACCAGTCTTTCACCAAGGAAACTTCATTTTTATCCAATATTTCCTTTATTTCTTTGTCTATTTTTAATGGAAAACAAGCCATATCTGCTAATTCCAGAATTGGAGAGATGTTTGGGCCCAAATCGTTCTTTAATCTTTTCCACACATTCATAACTCCCTTCATCATTGCATTACTAGTAGCTGTCTTTCTGGCCTTATCTTCCAAAAAAATCATTTTACCTATATTCCTAAAGTCTTTCATCTCAATCTCCTCCCAAATTACTTTTTGTCTTGCCAAGATCTTCACAACATTCTTAATTTGAAAAGCACGGTAATATGCCACTAAATTCGGCATTCCTAAACCACCTTCTTTCTCAGGTAGATACCATAATTTCTTTAATAATCTAGGCTTTTTGCCTCCATTACAGAAATTATTGAACAACTTTTGAAACTCATTAATTTCCTTGTCCTTCAATTGAATTGCCAATGCATCAAATAAAAAATTAATTCTTGGTAACAACATCATTTTGCTAATTGCAATTCTTCCAAACCATGACAATTTCAACTTTTGAAAACTTTGTATTCTGGTCTTAATTTCCATTTTCAAACTGTCATAATTCAATCTTTTAAGCTCTTCCAATCTATTCGATATGATTATCCCCAAATATTTCATCTTATCTTTAATTTGAATGTTGCTCAATCCTTTTATCTTCCTCTTCTCCCCTTCTCCCATATTACACAACATCATTTCCGATTTATCCCAGTTTATCTTCAAACCCGTAATATCCTCAAAATCTTTAAATTGTATTCTAATCCTATCCATAACCCTCTCAGGATATTTAACAATTACCAATGTATCATCTGCATACATACTTATTTTATTCCCGAATATCCCTTCTATTTTTGCATACTCTCTTATACTTTTAGCCAATATTTCCATTGCCATGATAAACAATATAGTGGACAAAAGACAGCCCTGTCTAGTACCGGCCTCTAGCTTTACCTCATCCGTGACCTCATCATTTACTCTAACTTTGGCAATCCCTTTTTGATATAATAAGTCAATTACTTTTCTAAATTTATCCCCAAATCCATAACTTTTAATTATTTCCTTAATCAAGGTCCATTGTAAAGAATCAAATGCCTTAAAAATGTCCAGAGATATTAATCCCATTTTTTCTTTTGTTTGATTCACATTATCTATTAAATACAACACTCTTCTAATCAAGTCTGCCATGTGCCTCCCTTTTAAAAATCCCACTTGATCTCGATTTATATAGTCACCCATAAACTCATTTAAGCGATTAGCCAATATTGCTGTGAAGATCTTAGCATCTTGATTTATAAAAGAGATTGGTCTATACGATTCCACTTTTTCCAAATTCTTTCCCAATTTTGGCAACAGAACAATTGTGGTCCTATACCATGAAGTCGGAATTTGTCCGCCATCTAATATATAATTATATAATTTTACTAACTTTGGTACCACAACATCCTTGAATTTCTTGTAAAAATCGGCCGGCAGTCCATCCTCTCCCGCAGCTTTACCCAACTTCAAACCCGTAATTACCTCCCTTACCTCCTTTCCTGAAACTTGTTCTTCCATTTTATCCTGATGTTCCTGTTTTATTCCAATTGTTATTTGCCTTTCTAAAAACATTTTAAGATTCTCCACATCTATCTCTTTTTTTGCATACAAAGCTTGATAAAATTCCTTCAGAATTTTACATTTATCACCGATCTTATTACACCTTACCCCTTGATTGTTGACCAAAACTCCAATTTCTCTTTTTTTCCTTTTAACTTTTGCCGCTTTTGCCAATAGTCTTGAATTTTTATTACTAAATTCAAAATATTCTCTATTTAAATAAACCAAGTCTCTTTTAACCTTTTCTATATCTTTACCCACCAATTCGGCCTTCAATCTTTGTAATTTAGCAAAAAATTTCTAATCTTTCTTTTTTGAATGTTCTTCCTGTAACTGTTTTATTTCCTTTTCAATTTTATCCTGCGCTAGCTTGTACTTTTTAAATCTATTACTTGCCAACTTTATACTTTCCCCTCTAAAAACCGACTTCATGGCATCCCAAAGCACATTAAAATTTACCTCATCATTATCATTCCATTGCCAGCTTTCCATCCAACTTTCTATAATTTGTTCTTTACATTTTTGATCTTTAAATAAATTAGAATCGTATCTCCAATTCCTCCTTCTTCTACTATCATTTTGTAACCTCAATTCCAGAACCACTTTGGCGTGATCTGATTCCTTAAAAATTCCTATTTCAATCTCCTCAATATTTTTAACCATATTTTCAGTTACAAATACATAATCTAGTCTAGAATAGGAATTATGAACGTGTGAAAAATAAGACTACGCCCTTTCCAATCCCTTAATCTCTCTCTAAGCGTCTTTCAAACCTAATGCAACCATCCAATTATCCAAAATCTTCCCTTTCATACCTGCTCCACACCTTGTTATATTTGTGCAATCCAGATTTGACTTTACCAGATTAAAATCACCCGCCACTATCATCTTTGCCGATTTTTCTATTACCACAATTTTACGAATTTTTTCTAAAAATTCGGCTTGATGTTCATTTGGAGCCTAAATATTCACCAAGGTTATTTCCTCATCGTCTATCTTCCCCTTCACTATCAAATATCTGCCTTCTGGATCCAAGATACTTTTGGTTATCTTGAATCCTAGTCTAGTAGAAATCAGGACTGCAACCCCTCTTGCCTTTGATGTTCCAAATGCCTTTTCATAATGTTGCATCCAACCTAAGAAAATTTGGTTTGTATCCTGTGATTTTTGATGAGTTTCCTGTATGAAGACTATGTCAGGTCTATCCTTCCTCAAAACCGATTCTAACCTCCTCCTCTTAAGAACAGAACCTGTACCTTTTACATTCCACGTTAAAACTTTAATACTTCTCGTATTTTAATTCAAGATCGTCCTCTCTCACTACCAAGCTCTCCATTAGGCGTGTTACCTCTAACCCATCACAATTAAAATAAAACATCAAACATAGAACACACAAAACCAACCTCCCCACTTTCTTAAAAAAAGCCGCCTTTGTTCTCCAAAGAGGGGAGGGGGGGACATGCAAGATGTGCATAAAAACTAATGCTCTAGCACATCATCCCCATTATAAAACCTATTTATAAAAGCCTTATATCATATAAAAATTCATACATATTATTCTTTTACTCTCTAGCCCTTACTTAACTCTTCCTCCACCACAAACAATAACTCATCCTCTTCTCCTCCCTGTTGCCCACCACCTGTGGCACCACCCACATCTGCACCCTCATAATCTCTTCTTATGGCGCCCGATTCCAGCAAATCTTTTCTAAAAGCTACCCACTCCTCAGAACCCACCTTAACCAGATCAAGCAAACTCAAGTACTCCAGTGGATCAGTCCCTGCATCAATGACCTGCATTTTTTTTCATAGAAAAACCTTAACTGTTGTGGAAATCTCCAATTATATCTTACACCTTTTTTCATCAACATTTTGGTTACCGGCTTCATCTTATATCTCCAAGCTCGTTCCTTAATAGAGGTATCATTGTACACTTCCACATCAGAGCCATTGATTTTCAGAGCGCCAGAACCAGCTTGCTTTAGAAAAGCCATTACCCTAAGCTTATCTCCCCAATTTGCAAATTTAACCAAGACATTTCTTTGAACAACTTTTCCTCTTCTTGGACCCACTCTGTATGAGTGTTTATTTTCAAATGTAAAATATGTAGTTACTTTCGTATGATGATATCACATGAGAAGAACAAACAGATGTGAATGACAGAAGTAAACTAATCTTCAGGATCCTTATATCTTCTAGCTGAATCCTAAGTACCAGCAGGATAATTTATTCTCTTTTGGTTAACACAGTTTTAGGGTTTCTCAAATGTGGGTCCCCCAGAGGTTCTTGGAGTTCAGTTCCCAGGAGTAATTAATGTGTACTTTTTCATCCCATGCATTTGAACATGTAAAATAGTTATCTTGAGATTTTTTTCTGATTTTGTTTTAAAAACCTAAATATAGTTTAGAAAGGTGCACATAGCTCCTTTAACACTAATTTATCTCATGTGTTCATGAATCTTTAGTTAAGAATGACATAGCATTGTGATGATATGAATCAATTCCAAACAGAACATGTTTATTTGAAGAGAAAATACACAATACAGCACAGTTAGTACCATTTGTGACACTCTGATTGCATCTGTCTGATACTGATGAAATGGGTTGGTAATACATTGTTCTATGCCCATTGATTGTGCTTCCAAAGTGCCACCCATTTATGAGTTTATGGTAGAGCTGAAGATCACCTCTGGGATAACAATGAAAGCTTGAACTCAGTTTACCTTTACCTGAGATTGGCCATAAAGCAAACCTTTGCTGTTCTGTGATTCCTGTTCCTTTGCTTTCATCTCATTCTCTTTCAGATCCTTCCTTTTATCTCTTCACATCACTAATATTGGCTTCTTCTCCTTTGCCTAATACGTGTTTGAAACTTTCTAGATAGGAACTGTGCTTATACTATGCAGTGGCTATAACAATATGCTTCACAGTAACATTTCTTAAAATATTGGGACACTGATGTTGAAAGAATTTTAAAGAGTTGTTTAATTTTGGCTAGGCTTAATTCATCAAAATTATGCAAGTTTAAGTCTCAGAGGCTCAAGTAGCACACTGAGTATACATCTGTCTAATGAAAATCACTGGAAGATAAGAATCAATTGTTTTGTTCAGCAGGCTCTTGTTGTTTTTAATAATAATAATTTCATGACAGAGATTACTCTGGGTTGAAAGGATTTTTGCTGAAGAAACTCCACTCAGGGGACGGCCGAATGAGGTACCTTTCATGTCCCCGTGCAGCCCTCAGGTATCGAAACCCGACCTTCCAGTCTCCAAGCTCAGCATATTAACCACTAAGCCACTGTTGTTGTTGTTGTTGTTGTTGTTGTTGTTGTTACTGACCAGTATTGTGTGTTTTCATGTCAGAGAGTACTCTGGGTTGAAAGGATTTTTGCAGGGGAAGCCCAAATGAGGAGCCTTTCATGTCCCCCATCGTGCAGGTCTCGGGGAATCGAACCCCGTCCTTCCGGTCTCCAAGTTCAGCACTTTACCCACTGAGCCACCAGGGGAGCTGCACTGACCAGTAATGATCTCTCCCAAGTAAATAATCTTTTATTCTGTGCTATTTCATTGACATAGCATGGTCCTATGGCCAAACTAATATAAATGAATTCAAAGCTATATAAAATGACTATAAAATATTTTGCAGGATTATTATTATTATTATCTATATAAAAGAGGTGTGTGTGTGTGTATGTCCCATATGCATTCCCACACCCCTGGATCGAACCACCTGAAATTTGGCACGCAACTACCTTGGCGCTCCCGGTTGGTTTGTGCTGGGGAACCATGGCCAACGGGGGGGGGGGTATGCCCCCTAAAAGGGAAAGACAAAAAAAAACCAAGTCACAGTGGCCACCACGGCATGGCATGGCCAATCAGGGGAGCATGGGAGAGGCGGGACAATGATGCAGCCAATCAGGGTGGCCGGCATGAACACGGGAGAGGTGGGGCAACAAACACAAGACACAATGCGAGGCTTCCTACCCCGCCTCCATGCCTTGCAGAGCTGTCAGGCATGGGCCCAGGCGTGGTCACCGGCTGTGCAGATCCTGCCCTCCACTCCAGTGATGAGAGGGCACTAGGAGGTGGTCCTGGCCACTGCCAGCAGATGCGCGGCATTTTGCAATGCCACCAGGACTTGCAGGGCAATGGCGGCGAGAGTGCAGCAAAGTGGCTCACCTCTGGCCCTTGGGCGGCAGCTGGACATGCACCGCCCAAACACACGGGTATGAGGGAGGGCACAGCCACTGCCAACACCCGGAACCGACTCCAGCTGCCCGCCAAAAACCACTCCGGTGAAGCCGGGCACTCATGCTAGTATATTATATATGACATTGTCTGAAATTCTATTTCTTAGCAAAATAAGTTGCATTAGAATAGGCCCCTTGAGTCAGCAGGGATTTGGTGAATCAACTCCTCTGTGAGTTCTACTGATTAAAAGGAGCATGCTCTAGCTGTGAGTTACATTAGCGTAGTAAGCCACAATTAAAGTAGACCCATCTGAAACAGTGGCTGCAATCAGTAGAACATTGTAACTAGAGTAGACCAATGGTCTTAGAATAATAGAATAACTGAGTTGGAAAGGGCCTTTTAGGTTATCTAGTCCAACCCCCTGCTCACAATGCAGGAATCCGAATCAAAGTAGAAACAGCAAAATCCGTCCAAAAGTAAAGTAATTTATTGTATAAACAATTTCCTTAATGTCAGGTAGTAAAGTAAGAAAACCAAAGCTATTCCAATATATATCGCTATATATCGGAATAGCTTTGGTTTTCTTACTTTACTACCTGACATTAAGGAAATTGTTTTATACAGTAAATTACTTTACTTTAGGATGGATTTTGCTGTTTCTACTTGGATTCCAACATCTTGCCATTTCTGCTTTATATGGAATCCAAATCAAAGCAGGTATGACGGGCGGTTGTCCAATTCTCTCTTGAATGCTTCCACTTCTCAAGGCAATTGGTTCCACTGTCATACTGCTCTAACTGTTAAGAAGTTTTTCCTAATATCCAGCCTATAGCTGGCTTCCTGTAGTTTCCACCCATTATTACGCATTCTGCACTCTGGGATGATGGAGAACAGATCCTTCTCTTCCTCTTTATGATTATCTTTCAATTATTTGAAGACTGCTATCATATCCCCTCTCAGTCCACTTTCCCCAAGGTTATACATGCCCAGTCCCTTCAGTCTTTCCTTCTATGGCTTGGTTTCCAGTCCTCTGATCATCCTTGTTGCCCTTCTCTGTACCTGCTCCAATTTATTTGCAGCTTTCTTAAAGTGTGGTGCCCAGAATTGGACACAGTAATCTAGATGTGGTCTTACTAGTGCTGAATAGAAGGGGACTAGTACCTCATGGGGTTTGGAGCCTAAAATAATGTTAGTCTTTTTTACAGCCACATCACACTGTAGACTCATATTTAGCCTGTGATCTACAATAATTCCAAGCTCCTTCTCAGTTGTAGTAATTCTAATCCAAGTATCCCCCATCGTGTAACTGTGCATCTGGTTTTTGTTCCCTATGTGTAAAACTTTGCACTTGTTCCTGATAAATTTTGTTCTGTTGGTTTCAGCCCAGTGTTCTAGCCTATCAAGATCATTTTGAATTCTGCTCCTGCCTTCCAAGATATTAGCTATTCCACCCAGTTTTATGTCATCTGCAGATCTGATGAGAATTCCCTCCACTCCCTCATCCAAGTCATTTATGGAAATGTTGAAGAGCACAGGGCCCAGGACCAAGCCTTGTGGTACTCTACTTGTTACCTCCTTCCAGCTTGAGAAGGAGCCATTAATAAGAACTCTGGGTACAACTCTGTCACCAACTGTATATCCACCTGACACTTGTGAGCTATTCAGGCCACACCCAGTTAGTTTGCTAATCAGAATATCATGAGACACTTGTCAAAGGCTTTGCTGAAATCAAGATATATTACATCAACAGCATTCCCATGGTCCACCATAGAAGTTAGGTAAAGGTAAAGGTTGCCCTTGCTCGAAAGCCAGTCATATCCACCTTTAGGGTTCAGTGCTCATCTCTGTTTACAGCCAAACAGCCTGCACTGTCTGTGTTTGCAGACATTTCTGTGGACACATGGCAAGCATGACTAAACATCGGAGTGCACAGAACACTGTTTACCTTCCCACTGAAGAGGTACCTATCTACTTGCAATTTCTTGCTTTTGAACTGCTAGGTTGGCAGAAGGTGGGGCAGAAATGGGAGCTCACTCCGTCATGCAGTACTCGGGTCTCGAACTGCTGGCCTGCTGACCTTCCAGTTGTAAAGTTCAGCATCTTAACCACTAAGCCACCACAGTCCTTTCCTATGGAAGTTATGTGATCGAAAAATGAAATCAGGATTTGTTTTGGATAGGATTTGTTTTTCACAAATCCATGTTGGCTTCTAGTTATTACTTCATTGTTTTCTAGTTGTTTGTAGAGTGGCCACTTTATACTCTGCTCCAGAATTTCCCCTGGGATTGATGTCAGGCTGACTGGTCTGTAATTCCCCAGTTCTTCCTTTTTTGCCCCTTTTGAAGAAAGGGACAACATTTGTCCTCCTCCAATCATCTGGCACTTCACCTGCCCTCCATAACTTTTTTTTAAAAAATGATAGACAGTGGATTTGCTCTAGTTGTAGCTTACTAATGGGTTTCATTCAGTGGAATTTAGGAAGAAGTTGACTCATCAAATCCCCACTGATTCAGTGGGACTACTCTAGTGCCACTTAGCATAATAAGCAACAGGATTTCAGCGGTTATATTCTAACCCCCCCCCCCCATATGTTACAATGTGAATATAATTTACAGATTTTGGATTTTTTGTGATTGACCATCATGTCTATGCCTGCTTTAGTTTTGGTCTTTTGGGTAACATTTTGATTCTTGTCAAATTTTCTCCATTCCTTCTACTGAAAGTAGGGAAAATGAAAAGGAGGTGTGCTATGGAAAACAAATTCAGATCTCTAGTTTATATCTGCTGTTATATAAATCTCTAGAATTATTCTAACATTACACAATATGTTGGCATAGAACTGGAGGCTTAATTTGCTGTGACACTTTAGCTGTGCTGTTATTTTAACAAAACAATCTCTTGCAATCTTTTAAATATTAGATGTTACAACAAATTTCCTTCGAGACTCTGGTGGTAGAGTACTGCTGATCTGCCTAGATGGCTGAAACAAAGGTAGGCTACCACCTCTTCTTGTTTTTCAGATTCCTCAACTGAGAGGGAATTTGTAGTGTGTGAAACTTTCAAAAGCTTAAGGTTAATCATGCTTTCCTACCAGTAAATATTCCTTCCTCTAATTTTCAGGGAGTGGATTGAATTCAGATTCAGTCATGGGGTATCAGTTGGTAAGGCCCATTGTATTTAATGTGCAAGGTTTGGGTGGGTTAGTTTTTTTTGCAATGCCTTCTGAAATCCCCAGTCAACCTGGTTAGCCAGAAATTACATTTTGGACTATGGTTCTCAGAATACCCTAGTCAGCTTGTGAGAATTGTAATTCAACAAACATTTTTTCCCCAAGCTCCATTCACGGGGTTGGTCTAAGAATGAGAAAATATGGATCTAGCACTTGACGTTTTTGTTGTTCAGTCGCACAGTCGATTCCGACTCTTTGCGACCCTATGGACCATCGCTCTTCAGGCACCTCTGTCCTCCACCATCCTCCTTAGTCCACACAGCCCCGTGCCCATTGTGTCTACAATACCATCTAGCCATCTCATCTTTGGCCGTCCCCTTCTTCTTTTGCCCTCCACCTTCCCCAGCATCAAGGCCTTCTCAAGTGAATCCTCTCTTCTCATTTGATGTCCAAAATACTTCAACTTCATCTTTGTTATTTGTCCTTCTAAGGAGCACTCAGGGCTAATCTCTTCTAATATTGACCTATTTGTTCTCCTCGCTGTCCAGGGGACTCTCAAAACTCTCCTCTAGCACCACATCTCAAAGGCATCTATTTTTCTTCGCTCAGCCTTTCTAATGGTCCAGCTCTCACAGCCATACATTACCACCGGAAATACCATTGCTTTGACTATGCAGACCTTTGTTTGCAGTGAGATATCTCTACTTTTCACTATGTTTCCCAGGTTTTTCATAGCTTGTCTCCCAAGAATCAGTCGCCTTTTTATTTCATGGCTGCAATCCCCATCTGCAGAGATCTTGGATTAAACTTGACGTTTAATGCTGTGCTTTGTTTTTTACTTAAACCAAAGATCCTAAATAAACAGAAGAGTCATAGTAAGGCATGTATTCCTTATTTTAAAAAAGAAAGAATTTGAAAAGCAATAGTTTGCCCAGATGTTACTGACATTTGTACCAATTGTAAAATGTGGAACACTTATGTTGTGTCATGTATATATGTATGAGTTTCTGAAGGATCATAGGAATGGAATTACAGTTCCCTTTGGGGTAGTTACTGTTGCCCTAAAAGAACATGGAAAGATGCAGCCTGGAACAATTTGTGACAACTGAAATGTGTCTTTATTCATTAAGCTGTTCTTTAGTTTTCCCCTATGTAATAAGGCATAAAAATAAAATAGGTTTTGATATAGTTACAATGTTGCACTGCAAAGTAAGTCAAACAAACTGTGGGTTGCTTTGAGTTATAACGACTTCTTACGAGCTTGGGAGTCCTAATGGAATTCTTATTAGATGCCTGGAATGAAAGGAGCTGAAAAGAATATATTGTCTGATTGAGTGAAGAGAACTTGAAACTTGCTTTAAAATAGCAGTCAGTTAAGCTACAATTCCAACGCTTTACTATGGTTATTTCTTTTTTACCAGCTACTGATGCTTATTATTTGAAAGCAGCTAAAATAGTTGCTTTTTACTTAATTGGGAATGTAGCATCAGCTTTTATTTGAATGGTGCAGTTGATCCAAAAGACACCTGAAAAATGGGAAAATGTAGCATCAAGTGTAAAAATTTCAGTTTTCCTGATTAAAAAACTTGCTCACATTCTCAGTGACTCTGAAGATGCTCTTGAAAACCTACAGGCCTTGTGAATCATGAAACGTAGAAATGTAGATGATGCTGATGCTGATGCTGATGCTGATGCTGATGCTGATGCTGAATAATAATAATAATAATAATAATAATAATAATAATA